>OY997266.1:231785886-236585886 GCA_963921465.1 Triticum timopheevii | reverse complement strand
AAAACCATATAGAGATGCATCATTAGTGACTGCTGAATAATGATTAGGTCCGAAGAGGTCCATGTGAAGCAATTCGAATGGACGGGTAGTGGTCATGATAGTCTTCGCTGGATGCTTGGCCTTGGTCATTTTTCCAGCTTCACAGGCACCGCATAAATGATCCTTGAGGAATTTGACATTCTTAATGCCAATGACATGCTTCTTCTTCGCAAGTGTGTGCAAATTCCTCATGCCTACGTGACCAAGTCGTCGATGCCATAGCCAGCCTTCTGAAGCTTTTGCAAGTAAACACATGGCTGGTTGTGGTCCTGTAGAGAAATCAACAATATACAAATCTCCTCTCCTAAAGCCTTCGAAGACTTTGGAATTGTCAGCTTCCATAATCACAACACAACGATACTTGCCAAAGACAACTACCATATCAAGATCACAAAGCATTGAGACTGACATGAGATTGTATCCTAAGGACTCAACAAGCATGACTTTGTCAATGTGTTTATCCTTAGAGATTGCAACCTTACCAAGACCCAATACCTGACTTTTGCCTTTGTCAGCAAAGATGATATGCTTCAGAGGTGACGGTGTTAAAGGAGCATCCATCATTAGATTCTTGTCACCAGTCATGTGATTTGTACATCCACTATCGAGGACCCATTCAGTAGTTTTGGGTTGATCATCCTGCAGATGAATTAGTGTAGCTTACAATCTCATATGCTTCATCAGTGAAGAATATGATATCAAGTTCATCAGATGAATTTCATCAAGCAGTAAGCAGATATATCTGTATGAGGACGTGTGAAATGAAAGTTTGTTTCATCATGATTCGCCTGCGTCCTTTCAGGCATTTTGTCAGGTCCCCAGCAAATTCTTCAGACGTTAAAGCACGTCTGGAGACATGAACCTGCAGAAGAGATTAGTTCTTTTTCTTCACCACCCACATCTGGAGGGGTGGCAAAGAATTCATCACTCTGCGAGCACCATATGAGAAAGGTGGCAAAGATGCCAAACCGTTTCGTTTCACATAGGAGGGGTTAGGGTAAGCATATGAATAAGCAGAGTAATTCTTCGAGGACTTATGAACATAATGATTTGAAGAATAATGCATATATTCATAGCCCTTAGCTCTACCCTGCGAGACAGAGTTGTTAGCACGATGATAATCATATGAGGACTTTGATCCTTTTGAGGAATTTGATCCATGTGAGGAATTTGGTCCGTAGGAGGACTTGGATCCATATGAAGAATTTGGTCCATATGAAGAATTTGATCTGGGGTTCCTGTTCTTCACAGGTGGTGTCATGAGGACATTCACCTGAAGACTTTCAACATAACTTTTGGGAACCCAGATTTTCTTCATAGGGGAACCATTCCTGTAGTTAGTGCCAACATATCTAGCAAATACTTCACCATTCTGATTTTTGAACAGTTTATAGTTGGAGTCAAATGACTCATCAGAAGAATGAGGAGATTCACATGTAAAGCCAGATAAGTTAGATGGATCAACTGGAGGTCCCTTTGCAGCAACCCACGAGGTTTTGGGGTACTGCTCAGGCTTCCAATATGTTCCATCAGCATTAAGTTTCCTCTCAAAGGCAATACCCTCTTTCCTAGGGTTTCTGTTGAGGATCTACTTTTAAGCACATCACAAAGTGTCTGATGCCCTTTGAGGCTTTTGTACATGCCTGTCATGTACAATTCCTTTAGCCCTGCATTGTCAGTGATACTAGCAATGTCCTCAGATGAGGAATTAGTGATAGCAGAGGCAGATGAAGAATTTGTAACAGTTGAAGCATTTGAACATTCAGGTGAAGAATTAGCAGATTCACGTTCAATGCACTTTAAGCATGGAGGAACAAATTCTTCCTGAGAAGCACTGATTTGTTGAGCTAGTAATGAATCGCGCTCCTTCTGAAGATCTTCATAGCACACTCTTAACTTTTCAAGATCTTCCTTTCTTTGCAGAGATTCAAGAGAAAGCTTCTCATGATCAGTCAAGAGGGTATTATGTTGATCTTGAAGGACGTCAAACTTGGAGTGAATTCTCTGAAGACATTCACCCAAAGCTTTTGACTGATCCATTTCTTTACGCAACATATCATCACTTTTGTCTAGCATATCTTGAACTTGTTCTAAAGCTGTTTGTTGTTTAGTGGCAATGCAAATAAGTTTGGTATAACAAGATTCAATATCATCATCATATTCATCATTATCAGATTCATCATTATCAGATTCATCATCACAAGACTCGGATGAGGAGCATTCGGTTACCTCAGCACCGTTTGCCAAGGCATGATGCAGAAGATGATGATTCTGGCTCGAAAGTCATCGTTTTGAGAGATTCCTTGAAGTCCTAAAACCAGGGATCATGACGAGTTCGATGACCTTCATAGACATCAGAGATTCGGTCCCAGATGAGCTTCAAATTGCCAAGATGCATAATTCGCCCGAATTAATCTCTGGATAGGCAAGAGCAGATGATATCCTTCGCTATGATGTCAAGTCGAGTATACTTGCGAATATCATCAGCATTCGCCATCTTGCATAGATCAGTAAGACCAATCTCGGTGACGGTCCACAGCTCGCTGTTCCTTGCCATGAGGCGCTTCCTCATCATGGCCTTCCACTTGGGATAGTCATGACCGTCAAAGATAGGGCGTGTCACTTTCTTCATACCTGCGGTCGACATAACTAAAACTCCAGGCGGTTAAACCAAAATCACACAGAACAAGGGAGTACCTTGCTCTGATACCAATTGAAAGTGCGTTATATCGACTAGAGGGGGGGTGAATAGGCGATTTTTATGAATTCTTCACTGAGGAATTTGCTGGTGAGGAAATTCCTTAGCGAAGAACTACTTGCAGCGGAATAAGTACTCAGAGGTAAACATAACAGGATACAAGCATGGTCATCATGATGAAATGAAGACAAACACAGAGTACAGAAAGCGTAAACACAGGATAACAAGATGAAGACAAACAGACTAAAGAAATTGAACTGAGGAATTTGTGAAAGTCTTCAGTCAAAGTCTTCAAGCACAGATATGAACAACATTCAACACAGTAATGAGGAAATGGAAGGGTTGAGGAAATAGAACCAGTTAGTTGGTGAAGAAAATGATTTGGTAAACCAGTTCCAACTGCTGTCTCAGTTGTACGTCTGGTTGGAGCGGCTGAGTATTTAAACTTGAGGACACGCAGTCCCGGACACCCAGTCTCTGAGCTGCAACTCAGGACACCCAGTCCTCACCGTATTATCCTTGAACTAAGACCACACAGGTCTCGTCCAATCACTCATGGGTAAGTCTTCAGGTGACTTCCAAACCTTCATAGACTTGGTCACTCGGCGATCCACAATTCCTCTTGGATGCTCTAGACCTTGACGCCTAACCGTCTGGAAGAAGCACAGTCTTCAAAGGTAACAAGCGTCGGATCCATGCAGGATCAATTTCTTCTATGATGCTCAATCACTTTGGGTTTGTGGGGTTTGGTTTTTGGATTTTCCTCACTTGATGATTTTCGCTCAAAGTCCTCGGAGGATGGGTTGCTCTTAGATGACAAGTGTCAAGTTCTCTCGGAGCAGCCAACCAACTAGTGGTTGTAGGGGGCGGCTATTTATAGCCTAGGGAGCAGCCCGACATGATAAGACATAAATGCCCTTCAATGATATGACCGTTAGGTGGATAAGATATTTTGGGACAGCCGGCGCGCAGCACAGCAACGGTCGGAAATTTGACTCTCAAATTCCTCATGGCTATCATGTTCCTCACTGTGTAGGCAATTCGCACTGGCGAATTCCTAACTCCTCAGTCAGAGCAAAGTCATCAGTGACCAGAAGAACTGCGTCTCTGTCACTGAAGAAATTGACTGAACTGTATGAGATTTCCAATGGCTTCACTTGAAGGGATTGGTAGATGTAGGATTTTGAGTTGAGCATCACATGGAAAATTTTCCTTAGTATTTCCTCGACCCCCTTTAACAGTACGGTGTTTCCTATGACTCAAGAAAGAGAAAATGAAACTACGAAAACAAAAGTCTTCACGCTTCATGTTCCTCAAATGAATATCAAGTCTTCAAGGTCACACCAATTTCTTCACTTTCGAAGTCTTCAGAAAGTCTTCAGAATATCAAAGTCTTCAGTCGAAGAACTTCATTTTTAGGGGTCGACTTTCTCTGCAAATATCAAACTCCTCATAGACTTATAGACTTGTGTACACTCACAAACGCATCAGTCCCTTAACCTATATGTCTTCAATACACCAAAATCACTAAGGGGCACTAGATGCACTTACAGCAAGCGGCGGCTGCGGTGCACCAGACGGCGATCTGAGGGCCAAGTTAGGCTCCTAGGAGCATGGTGAGTACGAGGATCTTCTCGGAAGCGAGCGGAAGGAACTATGGCCGTGATAGTGACATGGCTGGCGAGAGTGAGCTCTCAGGCTCGGTGGCTAGCGTGGTTAGGGGTCGAAATCGACAAAGGGAAGAGAGGGGTTGGGAGCAGGAGCTCACGGCGAGTCTGACGGTGGTCTCAGCTGGCTCGGGAAGGCATCGGAGAGGAGGGACGGTGGTGGCCGAGGAAGAAGGTGACGATGGCGGCGCTACACGGTATCCATGGTCTCGGGCTTCAGCTCAGAGATGAAGTGCTCGATGGTGAATCTGCTGGATACGGTGGGTCGGAACGGGGACGACTGTGGGCACGACATTAGCAAGCGGTGGCGACGTCGACTCTCGGGGACGCTCGATGGAGAGAGCTAGCGAAGGGGAGAGGTCCACAAAGAGAGTGGAAAGGCAGAGAGGGTTGAGGGCATTCCAACGACGCGCTAGAAGGGTCGGGGGCGACTAGGACACGTCGAAGCAGGAGGTGGCGACTGATGACACTCGCTCTGCCACAGCTTGTCCTCTCGGCGAGTGGTTGAAGACAATCCTGCCCCTCTCTAGGCTGGGCTGGGCTGACTGGCTACAGGTAAGTTTCTTTTCTCTCTCTTTTCTGTTTCATGTTTTCTATTTTGCAACTTTGTTTGAATTTGGTTTCCAAACCAAACTATTTTATATGTTTCTGAAAATTAATATGTGGTTTGATAGGATATATACAGAGCCACTCACAGGTTTTCAGAGCCACTGGAGCTATAAACTCATTTTATATCATTTATTAGCCCCAATTCAAATACAATATGAGTTAATTCAAAGACCAAAAATGTCCTGGAAAAATATGCATCATCCCTGGATAAGGTTTCCACCTTTTCCCTTAAATCATGAACATTTTTGAAGGGCATTTTGGGTTCATTGAAAAGATTTAAATTTGAACCTAGTTGAAAAATTATCTGCTAGTGTTTGATCATCCCCATTTCAAATTCATTTGAATTTAAACATGATGACATGATGCTCACTGATGCAACTATTTACAAACAAAATTCTAGGGCTGTGACAACTCTCCCCCACTATACAAGAATCTCATCTTGAGATTCAAGACGTGGAGTAAGAGGAAGGGGAACACCAAACTAACACATTCTTCATGATCCAATTACACTTCTTGAGGACGTTGATCCATTGTATTGTCTTCAACTTAACACCTTTGCTTCCAAGATCTTTTTCCAGTACGACGACAAAAGGAACGAAAAACTCTACAAGAATCGATCCCCACGAAGATCGTACAACTCCCAACCAACTCAGAAAATGAGATGTAGCAACATCTCTCGAGATGAGACACAAACACACATCACGAACGAGGTAAGGAAGTATATGACAAAGGTTCAACTTGGTAGGCAACAATTCCACGCTTAAATAAGATGGTGGATGGGTTTGAAAATAGCGAGGAGATATATTGCCCTTAACACCATAACGGGGCACCTTAGGGGAGGTGACTTGTATAATTATTCCCTTAAGTGGCAAAAAGAATTACTTTACAGAGATCATTGAAACTCTTCATACCAGGCTAAGGCAAATTTACAAGGAAAAATGTGGTCTTGGCATAATCAATCTCAACATCCAGAACCAGGGGCTACTAATCAAGCACTTGCATAATTTTTATAATAAAGTGGATATCCCCTGGGTTTCTTTGATTTGGAATTCATACTATGATGGGGTAGTACCTCAAACTACCGTGTTGGCAAGCTCATTCGGGTGGAGAGATGTTTTCAAACTATCCGACACTTATAGATCAGTTGCTTCAGCACAGGTCAACATGGGGGATTCTGTCTTGTTCTGGTTGGATGCTTGGCAGGTGGGTGGGTCCACAGTTCCCCTCTTCAGATGACTCCCAAGGCTGTTCTCCTTTGTTAAGGATGATAAAACTTCTGCTACTGATGTCCTTGGTTCCTCAAATCTTTTTTCTCTGTTCTATCTGCCTATCTCACAAGAAGCTGTTGAGGAACTGAGAATTCTTGAGGATTGGATTTTGAACCTTCAGAGGAATCCTCTCTCTTTTGATGTCTGGACTTGGGTGGGAAATCTGGTGTCTACTCTACAAAGAGCTTCTATAACATAATGCACACACACATGCCTACAATCCATACTTGCCAATGGCTTTGGAGAAGCAAATGCACCATGAAGATTAAGGTTTTTGGATGGTTGTTGTTTTTCGATCGTCTAAACACAAAGGATATGCTTGTCAGAAGGCATTGGAGACAGCCATAGGATGACAACTTGCGTGTCATCTATGCTGCACAGGTTTATGAAGACAGGCTACACCTTTTCATCAACTACACATTTAGTTTCAGGGTCTGGAACTACCTGAGAATTGACTGGATTGGTGGAAATGACTTGCAGCATTGTATTGCCCATGCAAGGAAATCCTTCAGGGAGTCTTTCATCTTTGAAGTCATGCTAACTGCTGCTTGGAACATCTGGATCTTGCGCAATGGAAGAACCTTTAGAGGAGAGAGGGCTTCTTTTGCTATGTGGAAATGTAATTTTGTACATGATGTAATCCTTTTATCTCATAGCATGCCTAGTTCTACCAGGGCCTCTCTTTTGGCTTGGGTTAACTCTCTTTCTTAGCCTTTAGGTAAGTTAGGGTAGGTTTCTCTCACTCTTGTAAATATACTGACTTGTAACTCTTTTTGGCTTCTGAGTTTGGAATTAAAGACCGTGGGGCTTGCTCCACAGTAGATAGTTTCAATTTTTTTTACAAATGATCGTTTGAACGAAGTCGAAAGAGTAGTATATTAGGTTGGAGAGGAAACTATGGTTGTAGAACAACTCGGCAAACAGAAGGCACATTCCAATTGATACCGATGATATAACCCAGTGTCTGAGTGTGCTTTCAACAACTTGAGCATTCCCATATTCATTAGGATTTTACCAACATCTATGCCAAAGATCCTGTTAAAAGTTCATACTACCATGATGAATAGCGATGGAGGATGCAGATGCAAAGAAAGACAACACTTTCTCAGATTTTACCCTAGCAATGCCAAGGAAACCAAATCTAGATGATTGACCGAGAGACATTTAGCACTCCGCTTCTAATGTTCTCCTTGATGTTTAAGATACCACGATCATGCTTCAAAGTGGCATCAACATGGTCATCAAGTAGAGGTCAAAATTCGGGAGCTCAAGAATCCATAAGGATCAACTTCTAGAATAAGTCATGCGAAATCCTCATGGGGAGTGACCCAAATGGCTTAATCAAGATACTACAATAATAGTTCTTCCAGCTAGGTGCGTCCACTTCACCAGAACCTATATCATAGTTCTTGGAAGAAGGTCCAACCATCATATCTGCCTGAGATTCAGATCTGATTGGTGACAGGATGCTTCAGACTCATCATGTGTGAAAAGGAAAGTTTGAAACACAAATCAACGAGATGACATTGCGAGATTCTCAGGAAATGAACTACAATGGCAAGCTCCAAAACATGAGCTAGTTCGCAAGACACACATGAACACACTAGCCAAGACAACATGACCACATAGAAGTCTTACAACAAAACACTATCGAGTTCTGGTTGGGAACCATCGTCGAGGATAACGAAGTCCTTGCATAAGGCATGCTCTTAAGAAGGAACTTCCTTTCCTTGAACAAATTAATCAGTGGCTTGATGTGCTAGGGAATACATATGGAATGAAGATGATCAGCCTATCAGACCATAGAATACTTTGCACATGCATGACTGACTTGGGATGATTCCATAGGAAGCAAAAACAAGCTTTCTCGAATTCACGACGGCAACTTGCACCAAATGCACGTGAATTATAGGAAGTCACTTCTTTCATCAAACATATACTTCATGAGCTAGAACGAAGCAAATGCTTTAAAAAAATTCCAACACTATTTTAATGTTCAACATGAATCATGGAGAAGATAAAATGCTACTTATGGGCTCAACAACAAGTCATCGAGATTCCCATATAAATGGAATTCCATGGTTATGTGAACATGGTGATAGCATTTGTTAGACCAAAAGAATATAATGATGCGTGCTCAAGGAAAACAACCATGAGTAAGACACCATTACGAACGTTGTTGGTTCTGATTTGATTTGACGATATCCCACACTCAAATCAAAGATTGGATAAGACAATAGCTCCAACAATTGATCACAAGGATCGATCGATGAAGATATTATCTTTCTTTAACACACACACACACACACAAATATCCCTTTAAATGAACTAAGTTAGGCAAATATTTTATCTTCCAACTCTCCAAGTTGTTGTTTAGCTTAACCTACTAGTTCAGGGTATCCAACACAGATTCTTGGAGAAGGGGTGGTTCAAAGGAAAACCAACTTGATCACGAACTCAACATAGCGGGCAGAGGGACAACCTGGTAATACTTCTGAGAATACATTCGGAAAATCATGAACCACCTATATGTTACAAGATCAAGAACAATCTTGCTTTTCAGGGCAAAATGACATGATCAAAAGAGCAAGAGACACAATCCTAACTCATTGATCAAAAAATTGCACCAAGAAAAGCGGACTAGGTAGCACGGTCAATCTTAGGATGACAATTCAATAACCAACACGCTAAGAATGAGAATATTATCCAGTAACTACAAAGCAACAGAGTTGCTAGGGGATTTCATACATCACGATTCACTTGTCAGCATTCCGGTTACAATAACACGGGAACCGAGGAATGCATAATGATGACAAGAAGTATCACTGCGTCAAGAATTCATAAGAGGTGGTGCATTCCTCATGACAATCTTGACATAAAGGGGGTAGTACTCCAGGGTAGAACATAATGAAAGCTGGATTGGCATTTTGATCTGCGGAATACAACTGCTTTGACCTAATCCTAGAAAATGGATGAGGTACTAGAGTTTGTTTCTCGTAGTCATTCTAGAATAGAATGGCTTGACTGACCACAAGAGTAAAAGGCATCGATGGACACGAATGCACAAATACTCCCGACTATCAACTGATACACGAGGGTCAGAATACAACTGAAGAGGGACAAATGAAAGGAACATATCACTTTCTGAGTTATGGATGCATGGATTGGCATGTCGAACAAGTTCAACATATTTCTTCCGAATAACCCATGCATAAGAGGAAGGACTGGCAGATTCACAACGTAGAATGGATAACTCATCAAGAGCACTCTGGTTGTAATCTTTTGGTTCAAAAGAACTTCTGCCATATTGGTTCATGGTATTGGAAGAATGATATACCACGGACCTCGAATACTATCACAAAGGTTACTAATATCCTAAAGAACGAGCAAACACTATCAACATGAAGTTAGTAGAGTGAATCTTGGGTTCAAGAACCCAGAAATGGAATACCTACTAACTAAATAACATCACGAGATGCTTTTGAGATGGTGGCCAGAATCATCACACTGAGAACACAACACAAGGTTGGGTTACTAGGTGGTTCTCTAAGATACCCTAGTGTCATACTAATTGCTTCAACATATATGTCGTGGCAAAGGAGTACTTCAACACACCAATTAGTGTGCTTAATCTGGCCCAAAAGGACATCGTGAACAGGGAGGAAAGATTTGCAAATGCATCAGATTATTTAGAAACCTGGAACAACTCGGACAGCATACCGGCTGTAAATGCTCAAAAAAATTGAGACATGCTGCCAAATGGTTGCATAACTGTAACGCCCCGGATTCGTTGCGCCAGGTGTCCGCCATTTATTCACCTTCGTTGCCATGTCATTTGCTTGCGTGTTGCACTTTGCCATGTCATCATCTGCATTTCATATCATGTCATCATGTGCATCTCATTTTGCATACGTGTTCGCCTCATGCATCCGAGCACTTTCCCCGTTGTCCGTTTTGCATTCCGGCACTCCTATGTCATCCGGCGTCCCCTTTGGCCTCTTCTCTTGTGCGGGTATTAAACGTTCTCGGAATGGCCCGAGGTTTGCCAAGTGGCCTTGGTATAGCACCGGTAGACCGCCTGTCAAGTTTCGTGCCATTTGGAGGTCGTTTGGTACTCCAACGGTTAACCGGGTAGCCGCAAAAGCCTCTTTTGTGTGCAGCCCAACACCCCTTCCAAAGTGGCCCAAAACCCAGAAAACTCCCCTCCATGCTCTCGGTCGTTTGATCACGATCGCGTGGCCGAAAACCGCACCTCATTTGGACTCTCCTAGCTCCCTCTACCTATAAATATGTGCACCCCTCCGAAAATTCGGGTCCCGAAACCCTAGTCTTCTTCCACCTCCCGCCGCCGGACATGTCCAACCTGCGCAGGACGTGTCCGCGCTGCCGTCCCGAGCGAATCAGAGGCCGCCATGTGGCGCTCTGCCACCTCCCACCGCCGCCGGCCCGCCTGGCCCACGGGTAGCCCGCCCCGGGCTGGATCGGGCCGAGCTCCCCACGCCCGCAGCGCCGCCCGGCCACCGCGGGGCTCCACCGCCCGCTCGCCTCCGCCCCCGCGCCTGGTCGCCGGAGTGCGCCGCGCCGCCTCCTCCTCCTCGCTGGCCGCGAGCCCGAGCCACCGCTGCCGACTCGCCGCCACCGCCGTGCCACCGCGCCTCGCCCGCGCGCCGCCGTTCCTCCCCACCGGCACTGGCCCCGCGCGCCGCTCTGACCCCGCTGCCCCGGAGCTCGCCGAAGCTCCGGCCAGATCCGATTCGGGGAGTGGGACGAGATCCTCCACTCCCCGATCCAAACGGCCTCCCCGCACCCAGATCCCTCCGTCCCGGATCTTCCCCGTCCCATTTTTCGCGAGGGTATAATTCCACTAAGTCCCCGAATCCCTGACATAATAATGCCATGTTCATCGCATTGTATCTCTGCATCTATAGCTCCATTTTGTGCACGTAATATGTAAAATTGTTCGCCTCGACGAGTACTTCATTTCATTCCATTGCATTATTTTTATTTGAGCTCATCTTGATGCCCGAAATGCTGTTGGAAGAGTGCATGTTGATGTTAATCTGCTGAAACTGTTATAACTTGCTCATTTGTCATTTTTGCCATGTTTGATGTGTGCATCCTATGAGGTTGATATCTACATGTGTTTTGATCTATGATATGCCATATTTCCAGGGGTGCCATCCATGTATTTTTGTGATTTGTGTGCTGAGTGCAACGAGCTTGCTAAGTAGGGTACTTGCTGTTGCTGTTTTCCTGACGGATTCTGTTATATTTTGTTGCTATGTTAACATGCTTCTACTAGTCATTTCGTGCATTATTCTGGAGATATTAACCAAGGATGTTTTGTTATACATGTTATGCTCTATCCTTTCATGCCCTTGGTTGAAATTATAGCCTGCTGTAACTTGTTGTAATCTTGCTCCAAAGTTGCTAAATAATGTTGCTGTCAACCTGTTAACATGAAGTTCAATATTTCCATGATTGTTTGCTAGTGATCCATGCACCCTATGACCTTGCTCTTGCCATGCTTAGCTTCATAAACATGAATTCTTACTGTTGGCTGCCTTGCCATGTCATGTATTGCTCTGTGGTGAGTGGTTCAAGCTCACCAACATGCCTACTTATTGTTGTTCCTGCCATGTTTGAATCTGTAATATAACTTGCCATGTTTACATGGGTGCCATCATTTTTTCTGTGCCTTTTTGGCTCATGGTCAGTAAGGGACTTTTGATCTATGCCATTAGTAGATTCGTGCCATGCCTTTGTTTGCCATGTTAAGTTCCTGTAACATGTTGTTTGATAGCTCTAAACATTGCAACATGATGTTATTTCCTGATAAGTCTGAAACTGCTATTATTTGCAATCTTTCCATGTCTTTTTGAGCATGATCTAGTGATTTCTGGAGATAGCTCAGTGTTCATGTCTTGTCATGCTTTACCTGTACATCATGCTCATGCCTTTTGTTCTTACGTTGGGGTGCTGTAGCATGTTGTTTTGATGCTTGTAAGATGCCTAGTTGCTGTTATGGACAGATTGTTGCTATGACTTGTATGCAGTGTATGTGTTGAACCGTTGCTCCGTTTTGAGTGTGCTCCATATGAAACTTGCTTGATTTTGCATGTAGTTCCATATTATCATGTTGCATCCTTGTTTTGGTGTGTTTGCTTGATGTTTGGGTGCATTTTGCATCAATGCCATGTTTAACTCGTTTTTCTTATATCTTCTAGGCCGTAGCTCCGAATCTAATGAACTTTATATGTAACTTGACTAGAATCTCGTGTAGATCATATTGGTGCATCTTAACTTGCTGTTTAACAACTTGAACATAATGTTTATTCAGTTCTGGACCAATTTCGAAATTTGCATATGAGGACTTACCGGAGTTGTTATATGTTGTTCCCGACCTCATTTAAACTTGCCTTGATGTCTTGCTCTTGTATGCATCATCTCTTGCCATGAGTAGCCTCATCTAGCTTTGTCATGCATCATGCTTGTTGTGCATCATGTCTTGTCTATGTTTGGTGTGTTTACTATGTTGTGTGCTTCTTCTCGATAGTTCCCGTTTCGTTGCGATCGTCAGGATTCGTTCGTCTACGCTTGGTTCGTCTTTGTGGCTTCATCTTCTTCATGGACTCGTTCTTCTTCCTAGTAGGATTTCAGGCAAGATGACCGCTACCCTGGATCTCACTACTATCATTGCTATGCTAGTTGCTTCGTTCTATCACTATGCTGCGTTACCTATCTTTTGCTCCTCAAGCCTCCCCAAATTGCCATGAACCTCTAACCTTTTGACACCCTTCCTAGCAAACCGTTGCTTGGCTATGTTACCGCTTTGCTCAGCCCCTCTTATAGCGTTGCTAGTTGCAGGTGAAGTTGAAGATTGCTCCTTGGTGGACAGGGTTATGTTGGGATATCACAATATCTCTTATATTATTAACGCATCTATATATATTTGGTAAAGGGTGGAAGGCTCGGCCTTATGCCTGGTGTTTTGTTCCACTCTTGCCGCCCTAGTTTCCGTCATACCGGTGTTATGTTCCCGGATTTTTGCGTTCCTAACGCGGTTGGGTGATTTATGGGACCCCCCTGACAGTTCGCTTTGAATAAAACTTGTCCAGCAAGGCCCAACCTTGGTTTTACCTTTTGCCTCACCACCACCTATACCCTTCCCTTGGGTCGGCCAACCCGAGGGTCATCTTTATTTTAGCCCCTCCGGGCCAGTGCTTCTCTAAGTGCTGGTCTGAACCGGGCAGACTGCGGGGCCACCTCGGGGCAACTCGAGGGCTGGTTTTACTCGTAGGCTGACCTATCCGGTGTTGCCCTGAGAACGAGATATGTGCAGCTCCTATCGGGATTGTCGGTGCATCGGGCGGCTTTGCTGGTCTTGTTTTACCATTGTCAAAATGTCTTGTAAACCGGGATTCCGAGACTGATCGGGTCTTCCTGGGAGAAGGAATATCCTTCGTTGATCGCGAGAGCTTATCATGGGCTAAGTTGGGACACCCCTGCAGGGTTTAAACTTTCGAGAGCCGTGCCCGCGGTTATGTGGCAGATGGGAATTTGTTAATGTCCGGTTGTAGATAACTTGACACCAAATCCGAATTAAAACGCATCAACCGCGTGTGTAGCCGTGATGGTCTCTTCTCGGCGGAGTCCGAGAAGTGAACACGGTTTTGGGTTATGTTTGCCGTAAGTAGGAGTTCAGGATCACCTCTTGATCATTGCTAGCTTCACGACCGTTCCGCTTGTTCTCTTCTCGCTCTTATTTGCGTTGGTTAGCCACCATATCATGCTTAGTCGCTGCTGCAACCTCACCACTTTACCCCTTCCTTTCCCTTTAAGCTTTGCTAGTCTTGATACCCATGGTAATGGGATTGCTGAGTCCTCGTGGCTCACGGATTACTACAACAACAGTTGCAGGTACAGGTTATGCGATGATCTTGACGCGAGAGCGATGTGTGCTTGTTTTGGAGTTCTTCTACTGCTTCTTCTTCGATCAGGGGATAGGTTCCAGGTCGGCAACCTGGGCTAGCAGGGTGGATGTCGTTTGAGCTTCTGTTTGTGTTTCATCCGTAGTCGGATGTTGCTCTTATGTATTGATGTATTCATGTGGCATTGTATGCCTCTTGTATGTATCCCCATCTATTATGTAATGTTGATGTAATGATATCCACCTTGCAAAAGCGTTTCAATATGCGGGTCTATCCTTGGTGGGACCTTTGAGTTCCTTTTGGATAGGGTCGCATATTGGGCGTGACAAGTTGGTATCAGAGCCTCGACCGACCCTAGGAGCCCCCTTGATTGATCGTGTAGTTTGGCCATTGTTGAGTCTAGAAAAAAAACTGTTTTCAGAGTCTAGTTATATCGGAGAGTAGGAATTCTTTTTACTCCTCAGCCCCTTCGTCGCTCTGGTGAGGAATCTTGACGTAGGTGTTTTGAATTACTCCTCTTCCCGTTCAAATTTTTCTTTAGGTTCACGCAGTTGGTTTTCCGGTAGTTGTTCCTCAGCTCTTTTTATCCGGTGCATTTCTCGTCAAGTTGACTCGAGCCTCTTCATCGTTGCCAAGTTCAATCCTCAGTTGTTTTCTTTTCCCACCCTCCCACCCTTCTTCCTCTCGGAACCGGAGTCCGTAATCGAGTATCCTTCCTACTCGTGCGAAGTCTTTGTTTTCTTTCATTAATGATTTTCAACCGGTGTTTTCTCTTCAAGATATTCGTAGCTTCCCCTCCCAAGTTGCCTTTGTTTTCCCGCCCTCCCACCCCTTTTCTTCCCGGAGTCTGAGCATCTATTCGAGAAGCTATTTCATTCACGTGGAGTCTCTTCAGTCTTTCGTCAATTGTTTCAACCGGTGAATTCTCGTCTCGTTCGTCATTCTTCAACTCTTTTTCTTCTCCGGTGGACTCAATTCAAGTTTTTCGGGTTGATCTTATTCTTTTCCTTGGATCAAGTGTTTTCCTTGCTCATTTGCCTCTCGCCATTCAATCATTCCGGAGTTCGGAAGACGTCTCAGGAGATTTGTCTGTGTTTGAATTAATTCGAGGTTGTCACCTCATTCAAATATTTCAATCATTCCGGTGCATCATCTACCTCTTCAACAATCCTTTTCAACGGTGTTTTCTATTAGTGGGCCCTAACCACAGGTCTTTTCCCAGGATCTTACCTGACTCTTCTAATTCCCTGGAGTTATTCTCAATTCTTTTCAAGTGTGACGTAAGAATGGATTTCATCAGTCAGATGCCTTTCCAAGATCAATTTAAAATCATTTTCATTGTTGGCTCAAACCCTTCGCTTTTCATTCTCCCGGAGTATCTCAATAATTTTGGTGGCGTTTTCCATCGACATTTGAAGATTGAAGAAGAGTTCCTCTTAAATTTGTCTCCTCTCCCAAAGATTTGTGGTTCTAGCTTCTTGTTACCCTCTCAAACTATTCCATTTGTCAGATATTCTTTCTTACCCATACGGAGTATTTCAGGAGTTGATTTCTGTTTCTTTTCACCGAAGGCCATCATTCCAGTTATCGTTCTCTATTTATCCTGGTGCTTCGTTCAAGTGTTCTTTAATCAGCTCATGATCTCTTTGTTCTTTTGCATCAAAATCCCCTCAAGCATATTTGTTCTTCTAATTCTTCCCGGTGATTCATTCTCTTTCATCAGTCATTTCTGAATTCTTACGGTGGTTCGTTCAAGATTCTTTTTCCTTCATCATCATTTTTAATTCATTCGTTCTTTCCAATCCTACCGGTGGTTCATGCAGACATTCTCAAGTTTGCATTATGCCACTTCTCAATTCTTTTGCAAGGAGAATAAGTAGTATGCAAAATCCTTTGCTTGTCATCAATTCAATTTGATGAAGGATAAGCACACAATAAATCTTATTCTTATTTCTTCCAAGTGAGTAATCCCTTCCTTCGGAGTTTGTTCTTGATGAATAAATTCTAGTTCCAAGTGATTCATCTTTCTTTTCCGGAGTTCAAATTTCCTCGGCCATCTCGTCGGAACCTCCATCTAATCATCACAAGGCCCATCTTATTCTTTCATCCTTTATTCTATCTCATCATCCTTTTGTCACCGGAGTTCTTCATGATGTTTCTTCATGATTTAATTCATTCTTCAAGTGTTCATCAAGATCTTGTTGGTGGAGTTCAAGTATCTTTTCTTCTCGCATCTCGAAGTGCAATTAATTCTCCGTATTCTTCTAAAGTGGAGTTTTGCATTTCTTCGTTCTTCTCAGCTATTCAATATTTTCCGCTTGTGGTTGGTTATCACCTTAAGATCTTGAGATGTTACCTATAAGTCCACAACAAGCTTATTCTTTCATTGTTGATTTTCTCAACAACTCCGTTTAAACTTTCCTTCTAAAGATGCTTTCAATTTCATTCGTGGCACAAGTTGTCATTTTCTTCTCCATTATTTTCATTCAACTCTTTCAATTATTTCCGGAGATTTTGTGTCATGTCTTCATAAAGTATCATTCCATCCTCTCTAGTTCTTGTCCTAATCCTTCCATGTTCAGCCGGAGTGCTGCCTAAATCCTTTCAGTCTTATTCGTTTCTTTTCTCATTCTAACCACTCCGGTTAGAACGAGTGGTTTCATAGTCTATCTGATTGAGTGAGCTTTCGATTCTCGTCATTCTCGTCGTTCCTCTCTTCTTCTCGAGTGCTCTTGATTCTTTGCTTCCTCTCTTGAGTTCTTGTTTCACCTCATCCTTTTTTTCCCTTCCGTCTCGGTCCTAAGATCTCGGGACGAGATCTCTTGTTAGTGGAGGAGTGTTGTAACGCCCCGGATTCGTTGCGCCAGGTGTCCGCCAGTTATTCGCCTTCATTGCCATGTCAATTGTTTGCTTGTTGCACTTTGCCATGTCATCATCTGAATTTCATATCATGTCATCATGTGCATCTCATTTTGCATACGTGTTCGCCTCATGCATCCGAGCACTTTCCCCGTTGTCCGTTTTGCATTCCGGCACTCCTATGTCATCCGGCGTCCCCTTTTGCCTCTTCTCTTGTGCGGGTACTAAACGTTCTCGGAATGGCCCGAGGTTTGCCAAGCGGCCTTGGTATAGCACCGGTAGACCGCCTGTCAAGTTTCGTGCCATTTGGAGGTCGTTTGGTACTCCAACGGTTAACCGGGTAGCCGCAAAAGCCTCTTTTGTGTGCAGCCCAACACCCCTTCCAAAGTGGCCCAAAACCCAGCAAACTCCCCTCCATGCTCTCGGTCGTTCGATCATGATCGCATGGCCGAAAACCGCACCTCATTTGGACACTCCTAGCTCCCTCTACCTATAAATATGTGCACCCCTCCGAAAATTCGGGTCCCGAAACCCTAGTCTTCTTCCACCTCCCGCCGCCGGACATGTCCAACCTGCGCCGGACGTGTACGCGCCGCCGCCCGGAGCGAATCAGAGGCCGCCATGTGGCGCTCCGCCACCTCCCACCGCCGCCGACCTGCCTGGCCCACGGGGAGCCCGCCCCGGGCTGGATCGGGCCGAGCTCCCCACACCCACAGCGCCGCCCGGCCACCGCGGGGCTCCGCCGCCCGCTCGCCTCCGCCCCCGCGCCTGGTCGTCGGAGTGCGCCGCGCCGCCTCCTCCTCCTCGCCGGCCGCAAGCCCGAGCCGCCGCCGCCGACTCGCCGCCGCCGCCGCCGACTCGCCGCCACCGCCGTGCCACCGCGCCTCGCCCGCTCGCCGCCGTTCCTCCCCACCGGCACCGGCCCAGCGCGCCGCTCTGACCCCGCCGCCCCGGAGCTCGCCGGAGCTCCGGCCAGATCCGATCCAGGGAGTGGGACGAGATCCACCACTCCCCCGATCCAAACGGCCTCCCCGCGCCCGGATCCCTCCGTCCCGGATCTTCGCCGTCCCATTTTTCGCGAGGGTATAATTCCACCAAGTCCCCGAATCCCTGACATAATCATGCCATGTTCATCGCATTGTATCTCTGCATCCGTAGCTCCATTTTGTGCGTGTAATATGTCAAATTGTTCGTCTCGACGAGTAGTTCATTTCATTCCATTGCATTATTTTTATTTGAGCTCATCTTGATGCCCGAAATGCTGTTGGAAGAGTGCATGTTGATGTTAATCTGCTGAAACTGTTATAACTTGCTCATTTGTCATTTTTGCCATGTTTGATGTGTGCATCCTATGAGGTTGATGTCTACATGTGTTTTGATCTATGATATGCCATCTTTCCAGGGGTGCCATCCATGTATTTTTGTGATTTGTGTTTTGAGTGCAACGAGCTTGCTAAGTAGGGTACTTGCTGTTGCTGTTTTCCTGACAGATTCTGTTATATTTTGTTGCTATGTTAACATGCTTCTACTAGTCATTTCGTGCATTATTCTGGAGATGTTCACCAAGGATGTTTTGTTATACATGTTATGCTCTATCCATTCATGCCCTTGGTTGAAATTATAGTCTGCTTTAGCTTGTTGTAATCTTGCTCCAAAGTTGCTAAATAATGTTGCTGTCAACCTGTTAACATGAAGTTCAATGTTTCCATGATTGTTTGCTAGTGATCCATGCACCCTATGACCTTGCTCTTGCCATGCTTAGCTTCATAAACATGACTTCTTACTGTTGGTTGCCTTGCCATGTCATGTATTGCTCTGTGGTGAGTGGTTCAAGCTCACCAACATGCCTACTTATTGTTGTTCCTGCCATGTTTGAATCTGTAATATAACTTGCCATGTTTACATGGGTGCCATCATTTTTTCTGTGCCTTTTTGGCTCATGGTCAGTAAGGGACTTTTTATCTATGCCATTAGTATATTCATGCCATGCCTTTGTTTGCCATGTTAAGTTCCTGTAACATGTTGTTTGATAGCTCTAAACATTGCAACCTGTTGTTATTTCCTGATAAGTCTGAAACTGCTATTATTTGCAATCTTTCCATGTCTTTTTGAGCATGATCTGGTGATTTCTGGAGATAGCTCAGTGTTCATGTCTTGTCATGCTTTACCTATAAATAATGCTCATGCCTTTTGTTCTTATGTTGGGTTGCTGTAGCATGTTGTTTTGATGCTTGTAAGATGCCTAGTTGCTGTTATGGACAGATTGTTGCTATGACTTGTATGGAGTGTATGTGTTGAACCGTTGCTCCGTTTTGAGTGTGCTCCATATGAAACTTGCTTGATTTTGCATGTAGTTCCATATTATCATGTTGAATCCTTGTTTTGGTGTGTTTGCTTGATGTTTGGGTGCATTTTGCATCAATGCCATGTTTAACTTGTTTTGCTCATATCTTCTAGGCCGTAGCTCCGAATCTAATGAACTTTATGTGTAACTTGACTAGAATCTCGTGTAGATCATATTGGTGCATATTAACTTGCTGTTTAACAACTTGAACATAATGTTTATTCAGTTCTGGACCAATTTTGAAATTTGCATATGAGGACTTACTGGAGTTGTTATATGTTGTTCCCGGCCTCATTTAAACTTGCCTTGATGTCTTGCTCTTGTATGCATCATCTCTTGCCATGAGTAGACTCATCTAGCTTTGTCATGCATCATGCTTGTTGTGCATCATGTCTTGTCTATGTTTGGTGTGTTTACTATGTTGTGTGCTTCTTCTCGATAGTTCCCGTTTCGTTGCGATCGTTAGGATTCGTTCGTCTACGCTTGGTTCGTCTTCGTGGCTTCATCTTCTTCATGGACTCGTTCTTCTTCCTAGCGGGATTTCAGGCAAGATGACCGCTACCCTGGATCTCACTACTATCATTGCTATGCTAGTTGCTTCGTTCTATCGCTATGCTGCGTTACCTATCTTTTGCTCCTCAAGCCTCCCCAAATTGCCATGAACCTCTAACCTTTTGACACCCTTCCTAGCAAACCGTTGCTTGGCTATG
Source organism: Triticum timopheevii (assembly GCA_963921465.1). Classification (NCBI taxonomy): domain Eukaryota; kingdom Viridiplantae; phylum Streptophyta; class Magnoliopsida; order Poales; family Poaceae; genus Triticum; species Triticum timopheevii. The sequence continues at coordinate 236,565,761 of OY997266.1, read as the reverse complement.
TTACCGCTTTGCTCAGCCCCTCTTATAGCGTTGCTAGTTGCAGGTGAAGTTGAAGATTTCTCCTTGGTGGACAGGGTTATGTTGGGATATCACAATATCTCTTATATTATTAATGCATCTATATATATTTGGTAAAGGGTGGAAGGCTCGGCCTTATGCCTGGTGTTTTGTTCCACTCTTGCCGCCCTAGTTTCCGTCATACCGGTGTTATGTTCCCGGATTTTTGCGTTCCTAACACGGTCGGGTGATTTATGGGACCCCCCTGATAGTTCGCTTTGAATAAAACTTGTCCAGCAAGGCCCAACCTTGGTTTTACCTTTTGCCTCACCACCACCTATACCCTTCCGTTGGGTCGGCCAACCCGAGGGTCATATTTATCTTAGCCCCCCCGGGCCAGTGCTTCTCTAAGTGCTAGTCTGAACCGGGCAGACTGCAGGGCCACCTCAGGGCAACTCGAGGGCTGGTTTTACTCGTAGGCCGACCTATCCGGTGTTGCCCTGAGAACGAGATATGCGCAGCTCCTATCGGAGTTGTCGACGCATCGGGCGGCTTTGCTGGTCTTGGTTTACCATTGTCGAAATGTCTTGTAAACCGGGATTCCGAGACTGATCGGGTCTTCCTGGGAGAAGGAATATCCTTCGTTGATCACGAGAGCTTATCATGGGCTAAGTTGGGACACCCCTGCAGGGTTTAAACTTTTGAGAGCCGTGCCCGCGGTTATGTGGCAGATGGGAATTTGTTAATGTCCGGTTGTAGATAACTTGACACCAGATCCGAATTAAAATGCATCAACCGCGTGTGTAGCAGTGATGGTCTCTTCTCGGCGGAGTCCGGGAAGTGAACACGGTTTTGGGTTATGTTTGCCGTAAGTAGGAGTTCAGGATCACCTCTTGATCATTGCTAGCTTCACAATCGTTCCGCTTGTTCTCTTCTCGCTCTTATTTGCGTTGGTTAGCCACCATATCATGCTTAGTTGCTGCTGCAACCTCACCACTTTACCCCTTCCTTTCCCTTTAAGCTTTGCTAGTCTTGATTCCCATGGTAATGGGATTGCTGAGTCCACGTGGCTCACAGATTACTACAACAACAGTTGCAGGTACAGGTCGGCAGCCTGGGCTAGCAGGGTGGATGTCGTTTGAGCTTCTGTTTGTGTTTCATCCGTAGTCGGATGTTGCTCTTATGTATTGATGTATTCATGTGGCATTGTATGCCTCTTGTATGTATCCCCATCTATTATGTAATGTTGATGTAATGATATCCACCTTGCAAAAGCGTTTCAATATGCGGGTCTATCCTTGGTGGGACCTACGAGTTCCTTTTGGATAGGGTCGCATATTGGGCATGGCAATAACCACTCAACATCCCAATATCAAGGTTCCGAGACCAACTGTTGACACACGGAAATACTAGGAGCTGATGTGAGACTTGAATCCAACATTCCTATAAGTCTACGTATTAGTAACACATGATCTTGATAGAAAAATGAGAAGCCTAGTTCCTAATCCTCGTAGGAAAGAAGAGGGTGACTCAGATCATAAGTACATAAGGTAAAGGAATAAAAAGAGCCTTACATTCCCTTCCACAATCAATTCCCTTATATAACTAAAGCATTTCTAGACTCAACTTCGACCAGTTTGGCTGGGTAATCCTACAAGCAGTCAGGCTCTGATACCAAAGCTGCTGGGATCCCGATCCTAAGTCACACCGGTCTAGCAAGTAACACATCATATCATTTTGCGGCCTCACGCATGGTATTCCCATGGTTGCAGCCTTACCTTGTCGGGATCGTTTGCACCTTTTGGCTCACGTATATGATAGTGTCGCAAGCATCCATATCACATAGAACCCAGGCCGACATGTATAGTTGTAAACCCAAGGTGGCACAAACTTACAGGGACAGGCATACATGACCCACCAATGCACGTGTGGTCAGCAGCGAGTGCAACCAGGCTGTAGCAAGCTATTAGGACTCTGGTAAACACAGTGTGACATTTCCCCGTTGGGACAGACACAGGAGCAAAGAAGGACACTTGCCGGTCAATCCATGTGTTCTAGTGGAAGTACTAGGAGACATTTCCCCACAAGGAAAACTACCAAGAATAAACAACTAGGTGTCGGATCCCACACATACCAAAGCATTTCAATAACATACACACAATATGCTCGATATGTGCAGATACAACATGGCATCACAACATAGCTCTATGTCTCAAAGTATTTAATTAAAAGGCTACGAGGAGCCATACATAGCATGATATTACAAACATGGGTTTCATGACCTAACATACAAAGTCATACAAGCAACAAGCACATGCGGAAGCTAATCCTGTCTGAGTACAAACAACTGAAAATAAGAAGGCTAGGAAGCCTGTCTATCTACAAGACCCTCCATAGGAACCAGACCTCTGTTTAGGATTCCCAAGCTAATTGTCGAAGCCCACGTGGAACTACTAGCGAGAGTGAAGTCACTTCTATAAAAACATAAATTAAGCAAATGTGAGTACAAATGTACTCAACAAGACTTACATTGGAACTATCTACTTATGCATCAATATCAACAAAGGGGTTGCGGAGTTTAACTATAGCAAGCCAGCTTTGACCTAGTGGCTATCCTGAACTATGACTAACAGTATTTTCTTTGAGGTGAAGAAGCGCACACGAGTCCACATATTCACCATATCAATACACCACCATGGACCCGCTCCCGTCTACCTACGAGGCCATCCATAGCTGTCGGATTCCAGGCTCCGCAGACCCCAGAAAGGTTCGAACTCAGGGACGTGTGCGAAGAACTCAACCTCTCAAGCCGATCGATCCGCCGCCCTCACGACCTAGCTCGATGAACAAGAAGGAGAAAGACACATTAGTTTACCCAGGTTCGGGCCACCTTGTGGTGTAGTACCCTACTCCTACTTTGTGGTGGATTAGCCTCGCGGGGGGCTGAGGATTAACTAGTACAAGTGGAAGAACAGCCTCAGGAGGCTTGTCCTTGTGATGAGCTCTTGGGGATTTGATGAGCTGATCACCCGATGCCTTCTATGGTGGTGGCTAGGCTATATTTATAGTGGCCTTGGTCCTCTTCCTCCAAAACTTAGGCGGGAAGGGATCCCACAACAACCAAATTTGAAAGGGTACAAGAAGTACATCTGATCCCGACGAAAGGTGGTCTTCTCCTACAAAGCTTCTGATCATGACATCGTGGTGGGCTCGGCGATGACATCCATCCTGCCGTTCTGGCGATCCTGGTCTTGTTGCATGCAAATGTCAACCTTTGGCTGATTCCTTGGGAATCCACACCTGCGCTTGCCTCCTTTGCCCAAAGAGGAAACCTGCCGCTCTATGCCTGCTGGCGCGCGTAGCCTCGGTCGTCATGGCTGATGTCATTTCATCCTCATGAGGCTGGGTCTTTCATAGAAATCTCCACCCCGTCAGGAGGCCGTTCCCTCAGGGGGTCTTGATGTCAGCCGCCTCGCGAGGCTTGGCCCCTCGCGAGGGTCTAGTCTTGTCGTGGTCAAAGATAGGCCGTACCAGGACGTCGATGGAGCCATGCCGTGGGCCGCAGGCAGGCAAGTCTAGGTACCCTGGTTCCCAGAACGTCGATAGAAGCCCCAGAGCCCAAGGCGCTCTCGCACTTGGCTTCGAGGCGAAGCCAAAGGCAAGTGCGGAACGCCACGGGCCCCATCACCTGCGGGCTGAGTTGATGCGTGGCGCTTGATGGGACGTGGGCGTCTCTGCTTCCCCATGCTGCCGCGATAACTATTCGACTTGACAACTGCCTGCTGCATGCAGAGAAAATCATCATTACTTGAGATTGTGGGAGGCCGACGATTTACCTTCTCCTGACTATAAATGTGGGAGCAGGCGAAGCCCTTGCCCATCTTCGTCTTCTTGCTCCTTGCTTCTCCCTGCTTCACTGTCTTGCCAACGTGTTCATGGCGCCAATCAGGAGGTTCTCCACCTCGGAGAAGGGAAGGCCCTCGAGGTGGAACCCAAGCTGCTCCTGCCGAAGAAAAGGCCGGATCACTCCCGGGGCAGCGCTGACGAGGCCGCGATGACGCGGCCTTGGCAAGAACGGCCCCCACCGGGCTTTTCGATTCCCTTGTATGCCCGTGCGCATGGCCCTGCGCATGACGACCTGCTCCGCGAGGAGTGGAGCCATGGAGGAGGGAAAGCATCGGTCGCGAGGCTGCCTCCTTCATGGTCCCACGCCAAAGGCTCGGCCCGAGAGTTCATGGTGTGGGCCGCGATGCCGCCGCACACGTGGATTCGCCTCCCGAGGCCCTTTGTGGGGGAGCTACCGCCGAGGGGCCCCGTCAAACTGTGGCTGTAGCACGACGGATGCTGCAGCAGGCCGCAAAAGCAGAGGTCGAGATCGTGGACGCCGATGATGCCTTCATGATCCAAGGGTGGGGCGTGATTGCTTGCGCGTGCCGCTTGGAGGGGGGCCACGCCATCCACTTCGTGTACGACGGGGCGTCGACGCTCTTCTTCAAGGTCTTCGACGAGGAATGTGGACGCCTGGGGTGCTGCCCTGAGGGAGGTGGCTCCGGCGATAGGGCTGCCGACAGCGAACTTGCCCTTGGCCTTGCTAGCGACTCCTCCGACAGCAGCATCGCCTCTTCAGACAGCAGAGTGCTTCTTTCGAGTACGACTCAAGCGACAACGTCAGCTACGAATCACCGAGCCATTGTGCTCGCGACTCAGGAACAACGTTAGCCCAACGTCGCTGGTGAAGCCGTTGAGACCGGGATCTCCTTAGGACTTCCTCTTTTGTTTCGTCCCTGCAGTATGTCATGACATACCCCTTGGGGGCATGTAAAAACTGTAACGCTTTTTCTTAGTAGCTATTACTCTCCAATCAGGGCTACACTTGCGTCTCCCACTACGGCACGGTCCCTCTTTCACTCTCGTGGTAGATTAGCACTCTGCGTCGGCAGGACCCAGTCCCCAGGCAGGCTTCAGCTGTCGTTGGTATGCCAGGTCGTGATGCTGTGGCCGAGGCCAGGAGGTGAGCGACCCAAGGTCTGGTGAGAGCCCCTGAGGCACGATGCTCAGGAGGTCCCTTTAACGCACAAGCAGCTCCCGAAGGACTGAAAGGGAGGCATCCTTGCCCCAGGAAGGTCACGAGGGTCATGACGTTGATCGCGAGATTGATACTTTGCGCATTTTAGAGACTTATATTTGCGATCCGTGTTCATCTTCACACTGTGGTGGCAGCCTTCACATGATGTTTGGCTGCGTTTCCATGGCCGCGGCACTCCCTAAGCGAGACTCACATCGACCCCTTCCCCTTTCCTCATCTGGGTGCTCTACGTCCTCAGGTCCCACCTCCCGAGCAAGGATCAGCCGCCGCCGGTATGCCAGGTCACGATGCTATGGACAAGGCCAAGGGGTGAGAGCTCGAGGGCCAGTAGGGGCTCCTGAGGTGCGATGCTCAGAGGCTCGCCCTTTAATGCACAAGTGAATCGGGCGGAGGAAAGGGACGACTGGCCTCACATAGGCGCCTCGGAGTGATCACGACTCGTCGCACCGGGTCCTGAGGTTCCTGCAGGTTAGCTAGAGGGAGGAAGCATGGCATACAATGGTGCTCGCCATCCCGCTGGCGATCCTTCCGCGAGAAGGTGAAGGCACTGAGGAACTGGTAAGGTGACGTGTGTGGAGCCGGCCGCGAGCCAGAGCTCGGTCTCTCAGGTTTTTAAATGCTATAGGGACGAACCCATGCACAGACGCTGTTGAGGGAGTCCTGGATTAGGGGGTATCTGGACAGCCGGACTGTGTACAACGTCCGGACTATTGAAGCGTGAAGATATACGACTCAAGACTTTGGCCTGTGTCCAGAGGGGACTCTCCTTTGCATGGGAGGCAAGCTTGGCCATCCGGATATTATATTTCCTTCCTTGTAACCGACTCCATGTAAACCCTAGCTCTCTCCGGTGTCTATATAAACCGGAGAGGTTGGTCCTTAGAAGGCCGATCACAATTACATTCATACCATCATAGGCTAGCTCTTAGGGTTTAGCCTCTATGATCTTGTGGTAGATCTACTCTTGTACTACCCATATCATCAATATTAATCAAGCAGGAAGTAGGGTTTTACCTCCATCGAGAGGGCCCGAACCTGGGTAAACATCTGTGTCCCTTGCTTCCTGTTACCATCAGCCTTGACGCACAGATCGGGACCCCCTACCCGAGATCCGCCGGTTTTGACACCGACATTGGTGCTTTCATTGAGAGTTCCTCTGTGTCGTCGCTGTCAGGCTCGATGGCTCGTCTCATCGTCAAGGATGACATTACTTCGGAGGGAGCTCTGGCCGTAGGCCAGACGCTCCGACTCGGCGGCTTTATCATGGCTGCCCCATCGGCGGTTGCACCGATGATGGCCTCTCGGGTCATCAATCATAACCTTCGCATCAGTTCGGAACTTGCCGAACAGATGGACCCAATGGAGATCTCCTCCCTTAATGAACTCTTGGATCACATCGCGCTCTGGGAGTCGCTACAAACTATGACCGGATTGGGCTTAAACCCGACCAAAGGGACATCAGGTCCCTGCCGGCCACCCATGAGGTAGCGATAGTGGAGGAACCACACGCGGATTGTCCCTCAATTTCGAGGACGAAATATGTTCGGATTGCCGAACTCCTTGAGCCAAAAACCTGCTCAAAGGGAAACACGACCCAGGCCCCGGACTTAGGATCGGGCACCGGGCCAAAGGCACTGGGCGGTATCCCGGATTCTGAGCTGTTGAGCTCGCAACCGCCCTCGCCCTTGGGTGTTAGATCGGATCAAAATCCGGATTCCACTAGCAACACCTACCTGGACTTAAACTGTCTCTCCCGCATCAGGCAAGAGCCCCAGGAGACGGTACACCATTACTGGGCCAGATTGCTCCTTGCGCTTAACAAGGTCAAGGATTGCCGCGAGGAGAACATGGTCTCACTCTTCTGCAAAAACTGCACGGACGAAGGGCTCCATAATGCTATAAGCCGCCGTGACATAGTACGCTTCACGGACTTAACAAACATAGTACGAAAGTACTATGCGATGGAAAGCGCTTGGAAGACCCGAACGGAATTTTGGGATAGTACTGCTCTCATCAAGACCTTTGTCTGAACTAAACGGACGAACTCTCATAAGTCGTCTGATCCAATCCCTAAGAAACCAAAGCCCGCCCCAGGGCGGGGATCCGTATTGGAGGAATGGCTCGACGGGCCATGTAAGCTCCACAGTACTCCGGATACAATGCCAACTCATAGCCTTAGGGCATGTTGGATACTTCGGCAGGTGGCAAAAAGTGGCGAGGATCTTCTTGTAAGCCATAAAGCGGAACAACATCCTGCCAGCGGACACAATACGGTACTAACAGTCTTTGAAACTTCTGCCTCGAACAACAAGCGCAAGCGGGCTCATCGAAGCTCTGCAGAAATTTGCCATGTGGCAAAGATAAATCCCTGGAACGACACTGCCATAACTTTCAATGCCAGTGATGAGCCTTGATTCCAGACGGTCCGGGCACCGGCCGCGCTGGTCCTCAGCCCAATCGTGGACGGCTTTCGGCTCACCAAAGTACTCATGGACGGCGGAAGCGGGTTGAACTTGATCTATGAAGAAATGCTTAACAAAATGGAAATTGATAAGGGCCGCATTGAGCAAAGTGGTACCACCTTCAGGGGAATCATCCCTACTCGGGAAGCGCGGTGCATGGGAAAATCACACTTGATGTGGTATTCGGCGTCCCGGAGAATTACAGGTCCGAAGAAATCACATTCCAAGTGGCTCCCTTTAGCAGCGGATACAACGCCCTTCTAGGGCGAGACGCGTTTGCAAGCTTTCAAGCTGTACCCCATTACGGGTACATGAAGCTTAAAATGCCCAGACCCAATGGAATCATCACTCTAGCCAGTGATCTGGACGTCGCACTTCGCGCTGAAAACAAAACCGCAGCACTAGCCCTGGAAGCACTATCTGAAGCCCTAGCGGCCGAAGAGTTAACAACACTGCGGGCCACCGTAGACAGGGACGATGTGATACTCGACAAACGACCCAAATCCACCTCATTTAAACCTGCAGACGAGATAGTCAAATTCCAAGTCCACCCAACGGACCCCGCCAAGACATCATCCATCGGGATACAGCTGAGCCCCGTTACGGACGCCGCACTGCGAGATTTCTTACGCGAGAATTGGGACATTTTCGCCTGGCACCCTTCGGACATGCCAGGCATCCACGTCGGCTGGCCGGACATAGCCTCAATATACTGAAGGGATACAAACCGGTCAAACAAACCCTAAGGCGGTTTTCAGAACCCAAATGGCAAGCCATGGGGGAAGAGCTAGCCAAGCTGCTTGAGGCCGGATTCATCAGAGACATTAAACATCCGGATTGGCTGCCAAATTTGGTAATGGTACCAAAAAAGGACAAATCTTGGCGCTTATGCGTCGACTTCAAAGACCTCAACAAGGCCTTCCCCAAGGATCCCTTTCCCCTCCCTTGCATCGATCAAATCATCGACACCACAGCTGAACACGACTCGCTGTGTTTTCTTGACGCATACTCCGGATACCATCAAATAAAGATGACAGAGTCTGACCAAGCTGCAACAACTTTTATAACGCCATATGGCCCTTTTTGCTTCAACACTATGCCTTTCGGGCTCAACAATGCCGGTGCAACCTATCAACGCATGATTCAAACATGCCTGGTAAAACAAATTGGCAAAACAGTGGAAGCATATGTGGACGACGTAGTCATAAAAACTAGACACGTCGAAACCCTAATAGATGACTTGAGGCTTACATTCGATAACCTCTGGACATACGACATCAAGTTAAATCCGGAAAAATGCGTTTTCGGTGTCCCCTCGGGGAAGCTGCTGGGCTTCATTGTTTCCAATAGAGGAATCGAAGCGAATCCAGCAAAAATCCGAGCTCTGTCATAGTTGGCTATACCAACAGACCTCAAGCACATCCAGAAGCTAGCTGGATGCGTGGCCGCTTTGAGCCGCTTTATATCCAGGCTAGGAGAAAAGGCATTGCCTCTTTACCGCCTTGTTCGGCGCACCGAACACTTTGTATGGACGGATGCAGCCGCGGCCGGACTCGATGAGATAAAGACCTTATTGGCCAGTAATCCATTCCTAACAGCGCCAAACATCGGCGAACCTATGCTACTATACATAGCTGCAACACATCAAGTGGTAAGCGTAGTGCTCGTTGTCGAACGAGAGGTGAACGGATACAAATTCCCGCTTCAAAAGCCGGTTTATTACGTATCCAGGGTCCTCACCCCATGCAAATCCCAATATCCACACTATCAAAAAATAGCATACGCGGTCTTCATGGCATCTTGGAAGCTAAGGCACTACTTTCAAGAGTGTTCGATTACCGTGGCCTCCGAAGTACCACTCAATAACATAATTAACAACCGCGACGCCACAGGCTGGATCGCTAAATGGGCTATCGAGCTCCTCCCATTCGACATCGTCTACAAACCACGGCGAGCCATCAAGTCACAAGTACTGGCTGACTTTGTCGCCGAATGGACAGAAGCCGAACTCCCTAAAGAGTACGGCGCATACTCTAACTGGATCATGCACTTTGACGGCTCCAAAATGCTGGCTAGACTGGGAGCAGGGGTAGTCCTAACATCTCCCACCGGGGACACGGTCCAACACATCCTACAAATATTATACACAGACTCCAATAATGCAGCCGAATACGAGGCTCTGTTGCATGGTCTTCGGATGGCACTCTCTATGGGCATCCAACGCCTGGAAGTGCGCGGGGATTCGAACCTCGCAATATCACAAATAAATGGAGACTTTGATGCCAAGGATCCGAAAATGGTGGCCTATCGTAATGCCGTCCTCAAAATGTCAGCTCGATTCGAGGGGCTCGAATTCCTCCATGTGGCTCGAGAAAACAACCAAGCGGCGGACGTCCTCGCCCGCATCGGCGCTAAACGCGACCCTGTCCCACCCAATATATTCCTGGAAAGGCAGTTCAAGCCATCCATAGTATGGGAAGGGGAGTCCGGCAATACCAGCATGGATCCGAATACACCCCCAGACTCTGAACCATCAGACACAATCGGAGGCTCTGCCACGGAAATAACATCTTCGGCCCATGAAATCATGGCCGTAATCGCCCCGTGGACTGAGCCTTTCTTGGCCTACCTAAATAGGCAGGAGCTCCCCGAAGACCAAAATGAAGCACGCTGCATAGTCCGGTGTTCTAAAGCTTACAAAGTCCATGAAGGGGAACTCTACAAGAAAAGCGCGACCGGAGTGCTCCAAAGGTGCATCTTCAAAGAGGAAGGGCGGCAACTCCTGGCTGAAATCGACACCGGACTGGGCGGACACCATGCCACAGCTCGAGCACTAGTCAGCAAAGCCTTCTGTACAGGCTTCAATTGGCCGACAGCCCGAGCAGACGCATAGGACCTTGTCCAACATTGCGTCGGCTGCCAGCTCTTCGCCAATCAGAGTCATATGCCCCCACCACTCTCCAAACAATCCCCATAACCTGGCCCTTCGCGGTCTGGGGGCTGGATATGGTCGGACCTCTTAAAGGGGGAAGCCATAAGAAAAAATACTTGCTGGTCATGGTGGACAAATTCACCAAATGGATCGAAGCCAAACTAGTTAAAACGGCCGAATCCGGACCAGTAATAGACTTCATATCTGGAGTCGTACACCGGTACGGTGTCCCCCATAGCATCATCACTGACAATGGCTCAAATTTCACAGTCGATGAAGTGAAAACTTGGTGCGGCAAAATGGGCATTAAGCTCGACTACACTTCCGTCTACCACCCCCAAACAAATGGCCAGGTCGAACGTGCAAATGGTCTCATCATGAGCGGCATAAAAACCAAGACTAGTGCGATCTTTAACAGAATCGGATATGCACTGGGTAGAGGAGCTAGACTCCATACTATGGGGGTTGCGGACCACACCAAATCGAACCACCAGATATACACCATTTTTATGGTGTACGGTGCGGAAGCAGTACTACCCTGCGACATAATACATGATTCGCCATGCGTACACATGTACGAAGAGAAGGAAGCCGAGTTAGATCGGCAGGATAACTTGGATGCCCTGGAGGAGGAGCGCGATGTCGCAAAAGCCCGTTCCGCATTTTATCAGCAGCAGGCTCGACGATATCAAAGCAGAGAAGTGCGGACCAAAACTTACAATATTGGCGAACTCGTTCTACGCCTACCGGAGAAGAAGAAGGACAAACTCAAACCCAAGTGGGAAGGTCCCTTCGTCATTGACAAAGTTCTCACCGGAGGAGCATACTGTCTATGTAATGCATCCGATAACAGACTCGAGCCGAACCCATGGAACGCGGCCAGACTCCGGAGATTCTACGCCTAACGCCGAACTCAGTGTTCGTCTCCTCACCCCTCCTTTTTAATTATGCTCCACCTCTTCTCCTCTCCTTTCTTGACTTTTTATTTTTTTCTTTTTCCTTCTCTCCTCATACAAAGTATTTAATACAGTGCGGGTTACCGGATCATTCCAGCCGTACTATGTGTGTAGACTATACCTGGGGGCTTCCTATTCGGAAGCTAGACATAATTACTTTAAATGGCTTTTTGCCCTCGCATATGCGTTCCTTTTCCATATGTGCCTTTCTTCACCATTTTATGCATGGATATGACTTAAGATGTGGCCAAGCTGGGTTGCCTGGCTCTTGTGTTTATGCCCTACGTTCCCGTTAATTCGGCTAGGGCATAAGGGGAGCACCTCTGCGATTGTTACTGCCGGTTAAGCCGGATGTGTACCTCAGACTGGGTGAAGCCGAAAGCTAGTTTCCTTAAGAGAATATTTGATCAGTGAACAAAGGATGTATTTGTTGGTTACAAAAAAACCCCCAAAAGCTTTTTATCATGCGCCGTAGTTCGCAGTCCGGGCGTGTGCATTGACACATGCATTCCCAGGGAAAGGAACCCCTAACGGAACTATTCTCCCTGGAAGATGTTTCTTGCTATCCGTGCAATATAACATAACTAGTTGGGTACTTGTCTGTTCAAGCACTTATGACCCCCACGTCTGGTCTCCATGCATTCCCTGGTTCTTGTATAACCGAGCGGGTATTCGGACACACCCCGGACTATAGGGTCCGGGGGCTGAAGCGAAAAGGTCCGCCATGACAAATGATTTCAATCCGGCTAGGGGCTGTTTATGCCAATTAAACTACAAAGTCACTGAGACTGACTATACTCCTCCTCTATACCATCTAACAGGCTATCTAGCCTACAATCTTGCTGAGAGCACTTAGCGGCTAACGCTACCTGGTCATATACCAGACTCACGGGAATTTCTTGCCCATCCGGCCCCGCCGGTCCTACTTCGGCCATGTGGTTCAGGTCCAGCTTGGTGTAGCGCGTCTTCACCATTGCCCATGCTTCTCTTGCTCCTTACCGGCATGCTGATATCTTCCATAGACGGAAGCGCCGCCAGGCTCCTTTAAGTAGGTCTGCAAGCTCCCCCATGCCATTCGGCAGCAGGCTTGATGGCCACAAGGCCTGAGCAACGCCGTGCATCACCTGCCGAGCACGCTCGTGCAACTGCGAAAGTTCTTGCAGCAAATCACCTGCAGATGAGGGCATCTCCTCTTCAGGGCGGCCCGTTAACATTCCCGCAGGCAAATTTTTTCATTGAGACTTCCTCGCCGAACTATCACACAGTTCGCTTGAGCTCTTACCATAAATGCCGCGTCGAAGCTTTTTGTTCTCCTTCACGGAGTCCGCCAGTTGAGCACGGACGTCCTTTAATTCCACGTCCAGACGAATATTGGCATCTTGCAGCTTGTTCTTCTCTCGGGTCACCTGCACAAGAACGCGCTCGCCTGCCTTTAGCTGCCGTTGGAGATGCGAATCGTCACCCATTACGCCCTCTGGATTCACCCCGGGATTGTCTGTAGAATCCTCTGTTAGACTAACCGCACCAGCCATTTACTAACTGATACATCTGCGTATAATGGAGACAAATATTACCAGGGGGGCCCTTCGGGACCCTTCTAACTTGGCCACCGCATCAGTCAACTGGGCTTTGCATGCCTCCAGCTCCCGCGCCAATTGTTTGTTCTTGTCCACAAGGACCTGTGCATATATTGATCCTTCAAACAGTTGTCCCAACTATTCCAAGTCTCAGGGGCTACTACTATACATACTTATCAAACTTTCTTACCTGTATGTCTTTGCTATACTGGTTTGTCGCTTGGGCAAGCCCGCCTCGAGCAGCTCGGACATATGAGTCCGCCGAATTGAAGGCATTAAAAGCCTCTTTAGAAAAGATGTTGTTCCGGAGCACGGCCCTCCTGCGCCAGTGATTCATGGCGCTCTCCACTTCGGGGTTTGTGGCCGAACACATATCCGCATCCTCCATCGGGGGGCTATGCGGTGTTGGCCCCGTGTCCGCCTCTGCTCCTGAAGCCGGTTCTGGAACCCAGCTGGTGGAGGCGTGATTGGTGGGGTCCCCGGATATAGTCTGGTTATTCCTCTTCCTACCAGACACAAAGGGCGCGGTCATATTTCGACCCTCACCACCTTCCTCTTGAGCCTGCCTGATCCGGACGCCCGTGGTTGACGAGTCCCTAGGGGCTCGGCCCTTCGCTCTGACCGTCGTTTCTGCAAATAGAACGACGCCTCAAGGGTAAATTACAATACCTGAGGGGAATCCTCCTCGGAGGATAGGGTTTTTTAGCCCAGCTTACACGCGATGCAGGGAGCAGTCCGGGGTAGTCGGCCGTAATGGCCACTAGGGCGCCATCCCAGCTGGCCTGATAAAATACCCCGTTGACAAGCTCCACTGTAATATCCGGGTCTATCTTAAGTCCCAGATCTAGGGCCCTTCCAGGGTCCTCTGGTTGCGGGGAGGGGCTGAAGATTCCCTCTATGGCCCTCCTCAGTTCCTGTTCAGAAGCATTGATGCAAGTAATCTCAGCGGAAGGACGCTAGAGTAAGCAAAGCTGGGAAAAGAATGGCAACTTACCCACTCTGGGGGGTTGTACATGGGGAATCCGTCCCGCATTTTTATGCGGAGGAATTCCTCCACTTCCCCTTTGTACAAATCGGATAATATCCTCGCCAAAGCAGCATCAGAGTCCGGACCCTTACCGCCGCAACGGGTGGCGTCGTCTTCCCCGTTGAAATGCCACATGGGCTTCCCCCGATATTGGAGCGGTTGCACTCCTTGCCTTATGCATATTGCCATGACCTCGACTATTGTCAGTCCAGATTTGGCCAGCGACTTTATCCTATTCATCAGGAGGTATACCTCCTTTGTGTCCTCTTCTTGAGGGCCCCGGGGGCGCCAGCTTAAGCGTGCCCTCGGTGGGGCGTTGCTAAACTCGGGGAGACCTATCCGGACTGGATCCGGAAGGGGAACATCATTTATATAGAACCACTCTGAAGGCCAGTTTTCTGGTGCCTTCTCAGGAGTGCCGGACAGGTATCCGGTCTCCGCGATGCGCCATACTTCAGCCCCGCCCACTTGACATAGGGACTCTCCCTGGGTGCGGGGAACAAGGCAGAACAGCTTCCTCCATAATCCGAAGTGTGGTTCATAGCCTAAAAACAGCTCGCAAAGGGCGACATACCCCGCTATGTGCAGAATAGAGGCTGGGATAAGATTGTGTAACTGGAGGCCGTAAAACTCCAAAAGCCCGCGAAGAAACGGGTGGATAGGAAACCCGACGCCCCTCAGCAGATGCGAGATGAGGCATATCCGCTCGTCCGGAGATGGTTTAGGAGATCCCTCAGCCTGTTCCCCTCCATCATAAGTGGCTATTCCAGCTCGGACGGAGACCATGAACGCCAGTGGGAGAAACCCTTGGGTCTGTAACTTTACCAAACGGCTGTGAGGAACTGAGCACTCTCCCCAATCCCCCAACCTAGAGAAAGGGGGGCAAGGAGAAGAGTTGCAGCGATCGGCCATGCTGGGATGGTTTTTCGCGGAGCGCTCTAGGATGCTAGCTCGAGGGAGAAGAGTGAGGCTTGGATCTGAGAATCCCTGTCCCTTCAAATAGACAGTTGGCCCGGAAGATCGAGGGTGGCAAATGCAAAAATGCCTCGACTCCTCGCATTCGCTTGACACGTGGAGATGGTCATTACTGAGGCGCTGAAGCCGAGGAGCACAACATTGATTGGAGGCCGGACATAATTCGTTGTAACAGGTACTTTGGAGTATTCGGAGAAGGAACCCGCCTTGCAATGCCGAAGACAATACTGCGTGCCGGACTCATCGTCATTGAAGCCTGGTTCAGGGGCTACTGAGGGAGTCCTGGATTAGGGGGTATCCGGACAGCCAGACTATGTACAACGTCCGGACTATTGAAGCGTGAAGATACAAGACTCAAGACTTCGTCTTGTGTCCAGAGGGGACTCTCCTTTGTGTGGGAGGCAAGCTTGGCGATCCAGATATTATATTTCCTTCCTTGTAACCGACTCCATGTAAACCCTAGCTATCTCCGATGTCTATATAAACCGGAGAGGTTGGTCCTTAGAAGGCCGATCACAATTACATTCATACCATCATAGGCTAGCTCTTAGGGTTTAGCCTCTACGATCTCGTGGTAGATCTACTCTTGTACTACCCATATCATCAATATTAATCAAGCAGGAAGTAGGGTTTTACCTCCATCGAGAGGGCCCGAACCTGGGTAAACATCTGTGTCCCTTGCTTACTGTTACCATCAGCCTTGACGCACAGATCGGGACCCCCTACCCGAGATCCGCCGGTTTTGACACCAACAGCTGTGCCAACAACCTCCATTGCCGGACGAACCCAAGGTGGGTTAGCAGTGCGTGGGGGCTGCGCGAAGCGGCCTCACGAATAACAGGGCAATGGAGATGTTGCCAGTGTTAGCATAAAGCAGCTTATGAAAGGGCAAAATCAATTCTAATAGATGCGCAAAACGATACACGCTGCGGGGCAGACCTATACAACTTGAGGATAATGCAGCCCGAGGGACACCCTCAACTGAACGAACCAAAAAGTCACCTAGCACCGTTGGGGTAGAAGTGTTGAAGTAGCTAGAGATGCACGCCGCAGAAGTTGCTCGTCATGAGCCAGCAGGCTCCTGAGCCTCGGGGGGCTTCGGAGGCTCTGATTCGTCCTCCGTCAGGACTGCCTGGCGCCTGGCTTCACGAGACTCCAGGATGCCACGCATGCATTGCTGGAGCGAGGCAGCCACGCCCGGCAGGCCAAATGGCATGCAGACATAGCTGTGGGGGTGGCCTCCACACCGGCCGACACTAGACGACTAGAAGAGCTCCTGAGAGGCAGCTCTGTTGAGGCCTGAGATGTTGATGCTCATGCGCAGCTCGCCATCCGCGTCCTGGGCAGCAGCAGCATTGAGTGACGCAGGTCGTCGCTCACCTCGCATGGCCCACACCTCCTGAAGATCCTCGATTTCCCTGGTGATGAACTCATGTGCGCTTAATGCCATGTGCCTTGCTCCTGGAAGCGCGCATTGAAGCACACCTTCACATGATACCCGAACGCCTCCCTCCTGACGTTGGCCAGGTCAGAGGCCTTCCAGAGAAGAGCCCTCAAGCCCAACCTAAGGGGGCACCAGGCGCGCCTTCCTATGCGAGAGGAAAGGGCACCCAGCAAAGGGCACGGGGCCTGAGTCACGATCATCAGGCACGCTAGCCTCCCGAGTGCCCCTGAGGAGGAGCTGCTTCTTCTTCTTGGGGGCAACCTCAGGGGGAAGGGTGGCGCCCTCACCATTTGAGTTCTCGACCACTGCGGCCTGGTAGGCGCGCTGGAGGGAGCACACCACGTCTTTCTCATCGTAGACGACCGTGATGATGCCGCCGCTTCCTGGCATCTTGAGGACGTTGTAGCCGTGGTGCGTGGGTGCCATGAACTTGGCGAGGGCTGGTACCCAAGGATGGCGTTGTATGACAGGTGAATGTGAGTGACGTCGAAGTCGACGAGCTCGATGTGGTAGTTGTCGCGCTTGCCGAAGGTGACGAGGAGACGAATCTGCCCAATGGGGTGCGTGGAGCTGTTTGTCACCCCTGAGAATGGCTTGGTGGGCTGAAGTTGGTCGTATGGCACCCAGAGCCTGTCAAATGTCTCGATGAAGAGGACATTGAGCCCAGTGCCACCATCGACGAGTGTCTTGGTGACGAGAACGTTGCTGATGGTAGGTGAGCAGAGCATGGGGAGCACGCCTAAAGTGTCCGCGCACTTGAGCTGGTCCGAAGAGTTGAAAGCAATGGCGTACTTGGACCACCTGAGTGGACGCGACGCCTCAAGCTTGGGGAGGTCCACGTTCACCTCACGAGCGAACTGCTTGAAGATGCGATGGGAGGCAGGGGCATGAGCACCTCCCAGGATGCAGGCGATAGCACGAGGCTCTTGGGAGCCCCCAGCGCCATCGTCCTGGCGGTGGTCGTCGTTCCTTCTTGGTGGCAGCGGCAGTGGAGGGAGGCCAGTGTTGCCCTGAGGACGGTCCTCACGAGGATGATCCCGCCATGGTCCGTCGCGAGGCTGGTCCTGCCAGCTGTTGCTACCTCTTGAGCACCGCGTTGGTTTTCCCTTGAAGAGGAAAGGGTGATGCAGCAAAGTAGCGTAAGTATTTCCCTCAGTTTTTGAGAACCAAGGTATCAATCCAGTAGGAGGCTCCTCAAAAGCCCCTCATACCTACACAAACAAACAAGAACCTCGCAACCAACGCGATAAAGGGGTTGTCAATCCCTTCACGGTAACTTGCAAAAGTGAGATCTGATAGAGATAATAAGATAAGATAAATATTTTTGGTATTTTTATGATATAGATTGGAAAGTAAAGATTCAAATAAAAGTAGATGGAAAACTTATAAGATAAAAGATAGACCCGGGGGCCATAGATTTCACTAGTGGCTTCTCTCAAGATAGCATAAGTATTACGGTGGGTGAACAAATTACTGTCGAGCAATTGATAGAAAAGTGCATAGTTATGAGAATATCTAGGCATGATCATGTATATAGGCATCACGTCCGTGACAAGTAGATCGAAACGATTCTGCATCTACTACTATTACTCCACACATCGACCGACTCCTGCCTGCATCTAGAGTATTAAGTTCATAAGAACAGAGTAACACATTAAGAAAGATGACATGATGTAGAGGGATAAACTCAAGCAATATGATATAAAACCCATCTTTTTATTCTCGATGGAAACAATACAATACGTGCCTTGCTGCCCCTGCTGTCACTGGGAAAGGACACCGCAAGATTGAACCCAAAGCTAAGCACTTCTCCCATTGCAAGAAAGATCAATCTCGTAGGCCAAACCAAACTGATAATTCTAAGAGACTTGCAAATATAACCAATCATACATAAAAGAATTCAGAGGAGATTCAAATATTTCTCATAGATAAACTTGATCATAAACCCACAATTCATCGGATCTTGACAAACACACCGCAAAAAGAGTTACATCCAATAGATCTCCAAGAAGATCGAGGAGAACTTTGTATTGAGATTCAAAGAGAGAGAAGAAGCCATCTAGCTAATAACTAAGGACCCAAAGGCTATGGTAAACTACTCACAACTCATCGGAGAGGCCTTGGAGATGATGTAGAGGCCCTCCGTGGTCGATTCCCCCTCCAGCGGAGCGGCAACGAAGGCTCCAAGATGGGATCTCGCGGATACAGAAGGTTGCGATGGTGGAAATAGTTTTTCGTGGTGCTCCTGGATGTTTTCGGGGTACGTGGATATATATAGGCAAAGGAGGTAGGTCAGGGGAGCTACGAGGGGCCCACGAGGGTGGGGGCCGTGCCCACCCCCCTAGGGCGCACCAAGCACCCTCGTGGCCGCCTCGTTTACTTCTTGACGTCCACTCCAAGTCTCCTGGATTGCATTTGTTCCAAAAAGACCGCTCCCGATGGTTCATTCCGTTTGGACTACGTTTGATATTCCTTTCCTTCGAAACACTAAAATAGGCAAAAAAACTGCAATTCGGGCTGGGCCTCCGGTTAGTAGGTTAGTCCCAAAAATGATATAAAAGTGTAGAGTAAAGCCCATAAACATCCAAAACGGGTAATATAATAGCATGGAACAATAAAAAATTACAGATACCTTGGAGACGTATCAAGCATCCCCAAGCTTAATTCCTGCTCGTCCTCGAGTAGGTAAATGATAAAAACAGAATTATTGATGTGGAATGCTACCTAGCATAATGCTCAATGTAATTTTCTTTATTGTCGCATGAATGTTCAGATCCAAATGAGTCAACACAAAAGTTCATATTGACATAAAAATGATAATACTTCAAGCATACTAACAAAGCAATCATGTCTTCTCAAAATAACATGGCTAAAGAAAGCTATCCCTACAAAATCATATAGTCTGGCTATGCTCTATCTTCATCACACAAAGTATTTAATCATGCACAACCCCGATGACAAGCCAAGCAATTGTTTCATACTTTAGTATTCTCAAACTTTTTCAACTTTCACGCAATACATGAGCGTGAGCCATGGACATAGCACTATATGTGGAATGGAATGGTGGTTGTGGAGAAGACAAAAAGGGAGAAGATAGTCTCACATCAACTAGGCGTATCAACGGGCTATGGAGATGCCCATTAATAGATATCAATGTGAGTGAGTAGGGATTGCCATGCAACGGATGCACTAGAGCTATAAATGTATGAAATCTTAACAAAAGAAACTAAGTGGGTGTGCATCCAACTTCCTTGCTCATGAAGACCTAGGGCGTTTTGAGGAAGCCCATCATTGGAATATACAAGCCAAGTTCTATAATGAAAAATTCCCACTAGTATATGAAGGTGACAACATAGGAGACTCTCTATCATGAAGATCATGGTGCTACTTTGAAGCACAAGTGTGGTAAAAGGATAGTAGCATTGTCCCTTCTCTCTTGTTCTCTCATTTTTTTATTTTTTTCCATTTCTCTTTTTTTTTCTTTTTTTATTTGGTCTTTTTCTTTTTTTATTTGGCCTTTCTCTCTTTTTTTATGAAGTCCGAAGTCTCATCCCGACTTGTGGGGGAATCATAGTCTCCATCATCCTTTCTTCACTTGGGACAATGCTCTAATAATGACGATCATCACACTTTTATTTACTTACAACTCAAGATTACAACTCGATACTTAGAACAAAATATGACTCTATATGAATGCCTCCGGCAGTGTACCGGGATATGCAATGAATCAAGAGTGACATGTATGGAAGAATTATGAAGGTGGCTTTGTCACAAATACGATGTCAACTACATGATCATGCAAGAGCAATATGACAATGATGATGTGTGTCATAATAAACAGAACGGTGGAAAGTTGCATGACAATATATCTCAGAATGGCTATGGAAATGCCATAATAGGTAGGTATGTGTAACACCATGATGCGGCTATATCTCCCACGTGTCAAGGCACGAATTAGAGGCATAACCGCATTGTGGTTGTTTCGCAAGAAGGGTCATCTTCACACAATCCCATGTAATGAACAAGAAAGGGATAAAGAGTTGGCTTACAATCACCACTTCACACAAGTACTTAAATAAATCATACATCATTCAGAGTACACACATAGTCCGACTACGGACGAAGCCAAAAGAAAAGAAAATAATCCAACTGCTAGATCCCCGATCGTCCCAACTGGGCTCCACTACTGATCAACATGAAACGAAACAAAGCAACGACCAAGATCTTCATTGAGCTCCCATCTGAGCTCGTTTGCATCACCTGCACTGGTATCATCGGCACCTGCAACTGTTGTGATAGTATCTAGTGGGTCACGAGGACTCAACAATCTCAAAACCCGCGAGATCAAGACTATTTAAGCTTATGGGTAGGAAGTGGTAATGAGGTGGAGTTGCAGCAAGCACTAAGCAAATATGGTGGCTAACATACGCAAATAAGAGCAAGAAGAGAAGCAATGGAACGTAAGAGAAGCAACGGAACGGTCGAGAAGCTAGAAGTGATCAAGAAGTGATCCTAAAACTACTAACGCACAATCATAACACAAAGACCGTGTTCACTTCTCGGACTCCGCCGAAAAGAGACCATCACGGCTACACACGCGGTTGATGCATTTTAATTAAGTCAAGTGTCAAGTTCTCTACAACCGGATATTAACAAATTCCCATCTGCCACATAACCGCAGGCACGGGTCTCGAAAGTTTAAACCCTGTAGGGGTGTCCCAACTTAGCCCATTATAAAATCTCACGACCAACGAAGGACATTCCTTCTCCTGGGAAGACCCGATCAGTCTCGGAATCTCGATTACAAGACATTTCGACAATGGTAAAACAAGACCAACAAGACCACCCGACTGTGCCGACAAATCCCGATAGGAGCTGCACATATCTTGTTGTCAGGGCACACCGGATAACTAAGCGTACAAGTACCAACATAACCCAAGTTGCCAAGGGACGGTCCCGCACGGTGCTCTAGTTTGGACCAACACTCAGAGGAGCACTGGCCCGGGGGGGGGGGTAAAATAAGATGACCCTTGGGTTAATCACTCCCAAGGGAAAGGTAATAGGTTGTTAGGCAAATGTAAAACCAATGTTGGGCCTTGCTGGAGGAGTTTTATTCAAGGTGAACTGTCAAGGGGTTCCCATACACCCGGCCGCGTAAGGAACGCAAAATCAAGGAACATAACACCGGTATGACGGAAACTAAGGCGGCAAGAGTGGAACAAAACACCAGGCGTAAGGCTGAGCCTTCCACCCTTTTACCAAGTATATAGATGCATTAATTAAATAAGAGATATTGTGATATCCCAACATAATCATGTCCATCATGGAGCAATCTTCAACTTCACCTGCAACTAACAACGCTATAAGAGGGGCTGAGCAAAGCAGTTACATAGCCAAACAACGGTTTGCTAGGAAGGGTGAAAAGGTTAGAGGCTTGACATGGCAATATAGGAGGCATGGTAAACAAGTGATAGGTAGCACAGCATAGCGATAGAACGAAGCAACTAGCAAGCAAAGATAGAAGTGATATCAAAGGTAATGGTCATCTTGCCTGAAATCCCGCAAGGAAGAAGGACAAGTCCAAGAAAAAGACAAACCGACGTAGTCGAACGAATCCTCACAACTCCAGAACGAAACCGAAGCTAACGAGAGAAGCAAACCGGAAAGAAGCAAACAACATCGTAAACCAACAAGCTTAAGCATGGCATGACGCACAAACAAGTATGATGCATGTCCGGTTTAATGAGGCATGGCATGGCAAAGTGCAACAAACAATACTACAAGTTAAGTGAAGCTCAATATGCAACGAGTTGCATATTGACGAAACACCACATTCGAGTTATTTAGTTCGCTCTCGTTTAGGTACCCAACAATATTAAATGTTATTAACATGGCAAGGGGTGAAGCATAAGTGAACTAACTATTTAGGCAAGTTTAAATGAGGCCGGAAACAACAAACAACAACTCTGGAAAATCCTCCATATTTCGAATTTGGTACTGTTCTGCCCTAACACATATTTTAGAGTTGTTAAACATGCAAAGTGATGCCACCATGTTAATCTATGCATTTTTCCAGCCCATTTACACATAAAGTTTATTAAAATTGGAGCTACCGTTATTTAGTTATGAAATAAATCATTTTAACATGGCATTTAAGCAAATTTAAACAAACAACATTTTAAACATTTTAAACATGGATGAAAGTGGGTTATTATGAAAGTACATGTAATTCCAAGCATTTTACATGTTTAACTCATTTTAATCCGATGCACTGTTTGTGAGATATTAAATGCATGAAGTAAGAGGGCTTTTCTGCAAAACAGTAAATCCTGGGATAAATGCTAAATTCACAGAACAGGAAAAAAATGTGCGCTGGGCTGAAACTGCTGGGTGTGGCTGAGCGCTCACCATGGACTCTTGGCTCGGTCGGTGCTGGGTTGGTCTACTGGAGCAGGACGCGGGCTGCTGGGCTGGAGGCGATCGAAGCCTGGTCCACGCGGGCGCGGTCAACGGACGCGATCGAGTGCCCGTTCCCTCGCGTACAGAGATGAGCGGGCGAGGCAGAAGCAGGGCACGACGGCGGCAGCGGGGACCTGGCGAGGCGGCGGGGCTGAGGGACTTGGGCGCGACTCCGGCGAGGGACTTGGGTGGTGGGGAGGACCGAGAACAGCGGAGATGGCTGGGATTCGATGGATCTGGGCGGCGATTGGGCTTGGCGGTCAACGCGGCAGGGGTGGCTTCCTCTGTCTGCTCCTGACAGAAGGAGGCAGCATGGCGCGAAACAACGCTTGGGCTGCAGCACGGAGACGACGGCAGCGACGCGTACGGAGCTCCAGCGAGGCGATGCAGATGCGGAGGAGGCGGTCGTGGGCGGACGACGGCGGGCTTGAGCTCTTTGCAACTTCCATGGCGTTCTCCTGCGAGAACAGAGAGGGCGGAAGATACTAGAGTGAGAAAGAGAAGAGGAACCAAGGGAGGAAGGGGACAGGAGGAGAAGGGAGGCGAGGCCGGCCTCGGAGTGCTGGTCGCTGGCGGCGACGTCCGGTTGAGGGAGAGGCGGCGGGATCGTGGCGCGGGCGCAGAAGCTCATGTGCGTGCTCGCATACGAGCACGAGGCTCTTTCCTCGGGTGGTTCTTGGAGGCAGCGCCAAGGACGAGGTGCTCGGGGACGACGCAGGTCGCGGGCGTGGCAGATGGAGCTCGGGCTCCTGGTTGCTTCTCGGGAGGCACGAAGCAGAGGAGGCTCGAGGCTAGATGGGTGGATCGAGCAGAGGCCGGGTGATGGTTGGATGGTGATGGATCCCAAGAGGATCGGTGTGGCGGCGGCGCCGAGGAAAATGAGGGAGGCACAGGAGGATGGTGGTTGGCTGTGGGTGATCCCGATGGGGATTGAGCGGGTGGCGGCGCGATGGGACAAGAAGCCTAGGTTTTAGGGTTAGGCAAATAGGTCTATATATTTAGAAAATGAGGGCTAAGTTTGGACCCTCTGATTAAATCGGACGGTCGAGAAATAAATAGGTAGGAAGTTTAAATAATAAAACAGAGATGTCTTAGGAATGTCTGGGGATGATCCGGACCCGTTAGTCATGACCATGCTGGTTGGGTCCTGGAGAGGTTTCGAACGCGTGCGAAGGGGTCTGTGCACTTTACAGAGAGACTCCGGTTTAGGCAAGAGGGAAAAACAAAAAACAAGGTTGGTCTCGGAATGGTCAACAAAAGCAAAGAGGGGACGCGGCAACTACGAACAGATGCAAGTTTAAAAACAATGACGGCAACGAGTGCCGATGCAATGCGCATGATGCTATGAGATGAGATGCATGACATGAACAAAATGCAAAACGAAAGACAAACCCAATCACGGAGGAAATAATATATCACATAGCCGGAAATGGCAAGAGTTGGAGTTTCAATTATGGAAAGTTACATCCGGGGTGTTACAGTATGGTGGCTGGTTTGAGGAAGGTATATGCTGGGTGTATGGTACCGAGGAAAGTTGCGCGACACAAGAGAGACTAGCAATGGTGGAAGGGTGAGAGTGCGTATAATCCATGGACTCAACATTAGTCATAAAGAACTCATATACTTATTGCAAAATTCTACAAGTCATTGAAAACAAAGTACTACGCGCATGCTCCTAGGGGGATAGATTGGTAGGAAAAGACCATCGGTCGTCCCCGACCGCCACTCATAAGGAATACAATCAATAAATAAATCGTGCTCCAACTTCATCGGTTCACCATACGTGCATGCTACAGGAATCACAAACTTCAACACAAGTATTCCTCATATTCACAATTACTCCACTAGCATGACTCTAATATCACCATCCTCATATCTCAAAACAATTATCAAGAATCAAATTGCTCATAGCATCCAATTCACTTTCTATGATAGTTTTTATTATACCCAACTTGGATGCCCATCATTCTAGGACCAATTTTCATAACCATAGCAAATACCATGCTGTTCTATAAAACTCTCAAAATAATATAAGTTAAGCATGAGAGATCAACAATTTCTACAAAATAAAGCCACTGCCGTGCTCCAAAAGATATAAGTGAAGCACTAGAGCAAAAATTATCTAGCTCAAAAGATATAAGTGAAACACATAGAGTATTCTAATAAATTCCAAATCAAGTGTGTCTCTCCCAAAAGGTGTGTACAGCAAGGATGATTGTGGTAAACTAAAAAGTAAAGACTCATATCATACAAGACGATCCAAGCAAAACACATATCATGTGGTGAATAAAAATATAGCTCCAAGTAAAGTTACCGATAAACGAAGACGAAAGAGGGGATGCCTTTCGGGGCATCCCCAAGCTTAGGATTTTGGTTGTACTTGAATATCTTGGGGTGCCATGGGCATCCCCAAGCTTAGGTTCTTGCCACTCCTTGTTCCATAGTCCATCAAATCTTTACCCAAAACTTGAAAACTTCACAACACAAAACTCAACAGGAAATCTCATAAGCTCCATTAGTGCAAGAAAGAAAAACTACCACATAGGGTACTATAATGAACTCATTATTTATTTATATTGGTGTTAAACCTACTGTATTCCAACTTCTCTATGGTTCATACTCCCCTATACTAGCCATGGATGCATCAAAATAAGCAAACAACACACGAGAAACAGAATCTGTCAAAAACAGAATAGTCTGTAGCAATCTGTAACTTTCGAATACTTCATGAACTCTAAAAATCCTATCAAAATAGGAAGTCCTAGGAAATTTATATATTGATCTACTGTAAAAAGAATCAACTCAAAATCACGTTTCTGTGATTTATTAAAATTATTCTCGTGCGTGCAAAAGTTTCTGTTTTTCAGCAGAATCAAATTAACTATCACCGTAGGTTATCCTATAGGTTCTACTTGGCACAAACGCTAATTAAAACATAAAACCACATCTAAACAGAAGCTAGATGAATTATTTATTACTAAATAGAAGCAAAAAGCAAGGAACTAAAATAAAATTGGGTTGCCTCCCAACAAGCGCTATCGTTTAACGCCCCTAGCTAGGCAGAAAAGTGAGAATAGATCTAAGTATTGCCATCTTTGGTATTCAAATCTTCAATAGAGCACTTATAACTTTTAGGAGTTTCTTTCTTTTTAGAAATGATTAAACTCCTAGGCAAGAAATCAAGAAATTCATTCGAAGCAAAAGGTTCCTTTATGATAGAGAGACAATTGGGGTGAACACTTATTGATTTGAGATCCGCATTTTCCTTACTAGAAGATTCACCTTTATTTTTAGGAACATAAATAAATTTGGCAGTTTTGGTAGGAGGAGTTGGAGTATTTTTCACGGAAGAAAAGGTCGACCCTAAGTTGGTAATAATATCCTCAAGTTTACCGATTCTCGTAGAATCTAGATCTATTCTTTCATTAACTATAGGTTCTTTCTCTTTAAAAAATTTCAAAGTAACTCCAACCCTAGATCCATATTGGGTAATTTGGTTATGGATCTTTTTATCCAAATTTTCAATTAACTCAACAGTGGCAACTTTATATTCAATAATTTCAAGCCTTTGCATCACATGTTCCAAAGTTAAAACAGTTCCATTAACCAAAAGAGGTGGTGGGCCAAACAAATCTAACATAGCATTATAAGCATCAAAAGTATGGATACCCAAGAAATCCCCTCCGGTAATGGTATCAAGGATGCATCTATTCCAAGGGGTAATGCCTACATAAAAATTGCAAAGAAGAACAGAAGTAGAGACTTTTCTAGTAGATCTATTTTGAGCATTGCAAATTCTATGCCAAGCATCTTTTAGATTTTCTCCCTCCTTTGTTTAAAATTGAGAACTTCATGCTCGGGAGTAATAACGAGGATAGGAGGACTAGCCATGACGACAAGATAAACAAACTAACACACGAGCACACAAGAGGCAACCGAAAAAGAGAGGTGAACAGGAAAGAGAGGGCGAATAAAACGGCAAGGGTGAAGTGGGGGAGAGGAAAACGAGAGGCAAATGTCAAATAATGTAATGCGAGGGAGATGAGTTTGTGATGGGTACTTGGTATGTCTTGACTTGAGCGAAGACCTCCCTGGCAGAGGCGCCAGAAATCCTTCTTGCTACCTCTTGAGCACTGCGTTGGTTTTCCCTTGAAGAGGAAAGGGTGATGCAACAAAGTAGCGTAAGTATTTCCCTCAGTTTTTGAGAACCAAGGTATCAATCCAGTAGGAGGCTCCGCAAAAGTCCCTCGTACCTACACAAACAAACAAGAACCTCGCAACCAACGCGATAAAGGGGTTGTCAATCCCTTCACTGTAACTTGCAAAAGTGAGATCTGATAGAGATAATAAGATAAGATAAATATTTTTGGTATTTTTGTGATATAGATTGGAAAGTAAAGATGCAAATAAAAGTAGATGGAAAACTTATATGATAAAAGATAGACCCGGGGGCCATAGGTTTCACTAGTGGCTTCTCTCAAGATAGCATAAGTATTATGGTGGGTGAACAAATTACAGTTGAGCAATTGATAGAAAAGTGCATAGTTATGAGAATATCTAGGCATGATCATGTATATAGACATCACGTCCGTGACAAGTAGATCGAAATGATTCTACATCTACTACTATTACTCCACACATCGACCGACTCCTGCCTGCATCTGGAGTATTAAGTTCATAAGAACAGAGTAACGCATTAAGAAAGATGACATGATGTAGAGGGATAAACTCAAGCAATATGATATAAACCCCATCTTTTTATCCTCGATGGCAACAATACAATACGTGCCTTGCTGCCCCTGCTGTCACTGGGAAAGGACACTGGAAGATTGAACCCAAAGCTAAGCACTTCTCGATTGCAAGGAAGATCAATCTAGTAGGCCAAACCAAACTGATAATTCGAAGAGACTTACAAAGATAACCAATCATACATAAAAGAATTCAGAGGGGATTCTAATATTTCTCATAGATAAACTTGATCATAAACCCACAATTCATCGGATCTCGACAAACACACCGCAAAAAGAGTTACATCAAATAGATCTCCAAGAAGATCAAGGAGAACTTTGTATTGAGATTCAAAAAGAGAGAAGAAGCCATCTAGCTAATAACTATGGACCCAAAGGTTTATGGTAAACTACTCACAACTCATCGGAGAGGCCTTGGAGATGATGTAGGGGCCCTCCATGGTCGATTCCCCCTCCGACGGAGCGCCGGCGAAGGCTCTAAGATGGGATCTCACGGATACAGAAGGTTGTAGCGGTGGAAATAGTTTTTTGTGGTGCTCCTGGATGTTTTCGGGGTACGTGGATATATATAGGCTAAGGAGGTAGGTCAGGGGAGCCACGAGAGGCCCACGAGGGTGGGGGGCGCGCCCACCCCCCAAGGGCACGCCGGGCACCCTCGTGGCCGCCTCGTTTACTTCTTGACGTCCACTCCAAGTCTCCTGGATTGCGTTTGTTCCAAAAAGATCGCTCCCAAAGGTTTCATTCCGTTTGGACTCCGTTTGATATTCCTTTCCTTCGAAACACTGAAATAGGCAAAAAAAACAACAATTCGGGCTGGGCCTCTGGTTAGTAGGTTAGTCCCATAAATGATATAAAAGTGTGGAGTAAAGCCCATAAACTTCCAAAATGGGTAATATAATAGCATGGAGCAATCAAAAATTATAGATACGTTGGAGACGTATCAGCGGTCTTCACGAGACTGGTCACGCCAAGCCTGACGGGGCCCACGATCGTCCTAGCGGCCTCCGCCGCGACCTCCTCCACGGCCGTAGCTGAGGGAGTCCTGGATTCGGGGGTCCTCAGGTGTCTGGCCTATGACTGATGGACCGTGAAGATAAAGGCAGAAGACCATCCCCCTTGTCTGGGTAGGACTCCTGTATGCTTGAACGGCAAGATTGGTGTTCGGATATTCGATTTCCTTTCCCTGTAAACCGACTCTGTACAACCCTAGGCCCTTCCGGTGTCTATATAAACTGGAGGGTTTAGTCCGTAGAGACAATCATAATATTCATAGGCTAGACAACTAGAGTTTAGCCATTACGATCTCAAGGTAGATCAACTCTTGGAACCTCTATACTCATCGAATACAATCAAGCAGGATGTAGGGTTTTACCTCCTTTAAGAGGGCCCGAACCTAGGTAAACATTGTGTCCCTTTGTCTACTTTTACCATTGATTCATAGACGCACAGCTTGGGCCCCCCTACCCGAGATCTGCCGGTTTTGACACCGAAAATGGTGCTTTCATTGAGAGCTATGTTGTGTAGTCCCGAAAAGGTGATCTATGACTCGCCTAGTCATCAACAACAACATCACCTTTGGTAGGAGCCTAACTTCTGGGTAGATCCTCTAGCTCGACGGTTTCATCATAGGTGCCCATACGGCCATCGAGCCAACAACGCCCCCTACAATCGTCAAACACCGCCTCCACATAGGTCTCGAGTACTCTGAAAAGATGGATCCGGCAGATGTCTCATCCTTAAACGAGCTGCTAGATCGCATCGCCGCCCTTGGGGTTTCAACAAATTATGGTCGGATCGGGCTTAAACCTGACCAGAGGGAAATCAATCACCCACCGATAACCCCCTTGGTAGCGGTTGTCGAGGAACGAGCCGTTGAAACCTCTCCCTATGTTGAGAACCAAATATGTTCGGGTCTCCGAACCCCTCGAGCCAGATACCTCCCCTTCGAATGGGATTCCGCGTCCCCCGAACTCTAGACCGGACATAGGATCGGAGGGAGCACTTGGATCTCCCCGAACCCGAACTGGTCACCGCGGAGACCTTGCAAGCTCCTGTAACGCACCGAGAGCGTTTTGCCAGGTGTCTTCCAATTATCTGTTGTCATTGCCATGTCATTAAATTCATGTTGCATTTTGCCATGTCATCATGTGCATTTCATCTGCATGTTTTTCAAAACTTGCGTCCATCTAGGTCCTCCCAGTTCTCTCCATTGTTCATTCAGAGCCCAACCACACCCGCACGCGCTCGTGGCAGCTCAAAAATATTATATTATAAGTGGCATAAAAATGTTCTCGGAATGGGTTGAAATTTGTCGAGCGGTCTTATTATAGTGTAGGTAGGCCGCCTGCCAAGTTTTGTCACATTCGGAGTCCGTTTGATAGCCCAACCGTCATCCGTAGCGGCACCATCACCGGTTTATTCGTCAGACGTTTTGGTCTCTGAAACTGTCGCCGGACCTCTCTCTTTTCTCTCCCATAGCCCAAGGCCTCCTACACAACCCAAGTCCAACCCACTAAACCCCCTCGATCGGAACCGTTCGATTGCGATCGGAGGGTCCAAAACCCCCCTCAAACCCCCCCAACCTAGCCCCCTCCCTATTTAAACACACCCCTTCCAATTTTGGCAGCCTAACCCTATCCCTAACCTCCAGCCGCAGCCTCCCACTATCCTCCTTGAAATCCATGCCCGGCTGCTCCTCCGCAGCCGCTTGTCACCGTCCCGTTCGCCGCGCCACTGCCAGCCACCGCTCCAGCCAATCCCCCCGCGCCACGCGCCCTCCCCCGCGCCTCCAGCCGCCGTGGCCCGTGAAGCCCATCCGCGGCCAATCGCCGGGCCGAACCATGCCCAACCGCTGCGCGCCTCCCGCATCCCCTCACCCGAGCTCCAGATCGGGAGAGGTGCTCCCGATCCAGAGCCCCGCCGCCTCCTCGGCCTCACTGGAGCGCCGCCTCCCGCCGACCTTGACCCCGCCGGCCACCAGGTCCCTCGCAGGCCCCCTCCTCGACCACGCCGTCCGCCTGGCTTGTCTGCCCCCATGGAGCGCCGCCGCCTAGCTACCCCGCTCGTCCCGAGCTAGCCGCCATGGATGCCAGCCCTCAAGCTCGTTGCCCTCGTCACCAGCCTCGCCTCCGGCTAGATCCGGGCAGGCGTGCCCGGATCCGCCCTGTCCTGCGCCGCTGCGGACCTCCCCTCCCTGCCAATGGCCCGCCGCCATCTTCCCAAGTGCAGGCACCGTGACGCCGTCGCGCCTCTTCCCGATCCCGCCCGCGTTGACCGGGATGGTCGACCGCGTGAGCCCGCGAGCCCAGACCCAGCTGCGCAGGCCCAGCCGCTGCTCCTTCCCGCCGGCCCAGCTCCCGCAGCCAGCCGCGACCCCGAGATGGCCCATCTTCCCCACGTGGCCCGATCCACTCCGTCCTCTATTTTTTTCACGAGGTGAAATTTTGCCATCTTTTCGGTAACAGCATTATGTGTGCATCTTGTGTGCCTTGTAACTTTGTGCATGCTTACTCTCTGATGATGTACGATATGTCCAAATGTTCATCTCTTAATGCTCTATATGCTAGTGTAATTTGCTTTAATGTTACTCCTCATCTTGATGCCTTAATCTTCGTTGCAAAACTGCTAAGTGATATAAACGGCTGAAATCTGCTGTCTGTTAACATCATGTATGCATCTTGTGAGTGTTGTAACTTTGTCCCTGTTCATCCTATGGTAATGATATCAAGATGCAAGTGCTCATGTCAGAGTGATATACATGTTGGTGTGCTTTGCATTCATGTTAGAGTGCATCTTGAAATGTTAATCCCTATTACAAAAGTGCTTGCTGATGTTAAATGCTGAAAACTGCTGTAACTTGTCATTTTGTCATTTTTATATCTTCTTCTGTAATTATATTTTGAGCATCATGTCAACATGTTTTAGTAGCATAATTATTCCGTCTTTGCAGTGGTGAAATCCATGTATTTTGATATGCCCTGTGGTGAGTGCATCAAGCTTGTGAAGTGGGCTACTTGCTGTTAATGTTCTATCAAGTCTGAATCTGTTATATCATGTTGCTATGTTTGCTTGATGCTACCGTCTAATACATGCATAATCTGGAGATGCTTAGTTGACATGTTTTGATGTCCATGTTACTCTCTATCATTCCATGCCTCTTGATGCCATATATAAGTTCTGTAGCATATGCTTTTGTTGCTATGAAACTGCCTAAATGATGTTCCAGTTTTTTGTTAACTTCATGATGCCATGTTGTGAGCTTGATATTAATTAATCAATGCCTCTTTTGGAGATTCGCCAGTTACATGAATTGAAGTATGCTATGCTTTATTTCTCCACATGCCAAGTGTATTAATTTTGGACTTAATTTGACCTCTGTTCCAAGTTTGCAAACATGCTATGATAATGTTGCTGATTTACACTTGTTGAAACTGTTTCAACATTCAAACTTGTCTTGTTGGTTCCCACTAGTCCGTGAGCCATATGCATATGATGTCTTGATGTTATTTACTGTTTGTTATGTGTAATTTGATTCCATGCCATTGGTTGGTATGTATAGTTGCTGTAGAATCTTTGTTTCCTGCCTCCAACATGTCATCATATTAACACTTCTCATGCATATGCTCTGTTTTTCACCGTCATAATCTGTGTTATTAAGTTGCTTTTTGCATTGATCATGTTGGATTAATCTTGATGCCTATGAACCTGAACCTTCATGATTATTGAAGCATGGAATGTGTACTTTGATTGCATATCAAGTTTGTGTTCATATATTTCTTGTAGCTTGTTTTGATGATTGCAAAGTGCCTACTTGCTGTTTTGGGCAGATTGTTGTTATAACTTGTTTGGAGTGTATGTGTTGCACCGTTTCTCCGTTTTGAGCATGCTCTATATGAAACTTGCTTAGAATTGCATGTAGTTTCATATTATCTTGTTGCATCCATGATTGGAGTGTGTTTTCTTGATGTTTGAATGCATTTTACATCAATGCCATGTTTAACTTGTTTTGCTCATATCTTCTAGGCCGTAGCTCCGAACTAAATGAACTTTATATGCAACTTGACTAGAAATTCGTGTAGATCATCATGGTACATTTTAACTTGCTACTCCCTCCATTCCTTTATATAAGGTGTATTTGTTTTTTGATAAAATTCCAGAATGTAAGGTGCATTTCTTCTAATTCCTGATAATTCCCTTGTTAGCCCTCCATAAAAAGGGAAGTAACTCTCTCCCGATTGTCTGTATCTCTCCTTGTAGTAAAAGAAGGAAAGTATCTCTGTATCGATTGCGTGTATCGCTTACTTCCCTGGACTAATAGATTTACTTGCCACTAACCGTGAAGGGTAATTTCGTCCTGCCTTGTCTATAATTATGTGCCTTGGTCAACGTGCCAAAAATTATACACCTTACATAAAGGAACGGAGGGAGTATTTAACAACTTCAACTTAATGTATTGTTCAGATCTGGACCAATTTTGAAAATTGCATATGAGGACTTACCGGAATTGTTATATGTTGTTTTCGGCCTCATTTAAACTTGCTTTGATGTGTGTTCTTGTATGCATCATCTCTTTCCATGAGTAGCATCATATAGCCCTATCATGCATCATCCTTGGTTGAGCATCATGCCATGTTTATGTGTGGTGTGTTTACCATGTTGTTTGCTTCATTCCAGTTGTGCTACTTCTCGATAGTTCCTGTTTTGTTACGATCGTGAGGATTCGTTCTACTATGCTTGGTTCCTCTATGCTCGTTCGTCTTCTTCATGCACTCGATCTTCTTCCTAGAGGGATTTTAGGCAAGATGACCATTACCCTGGATCTCACTACTATCTTTGCTTTGCTAGTTGTCTTGATGCTATCGCTATGTCGCGCTTCCTACCACTTGTTTATCAAGCCTCCCATTATGCCATGAAACAACCTCTAACCTTTTCACCATCCTATCAAACCATTGTTTGGCTATGTTACTGCTTTTGTTAGCCCCTCTTATAGCGTTGCTAGTTGCAGGTTGTTCCATGTTGGATATCATGGATATCTTGGGGTATCACAATATCTTTTATTTAATTAACGCACATATATACTTGGTAAAGGGTGGAAGGCTCGGCCTTATGCGTGGTTTTTAGTTCCACTCTTGCCACCCTAGTTTCCATCATACCAGTGTTATGTTCCTTGATTTTGCGTCCCTAACATGATGAGGGTTTGTGGGCCCCTCTTGACAGTTCGCTTTGAATAAAACTCTTCCAGCAAGGCCCAACTTTGGTTTTAACATTTGCCTACATAATAATACTGAATTAATAAATTAATTGGCATAGGGCGTCATGAACCAGAGGAGTAATTCCACATAAACAGGGGAGCCAGTGCTGATGGTGTTGGTCCCAAACAGTCAGTAGCCGGGGCCACCAATGGGTGTGCCAGCCGAACACATAGCCAATCCCGACATGGCCTGAGAATAGATACGCGCGGCTACAATCAGGGTGTCGGCACGCCGGGAGGTCTTGCTGAATTAGTTTTACCATTGTTGAAATGTCTTATTCACCGGGATCCCGAGTCTGATCGGATGTCCCGCGATGGAGGATTGTCTCAACGGATCGTGAGCTTGTCATGGGCTAAGTTGGGACACCCTTGCAGGGTTTAAACTTTCGAGAGCCGAGCCCGCAGTTATGTGGCAGATGGGAATTTTTAATGTCCGTTTGTAGAGAACTTGACACCAGACTCGAATTAAAATACACCAACCGCGTTGGTATTTGTGACGGTCTCTTTTCAGGTGAGTTCGAGAAGAGAATACGGTGGGGTTATGTTTGAACATAAGTAGTTCAGGATCACTTAGTGATCATTACTAGTTTACAACCATTTGCGTAGCTTCTCATCTTATTCTTGTACTCGTAAGTTAGCCACCATACATTGCTTAGTCGCTTGCTGCAACCTCACCACCTATCCATTCCATAGCTTCGCTAGTCTTGATACCCATGGTAATGGGATTGCTGATTCCTCGTGGCTCACAGATTACTACAAGAACAGTTGCAGGTACATGTTATGCGATGATCATGACGTGAGAGCGATGCTTTCTTGTTTTGGAGATCTTCTTCCGCTTCTTCGTTCAGGGGATAGGTTCCTGGTCGGCAGGCTGGGCTAGCAGGGTGGATGTCGTTTGAGTTTCTGTTTGTGTTTCATTCGTTGTCGGATGTTGCTCTTATGTATGATGTTGTTGTATTCATGTGGCATTGTATGCCTTTTGTATGTATCCCCATCTACTATGTAATGGTATGATGTAATGATATCCACCTTGCAAAGGGTCTTCAATATGCGCTTCTATCCTTGGTGGGACCTTCGAGTTCCTCTCGGATAGGATCGCATATTGGGTGTGATAAGTTGGTATCAGAGCCTCGACCGACCATAGGAGCCCCCTTATTGATCGTAGTTTGGCCGTTGTCGAGTCTAGAAGAAAACTATTTCGGAGTCTAGTTATATCGGAGAGTAGGACTTTTCCCCCTCCTCAGCACCTTCGTCGCTGTAGTGAGGAATCTTGAGTAGGTGTTTTAATTCTTCTAATCTTCCCATTCAAAATTTCCTTAGGTTCACGCGGTTAGTTTTTTTCGATCGTTGCGATGTCAGCTCTTTTCATTCGGCGCATTTCTCGTCAAGTTGATTCGATCCTCTTCATCTTTGGCAAGATCAATCCTCAGTTCTTTCTCAACGATGTTTTTCCCCGGACTGAGTTGTCTTTCTTTTTCCCACTTGCCCACCCTTTTTCTTCTCAGAACCAGAGTCGTAATCGAGTATCCATCCTACTCGTGCGAAGCCTTTGCATTCTTTCCTCAATTATTTCAACCGGAGCTTTCTCTTCAAGTTATTTGTCGGTTCCCCCTTCCAAGTTGCCTTTGTTTTCCCGCCCTCCCACTCCTTTTTCTTCCCGAAGTCTGAATCTCTATTCGAGCATCAATTTCATTCATGCGGAGCCTCTGCAGTTTTTCCTCAATCACTTCAACCGGTGAATTCTCGTCAATTTCATCATTGATTCATCTTGTTTTCTTTTCCAGTGGATTCAATTCCAAATTTTTGGTGTTGATCGTATTCCTTGCCTTGGCTCAAATGTTTCCTCTTGCTCGTTCGTCTCTCGCTATTCTATTGTCCTGGAGTGCGGAAGACATCTCAGGAGATTCATCTGTGTTCCAATTAACTTGAGGTTGTCACCTCATTCTAGTCTTTCAATCGTTTTGGAGCATCATTTCTCATTCAACAATCCTTTTTCAACGGTGTTTTCTCTTCAGTGGGCCTAACCCACCAGTCTTTTCCCAGGATCTTACCTGACTCTTCTAATTCTTGGAGTCATCGCCAAATTCTTTTCAAGGAGTGATGTAAGTATGGATTCCATCAGTCATATGCCTTCCCCAAGATCACTTTCTTCTCATCGTTGGTTCAACCTTTCCTCTTTTCATTCTTCTGGAGTGTCTCAACAATTTTGGTGGTGTCTCTCGTCGTCATTCTCTACATTTGAAGACCGAAGAAGAGTTTCTCCTAAATCTTGTCCGTTATCTCAAAGATTCATGGTTCTAGCTTCTTGTTATCCTCTCGAATTATTCTGTTTATTCTGTTTCTTAGAAATTCTTTTCTTACCCATCCGGAGTATGCTAGGAGTCGTTTTTCATTTTGTTTCACCAGAGGCCATCATTCCAGAAGATTTCTTTGTTCTGAGTTTTCAGCTTCATTCTCCAATTATTTGGAATTGATGCCTCTTTGTTCGTCTCCATATTCTTCCGGTGCTCCGATCAAGTATTCTCTAGTCTACTCGTCATCTCTTCTTTCTTTTGTAGCTAAATCCCCTCAAGCATATTTGTTCTTCTAATTCTTCTCGGCAATTCATTCTCTCTTCTTCATTCTTTCTCAAATTCTCACAGTGGTTTGTTCAAGATTCCACTTCCTTTTTTATCATTTCAATTCATTCGTTCTTTCCAATCTACTGGTGGTTCATGAAGACCTTCCCAAGTTATGCGCTATATCTCTGCTCAATCCTTTTCCATTGGGAATAAGTAGTCACTACAAAAAAAATAAACTTTCGTGATGATACGTGTTTGTCACAGTAGGTCACGTTTTCTGTCATGCATGTACATCCATGACGATTTTATGACAGAATCAAGATAGTCATACCTGTGCTGTTGTAGAAGTGTTCCATGAGATTACCAAAATTATCATCACAGAAGTTTCCACTTCCATGTCGATAAATCGCGTGTCATAGAAGTGCTTTCGTCAAGGGTGACCGACATGTGGCATCCACCATAACGGGACGCCGTTAAGCTATTGGGTCTGGTTTTGGATCCGATAACCCGCTAACAGCTGTGACCAATGCCGATTTTCCACGTGTAAAATTCTCATTGGCCGACGGAACCACGTGTTGCCTCACAGTTGGGACATATTTCATCCACTCATTGGACAGGAGGCGCCTATTATAGGTCGACACATGCCACGGCCCAACAGTGGCCCATTCCGGTGAAAAAGGCTGGCCTAGTAAAAATTAGCAGGCCGGCCCATATAAGGCCTACTTGGGTCAGGTCCATTTAAGCCCACAACACTTACAAGATGTGCCAATTCGGCCCGTCAACGACCTCTTAAAGATTTGATACCATTGCAGCCCATCGCCAGTTCGAGCCCGTTAACAGCCCGCTATATATTTGGGCTCAATATCGGCCCGATGTGATTTCGGCCTGTTAACTGCCCATTCAAGGATGTACATCTTTCGGCCTTTTAGCGACCCATTTAAGTGTTGGGCTAATTTCTGGTCCAGTGTGTCTTTCAGCCTGTTGACGTCCCATAAATGAGTTGGGCCATTTGTAGTTGGACCTAAGTTTTGGCCTTTTAGCGACCCATTTAAGTGTTGGGCCAATTCCTGGCCTGGTGTGTCTTTGAACCTGTTGATGGCCCATAAATGAGTTGGGCCATTTGTAGTTAGACCCGAGTTTTGGCCTTTTAATGGCCCATGCACTTCATGGTTCAATACCAACCCGGTTTTTCTTTTGGCCCACTAAAGGCCCACAACACAGTTGGGCCATTTATAGTACGACCTAACTCTCGGCCTCTTAGCGGTCCATGCTCTTCAGGTCCAGTACCAGCCCGCTGTCTCTTTCGTCCTGCTAAAGGCCCACAATATAGTTGGGCCATATGTAGCCCGACCTTAGTAACGGCCTGTTAATGGCTCATGAAATCAAATGGGCCCACCTATTGCCCGCTTCGATGTCGGCCTGTTAATGACCCGGGAGGTAGGAGGGCCGACCATTAACTTTTGGCCTGGTAACGGCCCATTAACTTAATGGGCCCACTAAAGTTCGTTCATGTCTTTAGCCCAAATTAGATAATTTGAGCCCATTACGATGAGCAATTATGCATAGGACCGAAACCGATCAAGCAAAGGTACGACATACAGGGAAAAACGTTGCACATCCAGCATATATTATAGGAAATTACATCCACTGGGCAATCAAAGATTCATGCCAGTGCAAATAAATGAACAAAATCTAACGATCTACAACGTCACAATCTGCAACCTCAGCGCGGATGACGCCCATAAGCATGTGGGCATGTTCTTGCTGCTTTGCTACACTGTCTCTAAAAACATTAATCAGTTGTTGTTACGCATGAATGTGCACCTCTGATTCCTCCACCATTTCCATCATTGCTTCGGTCGTTAATTGGTTCACAAACATACATTTTTTCCGTTGCATTCGAGTTAGAGGAAACTGAACAGATTTAGATGGCGATTTTGGCTGGCTTGTATTATTGATAGTGGAGAGTGTCTCGACCACTGCATCATAACATAAATTAGGAGGGGAACCGAATAGATTAATCATGAGTTATTGCCATATTACCTGGCCTAGATTTATTGAAAAGAAACAATGGGGTTGCCTTGCTGTTTTCAGAGTTTGTCTTCTTATCTTCAGCAGCCTGCACCAAATTAACACACTAGCAATTTCTATCATTGGCCAAGTCAGGTAATAGGAAAGCAACATTGACACAACGAATGTTTGGGCAACTAGCCTACACCAAATTAACACAATATGGCACAGCTATCATCAGCCAGTTAAGGTAATGCGAAAGCAACATTGACACAATGAATGAATGGGAAACCAGAGCAGCACTGCAATTCAGCAATGTGCATGATATGAGATAGTACACTCATGCAGCTCAGTATGCAAAACTACCAGGCGTTTTTCGTTACAAAAATCAACATTGGCGCCTTTAACATTTTGCTACAACTAATTTTAGATCAGATAAAGGTTGGATTCATGCTGATTAACAAAATACATGCTGGTGTAAAAATATAGTGATATACAATAGGTACTTACATCAGCATTGGAGCATAGAGAATTCCTGCAAGATATTTTCCTCGAATACAATCCCAATGGAGGAAGTCTTCTAACATTTAATCTTATTTTCTAAAAGAGAGATGGGTAAGAAACATGTAGAAAATATGATCAAAATCCTATAAAATTTCATGATGCGAGGATACGCACACGCTTCTTAGAATGGAGTTGACATTCTTTTGCTGGACTGGAGCGGACTAGTTCTTTGGCCACTGGAATCTGCTTATTATTAGTGGGAGTTGGGTTTCTCTGTGCTGCAGCAGTATCTATGAAAGCTAGAGTTGGTTTATTATCTCCTGGCATTTGGATCTTTTGCAAAGACCTGGTTTGTAACCCTTCAGATTCTAACATAGCCGTCTTCCCCTTGCATGCCTTATATACAGGAATGGTGCTTCAATTATAAAACATGCTACAACAGAGATGGAATAGGTACTGAAGAATAGAAAGGCATGACATATTGACATGTATTCCCTCCATCCAGAAATAAATGGATGGGTCTAGGCGTATTTCAGTTCTAGATACATCCAATTTTATCCATTTCCGCGACATGTAATCCGGACGGAGGGAGTATGATGTAAGAGCTAGGGATATGACAGGACAACAATGTAAAAAACACTACTTGAATGTAAAACTGTATGCTAGCGGAATACATACAAAAAAACACTATGGCAACATATGCGTGTATGATTGGGAAACTAAGATGGCATTGCAAGAGACCACTAGAAGATCACTTCAATGTAAAAAAAGAACACGGTATGGTAGACAGATGAAGTACATACTGATGAATAACAATGCATAAGATATTCAGAAGCATGATGTCCAAACTAAGCATATGGCATTGCGATAGAGTAGAATGACAGTACTTGAATTTGAAAACATGTTATCATGAATGGAATAGGTACTGAAAAACATGAAGGCATGCCATATTTACATGCATGATCAGCAGGCTAAGCACAAGGCATTGCAACAGAGTAGATGCACTCCAGGACAATATATGCATGCTGTACCCATATCAAGGGCCAAGTAAGAGCAAGGACCTTGTGGGGTGAATAGGATTCATCATCTTTCTGCAAGTCTTGTGAAGAACTACCTTTACATGTTCCATCATATTGGGTATCATCGACGTCAAGTTTGTTGGCCATTACATTGCTCCGTGAGGTTCTTGTGCATAAATCAATGAGTGCAATTATATCTGACATACATGGAAGACAACGAGTAGTTAGATTTATGTAATGAGTGCCTGTAGGAGACAACATAAATAGTAGGACTGGGGTTAACTAGCAGCAACGGGTCTCAAAAACTAAAGGGAGAACACATATGAAAGCTACAGGATATGTATCGTTTGTACTCGAGATTAACTAGATGGCACACAAAAGTATTAAAGAACAACATAGGTAATACTAGAAATGATATAATACTATAATCACCAGCCTGTGGGATAGCATTGGCTGATGGATGATAACTATGGAACAACGTTACCTAAAGAACAAGTCTCTTAGCTGAACTATGGAACAACGTTAACTCCTGAACAAGACCCGTAAGAGATCAACATGAATATACAATGAAATGTGATAATCTATTTTCCATGCTTAGATGAATAACAAAGCCATAAATGTTGCACACAACTAAGATGAGGGTACAACCTATCTGGCCGCCATCCATAGGAGTGAGCATCATGTGCTGACGTGTCGATGGCCCTGCAATTGTTGTGGCTGTCCATGTCGGGCACGCGCATTCAATGCAGGGAACTGTTGAGTGGGGACAATAGCTCCCTTCTGGTGTATGCTTCCCTTGTTGGAGCAGCTGTGGTGAGTCAGAAGATAGTGTGGCTGAAGATGCAGAAAACACATAATGTTAAGAATGACACATCTCTTTGATCTAAAAAATACCCTAAGAGATCAATAACAAGGTATGAGAGTGGTCACACGTCTGTTGACTGAAGACTAAATTGGGGTCACACAATTTTATTTTATTTTGGTAATATCCGATCTACGCCAGATGGCTTGATGCGTCTTGTGCCTCCCGGTTAACACTGTTCAGAATCTTCCCCGAAGAGCCAGTGACCAATGGCAGAGCAGCCTGCCTCCACCGTCCGTGGCCCCGACCAAAACCCTGCTCCCTGCCCCACCGCACTGCCGTGGTTGCACCGCCCCCGAGCCAATCCACAAAGACTACCATCATCTAGATCCGGCGGCAGTACATTCAACCCAAGCAACTCTAAGATAGCCATCTAAGCGCTACTTCCGCGGCGAACTTGCGCCCCCGCACCCTTACGTTAGACACCAGACAACCGGCAGCCTAGGAGCTCCGCCGCCTTGAGGGGTGCTGCTTTCCATTGGGAATCGATTGGCCCAGAATAAAAATTCAGACAACTGACGCCTAAATAAAGTGATTTGAGATTAGGGTGTGACCTATCTGGCGGCACGGTGAAGTAGGAAGCTCCAGCTGCCGAGTCGGTGAGGTCGGCGCAGTTGCGGTGGCGACCGACATCAGGGAAGCAGAGATGTTGCGACGGTCGACGGCTATGGTGAAGCAGCGCCGGGGCTCAAGACGGATCCAAAGTTGGAGCCGCTCCGGCGCCATGAACAACAACGAGGGTGAATCGGCTCCAGTACGGTTCACGCGGCCGTCGTCGAGGCAGCTCCAGCAGCACGGAGTAAGAGGCACATGACCCAGTGCATGACAGCAAATGGACATCGTCTCCAGCATTATGGAGGAGGGCGACTGTGAAATTGGTGCAGTGGGGGCCGCTATGGAGGAGGGGCTGAGGTTTCGTAGCTCGGGAGAAGGGAGCTACCGGGGAGAAGGTGATTTGGCGCCCACGAGGTATGAATGGGGAGGGAATTTGGAGGGGAGTGGAACCATGTCTTATGGCCGCATTTGTCTGAAATGTGGGGGGAGTTACAATTATACCCCTGCCTTTAGGCTTCTCGGCTTGGGTTTGTGTACTGAGGGTCGGGGATAGTAGAGTAACTTTGCTTCTCCCCAAATAGTGGGCGCGAGCGATTTCGGGCGAGGAGGGCGTGTTTTGAAATATAGTGGGCGCGAGCGATTTGAGGCGAGGAGAGAGTGTTTTGAAATAGTGGGCGCGAGCTATTTTGGGCGAGGAGAGGGTGTTTTGCCGACCATGGTTTAAGAATTATTCGGCACATGTCATTTCGGCCGAGGAGAAGGCAGGCCTGGATGAAGTTAGAAACCTACCCTCGATGTACAACATGCCAATTGATGCGTGTCCCACATAGGCCAGTAATTTCGCATCTCCCATTTATTTGCTCGGGCGAATTCCACCGAGCAGAGGGTATTTAACAGTTCGTTCAAATTTTGGGAGAACGAGCATCCACGTCTACCTTACCAAGTCAATTCGAATCAAATTTTGAAATATTAGCTTGCCACTTCTTTTTTAGATGGAGAGATGATGCTCGGGAGTAATGTGTTTTTACATGCTCGTTGCTAGCGATTTACTATATGACAAATAGTTGACCCACTCAAAAATGGGAATCAAACCCAAAATGAAATATCTTGATTCAATGAAATAGCTCGTTCACCAGGTCAAAATAGTGAACTAAATCCAAAATTGAACACCTCAATCGAGTAGCATGTTGTACAGTATTATAGTACTCCATGAACATGTTAAAAGTCAAATTAATGAACTTGTTTGATATACGCATATCTCCGTTCATGTGTGGATTGCAGACAACATGGTCTCCAATTTAAATATTTGAATGCAAGTTTATATCGAAACATGGTTTATACCAGTATTTGATGCATAAAACGCGACCTCCCTTCCTCTCTCTCTCCCCCTCTCTCTCTCTCCAACAATCTTCAATTCTGTAGCACGCATCCAACACAAAAACCTTGTTCGTCCCTCTCCCTCTCTCTCCATCTCTCTCTCTCTCTTTGTGTGTGTGTGTGGGGGGGGGGGGTCTTTGTAGTTAGCATGCATATATACTCCATCTATAGGTCTCTCCCACACACTATGTATGATTCTGTAGTCCAAGCTAGATATCTTGGGTGCACTCATCATACGCACACAAATTCCTTGGCTCGTTGCTTGCAACTCTCTCACGCACCACTGTCATCTCGGAGCTCTTCCCTCTCTCTCAAATATCCATCTACCTAGGTCACACATACACATGCATATCTCACTCGCACTCGATAGACCCATCTAAAACTCTATCTATCTACCTCGTTCTCTCTCCATCTCACACGCACACACACACACACAATCTCATGCCTAGCTAGCCA
Organism: Triticum timopheevii; assembly: GCA_963921465.1. Classification (NCBI taxonomy): domain Eukaryota; kingdom Viridiplantae; phylum Streptophyta; class Magnoliopsida; order Poales; family Poaceae; genus Triticum; species Triticum timopheevii. The sequence goes on along the minus strand of OY997266.1, from coordinate 236,522,504 downwards.
AGTATGATGGTCTCTAACTCAATTGTAGGCACACGCAGTCCCCCCTATATGTATATGACTAGCTAACCTTAGTCTCCATCAAAAACATGTGCATGGTCCATCTCGAGTTATCTCGGGGCACCTTTCTATCGCGCACGCACCTCCCTCGATCTCCCACCCATATAGTCCCCTCACGATCTCGAGGGGATCTCTCTATCACAAACACACCCTCTCTCCCTCCCCATGTGTCCCTTTCGACCTTTGTTCCTTGTTGGCTAGACCTCTATTGGACATGTGCTATAAGGGTGCCTCTCTCCGTTGCAAACAATCAGGCGCTAGCTATCTTCGTGTATCTCCTCACCTCACTTTTCTATCTCGGAGATGCATCCATGATATGATTGCATAAGAAACAAAAAAACATACTCTCTCTCTCTCTAATTTATCGTTTATTGTCACTTTCTCTTTCACACACGTATTCTTTTTGCACACTCACTCATTCTCCTTCACACACACTTGATCTCTCTCGACTTAGGCACTCTCTTCGGTCCATAGCATATAGATTTATTGAAAAGTCAAACATCACAAAGTTTGACCATGTACTTGGAGAAAAATATTTACATCTGGAGCGGCAAACATATACCATTAGATTCACCATGAGATGTAGTTTCGTATGATGTATCTTTGGTATTGTAGATATAAATAAAATTTGCGTAAACTTGATCAAAGTTTCCAAAGTTTGACTTCTAAAAAATTTACATGCACTGCATTATCGAGCGGATGGAATATCTCTTTCCCCCTCTCAGTTATTTGACGCACCACTCAGCCTTATCGGGGCTCCTCTATCTCTCTCAAACTTTATATCTCCCTGGTTCACACAGACACATGTCTCACTTGCGCTACATATAGAGCCATCCAACACTCTCCGCCCTTGTTCTCTCTCTATGTGACACGCACCCCCCTAAGTACCATAATCCCTCACTCCAGCATAAGCGCAAGCACTCCCCCCTAAGTGTGATTATCTCTAACTAGCCATCAGGAACACACGTATTGTCTCCTCCATCCGTACGTCTATCTCGGTATCTCTCGGGGTATCTTCTATCGCGCACACACCTTGTCACTCGATCTCCCACCCATGTAGTCCCCTCACGATCTCCATGGGATCTCTCTATGACAAACATACACTCTCTCCTCCCAATCTCTGCATTTTCTCCGCACGTCTCTCTCGACCTCTCTCCCTTGTTTGTCAGACCCCTCTTGGCCACGTGCTAGGGGTCTTTCTCTCTCGGTTGCAAACAACCACACACTATCTCCTCACCTTGCTTCCGTTGTCGAAGATGCATGTGTGATATGTCTGTATAAGACACACACACTTTTCCTCTACTTTTATCGTGTGTTGTCCATGTCTCTTTCACACACGCACACACACTTTTTTCACTCACTCTTTCTATTTCACACAAACACACACACACACACTCTCTCTCTCTCTCTAGTTAGGGACTCTCTCACGTCCATAAGCATATGGATGTTTTGAAAAGTCAAACCTCAGAAAAGTTTGACCAGGTATATGTGGAGAAAAACATTTACATATGGAACGATCATTAGATTCATCACAACATGTACTTACTTCATACTATCATTTATCTTTGGTATTGTAGATATAAGTAATTTCTTTATAAACTTGGTCAAAGTTTCAAAAGTTTGACTTTAAAAAAAATGTTGGCACTACATTATCGAACGGAGGGAGTATCTCTTTCTCTCTCTGCTATCTCTCATGGGCCTCCCCTCTCACTTGAATTCTCTATATCGACAAATTATACGCTCACTGTGTCATTGTATAGATGCATATATTGTTTAGTTGACCGGTCAACCAGTCCACATGCTGCCATGCCAGCTCGTGTTCTCTATCTTCGTGTGCCGGCCCTTGTGGCCATGGGTGAAAATAAGTAAACTAGAGGTCCATCTGACACGCGGTGAAGTAAACAAAGTTGAAAACGACTCGGGTAGCACCCCGCATGCTAGTAAATTGAGGGCGCATTGAGCACACACTTCTTCCGCGTGAAGGACGCATTCACGCACAATTCACCACTGCACGGAGGCATGCACAGAAGGACGCACTCACGCACACCCAGCAGGCCCTCCACTATGTAGGCCAAAACATGTGCCAAATTCACTTGTGATGCATTCGACATCGATTCCCCTCCATTGCTCACCTGGTGCCCCAATCTAGATCAACTACTTTGCTCTGGTGCCAAATTAACTCACGCAATGAAAAAACACTTGCGTGGGAGAGAGAGAGAGAGGACCGAGGCAATAAAAAACACTTGTTTGGGAGAGTGAGAGGCTGGTGTAGTTGGTTTGATTGATTTGTTTATATATGTGGGTCTGTGTGCATAGCGGTGCCAACTCTCACATGGCGAGAGCGGTGCCAAAACCTTTTGATTTGACATCGATGCGTATTATGTGGCATACTTTTGAGAAATATGGCATCAACCACATAGTGGAAGGCAACAAATGCCCAAGCTCTTCACGTGCTCCTAGGTAAATGAGAGGAAAGAGAAAGAGAGAAAGAGAGAGATAGAGTGAAAAAATACCCTACTACGAAAGAGGAGAAGAGCCAAGCGCAAGGTCACCTACTAACCTAGTATAGTACTACTATAGCCAAAACTGGTCCACCTTTTTAGAGCATGGTTAATTAATATAGGCGGCTCTTGCAGCGGCACATCATTTAGAGCAAGTACTCTCTTTGTAGGAACAAAGGAAGTGAAACAAAAGTTGGAGTGGATGCTAGATTGCCAATTAAAACATGATTACATAGGAAAAAATCCTATAGCATTCTATGCTATGAATCAAACGACCAATGTAGGAAAATTATGAGGGGGGTCTCTCTAAAAGTGTTCCCCGGCTCGCACCTAGCATCACGGTGGTCGAACTTGGAGTCTTTTATCTGGTACACGTGGCATCTCAGATCTGGACACAAGGTGACGCGACCTCTCACTTCGTCCGCCATTTTAAGCGGCGTGCCGGTGGAGGGCTAGCATACTCCAATATTAGGTTGGCTCTATGTGATGTGGCAACTTCATATACTAACCGGATGCTGGCTATACTACTACGGTACTCACACTCCAAGAAGTGACTCGAAAACCATTCATAAATTGAGTTTATGATCGACATGCATTTGCAAATGTACCATTCATTACATACAACAAGTCATCAACACACAACAACAACGAGGATACATGTTGGATTGTAGATTATTTCCAACAAAACATTCTACAAATACTAAAGTTTTCATCACACAACAAATAACAAGCAATGAACTGAACTTCATCTCAACCACTCCTCGGCGTTAGAAACGCTTGCTTTGAACCATAGGTGCTCTGGGAAGGGCAAACTATTGTTAATATTGAGAGCAACGCAAGACTGATCATCCAGGCTGAAGCGGCATATATCAGAACCGGGGTAGGGAACCACCGCAATGTCCGAGGTATAGATACAGTTGCTTCTCATAAATGGTAGTAACGTTGTGTCAATAGCAGCTGGATCGCCTTTCACCATCATTGGATAGTTTGGTCCAAGGAAGTGCGAGTTTTCTTCAAGACTATCAATACTGAACCAGGGAGAAGGTGTTGGCGCTAGCACACTAGTATCCATCCCGAATACCCTGCAACGGGTGTTGGAATAGGTACGGAGAGGGCGACCATGGGAGACAACACGTGCTCCCTCAGTAGTACCAAATCTCAGTGCACTGTATACAAACAAGAAGAGGTGATCCATCAGAATTAGTTGCCAGGCACCATTGAGTATATAAGTTCTGCTCATCCTCATGCTCGTGATCATCACCATCGTCATCTCCCCATTGGTTATAATTTTTTTCAAGTATAGGTGGTGGAATGTTCACAGGACCTTGGAAACACAAGAAGGTTAATTAGTAAAGGGAAACTTGCTAACCCGCATGCATGTGGATGAAACAACTATAATTACGGTGCAAGACAAACGTACTGAAAGTATAAGGATCCCATGCAAAAATAGTGCCACGAGTGGTGGTAGCAAACACAAGACCCTCGTATTGAATTGCATCACAGTACTCATCCGTGTACAGAAATTGATTTTTGAGCAATATCCATGGACGAGCCTTGGAAGCAGTAATGATGGCAACAAGCTTGTCGAAGATAGCAACAACTTCATAGTTCTTGTAATTCCAAGAGCGGCTGCGAACTCGACAAATTGCTATCTTCTGTAGATGACAACCACCATGATCATATTTGAACGTATGTAGGTCATCTGTGTGCTCAACCTTACGGCACTCTGAGATTTTTGGAAGTGGAATCCGCTGACGTGCGTACACATTCACAAGTTCCCACTCGCAATTGTACCCAATATAAACAACCTAATGTCCATTTGCGCCTGCCCAGGCCTTACCCTTAAGAAATGGCATCTTGACATCACACGTACCATTATCAAGCAGCATCAACTTGCACAAGGCGAGGCCTCCGTTGTCTGCGCCCATGCGAACAAGCTTATAGCAAAGAAGATAAGGGAGATCAAACCGCTGCTAGATCGTTGGGTTCCATGTAATGATGTAGTTGAGTCGAGAATGGTCTTGAACGAACCTGCCATGCTAGCCGAGGTGATGACATTGTCGGTGTCAAAACTGGCGGATCTCGGGTAGGGGGTCCCGAACTGCGCGTCTAAGGTTGATGGTAACAGGAGAAAGGGGACACGATGTTTACCCAGGTTTGGGCCCACTCTATGGAGGTAATACCCTACTTCCTCCTTGATTGATCTTAATGATTATGAGTATTACAAGAGTTGATCTACCATGAGATCGTAATGGCTAAAACCCTAGAAGTCTAGCATGTCTGATTAGCTTGTCCCTACGGGCTAAACCCTCCAGTTTATATAGACACCGGAGGGGGCTAGGGTTGTACAAGGTTGGTTACAGAGAAAGGAATCTACATATCCGAATTGCCAAGCTTGCCATCCACGCCAAGGAGAGTCCCATACGGACACGGGGAGAAGTCTTGTATCTTGTATCTTCATAGCCCAACAGTCCGGACTATGTTAATAGTCCGACCGTCCGAGGACCCCTTAATCTAGGACTCCCTCAGTAGCCCCGGAACCGGGCTTCAATGACGATGAGTCCGGCGCGCAGATCATCTCCGGCATTGCAAGGCGGGTTCCTTCTCCGAATACTTCAAAGTACCTGACCTAAAGAGCAGTATCCGGCTTTTCACTTAATGTCGCTCTAATCGTCTTCCGCACCTTCATAATTTTAGCTTCCACGTGTCGAATGAATACGAGAGGTCGGGGTATTTTTGCACGTACCACCCTGACCATGTAAGAAAGTTGCCTATTTAAAGAGATGGGGATCTTCAGATCCAGTCCACACCAAGCAAGGAACCCTCAAAGCTTGGCAGCAAAAACCACTCCAACATGGCTAGCGCCGCCAGCTCCTCCTCCCGCCCCATGGCCCAAAAAAAGGCGATTGGGAGAAGTGTTCCATATCCCACGATCAGCTAGTGAAGCTGCAGACACAAGGGTTTCTTACCCCCGCAGATCTAGTCCCCGTTCGAGCTGGGTTGGCCTCCTTCGACGGTGGGGCGCAGACGGAGAATTTCCCCAACCCATCCAGGGGGGAACGAATATGCTTTGTTCCCTACTTACTAAGAGGCATTGGATTTCCAATACATCCGTTCCTCTGAAGGCTTCTGGAGTATTATGGCCTCCAACGTCACAATTTCACTCCTGCCTCCATCCTGCATATTGCGGGTTACGTTGTTCTTTGTGAGCTATTCTTGGGTTGCGAGGCCCATTTTGAATTATGGAAGAAGCTATTCTGCCTCATCCGCCGTAATCAAGAGGGATCGATATTTCAAGTGGGCGGCGCCAAGATATGGTGCATCACCGGGACCGGATACCTATCCGGCACGCTGAAGAAGGCATCCGAAGAGTGGCCTTCCGAATGGTTCTATATCAAGGACGTCTCCCTTCCCGACCCAGTCCAAATGGGTCTTCCCGAATTTTCAAGTGCTCCGTTGAAGAAACGCTACAGCTGGCGCCCTCGGATCCTCGGGAAGGAAGATAGCATGAAGGTCCGTCAATTGATGAGCAAGATAAAGACGCTCGCCCGGTCCGGATTGTCAGTAGTTGTGGTTATGGCAACATCCATAGTACGGGGGGTCCAGCCACTCCAATACAGAGGGCGTCCCATGTGGCCGTACAAAAGAGAAGATGACACCACCCGCTATGGTCAAAAGGGTCCGGACACCCCCGCCGCTTTGGCCAAAATACTGGCCGGACCATACAAAGGGGAGAAAGAGGAGTTCCTCTGCATTAAGCGTCGATATGGATTTTCCATGTACAATCCTCCTAGCTGGGTGAGTTCCAATCCCATTACTCTACTTAATTTACTCCCTGAGTCACTTTCCATGAACATTAATCCGTCCATTTATAACAGGAATGGCGGAAGATCACCAAGGAGCTCCACAGCCCCGCACCACAGCCAGAGGACCACAACCGGGCCCTTGACCCTGGATTCAAAGAGGATCCGAATATATTTGTGGATCTTGAGGATGGAGTGTTTTACTAGCTGAGCCATGACGGCACGGAAGTGGCCATCACTGCTGACTATCCCGGTCTTCTCCCTGCCTCACATGTAAGTAATCAGGAGATGTCTCCTTCTAAAGAACTTCCTCATTCTGCCTTACCCACCTCACTATCTCATGCTCCAAAGGGGAGGCGATCGGCGCGCCATACTGCACCTGAGGCAACTCTCAAGAGAACGGTGCCTGTGCCAGGCAGGCCTCTGAAGAGGAAGGCAATCAACACGGCTGAGCCTTCATCAAAGAGGTACGAGTTTTTAAAATGTGCTGCTTGGCTGTCACATTAAAGTGTGACACTATCCATTGTGTCTTGTCAGGAAAAGCATTCGTCGGACTATGTCTGGGGATCCTGCCGGTCATGCCTCTACCAGCCAGATTCCAGACCCCATCTCAAGGACGGAGGCTGACGCGGGAGTGGCACCGGATTGTCCTTCTGCAGAGGGTTCGGATGATGTGTCCGTCATGAACTCTGAAGTGGAAAGCGCCATGAATCATCGACACCGGCGGGCCGCTCTTCGCGGCCCTGGTTTTTTAGAAGAGGCTTTCAACACCTTCAACTCGGGTGATGCATACATCCAAGCTGCTCGAGATGGGCTTACCAGAGCCACAGACCAGTATTTGAAAGATATGCGGGTAAGTCCACATTTGTACAAAACTGCAAATCATATACCAGTAGCCCCTGAGACTTGAAACAGTTGGTACAACCGATTTAAGGATCATTGTACAACCAGGTGCTCACAGAGAAGAACAGCCTGTTGCCTCAAGAGCTAGAAAAGTGTCAGGCCCAGCTAGCTGCTGCTACTGCCGAACTGGAGAAATCCAAGAAGGCAGTGTCTGCTAATGTTCCCCTCTATCGATAAAACATAATCATATACCAGGATTATTAATACATGTGCATATCTTATGGCAGAGTCAGCAGATCGTCCGGGAGAGGCACCGGAAGTTGCACAAGCGGGAGGTCCAGAAGCTCAAAGGCAACAGCCCGCGGGTGAACGTATATTGACACTGGTCAGGGAGGAGAAAAACAAAGTCTAATATTCCCACACCAAGCTGGGTGAAGAGCCGAAAGATGTGTAGGCCCATCTGGCTGACTCCGTGAAGGATAATAAGAGGCTGCGAGGCGGCATATTTAGTATGTGTTTAAACTTACCACCTCGTAATTCGGTTAGGGAAGGGACTGACAGAATTATGTTTGTAGGTATGCTGACGGGCTGTCCCGAAGAGAGGTGTCCGGATCTTCGAGCGATCTGCTACAAGAGCTTTCACAAATGCACGAGCAAGCTCGGCAGGCGATGCGGAGTATTGCCAAGGCCTTGCGGTCATCTGACTCCCCTCCAGGAACTATGGAGGAGCTGGTACAACTATTCAAAGGAACGTGTCAGCGCTTCCAATTATGGAAGATCGGCCTGCTGGGAAGGTGCGCGAGAGGCCTGGGCCACTTTGAAAACACGGTATACCAAGCTCGATCCGAATCACATGGCCCGGGTCGGACCTTTAGGGTCTAATGGAGAAGAAATTCCCGTTAGTTTGGTATATGTTGGAGTAATGGGCTACAGGTAGCCTCACCCGAGTCCCCGAGCCTTTCAAGACTTCGGGCCGGCTCCTCCCCACAAGACTGCAGAATAAAGCGCCGCCTTCCGGTGGCCGGCCTGCTCGACGGCCGGCGGCCCGAAGACGGCTGCGCGCCAGCAGACGGCACCAAGAAAGGCCGGCTCCTAGCAGACAACCTCCAGAGAGGCCGGCTTCTAGCAGGCGGCCACCCAGCGCCCTCAGAGACTGCGTCCCTCATCAAGAGGACAAGACTGGGTGAGGCTATAGTGTAGCCTCTCACCCTCGAAACATGGGCTTGGCATGGCTACAGTGATCCGTAGAGGCGGAGATCTTCGCACAACGTGGCACTGTTGCCACTCCCCCCTTGACGTCATTCCTGTCAGGCGGAGCCCTGTTCCCACGACGGCCTGTCGGTACAGCCCGCAGGCGGCAGGCCCTACCAGGCAGTGAGAGCCCGGAAGACGGTGGAGGCCGGACCAGCCAGACCTGAGGGAGGCCGGCTTCCAGCAGGCGGCCTGTTCCTCCCTCGAGGCCCGTGCACCATTAACTAGATAAGACGTGGTGTGGCTACAGTGATCTCCCACCAGGCGGCGGGATTGTAGCCATGCTCCACTGACCAAGCCTGCGTAATTAGCATCACGGCCACAGTGATCAGCCACCAACCAGACCCGCCAGCAGCGGGGGCGGCCTTTCGGCTCCATACCAGACCAGTTGGCGGGGCCCACCAAGCGGCAGGCCCCAGGTTCCGGCGGAGAAGCCGGCGACCAGAGACACTGACAGTCGGGTCCAACACCCGACTATATTACCATTGTACCCCTGGGGGGTAGGCCTAGATAAACCCCCAGGGCACCCATGCAAAGGGCTCCCAACCTGTTAGAACTAGCTTCCACCCTAGAGGAAGAAGAGAGCTAGCCCTGCCTCCTTCTGCCTCTAGCATACAGCTCGAGGAGCACCATTGTATTCACTAGTGCCTTAGTGATCATGCGGAGACCCCGCAGAGCAGGACTAGGGGTGTTATCTCCTAGGAGAGCCCTGAACCTGGGTAAAGTGCATCGGTGTTCGTGTCTACGCCTCATCCTGCTTCCAGGCACCGGTGACGTTCTACTCGCTCCCACCATGATAAGCCATCCTTTGGCATATGTCGCACCCAACCCCCGACATTTGGTGCCCACCGTGGGGCGAGGTGCACTGTCATCCGGAGACCTGTTCTGGACGGGCCTTGTTCCTTCCTAGTGAGCGCAGCCAGCCCAGCATGCCCGACGGCGTCAGCCTCGACGCGCTGCATGGCGTGGAGATCGCTTGCGCAGCGAGCTGCCTCGCCGACCTTGTTGGCGAGATCCGCCTCTCCGACGAGCCTGCATCCGACGTGGGCACCGATTGCCCTGAGAGCCGCCTCGCCAGCCTTCTCGACCAGCTCCATGTCACCAGCGAGCCTGCTGTGGACTTGGAAGTCTGTTGGCTCCACCGACCCGATGATCGTCGACTCCGACACGACGTTGCTTGACGCATTCCCCACCAACGTGGAGGTCTATGACGAGCCGCCTCCTCGTGAGCACAGCGGCGGGAGCACCATCATGGAGGTGCTTGTCATCAACAGTGGCGAGCAATCGGACGGAGGCGTTCGAGACCCACTCGATGCGACACTACGAGACCTGTCAGCGCCCATCCCAGAAGACGCAGACGCTGAGACGCTGGAAGCACACCGTGTCCAGCTTGTCGAGAGCGCCAACCGACTGGCCAGCATGCGACGCCTCTCGGAAGCCTACCGGTGCGAGATGGACCGGGCTGTTGGTGACACGCCGGCTCCTGAGGGGCCTAGCCGCATCGGCTCGATCCGGCAGCATGGCGCGACCATCGCCAGCATGTTCGGGACGGATCGTCCTGTCTATGCCATGCGTGCAGAGAACATCCGGGCTGCCCAGGCAGTGACGGATGAGCTTGACAAGTACATGGGTGACGAGCGTCGCCACATGATGGAGCGAGTCCAGCAGCTCCTTGACGCGGCCGCCGAGCAGCACGAAGCCAGCTGTCGCACCGAAAAAGTGCCCGTCCGGTGGAACGACGAACCACCCCTTCGCCAGGATCATGGCGCGATGTCCCGGACGCCGATTGGTGGCGCCCACGGAAGAAGAGGCAATGAGCCGGCTACCAGCCACAGTCGGACTCATCTCTCCATCGAGCATGACACAGACGGCTGCCCTCGAGCAGTGGAGCGGCGAGGCGACCCGCCTCCCCCTCCGCCGCGCGGAGGAAGGCACCCCACTCTGCCGCCTGTCACGCACTCGACACTCGGCGACCGCCTTGGATGCCAAGAAGGAGTCGGAGAGAATGACGCCCGCCATCGGATCGACCGCCTCAACCGATCCCTGGCGCAAGAAGAAGAATACGCGTTGGGCCCGCCCTGTTTCGGCCCACGAATCCGAGATGAGCCCTTCCCTAAAGGGTTCACGCTCCCAAGAGATACGCCCAAGAACACCGGCTCCATGAAGCCGGAGGACTGGCTGGTCGACTACTCCACGGCCGCCAGCATAGCGAACGGCAACAAGCGTGTTGCTATGAAGTACGTCCCGCTCATGCTTCAAGGCACAGCCCGGACGTGGCTTAACAGCCTGAAGCCCCACAGCATCAACAGCTGGGTTGATTTCACTGAAGCCTTCATCCACAACTTCACCAGCACGTACAAGCGGCCTCCCAAGCCCCGCCAGCTCTCCTTGTGCGTCCAAGGGCCCAGTGAATCAACTCACGACTATCTCATGCGCTGGGCCGAGCTGTGCAACTCCTGCGAAGGCATGCACGAGGTGCAGGCCATCGAGTACTTCACCGCCGGGTGCCGGCTGGTGACACTAGTTGGCGACAGCAACCAAGAGACAACAAGCGCAAGGCCATGCAGCCGGCTTCCACTAGCCGGCAGGTGGCGACAGTCGAAGACCAGCAGCCGGAAGGGCAGCCTCCGCCAAAGCGGCAGAAGGGCGGCAAGCCCACTTGGTTGCCCGCCTTCTCATACGAGCAGACTCTTGATGCACCCGACAAGTACCATAGTGGTGCGAAGCCGTCCAACCACACCACTCGGAAGTGCCATTAGCTCACCAGAATCGCCAAGGGAGATGGACTCCTGCCTCCTCCGCCTGTCGGCCCGCCGCCTCCTCCGCCCCAGCAGCCGGCGGTTCAGCCAGTTGGCGCCATACAAGATGAGTATCTAGAGGAGCACGGAGCCTACGTTGTGTTCACCAGTGTGGCCGACAACAGACACAGCAGACGGCAGCAACAACAAGAAGTACAAGCAGTGGCATCAGATACTCCAAAGTTTATGCATTGGTCTGAGAAGCCCATCAGTTGGAGCAGGGCCGACCACCCGGAGGTGATGACCTCCCCTGGCTCTTATGCCCTGGTCTTAGATGCTACCGTCGCAACAGAGAGGAGGGCAGCTTGTTTCTCCAGAGTCCTGATAGATGGCGGCAGCAGCATCAACATCCTGTACCGTGACACAATGGAGAAATTGGGAATCAAGCAGAAACAGCTTCACCACAGTCGGACTGTATTCCATGGCATAGTCTTTGACCTTTCCTGCTCACCAATCGGCAAGACCCAGATCGATGTTCTCTTTGGAGACAAAAATCACTTCCGTCGAGAGCCAGTCTGGTTTGAGGTGGTGGACCTTGAGAGCCCCTACCATGCGCTGCTTGGCCGGCCTCCTCTGGCCAAGTTCATGGCGGTCCCCCACTATGATTACCTCAAGATGAAGATGCCGACTACCAAGGGAATCCTGACCATAGTCGAAGACTACAAGAAGTCGTCCGCCTGCGCTGCAGACAGCAGCCAGCTGGCCGAGTCCCTTGTGATTGCAGCCGAAAAGCGGCTCCTTGACCGGGTTGTGGCTATGGCAGGCAAGCAGCCAGAAATGTCACCCATCCCCAGAAGTTGAGGGCTCGTTCAAGCCGTCGAAGGAGACTAAGAAGATACCCTTGGACCCGAAGCACCCGGAGAGGCACGCTGTCATAGGTGCAAACCTTGATAGCAAATAGGAAAGTGAGCTCATCGATTTCCTCTGTGAGAATTGGGACATCTTTGCATGGTCTACCAAAGACATGCCAGGTGTTCCGACGGATTTCGCCGAGCACAAATTACATGTCCGACCTGACGCCAAGCCGGTCAGGCAGCCCTTGCGCCTCCTGTCGGAAGAAAAGAGAAGAGTTGTTGGAGAAGAGATAGCCCGGCTTCTAGCAGCCGGCTTTATCATGGAAGTATTTTCCCCGGAATGGTTGGCCAATCCAGTTCTTGTGCTGAAGAAGAATAAGAAGTGGCGCATGTGTATTGATTATACCAGCCTCAACAAAGCTTGCCCCAAAGATCCCTTTGCTTTGCCAAGAATTGACCAAGTGATAGACTCCAGAGCCGGATGCGAGCTATTGAGTTTCCTGGATGCGTACTAAGGGTACCATCAGATCAAGCTGAACCCGGCCGACAGGCTGAAGACCGCCTTCATCACGCCATTCGGAGCCTTCTGCTACCTGACCATGCCGTTCGGCTTGCGAAATGCCGGCGCCACGTTTCAGCGTTGCATGTAGAAGTTTCTCCTCAAGGAACTCGGCAGAAACACCCATGTTTACGTGGATGATGTGGTGGTGAAGACGGAGAAGCATGGCACGCTGTTGGAAGACCTCAGGGAGACATTTGAGAACCTACGCTGATTTCAGATCAAGCTTAACCCGGAGAAATGCGTCTTCAGAGTACCAGCCGGTTAGCTTCTTGGCTTCCTGGTCTCAGAGCACGGCATAGAGTGCAACCCTTTGAAGATCAAGGCCATTGAGAAGATGGAGGTGCCCACCCGACTGCTGGACATGTAGAAGTTCACCGGCTGCCTGGCATCAATCAGCTGTTTCATCAGTCAGCTGGGCGAGAAGGCTCTTCCCCTATACCAGCTCATGAAGAAGACCACTTTTTTCGAGTGGAACGACAAGGCGGACGAAGCTTTTCTCCAGCTCAAGAAGATGTTGACCACCCAGCCTATCCAAGAGGCTCCGACTGATAAAGAGCCCATGCTCCTATACATCGCCGCCACCAGTCGGGTGGTCAGTACAGTCATAGTGGTGGAACGCAAGGACGAGGGCAGAGCATTGTCGGTCCAGAGGCCGGTGTATTACTTAAGTGAAGTGCTGTCCGCCTCCAAGCAAAACTACCCCCACTATTAGAAGATGTGCTATGGTGTGCACTTTGCCGCCAAGAAGCTGAGGCCTTACTTTCAAGAGCACCTAATTACTGTTGTCTGCACTGCTCCGCTTGCTGAGATCATTGGAAGCCGAGATGCTTCAGGCCGAGTGGCCAAATGGGCCATAGATCTGGCCCCCTAAACCATCTACTACACTGCCATAAAGTCACAAGCGCTGGCCGACTTCCTCGTTGACTGGGCCGAGACCCAGTACCTGCCACCAGTGCCAGACTCTACCCATTGGCCGATGCACTTTGATGGTTCAAAGATGCGCACCGGTCTAGGAGCCGGCATCATCCTCACCTCTCCCAAAGGCGACAAGCTCAGATATGTGCTGCAAATCCACTTTGCCGCCTCCAACAATGTAGCTGAATACGAGGCACTCATACACGGGCTTCGGCTTGCCAAGGAACTCGGCATTCGCCGGATCCTGTGTTATGGTGACTCCGACTTGGTGGTCCAGCAGTCGTCAGGCGACTGGGATGCCAAGTATGCAAATATGGCAAGCTACCGCTTCCTCGTACATCAACTCAGTGGATATTTTGACGGGTGCGAGTTCCTCCATGTGCCAAGAAATGACAACGAGCAAGCAGATGCCCTGGAACGGATCGGCTCCACCCGGCAAGCAATACCAGCTGGCATCGCCCTACAGTGCCTCCTTAAGCCGTTTGTCAAGCCGTCACCAGAGTTTGACTCCATCTTTGTGTCGGCCTCTCCTGAAGCAGTTGGATCCGACTTGAGGGCCCCAGAAGCCGGCGCGGGGACTTCGGCAGGCGGCTCCAGGACTGCAGCCGTCGCACCCGGTCCGGGGACTTCAGAGCCCGGCCCGGGGACTGCAGCAGTTGGCCCGGGGACTTCTTCAACTCAACAGGTGGCAGCCAACTCCAACCCGCCGCCTCCCGGCCCAACCGCCCTTGTACAAGTTGCAGTCGTGGCAGTTGAAGAAATAGCAGCACCTTCATGGGCTCAACCCATCCTCAACTTTCTGGTGAACAAAGAGCTGCCGATTGTTGAGATCCTAGCCCGACAAGTGCAACGACGGGCAACAGCATACACCATAGTCAACAAAGAAACTGGTAAGGTGCAGTGTCACTGGTGTGTACCAGCGCTGCGGGAGCCGGACCAGGGTCAAGCAATCCTCAAAGATATCCACCAAGGCGAATATGGTCACCACGCGGCTTGAAGATCACTTGTTGCCAAAGCTTTCCACCATGGTTTGTTCTGGCCGACTACTCTAGAAGACGCCAAGGAGTTGGTCCAGAGGTGTAAAGGGTGCCAGAAGTTCCGTTCCAAGCCACACTTGCCGGCTTTTGTGCTCAAGACCATTCCCATTGCCTGGCCCTTTGCCGTTTGGGGGCTGGACATGGTGGGGCCATTCAAGACGGATCATGGTGGCATGACTCATTTCCTTGTCGCTGTGGACAAGTTCACCAAGTGGATAGAAGCAAAGCCAATCAAGAAGATGAATGGGCCGACTGCCATGACTTTCATCGCCGACATCACAACTCGGTATGGCATAACACACAACATCATCACCGACAATGGCACAAACTTCGCCAAAGGAGCCTTGGCTCGTTTCTACACAACGCAGGGCATCCGACTGGACTTAGCGTCCGTTGCCCATCCGCAGTCAAACGGCCAAGTGGAGCGAGCAAACGGCCTCATTCTTTCCGGTATCAAGCCCCGACTGGTCGAGCCTCTAGAATGTTCGGCCGGCTGCTGGCTCGATGAGCTGCCGGCCGTCCTCTGGAGCCTGCCCACAACTCCGAACAAGTCGACCAGCTTCACACCCTTCTTCCTCGTCTACGACGCGGAATCCGTCATCCCGACGGACATGGAATTTGACTCCCCACGAGTCACCATGTACACCGAGGTGGACGCCAAGGAGGCACGAGAAGACAGCGTCGATCTGCTGGAAGAGGGCCTGCTGTTGGCACTCAGCCGGTCCGCCATCTACCAGCAGAGTCTGCGCCGATACTACAACCGCAAAGTGAAGCCAAGATCCTTCCAAGAGGGAGACCTTGTGCTCCGGCTGATCCAGCAAACAGCCGGCCAGCACAAGCTCTCGGCACATTGGGAAGGCCCTTTTATCGTCAGCAAAGTGCTGGGCAACGGTTCCTACTACCTGATCGACACTCAGAAGCCCAGAGCACACAAAAGAGATGACTCAGGCAAGGAGGCGGAGAGGCCATGGAACGCAAACCTCCTCCGAAGATTTTACAATTAAAAGCAGTATGTATCACGCTACCTTTTGTATTAAGTACGAAGACTCTGGGTCCAACGAGAAGAGCTCGGGGACTACCCTCTTTTATCTATATGACAAGTGTTATGCCTATGAATGTGTTGTTTTATTATTCCGCCTGGCACCGGGTTCGACCAGTCGGCCCGGAGGCTCACCGCCTTTTGCTATATGCCATTTCCTGCAGTCGGACAAGTAGTGTGTCGGCACCAAAAAACTTCTCCTGGCAGAAACCGCAACTTGCAGAGCGACTGTACAGTGGGTAGGGGTTGCAAAGTAATGCCCACATGAAAAATGGTAAGGAAAAAATGTGCATATAGCTGGGGCGGCAACCCGCCTTTTCGGCCGGTTGCCGAGCAGCCGGCCGGCTGGCTTCTGCTTACCTTGCCAACACTCCAAACGGCTAAGTACTTGCCCTCCCGTAAAAATCTAAGTACCCAACCCAGCCGCAGTCCGCAGAGCGGCTTTTGGCTGGCAAGAGGATAGCCAAGCGAGGGCGGCAAAGGAAAAAAGCAAGGAGCAGAAAGCAAGAAAAGTCAGAAGTCGGCAAACAAAGCATAAGTTGCGGCGAAGGATATTTACATAGCAAGAGGCCCATTGGCCAGCATGCAATAATGTTTGAAGTACACCCAGTGGGTGGAATTGTGCAAATTTAAACAAAGTTCGTCGAGATTGATAAATAGGAAAAAATAAAGGCAACAGCCTAAGGAGCAGTAGAGGGTTCCGGCTAGACGATGAAGTCGGCGGCGCCGGTTGGAGTAGCAGAGGGTTTCGGCTGGACGGCCATATCGGCAACGCCGACTGGTGCAGCAGACGGCTGGACGGTGGTGTTGGCATCGTCGGTTGGAGGAGCGGACGGCTGGGCAGTAGAGTCGGTGGTGCCAGTCGGTGGAACGGGCGGCTGGTCGGTCTCCGCCTGGTCTCCTCCAGCAGTAGTCTGCGCACTTGAGCGCGTCGTTGCTTGAGGCGTTGTCAGGTTGAGGCTGGCCATCCGCTCCGACCTCTGGCATGTCCTCCTTGCTTTCCTCGTCCTCTGCCTACTCCCCTTCGTCGCTGGAATCTATCACCTCGGCCGAGTCCTTGCTGTCCTCTGGGTTCAGCCCGAACCACTCCAGGGGCGCCTCGGTGCCTTCGTCAACCAGCTCCGGGACAATGACACTGGTGTCGGTGTAGTCGGCGATCACCGCCGCCCTCCTGACAAGGTCGCTTTCCATCGCCACCAGCTCCTCCTACGCCTCCAGCCAAAACATGGTCAGCTGGGCTAGATCTAGCCCAGGGTACCACGCCTTGATGAACTCCAGGGCCCAGCGCGCACCAGCCCGGGCGGAGGAGCCCTTCCAGGCTTCCAGGCGGCCGGCCGCCACCTCTAGCCAGTCGGCAGTTCGACTGGGACTGCGCGGAGCCGATATGCCTTGCTACAGGGCGGAGATCGCTTGGGCCCCGACGCACTGAAGACGGCGCATCATCTGATGGGCCGACCGAAGGCGGGCCTGGATGCTGAGAAGTTGCTCGTTAAGGGTTCGGGGAGCGTCGGCGGCAATCTGCATGCCTTCCGCTCTCCGCTCCCGACGATGAGCCTCAATGGCCTGGTTCGCGGCGACGGAGTGGCCTGGGAAGAAGTCTGTTTGGACGAAGGGCAAGGAAGCCAGAGGTTAGAAGCCAGCAGTTGGCCTGAATAGGGGCCGACGACTCAAAGAAAGCAAGAAAAAAGAAGAGGCCTACCGTCGACCAAGTCCGCAATGCTGCCGAAGCAGGCAGTCAGCTGGGCCTCCTTGTCGGCCCAGGCGGAGCACTCGATCTCGAACTCAGCGAGGAGGTCGGTCTCCTTCGTCTACGCTTCCTTTTGAGCCGTCTTGAGATGCTCCATCTGCTCCGCGAGCTGCGTGACCAGTCGGTCACGCTCCTCGGCCAGTTTGCTGCACTCTACCTGCTTACCGCGTAGTGCGGAGTTGGCTTCGCCCAGCTGCTGCTGCAAGGTGGCATTGGCTTCTGCAAAGAGAAAAGAAGAAAGAACATCAACACTCAGCAAGGAAGGGATGCAGTTGCCGGGGAGATCCGGCCCGACTGCTCAGCTGTCGGCCCGAATCTCGGGGACTACAGCCGGCGGGTGCGCTATCGCGCCCCCGCAGAGAAAGAAGTCATCAATAGTCAACAAAGGAATATAGTTACTGGGAAGATCCGGCCCGACTGCTCAGCAGTCGGCCCGAATCTCGGGGACTACGGCCCGCGGGTGCGCCAGCGCGCCCCCGCGGAAAAATGAAGCCAAGACTTACTCCGGCTCTCGGACAAGTTGGCGGTCTGCTTCTCCAGCTCCCGGACTCCGGAGTTGAAGGTGGCCGCGCGAAGGTTGTGGTAATCCTGCAATGGGGATGCCAGATGGAGTTAGCATTTGATGCTCACAAGTTAAAGTTCCGGACCGCCTGCTCAGCAGCCGGCCCGAAACTTTGGGACTACACCGAGTGTGTGCGCTGGCGCGCCCCCTCCAAGAAATAAGATCAAAAATAAAAGAAGAGATAAGCTTACTTGGATGGCTGCTCGCGAGTTCAGAAACACCTTGTTGCACCACTTGAGGGCGTCGGCCTCAGCTCGGAGCTTGGCTTGGACGTCGAGGGCCGCCTGGTTCAAGGCTCCCATCCCGCCTCCGCGTACCCAGCCAGAGGGCGCGACGCTGGTCGCCTCGGTGTCCGGGACTGACGTGCTCGCGACGTCAGCCTCCAGTGGTCGTGACGCCGAGAACGCCTTCGCAAGACGGCAACGCACGGGTGTGCGGGCCTCAGGAGTTGGGCCCGTCACCACCTGGTTCCCGGCTAGTGGCGCCGGCGGGGTGGCCAGCTGCCTGTCTTGTGTTCCGCTGGTCAGCGGTGGCGGAGGCATGATGACGTCCGGCATGGCAACATCGCCGCCCTCCCTCTCCATGACCGGCTGCTCATTGCCGGCTCCCCGAGTCGTCACCACAAACTCTGGTGAAGGTGGCACGGAATTCAGGGGAGTAACGAGCAGCGGCTCCTGGCGGTGTGCGGCCTCCGCAAGCCGCTCCTTCACTGCGGCATCAGCCTCCGCCTGTGCCAGCTTCCTCAGTGCAGATGCCTCCGCCTTGTCAGCCTCCGCCATCTCCAAACGGGCGGCTTCCTGCTCCTCGCGCACCTCCCGCGCGTTTTACTCCTGCGCCTCCTAGAGGTCGGCGTCCAGATCGATTTATTGGGAGGTGGTGGAAGTCTCTGCCGACCTGATGACCGAGGCGGCGGCCGACTTGTTGAGGGTGAGCGGGGCCCTGAGATAAGAAAGCAAGACAAAAAAGTTTTTAGGCCAGATCGGCAAGAAAGGGGAAGCATAAGAGAAATACTTACGCCGACACCATGGGCGGCACCTTCGGCTGCCATTGGAACTTGGCCACCTTCGCCGCGGCCTCTTTCCGCCTGATTGCCACAGCCGGGTTCTTGGGCTTCTTCAGCATGCTGCCGAACAGGGCGACGCCCTGTTTCCGCTTGCGCTTGCCGCCTCGAGCAGACGGCCCGACGGAGGGGCCCGCGCCTATGTTAGCGGTGCTCCGGGCAGGGCGCGACTCGTCTTCGTCATCGTCATCATCAGGCCAGGTCTATGGGGCCCACCAGTCGGCGGGCCCCAGCTGCCAGCGGGGAAGCCGGCGACCAGAGACACTGACAGCCGGGTCGAACACCCAGCCAGATTACCATTGTACCCCTTGGGGGGGGGGGGGGTAGGCCTATATAAACCCCGCAGGGCACCCATGCAAAGGGTTCCCAACCTGTTAGAACTAGCTTCCACCCTAGAGGAAGAAGAGAGCTAGCCCTGCCTCCTTCTACCTCTAGCATACAGCTCGAGGAGCACCACTATATTCACTAGTGCCTTAGTGATCATGCGGAGACCCCGCAGAGCAGGACTAGGGGTGTTATCTCCTAGGAGAGCCCCAAACCTAGGTAAAGTGCGCCAGCGTTCGTGTCTACGCCTCATCCCGCTTCCAGGCACCGGTGACATTCTACTCCCTCCCACCATGATAGGCCATCCTTTGGCATATGTCGCACCCTACCCCCGACAGTATATGACCAGGTCCAAGTAGCCGCCAAATATTCCCAACATGATTGTAGGCTAGATAGCCTGTTAGATGGCATAGAGGAAGAAGTTTTTGAGTCCAAATGACTATGTACTTTTATTGACAAATTTGTCCCTAGCCGGATTGTAAAACGATTGTCATGGCAGACCTTTTCGCTTCGACCTCTGGACCCGAAGGTGCGGAGTGTCTTCGAATACCCGATCGGTAACGTATACCGCGGTATGCGTGGAAACTAGGCGTAGGGGTCATAGTTTCTTGAACTGACAAGTATCCGGCTAGCTATGTTATATTACATTTTGATCGTAAGAAACATCTTCTAGAGAGAATAGTTCCGTTAAGGGTTCCTTTCCCTGGGTCATCATGCATTAACGTGCATGTCCGAATTTTGATTGAAAAATCACAATATACGTAACATCTGGGGGTTTCATAATGTAACGAGTAAAGAACATCTTTAGTCCGCCGACCGAATATTCTCTTAAGAACGCTAGCTTTCGCTTCACCTAGTCTTAGCTACATATCCGGATGACCCGGCAGTAACAATCGCAGAGGTGCTCCCTTTACGCCCTAGCCGAACTAACATGAACATATGGCATAAGCACAGGAGCCAGGCAACCCAGCTTGGCCAAAACTTAAGTCATATCGATGCATATAATGGCGAAGAAAAGGTACATACGCAGAAAAGACACATATGTGGTGAGCTTGATGCTCGAAAAATAATTAATAATAAGCTTCTGTACAAGAAGCCCCCAGGTATAATTGACATACATATTTAAGAATGTATGCGTCGTAGGTGTACGGTTTAGCCACAGCTTTAAGGCTTTTTATTAAAAAAAGAGAAAAGGTGAAAAGAGAGGAAAATAAATAATGGAAACAAAATGGAGAAAGGAGACGAACGAAGAGTCCGGCGCTAGGCATAGAATCTTTGGAGTCTGGCCACGTTTCATGGGTTCGGCTCTAGGCAATTGTCTGATGCATCACGCAGGTGGTACGCTCCTCCGGTGAGGACTTCGTCTATGATGAAGGGACCCTCCCACTTGGGCCTTAGTTTGTCCTTTTTCTTCCCCGGCAAGCGTAGAACGAGTTCACCAACATTATAAGTCTTGGCCCGTACTTCTCTTCTTTGATATCTGCGGGCCTGTTGTTGATAAAATGTGGAACGGGCTTTTGCGACGTCGCGCTCCTCCTCCAGGGCATCTAACCTGTCCTGCCAATCAATCTCGGCCACTCTCTCTTCATACATGCGCACTCGAGGTGAGTCATGAATAATGTCGCAGGGTAACACAGCCTCTGCACCGTACACCATGAAGAAAGGTGTGTATCCGGTACATCGATTCGGCGTGGTCCGCAGCCCCCAGAGTACGGAGTCGAGCTCCTCGACCCAGTGCTTGTCTAATTCTTTAAAAGACCGCACTAGTCTGGGTTTAATGCCGCTCATAATAAGACCATTGGCTCGTTTGACTTGACCGTTGGTTTGTGGGTGATAGACGGAGGCATAATCGAGCTTAACGCCCAGATTAGCACACCAGGTTTTCACCTCATCGGTTGTGAAATTGGAGACGTTGTCGGTGATGATGCTGCATGGAACACCATAATGGTGGACAACACCGGATAAAAAGTCTATCACTGGTCTGGCTTCGGCCATTTTAACTTGTTTGGCTTCTATCCACTTAGTGAATTTATCCACCATGACCAACAGGTATTTTTTCTTACGACTTCCTCCTTTAAGGGGTCCGACCATATCAAGCCCCCAGATCACAAAAGGCCAAGTGATGGGGATTGTTTGTAGAGCGGTGGGTGGCATATATCTTTGGTTGGCGAAAAGCTGGCCTCCGATGTAATGTTGGACAAGGTCCTATGCATCTGCTCGGGCCGTCGGCCAATAGAAACCCGTATGGAAGGCCTTGCTTACAAGGGCCCGAGCCGCGGCGTGGTGACCACCGAGATCGGCATGAATTTCAGCCAAGAGCTTCCGCCCTTCTTCCTCAGAGATACATCTCTGAAGTACTCTGGTAGCGCTTTTCTTGTAGAGTTCTCCCTCGTGAACCTTGTAGGCTTTAGAGCACTGCACAATGCAGCGCACCTCATTTTGATCCTCAGAGAGTTCTCGCCTATTAAGGTAGGCCAAGAAGGGTTCGGTCCATGGGGCAATGACTACCATGATGAGATGGGCCGATAGTGTAATTTCTGTGGCTGAGCCCCCGATGATATCGGTGTGTTCGGAATCCGGGGTTATAGTTTGATCCAGATTAGTGTTGCCGCTCTTCCATTGCCACACCACGGATGGCTTGAAGAGCCTTTCCAAAAAGATGTTAGGTGGGACGGGGTCGTGCTTGGTGCCGATGCGAGCAAGGACATCCGCCTCTTGATTACTTTCTGGAGCCACATGGTAAAACTCGAGCCCCTCGAACCGAGCCGACATTTTGAGAACGGCGTTACAGTAAGCCGCCATCTTCAGATCTTTGGCATCAAAATCTCCATTTATTTGGGATATTGCGAGGTTTGAATCCCCGCGCACTTCTAGACATTGTATGCCCATGGAGATAGCCATCCGAAGACCATGCAACAAGGCCTCGTATTCGGCTACATTGTTGGAGTCTATGTATAATATTTGGAGTACGTACTAAACTGTATCTCCAGTGGGGGATGTTAAGACAACGCCTGCTCCTAAGCCTGCCAACATTTTGGAGCTGTCAAAGTGCATGACCCAGTTGGAATATGTGCCATAATCTTTAGGGAGTTCGACCTCTATCCATTCAGCGAAGAAGTCAGCCAGTACTTGAGATTTAATGGCCCTGTGCGGTTTGTATGTTATGTCGAATGGGAGGAGCTCAATGGCCCACTTGGCAATTCGGCCCGTAGCGTCGCGGTTGTTTATTATGTCATAGAGTGGTACCTCGGAGGCCGCTGTTATCAAGCACTCTTGAAAGTAGTGTCGTAGCTTTCGGGATGCCATGAAGACCGCGTATGCTATTTTTTGGTAATGAGCGTACCGAGATTTGCATGGTGTGAGGACAGTGGATACGTAGTATACTGGCTTCTGAAGCGGGAATTTTTTGTCCGTCCCCCTCTTGTTCGACGACGAGCATCGCACTTACGACTTGCTGTGTGGCCGATATGTATAATAACATGGGTTCGCTGACGTTCGGCGTGGCCAGGATTGGGTTCCTTGCTAGAAGAGCCTTTATTTCTTCCAGTCCGGCCATTGCCGCGTCCGTCCACTTGAAGTGATCGGTGCGTCGGAGAAGGCGATAGAGTGGCAATACCTTTTCTCCTAGTTTGGAGACAAAGCGGCTTAAAGCTTCCACCCATCCGGATAGTTTCTAAACTTGTTTGAGATCTATTGGCGTGGCCAACTGTGACAAAGCTCGGATTTTAGCTGGGTTCGCCTCAATTCCCCTGTTGGAAACGATGAAGCCCAACAGTTTTCCAGCTAGAACGTCGAAAACACACTTTTTCGGATTGAGCTTGATGTCATATGTACGGAGGTTGTCGAATGTGAGACACAGATTGTCTATTAGTAACTCGACATGCCTAGTTTTGATGATGACGTCATCCGCGTACGCTTAAGCTATCTTGCCGATCTGTTTTTCCAGGCATGTTTGGATCATGCGTTGATAGGTGGCGCCAGCGTTTTTGAGTCCGAATGGCATAGTGTTGAAGCAGAACGGTCCGTATGGGGTAATAAATGCTATTGAAGCTTGATCAGACTCCTTCATCTTGATTTGATGGTATCCGGAGTATGTGTCAAGGAAACACAGTGAGTCGTGTGCTGCTGTAGCGTCAATAATCTAATCGATGCGGGGGAGGGGGAAGGGATCCTTAGGGCAGGCCTTGTTGAGGTCTTTGAAATCGACACACAAGCGCCAAGATTTATCCTTCTTTGGTACCATCACCAGGTTTTCTAGCCAGTCCGGGTGTTTTATTTCTCTGATGAATCCGACCTCGAGTAACTTGGCTAGCTCCTCCCCCATGGCTTGTCGTTTGGGTTCAGAAAAGCCCCACAGTGTTTGCTTGACTGGCTTATATCTTTTCAATATATTGAGGCTGTGTTCGGCCAGCCTGCGTGGGATCCCTGGCATATCAGAAGGGTGCCAGGCGAATATGTCCCAGTTTTCGCGTAGGAACGCTCGTAGTGCGACGTCAACCGTTGGGTCTAGCTGTGCCCCGATGGATGCTGTCTTCTTGGGGTCCGTTGGGTGGACTTGGAATTTGACTATTTCATCTACTGGTTTAAAGGAGGTGGATTTGGGTCGCTTGTCCAGGATCACGTCGTCCCTATCCACCGTGGAGCGCAATGTGCTTAACTCTTTGGCTACGAGGGCTTCGGACAATGCCTTGAGGGCCAGGGTTGCGGTTTTGTTTTCGGCACGAAGTGCTATGTCTGGATCACTGGCAAGAGTGATAATACCGTTGGGCCCGGGCATCTTGAGCTTCATGTACCCGTAATGGGTATAGCTTGGAAGCATGCAAATGCATCTTGACCTAATAAGGCGTGATATCCACTATTGAATGGGGCCACTTGAAAGTTTATCTCTTCGGACCGGTAATTCTCCGGCGTGCCGAATACCACATCGAGTGTGATTTTTTCCTGCGCATTGCGCCTCTCGACAAGGAATGATTCCTTGGAAGGTCATGCTACTTTGCTCAATGCGGATCCTGTCTATTTCCATTTTATTGAGAGTTTCCTCATAAATGAGGTTTATCCCGTTGCCGCCGTGCATGAGCAATTTGGTAATCCGAAAGCCATCTACGATCGGACTAAGGACCAATGCGGCTGGTGCCAGGACTGTTCTGAATTTTGGTTCATCACTGGCATTGAAAGTTATAGCCATGTCATTCCAGGGGTGTATTGCTGCGACTTGGCAGACCTCAGCGAGGTTGTGGAGTGCCCTTTTGTGCCTATTGTTTGAGGCGATAGTCTCAAAGACTGCCAATACTATAGGATCGTTGTCTTCCGTGGGATGTTGCTTTGCGGTATATTTGGTGAGGAGATCCTCGCCGCTCTTGGCCACTTGCCGGAGTATCCAACATGCTCTAAGGTTGTGGGTTGGTACGCTATCTGGTGTTGAGTGGCCTATCGAGCCATCCCTCCAGAATGGTTCCGCACCCCGTAATGGGCTTCGGCTTTTACTATTGGATCAGGCGACCGACGAGGGTGCATCCATTTTGTCCGGACGAGGGGTTGAGTGGAAACCGGTGGATCCCAAGAAGCTGCCTGAGTTTTCCAGGCTCTTTCCGTTGCGTAGTACTTCTGTATTATGGTTGCGAAGCCAGCGAAGTGTGATACAAGATGGCAGTTGATTGCATTGAGGATTCCCTCGTCTGTGCAATTTTTGCAGAATAATGAGATTGCTTCTTCATCGCGGTAGTCTTTGATCTTGTTTTTGACCAAGAGGAATCTGGCCCAGAAGTGATGGACCATTTCTTGGGACCGCTATCTGATGTGGATAAGATCGCGTGTATCTGGGTGGGCGGGTGGATTTAAGTCCGAACCCTGACTATAATCTGGGATCCGGAGTTCGGGGAACTTCCAAGCTTAACAGTTCGGGCTCCGGGATATCAACTAATTTTTCAGGCCCACAGTCCGACTCTAGGTTCGGAGTACGGGGCACATCATCCGCGGGTGGGTGTCAGGCTCTGTGAGCTCGGAAATCCGAACATAGTTCGTCCTTAATATAGAGGAAGAGTTGTTGTGTTGCTCCTCTACTACCGCTATCTAATGGGTGATCGGTGGAGATTCAATTTCTCTCTGATGGGTTTAAGCCCCATCAGATCGTAGTCTGTAGCGACTCCCAAGGCGGCGATGCGATTCAGGAGTTTGTTTAAAGATGACAACTCTGTCGGGTCCATCTGTTCGGAGTATTCTGATTTGATGCGGAGGCAATTTTCGATGACCTGAGAAGTGATCGTTGGCCCGACGGCCGAACGGGCGGTCATAGTGAAGCCGCCCAGCCGGAGGATTCCGCCTGAGGCCAGGGCTGCTCTAGAGGTGATGTTGTCCTTGATAATAAGGCGAGCCATCAATCCTATCTTTGATGTCACAGCGGAACTCTCAACAAAAGCACCAATGTTGGTGTCAAAACCGGCGGATATCGGGTAGGGGGTCTCGAACTTTGCGTCTAAGGTTGATGGTATCAGGAGACGGGGGACACGATGTTTACCCAGGTTCAGGCCCTCTCTATGGAGGTAATACCCTACTTCCTGCTTGATTAATCTTGATGAACATGAGTATTACAAGAGTTGATCTACCACGAGATCGTAATGGCTAAAACCCTAGAAGTCTAGCATGTATGATTATGCTTGTCCCTACGGACTAAACCCTCTGGTTTATATAGACACCGGATGGGGCTAGGGTTGTACAAGGTTAGTTATAGAGAAAGGAATCTACATATCTGAATCGCCAAGCTTGCCTTCCACGCCAAGGAGAGTCCCATCCGGACACGGGGAGAAGTCTTCTATCTTGTATCTTCATAGCCCAACAGTCCGGGCCATGTTAATAGTCCGGCCGTCCGAGGACCCCTTAATCCAAGACTCCCTCAGACGTCACACCTGTCAATGAGTTCCTCCACCATGTCATCTTTCAAATCGGGGAAAGAATAACGGGGTCATTTTCGGCCTGTTCCCTCCATGGAGAAGACAATCAAACAATGGCAGAAGGAAGGGTGAAGGCAAATGGAGGAGGGAGGAAGAGCGTGCGACAGCAGTTCCAAATCGAGAGGGAAAGGTAAAGAGGCGATGGACGGTTGCCACGGTACACGAAGAGGCGCCCCGGCCTACATAGGCGTCCGTTAGGAAATTGTACTAAAGGACTCGCCGTTGTCTCACTGACATGTTGGAACAGGACCACATGTCAACGAAACATGGTGTGTAATTTCTTGTGCAAAATGCGATCTGGCCGCGTTGGCCCGAGGTGCCGCATTAGTTATTGACCTTTATTTTTTTAATGGCGTGCCGTTCAATTTTGAAGCATGACTAACTAGTACTGTATGCAGAGAAAATATAAACTACTCTACCACTACTCCACCTCTAGTACTAGTAGTATAAAAAAGATATATAGGCTGGAGCTTCAGCGCTTTCTTGCTAAGGGCTGCCCACTTGCTCCTCACACTATCACCCTCTATCCAGATCTAAAAAAAGACGGCCTCTCTCTCCCTCCTCACCGTGGTCACATACCGCCAGGGAAGAAAAGGACGTGCAACGTTGACGCACTCGTCGTCAGCGAGCGAGGTCACGCACTAACGACAAGGCCGTCTTCTCAGACCTAGCGCCCGCGCGGGATGGCCTTCGTCCCCAAGCTCGCTGCCGTAGTGTGTGCGGAGGATGACGACCACCAGCGAAGCCACTTCCCGCCGACCCTCAGGTATGCTACCTCTTTTCGAACCATACCCTTGTTCTATTGCCCCATCTGCCACGTCGCTGCATGTGGATCATTTTCCACTCTACCATCTTCCCAATTTGCTATCATCTGCTCTACTGGTCACGCAGACAAAAACCTTAATTTGCACAATTAAAGGAAACCCTACTTCATGCAGACTAATCCTTGTCTGGGTCGAATAAAGAAAGGAAGGGAGACTGTACTGTCCAAGAGAGTAGACATCAAACCCGCATCTAGGTTGAAAAGGGGAAACTCAGTAGGTAAGGAACGAGTCTCGTGTCTCTTGTTTGAAAAATGGTAGAAAGGCATGACAATGCAATAGAGAATGACCAGGTCGATCGGTTTGTTGTCCTCATATAGGAAAACGGTGGCTAAAGAGAACAAAAATGGGACGTAAGCCACATATGTTGCCTGGATATTTGTTGCTCTAGGCAACCATACCTCCCTCACCACTCTATGCATCCGTGGAGGTACATCATACTGGTGCGCCCACTGTCCGAATGGGCCTCCCATGCTCTTATTGCCACTTTTTTGCTGTTAGTATAACGCTAGTGGTCAAGTCAAGCAACACTACTGCTAAAGTGATGCCACATTTAACTAATGCCGCACTAAGTCTAATGACACCGATAAATTTAAGCAATGCCATTTAATGTCACTGGATTATTTCAGGGTTAGCTGTTGATTGTGGATGTATTAAAGATTTTTCAGCTAAGGCATTCTAGTGTTGTTTCACAGCCAGTATACCACCGATGAATCTTGTTACTACCTTTAGATTTTTGCATTGTTAATGCTTATAGATTACATACCTCACTTTCATGAGATAAGTCATTTTTTGTATAGTGTTAAGAGGAAAGGTCAAGAGTGGGCACCTCCTCCTCCGGCTCTTCTCTTGATTTGTTCGATCAAATTTTTATGTTTGACCTATTATCAAGATTGGGATAGCAATTTTTAGGTCCCGTCCAGTTCAAAATGATATTTACCTTGATGGTACATGGTTTGCAATTTTTTTAACTGTCATTAGTTAATAATGCTAGTTACCTTTAGACTTTTGTATTTGGTTTAATGCTCTTGCACAGCTAGTATACCAATGCTGAAACTTGTTACCTTTACATTTTGTATTGTTAATTCTTATAGAAATCTACCAATGCTAGGGCTTATGGAAATCTGTTCACTAAAACCATTGTACTATACCCTGTAATAAAATAACTACTCTACTGTTGCACTAGCCACTGGATTAGTGTATATTTGTACTATTCGAATGGTGTTGCATTAGCGTATGGACATATATAAAGTGTGGCAAGATTTCCCAGATATGTGCTCAAGAAAACTACTACCTATTTTTCTAAATACTAGACGTTTGGGTACTTTAAATTGAACTGCGAAAATGTCTTATATTAAGGAACAGAGGGTGTAGAGTTCACTCAAATTATCCCGGTAAAGCTAGTCACACCTTTGTTAAAATTAATGTTCATTATGTTATTAGAGGAGGTCTGTATGTTTGTCTCTAATGCCTGTCGACTACATACCTGACATCATGATGTAATGTTAAGTCATTTCCTTCTGTACAATGTCACTGAATTGTCAAGGCGGTGATGGCATTCTATTTTAGTTGAACTGCACAAAATATGCTTAAAAGAAGAGGAAAGGTCAGGAATGGCTTAATTTTTCAGAAAAAACTATGTATGCCTTCCTGACATCAGTCGCTGTTGCCTTATTTATTCCTTCAAACAGGTGGTTAGAAATAGTCTTGCTACCTTTTCCCATTAAGAAATTGGAATTTTTATATTTGTGAGTCTATGCTTCAGCTAGCGCGACTTTTATAGTAATCACACTTTCAATATCTATGCAAACAGGGATGCTTGATTTTGGTGGAACTGCACAAAAAGTCCAAATGGTTCAACATTAGGAGCATGTTTTCTTCCAAACCTTTATATCCAATTGGTGGCACTATGAGTTGTTCATTACGAAGGTACATGGTTTTCTACTATCTTGCTACTCTTTTTGCACTGTAATTAGATAGTAATACTAATGGTTTGCATGTGAATTTATTTGCAGGGTGGACCAACATTGGAGGTGCATGACAAGATTCAATGATTGGATGCTCAATTTCGGTTGTATCAATTTCACCTCTTCCATCACTATGAACATGGATATCCTTGGTCTTATGAAGAATAGGCACTATATTTCTGCTCTGAACCAGCAAACCAGTTCAGTATGAAATTGTCCAGGGCAAAACATGATCGTATCAAATTGTCTAGTGCAAAACATGACAGATGCTAAGCGAAAGAGACGTGTTTATACCGAAAATACAAGGTGGGGTATATGTTTACTAGCTGCTTGATATTTGTGCAGACAGAGATGTCTGCCCATTGCTCTTTGGCAAACAAATAAAGTGACCGCAATTTTGGTTGATCTGCACAAGAGAATAGTATAGTCACTACATGTAGTGCCATTTGAAAATAGACACAGAAAGATTGGATAGTCACTTCATGGACTGTAGAAAAGTAGTACTGTACTATTTATTGGCCAACACTAGGTGCTTCATTGCTTTGTTCTGATTATAGAATGGGCATCATTTTGCCTAAGTTAAAGTTTGTATTCCGAAAATAGTCTTGCCGTGTGATCGAGAGAAGACCAAATCATATTGCAGTGGAAGTTCCTCCATCATGTGTGGTTCATTCTCATGGTTCTAGCTGTTGGTGAAACCACTTACGTTTGCAAGAGGAATTGTAGACTTCACAAACAAATTTTTCTTTCACTCTATACTGAATGTTGGCCAAGAGAAGCATCCATGTTAGTAGGAAGAACATATGTTTTTTCTAGATCTTTGCTTTTGGAGCTACATATTTGTATATGATCTGTGAATCATAGAGATGCATTAACATGTTGATCTTATGTATGGGAGTCGTACTAGTTAGTTTTGAATTTGGGCTACTACTGTGAACATATTACAATGCCAGGCCTATGAGTCTCGTGTGAACATTTCGAACGGATCGACTCTTACTACTGTGCATAACATGATCCTTATTTCTGTGTTCTCAGTGTTAACAAGTTACTAACAGTTCCTTATATCTGTTCACTCAGTGTTTACAAGTTACTGATCGATCACTAGCTAGCCTACTAATGCGCTCCTGGCAGTTTTAGTTGCGAGCAAGATCCGAAGCGGGAGTTTTTTGAATAAAAATGCCTACCTTTGAAGAAACTGACAAGCTGCTCTAAAGAAAATGCCATGCGGATATGAAGAATCTGCCAGCAAAAACGTTTGCAAATGCCTTATCTCCCAGCAAATGTTCATCAGCTAATGCGATCGTACACGTACACCATCCGACCTACTCGATCCTACACGTACACTATCTGTCCTACTCGATCCTACACAGATGAATAGTAGATCACACACATACTACCTCCTTTCCGGTTTGCAGGGCTCAATTCAAGAAACGACTTACTCAATCCTACACAAATAAATAGCACATCACGCACGTACTAGTACCTCCTTTACGATTTGCAGGGCTTAATTCAAAAATCTCACCAACCAAGGTACTCCCTCCGTCCGGGTTTATTAGTCCTGTGAGCCAAAGCAGCAAGATCAAGGCATGGCAATAATTAACTGCATGAACTAATTAATTCTAGCGATTTAAGTGGCTGGATGTGTGCCCTCGGCTGCGACTCATTGCATGCTGCTCCGCGTACTGGCTGTGAGCAATTCTGAGTGGCTGCATGCAGCCGACCGTAATTAAGGCAGCTAACTGATGCGAAAAAAGATGCGCTTTAATATTTGCGGGATATTTAAATCCGTGGAATCATTATTGACAAGGAGGGAGTACCTCATCTAGATGATTCGAGTGTACTCGTTTCACCGTCATGCCGGCGTGTGACCCAGCACGGACGGGACGGGATGACACAGTGATAATTTCAGTTTTTCTAGTTTTCTATGGCAAGCTGGCGCGCTAAGCCATGCCTGCTTATGCATTGAATTTTGACGACCATGATGACTGTCGCGTTTCCCATGACACGCTGATACGTCTCCAACGTATCTATAATTTATGAAGTATTCATGCTATTATATTATCCATCTATGATGTTTTATAAGCATTTATATGTCATTTTATATGATTTTTGGGACTAACCTATTAACCTAGAGCCCAGTTCCCGTTTCTGTTTTCTCCTTGTTTTTGTATTTTACAGAAAAGGGATACCAAACGGAGTCTAATTGACATGCCAATTTTTGAGGATTTTTTCTGGACCAAAAGAAGACCACAGAGCATCGGAGTTGGGCCAGGGGAGTCCCGTGCTGCCCACGAGACAGGGGGGCGCCCCCCCTAGGGCGCGGCCCCCTCTCTCGTGGATAGCCCGAAGGCCCCCTTGACGTGAAACCAACGCCAAAAATTCCTATAAATACTGAAACTTTCAGGAATTAACCTAGATTAGAAGTTCCGCCGCCACAAGCCTCTTTAGCCACGAGAAATCAATCTAGGCCCTCTCCGGCACCCTGCCGGAGGGGGCCATCATCACCGGAGGCCATGGAGGAGGATCTCGGAGGGGCCATCATCGCCATGAAGGCCAAGGACCAGAGGGGGAAAGCCATGGAGGAGGAAGCACAAGGGGGAGAACCTCTCCTCCTCTCTCTTAGTGGCACCGGAGTGCCATCGGGAGGGGAATCATTGCCGCGGTGATCGTCTTCATCAACATCACCATCATCATCACCATCCTCATCTCTTTTACGCGGTCCACTCTCCCACACCCCACTGTAATCCCTACTTGAACATGGTGCTTTATGCCACATATTATGATCCAATGATGTGTTGCCATCCTATGATGTTTTGAGTAGATATCTTTTGTCTTTGAGTTGATTGATGATCTAGATTGGTACGAGTTGTATTTTTTATTTTGGTGCGGTCCTATGGTGCCCTCCGTGTCGCGCAAGCGTGAGGGATTCCCGCTGTAGGGTGTTGCAATACGTTCATGATTCGCTTATAGTGGGTTTCTAGAGTGACAGAAGCTTAAACCCGAGTAATGGGGTTGTTGCGTATGGGATAAAAGTGGACTTGTTGCTTTAATGCTATGGTTGGGTTTTACCTTAATGAATTCTAGTATTTGTGGATGCTTGCTAGAGTTCCAATCATAAGAGCATATGATCCATGTAGGAAAATTATGTTAGTTTATGCCTCTCCCTCATATGAAATTGCAATGACGACTATCGATCTTGTTAACAATTGCTTTGGACAATTCCGCACACCGATCCACCATTATTCCACACTCGCTATTTATATTATTTAGAAATATATTCTAACTTTATGATAACAACACCTACTTTTATATTTTAGCTCTCCTATATCATACAAAGTTATCCTCTTTATACCCACAACACAGTTTTATTTCTTGTTTCTAGTTGAAAGCAAACGTTCGGTGCACGTAGAGTCGTATCAGTGGCAGATAGGGCTTGAGAGAATATTGATATTACCTTTAGCTCCTTGTGGGTTCGACACTCCATACTTATCACTTCCACCTTTGGGAATTGCTATGATGATTCCCTACACTTGGGGATTATCAAGCTCTTTTCTGGCGCCGTTGCCGGGGAGCAATAGCGTGGGGTTGATATTCTCGTGTGTGCTTGTTTGCTTTCTTTACTTAGTAGATTTTGTTTTTCCTTTTTGTTTCTGTTTAGTTGTGGGTGAAACATTCAATTTTTTAAAAAAAGAATGAAAATACAAAAAAATTATTTACTTGCCTCTCATGCGTAAAAAAGTTTTTCGAAAAGAGAAGTGATTGGAAAGTTATGCATTGAAGAAGTGAGGGTCGACCTTGAGCACTTGTGTTCATGCTCACGGAAACAATGTAGAATTTTTTATGGAAGTTTCTCTGTAAGTAATGATTCCCTTGTATATAACCATTGTATTATAAAAATATTGTGCCAAGCTTTGGTTGTAGGATGATTGGATTACTTGTTTACTATGTGCAGAACAAAAACAAAAACTTTGGCTCTGGTGCTTGAATTTACGTTTTTTTACTGGAAAGTCAAATGGGTCTGAAACTTTTTGCACATTAATTCTGTACAAATTTTTCAAATTGTCAAATTTATTTAATAATGTGGAGTTACAGAAGTTTACTAAACTTCCAGATTACTACAGACTGTCCTGTTCTTAACAGATTCTGTTTTTCGTGTGTTGTTTGCTTATTTTGATGCATCTATGGCTATTATGTGGAGGTATGAACCATAGAGAAGTTGGAATATAGTAGGTTTAACACCAATATAAACAAAGAATGAGTTAATTACAGTACCTTAAAGTGGTAGTTTGCTTTATTACATTAACGGATCTCACAAGTTTTTGTTTAAGTTTTTGTGAATGAAGTATTTGAAGAACGAGGAGTTACCGATGTGAGAAGAATAAAGAGAGACAAGATTTCAAGCTTGGGGATGCCCAAGTCACCCCAAGTAAAAATTTCAAAGGATACTCAAGCATCTAAGCTTGGGGATGCCTCGGTTAGCATCCCATCTTTCTTCTTCAACAAATATCGGTATTACCTCGGTTTTTGTTTTGTTCACATGATTTGTGTCCTTTGTGTTTTTGTTTTTCTTTAAGAATCATACTAGTATGAGATAGCTCTTAATTGATTTATAGAATACTTCATGTGCTTCACTTATGTCTTTAAGTATGATCTTATGGAATTGCTCTTTGTGCTTCACTTAAATCGTTTGAATGTGGTTTTATAGAATGCTTCGTGTGCATCACTTATATATTTTGAGCTTGGATATTGGCTAGTCTATATTAATTGTAGAATGCTCCAGGAACTTCACTTATGTCTCTTGGAGTATGAATAATACTATAATTTAAAGTGGGTTTGGAAGAGTGTCAACTTTAGGAATTAGTGATCCCACTATCTTGGAGGGTTTTGAATCTTCGTACGATATTTATGAAAGTGGATTTGGAAGAGTGTCAATTTTAGTTAGTATTCCACTATTTTGGAAGAGGTTCCAATTGAGTATGAAAACAAAGTTTCTATTCATGATGCTACTGAAAATTATTATGAGGGAGGAATATGTGGTTGTAGGAGTTGCAATAATGTCAAGTTTCCTCTCTATGTGCTTAAAGTTTTGAAGTTATACTTGTTTTGCCTTCCTATGCTAGTTGACTTTTGTTCCTATAAATTGGGTGCTCACAAAATCCCTAGGCATAGGAAGTGAGTTGGATTTAAATGTGCTAGTCATATTCTTCATGATGCTCTCTTTGTGTTTCAAATCTTTTCTTTTATGCGAGCATCATTGAAATAATCATGCCTAGCTAAAAGGCATTAAAGAAAAGCGCTTGTTGGGAGACAACCCAATATTTACCCTTACTGTTTTTGTGTGTCTACATGATTAAGCTACTGTATTAATCATGTTTTATAGCTTTTGTTTCAATAAAGTGCCAAGTAAGACCTTTGGGAAGACTTGGATGAAAGTTAATGTGATCTTGCTGTAAAAAAACAGAAACTTTGCGCTCACGAGATTAGTCATTTTTTACAGAAGAGTGGTTTTGAGTTGATTCTTTTTGAAGAAGATTAATAGAAAAATTCCTTACGTCCACCAATTTATTTCATAATTTTTGGAGTGGCAGAAGTATGGTTATTATTCAGATCATTATAGACTGTTCTGTTTCTGACAGATTCTGTTTTCATCGCATAGTTTGCTTGTTTTCTAGTTTCTATGGCTTATATTTCTCAATATAAATTGTAGAAATGATATGGTACAGTAAGAATTATGTGAAAAAATTTATTAACCTTGTCTTTTATAGTACCAAAGTGCATGGTTTACACTTTATCATACTGACCTATCTCACGAAGTTCCATTAAGTTTTGTGTGATTGAAGTTTTCAAGTTTTGGGTGAGCTATCGATATGAGGAGAATAAGGAGTGGAAATACCCTAAGCTTGGGGATTCCCAGGGCACACCAAGGTAATATTCAAGGAAGACTCAAGCGCCTAAGCCTTGGGATGCCCCGGAAGGCATCCCCTCTTTCGTCTCCGAAACTATCGGTATACCTTACTAGGGGCTATATTTTTATTCGTCACATGATATGTGTTTTGCTTGGAGCGTCATTTTATTTTGTTAGTATTTGCTTGCTTTTATTTAGAATAGTGTTTTGCATCTTTAGTTTCAATAAAAATGTCAAGGATAGCCTTTACCATGTCTATTTTGCTAGTATACATGTTACTGTTTGAAAACAGAAAGTTTACCGCTGTTGCAAAAATTCCCTAGAAAAGTCAGAGCATGATATAATGTTGAAACTTTTTGCATAATGAGCTCTGATAAATATACTACAGTGGGAATGTTCTCTCATAATTTTTGGAGTTAGGAAATTATTGATACTCTTGCATTCTTTACAGGCTGTACTGTTTTCAAAGATTGCTGTTATGTTTGCATTGTTTGCATATGTTTGCTTGTTTAATGATTCTTTTTGAGGATAGGAGTATTAAATATGCAGAGGCATTTAGTATGCAATGTTGAATAATAATATTAGTGTTTTGTTACAGTAGAAAATGATAAGGTTTTGCATTGGTTTATACTAACCTATCTCACGAGTTCTTGTTGAGTTTGGTGTGGATGAAGCTTTTGATAAAAAGAGAAACCATGATATGAGAGGAATTAAGGAGACACAAAAGTTCAATCTTGGGGATGTCCAAGGCACCCCAAGATAATATTTCAAGAAGTCTCAAGCATCTAAGCTTGGGGATGCCCCGTTAGGCATCCCACCTTTCTTCTTCAACAACTATCAATTGAACCTAAGTTTTTGCTTCTTCACATGAGTTGTGCTATCCTTGCAATGTCATTTTATGTTGTTTTACTTGCCGTTTGAATAAAATCATTGGATCTGAAATTTTGAATAGAAAAGGAACCCTCCCATGGCTAGTTAATTATTTGCCTACTCAGTGTCGTTCACTCATATCTTTTGGAGTAGTTTGTCATTTACTCATGTGCTTCATGTATATCCTATGAGTAAATGGGGGAATGAATTGAATGTCATAAATCTGAATTTTTATATGTTTCATATGCTTATAGCATGGTTAGTGATGACTTCACACATAGAAAGCATGAGGCATAAAAGTTGTTGAGAGTTGGCAAACATAGTTTTGGTCATCCTTGCAATTAATAGGAAGTAATAAGGAAAGAGAGGTTCACATACAAGTATATTATATTGGACATCTTTTATGATTGTGAAGCACTTATTAAGTATGACATGCTAAAAGGGGTTGACGTTGGACAAGGAAGACAACGTAATGGTTTATGTTTTCCAACATCTCAGTTAAAGTATATTGTCATTAACCTTCCAAACATGTTGAGCTTGCCTTTGCCCCTCATGCTAGCCAAATTCCTTGCACCAAGTAGAGATACTACTTGTGCTTCCAATTACCCTTAAACCCAGTTTTGCCATGAGAGTCCACCATACCTACCTATGGATTGAGTAAGATCCTTCAAGTAAGTTGTCATCAGTGCAAGCAATAAAAATTGCTCTCTAAATATGTATGACTTATTAGTGCAGAGAAAATAAGCTTTGTACGAAATTGTTGTGGAAGTAATAAAAGCGACGGACTGCATAATAAAGGTCCACATACAAGGGGCAATATAAAGTGACGTTCTTTTGCATTAAGATTTTGTGCATCAACCCTAAACGCGCATGACAACCTCTGCTTCCCTCTGCGAAGGGCCTATCTTTTACTTTATGTTTTTACTTTATGTTTGAGTCAAGGTGATTCTCACCTTTCCCTTTTTCATTTTATCCTTTGGCAAGCTCCTCGTGTTTGAAAGATCATGATATATATATCCAATTGGATGTAAGTTAGCATGGGCTGTTATTGTTGACATCACCTAAAGGTGAATACGTTGGGAGGAAACACAATAAGCCCCAACTTCCTTAGTGTCCGGCTGAAACTCCATAACCACAAGTATTGCGTGAGTGTTAGCAATCGTAGAGGACTATATGATAGTTGAGTATGTGGACTTGCTGAAAAGCTCTATTCTTGACTCTTTCTGATGTTATGATAAATTGAAATTGCTTCAATGACTGAGATTATAGTTTGTTAGTTCTCAATGAAGTTTCTGAACCATACTTGACATTGTGAATAGATTATTACTTGATCATGAAAAGTTTTATGAGATAAGCTACTATTATGACACATTCTGATGGTAGAAAAGGTGAATGAAATTATCATTGATCAAACTTGTGCACCTACTAGCATTCACACTTCATAAATTATTTCTTTTATCATTTACCTAGTTGAGGACGAGCAGGAATTAAGCTTGGGGATGCTGATACGTCTCCAAGGTATCTATAATTTATGAAGTATTCATGCTATTATATTATCCATCTATGATGTTTTATAAGCATTTATATGTCATTTTATATGATTTTTGGGACTAACCTATTAACCTAGAGCCCAGTGCCAGTTTCTGTTTTCTCCTTGTTTTTGTATTTTACAGAAAAGGGATACTAAACGGAGTCCAATTGACGTGCCAATTTTTGAGGATTTTTTCCGGACCAAAAGAAGATCACGGAGCATCGGAGTTGGGCCAGGGGAGTACCGGGCTGCCCACGAGACAGGGGGCGCCCCCCTAGGGCACGGCCCCCTCTCTCGTGGACAGCCCGGAGGCCCCCTTGACGTGAAACCAACGCCAAAAATCTACTGAAAGTTTCGGGAATTAACCTAGATCAGAAGTTCCGCCGCCGCAAGCCTCTGTAGCCACGAGAAATTAATCTAGGCCCTCTCTGGCACCCTGCCGGAGGGGGCCATCATCACCGGAGGCCATGGAGGAGGATCTCAGAGGGGCCATCATCGCCATGAAGGCCAAGGACCAGAGGGGGAAAGCCATGGAGGAGGAAGCACAAGGGGGAGAACCTCTCCTCCTCTCTCTTGGTGGCACCGGAGTGCCATCGGGAGGGGAATCATCGCCGCGGTGATCGTCTTCATCAACATCACCATCCTCATCACCATCCTCATCTCTTTTATGCGGTCTACTCTCCCACACCCTGCTGTAATCCCTACTTGAACATGGTGCTTTGTGCCACATATTATGATCCAATGATGTGTTGCCATCCTATGATGTTTTGAGTAGATATCTTTTGTCTTTGAGTTGATTGATGATCTAGATTGGTACGAGTTGTATGTTTTATTTTGGTGCTGTCCTATGGTGCCCTCCGTGTCGCGCAAGCATGAGGGATTCCCGCTGTAGGGTGTTGCAATATGTTCATGATTCGCTTATAGTGGGTTGCTAGAGTGACAGAAGCTTAAACCCGAGTAATGGGGTTGTTGCGTATGGGATAAAAGGGGACTTGATGCTTTAATGCTATGGTTGGGTTTTACCTTAATGAATTTCTAGTAATTGTGGATGCTTGCTAGAGTTCCAATCATAAGAGCATACGATCCATGTAGGAAAAGTATGTTAGTTTATGCCTCTCCCTCATATGAAATTGCAATGAGGACTATCGATCTTGTTAACAATTGCTTAGGACAATTCCGCACACCGATCCACCATTATTCCACACTCGCTATTTATATTATTTAGTAATATATTCTAACTTTATGATAACAGCACCTACTTTTATATTTTAGCTCTCCGATATCATACAAAGTTATCCTCTTTATACCCACAACATAGTTTTATTTCTTGTTTCTAGTTGAAAGCAAACGTTCGGTGCACGTAGAGTCGTATCAGTGGCAGATAGGGCTTGAGAGAATATTGATCTTACCTTTAGCTCCTTGTGGGTTCGACACTCCATACTTATCACTTCCACCTTTGGGAATTGCTACGATGATTCCCTACACTTGGGGATTATCACACGTTGGTTCGCCTACCTTCTACCTATAAGTACTGTTTCCTGGTCTTCTCTAGTGGCACTATCACCCAACTCTCCCTATCCTCATAAGCCCCCACCTGCCCGACATCGCTCGCCACTTATCCTCGCTCTCGCCACGTTCGCCATGCCCCAAACCGTCCGTGATAGGCAACGTCGGAGGTGGTCACCGCCGACACTAGTGTTCAGTTTTTCACTGGAAGGAAGACTGAGGGAGGAGGCATTCTATCAGTCTTTAGATGGCAATGCGGAGTATGAGGAGTTGTTGGAGTGCGACCGCCTGGTGGAGGAGCAGCGTATCGCCGATTTGCGCCGCAAGCGGGACATGGAGCAGCAGCGCACCGACGTTCTGAGTCGCGAGCAGACCGCCCACGACTGGGCCGACTACATGGAGGCCGGCGCCCGGCAAATAGCCCTGGAGGCTATCGGGCACGCACGCGTTCGCGTCACCAAATTTTACTACCAGCTCATCTAGTGGGTTTCCCGCTTAGAAGCCAAAGCTTCGGTGGACCACGCCGACATGGAAAGGGCCAATAGCGCGAGCAACGCGCCCTATCGCACCTCTGGCAAGTCCGACAATTAGTTTCAAATTTCTTTTTTTTCATTTCGGGATTTTAAATTGCATTGATTTTTATGCATGGACAATTTGTTGGATTTTATATTGATGTACATTTATTTTTAAAATCAGTTTGAATGTGACTCGAAATTTCGGGATTAAAAATACTTCGGACCGCACCAAAATATGCAAAATTTCGTATAGTTTTTTAATCGTGGCCACAATGTGGGCTGTAATGCTAATAGAAAGAATATGGGATCCAAAAAAAACCTTAAGAATTAGCAAATGTGCTGTAAATTATTAGAAATAATGGTAGATGGGCTGCGGTTTTCCACAGATTTGAATTTTTCCTAAAAAAAAGGTTGACGCACAAGCAGTGACTGTTGGATGTCCATAAAACGGCCGTCGTGCTTCTTCAATCTCTACTCTTCCTGCTCCAGCCGCTCAAACAAGCGCCGGCGGGACTGCCTGCTCCGTCCTCCCGCGGCCGGCTGTGTTGCCGCGTAGGCCTCACCACCCCACCGTACTCCCATCACTGGCCTAGCCATCCCTCTACTTACCCACACTTGCTGTTATTCTCCGGGGACGGCAGACGAACCAGTAAAGCCTCATACAGTCGTACTCCCCTCCACGTGGGAAACAACTGCCGAGTCTTCCCTGGCTCCGTGTCGTTCCCTTCCAAGGCCTCTCCGTCGTCCACTGCCCTGGTGCTCTCGGCGTGGCGTGGTCAACATGGTCAATGAAATGCCTCCTTATTACGCGCAAGGAAATGGACTGTACGTGGAGAGGCTGACAGCTGAGTCCATGGCCACACCCAAGGAAATGCCTCCTTATTACGCGCAAAATAATGATTCCTCCACCTGACATCTGGGACCCATCGAAAGGGCCTCTGTATTTCACGAAAAAAACGTTACCGCCGCTGATAGCTCAGACCCACCAGCTATAACTTCGCACGCAAGGAAGTGCCTCCTTATTACGCACAAAAAAAATGAATACTCCCCTGCTAGTTGGGACCCAGTATAGTGGGAGGCTGACTTGTGGGCCTACTAAGTCGACGGGGATGGAGGTCTTTGTCAACTTAGTCAATTTGAACGATTCTAGCTCGAGTGATGGTATGATGTCCATTCAACGGTCATAGTGCTTCTTCAACCTCTAGTCTTCTTGCTCCGGCCGCCCAAAGCAGCGCCGGTCATGCCGCCTGCTCCTGCCTCCCGTGGCCAGCTGTGATGCCGCTGAGGCCTTACCGCCCCCTACTACTCCCACCGCTTGCCTGGCCATCCCTCCACTCACCCACACCCCCTGTTATTCTGCGAAGACGGCAACCTCACACTGCAGCCGAACCAGTGAACCCTCGTACTCCTCTCCCCGTGGGCATCCACTGCCACGTCCTCCCCGGCTCCGCGTCGTCCCCTTCCTAAGCCTCACCATCGTACACCGCCTTGGTGCTCTCGAGGCGGCGTGGTCAATGTGGTCAACGACTGACTTCCATCGGAAGAGTACTGTACGTGGAGAGGCTGACAGCTGGATCCACGGCCGCAGCAAGGAAGTGCCTCCTTATTACGTGGAAAATAATGATTCCTCCACCTGACAGCAAGGACCCACCGGACGGGCCACCGTATTTCATGAAAAAAATGTTTCCCCCTGACTGCTGGGACCTAGCAGCTACATCTTCGCACGCAAGGAAGTGCGTCCATATTACGGGAAAAAAATGATTCGCCCCTGACTACTGGGACCCACCAGTTACATCTTCACACACAAGGAAGTGCCTGACAGTCGGGACCCACGTGGTCGAAGCGTACATAGTGTTGTCATTCTGGTCGCGAACGTGTACGTACATACTGGTCGATGTAGAGGCGCGCACGTGTCGTAGTAGAGGCGCACACGTAGCATGTACACGTACTTACAACGGCCAGGGTGCAAGAAAGTAAATACGGCCATGTACGTACATACGGGAGGGGTCTCGAACACCTATTCGCGCATATGTACGACCAACGCTAGTGTACATGGCTGGGTCGGAACAGAGAAACTGCGTCGTCGTCATGTTCATGGGGAGGTAACAAAATGTGTCGTGTTCATCGGGAGGCAACGAAACGCGTGCTGTTCATCGGGAGCCAACCGGCTTGGATAGAACGACCGATGGAAATGAGGCCTGGCATACCGTAGAAGGGAGGAAACGGCCTTGTGTTCGATCGGCCACGGTCGAAACAGGATCCTGTTCATCGGTAGGGGTCTGGCATACCGCGAAACGGAGGAAACAGACTTCTGTTGGACCTCCTATGGTCGAAACGGGGTCCTGTTGATCAGGAGGGGTGTGGCGTACCGCAAAACGGAGGAAATGGACTTGTCTTGGAGCGCTATGGTCGAAACTGGGGTCCTGTTCATCGGGAGGGGTGTGGCGTACCGCAAAACGGGACTCCATGGGATACTATTCATCTCCACCATCGACCTCCTCCAGCCTCCATAGGCTACTTTTCATCCACCGTCGACCTCCTCCAGCCTCCACCTGCGACTGTTCATCCACGGTCTCCTATTCATCCAGCCTCCACCGCGCGCTCCTCCACCGACTACTGTTCAACCAGCCCTCTCCACGGGGTCCTGTTAAACCACCCCTCCATAGGCTACTGTTCATCCAGCCCTCCACCGTCTACTGTTCAACCAGCCCTCCACCGGCTACTGTTCAACCTTCCCTCCATGGGGTCTTGTTCATCCAGCCCTCCACGGGGTCCTGTTCATCCACGCCCAACTGGCTCGATCGATCGGGATCCTGTTCATCCAGCGGCAA
Source organism: Triticum timopheevii (assembly GCA_963921465.1). Taxonomy (NCBI): domain Eukaryota; kingdom Viridiplantae; phylum Streptophyta; class Magnoliopsida; order Poales; family Poaceae; genus Triticum; species Triticum timopheevii. The sequence continues at coordinate 236,480,318 of OY997266.1, read as the reverse complement.
CACCACGGGGTCCTATTCATCCAACCCCCACCAGGAACTATTCATCCAACCCCCAACAACGCTTAGTTAGCAGCATCGATCGGCTTCAGTTAGCAGCAGTAGTGAAGGTATCGCTCGATTGCTCGGGTTTAGTAATGCATAGCTTGTAGTGCAATCGCTCGGGTTCAGTTAGGCGAACGCCTCTCTCGGGTTCAGTTAGAGCCCAACGCCTCGCACCCACGCGCGTACGTGTACGAGAGAAACGTGCATCGCTTGGCCTCGACCACCCACCGTAACCGGGAACTCCCCGATATTTTCCTCGCCCTCGCTTCTACCATGATTTTTTCCGTCATGGACGGCCCAAAGAATGTCATGCAGCTGCGTCTCCGGCCCGCCCAGGACGAAAAGCCCATTTTATGTCATGATTTTTTATCACAGAAGTAGGAGCCCGCCACATCTATGATGATACCGGGTTTTGTAACAATTATCATCATAGAAGTGTCATAAGTATGACAGAAAAAAATTTCGTTCGACCCAAAATGTCATGGATGTGTCTTTTTTTTGTAGTGAGTATGCAATCCATTGCTTCTCGTAAATTTAATTGGTGGAGGATAAACATAACATAATTCTTATTCTTCTTCATCAAGTTGAGTAATTCCTTCCCTCGGGGATTTTTCATGATGAATAATCTGTCGGTTCTAAGTTGTTCATCTTCTCTTTTCCGGAGATCCAAGTTTTTCTCACTTGTCTCGTCGTGAAGCTCCATCTAGATCATCGCGAGGCTCTAATCCTATTCTTTTCATCCTTCATTCTATCTCATCATACCTTTGTTTACTGGAGTTCTTCAGGGTGGTTCTTCATGATTTAATTCATTCTTCAAGTGTTCATCAAGATTCTTTTTACAGGAGCTCAAGTATTCTTCTTCTTGCTTCCCTAGGTGCAAATAATTCTCGGTATTATTTTGAAGTGGAGTTTTGCATTTCTTCGTTCTTCTCAACTATTCAGGCATTTGATTGTGGCATAATTTCACCTCATGTTTGAGATGTTTTTCCATAAGTCCACAACAAGATGATTCTTTTGTTGTTGATTTTCTCAACTACTCCGTTCAATCCTTCCCTATAAGGATGCTACCTAATTCATTCGTGGTGGAAGTTGTTATTCGTTTATCCGTTCTTTTCATTCCATTCTTTCAGTTCTTACGGAGGCATTGTGTTGTTCATCCCGTCAAGTGTCATCACAGATTGTGAAGTTCATGTTCTATTCCTTCAATTTTCAGTCGGACTGCTGCCGAAATTCTTTTGTTCTTATTCCTTTTCTACCTTGTTCTAACCGGAGTGGTTTCAGAGCCTATCTTACTCCTTAAGCCTTTGAGTCTCGTCATATTCGCCATTCCTCTTTTCTACCGAGTGCTCCCGACCTTGTTCATCTTATCTCTTGCTTTCTCACTTCACCTCATCCTCTTTGCCTTCCGTCTCGTTCCTAATATCTCGGGACGAGACCTTCTGTTAGTGGAGGAGAGTTGTAATGCCCCAAGACCGTTTCGCCAGGTGTCTTCCAGTTATTCGTTGTCCTTGCCATGTCATTCGCTTGCGTGTTGCATTTTGCCATGCCATTGTGTGCATTTCATCTGCATGTTTTTCAAAACTTGTGTCCGTCTAGGTCCTCCCAGTTCTCTCCGTTTTCTGTTCTGAGCCCAACCACACCCGCACGTGCCCGCCGCACATCTGAAATATTATTTTATTAGTGGCATAAAAATGTTCTCGAAATGGGTTGAAACTTGCCGAGCGGTCTTATTAGTGTAGGTAGGCCGCCTCCCAAGTTTCGTTGCATTTGGAGTCTGTTTGATAGCCCAACCGTCATCCATAGCGGCCCAGTTGCCGGTTTATTCGTCGGACGTTTCGGTCTCCGAAACCGTCGCCAGGCCACTCTTTCTTCTCTCCCATAGCCCAAGGCCTCCTACAAGGCCGAAGTCCAGCCCACTAAACCCCCCCGACCGGAACCGTTCGATTGCGATCAGAGGGTCCAGAAACACCCTCAAACCCCCCTAACCTAGCCCCCTCCCTATTTAAACACACCCTCCTTCCAATTTTGGTAGCGTAACCCATTCCCTAACCTCCAGGCTCAGCCTCCCACCACCCTCCTCGAAATCCGTGCCCGGCCGCTCCTTTGCTGCCACTTGTCGCCGTCCCGTTCGCCGCACCGCCGCCAGCCACCGCTGCAGCCAATCCCCGCACGCCACGCACCCTCCCCCGCACCTCCAGCCACAGCATGCCTCCCGCATCACGTCACCCGAGCTCCACATCGGGATAGGTGCTCCCGACCGAGAGCCCCCCCCCCCCACCACCTCGGCGTCACCGGAGCGCCGCCTCCCGCCGACCTCGACCCCGCTGAGGGAGTCCTGGATTAGGGGATATCCGGACAGCCGGACTGTGTACGACGTTCGAACTATTGAAGCATGAAGATACAAGACTCAAGACTTCGGCCCGTGTCAGGATGGGACTCAATCTTGGCGATCCGGATATTATATTTCCTTCCTTGTAACTGACTCTATGTAAACCCTAGCCCTCTCCGGTGTCTATATAAACCGGAGAGGTTGGTCCTTGGAAGACCGATCACATTTACATTCATACCATCATAGGCTAGCTCCTAGGGTTTAGCCTCTACGATCTCATGGTAGATCTACTCTTGTACTACCCATATCATCAATATTAATCAAGCAGGAAGTAGGGTTTTACCTCCATCGAGAGGGCCCGAACCTGGGTAAACACATGTGTCCCTTACTTCTTGTTACCATCAGCCTTGACGCACAGATCGGGACCCCCTACCCGAGATCTGCCGGTTTTGACACCGACATTGGTGCTTTCATTGAGAGTACCTCTGTGACGTCGCCGTCAGGCTCGATGGCTCCTTCGATCGTCATTGACGACGCTGCCCAGGGTGAGGCTTTCCTCCCTGGACAGATCTTCATGTCCGGCGGCTTCGCGCTGCGGGCCAATTCGCTTGGCCACTTGGAGCAGATCGATAGCAATGCCCCTGGCCCTCAAATCGGGTTTGGAAACCTGAACCACACGGCGGATACCCAAGGAGACTTGATCTTCGGCGGATTCGGGCCAGCTCCAGAAGCGTCGAACAGTCACGATGAGCACGGCTTAGACCTGTTGTCAGACATTTCTTGGGATATCATCCCGGCAGAAGCCCCGGACCTAAATCCGGGACAAGTTGTGTTGCCTAAAGACGGAGGGCTAGACCCCGCCCCACAGGCTGTACCCTCATCGGCGATGGAGCCGAACACAGGCTTCACTTTGGAGGAAACCGGTGACCCCAGGCCCCTGGACTCGTGTCCGGTTGTAGGCTCCAGTCCGTGCGTCCCCGGGCCCGCCGATTTTGGTTGGGCTACGGTGATGGAGCACCGCGGCGGACATCTTTCAGCACTCGCCCTTCGGCGACATACTAAACTCATTCAAAACTCTCTCTTTGACAGAGAATCTCGGGCCGAATTATGTCCGGCTCGAGTGGGAAGCAGGTGACGAAAACATTCGTTGCCCGCCCACCACCCACTTAATAGCCATGGTTGATGATTTAACCAATGTGCTGGACTTCGACTCCGAGGACATCGACGGTATGGACGACGATGCAGGAGAAGACTCAGAATCTATGCGGTGCCGGATTCATGCCTCGCCACACGACATATACATGGTGGATACACCCAAGGAAGGCGACGGTGACAACCGGGAAGATAACACCCCTGGGCAAAATCCAAAGCGACGACGAAGACGCCATTCCAAATCCGGCAATAGTAACAATATCAGCAAGAGCGCCAGAACAATGGATACTCCGGTCAACCCCGATGGCAATAATGACCAAACAGAACCAGCGATGGAGCAGGACGAACCAGGTCATGCCGAACATAGTCCGGGTCATACGCTCGAAGAAAATGATCCAGAGGGATGAGTTCACCAGTCCGGCCCAGGACAAGAAGATAGTTCGGACGACGACGCATTCATCATTCCGGAAGAACGCGTTGAACGAGAGAACTTCCATAGAAAGCTCATGGCCACAGCAAGAAGTCTGAAGAAGAAGAAGAAGCAATGGCTTAAAGCCGCACAGGAAACGCTCAATCGCAGATGGAACAAGGTGCTAGACACTGAAGAAAGATATGGCGACGATCGCCATACAAAGAGCTACCCAAAACGCAAGCTACTGCTAGAATTCGACGACGAGGCCGTTCCACCGAAGAACAACACGACTAGGAGACCAGGAGTACCACTTCATAACCGCAACAAATCCGCTACCGAAGATGCCCACGTTCCACGTGAGCAGCTGGGAAAGAAATCTGGCGCAGCTAGGTCCATCTACGAATCTAAAAAAGACACCCCGGCAAGGGACTATGACCGTCGAAACAATCATGACAACCAAACACCAGTTCGGAATAAGCACCGAACACAACAACAGCCGACGGCATGCCACAGCGCGTCCAGATACAGAGGGGCTGCTCACCCCCTGTGCTTTAGTGATGAAGTACTGGACCATGAATTCCCACAGGGCTTTAAACCTGTAAACATAGAGGCATACGACGGAACGACAGACCCAGGGGTCTGGATCGAGGACTTTATCCTCCATATACACATGGCTCGTGGGGATGACCTCCACGCCATCAAATACCTTCCCCTCAAACTGAAGGGACCAGCTCGGCACTGGTTGAAAAGCCTCCCCGAAAATTCAATCGGGAGCTGGGAGGAACTAGAGGACGCTTTCAGGGCCAATTTTCAAGGGACTTATGTCCGGCCTCCGGATGCTGATGATTTAAGTAGCTGGGAGGAACTAGAGGACGCTTTCAGGGCCAATTTTCAAGGGACTTATGTCCGGCCTCCGGATGCTGACGATTTAAGTCACATAATCCAACAATCCAGAGAGTTCGCCCGCAAGCTTTGGAACAGATTCCTCACTAAGAAGAATCAAATCGTTGATTGTCCGGATGCCGAAGCCTTAGCGGCACTCAAACACAGCATCTGTGACGAGTGGCTCACCAGACACCTCGGCCAAGAAAAGCCAAGGACAATGGCAGCCCTAACAAGCCTTATGACCCGCTTTTGCGCGGGAGAAGATAGCTGGCTAGCCCGTAAAGGCATCGGCGACCCCAGCACATCCGAAATAAGGGATGGCAACGAGAAGCCACGGTGTAATAAAAACAAATGCCAATACAAGGAAGAGAGTCTGGACAACACAACGGTTAATGCCGGATTCCGAGGCCCTCGACCCAACCAGATAAATAAGCAACCTAAAGGCAGTAAAGAGGGACCGTCCGGTCTGAACAGAGTTCTGGACAGACTATGCCAAATTCATGGCACCCCCGACAAACCTACGAACCACACGCACAGAGAGTGCTGGGTCTTCAAGCAGGCCGGCAAACTAAACGTGGAACACAAGGGAAGGGAAACACCAAGTTAAGATGAGGAGGAACCTCGCCAACCGAACACTGGGGACAAAAAACATTCCCGCCAGAGGTTAAAACAGTGAACATCATCCACACGACTCGTACATCCTTGGGAAGGCACGAACGCGCCCATAAATACGCACATGATATAGTGCCCATCGTACCCCCACCTAAATGTTGGATGTCTTGCTCGATCACCTTCGATCACCTAGACGGCCGAACTAGTATTCGGCGCGAAGGATCAAATGCCTTGGTGCTTGACCCAATAATCAACGGATACCATCTCACTCATGTCCTCATGGACGGTGGCAGCAGTCTCAATTTAATATATGAGGACACTGTCCGCAGGATGGGGATAGACTCATCCAGAATCAGCAAGATTCACGCCACCTTTGAAGGGGTGATACCAGGCGTTGAAGCCTATAGCAAGGGCTCCGTCATACTGGAGGTAACATTCGGCTCTCCAGGTAACTCCAGAAGCGAAGACCTAGCCTTCATCATCACACCCTTCCAAAGCAGCTATCAAGCATTGCTTGGAAGAATGGCCTTCGCCCGCTTCAACGCACTGCCGCATTATGGCTACCTTACACTCAAGATGCCCGATCCACGCGGCGTCATCACCGTTAGCGGAACAACATACACACACACACACACATGCACACATATATATATATATATAAACGGCAGCACAGGGGACATAATCATATTTTCAGGCACAAACTATAAATATAACCTTCTATTCAAAATGTTTTTACAATAATTTGAATCATCACTTGAAGAGGAGATCCTTCAGGCACTGCGCCTCTATCAGGCAGGCACCCTCCGTGACCTGCGCCAAGTAGTGCCCAGCCGGATGTTGACCCCCTACCAGATCCTGATACGCTATCATAGTGGCATCCATATCCATCCAATACGCTTTAACGCGTGCAAGGGCCATCCGCGCACCCTCTATGCATGCTGACCTCCTCATGGCATCGATCCGGGGCACGGACCCATGGAACTGTTGCACTAAACTAAAGTAGCTGTCCAGCTTAGGCTCCTTCGGCCAAAGATGATCTATTACGGACCGCATCGCAAGCCCGGACAGCCTGTGAAGCTCCGCCACAACATCCATCTTATCACTTAACGGCAGCGGGCGAGTGGGAGCATGGAACTGCGACCAAAAAAGCTTCTCCACCTCCTTTTCACCCTGACCTTTGAAGAACTCCAAAGCATCAGTCATACTCTTCGCCAGGTCCGCATACGCGTCCGGCGAGCTCCAACGTCCATCAAGGGGAGCGTACTTCAGATCGAAGAACTTCGTCCGCAGCAAGTAGGAGCCTCCAGCCGCAATTTTTTCGGCCTGTTGAAGCTCCTCCCGCGCACCCCTGAGCTTGGTGCGTATTTCCTTGGTGGCATTCAGCGCCTTGCTCAGGTCAGCCGATTTATCTTCACGCTCCTTCTTCAGGAGCTCATACCGGTCAGTGGCATGTTTTAACTCGATAGCCATTTCGGCTATCTTTTCCTCGCTTTGGCGATGAGCAGCCTGTTCGGCTCTCAATTCCTCGGCCACCTTTAGGGCAGCCGCATTGCTCACCCGAGCTTGTTCCTTGGCTAGAGCAAGTTTAGCCCTCTAGGCCTCCACGGCAGCAGCACCATCTGCAGTCTGAACAAAATATATTAATACATGCCACCTTAATGTTTTCCTATGCAATGGGAGACGGGGCACATACCTTGTGATGTATCTAGCCCCTCATTCATCAGAGTAATATCGGCATCAATCGACCCAATTTGCCTCGATAGTTCGGCAACTTCAATGGACGGGCCGGCGGCCGGACCCACAGGTACCTGCACACGTTTACAGAACTATCATTGGTCTATGATCCCCCGTTTGCTGCCTAGGGCAGGCAACCAGAGTCTCAGGGGCTGCTATCTATATGGAGCACACCTAGCGCGTGCCTTACAACCAAAGAAATAGTGAGTTTTCCATTACATACCTCAAAGCCTCTGAGTAGGCTTGTGAATGCTTCATTCAAACCGCTTGTAGCGGATGAAATCTTCTTGAGCACCGCGCTCATTAATGAGCGGTGCTCCTCCTAGCGTAGCTCGCTCCAGTAAGCCCGTCAGTACATCCGGACTCAAGGGCGGCTGATGTCTTGGCTTCCAGCCTTGGCAGGTCCGAGCTCCTCCGTGACGACACCTCGGTGTCGCCCGCGTCAAGAACCGGAGAGGCGGGTGGGGTCTCGCTCTCCATCATCTCCGGAGGAAGGTCGCCCGAAGACGATCCCTGTTGAGAAGAGCTGCCAGCCGGACTGCAAAAAGTTGAGTCTTGGTCATTGATCCAGGAGAAATACAGTACCTTTAAGTTAATGATTGACTTACGACTCGTTGGAGGGTTGGCCTATTCGAGGGCATGATGCGGTGAGGGTGCCTGTCAGGGCAAGGACCCCTGGGGATCCCTTTTCCCCCAATTTGGGCATCTCTGCCTCCAAATCTTCGGAGGCGGCCCTCTTCTTCACGCTTGGGAAGGCGGCCTCGATCTCTCCTCCCCGACTATCCCCGGTTCGGATGCGTAGTGTGTGGGGTTCGGATTTCTCGTCCTTCTCCTTGTCTTTCCCCGAGGGCATTCAGCTGAGTACCCGGTCGAGCATCTTGGCCACGGTAGGGGCGGGCGAGCCTTCGGGAAGTGGTGCCGGCCACCTGATTCTCTCCGCATTGCTGAGCCACTCCTGGACGCGGATGATGTTCAGAATAAACAAGTATGACAAATACAAAACATGGTGTCCGGTATCAAGGCCACTTACTTGACTATCTAGGCGGTTGCAGCTTAGGCCCGCATCCTCGGTGGTATCCGGACACATTACCTTCCGTCCAAAGAATAATTTGCACATCTCTTCGAGCTTTAAGCCGAAGAAGTGCTTCACAGTCCGCGGACCCTCCAGATTGAACTCCCACATCCGAAGAGGCCGGCGTTGGCACGGCAACGTCTGCCGAATTAACATCACTTGCATTACGCTAAAAAGGCTGATATCCCTGTCGAGAAGCTCCCGGATGCGGTTCTACAGTACTGGTACATCGCTTGCGGGCCCCCAATTACATCCTACGTTTGTCCAGGATGCCAACTGCGACGGAGGGCCTGAGCGGAACTCAGGGGTGGCTACCCAGTTTGTGCCCCTTGGGGCCTTGGCATAAAACCACCTCCGCTGCCATACGTCAAATACTTCCGGGAAAGAACCCTCCGGCCATGGGGCATCGGTGTTTCTGCATATTACGGCACCTCCACACTGCACATGTCGCCCCTCGATCATCTTCGGCTTCACATTGAAGGTCTTCAGCCATAAGCCAAAGTGTGGCGTGTCATGGAGAAAAGCCTCGCACATGATAATGAATGACGAGATATGAAGGATGGCATTTGGAGCCAGATCATGAAAATTCAGCCCATAATAGAACATGAGCCCCCTCACGAAAGGATGGAGGGTGAAACCCAAACCACGGAGGAAGTGTGGACAAAAACAACACACTCATTGGGATCTAGCATGGGGATAACTTGCCCCGGAGCGGGAAGCCTGTGCTGGATATCTGCTGTTAGGTATTCGACCTCCCTAAGCTTCGCAATGTCCTTCTCCTCGATCGAGGAGGCGACCCATCGGCCTTGAGGATCAGATCCGGACATACTGGCAGGTTCTGGAGGGGTGGAGCTTAGATTTTAGGTGTTAGAACTCAAGGTGCCGAAAGGCGCGATGAAGGTGAAGAAAGAGGCGTAAGTCTCGACCCCTTTATAAAGAGGGTGAATATCAAGAGTCCCCGGTGTGACCGTTTGAGGCCTATCTAAAAACACACGGGGTAATACCAACGGCCGTCGTGGGGTCACGCACGCTCATATTGATGGAAAATCCCGTAATAAGAGGGACACGACCTCTGCCTCGACGGGACGTGCCAATAAAACTGCCTCGTAACGCGAGTCGTTGTGGGGCAGGAAGCGTCGGTTCACATTGGACCGGGCCACGATACAAGGGCACGATGCATGAAGATTGCTAGCAAATCAGATCTATACCATACGAAGATCATTCTACGGATCCGGACACGGTCTACGTGTTCGATAACCGCTTTGGAGTATTCGGAGGAGGAACCCGCCTTGCAATGCTGAAGACAATACTGCACGCCGGACTCATCATCATTGTAGCCTGGTTCAGGAGCTACTGAGGGAGTCCTGGATTAGGGGGTATCCGGACAGCCGGACTGTGTACGACGTCCGGACTATTGAAGTGTGAAGATACAAGACTCAAGACTTCAGCCCGTGTCCGGATAGGACTTTCCTTGGCGTGGAAGGCAAGCTTGGCGATTCGGATATTATATTTCCTTCCTTGTAACTGACTCTATGTAAACCCTAGCCCACTCCAGTGTATATATAAACTGGAGAGGTTGGTCCTTAGGAGACCGATCACATTTACATTCATACCGTCATAGGCTAGCTCCTAGGGTTTAGCCTCTACGATCTCGTGGTAGATCTACCCTTGTACTACCCATATCATCAATATTAATCAAGCAGGAAGTAGGGTTTTACCTCCATCGAGAGGGCCCGAACCTGGGTAATCACCTGTGTCCCTTACTTCTTGTTACCATCAGCCTTGACGCACAGATCGGGACCCCCTACCCGAGATCCGCTGGTTTTGACACCGACACCCGCCGGCCACCAGGCCCCTCGCCGGGCCCCTCCTCGACCACGCCGTCTGCCTGGCTCGTCCGCCGCCCTGGAGCACCGTCGCCTAGCCACCCTGCTCGTCCTGAGCTCGCCGCCATGGATGCCGGCCCTCAAGCTCGTTGACCTCACCGTCGTCCCCGCCTCTGGCAAGTTCCGGGCAGGCGTGCCCAGATCCACCATGTCCCACACCGCCATGGACCTCTCCTTCCTGCCAATGGCCCGCCACCATCTTCCTGAGCGCCAGCGCCATGACGCCGCCGCGCCTCTTCCCGATCCCGCTCGCGTTGACCAGGACGGTCGATCGTGTGGGCCCGCGAGCCTAGACCCAGCTGCGCAGGCCCAGCCGCTACTGCTTCCCGCCGGCCCAGCTCCCGCGACCCAGCCGCGACCCCGAGCCGACCAATCTTTCCCACGCGGCCCTATCCACTCTGTCCTCTGTTTTTTTTCACGAGGTGAAATTTTGCCGTCTTTTCAGTAACAACATTATGTGTGCATCTTGTGTGCCTTGTAACTTTGTGCATGTTTACTCTCTGATGATGTATGATATGTCAAAATGTTCATCTCTTGATGCTCTATATGCTAGTCTAATTTGCATTCATTTTACTTCTCATCTTGATGCCTTAATCTTCGTTGCAAAACTGCTAAGTGATATAAACTGCTGAAATCTGCTGTCTGTTAACATCATGTATACATCTTGTGAGTATTGTATCTTTGTCCCTGTTGATCCTATGGTGATGATCTTTATATGAAACTGTTCATCTCAGAGTGCTCTACATGGTGGTGTGATTTTAATTCATGTTAGGGTACATCCTGACATGTTAATCCCTGTCGCAGAAGTGCTTGCTGATGTTAAATGCCGAAAACTACTGTAACTTGTCATTTTGTCATTTTTATATCGTTTTGTGGGATTTTCTTTTGAGCATCATATCAACATGTTTTAGTAGCATAATTACGCCATATTTGTGGTGGGGCAATACATATATTTTGATATGCCCTGTGGTGAGTGCATAAAGCTTGTGAAATGGGCTACTTGCTGTTAATGTTCTGTCAAGTTTGAATCTGTCATATCATATTGCTATGTTTGCTTGATGCTAACATCTAATCCATACATAATGTGGAGATACTTTGTTGACATGTTTTTATGTCCATGTTATTCTCTATCATGCCATGACTTTTGATGACATATATAAGTCCTGTAGCATATGCTTTTGTTTCTACGAACTTGCCTAAATGATGTTCCAGTTTTCTGTTAACTTCATGTTGCCAGGTTGTGAGCTTGATATTAATTAATCTATGCTCTTTTGGAGATGATCCAGTTACATGAATTTAAGTATGTTATTATTAATTATTACAAAATCCAAGCTTTTAATTTTGGACTTCATATGATACCTGTTACAAGCTTGGAAACATGCTATTATAATGTTGCTGATTTACACTTCCTGAAACTGTTTCAACATTCAAATTTGTCTTGTTGGTTCCCACTAGTCCGTGAGCCATATGCATATGATGCCTTGATGTCATTTAATATTTCATATGCTTACTTTGATGCCATGCCCTTGGTCTATATGTATCGTTGTTGTAGAATCTTTGTTTCTTGCCTCTAACACGTCATCATATTAACACTGCTCATGCATATGCCCTGTTTTCACAGTCATAATCTGTGTTATTAAGTTGCTTTATGCATTGATCATCTTGGATTTATATTGATGCCTATGAACCTGAACCTTCATGATAATTGAATCATGTTATGTGTAATTTCAGTGCGTATCAAGTTTGTGTTCATATATTTCTTGTAGCTTGTTGTTCTGATGAGTGCAAAGTGCCTACTTGCTGTTTTGGGCAGATTGTTATAACTTGTTTGGAGTGTATGTGTTGCACCGTTGCTCCATTTTGAGCATGCTCTATATGAAACTTGCTTAGAATTGCATATAGTTTCATATTATCTTGTTGCATCCATGTTTGGAGTGTGTTTGCTTGATGTTTGAATACATTTAGCATCAATGCCATGTTTAACTTGTTTGTCTCATATCTTCTAGGCCGTAGCTCCGAACTAAATGAACTTAATATGAAACTTGACTAGAAATTCGTGTAGATCATCATGGTGCATTTTAACTTGCTATCTAACAACTTCAACTTATTGTATTGTTCAGATCTGGGCCAATTTCGAAAATTGCATATGAGGACTTACCGGAATTGTTATATGTTGTTTCCGACCCCATTTAAACTTGCTTTGATGTGTGTTCTTATATGCATCATCTCTTGCCATGAGTAGCATCATATAGCCCTATCATGCATCATCCTTGGTTGAGCATCATGCCATGTTTATGTGTTGTGTGTTTACCATGATGTTTGCTTCCTTCCGATTGTGCTACTTCTCGATAGTTCCTGTTTCATTGCGATCATGAGGATTCGTTCGACTACGCTTGGTTCGACTATGCCCGTTTGATTTCTTCATGAACTTGATCTTCTTCCTAGCGGGATTTCAGGCAAGATGACCCTTACCCTGGATCTCACTACTATCTTTGCTTTGCTAGTTTTTCTCGATGCTATCGCTATGTCGCGCTTCCTACAACTTATTTGTCAAGCCTCCCATTATGTCGTGAAAGAGCCTCTAACCTTTTCACCATCCCAGCAAACAATTGTTTGGCTATGTTACCACTTTGCTCAGCCCCTCTTATAGCATTGCTAGTTGCAGGTGCAGTTGCAGGTTGTTCCATGTTGAATATCTTGGGATATCACAATATCTCTTATTGAATTATTGCACATATATACTTGGTAAAGGGCGGAAGGCTCGGCCTTATGCCTGGTGTTTTGTTCCACTCTTTCCGCCCTAGTTTCGGTCATACCGGTGTTATGTTCCTTGATTTTGCGTCCCTAACACGAGGAGGGTTTATGGGCCCCTCTTGACAGTTCGCTTTGAATAAAACTCTTCCAGCAAGGCCCAACTTTGGTTTTAAAATTTTCCTACATAATAATACTGAATTAATTAATTAATTGGCATAGGGCATCATGAACCCGAGGAGTAATTCCACATAAACAAGGGGGCCAGTGCTGGCGGTGTTGGTCCCAAACTGGCAGTAGCCGGGGCCACCAACGGGTGTGCCTGCAGGAAACTTAGCCAATCCGGACGTGGCCTGAAACGAGATATGCGTGGCTACTATCAGGGTGTCGGCACGCCGGGAGGTCTTGCTGGATTAGTTTTACCATTGTCGAAATGTCTTGTGCACCGGGATCCCGAGTCTGATCGGATGTCCCATGATGGAGGATTGTCTCCGCGAATCGTGAGCTTGTCATGGGCTAAGTTGGGACACCTCTGCAGGGTTTAAACTATCGAGAGCCATGCTCATGGTTATGTGGCAGATGGGTATTTTTAATGTCCTGTTGTAGAGAACTTGACACCAGACTCGATTTAAAATACACCAACCGAGTGGGTAACCGTGATGGTCTCTTTTCGGTTAAGTTCGAGAAGAGAACACGGTGGGGTTATGTTTGAACGTAAGTAGTTTAGGATCACTTAGTGATCATTACTAGTTTGTGATCGTTTGCGTAGCTTCTCATCTTATTCTTGTACTCGTAAGTTAGCCACCATACATTGCTTAGTCGCTTGCTGCAACCTCACCACCTATCCATTCCATACCCATTAAGCTTTGCTAGTCTTGATACCCATGGTAATGGGATTGCTGAGTCCTCCTGGCTCACAGATTACTACAACAACAGTTGCAGGTACAGGTTATGTGATGATCATGATGTGAGAGCGATGCTTTCTTTTTTTGGAGTTCTTCTTCTTCTGCTTCGTTCAGGGAATAGGTTCTTGGTCGGCAGCCTGGGCTAGCAGGGTGGATGTCGTTTGAGTTTCTGTTTGTGTTTCATCCGTAGTCGGATGTTGCTCTTATGTATGATGTTGTTGTATTCATGTGGCATTGTATGCCTTTTGCATGTACCCCAATCTATTATATAATGGTACGATGTAATGATATACACCTTGCAAAGCGTCTTCAATATGCGCTTCAATCCTTGGCGGGACCTTCAAGTTCCTCTTGGATAGGATCGCATATTGGGCGTGAGAGCTCCGGACACAGATGTGGGTCGGGATTCAAATATTAGCCCACCCACCCACCACAATCAATACTCTCCAAGAAATTCAGGACCTCTAGACATATATGACCTGATGTATGTACGACAGCAACCTCAGGAAATGGTTCATCTATTTTGGGCCAGATTCCTACTTGTTAAAAACAAGATCAAAGATTGCTGCGATGACGATGTAGTCTCGGTCTTCCATAACAATTGTACCGACAAGGGAATCCAGAATGCCCTCGACCGTCGACACATATAGAGCTTCACGGAACTATCACAGGTGGTACAAAAATACTGCGACTCGACCCATAGTCTTGACGAACTCCTTGACAAGCCCTTTCCAATATATGCGACTCGAAGTACAAACTCAACCCATAGTCTTTGCGCATGCTGGGTACTCAGGAAGGTAGCAAAGAGTGGGGAGGCCATCCTCGCCACCATCACTCCAGAGAAATACTCTCCGGAGAGGGACGATTTTAAGGTCCTCATGGTCTTCGAGACCTTTAATTCAAATAATCAGCGTAAAAGGGCACTCCGTGACCTCGCCGAAGTCCACCAAGTAACCACGCTGAGCCCATGGAACGATGCGGCAATAACCTTCACTGCCGAAGGTGAACCAAAGGCCCGATCAGTCTGAGCACCTGCCACCATAGTACTAAACCCCATTGTGGACGACTTTCGACTTACCAAGTGCTCATGGACGGCGGCAGTGGGCTTAACCTCATCTACGAGGACACGCTCGACAAAATGCAGATTGATAGAACATGCATCTAGCAAAGCAACACCACCTTTCAAGGAATTATCCCTAGTCGAGAAGCACGATGCTCTTGGAGAATTAAATTGGATGTGGTATTCGGCACACCCGAAAATTACAGGTCCGAAGAGTTGCCCTTCTATGTGGTCCCCTTCAACAACGGATATCATGATATCCTTGGATGGGATGCTTTCTCATGTTTACAAGCTATACCCCATTACGGGTATATGAAGCTTAAAACGCCAGGGCCCATTGGAATAATCACAATTTTGAATGACCCGGACAAAGCTCTCCGAGCCGAAAACAAAACTACATCCTTGACCATAGAGGCACTATCTGAAGCCCTAGCGGCAGACAAAGTAACCACCCTACGGTCCACGATGCACAAGGACGATGTGATCCTCGATAAGAGACCTAAATCCACCTCTTTCAAGCCAGCAGATGAAATAGTCAAATTTCAAGTGCACCCGACGGACCCCAGCAAAACAACATCCATCGGAGCGCAGCTGGATCCGGTAGTGGATGCCGCTTTACGCATATTCTTACACGAAAATTGGGATATTTTTGCCTGGCACCCTTCGGACATGCCCGACATCCCATGAAGGCTGGCCGAACACAACCTAAACATAATTAAGGGGTTTAAACACGTTAAGTAGACACTGCGGCGGTTTTCCAAACCCAAGCATCAAGCCAAGGGAGAAGAGCTAGCCAAACTGCTAGAGGCCGGGTTCATTAGGGAAATCAAACATCCGGATTGGTTAGCCAACTTGGTCGAAGAGGAAGAGAAAGAGGGACGAGGACGAAGTAGAGGACGTGGACTCGGAATCCGAGTAGGTGGCAGTGCCGTCGCTCATGCTGGTTCTACTGTAGTGTGAAGCGGACTAGTTGCTTAGTTTATTTTCAAGGGTGTGTTGTGCTGAGGCCCCAGCAGAACTATGTTTATGTTCTTTCTCGTTATTTGAACTGTTTAGTACGTACAGTAGTACTAGTACTATGTCTTACTGCTGTTCTTCTTGCAGTTGGTACTACTGCTTGTATCTTCGTGTTCCTACTATACTTAATACGTTCGTACTAGTAGTATAATTTGGGTCAGTCGATTTGTGAAAGAAGTTCGATGGATCGAAGAAAGAAGACGACAGAAGAAGTGGAATAAGCCCTTCTATCCATCCATGTTGCATCAAACGGCTCACAAGAGTCGACTAACCAAATTGCTCCTTCAGATTGCAGGATCCATGTGGCATTCAAGGTCTCGAAGGTAGATTCTGCGTCCGCACACGGTTTGCGGGCTCAACGCGCGCGCGACTGGCTTTCGCCGCGACAGCCACCATGCAGGCCTCCTCCGCGCGAGCGGAGACGACAATGACATGCTAGTTCCTCCTCGCCAGCGTGCTGGAGCACGTGCTCATCCTCCTCTTCGTACGCTACGTGCATAGACGCGGCTCCACAAGCTGCTCGTGTGCTTGGCAGTGCGGCGGCATCGCGAGGAGGGACTGCAGACACTGTGAGCGGGCGAGCCTTCGGCTTCATGGCACAGGGATGGCGGCGGCACGTTGGTGATGGGCGAGAAATTGTTGGCTGGAGCAGGCGGGCACCGGCATGCGCAACGGCGGCGGCCGCATATTGATGAGTGCGCGTGTGGGAGCTTACTTTAGTTTTATATAGGGTTGGTCAAACTTAAAAGAAAACCGTACTAGTACACATTAAATTTAGACTTAGGCGGTGCTTTTATTAGTTAGTACCACATCCACGATACGGAATCCTGTGCAAGCGCGTGAACCGCGGCCGCGCGGTTGATCGAACGGTGCGTCACCGTGTCGTGCTCGAAGGACATCCACCGAACCTTTTTGTGTGTGTGAAAACAATCCCCGAATATTACTCAACATTTTTTCCTGGAAAAGTTCCTGACGCTACAATATTTCCATATATTTGAATTTAGCTCCAGTTCGTGTTTATTTGGATTTGGACGTTTTAGGTGCGCCCTAGTCTTTTTTAATACTGATTTTGTGTGTGTGACTGGGAGAACGTGTGTATTTGTCCATATGTGTGTTCTGGCGGAAGTGCAATGTGGAGACGGTGTGCGTGTGATACAGACATAGAGAGGTGTGAATGTGCAAATGATCATGGATGAGTGAGACATAGACAGATGCCGATACGTTGTGTATACATGAGAGAACGGTCTTCTAGTTTACTTGTGTGTGTGTGTGTGCGTGCGTGTGTGTGTGTGTGTGCGAGAGAGAGAGAGAGAGAGAGAGAGAGAGAGAGAGGAGCATCCATAACACAACAACCATCTCTCTCGATTCGTCCGTCCCTCGCACGATCGCATGTAACACATGCATCAATGCGCACATTTTGACACCCTCACCCGGCCCCTGCCCACCTCAAGGCCCGCACAATCTCTTCGTGAATACCCATTTCTCTCCTTAGGTTTGTTTTCTCTCAATATCTGACACACACACACACACACACACACATCACAACACACACACACCCTCCCCCGAGCACACAATTCATCCTCATCCAAGGTTATATGGCGACCACTCTCGCTTGTGCTTCTTTGCACCCCAGCATGCACAACACCTGAACCTTCAAAGAAGGCATCGAGGAGATCGAAGACGGCGACCTCACCGCGCTAGAGAATGCGGGGCCATTTGGAAGCAGGATGATGTGACAACGGCTGACTGACTCCTCCCCCCACCCTCTCTCTCTCTCTCGCACAAAATTACCAATCCCTCTCTCCCCCGCACAAAATTATCAATCACTCAACCCACGAGATCCTTCCCCTCTCGTCCATGTTTTTCCAGCTCTCTCATCAAACCTGTTGTCTCTTTTCCTTCCACGTATACAGACTCTGGATGCACAAGCATCTCACGTATATTACATGTCTCCATCTTTCTCACAGACCTAACTTCTTCCTCTCTCTTTCTCTCTCTATCTCTCTATTTGTCTCGTTAGGTTTGTCTCCTACTCTCTCGTCCACATACATACAATCTTTCTCGCCCTATCTGCTCCATCTTTGCAAGCTCTCTCTGCACGTTTCATTGACACATTGGGATATGTTCAAAATGTTGCTTCTGTAATGGCTGATGCAGAGTTAAGGTTGGTTTTGTTGCATCCTACAAAGTAATAACTATGAAATGCATTTAGATTCTCATTTGACTGGGATTATGTGAGTTTGAGAATGTTGTGAAGTACTATAGACCTTGTATACATCTTGAAATTCGACAATGATTGTAACTATTGAATTGTATAGACCATTACATTCGAAGTTAGTAGCCTAATATATTTATTTCACAATTTCAACAAATGATTAGTTCACTAACTAAGAAAACAAATGTGTACTCCCTCCGTTTTTATTTAAGTCCGCGTATTAGCATTGGTCAAAGTCAAGTTTTGTAAACTCTCAGAAAGCTTATAATAAAAAATATTAACATATACAATAACAAATAAATACCATTAGATTCATTATTGAATGTACTTTCACATCATACATATTTGTTATGGTAAATGTTTATATTTTTCTATAAACTTGGTCAAACTTTCGGAAGTTTGACTTTGGTCAAACCAAATATGCAGAGTTTACTAGTACTACTCGCTAGTTGCTTAGCCAAATCACTCAACAAGCCACACGGGGAGTTCAGTGTCACAAAATTTTGAGGTCGGCGGGAAAATCTGCCGTGAGCCTGATTCGAGCAGTGGGAAGTTACCATCATAGCCTTTGGAATAGGCCTACGGATGACGATTGCTAGGGGGCTGTTTTCGTAACTTCAGGTTCACCCTACCCAGCCAACCCCACCCCGGCACCTAGAGTAGTACACCTGAATACTCCCCATTTTATATCCCCACCGCAAAATAGACTTCTCCACGGCACCGCAGCCTTCGTGCTCCTCCCCTTCTACATCGGCGCACTCGTCCACCACAGCGCATCTGCCTCATCGACGACCTCGTATGCCGCACTAGAGCTGGTCCACCGTCGTCGTCGTACACGGAGCCTCTTCCCAGACACCGTCTTCAACGATCTCGGATCTGCTTCCAGGAAACCGACGCCAAGCGCAGAAGCACCACCATTGTGGACAATGAACTGACTCTCGTTGCCGACCATGACTCACAGAGGCCGCCGCGACCATCGTTCTCCTCCTCGATTGGTAATGTGTGTATTGAATCACTTAGCAGTACATGTGCAGTTCCAATTTTGTTCATACCTAACCTTCAAATTTCCTGGGTGCTATGGTTCCCGTAAAAGTAATTGGTTATAACCTCCATTGTCCAACATAATATCAGCTTGTAAATGTGTGTTGCTCCTGTATCACGCTGTGCTTGGGTAGGTTTTTCATCTGCAACCAGTAGTGTGGCAAAAGATGGAAAATTTTTAGAACTAGCAAGATGCCCATGCGTTGCACGCATCAAGATGCATTTGTATGAGCAGTTTATCTTATGGGAGAAAAGGATGAATGATGGAAAGCCTTATTTGCAAATCTAGAGAGGGGTATGGGTATCTTGCAAAATTCCCATTGTTTCCATCCTATCTGTCAGATATATATCAGACGGCCTATATTGCAGGATGGCAGGCACACCATCATCACCAACTCTGTTTTTTATAAGGAAATAGTATAGAGAAAAAAAAGTAGATAGTAGAGAAGTAGAGATAAATATTAAATATAACAGTAGAGAAGAGAGTAGAGATAGCAGAGACGTCCGGGAAGGATCACGCACGCGTGGTAAAAAGCGTCCGGGCGTGCGCTAGCTTTGGCGCACGGCGTCCGGCGTGCTTTATAAAATCCAAGGCCCTCCCACCGCTCTATGCCTTCCCACCGCTCTCTCCCTACTCTGTGCCTCGCCACCGCTCTATCCCCACTCTTTCTCGCCTCGCCACCGCCGCGCCACCATGCCACCGCATCACCGGGAAACTTGGGGATACCGCGGCGTCCGCGCGCGCCCCTCCGGCGGCTTCTCCGCCGAGATTCGGTTCTGCGGGAAGCGCCTCGACCTCGGCAATTTCGACACTGCCAACAAGGCCGACCATGCGTACGACACGGCAGCGTGGCACCTCCGGTGGCCTCATAGAACATTGAACTTCCCCAACGTGCCAACGCGGGAGCGGGCACAGGAGCTCGCGCCTCTGTCGCGGCTTAGCACCGACGAGGATCATTGCGACAACCAGAGGCGGGAGCACCGTCTCGGCATCGCTGAGATGGACGAGGAAGCCATGGCGCTGTGGTGCCAACGCTTCCCACAAGACATCATCAACGAGCGTGAGTTCTACGTGCAAAGGAGGGTGGAGAGGGATAAGAGAGGGCAGAGCGAGCCGCCTATCACGAGGACAAGCGTAGGCGAAAAGCGGATGCTCAATTCAACATGAGGCTAGGAGCAGCATCGCCTTGGGAATCTGACGACGATCGGTATGTTCACGCCTATAGTCAGACTTCGGAGGAGGACATCACCGAGGAGGAGTCGGACGACGAGGAGTAGTTGAATTATCTATTTTTCTATCTATCAATGCTGAGAACTATCCTCTACTCTCTAGTCTCTCTACTTCTCGATCTCAGCACTGTAAACACTTTTTTAAAGTGCCACGCGTTGTGATTCTGTTGGAGATGCTCTAAGATGGTAGACGAGTGCTTTAATGTTGCCCACAAGATGCGCGAGTATTACTAGTAGTATATTTTTATTGTCATGTTGAGATTTTAAAACCACGAGTGCGAACATGCAGAGTAGCAATGAAGACCAAACATGGGATATTGGGGACATCTTCAAGGAGTGTGGCAAGTTAAAGAGGAGCTGCGCCGAACCTGTTAAATGAGCTTTGGTTAGTAACACCCTTTCAATTACTTTCGTTTAGCCTCGTGTTCTTCGATGTGTATATGTTGTAGTTTCTGTTTCTCTTAAGCCTCGTGTTCTTTGATTGTAATAAGCAGAGTCTTAATCGTCCTAATGCTTTCATCTTTAGCTTGGCGTAGGAAGTGGGTGTTCTCACCTTGTAGTCTGTTTTTATATTTTTTTTCTTCCTTTTGAATTCACTTCTCCGAGTTCTATTTATCTGGCTTCTACTAAATGGATCTGGGTTGCTCTAAGTATTGATCTAAAAAAGATGTAACTTCATGTCAGGATGTAGTTCCTGCGAGGAGGGAAGTATGGTCAACCTCGAGATCATGTTTCCAAAATGAGGCTGGATTACACACAAGGTGCCAGTTCCCTAATGATGCTGGATTAAACACAAGGTGCAAATTCACAGATGATGTTGGATTACACACAAGCCAGGTGGAGTCGTGAGTTGTTCGTGTCCTCGTGGCTCTAGTAAAGGCTTAAAGAAAGCGTGCAGCAGCCCTTGAGAATGTAGCTGAGTTCCTGAAGAAGCGAAAAGAGCAATCAGATGCTGTCTTCACCCAAGCCAAAGCAGAGATGGAAGAAGCCAGAAATAAGCTAGCAGAGGGAGAGCAGGCTAGGCGTCTCTTGCTATCTAAAACTGTTGTCAATACAAAATTTCTTTCATAATAGCTAGGTTCAAATGTTTATCCAGTCAGCATGCCTGTTGTGATGTCTGTGCATCTACTGATGTGGCACAAAATATATTTTTTTGAGTCATGTAATAACAACAATTACTTTCCAAACAATAACAGACGAAACATTGGACATGGTATAGTTCACGCGCAAGCCCAACATTCCAAGTTCAACTTCCACATCAAACTCTGTTCACATATATCTGTACGTTCATACATAATGTCCACAACTATGATTCACTTCAAAGCCAAAAAAATGTGAGGATAGTTACAAATAAAGAAAAACCTCTACTAGTTCTTTCTACCACTGCGAGCACATCAAGTCAAGACCATGTGTAAATTAATTATATTTTAGTCATTTTTTGTGTTCTAAAATGCCGCCCGGCTCGCGAAAGGACGTGCTGCCAGCACACCGGATTCAATGAAGGTAGGCAGGGCAGTCTGAAGCTGGTTGCACGCGGTGAGGAGGCGTGCTCAGCCGAGCCTGCAGCGAGTTGGGCCCTCTTGGCCGGCACGCCGGTTCAATGCCTGCTCTATGAGAGGTTGCGTCTGTGTCAGAGCAATCACTCCCTCCAATCCTTTTTTGTTTGGGTACAACAAAATCTCGTTTTCCATTCACATTTTACATGTAAAATTCGTGGACAAACTTTGACCCAAAATACGATGGGGACTAGTAAACCGGAATGGAGGTAGTAGTTTTTTTAATCAAAGAAGGGTTTCCCCCTTCCGATTTTCATTACTGAAAACCAGCATCTAAATCTAAACCATAGTATTTGCCCTAGAATTACCATGTTCAACATCTTGCAACATAAACCCATACAACCATACGCTAAGGAGGTAGGTAGTACTATGAATTCCATTTTTGCTCCATACCCATCATTCTAAAAACTACTTAGTACTTATAACGCGCCATTAAAAATCGGAACTCTTAACCCTGCTAAAAATGATATTTTAAACATGGCTACTCGATTTGTGGCAACTAGTGAGCCACCGCCTCCAAGTCGTTCACCTGTGGTCCCGACCATCAACTCCTACGGATCAAATTATCACACGAGCTGACTATTCCTACAAAGGTGCTCCACCACGTACCCGGTACCCGCGAATGCTGCAATCGTGCACCTAGGGTTTTAGGGTTTATTTGTTAACGTTGCCTTTACGTAACACTCATGTGTGTGAGACAGCGAGAGACCAACTGCGTGCGTGTTCCTCTTCTCTTCGTATATCTACTCCACCGTTTGTCTGGTGTCCAAAAAATATAATAACTACTAGCAATGTGCCAATGCGTTGCCACACGATCAAAGTAGATTAATACATATTCACCGATTTGATAGAAAAAAATGTCTAGTTTTGAAATACGTATATCACTAAAAATATGTTATGTTTCACTCAAAATATATTCCTTTGGCGGTTTTGATGAGATAAGGGAGGAATGTTGTTGGTTTCAAGATTCGAGAAGTGGTATATGTCTAATTTCTACTCTAACTAGCAAGATGCCCATGCATTGCACGGAACATCAAGATCTTGTGGGAGAAAAGGATGAACCAGGGAAGGCCTTATCTACAAATGTGGTGAGGAGTGCGGGTAAATTGCCATATTTTCCTTCCTATCCGTCAGATACAAATCGGACGACCTACATTGCAGGATGGCAGGCCCACCATCATCACCAACTCTGTTTTTTATCCCTACTCTTATAAAAAGCATAGTCGGTGATGATCGTGTGCCTGCCATCCTGCAATATAGGCTGTCCGATCTATATCTGACGGATAGGAAGGAAACTATGGCAATTTTGCAAAAAGATACCCACACCCCTCTCCACATTTGCAATTAAGGCCTTCCCTCGTTCATCCTTTTCCCCCACAAGATAAACTACTCATACAAAGGCATCTTGATGTTCCATGCAACGCATGCGCATCTTGCTACTTGTTGCAAAAAGCCCATGTGTGTGAGAGAGAGGGAGAGTGGAGGAGGACGGAGTGCATGTGTGACAAAGACACAAAGAGTGTGTGTGCGAGAGGTATCGGCTTAAAATGAGGCGATAGTGTGTGTGTGCACGATTGAGAGGGCGTGTCTCAAGAAGGGAAGAAAAATCTACATAGATACAAGGAGTGCGAGAGAGACATGTATGCGATAGTGGAAGCACGAGTGTGCGGGTGTATAAACCTATCTAGAGGCTAGTCGATAAATGTTTGTGAGAGAAATACGAGTCGGGGTGCGAAAGCGAGAGTTTTGTGTGTGTTTGAGAGAGACACGGTAGTCGAGAAGGGGAGTGGAAGCAGGAGTTGTGTGTGTGTGTGAGAGAGGGGGGGTTGTCTGATCGGTAAACAAATGAATAATATCAGTCTGGGATGGAGACGAAAAGGAGACCGCAACAAATGTTGTGTCTAGAGGAGAGAGAGAGTAACTTTAGTGGTATGAGTCATATCTAGAGACATATAGGGTGTGTGAGAGAATCCCATAGAGAGAAAGATAAAGTGAAAGATGAGTGGAGACTATGTGTGTGGAGGTGAAAAAGAAAGCTTAGGTACCGAGTGATACCAGAGAACAGTAGAGACGTGAGAGATAATGAAAACCGTGTAATGTATAATGATAGGGAGAGTGTGACACTTCTCAAGGGAGACGTTGAGAGACCATGTTTCCGAGGATAGGATAAACATGAAGTGAGCGTGCGGGTGAGCTGGAGAAAAGAGAGTGATAGCTACATGAAGGAGCATGCATGCGAGAGAGATGGGCGTGAAAGGAGTGAACATAAAAGGGATTCAAATATTTGAACTCGAGATGATGATACATGTAATCCATACTCGAACCAAAATTGATCTATCAAACATGCATACTCATATGAATTCACGCGCATCTATGTTATTTAATATGTAGATATTACTAATCCATACATTTTAGTAGAACATAATTTGGTTTAATTTTTTTGAATTCAACCTTATGATTTTGAGATCATTGTATTTGTAAATCATATTATACATATAAAGGAGCAGAATTATTTGTTGTGCTTTTGAAAGTATATATAAAAAATGATGTATATGGAATTTAATTCCAATCAAAAATGGATCCCGCCCGAAAAAAATAGAATAAAAATGGGATTCGAATTGAGTTGGTACGGTAAACGTGCACTCTCCAAAATTTGAATGAAGCAGGGAAAGTCGCAGTAACCGCCCGAAACCAAAATCTACGAGATGGAAATTACTACTGCCTATCCCTGCCACGCAAAGCCTATCTGCTGGATTTCTATAGGTTTCGATAGGGGTAGGTTTGTAATTTCACCCAAACGTGACATACACGATGGATGAGCTGATACCCCAATGCTGCCGTCCATTACAATAGATCGACCTCTCTCATCCACGGCTTGGGACCGGGATCCTTGCATCCCGTGCTCTCGCTTCATCCCTGCCGTCGTCCACCTTGCCAGCGCCGCTCCTACGACCGTCTCGTCCACCGCGCCCTGCCGCCACCGTCTACCCTCCTAGATCTGCTTCCAAGCCGCCGACAGCCATTGCTACCGCAGCACCGTCAAATTCTCAGCTGATGCATACAAGGCGGCACACCAGAGGCGACACTCTTTTGTATCTACTCAACTTATTTACCGCAGCAAGAAAATAGATCGCCACTCCTTTAAATTGATTTCTTGTCTTGGTTGTGAAGTTGCCTTTGTCCAGTTTGCACCATCAGATCCACCATGGCACACTCAACACTATACTCCCAATGCTTATGGTTTTCCCCTTTTATATTACACACTAGTTAAATCACAGTAGACTAAATTTCAAAATTGGGCCAGTCGATTTTTCAGAGCTCGCCGGAGTTTTCCAGTGCAAACGAAGGGGCTCGTGTGGTTGTGGGGGGCGGTGGTGGGGACTCGAGGAATGAAGAAAACTCGACGTGGGTGGGGGCGGGGTGGGGGTGGGGGTGGCGGAGGAACACAGGCGGTGGGGGCCGGTGGTCCGGCCGGCGGCCCGTGCGGTGTTCTATATGGGAAGAATCAGAGACGAGAATGAAGAAGGGTTAAGAGACGTAGGATCTTCATCCAACCGCCTGAAATGGTTGAGAGACAGTAGGGAGTTGCATTCTTAATGCGCTTTGGTTCATCATCTGTGGGTATTGTGCAACCAACATTTTATTATCCAAAATCCGCTTGCTCTTCTTTACCATGTTCCTTTTCCATTCTTCTTTAATATGTACTCTCTCCATTCCTAAATACAAGTATTTGTATAGATTCCACCATGGACTAGATATGGAGAAAAATGAGTGAATCTACACTCTAAAATGTATCTGGATACATCTGTATGTTATCCATAGTGGAAATCTCTACCAACACTTATATTTTGGAACGGAGGGAGTATGATAGTAGTACAGTATGTTCCTTGTACTGAAGATGAGCAGGGACATTTGCAGTGTAGAGGTCTATAAGGTCAGTTGTGATGGACACTTTGAGCCTCTTTGATTCGTAGGATTTTGTAAACATAGGAATATGATTTGTAGTGGCTTGCCCACTTGAATCCTATAAGAATAGCAAAGAAATGCGGGGACCAGTGTCGCCTTTGAGAGTTACACTAATATTAGCAGTACCGCACCTTCAGTTGAAGAGAACTGGTATCCGAAGCCTTTCTAGCCGTACCAGCAGTACTAGCACATATATTCCAGCAAGTTCCACTTTGCTGATTTTGCTCTCATGCTTACGGTTTTCCCGTTATATCTGCACTATGATCTGTGTAGCTGCTTTGGGTCGTACTAGCAGCAGTCCACTCTTGAAGCTAAACACTGCAATGACTCACAAAATTGGCACCAAGGCATTGAGTGCCATTCTGGATGCAATGAAACTGATACGCTCCCCACCTATTGGTTCTTGTTCAGAATATGATCCTAATGACTATTCTAACCTCGAGGAGCCAAAGGCAGATGGCCTGTCCTGTTTACCCATCAAGGTGCCTGTTCTAATTTGGCAAGGTTTTATTGATTGCACGTATCTTGCATATGTTGTCTTGCATTTCTTCTACTTTTTTGCACCGCCATCTGCTTAGTTTACTCATCATATATGTCGAGATGCCATGCCCATCCATTATCAATACATATTCCATCTGTCGTCATACCATGTTTTTCCACTCAAATGATGTTCTTGTGCATTAGACATCAAAAAGGAAGAGGGTGATTGCCGAACCTGAAGGAGCACTAGCAAAGTCCTTGGAAAACATGATGGTGCCGGAGAAATCAGACAACACCCCACTTATATTGGTTGTACAACCAGTGACACAAAACGTAGGACCGACTCCAGCAAACTGTACCCATACTTCACTGGCCACACCACTAGCCCCACCACACATGACCTGCACTCCAGCAAAAGGTATACGGATTTCATTTGCCATAGCACCAGCTATACCACAGAAAAATCCCACTCCAGCAAAAAGTACAGCAAGTCCACCAGCCGAAGACCTATCCCAGCTATAGAGACGGCCAATTCCTGCAGATTGGAACCCCATTCCAGTTATTCCCAGTTTAAAAGACAATGCTTTCAATGTTGTTAGGGACTACGTGCATATATTCCCATCATGGGAAGGTTATAGTGAAGACAAACACCATTTTCACATCTTCCTGTCCAACTTACGTGTAAGTGCTATTATTCATGGTTATTATTTTCCCGTTTTCTGCTGATTGAACACATCAATGATTTACATTACATTGTTGTAACTAGGCGAGGGTCAATTTGGATAGTCATGATGAGCAAAGCTTGCTTGTGCTTTTCAAGGAAGCATTGCAGCAGTATCGGTGTTACCTGAGGAAATCACACTTTGATGGCAAGTCTATAAATGAATTTCTGGTGAAGTCTCCTGTGCTAAATTTAGAATACATTGAATGGAAAAACCTTGTTATGCACTGGTCTCATTCCTAGGATGAGGTACTGTCTATGAAATCACATGACAATTTGAGCTTCTACTTTTCCGCATGTGCCTTATGGATCTTTTTTGCAGGAAATCTGCTCGAAGAAGAATTCCGGTTTGAAAAGAACGACAGGATATCCCAAATATGCTGCCTGCTGCTTTGCTCTTGTTAGTACTTGTTGTCCTGTATCACTGTACTTGGATACATACCTGGTTCATTATGTGACAGCAGTATGCATGATAGCTTGCTTATCAATTGTTCGCTCCAAATTATCTGATCTGTATGAATGGTTACATTAGTGTAGAATATATCTAATGCTAATGATTTTTTTAGCTCGGCATTGCTCTTGTAAGTACATGCTGTCCTTTATTAGTGTACTTATATTGACAGGTAGTTGTTCATGTACCATCACTCTATAGCTTATTTTCCTTTTCCCTCCATTTTCTACACATCAGATCTATATTTACTCTTACCACAAGGTTGGATAACACCGATGGTACTGAAGAAGTTTAGTTGTGCATTGCTCTTGGCTATACCTTTTGCTTGTGTCGCTGCACTTACATTTATAGCTACTTGGTTATGTAGCATCACTCTTCATCTTATCTTAAATATTCTCCATTTTTCATATATTATCACATCTATATTTACTCTTAACAAAATGTAGAATAAAGGCAATGCTTATGAAGAAGATTATATGGTAAACTTCTTGAATTGCCCCCCCCCCCCATCAGCATGGACAAGGGCTTTATAGAGCCTGTCTTCACCAAGAATGTAAGTTTGTCCTTCTCAAGCCTTCAAACTTTTTTGTGTATATTTGGTTAGGCATGATTGCAACAACTGTTTATTTGATCAAATTGCATGTTTAAAGTTTATTATGTAGTTCATAAACAAAAGTTTGTCCTTCTCAATTTCAGTTTTCAGTTGTACAACCAAGTTCCTTCTTCATGCCATGTAAATTAAACTATACAGAGCAAGTGATCTTCTTTTGCACTGCATGTATGCTTCTGTTCTTCATCCGTAATCCAGTGGTGTGGTGAACCTACCCACTACAACACAATGTCATATTCTCTAGTGTCTTAACTATGAACAATGTCATATCATTCTACTATTATTTAAACTGTCTCTTTATTTGCCAATCTGAAATGGGATAAATTGATAGCACACTAACCTTTGATACTTATGAGTTCTTGATCTGTAATCCAGTGGTGTCGTGAAGTTGACAACTCCTTCACAATGTCATTTCCTGCCATGTCTTGACCTGAACAATACCATATTGTGTTAATGCAATTTTAAACTGTGTCACTTTATTCGTCAGTAAGAAATGTGATGAATTGTCAGCACTGATACTTTTATGTGCAAAACCTATCATCTGTCTGCTTGTTTATCTTTCAGAGTGAGGAAGATATAAGTGTTAAGCAAGCGCAGTCTCATCAGCTTGCTCAGCTGCTTGCGCTGCAGCTCCCCAGGAGGGCTAACTTTTATTGAACTCTGTTGAAGTGTTGTTAGTTCTGTATATTATTTTGTCAACGTGTTTATTTGCGCTAGTGGCGAACTTTGATGCCCAGTGTATGTAATCTGCTGTCAGCTTGTGCTTTATTATCATATTGGTGAACTTTGATGCCCGGTGGATGTAATATGCCGTAATTTCTTTATTGTATAGGCTAGGTTTTTTCTTATTCACGATGTTGCAGTTATTTTATTGTATAAAACCGGCCAAACCATAAAATTACGGCACATAGTCGGGCCGTCATGCAATCACGATGTATGATCCGCATCATGGGCTTCGTCATCTTGGTACATTAGAAGGCCAAAAGCAAACTAGCCCACTAGTAGATTCGGGCCTTTAATAGGTCGAGTAACCGCCGGCCCTCTTTTCGCAAGAAAACTCAATGGGCTTTTAGAGGATGAGAAATAGGTTGGCCCTGAAACGTACCGAACAGCTCATGGGCCCGCAGCAGCCGAAATGGACCCTGACCCATGATTGTGCGAATCAAATCACGGGCTTTTAACAGGCCAAAATTGTCTCGGTCCTTGTTTGGCCCAATCAGATTATCGGCTGCGAGCAGGCCGGATGCAAACCGGGCCGTAGTTAGGCCCATCTATATGACGGGTTTTTAACAGGCCGAAATTAATATAGGGCCGAAATGTTAAATGGGCCCTTAACAGGCCGAAACTAATATCAGGCCGAATTACTAAATGGGCCTTTAGCAAGTGGGCCCAAAAGCATAGCGTCCAGTTGATGAGCCGAATCTGATATGGGCCATAATTTATCCCAAAGCCTCTTAAAGGGCCGGACCTCATCTGGGCCGTAATTTGGCCCAGAACATGGTAGGCTTTTAATGGGTCGGATCTCATATGGGCCATTATTAGGCCCGGAACGTGGCAGGCCATTAATGGACCAGATCAAATATGGGCCGACATTTGGCCCAAAACATGGCAGCCAGTTAATGGGCCGGCCTACTAGGGTCCTCAAAATCTTGTGGGCCTACAGCTGGGCCGGCCCATTAATGTCGGCTAAATCTCGTGGCCTTTAGCTGGGCCGGCCCATTATTATCCACAAAAAATCTTGTGGGCCTTTACCTAGGCCGGCCCATTATGGCACACAAAAATCTTGTGGGCCTTTACCTGGGCCGGCCCATTATGGCCCGCAAAATCTTGTGGGCCTTTACCTGGGCCGGCCCATTATGGTCTGCAAAATCTCGTGAGCCTTTAGCTAGGCTGGCCCATTATGGTCTGCAAAATCTTGTGGGACTTTAGTTGGGCCGGCCCATTTAAACTTTATGGGCCGGTCCACGTGTCAACATATCATAGACGCATCTCGCCCATTGCATGAGTGACACCTGTGCCAACGTGGAGCTGACACATGTTTCCTCTAGCCAATGATGATATTACACATGGAAAATCCCCATTGGTCCGGTCTATTAACGGGTTATCGGATCCAAAAGCGGACCCGATAGCTTAACGGCGTTCCGTTACGGTGGATGCCACGTGTTGGTCACCCTTGATGAAAGCACTTCTGTGACGCGCGATTTATTGTCATGGAAGTGGACACTTCCGTGATGATAATTTTGGTAATGTCATGGAACACTTCTACAACAACACAGGTATGATTATCTTGATTCTGTCATAAAATCGTCATGGATGTACATGCATGACAAAAAACGTGACCTACTGTGACAAACACGTATAATCACAAAAGTGTATTTTTTCTGTAGTGCAACCCACGTACAATGCTAGAGACACATGCACGTAAACAAATACTATTGGGAAATTGGAAGATTACATAGGCATACGTCAGTGACAAGTAGACTGTTTAACTTACTGTCGTCTACTACTGACTATTACTCCACCCAAAGACCGATATCCAATATGCATTTCAATGTATTAGTTCATACAGATAGAGTAACACATTAAGCAAGAAGACATAATGTAGACAGAATAAGACCAAGGAATATGTTCAAACCCCGTCGTTTTATCGTTAGTAGCAACAATACAAATACATATATCCTTTCTATCACTGGATACGATCACGCAAGATTGAACCTACTACAAAGCACGTCTCCCATAGAAGATAAATCAATTTAACTTGGCCAAAGTAGCTCGATAGATCAGACAGAAATACAAAGCTATAAAATTACACAATAATGCAGGCTCAAGAACTCGAAACATGTCAATGAATAATTTGATCATAAACTCACAATTCATCGGATCAGAACAAACACATCACAAAATATTAGATTGGATTGATCTCAGAGGAGATAATTGTATTGAAGATGAAAAGAGAGAGAGAAAGCCATTTAGCTACTGGTATGGAGCCGTAGTTATTGTAGGAACTACTCACACATCATCATGGAGGCAATGAAGATAGCCTCCACAATGGTTTCCCCCTCCGACAGAGTACCAAAAAAGGCTTCCAGATGCGATTGCAGAAGAACAAAGGCTTGCGGCAGCGAAAGAATTGTTTTAGGTCTCGGCTCGCGGGTTTTGGAATATTAGGGAATTTATAGGGCAGATTTAGGTCAAACTGAGGCTTAGGGGGCCCACAAGCTCAGCTGGCGCGCCTACCCTCCCTAGGCGCTGTAAGGGCTTGTGGTCCCTCGTATGTCTTCTGGACTCTCCCCAAACCTTCTAGTGTCCCTATGTTCCATAAAAAATCACCGCAAAGTTTCATCGTGTTTTGACTTTGCTAGGTATGGTTTTTCTGCGAAGCAAAAAACATGCAAAAAAACATGGACATGCATTGGGCACTAAGTTAATAGGTTATCCATAAAAATAATATAAAATGACATATAATTCATACAAAAGTGATAATGTAATAGCATGAAAAAATAAAAAATTATAGATACATTGGATACGTATCAGCATCCCCAAGCTTAATTCCTACTCGTCGTCGAGTAGGTAAATGATAACAACATAATTTTTTATGTGAAATGCTACCCAACATGCTCTTGATCAATGATGTAACTTGTATATGAATATTGGGATACGAATGCTGCAAGGCATCAATCTAGACATTAAAACAAGAATACGTAAGCATGCAAGTAAATAATTTATGACCTTTCAAAAGAATGTGTCGGCGTTCTGGGAACGGGGGTCCCCAGACTTGCCTGCCTGCGGCCTGCAGCGTGGCTCGAAGGAGGCCCAGCACGGCCCATCTTCATCAACGCAAGCTCAAGACCCTCACGAGGTTCCAAGCCTCGCGGGGCGGATGACAAGGAGCTTCCTCAGGCATCGCCTCGTTAGGCTGGCTCATGAGGAGGCGGAGAGTTCAAGGCGGGGTACCTCGCGAGGTGCCCATGACGCAAGCCATGACGACCAAGGGCGCCAGTCGGGCGCCAGCCCGCGCAATGTCCTCCTTTTCCTCTTTGGTGCAAAGGGAGCAAGTGCAGGCGAGAGCATCAAGCAAAGGCGTCCATTTCGGTGCAACAAGACCAAGACCAGCCCAACGGCCGGAAGGAAGTCATTGTGGAGCCCAAGCCAGCGTCACCACCAGAGCCTTTGACAGGCGAGGACCAACTTTAGTCAGGATAAGTGTACCCACTGTTCCCCTTCAAAATGGCCAATTGTTGGCGCCCTTCCCGCTCAATATTTGGGAAGAGGCTCAGGGCCTTTGCCTATAAATAGGACTAGCCACCCCCAAGGTAGAGGCATCTCGATCCTGACCGAGAAACCAGTAGATAGGGAGGCTAAACTCCTCCTAGCTGTTTGTCGCACCAGCCAAGAACAGACCCTCGCGAGGCTGTTCTACCTTGTATAGTTTATCATCGAGCCCAAGAGGCAATCCACCACACCACACACTGGAGTAGGGTATTACACCACAATGGTGGCCTGAACCAGTATAAATCTTGCGTCTCTTGTGCTGTTCAGTTTGGTAGTTTAGGTCTTAGCGATTCGGCGAGGAGCGAGCCGGTAGAGGGTTGAATCTCCGCGCGCACCCCAGTGTTCGAACCTCAAGGGTCTGCCGCAATCTGAAATCCGACATTTGGCGTGCCAGGTAGGGGTGCGCCGGAATCTGCCTTCCGTCGTCTCGTTCTTCCCCGACCACCGCAACCATGTCTGACGCTCGTCGGGCTCGCGCCGAGCGCCGAGCCTCCCTCGCTTCCCATGTCGCCCAGGCGGCTCCCATCGGTGGGCGCCCTCGTCATTCCCCGTCACCTGCCGTCAACGCCGCCACCGGCCCAGTGGGGAACGGGCAGCAAGCATCGTCCCTGCATTCCCCAGTGACCTCTAGGGAGGAGCCGCGCAGCTTCTTCCTCACCCACCCTGTCGTGCCGGCTCCTTCGGTCGTCGCGGCCCTCCTGGGCGGCTCGCAGGCACCGCCCTCCAGCCACCACATCAAGGCATTCGTCCGCCGGGTCGGCGCCGCCTCCACGCGGCAGGGGGCTCCCTCGGGTCGGACGGAGCCGTTGGCTGGGCCGACCTTCGACTCTGAGGACCACCCCACCAACTCAGCCTGTTCGGGTGCGCTCCCCATGCTCTGCACGCGCACCATCTGCCAGGTGGCCGCCACCAGGACCCTCATCAACGGTGGCGCGAGCCTCAACGTGCTCTCAGTTGAGGCCTTCAACCTCCTCTGCATACCCCAGGAGCGGCTGCAACCCAGCCGGCCTTTCTCGGGCGTCGGAGGCGGGTCGGCAGCTCCTTGGGCCAGATCCGACTTCCGATGACTTTCGACACCTACAACAATTTCCGCACGGAGATGGTCGATTTCGACATCGCCCCCATCGGCCTCCCCTACAATGCCATTCTCGGCTATCCAGCATTGGCCAAATTCATGGCCGCGACTCACCCGGGTTACAACCTCATGAAGATGCCCGGGAGCAACGGCGTCCTCACCGTGCCCGGGGACACCGAAGGTGCGCTAAGAGTGCTCAAGCTCACCCTCAAGACGGCAGCGGCGGTGCAGCCCGTCGACGCGGAAACCTCCAAGCCCAAGGGGGCTACGCCGACCAAGAAGAAGCAGTTGTTCACCCAAGACAAGGCGGAAACCAAACAGGTACCTATCGACGAGGACGGGTCCACTGACGCCACTTTCACCATAGGCGCCAACCTCGAGCCAGAGCAGGAGGAAGCCTTGGTCAAGTTCCTGCATGCAAACAAGAAGGTGTTCGCCTGGGAGCCCAATCAGCTGGCAGGGATCCCATGGGGCGTAATCGAGAACCACCTCAACGTGTTTCCCAACGTGCGTCCCGTGAAGCAGAAGGCGAGGAGGCAATCCACTGAAAAGCAGGCCTTCATCATCCAAGAGACCCGCAAGCTAGAAGCCGCGGGGGTTATTCGCGAGGACCGATACCCGGATTGGTTGGCCAACCCCGTGGTTGTGCCGAAGAAGGGAGGAAAGGAACGCATGTATGTCAACTTCACCAACCTCAACAAAGCATGCCCGCAAGATCCGTTCCCGCTCCCTCGCATCGACTAGATCGTCGATTCCACCGCTAAGTGTGACCTGTTATGCTTCTTGGATGCCTGCTCCGGGTATCACCAGATCAAGATGGCGGTGGAAGATGTGGAGAAGACGGCCTTCCTAACCCCATGTGGGGTGTACTGCTATACATGCATGCCATTCGGACTGGGCAACGCGGGGGCGACCTTTCAGCGGCTCATGCACATCACCTTGGGCCCGCAGCTCGGGAAGAATGTGGAGGCTTACGTCGATGACATCGTAGTGAAGTCTCGCGAGGCCAAGACCCTGATACAAGACCTGGAGGAAACCTTCGCGAGCCTCAACGTGGCGAGCCTGTGACTCAACCCGGAGAAGTGTGTGTTCGGAGTCCCCTCGGGCAAGCTATTGGGTTTCCTCGTGTCCCACCGAGGCATCGAGGCCAACCCAGAAAAGGTCAAGGCAGTTGAGGACATGAGCCAACCAAAGACCCTAAGGGAAATGCAGAAGCTCACGGGGCACGTGACGGCGCCGGGGTGCTTCATCTCCCGATTGGGGGAGCGGGCGCTGCCTTTCTTCCAGCTGATGAAGAAAAAGGGGCCCTTTGAATGGACTGAAGAGGTCGACAAGGCGTTCCAAGATCTCAAGAGATACCTAACCAGCCCTCCAGTGATGGTGGCCCCGCGCCCTCAAGAGCCCTTGGTACTCTACCTCGCCACCACTCCCTACTCCGCTAGCGCAGCCCTGGTGGCAGTTAGAGAGGAGCGTCGGGCCAAGACCACGGCAGCCACCCGAGCCAAGGCAAAGCTGGATCAAAAGGGACTCGCGGAAGTCACCACCATGACTGAGGAAGATCAGCCGTCGCAGCAAAGCGCACCAGGGGCGGGAGAGGCCTTTCCTCCAGGCAATCAGCTTCTGGAGGCTCCACCACCTCGGGAGGCACCACGGCCTTCCGAGGACGCCACCAGCACCGATGCCCCAAGCCTCGTCGAGCACCCGGTGTACTTTGTCAGCACGGTGTTACGGGATGCGAGGGCACGGTACCCCATGCCGTAGAAGCTCCTCCTCGCGCTGCTAGTGGCTTCACGCAAGCTGCGGCACTACTTCCAGGGTCATCCGATCAAGGTTGTCTCGGCATACCCCTTGGAAAGGGTGCTCAGGAGTGCTAACTCAGCCGGAAGGGTCGCCGAGCGGAACATTGAGCTGCAAGCATTCCAGCTCGAATTCAGCATGACCAGAGTCATCAAGGGGGCCGTGCTGGCAGATTTCGTGGCCGAATAGACAGAGGCACCGGGCCTCAGGGCCGGCGAGGATCGATCCCTTTCCCCAGGAAGCGAGGCGCCAGAAGGCTGGGTCATGTACTTCGAGAGAGCGTTCTCCAGGCAGGGCGCTGGGGTTGGGGCGGTGCTCATATCTCCCACTCAGGACAAGCTCTACCACGCCGTGCAGCTCTGTTTCCAGCAAGGTAAGAAGGTCTCCAAAAATATAGCAAAGTACGAGGGATTGATAGCGGGCATGAAGGCCGCCGCTGCCCTGGGAGTGAAGCGTCTTACTATCAAGGGTGATTCGCATCTCCTTGTCAATTTCTCCAACAAGTTATACGAGCCGAGAGATGAGCACATGGAGGCCTACCTTGCGGAGGTCCACAGGATGGGGAAGCAGGTCTGGGGGCTGCAGCTACAGCATGTGCCCCGCGGCACTAATCAGGAGGCCGACGACATCGCCAAACGAGCCTCCAGGAGGTTGCCCCAGGAGCCGGGCGTCTTTGAGGAACGGCTCTTCAAGCCTTCAGCCCTGCCACCATTGTCGAGCACAGCATAGCCTCGGGTGGAGCTTCCTCAGCCACCTGCCTCGGGAGCCCCAGCCTATGGCCCGGCCTCAGGAGCACGCCTGCTCCTGACGATGGAGCCTCAGGAGGGGTGCTGGATCACAGAGCTCAGGAGCTATTTAACGCGAGGGACCTTGCCGGAGAAGGAGGAGGAGGCAGAGCGTGTGGCCCGACAAGCTACAGCATACTGCATCATGGATGGAGAGCTCTACCGGAAACAACCGAACGATGTGTCCCTGCGTTGCATCACTAGGGAACAAGGGAAGGAACTGCTGGCAGATATACACGGTGGAGACTGTGGGCATCATTCGTCGTCACGGACCCTCGTCGGCAAGGCATTCCGCAGCGGTTTCTATTGGCCCACTGCGCTCAATGACGTTGTTGAACTTGTGAAGGCTTGCGAGGCCTGCCAATTCCATGCAGAACAGATCCATCAGCCGGCAGGAGGTCTGCAAACCATACCCCTCACATGGCCATTCACGGTCTAGGGGCTGGATATCCTGGGCCCTTTTCCTCGGGCGCCAGGGGGCTATCGCTACCTCTACGTCGCCGTGGACAAGTTCACCAAGTGGGCTGAAGTCGAGGCCATCTGCACCATCCCTGCTGGTTCAGCGGTCAAGTTCATCAAGGGCATCGTGAGCCGGTTCGAAGTGCCGAACCGCATCATCACTGACAACGGTTCGCAGTTCACTAGTAACCTTTTCAAAACATATTGTGCTAACCTTGGGACACAGATATGCTACGCTTCGGTGGCGCACCCCCGAAGCAACGGCCATGCCGAGCGGGCCAACGCAGAGGTCCTGAGGGGCCCCAAGACCAGGACATTCAAGAAGAAACTGGAGGCTTGCGGCAGAGGCTAGTATGACGATCTTCAGTCCGTGCTGTGGTCCATCCGCATAACCGCGACCAAGCCGACTGGGGAAACCCCCTTCTTCCTGGTCTACGGAGCCAAAGCAGTCCTCCCTCATGAGGTCAGACGTCGATCCGCGCGGGTCCTGGCATTCGATGAGACGTTGCAGGACGCCATGCGGGGGACAGACCTTGTGCTGGGGGAGGAGCATCGTCGAGAAGCTGCGCTGCGAGCAGCAAGGTACCAGCAGGCACTCCGGCGATACCACTACGCAACATCCACCCCAGAACTCTCGAGGTAGGGGACCTCGTGCTCCGGCGGGTCCTCTCCAGGGAGGGACTGCATAAGCTCTCTCCTATGTGGGAGGGACCGTTCAAGGTTGTTCATGTTTCCAGGCCCGGCTCCGTGCACTTGGAGACTCAGGAGGGAGTACCTATACAGAACGCGTGGAACATCCAGCACCTCCGGAGGTTTTACCCCTGAAAAGGCCCAGAGCCTGTGAAGAAGGCAAATGCCTGTGAAGCTCATCTTTTTGGGAAAGGCCCAGAGCCTGTGAAGAAGGCAAATGCCAGTGAAGCTCATCTTTTTGGGAAAGGCCCAGAGCCTGTGAAGAAGGCAAATGCCTGTGAAGCTCACCTTTTTGGGAAAGGCCCAGAGCCTGTGAAGAAGGCAAATGCCTGTGAAGCTCATCTTTTTGGAAAAGGCCCAGAGCCTGTGAAGAAGGCAAATGCCTGTGAAGCCCATCTTTTGGGAAAAGGCCCGGAGCCTGTGAAGAAGGCGAATGCCTGTGAAGCTGTCGCATTTTGGAAAGGGCCCAGAGCCTGTGAAGAGGGCCAACGCCCGTGAAGCTTGCTTCCCTGAAGAAAGGCCCAGAGCCTGTGAAGAAGGCCAATGCCTGTGAAGCTCGCCGCCCGTGGCACTCTCACGTAATAATGAGTTGGGGCTATACACGCCCCGGAGTCTCAGGGGTGCCGGCCTCAGGCCCTGGGGCTCCCTCCCACGCCCAGTGGTAGCACTTAGCTCCGCGCTGGTGAGAAGACGTCGAAGACTAGACTAGGCGCCGGACGCGGCTTTTTCATTTGCTTTCTGTAGTTGGCTAGTTCATTCCCATTTGGAGTTTTTATCGAAACTATCACTGCCTTTTGATCCGTGGTTCTTCGACTTTTTTTGCTCTCGTGCCTCGATTTCTCTTGCACGGGGGCTCGCGAGGCAGAAGCCCCGGGAGCCCTCGCGAGCGTTCTTGCCCCTATCGCTCAAGTTTTCACGACCCGGGACCACAGTCGGAGCACCCCTCCGGACCGGCCTCACGGGCACCACGACGCAAACACAGGGCCTGGGTCGGTCGCCTCCGTGGCCGAGGCCAGGGATTACTTACGAATGGGCGTACAACAGAAAGGAACAATACCGGAATAACAAAAGCAGTACAATGATTGACGGTGTTAACCCAAACGCGCCCCCGTGGGGCCACACATTGCTGTCCTTTTTGTGCAGGAGAAAAGAAAAGAAAAGAACAAAAGCAGGCGAAGCACGTCCCGCGCCGGCCCTCTTGGAAGACTCAAGCTGCCTTCGGAGCTCAGGCGGACTCCCTCTCGCGCTTCACCGGGGCGCGACGGCGAGTAGACCCGCTGCCACCCTCCAAGCAGACGCGGCGGCGTGGAGGCTGGCCACGGCCGCTGCTAGAAGAGTCACTACCCGGAGAAGAGCTAGTGAAGCTTGAGGAGTCACGGGCGTCGCCAGCCGCCCGCACGCTGCCCTCTCCGTCCACGCCGGGGCTGAGTCCCCGGCCGCGGTCGTCTTCTTCGGGGCAGCACCCCACGCGGCGACCATCTTCCCCAAACACCCTCACGTAGAGGGTGGCGTCGCCGTCGTACTTGAAGTGCAGGGAGCACCAGCGGCGGAGACCACGTGCGCGAGCAAACGTCTGCCAGCCACGGGTCAGGGACAGGTTCCCTGTAGCAAAGACCTCCAACGAAGCCCACGAAGCCCGGCTGTAGCAGCCATCCGCCTGGAGCCAGAGGCCACCCAAGGCGCCAGCTGGGAGCTCACCCAGGAGGAAGCAAGGGAGCTGAAGCCGGACGTCGGACGGCTCTACCACCCACACCATGAACTCCGGCAGCACCTCCGCAGTGTGGAGGCGCGGCCTCGGGGGACGCATGGCCGGAGCACGCCCGCCGACCATGGCCAGCCGCTCATCACCGCGCTGAGAGCCACCTCCGCGACCACGGGGGACCGCCGTGGAGGCCACAGGATGCTTGCGAGGGAGACCTCGACCGCGCTTGGGCGGGGGAGAGGAAGACTCGACCTGGCGGGCCTTTCCTTTCTCTGCGGCCGAAAACTTCCTTGGTGGAGCCATAGAGAAGAAGGGGAAGCAGAGGGATAGACCGGAAGGGCGCGCGCCATTCCATACTTATAGCCAGCGAAGGCCAACCATCGACCTCCATGATCACAGGTAATCATGACCCACTTTGCATGCAGGGACTTGTCGGATCCGTGCGGTTACCAAGGCGTCGTGGGGAAGCGGAGTCGCCCCCGACCAATCGACTGCCACGCGGCACCCAAGGCCGCAGGCTGTTAGGGCCCGCGACACTTCGCACTTGCCCTTTCGCCTCTCTGCTCGGCCAAGTTCGGGCGCGCCGTGGGCCCGGGGGCTACTGTCGGCGTTCTGGGAACGGGGGTCCCCAGACTTGCCTACCTGCGGCCTGCGGCGTGACTCGAAGGAGGCCCAGCACGGCCCATCTTCATCAACGCAAGCTCAAGACCCTCGCGAGGGGCCAAGCCTCGCGGGGCGGACGACAAGGAGCTTCCTCAGGCATGGCCTCGTCAGGCTGGCTCATGAGGAGGCGGAGAGTTCAAGGCGGGGTACCTCGCGAGGTGCCCATGATGTAAGCCATGACGACCAAGGGCGCCAGTCGGGCGCCAGCCCGCGCAGTGTCCTGTTTTCCTCTTTGGTGCAAAGGGAGCATGCGCAAGCGAGAGCATCAAGCAAAGGCGTCCATTTCGGTGCAACAAGACCAAGACCAGCCCAACGGCCGGAAGGAAGTCATTGTGGAGCCCAAGCCGGCGTCACCACCAGAGCCTTTGACAGGCGAGGACCAACTTTACTTAGGATAAGTGTACCCGTTGTTCCCCTTCAAAATGGCCAATTGTTGGCGCCCTTCCCGCTCAATATTTGGGAAGAGGCTCGGGGCCTTTGCCTATAAATAGGACTAGCCACCCCCAAGGTAGAGGCATCTCGATCCTGACCGAGAAACCAGTAGATAGGGCGGCTAAACTCCTCCTAGCTATTCGTCGCACCAGCTAAGAACAGACCCTCGCGAGGCTATTCTGCCTTGTATTGTTCATCATCAAGCCCAAGAGGCAATCCACCACACCACACACTGGAGTAGGGTATTACACCACAATGGTGGCCTGAACCAGTATAAATCTTGCGTCTCTTGTGCTGTTCAGTTTGGTAGTTTAGGTCTTAGCAATTCGGCGAGGAGCGAGCCGGTAGAGGGTTGAATCTCCGCGAGCACCCCAGTGTTCGAACCTCAAGGGTCTGCGGAACCCGAAATCCGACAGAATGATGTTAAAGAAAGTGATCCATACACACTTATTCACGATAAGCATGGCACACTCAGTTTTCCTTGCATAGTGATACCAAATTAAGAACAACCCCTGTGCCAAACCAATAAATTAAATCATACTTTTTCTCGCTTCCACTTTCAAAAGTTTTATGCAACACTTGAGAATGAACCAAGGCCTTTATTACTTAGGACGACAAAGAGAATGATGATTGGGGTTTGTAGGAGAAGACAAAAAAGGTATACAAAAGTTTCACATCAGCGAGGCAAGATCGTTAGGCAATGGAGAGGCCTTACAATCAATGTTGATGCTAAGAGAAGGGATTGCCATGCAACGGATGCACTTATATCTATAAGTGTATGAAAGCTCTCTATATGAAACTAAGTGGGCATGTGATATGCCTCCAACGTATCTATAATTTTTGCTTATTCCATGCTGTTATATTATCATTCTTGGATGTTTTACAATCATTTTATAGAAAATTTATGTCAGTTTTTGTGACTAACCTATTGACATAGCGCATAGTGCCACTTGCTGTTTTTTGCTTGTTTTTTACTTCGCAAAAAATCAATACCAAACGAAGTCCAGATGCGGCGAAACTTTTTGGAGAATTTTCCGGGTAGAAGACACCTGATGGGCCAAAGAAGTACCAAAGTGGGCTCCAAGGGGAGCACAATCCACCAGGGCGCGCCCAGGTGGCTTGTGCCCACCTCGGTGGCCTCCCGCATCGCCTCTTCGCCCTATAAATCCCCAAATATTCGAGAAACCCTAGGGGAGTTGACGAAAGACAATTCCAGACGCCGCAAGTTCCAGAACCATGAGGTCCAATCTAAACACCATCCAGAGGGGTTCATCATCCTCATTGGCGCCTCTTCGATGATGCATGAGTAGTTCATCATAGACCTACCAGTCCGTAGGCAGTATCTAAATGGCTTCCTCTCTCTCTCTCTCTATCTCTCTCTCTCTCTCTCTCTCTCTCCCTCTCTCTTGATTCTCAATACAATGGTCTCTTGGAGATCTATTTGATGTAACTCTTTTTTGCGGTGTGTTTGTTGGGATCCGATGAACTTTGAGTTTATGATCAGATCTATATCCATGAATACTATTTGAGTCTTCTTTTGATCTCTTATATGCATGATTATTTATAGCCTCATATTTATTCTTTGAATCTTTGAGTTAGTTAGGCCAACTAGATTGATTTTTCTTGCCATGGGAAGAGGTGCTTTGTGATGGGTTCGATCGTGCCATGTTCTTTCCCAGTGACAGAAGGGGCAACAACACACACATGCATCGTTGATATTAAGGATAACAAGATGGGGGCTATTCCAACATGAATAGATCTCGTCTACATCATGCCATCATTCTTATAGCATTACTCCATTTCCCCATGAACTTAATACACTAGATGCATGTTGGATAGCGGTTGATGTGTGGAGTAATAGTAGTAGATGCAGGTAGGAGTCGGTCTACTAATCTTGGACATGATGCATGTGATAGCCTGATTTTTGGCCCTTTCTTTTTCTTTTGTTTTTCCGAGGTTTTTGCCTGAGTTTCCTTTTTCCGTGGCTTTGTGGTCTGGAAACTGAAGAAGATGCCCTCTTCTTTGCTTCCAGAGTGGCTTGTCATTCCCAAATCCTTCCCTAGACCTTGTCATTTTCATCCTAGCCCAAATCCCAATATTCTTTCTATTGGGAATACTCCTTTTCTATTGAAGGAATAACTCAAATTGCCCTAGGTTGTGAAGCAAGCTATATTTCCATCACTCCAAAAATTCCCAAATAATTCTCATAAATTGTTTGGGTCATATCATGATCAAATATGGCAAATATTTTTGTTGCCATGTTCAAAAATAATTCCCCAATATTCCTTTTTCTATTCTGCCCTGAATGGCACTTTGTGAAGGAAGTGTCATTTATATTTTTCCTAGTGGATCCCAACCTTTTTGGGCATGTTTATATGTCCAAATAATTGCCTCATGCACAAGTTCAACTTTATTTGCCTAGCCAATCTTCCTCAGTGATTTTTCAAAGTTTCTGTCAGACAGAAAGCTTTGTGAAGGAAGTACTAGCTAGGAGTACCCAAATGAGTTGAACTTTTGCACACTCCTTAATGTGCTCATATTAACCCCTTACGCCCATTTGCAGACCCATCCAATCATATGTGTGAGCACAGGAGCAAATCTTTGTTTCTGGCAATGTTTTCAGGTTGTGAAGTGAGGGAGTCCTGGACTAGGGGGTGTCCGGATAGCCGAACTATCATCTTTGGCCGGACTCCTAGACTATGAAGATACAAGATTGAAGACTCCGTCCTGTGTCCGGATGGGACTTTCCTTGGCGTGGAAGGCAAGCTTGGCGATGCGGATATGTAGATCTCCTACCATTGTAACCGACTCTGTGTAACCCTAGCCCTCTCAAGTGTCTATATAAACTGGAGGGTTTTAGTCCGTAGGACGAAGAACAATCATACCATAGGCTAGCTTCTAGGATTTAGCCTCTCCGATCTCGTGGTAGATCTACTCTTGTACTACCCATATCATCAATATTAATCAAGCAGGAGTAGTGTTTTACCTCCACCGAGAGGGCCCGAACCTGGGTAAAAACATCGTGTCCCTTGTCTCCTATTACCATCCGCCTAGACGCACAGTTCGGGACCCCCTACCCGAGATCCGCCGGTTTTGACACCGACATTGGTGCTTTCATTGAGAGTTCCTCTGTGTCGTCACCTTTAGGCCCGATGGCTCCTTCGATCATTAACAACGACGCGGTCCAGGGTGAGAATTTTCTCCCCGGACAGATCTTCGTATTCGGCGGCTTTGCTCTGCGGGCCAACTCGCTTGGCCATCTGGAGCAGATTGAAAGCTACGCCCCTGGCCATCAGGTCAGATTTGGAAGTTTGAACTATACGGCTGACGTCCGCGGAGACTTGATCTTCGACGGGTTCGACCCACAGCCAAGTGCGCCGCACTGTCACGATGGGCATGATCTAGCTCTGCGGCCGGACAGTGCCCTGGAGGCCGCACAAGTGTCCACTCTGACCCTTAGCTCGGAGCCGACCGCGCCAATCCAGGACGGGTGGCTGGACACCGCCTCGGGGGCTGCTACCTCTACGGCGATAGAGCCGAATACCAACCCTATCCTTTGTGAAGCTCGTGACTCCAAGGTGCCGGACTCCTCTCCAGACTCCGAACCTTCCGCGCCCCTGCCAATCAAATCCGATTGGGCGTCGATCATGGAGTTTACCGCTGCGGACATCTTTCAGCACTCGCCCTTTGGTGACATCCTGAATTCGCAAAAGTGTCTCTCTTTATCAGGAGAGCCCTGGCCGGATTATGGTCAGGACGGTTGGGATGCAGACGACGAAGAAATTCAAAGCCCACCCACCATCCACTTCGTAGCCACTGTCGATGACTTAACCGACATACTAGACTTCGACTCCGAAGACATCGACGGTATGGACGATGATGTAGGAGAAGACCAAGAACCAGCGCCTACAGGGCACTGGAAGGCCACCTCGTCATACGACATTTACATGGTGTACATCCCAAAGGATGGGAATGGCGATGGAACAACGAAGGACGATCCCTCCAAGAAACAGCCTAAGCGCCAGTGACAGCGGCGCCGCTCTAAATCCCGCCACAGCAAAAATGGAGATTCCGGCACCGGAGACAATAACACCCCGGACAGTGCCGAAGACAACCCCCTCGAGCAGGTTTCAGCGCAGGAGGATGGAGAAGCCAGCCCTCATGAGAGAGCGGCAGACAGAGAGGTAGAGAATGATAATTATATGCCTCCCTCCGAAGACGAGGCAAGCCTCGACGACGACGAATTTGTCGTGCCTAAGGATCCCGTCGAACAAGAGCGTTTGAAACGCAGGCTTATGGCTACAGCAAGCAGCCTCAAGAAAAAGGAACAACAGCTTAGAGCTGACTAAGACTTGCTAGCCGACAGATGGACTAAAGTCCTTGCGACCAAAGAGTATGAACTCGAACGCCCCTCCAAGAGCTACCCAAAATGCAGGCTGCTACCCCGATTAGAGGAGGAAGCACCTAAACCTACATCACCAGCGCATAATACGGCCGACCGGCCACCTCGTGGCCGCGACAAAGAGGCCTCTCGGCCCTACACTCAA
The DNA here is from genome assembly GCA_963921465.1 of Triticum timopheevii. Lineage (NCBI taxonomy): Eukaryota > Viridiplantae > Streptophyta > Magnoliopsida > Poales > Poaceae > Triticum > Triticum timopheevii. The sequence goes on along the minus strand of OY997266.1, from coordinate 236,435,769 downwards.
GCCGCACCCCGGCGCCACTCAAAAGATACCAAGGCGCGGGAAAATGCGCCAGACCCGCGGGATATACTCGAGGACCAGGCAAGGAAAACAAGATCGATCTACGGATCGCGTGGGTGCCCCACAATACGTGATGATAACCATCATGCCGGATATGGCAATTTCGGCCGGGCCGAACATAGTAGACAAAGCTCATTTGAGCTGCGTCGTGATATAGCCCAATACAGAGGCGCCTTACACCCACTATGCTTCACAGATGAAGTGATGGATCATCAAATCCCTAAGGGTTTCAAACCCGTAAACATTGAATCATACGATGGCACAACAGATCCGGCGATCTGGATCGAGGACTATCTCCTCCACATCCACATGGCCCGCCGTGATGATCTACACGCCATCAAATACCTCCCACTCAAGCTTAAAGGACCAGCGCGGCATTGGCTTAACAGCTTGCCAGCAGAGTCAATCAGTTGTTGGGAAGACCTGGAAGCCGCATTCCTCGACAACTTCCAGGGCACTTATGTGCGACCACCAGACGCCGATGACCTAAGCCACATAATTCAGCAGCCAGAAGAATCGGCCAGACAATTCTGGACACGGTTCCTAACCAAGAAAAATCAAATCGTCGACTGTCCGGATGCAAAGGCCCTTGCAGCCTTCAAATGCAACATCCGCGACGAGTGGCTTGCCCAGCACCTAGGACAGGAAAAGCCGAAATCCATGGCAGCCCTCACAACACTCATGACCCGCTTCTGCGCGGGAGAGGATAGCTGGCTAGCTCGTAGTAACAACATGACCAAGAGCCCTGGTAATTCGGATACCAAGGACACCAATGGCAGATCGCGTCGCAAAAAGCACAAGCGCCGCATTAATGGCGACAATACTGAGGATACAGCAGTCAATGCCGGATTCAGAGGCTCTAAACCCGGTCAGCGGAAAAAGCCATTCAAAAGAAATACTCCAGGCCTGTCCAATTTGGACCGAATACTCGACCGCTTGTACCAGATACACGGCACCCCCGAAAAGCCGGCCAATCACACCAACAGGGATTGTTGGGTGTTCAAGCAGGCAGGCAAGTTAACTGCCAAAAACAATGACAAGGGGCTGCATAGCGATGACGAGGTGCATCGGCTCCAAATCATGTCTTGGGTCAATAGTTGGGTTTGCCCTGCTCCCATATTTTGGTACCTTACGTTCCATTATATCGGCTAAGGTAGCGCTGGGAAAATCACTGCGATTGTGCCCCAGTTGAGCTGGGTTGAGCACCTTAGTGGAGAAAGCTAAAACTGACCATCATGATAGGGCGAGAGTCGGGCACTGTTCGAGAGGTTTTTTCGAGTTCCTAAAGACTTATGCCGCTTAGAGAGAGGAGCTGGCTTTGTCCGGCCCAGGCGTGGATAGCGCCCCGCATTCGGTCTTCCGAACACCAGGGGCTTCGCCGAAATTTAAAATTATAGAATTCTATGGCTAAGTGGGAGTGTTCAAGCATTATAAGTCCGGTTGCCTCGTTTGTTGTGTTGAGCGCCTCCCTCGAAGGACCCAAGAATGGGAACAAGAGCGCTCAAGTTTATCCCGAACACCCCAGCACTCGTGGCATGGGGGCTGAAGCCAACGACTTGCCATCTCTCAAATTTTATAAACGTGCTGCACAGAAGGTAATATTTTAAATTAACAAGCGTTGCTTAGCGCATACGAACAAAGTTTTCAGCGCACATGATAACAAACGCGAGTCTACTCAAAAATTACATCTTTGGAGCACTCACCCGCTATAAGGTGGGCACCCTTCAGGACACCCTTATAGTACATCTCGGGCGTGCGATACTCCTTGCCTGGCGGTGGCGCGTCCGTCACAAGCTTCTCGGCGTCCATCTTGCCCCAGTGCACTTTAGCGCGGGCAAGGGCCCGACGGGCACCTTCAATGCAGAGGGAATGCTTGATGACTTCAATCCATGGAGAGGCGTCCACCAACCGCCGCACCAGACCGAAGTAGCTCCCAGGCATGGCTTCTTTAGGGCCACAGCCGAACTATGAGGCCCTTCACGGCCTGTTCGGCCACCTTGTGAAGCTCGAACAGCTGCTTCAGTTGGTCGCTTAGGGGCACCGGATGTCCGGCCTCAGCTTATTAAGACCAGAACACCTTCTCTGTCGAGCTCCCCTCCTCGGCTTGGTAGAACGCGGCAGCATCAGACACACTACGGGGCAGATCTGTGAACGTTCCTGGAGAGCTCCGAATTCGGGTAAGTAACAGATAATTCACTTTTACATGCTTGCTTTGCATGAAGAATGCCTTACCCGCCGCTATCTTTTTTATCGCCTCAATCTCCTGGAGGGCCTTCTGGGCTTCGGCCTTAGCGGCTTTGGCACTCTCAAGAGCCGAGGCGAGCTCAGACTCTCGAGTCTTCGAGTCACGCTCCAAACTCTCGTGTTTTTCCACGAGAGCCTGGAGCTCTTGCCGCACCTCCGCCACCCGCGCCTCCTGCTTCTCTCGCTCGGTGCATTCCGCGGCCGCATTTCTTTCGGCCTTGGACACCGCTTCTTTCAGGGTCGCCACCTCGTTCGTGGCACCTGCAATACTCACGTTATTCCTGTCATTTTTTGCAACCAAATCCTTTCTATAAGGCATTACTTTAATAAGGTATTACTTACCTTCCTTGTCCTCGAGTTGCTTCTTGGCGAGGCAGAGCTCGTTCTCGGACCGCTCGAGGCTCTCCTTCAATACATTGACCTCCGCAGTCAGTGCGGCAGAAGTCAGCAGCGCAGCCTGCATTCCCATATTGACATGCTTATGTTAGACTCCTGCGTATATCTTTTTAGATCCTCAGTTCGGCTTTTCTTTCCGAACACCAAACTGAGCATCAGGGGCTACTTTCTATGCGGTACTATTTTTACATATCTTAATTACATACCTCAAAGCCTGTTAGAAGGCTGGTACAGGCTTCAGTCAGCCCGCTCTTGGCGGACTGAACTTTCTGAATCACCGCACTCATAACAGTGCGGTGCTCCTCATCGATGGAGGCGCCGTTGAGCACCTCCAGCAAATTATCCGGCGCCTCCGGTTGGGCGGAGGTCACTGGCGTTGCAATGTCGCCCTTCTTATGAAGGGGCCGGCCGCCGGACTCCGGAACCATTAAAGGTTCTAGTGCAGAGTCCTGCCTAGGGCCGAACTCAGAACCCTTTGGTGGTTGATCCCCCTTGTGCCGAAAGTCCGGGAGGTTGCCCTGCGGCACCTCCGGAACCTCCTCCTCCTGGCTAGGCCCTTTTGGGACCCCAACTCGGCGTCATCCGCAGCGCGAGGAGAGGAGACGGCCAGACATGAAGTGCTATCCACGTCCGATGGTGCCAGGGAGCCGCTCGTTGAAGTGTCGAGCCCGTCCTTGGGCAACAAATGAAACACCATGAGTTATTCTGGTATCCGGACACTTACGAAGTCGCCAGAGGCTTAGTCCTTGGTGGACACTCCTCTTCATCATCGTTGGTGTTGGTGGAGTAGTCCGGGGGGAGGGTCCTTCCCTTCTTGGACCCTTCGGCCTCCCCCGTTGGGGAGGCCTTCCTTTTCTTCTCTCCCCCCGCTGGGGAAGAGGCCTCTTTCTTCTCCTCCTTGTCTTCGCGGGAGGAGTCTGCCTCGGAGTCATCGGACGATGAGTCCGATAACACCTGACGCCGAGAACTCTTTCTGGTTCTCGTGGCTTTCTTCTTGGCCTTCTTCTTCGGCACCACATAAGGCGCCGGAGCCAGCAGCCCCGTTAATGGGTGTCCGCTGGGTCTTCTGGTAAGGGAGCCGGACAGTTAACCTGCCTGAACTTTTTCTGCGAGGCCTGTCAAAGGTAAGGGAGTTTAGATCCTGCATAGAGTCAAACTATATAAAACAAGTGTCCCATAAAGGGTAAAATAGCTTACCTCGTCGGCTTGACGCTGCGAGCTGAATCCGCGATCTTCAGTGGCGGATGCGGGAACCTCGGCGCCCTTGAACAGCACCCTCCAGACGTCTTCGTATGTAGTGTCGAAGAGCCTGCTCAAGGTCTGGTGCTGTGCCAGATCAAACTCCCACAAGTTGAAAGCCCGTTGTTGGCACGGGAGGATCCGGCGGATGAGCATGACCTGGACTGCGTTGACAAGCTTGACTTTCTTGTTCACAAGGTTTTGGACGCAGGTTTGGAGTCCGGTCAGCTCTTCCAAATCGCCCCATATCAGGCCCTTCTCTTTCAAGGAGGTGAGCCATGTGGGGATGCCAGATTTGAATTCGGGGGCCGCTGCCCATTCAGGGTCACGCGGCTCGGTGATGTAGAACCACCCCGATTGCCAGCCTTTGATGGTTTCCACGAAGGTGCCCTCGAGCCATGTGACGTTGGGCATCTTGCCCACCATGGCGCCTCCGCACTTCGCCTGCTGGCCACCCACTACCTTCGGCTTGACATTGAAGGTCTTCAGCCATAAGCCGAACTGGGGTTTGATGCGGAGGAAGGCCTCGCACACAACGATAAACGTTGAGATGTTGAGGATGAAATTTGGGGCCAGATCATGGAAATCCAGACCATAGTAGAACATGAGCCCCCAGACAAATGGGTGGAGTGGGAAGCCCAGTCCGCAGAGGAAATGAGGAAGGAACACCACCCTATCATGGGGCCTGGGGTTGGGGACGAGCTGCCCCTCGTCTGGAAGCCGGTGCGCAATGTCGTTGTGCAGGTATACGGCTTTCCTCAACTTTTTGATGTGCCCCTCTATGACGGAGGACGCCATCCACTTGCCTCCTGCTCCGGACATGACTGGGGAAGGTTGAGGCGAGATGTGCGAACTTGGGTGCTAGAGCTCGAGTGCGCGGAAATGGATAAGCAAAAGAGGAAGAAGGCGTAGGTAATAAGGTGGCCTTATCCCCTTATATGGACGGACGAAACTATGCGTCCCCACCAGCCTGGTGAAACTCGCTTATCTCCCAAGCGCCCTAATCAATGGCGCGGGTGGGTTACCCACGCCCGTATTGATGAGAATCCCGGAATAAGGGGACACGATCTCTGCTTTGACAAGACGTGCCAAGGAAACCGCTTCGCTAAACGTGCTAAGGTGGAACAATAAAAACAATTCGAATAAAGGCTTGGCCGTGGTGTGATGTCACGCCACGAAATACGTCAGCAGATTGAGAACTTGTGTAAATGTTATTCTCTCTACGGTGGTACGTGGAACTTATTTTGCAGAGCCGGACACTATCCTTGTGTTCAAAATCTTCTATGAAGAATTCGAAGGAGGAACCCGCCTTGCAATGCCGAAGACAATATGCGCGCCAGACTCGTCATCATGGAAGCCTGGTTCAGGGGCAACTGAGGGAGTCCTGGACTAGGGGGTGTCCGGATAGCCAAACTATCATCTTTGGCCGGACTCCTAGACTATGAAGATACAAGATTGAAGACTCCGTCCCGTGTCCGGATGGGACTTTCCTTGGCATGGAAGGCAAGCTTGGCGATATGGATATGTAGATGTCCTACCATTGTAACCGACTCTGTGTAACCGTAGCCCTCTCCGGAGTCTATATAAACCGGAGGGTTTTAGTCCGTAGGACGAAGAACAATCATACCATAGGCTAGCTTCTAGGGTTTAGCCTCTCTGATCTCGGGGTAGATCTACTCTTGTACTACCCATATCATCAATATTAATCAAGCAGGAGTAGGGTTTTACCTCCACCGAGAGGGCCCGAACCTGGGTAAAAACATCGTGTCCCTTGTCTCCTGTTACCATCCGCCTAGACGCACAGTTCGGGACCCCCTACCCGAGATCCGCCGGTTTTGACACCGACATGAAGCAAGTGTATTTTATATTGCTTTAAAAATCGTGATAAATTACCAGAGCATTCTTATACCCATAAACATCTCTCCACCCATTTTAGCATCATTCCATTGATCCATTTGATCACCAAAATTATTCCAAGTTTCTGTCTAGAGGAGATGTTTGTGAAGCAAGTACCAGTTTGGCTTTGCCAAATGATATGAGACTTTTTGTGCATCTTCATAAGACCAAATGACTCTGCCTTGCCCAATTTGAGCTCAAGTTGACACTCCAGGTGAGTGTTTCTTGTTGATCTTCATTTCTGGACCAAAAATGTAGTTGTGAAGCAACTGCAGTAAAACTTGGTCCATTTACCCTAAGAACCTCCAGGATGAAAGTCCTTCGATAGATAAACCTCCCAGACAAGTTATTTACTGAGATAACTAGTTGGTGTCCCCACTGCACAACACAAACACTTGGCTGCTGGTTTACATTGGAGCAAAGTGCAAATCACTTCTTTGCCCCTGTAACGATTTGTTTCCTCATTTATACTTAGGTCACTAGGATCATTCCACTGGACATGGTCGGCCCGGCCAGAACGCGCCATTTGCACCAGAGCCCGTGGTGATCATGATGGCGTCACGCACATTTCATGCTCTAGCTGGTTCTTGCCACTATGCTCGTCTTCTCCCTCCTTGTCTCGACCCCCAACCATGTCTAGTAGCTGCCCCGTGAGCCTCTCCATTGACCTGTGCCTCTGCCTCATTGCCGTCCGCCATGAATGCGTCACAAATGCCATGCCCAGCCACTGCCCTCCATCCATGCTTGGTCGGGAGCTCGCCCGTGAGCTCCAGAAGCCTCCCCTCGGCCTATATAAGGACCCCTAGACTCTCCAGCAGCTCCCAAGCCCCTCCTCGTCCCTCTTAGTCCACCGGAGCAACGGCATCTTGCCGGAGTTCGCCTCTGTCATCCATGGATGCCTCGGCCTCGCCGTGATTCTGACCAAACCAAGCCTCCTCTCCTCCTCTAGCCATGTCCACGGCCTCCCCCACCTATCCACGCACCACTCGAACCCCTCAGCCTCGCCGGAGACGGCCATACCACCAGGAACCACTGTCGGCGCCTACCTTCTGTCCTCCTCGGGTCGCCGCCCTACGCCGTCGTTCTAGGCCTCCTCGACGGCCGTTTTTTGCCTGAATGGGTGCGCATGGCCCCGCCGCACCCGCCGGTGGCCTCGCCCTGGCCGGAGTCGGCCGGAGCTGGCCGCCCCAGCGCCGTCCCCTCCTTGCTCTCCTCTCTGTTCACGAGCGAACAGGAACGAGGGGAGGAGGAAGACGATGATACGCTGGCCCCTCCCCCTGCCCCTGGGCCGCACGCGCCAGTGGCCCAGGCGCCTCAGCCCACGTGGCAAGTGGAAACGTATTTGATCGAGTACGCTTTCACTTTTTCTGTCCAGGCCCCTCTTTGAAAATCTTTTCATTGGAGATAGGTCCCTGGCAGAAAAACATCCACAACTTTTTGCCCGTAACTCCAAATGAGGTGATTCCAAAGCCTACTTCTTCGTTCGTCGAGCCCGTTCTGTTGGTCATACTTTCACTATGGTTTGACACTGTGAAAATGACCATTATGCCCTTGCCCTTATTCAGCCCTCTCCGAGAGAGAATATTTTCTGGCGATTCGTTCCGCGAGTTTCTCGCACTTCTCCCCGGTGATTTCTTCCACCCCAGGCAAGCCACAGTACCCACTTGCGTGATAGTCATGCAGTAGCCATGGTTTTCAACTTGAATCTTTATTAAGTGTTTGCTTGTTGAAAAGATGGTTATCGTTGTTCCGGTGATGTTAGATTTGCATGTTCACTTTTGTGCTATGTTGCTTTGTACTCTTTGATCATGTTATACGTGCTAGTATTTCTTTTCATATGTTTATGCTTGCTAGTAGTACATGTTGATGTTGGTGATGGTCATGCTAGTCAGTATGTTTATGCTTGCTAGTAGTACATGTTGATGTTGGTGATGGTCATGCTAGTCAGTATGCCATGCTCAGTGGATATGATTTATTGTTGATATGGTGGATAGTTATGTGATACCCTCATGATTATGTTGATATCATGTTCATACATTTTATCCTGGCTCAACATATTTGCATTCAAGTTAACTGGATTAAATTGAACTTGAACAACTATTGGCTGAGTCATGGTGCCGCTGAATCGTTGCTGACCAGTGCAACCACGATTACCGGTATGGGACGGTCCTAACTGGGTCTATTGTCGTGCCTCTCGCCGGTGCCTCCAACGAGGAAGGGTTATGTGCGCGTGCTACCCTGATCAGGTAGGTGGACATAAGCCTTGTGTGCCCATTGTTGTTGTTATGTGCACATGTCCCCGTTTGGGATGGTTTATTAATTTGGGCCACGACGGTGGTCGTTGTGTCTTGAGGTAGACACGGGGCCACCCATGACTTAACCCAGTGGGGAGTGGGTCGGAGTGGCCGGGAGAGTGTCATGGCAGTAGGACGGATTTGTCGGAACGCCATTGGTCCACCTGAATGGGAGTGCGAGGGCATGGGTTCCGTAGTGTGGGTATAGTGTACTAACCTCTGCAGAGTGTATATTAAATCTATCGATAGCCGCGCCCGCGGATAAGGGCACAGGTTGAAAGTAGGGTACACCATGAGTCAACAGTAATAAGAATAACTTGATTAATGACAACTCGTGGTTGCGATCGCCATAAGGATCACAGGCCAAGTGTTGGTCATGGTTGTGATCACCGTAAGGATCACGGTTTGAGACCAAGTGTTGGTCGTGGTTGTGATCGCCGTAAGGATCACGGTGGTATCGAGGATACCGAGTCATTGTATATTCGTGATGTTGTGTGAGAATCATGGGTAAAGATCAAGCTCCTTGTGGTCATTTAATGATTGCTACGGTATTGTTTATACCAAGCTTGATTTGATCCTGAGATGATCGTGTGATATCCGAGGTTGGTAAGTGATGCATGTGTTGGTTATGAGGTAGCTCAAGCAGAATAAGTGGTGCACATAGTGTCATCATGTTGCATGCTAGTATCGTCAGGTCATGCTCATATTGTTCTAGTTGTATCATGTTTATGTTGGTCATGCCATGTTATTCTGATGATCTCCTGATAATTCCTGTTTAACCTATAATTGACATGCTGTTGTCTATCTTGAATGCTTCTGGATTATTGTGAGCTTGCAAGTACAATCAATGTACTGACTTGGTGTGTCATGCCAGTTTGCAGGTCATTGCAGATTTGCTTGCTTGTCGTGGTTTCCTTTCGTGTGAGCTAGGATAAGCGTTCCAGTCAGAGTCCCTGCGGAGTGGAGTTCACCACCGTCGTCGTTGTTCCGCTGCTAGAGTTATTCCGCTGCTTCGAGTTGTTCTGCTGCTTGCATAGAGCAACTAAGGATGGCGTAGTATCGCCGTACCGATGTTATTCATTGTAATATTGGAGACCTTGTATTCATATTCGTGTAATAATAGAAGGCTGGTTTGTTCTATGCTAAGCAGTGCCGTATTCCAGAAGACTTCATCTCGATCTCTAGGCTGGAATACGGGGCGTTCCGGTTTTCTTTGAGCCGGGGTGCCACAATGCCTATATATTGATCATTGCCTTGGATATCGTCATAAATATTTGGTTTTCTATCAATTTACCAACATTAATTTGTTTACCCACCGTGTGCTATTTCTTGAGAGAAGCCACTAGTGAAATCTACGACCCCCGGGTCTATTGTTTATCATATGTGCTTTTTGATCTATTATTTGCCACTTTTATTTTGAGATTTATTATTCCAAAAACCCAAAAATACCTTGTTGTAATTTTATTTGCATATTTTTCTTCGCGTTTTATCGAGATCTATTTATCCAATCTATCACAATTTTTATCCCGTCAACTTGACAATTTCACGTCGTTACCAGAAAAGGGATTAACAACCCCTTATAAGCGTCAGGTTGCAAGTATTTGTTCTTTGTGTGCAGGTACCATTTACATAGTGTTGCTTGGTTCTCCTACTAGATTGATACCTTGGTTTCATAATTAAGGGAAATACCTACCGTAGCTGTGCTGCATCATCCCTTCCTCTTTGGGGAAATACCGACGTAGTTCAAAAGACATGAAAAGGAATTTCTGGCGCGTTGCCGGGGAGACATCATCAACATTGACTACTATAAGATGGTCCAAACGCGACAGTCCAATCAGAGACCCTTCGACGAAACTGTGTGTGATGCATCAATCACAAACGGTGATGTAATAAAACCATCAAAAAAAGATGCAAAACATTTGCGATGGCGGTGACATCAAACACGGCTCATGTTGGAGTTTCGTGTGTAATGGGTGGCAAATGATTAATCTAGAAGAACTGTTTGCGATGAGGCAGAACAACAGAAATGGGCAGCCATATGAGGGTGTGTGCAATATAAAACATACAGTTCACTAGGATGAATTGTGTGTGTGATTAGACAACACAATGCAAATGGTTCAACTGAACAAGATGTGTGTGATATGCGCAAACAGGTCCATATTCAGAAATGTGTGCAAAGACCAATAAAAACACAGATGATTGCTGCTAATAAGCTGTGTGATTTGCTCTGTCTACAGAAGAATAAAATATATATGGGGCAGGAAGAAGACACTTCCTCATGTCAACGATCCGCCTTTACATCTCGTAGCTTGTGTATGCGTCCTTGGCCGCGTACTTGACGTGTAGTTCATCCAGTCTCTCATGCCAAACACTGTGCTAGGCGTTCTTTTCCTTCTTGCTCCCATCCTTCATCTTCATCTAGTAGGGGTCGATGATGGCTGAGGTGAGGTCAACTAGGGAGTTCTGTTTGTTGTTGTCGCTGCCCCATACCTTGTAGTGGTCCTGGATGTTGACAAGATTCTGGCATTTCAAGCCCGAAAGCTTGAGCGCTTTTAGATTGTTTGTGGTCTCAACCGTAGCGAAACTGTAGTCGGAGCTGTCGATAAACCTGGAGAAATGCTCGTAAGGCCTTGTGGCCAGGCAGTAGTGGTAGAAAAGGACGTCATGTCACACACACAATTGGGAGACGACAACCTTCTGATCATGCCTGGCATGACCGATGGTGTACTCGAGGTCGAAGCCGACCACTTGGTACTTGTCCTCGACAAGCAACTGCTCCATAGTTTGGATGGAGCTCTCCAAGACCGGCTCATTTGTGTACACCACCGAGAGGGCCTTCCCCCTCACATGGGTGTCCACTACATGATGCGTGGTGAACTGCCCACCGTTGTCATTGTCGACCGCTGGGAGCGCCATTGGAGCCACGAGGAGCGCCATTGGAACCGTTGGATGTCCTCTCTGTATGTGTCATCATGGGTGTGCTTACTGTGTCGTGTGGCACGAGAGATGAAGGTAAATGGTAGCAAGAGTAAATAGGGGCCGGGCGGGATGGATTCTTGGTGTGTCCGCATGGCAATTTTTGCAGCGGGTAATTGCATCGTGGTACCGCGCCCGGCGCAACTGCATGCACATGAATGTGCGTGATCATGCGCCGGCCCCAAACACTGGCCGCGCGCATGGAGAGATGAAGGCAGACTGCCTGGAGGGATGTGATAAATGAGCGCGTGCGGCGGGACACGAGCAGAGCGCGCCGCGGCCGCCTCAACCGCAAGCAACCACATGCATAGAGCAATTGAACATGCATGAAATGGTCGTCCACAAGCCGCCGACAGTTGCGTCGCTGTTTAGAGAGCGACTGTGTGCTAATACCGCTGTCTTGGTCTATTAGTATCCTTTATATTATGTGCCATATTTTAACCTTAAATTTAACTAATAAAATGTTAATGCATGTTACAAAAATTATATAATTGGAAACTATGTTCAAATATGAATCCGATGATATAATCTCTCGCGACATTCATTCGTATTTTATAAGTTAAATCTGCAGTCAAAATTTGGCAGAAAAATACATAGACGACTTATAAACCAGGACGGGGGTAGTACGTAATATAATCGCAAACATTTTTATTTTATTAACCGTATGTGTACGTGTCCTTTCGTTCTCCTCTCACACGTCTTGTCATCCTGCTGTCGCAGACGGCTTAGAGCACAAGCTTGAGAAGCGCACGGGGGCGTTCTTTTGGCCAAACGGTGGTGAGCCCGTTCCCACGCAACCATGTAGGTTCCCGTGCAAGATTCCCGCCCGACTCGGTGAAATCCCCCAAAATCCCAATGCTTACCGGCCTACTATATAAACCCTCACGGCCGGTGAGTCATGCGTCGCATTTTCCCCTCACTCCATGTAGCTTATCTTCTCTGCTTCTGCCACAATCGCCAATGGCACCAGTCTATTGTCGCCGCTCAACCACTCCGCCATCATCAGAGGACAGCTCCAGTTGGGAGGCTACACCGCGGCGGCGGCGCAGTCCCCGGCATAGTGTAGTGCGCGTGGCATCCCTATTGGGTGTGCGCAGAACACCCACCACATGCTCCGCTGCTGCTGCCCGTCGGCAGCAGTTGCCGACTGCTGTTGCCGCCACCCCGCCATCTGCCGCCGTGGCCGCTACACCACCTTCGAAAGCCAGGGCCATAGCCCACTCCGCCGCCACAGCTCGAAGGCGGGTGGTGGCCGTCGTGGCCGCCACCCCACTGCCGGCCACCATGGCCATCACCCGCTCTGCCGCTGTGGCCTGAAGGCGGGAGGTGGTGGTCTTGGCCAGCACCCCATCGTCGGCCTCCGTGGCCACCAGTCCACCATCGACCGCCGGGCTCATCCACTCCGCCACAGCCGCCCGAAGGCGGGAGGCGGAGGTGGAGGCCCGCACGTGCGTCAGGGGCCTTGCGCGCGACATCGAGTTGCCGCGGGAGGAGGAGGAGCGCCTCGTCGAGCATGCAAAGAGCCTTACAGCCACTTTGGCCTCAGCACACGCCGTCGCAGAGGCGAGGAATCAGGAGATCTATGAGGAGAACCATCGCTTAGAGAGGGGTTATCTGGAGAGGTTGAGGGCATTTGAGGTCAGCGTCGCTCTAGGTGCAGCAGCGACAGGCACCATATTGCAGTTGTCTAGCTCATCAGTAGGCTCCTCCTCCTCTGCCTCTTATTGAGCGTGCTCGGTAGACGAGAGGCTGCCGGAAGTAGTACAAACCCCTCCGTAGTAGTAGTAGTATTTAGGGGCTAAGTTGTTCAGTTCATCTAACTATAGATGTGGTGGAATTGTACAACGTACTTAAACTTAGTTAGTATATATAGTTGAACTAGCTATTTCAGTACGTGGTTGGCAAAAATTGGGGAAAAGTTTGGTCGGTCCAGCTGCCGAGTTGAACTATTTGTATAATGAACAACTGCTTAATCTATGAATGAAATCTATGCTTAATTACTGAATTTTAGTTGCAAAAATTAGATAGTGCTAGTGATTTTTAGCTACATATTTTGACAAATCGCAGTGTTACAAGGTTGACAAATGGCAATGTTACTAGATCAACAAATGTCAATCTTTCCAGTTTGACAAATGGCAATATACCCAATATGAGCGATGCAAATCTTGCCAAATTGTCTGTACGTGGTTGCACACGGATCATCCAGAACAACCGTCTGCATTGAAGGGATGTATAAATCCTCATCAGCACATTTTCTCTTGGCTTAGCGCCGAAGTCTAGCTTTGCACATCATATTCAATCTGAACCGTTTGCATTGAAGAGATGCACAAATCCTGTGCTGCGAATTTTCCCTTGACTTACTGGGGAAGACCATAGCTCTCACTTTGCATACGGGTGTTCTATCTAAAATTTTTGCGATCAAGAGTTGCACAAATCCTGCTCGTCACATTTTCCCTTGGCTTCCTCGGGAAGCTGTCGGTTTGCATACGGGTGTTCTAACTAAAACGTTTGCGATGAGTGTTTTATATTTAAAACCGTTGATCTTTTTTGTAAAAGAAAATCGTTTGATAAGTCTGTACATTAAGAGAGAAAAACGCAAGTTTGTTCAAACCATATCTTTCATTCAGTCACACTGCGAATTTATATTCATATGATCAAGATACAGTATTAAAAACAAAAAAACTATTTCCAACGGCGGCGGAGGCGACATGCCGCGCCGACGTTGTCATTGTCGTCCTCCGGGACGCCGTTGTTGAAGTCTTCAAGGCAACACAAAATGTTCTTCACCTGAATATCAAACATCATGTCGTGGCGCGTTCGACGAGCGGGGTGTGGGAGGACGGTAGCTGGCGGCGTCCCATGCTACTGAGGGGGGCGCGCGCACGGGCACGGGCATGGCGGGTGCAGGCAAACGCACGGGGACCGGCGCCACGGTGGGTGTAGGGGCGCGCATGGGGACATGCGCTGACATGCACACGAGCTTGAGTAGGTCCACGGAGACCTCGCTAACGCCCGCGGCTTCTAGCTCTGCGATAGTGCTCGACGACCAGCCCGTCAATGCTACGGGGATGGTCGCTGGCGCGGGCGCGGGGATGGGAGCTGGGACAGGCGGGGGGGGGGGGGGGCAGCTACCACTGCGTCCAGCTTGTTCAGTGCCATGTCCATGAGGCCCCATTCCTCCTTATTTTCTATCTCCTCCGGCTTAAAGTCGACTTCACCAAACTTGAATACTAGTGGCAGATGATCCTTCTTCGCCATGGCGTTGGTGGAGGTTGACGGGAGGGAGGGGAATGGCAGGCGAACAGTAAGGCCGCCCGTATTAAACAACGGCTCGGGCACCATTAATGGAGAGGATGCGAGGTAAGGCAGGCGGCCATGGAAGTCAAAGGGCTCGCTTCCTAGTGAGACTGCGCAGCGACAACTCGCACGGTTCCTGGTGAGCCTGCACATTGGAGGACAGCTTGTGTGCCTCTCGGTCAGCATGCGCACCGGACTATGCTCACATGCCTCCCGTTCAGTCAAGCAGCTATCCACACGACACCTCATATAGCCATTAAGAGAGATACACGTGGCGTCACGTGAATGGTTAACAGAATGCACACGATTTAAGTTATACAAACATTTGAGATGTTAAAGTGGTAGCTGTTTGTTTCAAAATGCCTTTGTTGGCTGTTATTCGGGTGCTCCTTCTCTCAAAATGGGCACAAAAAATACCACAACATGCCGGGTGCCATTCCATGATTGCATGCCAAGTTTCATGAATTTCATACGAGTTTTGGATTTACTAGTATCTCAATAGTTTGCTTGCAATCAGCGGTGCCCTGGTGTTTGAAATTCATTCAATTTCTTGCATGGGACCTAAGCATGCACCCAAGGACATAAATTTGATTTTCAACCCATTTTCTACACTGGAGCATGTGCACGTAGTTCAAATTTGAATTATACACATAAAATGCCTAGAAAACACAGTTAATTTATAAAAATGTCGTAGCAAACCCCGAAAAATCCCAAAAAATGACACAACACTCCTGTTGTTCTATGTTGACACTAGAAAAAATTTGAAAGAAAGAAGAAGCAACAGATATCGTTTCGTCCCCAAAGGTGGCACATTCCCTACCAAAACCATCAGGATTGTTGTGAGAAGCTTTGGTTTGCGAGAAGCTTATACCCAAACCTGCCCCAAATGGGACAAACAATTTACCACAACATGTTGATGCCGCTACATGATAGCATGCCAAGTTTCATCAATTTCAGACAAGTTTTGGATTTACTAGAATTTAAAATCAAAGTATCTCAATGTTTGCGGCCGAGCGACGATGGCAAGGTGCTTGACATTCATTCCCATTTCTTGCATGGGACCTAAGCATGCACCCAAGGACACAAATTTGATTTTTCAACCAATTTATATGCACTGGAGCATGTGCATGTAGTTCAAATTTTAATTATGCACACAAATTGCCTGGAAAATCCAGTTAATGTATCAAAATGTCTAAACAAACCTCAAAAAATTCCAAAATTTAACACAACACTCCTATTGTTCTATGTTGACACTAGAAAATTTTGAAAGCAAGAAGAGGCAATGAATATCGTTTCGCCCCCAAATGTGGTACGTTCCCTGCTGAAACCATCAGGATTTGTGGTGAGAAGCTCTGTTTGTCAGAAGATTATACCTAAACCTGCCCCAAATGGGACAACTTTTTTACCAAGAAATGTTGGTGCCACTCTGAGGGAGTCCTGGACTAGGGGGTGTCCGGACAGCCGGACTATCATTGTCCGCCGGACTCCAAGACTACGAAGATACAAGATTGAAGACTCCGGCTCGTGTCCGGATGGTACTTTCCTTGGCGTGGAAGGCAAGATTGGCGATACGGATATGTAGATCTCCTACCATTGTAACCGACTCTGTGTAACCCTAGCCCTCTCCGGTATCTATATAAACCGGAGGGCTTTAGTCCGTAGGACAACATACATTACAACAATCATACCATAGGCTAGCTTCTAGGGTTTAGCCTCCTTGATCTCGTGGTAGATCTACTCTTGTACTACCCATATCATCAATATTAATCAAGCAGGACGTAGGGTTTTACCTCCATCGAGAGGGCCCGAACCTGGGTAAAAACATCGGGTCCCTCGTCTCCTATTACCATCCGCCTAGACGCACAGTTCGGGACCCCCTACCCGAGATCCGCCAGTTTTGACACCGACATTGGTGCTTTCATTGAGAGTTCCTCTGTGTCGTTACCAATAGGCTTGATGGCATCTTCAACCTGCAACACTGTCCAGGGTGAGACTTTTCTCCCCGGACAGATCTTCGTATTCGGCGGCTTCGCCCTGCGGGCCAATTCGCTCGGCCATCTGGAGTAGATCGAAAGCAACGCCCCTGGCCGTCAAGTCAGATTTGGAAGCTTAAACTTCACGGCCAATGTCCACGGAGACTTGATCCTCGACGGACTCGAGCCACAGCCAAGCGCGCCGCACTGTGACGATGGGCATGATCTAGCTCTGCCGCCGAACAATGCCTTGGTGGCCGCACACGGATCCGCTTCGGCCATTAGCCCGGAGCCGATCGCCCAGATCGAGGGTCGGTGGATAGACGCCGCCCTGGGGGCTCCAACATCCACGGCGATGGAGCCGAACACTAATCTTGTCCCATGCGAAACTCGTGATTCCGAGGCACCGGACTCCGAACCTCCCGTGCCCCTACCAATCGATCCGGATTGGGCGCCGGTTATGGAATTCACCACCGCGGACATCTTCCAATACTCGGCTTTCGGCGATATCTTGAATTCACTAAAGCATCTCTCGTTATCAGGAGAGTCCTGGCCGGATTATGGCCAGGATGGTTGGGATACGGACAACGAAGAAATTCAGAGCCCACCCACCACCCACTTTGTTGCCACTGTCGACGATCTAACCGACATGCTAGACTACGACTCCGAAGACATCAACCCTATGGACGACGATGCCGGAGACGAACAGGAACCAGCGCCCACAGGGCACTGGAAGGCCACCTCGTCATATGACGTATACATGGTAGATACCCCAAAGGATGGGGACAGCGAAGGAACAACGGAGGCAGATCCCTTAAAGAAACAGCCCAAGTGCCGGCGTCAGCGGCACCGCTCTAAATCTCGCCACAGCAAAAACGGAGATTCCAGCACAGGAGATAATAATACTCCAGAGAGTGCCGAAGACAATCCCCTCCAGCAAGACTCAACGTAGGAGGATGCAGAAGCAAGCCCTCATGAGGGGGCGGCAGACGAAGAGGTTGAGGATCATAATTATATGCCTCCCTCCGAAGACGAAGCAAGCCTCAATGATGACGAATTCGTCGTACCCGAGGATCCCGTCGAACAAGAGCGCTTCAAGCGCAGGCTTATCGCCACAGCAAACAGCATAAAGAAAAAGCAGCAGCAGCTTCAAGCTGATCAGGACCTGCAGGCTGATCGATGGACCAAGGTCCTCGCGGCCGAAGAGTATAAACTTGAACGTCCCTCCAAAAGTTACCCAAAATGCAAGCTGCTCCCCCGATTAGAGGAGGAAGCATACGTACCTCCATCACCAGCGCACGATATGGCTGACCGACCACCCTGTGGTCGTGACAGAGAGGCATCTAGGCCCCCAGCCAAAACCATACCCCGACATCGCTCCAAAAGTACGAAGCCAAGAGGGAACGCGCCGGACTTGCGAGACATATTGGAGGACAAAGCAAGGCAATCCAGATCCATCTATGGATCACGTGGGCGCCCTACGACCCACGACGAATACCGTCGTGCCGGATACAATAACCCCGGCCGGGCCGAACACAGCAGACAGCGCTCTCTCGAGCTGCATCGCGATATCGCTCAATACATGGGCGCCGCACACCCGTTATGCTTCACTGACGAAGTAATGGATCATCAGTTCCCCGAAGGGTTTAAACCCGTAAACATCGAATCTTACGATGGCACAACAGACCCTGCAGTGTGGATCGAGGACTATCTTCTCCACATCCATATGGCCCGCAGTGACGATCTCCACGCCATAAAGTATCTCCCACTCAAGCTTAAAGGACCAGCTCGGCATTGGCTTAACAGCTTGCCCACATAGTCAATTGGGTGTTGGGAAGACCTGGAGGCCGCATTCCTTGATAACTTCCAAGGCACATATGTGCGACCACCAGACGCCGATGACCTAAGCCACATCATTCAGCAGCCAGACGAATCGGCCAGACAATTCTGGACACGGTTCTTGACAAAGAAAAATCAAATCGTGGATTGTCCGGACGCAGAGGCCCTTGCAGCCTTCAAACATAACATCCGGGACGAATGGCTAGCCCGGCACCTAGGGCAGGAAAAGCCGAAATCCATGGCAGCCCTCACATCGCTAATGACCCGCTTTTGTGCGGGAGAGGACAGATGGCTAGCCCGCAGCAACAATCTCCGTAAAAATTCTGGCAGTCCGGATACTAAGGACAACAACGGCAGGTCACGTCGAAACAAAAACAAGCGCCGAATTAACGGCGACGATAAGGAGGATACGGCGGTCAATGCCGGATTCCGAGGCTCTAAACCCGGTCAACGGAAGAAGCCATTTAAAAGAACCACTCTGGGTCCGTCCAATCTGGACCGAATACTCGACCGCTCATGCCAGATACATGGCACCTCTGAAAAGCCAGCTAACCACACCAATAGAGATTGCTGGGTGTTCAAGCAGGCCGGCAAGTTAATTGCCGAAAACAATGACAAGGGGCTAAATAGCGATGACGAGGAAGAGACCCGGCCACCGAACAACAAAGGACAGAAGGGTTTTCCCCCACAAGTACGGACGGTGAATATGATATACGCGACCCACATACCCAAGAGGGAGAGGAAACGCGCACTAAGGGACGTCTATGCGATGGAGCCAGTCACCCCAAAGTTCAACCCATGGTCCTCTTGTCTGATCAGTTTCGATCGAAGAGACCATCCGACCAGCATACGCCATGGCGGATTCCCCGCATTGGTCTTAGATCCAATCGTCGATGGGTTCCACCTCACGAGAGTCCTGATGGACGGCGGCAATAGCCTGAACCTGCTTTATCAGGATACAGTGCGCAAAATGGGCATAGACCCATCAAGGATTAAACCTACAAAGACAACCTTTAAAGGTGTCATACCAGGAGTGGAAGCCAACTGCACAGGCTCAGTCACACTGGAAGTGGTCTTCGGATCCCCGGATAATTTCCGGAGCGAAGAGTTAATCTTCGACATAGTCCCGTTTCGTAGCGGCTATCACGCTCTGCTCGGGCGAACCGCGTTTGCCAAATTCAACGCGGTGCCGCACTATGCATACCTAAAGCTCAAGATGCCAGGCCCTCGTGGAGTCATCACGGTCAATGGGAATATGGAACACTCCCTCCGAACGGAGAAACATACAGCGGCTCTCGCGGCAGAAGTACAGAGCAGCCTTCTAAGGCAATTCTCGAGTCCGGCCGTTACACGGCCGGATACAGCAAAGCGCTCCCGGAGCAATCCCAACCAAGATCACCTGGCGCGATCAGAGCACGCGTAGCAATGCGGCCCCAACCCTCGCCCGCGTATGATCGCAAGAATAACACTCCGCGTACATCATTACGCTTTGGAGATACCATGGGCACAGGGGAGGGGGCACGATCACAACGGACCCATAGTGCGGTTCGACCACACCAGGGGCTCACAAATGTGCCCCTCTTTTTTTATCATTTTTCTTATTTTTTGTACACAGGACTCTGTTAACCAGAAGCCCTGTCCGGCGGTGAACCTTCCGAACTCATGATGCAACAGTCAGGGACTAACGAAGGCTGCGTCGAACACTCAGGTGGTCTCAATTACGAGCATTAAATTCAATTATATACACCAAATCCGCAGCTCATCCCTGGAGGGGGACATGTTTATTTAGTCCAAATCCCTTGCTTACCGCACTATTTGCATCAGTCCGCTCTACTTGCAGACTTTTCTTTCATTAATAATGCAGCACCTTTATGATCGCAATTGCATTACATTATATATATATATATATGCTCATTATATGACATCTGGCACCCGTATATTTTGGTACGGCATAATACACCAGGGGCTTATGTTGCCCACTCTGTGGTGTGATAAAATCCGAACACTTCCACAAGTGCGGCACCCCGAACTTATAGCATTATATGAATCGGCTCCGAATCATGTCTTGGGTCAATAGTTGGGTTTGCCCGACTCCCACGTTTTGGTGCCTTACGTTCCGTTCTGTTGGCTAAGGTGGCACTGGGAGAACCACTACGATTGCGCCCCGGTTGAGCCGGGTTAACGCCTCAGTGGAGAAAGCTAAAACTGACTGGCATGATAAGGCGAGAGACTGGTCGCTGTTCGAGAGGTTTTTTCGGGTCCTTAAAGACTCACGCCGCTTCGAGCGAAGTTCCGGATAATGTCCGATGAAGGCGTGGATAGCGCCCCGGATTCAGTCTTCCGAATACCAGGGGCTTCGCCGAAACTTAAAATTATAGAATTCTATGGCTAAGTGAGAGTGTTCAAGCATTATAAGTCCGATTGCCTTGTTCGTCGTGTTGAGCGCCTCCCTAGATGGACCCAAAAATGGGAACAAGAGTGCTCAAGTTTATCCCGAACACCCCAGCACTTGTGGCTTGGGGGCTGAAGCGAACGACTTGCCATCTCTCAGATTTTATAAACGGCCGCACAGAAGGTAATATTTTAAATTAAACAAGTGTTGCTCATGGCGCATATGAACGAAGTTTTCAGCGCACAGGATAAATAAACAGCGAGTTCACTCAAAGATTACATTTCGGGAGCACTCATCTGCAATATTGCAGGCTCCCTTCAGGACAATTTTATAATACTTCTCCGGCGTGCGATACTCCTTGCCCAGTGGCGGTGGGTCCGTGAGAAGCTTCTCCGCATCCAATTTGCCCCATTGCACCTTTATGCCGGCAAGGGCCCGACGAGCACCTTCGATACAGGCGGAGCGCTTGACTACATCCAGCCTGGGGCATGCATCCATCAGTTGCCGCACGAGGCCAAAGTAGCTACCAGGCATGGCCTGTCCAGGCCACAGCCGGACTATGAGGCCCTTCATGGCCTCCTCAGCTACCTTGTGGAGTTCGACCAGCTGCTTCAGCTGGTCGCTTGGGGGCACCGGATGGCCGGCCTCAGTATGCTGAGACCAGAAGACCTTCTCCGTCGAGCTCCCCTCCTCGCCACGATAGAATGCGGCGGCATCAGACGCACTACGCGGCAGATCTGCAAACGCCCCTGGAGAGCTCCGAATTCGGGTAAGTGTCAGGTAGTTCACATTAACATGCCTGCTTTGCATGAAAAACGCCTTACCCGCCGCTATCTTCTTTATGTCCTCAACCTCCTGAAGGGCCTTATGGGCCTCGGCCTTGGCGGACTTGGCACTTTCGAGAGCCGAGGCAAGCTCGGACTCTCGAGTCTTGGAGTCACGCTCCAAACTCTCATGTTTTTCCATGAGAACCTGGAGCTCTTGCCGAACTTCCGCCACCCGTGCCTCTTGCTTTTCTCGCTCAGCCCGTTCCGCGGCCGCACTGCGTTCGGCCGCGGACACAGCATCCTTCAGGGCTGCCACCTCATTAGTGGCCCCTGCAATACACATATTATCCTTGTTAATTTTATTTGCAACCAAAATCCTTTTCTGTAAGGTACTTATTCAAAGAGGTGTTACTCACCTTATTTTCCCTCGAGCTGCTTCTTTGCATGGCCGAGCTCTTGCTCGGACCGCTCGAGATCCTTCTTTAGCACGTCAACCTCCGCCTTTAGTGCGGCAGAGGTCAGCAGTGCAGCCTGCAAACCCATATTGACATATTTTAGGCAACCCTGCGTATATCTTGTTATAGATCCTTAGTCCGGCTTTTCTTTCCGAACACCGAACTAAGCATCAGGGGCTACTGTCTATGCGGTATTACATTACATTATTTTAACTTCTTACCTCAAAGCCTATTAAAAGGCTGCTGCAGGCTTCGGTTAGCCCGCTTTTAGCGAGCTGAACCTTCTCAATCACCGCGCTCATGATAGTGCGGTGTTCTTCCTCGATGGAAGTGCCTTTAAGCGCCTCCAGCAGGTTATCCGGCCCTCCGGTTGGACGGAGGCTGCCGGCGTCACGGTCCTGCCCTTCTTTGGAAGGGGCCGCTTGCCGGACCCTGGAACCACTGCGGGTTCCGATGTAGAGTCCGGCACGAAGTCCGGGAGGCTGCCTGACGGCACCTGCGGAGCCTCCTCCTGATGGGTCCCTCCTTGGGATCCCACCTCGGCGTCCTCGTCGGTGCGTGGGGTGGAGGCAGTCGGGATGGAATTCACATCCGACGAGGCCAATGACCCGCTCGATGAATCGGGGAGATCATCATTGGCTGGACTACGGGCAGAATGCGGCGTTAGAAGGATACTACGCGACATAAAAGAAATTATACATCACGGATCCGGATACTTACGATCTTGCCGGACGCCTGGCCCTTGGAGGCCACTCATCCTCGCCAACGTTGATGTTGGCGGAACTGTCCGAGGGGATAGTTCTCCCCCTCTTGGACCCTTCGGCCTCCCCAATAGGGGAAGCCTTCCTTTTCTTCTCTCCCTCTTCCGGGAGAGAATACTCCTCCTCGTCGTCTTCGGGAGAGGAGTCCTCGTCGTCATCAGACGCCTGATTGCGCCCTTGAACAGCACCCTCCAGGCGCCTTCGTATGTTGTATCGAAGAGCCCGTTTAGCGCCTGGTGCTGTTCCGGTTTGAACTCCCACAAATTAAATGCCCGTTCTTGGCATGGGAGGATCCGCCGGATGAGCATGACTTGGGCAACGTCAACGAGCCTGAGCCTATTGCTCACCATCTTCTTGATACATGCTCGGAGTCCCGTCACCTCCACCGGATTCCCCCACTGCAAGCCCTTCTCTTTCCAGGAGGTGAGCTGCGTGGGGATGCCAGATCTAAATTCGGGGGCCGCCGCCCATGTGGATTTTCGCGGCTCGGTGATGTAGAACCACCCCGATTGCCACCCCTTGATGGAGTCCACAAAGGTCCCTTCCAGCCAAGGGACGTTGGGCAATTTGCCCAACATGGCGCCTCCGCATTCCGCTTGCGTACCCTTCACAACCTTCGGCTTGACGTTGAAGGTCTTGAGCCACTGGCCGAAGTGGGGCCGGATGCAGAGGAAGGCCTCGCACACGACGATAAACACCGAGATGTTGAGGATAAAGTTCGGCGCCAGATCGTGGAAATCCAGGCCGTAGTAAAACATGAGCCCCCGGACAAATGGATGGAGCGGAAAGCCCAGTCCGCGGAGGAAGTGGGGGAGGAAGACGACCCTCTCATGAGGCCCGGGGGTAGGGATGAGCTGCCAATCGTCGGGCAGCCAATGCGCGATATCGCCGGAAAGGTATCCGGCGCTGCGCAGCTTGGTGATGTCCTCCTCCTTGACGGTGGAGGCTAACCATTTACCTCCCGCTCCGGACATATTCGGAGAAGGTTGAGGCGAGATGCGCGAGCTCGGGCGTTGGAGCTTGAGTTCGCGGGGATGGATGAGCAAAGGAGGAAGAAGGCGTAGGTGAGAAGGTGAATCCTTATCCCTTATATATAGGCGGACAAAACTATGCGTCCCCCACCAGCCTGGTAAAACTCGCTTATCTCCCAAGCGCCACTATCAATGGCGCGGTTGGGTTACCCACGCACGTATTGATGAGAATCCCGGAATAAGGGGAACACGATCTCTGCTTCGACAAGACGTGCCAAGGAGACCGCTTCGCTAAACATGCTGAGGTGGTGTAGTAATTCAAACAAAGGCTTGGTGACGGTGTGATGTCATGCCGCATAATACTTCAGCAGATTGAACTAAGTGTACATTTTATTCCCTCTACGGTGGAATGTGGAATTTATTTTGCAGAGCCGGACACTATCCTGGTGTTCATGATCTTCTCTGAATTATTCAAGGGAGGAACCCGCCTTGCAATGCCGAACATTATGCACGCCGGACTTATCGTCATTGAAGACTGGTTCAGGGGCTACTGAGGGAGTCCTGGACTAGGGGGTGTCCGGACAGCCGAACTATCATTGTCCGCCGGACTCCAAGACTACGAAGATACAAGATTGAAGACTCTGGCTCGTGTCCGGATGGTACTTTCCTTGGTGTGGAAGGCAAGCTTGGCGATACGGATATGTAGATCTCCTACCATTGTAACCGACTCTGTGTAACCCCAGCCCTCTCCGGTATCTATATAAACCGGAGGGCTTTAGTCCGTAGGACAACATACATTACAACAATCATACCATAGGCTAGCTTCTAGGGTTTAGCCTCCTTGATCTCGTGGTAGATCTACTCTTGTACTACCCATATCATCAATATTAATCAAGCAGGACGTAGGGTTTTACCTCCATCGAGAGGGCCCGAACCTAGGTAAAAACATCGTGTCCCTCGTCTCCTGTTACCATCCGCCTAGACGCATAGTTCGGGACCCCCTACCCGAGATCTGCCGGTTTTGACACTGACACATTCCATGATAGCATGTCAAGTTTCATGAATTTTAGACGAGTTTTGGATTTACTAGAATTTGAAAACCATGTATCTCATTGTTTGCGGCCGAGCGACGGTGGCAAGGTGCTTGAAATTCATTCTCATTCCGTGCATGGGACCTAAGCATGCACCCAAGGACACATATTTGATTTTTCAACCAATTAATATGCACTAGAGCATGTACATGCATTCAAATTTGAATTACGCACATAAAATGCATAGAAAACCCAGTTAATATATAAAAATGTCTAAACAAACCCCAAAAAAATCCAAATTTAACATGACACTCCCGTTGTTCTGTGTTGACACTCAAAAAATTTAGAAAGCAAGAAGAGCCAACAGATATCATTTCGCCCCAAAGTTGGCACCTTCCCTACCGAAACCACCAGTATTTGTTGTGAGAAGCTTATACCCAAACCTTCCCCAAATGGGACAAAAATATTTACCACGGCATGTTGGTGCCGCTCCATGATAGCATGCCAAGTTTCATGAATTTCAGATGAGTTTTGGATTTACTAGAATTTGAAAACCATGTATCTCAACGATTGTGGCCGAGCGATGGTGGCAAGGTGTTTGACATTCATTCCCATTTCTTGCATGGGACTAACGCATGCAACCAAGGACAAATAATATATTTTCACCCAATTATATGCACTGGAGCATGTGCCTGTAGTTCAAATTTGAATTATGCGCATAAATGCATAGAAAACTTAGTTAATGTATAAAAATGTCCAAAGTAACACCGAAAAATCTAAAATTAACACAACACTCATGTTGTTCTATGTTGACAGTAGAAAAAAATTTGAAATCAAGGAGAGGCAATGGATATCATTTCGTCCAGAAAGGTGAAATGTTCCCTACCGTAACCCTAAGGCTTGTTGTGAGAAGCTCTGGTTTGTGAGAAGCTTATACCCCAACCTGCCCCAAACGAGACAATATTTTTGAAGGAAATATGCTCACGATAAAGGTTTATTATTCATGCTAGAATTGATTGATTGGAAACCTTATACATGTGTAAATACATAAACAAACAACATGTCCCTAGTGAGCCTCTACTAGATTAGCTCGTTGATCAAAGTTGGTTAGGGTTTCCTAACCATGGGCATGAGTTGTCTTTTGATAACGGGATCACATTATTAGGAGAATGATGTGATGAACAAGACCCATCTATCAGCTTAGCATAATGATCATTCAGTTTTATTGCTATTGCTTTCTTTATGTCAAATACATATTCCTTCGGCTATGAGATTATGCAACTCCCAGATACCGGAGGAATGCCTTATGTTCTATCAAATGTCACAAGGTAACTGGGTGATTATAATGATGCTCTACAGGTATCTCCGAAGGTGTTTGTTGAGTTGGCATAGATCAAGATTAGGATTTGTCAATCTGAGTATCAGAGAGGTATCTCTAAGCCCCCTCGGTAATACACATCATAAGCTTGCAAGCAAACGACTAAGGAGTTAGTCACAAGGTCATGTATTATGGAATTAGTAAAGAGACTTGCCAGTAATGAGATTGAACTAGGTATGAGGATACCAACGATTGAATCTCGAGCAAGTAACATACCGATGGACAAAGGGAATTACGTATGTTATCATAAAGATTTGACCGATAAAGATCTTCATAGAATATGTAGGAGCCAATATGGGCATCCAGGTTCCACTATTGGTTATTGACCGGAGAGGTGTCTCGGTCATGTCTACATAGTTCTCGAACCCGTTGGGTCCGCACGCTTAACGTTCGATGATGATATAGTATTATATGAGTTATGTGATTTGGTGACCGAATGTTGTTCGGAGTCTCGGATGAGATCACAGACATGACGAGGAGTCTGCAAATGGTCGAGATGTAAAGATTGATATATAGGACGATGGTATTCGTACACTGGAAGTGTTTCGGAGGGTACCAGGTACATATCGATTCACTGGAAGGTGTCCCGTGCACCCCCGGCAAAAGATATGGCCCTTATGTGCCAAGACGGGAAATGCACCAGCCACAAGGGGTTCGTTCACCCCATAAGGGAGTTCTAGATTTGGGGGGTCCTCAGGTGTCCGGCCTAGGAGTCTGGGCCGGGTTGGATGGGCCATACAAGATCAAGATGAAGACAATCCTCCGTGCCTGGGTGGGACTTCTCCATACGTAAATGACAAGATTATAGTCCGGGTGTATCGTTTCCTTCCCTGGTGAACCGACCTTGTACAAACCCTGGGCCCCTCTAGTGTGTATATAAACTGGAAGGATTAGTCCGTAGGGGCCACCCTCATTACCATCATCAGAATATTCATAGGCTAGACATCTAGGATTTAGCCATCACGATCTCGAGGTAGATCAACTCTTGTAATCTCTATACTATTCGAATATAATCAAGAAGGAGTAGGGTTTTACCTCCTTTAAGAGGGACCAAACCTGGGTAAACATAGTGTCCCCTGCTCCCATGTTACCATCAATCCTCAGACGCACAGCTTGGGCCCCCCTACCCGAGATCTGCCGGTTTTGACACTGACATTGGTTCTTTCATTGAGAACTCTACCGTGCTGTCTACGAAAGCAATCCATGGCTTTCCTAGTCATCAACGACAACATCACTTCTGGAAGAAACCTGACTTCTAGGCAGACCCTCCATCTCGGCGGTTTCACCATAGGGGTTTGTACGGCCGTCAAGCCCACTACACCCCCTACGACTACTGACACCATCTTTGCATCGGCCTCGAGTACTGCAAAAATATGGATCCGGAAGACGTATCATCCTTGAACATGCTGCTAGATCGCATCGCTGCACTAGGGGTCTCAACAGACTATGATTGGATCGGGCTCAAGCCTGACAAGAGGGAAATTTATTGCCCACCGATCATCCTCCTTGTAGCGGTCGTTGAGGAACAGGCCAAAGACACTTCCCTCCCTATGTTGAGGACCAAGTATGTTCGGGTCTCCGAATCCACCAAGCCGGATACCCTCTGTTCGGACGGGACTTCATGTCTCCTAGATTTTGGCTCGGATATAGGATCAAGGGAGGCCTTGGATCTCCCTGGGCTCGAATTGGTCGTCTTGGAGAATCTTCAAGCTCCAAATACAGGTGTATGGCTGGATTCAAATTTTAAACCACCCACCCACCACAATCAATATTCGCCAAGTAACTCAGGTCCCCCAGATATATACGACCTGATGTATGTGCGGCAGCAACCTCATGAAATGGTCCACCACTTTTGAGCCAGATTCCTACATGTTTAAAACAAGATCAAAGATTGCCCAAACAACGATGTAGTTTTGGTCTTTCATCGTAATTGCACCAACGAGGGAATATTGAATGCCCTGGACCATCATTACATACAGAGTTTCATGGGACTATCATAGGTAGTACAAAAGTACTGTGCATTGGAAGGCACATGGAGGGCCCAGAAAACTCAACTAGAGCTCGCTGCCTTTAAGCAGTGTGTGGCCCGGACTAAACGGATACACCCTGGAAGGTCACCCAACCACCAGTTGATGGGAAGGAAAAATAAAACCTTCACGCACTAGTGCAGAACCGAGCAATAGCACCGGTTCATAAGGCCCTTTAGTGCCGGTTACATAACCGGCACTAAATTGTGGTCACTAAAGCCCCCCCCCCCTTTAGTACCGGTTCAGCACGAACCGGTGCTAAAGGGCAACCACGTGGCACGAGCCAGCTCCGGGGGCCTGGAGCCCTTTAGTACCGGTTGGTAACACCAACCGGTACTATAAGGTTTGGTGGGTTTTAGTTTTATGATTTCTTTTTCATTTAATTTTGTGTTTCCATTTTAATTCTTTTTCGTTTGCTGGTATTTTACGATACTACACATTGTACACGTTATGCATATATATATGTAAATAGAATTTCTAGTAGAACACCAATCATTGAGTTCAACATGATTGTCATGATATTATAAGCGTTCATATATAACACCACAAAAGCAAATTACTTAAGTTCAGAACGAAGAACACAAACATGAAAGGACAAGTACTAATTAAGATCAGCATGAAGAACTAGCTGAATCATTCCTACTAGCTACTCTCTCTCTCTGGTAAAATAGCATAAAACAATATAGACCCTGACTCTCCATTATGAAGAATGGCGATCATCCTGTCTCCAATTCTTGCCCTTCGCTGCTTATTGCTTCCAAGAAGCTCCTTACGACTGTCCATACATTTTTTCCATTCTTTGATTGTTATGTCTCCACTTCTTTTAGAAACCAGGTATGGACAGTTGAGATTCGTAGGACGACCTGGTCGTATGTTCAAAACATGAAGGCTACCATGCGTATACATCAGATGAGGCACACAATCATTCGGGATTATCTGTTGAAAAACATAGTAATAACTTCGTAGTTAGCAATGATGTACTAGTTTTAGAAGTGTGCAAAAAGATGCACGGATGTTGTAATAGTAAAAAATAATCTTACCAGGGTATCTCCATCGTAGTTACCGTAGTTCAACACGTGCACTAGTGGCATGTATTGACCATAATGTTGAGGAGTTTGATTGTAGATATTGTAATTCTCAAGATCAGTACAAAATCCAACCAGATGATTTTTCTCCTGATAAGTTAATTCGGAGCCTTCGGTGTAGTACATTCTGTCTACCATCTTCCGCACATTCTTTGAAGAATGAAAATAAGCTGTCAATGGAGATAAGTTGTCAACTATATATTTTGAAATAAACAATATAAATTACTTAATAACTATGTTTAGCTCACATGAGGGAAGAACTGGAGGTGTATCCACAAGGACCCAAATCGAAGGTGTCTCTTGCTCGATTGTAGGATCACCAAGATCCATGGTGACAAGCATACCCTCATCAAGACCATACATCTTGCAAAATGCATCCCAATTTTTGCAACCAAAATGGGTTACACTCTGAGCATTGTACAACTTTACTTGAAAATCCACACCATGATGGGTACTTAGGATAATTTTTTTGGTTTCGAAATTTTCATGGTGTTCAAAACCCATCCTCTCCAAGACATAGCGTCTTGCAAAGCATGGGATAAGCTAGTCGAATTGGAAAAGATGAAAAATACACGTTAAAATAGATGAAGTCGTGCTTAATTACGAAAAAACTATTGTCGTCGTTGCGTATCGTATGAACATCGCAGGTCTCCTCGAGCTTAATGCTGAAGCGCCGATCTTCGTCCAGCTCAATGAACCTGTCGCAGATACCTCGGTCGTCGTGGCACCAGTCGCACTCCCCCGGGCGGTTTTCGTCGTCCAATGAGTACGACATTTCCGGCCTACGTTCATAATTCAAATATTAAACTAGAGCATTATTATTAATCACGGGTTGACTATCGATGATCGATGTACGTACGTAGTTCCTCTTTCATTCCCGAATGCATTATTATACCAAATTGTCTAGCACACGGGAATGAAGGAGAACTTATCCAATATGAGCATTCAATAAGCAAAACCAAATCATAAAATAAGCAAAACCATATCGTAAAATAAAGTATAGTATTCAAATTAGCATGCATTCAATAATTATAAGCAAAAGTACATCATCTCTTGGTGTCCGTACATTTGGGTTTAATGATGATACCATGCCAAGTTTCAACTTTTTTAGAGTTCATTTGTAGTGCTTTTCAATTTCCAGGTCATTTAGTTCTCAAAACAAATCATTGAATGCATGAAAAATAGCAAATGAAGGCAGAAATGGTTGAAAGTTGATGGCGTCGCTTTGAATGGTGCATACTGAATGCACAACAAGTCTGGAGTTGTAATAAGTTTAAAAAAATGAAATGCCTTTGTAACAGATGAGTTTAATTTCGTCAGAAACCTGAATACTTCGAAAGAGATTGTCCAGTTTTAAACGAAGTGCATCCAGTTTTTGCCGTAACCCTCTCTACTTTTTTGAACAATCTATGTGGGTGAAATGATGATACCATGCCAAGTTTCAACTTTTTTAGAGTTCATTTGTAGTGCTTTTCAATTTCCAGGTCATTTAGTTCTCAAAACAAATCATTGAATGCATGAAAAATAGAAAATGAAGGCAGAAATGGTTGAAAGTTGATGGCGTCGCTTTGAATGGTGCATACTGAACGCAAAAAATATAAGAGCATTTACATCATGATCTTATATGTCTTTACAGTCTAAACTGTCAATATGATCTTATAACATCAAAAATACTTTGATCATCAATGATCTTTGTGTGTACAATCTGAATTGTCAATATGAGTCATCAATGATTTATAAACCGATGAAGACTCATATTGCGGCCACAAATTCTACACATAGAGTTCAATGAAGACCAAGTGCTTGTGATAGTTTGAGAAATAACATATTTATGGTGGTAAAAGGCTTGTTAGGGGAGCGAGGTGGGACTAAAAACAGCTTGCCATAACCTCATTAGTACCGGTTCGTGGTACGAACCGGCACTAAATGGTGATGGTGGGGCCATAGCCTGACCGCAGGCTGACACATCCCCTTTAGTACCGGTTCATGGCATGAACCGGTACTAAAGGTTCGCCACGAACCTGTGCTATTGATCGCCGCCACGAACCGGTGCTATTGTACACATTAGTGCCGGCTGAAATTCAAACCGGCACTATTGGGCTTCACGTTTGACCCTTTTTCTACTAGTGACAGGACATCGGTCCGTTCTGGACGAACTCCTTAACAAGCCCTATCATATACATGCCACTTCGCGCACATACCCAACCCATAGCCTTCGAGCATGTTGGGTACTATGACAAGTAGCAAAAATTAGAGAGGCCATCCTCACCACCACTCCAGAGAAATACTCTCCAGAGAGGGACGACTTTAACGTCCCCATGGTCTTCGAGACCTTTTCTTCGAATGATCGGCGCAAACGGACGCTCCGCGAATGATACATCTCCAATGTATCTATAATTTTTGATTGTTCCATGATATTATAATATCTGTTTTGGATGTTTAATGGGCTCTAATATGCACTTTTATATTATTTTTGGACTAACCTATTAACCGGAGGCCTAGTGCCAGTTTCATTTTTTTGCCTATTTTAGAGTTTTACAGAAAAGGAATACCAAATGGAGTCTAAACAGAATGAAACCTTCACGATGTACTTTCTTGGACTGAAAGCAATCCAGAAGACTTGGAGTAGAAGTCGGGAACTCCACGAGGAGGCCACGAGGCAGGAGGGTGCGACCAGGGGGGTAGGCGCACCCCCACCCTCATGGGCCCCTCGTAGCTCCACCGACGTACCTCTTTCGCCTATGTATACTCTTATACCCTAGAAACACCAGGTGGATCCATGAAACCACTTTTCCACTGCCGCAACCTTCTGTACCCGTGAGATCCCATCTTGGCGCCTTTTCTGGTGATCTGCCGGAGGGGGATTCGATCACGGAGGGCTTCTACATCAACACCATTGCCTCTCCAATGAAGCGTGAGTAGTTTACCATAGACCTTGGGGTCCATAGTCATTAGCTAGATGGATTATTCTCTCTCTTTGATTCTCAATACAAAGTTCTCCTTGATGTTCTTGGAGATCTATTTGATGTAATATTCTTTTGCGGTGTGCTTGCCGAGATCCGATGAATTGTGGATTTATAAACAAGATTATTTATGAATATTATTTGGTTCTTCTCTGAATTCTTATATGCACGATTTGATATCTTTGCAAGTCTCTTCGAATTATCGGTTTAGTTTGGCCTACTAGATTGATCTTTCTTGCAATGGGAGAAGTGCTTTGCTTTGGGTTCAATCTTGCGGTGTCCTTTCCCAGTGACAGTAGGGGCAGCAAGGCATGTATTGTATTGTTGCATCAAGGATAAAATGATGGGGTTTATATCATAGTGCTTGAGTTTATCCCTCTACATAATGTCATCTTGCTTAATGCGTTACTCCGTTCTTACGAACTTAAGACTCTAGATTCATGATGGATAGCGGTCGATGTGTGGAGTAATAGTAGTAGATGCAGAATCGTTTTGGTCTACTTGACACGGACGTGATGCCTATGTTCATGATCATTGCCTTAGATGTCTTCATAATTATGTGCTTTTCTATCAATTGCTCGGCAGTAATTTGTTCACCCACCGTAATACATGCTATCTTGAGAGAAGCCAGTAGTGAAACCTATGGCCCCCGGCTCTCTTTCCTATTATATTACATCTCTTTTATTTACATTGCATCTCTTTTACTATTTTGCAATCTTTAAGTTCCAATCTATACAAAAAAATACCAAAAATATTTACTTTATTATCTCTATCAGATCTCACTTTTGCGTGTGACCGTGAAGGGATTGACAACCCCTTTATCGCATTGGTTGCAAGGTTCTTGATTGTTTGCGTAGGTACTAGGTGACTTGTGTGTCGTCTCCTACTGGATTGATACCTTGGTTCTCAAAACTGAGGGAAATACTTACGCTACTTTGCTGCATCACCCTTTCCTCTGCAAGGGAAAACCAACGCATGCTCAAGAGGTAGCAAGAAGGATTTCTGGCGCAGTTGCTGGGGAGATCTACGCTAAGTCAAGACATACCAAGTACCCATCATAAACTCTTCTCCATTGCATTACATTATTTGCCATTCGCCTCTCGTTTTCCTCCCCCCCCCCCCAATTCTAAAACAATTTTCAAAAACCTTAACCTTTTCTTCACCCTTCTTCCGTTTGATCTTTTGTTTGCTTGTGTTACTATGTGCCTTCTTTCTGCTTGCATCTTTGCCTTCTAAGGGTTTATGGATCCTCATCCACTTGCTAATCTTTTTAAGAGATCCAATTATGATAAACCAATTGCTAGTGTGTTGAGTGCACTAGATCATCTTTATGAAGTTTTGCTTGGAATTCGTGAATCTAAAAATTGTGATGAAGTGCTTTATGAAGTGATTCACGATAGATCTTTGAATAAAAAGCACAATTGCAATGATTTTACTATAAATTCTATTGATGCCAATAGTGCTAATAATATGCAAAACCCTAAGCTTGGGGATGCTATTTTTGCTATGTCCACTATTTGTTGCAATGATCATGATTGGAGTGATTCTTCTGATGATCTTATAAATTTATTTAAGCCCCATGATGAATATGAGATTGATAATAGTGTTTGCGATAATATTAAAAGTGGGTTTGTAGAGGTCATAACTTGAGTTAATGTTAATCCCACTATTTTGGAAGAGTGTCAAATTCGCATGCATGTGGATCGTGTTTAAATATTTTATGTAGATATTTTGTTGAATTTGCTTATGATCCTACATGTAGTTATTATGAGATAGGAAAATATGGTTGTAGAAATTTTCATGTTACTAAATTACCTCTCGTTATGTTGAGATTGCTATTCTTTCTTTCCGCTTCCTTGTATATGCTAGTTTATGCTTGCTATGATAATTTGTTTATCTATAAGATGCCTATGCATAGGAAGTATCTTAGACTTAGATGTGTTTGTTATGTGTTTCATGGTGCTCTCTTTACACTTCAATTATTGTCTTTCATCTGAGCATCATCGAAATCTCTATGCCTAGCTAGGGGTGTTAAACGATAGCGCTTGTTGGGAGGCAACGCAATTTTATTTTTGTTCTTTGCTTTTTGGTCCTGTTTAGTAATAAATAATTCATCTAGATTCTGGTTACATGTGTTTTTATTTTAATTAGTGTTTGTGCCAAGTAGAACCTTTGGGAAGACTTGGGTGAACTCTTTGCGATCTTGCTGTAAAAAACAGAAACATTTGGGCTCACGACAATAGCTGTCATTTTTTACTGGAAAGTGCTTTTAGGTTGATTCTTTTTGCAGATTATTAATAGACAAATTCTCACGTCTACCAATTTATTTAAAAACATTTAGAGTTACATAAGTATTCGAAAGTTACAGATTGCTACAGACTGTTCTCTTTTTCACAGATTTTGTTTTTGTGTGTTGTTTGCTTATTATGATGAATCTATGATTGGTATCGGGGGGTATGAACCATAGAGAAGTTGGGATACAGTAGGTTTAACACCAATATAAATAAAGAATGAGTTCATTACAGTACCTTAAAGTGGTAGTTTATTTTCTTATACTAACGGAGCTCATGAGATTTTCTGTTGAAGTTTTGTGTTGTGAAGTTTTCAAGTTTTTGAGTAAAGATTTGATGGATTTTGGAATAAGGAGTGACAAGAGCCTAAGATTGGTGATTCCCAAGGCACCCCAAGGCAATTAAAGGACAACAAAAAGCCTAAGCTTGGGGATGCCCCGGAAGGCATCCCCTCTTTCATCTTCGTCTATCGGTAACTTTACTTGAGGCTATATTTTTATTCACCACATGATATGTGTTTGTCTTAGAGCGTCTTGTATAATTTTAGTCTTTGCTTCTTCATTTACCACAATCATCCTTGTTGTACACACCTTTTGGGAGAGACATGCATGAATCAGAATTTATTAGAATACTCTATGTGCTTCACTTATATCTTTTGAGCTAGACAATTTTGCTCTAGTGCTTCACTTATATCTTTTTAGAGCATAGTGGTGGTTTTATAGAAATTATTGATCTCTCATGCTTCACTTATATTATTTTGAGAGTCTTTTAGATCAGCATCGTAATTTTCTTTGGTTATAAAATTAGTCCTAATACGATGGGCATCCAAGATGGGTATAATAAAAACTTTCATATAAGGTGCATTGAATACTATGAGAAGTTTGATTCTTTATGATTGTTTTGAGATATGAAGATGGTGATTATTAGAGACATGCTAGTAGAGTAGTTTTGAATTTGAGAGATACTTGTGCTAGAGTTTGTGATTCCTGTAGCATGCACGTATGGTGAACCATTATGTGATGAATTTGGAGCATGATTTATTTATTGATTGCCTTACTTATGTGTGGAGGTCGGGATCGTGTGATGGTTAACTCCTACCAACCCTTCCCATAGGAGCATGCGCGTAGTACTTTGTATTGATGACTTGTAGATTTTTGCAACAAGTATGTGAGTTCTTTATGACTAATGGTGAGTCCATTGATTATACGCACTCTCACCCTTCCACCATTGCTAGCCTCTCTAGTACCGCGCAACTCTCGCCGGTACTAGACACCCACCATTTACCTTCCTCAAAACAGCCACCGTACCTACCTATTATGGCATTTCCATAGCCATTCCGAGATATATTTCCATGCAACTTTACACTGTTCCGTTTATTATGACACGCTCCATCATTGTCATATTGCCTTGCATGATCATGTAGTTGACATCGTATTTGTGGAAAAGCTACCGTTCATAATTTTTCATACATGTTGTTCTTGAATCATTGCACATCCTGGTAGACCGTAGGAGGCATTCACATAGAGTCATATTTTGTTCTAAGTATTAAGTTGCAATTCTTGAGTTGTAAGTAAATAAAAGTGTGATGATCTTCATTATTAGAGCATTGTCCCAGTGAGGAAATGATGATGGAGACTATGATTCCCCCACAAGTCGGGATGAGACTCCGGACTAAATAAAAAAAGAAAAAAAGAGGCCATAAAAAAAGAAGAAGAAATGACCAAATAAAAAAATGACAGAAAAAGAGAGAAGGGGCAATGCTACTATCCTTTTACCACACTTGTGCGTCAAAGTAGCACGATGATCTTGATGATAGAGAGTCTCCTATGTTGTCACTTTCATACTAGTGGGATTTTTTCATTATAGAACTTGGCTTGTATATTCCAATGATGGGCTTCCTCAAAAGTGCCATAGGTCTTCGTGAGCAAGCACGTTGGATGCACATCCACTTAGTTTCTTTTGTTGAGCTTTCATAAACTTATAGTTCTAGTGCAACCCGTTGCATGGCAATCCTTACTCACCCACATTGATATCTATTGATGGGCATCTCCATAGCCCGTTGATACGCCTAGTTGATGTGAGACTATCTTCTCCTTTTTGTCTTCTCCACAACCATCATTCTATTCCACCTATAGTGCTATGTCCATGGATCACGCTCATGTATTGCGTGAAGATTGAATAAGTTTGAAAATACTAAAGTATGAAACAATTGCTTGGCTGAAACCAGGGTAGTGAATGATTAAATACTTTGTGATATGAAGATAGAGCATAGCTAGACTATATGATTTTGTAGGGATAACTTTCGTTGGCCATGTTATTTTGAGAAGACATGATTGCTTTGTTAGTATGCTTGAAGTATTATTTTTTTATGTCAACATTAAAATTTTGTCTTTAATATTTCAGATTTGAACATTCATGCAACAAGAAAGAAAATTACATTGATAAATATGCTAGGTAGCATTCCACATCAAAAATTCTGTTTTTATCATTTACCTACTCGAGGACGAGCGGGAATTAAGCTTGGGGATGCTTGATACGTCTCCAACGTATCTATAATTTTTGATTGCTCC
Source organism: Triticum timopheevii (assembly GCA_963921465.1). NCBI lineage: Eukaryota > Viridiplantae > Streptophyta > Magnoliopsida > Poales > Poaceae > Triticum > Triticum timopheevii. Next base: position 236,398,867 of record OY997266.1, on the reverse strand, counting down.
ATGCTACTATATTATCTATTTTGGATGTTTAATTGGCTTTAATATGCTCTTTAATATTATTTTTGGGACTAACCTATTAGTAGGAGGCCCAGTGCTAGTTTCTGGTTTTTTGCCTATTTTAGAGTTTTACAGAAAAGGAATACCAAACAAAGTCCAAATGGAATGAAACCTTCGTGATGATCTTTCTTGGACCGAAAGCAATCAAGAAGACTTGGAGTAGAAGTCTGGAACTCCACGAGGAGGCCACGAGGCAGGAGGCCACAGCCAGGGGGTAGGCGCCCCACCCTCGTGGGCCCCTCGTAGCTCCACCAACGTACCTCTTTCGCCTATATATACTCTTATACCCGAGAAACGCCAGGGGGAGCCACAAAACCACTTCTCCATCGCCGCAACCTTCTGTACCCGTGAGATCCCATCTTGGGGCCTTTTTCAGCGATCTGCCGGAGGGGGATTCAATCACGGAGGGCTTCTACATCAACACCATTGCCTCTCCGATGAAGCGTGAGTAGTTTACCACAGACCTTCGGGTCCATAGTTCTTAGCTAGATGGCTTCTTCTCTTTCTTTGATTCTCAATACAAAGTTCTCTTCGATGTTCTTGGAGATCTATTTGATGTAATATTCTTTTGCGATGTGTTTGCCGAGATCCGATGAATTGTCGGTGTTCTGGGAACGGGGGTCCCTAGACTTGCCTGCCTGCGACCTGCAACGTGGCTCAGCAGTGGCTCAATGTGGCCCGTCTACATCAACAAACGCTCAAGACCCTCGCGAGGGGCCAAGCCTTGCGGGGTGGACGACATAAGGCCTCCTCAGGGGCGGCCTCACCAGGTAGGCTCGTGAGGAGGCGGAAAGATCAAGGCGATGGGTACCTTGCGAGGTGCTCATGACGCAAGCCATGACGATCAAGACTAGGCAGGTGCCAGGCGGGCGCGAGCCTGCGAAGTGTCCACGTTTCCTCTTTGGTGTGAAGGGGGCAAGTGCAGGCGCGGAGTACCAAGGCATCAAGCAAAGGTTTGCATATTGGTGCAACGAGACGAAGACTAGCAGGACGGCCGAACTGAGGTCATCGTGGAGCCCAACACGGCGTCATCGCCAGTGCCTTTGGGAGTCGAAGACCACCTTTAGTCAGGATAGCTTGTACTAGCTGTCCCCTTTCAAAATGGCCCTTGTTGTCTCCCTTCCCGCTCAATATTTGGGAAGAGGACCAGGGCCTCTATAGATAGAGATAGCCACCACAGTAGGAGGGCATCTAATCTAGAATTAGACCGAGACCTAGATCATCCACACATCACCACAAGAACACCCTTCGCGAGGCTGTTCTTCCTCTGTACTATTCACCATCAGCACAAGAGGCAATCCACCACACTACACACTGGATTAGAGTATTACACCACAATGGTGGCCCGAACCAGTATAAACCTTGTGTCACTTGTGTTGTTCGTCGTGCTAGCTTAGAATCGCGGCGAGGTTTTGGGCATGTTTCAGTAGGGAGAAGATCTTCGTGCACACCTCAGAGTTTGAACTTTAAGGGTTTTTCCAGAACCCGATATCCGACATTTCGCGCGCCAGGTAGGGTTGTGTCGGAGCTCTCCTTTCCGTCGGCTCGCTCTCCACCAACACCGCGCTTCGCCCTCATGGCGGACAACGCGCCTCCGGCTCCGGCGGCCGATGCCAGCGCAACCAGGGTCGTCAAGGGAGACGCACTTGCAAATTTTGTGGCAGCATGGACAGAGACGCGAGCGCTCGAAGCAGGCGAAGATCGGTCACTTTCCCCAGGAAGTGAGGCACCTGATGGTTGGGTCATGTACTTAGATGGAGCAATCTCGCGGCACGGCGCGGGGGCTGGTGCAGTGCTTATATCCCCCACTCAGGACAAGCTCTATTACGCCATGCAGCTTTGTTTCCAGCATGGCGAGAAGGTCTCCAACAACTTGGCGGAATACGAGGGCCTCGTAGCAGGCTTGAAAGCTGCAGCAGCACTGGCGGTGAAGCCCCTCATCATCAAGGGTGACTCACAGCTCCTCGTCAGCTTCTCCAACAAGGTGTACGAGCCGAAGGACGAGCACATGGAAGCGTATCTTGCGGAGGTGCGCAGAATGGAAAAGCAGTTTCGGGGGCTGGAGTTGCAGCATGTGCCCCACGGCAACAACCAAGAGGCTGATGACATCGCTAGGAGGGTGTCCAGGCCGATGCCTCAGGAGCCTGGCATTTTCGAGGAACGGCTCTTCAAGCCATCGGCGGCACCGTCACTGTCAAGCACAGCATAGCCTCGGGAGGAACTTCCTTAGCCACCTGCCACAGGAACCCTGGCCTGTGGCCCGACCTCGGGAGCAAGCTTTCTCTTGGCGCTGGGGCATCAGGAAGGATGCTGGACCGTGGAATTCAAGGACTATCTGATGCAAGGGACGCTACCAGAGAAAGAGGAGGACACGGAACGTGTGGCCCGGCAGGCCACGGTCTACTGCATCCAAGACGGAGAGCTCTACCAAAAACGGCTGAATGACGTTTCCCTGTGTTGCATCTCCATGTAACAGGGGAAGGAGTTGCTGGCTGACATACACGGTGGAGATTGCGGACACCACTCGTCGTCACAGACCCTCGTCGGCAAGGCGTTTCGCAGCGGGTTCTACTGGCCTACGACACTCAACGACGCAATTAAGCTGGTGAAGACCTGCGAAGCGTGCCAATTCCATGCCAAGCAGATCCATTAGCCAGCTCAGGGCCTGCAGACCATCCCACTCTCGTGGCCGTTCGCGGTCTGGGGGCTGGATATCTTGGACCCATTTCCTCGAGCACCTGGGGGCTACCACTACCTCTACGTCGCCATCGACAAGTTCACCAAGTGGGCGGAGGTGGAAGCCGTCTGCACCATCCCAGCGGGTTCTGTAGTCAAGTTCATCAAGGGCCTCGTGAGCCAATTCGGGTTCCCTAATCGCATCATCACTGACAACGGTTCGCAGTTCACCAGCAATCTCTTCAGAACATATTCTGCTAACCTTGAAACGCAAATATGCTACGCTTCGGTGGTGCAACCCCGGAGTAACGGCCAGGCCGAACGCGCCAACGCAGAGGTACCGAAGGGCCTCAAAACCAGGACCTTCAAAAAGAAGCTGGAGGCCTGCGGCAGGGGCTAGTACGACGAGCTCCAGTCCGTGCTGTGGTCCATCCGCACTACCGCCACCAAGTCGACTGGCAAGACCCCATTCTTCCTCGTCTACGGAGCAGAGGCGGTCCTCCCTCACGAGGTCAGGAGTCGCTCCGTGCGGGTCCTAGCGTTTGAAGAAGCGCAACAGGACGCCATGTGGGGGATGGACCTCGTGCTGCGGGAGGAGCACCGTCGAGAAACCGCACTACGAGCAGCAAGATACCAGCAAGCGCTGCGGCGGTATCATTGCCTCAACATCCGCCCCAGGACTCTCGAGGTAGGTGACCACGTACTCAGGCGGGTGCTCTCCAGGGAAGTGATGCATAAGCTCTCACCCATGTTTCCAGATTTGGTGCCGCACGCCTGGAGACTCAGGAAGGGGTGCCAATCCCAAACGCTTGGAACATTTAGCACCTCCGGAAGTTCTACCCTTGAAGAAAGGCCCAGTGCCTGTGAAGAAGGCCCGGTGCCTGTGAAGCTTGCCGCCCAACAAAATGCCCGGTGCCTGTGAAGAAGGCCTAGTGCCTGTGAAGCTCGCCGCCCGTGACAATCTCACGTAATAATGAGTTGGGGCTGTACACACCCTGGAGTGTCCGGAGTGCTGCCCTCGGGCCTCAGGGGCTCCCGCCCACGCCTAGTGGCAGCACTTAGCTCCGCGCTGGTGAGAAGACCTCGAAGACTAGACTCGGTGCCGGACGCGGCTTTTCATTTGCTTTCAGCATTTGGTTTCTTCTCCCTTGTTTGAACCTTGATTGAAATTGCTTTTAGTGTTGTTTGCCGTCTTCTGCCCCTATTCTCTGTTTTTGGCTTTTGTCTGGCTCGCTCTCTCTCACAAACCTCGCGAGGGGGCGGCGCTGGCACCCTCGTGAGCCCTTTCTCGCCTGGTTTTTGTGAGGCTCCCTCGTTCAAGTTCACAGCGGGAGCACCCCTCCCGGTCCACGCCCGTCGGGCATCGCGACGCAGAGCACCTGGCCACTGCTGGCAACCCTTGCGACTAAGATTCGGAAATGATTCTCTCGACTGATTTTTGCAGCTCTTAAGGCGCCCGGCGAGGCCTCAAGTAGGCACCTTGCAAGGCGGAAACTACGGCAAACATCCCGAGCTAAGTTGTTCCTGCGCGCAGGCACATAACCACGACACCATCAGATAGCACATGGACAATGAGTGTAGCACGATAATAAGGGGATCATAGTCTGCTGCACACCCCCACGGGGCTCCATACTTCTCTCTCTCAATGCTGGAAAGGAGAAAAACCAAATAAAAATAGCCGCGCAGCTCGCGAGAAGGGATCTGCCTCATCCTCCTGAGCTCAATCAGACTCCGCCTCGTGCTTCACCGGGGCGCGGCGACAGGATGACCCGCTACCACCCTCGAAGCAGGCGCAGCAGCGTGGTGGCTGGTCGCAGCCACCACTGGAGGAGCTGTCGTCGGAGGAGGAACCGCTAAAGCTCGACGAGTTGCGGTCGCCGCCGGGAGTGGGTTCACCTTCGCCCTTGTTGCGGATGTTGCCAAGGCCGAGCACCCCATCGCCGTCATCGTCTTCAGGGAAGCACGTAACACGGCGACCATCTTCTCCGAACACTCTCATGTAGAGGGTCGCATTGCCGTCATACTTGAAGTGGAGGGTCCACCACCGGCTCAGGCCACGCGCACCGGAAAACGTCGGCTAGCCCCGGGCCAGGGCCATGTTCCCGGTGATGGAGATCTCCACCGCGACCAAGGAGGCCCTACTGCAGCAGCCATCCGCCTGCAGCCAGAGCCCGCTGGGGCCAGCGGCCGGCAGTTCGCCGACGAAGAAGCGAGGGAGCTGGAGCCAGTTGCCGGCCGGGTTGTCCGAACACACAACAAACTCCGACAGCACCTCTACCAAATGGAAGCGCGGCCGGGGAGGCCGCGCAGCCACGACACGCCTTCCTCCACCGACTGGGCTGCCTCGATATGGGCGGCCGCCACCACGTGAAAGGCCGCCACCGCGACCACGAGAAGCCGAGACGGGAGTCGCGGGATGCTTGCGGGGACGGCCGTGGCCACGCTTGGGCGGAGGAGTGCCAGGCCCTTCCTGATGAGCCTTCCCCTTCTCCGCGGCCGAGAACCTCTTCACGAGCACCATGGGACGCTGCAAGCAACCAGAACAAGGAAGGAGAAGAAGCAGGCGGGGCGAGGGGAGATGTGCTCCAGGGACTTTCGCCCCTCCCCATTTATAGCCCAAGGAAGGCCAACCGTCGACCTTCATGATCACAGGAAATGATGACTCTTTTTGCATGCAACAGGGACTCGTCAAACCGGGCAGTTGCCGAGGCAGCGTGGGGAAGCGGAGACACCCACATCCAATCAACCGCCACGCGGCGACGAAGGCTGCAGGCTGTTGGGGCCCGCGGCGCTCCGCACTTGCCCTTTGGCTTCGCTGCTAAGCCAAGTCCGAGCACGCCTTGGGCCCGGGGGCTACTGTCGGCGTTCTGGGAACGGGGGTCCCCAGACATGCCTGCCTGCAGCCTGCAGCGTGGCTCAGCAGTGGCCTCGTGTGGCCCGTCTTCATCAACAAACGCTCAAAACCCTCGCGAGGTGCCAAGCCTCGCGGGGCGGACGACACAAGGCCTCCTCAGGGGTGGCCTCACCAGGTAGGCTCGCGAGGACTTGGAGAGATCAAGGCGAGGGATACCTCGCGAGGTGCTCATGACGCAAGCCATGACGATCAAGACCAGGCGGGCGTCAGGTGGGCGCCAGCCTGTGCAGTGTCCTCGTTTCCTCTTTGGTGTAAAGGGGGCAAGCGCAGGCGTGGAGTACCGAGGCATCAAGCAAAGGGTTCCATATCAGTGCAACGAGACCAAGACCAGCAGGACGGCCGGGCGGAGGTCACCGTGGAGCCCAAGACGGCATCATCGCTAGTGCCTTTGGCAGTCGAAGACCAGCTTTAGTCAGGATAGCTTGTACTAGCTGTCCCCTTTCAAAATGGCCGTTGTTGGCTCCCTTCCCGCACAATATTTGGGAAGAGGACTAGGGCCTCTACATATAGAGATAGCTACCACAGTAGGAGGGCATGTCATCTGGAATCAGACTGAGACCTAGCTCATCCACACATCACCACAAGAACACCCCTCGCGAGGTTGTTCTTCCTCTGTATTGTTCACCATCAGCCCAAGAGGCAATCCACCACACCACACACTGGATTAGGGTATTACACCACAATGGTGGCCCGAACCAGTATAAACCTTGTGTTACTTGTGTTGTTTATCGTGCTAGCTTAGAATCACGGTGAGGTTTTCGGCGTGTTTCGGTAGGGAGAAGATCTTCGTGCGCACCCCAGAGTTCGAACCTTAAGGGTTTTGCCGGAACCCGATATCCGACACCCGTACCTATTAAAAGGGTTAAAATATATAGGTAACAGACCATTTGCATTCGCTGAGCGGTAGGAAGGAATCATAAAGACTGGACACATAAGCCAATGTCGGACTATTGTCAATTCGGAGTATGGTGGAGAACCGGCCTTGCAAAGCCGAAGACTTATATCCGCATACTACATCATCGTTGAAGGCACGTTCGGGGGCTACTAAGGGAGTTCTGGATTCAGGTGCCCTCAGGTGTCCGGCCCAGGAGTATGGGCCGGGTTGGATGGGCCATAGAAGATCAAGCTAAAGACTATCCTCCATGTCCAGGTGGACTTCTCCGTACGTAAGCGACAAGATTAGAGTCCGGGTGTATCGTTTCCTTCCCTAGTAAACCGACCTTGTACAAACCATGGGCCCCTCCAGTGTGTATATAAACTAGAGGGATTAGTTCGTACGGCCCACCCTCATTACCATCATGAGAATATTCATAGCCATCATGATCTCGAGGTAGATCAACTCTTGTAATCTCCATACTCTTTGAATATAATCAAGCAGGGGTACGGTTTTACCTCCTTTAAGAGGGCCCAAACCTGGGTAAACATTGTGTCCCCTGGTCCCCTGTTACCATTGATCCTTAGACGCACAACTTGGGCCCCCTACCCGAGATCTGCTGGTTTTGATGCTGATACCCCCCTGGGCCAACCTAAAGATGGGAAGGAAAGGGGAGAAGGGAAAGGAAAGTGTGGATTAGGATTCCCACTTCCTTCCCTCACCCCCATCTTTCCTTCTCCCTCGGTTAAATATGGCAGGGGGCGCCACTTGGGGAGGACCCTAAGTAGGATTCGGCCTACTTGGGCGCCTCCTGGCAGCCTCCCCTGTCCCTCCCACCTATATGCATATATATATATATACATACATACATATATATATACATATATATATACATACATATACGGCACCCCAGCAAATCCCAGGAAATTGCCTAGTCATGTACGGCACCCCCCGCCACTATTTACACCCCCGGTCTTATTCTCATAGTGCTTAGGCGAAGCTCTGCAGAGATCACTTCACCATCACCATCACCACGCCGTCGTGCTGACGGAACTCATCTACTACCTCAACATCTTGCTAGATCAAGACGGCGAGGGATGTCAGCGAGCTGAACATGTGCAGAACATGGAGGTGTCGTTCGTTCGACACTTGATCGGTTGAAGCGCGAAGAAGTTCGACTACATCAACCGCGTTGTGAAACGCTTCCTCTTACGGTCTACAAGGGTACATAGACACACTCTCCCCCTCGTTGCTATGCATCTCCATGGATAGATCATTGTGTGTGTGAAGAATTTTTTTGTTTTTGATGCAACAATTCCCAGCAGTGGCATCATGAGCCAGGTCTATGCGTATATGTTATGCACGAGTAGAACACAAAGAGTTGTGGGTTGTGATAGTCATACTGCTTACCACCAACGTCTTATTTTAATTCGGCAGTATTATGGGATGAAGCGGCCCAGACCAACCTTACATGTCCACACACATGAGACCAGTTCCACCGATAGACATGCAAGTAGTTTTGCATAAAGGTGGCTGGCGGGTGTCTGTTTCTCCTACTTTAGTTGAATCGAATTTGACTACGGCCTGTTCTTGAAGAAGGTTAAAACAACAAACTTGACAAATCACCATTGTGGTTTTTGCCATAAGTAAGAGCGGTTCTTGCTAGAAGCCTATAGTAGCCATGTAAAATTGCAACAACAAAGTAGAGGACGTCTAACTTGTTTTTGCAGGGTATGTTGTGATGTCATATGGTCAAGACATGATGTGATAAAAACATTATTTTATGGGATGATCATGTTTTTTAAGTAATCGGCAACTGGCAGGAGCCTTATGGTTCTCTCTTTATTGTATGAAATGAAACACCATGTAATTGCTTTACTTCATCACTATGTGTTAGCGATAGTTGTAGAAGCAATAGTTGGCGAGATGACCATGACGCAACGATGGAGATCAAGATGTCGAGCCAGTGACGATGGAGATCATGACGATGCTATGGAGATGGAGATCAAAAGCACGAGATGATGATGGCCATACATGTCACATATTTTGATTGCAGGTGATGTTTATTTGTTATGCATCTTATTTTGATTAGTACGACGGTAGCATTATAAGATGATCCCTACACTAAATTTCAAGATAAAAGTGTTCTCCCTGAGTATGCACCGTTGCTACAGTTCGTCGTGTTGAGACACCATGTGATGATTGGGTGTGATAGACTCTACGTTGTCGTACAACAGGTGTAATACAGCTTTGCACATGCGGAATACTTGCGTTAAACTTGACGAGCCAAGCATGTACAGACATGGCCTCGAAACATTTGAGATCGAAAGATCAAACGTGAATCATATAGTAGATATGATCAATATAGAGATGTTCACCATTGATGCCTACCCCATTGAGGGAGTCCTGGATTAAGGGATCCTCGGACAGCCGGACTATATACTTTGGCCGGACTATTGGACTATGAAGATACAAGATTGAAGACTTCGTCCCGTGTCCGGATGGGACTCTCCTTTGCGTGGAAGGCAAGCTTGGCAATTCGCATATATAGATCTCCTTCTCTGCAACCAACTCTGTGTAACCCTAGCCCCCTCTGGTGTCTATATAAACGGAAGGGTTTAGTCCGTAGGACAACAACAATCATAATCATAGGCTAGCTTCTAGGGTTTAGCCTCTACGATCTCGTGGTAGATCAACTCTTGTAATACTCATATCATCAAGATCAATCAAGCAGGAAGTAGGGTATTACCTCCATCGAGAGGGCGCGAACCTAGGTAAAACATCATGTCCCCTGCCTCCTGTTACCATTAGCCTTAGATGCACAGTTCGGGACCCCCTACCCGAGATCTGCCGGTTTTGACACTGACATTGGTGCTTTCATGGAGAGTTCCACTGTGTCGTCGCGATAAGGCTTGATGGCTCCTTCAGTCATCTTCAACGACGCAGTCCAGGGGGAGGTTTTCCTTCCCGGACAGATCTTTGTATTCGGCGGCTTCGTACTGCAGGCCAACTCGCTTGGCCATCTGGAGCAGATCGATAGCTACGCCCCTGGCCATCAGGTCAGGTTTGGAAGCTTAAACTATATTGCCGACATCCGCGGAGGCTTGATCTTTGACAGATTCCAGCCCATGTCAGGTGCACTGAACGGTCATGACGGGCATGGCTTTGATCTGCCATTGGACAATATTCGGGAGATCGCGCCTGCGGCGGCGCCGGGAATCAATCTGGAGCAGATCGTGCCTTGTGAGGACGGGTGGATGGACCCCGCCACGGAGGCCGCACACTCATCGGCGCTGGAGCCGAACCCTGATCCCACCTCCTGTGTGGGTGGTGTCATCGGACCCCCGGGCTCGTCTCCGGCTACAGGATCCGAACTGTGTGCGTCCGTGCCGATCGAATTTGATTGGGCACTGGTCATGGAGTTCACCACCATGGACATTTCTCAGCACTCGCCCTTGGGTGACGTGCTAAACTCATTATGTCTCTTTCCTTGTCGAGAGATTCTTGGCCGAACTATGTCCGGCTCGAGTGGGACGTGGACGATGACGAAATTCATTTCCCACCCACCACCCACTTCATAGCCACCGTCGATGACCTAACCGACACGCTCGATTTCGACTCCGAAGACATCGACGGTATTTACGACGATGCAGGAGAAGAATAGGAACCACCGCCCACTAGGCGCTGGACTGCCACCTCATCATATGGTGGACACACCAGAGGAAGGCGATGGTGGCGATGCAACGAAGGATACTCCCCTTGATAAGCCACCAAAGCGGCGCCGTAGGCGCCGCTCTAAATCCCGCCACAGTAAAAACAGAGACAACAACGCAAGAAATAATAATACCTCGGTTGACTCCAAAGGAAACGACAACCCCATGGACCCAGCGATGGAGCGGTATGAGCCAGGGGACGATGAACATAGTCCAGAGCCGACGTCAGATGACGCCGATCCCGAGGGTAAAATTCACCAACCTGTCTCTGGAGAGGAGAACAGCCCGGATGATGACGCACTCATCATCCCAGAAAAACTCTTGGAACAAGAAAACCTCCACAGAAGGCTTATTGCCACCGCAAGGAGCCTAAATAAGTAGAAGCAAAGGCTTAAGGCCGTGCTGGATACGCTCAACCGCAGGTGGAACAAAGTGCTTGACACAGAAGAAAAATACGACGGCGATCGTCACACAAAGAGCTATCCAAAGCGCAAGCTACTGCCCGAATTCGACGACGAGGCCATAGAGCCCATTTAGCCGAAAATGACCGATCAGCCGGACCGACCACCCCGTGGCCGTGACAAGACGGCTAACGATGCCGCACACAAGTCAGCACACGATTTACGTGAGCTCCTGGACAAAAAGTTCGGTATGGCCAGATCCATCTATGGATCTAGAAAGCGCGCTTTAGCACAGGATCACAGCTATCAAAACGATCACATTGATCGCATACTAGCCAGGAATCAGCACCGAACACAACAACCGTCGACACCATGCCACGACACGTCCAAATATAGGGGTTCCGCACACCCCCTGTGCTTCACCGATGAGGTGCTAGACCATGAATTTTCGGAAGGATTTAAACCCGTGAATATAGAGGAATACGACGGAACGATAGACCCTGGGGTCTGGATTGAGGACTTTATACTTCATATCCACATGGCTCGTGGAGATGATCTCCACGCCATTAAATGCCTACCCCTCAAATTGAAAGGACCAGCTCGGCACTGGTTGAAAAGCCTTCCTGAAAACTCAATTGGAAGTTGGGAAGAACTTGAGGATGCTTTTAGGGCCAATTTTCAAGGGACCTATGTCCGACCTCCGGACGCAGATGACCTAAGTCACATAATTCAACAGCCCGGAGAGTTAGCCCGAAAACTCTGGAACAGATTTCTTACTAAGAAGAATCAAATAGTCGATTGCCCGGACGCCGAAGCCTTAGCGGCCTTCAAACAAAGTATCTGGGACGAATGGCTTGCCAGACACCTTGGCCAAGAAAATCCGAGGAGAATGGCAGCCTTAACAAGCCTTATGCCCCGCTTTTGCGCGGGCGAGGACAGCTGGCTGGCCCGTAGGGGCACCAGCAACCCAGGCACATCCGAAGTCAGGGATGGCAACGGGAAACCATGATGCAACAAAAACAAGCGTCAAAACAATGATGGCAGCCCGGAGAACATGACGGTCAACGCCAAATTCAGGGGCTCTCGACCCTGTCAATGGAAGAAACCATTTAAAAGTAGTAGAGATGGATCGTCCAGCCTAAACAAGATTCTAGACAAATTATGTCAGATTCATGGCACCCTCGAAAAAACTTCAAATCACACCCACAGAGAATGTTGGGTTTTCAAGCAGGCCAACAAGCTAAATGCCAAACACAAGGGGAGGAAGACGCCAAGTGAAGACGAGGATGAGCCTCGCCAGCTGAACACTGGAGGACAGAAAAAATTCCCACAAGAAGTCAAAACAGTGAATATGATTTACACAACTCACATTCCAAAGCGTAGGCGCAAACGCGCACTCCGAGATGTATACGCTTTGGAGCCCGTCGCCCCGAACTTCAATCCCTGGTCGACCTACCGGTCACCTTTGATCACAGGGATCATCCGACTAGTATCCGGCACGGAGGATCAGCTGCCTTGGTGCTCGATCCAATAATTGATTGATACCATCTCACCCGAGTCCTTATGGACAGCGGCAGTAGTCTAAACCTGATATACCAGGACACTGTCCGCAAAATGGGGATAGACCCGTCAAGAATCATCCTAAGCAACACTACCTTTAAAGAAGTGATACCAGGCGTTGAGGCCCACTGTACGGGCTCTCTAGTACTAGAGGTTGTATTCGGTTCTCCCGACAACTTCAGAAGCGAGGAACTAACCTTCGACATCGCTCCATTCCGAAGCAGCTATAATGCACTACTCGGAAGAATGGCCTTTGCTCGTTTTAATGTAGTATCGCACTACACCTACCTTAAACTTAAAATGTCCGGTCCACGCGGCGTCATCACAATTAGCGGAAATACAGAGCGTTCCTTATGCGCGGAAGAATACTTGGCGGCTCTAGCAGCCGAACACTGGGCGGTCCCTCCAACCAGAATAAACAGTCGGTCGTCAAGACCACGGACACGGTTAGACGAGTCCGGTGCTCCACCAAATGTAACAGCCCAGTTGGGATTTCCCCATAAAAGTTGCTAGGGACTGCTCGCAAAAAAAAGAGAAGCCCATAGTTTGGCTCGACCCTATTAATACAATAACATATTGCATTTTCCTGGTTTATTCAGATTAACGAACTCCTCGCACGAAGTCTTTAACCTAGGTTTTTCCTTTTTATAGATGATCACCGTGCTACACCCTTCCAGGATACGGCACAACGGAGATAAAGGCGCAGACGTGCAGCAGGGCCCCGCTCAAAGGTTTCTTTTTAGATTAAGACCCTGCGTAAACCTTTTTAATGTCTCTTGTTGTTTTTCCCCTCCGGAAATCTTATACAACCGGGATGGATACTGGTGTTTTCGGCATTTTTGTCACACCAGATTATCGCTCATACCTGGAAACTTAGGGCTCATTCTCAAGGGCGTTATTCAGACCAGTACATATTATAAAGTCTGAATACCTTAGGGAGTGTTCGGCGTCAAGAGTTTGATCTTATATGCATCAGCTCCGAATCATGTCTTTGGTCAAATGTTGGGTTTGCCCGGCTCCTGTGTTTTGCTACCTTACATTCTGCTCTATCGGCTTAGGCGGCACCAGGAGAACTACTGCGATTGTGCCCTAGTTCATCTGGATGAGCACTCAGTAGTGAAAGCCGAAAACTGACTGTCATGATATAGTGCAAGACTGGTCAACCACTCGATGACCCAGCGGAATCTTCGCGATTCCTCCACATTAACGAAGGACCGATTTCCCGGTCACGTACATACGCGCACCATATCCGGACGAACACGAAAGTATCAGGGGATATATAGTAGCCCCACCGTCAAACTCCTATGGCTAAGTGAAAGTGTTAAAGCTATATAGTCCAATTGCCTGGTTCGCTGCACTATCACCTCCTTAACAGACCAAGACGTTGGATCAAGTGTGACTACGCGTTTTCGCGAACTCTCCCGCATTATATGCTTGGGGGCTGAAGCCGATGACTACAAACTGTCAGGTTATATACATACATAAACGGCCGCACAGGAGGCATTATAATACTTTCGGGAAAAAGTATAAACACAGCCCTTATAATCAAAAAAGCATTGTCTTTACAATCGAGATACATGTCACTCGAACATGGCACTCTTCAAGCACTGAGCCTCTATTAAACGGGCGCCTTCTAAAACTTCTTCAAAATAGTGCTCGGCCGGGTCCTGGCCTTCCGCCACACCCCGGGTTGCAATAGCAGTGGTTTCCATCCTAGCCGGGTATGTTTTAACACGGGCAAGAGCCATCCGTGCACCTTCTATGCACGCCGACCTCTTCACAGCATCGATATGCGACACAGCACCAAGGAATTGTTGCACCAATCCAAAATAGTTGTCCGGCCTTGGTCCACGTGGCCAAAGATGATCCACGACAGACCTCATTGCAAGCCCGAACAACCTGTGGTGTTCGGCCCATGCGGCCATCTTTTCATTTAACGGCAGTGGACGCGTCGGGGCACTGAACTGCGACCAGAATAACCTTTCAGCCTTGTGGTCTTTCCGATCTTTGTAAAACTCGGTTGCATCAGCAGCACTCTTTGCCAGGTCCGCATACATGTTCGCAGCACTCCACAACTAATCCAGAGGGGCATACTTTGGATTTCTGAACTTCATCCGCAACAAATAGGGCTTCCCAGCCACGATATCTCCGGCCTCATGAAGCTCCTCCCTTATCCCTCTCATTTCAGAGCGGGTTTCCTTGGCTGTCTCCAGGGCCTTCTTCAGGTCAGCCGCTTTTGCTTGATTTTCCTTTTCAAGGAGCTCACAGCGGTTGGCGGCATCTTTCAGCTCGGTAGCCATCTGGGCTATCTTTTCTTCGCTCCGGCGATGAGCAGCCTGTTCGGCTCTTAACTCTTCGACCGCCTTCAGGGCGGCCGCATCACTTCTTTGAGCTTGCTCCTTGGCGCGGGCAAGCTTCGCCCGAAGGGCCTCCACAACAGCAGCCCCATCTGCAGTCACAATATATCATAAGTTACTAGCATAATGCTCCTCGTACAATTTACTGACATGCCGAACATACATACCCTGAGCCTCGTCAAGCCGCTTGTTAACAAGCACGATGTCGGTATCCGCCACGTCCAGCTACCGCTTTAGTTCGGCAAAATCAGCAGTCCGGTCAGCTGCCGGACCCTTAGCCACCTGCACATAAAGGAGCGTGCTTATTACCAGAGATTATGATCCTCTATTCGCCACGTTGATGGCAACCAGAGTCTCAGGGGCTACTATCTATACAGAGCACACCTAGCATGTGCGGTACCATCAAAATACAACTTTTGCGTACCTCAAATCCTCTCAGCAGACCTGTAAAGGCTTCATTCAATCCGCTTTTGGCGGATGAAATCCTCTCAATCACCGTACCCATTAAGGTACGATGTGTCTCTGAGATGGTCGCTCGCCCCAGCATACCCATTAGTGTGTCCGGCTATACACCGGACAATCCCGGACTCCTCCTATCGTAATCCTATGGAGCCGAATAGCCCGAACCACGGGCAGCCGAAGTGTCAACTTCTGGCCTCGGCGGATCGGGAGAAATCCTCCGTGACGACACCTCGGGGTCGTCCGCCCCATGTGACGGGGAGGCCAGGGGAGGCCTTTCGCTCTCCATCATCTCCGGAGAAAGATCCCCCGAGGACGAACTCGGTGGAGAAGGGCTACGAGCCAGACTGCAACAAATATGTTTCGGTTACTATCCTCAGAGACAAAACGGGAAATGTTTACCAAAGTACTCTTTTACTTACGGCTCGGTGGAGGGTTGGCCCCCTTGCGGGCGCTGGGCAGTAAGGATGCCCCCTGGGGCAGGGCCCCTTGGCGAGGGTTCCTTCCCTCGTTTGGAAGCCTCCGTTTCCAAGTCATCAGAGGCGGCCCTTTTCTTACCTTGAGGAGAGGGGATTTTAGATTCCCCTCCCTGATTATCCTCCTTCGCGAAGGCACTTACTCCTCCGATTTGCATGTGTAGAATGTGAGGCCCGCCTATGGCTTCTCTATTCCTCCCCCTGTCTTCTCCTGATGGCACCTGATATGGCGCGCGCTCAAGCATCTTGGTCAACAAAGGATCCAGCGAGCCTTCGGGAAGAGGGGCCAGACACCTAATCCTCTCCGCCTTCCTTAGCCAGTCCTGGCAGTGAGCATTTTTTCAGAATGATGTTATAATGAACATAAAAGATGGTTTGTTCGGTAGCAGAAGTACTTACCTGGGTATCCGGACGGTTGCAGTTGAGACCCGCATCCTCGGTGTTGTCCGGACACTTTATTCGTGATCCGAAGAATGACCCATACATCTCTTTGAGCGTTAGGCCGAAGAATTGTTGAACGGTTAACGGTCCTTCCGGGTTGAAGTCCCACATACGGAGAGGACGACGTTGGTAGGGCAGGACTTGATGAACCAGCATCACTTGCATTATCTTGACAAGACTGACATCCCTCTTGAGGAGGTCTTGGATTCGGCTTTGCACTGTCAGCATGTCGTTAATCGGCCCCTAGTCCAGCCCCTTGTTGACCCATGACGCCAGTTGCGGAAGAGGGCCCGAGCGGAACGCTGGAGCAGCCACCCTCTTTGTACCTTGGGGAGCTGTGATATAAAACCACTCCCGCTGCCATAAGTCAGAAGTTTCTGTGAAAGAACCCTTTGGACATGGGGTGTTGGCGCCTTTGCTTATTATAGTGCCTCCGCACTCCACGTGATTCCCATCAATCACCCTCGGCCTCACATTGAAGGTCTTGAGCCATAGGCCGAAGTGGGCGGTGATGCGGAGGAAGGCTTCATACACGACGATAAACGACGAGATGTGAAGGACGAAATCCGGAGCTAGATCATGGAAATCTTGTCCGTAGTAGAACATGAGCCCTCTCACGAAGGGATCAACGCTAAAACCTAGCCCTCGGATAAAGTGGGATATAAAAACGACACTCTCATTGGGTTCGGGACTGGGGTCGACCTGCCCTTGAGCAGGTAGCCTATGCGGAATTTCGGCGGTAAGATACCTGGCCTCCCTAAGCTTCTTGACGTCCTCCTTTGTGACGGAGGAGGCCATCCACCAGCCTTGAAGGTTGGATCCGGACATAGTTGAAGGTCTGAAACGCTTATCTTAAGCCTTGGGTGTTGGGACTCGAAGTTGGGGAAGGAAAGGATCAAGCATGGGAAGAAAAGGACAGGCCTTGGCCCCCTTTATAAAGAGGACGAATATCAAGCGTCCCCCGCATGACTGTTTGGGACTTGCCTAAAATCGAGGAGTCATATTAAACAAACACGGTTGGGTTACCCACACCTGTATTGATGAGAATCCCGTGATGAGGGGGACACGATCTCTGCTTCGACAACACGTGCCAATTGCACCGCCTCGCATTACGTGTAGTAGCTGGTTGTGAAAAACGGTTCGAATAATGACCGGACCATGGAGTGATGTCATAAAAGGCTGTCAGCAGATTAGATTTGTGTAAAATTGTGCTCTCTACGGTGGTATGTGGAATTTGTTTTGCAGAGTCGGACACGATCCTTGTGTTTAAAATCTTCTATGGAGTATTCAGAGAAGGAACCGCCTTCCAATGCCGGAGACAATCTGCTTGATGGACTCATCGTCATTGAAAGCCTGGTTCAGGGGCTACTGAGGGAGTCCTGGATTAAGGAATGCTCGGACAGCCGAACTATATACTTTGGCCGGACTGTTGGACTATGAAGATACAAGATTGAAGACTTTGTCACGTGTCCGAATGGGAATGTCATTTGCGTGGAAGGCAAGCTTGGCAATTCAGATATATAGATCTCCTTCTCGGTAGCCGACTCTGTGTAACCCTTGCCTCCTTTGGTGTCAATATAAACCGGAGGGTTTAGTCCGTAGGACAACAATGATGATAATCATAGGCTAGCTTCTAGGGTTTAGCCTCTACGATCTCGCGGTAGATCAACTCTTGTAATACTCATATCATCAAGATCAATCAAGCAGGAAGTAGGGTATTACCTCCATCGAGAGGGCCTGAACCTAGGTAAAACATCGTGTCCCCCGCCTCCTGTTACCATTAGCCTTAGACGCACAGTTCGGCCCTACCCGAGATCCGTCGGTTTTGACACTGACACCCATCTCACGTGATGATCAGACATGGGTTAGTTGATTTGGATCATGTATCACTTAGATGACTTGAGGGATGTCTATTTAAGTGGGAGTTCTTAAGTAATTTGATTAATTGAACTGATTTATCATGAACTTAGTACTGATAGTATTTGCACATCTATGTTGTAGATCAATGGCCGTGCTACCATTCCCCTGAATTTTAATGCGCTCCTAGAGAAAGATAATTTGAAAGATGATGGCAGCAACTACACGGACTGGGTCCATAACTTGAGTATTATCCTCATTGTTGCACAGGAGAATTATGGCCTTGATGCACTGCTAGGTGAAAGGCCTGGTGCAGGAGCAGATGCTGATGTTTTGAACGTCTGGCAAGCTCGATCTGATGACTACTCGATAGTTCAGAGTGCCATGATTTACGACTTATAATAGGGACTTCAAAGATGTTTTGAACATCATGGAGCATATGAGATGTTCCAAGAGTTGAAGTTAATATTTCAAGCAAATGCCCGAGCTGAGAGATATGAAGTCTCCAACAAGTTCTATAGCTGCAGGATGGGGGAGAATAGTTCTGAAAGTGAACACATACTCAAAATATCTGGGTATTATAATCACTGGACTCACCTGGGAGTTGATCTTCCAGTTGATTGTATCCTTGACAGAGTTCTTCAATCACTGTGACCAAGCTACAAAGGCTTCGTGATGAACTTTAATATGCAAGGGATGAACAAAACCATTCCCGAGCTCTTCGCAATGCTTAAAGCCGTGGAGGTAGAAATCAAGAAGGAGCATCAAGTGTTGATGGTTAAAAAGACCACTAGTTCAAGAAAGAGGGCAAGGGAAAGAAAGGGAATTTCGAGAAGAATGGCAAGCAAGTTGCCACTCCCGGGAAGAAGCCCAGAGCTAGACCCAAGCCTGAAACTGAGTGCTTCTACTGCAAAGGGACTGGTCATTGGAAGCAGAATTGCCCCAAGTATTTGGCGGATAAGAAGGATGGCAAAGTGAACAAAGGTATATTTGATATACATGTTATTGATGTGTACCTTAATAATGCTCGTAGTAGCGCCTGGGTATTTGATACTGGTTCGGTTGCTCATATTTGTAACTCGAAATAGGAGCTAAGACTAAACAAAGATTGGCTAAGGACGAAGTGACTATGCGCATCGGGAATGGTTCCAAGGTCGATGTGATCACCGTCGGCACGCTACCTCTAGATCTACCTTCGGGGTTAGGTTTAGACCTGAATAATTTTTATTTGTAGCTAGCATTGATCATGAACATTATATATGGATCTTGTTTAGTGCGAGACGGTTATTCATTTAAATCTGAGAATAATGGTTGTTCTATTTATATGAGTAATATTTTTTATGGTCATGCACCCTTGAAGAGTGGTCTATTTCTGTTGAATCTTGATTGTGGTGATACACATTTTCATAATATTGATGCCAAAAGATGCAAAGTTGATAATGATAGTGCAACATATTTGTGGCACTGTCGTTTAGGTCATATTGGTGTAAAGCGCATGAAGAAACTCCATGCAGATGGGCTTTTGGAATCACTTGATTATGAATCATTTGATACTTACGAACCATGCCTCATGGGAAAAATGACTAAAACTCCGTTCTCCAGAACAATGGAGCAATCCAATGACTTACTGTAAATAATACATACAGATGTATGTGGTCTGATGAGTGTTGAGGCACGTGGCGGGTATCGTTATTTTCTGACCATCATAGATGATTTAAGCAGATATGGGTATATCTACTTAATGAAACACAAGTTTAAAACATTTGAAAAGTTTGAAGAATTTCAGAGTGAAGTGGAGAATCATCATAACAAGAAAATAAAGTTTCTATGATCTGATTGCGGAGGCAAATATTTGAGTTACGATTTTGGCCTTCATTTAAAACAATGTGGAATAGTTCCCAACTCACGACACTTGGAACACCATAGCGTACTGGTGTGTCCTAATGTCGTAACCGTACTTTATTTGATATGGTGAGATGTATGATGTCTCTTGCCGATTTACCACTATCATTTTGGGGTAATGCATTAGAGACAGCTGCATTCACGTTAAATAGGGCACCGTCTAAATCCGTTGAGACGACACCGTATGAACCGTGGTTTGGCAAGAAACCTAAGCTGTCGTTTCTTAAAGTTTGGGGTTGCGACACTTATGTCAAAAGGCTTCAACCCAAATCGGAGAAGTGTGTCTTCATAGGAGACCATAAGGAAACAATTGGTACACCTTCTTGTAACAGCCTGGTGTTTGGCCCTTTTCTTTTCTTTTGTTTTATTAGGTTTTTGCTCAGTTTTTCTTTTTGGAGTGGTTATGTGGACTTGCCACCTGGGAAATCATTCTGATTCCCCCTCCCAAGTGGCT
Organism: Triticum timopheevii; assembly: GCA_963921465.1. Lineage (NCBI taxonomy): Eukaryota > Viridiplantae > Streptophyta > Magnoliopsida > Poales > Poaceae > Triticum > Triticum timopheevii. Next base: position 236,378,726 of record OY997266.1, on the reverse strand, counting down.
CATCATTCTCAAAACCTTTCCAAGATCATGTCACTTCACTCCTTATCCCAAATCCCAATATTATTTTCTTGAGGAAAAATCCTTTTTCATCAAAGGAATAACATCAATTTCCCTAGGTTGTGAAGGAACCTACATTTTAGTCCATCCAAAAATTCCCAAATAATTCTCATAATTCCTTTGGGTCATATATTGCTCAAATATGCCCAAACATTTCCTTGGCCATTTCAAAAATAATTCCCCAATATTCCTTTTTCTATTCTGCCCTAAAAGGCACTTTGTGAAGGAAGTGTCATTTATATTTTCCTAGTTGTCGTGGAATAGTCACGTCAGATGTCCTCGTGAAAGGACTTAGTTGTGGAACCATCGCAACTAGGAAGCTTGAAGGGGTTAAATCGGGACAAGAGACACGAGAGGGTTTATACTAGTTCGGCCCCTTACGGTGAAGGTAAGGCCTACGTCTAGTTGGGTTGGTATTGATGTTTCGATAACCAGGGAGCGAGACACGCTATGCCTGGTTCTCGATGTGTTGTTTCTTGCCCTAAGTCGCCAGCAAGTCGTCCCCTTATATACACGGGTTGACGCCTCCCGACTTACAGAGTCCCGGCCGGCTTATCAACAGAGTCCGGCTCGGTGACCAGTTAAATCTACCTTATGTTACAAGTCATGCCATCATGGCGGTTTACTACAACGGGCTTAAGCCGCCCGTGGGCCTTAAGCTCCTTATTGAACCGCCATCTTCATGCTTGGTCTTGGGCTTCCTCTGATGAGGACTCTTTGCGTAACCCGCCCCCTCCTGGGCGGCTTACACAAATAGTCATATCCCCAACACTAGTGGCTCCCAAGATTTTTGGGCATGCTTATATATCCAAATCATTGCCTCATGCACAAATTCAAATTTATTTGCCTAGCTGTCGTGGGGAACGAACACCTATGGGGCAGGGCCCCTTTTCGGTCCGGCAAGGGAGCGGAGGGCGCACGAAGAGCAGATCGAGGCGAAAGCACGCGAGGGATTTTACCCAGCTTCAGAGCTCTCCGGAGAGATAAAACTCCTAATGCTACTTTGTGTTTCTATTCTGTTCTTGCTCAAGAGCGTGGATGTGTTGTAGTTTCGAATGAGTCGAACCCCTTCTACGTGCGCATGGGCCTCCTTTTTATAGTCTAAAGGGGTCACCGACAGGTGGCAGCATAGAGAGAGGGGTAAAAAAGTAAAAACGGGGGTTGGTACAACCGCTATCAACAGTGCCCCCTACCTAACTCTGACGGCAGGGGACAAGGGCATTTAATGCCCGTCTGGTCGCTCAAACAGTGTAGGAAACGACCGTTAGGGGCGCCACCGATCGCCACGATGGCCTTCTAGTCAGTTTCACTTGCCACCTCGCACCGCTTGGCTGCACAGCTACCTGCCACGTGCACCAGGAGTGATCCTGCGGCGACATGTCGTCGGATGTGCTGGAGTGTGGGCGCGGAGAAGTGGCTTCGCCGCGGCAAGTGCCTTGCCGCGGTCGCTGTCTCGTCGCACCCGCTAGCTTGCCGCTCGCTGGGTCTTGGTTGGCCTTCCCGGAAAGCTCCCCTTGCCGGGGTCTTGTCCTTCCCGGCAAGCTCCTCTTGCCGGGACTCTGTCTTCTCAGTTAACACTTTGTTCTTGAATGGCAGTAATAGGAATAATGAAGGATCCTGGCGGACGCCCGACAAGCCTTGCCGCGGGGCGCTGCGACTGCCCGTGCACAAGTTCGGGATACTAAGGTACCCCTACTTTAGTACACCGACAGGAGCCCCCGGGCCTGGGCCACACACGGTGCCGAGCGCTGTTGGGCCAGGCCCAAAACAGGCACGGGCACACGCGGCCTGGGTCCACACTAAATCTGACTCCGTATCCACCACGCTCCCCCGTAACGGCACACGTCAATCGCAGCGTCGTGGGAGAGATCATGGGCAATTCTTAATTCAGGAAATGCGTAACGTTCGCCTCCCCTGTTTATAAGCAGAGGAAACAGGGCCGTTCCCCCACCTTCGCCACTTGCAGTTCCTTCCTCCGAAAGCTCCGCCGCTCCCTCCGCTTCCCAAGCCGAAAGAGAGCAGCGCTCCGCCGCCCGTCGCCGCCGTCGCCCTCAACACCTCCGCGCTCCCTCGCCGCTTCCTCCATGGCTACGAAGACCGGCAAGGGCTCAAAGTCGAGCACCAAGTTGGCCGAGGCGTTGCGGCTTGAGGCGCTGCGCAAGGAGTGAGTGCTTTTCCCCCCCGAGCTCACCCCGAAGGCGCTGCGGGAGGAGTTCTACCTCTTCTGGTCGACGGAGACGCGGGCGCATCCGCGCACGCCGGTGCTCTCCGCCGAAGCTTCTAAATCGAAGCGGTGCCCAAAAGGGTACTATTTCTTTCCTGTGTTCTTCTATTGCGGGCTCTGCCCACCTTTTTCCGATTTCCTCTGTGACATCATGAATACCTACGGGTTTCATCTTCTTGATTTCACCCCCAACGCCGTTCTGACAATGGCGGTTTTTGCACACCTCTGCGAGAACTTCATTGGCATCCTCCCGAATGTCGCTCTTTTTCATCATTATTTCACCCCCCGGGCCGAGAAAGGGGAGCCACTGGCTGGCGGAATCGCCTGGACCTCACGAATCGGCATGAAGGAGGTGTACTTGACGGGCGAGCTCCGCAGCAAGTGGGATGAGTGGAGGGCGGAGTGGTGCTGGATCATTGACGCCAATCCGCAGCCATTCACCAACCTGCGCCAGACCCGGGTAGTGCGCGGCGGCGACTGGAGCGCTCTGTCGCCGGATGATGCCAAGCTGAAGATTGCCACCACCCGAATCCTCCAGCTCAGGCTTGCCGGGCTCACAGCAGGGGCAGTTGGCGCGGATTTCCTTCGCCGTCGCATCGCCCCCCTGCAAAAGAGGGGGAGGCCCGCCTGGCTGTTTGGCGGCCCGGCGGATATCATGAGGCTGCGTCCAGGCCTCAACTTCAACTTCACGGTTCTGGAGCTTGACGGGATGCTGAGGGAGCTGTTCAAGCATGATGCCAACCATCCAGAGTGGTTCAGGCTGCCGCAGGGCGTCATCCCGTTGTGCAACAACTCCCAGCGCGATCTCATCTGCGCAGTGATGCCAGAGTGCGACTCGCACGGGATAAGTGCAACTTGGATGGAGCCCGCCGACGACGTCGTGCGGCAATTCTTCGACGGCTTGACGGAGATAGCAGTCAACGCCGACGAGCAGAGGCTCCTCACCCGCGACACCACCGACGATGAAATGCGGTACATCGCCACCAGGGCCGAAGAGGCGGCAGCAGCCGCCGCCGCGGGCGAGTTTGGCTTCACGTTGGAGGAGGCGGAGGCGGCCGAGGCGGCAAGTCTTGCCGACCGGGAAGACCTTGCCAGAGAGGTCGTTGGCGAGGGGGAGCCCGAGGCCGAAGTGAGCGAGCCCGCCGGGGGCGCGAGTGGCCAGCCGTCTTCGAGCAGCTTGCCGCAGGCGGAGCCCCCAGCGCAGCCCCAATTCCAACCAAGAAGGCGCCTCCGTCGAGTTGGAGATCCAGCAGGGCGGCAAACAGGCCAACAGCTGCAGCGTCGTGGGACGGGCTCCACCGCGGCAAGTACGGTTGCCGCAGGAGCATCTCAGGCCGTGCCGGCAACTGAGGCGGGGTCTTCCCGGGCTGCCACACCCGATCCTGCCGCAGCTCCCGGCAAACGTCCAAGGGAGCCCACTCCTCCGCCTCGCCGCGCAGAAAGGGTACCAGACTTCGACCTCTCTGCGCTGAGCTCTGACGAGGAGGAAGAAGAGGAGGAGGAGTAAGGCTTTTCTTCTCATTGTACTTGTATTTCTTCAATCCTTGTTGTTGCTTGTTTTGCATCTGATTTGCTTCTCTCTGAATCCCTGTTCTATTTCAGGACTCTGGCCGAGAGAGCGGCGAAGAGGGCCAAGGTCCCCATGGTTGTCATCGAGGACAATCCTGTTGTGACGGCAGAAGACACGTCCGAGACCACCTTGACGGACTCGGTTCCTTCTCCTCGCAGCAGCCCCCAGCACAGCCCCCAGCGTAAGTGTTTGGTTCACTTCCTGTTGTGGGGCGCGCATGGGTGCTTCTTCTTTTGTTGACATCTTGATTGCTGATTCATTCGTGTAGGAGCAGAGCAGGCCCGTCAGGGGCAATCAGAAACCGCCCCGGAGGTGCTGTCTGCTTCGACTACGCCACCAAGGGGCGATTCCCCGACAAGGGAACGCTCCCCGGCAAGGAAGAGGTCCCCGGCAAGGGACAGAACCAGTGAGCCCTTGGTGGAGGAGCCCATGGTCACAGAGCCCAGCACAGGTAACCTTTCTTGTCGGAAATCTTCCCTTGGGTTCTTCTTCCGATCTTCTTTCTTCTTTTTTGGATATTTGCTTGACTTTTCCTTCCTCTTCCTATCCTTAGATCCCCCTCTCGCGGACCCGATGGAGACCGAGGCCACCGGCGAGGAAGGCGCACGCGGCAACACTGAAGATGCCGCCGCTGGCGAGGAAGAGGCCGGCGCTGATGAACCCGCGGACGAGGAAGCCGCCAAGGCTGCTGGCGCAGGAGCCGACGAGTTGTCCGGCGATCGTACTGACGACCCGGAGGGCACAGGAGCGCAAGGCGCTGCACCGTCCGCCGACCCCTCCGCCGCTGATGCAGCGCAGGGCTCCGAGGAGCCCCAGCCAGGCGCATACTTGAAGGCCGGCGAGGGCGTATACATCAAGCTTCCCTGGGCGTCGAGCTCCAGGGCGCCGGTTGAAGGAGAGGAGTTTGATGGAGAAGTACTCGCCTCTGCTGGGCTGGCAGTGGTTGACGCGCCAAGTAGCAGCAGCGGCGAGTCCGAAGAGGAGCAGTTGCTCCGAAAGCTGGTGTCACTCTACCACGCCCAGCAAGCGAAGCTTGAGTCCCGGGAAGCGCTTGTCGCGCGGGCGGGAGTTGACATAGAGAAGCATGCAGAGGAGCTCAAGAGCCACAACCAGGAGGCCCTTCGATCCATTGTAGAGGAAAGGGCGCAACATGACGAGGCGAAGAAGGCGTTCATCCTGGAGAAGGCTGAAGCCGAGGAGCAGCAGAGGCTCGCCGCCGAGGAGTTGTCCAGGCGGGAAGGCGAATTGACACAGAAGAAGGTCAATCTGGACAGCCACGAGGAGGAGCTCGAGGTCCGGGAGCAATCACTTGGCGGGGCACTCAAAGAGGCGAAGGATGCCGCCGCGGCTGCTGAGGCCGCCAAGAAGGAGTTAGAGGTGAAGGTGACGCAGCTGGAGGCGGACATGAAAGGGAAGAGTGAAGAGCTTGCCGCACTCCAGCGCGAACGCGAGAAGGATGCACTTGCCCATGGCGATCTGCAAGTTCAACTCGCCGAGAAGATCAAGGAGCTGAACGCCGCCAAGGACTCGAGCACTGATCTGGAGTTGAAGCTGGCCACCTTGACGGAGACGCTGAACGCCGCCAAGAGGCGAGAGGATGACTTGAAGAAAGAGGTCAAGGGCAACGAGGAGCTGCTGACGAGTGCCGCCGAGACTCAGAACACTTTCAAGGCCATGGTGGAGCTCTGGACGGAAGGCCTCGTCAACATTGCTGCAGCCATCGACGAGGAGTTGGCGGAGCTGGACTTGGCGGGCTTCGGGTACACCACCGACGAGAACCTCCAGCCCAGCGCCAAGCTTACTCTTTTCTTCAAGGGCGTGGTGACGGCCCTCCAGCAACTCTGGGAAAGGATCCCGAAGAAGCTGGTGGACGAGTCGCGCGCAATCTGCACCAAGGTCTTGGAGAAGGTGTTGGTGAAGATACTCTTCCGCAACCCGGGCCTCGACCTCACCTGTGTCCTCAAGAAGCTGCCGGCGGGTGCCGATCTTGAAGAGCTCAAAGCCATTGTCGCACCCATTGTGGACAAGGTGAATGAGGTTAGGAGGGTTGACGGCGAGCGCGTGGATTAGGCCACCCTTTTTCTCCCTTCCTCCTTCTTGCCGCTGCTAGATATTTCATAGGAACAATCTATTAGAGCGCGGCAAGTTATTTATTGTAATATAACTTTATTCTGGGTACTATCTGCTATGTTACTTCCTTTATTCGGTTCCATCCCTTGTATGTTTTTACCCTATGCTTTTAGGGAACTTGCCGGCGCAAGCACACTTGCCGCGAGCGCTGAGTGCGGAACATCAGCAGCCTGCTGGCGGTGTTGCCTCCGGCAAGAAACCTTGTCGGGACTAATTGCAGCACACTTTCATTGTTGAGCGGACTCGAAACAAAGTAAGGGCGCAACTTAGCCACGAGCCGGTTCCTCCGCGCACAGGTTTTCCATACATGGCACGGTCGTTCAAGGAATATAACTTAAAAATTTAAAACTGACTGTGCTCAAACTTTGGCAACTTAGCTTTTCTGTCGTCTGTGTCCCGGCAAGGCCATACTCCTTTGAACGACGCCCGGTCCACACCTTTATCCTCTCCTCCCCCCCGTGAACTTGTGGGCAAAGGAACCTTCTTTTTGAGAAAAAGAAAGAAGAGAAAATAATGGTATGGGGCCTTAAGGCTCGTTATTGCTTACCGGGGGCAAGTGCCGCACAAAGTGTCAGATAAAACATGCAAAAAAGAAAGAATGCATGAAATTTGACAAGATGTGTGGAGCACACATGAACTTTATTTATGCACGGGATCTGCGCCCGGCTTTGTACAAAGGGTTACATGCAACAGCGACAAGGCTTGTACAAAAGGTGGTCGCCAGAACAGATTCCGGCAACCGCGCCTTATGGGTAAAACTTGCGAAGATGCTCTATGTTCCAGGAATTGCTCACCGGAAAGCCATCTTCGGTCTCAAGGCGGACAGCGCCGGGCCTAGTGACTCGTTTCACCCGATAAGGGCCTTCCCACTTTGGCGTCAACTTGTTGGAATTCTTGGCGGATTGAACGCGCCGAAGAACAAGGTCGCCTTCCTCGAAGCTTCTAGCATTAACTTTGCAGCTATGGTAGCGACGCAAAGCTTGTTGGTAGCGAGCAGCTCGTACAGCAGCCTGAAGATGATCTTCCTCGAGGAGCAGCGCGTCATCTTGCCGCAGCTGCTCTTGCTCAAGCTCATCATAAGCGAGCACTCGAGGCAATCCGTATACGAGTTCCGTGGGGAGAACTGCTTCTGCTCCATAGACAAGAGCAAAAGGTGTCTGCCAGTGGCTCGATTTGGCGTCGTCCTGATCGACCAAAGAACCACCGGCAGCTCCTCAATCCAATTTCTTCCGCACTTGCGCAGCCTGTCGAAAGTTCTGGTCTTGAGCCCGCGTAGCACTTCAGCGTTTGCCCTCTCCGCTTGACCGTTGCTTCTCGGGTGAGCAACAGAAGCGAAGCAGATCTTGGTGCCAAGATCTTGGACGTACTGCATGAAGGTGCGGCTCGTGAATTGTGTGCCATTGTCGGTGATGATCCTGTTAGGGACTCCGAAACGACAAACAATTGACCTGAAGAACTTGACCGCTGACTGTGCTGTCACCTTCCTCACTGCTTCCACTTCAGGCCACTTTGTGAACTTGTCGATTGCAACGTACAAGTACTCAAAGCCCCCGACAGCTCGGGGAAAGGGGCCGAGGATGTCGAGCCCCCAGACCAAAAATGGCCAGGATAAAGGGATTGTTTGGAGAGCCTGAGCTGGTTGATGTATCTGCTTGGAGTGGAACTGGCACGCTTCACACTTGGTTACTTGTGCAGTTGCATCCTGGAGGGCTGTCGGCCAGAAGAAACCTTGCCGGAGGGCCTTGCCGGCAAGTGCTCTCGCGCCAATGTGGTGACCAGATATGCCTCCATGTATCTCTGCCAACAGCTCCTGTCCATCTTCCCGGGAAATGCACTTCAATTTCACTCCGTTGAATCTTCTTCTGTACAGTACATCCTCGACAAACTGGTACATACTCGATTGCCGGGCTACTCTCTCTGCTTCTTCTTGCTCTTCGGGAAGTTCCCCTGTCTGAAGGAAATGGACGATCTGCTGTGCCCATGCCGGAGCTTGTGGCTCAACGACAAGGACTAAAGGCGCAAATGCTGCTGCGGGAACATCTGCTTCCACGGCAAGAATCTACGATTCAGCCGGAGCATGATGCTCCCCAGCAAGCGTGTCGGGACACAGCTTGTCGGGAGCGTCTGCTTCAACGAAACAAACCCTAGGGCTTGTCGGAGCAGACTGCTCCTCAGCGCTCTTTGTGTTGATCTTGGGGACCTTCTTGACGGCGGCTTCGGGGAGCTCTGCCGGAAAGTAGTCGCCAGTAACCAACTTCCTCTTCTTGCTCTGTCCAGTTGATGGTGTTACAGATGGTTGAGTCATCTTGAGCACAAAAATCCCTGGTTCCACAGGTAACTTGAGTGCGGCGCATTTTGACAGGCCGTCTGCAATGTCATTTTGAGCTCTTGGAACATGTTCCATTTGCAGGCTGTCAAAATGTTCTCCCAGCTTCCTCACTTCATCAATGTATGCTTCCATCAACGGACTCTGATAATCTTTGTTTACTTGATGGACGACAAGCTGTGAGTCACCCCTGACAATAAGCTTCCTGATCCCAAGGTCTGCCGTGATCCTGAGTCCGGCAAGCAAGCCTTCATACTCTGCAGTATTGTTGGTTGCTTGCTCCTTGGGAAAGCGCATTTGGACCACGTACTTGAGGTGCTCTCCGGTGGGTGCGACGAGTAGTACGCCCGCACCGGCGCCTTGCAGCAAGAAGGCACCATCAAAGTACATGATCCATTCTTTGCTTGCTTCCTTGACGGGGATGCTCCTCTCCGGAGTTTCTTCATCAGGTGTTGGCGTCCATTCTGCTATGAATTCTGCCAATGCTCGGCTCTGGATAGTTGAGGTACTCTCAAACTTGAGGCCAAAGCTTGACAATTCCAGTGCCCACTCAACAATCCTGCCTGTTGCTTCTGGATTCTGCAATATCCTCTTCAACGGAAAGCGAGTGACAACTGTGATCTCGTGTGCTTGAAAGTAATGGTGCAGCTTCCTCGAGGCCATGAGAAGGCCGAAAAGCAACTTCTGCACACCAGAGTACCTTGATCTAGCCCCCTGCAGAAGGGAACTGACAAAGTAAACTGGGCGCTGCACCATCTTCTTCTGTTTTTCTTCTTGTGGCTGCGCAGATCCATCCTTGTCGGGACCGGAGCTTGTCGGGGAAGCCCCCTGCTTGTCGCTGGATTCGCTCGCCGCGGTCGCTGGCTCATCATCCGCTTCCCTCTCCGCTACTAACGCAGCACTAACCACTTGATTGGTTGCCGCCAGATATAGCAGCAACTTCTCTTGTGGCTTAGGTGCGACAAGTGTTGGAGTGGAGGATAGGTATCTCTTCTGGTCCTGCAGCGCAGCCTCCGCTTCCGGAGTCCATTTCATTGGACCTGCCTTTTTCAAAATTTTGAAAAATGGCAGGGCGCGCTCAGCAGACTTAGAGATGAACCTACTGAGAGCAGCAACGCAGCCAGCAAGCCTTCGTACGTCCTTGACGCGCTTCGGTGCTTCGATTTGCTCGATGGCCTTGATCTTGTCGGGATTGGCTTCGATCCCCCGCTGAGACACAAAGAATCTGAGAAGCTTGCCGAAAGGGACTCCAAACACGCACTTCTCGGGATTCAACTTGAGATTGATCTGGCGCAGATTTGCAAAAGTCTCGTCCAAATCTTGGATCAGAGTTTCTTTGTCCTTGCTCTTGACCACTATGTCATCCATGTAAGCTCCTACATTTCTGTGCAGCTGTGGCTCAAAAGCATGACTGACTACTCTTGCGAATGTTGAACCAGCATTCTTTAGTCCGAAAGGCATCCGTACAAAGCAGTACGTGCCACATGGAGTAATGAATGCGGTTTTCTCTTCATCCTCTTCCACCATGAAGATCTGATGATATCCTGAATATGCATCAAGGAATAAAAGTAGATCACATCCTGCCGTGGAGTCGACAATCTGGTCAATGCGCGGCAAGGGAAATGGATCCTTGGGACAAGCTTTATTAACATCAGTGAAGTCAATACAAAGCCTCCACTTCCCGTTTGCTTTGCGCACGACTACTGGATTGGCTAACCACGTTGGATGGAGTACTCCTCGGACCAGGCCTGCTGCTTCCAACTTCTTGATCTCCTCTGCAATGAACTCTTGGCGTTCTACTGCTTGTTTTCTGACTCTCTGCTTGACGGGCCGCGCGTGAGGGCATACGGCAAGGTGGTGCTCAATTACTTTCCTGGGAACACCGGGGATGTCAGATGGTTGCCATGCAAACACATCGACATTCGCCCGCAGGAAAGCAACGAGCGCGCTTTCCTATTTAGGGTCAAGCGTGGCACTAATGGTGAAGGTACCACCAGTGCCGTCCTCCTTGGTGGCCACTTTCTTGGTCTCTGGTGAAGCTGTCTTTTCCTTCTTGCACTTGCCGGTGGAGCTCGATGGTGCGTCCTCGACGGTAGCGCAGCACTCCGAAGAGGTGCGCTTGCCGGAGTGGGCATCAGAGCTACTCTTGCCGGACTTGGTCTTCTTCTTCCCCCCGGGAGCTTCAGCGGCAAGTGGTTTGTGTTCTGCTGCGGCTGCTGCTTCCCGGTAGATCTTGTCGGTACAGATAAGTGCATCCTTCTTGTCGCCATGGACAGAAATGACACTTATCGGACCAGGCATCTTGAGCACGTTGTAGGCGTAATGAGAGGCTGCCATGAACTTGGCAAGCGCCGGACGGCCGAGTATCCCATTGTAGGGCAATGGGAAATCAGCAACGTCAAATGTGAGTTTCTCTGTCCTGAAGTTCAGCTCGCTGCCAAATGTCACTGGCAGTGTGATCTTCCCCTTCGGCTTGCTCCTTCCCGGGTTAATTCCTTGGAAAGTACCAGTCTCTTCGAGCTCGCTGTCGGGGATCTGGAGCTTCTTGAGCACTGCAGAGGAGATCAGATTTAGGACGGCCCCGTCGTCAACCAACATCTTTGTAACCTTGAGGTTGCGGATGGTTGGCGAAACCAACATCGGCAAGCACCCGACCGCAGTGATGCGATCAGGGTGATCCTCAACATCAAAGATGATGGGCGTGCTGGACCACTTCAGGGGCTTGCGCGACTCAACGCACGGTTCTGCTGCGTTCACTTCCCGCACCCACTGTTTGAGTTGGCGGTGCGAGGTGTGCAGAGAAGCACCGCCGTTGATGCACAAAACCTCCGTTGCCTCCTGGAACTCCTGCTCGTCAGTCTCATCCTCCTCCATCTCATCATCTTCATCTTCATCTTCGTCTTTGTCGCGGCCGTGGGGAGGTCTATCTCCTTGGCGCTGCTTGGCCTTGCCGCGGCGCCCTCCCCGGGCGGGACGCTTCTTGCCGGATCCTCCGCCACCTTCCTGGGCCTTCTCCTTGTTGCGGCGCTCGTACTCAGCTTTCTGTAGCTCAACAAGCTGCTCAACCTTCTTGCAAGCCTGGAGGTCATGGCCCTTGGTGCGATGGATCTTTCAGTACTGCTTGCCGGAGCCGTCCTGCTTGTCGACAGCCACCACAGCCTCGCCGGAGTCACCAGCTTTGGCCTTGTCGGTGCCGCCTCCGTTGCCGGACTGCTCAACAACTAGTACATCCTTAGCCTTTCTCTTTCTGTTATTCCGCCTCCGGTTCTTCTTTGCCGGAGGGGCGTCGTCACTGTCAGATCCCTCTGCTCCTGCGTTGTCTCCGGGGAGTCTCCTCCCCTCCTCAGCACGTGCACACTTGTCGGCCAGAGCATATAGCTCGCTGACATCTCTGATTTTGCACATCGCCATCTCCTCCCTCATCCTGCAGTTACGCACGTTCTGATGGAACGCGCTGATAACCGCGGCAGGGTGGACGTCTGGGATGTTGCGCTGCACCTGACTGAATCTCTGTATATACTTGCGCAGGGGTTCTCCTTCCTTCTGGGCGAGTAGATGAAGATCGCTCTCCTGGCCATGGGGTTTGTGGCCGCCTGTGAAGGCGCCGACAAACTGATGGCACAGGTCCGCCCACGAAGAGATGGAGTTGTCCGGCAAGTGCATGAGCCAAGATCTGACGTTGGGCTTGAGCACCAGCAGGAAGTAGTTGGCGAGGATCTTCTCGTCGCGCCCTCCGGCAGCCTGCACCGCGATGGTGTAGACGCTGAGGAACTCTGACGGATGTATCCTGCCATCGTACTTCTCGGGCACGTTTGGCTTGAAGTTCTTGGTACTGGGCCACTGGACCTGCCGCAACTCACGGGTGAACGCAGGGCAACCTACCGCGTACGGCAAGTCGCCTGGTTCCCCTGGCGCATGCATATCGACAGTGGGCCCAGCGCGCTGGTCAGATTGGCGCCGCGCTTCTCTTCGACGCTCGATGCGAGTGCGAGCGTCTTCGTGTCGTCGTTCTTGGAGAACTTGGCGTTGATCGCGGCGAGCTCGCGGGTCCGACGATGCGGTGGAGTTGGTGTCGAGGTTGGCCCGGCGAGTCGGCGACCTTGGCCTTCGGGGCGGGGAGTGCACGGTGGTGGCACCCCCAGCGGTCTTGTCGGCGTCGGCTTGTGCCTGGGCGTCTTGCCGGGGCTTCGATGTGCTCGGTTGCCGGGGCTTGTCGCCGTTGGCGAAGCCGATGAGGCTCTGAATGGCGGCCCTCCAGTCGTCGATCTTGTCTGGCGCTGGAGGGTAATCTAGAAGCAGCTGGGCTCGGGCCAGCGCTTCCTCTGGAGTGTTGGGTGGCGGTGGCAAGCGACGCGAGGTGCGGGATACGCTCAAACTTCTAACAGTGTTAGAAGGAGCGACATCTCGTCCAGGCGACCGCACTGCGCTCGTGCCAGCGTGTTGACGCGTACGTTGGCCTTGAGCGTCCCGCGACCCACCAGCTTGGCCTTGTTCCAACGCGAGTACGGTGCTAGGAGCACTGTGGCGTTGTCGATCCTGCACCTCCTGGGAGGGGTGCGGTGGATGTGCAGACGCTGAAGCTTGTGGGGCCTTGTCCTTGGACCGGGTGACGATGTGAGTTCCCCCGCCGGCGCCCGCTCCTCCGCCGGTGTCCACCCCACCGCCCGCCTGCTCCGGTGGCGGTAGGATAGTCGTAGACGGAGCGGCCACCTCCGAAGTCTTCTTCTTCGGTGGCATGTCGATGAAGATGTTAATGTAGCACGCGCAGACGCCGGATCAGATACGCACGACCTCGACGCCCCCCTACCTGGCGCGCCAAAGATGTCGTGGGGAACGAACACCTATGGGGCAGGGCCCCTTTTCGGTCCGGCAAGGGAGCTGAGGGCGCACGAAGAGCAGATCGAGGCAAAAGCACGCGAGGGATTTTACCCAGCTTCAGAGCTCTCCGGAGAGATAAAACTCCTACTACTGCTTTGTGTTTCTATTCTGTTCTTGCCCAAGAGCGTGGATGTGTTGTAGTTTCGAATGAGTCGAACCCCTTCTACGTGCGCATGGGCCTCCTTTTTATAGTCTAAAGGGGTCACCGACAGGTGGCAGCGTAGAGAGAGGGGTAAAAAAGTAAAAACAGGGGTTGGTACAACCGCTATCAACAGTGCCCCCTACCTAACTCTGACGGCAGGGGACAAGGGCATTTAATGCCCGTCTGGTCGCTCAAACAGTGTAGGAAACGACCGTTAGGGGCGCCACCGATCGCCACGATGGCCTTCTAGTCAGCTTCACTTGCCACCTCGCACCGCTTGGCTGCACAGCTACCTACCACGTGCACCAGGAGTGATCCTGCGGCGACACGTCGTCGGATGTGCTGGAGCATGGGCGCGGAGAAGTGGCTTCGCCGCGGCAAGTGCCTTGCCGCGATCGCTGTCTCGTCGCACCCGCCAGCTTGCCGCTCGCTGGGTCTTGGTTGGCCTTCCCGGCAAGCTCCCCTTGCCGAGGTCTTGTCCTTCCCGGCAAGCTCCTCTTGCCGGGACTCTGTCTTCTCAGTTAACACTTTGTTCTTGAATGGCAGTAATAGGAATAATGAAGGATCTTGGCGGACGCCCGGCAAGCCTTGCCGCGGGGCTCTGCGACTGCCCGTGCACAAGTTCGGGATACTAAGGTACCCCTACATTAGTACACCGACACTAGCCAATCTTCCTCAGTGAATTTTCAAAGTTTCTGTCAGACAGAAGGCTTTGTGAATGAAGTACTAGCTAGGAGTATCCAAATGAGTTGAACTTTTGCACACCTCTTCATGTGCTCATATTTACCCGTTCCACCCATTTGCAGCCCCACCCAATCATCTATGTGAGCAAAGGACCAAATCTTTGATTGTGGCAATATTTTTAGGTTGTGAAGAAAGTGTATTTTATATTGTTTCAAAAATTCTGATAAATTACCATATCATTTTCATACCCATAAAACATCTCTCCACCCAATTTGGGATCATTTCATTGAGCCATTTGATCACCAAAATTATTCCAAGTCTTTGGACAGAAATGATGTTGGTGAAGCAAGTACCATTTTGGTGAACCCATTTGGTATGAGCTTTTTACAGCATCATCACCTATCCAAATCATCATGATATACCCAAATTGAGCTCAAGTGGCTAGTCCAAATGAGTGCATCATCTTGGTTTAGTCTCTGGCCAGATTTGGCAGTTGCAAAGCAACTATATTAAATCCTGGTCCAAATACCCTCAAACCCCCCAGGATCTTAGTCCTTCCTAAGCTAATCACCCCAGACAACTCCATTGAGTCCAATCTATTTCCTGTTGATTAGTAGTGCTCTGTCAAGTTCTATGCAGCAAACTTCTCTCGATGAATCCCAGCTGTCTATGGCCTCTTGTGCTTATTTTTCTCCTCCCACAGACTCAGTGATGTAGGGACTCATCACTAGACAGCTCATGACAGTCTCTTGCATCCCTTCCTTGCCGGCCGCAGTGGTGACCGCGCCGTTTGCATGTCTGTGCACGCGCTCTGGTAGCGTTGGCTGCATTCTGGGCGTCGGGACGCGCCGACCAGCTGTGCATTGACGGTTTCCACGCATCTGGCCATGCCGACCTGACTCCCCCTCCCTCACCCGTCACCCTTGACCCCGTGCCCACCCGAAGCCTCCTCGCTGCTGCTAGCGGACGCGCGGCCACGGGTGCACTGTGCCCCGTTGGCTCTGTCTTCGCTTCGGCATCTTCCTCCCGCTCCCCCTTGGCACCCTCTTCCCCATGAGCTCCCCCTCTGTTCCTCCCCGTCGTCTACCTCTGAGCCCATGCGCATGCACACATGTCCGCGGTTCCGGCCACGCGTCGGCGGCTACGCCAGCTTCGCAACTCCTCCCCCTGGCTATTTAAAGCCACCTCGGCTGCGTCTCGCCTTGCCATCCACTCCCTCTCAACCCCAGTAGGGCCCCCATCGACTCAAGCAAGCTCGAAGACCTCCTGAGCCCGCCAATGGCCGCCTCGGTCGTTGGTGGCCGCCACCTAAATTAGCTTGAAGCCGAGCCCCTCCCTCCTTCTTTCCACCACCAATCGCCTCCTCCACCACCCTGGACCCTTCCCCGTAGCTTGCCGCCTCCTCCCCATGGCCGTAGCACCGAACCCATCGCCACCCGACGCCACCGTCCGCTGACGTCACATCCGCTGCCGCCTCATCCATCTCCGGTGGCCGTGACCTACCTCTTCGGATGCGTCTCATCCTCCCGAGTCCATTCGTAGGCGGATTGCCGCGGGAGGTGGCGTGTAGCGCCAGCGAGCGTCGTCGGAGCGAGCTCCTCCCTCGGCCGAGCGTGGGCACGCGCGATGGAGAAGAAGACGACCGCGTCGCCATGCCAGCTGGCCGTGGGCCTCGCGGACCCCACCAGTCAGCCGCACGTCCGTTGATCGAGCTCTGATGACGTGGATAAGTGGATACGTAAAGACGCGAGTACGTTTTTGCTTTCGAAAAGTGCCTTTTTCCCTCTACTTCAGCCAAAGTATGTTTTCCTTTCCTGAAAGCGTATTTTCTCTATGTTTCAGCAAGGAATGCATTTTTCCAGAGCAAAGGCGTATTCTTTGAAGTACGTTTTTTGTGCTTCTGTCCAGGCCCAGTTTGTTGAGATTTTCCTTACAGATAGGTCCCTGGCAGGAAAACAGTTGTATCTTTTCAACTGTTGCTCCAAATCTGGTGATTCCAAAGCCCACTTCCTCGTTTCGTCAAGCCATTCCGATGGAATCATTTCAGCATGTTTTCACATTCTAAAAATGACCATGTTGCCCCTGCCCTTATTCAGCCCTCTCCAAGAGAGTACGATTTCCAGCGATTCTTTCCGCGAGTTTCTCACACTTTCTCCCGTTGAATCTTTCCACCCCAGGCAAGCCACACCCTCCATTTCATCAATGTAATGCACTGACATGTTTTAAATTATTGTAACTCGTTTAAAATATTGTTTTAGCTACTTGTGATTGGTTCATGGCATTTTCTCGGAGTTGTGTTGAACTTGTTATTGCCATGATGTTGCTCGGACTTCTAGGGCTAATATTTTGCAGCTTATGTGGATGACATGTTGCCTTTGGATTATCAGTGGATAGTATGATTATTTTCGGGGTGGTAGTTGGTATGTTGCTTTGTAGTATTATTTTCAGAGATGATATTTGCATGTGGATCTTAGCTGTATAGCTAGTTCTTGCTTTTGGGGTAGTAGCATTATCGTTCTTGGATTCATAATGATAGTAGTGTCATGTTGGCCTCGGAGTATTATGTCATGGCTTGGTTATGCTTGAGATTATTTTTTGGATATGGCTATGACTTGGATATCGGGTTGATAGATGATATCAGAGTATCTGTTATATTGTTTGGGGTTAAATTCTATCATTAAGTTGGTCAGGTGCCACCGAACCGGGCTTTCTCCAGTGCAACCACATTTTCCTTTATGGGAAGGCCCTAATGCAGTCTATTGTCGTGCCTCTCGCTGATGCCTCCCACTAGGGAAGGTTATGGGCATGCGCTACCCTGATCAGGTAAGCAGACATAACCTTGTGTGCCCGTAGTTGTTGTAGCTGGCTTGTCCCCGTTTGGGACCATTTTTGTTTTGCCACGATGGTTGCCGTTGATGCCTTTGGTAGGCACAGGGACACCCAGGACTGAACCCAAAGGGAGTGTTGGTCGGAGTGTTTAGGAGAGTGTCATGACAATAGGTCGGTTTTCTCGGAACACCATTGATCCACACTCACATGACAAAATGACTTCTATAGGACTAATACGTTGATATGATGAGTTGTGACAGTTTGGCAGGATGTTGATGATGATGTTCGGATGATCTCGAGGTGATCATTCAATTTATGGTGTGGATCACGAGGTGATCGAAATGGTATATTGCTTGGCCGGGTAACCAAGCGTGAGATGGTCATTGAGATCTGAGATGATGGTTTATCAGCATTGTAGTAGTTTCATATCATACTTAGTAGTGATTTTCACATCATAGTAGTTGTTAATTAATCTGCTTAATGCTATGTTGTTGTCTTGCCTTGATGTTTTTGGTTGTTGTGAGATTGCAAGTACATTCGATGTACTGACCTGGTGTGTCATGCCAGATTGCAAGTGATGCAGTGATTGATTGATTGCTTGTCGTGGTTTCCATTCGTGCGAGCTAGATCGTCTCCCAGCTAGAGTCCCTGCGGAGTGGAGTTCACCACCTTCATCGTTATTTCGCTACTAGAAGATTTCTGCTGCTAGCATAGAGCAAGTGTAGTATCTTAGGCGTAGTGTCGCCGTGCTGATGTGATCCTTTGTAACATCAGACACTTGTATTATTATCCTTTGTAATAAGAGCTGATTTGTTCTATGTCAAGCAATACTATATTCTAGAAGTCTTCTCCTCGATCTCTGGGCTGGAATACGGGGCGTTCCGGTTTCTCTGAGCCAGGGTGCCACACTTCTACCACAGATCCAAAGGCAAGATCTTTGATGTCAAGAATGGAACCTTTCTAGAGAAGGAGTTTCTCTCGAAAGAAGCGAGTGGGAGGAAAGTAGAACGTGATGAGGTACTTGTACCTTCTCTCAATTTGGAAAGTAGCACATCAAAGAAATCCGTTCTTGTGATGCCTACACCAACTAGAGAGGAAGTTAATGATGATGATCATGATACTTCATATCAAGTTACTACTGTACCTCATAGGTAGAATAGAGC
This sequence comes from Triticum timopheevii, assembly GCA_963921465.1. Lineage (NCBI taxonomy): Eukaryota > Viridiplantae > Streptophyta > Magnoliopsida > Poales > Poaceae > Triticum > Triticum timopheevii. Next base: position 236,360,723 of record OY997266.1, on the reverse strand, counting down.
ATGTTCCGCACCATAGTCGTACTTTAATCCTGTCCTAGAAGTCATGTTACTAGATCATGGTGAACCTACAATTATGAAGAAGCTATGATGAGCCCAGATTCTGACAAATGGCTTGAGGCCATGAAATCTGAGATAGGATCCATGTATGAGAACAAAGTATGGAATTTGGTGGACTTGCCTGATGATCGGCACGCTATAGAGAATAAATGGATCTTCAAGAAGAAGACTGACGCTGACGGTAATGTTACTGTATACAAAGCTCGACTTGTCGCAAAAGGTGTTTGACAAGTTCAAGGGGTTGACTACGATGAAACATTCTCACCCGTAGAAATGCTCAAGTCCGTCCAGATCATGTTAGCAATTGTCGCATTTTATGATTATGAAATCTGGCAAATGGATGTCAAAGCTGCATTTTCAATGGATTTCTTAAAGAAGAGTTGTATATGATGCAACCAGAAGTTTTTATTGATCCTAAAGGTGCTAACTAAGTATGCAAGCTCCAGTGATCCATCTACGGACTGGTGCAAGCATCTCAGAGTTGGAATATACGCTTTGATGAGATGATCAAAGCATATGGTTTTATAAAGACTTTCGGCGAAGCCTGTATTTACAAGAAATTGAGTGGGAGCTCTGTAGCATTTCTAATATTATACATAGATGACATATCGTTGATTGGAAATGATATAGAATTTCTGGATAGCACAAAACGATATTTGAATAAGAGTTTTTCAATGAAAGACATTGATATGTCTCCAATGTATCTATAATTTTTGATTGTTCCATGTTGTTATATTATCATTCTTGGATATTTTACATTCATTATATAATCATTTTATATCATTTTTTGGTACTAACCTATTGACATATTGCCCAGTGCCAGTTGTTGTTTTCTGCTTGTTTTTTACATCGCAGGAAATCAATACCAAATGGAGTCCAAACGCAACAAAACTTTTTGTGAATTTTTTCTAGACCAGAAGACACTAGATGGGCCGAAGAAGTACCAGAGGGGTGCCCCGAGGGTGTCGCGGGAAACCACGGCCACGTATGGGACCAGGATGGCCCCTTGCTGGTTCGGCAGGGGGGAGTCGTGTTGCACAACGAGCAAACGAACGTAGGGTAGCGCGGCAGAGATCACACGAGCTGTTTTACTAAGGTTCGGGCCGCCATGAGGCATAAAACCCTACTCCTGCTTTGGTGGATTGATGCTGGTAAGGTGGTGATGGTGCGTAGTACACTTGCTCGGCAGGGGTTGCCTTGGGGCGGTAGACTACACACGTACGGGGGTGCGAGTGGTCTCACGTTCTTACCTCCCAAACTGTTTCCATGGGCCTCCTTTTATTGGCTAAGGGGTCGCCACAGTGGAAAATTAGTCATTAAACACTAATATGATAGCATATAGTGCTATCATAACGAACTCTGTAGGCCGTTAGTGTGCATTTAATGCACCGCTTAGTGTCACGTTGTTGGTTGCCCGGCAAGGCATGTCGGGCTATCTTGCCAGCTCCACGCCTGCTCACTTGACACTTCATTGGACGGGTGTCATCTATAGGTTTCCTTGGTAGGAAGTGGCCGCCATGTGGTGAACGGCTGCCACTTAATCACTCCGCGGTTTGACACCGTGCTGATCGACGATGTGGGTCATGGTGGAGTAGTCAGTGAGATGATCTGGTCTATGTGAGTCCTGGCAGCCCCTGCCGGGATGCCTTGGTCATCTCCTTCTGGGGGTGGCCTCGCCCTTTGCTGGGCTCACCTGCCCAACAAGGGAGGCTTCTTCCTTGACGATATTTTTCTCTTCAGTCTTGGCCTTGGCCCTTCTTGATCTGTTGGTTGATGCTTTGAATCTCTTGGTCTCTTGTTCACCTTGTTCTGATGCTTCAATCTTGATCTTGTGCCTGTGCACATTCAGGGCAACAAGCCCGGGTCTGCTGCACCGATAGAAGCCTCCGGGCCTGCCCTGAACACGCTGCCGAGCATCATCGGGGTAGGGCCTAACAAGTGCACAGGCAGCGCTGCTGGAGAAGCTGGTCTCTTGAGATCTTCTTTTCTTTTTTAGTAGTCTTCATTTCGAGCCAGTTTCTGGTTTCCCCGCACATCGTGCAAAGCCAATAATGGTGGGGCCACTCCAGTAATGGCCGTTGAATGACTTTAGCGCATGGGGTAGAAATTGCCAATTCACTCTTCCCACCACGCCTTTATCCTTAGCCATGTACGCCGCATGCACCGCACGGGGTAGGTAACGGAGGAGCGTGGTGTGGGAGAGCATAATGGCGAGGGCCCGACTTCCTTGAACTGGTGGAGGAGGGCGGTGGTCACCTGTTGCGGACCCAGCCCCTAGTCCCCCGTTCGCCTATAAAAGGGATAGCGAGGGAGGAGTGGAGGCATCCAACCGCATTCTCCTTCTCCTCTGTCTTGCTCCATCTTGCCGGAAGGGGAGCCTGGGCTGGCCCCCACGCTTTAGCTCAGAATCCTTCATGGTCGCGAGGATGCTCGGGCGACGCGGCGGTAATGCTGGAGGTGGCAACCCCAGTGCGCGCGCCGTCGTGCCGCCCGTAGCCTTGATTTCTGTGGGAGGGGATGCGAATGACACCATGCCGACTCCCGCAGTGGATTGATGTCTACTACACAACCTTCTTCTTGTATACGTTGTTGGGCCTGCAAGTGCACAGGTTTGTAGGACAGTAGCAAATTTCCCTCAAGTGGATGACCTAAGGTTTATCAATCCGTAGGAGGCGTAGGATGAAGATGGTCTCTCTCAAACAACCCTGCAAACAAATAACAAAAAGTCTCTTATGTCCCCAACACACCCAATACAATGGTAAATTGTATAGGTGCACTAGTTCAGCGAAGAGATGGTGATACAAGTGCAAAGTAGATAGTAGATATAGGTTTTTGTAAACTGAAATAATAAAAACAGCAAGGTAACTAATGATAAAAGTGAGCGTAAACGGTATTGCAATGATAGGAAACAAGGCCTAGGGGTCATACTTTCACTAGTGCAAGTTCTCTCAATAATAATAACATAGATAGATAATATGACAAGCCCTCAACATGCAACAAAGAGTCACTACAAAGCCACTAATAGCGGAGAACAAACGTAGAGATTATGGTAGGGTACGAAACCACCTCAAAGTTATTCTTTCGGATCAATCTATAAAAGAGTTCGTACTAGAATAACACCTTAAGACACAAATCAACCAAAAACCTAATGTCACCTAGATACTCCATTGTCACCTCAAGTATCCGTGGGCATGATTATACGATATGTATCACACAATCTCAGATTCATCCAACCAACATAAAAGTACTTCAAAGAGTGCCCCAAAGTTTCTATCGGAGAGTCTAGAACGTGTGCCAAACCCTATGCATAGGTTCCCAATGTCACGAAACCCACAAGTTGATCACCAAAACATACATCAAGTGGCACATGATATCCCATTGTCACCACAGATAATCACGGCAAGACATACATCAAGTGTTCTCATAAAAGACTCAATACGATAAGATAACTTCAAAGGGGAAACTCAATTCATCACAAGAGAGTAGAGGGGGAGAAACATCATAAGATCCAACTACAATAGCAAAGCTCGGGATACATCAAGATTGTGCCATAGAGGAAACACAAGAGAGAACATGAGAGAGAGATCAAACACATAGCTACTGGTACATACCCTCAGCCCCGAGGGTGAACTACTCCCTCCTCGTCATGGATAGCGCAGGGATGATGAAGATGGCCACCGGTGATGGGATCCCCCTCCGGCAGGGCGCCGGAACGGGCTCCCGAGAGGTTTTTAGTGGCTACAGAGGCTTGCGGCGGCGGAACTCCCGATCTATCTTCTGTTCTGGAAGTTTTAGGGTACAAGAGTATATATGGGTGCAGGGGGTACGTCGGTGGAGCTACGGGGGCCCCACGAGGTAGGGGGCGCGCCCAGGGAGGGTGGGCGCGCCCCCCCACCCACGTGGGAAGCCCGGGACTCCCCTGACATGCACTCCAAGTCTATCAGGTTGCTTTCCTTCCAAAAATAACTTCTCCAGTTGATTTCGTTCCATTTTGACTTCGTCTGATATTCCTCTTCCTCGAAACACTGAAATAGGCATAAAACAACAAATCTGGGCTGGGCCTCCGGTTAATAGGTTAGTCCCAAAAATAATACAAAAGTGGATAATAAAGCCCAATATTGCCCAAAACAGTAGATAAAGAAGCATGGAGCAATCAAAAATTATAGATACGTTGGAGACGTATCAAGCATCCCCAAGCTTAATTCCTGCTCGTCCTCCAGTAGGTAAATGATAAAAAAGAATTTTTGATGTGGAGTGATACTTTGGCATAATTTCAATGTAATTCTTCTTACTTGTGATATGAATATTCAGATCCGAAAGATTCAAGACAAAAGTTCATATTGACATAAAAATAATAATACTTCAAGCATACTAATCAAAGCAATCATGTCTTCTCAAAATAACATGGCCAAAGAAAGTTCATCCCTACAAAATCATATAGTTAGGCTATGCTTCATTTTCGTCACACAAAGATGTTCCCAACTTCTATACCCCCGATGACAAGCCAAGCAATTGTTTCATACTCAAATAATCTCAAACTTTTTTAACCTTCACGCAATACATGAGCGCGAGCCATGGATATTGCACTATGGGTGGAATATAATATGATGATGGGGATTGTGTGGAGAAGACAAAAAAGGAGAAAGTCTCACATTGACGAGGCTAATCAACGGGCTATGGATATGCCCATCAATTGATGTCAACATGAGGAGTAGGGATTGCCATGCAGCGGATGCACTAGAGTTATAAGTATATGAAAGCTCTACAAAAGAAACTAAGTGGGTGTGCATCAAACTTGCTTGCTCACGAAGACCTATGGCATTTTGAGGAAGCCCATCATTGGAATATACAAGCCAAGTTCTATAATGAAAAATTCCCACTAGTATATGAAAGTGACAAAATGAGAGACTCTCTATCATGAAGATCTTGGTGCTAATTTGAAGCACAAGTGTGGTAAAAGGATAGTAGCATTGTCCCTTCTCTCTTTTTCTCTCTTTTTTATTTGGGCCTTTCTCTCTTTTTTTTGGCCTTTCTCTTTTTTTCGTCCGGAGTCTCATCCCGACTTATGGGGGAATCATAGTCTCCATCATCCTTTCCTCACTTGGGACAATGCTCTAATAATGATAATCATCACACTTTTATTTTTCTTACAACTCAACAATTACAACTCGATACTTAGAACAAAGTATGACTCTATATGAATGCCTCCGGCGGTGTACCGGGATGGTGCAATGAATCAAGAGTGACACGTATGAAAAATAATGCATGGTGGCTTTGCTGCAAATACGATGTCAACTACATGAGCATGCGATGGCAATATGACAAAAGTAATGTATGTCATGATGATGATGATGGAAGTTGCATGGCAATATATCTCGGAATGGCTATGGAAATGCCATGATAGGTAGGTATGGTGGCTGTTTTGAGGAAGATATAAGGAGGTTTATTTGTGATAGAGCGTATCGTATCACGGGGTTTGGATGCACCGGCGAAGTTTACACCAACTCTCAAGGTGAGAAAGGGCAATGCACAGTACCGAAGAGGCTAGCAAAGGTGGAAAGGTGAGAGTGCGTATAATCCATGGACTCAACATTAGTCAAAAGAACTCATATACTTATTGCAAAAATTTAGAAGCCATCAAAAAATTCAAGTACTACGCGCATGCTCCTAGGGGGATAGATTGGTATGAAAAGACCATCGCTCGTCCCCGGCCGCCACTCATAAGGATGCACAAGCCAGGTACACTTCGTGTTTCAAATTTGTTACACAACTTTAACCATACATGCATGCTACGGGACTTGCAAACTTCAACACAAGCCTTTCTCAAATTCACAATTACACAACTAGCATGACTTTGATATTATCACCTCCATATCTCAAAACAATTATCAAGCATCAAACTTATCTTAGTATTCAATTTACTCAAAAGAAAGTTTCACATATCTTGAACACTAAGTATATTAACGTTAAGAAAACTACCATGCTATTAATGGCTCTCAAAATAATCTAAGTGAAGCATGAGAGATCAATAGTTTCTTTAAAACAAATCACCACAGTGCTCTAAAAGATTTAAGTGAAGCACTAGAGCAAAAATTATCATGCTCAAAAGATATAAGTGGAGCACAAAGAGTATTCTAGCAAATTCCAATTCATGTATGGCTCTCTCAATTAATAATTTCAGATCTTGATACTTTATTCAAACAGCAAGCAAAGCTAAAGAAAACTATATTGCAAGGATAGCACAACTCAAGTGAAGAAGCAAAAACTTAGGCTCAACCGATACTAACCTATAGTTGTCGAAGAAGAAAGGTGGGATGCCTACCGGGGCATCCCCAAGCTTAGATGCTTGAGACTTCTTGAAATATTATCTTGGGGTGCCTTGGGCATCCCCAATCTTTAACTTTTGTGTCTCCTTAATTCCACTCATATCATGGTTTCTCTTTTTATCAAAAGCTTCATTCACAACAAACGCAACAAGAATTCATGAGATAGGTTAGCTTAAACCAATGCAAAACCTTATCATTTTCTACTGTAAAAAATCAAATTATTATTCAACATTTAATACTAAATGCCTCTGCATATTTAATACTCCTATCTTCAAATAGAATCATTAAACAAGCAAACATATGCAAAAAATGCAACCATAACAGCAATCTGTCAAAACAGTATAGTCTGTAAAGAATGCAAGAGTCTCAATACTTCCCTGACTCCAAAAATTATGAACTAAAATTCCCACTGTAATAAATTTGTCATATATCAATATGCAAAAAGATTCAACTTTATACCACTCTCTTAATTTTCTAGGGAATTTTTGCAACAGCAGTAAACTTTCTGTTTTTCAAACAGCAACATGTATACTAGCAAAATAAGCATGACAAAGGCTATCCTTGACTTCTTTATGAAAACTAAAGATGCAAAACATTATTCTAACTAACATCAGGCAAAAACTAACAAAAGAAAATGACGCTCCAAGGAAAACACATATCATGTGGTGAATAAAAATATAGCTCCAAGTAAAGTTACCGATGGTACGAAGACGAAAGAGGGGATGCCTTCCGGGGCATCCCCAAGCTTAGGCTCTTGGTTGTCCTTGAATATTATCTTGGGGTGCCTTGGGCATCCCCAATCTTAGGCTCTTGCCACTCCTTATTCCATAGTCCATCGAATCCTTACCCAAAACTTGAAAACTCCACAACACAAAACTCAACAGAAAACTCGTAAGCTCCGTTAGTGAAAGAAAACAAAACCACCACATTGGCACTGTAATTAACTCATCCTAAATTCATATTGGTGTAATATATACTGTACTCCAACTTATCTATGGTTCATACCCTCCGATACTACTCATAGATTCATCAAAATAAGCAAACAACACATAGAAAACAGAATCTGTCAAAAACAGAACAGTCTGTAGTAATCTGTATCGAACGTATACTTCTGGGACTCCAAATATCCTACCAAATTAGGAAGTCCTAAGAAATTCGTGTACCAATCTAGAGCAAAAAGAATCAGATCAGAGGCACGTTTATTTGAATTAACAAAACTAATTTACTGGGTGCAAAAGTTTCTGATTTTCAGCAGGATCAACACAACTATCACCGTAAGCCATCCTAAAGGTCTTACTTGGCACTTTATTAAAACAAAAGCTACAAAACATGATTATTACAGTATCATAATCATGTGGACACACAAAAACAGTAAGGATAAATATTGGGTCGTCTCCCAACAAGCGCTTTTCTTTAATGCCTTTCTAGCTAGGCATGATGATGATAATGATGCTCACATAAAAGATAAGAATTGAAACATAACGGGAGCATCATGAAGCATATGACTAGCACATTTAAGTCTAACCCACTTCATATGCATAGGGATTTTGTGAGCAAACAACTTATGGGAACAATAATCAGCTAGCATAGGAAAGTAACACAAGCATAGCTTCAAGATTTTAAGCACATAGAAAGGAAACTTGACATTATTGCAATTCCTACAAGCATATGTTCCTCCCTCATAATAATTTTCAGTAGCATCATGAATGAATTAAACAATATAACCAGCACCTAAAGTATTCTTTTCATGATCTACTTGCATAGAAAATTCACTACTCTCCACATAAGAAAAATTCTTCTCATGAATAATAGTGGGAGTATCATAAGAGACTTGAACACTAAAAATTATTTCCACATTAAAAGAGTAATGTTCAGAAAAAGGGTAATCATAATCATGACAAGATTTGTAAATATAATCATCACTACTTTTTATAGCATAAGTTTCATCACAATAATCATCATAAGTAGCAACTTCGCTCTCATCATAATCGATTGAAACCTCTCCCAAGATAGTGGAATCACTAAATAAAGTTGACACTCTTCCAAATCCACTTTCGTATTCATCACAATAAAATTAAACATCCTCCAAAATACTGGGATCACTACTTCCTAAAATTGACTCTCTTCCGGACCCACTTTCATCAATATAATCATCATAGGTAGGAGGCATGCTATCATCATAACAACTTTGCATATCAAAACTTAGGATGCTAAAAATACCATCTTCATTAAACATATCATCCCCAAGCTTGGGACAAACATTAATTCCAGCAAATATATTCTGAAATATTTCATCCCAATCAAACATAGCTTCCCCAAGCTTGGGCCCTTTCATATCATAAGCATAATCACTCTCATCATTAAAAATACTGATAGCACCAATAGTATAGCAATTATCATTATCACAATGAGTAGTAGGAACAACATCATTTGGGAGGGATACCTTTTTACCATTGTTGCTCCTTCTTTTCTTTTTCTTCTTCATATTATGTGTGGGTTCAACCTTCCTCTTTGAGCTCCTTATTAATGAGATTGGTTGGATAGAAGGCTCCTCCTCGTTACCTGATTCATCATAAATAATAATAAGAGGAGATTGGGAAGCCTCTTCCCTTTCATTAGCATTCTCTTCCCTTTCAAAGTCTCCATCTTCTCTTATAAAGAACCAACTTATTAAGGGGCACTATGATCGTAGTTGAGCATTGGTATAGCTAGTATTCGGGTATGTTTCATGAATGGATCACTGATTGAGCATAATGGGCCTGGGATAACTTGCTATAGCTTTGATATTTTGTAAGACATGGTTGCTTGTTGATATGCTTGAGTATAAAGTCTTCATGTGAAAACTAGACTCCTGCTTTGAACCATATAAAAGTCCAAATGTCCATGCTACAAAGATATAATATGTGATGAACATGTTAGGCAGCATTCCACATCAAAATTTCTGTTTGTATCATTTACCTACTCAAGGAAGAGCAGGAATTAAGCTTAAGGATGCTGATACATCTCCAACGTATCTATAATTTTTGAATGTTCCATGCTGTTATATTATCATTCTGGGACGTTTTACAATCATTTTATATCATTGTTTGGTACTAACCTATTGACATAGTGTCCAGTGCCAGTTGATATCTTCTGCTTGTTTTCTACATCGCAGGAAATCAATACCAAACAGAGTCCAAACGCAGCGAAACTTTTTGTGGATTTTTTGTGGACCAGAAGACACAAGATGGGCCGAAGAAGTACCAGAGGGGTGCCCTGAGGGGGGCACAACCCACCAGGACGCACTTGGGGGCCCGGGCGCGCCCAGGTTGGTTATGCCCACCTCGGTGGCCTCCCACACTGCCTCTTTGCTCTATAAATACCCCAATATTCCAGAAACCCTTGGGGAGTCGACGAAAATCAATTCCAGCCACCGTAAGTTCTAGAAACACCAGATCCAATCTAGACACCATCACTGAGGGGTTCATCATGTCCATTGCTGCCTCTCCGATGATGCGTGAGTAGTTCTTTGTAGACCTACGGGCCCGTAGTTAGTAGCTAGATGGCTTCCTCTCTCTCTCTTGGTCCTCAATACAATGGTCTCTGGGAGATCCATATGATGTAAGTCTTTCTGCGCTGTGTTTGTTGGTTTCCGATGAACTTTGAGTTTATGATCAAATATATGTTTTTATCCATGAAAGTTTTTTGAGTCTTCTTGGATCTCTTATATGCATGATTGATTATAGCTTCGTACTTCTTCTCCGATATTTGGGTTTTGTTTGGCCAACTTGATCTATTTATCTTGCAATGGGAAGAGGTGCTTTGTGATGGGTTTGATCTTATGGTGCTTGATTCCAGTGACAGAAGGGGAAACGACACATATGTATTGTTGCTATTAAGGATAATAAGATGGGGTCTATTTCTACATAAATAGATCTTGTCTACATCATGTCATCGTTCTTATTGCATTACTCCATTTTTCCATGAACTTAATACACTAGATGCATGTTGGATAGCGGTCGATGTGTGGAGTAATAGTAGTAGATGCAGGCAGGAGTCGGTCTACTCATCTTGGACGTGATGCCTATATAATGATCATTGCCTGGATATCTTCATGAGTATTTGAAGTTCTATCAATTGCCCAATAGTAATTTTTTCCCACCATTTCCTATTTTTCTCGAGAGAAGCCACTAGTGAAACCTATGCCCCCCAGTCTCTTCTTTAATATATTTTCCTTCGCGATCTATTTTTATTTGCTTTTATTTTCAGATCTATTAAACCAAAAATACAAAAATACTTTGCTCCACTTTATTTTATTTGCAATCTATTTATCCAATCTATTACAACTTTCCCCCGTCTCTGCGCCAATTTCTGGCGCCGTTTTTGGATTTCGGGTTCCACACCCTTGAGAGGTTTGAACTCTGGGGTGCGTGTGAAGATCTCAATCTCCCCGGCCTTCCTAGTCGCCGATCTCGTAGACTATCGCGTCGATCTCAAAGGAAATGGGACACAACAATTTACCCAGGTTCAGGCCACCTTGCATGTAAAACCCTACTCCTACTTTGTGGTGGATTTGCCTCGAGGGGCTGAGGAAGAACTAGTACAATGGAGAATAACCTCAGGTGATTTGTTCTTGGGCTAAAGTGAGATGGTGAGATGGTGAGGGTGGAATTGATCTGATCCTGCTCTATGGTGGCGGCTAGGTCCTATTTATAGTGGCCTTGGTCCTCTTCCCGAATGGAGGCGGGAAGGGATCCCACAACGACCAAATTTGAAGGGAGACAACAAGTACATCCTATCCTGACAAAAGTGGTCTTTGCGTGCAAAAGCCTCTGGTTGTGACGCTGCGGTGGGCTCGGGGATGACCTCCATCCTGTCATCCTGACGGTCTTGGTGTTGTTGCACGGGAATGGAAACCTTTGGCTACTTCCTCGGGACTCCATGCCTGCTGCTTCCCCCCTTGGCACCAAAGAGGAAACTGGTAGACTGCACCCGCTGGCGTCCGCCTGGCGCCCGCTTGGCCTTGATCCTCATGGGTCACGTCACCCGATCCTCACGAGGTGAACCTTGCATAGAAATCTCCGCTCCTCAAGAGCGAGCCTGAGGAGGCTAATTCCCTTGGAGGTCTTGGTGTCATCCGCCTCGCGAGGCTTGGCCCCTCGTGAGGGTCCGGGGTTGTCGATGTCGAAACTACGCCATACCAGGCTGTTGGTGGAGCCACGCTGCCGGTCGCAGGCAGGCAAGTCCGGGTACCCACATATCTAGAATGCCGACAGTAGCTCCCGGGCCCAAGGCATGCTCAGACTTGGCTTCTAGGCAAAGCCAAAGGGCATGTGCGGAACACCGCGGGCCCTAACCGCCTGCAGCCTTGGGTGACGTGTGGTGATTGATGGGACATGGGCGTCTCCGCTTCCCCATGCTTCCTCGGCAAGTGCCCGACTTGATGAGTCGCTGCTGCATGCAGGGTGAATCATCATTGCGTGTGATCGTGGAGGCCGGCGGTTGGCCTCCCTCCGGCTATAAATGAGGGGGAGGGGCAGAGCCATCCTCGCTCATCTCTATCTTCATATTCTTGCTGCCCGTTCCTTCATCTTGTCCACCTTGCCGCAGTTGCGAAGCTCATGGCGCCGGCGAGGAGGTTCACGGCCGCTGAGAAAGGGAAGGCCCCTAAGGAGGGGCTAGCTTTTCCACCGCCCAAGAGGGGCCGTGTCCGTCCTCGCATGCCATGACCCCCGACAGCGGCCTCCAGGGGGCGCATGTGCGCTTCTTCGGGAGCTGGTGTCTCTCTTGGCGTCCGCGGCGGCGCCTCTTCTCGTGGCGGGGGCCACCGGTCATGGGGCATCCCCTGCGATGAGGGGAGGCGCGCCATGGTCGCCCATCCTCCTCGACCGTGCGGCTATTATAGCGGCACGGGTCTTGCTGGTAGCATGCAACACACACAGCTGCCTGTAGACGATCTTCCTCGAGGAGCACGACATCGTCATGCCGAAGCTGCTCTTGCTCTAATTCATCGTAGGCAAGTACTCGAGGTGACCCATATATGAGTTTTGTGGGGAGCACTGCTTCTGCCCCATACACTAGGGAGAAGGGACTCTGACCGGTGGCTCAATTCGGTGTCGTAAGGAGGGACCAAAGAACCACTGGCAGCTCGTCATTCCAGCGTTTGCTGCATTTCTTCAACTTATCAAAAGTCCCTGTCTTGAGCCCATGCAGCACTTCATCATTCATTCTTTCAGCTTGCCCATTACTCCGGGGATGAGTAACGGAAGAAAAAGAGACCTTGCTCCCAAGGTTTTGTATGTACTGCATGAAGGTGCGGCTTGTGAATTGGGTGCCATTATCGGTGATCACTCGGGCGGGTACTCCAAAACGGCACACCAATCCTTTCAAGAACTTGATAGCTGACTGTGCGTTCACCTTCCTTACTGGCTCCACTTCTGACCACTTTGTAAACTTGTCGATGGCATGGGGGAAGTGGCCCAAGATGTCGAGACCCCAGACCGAAAATGGCCACGATAAAGGGATCTTCTGGAGAGGTTGAGCTGGTTGATGCATGTTCTTGGAGTGGAACTGGCAGTCTTCGCATTTGGTGACTAGTTCAGTTGCATCTTGGAGGGTTGTGGGCCAGTAAAAACCCTATCGGAAAGTTTTTCCAATGAGGGCTCCTGATCCAATGTGAGAGACACACACACCTCCATGTATTTCTGCCAACACCTTCTGTCCATCTTCTCGGCAAATGGACTTCAATTTCACACCATTTGGCCTCCTTTTGTACAGAGTGTCATCGACAAACTGATACATATTAGACCGTCGGGCTACTCTTTCAGCTTCTTCTTGTTCTTCGGGAAGTTCTCCTGTCTGAAGGTAGTGGACTATGTTTTGCACCCAGGTTGGTGCATGAGGCTCGACAACAAGGACTAACAGCACCTCCTCCTTTGTGGGAGTTCTCACCTCGACCGCAAGAACTTGTGGTTCCACAGGAGAGTGCTGCTCACCAACCGAAGTAGATTTGTTCCCGGCAGTCTCTCTACCAGTGGCATAGGGAAGCACTGCCGGGAGATACTTGTCGGAGTCCAACTTCCTCCTTTTTCTGGCCATCATTGATGGGGACACTAATGGTTTGGTTAGGTGGAGGACAAAAGTTCCTGGTTCCACAAGGAGCTTTTGCACAGGCACTTTAATAAATGATCAGCAATGTTGTTCTTCGCACGTGGCACGTGCTCTGTTTGTAATCCATCCAAGTGCTCCTCCAACTTTCTCACTTCCTCTACATATGTCTCCATCAACGGACTGTGCTAATCTTTATTGACTTTTCTCACCATGAGATGCGAGTCTCTGCGGATGATTAATTTCTTGATTCCCAACTCTACCACAATTCTGAGCCTGACAAGGAGCCCCTCATACTCAGCAGTGTTGTCGGTGGCCTTCTCCCGGGGAAAGTGCATTTGAACCACATACTTGAGATGCTCTCCGGTGGCCGCAACAAGAAGCACGCCAGCTCCAGTGCACTGCAACGAGAAAGCACCATCGAAATACATGATCCACTCCTGAGGCACCTCCTTGCTGGGGATAATTGTCTCTGGTATTTCTTCATCTGGAGTGGGCTATCGCAATCCTAGAATTTGGTTGCAGATAGTGGCATTGCTTCCATTCATCATGTCTAAATTTATGTGAAAATTTAAATGGGGATTGATCAAACCCTAGCACCTCTCTGAAAATACTATGTTCAAAGTTAAATCTTTTCAACGAACCCAAAATGACCTTTAGAAAAGTTCAGCATTTTTGAATTGGTCCAACACCTCTGCCAAAAATGGTGCACCTTTTTCTAGGTCATTTCGGTTTTTGAATGAATTCATAAAGTATTTGAATTTGGGCATTTAATTGCTATAAATAATTAAAATGCCCAAATAATTCTGAAAGTTGTTGAGGGCTATTGGAAATAATTCTAAGAGTGCCAATAGTTTATATCAGGAATATATTAAATGATTTAGTATTTTTACTAAATCCAGAAAACAAAGAAAGAAAATAGAAAGCAGAAAAATATAAGATATAAAAGAGAAGGAAACTAACATGGGAGGAGCCCACTTACCTGGCGGCCCAGCGCGCTGGCCCAGCCCACCTCCTCCTCCTCGTCGTCGTCTACCTCTGCCTACTGGCAGAGGCGTGTCGCCCACGCGCGCAGCTGACGCCACCTCCGGCTTCCTCCCCTGTCCTCTACTGAGAGCCTGGAGATGCCCGAGCCCCCTGGTCCTTTCCCCTCACTCGCAGCCGCATCCACCGCCTTCCCCTCGCTTCTCCGGGCGGTCTAGATGCTCCGCCGTCCCGCTCTTCATCTCCTCGTTGACGCACGCAACCCCAGGAGCAGCAGAGCAAAGCTCCTATCATCTCTATCACTGCCTTTGCTTCGTCACGGTCGTCGTTGATTCACCTGCCACAGCACTTCTCTGACCTCGCCATCGCCTCTGGTAGCCCCATCGTGAGCTTCTCTCTCTATCTCCCCTGTTCCCTCACTCCAGCACGTCCTCTAACGGCTGTTTCCGTCAAGGCCAAAACCCATCGCCGCACGAGCTCGACGCCGGCATCACTCCGGTGAACATTTAATCACGCGCCAACATCCAACGAGCTTGTAGCCGCACATAGAGCATGGCTAGCGTGTTAGTTGCTTCGTTTGTGAGCTGCAACACCAAACCAGCAACCCACCCGAGCTTCGGCCGCTGCATCCGTGCTCGCTGCCATCGACTTCGTCCATCCCAGGCCCGTCCACCGCCACCTTCTGACGTGCCGTCGCACGAGCTTTCCAGAGAGCACATCGGTGCATCGATCCGTTCCCCGTAAGCAATTCCCGAGCCACCCTGCCGCTGCGGCTCCTCACCGGCGAGTTAACCCCAGTTAAACGCGAGCCTAACTAAAGATTAGGCGCTAACCTCATGGCCGTAGGTCACTGACATGTGAACCCCATCGCCCACTAACTAGATAATTAGGCTAACTAACCATTGTTAGTTAAGTATGCCACTGACGTGTGGGCCCCACTGGTCAGGTTTGACCTGGGTTTGCGTAGTTAACCTGCTAACATCATGCTTACATAATGCTGATGCAATTAACAATTTTCTGGATTTAAAAATAATCCAGGAAATTCCAAAAATACTTAAAACTTCAAAAATTCATAGAAAACAATCTATAACTCCAATACAAAAGATATATATATATATATATATATATATATATATATATATATATATATGAAAAATGATCAGAAAAATCCAAAAAATCTGTTTATGGCATTTTCATGCATGTTGGAACAACTTGTAGTTCCTAAATTAGACAAATCAAATGAATGGCATTTGAATAATCACATATGGAGTTTGAATTTGAACCTTGGGTTCAAACCAACTTCATCTAAACTATTGCTAGTTGCATTAGCCGAAATCACAACATATTGCCATGTCATGATTATGCATCATATTGTTGTATTGCATTGATTGTGTTCCCTCTTGTTTGCCGGTGTTTTCCCCCTCGCAGTGGAGGTAGTTCCGAGTTTCAAGTGATGATTTCAGGAACTAGAAGCCACCATAATGAGTGCATGAAGGCTTGGACGAAATATAAAACATGTCACTTCCTAAATTTCGTCAAGAGGCTATTATAGGTGTTGCGTCGCCTTATTATTGGGACAGGCCCATGTAATTTTGAAATACTTGAGTATAGGCAATTTTTAGAGTCTGCATGTGTGGGGAAACAAGAGTTAGGGTTGGTTTTGGACCACTCTTTCAAATGCCACGAAATTCCCCCCGCTCCCTCCATATATATACAGCCCATAGGGCATCGTTTAGACTTTGGGTTTTGTTTAGATTAAAAGTTCGCCATAGCTGCAATTTTGCATACTTCGTTTGTGTTCAATGACTACGCCAAGACGTCACAGAACCCCACCTTGATGAATAAAGCTTTCAACTTATATTCACAATATCCAGAATACAATCTTAGTTTCTTGCTTGTCTTTGTTCGCTTGCAGGAAATAGACCTTCATGGTCAGGTTGACCGTGCTCCGGCGTGGTTAATAACCTCTCGGAGTTGGTTTAGTGATTGCTAAGGCGCGACATCCTCTCATGTTCGTAGTCAGATCGTCAAAGTCTACTCTTCCGAAACAATAATCACCATCTCATTGAAACACGGGACACCTTTTCCTCTATCAAGTGGTATCAGATTTCTAGATTGCTCGGTGAGATTTTACAGTTTTTTCTAGTTTAGATCGATTCTGTTCTTCATACCTACAGTCCACGAAAAAGCTAGAAAAAATTTAGGGTTAGTTCATCATATCCAAACCAATCTGAGCCATTGCATAATCTTTTCTGTATTTCCTTTGTTGAATTTGCGGTTGCAGCGTCGTGTCAAGTTGCTGGTCTTACGTCTAGTTCTTTAGAGTTTCAAGTTCTGTTCACAAGTTGTCACGTCGCCGCCGCACCATCATCATCGCCCCTGCCATATACCACCACCGCTTATCCGCTACTTCCCTGAGTCCATATACCACCACCGATCTGAGTCCATATACCACCACTCTCTGAGTCCATATACCAGCACCAATCCGAGTCCATATACCACCCTTGATCCGAGTCCATATACCACCACCGATCCGAGTTCTTTTCATATTAGGTTTGTTTTCAAGATACATCTATTTTTTGATTCGTGTTTCCTTGCCTTAGTAGGTTTCTGAAAAAAGTCTAGAGACCCCCGGCAGTTTTTAGGCCAAAATTTCAGCGATCAAAAATATTTTTTCCTATTCTGTTTTTAGGTCCCAGGGAGCGTTTCAGGACACTCACCATCATAGTGATTTTTTATGCACTTTTTTTGTTTTCGCTTCCCTGATTTCTGAAAAAATAGTCAAAAAAAATCGTGCCTATCCTGTTATTTTGACTTGGGAAGAGTTTTGAGGCACTCACCATTATAGTGTTTTTTTTGTAAAAAAAGGAGCACAAAAAAGAAATATTTTTTTTCCGGAGTGTGCTTTTCCCTTGTTTACGTGCCACGCCGTGATTTTGTTAATGTTCTAGGCTCGTGTCTCTAGTATGGTCTAGCCTAGGACCAGCACAGTACCGTCATTCAGCGTTTATTCAACTTTGCATCTCTGACTTCATTATTGCTGACACTTTTTGCTACCATATTATAAGCCTTCCCAGCTCCACATACATATACGTCGTGCATTTGGCTCTTCCTAGTAATCTCTCTATCCATGTTTTGAGAGTTTTGACTACAATGGTTGCTGATCACCACCTACTGCTTGGTAAGAACTTGTACGCTTGACAGATTTGTGACTTTCCACAACACCACAGCCACTTCCTCGCAGTCTATATGACATATTCTTGTGTTTTTCTCTTACTTCTAACCATGCCAGGATCACAAGCGCATGAGCTGGACTGGGAGAACATGACGAACAAGGAGCTCCATGATAAATTCTAGGAAATGTTGTGTCAACAGGTAGAAGACGTGATGGCCAGTTTTGGCAAGGCATTAGTGAGGATTGATGACATTGAGAAGACAATTCACAGCAAGTTGGATGCCAAGTTTGCTGAAGTGCTTGCGCGTCTACCTCCACCTACAGCCTCTACTACACCATTGCAATAGCAACAACATCCACCACTGTCGGCGTCCTGGACTTGGGGGTATCCAATCCTGCCTGCCTGCGGCCCACCACGTGGCTCCATCAATGGCCTGGTATGGCCCCGCTTCAACAACAACACAGCAAGACCCTCGCGAGGGTCCACACCTCGCGAGGCGGACAACACCAAGGCCCCTGAAGGAGCTGGCCTTCTCGGGAGGGCTCCTGAGGGGCGGAGAGATCTATGCAGCTACCTCACGAGGCTCAGCTCACGTGAACCATGACGACCAAGGCCAGGCGGGCGCCAGGTGGGCACAGAGCGCAGGTTTCCTCTTCGGTGCAAGGGAGGCTAGCCACAGGCACGGAGTCCCGAGGCAGCAGCCAAAGGTTTCCATTCTGGTGCAACAAGACCAAGAACGCCAGGACGACAAGATGGAGGTCATCACCGAGCCCACCGCAGCGTCACAGCCAGAGGCTTTTCGTAGGCGAAGACTACTTTTGTCAAGATAGACTGTACTACTTATCCTGTACTATATATATGACTTAGCCACCACCATAGAGAGGGACCGAAAACAAAGAAAGTAGAGCACCACACCAGCTCAAGAACACCTCACCTCGTGAGGCTTGTTCATCCTTGTAACTAGTTCATCCATAGCCCCTTAGAGGCAATCCACCACACCACACTGGAGTAGGGTATTACACCACAAGGGTGGCCCAAACCAGTACAAATGTCCGTGTCTCTGTGTCTTTGTGAGCTCTTCGCGCTAGGCTAGGGAGGATCGCAAGTGGCAGGCTGGGCAGGTTGAGATCTCTGCACGCACCCCAGTGTTTGAACCTCTCACGGGTTGCCGGACCCCGAAATCCGACAACCACCTCCACATCACGAAACACCCCTCCATGGAGCGGGCTGTATTCCTCTTGAGCCTGAAAAAAAATCTGGTGCCGCTGCTACTGCTGTTGATGCTTCTGTAGCTCCTGCTGCTACTGCAGATGTGGAGGACTATTATGAGGAAGAGGTTGATCAAAATCAGAACTACGTGCAACCACCATCGCCACCATCACCTGGTCGACCTCGTGCATATAATCGTAACAGTGGGTTGCAGCACCACCTCAGGTACGAGATTATGACCATATTCCTAAACTAAAATTGAATATTCCACCGTTTGAGGGTAGATACATTCCTGCTGTATATCTCACTTGGGAGTTAAAAAATGAACAATGTTTCACATGCTTACAATATCCTGAGGAAAGACGTGTTGTTACTGCTATTTGTGAATTCACTAGTTTTGCTTCTCTTTGGTGGTCTGAACATTGTAGATTATATCATGATAATATCCCTACTACTTGGGCTGCTTTGAAAACTGATACGCGTACTCATTGGTTTCCACCATATTATCAACATGATTTACTTCAAAAGCTGCTGCATTTGAGACAAGGAAAAAAATTCTATAGAGGAGTATCATTAGGTATTACAAACTCGCATGATTAGATCTGGTATTGTTGAGGATAATGAAGCTATGCTTGCACGTTTTATGGGTGGATTAAATAAAGAGATTTAGACCACTCTAGAGTATAAGGAGTACAATAATATAATTCGTTTATTCCACCTTGCTTGCAAAGCTGAACATGAAGTGCAGGATCGACACACATTGGCGCGAACTAATTTTTTTGCAGGTCGATCTTCATCATGGACACCACGTACATCCTCTACTCCCACATGTCCTACTGCAGCACCACTGACTTCAACCGCCAATTCCAAATGATATACAAGAAAACAGGCACCACCACCACCATCTGCCAGGAGTGCACCTTTTGGTCCCGCACAGAGCTC
The DNA here is from genome assembly GCA_963921465.1 of Triticum timopheevii. Lineage (NCBI taxonomy): Eukaryota > Viridiplantae > Streptophyta > Magnoliopsida > Poales > Poaceae > Triticum > Triticum timopheevii. The sequence goes on along the minus strand of OY997266.1, from coordinate 236,340,943 downwards.
TTCTTTATCCATGGCATCAACAAGGAAAACTCATGAGGTTATATGCCATCTTTGCAAGGGGGGAGGTCAATATGCGAGCAAATGTCTATCTCTGCGTGTGATGATTGTTATTGGGGATGGTGGGTATGAGTCCGCTAGTCACTATGATGAGGATACTTTGGCTCTTATTGCAAGTGAAGAACATGATGAAGATGATTCTGAACATGAGACACAATACATGGCAGCTAAATATGCTGACATGTATGAGAGTTCAGTTGCTCAACATATTTTGAGTGTGCAGGTAACACAAGCTGAGCAAAATCAGAGGCATAATTTGTTCCATACAAAGGGAGTTGTGAAGGAACATTCCGTCCGTGTCATCATTGATGGAGGGAGCCGCAACAACTTGGCTAGCATGGAGATGGGGGGGGGGGGGAGCTATCTCTCACCACAAGACCACATCCACATCCTTACTACATCCAATGGTTCAACAACAGTGGCAAGGTTAAGGTAACTAGTATTGTTCATGTGCATTTTAGTATCTCTACATATGCTGATTATGTTGATTGTGATGTGGCACCCATGCAAGCATGTTCCTTATTACTTGGTAGACCATGGAAATTTGATAAAATTTCTATACACCATGGTAGAAACAATCAGTCTACTCTTGTTCATAAGGATAAACATATTACTTTGCTTCCTATGTCTCCTGATTCCAGTTTGAAAGACGATATTAATAGAGCTAATAAAGCAAAACAGGAGAAAAATAAGAGTGAATATCAGATTGTGGCAAAAGAATTTGAGCAACACATGAAGCCTAATAATAAACCATCTAGTGTTGCTTCTGAAATTAAATTGGAAAGTTCATGTTTACTGGTCACCAAATCTGATATTGATGAGCTAGATTTCAGAAAATCTGTTTGCTATGCTTTTGTGTGCAAAGAGGCATTATTTTCATTCGAGGACGTGCCTTCCTCTTTGCCTCCTGCTGTCACTAACATTTTGCAGGAGTTTGTTGACTTCTTTCCACAAGACGTGCTACCATGATTACCACCTATTCGAGGAATTGATCATCAGATTGACTTAATTCCCGGTGCTTCGCTGCCAAACCATGCGCCATACCGTACCAATTCATAGGAGATGAAGGAGATTATGCGTCTAGTACATGAGCTTCTCGACTAAGGTTATATACACGAATCTTTTAGTCCTTGTGATGTTCCTATTATTATACTAGTGCCAAAAAAGGATGGTACGCCGCATATGTGTGTTGATTGTAGAGGCATTAATAATATTACTATTCATTATCGTCATCTTATACCTAGGCTAGATGATATGCTTGGTGAATTGAGTGGCTCTATAATATTATCCAAAGTTGATTTGCGTAGTGGACACCATCAAACGTTTGAAATTGGGATATGAATGGAAAACAACATTTAAAACTAAGTTCGCATTATATGAGTGGTTAGTCATGCCTTTTGTGTTAACTAATGCACCTAGTACTTTCATGAGATTAATGAACGAAGTTTTATATGCTTTCATTGGACGATTTGTGGTAGCTTACTTGGATGAGATATTGATTTATAACAGATCTTTGGAGGAACATTTGGAACATTTATGTGACAGCTTGGTTTTTGGACCTTTACTTTTTCCTTTGTTTTATTTTCTTTTTGCCCCGTTTTTCTTTTCGGAGTGGTTCTGTGGCCTTGAAACCTTGGAGATCATCATTTCTTATTCTCCCAAGTGGTTCATCAATCTCAAACTCATCCAAAGACCATGCCATTTCCATCCTAGCCCAAATCCCAATATTCTTTTTCTTGGGGAAAATTCCTTTCTATTAAAGGAATAACCTCGAGTGCCCTTTGTTGTGAAGCAACCAATATTTCTGTCCATACTAAAAGTCCGAAATAATTCTAATAATTTCATGGGGCCATATATTTCTCAAATATGCCCAAACACTTTCTTGGCTAGTTTAAAATAATTCCCCAATATTCCTTTTTCTTTTCTATCCTGAATGGCACTTTGTGAAGGAAGTGTCATTTATCTTTTCCTAGTTTCTCCCAAACTTTTTGGGCATCCTTTTATTTCCAAATCATTACCTCAACCAAAATTCGACTTCATTCGCCTAGCCAACTTCCCTCGGTGATTTTTAAAAGTTTCTGTCATACAGACGACTTTGTGAAGGAAGTACTAGCTAGGAGTATCCAAATGAGTTGAAATTTTGCACACTCCTTCATATGCTCATATTAACCCCCTCCTCCAATTGTAAGATTTATCCAATCATCTATGGGGGCATAGGATCAAATATTAACTTCTATCAATATTTTCAGGTTGTGAAGCAAGTATGTTTTATATTACCAGGACATTCTCATGACCATAAAACCTCTCTCCACCAATTTTGGGATCAATTCATTAAGCCAATATTTCTCTAGATTTTTCTCAAGTTTCTGGACAGAGAGGATGTTTGTGAAGCGAGTAACATTTTGGCTTGTCCATTTGGTATGAAATTTTTATAGCATCTCTATATGACAAATCATTAGGTCCTGCCAAATTTCAGCTCAATTGGCTACTCCAAGTGAGTGCATCATCTTGATTTAGTTTCTGACCCGATTTGCCAGCTGCAAAGCAACCGTATTAAATCTTGATCCAAATCTTCTCATAGTTAACAGGATGATAGTACTTCCTAAGCTAATCACCCCAGACAACACATTTGACTCCAATCAATTTTCTGTTGATCACTAGTGCATGGCCAAATTTGCTGTAGTAAACTCTAGACGATCACAACCTCCTAACCCCAGCACCTCAGATCAAGACATAGACTCATAAATGCTCCACCCTAGAAGGACTAGCCACCAAACAAGGTTTGCCGTCCCCTATAGCCCTCCACGTGCCATGTCGCGTGGTGACCGCATAGCCGGCATGCAATTAACGCGCTCTGTGCGCTGTGGCCGCGTCCATGGCATCGTTCGTGCTTTGGCCCTTCTCCCTCTCTTCGTCTTCGTGCGCGTTAGCATGTGTGGCATCTTCCTCTCATCATCGTCGTCTGCCTGGACCCTGCTCCGCCTCCGTCCGCTTCCTCTCCGACGCAAGCCGTCGTGTGCCCACGGGCGAACAGTGGCGCTTTGGCTCAGAGCTCACCGTCTTCTTCCTCCGTGTGCTCCCTTGGCTGCCTATGCCCCATGAGATCCTCCCTGTTCCTTTCCCGTTGCCTATCTCCAAGCTGTCGAGAATGCACACGCGTCCTCGTTGCCGGATACGTATCCACGGCGACGCCAGCTCGGCCCTCCTTGCCTCGCGCCTATTTAAGCCCTCCCCCGAGACCCCCGATCTCACCAACCTCTCCCTCTCCTTCCCAGGACCCCGTCTATCTACTTACCCGAGCTCGAGCCACTCTCCATGACCCCCATCGCCGCCATGGCCGCCGCCTCTGCCATCTCTAAATTCCGGTGAACCATGGCCTATCTCCCTCTTCTTTACTCCCCACTGGAACCAAAAGACCATGACGATCCTCCCTGGTTCTTTTTCATCGCCCAGGAGCGACTAAGTAGTCCTGGATTAGGGGGGATCCGTACAGCCGGACTATATACTTTGTCCGGACTATTGGAGCATGAAGATACAAGACTCAAGACTTCGTCCCGTGTCCGGATGGCACTCTCCTTTGCGTGGAAGACAAGCTTGGCGATCCGGATATTATATTCCCTTCTTTGTAACCGACTCCATGTAAACCCTAGCCCTCTCCGGTGTCTATATAAACCGGAGAGTTTGGTCCTTAGAGGGACGATCACAATCATAATCAGCATAGGCTAGCTTCTAGGGTTGAGCCTCTACGATCTTGTGGTAGATCAACTCTTGTACTACTCATATCATCAATATCAATCAAGCAGGAAGTAGGGTTTTACCTCCATCGAGAGGGCCCGAACCTGGGTAAACATTGAGTCCCTTGTCTCCTGTTACCATTAGCCTAAGACGCACAGATCGGGACACCCTACCCAAGATCCGCCGGTTTTGACACCGACATTGGTGCTTTCATTGGGAGTTCCTCTGTGTTGTCACTGCAAGGCTCGATGGCCCGTCACGTTGTCAAGGACAACATCACCTCTAGGGGAGCACTGGCTGTAGGCCAAACTCTCCGACTAGGCGGCTTCACCATGGCTGCCCCATAGGCTGTCGCGTCGACGATGACCTCTCGAGTCAGCACGCATAGCCTCCATGTCAATTCGGAACTCACCGAATAGATGGATCCAATGGAGCTATCCTCCCTTAATGAGCACTTGCATCACATTGCTGCTTTCAAAGTCGACACAGACTATGACCGGATCGGGCTTAAACCCGACCAAAGGGATATTAAATCCCCACCGGTCACCCACGAGATAGCGGTGGTGGAGGAGCCACATAAGGATTGTCCCTCTATTTTGAGGACGAGTTATGTCCGGATCACCGAGCTCCCTGAGCCGGACACCCACTCAGGGGAAGATATGACCCAAACCCCGGACTTAGAATCGGGTATTGGGCCGGAGAAATCAGGCAGCACCTCGGATCCCGAGCTATCAAGCCCGGAAGCTCCCTGCCCCAGGGCGTTAGATCATATCAGAATCCAGATTCAGCTACACCCACCCACCCGTACTTAAACCCTCTCTCTCATATCAGACAAGAGCCCCAAGAGACAGTACATAGCTACTAGGCCAGATTCCTCCTTGTGCTAAACAAGGTTAAGGACTGTCGCGAAGAGGACGCAGTCTCACTTTTCTGCAAAAACTGCACGAACAAAGGAATCCTTAATGCCATAAGTCACCATGACATAGTACACTTCATTGACTTGGCAACCATAGTATAGAAGTACTATGCGATGGAAAGCGCCTAGAAAACCCAAACAGAATTTTGGGATAGTCCGGCTATCACTAAAACCTTTGTCCGAGCTAAACGGGCAAACTCTCGTAAGTCAGCCGATCCAATCACCAAGAAACCAAAGCCCACCCTAGGGCATGGAACCGTATTGAAAGAATTGCTCAATGGGCCATGTAAACTCCACAGCACGCCGGACACTACACCAACACATAGCCTTAGAGCATGTTGGATTCTCCGGCAGGTAGCAAAAAGTGGCGAGGATCTTCTTATAAGCCATAAAGCAGAACAACATCCCGCCAAAGAAAACAATACGGTACTAACAGTCTTCGAGACTTTTGCCTCAAACAATAGGCGCAAGCGAGCTCATCGAAGCTCCGTTGAAATTTGCCGCGTGGCAAAAATAAATCCGTGGAACGACACTGCTATAACTTTCAGTGCCAGTGATGAACCTCAATTCCAGACAGTCCTGGCACCAACCGCTATGGTCCTTGGCCCAATCGTAGATGGCTTCCGACTCACTAAGGTACTCATGGACGAGGGAAGCGGATTAAACTTGAGCTACGAAGAAACACTCAGCAAGATGGAAATTGATAAAAGCCGCATTGAGCAAAGCGGCACAACCTTCAGGGGAATCATCCCTAGTCGGGAAGTACGGCGTGCAGGAAAAATCACACTCAATGTGGTATTCGGCACTCCGGAGAACTACAGGTCCGAAGAAATAACATTCCAAGTGGCTCCTCTCAGCAGCGGATACCACGCCCTTCTAGGGCGGGAGGCGTTTACAAGCTTTCAAGCTATACCCCATTAGGGTACATGAAGGTTAAAATGCCTGGACCCAACAGAATCATCACTCTAGCCAGTGACCTGGCCGTCGCACTTCGCGCCGAAAACAAAACCGCAGCACTATCCCCGGAAGCATTATCCGAAGCCCTAGCAGCCGAAGAACTAACAACGCTGTGTGCCACCGTGGACAGGGACGACGTGATACTCGACAAGCGACCCAAGTCCACCTCATTTAAACCCACAGACGAGATAGTCAAATTCCAGGTCCATCCAACGGACCCCATGAAGACAGCTTCCATTGGGACATAGTTGAGCCCCGCGATGGACGCCGCACTGCAAGACTTCTTACGCGAGAATTGGGACATTTTCGCCTGGCACCCCTCGGACATGCCAGGCATCCACGTAGATTGGCCGAACATAGCCTCAATATACTAAAAGGATACAAGCCTGTTAAGCAGACTCTAAGGCATTTCTCAGAGCCCAAACGGCAGGCCATGGGGGAAGAGCTAGCCGAGCTACTCAAGGCGGGATTCATCAGAGATATCAAGCATCCGGATTGGCTGGAAAATCTGGTAATGGTACCAAAGAAGGACAAATCCTGGCGCCTATGCGTCGACTTCGAAGACCTCAACAAGGCTTGCCCCAAGGATCCCTTCCCCCTCCCTCGCATCGACCAAATCATCAATGCCACAGCAGGACATGACTCGTTGTGTTTCCTTGACGCATACTCTGGATACCATCAAATAAAGATGCCAGAGTCCGATCAAGCTACAACGGCTTTCATAACGCCATACGGTACTTTCTGCTTCAACACTATGCCTTTTGGGCTTAAAAACGCCAGCGCAACCTATCAACGCATGATTCAAACATGCCTGGAAAAGCAGATTGGCAAAACAGTGGAGGCATATGTGGACGACGTGGTCATAAAAACAAGACACGTCGAAACCCTAATAGATGACTTGAGGCTTACGTTCGATAACCTCCGAACATATGACATCATGCTGAACCCGGAAAAATGTGATTTCGGTGTCCCCTCTGGGAAACTACTCGGCTTCATTGTTTCCAATAGAGGAATTGAAGCGAATCCGGCAAAAATCCAAGCTCTGTCGTAGTTGGCTATACCAACAGACCACAAGCACATCCAGATACTAGCTGGATACGTGGCTACCTTAAGCCGCTTTATCTCTAGGTTAGGAGAAAAGGCATTACCTCTTTACCACCTTCTTCGGCGCACCGAACACTTTGTGTGGACGGATGCTGCTGCGGCCGGATTGGACGAAATAAAAACCTTACTGGCCAGTAATCCAGTCCTAACAGCGCCAAATACTGGCGAACCTATGCTATTATACATAGCTGCAACACATCAAGTGGTAAGCGCAGTGCTCGTCGTCGAACGAGGGGCTGACGGATACAAATTCCCGCTCCAGAAGCCGGTATACACGTATCCACGGTCCTCACCCCATGCAAATCCTGATACCCACACTATCAAAAGATAGCATACGCGGTCTTCAGGGCATCCCAGAAGCTACGACACTACTTTCAAGAGTGTTCGATTACGATGGACTCCGAAGTACCACCCAATGACATAATAAATAACCGCGATGCTACGGGCCGGATTGCTAAATGGGCCATCGAGATCCTTCCGTTCAACATAACATACAAGCCATGGCGTGCCATCAAGTCGCAAGTGCTGGCTGACTTTGTCGCCGAATGGATAGAAGCCGAACTCCCTAAAGAGTACGGCGCGTACTCTAACTGGATCATGCACTTCGACGGCTCTAAAATGCCGGCCGGATTGGGAGCAGGTGTAGTCCTGACGTCTCCCACCGGAGACACCGTCCAATACGTACTCAAAATATTATACACAGACTCCAACAACGCAACCGAATACGAGGCCCTGTTGCATGGTCTTCGGATGGCAGTCTCTATGGGCATTCAACGCTTGGAGGTGAGCGGGGATTCAAACCTTGCAATATCACAAATAAACAGAGACTTTGATGTCAAGGATTCGAAAATGGCGGCATACCGTAATGTCGTCCTCAAAATGTCAGCTCGGTTCGAGGGGCTCGAATTCCACCATGTGGCTCGAGAAAACAATCAAGCGGCGGATATCCTTGTTCGTATCGGTGCTAAACGCGACCCTGTCCCACCTAACATATTCCTAGAAAGGCTGTTCAAGCCATCCGTGGTATGGGAAGGGAAGTCTGGTAACACTAGCATGGATCCTAATACACCCCCAGATTCTGAACCATCAGACATAATCGGAGGCTCTGCCACCGAAATAACACCTTCGGCCCACGAAAGCATGGCTGTAATATCCTCGTGGACCGAGCCTTTCTTGGCCTACCTAAATAGGAAGGAGCTCCCGGAGAACCAAAATGAAGCACGTTGCATCGTGTGGCGTTCTAAGGCTTACAAAGTCCATGAAGGAGAACTCTATAAGAAAAGTACGACCGGAGTGCTCCAAAGGTGCATCTCCGAAGAGGAAGGGCGGTAGCTCTTGGCCGAAATCCATGCCGGACTCGGCGGACACCACGCTGCGGCTCAGGCACTTCTCAGCAAGGCCTTCCGCACAGGCTTTTATTGGCCTACAGCCCGAGCAGACGCACATGATCTTGTCCAACACTGCGTCGGTTGCCAGCTCTTTGCCAATCAGAGCCACATGCCCCCTACCGCTCGCCAAACAATCCCCATCACTTGGCCCTTCCTGGTCTGGGGGCTGTATATGGTCGGACCCCTAAAGGGGGGAGCCACAAGAAAAAAATACTTATTGGTCATGGTAGACAAGTTCACCAAATGGATAGAAGCCAAACCAGTCAAAACGGCCAAATCCAGACCAGTCATAGACTTCATATCCGGGGTTGTACACCGATACGGCGTCCCCCATAGAATCATCACTGATAATGGCTCAAACTTCACAGCCAACGAAGTGAAAGCCTGGTGCGGCAACATGGGCATTAAGCTCGATTACGCCTCCGTCTACCATCCCCAAACAAACGGCCAAGTCGAACGTGCAAACGGTCTCATTATGAGCGGCATCAAACCTAGACTAGTGCGATCCTTGACAGAATTGGACATGCACTGGGTCAAGGATCTCGAGTCCGTACTTTGGGGGCTGCGGACCACGCCGAATCGCACTGCCAGATACACACCATTTTTTATGGTGTACGGCACAGAAGCAGTACTACCCTGCGACATAATACATGATTCGCCTTGCGTGCGCATGTACGAAGATAAGGAAGTCGAGTTAGATCGGCAGGATAACTTAGATGCCCTGGAGGAGGAGCGCGACATCGCAAAAGCCCGTTCCGCATTCTATCAGCAACAGGCTCGACGGTACCAAAGCAGAGACGTGCGGGCCAAAACTTATAATATTGGCGAACTCGTTCTATGCCTACCGGAGAAGAAGAAGGACAAGCTCAAACCTAAGTGGGAGGGTCCCTTCGCCATTGATAAAGTTCTCACCGGAACAGAGTACCACTTACGTAATGCATCCGATAACAGACTCGAGCCGAACCCATCAAACGCGGCCAGACTCCGGAGATTCTACGCCTAGTGCCGAACTCAGTGTTCGTCTCCTTACCCCCTCCTTTTTAATTATGTTCCCTCCTTTTTCCTTTCTCGACCTTTTTCCTCTTCACACAAAGTACTTAATACAGTGCGGACGCCCTGATCACTCCAGCCGCACTATGCGTGTAAGCAATACCTGGGGGCTTCCTATAAGAAAGCTAAATATCATTACTTTAATGGCTTTTTGCCCATCACATATGTGTTCTTTTTCCATATGTGCCTTTTCTTCAGCATTATATGCATCGATATGACTTAAGATGTGGCCACGCTGGGTTTCCTGGCTCTTGTGTTTATGCTATACGTTCCCGTTAATTCGGCTAGGGCATAAGGGGAGCACCACTGCGATTGTTACTGCCGGTTCAGCCGGATGTGTACCTCAGACTGGGTGAAGCCGAAAGCTAGCGTTCTTAAGGGAATATTCGGTCAGTGAACCAAAGATGTTTTTTGTTTATTACAATGTAAATCCCCAGAAGTTTTGTATCCTGCGTCCTTGTTCGCAGTCCAGACATGTGCATCATCGCATGCGTACCCAGGGAAAGGAACCCCTAACGAAACTATTCTCCCTGGAAGATGTTTCTTACTATCCATGTAATATAACATAACTAGTTGGGTACTTGTCTGTTCAAGCACTTATGACCCCTACGCCTGGTTTCCACACATACCCCGGTTCCGTATAACTGAGCGGGTATTCCGATACACCCCGAACTGTCGGATCCGGGGGCTGAAGCGAAAAGGTCCGCCATGACAAATGATTTTAATCCGGCTAGGGACTACTTATGTCCATTGAATTACACAGTCACTTGGACTGACTATATTCCTCCTCTATACCATCTAACAGGCTATCTAGCTTACAATCCTGTTGGGAATACTTTGCGGCTAACACTACCTGGTCATACACCATACTCACGGGAATTTCTTGCCCATTTGGCCCCACCGGTTCGACTTCGGCCATATGGTTCGGGTCCAGCTTGGTGTAGCGCATATTCACCATAGCCCAGGCCTCTCTTGCACCTTGACGGTAGGCTGACATCTTCCACAATCAGAAGCGCCGCCGTGCTCCTTGAAGCATATCCACAAGCTCCCCATGCCCTTCGGTACGAAGCTTGATGGCCACAAGGCCTAAGCAATGCCTTGCATCACCTGCCGAGCTCGCTCGTGCAGTTGTGACAGGTCTTGCAGTAAATCACCTGCAGACGCGGGCATCTCCTCCTCAGGGCGGCCCGTTAACATACCTGCAAATAAAAAATCTTTTCAATATGCTTCCTCACCGAGCTGTACTACAGTTCGTCTAGGCACTTACCATAAAAGCCTTTTGTTCTCCTTCATGGAGTCCGCCAGCTGAGTGCAAACATCTTTTAATTAGACATCCAGCCAGACATTGGCATCTTGAAGATTGTTCTTCTCCTGCCTAACTTGTGTAAGAACGCGCTCGCTAGCTTTTAGCTACCTTTGGAGATGCGACTCGTTATCTCTTACGACCTCAGGATTCACCCCGGGATTGTGTGCAGAATTTTCTGTTAGACTTATCATACAAAGCAACCTACTAACTGGTACATCTTGGTACATGTCGGTGTCAAAACCGGCGGATCTCGGGTAGGGGGTCCCGAACTGTGCGTCTAGGCGGATGGTAACAGGAGACAAGGGACACAATGTTTTACCCAGGTTTGGGCCCTCTCGATGGAGGTAAAACCCTACGTCCTGCTCGATTAATATTGATGATATGGGTAGTACAAGAGTAGGTCTACCATGAGATCAAGGAGGCTAAACCCTAGAAGCTAGCCTATGGTATGATTGTTGTAATATATGTTGTCCTACGGACTAAAGCCCTCCAGTTTATATAGACACCGGAGAAGGCTAGGGTTACACAGAGTCGGTTACAATGGTAGGAGATCTACATATCCGTATTGCCAAGCTTGCCTTCCACGCCAAGGAAAGTACCATCCGGACATGAGCCGGAGTCTTCAATCTTGTATCTTCGTAGTCTTGGAGTCCGGCGGATAATGATAGTCCGGCTGTCCGGACACCCCCTAGTCCAGGACTCCCTCAGTAGCCCCTGAACCAGTCTTCAATGACGATAAGTCCGACGTGCATAATGTTCGGCATTGCAAGGCGGGTTCCTCTCTTGAATAATCCAGAGAAGATCATGAACACCAGGATAGTGTCCGGCTCTGCAAAATAAATTCCACATTCCACCGTAGAGAGAATAAAATGTACACTTAGTTCAATCTGCTGACGTATTATGCGGGATGACATCACACCGCCACAAGGCCTTTGTTTGAATTACTATACCACCTCAGCATGTTTAGCGACGCGGTTTCCTTGGCACGTCTTGTCGAAGCAGAGATCGTGTTCCCCTTATTCCTGGATTCTCATCAATACGTGCGTGGGTAACCCAACCGCGCCATTGATGGTGGCGCTTGGGAGATAAGCGAGTTTTACCAGGCTGGTGGGGGACGCATAGTTTTGTCCGCCTATATATAAGGGATAAGGATTCACCTTCTCACCTACGCCTTCTTCCTCCTTTGCTTATCCATCCCTGCGAACTCAAGCTCCAACGCCCGAGCTCGCGCATCTCGCCTCGACCTTCTCCGAATATGTCCGGAGCGGGAGGTAAATGGTTAGCCTCCACCGTCAAGGAGGAGGACATCACCAAGCTGCGCAGCGCCAGATACCTTTCCGGGGATATCGCGCATCGGCTGCCTGACGAGGGGCAGCTCATCCCTACCCCTGAGCCTCATGAGAGGGTCGTCTTCCTCCCCCACTTCCTCCGCGGACTGGGCTTTCCGCTCCATCCATTTGTCCAGGGGCTCATGTTTTACTACGGCCTGGATTTCCACGATCTGGCGCTGAACTTTATCCTCAACATCTCGGCGTTTATCGTCGTGTGCGAGGCCTTCCTCTGCATCCGGCCCCACTTCAGCCTGTGGCTCAAGACCTTCAACGTCAAGCCGAAGGTTGTGAAGGGTACGCAAGCGGAATGCGGAGGCGCCATGTTGGGCAAATTGCCCAACGTCCCTTGGCTGGAAGGGACCTTCGTGGACTCCGTCAAGGGGTGGCAATCGGGGTGGTTTGATATCACCGAGCCGCGCAAATCCACATGGGCGGCGGCCCCCGAGTTTAGATCTGGCATCCCCACGCAGCTCAGCTCCTGGAAAGAGAAGGCCTTGCAGTGGGCGAATCCGGTGGAGGTGACGGGACTCCGAGCATGTATCAAGAAGATGGTGAGCAATAGGCTCAGGCTCGTCGACGTGGTCGAAGTCATGCTCATCCGGCGGATCCTCCCATGCCAAGAACGGGCATTTAATTTGTGGGAGTTCAATCCGGAACAGCACCAGGTGCTAAGCGGGCTCTTCGATACAACATACGAAGGCGCCTGGAGGGTGCTGTTCAAGGGCGCCGAAGCCCCCGCGTCCGCGACTGAAGACCGCGGATTCAGCTCGCAGTATCCAACTGACGAGGTAAGTGATTCAACCCCATTACGGGACACTTGTGATAATTAGATTGACTCTAGTGAGGTTTCATTCTGCCTCTTCCTTTGACAGGAATGGATGGAGAAGGCCAAGCTGCTCATCAGCCCGGCTCCCATGCTAGAAGACCCAATGGACGCCCGCTTAACAGGGTTGCTGTTTCCGGCACCACACGTGGTGCCGGAGAAGAAGGCCAAGAAGGTGGTTGCGAGGACTCGAAAGAGTTCCCGCAATCACGCGTCTGATGACGACGAGGACTCCTCCCCCGAAGATGAGGAGGAGTACTCTCTCCCGGAGGAAGGAGAGAAGAAAAGGAAGGCTTCCCCCATCGGGGAGGCCGAAGGGTCCAAGAGGGGGAGAACTATCCCCCCGGACAGTTTCACCAACATCAGCGTTGGTGAGGATGAGTGGCCTCCAAGGGCCAGGCGTCCGGCAAGATCGTAAGTATCTGGATCCTTGATGTGTAATTTCTTTTATGTCGCGTAGTATCCTTCTAACGCCGCATTCTGCCCGTAGTCCGGCCAATGATGATCTCCCCGACTCATCGAGCGGGTCATTGGCCTCGTCGGATGTGAATTCCATCCCGACTGCCTCCACCCCACGCGCCGACGAGGACGTCGAGGTGGGATCCCAGAGAGGGACCCATCGGAGGAGGCTCCGGAGGCGCCGTCAGGCAGCCTCCCAGACTTCGTGCCGGACTCTACATCGGAACCCACAGTGGTTCCAGAGTCCGGCAAGCATTCCCTTCGAAAGAAGGGCAGGACCGTGACGTCGGCGGCCTCCGTCCAACCGGAGGCGCCGGATAACCTGCTGGAGGCGCTTAAAGGCTCTTCCATCGAGGAAGAACACCGCACTATCATGAGTGCGGTGATTGAGAAGGTTCAGCTTGCTAAGAGCGGGCTGACCGAAGCCTGCAGCAGCCTTTTAACAAGCTTTGAGGTAAGAAGTTAAAATTATGTAATGTAATACCGCATAGACAGTAGCCCCTGATGCTTAGTTCGGTGTTCGGAAAGAAAAGCCGGACTAAGGATCTTTAACAAGATATACGCAGGGTTGCCTAAAATATGTCAATATGGGTTTGCAGGCTGCGCTGCTGACCTCTGCCGCACTAACGGCGGAGGTTGACGTGCTGAAGAAGGATCTCGAGCGGTCCGAGCAAGAGCTCGGCCATGCAAAGAAGCAGCTCGAGGAAAAAGAAGGCGAATAACACCTCTTTGAATAAGTACCTTACAGAAAAGGATTTTGGTTGCAAATAAAATTAACAAGGATAATATGTGTATTGCAGGGGCCACTAACAAGGTGGCAGCCCTGAAGGATGCTGTGTCCGCGGCCGAACACAGTGCGGCCGCGGAACGGGCTGAGCGAGAAAAGCAAGAGGCACGGGTGGCGGATGTTCGGCAAGAGCTCCAGGCTCTCATGGAAAAACATGAGAGTTTGGAGCATGAATCCAAGACTCGAGAGTCCGAGCTTGCCTCGGCTCTCGAAAGTGCCAAGTCCACCAAGGCCGAGGCCCGTAAGGCCCTTCAGGAGGTTGAGGACATAAAGAAGATAGCAGCGGGTAAGGCATTTTTCATGCAAAGCAGGCATGTTAATGTGAACTACCTGACACTTACCCGCATTTGGAGCTCTCCAGGGGCGTTTGCAGATCTGCCGCGTAGTGCCTCTAATGCCGCCGCATTCTATCGTGGCGAGGAGGGGAGCTTGACGGAGAAGGTCTTCTGGTCTCAGTATACTGAGGCCGGCCATCCGGTGCCACCAAGCGACCAGCTGAAGCAGCTGGTCGAACTCCACAAGGTAGCTGAGGAGGCCATGAAGGGCCTCATAGTCCGGCTGTGGCCTGGACAGGCCATGCCTGGTAGCTATTTTTGCCTCGTGCGGCTGCTGGTAGATGCATGCCCCAGGTTGGATGTAGTCAAGTGCTCCGCCTGTATCGAAGGCGCTCGTCGGGCCCTTGCCCGCATAAAGGTGCAATGGGGCAAATTGGATGCGGAGAAGCATCTCACGGACCCACCACCGCCGGGCAAGGAGTATCGCACACCGGAGAAGTATTATAAATTGTCCTGAAGGGAGCCTGCAATATTGCAGATGAGTGCTCCCGAAATGTAATCTTTGAGTGAACTCGCTGTTTATTTATCCTGTGCACTAAAAACTTCGTTCATATGCGCCATGAGCAACGCTTGTTTAATTTAAAATATTACCTTCTGTGCGACCGTTTGTAAAATCTGAGAGATGGCAAGTCGTTGGCTTCAGCCCCCAAGCCACAAGTGCTGGGGTGTTCGGGATAAACTTGAGCACTCTTGTTCCCATTTTTGGGTCCATCTAGGGAGGCGCTCAACACGACGAACAAGGCAACCGGACTTATAATGCTTGAACACTCTCACTTAGCCATAGAATTCTATAATTTTAAATTTCGGCGAAGCCCCTGGTATTCGGAAGACCGCATCCGGGGCGCTATCCACGCCTTCATCGAACATTATCCGGAACTTCGCTCGAAGCGGCGTGAGTCTATAAGGACCCGAAAAAACCTCTCGAACAGCGACCAGTCTCTCGCCTTATCATGCCAGTCAGTTTTAGCTTTCTCCACTGAGGCATTAGCCCGGCTCAACCGGGGCGCAATCGCAGTGGTTCTCCCAGTGCCACCTTAGCCGACAGAACGGAACGTAAGGCACCAAAATGTGGGAGCCGGGCAAACCCAACTATTGACCCAAGACATGATTCGGAGCCGATTCATATAATGATATAAGTTCGGGGTGCCGCACTTGTGAAAGTGTTCGGACTTTATCACACCATGGAGTGGGGAACATAAGCCCCCGGTGTATTATGCCGTACCAAAATATACGGGTGCCAGATGTCATATAATGAGCATGTATATATAAAATGTGATGCAATTGCGATCATAAAGGTGCTGCATTATTAATGAAAGAAAAGTCTGCTAGTAGAGCGGACTGATACAAATAGTGCGGTAAGCAAGGGATTTGGACTAAATAAACATGTCCCCCTCCAGGGATGAGCTGCGGATTTGGTGTATATAATCGAATTTAATGCTCGTAATTGAGACCACCTGAGTGTTCGACGCGGCCTTCTTTAGTCCCTGACTGTTGCATCATGAGTTCGGCAGGTTCATCGCCGGACAGGGCTTCTGGTTAACAGAGTCCTGTGTACAAAAAAGAAGAAAAATAATAAAAAAAGAGGGGCACATTTGCGAGCCCCCGGTGTGGTCGAACCGCACTCTGGGTCCGTTGTGATCGTGCCCCCTCCCCTGTGCCCATGGTATCTCCAAAGCGTAATGATGTACGCGGAGTGTTATTCTTGCGATCATACGCGGGCGAGGGTTGGGGACGCATTGCTACGCGTGCTCTGATCGTGCCAGGTGGTCTAGGTTGGCATTGCTCCGGGCGCGCTTTGCTGTATCCGGCCGTTTAACGGCCGGACTCGAGAATTTCCTTAGAAGGCTGCTCTGTACTTCTGCCGCGAGAGCCGCTGTATGTTCCTCCATTCGGAGGGAGCGTTCCGTATTCCCATTGACTGTGATGACTCCACGAGGGCCTGGCATCTTGAGCTTTAGGTATGCATAGTGCGGCACCGCGTTGAATTTGGCAAACGCGGTTCGCCCGAGCAGACCGTGATAGCCGCTGCGAAACGGGACTATGTCGAAGATTAACTCTTCGCTCCGGAAATTATCCGGGGATCCGAAGACCACTTCCAGTGTGACTGAGCCTGTGCAGTTGGCTTCCACTCCTGGTATGACACCTTTAAAGGTTGTCTTTGTAGGTCTAATCCTTGATGGGTCTATGCCCATTTTGCGCATTGTATCCTGATAAAGCAGGTTCAGGCTACTGCCGCCGTCCATCAGGACTCTCGTGAGGTGGAACCCATCGACGATTGGGTCTAAGACCAATGCGGCGAATCCGCCATGGCGTATGCTGGTCGGATGGTCTCTTCGATCGAAAGTGATCGGACAAGAGGACCATGGGTTGAACTTTGGGGCAACTGGCTCCATCGCATAGACGTACCTTAATGCATGTTTCCTCTCCCTCTTGGGTATGTGGGTCGCGTATAACATATTCACCGTCCGTACTTGTGGGGGAAAACCCTTCTGTCCTCTATTCTTCGGCGGCCGGGTCTCTTCCTCGTCGTCGCTATTTAGCCCCTTGTCATTGTTTTCGGCAATTAACTTGCCGGCCTGCTTGAACACCCAGCAATCTCTATTGGTGTGGTTAGCTGGCTTTTCAGAGGTGCCATGTATCTGGCATAAGCGGTCGAGTATTCGGTCCAGATTGGATGGACCCGGAGTGGTTCTTTTAAATGGCTTCTTTCGCTGACCGGGTTTAGAGCCTCGGAATCCGGCATTGACTGCCGTATCCTCCTTATCGTCGCCGTTAATTCGACGCTTGTTTTTGTTTCGACGTGACCTGCCGTTGTTGTCCTTAGTATCTGGACTGCCAGAATTATTACGGAGATTGTTGCTGCGGGCTAGCCAGCTGTCCTCTCCCGCACAAAAGCGGGTCATTAACGATGTGAGGGCTGCCATGGATTTCGGCTTTTCCTGCCCCAGGTGCCGGGCTAGCCATTCATCCCGGATGTTATGTTTGAAGGCTGCAAGGGCCTCTGCATCCGGACAATCGACGATTTGATTTTTCTTTGTCAAGAACCGTGTCCAGAATTGTCTGGCCGATTCGTCTGGCTGCTGAATGATGTGGCTTAGGTCATAGGCGTCTGGTGGTCGCACATATGTGCCTTGGAAGTTATCAAGGAATGCGGCCTCCAGGTCTTCCCAACACCCAATTGACTCTGCGGGCAAGCTGTTAAGCCAATGCCGAGCTGGTCCTTTAAGCTTGAGTGGGAGGTACTTTATGGCGTGGAGATCGTCGCCGCGGGCCATATGGATGTGGAGAAGATAGTCTTCGATCCACACCGCGCGGTCTGTTGTGCCATCGTAAGATTCGATGTTTACGGGTTTAAACCCTTCGGGGATCTGATGATCCATTACTTCGTCAGTGAAGCATAACGGGTGTGCGGCGCCCCTGTATTGAGCGATATCGCGACGCAGCTCGAGAGAGCGATGTCTGCTGTGTTCGGCCCGGCCGGGGTTATTGTATCCGGCACGATGGTATTCGTCGTGGGTCGTAGGGCGCCCACGTGATCCATAGATGGATCTGGATTGCCTTGCTTTGTCCTCCAATATGTCTCGCAAGTCCGGCGCGTTCCCTCTTGGCTTCGTACTTTTGGAGCGATGCCGGGGTATGGTCTTGGCTGGGGGCCTGGATACCTCTCTGTCACGACCACGGGGTGGTCGGTCAGACATATCGTGCGCTGGTGATGGAGGTACGTATGCTTCCTCCTCTAATCGGGGGAGCAGCTTGTGTTTTGGGTAACTTTTGGAGAGACGTTCGAGTTTATACTCTTCGGCCGCGAGGACCTCGGTCCATCGATCGGCCAGCAGGTCCTGATCAGCTTGAAGCTGCTGCTGCTTTTTCTTTAGGCTGTTTGCTGTAGCGATAAGCCTGCGCTTGAAGCGCTCTTGTTCGACGGGATCCTCGGGTACGACGAATTCATCGTCGTTGAGGCTTGCTTTGTCTTCGGAGGGAGGCATATAATTATGATCCTCAACCTCTTCGTCTGCCGCCCCCTCATGAGGGCTTGCTTCTGCATCCTCCTGCGCTGAGTCTTGCTGGAGGGGATTGTCTTCGGCACTCTCTGGAGTATTATTATCTCCTATGTCGGAATCTCCATTCTTGCTGTGGCGAGATTTAGAGCGGCGCCGCTGACGCCGGCGCTTGGGCTGTTTCTTTAAGGGATCTGCCTCCGCTGTTTCTTCGTCGTCCCCGTCTTTTGGGGTATCCACCATGTATACGTCATATGACGAGGTGGCCTTCCAGTGCCCTGTGGGTGCTGGTTCCTGTTCGTCTCCGGCATCGTCGTCCATAGCGTCGATGTCTTCGGAGTCGTAGTCTAGCATGTTGGTTAGATCATCGACAGTGGCTACAAAGTGGGTGGTGGGTGGGCTCTGAATTTCTTCGTCGTCCGTATCCCAACCATCCTGGCCATAATCCGGCCAGGACTCTCCTGATAACGAGAGATGCTTTAGTGAATTCAAGATATCGCCGAGAGGCGAGCATTGGAAGATGTCCACGGTGGTGGTGAATTCCGTAACCGGCGCCCAATCCGGATCGATTGGTAGGGGTGCGGGAGGTTCAGAGTGTGGCGCCTCGGAATCACGAGTTTCGCAGGGGACAAGATTAGTGTTCGGCTCCATCGCCGTGGATGTTGGAGCCCCCAGGGCGGCGTCTATCCACCGGCCCTTGATCTGGGCGATCGGCTCCGGGCCAATGGCCGGAGCGGACCCATGTGCGGCCACTAAGGCACTGTTCGGTGGCAGAGCTAAATCATGCCCGTCGTCACAGTGCGGCGCGCTTGGCTGTGGCTCGAGTCCGTCGAAGATCAAGTCTCCGCGGACGTCGGCTGTGAAGTTTAAGCTTCCAAATCTGACCTGACGGCCAGGGGCATAGCTTTCGATCTGCTCCAGATGGCCAAGTGAATTGGCCCGCAGGGCGAAGCCGCCGAATACGAGGATCTGTCCGGGGAGAAAAGTCTCACCCTGGAAAGCATTGCTGGTTGAAGATGCCATCAAGCCTATCGGTGACGACACAGAGGAACTCTCAATGAAAGCACCAATGTCGGTGTCAAAACCGGCAGATCTCGGGTAGGGGGTCCCGAACTGTGCGTCTAGGCGGATGGTAATAGGAGACAAGGGACACAATGTTTTACCCAGGTTCGGGCCCTCTAGATGGAGGTAAAACCCTACGTCCTGCTCGATTAATATTGATGATATGGGTAGTACAAGAGTAGATCTACCACGAGATCAAGGAGGCTAAACCCTAGAAGCTAGCCTATGGTATGATTGTTGTAATATATGTTGTCCTATGGACTAAAGCCCTCCGGTTTATATAGACACCGGAGAAGGCTAGGGTTACACAGAGTCGGTTACAATGGTAGGAGATCTACATATCCGTATTGCCAAGCTTGCCTTCCACCCCAAGGAAAGTACCATCCGGACACGAGCCGGAGTCTTCAATCTTGTATCTTCGTAGTCTTGGAGTCCAGCGAATAATGATAGTCCGTCTGTCCGGACACCCCCTAGTCCAGGACTCCCTCAGTACAATTGAGACAAACGTTACCAGATGAGGCCTCCTGGGATTCCTCTAACTGGGCAATCGTGGCCCTCCGCTGGGTCTTGCACTCCTCCAGCTCTCGAGACAATTGCTCATTCTTATCTACAAGGACCTGTGCATAAATTGATCCTTAAAATAGTTGTTCCAACCGTTTCAAGTCTAAGGGGCTACTACTATACATGCTTATCAAATTTTCTTACCCGTATATCTTTGGTATACTGGTCCGTCGCTCGAGCAAGCCCGCCTCTAGCAGCTCGGATGTATGCGTCTCCCGAATTGAAAGCATTAAATGCCTCTACGGAAAAGATGTTGTTGCAAAGTACGGCCCATCGACGCCGGTGATTCATGGCGCTCTCTACTTCAGAATTCATGGCGGAGAGCATATCTACATCCTCTGTTGGAGGATAATGCGGCATTGGCCCCGCGTCCGCCTCCTCTCTTGACGCCGGTTCTGGAATCCGGCTAGTGGAGGCGTGATTGGCAGGATCCCCGGATATAGTCCGGATACTCCTCTTTCTGCCAGGACGCAAAGGATGCTGTTACATTTCAAATACAATAATCACAGAGCAGGTTTTTACCATACCTCTGTAGTGGCGTTTCGGCCCTAACCGCCTTCCTCTTAAGCCTGCCTGCTCCAGACGCCCTTTGCCGACCGGGCTCGGCTCCACGCTCTGACCGTCGTCTCTGCAAAAACACGACACTTTAGGTGTAAGGCATGGCATCAGAAAGGAGTCCTCTTCGGAGGATAGGGTTTTTGGCTTGGGTTACACGCGATGTAGGTAGCAGTCCGGGATAGTCGGTGATAATAGCCACTGAGGCGCCATCGCAGCTCTCCTGATAAAATATCCCATTGACGAGCTCCACAGTAATATCCGGATCTTCTTTGAGTCCTTGATCGAGGGCCCTTCCGGGGTCCTCTAGCTGCGGGGAGGGGCTAGAGATTCCTTCTACGGCCCTCCTCAGTTCCTGATCGAAAATATCAAGGTAAATAATCTTGGCAAAGAACGCCACAATAAGTGAAGCAGGGGAAAGGGTGACGACTTACCCAACTTGGGGGGTTGTACATAGAAAACCCATCCCGTGGTTTAATATGAAGGAATTCTTCTTCTTCTCCTTTATACAAATCGAACAGTATCCTCGCCAGAGCAGTGGGGGAGTCCAGACCTTTACGGCCACAGCGGGTGGCATCATCTTCCCTGTTGTAATGCCACATGGGCTTCCCCCGATATTGAAGCGGCTGCACTCCCCGCATTATGCATATTGCCATAACCTCGATTATCGTCAGCCCGGATTTGGCCAGTAACTTTATCCTGCTCATCAGAAAGTGTATTTCTCTGGTATCCTCCTCTTGGGGGCCCCGAGGGCGCCAGCTTCGACGTGCCTTCGGCGGAGCATTGTTGAACTTGGGGAGACCTGTTCGGACTAGATCCGGAAGGGGAACGTCGTCGGCATAAAGCCACTCCGAAGGCCAGTTCTCTGGTGCCTTCTTGGGAGTACCGGATAGGTATCCGGTCTCGGCGATAGGCCATACTTCGGCTCCATCCACTTGACACAGGGATTCTCCCTGATTGCGAGACACAAGGCAGGTCAACTTCTTCCATAACCCAAAGTGAGCCTCGCAACCTAGAAATAGCTCACAAAGGGCAACGTATCCTGTTATATGCAGCACGAAGGCAGGGGTGAAGTTGTGCAGCTGGAGGCCGTAGAACTCCAGGAGCCCGCGAAGAAATGGGTGGATAGGAAACCCGACACCCCTTAGTAGATGCAGGATGAGGCATATTCGGTCCTCTAGGGATTGATTGGGAGATCCCTCCGCTTGCTCCCCGCCATTATAGGTGGCTATTCCGGCTCGGACGGGGACCATGAACGCTGGTGGGAGAAACTCTTGGGTCTGTAACTCTATCAAACGGCTGTGAGGAACTGAACACTCTTCTCATTACCTAGCTTGGAGCGAGGAGAGTGAGAAGAAGAGCTGCGGCGACCGGCCATATTGGAATGGTTTTTTCGGAGCGCTCTGTTGGATGCTTGCTCGAGGAAAGAGGGTGAGGTTTGGAACTAAGAATCCCCATCCCTTTAAATAGACGGTTAATCTACCGGACCGGGGGTGGCAAATGCAAATATGCCTCGGCCCCTCGCATTTGCTCGACACGTGGAGATGGTCATTATTGAAGCACAAAAGCTGAGGAGTACAACATTGATGGGGAGCCAGACACTATTCGTCGCAACGGGTACTTTGGAGTATTCGGAGATAGAACCCACCTTGCAATGCCGAAGACAAAAATGCATGCCGGACTCATCGTCATTGAAGCCTGGTTCAGGGGCTACCGAGGGAGTCCTGGACTAGGGGGTATCCGGACAGCCGGACTATATACTTTGTCCGGACTATTGGAGCATGAAGATACAAGACTCAAGACTTCGTCCCGTGTCCGGATGGGACTCTCCTTTGCGTGGAAGACAAGCTTGGCGATCCGGATATTATATTCCCTTCTTTGTAACTGACTCCATGTAAACCCTAGCCCTCTCCGGTGTCTATATAAACTGGAGAGTTTGGTCCTTAGAGGGACGATCACTATCATAATCAGCATAGGCTAGCTTCTAGGGTTTAGCCTCTATGATCTCGTGGTGGATCAACTCTTGTACTACTCATATCATCAATATCAATCAAGCAGGAAGTAGGGTTTTACCTCCATCGAGAGGGCCCGAACCTGGGTAAACATTGAGTCCCTTGTCTCCTGTTACCATTAGCCTAAGACGCAAAGATCGGGACCCCCTACCCGAGATCCGCCGGTTTTGACACCGACAGCGACCATGGCCTCGACCCCAACACCGGCCGACGACCTCCTCCGCCGGCATCGAAGCTACTGTAGCCTCGTCCATCCCCGGCAGCTGTAGCCGGCACCAGCGGACGCGCTGAGCTCGCCCATATGCGGAGCGCCGCGGGAGACAGCCGGAGTCGCCGACAAGCCTCACCTGAGGCTGCTCCTCCCTCGGCCAGGCGCGGGCGCGATGGAGACGATGATGTTGCCCCCACTAGTTGGCCAGTGGACCCTGCGAGCCCCGGCAACCTCTCTGAGCGTTGACTTGGACCCGGTGACGTGGATAAGTGGACACGGCTTTTGCCCGTGTACGCTTTCATCCACCGAAAGCGTATTTCTTCTTTTCTTCGGCCCAAAATACATTTTCCTCTCTGGAAAATGTATTTTCAGAAAAGACACGTTCTGTTTAAACTACCAGGGACCTGTTTGTTGAAGTATTTTTACAGACTAGTCCCTAAGCTTTAAATGTTCGTATCTTTTTACCCGTAGCTCCAAATCAGGCGATTCCAAAGCCCACTACTTCGTTTCGTAGAGCCCGTTCCGATGGAGTCATTTTCATCATATTTTAACATTCAGAAAGTGACCATTTTGCCCCTGCCCTTATTCAGCCCCTCTGAGAGAGAACGATTTTCGGCGATTCTTTCCGCGGGTTTTTCGCACTTCTTCCCAGTGAATCCTTCCACCCCAGGCAAGCCACACCCTCTGCTTGCATCACTGTAATCCAGTGACATGATTTATTTATTTGAACCCTTTTTAAAATATTGCTTTAGCTACATATGACGTGTGCATGGCATTTTTCTCGGAGTTGTTTCTGATCTTGCTGGTGCCATGCTATTGTTTGGATTACTAGGACTTATGCTTGAAGTTGTTGGATAACATATTACCATTGGATTCTTAGTGGCTAGTATGATTATGTTCATGATGGTAGTTGATCTTCCATTGCTTGGAGTATTATTTCGAAGATAATGTTTGCAATGATATTGCTATTGGATTATTCGTATTAGTTTAGGATAAGATGAGTGCATGTGGATCTTGGTGGAATATCTGGTTGTTGCTATTGGAGTAGTAGTACTGTTGTTCTTGGATTTAGCATGCTCTTAGTATTTCGTTATCCTTGGAGTATGATGTTATGGCTAGGTTATGCTTTGGATTATTATTCGGATATTGTTTGGATCAGAGGTAGATAGATGATATCAGAGTATTAGTTATCGTAGATATAATTTGGGGACAAATTCCGTCATTTAGTTGCTCAGGTGCCACCAAACCGGGCTTTTCTTATACAACCACACTTTCCTTTTATGGGAAAGGCCCTAATGCGGTCTATTGACACATCTCTCGCCGGTGCCTCCACCGAGGGAAGGTTGTGGGTGTGCATTACCCTGGCCCGGTAAGCAGACATAACATTTGTAACGCCCCGGATTCGATGTGCCCCTTCCAGTTATTCTTTGTTGTTGCCATGTCATTTGCTTGCGTGTTGCATTTTGCCATGTCATCATTTGCATTTCATCTGCATATTTTTCAAAACTTGCATCCGTTCGGGTTTCCCCGGTTCTCTCCGTTGTCCGTTCTGAGTCCAGGCAAACTCGCACGCGCCTGTCGCACCTCTCAGACCTTGTTTCATGAGCGGGGGAAAATGTTCTCAGAATGGGATGAAACTTGGCGTGTGGTGTTGTTTTAGAGTAGGTAGACCGCCTGTCAAT
The DNA here is from genome assembly GCA_963921465.1 of Triticum timopheevii. Taxonomy (NCBI): domain Eukaryota; kingdom Viridiplantae; phylum Streptophyta; class Magnoliopsida; order Poales; family Poaceae; genus Triticum; species Triticum timopheevii. The sequence goes on along the minus strand of OY997266.1, from coordinate 236,316,614 downwards.
TTTCGTCGCATTCGGAGTCCGTTTGACGCCCCAACGGTTAACCGGGTAGCCGCAAAGGCCTCTTTTGTGTGCAGCCCAACACCCCTCCAAAACAGCTAAATAACCCATCCAAACCCCCTCCATGCTCTCGGTCGTTCCATCATGATCGTGTGGGCGAAAACCGCACCTCATTTGGAGTCTCCTAGCTCCCTCTACCTATAAATAGTTTCTCCCCATCCAATATCATGGTTGAAACCCTAGCCCCGCCCCCTCTCCGCCGCCGGACTCGTCCGGTCTGGTCGGACAGACCGCGCTGCCGCCACCGCGCCTATCGCACGCCGCCACCTATCCTGCGGGTCTTCTCCGCCGCCGCGGCCCGCCGGGGCCCAGGGCAGGCCCGCCCGGGCCCGAGCCGCCCCGCCGCCACCAGCGCGCAGCGAGTCGCCCACAGCGCCCGATGCCGAGCGTCCCCGCTGCCATGTCGAGCTCCCCGCCGCCGCACCAGTCAGCCCGCCCCGCCGCCGTTCGGTCGCCGCCAACCGCCGCGCCGCCCACCGTCCGGCCGGGCGCCTCCACGCCGAGCGCCGCCGCGAAGCCCCTCGCCGTCCTGCCGTCCCGCGGCCAGATCTGGGACGCCAGCTAGCTCCCTAGCCGGATCCCACCCCCGCCGTCCGTATCTTCCTCTTCCATGCCCAACTCCGAAAAACTCCGGCCGCCTCGAAGTACGTGCCACTGTAACCCTAGATCTGGGATTTCGGAGGTTGATTATTCTTCCGAGTCTTTTTCTGCCATATTTTTATTGCCATGTTCATCACATCATATATCATCATCTGTAGCTCTGTTTTGCATGTATAATATATCAAAATGTTCACCACGAGATGCTCTTCATTTTGTTCCATTGCATCATGCTTGTTTGAGTTCATCTTAATGCCTAAATAATCGTTGCAAGAGTGCTATATGATGTTAACCTGCTGAAACGGTTATAACTTGATGATTTGTCATTTTTGTTGCATTTTGTGTGTGCATCCTATGAGCATGAGCTCTACATGTTTTTTGATCTACATCATGCCATCTTGACATTTGTGCAATCCACGTATTTTTTTGAGTCTTGTAGTGAGTGCATCAATCTCGTGAAGTAGAGTTCTTGTTGTTACTATTTTGCTAGTCTGAATCTGCTATATCATGATGCTATGTAAACCTACTGCTACAAGTCATTCTATACATAATCTAGAGATGTTCACTAAGGATGTTTTGTTATAAATGTCATTCTCTATCCATCAATGGCCTTGGTTGCATTTATGTCCTTCTATAGCTTGTTGTAATTTTGCTCTCAAATTGCTAAATAATGTTGCTGTCAGCCTGTTAACATTAAGTTCACTTTTGCAGTGTGTGTTACTAGTGATCCATGAACCCTATGAACTTGATCTTGCATGTTTAGCTCCATAAATGTGTCTTCTTACTGTTGGTCACCTTGTAAATCCATGTATTGCTCTGTGGTGAGTGGTATAGGCTCACCAACATGCCTACTTATTGTTGTTCCTGCCATGTCTGAATCTGTCATATCACTTGCCATGTTTGCATGGATGCTACCATCTTTTCTGTTGATCTTTGGAATTAGTTCAGTATGGTAGTTTTATTCTTTGTCTTTAGTATTAGCGTGCCATGCCTTTGTTTGCCATGATAGCTTCCAGTAACATGTTGTTTGATAGCTCTAAACATTGCAACCTGATGTTATTTCTGCCATGCACAGTGATTTCTGCTAAGTCTGTGAAACTGTTATAATTTGCAATCTTGCCATGTCCTTTTGAGAATGTTATAGTGTTTTATAGAGATAGCTCGGTGTTCATGTTTTGTCATTCTTTACCTGTACTTCATGCCCATGCCTTTTGTTCTTATGTTGAGGTGTTGTAGCATATTGTTTTGATGCTTGCTAGATGCCTAGTTGCTGTTTTGGACAGCTTGTCCTTTAAACTTGTAGAGTGTATGTGTTGCACTGTTGCTCCGTTTTGAGTGTGCCCTATATGAAACTTTCTTGATTTTAAGTTTGATATTATCATGTTGCATCCTTGTTTTGGGTATGTTTTCTTGATGTTTGAATGTATTTTTGCATCAATGCCATGCTTAACTTGTTTTGCTCATATCTTCTAGGCCGTAGCTCCGAACTTGATGAACTTTATATGTAACTTGACTAGAATCTCGTGTAGATCATCTTGGTGCATCTTAACTTGATTTTTAACAACTTGAACATATGGTTTATTCAGTTCTGGACCAATTTCTAAATTTGCATATGAGGACTTACCGGAATTGTTATATGTTGTTTCCGGCCTCATTTAACCTTGCTTTGATGTGTTGTTCTTGTATGCATCATCTTTTGCCATGAGTAGCTTCATGTAGCTTTGTCATGCATCATGCTTGTTGTGAATCATGTCTTGTCTATGTGTGGTTGTTTACCATGCTGTGTGCTTCTTCTCGATAGTTCCTTTTTCGCTGCAATCGTGAGGATTCGTTCGTCTACGCTTGGTTCGGCTTCATCCGTTCGTCTTCTTCATGGACTCGTTCTTCTTCCTTGCGGGATTTCAGGCAAGATGACCGTCACCTTGGATCTCACTACTATCATTGCTATGCTAGTTGCTTCGTTCGATCGCTATGCTATGCTACCTATCTTTTGCTCTTCAAGCCTCCCAAATTGCCATGTCAGCCTCTAACCCTTTTCACCCTTCCTAGCAAACCGTTGCTTGGCTATGTTATCGCTTTGCTAAGCCCCTCTTATAGCATTGTTAGTTGCAGGTGAAGTTCAAGATTGCTCCATGATGGACAAGATTATGTTGGCATATCACAATATCTCTTATTTAATTAATGCATCTATATACTTGGTAAAGGGTGGAAGGCTCTGCCTTATGCCTGGTGTTTTGTTCCACTCTTGCCGCCCTAGTTTCCGTCATACCGGTGTTATGTTCCTTGATTTTGCATTCCTTACGTGGTTGGGTGATTTATGGGACCCCCTTGACAGATTGCTTTGAATAAAACTCCTCCTGCAAGGCCCAACCTTGGTTTTACCATTTGCCTCACCACCACCTATACCTTTCCCTTGGGTCAGCCAACCCAAGGGTCATCTTTATTTTATCCCCCCGGGCCAGTGCTTCTGTAAGTGGTGGTCCGAAAGGAGCCGCCTGCGGGGCCCCCTCAGGGAAACTCGAGGTCTGGTTTTACTCGTAGCCTGTCTCATCTGGTGTTGCCCTGAGAACGAGATATGGGCAGCTCCTATCTGGATTGTCGGCACATCGGGGCGGCTTTGCTGGTCTTGTTTTACCATTGTCAAAATGTCTTATAAACCAGGATTCCGAGACTGATCGGGTCTTCCTGGGAGAACGAATATCCTTCGTTGACCGTGAGAGCTTGTGATGGGCTAAGTTGGCACACCCCTGCAGGGTATAAACTTTCTAGAGCCGTGCCCGCGGTTATGTGGCAGATGGGAATTTGTTAACGACCGGTTGTAGAGAACTTGACACCAGATACGAATTAAAATGCATCAACCGCGTGTGTAGCCGTGATGGTCTCTTTTCGGCGGAGTCCGGGAAGTAAACACGGTTTTGGGTTATGTTTGACACAAGTAGGAGTTCAGGATCACCTCTTTATCATTGCTAGTTTCACGACCGTTCCGTTGCTTCTCTTCTTGCTCTTATTTGCGTATGTTAGCCACCATATCATGCTTAGTCGTTGCTGCAACCTCACCACTTTACCCCTTCCTTACCCATTAAGCTTTGCTAGTCTTGATACCCATGGTAATGGGATTGCTGAGTCCTCGTGGATCACAGATTACTACAACAACAGTTGCATGTATAGGTTATGCGAAGATCATGATGCGAGAGCGATGTTTGCTTGTTTTGGAGTTCTTCTTCTGCTCCTTCTTCGATCAGGGGATAGGTTCCAGGTCGGCAGCCTGGGCTAGCAGGGTGGATGTCGTTTGAGTTTTTGTGTGTGTTTCATCCGTAGTCGGATGATGCTCTTATGTATGATGATGTTATATTCGTGTGGCATTGTATGCCTCTTGTATGTAACCCCATCTATTATGTAATGTTGATGTAATGATATCCACCTTGCAAAAGCGTATCAATATGCGGTTCTATCCTTGGTGGGACCTTCGAGTTTCTTTAGGATAGTATCACATATTGGGCATGACAACATTGTGTGCCCGTAGTTGGTATTGAGATCTCTTGTCCCCTTTTGGGACCGTTTTTGTTTTGCCATGATGGTGGCTGTTGATGCCTTTGGTAGGCACGAGGCCACCCAGGACTAAACCGAAAGGGGGTGTTGTTTTGAGTGGTGAGGTGTCGGTGTACTAAAGTAGGGGCACTCCTTTGTACCCCTTACTTGTGCACGCGTAGTCAGAGCCGCGCCCACGGCCACACATAAGCAGAGCAGGGACAGGGAATCAAAACCGCAAGATGGTCGGAGCAACGCCAAGACAGAGGCATAAAGAGGAAAAGGCGAGGTGGTTTCCCCCTGCAAGACCCTTGCCGGGGCAGCCTCCACGGCCCCGGCAAGGACCTTGCCGGGGCAGCCACCACGGCCCCGGCAAGGACCTTGCCGGGGTAGCTTACCCAACGCCAGCAGGGCGCGCCACCCTTGAGCCCCAGGTTTTCCAACGGCACCAACCACGTTGAGACCAAGGCTCGGGAGGTGCCTCCTTGATGGCATGCAGATCTTTGTGAAGACAAAAAACACTCCAAATCAGATGAGGATTAGAAGACGACGAACCTCGGCAAGATCCTTGCCAAGGAAACCCGCAAGACCCCCGGCAAGATCCTTGCTGGGGACGACCACGAAGCCCCGGTGAGACCCTTGCCGGGGCCCCGGCAAGGCCCTTGTCGAGGACATCCGCAAGGCCACAGCCAGGCCCGCACCCGCCAAGTTTTTACCACCGCTCCCATGCAGCTGCCAGCCCACCAGCTAGGCAGGCAGCTGCGTATCGACGTAAGGTTTCCAAGCCAACTCAACGCATGCCTACGTAGTGGCATGCAAATCTTCGTGAAGGCTCTACTACCGCACCACCTCAGCAGCCTCCCAGCCTACATTGCGCTAACTGCCTCGCTGGCCCAGGCGCGTGTCAAGACAGGGCGAAGTGGCGGTAAAGTGATAAGCTTAGCAGCAGTACCCCGATGCCACCTCCTGTGTGCCACTGTGACGATCCCCTTGCCTATAAAAGGAGGCCCGAGGCATCCAGGAGAAGGATTCGGACCCTTGGACAAGTGACGCTCGTTGTAGCTAGCTCAAGAACTCCAACACATATATACACACCAAAGCAGGACTAGGGTGTTACGCATCCTTGCAGCCCGAACCTGGGTAAACGACCCGTGTGTTTGTGCTAACTACTGATCCCGCTCTTCTAACGACCCCACGTCCCGCAACCGTAGTAGGGATTCTTGTGATCCCATAGGTGTCGTTTTCGACCAACATATTTGGCGCGCCAGGTAGGGGGCGCAGTAGTGAGAATCTGGTTTAGCAGTTGGTCGAACATTTCCTCATCGCCAATGTTTCCGAGGAAGAAAGCGACCAAGCGAGTAGCCCCGTCAGCGGATGCGACAAGCGTTTGAAGTCATGCAAAAACTCTGAGTAATTCCTTTTAATATAAAGTTATCCTCCTCAGAGATCTTTCCTTTGTATAAGAAACCTGCACGCGATGGGACCCTTCCGTTATTGGCAACTCCCTTGGTCTATTTCGAGTCTGCTCAACAGGTCGAGCGACTGCGTCGAGAACAGCAGGGTGGCCTTCCGCTATTGGAAATGCTCTCGTTCTGTCTCGAGTCTGCTCGATAGTTCAAGCGGTCGCGCTGAGAACGACAAGGTGGTTCACACGGCAGCAATTACACCATGTCGGCCGCTAAAGGATCCGTCCTTATAGCATTACGGTTTGGGTTCATGCACCGGCAAGCCTGCCCAATTGGCGTAGGGTGGACGTACAAGGAGGGGTTGAACAGGGAAATAACATGCATCGATTTAAAACACTGCAGAGTTATATTACATCAATTGTTTCCCACGGTTCTAACAAAAGATATGAATTTTCTTGGTGGTGAACCCGCAGCGGCAACAAGAAACGGGGTGCCTAATCCCGGCGTTGGCCCTCTACCCTCTGAATTCCACCAACGTGGCTGATGATGGGAGCGATGTGCTCCTCGAGCACCGAGAGGTCTGCATCACCCGGCAAGCTATCCAGCGGGCGTCGAAGTCAAGTTCGGGGTTCCAGTATGCCAGCTTGGTGAGGACCTTGGTCATGGCGCCCCAGCAAAGTGTCCGGGCCTTGCTGGCCAGGGAGCTCGCCCGGTTGGAGTCAAATCGCACGAGGGCTCCAAGAACACCCTCGAAGAACAGGGTCGGCTTGGCATTGGGGCTCGTACTCGCTTCTGGGGCGTACCTCACTTCCGGCATCCCCATGTCGGCAAACTGCTTGGTGATCCTATTGGAGACGTCGGCGAGGCGGCTGATCCAGAGGTTCTCGCCCTTCATGAAATCCGCGTGGTTGGCGGCGTCGTTCTTCCGCAGCTGCCCCTCCTCCGCCAGGCTCTTGGTCAGGGCTCCCTCCCGGGCTTTGGCCTCCGGGAGCATCTTCGCAAGACGCTCCAGCTTCAGCTTCAGGTCCTTCATGGAGTTGTTGGCGCAGGCAAGCAGCTCGGCCTTGGCAAGGACGTCATCCTGCGCCACCGTCAGGGCACAGCTGGCCGAGTCCCTCTCCTTCATCAGCTGATCGGCCCTGGCCTTCAGGTCGTCCCGCTCCGCCTCGAGTTCCTTCACCTTGTTGCCATGGGCCAGGGCTTGGGCATCAAGCGCTTCCTTGTGCTTATGCTCCAGCTCACGGGTCCACGCTGCGGCAAGCTTCTCGACCTCTTTGTCCTTGCCGCGGAGTGTGGCAGCAAGTGTCATCTCACGGGCGGTGAGGTCCTCTTCATGGGAGTCCAACTCAGCCTGGCACTGGGACCAGATGGCCTCGTCCTTGGAGGCCTCCTTCCTCGCCTCCTCCTGGGTCTTCTCGATGTCGGCCTGCTTTAGGAGAAGCTCCAGCTCGCGCTGCGCCAGCTGGCCTTGGGCGGCCTTCAGCTCCTCGTGGGCCTGGTGGAACCAGGCCTACGCCTCGGCGATGTGCTTCTTGACGTCTGCCTCCGCCTGGCCCGCCATCGCCTCCCTGGACTTCGCCTTGTCTAGGCGGGCGCGGTGGAGCGCCTGCAGCTTCCAGATGCTGGCGCCCTTGGCCCGAAGAAGGTGCTCCTCCTGGGTGCCACCGCCACCAGCGCTCGGTTCCTCGACGACCTCGAGCCCGGCGGCAGTGAGCACTTCGTCAATGAACACATCCCCCTCGGCCGGCGCCCTGGTGCTCGCCGTCCCGGGGAGGTGGATGAACAAGTCATCGCTCACCTTCAGATATTTGTCGGAGCCGGAGGCAGCCAACGAGGAGGGTTGGTTGTCGACCACCTCCTCCTCGGCGCCAGCCTTGCCGGCCTCCCCGGCAGCAGCCCTGCTGGCCTCCTCAGTGGTGCCCTTGCCTGCCTCCTCGGCGGCAGCCTCACCGGTCTCTCCTGCGAGCCCCTTGGCGGCAGCGGCGGCCGCGGTCTCGGCGGCCTCCTCGGTGGCGACCTTGTCAGCCTCGGCCACGACGTCCGTGGCGACCTCCTTGATGATGGTGTCGGTTTCTTCTTGGTCCGCCGGGGGGGACCTGGATGCCGAAGGAGGAAATGAGGTAGGGCCAAAATAAAAATTCAGAAGAGAAGAAAGAAGAGTAAGGGAAATCGGATGACTCACCCGTGCCGGGCTGAGAAGAAACGGTCCCCTCCCCGCGAACATCCGTTGCCGGGATGGAGCCACCGGCGCCCAAGTCTACCTCCTCCTCCTCCATGCGCATGGACTCGGTGTCTGGCACCCTTGCCGGGGACGCCCCTCAGGGCGGCGTGGTCGATGGGGGTGACGTGGTGGGGGTGGCCCTTGGTGGCTCCTCCTCCTACTGCTCTCCTCCTACAGCCACGGCAAGATCAATACCGAAAAGCCACACCCCACCGCACATTGATGGGGAGTAGGCAGTGGACGCACACTGGGGGCTGAGCTGAGGGTTGTGCTGCGGGCTGCTGTCCGGGCTGCTCTCCACCACCAGCAGCGCCTTTGAGGTACCCGCCGAGGGCTGGCTGCCTGTCGAGGCCTTGGCCCTCTTCGCTGCCCGCTGCACCAGCATCTCCATTTCCTTGCAAAAACAAGTCAAATCAGGGAAGGCGGCACGATTAGTGAGGATGGAAACAGCGAGGGGCAGAGTGCTTACTCGTCCTCCACCAACTCTTCTGCCGCCTTCCTCTTCCTCCTCGGGCTGAGGGACAAAAAGTCAAAGGTCATATCCGTGCCGGCATTGGCGGGAGGAGGGGAAGGGGATGGAGTCCGGTAGCATTTGGATGAAGAAGAGGCAGTCGTCTTCTTCTTCGCCACCGCGGCCTTCTTCTTCGCCACCGCGACCTCCTTCTTCGCTGCTGTGGCCCTCATCACGTGCGCAACTTCCCCCGGAACCCCTCGCCGCGGCTCGGCCCTGCCGGATCGGACCGGCTCGCTCGAGCTTGCCCGGCGCAGGACGTGTCTCTTATTCATGACCGAGGGGTCATCGGCCCTGACCTCCTCCTCGGCCACGGCCTCGATGGAGGGGGCCTCGATGCTGGCGCCGCCCTCCTCCCTGGCGGACATCACCCACTCGGCGAGCTCCTTCTCTTCTTCGGCCACAACGGGCTCGTTCTACATGCCGCCGACGCCGCTGGCCAGCCTGGTGAGCTCCGCCTCCACCGCTCTGGCGGCGATGTAATCCTGCTCCTCCTGGATGGTGTCCTGGATGAGCAGCGGCTCGTCATGATCGAGTTCTTTGACTAAGTTGTCAAAAAACTCTTCCATCTCGCGTGCCAGGGGCTCGACCCAGGCTGCGTCAAGGTCGTGCGTTGAAGACCGGCATCCTAGCGAGGATGTTGGCCTGTCGGGTGTTGTTGCTCAGCGGGACTACTCCCGGCGACAGCCCGAACAAGGGTCCTTTGACGACCTTGCTGGACTTCGCGGCCTTGCCGGTCCTCTCCACCTTGCCGTCGGCATACACGTCGAGCTGGAAGAGCCCCCAACAATACCAGGAGTGCCCCAGCACCGTGAGGTTGTGCTTCAGGCTGGTGCGGAGCCTCATGATGTCGGCCGTGTTCCTGAAATCCCAGGCCGGCCTCCCCTTCTTGTGCAGCGGAGCGATTCGGCGATGGATGAAATCCGCCGCAATCATCTCAAGGGTCAGCCCGGCCTCGGTGTGGCGGCAAATCCTGGTGGTGGCGATCGAAAACTTCTTGTCATTGGGGTCAAGGTCGCTCCAGTCCGCGCCATGGAGCAGCGGCTCCCGACGAACATCCCGGCAGAACTCTGGTGGGTTCTCATCCATGATTCAGCACCATCGTCCCCGCCACTCTTCCCACCTCTCCTTCGTGGCACCTTCTGGGTAGGCGCCTTTCTCCTAGGCCCGCGGGATCCAGGCGATGGTTCCAGAAAGGGTGCCCCGGGTTGGATGCGGGGGGAGAAGTAATGGAGGAAAAGCGCCGTGCTGGGCACCACCCCGGCGAAGCCCTCGCAGAGGTGGGCGATGTGCGCCAAGCATGCCACAGCATTTGACATCATGTCCAATAAATGGAACCCAAAAGTGCGCATGATGTCGTTGAAGAAGTCGGAAAAAGGGGGGGCAGAGCCCGCAGAAGAACAAGTCGATGAAGAATGGGTACTGTTTTGAGCCGCCCTTGTTGCAATCCGCAGGGTGGGCGCGCGTGGCGGGGTGCACTGTCGTCGCTGCCCCCCACAAAGGCTTAAAGTAGTACTTGAGCTCGAAGACGTCGACTGACGACGGGGAGAAATAGGCAAACTGCGCCCTCCGCGGCGCTGCCTCGCACTCCAGTGTTTCCTTCTCCTTCGTCTCCTTGGCTACGCCCTTGCCCTTGCCAGATTTAGGCGCCATGGCGGCTAGGAGGGGGCGAGGGATCAAAGGCAGTGGGGGTTGTAGTAGCGGCGAGCAGGAGCTTGAGGACGAAGAAGATGAGGACGGTGATGTCGAGATTGGGGAAAGCACCGAGGGTAAATGAGCCGCGCGCCCGTGGTTATACCTTTTTATGGGGAAAACACGAGCCGCCTCTTTCCCATTTATTACGACATGACACATGCCTGCAGCGACCGCCCCATGCATGCCCCCCACGTCACACACGACCCCCACGTCGCACGTTTGGTCATGGGGAAGCGCAGTGAACAAAAAAGTTACTGCGGTAAAAACCGCCCTGCCTGATCGCACACTGTTTTGGGCCTAGCCAAACAACGTGTTGCGCTTATGTGTGGCCCAAGCCCGGGGGCTCCTATCGGTGTACTAAAGTAGGGGCACTCCTTTGTACCCCTTACTTGTGCACGGGCAGTCAGAGCCGCGCCCACGGCCACGCTTAAGCAGAGCAGGGACAGGGAATCAAAACCGCAAGATTGTCGGAGCAACGCCAAGATAGAGGCATAAAGAGCAAGAAGGCGAGGTGGTTTCCCCTGGCAAGACCATTGCCGGGGCAGCCTCCACGGCCCCGGCAAGGACCTTGCCGGGGCAGCTTACCCAACGCCAGCAGGGCGCGCCACCCTTGAGCCCTAGGCTTTCCAACGCTAGCACGGGCAGTCAGACCCGCGCCCACGGCCACTCTTAAGGAGAGCAGGGATAGGGAATCGAAACTGCAAGATGGTCGGAGCAATGCCAAGACAGAGGCATAAAGAGCAAGAAGGCGAGGTGGTTTCCCCCGGCAAGACCTTTGCTGGGGCAGCCTCCACGGCCCCGACAAGGACATTGCCGGGGAAGCTTACCCAACGCCAGCAGGGCGCGCCACCATTGAGCCCTAGGTTTTCCAACGCCAGCACCGGCAGTCAGAGCCACGCCCACGGCCACGCTTAAGCAGAGCAGGGACAGGGAATCAAAACCACAGGATGGTCGGAGCAACGCCAAGACAGAGGCATAAAGAGCAAGAAGGCGAGGTGGTTTCCCTAGACAAGACCCATGTCGGGGCAGCTTCCACGGCCCCGGCAAGGACCTTGCCGGGGAAGCTTACCCAACGCCAGCAGGGCGCCCCACCCTTGAGCCCTAGGTTTTCCAACGCCACCAACCACGTTGAGACCAAGGGTCGGCAGGCGCCTCCTTGATGGCATGCAGATCTTTGTGATGACAAGAAACACTCCAAATCAGATGAGGATTAGAAGACGACGAACCTCGGCGACATCCTCGCCAAGGAAACCCATGAGACCCCCAGCAAGATCCTTGCCGGGGACGACCATGACGCCACGGCGAGACCCTTGCCGGGGCCCCTTGCCGAGGACCTCCGCAAGGCCACAGCCAGGCCCGCACCCGCCAAGTTTCTACCACCGCTCCCATGCAGGTGCCAGCCCACCAGTAAGGCAGGCACCCGCGTATCGATGTAAGGTTTCCAAGCCAACTCAACGCATGCCTACGTGGTGGCATGCAAATCTTCATAAAGGCCCTACCACCACGCCACCTCAGCAGCCTGCCAGCCTACATGGCGCTGACCGCCTCGTTGGCCCAGGCGCGTGTCAAGACAGGGCGAAGTGGCGCTAAAGTGAGAAGGACACCTAAGGGGCGCGTTAAATGCGTCTTGTCCCGTAATGGCTAAGCGATAAGCTTAGCCACAGTACCCCGATGCCACCTCCTTTGTGCCACTGTGACGATCCCCTTGCCTACAAAAGGAGGCCCGAGGCATCTAGGAGAAGGATTCAGACACTTGGACAAGTGACGCTCGTTGTAGCTAGCTCAAGAACTCCAAGAACACATATATACACACCAAAGCAGGACTAGGGTGTTACGCATCCTTGTGGCCCGAACCTGGGTAAACGACCTGTGTATTTGTGCTAACTGCTGATCCCGCTCTTCTCACGACCCTGCGCCCTACAACCATAGTAGGGATTCTTGTGATCCCATAGGTGTCATTTTCCACCGACACCGGGAGAGTGTCATGGTAGTAGATTGGTTTTTTCAGAACGCCTTTGGTCCACCCGAATGGGAGTGTGAGGCCATGTGTTCCATGGTGTGGGTATAGTGTGCTACCTCCGCAGAGTGTTTTATAAATCTACCGATAGCCGCTTCCTCGGTCATGGGCACAGTTCGTACTAGGTCACTCCGCTCGATCAACACTCACATGACGGAATGACTTATAGATGGTTTATATGTTGATATTATGATGTGATCAGTAACAGTTTGGCGGGATATTGATGATGATGTTGAGATGATGTTGAGGATGATCATTCAGTTGGTGACGTGGTCACGAGGTGATCATGTGGATGTTTTGATCACGAGGTGATCAAGTGGATCATGAGGTGATCGAGATAACATATTGCTTGGCTGGTTAGCCAAGAGTGATATTGTTGTTGGGATTGAGATGTTGGTTTATCACTATGGCAGTAGTTTCATATCATGCTTAGTAGTTACTTTCGCATCATGGTAGCTGTTAATTTAATTAATCTACTAATTCTATGTTGTTTCTTGCCTTGATGTTTTTGGTTGTTGTGAGCTTGCAAGTACATTCAATGTACTTACCTAGCGTGTCATGCCAGATTGCAGTTGATGTCGCGTTTGTTTGCTTGTCGTGGTTTCCATTCATCCGAGCTAGATCGTGTCCCAGCCAGAGTCCCTACAGAGTGCAGTTCACCACCTTCATCGTTGTTTCACTGCTAGAAGATTTCTGCTGCTACGAGTTGTTCCGGTGCTAGCATAGAGCAAGTGTTGTTTCGCAGGCGCAGTGTCGCCGTGCTGATGTGATCCTCTGTAACATCAGACATTTGTATTTACCCTTTGTAATAAGAGATGATTTGTTCTATGTCAAGCAGTGTCGTATTCCAGAAGACTTCTCCTTGATCTCTTGGCTGGAATACGGGGCGTTCTAGTTTCTCTGAGCTGGGGTGCCACAGAATTGGTATCAGAGCAGGTCTGGCTGTAGGATGCTCTAGTCAGCACGAGCGGTAGTAATCGGTAGTATAGAGTCTGCTTTGTTTATTGCATTTGGTTGCTACATTTGTTTTTTTGCACATCATGCATATAGCCCTAGTATTTATGCTAACGGTTTTATCTGGTGAGTGTAGCTGGCATCGGATCCTGACCCGCTACAGCTCAGCCTCTACATTTCTCGAGTTCCTTTTTCTTTCGATGATTGGTGTCATTTCTGTCCCAGTAGAGTGATGCCAAGTGATCCCGACACTGTTTGCAAAAATGGTGCTCAGGTATCGCGCTGATATCCTCCTTTCAACCCCGTCGATCATTTCGATGGTAGACATGGTTCTACCCTGGATCATGCTTTTCTATGGTTGTGTTGGTAACCCTTAAGAATCTTAGCTATCAAGAAAGGGCAATGTCAATCGACTCAGCTTTTCTTGCTACCCTATTCCGTGGACGAGTACAGATCCCTTCTGTCCGCTTGATAAAAATGTGGTCGCAACATTCGTGTCCCGCTACATGGTTACCGAGTACGTCCTCGCCTCCGAGCTAGTCGAGGTTGTTATCTTGCTAGGCCAGCACTTGGTGTAGAGATATTTACACCAACTACTCCACACATTGCTTCATCTTCGTGCACACCATCACAGCATGTTAGATCGTAGTGCCGGAGATCCCACGATTTTCTATGCTTAAGTAGTTGTGCATATTGTGTGGATAGCATATTGTGTGATATTTTCTGTGTGTGATTTATATGCCTTTTTATTCTTTTTTTGTTTGAGTTGTTTTATTTGCTTCTTTTTGGGCCCTGGTGTTACATCATTTCCCCCCTATAAAGAGTTGCTCATCAACCAACGCTGAACTCGAAGAAGCAGCAAGGATAGAAAAGATATGCAAACTCAGTAAACAGTATGGGATTCTAAATTTGACTGCATTATGTTGGGAACATCTGGTTAGTATACAAATGGTGCCCTGAATCAATTATCAACAGCAAGTCCGCATCTGTTATGCCCCTTTCCCAGCATTAATGATCAAACTCATAAGAAGATAAGGCAAGCACAAGACCAACGGAATATTCCCAGTCAAAGGTATGGTTTATATACAATGTCTGTTTTATCTATGAATCAACTTGGGAAATATGCTCTAGAAGGAAAGTCAGAATGAGCTATGATCAAGGAAGACAGTCAAATAAATTTTATCATGCAAGTAACCAGACACAAAAATATTATGGGTGCACGCATGGTTTTCAGTCTGCATATCAGCATGTGAAAAGTTGGATATGAGAAACTCAGTCTTCCTCCACACGCTATTAAAAGCCGCTTATAATGCAAGGCTCCTCAAAAAATTTCCTTAGCACAGTATATGGACAGATTCTGATCCAAGATACCCAGTCTTCCAATGCAGATACCTTAGTACATGCTTCTGATGTAAGGGACTGAATCTTTCTCAACAAGCAATCCGAGGTGAAGCTTTTCAAGTACGAAACCCAGGCTTCTCCAGCACGATACCTTGGTCAAGCTTCATGTGTAAACTATCGAGACTTCTTCTGCACGCTATCCAGACCGAATCTTCGAGCAGAAAGTAACGAGTCTTCCTCAGCAAGCTATTCAGATGACTTCTCTTTGCGTCTCAAGAATTAGATCAGCAATGTTGTTCTTAGAAGTACAAATCAGTCAAGACATATGCTTATCGCAAGGATCAAGTGTTCGATGGCATTTTCTTCTTATATATATGTTGAGCATGCATCCCAGGTTATACCAGTCCCCCATACGAGATGCGATAGTGATCAAGCAGATATACCTAAGAAAGGCAAGGATCATACAACCTCATGAGTCAGCCCAATGAAGATAAGCAGAGGTACATCTTAGTTAAGGATCAACAAGTTCTAGGGCAGACAACATAGAAGAAACAGTCTTGACAATGGTCACAAGGTCATTATCCCATTGCCTGACAAGGAAATCTCATGAAACCTTGTCACCCTCTTGTATGGTTGGCCTCGACAATGAGCTCTGTACAGCTACAAGCCCCAAGTATATGTCATTTATGCACGGACTAGGTCAGAAAACAAGCACAAGGAATAATGCCAAAAATATTGCACTCACCGCATCCATGATCGTGCTAAGAATCAAGGGCATGTGTGGTCCATATATTTTTAGTAAGATGACCTGACAAAGAAAACCATGACCGACAAAGGATGAGACGGACAACAAAGATATGATGATTTTCGCGTGACCATCAGGGTTCGGATACCCAAGACAGTTGGAGGCCATGATTCCATAGGGATCCACAAATTCATACCCTTAAAGGCCTACCCTGTTCCGCAAGAATGTCATATCCCGCTGACCCGTTTGTCACAAGGAACCTCTCTAGAATAGTTAGTGCGAAATATCCAAGTCAGTTCTGTCAGGTCCAAGATTCCATTGCAACCTCAGCAGCTTGATTTCAGCGGCTATGATAAAGCATCCCACAGTCTATTACCACAGATGAGTATACTGACAACACGGGAAATCAAAGGCCAAAACCATCATTTCAGAACAAGCATACTCATGGACGGAATCAAGTCCATGGACAATCTGTCATAATAAGTATTTCCCCGTCAGCATAGGCTGGCTTCTAGGATTTTGCCTCTACGATCTCGTGGTAAATCAACTCTTGTAATGCTCATATCATCAAGATCAATCAAGTAGGAAGTAGGGTATTACCTCCATCGAGAGGGCCCGAACCTGGGTAAACATTGTGTCCCCCGCCTCCTATTATCATTAGCCTTAGACGCACAGTTCGGGACCCCCTACCCAGGATCCGCCGGTTTTGACACCGACGTTGGTGCTTTCATTGAGAGTTCCACTGTGTCGTCATGGTAAGGCTTGATGGCTCCTTCAATCATCCATCACGATGCGATCCAGGGTGAGGTTTTCCTCCTCGGACAGATCTTCGTCTTCGGTGGCTTCGCACTGCGGGCCAACTCGCTTGACCATCTGGAGCAGATCGATAGCTACGCCCCTAGCCATCAGGTCAGGTTTGGAAACCTAAACTATACCACCGACATCCACGGAGACTTGATCTTCGACGGGTTCGAGCCCATGATAGGTGTGTCGAATAGTCACGATGATCATGACTTAGATCTGCCATTGGACGGTGTTCAGGAGATCACACCTGTAGCTGCCCCGGCTCTTGATCCGGAGCAGATCGCGCCATCCAAGTACGAGTGGATAGACCCGCCACGGATGCCGCACACTCAGCGGCGTTAGAGCCGAATACAGACTTCGCTTCCAATGAGGTCTGTGTCATCGGACCCTCGGACTCTACTCCGGCCATAGGCTCCGAACCACTTACATCCGTGCCTATCGAATCTGATTGGGCACCGATCATGGAGTCTATCTCTGCGGATATCTTTCAGCACTCACCCTTGGGCGACGTGCTAAATCCACTAAAATCTCTCGCCCTGTCAGGAGACTCTTGGACGAACTATGTCCGGCTTAAGCGGGAAGCGGACGACGAAGAAATTCGTTTCACACCCACCACCCAGTTGGTAGCCACTATCGATGACTTAACAGACATGCTTGATTTTGACTCCGAAGACATCGACGGTATGGATGACGATGCCGGAAAAAAATAGGAACCACCGCCCACAGTGCGCTAGACGGCCACCCATTGTATGATATATACATGGTGTACACACCCCAAGAAAACAACGGCGAGGAACGGAAGGATACAACGGAGGATAATCCTCTTGAGAAGCAACCAAAGCGACGATGTCGGTGCCGCTCTAAAGCCCGCCATATTAAAAATAGCAATAATAGCGCAAGAAGGAATAATACCTTGGTCGACTCCAAAGGCAACAGCGATCCCATGGACCCAGCAATGGAGCAGGATGAGCCAGGGGACGGTGAACATAGTCCGGGACTACTGTCCGATCATAGCAATAGCAGAGATAAAACTCATAAACCTGTCTTCGGAGAGGAGAACAGTCCGGACGAAGATGCACTCATCATCCCGGAAAGGCAATTGGAACACGAGAACCTCCACAGAAGGCTTATCGCCACCGCGAGGAGCTTGAAGAAGCAGAAGCAAAGGCTTAAGGCCATGCAAGATACGCTCAACCGCAGATGGAACAAAGTGCTCGACACCGAAGAAAAATACGATGGCGATCGCCAGACAAAGAGCTACCCAAAACACAAGCTGCTGCCCGAATTCGACGACGAGGCTACAGAGCCCGTTCCACCGAAAAATAATACGGTCGATCCTCTGGACCGACCACCCCGTGGCCGCGACAGAGCGGCTAATGACGCGCACATAAGTCAGCACACGATTTATGTGAGCACCTAGACAAAAAAGCCGGTATGGCCAGGTCCATCTATGGACCTAGGAAGCATGCTCCGGCGCAGGATCACGGCCACCAAAATGACTATACTGATCGAATAACATCTTGGAATCAAAACTGAACACTACAACCGTCGGAAGCATGCCATGACAAATCCAAATACAGGGGTGCCGCACACCCCCTGTGTTTCACCGATGAGGTGCTGGATCATGAATTTCCAGAAGGATTTAAACCCGTAAACATAGAGGCATACGACGGAACGATAGACCCTGCAGTATGGATTAAGGACTTTATTCTTCCCATCCACATGGCTAGCGGAGATGATCTCCACGCCATCAAATACCGGCCCCTCAAGTTGAAAGGACCAGCTCGGCACTAGTTGAAAAGCCTCCCCAAAAACTCAATTGGAAGTTGGGAAGAACTTGAGGATGCTTTCAGGGCTATTTTGCAAGGGACCTATGTCCGGCCTCCGGATGCGGACGATTGAAGTCACATAATCCAACAACACGGAGAGTCAGCCCGTAAGCTTTGGAACAGATTTCTCACCAAGAAAAATCAAATCGTCGACTGCCCGGATGCCGAAGCCTTAGCGTCTTTCAAGCACAGTATCCGGGACGAATGGATCGCCAGACACCTCGGCCAGGAAAAGCCAAGGACAATGGCAGCCCTAACAAGCCTTATGACCCGCTTTTGCATAGGCGAGGACAGTTGGTTGGCCCGTAGCTGTACCAGCGACCCAGGCACATCCGAAATCAGGGACGAAAATGGGAAGCTGCGATGCAATAAAAACAAGCGTCGAAACAATGAAGGCAGCCTGGAAAACACGGTGGTAAATGCCGGATTCAGGGGCTCTCGACCCGGTCAACGGAAAAAGCCATCTAAAGGCGGCAGAGATGGACCGTCTAGCCTAAACAAAATTCAAGACAGATTATGTCAGATGCATGGCACCCCCGAGAAACCTGCAAATCACACCAATAGAGTATGCTGGGTCTTCAAGCAGGCCGGCAAGCTAAACGCCGAACACAAGGGGAGGGAGATGCCAAGTGAAGATGAGGACGAGCCTCGCTAGCCGAACACACGGGGACAGAAAAAATTTCCACCAGAGGTCAAAATAGTGAACATGATTTACGCAACTCATATACCGAAGAGGAGGCGCAAATGCGCACTCCAAGACGTATACGTTGTTGAACCCGTCGCCCCCAAATTCAACCCATGGTCGGCCTGCCTGATCACTTTCGATCGCAGGGATCACCCGACTAGTATTCGGCATGGAGGTTCGGCTGCCTTGGTGCCCGAACCAATAATTAACCGATACCATCTCACCCAAGTCCTTATGGACGGCGGCAGTAGTCTTAATCTGATATATCAGGACACTGTCCGCAAAATGGGGATAGACCCGTTAAGAATCAGCCAAAGCAATACTACCTTTAAAGGAGTAATACCAGGCGTAGAGGCCCGCGGTACGGGCTCTATAACATTAGAGGTTGTATTCGGCTCTCCCGAAACTTCCGAAGCTAAGAACTAATCTTCGACATCGCTCCATTCCGAAGCGGCTACCATGCACTACTCGAAAGAACGGCCTTCGCTCGTTTCAATGCAGTTCCACATTACGCTTATCTTAAACTTAAGATGCCCGGTCCATGTGGCGTCATCACAATTAGCGGAAATACAGAGCGTTCCTTACGTGCAGAAGAATATGTGGCGGCTCTAGCAGCAGAACCACTGAACGGCCTCTCCAACCAGAATAAATGATCGGTCGTCAAGACCACGGACATGGTTAGACGTGTACGGCGGACCACTAGTTGTGGCAGCTCAGATAAACTTGAGCTCGGGTCAATGGATATACCCCCATAGGTGGTGCTAGGGGATGCCCGCATGTAAAAAGGCCCATAGTTCGGATTGACCCTATTAATACAATAATAGATTGCATTTTTATGATTCATCAAGAATAACCAACTTTTCGCACGATCACACCAGATTCTTTTACCTGGGTTTTCTCCTTTTTACAGATGACCATCATGCTACACCCTTTCAAGATACGGCACAACGGAGACAAAGGCACAGACATGCAGCAGGGCCCGTTCAAAGGTTTCTTTTTAGATTAAGACCCTGTGTAAACCTTTATTGTCTCTTGTTGCTTCAGACCCTCTAGGCACTTAAAATGACCGAGAGGGATACTGGTGTTATTGGCATTTTGTCACGCTAGATCAATGCACATACCTGGATATTCAGGGCTCATTATCGAGGGCGATACTCAGCGAAGTATATGTTCTAAATTCTGAATACCTTCAGGAGTTTTCGGCGTCGTGAGTTTGGTCTTATATGCATCACCTCCGAATCATGTCTTCGGTCAATAGTTGGGATTGCCCGGCTCCCGTGTTTTGCTACCTTACATTCCGTTCTATCAGCTAAGGCGGCACCGGGAGAACTACTGCGATTGTGCCCTAGTTCACCTGGATGAGCACCTCAGTAGAGAAAGCTGAAAACTGACTGTCATGATAAAGTGAGAGACTTGTCAACCACTCGAGGACTCAGCTGAATCCTCGTGATTCCTTTGCATTAACGAAGGACCAGTTTCCCGGTCACGTATGTACGCGCACCGTATTCGGATGAACACGGACATACCAGGGGCTATATAGTAGCCCCACCGTCAAACTCCTATGGCTAAGTGAAAGTGTTAAAGCTATAGTCCGATTGCCTCGTTCGCCGCGCTATCACCTCCTTAAATGGACCAAGACGTTGGATCAAGTGTGAGTATGCGCTTTACCGAACACCCCTGCACTATGTGCGTGGGGGCTGAAGCCGACGACTGCAAACTTTCAGGTTATATACATACATACATAAATGGCCGCACAAGAGGCACTTAATACTTTACGGGCAAAAGTATAAAATATAGCCTTTATAATCAAAATAGCATTGTTTTTAAGATCAAGATACATGTCACAGGAACATGGTACTCTTTGAGCACTGAGCCTCTATTAAACAGGCACCTTCCAGGACTTCTTCAAAATAGTGCTCGGGCGAGTTCTAACCCCCGGGCAGACCCCTGGCTGCAACAATGGTGGCGTCCATCTCCGCCCAATATGTCTTAACACGGGCAAGAGCCATCCACGCACCCTCTATGCAGGCCGACCTCTTGATAGCGTTGATATGCGGCACAGCACGAAGAAATCGTTGCACTAAACCAAAATAACTATCCGGACTTGGTTCCTTCGGTCAAAGATGATCCACGACAGACCTCATGGCAAGCCAGGACAACCTATGGAGCTCGGCCCACTCGGCCATTTGCTCATTCAACAGAAGCGTACGCCTTGGATTACTGAACTGCGACCAGAACAATCTTTCCACCCCATCATCTTTCTGATCTTTGAAATACTCAGTCGCATCAGCAGCACTCTTTGCTAAATCCAATTATGCGTATGCAGAACTCCACAATTGGTCAAGAGGGGCATACTTCGGATCGCCGAACTTCGTCCGTAACAAAAAGGTCTTCCCAGCCGTGATATCTCCGGCTTGACGAAGCTCCTCCCGCACCGCTCTGATTTCAGAGCGCGTTTCCTTGGTTGCCTCCAAGGCCTTCTTCAGGTCAGCCGTTTTTGCTTGGCTTTCCCTTTCAAGGAGCTCATATCGGCTAGCGGTGTTTTGCAGCTCAAGAGCCATGATGGCTATTTTATCTTCGCTCCGACGATGAGCAGCCGGTTCGGCTTTTAACTCTTCGGCCGCCTTCTAGGCGGCCGCATCGCTTTTCATCCTTGGCTCGGGCAAGCTCTGCCCGAAGGGTCTCCACGGTGGCATCTCCATCTGCAGTCAAAAGCATATTATAGATGCTAGCATTATGATCCTCTTAATATTTGCTGACCTCCCGAATATACATACCCTGTGCCTCGTCAAGCCGCTTGTTCACAAGCGTGATGTCCGCATCCGCCACGTCAAGCTGCCGCCTCAATTCGGCAAAATCAGCAGTCCGGTCAGCTGCCGGATCTGCAGCCGCCTGCGTACGAAAAGCAGCACCGTTATTACCTGAGAATATGATCCTCTACTCACCCCGTCTGGGAAGCAACCAGAGTCTCAGGGGCTACTACCTATATAGAGCACACCTAGCGTGTGCGGTACAGTCAAAAATATATATTACTTTGCGTACCTCAAAGCCTCTTAGTAGGCTCGTAAAAGCTTCATTCAATCTGCTTTTTGCGGATGAGATCCTCTCAACCACCGTACCCACTAAGGTATGATGCGCCTCCGAGATGGCCGCTTGCCCCAAAAGATTCATCAATGTGTCCGGTTGTACACTGGATAGTCCCGGGATTTTTCTGTTGGTCTCATTAGCAGCCGAGAACCTCGGACTTCGAGCGGCCAAAGAGTTACCTTCTGGCCTTTGCAGATCAGGAGAAATCCTCCGCGACGACACCTCAGGGTTGTCCGTCTCACGAAGCGGGGAGGCAGGAGGAGGCGTTTCGCCCTCCATCATCTCCGGGAGAAGATCCCCCGAGGACGAACTTTGTTGAGAAGGGCTATGAGCCGGACTGCAAAACATATGTCTCGGTTATTATTGTCGGGAAAAGCAGGGCATTTTACTAATGTGCCTTTGTTTACTTACAGCTCGGCTGACGGCTGGCTCCATTGTGGGCACTGTGCGGTGAGGGCGCCCTCCGGGGCAGGGCCCCCTGGTGATGGTTTCTTCCCTCGTTTAGAAACCTCCGTTTCCAAATCGTCAGGGGCGACCCTTTTCAACCCGTGGGGAGAGGGGATTCTAGATTCACCTCCCCGATCGTCCTCCTTCGCGGAGGCACTAATTCCCCCGGTTTGGATGTTTAATGTATGAAGCCCGCCTTCGGCTTCTTTATTTCTCCCCTCATCTCCTCCTAATGGAACTTGATAGGGTGCGTGAGCCAACATCCTGGTTAGTTCAGGATCTGGTGAGCATTCGGGAAGAGCGGCTGAACACCTGATCCTCTCCGCCTTTCTTATCCAGTCCTGGCAGAGGGCAATATTTCAGAATGATGTTGTGACAAATATAATAACAGCAGGTTCGGTCACGGAGTTACTTACTTGGGTATCTGGACGGTTGCAGTTCAGACCCGCATCCTCGGTGGTGTCCGGACACTTTATTCGTGATCCGAAGAACAATCAATACATCCCTTCGAGCGTCAAGCTGAAGAAGTGATGAATAGATTGTGGTCCTTCCGGGTTGAACTCCCACATATGGAGACATCGACGTTGGCATGGCAGGACCCGACGAACTAGCATTACCTGAATTACTTTGACGAGACTAACATCCCTCTTGAGGAGATCTCGGATGTGGCTTTGCAATGTCAGCACGTCATTAACTGACCCCCAGTCCAGTCCTTTGTTGACCCATGATGCCAGTTGGGGCAGAGGGCCCGAGCAGAGCACTAGGGCGGCTGCCCGCTTTGTACCTCACGGCGCTGTGATGTAGAACCACTCCCGTTGCCATAAGTCGGACACCTCCGGGAAGGAGCCCTTTGGCCATAGGGCGTCGGCACCTTTGCTTATTATAGCACCTCCGCACTCCACGTGTCGCCCGTCGATCATCTTCGGCTTCACATTAAAGGTCTTGATCCATAAGCCAAAGTGTGGGGTAATGCGGAGGAAGGCTTCACACATGACGATAACGACGAGATGTGAAGGATGTAATCTGGAGCTAGATCATGCAAATCTAGCCCGTAATAGAACATGAGCCCTCTTACAAAGGGATCAATACTAAATCCTAGCCCTCGGAGGAAGTGGGAAACGAATACTACACTCTCGTTAGGTTCGGGAGTGGGGACAACCTGCCCTTGAGCAGGAAGCCTGTAGGGGATTTCGGCGGTCAGATACCTAGCTTCCCTAAGCTTCTTGATGTCCTCCTCTGTGACAGAAGAGGCCATCCACCGGCCTTGAAGGTTGGATCCGGACATGATTGAAGGTCCGAAGCTTTAGCCTGAACCCTGGGTGTTGGAACTCGAGGTAGGAGAAGGGGAGGATTGGGCATGGAAAGAAAAGGACGGGTCTAGATCTCTTTATAATGAGGGTGAATATCAAGCGTCTTCCGCGTGGCCGTTTGGAACTTGCCTAAAACCGAGGAGTCATACTAATGGCACGATTGGGTTACCCGCACCCGTATTGATGAGAATCCCGTGATAAGGGGACACGATCTCTGCTTCGACAAGACATGCCAATAAAATCGCCTCGCAAAACATGCAGTAGCAGGCTGGGAAAAATGGTTCATGTAATGACCAGGATGCGGTGTGATGTCACGCTATGAAAAGTTGTCACCAGATTAGATTTGTGGAATATTACGCTCTCTACGGTGGTGTGTGAAATATGTTTTGCAGAGCCGGACACGATCCTTGTGTTCAAGATCTTCTATGGAGTATTCGGAGAAGGAACCCACCTTGCAATGCCGAAGACAATCTACGCGCCGGACTCATCGTCATTGAAGCCTGGTTCAGGGGCTACTGAGGGAGTCCTGGATTAGGGGGTCCTCGGACAGCCGGACTATGTACTTGTACCAGACTGTTGGACTATGAAGATACAAGATTGAAGACTTCATCCCGTGTCTGGGTGGGACACTCCTTTGCATGGAAGGCAAGCTTGGCAATTCGGATATGTAGATCTCCTTCTTTGTTACCGATTCTATGTTAACCTAGCCCCCTCCGGTGTCTATATAAACCGGAGGGTTTAGTCCGTAGGACAACAACAATCATAATCATAGGCTAGCTTCTAGGGTTTAGCCTCTATGATCTCGTGGTAGATCAACTCTTGTAATACTCATATCATCAAGATCAATCAAGCAGGAAGTAGGGTATTACCTCCATCGAGAGGGCCCGAACCTGGGTAAACATTGTGTCCCCCGCCTCCTGCTACCATTAGCCTTAGACGCACAGTTCGGGACCTCCTACCCGAGATCCGCCGGTTTTGACACCGACAGCAACCCCAAAAAAGTTCTCGCACAAATGGGAAAAAAATCACCATTGCATTTGGCGTGAAGTCCAAGAGATGGAATCCATAGATCATCATCATGGCTTCAAAGAAATACGATAAGGGAGAGCAGAGGCCACAGATGAAATACGCATAGAAGAATCAGTATGAACCTGGCGGGTCCTCTTTCCACTCCGCCAGAACTTTGGGTGCGCCATGCCCCTTTGGAACCTCCCTCCCCAACAGATATTTGTACCTTGTCTTCAAAACATCATCGTCCAGACTCGATGGGAAGAAGACCATGCCTCCCCGTTGCTTCTTGTCCAGCTCCGCCGCTCTCTTCTTGCTTCCTCCGGCGGCCGCCTCCTGCACTGCAGTCGCCTGCTTCCCTTTGGGGTCCACGATCTTCTTACCCATCTCTTCGTCTTGCGGCTACGAGGAGGGAGGAAGCTGGAAAGGAATCAGTGGTGAATGCGGACGAGGAAGAAGGGTAGTTGTTTGGCTTGCGGAAGTAGAAGGTGGGGAGCAAAGCGGACGATGAATGAGCAATGCCCCTTCACATTTTTTTCTTTCTTAAGAGAAAAATATGCAGCGGGAGGCGCAACTCTTCAGAAGTTACCGTTTTACATTAACTGTTGCAATACCACGACCCCATGACCCGCTATAATTACGTGAAGTGGACGTTGGATTGACTGGTCATCATGGCAAACCACTACACGCGCAATATTCTCCTACCACGTGTCCATGCACTGTTTGGGGCCTAACCCAACGTGCCCAGTGACACGTATGGCTCAGGCCCGAGGGCTTATGTCGGGGTACACAAACAGGGGTGTATGTTTTCCCCAGACTTGTGCACGGACAGCAAACCTCTGACCCAGCAACTCGCAATATCCAAGATGAGGTCAAGTTGAAGAGATAGCTATTTGAGAAAACAGAGGGCGGATCAAGAAGACTAAGACAAGCCAAGGAAGCAAGACACCACTAAGTGTAAGCCTCCCTTGCTGAGCAGGCGAGCCTAGCAAGATTGAGGTAACTCCAAAGACAAGTCTCAAGACTGCCCCGGCAATCTTGCCTAGGACGCCAAGGGCGAACCACCCCACCAAGGCTCCACCGCTCCACCTCACAGCAGCGCAAGTCATCAATCGGTGCGGTGTCAAGCCCTCAAGTGACTAGGTGGCTGTTTATTGACACATGGCAGCCACTTCCAAAGGAAATCACCTCCAAATGACACCCGTCTAGAGACATGTCGAATAGACAGACAAGAAGGTTGCCAAACAGCTTGCCGGGCATGCCATGATGTGACACTAAGCGGCGCATTTAATGCACTCTGCCTTGTCTGCAGAGTTAGGTATGATAGCGCTGTTTGCTATCTAATCAGTACACGATCACTGATTTTCCATTGTGGTGACCCCATGATCTATAAAAGGAGGGGTATGGCAACCATAGAAAGGATTCAGACCCTTGTATACTCATACACGTGTAGCTACTCTCACCCCGAGGAAACCCTGCCGGTTTAGAGTGATGCATCTCCACCACGGTCCTCTCATCATCCACCAAAGAAGGAGTAGGGTTTTACGCCTCACGGCGGCCCGAACATGGGTAAAACTGCCCGTGTGATCTCTGTCATGTTGTGCTACGTTCTCTGCTCTTTGTGTAATGTGCTCATCCCCCCTGCCAAACCACAAGGGGCTAATGGCCCCATAGGTGGACGTGGTTTCCCACGACAAAAGTTGATGATCACGTCTTCCACCTGTTGACTCAACATTTGCTGAAATTTATCATGAAGTTCCTTCTTCGTCATGTTCTCCTAGTCAATCTCATCGGCTTGTGATTCAGCCATGGTTAGCAGCAATAGAAACACACAAGAATATGATCCTATAGACTACTAGAAAGTGGTGGTAGTGTGGTGTCACAAATCCGTCAAGGAAATATCAAATTCTTACCAATAATTACCCAATAGCAGGTGGTGATCGGCAACCTTTGTAGTCAAAACTCTCAAAGATCTGATACAGCGATTGCCAGGTGGTGTCAAGCACACGATGTAGATGTATGTGGAGCTGGGGAAGGCTTATGATATGGTAGCAAAAATGTCAGCACTAATTAATTTAGATATGCAAAGTTGAATAAACGCACAACGGCGGTACTATGCTGGTCCAAGGCTAGACCGTGCTAGAGACGCGAGCCTACAACATTAACAAAATCACAACGCTGCACGTAATCAATGGAGGATCACACTCTGAATCTCTTTTTTCACTTTTTGCATATTTTTCCTCCTTCTTTGCTCCGCAACAACTTTTTCTCGAAAAAGTGTACAAATGGTCTAAAAAACTGCCTAGCCAAAATTTTCCAGACTTAGTTTTTTTAACTGCAACTATTTTTCTACTAGGGTAGCACGGAAGTTCAGGAATCCTACTCTGTCATGACTCGGAGTGTGGCGTGATCTAGAAATCGTAAACAAAGCAACAAATACTGGACTCGGACTAGGACTGGTGGCCAAGATGAATCTGGTGGAAACTCGTACTAGTGGCGGATATATGTAGAGTGGTGGAACACGGACTGGTGGCGAATCTGTGATGGAGGTGGACTCGGATTAGCGTGATGGCGGTGGAATGTGGTATATAAAAGCAGTGATGACGACGGTGGTATATGGCAGCAGTGATGACGATGGTGGTATATAGCAGTGGTGATGACGATGGTGGTATATGGCAGCGGTGACGATGATGGTGGTATATGGCAGCGGTGATGATGATGGTGGTATATGGCAGCGGTGATTATGATGGTGCGGTGGCGGTGTGGCAACTTGTGAACAGAACTCAAAACTCTAAAGGACAAGACACTAAGACCAGCAACTTGACACGACGATGCAACCGCAAATTCAACAAAGCAAATATAGAAAAGATTATCCAATGGCTCAGATTGGTTTGGATATGATGAACTAACCCTAATTTTTTGGCTTTTTCATGGATTGTAGGTATGAAAAATAGACTCGATCTAAACTACAAAAAAATGGCAAATCTCACTAAGAAACCTAGAAATCTGATACCACTTGATAGAGTCAAAGGTGTCCCGTATTTCGATGAGAAGGTGGTTATCATTTCGGAGGAGTAGACTTTGACGATCCACTACTAACGTGTGAGGACATCGCACCTTAGCAATCACTAAACCAACTCCAAGAGGTTATTGACCACGCCGTAGCACAATCAACCTCACCATGAAGGTCCATTTCCTACAAGCAAACAAAGAACTAGCAACAAACTAAGATTGTAATCTGGATATTGCGAATATAAGATGAAAGCTTTATTGATCAAGGTGGGGTTCTGTGATGTCTTGGTCTGGTCGTTGAACACAAACGAAGTATGCGAAGTTGCATCTATGGCATACTTTTAATCTAAACAAAACCCAAAGTCTAAATGATTCTCTAAGGGCTATATAGAGAGAGGAAGAGGGGGTAATTTCGTGGACCTTGCAGGAGGGGTCCGAAACCAACCCTAACTCTTGTTTCCCCACACATACATACTCTAAAAACAACCTATACTCAAGTATTTTCAAATTACAAGGGCATGGGACAATAATAAGGTCACACAGCTCCTAGAATAGCCTCTGGACAAAATTTATGAAGTGGCATCTTGTATATTTTGTCCAAGGCTTCATGCACTCATTACGGTGGCTTCAAAGTCCTGAAATCATCACTTGTAACTCCGTTCTTGTTCCCCTTGCGCATGCCATCATCTCCATGATTGAACTTGCTTCAAGGTTCATCTTTCCTGTCCAAGCTAGGCCCTTCATTTGTAAGCAAAACAAATGTATCCAATTTAGGCAGCATCAAATTCTCATGAACATTATAATCGTTACCAAGAAACAAAAGTACTTGGTAACTCAAGTGGCGTGTGCGATCCCTAGTAATTGGTCCAGTATGTATAGCAGCAGGGCTGTGGGTGTAACAATGGTATAGATGTCCTCATCGGGAAGGCGCGGATAGAGGAAGGGGCGAAGCATAGGAGAAGGCTGCGCAACCTAGTCCTCAGCCTGCCATCGATGTTGTCCTACCTAATGTGAGGTGAGAACCAGAGGAGAAGCAGGAGCACCCTCATCATCAGCCCGCCATCGGTGTCGTCCGGCTCAATCTGATCTGGGCTTGTTCTCCTTGTAAGGTATGATATTACTTCTTCCCCTATCTCTTCTTGTTCTCATGGCCAGATGATTTTTGGTTCAACAAACTAGGCTAGGGTTTGTTGGATTCTGGAGTTTTATGGTGATTCTGTCAGTAGTTTTGTTCCAAGTACAATACTGATTCCCTATGTTGCGATTTAGGTTCAATCTATTTGAATCAGGATGTGATGCTTGTGGGAGTCCCCATGTCTTTTCTCTTACGCAATGTTTATGAATGCATGTTCCAGCTGTTTGCTTTCTATGTTATGATCTTGCTTTCTTTATTTGAGCAATGTCTGCTACTGTTAGGATTAAGAGTTTAGAACATGGACTTGTCCAATATTACAGTTTCATAATCAATTGTGTTTTCATAAAGTACCACTTGATGTACTGTGGAAACAAATGCTATAATATGCATGTGTTCCTTAGGAACTCCACATATGTGTTCCACTAAAAGGTTAATTGAATATGCATGCTTTTTTACAATATGTATTGTACTCAGAAATCTTAGCACGGTACATTAGCTAGTTATGACAAGTGAAAAATTTAGGATTCCGGGGTCAATATCTAAACTTTTTTTTTGTTATTTTGATAGTGGAACTTATGGTGTGCTATACCAGAATGAGTGTATCAGAACAAGTATGTCAAGATAAATTTTCATATCCAGTGAGGTTACCATGCAAGTTTTCTTTCTTCGAGATTTATTGTTTATCAAGCAGTAACAAGGGCAGTGATAAGACTCGTTCTGATGTGTAATATTGCCTATGGTGATACTTTTGTTTCTGTATGTGATCGATTTTCAGTGTTGCATCCATTCTGATTGTCTTAACATGTATGTGCATAGATTATGCTATTTGCACATGAATATTATTCTTTTCATCCAAATTATAGCTCTATGTGTAGTTTTGTGCATAATTCTTATTACTTGATTTTTGAAATTGTAGCTCGACTTGCAATATGTCACAACTGAGCTTTGATGAGTTCGAAGACGACACCGTTAACCCAACAAAATTGTTCTCGCTAGAAAATTACTTGGCACAACAGAATATTCTCAACAAATTTGCTACACAAATAGCCACCAATATTCATGATGCACTAGGAGCTCCAGGCACTAGGCACCGGTCAGCCCCTAGGATATATATTTACAGAAAGAGAATTTTACAACCAACTTCTCATAGCAGATTATTTCTCTAATAATCCTACCTATACTGGTTACTACTTCCGCAGAAGGTTCCGCATGGGAAAACCCTGTACGCATTGTTCAAGCGCTTGGTGAGTGGTCTCCCTACTTCACTCAAAGGGTAGATGCCCTCGGTCCTCCAGGTCTATCACCTTTACAGAAGTGCACATCAGCCATGCATATGTTGGTGTATGGTGTACCTGCTGACAAAACAAATGACCACATTCGACTAGGTGCATCTACGGCACTCAAGTGTCGTGAAAATTTTGCTAAGGGGATCATTGCCAAGTTCGATGGAGACTATTTGCCAAGGCAAACTGTTGAAGACATTCAAAATCTACTAGAAGTTGGCATAGCACGTGGTTTTCCTAGTATGCTAGGAAGCATAGACTACATCAACTGGGAGTGGAAAAATTGCCCAGTTGAATGGAAGGGTGGTTTACGCGTGGTGAATACGGTGTTCCAACCGTCATCCTTGAGGTTGTTGCATCACATGATCTATGGATATGGCATACCTTCTTTGGTGTTCCAGGATCCAACAATGACATCAATGTGCTCAATCAGTCACCATTGTACACTGATGTGTTGCAAGGGAATGCTCCTAGGGTAGACTACTAATGTGGAGAATCCTAAGGTCATCCCCATGGACCTACCTACGTCTCGCATGACACCACCAGGACCAATGACAAGAGCTCGAGCAAAGGCTATCAAAGATAAGGTGAACTCGCTCCTATCCGAACTACCACTTTCTTTATATGAGACATGGCTACTACCTCAAGTAGAGACCCTATGTGTGATCACGTACTTGGAGGAAAGCCACAGGACAGCTACACCCAACAAACAAGATGGCGAGGACACCAAGTACCAGGAATAAGAAAAAGAGCTACCAGGAAATCCCTAGCCACCAAACGACCGAGCCTCGTCGGACGTCCGACGCCTGGAAGCACCAGCCAGCTAGCCGAGCCCCAGCCTGCGCATGCTCCAGTGGCCGGATGATCGACGAGGACCGGACGTCCGACACTTCCAGCGCCTGGACGACCGAGCCCCACCGGATGACCGGCACCACCATCACAGAACGAAAACATCGGAAGTATGGAAGACTCCGGACGACCGACGCTCCGGACGTCCGACGTCCACAGAACATCCGATGCCACCTGATCAGAGCTGAAACATCAGAAGTCCGACACTTACCGGATGTCTGAGCCCCCGCGAGACACCGGACGGCCAGTAACCTCGGACGTCGGACGCCTGTGTGTTGACAACGTGTTGGGCCGAAGCCCATGTACCCTTTCGTGACCCTAGGCTATATATACTCCTCCTCCTCCCTCTTATTAAGGTTAGCAATGTGATATCTCTTTTGATATATAGAGCTTTACTCATCCACTTGATTACTTCTCCATTGGAGTACACAACCTCTACGGAGAAGATCCCCCAAGTGGATTCAAGACCCCTCACGGGAAGACCCCTCAAGACCTCCTCACGAAGAAGAACTACCGCCTCTTGTATTGTCCTTTGTTGCATTTGCATCTTGTATCACTCTTTATGTTCATGGATCTAGCATATGTATGATTGGATCTCGTCAATTTGAGTGTTTTCCCCTCGTGTTTCCCCTCGTTTTCTTCATGTTCATCATAGGATCACCTCGAAATCGTGAAACATCGGCCCTAGGGTTTCCACCCTACATCATCTTGGTATCATGAGCAAAGGTTGATCACGAATTTTGAGCCCCGCCTTATTGATTTCATCCTAAATTTCGAAAATCCCCACAAAAATAGCCCCAATTTTTTTTTGTGATTTGTTGGTATTGATGAAGTTTTGTTGGATTTGATCAACGGATTTGCTTTGCCATGAGTGGATCTAGCTTTCCCCCATCCTCTCTATCATTCCCATCCACAAATTCGTCCAATTTTTTCCCAATTTTGCTTCCCTGCCACGAACTCTAGAAGTTCATCCCGTGCCAGAAATTGCCCAGGCACCGGACGTCCGACAGTCTTCGGATGTCCGACGATCACCGGTCGTCCGACCACCTCCGCACGTCTGACGTACCCTGACGAAACTGAACGTTGTCAGCCCCACCCTCCACTTTCACTTCCGCATACGCACCCCGATACCACCTTCCATACCAACACTCCGATAACTCCACTTATCAAACCACCACCGCTTTTCGCAACCACCATTGCTTACCCGCTAGCACACCGACAAATTTTGACATATTTGGTCTTTGAGAATTTGAGTTGGAGGTTTCCGTTTCCTAACGTGTTTCAGCTACTTAGGGACGGTTCGACATCGACATCACCGACGCGCATCTTCGTCATCGACATTGTCATACCATCATCCTTTCTTGCCTACACTCGAGATACCACGAACGGTAACCTCTATATCATCTTGGTATCGTGGTATCCCATCATTGTACATTCTTCCCATTGCATTGATTACCCCATAGCCCATTTTGCGTACCTTACCTATCAAGACTAGCCATTTGAGTATTACCAGCAAAGTTACTTGTGCACATTAGTGATCATACCTCCCATTGCATACATACCATATCATCATGGTACATATCTTGATACCATCTCTTATGTCACAAGGTTGTCATCACATATACACAATTGCTATCTTGGTTCATGAAGTTTTGCATGAGAAATATCCCAAAAGATAGAGAACCACACAAGCTTTTAAGCAGAAGGGAAAGATAAGCAAAGAGCTTTTAAACAAGAACTATAGCATCATACTACATTAACATTTTCATACTCGATCATCTTGGATCATATCACTGAAACACCATACATATAGCATACTTGGGATAGAAATCATTGCATTTTTGCTTAGTAGGTTGTGCACAAGTCTTGTATCCACCTATTGCGCAATCGAGCTACATCTCTCTAGCGTTGTGTAGCAAGAGCATTTTCATGGATTCCACATTTTGGCTCATTGCTTGGTTGCACGACCCCATCTATCTATTCGTGTGTGTATTTCTGTGACCCACTCTTTTTTATTGGTCTACTTGTTGCATTTTCACATTTGTGAATCCTTTCCAACATTATTGAGTCTCACTAACAATTGCATAAATTTTGTCCACCATCCTAACCAAGCTCCACCATAAGCTTTATTTGTGTAGGTGTGAGAAATTGACGGGAACCAGTACCAATTGTGCTATCTCCTTGTTACAACATTTCGTGATCTTTGATCCATTCTCAACATTGGTCAAGGTACATTTGGTATAGTTCTTATTTTTCTTCCAGTCACCCATTTACTTGAAATGATGGATAGGCCAACTACTTCTACCGACCCACTCTTCATCGAGCAAGACGAGGACCCGGACACCTACGTCACCAAGAAGCACCTCTTCGGTGCAAAACGAGCTTTGCATCAAGAACAACAAGCATTGAGCGACTGCATCGACAATCTCGCCACCGACTTGCGACACTCTGAGCAACGTACGAGAGACTACTTCGACAACAAGCTCGATGAACAAAACAAGAGAACAATGCAAGAATGTACAAGATTCGTGCCTTGTTGGTCAACCTCTCTTCTACCACTTTGTCCTACTTAAGGCGGAGCCACTAGAGTCGACATTCCTCTGACAACTCAAGTACACTCTTTGTCAAGCCGCGCACCAAAACTGTCAAGCAAACCGCAATCCTCTACACATAACCAATCCTCAAGAGCAACTTCTAGTGCAAGAACATCGACATCGTCAAAATCAAGCTACCTTTGCGCAAGCACAAGAAAGGCAACGTCAACGCCAACAAGAGGAAGAGCGAGCGCACCAACACCAAGACAAACAAGATGCCAAGGCACAACATCAACAACAACAACGGCGTGAAGCTCAAGCAATTGAGGCACAACATGCCCTTCGAGAGACAAGTCGCGCTGTAGCCGCACACAACCATCATATATACTCGTGAGCAAGAAGAAGCGCTTCACGATGAAGTCCAAGAGAGGAACTGTCAAGCACGATTACACCGACAAGTTACACAAGCTCCTCGACAAGAACCCCAAGTTCACCAAGAGCAACAAGACAACGGGAATCCTCCATGCGAAGAGCAACATTAGGTTAACAACCCTCCACGTCAAGGGCGTCATCATCCCCGACCCCAACACAATGAAGAGCGACGCTATGGCAAACTCAAGTTCACCGGAAGGAACGATCCCGAAGAGTACATTTCATGGGCACTGAAGGTTGACAAGTTCTTTTGTTTATACAACTATGTCGAAGAGAAGAAGATCGCCATGACATCCCTTGAGTTCCAAGACTATGTCCTCATTTGGTGGGAGCAAGTCATTGATCGACGAGAAGCAAGAGGTGAACCATCCATCACAACATGGGATCAAATGAAGGATGTCATGAGAGCGTGCTATGTGCCAACATACTATAACCGCGACCTCTTCAAGCGACTACAACTACTCAAGCAAGGAACAAAGAGCGTTGAAGAGTACTACAAGGAAATGGAGATTGACATGATACGAGCTAATGTCACAGAAGAAGATGAGCAAACTATGGAACATTTCTTGAATGGCCTCAATCACCCTATCAAGAAGATCGCCGACTTCCAACCTTACTCCAACCTCATCGAGCTAGTGCATCAAGCCACCAAGGTGGAGCGACAAGTACAAGATGACTTCAAGTATGCCAAGTACTCTTCCAAGACATATGACTCCTACAACCAAGCTTCAACGACTCCACCGCCTTCTACCTCAATCAAACCTTCTACAAACAACAACGACAAGTCAAATTCCAAGAAAACTTCGACAACCTCAAGTCGTCCTCCTACTACAAGTAACTTCAAGCCGGGAGCTTCATCATCTACAACTCCACCGGACGAGACCATCAAGACAAGTTCCTTCAAATGTTTCACATGTGGTGGCCGAGGCCACAAGTCCTTTGAGTGTACCAATAAGCGCACCATGATCCTCAACAACAAAGGAACACATGACTCCATGAGTGAAGAGGAGATGGAAACCCTTGAGCAAGTGGCCATGCACCGGCGTGTGAATGAGGATGAAGATGATCAAGTCTTTTGTGACGAAGATTCGACCCCTAATCTCATTATTTCCGAAGTCTTGACACTTCAACATCATCAAGACAAAGACCAAAGATGCCATATATTCCACACTAAGGTGGGCATCAATGGAAGGTCTGTGAAGGTCATCATCGATGGAGGAAGTTGCCATAAATTGGAAAGTGAAGAACTATGCTCCAAGCTCCAATTGGTCAAGATGAATCATCCCCACCCCTATGAGGTCCAGTGGCTTAGCGACTCCGGCACTATTGAAGTGGAGCATATGGTGCAAGTTTGCTTCAAGATAGGAGCATACGAAGACACTTTGGAGTGTGATGTCGTTCCGATGTCCGTTTGCCATCTCCTTCTTGGACGACCATGGCAATTCGATCGAGCCGTCATCCAAAATGGGCGTACAAATCACTATAGCTTCAAGATGAAGGGAAAGGAGTACGTACTACGACCTATGTCACCAAGTCAAGTGATCGCCGACAAGCAAGCCACCCATCATGGAGAGAATAGTGAGAGAGCGAACCACCCAAAAGAGAGTGAGCGCCACAAGCCCAAATTGAGTGCCTCCATGATGAGCGACAAGAAAAACCTAGTGCTATTCGCTACCATAAGTGAGATGAGAGAAGTGTGTGAGAACCCATCAAGTGTCATGCACTATGTCCTTTTGTGCAAGGACGAGGCACCCAAAACTAACACCTGTCACAAAGTGTTATCTTCTCTATTGTAGGAATTCCAAGATGTATTCCCTGACGAGCTACCTCCGAGTCTACCTCCCCTTCGAGGCATCGAACACCGCATCGATCTCATCCATGGAGCACCCCTTCCTAACAAGGCACCATAGTACGTCAGTCCCGAAGAAACAAAAGAGATCCAACGACAAGTACAACAAGTCATCGACAACGGAGATGTACGAGAAATTTTAAGCCCGTGTGTCGTACCGATAATCCTTGTTCTCAAGAAAGATGGTACATATCGCATGTGTTCCAATTGTCATCCTATCAATGCTATAACCATTTGTTATCGCTACCCCATTCCACGCCTTGGTGATATGTTAGATGAGCTTAGCAGAGCCACCATTTTCTCTAAGATTAATCTTAAGAGTGGCTATTACCAAATTCGCATCCAAGAGGGTGATGAATGGAAAACCGTTTTCAAAACCAAGTTTGGCTTGTAAGAATGGTTGGTCATGCCTATGGGTTTATCTGAAGCACACGGCACCTTTATGCGTGTGATCCATTTTGTTCTTCGCCCATACATTGGCGTATTTGTTGTGGTCTACTTTGACGATATTCTTGTATTTAGCAAATCTCTCAAAGATCATGTCACCCATCTTAGAACCGTGTTGCAAACTCTTAGAAAAGAGCGCCTTTATGCTAATATGGACAAATGCCTTTTTGGTGTTGAAGCTCGTTTTCTTGGGTTTCGTTGTGTCTTCTAAGGGTGTTCATGTAGATGAATCTAAGATCAATGCTATTAAAACTTGGCCCCAACCAACCAACTTGCAACAAGTGCGTAGTTTTCTTGGCTTAGCAGTTTTCTATCGTAGATTTGTGAAAGATTTTAGAACCATTGCTTTGCCTTTACATGCCTTGAGTAAGAAGAATGCACTTTTGTTTGGGGACCATCCCAAGATACCGCATTCAATGAGCTTAAGAATTTTCTTATGCATGCCCCTTTGCTTGCATTACCCAACTTTGATAAACCATTTGATATACATTGTGATGCTAGCGGTTGCGGCATAGGACGTGTGCTGATGAAAGAGAAGCACCCCATAGCTTACTTTAGTGAAAAACTTTCCGGAGCACAGCTTAACTATCCCATCTATTACAAAGAGCTATACGCTTTAGTGCGAGTCTTGCATGTTTGGGAGCATTATCTCCGCCCTCATGAGTTCATTCTTCACACGGATCATGAAACACTTAAGTCCCTTAAGGGTCAAACTAAGTAGAACAAGCGTCATGCTAAGTGGAGTGAATCCATTGAGTCTTTTCCTTATGTCATCAAGTATATCAAAGGCAAAGAGAATGTTGTGGCGGATGCACTTTCCCGTAGATGCATGCTTGTTACCCAACTTGAATTGAACGGCATTAGCTTTGACCACATAAAAGACTTGTATGCGCATGATCCTACTTTAGCTATTCCTTATGCCAAATGTTTGACGCATACATCTTGGGAATGCTATTACATCAAAGATGATTATCTTGTGAGAGCTAACAAACTATGTATTCTTGAGTCTTCTCTTCATTTGTTACTTTTGCAAGTATCTCATGGAGGAGGACTTATGGGACACTTTGGGTGAGACAAGACCTTTGCTACTCTCTCAAATAACTTCTTTTGGCCCAAGATGTCCCACGATGTCTCACATTTCACCAATCGATGCTCTACAAGTCGCAAAGCTAAGTCTAAAGCTCAATCCCGTGGTCTCTATATGCCACTTCCAATTCCATATCACCCATGGGAAGATATTAGTATGGAATTTGTGCTTAGTTATCCTCGAAATCGAAATGGCAAATATTTTGTGTTTGTTGTTGTGGACCGATTCTCTAAAATGGCACATTTCATACCATGCAACAAGATAGACGATGCTTCACATGTTGCCAATCTCTTTTGTAGGGAAATCTTGTGTCAACATGGAGTGCCAAAGACGATTGTCTCGGACCGCGACATCAATTTTCTAAGCTACTTCTGGAAGACCTTATGCGCCAAGCTCGAAATCAAGCTCTTGTTCTCTTCAGCATACCATCCCCAAACCGATGGCCAAACAGAGGTCACAAACCAGATGCTATCTATGCTCCTACGCGTGTTGATCAAGAAGAACATCAAAGAGTGGGAGGAGTGTCTACCCATCGCCGAGTACGCCTACAATCGAGCACGACACTCTACTACCGGCAAGTCCCCCTTCGAGGTTGTCTACGGCTTCAAACCATTGTCCCCATTGGACATTCTCCCTCCACCACTCCAAGAGCGCATCAACATGGACGCAAGTGCACGAGCGAGCTACCTCAAGAAGATGCATGAAGATACAAGGCACACCATCAAGCGCCAAGTACAACGACTTGCGACCAAGATCAACATCAACAAGAAACCCATGATATTCAACATTGGAGATCTTGTACGGCTACACCTTCACAAGGAACGCTTCCCCAATGAATGCAAGTCCAAGCTACGACCACGAGCCGACGGACACTTCAAGGTGCTCGAGCGCTACAACAACAATGCATACAAGATCGACTTACCACGCGACAAGTACTCCGTGAGCGATATCTTTAATGTCAAAGATCTCTCTCCCTACCATGGGAGTGAGGCTTTCGATCTGAGGTCGGATCTTTCCCAGGGGGGAGATGATGCGGAGCATCCTAAGGTCATCCCCATGGGCCTATCTACGTCTCTCACGACACCAATTGGACCAATGACAAGAGCTCGAGCAAAGGCTATCGAAGATAAGGTGAACTCGATCCTCTCCAAAATACCACTTTATTCATATGAGACATGGCTACTACCTCAAGCGGAGACCCTATGTGTGATTAGGTACTTGGTGGAAAGCCACGGGACAGCTACACCCAACGGAAAAGACGGCGAGGACACCAAGTACAAGGAACAAGAAAAAGAGCTGCCAGGAAATCCCCAGCCATCGGACAACCGAGCCTCATTAGATGTTCGACGCCAGGAAGCGCTAGCCAGCTAGCCGAGCCCCAGCCTACGCACGCTCTAGCGGCCGGACAACCGAAGAGGAATGGACGTCCCACACTTCCAGCGCCCGAACGATCAAGCCCCACCGGATGACCAACAACACCATCATAGGACGGAAACGTCGGAAGTATGGAAGCCTCCGGACGACCAACGCTCCAACGTCCAACGTCCACCGGACATCCGACGCCACCTGATCAGAGCCGAAACATCAGAGGTCTGACACTTACCAGACGTCCGAGCCCCCGCGAGACACTGGACGTCCGGTAACTATCGGACGTCCGACGCCTGTGTGTTGACAGCGTGTTGGGCCGAATCCCATGTACCCTTTCATGACCCTGGGCTATATATACTCTTCCTCCTCCCTCTTATTGGGGTTAGCAATGTGATAGCTCATTTGAGAGATAGAGCTTTGCTCATCCACTTGATTACTTCTCCATTGGAGTTCACGACCACTACGGAGAAGATCCCCCAAGTGGATTCAAGACCCTTCACGGGAGGACCCCTCAAGACCTCCTCACGGAGAAGAACTACCGCCTCTTGTATCACCCTTTGTTGCGTTTGCATCTTATATCACTCTTTTTCATGGATCTAGCATATGTGTCATTGGATCTCGTCAATTTGAGTGTTTTCCCCTCGTGTTTCCCCTTGTTTTCTTCGTGTTCTTCATAGGATCACCTCCAAATCGTGAAAGATCGGCCCTAGGGTTTCCACCCTACATCAACTATTATGACAATGAGCAACAATACAAGAAGGGATATTATCTTGCGGATGGAATATATCCAGAGTGGGCTGTTTTTGTGAAAACCATCCCATTGCCTCAAACTGAAAAAGACAAGTTATTTGTGAAGAGACAAGAAGGTACGATAAAGGATGTTGAACGTGCATTTGGAGTTCTACAACAACGCTTCAAAATTGTGGCAGAACCATCATGACTTTGGGATCAAATAGATATCTGCAACATAATGAAAGCATGTGTGATCATGCACAACATGATACTCGAAGATGAGAAGGGCGTGGAGTTACCTTTTTATTTGAATGAAACTTTGGAAACATCTACTGCTCTGCCTCTGACAACAATTAGTGGGTCTAGACCGTTATTTGCCGACGTGATAAGAATAGATGTTGATATACGTGACCTGTCCATGCACAATCAGCTCAAACATGATTTGGTTGAGCATATTTGGAGAAACTTTAGTGAAGATACAAACAATTAGTTGTACTTCAAATTACTTTTGTTGCTTCAGTGAACAACTATATTTGGCCAACTTTAAAGTAATAATAACGTCTCACATTTCACCAACCGATGCTCTACAAGTCACTAACTTCTTTTGGCCCAAGATGTTCCTTCTTGCTACGTCTTGAGCTTGCGTTGGTTTTCCTCGAAGAGGAGAGGGTGATGCAGCAGAGTAGTGTAAGTATTTCCCTCAGTTTTTGAGAACCAAGGTAACAATCCAGTAGGAGGATCCTCAAAAGTCCCACGCACCTACACAAACAAACTGAGAACTCGCAACCAACGCAATAAAGGGGTTGTCAATCCCTTCACGGCCACTTGCGAAAGTGAGATCTAATAAAGATAGTAAGATAAGATAAATATATTTTTGGTATTTTATAATATAGATGCAAAAAGTAAAGATGCAAATAAAAGTAGATTGGAAGCAAATATGATAAGAGATAGACCCGGGGGCCATAGGTTTCACTAGTGGCTTCTCTCAAGATAGCATAAGTATTACGGTGG
Source organism: Triticum timopheevii (assembly GCA_963921465.1). Classification (NCBI taxonomy): domain Eukaryota; kingdom Viridiplantae; phylum Streptophyta; class Magnoliopsida; order Poales; family Poaceae; genus Triticum; species Triticum timopheevii. Next base: position 236,276,633 of record OY997266.1, on the reverse strand, counting down.
GTGAACAAATTACTGTCGAGCAATTGATAGAAAAGCGAATAATTATGAGATTATCTAGGCATGATCATGTATATAGGCATTACGTCCGTAACAAGTAGACCGACTCCTGCCTGCATCTACTACTATTACTCCACACATCGACCGCTATCCAGCATGCATCTAGAGTGTTAAGTTCATAAGAACAGAGTAACGCATTAAGAATGATGTAGTAAGGATGTGGATGTGGTCTTGTGGTGAGAGATAGCGTCTCCACCATCTCCATGCTAGCAAAGTTGTTACAGCTCCCTCCATCTATGATGACACGAACAGAACATTCCTTCACAACTCCCTTTGTATGGAACAAATTATGCCTCTGATTTTGCTTAGCTTGTGTGACCTGCACACTCAAAACACATTGAGCAACAAAAATACTTGTCAGCATCTTCAGCAGCCATGTATTGTGTCTCATGATCAGAATCATCTCCACCGTGTTCTTCACTTGTAATAAGAGCCAAAGTCTCCTCATCGTAGTCACTAGGAGACTCATACCCATCATCCTCGGTAGCAATCATAACACATGGAGATTAGCATTCTCTCGCATAATGACCTCTACCCTTACAGTGACAACAAATAATATCATGTGTCTGCCCTGTTGATGCCATGGATGAAGAACTCTGTGCAGGCCTGGTAGGTGTGCTCTTGGTAGATAGTGGTGGTAGTGTGTAACGCCCAAGACCGACGCTCCAGATGCCTTTCTTGTATTTCGAGATTCGTCGTGTGATTTTTTTTGTTTGTTGCATTCATCTTTGCATCATGTGCATTGCATCATGTCATCATGCACCCCTTTTTAAAACTCAACTAAATAAATCGTGTGGATCCTCGATCCATTTAAATTGAGGGATATTCACAATGGTGATTTCTCTTTATAACATATCCTCCCAATATTAGTGAGCTATTATTAAATGGAGGTGACGAAGAGCTCGTCATAAAGGGTTACGTCGACGCTAGCTTCAACACAGATCTGGATGACTCTAAGTCACAAACCGGATACGTGTATATGTTGAATGGTGGAGCAGTAAGCTTGTGCAGCTGCAAGCAGAGCGTCGTGGAGGGATCTACATGCGAAGCGGAGTACATGGCAGCCTCAGAGGCAGCGCATGAAGCAATTTGGGTGAAGGAGTTCATCACCGACCTAGGAGTCATACCCAATGCGTCGGGGCCGATCAAACTCTTTTGTGACAACATTGGAGCTATTGCACTTGCCAAGGAGCCCAGGTTTCACAAGAAGACCAGGCACATCAAGCGTCGTTTCAACTCCATCCATGAAAATGTTCAAGATGGAGACATAGATATTTGCAAAGTACATACGGATTTGAATGTCGCAGATCCGTTGACTAAACCTCTTTCGCGAGCAAAACATGATCAACACCAGAACTCTATGGGTGTTCGATTCATCACAATGTAACTAGATTATTGACTCCAGTGCAAGTGGGAGACTGTTGGAAATATGCCCTAGAGGCAATAATAAAAGGTTATTATTATATTTCCTTATTCATGACAATTGTCTTTATTCATGCTATAACTGTATTATCCGGAAATCGTAATACACGTGTGAATACATAGACCATAACATGTCCCTAGTAAGCCTCTAGTTGACTAGCTCGTTGATCAACAGATAGTCATGGTTTCCTGACTATGGACATCAGATGTCGTTGATAATGGGATCACATCATTAGGAGAATGATGTGATGGACAAGACCCAATCCTAAGCATAGCACAAGATCGTGTAGTTCGTTTGCTAGAGCTTTTCCAATGTCAAGTATCTTTTCCTTAGACCATGAGATCGTGTAACTCCCAGATACCGTAGGAGTGCTTTGGGTGTACCAAACGTCACAACGTAACTGGGTGACTATAAAGGTGCACTACAGGTATCTCCGAAAGTGTCTGTTGGGTTGACACGAATCGAGACTGGGATTTGTCACTCCGTATGACGGAGAGGTATCTCTGGGCCCACTCGGTAATGCATCATCATAATGAGTTCAAAGTGACCAAGTGTTTGGTCACGGGATCATGCATTACGGTACGAGTAAAGTGACTTGCCGGTAACGAGACTGAATGAGGTATTGGGATACCGACGATCGAGTCTCAGGCAAGTAACGTACCGATTAACAAAGGGAATTGTATACGAGGTTGATTGAATCCTGAACATCGTGGTTCATCCAATGACATCATCGAGGAGCATGTGGGAGCCAACATGGGTATCCAGATCCCGCTCTTGGTTATTGATCGGAGAGCCGTCTCGGTCATGTCTACGTGTCTCCCGAACCCGTAGGGTCTACACACTTAAGGTTTGGTGACGCTAGGGTTATTAGGAAGACTTGTATGTGATTACATAATGTTGTTCGGAGTCCCGGATGCGATCCCGGACGTCACGAGGAGTTCCGGAATAGTCCGGAGGTGAAGATTTATATATAGGAAGTGCTGTTTCGGCCATCGGGAAAGTTTCAGGGTCACCCGGTATTGTACCGGGACCACCGGAAGGGTCCCGGGGGTCCACCGGGTGGGGCCACCCATCCCGGAGGGCCCCGTGGGCTGAAGTGGGCAGGGGACCAGCCCCTGGTGGGCTGGTGCGCCCTCCCCCCCTGGGCCCCCCTCTGCACCTAGGGTTGGGAACCCTAGGGGAGGGGGCGCCTCCACTTGCCTTGGGGGGCACTCCACCCCCCTTGGCCCCCCCTAGAGATCCCATCTCTAGGGCCGGCTAACCCCCCTGGGGGCCTATATAAAGGAGGGGGGAGGGAGGGCAGCCGCACCCCTGAGTCTTGGCGCCTCCCTCCCCCTGCTACACCTCTTCCTCCTCCCGCAGTTGCTTGGTGAAGCCCTGCCGGAGTACTGCTTCTCCACCACCACCACGCCGTCGTGCTGCAGCTGGAGTCTTCTTCCTCAACCTCTCCTTCCCCCTTGCTGGATCAAGAAGGAGGATACGTCATCCTCTCTGTACGTGTGTTGAACGCGGAGGTGTTGTCCGTTCAGCACTTGGTCTTCGGTGATTTGGATCACGACGAGTACGACTCCATCATCCCCGTTCTCTTGAACGCTTCCGCTCGCGATCTACAAGGGTATGTAGATGCACTCCTATCACTCGTTGCTTAGATGAACTCATAGATGGATCTTGGTGAAACCGTAGGAAATTTTTTAATTTTCTGCAACGTTCCCCAACATGATTATCTTGTGAGAGCTAACAAACTATGTATTCTTGAGTCTTCTCTTTGTTTGTTACTTTTGCAAGAATCTCATGGAGGAGGACTTATGGGACACTTTGGGTGAGACAAGACCTTTGCTACTCTCTCAAAGAACTTCTTTTGGCCCAAGATGTTCCGCGACGTCTCACATTTCACCAACCGATGCTCTACAAGTCGCAAAGCTAAGTCTAAAGCTCAATACCGTGATTATTATGATTCATTTTACCCATTAACCATTTTAAAAATGCTATTTAGGGTCCAACCTTAATCAATAGCACATGATCCATCTTTTATTGTGATTATTATGATCCATCTTTTTTCATACCGGTGCCGATCCGAATTGAAAATTAATACCCAACAAAACCGGTATGGGAGACGAAAAACACTAAATGATGCATGCACGCTTGATCAAAATCTAAAAAAAGCATGTTCATCATGCCGAGGGAGACGTCTTAGAATTGACAACATTCAAACGTGTTGTGATTGTTTTAACATTGAGGCCATCATCGACGAGAATGGAAAGAGGATAAGTGGCAATACAGATGGGATGCCATTTGTTCAAATAAAGGACATGAACCTATTAGAGTCCTGAGTCATGGTTATTTGGTTAGGGGATTCTGGTATTTTTTTCCACCCATTGCAACGCACGGGCCCTTTTGCTAGTATTATTAATGCCTCTACAATCAACACACATACACGACGTACCATCCTTTTTTGGCACTAGTATATTAGGAACAACACAAGGACTAAGAGATTCACGTATATAACCTTTGTCGAGCAGCTCCTATACTTGATGCATAATCTCCTTCGTCTCCTATGGATTGGTATGGTATGGTGCACGGTTTGGCAGCAAAGCACCGGGAATTAAGTCAATCTGATGCTCAATCCCTCGAATAGGTGGTAATCCTGGTGGCACGTCTTGTGGAAATATGTCAGCGAACTCCTGCAAAATGTTAGCAACAGCAGGAGGCAAAGAGGAAGGCACGTCCTCTAATGAAAATAATGCATCTTTGCACACAAAAGCATAGCAAACAGATTTGCCAAAATCTAGATCACCAATATCAGATTGGTGGCAAGTAAATATGCACTTTTAAATTTAATTTCAGAAGCAACACTAGATGATTTATTATTAGGCTTCATTTGTTACTCAAATTCTTTTCCCACAATCTGATTTTCACTCTTATTTTTCTCCTATTTTGCTTTATTAGCTCTATTCATCTTTCAAAATGGAATCAGGAGTCATTGGAAGCAAAGTAATATGTCTATCCTTATGAACAAGAGTATAATAATTGTTTCTACCAGGGTGTACAGATTTTTTATCAAATTGCTATGGTCTACCAAGTAATAAGGAACATGCTTGCATGGGTACCACATCACAATCAACATAATCAGCATATGTAGAGATACTAAATGCACATGAACAGTACGTGTTACCTTAACCTTGCCGTTGTTGTTGAACCATTGGATGTAGCAAGGATGTGGATGTGGTCTTGTGGTGAGAGATAGCTTCTCCACCATCTCCATGCTAGCCAAGTTGTTACAGCTCCCTCCATCTATGATGACACGAACAGAACATTCCTTCACAACTCCCTTTGTATGGAACAAATTATGCCTCTGATTTTGCTCAACTTGCGTGACCTGCACACTCAAAACACATTGAGCAACAAAAATACTTGTCAGCATCTTCAGCAGCCATGTATTGTGTCTCATGATCAGAATCATCTCCACCGTGTTCTTCACTTGTAATAAGAGCCAAAGTCTCCTCATCATAGTCACTAGCAGACTCATACCCATCATCCTCGGTAGCAATCATAACACATGGAGATTAGCATTCTCCCGCATAATGACCTCTACCCTTACAGTGACAACAAATAATATCATGTGTCTGCCCTATTGATGCCATGGATGAAGAACTCTGTGTAGGCCCGGTAGGTGTGCTCTTGGTAGATAGTGGTGGTAGTGTGTAACGCCCCAAGACCGACGCTCCAGATGCCTTTCTTGTATTTCGAGATTCGTCGTGTGATTTGTTTTGTTTGTTGCATTCATCTTTGCATCATGTGCATTGCATCATGTCATCATGCACCCCTTTTTAAAACTCAACTAAATAAATCGTGTGGATCCTCGATCCATTTAAATTGAGGGATATTCACAATGGTGATTTCTCTTTATAACATATCCTCCCAATATTAGTGAGCTATTATTAAATATTCCATTAATTTGGAATTCACCATAACACAATTGCAAAATATTCCATTGTTTTGGAATTTAACACAACACACTTGCATGTCAAATCCCTTGGCCTTTACTTCTTCAAGTTTTGGCTTTGTAACATTGCCAACAATTCCTTATCTCTCTTATCGAGGTTCCTCCAAAAACCCTTAACATTTCTGGACACTTCAGAACCTAGTCCTAGTTCAAATCCATTTGAATTAAATTCAAATGAGTTTGAATTCAACTTCGCACCCATGCTCACTTTCTATTTTTCTTGGATCAAGCTCATTTTTATGAGTCAGGGAAAATTATCCGCATGCGCAAATTCTTTCCCTAACACTCTCTTTCATTTCTTATCTCTAATTCTTTTATGCTAAAGAATATGAGGGAGAGAGAGCCCAGCCAGGCCTCTTGGGCCTAACCAACCAGACCGACCCGTTCCCACAGCCCACCTAAATCCTAGGCCCCGACCCTCTCCATCGATCTCCCCCTCTCGTTCACGTGCCGCCACCACACGCACACATGCATCGCACCAGGGAGAGGAGATCCCCACGCTCCTCCCTCCTTTCGCTCACTACCGCATCCCGCACCTCCACCTCGTCCTTGTTGACCCGCGCCACCAGAGCCCAGCAGGTCGACGACCACTCCTTCCTCTCCTCCGCGTCCACGCCTCCCCATCATCATCTCCAGCAACAGGCCGCCGCCAAGCTCGAAGTTGCCCTCCTGCTTCTCCTCCTTGCCCATGACCTCCTTCCACAGCGCCAAGCCGCCGCTGTGTCAAGTCTCCTGCGCCTCCCCTTGCCGGTGCCCTAACCCTGACCTCCTACGATGCCTGCCGCTGCTACCATCTTCCAGCGCTGCCGTCCGCTTCTCCGCCGCCGCGCCATCTTCTTCAGGCGCTCGAGCACGAGCTCGCCGCGCCCCGCCTCCTCTTCTCTGCGTTCACACGCCCACAGCGCTCGGCCTCCTTCCACGCGCCATGGCCGTCTCGCCTCCTCTACACCTCCCGCACCTAGCCTCTGCACCTCCCCGTCGGCCCTGCCTTCCTCGCCGAGCCCCATGGCGTCAGTCACCTCCTGCACAAAGCTTGTGCCCTCCTCCATCAGCAAGTTCTCGTGGCCCCCCTACCATGGTCCTGTGGCCCCTCGAGCTCCGAACTTCACCCATGGAGCCGGTCTCCTTGCAAGCCGCCGCGGCTGCAAGCCTCCAGCGTCGCCCTTACCCAAGCCAAGTGTCACCAGGTCCCTGATAGATGCGCCAAGTTCCCGGGGAGACCCTTTTCATCAAGTTCAACTACATGAAACCGCCAAGTACCTCTACGCGCGAAGACGCAAGACCATCCCGGATATTGCCAAGTACCACGACACCCATGTTCCATCAAAGTTCGTCTACAAAACATGTACCACAACCGCCGACCTAAACATCTATGAACCGTGTACGACTACCGTCGCCATGGATCCAACAAGATCCATGTGCAACTACTTCCACTATGACCGTCACGAGAATGTCTACTTCCTCTACTTTGCACCGACTCAACCCACTCCGAAATGCATGCTTCGAAGGTATAACCACCGAGATGAACGACCGTGAATGAATTCTTTGTTGTATGAGAGGCTCGTGTTTGCACCGTGTCCGAATTGATCCTTGCACGTTCCTCCTCGTTTACCATGCCATCGACCCGTGGGAACCTGGTAATCCGGGATCACCCCACCATTTTGCATGTTCTGTGCATCCACACTTTCTCTTGCACCAACATCTCGACGAGTTGTCAGATCATCGGAATGTTGTCGTGGCACCATTTCTGTTGTCGTTGCCATGGCACCATTTCCGTTGTCGTTGTCGTGGCACCACTTTCGTTCCGCCATGGTGACCAAATGCTTCATAACATGCTCATGTCAACGTTTTAAAAAATTGCATATAACTTGCATATGTCATCCGCATCATGATAACAACAATTAAAATGTTTAAAATTGTTGTTTTCTTTAAATTGCTAAATAACATATGGGGATTTTCCGAAATTTTTGTTTGTTGTTCCGGCCTCATTAAACTTGCCTAGATAAGTAGTTTTCATATGTTTCACCTCTTGCCATGTTTAACAACATTTAATATTGTTGTACCTAAACGAGAGCGAACTAAATAAACGAATGTGGTGTTTCGTCACTATGCAACTCGTTGCATATTGAGCTCCACTTAATTTGTAGTATTGTTTGTGCACTTTGCCATGCCATGCCTATTTAAACCGGACATGCATCATACCTGATTATGCATCAGGCCATGCTTATGTGATGGTTGTTTACCATGGTGTTTGCTTCTTTCCGGTTGCGCTTCTCCTTGATAGTTCCGGTTACATTGCGATTGTGAGGATTCATTTGACTGTGTTGGTTTGACTACTTCATGGACTTGATCTTCTTCCTAGCGGTATTCCAGGCAATATGACCATTACCCTTGATATCACTTCTATCTTTGCTTGCTAGTTGCTTCGTTCTATCACTATGCTGCGCTACCTATCACTTGTTTACCATGCCTCCCATATTGCCATGTCAAGCCTCTAACCCACCTTCCTAGCAAACCGTTGTTTGGCTAAGTTACCGCTTTTTCTCAGCCCCTCTTATAGCGTTGTTAGTTGCAGGTGAAGTTGAAGATTGCTCCATGTTGGAACATGTTTATGTTGGGATATCACAATATCTCTTATTTTAATTAATGCATCTATATATACCTGGTAAAGGGTGGAAGGCTCGGCCTTATGCCTGGTGTTTTGTTCCACTCTTGCTGCCTTAGTTTATGTCATATCGGTGTTATGTTCCTTGATTTTGCGTTCCTTACGCGGTCGGGTTTATGGGAGCCCCTTGACAGTTCACTTTGAATAAAACTCCTCCAGCAAGGCCCAACCTTGGTTTTACATTTGCCTAACAGCCTACTAACTTTCCCTTGGGTTTTCGTGAGCCTGAGGGTCATCTTTATTTTAACACCCCCCCCCCCCCCCCGGCTAGTGCTTCTCTAAGTGTTGGTCTGAACCAAGTAGACTGCGGGGCCACCTCGGGAAAACTTGAGGGTTGGTTTTACTCGTAGGATGTCTCATCTGGTGTGCCCTGAGAACGAGATATGTGCCGCTCCTATCGGGATTTGTCGGCACAGTCGGGCAGTCTTGCTGGTCTTGTTTTACCATTGTCAAAATGTCTTGGAACCAGGATTCCTAGACTGATCAGGTCTTTCCGGGAGAAGGAATATCCTTCGTTGATCGTGAGAGTTGTGATGGGCTAAGTTGGGACACCCCTGCAGGGTATAAACTTTCGAGAGCCGTGCCCGCGGTTATGTGGCAGATGGGAATTTGTTAATATCCGGTTATAGAGAACTGGACACTTGACTTAATTAAAATGCATCAACCGCGTGTGTAGCCGTGATGGTCTCTTCTCGGCGGGGTCCGGGAAGTGAACATGGTTTGGGTTATGTTTGAACGTAAGTAGTTTCAGGATCACTTCTTGATCACTTCTAGCTTCACGAACGTTGGATAGTTTCTCATCTTACTCTTGTACTCGTATGTTAGCCACCATATTTGCTTAGCACTTGCTGCAACTTGCTACGTCTTGAGCTTGCGTTGGTTTTCCTTGAAGAGGAAAGGGTGATGCCGCAATAGTAGCGTAAGTATTTCCCTAAGTTTTTGAGAACCAAGGTATCAATCCAGTAGGAGGCTCCTCAAAAGTCCCACGCACCTACACAAACAAACAAAGAACTCGCAACAAACGCAATAAAGGGGTTGTCAATCCCTTCACGGCCACTTGCGAAAGTGAGATCTAATAGAGATAGTATGATAAGATAAATATATTTTTGGTATTTTACAATATAGATGCAAAATGTAAAGATTCAAACAAAAGTAGATTGGAAGCAAATATGATAAGAGATAGACCCCGGGCCATAGGTTTCACTAGTGGCTGCTCTCAAGATAGCATAAGTATTACAGTGGGTGAACAAATTACTGTCGAGCAATTGATAGAATAGCGAATAATTATGAGATTATCTAGGCATGATCATGTATATAGGCATCACGTCCGCAACAAGTAGACCGACTCCTGCCTGCATCTACTACTATTACTCCACACATCGACCGACTCCTGCCTGCATCTAGAGTATTAAGTTCATAAGAACAGAGTAACACCTTAAGCAAGATGACATGATGTAGAGGGATAAACTCAAGCAATATGATATAAACCCCATCTTTTTATCCTCGATGGCAACAATACAATACGTGCCTTGCTGCCCCTGCTGTCACTGGGAAAGGACAGCGCAAGATTGAACCCAAAGCTAAGCACTTCTCCCATGGCAAGAAAGATCAATCTAGTAGGCCAAACCAAACTGATAATTCGAAGAGACTTGCAAAGATAACTCAATCATACATAAAAGAATTCAGAGAAGATTCAAATATTATTCATAGATAAACTTGATCATAAACCCACAATTCATCGGATCTCGACAAACACACCGCAAAAAGAGTTTACATCGAATAGATCTCCACAAGAGAGGGGGAGAACATTGTACTGAGATCCAAAAAGAGAGAAGAAGCCATCTAGATAATAACTATGGATCCGAAGGTCTGTGGTAAACTACTCACAACTCATCGGAGGGGCTATGGTGTTGATGTAGAAGCCCTCCATGGTCGATTCCCCCTCCGGCGAAGCGCCGGCGAAGGCTCCAAGATGGGATCTCGCGGATACATAAGGTTACAGTGGTGGAAATTGTGTTTCATTGGCTCCCTGGATGTTTTCGGGGTACGTAGGCTTATATAGGAGGAAGACGTACATCGGTGGCCGCCCGAGGGGCCCACGAGACTGGGGGGTGCCCTATAGGGGGGGCGCGCCCTCCTATCTCGTGGAGGCCTCGGCTGCTTCTTGACTTGCACTCCAAGTCCTCTGGATCACGTTCGTTCCGAAAATCACGCTCCCGAAGGTTTCATTCCGTTTGGACTCCGCTTGATATTCCTTTTCTTCGAAATACTGAAATAGGCAAAAAAAATAGCAATACGGGCTGGGCCTCCGGTTAGTAGGTTAGTCCCAAAAATGATATAAATGTGTAAAATAAAGCCCATAAACATCCAAAAGGGGTAATATAATAGCATGGAACAATCAAAAATTATATATACGTTGGAGACATATCAAGCATCCCCAAGCTTAATTCCTGCTCGTCCTCGAGTAGGTAAATGATAAAAAAGAAATTTTTGATGAGGAATGCTACCTAGCATAATTCTCAATGTAATTTTCTTTATTGTGGCATGAATGTTCAGATCCAAATGATTCAAAATAAAAGTTCATATTGATAAAAGAAGTAGTAACACTTCAAGCATACTAATCAAAGTAATCATGTCTTCTCAAAATAACATGGCAAAAGAAAGTGTATCCCTACAAAATCATATAGTTAGGCTATGCTTTATTTTCGTCACACAAAGATGTTCCCAACTTCTATATCCCCGATGACAAGCCAAGCAATTGTTTCATACTTAAATAATCTCAAACTTTTTCAACCTTCATGCAATACATGAGCTGAGCCATGGATATAGCACTATGGGTGGAATTGAATATGATGATGGGGATTGTGTGGAGAAGACAAAAAAGGAGAAAGTCTCACATTGACGAGGATAATCAACGGGCTATGGAGATGCCCATCAATTGATGTCATCATGAGGAGTAGGGATTGCCATGCAACGGATGCACTAGAGCTATAAATGAATGCTCAACAAAAGAAAACTAGTGGGTGTGCATCCAACTTGCTTGCTCACGAAGACCTAGGGCATTTGAGGAAGCCCATCGTAGGAATATACAAGCCAAGTTCTATAATGAAAAATTCCCACTAGTATGAAAAAGACAACTTATGAGACTCACTATATGAAAAACATGGTGCTACTTTGAAGCACAATATATGAGACTCACTACATGAAGAACAAGGTGCTACATTGAAGCACAAGTGTGGAAAAAGAGATAGTAACATTGCCCTTTTTATTTATTTTCTTTTTTTCTTCTTCTTTTTCTTTTTTTTTCTTTTTTTCTTTTTTCTTTTTTTTTCTTTGGCCTTTCTTTTTCTTTTCTTTTTTGGCAATGCTCTAATAATGATGATCATCACACTTTTATTGATTACAACATATGAATTACAACTCGAAACTAGAACAAGATATGACTCTATATGAATGCCTTCGGCGGTGTATCGGGATGGTGCAATGAATCAAGAGTGACATGTATGAAAAATAATGCATGGTGGCTTTGCCACAAATACGATGTCAACTACCTGATCATGCAATGGCAATATGACAAAAGTAAAGTATGTCATGATGATGATAAACGGAACGGTGGGAAGTTGCATGGCAATAGATCTCGGAATGGCTATGGAAATGCCATAATAGGTAGGTATGGTGGCTGTTTTGAGGAAGATATAAGGAGGTTTATGTGTGATAGAGCGTATCGTATCACGGGGTTTGGTTGCACCGGCGAAGTTTGCACCAACTCTCAAGGTGAGAAAGGGCAATGCACGGTACCGAAGAGGCTAGCAAAGGCGGAAAGGTAAAAGTGCGTACAATCCATGGACTCAACATTAGTCAAAAGAACTCATATACTTATTGCAAAAATTTAGAAGTCATCAAAAATCAATCACTACACGCATGCTCCTAGGGGGATAGATTGGTAGGAAAATACCATCGCTCGTCCCCGACTGCCACTCATAAGGATGCACAAGTCAGGTACACTTCATGTTTCAAATTTGTTAGACAACTTTAACCATACGTGCATGCTACGGGACTTGCTAACTTCAACACAAGCATTCTTTAAATTCATAATCACCCAATTAGCATGACTTTAATATCACTACCTCCATATCTCAAAACAATTATCAAGTATCAAATTGATCATAGCATCCAATTCACTTCCTATGATAGTTTTTATTATACCCAACTTGGATGCCTACCATTCTAGGACCAATTTTATAACCATAGCAAATACCATGCTGTTCTAAAATACTCTCAAAAATATATAAGTGAAGCATTATAGACTAGCGATTTCTACAAAAATAAGTCACCGCCGTGCTCTAAAAGATATAAGTGAAGCACTAGAGCAAAAACTATCAAGCTCAAAAGATATAAGCGAAGCACATAGAGTATTCTAGCAAATTCTAATAAAAAAGGCTTCTCCCAAAAGGTGTGTACAGAAGGGATGATTGTGGTAAACTAAAAATCAAAGACTAATATAATACACGACGCTCCAAGCAAAACACATATCATGTGGCGAATAAAAATATAGCTCCAAGTAAAGTTACCAATGAACGAAGACGAAAGAGGGGATGACTTCCCGGGGCATCCCCAAGCTTAGGATTTTGGCTATCCTTGAATATCTTGGGGTGCCTTGGGCATCCCCAAGCTTAGGCTCTTGCCACTCCTTATTCCATAGTCCATAAAAGCTTTACCCAAAACTTGAAAACTTCACAACACAAAACTCAACAGGAAATCTTATAAGCTCCGTTAGTGAAAGAAAAGAAAACCACCACATAAGGTACTGTAATGAACTCATTCTTTATTTATTTTGGTGTTAAACCTACTGTATTCCAACTTCTCTATGGTTTATAAACTATTTTACTAGCCATAGATGCATCAAAATAAGCAAACAACACACGAAAAACAGAATCTATCAAAAACAGAATAGTCTGTAGCAATCTGTAACTAACGCAAACTTCTGTAACTCTGAAAATCCTACCAAAATAGGAAGTCCTGGGCAATTTGTCTATTGATCAGTAGCAAAAAGAATCAACGCAAAAGCACGTTTATGTGATTTAACACAACTAAATTCGTGCGCGCAAAGGTTCTGTTTTTCAGCAGAATCAAATCAACTATCATCATAGGTTATCCTATAGGTTCTACTTGGCACAAACACTAATTAAAAGATAAAAACACATCTAAACAGGTGGTAGATGCAAGATTTAGTAATAAACAGGAACAAAAACAAAAAACACAAAGAAAATTGGGTTGCCTCCCAACTAGCGCTATCGTTTAACGCCCCTAGCTAGGCATAAAAGCAAAGATAGATCTAACGAGTGCCATCTTTGGCACTAAATTCATAAGTAGCCCGCATGATAGATTCATAAGGTAATTTGATTTATTTCTTGGAAAGAGATCCATGCCTTTCTTTAATGGAAATTGGAATCTAATATTCCCTTCCTTCATATCAATAATCGCACCAATCGTTCTATGGAAAGGTCTACCAAGAATAATAGGGCAAGAAAGATTGCAATCTATATCAAGAACGATAAAATATATGGGCACCAAATTTTTATTTGCGACAATGATAACATCATTGATTCTTCCCATTGGCTTTTTAATGGTGGAATCCGCAAGGTGCAAATTTAAAGAGCAATCATCAAGATCATGGAAACCTAGAATATCACATAAAGTTTTTGGAATCGTGGAAACACTAGCACCCAAATCACACAAAGCAAAACACTCATGATATTTAATTCTAATCTTTATAGTAGGTTCCCACTCATCATTAAGTTTTCAAGGTATAGAAACTTCCAAATTAAGTTTTCCATCATAATATTGCATCAAGGCATCAACGATATGTTTGGTAAAAGCTTTATTTTGACTATAAGCATGAGGAGAATTAACAACAGATTGCAACAAGGAAATACAACCTTCTAAAGAACAATTATCATAATCAAATTCCTTGAAATCCGAGATAGTGGGTTCAATGCTATTTAAAGTTGTGACCTCTCCAATCCCACTTTTACCAAATTTAGTATCAAGATCTAAAAACTCCGAATTCTTGGGACGCCTTCTAGGTAAAGCTGACTCATCATCAGTCCCATAATTATCAAGATTCATATTGCAGAACATAGATCTAATAGGAGACGCATCAATAACTTTAAGATCTTCATCATTATTTTCATGGAAACTAGAAGAACACGCCTTTACAAAGCAATCTTTCTTAGCACGCAATCTAGCGGTTCTTTCCTTGCACTCATCAATGGAAATTCTCATGGCTTTGAGAGACTCATTGATATCATGCTTAGGAGGAGAAGATCTAAGTTTAAGAGAATCAACATCAAGCGAAAGTCTATCAAAGTTCCTAGCCAAATCATCAACTTTGAGCAATTTTTCTTCAAGCAAAGCATTAAAAAAATTGCGAAATCATAAATTCTTTCACACTATTCTCAAAATCAGAGGGCATCTTATTAAAATTACCATAAGAATTATTGTAGGAATTTCCGTAATTATTAGAGGAATTACTAGTGAACGGTCTAGCATTAAAGTTTCCTCTATAAGCATTCTTTCCAAAACTATTCCTACCAACAAAATTCACATCCATAGATTCATTATTATTCTCAATCAAAGTAGACAAAGGCATATCATTGGGATAAAGAGGAGTATTCTTAGTAGCAAACAACTTCATAAGTTTATCCATCTTTCCACTCAAAACATTGATTTCTTCTATAGCATGCACTTTTTTACTAGAAGATCTTTCGGTGTGCCATTGAGAATAATTAGCCATAATATTATCAAGAAGTTTTGTAGCATCTCCTAACGTGATTTCCATAAACGTGCCTCTCGCGGCCGAATCTAAGAGATTTCTAGAAGAAAATTTCAAACCGGCATAAAAATTTTGTATGATCATCCATAAATTCAAACCATGAGTAGGGCAATTGCGAAGCATCAATTTCATTCTTTCCCAAGATTGGGCAACATTCTCATGATCAAGTTGTTTAAAATTCATAATATCGTTCCTAAGAGTGACAATCTTAGCGGGACGAAAATACTTAGAGATAAAAGCATATTTGCACTTGTTCCAAGAATCAATACTATTTTTAGGCAAAGACGAAAACCAAACTTTAGCACGATCTCTAAGTGAAAACAGAAATAACTTCAATTTAACAATATCATTATCCGTATCTTTCTTCTTTTGCATATCACACAAATCAACAAAGTTGTTTAGATGAGTAGCGGCATCTTCACTAGGAAGGCTGGTGAATTGATCTTTCATAACAAGATTCAGAAAAGCAGTATTGATTTCACAAGACTCGACATCATTAAGAGGAGCAATCAGAGTACTAAGGAAATCATTATTATTGGTATTCGAGAAATCACACAATTTGGTATTATCTTGCGCCATGGCAACAAGTAATCCAACACACAAGAAAACAAAAAAAGGCAAGTGAAAAGAGAGGAGGAGATTGGGAAAGAGAGGGCGAATAAAACGGCAAGGGTGAAGTGGGGGAGAGGAAAACGAGAGGCAAATGGCAAATAATGTAAATGCGAGGGAGATGAGCTTGTGATGGGTACTTGGTATGTCTTGACTTGAGCGAAGACCTCCCCGGCAACGACGCCAGAAATCCTTCTTGCTACGTCTTGAGCTTGCGTTGGTTTTCCTTGAAGAGGAAAGGGTGATGCAGCAATAGTAGCGTAAGTATTTCCCTCAGTTTTTGAGAACCAAGGTATCAATCCAGTAGGAGGCTCCTCAAAAGTCCCACGCACCAACACAAACAAACAAAGAACTCGCAACCAACTCAATAAAGGGGTTGTCAATCCCTTCACGGCCACTTGCGAAAGTGAGATCTAATAGAGATAGTATGATAAGTTAAATATATTTTTGGTATTTTATAATATAGATGCAAATAAAAGTAGATTGGAAGCAAATATGATAAGAGATAGACCCGGGGGCCATAGGTTTCACTAGTGGCTTCTCTCAAGATAGCATAAGTATTACAGTGGGTGAACAAATTACTGTCGAGCAATTGATAGAATAGCGAATAATTATGAGATTATCTAGTCATGATCATGTATATAGGCATCACGTCCGTAACAAGTAGACCGACTCCTGCCTGCATCTACTACTATTACTCCACACATCGACCGACTCCTGCCTGCATCTAGAGTATTAAGTTCATAAGAACAGAGTAACGCCTTAAGCAAGATGACATGATGTAGAGGGATAAACTCAAGCAATATGATATAAACCCCATCTTTTTATCCTCGATGGCAACAATACAATACGTGCCTTGGTGCCCCTGCTGTCACTAGGAAAGGACACCAGAAGATTGAACCCAAAGCTAAGCAGTTCTCCCATGGCAAGAAAGATCGATCTAGTAGGCCAAACCAAACTGATAATTCAAAGAGACTTGCAAAGATAACTCAGTCATACATAAAAGAATTCAGAGAAGATTCAAATATTATTCATAGATAAACTTGATCATAAACCCACAATTCATTGGATCTCGACAAACACACCGCAAAAAGAGTTTACATCGAATAGATCTCCACAAGAGAGGGGGAGAACATTGTATTGAGATCCAAAAAGAGAGAAGAAGCCATCTGGCTAATAACTATGGACCCGAAGGTCTGTGGTAAACTACTCACAACTCATCGGAGGGGCTATGGTGTTGATGTAGAAGCCCTCCATGGTCTATTCCCCCTCCGATGAAGCACCGGCAAAGGCTCCAAGATGGGATCTCGCGGATACAGAAGGTTACGTTGGTGGAAATTGTGTTTACTTGGCTCCCTGGATGTTTTCGGGGTACATAGGCTTATATAGGAGGAAGAAGTATGTCGGTGGCCGCCCGAGGGTCCCACGAGATAGGGGGCGTGCCCTATAGGGGGGAGCGCCCTCCTATCTCGTGGAGCCCTCGGCTGCTTCTTGACTTGCACTCCAAGTCCTCTGGATCTCGTTCGTTCCAAAAATCATGCTCCCGAAGGTTTCATTCCGTTTGGACTCCGTTTGATATTCCGTTTCTTCGAAATACTGAAATAGGCAAAAAACAGCAATACGGGTTGGGTCTCCGGTTAGTAGGTTAGTCCCAAAAATGATATAAATGTGTAAAATAAAGCCCATAAACATCCAAAAGGGGTAATATAATAGCATGGAACAATCAAAAATTATAGATACGTTGGAGACGTATCACAACTCCACCTCATTACCTTATCCTACCCATAAGCTTAAATAGTCTTGATCTCGCGGGTTTTGAGATTGCCGAGTCCTCATGACTCACAGATACTACCACAACAGTTGCAAGTGCCAATGATGCTAGTGTAGGTGATGCTACCAAACTCAAGTGGGAGTTCGATGAGGTCCTTGGCCGTTACTACATGTTTTTTCCTGATGATTAGTAGTGGAGCCCAGTTGGGACGATCGGGGATCTAGCATTTGGGGTTATCTTCTTTTTATTTGGATTTCTCCGTACCCGGACTATGTGTGTACTCTGAATGATGTATGAATTATATGATCTTTGTGTGAAGTGGCGATTGTAAGACAACTCTATTTATCCCTTTCTTGTTCTTTACATGGGATTGTGTGAAGATGACCCTTCTTGCGACAAAACCACAATTCGGTTATGCCTCTAAGTCGTGCCTCGACACGTGGGAGATATGGCCGCATCATGGGCGTGACATAGTGCCTACTTTCTTGTATCACGGCTGGAGGTGGCAGCTGACGGAGGTGCCGGTGCAGCAAAACGTGTGGAAGTAGAAGATGCATGCGGTGTCCACGATGAAGGTCGACCTGCAAAAATTAGTCCGCGCTAATGCATGTCAATACTGCACTTCATGTTCAGCTTTGCAAGCAAGATGGAATAAACGAGTGATATTGTTATACTCCTTATACTCTAAAATGGTGTGAATCTCTTTATTTAATCCACCTATAAAACGTGCAAGCATAGCCTCATTATCCTCAAAAATATCACATCTAATCATGCCAGTTTGTAATTCCTAATTATAGTCCTCTACAAAAACTTTCCCATGTCTCAAACGCTGCAAGTTTTGAAGTAATTCACATTGATAATATGGTGGAACCCAACGAATACGCATAGCAGTTTTCAAAGCAGCCCAAGTAGTAGGAATATTATCATGATATAATCTACAATGTTCAGACAACCAAACAAAAGCAAAACTAGTGAATTCACAAACAACAACAGCAACATGTCTATCCTCGGGATATTGTAAGCATGTGAAACATTGTTCAGTTTCTAACTCCCAAGTAAGATATACATCAAGAATGTATCTACCACAGTGGAATATTCAATTTGAGTTTGGGAATATGGTCATAATCTCGTACCTGAGGTGGTGGTGCAGCCCTACCGTTGCGATTATAAGCATGAGGACAACCTGGTGCTGGTGGTGCTAGCGGTTGCACATAGTTTTGATTTTGATAAACCTCATCCTCATAATAGCCCTCCACCTCTGTAGTAGCAGCAGGAGCTACTGAAGCATCAACAGCAGTAGCAGCGGCACCAGAAGTTTGTCCTGGCTCAAAAGGAACATGATGTGCTCGCCCTACTGGATCCCAGCGTGGAGGTGGTTGTTGATGTTGTTGCAATGGTGCAGCATGCGGGTGGTGGTTGTGGTAGACATGCAAGTACTACATCGAACTTGGCATCCAACTTGGTGTCAATTATCTTCTCAATGTCATCCATCCACTCCAGTGCCTTTTCAAAACTATCGGGGTACACAAACAGGGGTGTTTTTTTCCCTGACTTGTGCATGGACAGCAAACCTCCGTAAGATCAATTTGAAGAAATAGCTCTTTGAAAAATCAGAGGGCGGATCAAGAAGACCAAGACAAGCCAAGGGAAGCAAGACACCACTAAGGGGAAGCCTCCCTTCCGGGGAAGACGAGCCTGGCGAGGTCGAGGTTACTCCAAAGACAAGTCTCAAGACTGCCCCGACAAGCTTGTCGGGGACGCCAAGGGCGGACAACCCCGCCAAGGCTCCACCTCTCCACCTCACAGTGGCGCAAGTCATCAATCGGTGCGGTGTCAAGCCCCCAAGTGACTAGGTGGCTGATTGTTGACACATGGCAGCCACTTACGAAGGAAATCACCTCCAAATAACACTCATCCAGAGACGTGTCGAACAGACAGACAAGAAA
The DNA here is from genome assembly GCA_963921465.1 of Triticum timopheevii. Classification (NCBI taxonomy): domain Eukaryota; kingdom Viridiplantae; phylum Streptophyta; class Magnoliopsida; order Poales; family Poaceae; genus Triticum; species Triticum timopheevii. The sequence goes on along the minus strand of OY997266.1, from coordinate 236,257,324 downwards.
GTGGCCAAACAGCTTGCCGGGCATGCCATGACGTGACACTAAGCAGCACATTTAATGCACTCTGCCTTATCTGAAGAGTTAGGTATGATAGCACTGTTTGCTATCTAATCAGTACACAATGATTGATTTGCCATTGTTGTGACCCCTTGATGTATAAAAGGAGGGCCATGGCAACCATAGAAAGGATTCGGACCATTGTACACTCATACGCACGTAGCTGCTCTCACCCCGAGGCAACCCTGCCGGGTTAGAGCGCCGCGTCTCCACCATGGTCCTCTCATCAATCCACCAAAGTGGGAGTAGGGTTTTATGCCTCGTGGCAGCCTGAACCTGGGTAAAACTGCCCGTGTTATCTCTGTTGTGATGTGCTACGTTCTACGCTCTTTGTGCAATGTGCTCATCCCCCTGCCAAACCACAAGGGGTTGATGGCCCCATAGCTGACCATGGTTTCCCATGACATCTTGGGCGCACCAGGTAGGGGGAGCGCTTGCACGAACCTGAGAAGCGTACGCAATGCATCATCTTCATCATCTTCTTCATCGACGGCTTCATCACCTGTGACGCCCAAGAAAACGGCGGGAGACAAAAGGACGGGGAAGATCAATATCCCTCCCTTGCCTACCCTAGCCAGACCCCAGCGTCTCTCCCTGCCGCAGCTGCTGTGGCGGCAGGAACAAGGAGTGGTAGCGGCATGGCTGCCCCGAACGGTTTAGGCAGCATGGCTGCCATGTAGGGCCCGTTCAGGAAAAGAGCAAGATGCAAGGACACAAGGTTTCTCTCTCCGCCACTCTCGCTTATCAACAATCAATTTACAATTGGTCTAGTGTCATCGATGTCAGTGAGCCCACGCAATACTTGGTCTAGCATTTACCCTACATAGGGAAATCCTGAGTGGAGCGCCGGTGCGAATCCATTGATCGACGCCCTGGTAAGTACGCTCTGGCAAGGCCTTCTGCATTGGTGTGACCTTTGCGCCAGCTGCTGCCATATTGTTTGAAAAGCATGAGGAGGAGGAGAGAGATACCGGTTGTGCCATGTATCATGCCCTACTTCCCGCAAGAAGCATATGGTTCCAAACGGTACCTGCCGGGAGACGAGAAACAGTACCACGAGCCCATCCTCCTGAGGACGTGCGAGTGCGACAAGCGTGAAGGAAATATGCCCTAGAGGCAATAATAAAGTTATTATTTATTTCCTTATATCATGATAAATGTTTATTATTCACGCTAGCATTGTATTAACCGGAAACATAATACATGTGTGAATACATAGACAAATATAGTGTCACTAGTATGCCTCTACTTGACTAGCTCATTGAATCAAAGATGGTTAAGTTTCCTAGCCATAGACATGAGTTGTCATTTGATTAACGGGATCACATCATTAGAGAATGATGTGATTGACTTGACCCATTCCGTTAGCTTAGCACTTGATCATTTAGTATGTTGCTATTGCTTTCTTCATGACATATACATGTTCCTATGACTATGAGATTATGTAACTCCCGTTTACCGGAGGAACACTTTGTGTGCTACCAAACATCACAACGTAACTGGGTGATTATAAAGGTGCTCTACAGGTGTCTCCGAAGGTACTTGTTGATTTGACGTATTTCGAGATTAGGATTTGTCACTCCGATTGTCGGAGAGGTATCTCTGGGCCCTCTCGGTAATGCACATCACTATAAGCCTTGCAAGCAATGTGATTAATGAGTTAGTTGCGGGATGATGCATTACATAACGACTAAAGAGACTTGCCGGTAACAAGATTGAACTAGGTATTGAGATACCAACGATCGAATCTCGGGCAAATAACATACCGATGACAAAGGGAACAACGTATGTTGTTATGCGGTTTGACCGATAAAGATCTTTGTAGAATATGTAGAAGCCAATATGAGCATCCAGGTTCCGCTATGGTTATTGACCAGAGACGTGTCTCGGTCATGTCTACATAGTTCTCGAACCCATAGGGTCCAGACACTTAACGTTTGGTGATGATTTGTATTATGAGTTTATGTGTATTGATGTACCGAAGGTAGTTCGGAGTCCCGGATGAGATCGGGGACATAACGAGGAGTCTCGAAATGGTCAAGACGTAAATATCGATATATTGGACGACTATATTCGGACATCGGAAAGGTTTCGAGGATTCGGGTATTTATCGGAGTACCGGAGAGTTACGGGAATTCGCCGGGGAGTATATGGGCCTTATTGGGCCATACGGGAATAGAGGAGAGGGGCCAAAAGGAAGGAGGCGCCCCCCGCCCCCCCCCCCCACTCTGGTCCGAATTGGACAAGGGGTGCAGCCCCCTTTTCCTTCTTCCTCTCCCCCTCTTTCCTTCTCTCCTACTCCAACAAGGGAAGGAGGAGTCCTACTCCCGGTGGGAGTAGGACTCCCCCCTTGGCCCTCCCTCCTCCTAGGCAGGCTGCCTCCCCCCTTGCTCCTTTATATACGGGGGCAGGGGGGCACCTCTAGACACAACAATTGATCATTGATCTCTTAGCCGTGTGCGGTGCCCCCTCCACCATATTCCACCGCGGTAATATCGTAGCGGTGGTTAGGCAAAGCCCTGTGTCGGTAGCATCATCAACACCGTCATCACGCCGTCGTGCTGACGGAACTCTCCCGCAAAGCTCTGCTAGATCGGAGTTCGTGGGACGTCATCGAGCTGAACGTGTGCAGAACTCGGAGGTGCCGTGCGTTCGGTACTTGGATCGGTCGGATCGTGAAGACGTACGACTACATCAACCGCGTTGTCATAATGCTTCCGCTTATGGTCTACGAGGGTACGTAGAAAACACTCTCTCCTCTCATTGGTATGCATCACCATGATCTTGCGTGTGCGTAGGTAAATTTTGAAATTACTACGTTCTCTAACAAAGCGGCCACGGTCGGAGGGAGCGGGAGGGAGCAAGGACAAAAGATAAGTCCATGTCATTGTTGCTCCCTTATAGATTTAGGGATATGTATTTGTTTATCCCTTGGGTACCCAAGTGTTCGTATGAAGAAATCCTTCACGAGGTGGCACCTTTGCTCCATTCCGGGCCTACTCATGGAATGGGCAGCTGCGTTAGAAACTACTAAGGAAAAACCTGTCGGGACACATCCACGCCAAGATGAATGTTAAGTGCCCGACCCTTACGACAATCATGGCAATATGATACCGGCAAGCAACCATAACATGCACAGAGATTAAGCATACAAACACCATTGGGTAAACTCAAAGGGGATAAACACATAATTAAAGATTAAGCAAAGCATCAGTTTCACACAAGCATAAACGATACGATGTCTAAACACAGGACATGCATCATGTTTTGTTGTAGGACATCGCAGTGGCAAGGATAGTTCAAGGCCGGTCCGGATGACTGTAGGCGATAGTCCTCAGAACCATGAGGAGGGAATTGCAGGCAAGCTTCCGAGATTTAGTCATGAAGCGGCCGGTCCTTCCCTCCTCATGCACCTTCAGCTTTTCGATCAGCTCATTGAAGAAGACCCCTATCTTGATGCTGGGGACCTCCTGCTTCCTGGCCGAGAAGACTGGCCCTTCCATGCCCATCGTTGTAGTTTGGGCAGTGAGACGCTCGGCAATGTCAATCAAGCTCTTAATCCAGAGAGTCGACCTGCTCGGAATGATTCGCTACTTGTCCTCTACATCCTTCCAAAGACGCCTTGTGGTATCTAGGTCTTTTGTCTGCTGCTGCTCACGGTCCCCGCTGGATTCTAGCGAGCTCTCCATGGTGCCCATCTTGGCCTTCAAGTCTTCAATGGAGTTGTTGGTAGTCTCAAGGCCTTGGATCTTGGAGGAGAACTGCGATTGTATATCCTTTAGAAGGGTCTCTGCTTTCTGCACCTCCTCCTTGAGGGTCGTGACCTCCTAGGCGCTCCTGGCAAGCTCTTCGGTCAGCTTGGCCACCTGTTGGTAGAGGTCGGTCTTGGCAGTGGATGCAGTAGCACGGTCATCAGCGCTTCTTCAGTTGGGTAGCAAAATCAGAAGTGAGGTCATCTAGGGCGGCCTTGTGCTTGTCCTCTAGCTCCTTGGTGCGCTACTGCCTGAGGGCTTCCAGATCGGTCGTCCTTGGTGTGGATGCTGGCCTTGAGCTTCTCCTCCCGACAAGAGATATTATGCTCCTTGGCGTCAAAAAGTGCCTTGCACTCCGCCAGGCGGGCCTCCCAGGTAATAACATCCTCCCTCACCATCGAGATTGTCTCCTTTTGCCTCATCTGGACCTGGAACTGCTTACCGTGCCAGTCGCGGAGCTCGTTGCCTTTGTCCCTCAACTACTAGTCCACCTTGTAGGCGGACTTGCGCTGCTCCTTGAGCACCTGCCATTTCTGGCTGTGCCGGCCCTGCATCTCCTTAATGCATGCCGCCATGGACTCCAGGAAAGATAAGTCCATCGCGATAGTGACAGAATCATCTGCCTCGTTGACCCCTTGTTACAGCGATGCTAGAATATGCTGGAGCTCTTCATCAAGTTTCGTGCTCGTCGCCACTGACAAGCCGGGGGCTCCGATCCTAGGCTACGAAAGCACCAGCGCCAGCTGACTCAAAGATGGTTGATAGGCTCCCTCCACGGTACCAAATGAGGGGAGGGGATCCATGGTTTGGAGGCGGATTTTCTCCTCAACCGTCACCCCCGCCCCTAGCACGCTATCGGGAATCCGCTCCATTTCCACCAGGGACTCCTGAGCATTCCCGGCAGCATCTCCCTGCCCCTCTGCGACAGCAATCTTGGCAGCTTCATCCGTGGCGTCTCTCCCTATGTTGGCTAATTCTTCCAGCAGTTCACGCTCTTCGGCCTGAGGGACTGCAAGCGAAGACAACAAGCAATAATAAAGAAGCAGAAGTATTAGAGAGCCAGAAGCATGGGGCGAGATGGTAAAAAAAGCGGGGGAAGAGGAGAAAATGAATTATCCGGGAAGGTCTATCGAGAGGAAGCCTCAGTTTCCCCGGCAACATCAGTTACCGGGCCATGATTTTCGTCCCCTTCCGATTCAACCACAGCGTCGTCCTGGGAAAGTTCTCCTATGGAAGCCATTGTCGGTGGTTCCTTGACTTGATCGGTGAGCGGGGTAAGCCCCTCTTGAAGGTGCTTGCCCTGATTCATCTCTCCCCCTCCTCCAGCCGAGGAGGTTGGGAGCTCTCCTACATGACTACCCACTGGAGGGGCCAATCCTGTGCTCTCATGCTGGGGGCTGAGCTGGGGGCTTGGCAATGGGTCGTTCGTGCTGCTCCCCTCCAGGCCCGTGTCCTCCACAGTCTTTGGCAACCCCACACGCCTGAGCCGTTTGGACCGGTGGATGAGAGTCTCTGTCTCCTCCTCCTCCCTGTCAACGGCAGCAAGCAATACCCTTCAGGCACATTTGGGTGCGATAGATCATGGCTCTCCCACCCACCTCCTCCCTCTCCACCACCACCACCACCGGAGCCCTACCTCACCCACCACGGCGATCATGATCTCTAGGAGGGCATCATGGATGGTCTACTCCGTTGGGATTTCAACCTCGGCCTCAAGGTCGAGGATCAGGTTCGTAAGAGGTTCAGATCCACAGTGCATTTTTCTCCATCTCCCAACACCAAGGAATTCTTTTTGGTGGTCACTTTCTCCTCAACCTCCTTCCCCCTCTCCTGTGATTCGGTTGGGTTGGCCTTGCAATGTTGTATTGGGGGCCTTGCGTCTGGTTTCAATGTGTCCCATCTTGGTGCAAAAAGTTTTTGTTTCTCAGTGGCATCAAACAAAGTTGGTCATTTTATCTATGCCCTAAGGGATAGAATTTGGCCAGACTTTGTCTGCCATTTTGGGTTATTCAAGCAACCTTGGACGGCTCCATGGGATAATTCTGATCGTTGGGGTACACCGCATGAAATCAGTGAATTATGGTCTCGTGATCCTAAAGGTATTCGGTCTAACCTGGGTTTTCTTGAGCAAAGTGCTTCCAAAGATATTTCTTCTAATAGTGAACTGGCGAAGTTTGGTTTCTCAAAACCTTCATCTATAAATTTGCTTAATGCTTCTGAAGAAGTCGATTATCTAGTCTTAGATGATCAGCAAGGCCAGGATGAACTGCCGATCATTGCTACGGTGCATTTTGGTTGTTTGGAAATTCCCCTTTCTTCGGGAAACTATAATTTTCATTCCAAACAATTCATTGGTAAGGATCGCAGAGAGAGCAATTGGCGGGACATTCCTTCTGCTGTTTTGGAACATATCTTGGATCTCCGGCAAGCTCATTATGAGGAGACAAGCATCCAGCAAATCTGTGACTTGATTGACTTACCGCCTACGAAAACCATTCACTCTTTGTTGGGGCGATGCTCTAGATGCTGGGCCCAGGGTCATCGGGCGGCCCAGTGCGATGCGAAACTCTGTGACTCGTGTCATAATTTTGAGAGGGCATGCTTCTATGTGAGGATGTCCACGGTCCAGCCCACTAAGGTTTGTACCCTTTGCAACAACCCGGCCCACAGGAGGGATGCCTGCCCAGGTCTGTTTTTCTGCACCCGTTGCTCCTGCTTGGGCCATGACTCACTATCCTGCTTCGAGGGAAAGAGTTTGCGATTATTTTGGCGCAAGAAGAAGACGGAGCGGCAACATATCTCCTCCACAAATTCTATGCACAGGACACATAAGAGGAAATCTCACTTCCCAAAAATTAAACGGATTTGGCGACCAAAAACGAGGCAAGAATCTGGGGCCCTTCCGCGAAATGCTATTGGTTTGACGCCTCCACTTCCACCTCCTCGCCACTTCCCTGTTCTGCCACCCCTATCGACCAACGAGCAGCAAGGCAGTTCTCTCTGCAATCCACCACTGACGGCTGCTGCTTCAAGTGCGTCCGACCCCGCTCCCATGGTCAACTTCCCGGTCTGCCCCTTCCAGTTCGTGCCGATGGGAGCCCAGATCGAGCGAGGACCAGACAATCGCCTTGCGCGGAATATGATTGTGGTTGAGGACCCACTGCTCAGCCATGAAAGGTACGCCATTGTCACTGCTACCCCTTCGGTTCCTGATTTTCAGAAGCAGTTGGTGCTAAATGAAGTTGTCTGCATCATGTTTGAGGATTTCCATCTTGAAGTTCCCAATTCCTTTGTGTACCCCATTGGGGTTGGCATGGTTGCATTTGCGGATGTTGCCCTTAGAGACCAATTTATCCAGGAAAGTCCTCATCAGTTAGATCCTGTGGATGAGGACATGACCTTCTCTTTTGTGCCTCATGACGAAGGAGAGAATATGCATCTCTGCCCCTTTTAGTATACTGCTTGGGTTCTGTTCCTGGCGTTCCCTATGGATTATCAGACAGATCACTACATCAATAAGGCGGTCTCTTGTTTTGGTAAACTTGATCTTTGGCACAGACCGGGGCAGAACAAAGAGAGGGTTCTTGTTCGAGTTCTCATCAATGACATCGCGCTGGTGCCACACAGTCTGGTTGTCAAACGTACCAGCACCCTCCCAGGCATGGGCAGATCCTGGTTAGTTCTAGTTTATATTCTCAACGGCAGGGATGTCCTCCCAGGGCTTGTTGGCAACGAGGATGAGGCCCCACCTATGAATGCATCACCACATCCATATGAACTTCCCTACCTAACGGCTGCTCAACAGTGGCTGCTTGATCACCAACAGTTGATGCAGCAACAGATTGATGCTGCTTGGGAACAGCAGGTTCCTCCACAACAGCAAATGCAGAATGATGGCTGGGGGGTTTGGCCAGTGGCACCCGCACCTTACAGAGGGTTCAGTTTCAGAACTCTGTTTCAATACTCTGGCCCATCGCTCATGGATGGAGTAGAGCAGGAGAACAACTTTTCTGATGATCCCTAGGATGAATGGTCAGTTTACTCGGAGATGGAGGAAGCTGTTGATGCTCTCATCAATGGCAGACAAGTCTCTGGAGCCCGTTTTGTACGTGCTGCAGGTTCCTCCCATACTCTGATGGTGAGTGAAGAGGAAGGCTGGGTGTTTCTCGAGCTCCTCTAGGTAATCTCTCTTGGCAGGTTTACTCGCTGCATAGAAGGACCTGAACTTTGCTCTGCACCCGTGCTGTTCCAGGGCTGCCTGCCTTTAAACCCTCTTGCTTTCTTTGCTGCTGTAGTCCGGGCTGCTGTTTCAGTTAGGCGTGCTGAGGATGTTCCCGCTGGCCCCTTGGCAATCCGCTTTGATATGCCTGTTATCATTCCGTCTGAAATCTGGGAAAGGCATGTGACACAACTTTCAGTACCTGCTTTGGACTGTGATGGCCTGCTGCTTGCTTTAACTGATGAAGCTCATGTCTCTCTAATGGCTGAAAGTTCGACTGGCATATCCAACACCCAATATCTTCAGAAGATGGTGGAGGCGGAGACAGCCCCCATTGACACTGCTTGCCTGCGATGCAGCTCCCGCTCCATGAAATATGATGGCTTCAGAGTTCCACAGGTCACTAATGTGAAGAAGACCAAGTCCAAGGTCAAACCGAGGGGTGCGCCCTCAGTTGTCTGCTCTTCCACTGCCACGGCTCCTTGCACCAAACTGCTGGCCACAACCCCTCCCGCATCGGATGATCAGGTACCCCCACCAACTTCCATCCAACAGCTTCAATATGTTGGCTCTGTGATGTGTGGAATCCCACCTGCTGATCTTACTCCTCAGAAGCTCCTCGTGGGCGAACAAGAGAGGGCCGATCCGAAGCTGAATTAGGACGGATGTCGCCAAATAAACAGTGGAATGTGTTATGCTGGAACGTGCGTGGAATCAACTCTGAAGAGAAACAGCTGGCGATTCGTAATGCTATCGACGTTAGTGGGTGTTCAGTTATTTGTCTCCAAGAAACTAAATGCGTCTCTTTTGATGCTTCGTATGTGAAGCTGTTTTGTCCTAAAAATTTGATATGTTCGAATTTGTGCCGTCTGTTGGGACTTCTGGTGGTCTTATCACCGGTTGGATGAGCTCTATGTTTTCTGGTGTGAGAATCTTTTGTGAATCTTTTGCTCTTGGGGTCAAGCTCACCTCGACTCAATCTAATGACTCGTGGACATTAGTCAATATCTATGTCCCTTGCGTTGATCCCAACAGATCTATATTCACTATGTGGTTGTTCGACCTTGATATCCCAAACAGTGAAGACTGGCTCATCCTTGGTGATTTTAACTTATTCGTGCTCCAGATAACCGTAACAGGGGCGGGGGTGATGCTAATGATATGTTGCTCTTTAATGAATTCATCAGAAGGCAATCCCTCATTGAGCTCCTGATCAAGGGCCGCTCGTTTACCTGGAGCAACATGCAGTCAGACCCGTTGCTTGAACTGTTAGATTGGCATTTTACTTCAGTTAACTGGGCTGTGAAATATCCCAACACAGTCGTTATGCCCCTGGGTAAGCCGACCTCTAACCACGTACCCTGCTACGTGAGCATCCAATCTAAAATACCAAAATCCAAACTATTCCGTTTTGAGGATTATTGGATCCATCAGCCTGGATTCTTCGACGTGGTAAGTAGATCATGGGCTAAACGCTGTCACGCTTCGAACGTAGCCACAATGCTGTGTAAAAAGCTCAAGATGTTGCGGTATGATCTCAAGCAGTGGAGCAGAAAAAACTCCAAACTCTCGATGCTCATCGATAACTGCAACAAAACCCTCCTGGAGATTGATGGCCTAGAGGGAAGGAGGAGACTGTCGATCCCCGAGACCAATTTCAGGTTGATCCTGAAACATCATCTCCTCCACTTACTGGACTGCAAAAAACAGTATTGGAAAAAGCGTTGTACCGTCAGATGCTTCAAATTTGGGGACGGCAATACCAAATTTTTCCACAGAGTAGCCACTGAACGATATCGCAGGAACAGTATTGCCTCTCTCCGTCTACGAGATGACTCAATAATCCATGATCACGTCGGAAAGGAGGCGGTGCTTTTTCAAGCTTACAAGGAAAGACTTGGCTGTTCTGATAAAACTAGCATGAAGTTTGACCTGCCTCGGATCATCAAAAAAGTTGAGGATCTTCAGGATCTGTCTATCCCATTCACACGCAAGGAGATAGACCAAGTGATCAAAGGGATGCCCGTGGACCGTGCTCCAGGCCCTGATGGCTTTAGTGGCAGCTTCATCAAGTCATGTTGGCACATTATCAAAGAGGACTTTTATCGTCTCTGTTTTGATTTTCATGCAGGTACGCTAGACCTCGAGAGTCTAAATACTGGGTTTATCACCCTCTTCCCTAAGATCCAGTCGCCTGAAACTGCGAATGATTATCGCCCAATAACTTTGTTGAACTGCTGCCTTAAGATTCTGACAAAGCTGCTAGCAAACCATCTGCAACGCGTCGTTATCAAGATCATCCACCGAAATCAGTATGGTTTTTTGAAAGGACGGTTGATTCAAGACTGTGTTGCTTGGGCGTATGAATTCATTCATCAGTGCCAAGCATCGGGGCGGCAGATTGCGATACTGAAGCTAGACTTCGCTAAAGCGTTCGACACGATCGAACATGCCCCGATGATGGACATCATGAAGTGTATGGGTTTTGATGACCGATGGCTTGTGTGGATTAAATGCATGTTCTCGTCGGCTAAATCCTTTGTTCTCCTTAATGGGACGCCGGGGAGACAATTCTTCTGCCTGCGTGGTGTGCACCAAGGTGATCCGCTTTCTCCTCTTATCTTCGTGCTCGCGGCTGATCTGCTGCAAGCGGCCATCAACGACGCATACAGAGCCGATGCTATCCAGCTGCCCATCCCCGCCCGAAATGAGGACTACCCCGTGATCCAGTACGCCGACGACACAATATTGGTGTTGCCCGCTGATGAGATTCAGGTCGATACCATCAAAACCATCCTGCAAGACTATGCATCCTCGGTGGGCTTGTAGATCAATTTTCAGAAGTCCACACTTATCACTGTCAACACGGCGGCGGACTTTACCTTGCGTTTGGCACAGGTGTTCGGCTGCACGGTTGGCTCTATGCCATTTACGTACCTTGGGATGCCCATGGGCACAGCCCGGCCGTCTGTCGCAGACCTCATGCCTCTTGTCTCATCGGTTGAGCACAAGCTCTCTACGGCTGCCTCACTTCTTGATCTGGGCTCAAAACTGACACTGGTCAACTCCGTGATCACCTCCCTGGCAATCTACGCGATGTGCTCAATCAGGTTGCCACCAAAGATCCTTCATCACTTGGATAAGCTACGGCGATATTGCCTCTGGGCCAAGAACACCGACGCTGGCCTAAAGACTCTCTCCCTGGCGGCCTGGGACCTAGTGTGCAGACCGAAACACAAAGGGGGGCTCGGCGTCATCGACCTGAATATCCAAAATCAGGGCCTGTTGCTCAAGCAGTTGCACAAGTTCCATAACCGCATGGAGATTCCGTGGGTTGAGCTCATTTGGGAAACCTACTACGAGGGTTTGGTCCCGCATGCTTTGGATCCCTGTGGATCGTTCTGGTGGAGGGATGTCATGAGCCTGGCTCCTATTTATAGGGGCATCACGACCGTTGTGGTGCGTAACAGGAGCTCGACCCTTTTCTGGGAAGATGATTGGCATGGTGGCATTCTAGCCGACAGCCACCCCGGCTGTTCTCCTCTCTAAACATGAAGATGCCTTCGTGCAAGGACTCTTGACTTTGCCAACGCTCGGTCAAAACTTTCACCTGCCTTTGTCAACTCAAGCTAGGGATGAGCTCGAGGCCTTGCAAGCCGCCCTGTCCTCGTTGGTGCTCACCGAAGGAAGCGATGCTTGGCGTCCGGTTTGGGGCTCGGAGGGGCTCGCCTCCAGCAAGTTCTACCTGCACTGTTTTCGGCACGAGGTAGCGGATGAGGCGTTTGCATGGGTCTGGAAAGCAAAGTGCACCAACAAATGGAAAGTGTTTGGGTGGCTGCTTCTTGCGGACAGACTAAACACTTGTGGGTTGCTCAAAAGAAAACACATGAAGCTGCGGGATGATGACTACACGTGCCTTCTTTGCCGTCGGCCGCCCGAGGAAACTGTGGAACACCTGTTTTTTCAGTGTGAGTTCAGTCGGGCATGTTGGGAGAAGCTGGGGATCATTTTGCCAAGTCAGGGCAATCAGGTGCAACTCTTGCATGCAACTAGAAGCTCGTGGAACGGGCCCATGTTCATGGATATCTTCATTGTTGCTTCATGGAGCCTTTGGAAGGAACGAAACAGCAATCATTTTAGGGGGGTGATGCCGACCGTTGATGGGTGGGCCAAAAGATTCAAACTAGATTTTGGCATGATGAGACATAGGATCAAAGATGCCTTAGTGCCATTTGTTGATAGGGTGATTAGCCTAGTCTAGTCCCCTCCCCCTATACCCTTGTTGTATAGGACTCCTACTCTGCCCCACCATGTAACCTCTCTCTCATGTAATCTTGTGTGTTGAGTTGTAATACAAAGTCAGTGGGGGGTTGCCCTCACTGTCCCAAGCCTTCAAAAAAACGGCGGCAAGCAAGATCAATCAACAACAGTAAGCAGGCATACTGAAACTACTGCGAGAAAAGAGGAGTGGTCTTCCTTACTCTTCGTCAACGAGGTTGGAGCCCAGCTTGAACTCCACGGGTGGCGATGGAGCCCCGCTTCTCTTATGGACCAGAGGGACGGAGCTTCTCGACAGCTTTGAGTCTTGCTAAGGCACATGGGGCTCTGATGAGGACGAGCTCTACGAGGAGCTCGAGCTGGACTAGGGGCTAGAGTCAACTCCCGCAGTCGTCGATCGCTTGGCGGGAGGAGTTTTAGCCCCGGTGAGACAAGAGGACTGTCGGTGCATCGCATCCAGCTTGCTGCCCTTGGAGGAAATCTTCTTCATCTTCTTGGTGGCAGGCGCAGGATCGGGAACCACTGCTCCCCGGTTGGCTACCTGCCTGCGGGGGTGCTGGTCTAAGACTGGCTCAGGGGCTTGAGGGTCTGCCGCGAGCCACTCCTCCTCGAGCCCCTCTGCCTCCTCAACCCCCTCTTCCTCGTGGGCCTCTGCTGCCACAGTATGCAGAGCCTCAATCCTAGAAGGCTCGTCCCCGGCAGGCTTGCCCCCGGCAGGATCGTCCCTCGTAGCCTCCTCTGAGGCTTGCGCCTAGTTTCTCTCATGGGAGGAGCCTTCGTCCTCAACCTCCCCCTTCTCCTGCACTGTCTCCTCGGCCCTTGCCTTTTCCACGGTCGAAATGCCCTGTCCTCCTCGAGCCGCCTCCTGATGTACACCTCCTCCATTGTGGAGGTGCGCTTGTACATGTTGGTTTCCACCTTGGTAGCCCTTTCCACCAGGATGGAGGACCACGCGAGCTCTTCGTTGAGCTCGGGCGGCTGCCAATCACCCGAGACTCCATGAGCATTGTAGTATGGCATCCATTTCAGGATCTGGTCCCTGGCAGAATTGATGTTCAGTGGGATGGCGTTTGTCGGCAACTTGAATAGCCCAAAGCTGCCGAACAGTTTGTCGCACAACCAAGCATGATCATAGACCAACAGATTGTTGGTTAGGCAAGGGAGCAACCTCATCCTATCTGCAGGATCTCCATACTATTACGCGAACCTGTCCCTCTTCTACAGAGGCGCAATGCAGCGTCGAAGGAAGTCGGCCCCCACATGCCCAATGGTTAGCCCAGCAGCCTTTAGGCGGGTGATCCTGTCTATTGTCAGGCGAAGCCTATCGTCGATGAGGCCAAATTCTTTCCACACATTGTCTCACACAACACACTCTTCCCGTGCCTGGTAGACCGGGGCTTTCTCATCTTGGATCCAGCACCAATCTCCCCTTCATTCCTCCCATCTACCACTCTGCTATCCGGTGAGGTAACCCTAGTTCTCCCTTGCCACCCGAGGCATCCAACTTATGTTCCCGGAACGATGAGCTTTGTTCTCCACCGAGGAACAAAATAGTGCATGAACAAGTCGACATTGGGGGCGACTGAGGGAGTCCTGGGTTACGGGGTCCTCGGACAGCCGGACTATGTACTTGTGTCGGACTGTTGGACTATGAAGATAAAAGATTGAAGACTTCGTCACGTGTCCGGGTGGGACTCTCCTTTGCGTGGAAGGCAAGCTTGGCAATTCGGATATGTAGATCTCCTTCTCTGTAACCGACTCTATGTAACACTAGCCCCCTCCGGTGTCTATATAAACTGGAGGGTTTAGTCCGTAGGACAACAACAATCATTATCATAGGCTAGCTTCTAGGATTTTGCCTCTACGATCTCGTGGTAAATCAACTCTTGTAATACTCATATCATCAAGATCAATCAAGCAGGAAGTACGGTATTACCTCCATCGAGAGGGCCCGAACCTGGGAAAACATTGTGTCCCCCGCCTCCTGTTACCATTAGCCTTAGATGCACAGTTCGGGACCCCCTACCCGAGATCCGCCGGTTTTGACACCGACGTTGGTGCTTTCACTGAGAGTTCCACTGTGTCGTCACGGTAAGGCTTGATGGCTCCTTCAATCACCAATCACGATGCGATCCAGGGTGAGGTTTTCCTCCCCGGACAGATTGTCGTGTTCGGCGGCTTCGCACTGTGGGCCAACTCGCTTGGCCATCTGGAGCAGATCGATAGCTACGCCCCTGGCCGTCAGGTCAGGTTTGGAAACCTGAACTATACCGCTGACATCCGCGGAGACTTGATCTTCGATGGATTCGAGCCCATGACAGGTGTGCCGAATAGTCACGATGATCATGACTTAGATCTGCCATTGGACGGTGTTCAGGAGATCACACCTGTAGCTGCCCCGGCTATTAATTCGGAGCAGATCGCGCCATCCAAGGATGGGTGGATAGACCCCTCCACGGAGGCCGCACACTCAGCGGCGTTAGAGCCGAATACAGACTTCGCTTCCAATGAGGTCTGTGTCATCGGACCCTCAGACTCTACTCCGGCCATAGGCTCCGAACCACTTACATCCGTGCCTATCAAATCTGATTGGGCACCGATCATGGAGTCTACCTCTGTGGATATCTTTCAGCACTCACCCTTGGGCGACGTGCTAAATTCACTAAATATCTCGCCTTGTCAGGAGACTCTTGGACGAACTATGTCCGGCTTAAGCGGGAAGTGGACGACAAAGAAATTCGTTTCCCACCCACCACCCAGTTGGTAGCCACTGTTGATGACTTAACAGACATGCTTGATTTTTACTCCAAAGACATCGACGGTACGGATGACGATGCCGGAAAAAAACAGAAACCACCGCCCACAGTGCGCTGGACGGCCACCTCATTGTATGATATATACATGGTGTACACACCCCAAGAAAACAACGGCGAGGAATGGAAGGATACAACGGAGGATAATCCTCTTGAGAAGCAACCAAAGCGACGACGTCGGCGCCGCTCTAAATCCCGCCATAGTAAAAACAGCAATAATAGCGCAAGAAGGAATAATACCCTGGTCGACTCCAAAGGTAACGACGATCCCATGGACCCAGTGATGGAGCAGGATGAGCCAGGGGATGGCGAACATAGTCCGGGACCGCTGTCCGATCATAGCGATAGCGGAGATAAAACTCATAAACTTGTCTCCGGAGAGGAGAACAGTCCGGACGACGATGCACTCATCATCCCGGAAAGGCAATTAGAACACGAGAACCTCCACAGAAGGCTTATCGCCACCGCGAGGAGCTTGAAGAAGCAGAAGCAAAGGCTCAAGGCAGCGCAGGATACACTCAACCGCAGCTGGAACAAAGTGCTCGACGCCGAAGAAAAATACGGTGGCGATCGCCACACAAAGAGCTACCCAAAACGCAAGCTGCTGCCCGAATTCGACGACGAGGCTACAGAGCCCGTTCCGCCAAAAAATAATACGGTCGATCCTCTAGACCGACCACCCCGTGGCCACGACAGGGCGGCTAATGACGCGCACATAAGTTAGCACGCGATTTATGTGAGCACCTGGACAAAAAAGCCGGTATGGCCAGGTCCATCTATGGACCTAGGAAGCATGCTCCAGCGCAGGATCACGGCCACAAAAATGACTATACTGATCGAATAACAGCTCGGAATCAAAACCGAACACTACAACCGTCGGAAGCATGCCATGACAAATCCAAATACAGGGGTGCCGCACACCCCCTGTGTTTCACCGATGAGGTGCTGGATCATGAATTTCCAGAAGGATTTAAACCCGTAAACATAGAGGCATACGACGGAACGATAGACCCTGCAGTCTGGATTGAGGACTTTATTCTTCACATCCACATGGCTCGCGGAGATGATCTCCACGCCATCAAATAGCTTCCCCTCAAGTTGAAAGGACCAGCTCGGCACTGGTTGAAAAGCCTCCCCGAAAACTCAATTGGAAGTTGGGAAGAACTTGAGGATGCTTTCAGGGCTAATTTTCAAGGGACCTATGTCCGGCCTCCGGATGCGGACGATTGAAGTCACATAATCCAACAACCCGGAGAGTCAGCCCGTAAGCTTTGGAACAGATTTCTCACCAAGAAAAATCAAATCGTCGACTGCTCGGATGCCGAAGCCTTAGTGTCTTTCAAGCACAGTATCCGGGACAAATGGCTTGCCAGACACCTCGGCCAGGAAAAGCCAAGGACAATGGCAGCTCTAACAAGCCTTATGACCCGCTTTTGCACGGGCGAGGACAGTTGGTTGGCCCGCAGTTGTACCAGCGACCCAGGCACATCCGAAATCAGGGACGGCAATGGGAAGTTGCGACGCAATAAAAACAAGCATCGAAACAATGAAGGCAGCCTGGAAAACATGGCGGTAAACGCCGGATTCAGGGGCTCTCAACCCGGTCAACAGAAAAAGCCATTTAAAGGCAGCAGAGATGGACCGTCTAGCCTAAACAAAAGTCTAGATAGATTATGTCAGATCCATGGCACCCCCAAGAAACCTGCAAATCACACCAATAGAGAATGCTAGGTCTTCAAGCCGGCCGGCAAGCTAAACGCCGAACACGAGGGGAGGGAGACGCCAAGTGAAGACGAGGACGAGCCTCGCCAGCCGAACACAGGGGGACAGAAAAAATTTCCACCAGAAGTCAAAACAGTGAACATGATTTACGCAACTCACATACCGAAGAGGAGGCGCAAACGCGCACTCCGAGATGTATACGCTGTTGAACCCGTCGCCCCCAAATTCAACCCATGGTCGGCCTGCCTGATCACTTCCGATCGCAGGGATCACCCGACTAGTATTCAGCATGGAGGTTTGGCTGCCTTGGTGCTCGACCCAATAATTAACGGATACCATCTCACCCAAGTCCTTATGGACGGAGGCAGTAGTCTTAATCTGATATATGAGGACACTGTCCGCAAAATGGGGATAGACCCGTTAAGAATCAGCCAAAGCAGTACTACCTTTAGAGGAGTAATACCAGGCGTAGAGGCCCGCGGTATGGGCTCTCTAACATTAGAGGTTGTATTCGGCTCTCCTAAAACTTCCGAAGCGAAGAACTAATCTTCGACATCGCTCCATTCCAAAGCGGCTACCATGCACTACTCAGAAGAACGGCCTTCGTTCGTTTCAATGCAGTTCCACATTACGCTTATCTTAAAGTTAAGATGCCCGGTCCACGTGGTGTCATCACAATTAGCGGAAATACAGAGCATTCCTTACGTGCGGAAGAATATGTGGCGGCTCTAGCAGCTGAACCACTGAACGGCCTCTCCAACCAGAATAAATGATCGGTCGTCAAGACCATGGACATGGTTAGACGTGTACGGCGGACTACTAGTTGTGGCAGCTCAAATAAACTTGAGCTTGGGTCAATGGATATACCCCCATTGTTGGGGAACGTTGCACAAAATAAAAAAATTTCCTACGTTCACCAAGATCAATCTATGAGTTCATCCAGCAACGAGAGAGGGGAGTGCATCTACATACCCTTGTAGATTGCGAGCGGAAGCGTTCAAGAGAACGGGGTTGAGGGAGTCGTTCACGTCGTGATCCAAATCACCGGAGATCCTAGCGCCGAACGGACGGCACCTCCGCGTTCAACACACATACGGTCAGCGTGACATCTCCTCCTTCTTGATCCAGCATGGGGGAAGGAGAGGTTGATGAAGATCTAGCAGCACGACGGCGTGGTGGTGGATGCAGCAGGGATCTGGCAGGGCTTCGCCAAGCGTCTACGGGAGGGAGAGGTGTAGCAAGGGGAAAGGGAGGCGCCAAGATGCAGGGTCTGGCTGCCCCCCTCCCCCCTCTTTATATAGGGTCCCCAGGGGGGTGCCGGCCCTAGGAGATGGGATCTCCTTAGGGGGGCGGCGGCCAAGGGGGGAACTTGCCACCCAAAGCAAGTGGAGGCGCCCCCTCCCCTAGGGTTCCCAACCCTAGGCGCAGGAGTGCCCAAGGGGGGGCGCACCAGCCCACCAGGGGCTGGTTACCCTCCCACTTCAGCCCATGGGGCCCTCCGGGATAGGTGGCCCCACCTGATGGACCCCCGGGACCCTTCTGGTGGTCCCGGTACAATACCGGTGACCCCCGAAACTCTCCCGATGGCCGAAACAGCACTTCCTATATATATTTCTTCACCTCCGGACCATTCTGGAACTCCTCGTGACGTCTGAGATCTCATCCGGGACTCCAAACAACTTTCAGTTTGTTGCATACTAATATCTCTACAACCCTAGCATCACTGAACTTTAAGTGTGTAGACCCTACGGGTTCGGGAGATATGCAGACATGACCGAGACGCCTCTCCGGTCAATAACCAACAGCGGGATCTGGATACCCATGTTGGCTCCCACATACTCCTTGATGATCTCATCGGATGAACCACGATGTCGAGGATTCAATTAACCCCGTATTCAATTCCCTTTGTCAATCGGTACGTTACTTGCCCGAGACTCGATCGTCGGTATCCCAATACCTCGTTTAGTCTCGTTACCGGCAAGTCACTTTACTCATACCGTAATGCATGATCCCGTGACCACACACTTGTTCACATTGATCTCATTATGATGATGCATTACCGAGTGGGCCCAGAGATACCTCTCCGTCATACGGAGTGACAAATCCCAATCTCGATTCGTGCCAACCCAACAGACACTTTCGGAGATACCCGTAATGCACCTTTATAGTCACCCAGTTACGTTGTGACGTTTGGCACACCCAAAGCACTCCTACGGTATCCGGGAGTTGCACAATCTCATGGTCTAAGGAAATTATACTCGACAATTGGAAAAGCTCTAGCTAAACGAACTACAAGATCTTTGAGCTATGCTTAGTATTGGGTCTTGTCCATCACATCATTCTCCTAATGATGTTATCCCGTTATCAATGACATCCAATGCCCATAGTCAGGAAACCATGACTATCTGTTGATCAACGAGCTAGTCAACTTGAGGCTCACTAGGGACTTGTTGTGGTCTATATATTCACACGTGTATTACGATTTCCGGATAACACAGTTATAGCATGAATAATAGACAATTATCATGAACACAGAAATATAATAATAACCATTTATTATTGCCTCTAGGGCATATTTCCAACAGTCTCCCACTTGCACTAGAGTCAATAATCTAGTTACATTGTGATGAATCGAACACCCATTACGTTCTGGTGTTGATCATGTTTTGCCCTAGGGAGAGGTTTAGTCAACGGATCTGCTACATTCAGGTCCGTATGTACTTTACAAATATCTATGTCTCCATCTTGAACATTTTCACGGATGGAGTTGAAGTGACGCTTGATGTGCCTGGTCTTCTTGTGAAACCTGGGCTCCTTGGCAAGTGCAATAGCTCCAGTGTTGTCACAGAAGAGTGTAATCGGCCCCGATGCATTGGGTATGACTCCTAGGTCAGTGATGAACTCCTTCACCCAGATTTCTTCATGTGCTGCCTCCGAGGCTGCCATGTACTCCACTTCACATGTAGATCCTGCCACGACGCTCTGCTTGCAACTGCACCAGCTTACTGCCCCACCATTCAAAATGTACATGTATCCGGTTTGTGACTTCGAGTCATCCAGATCTGTGTCGAAGCTAGCATCGACGTAACCCTTTACGATGAGCTCTTCGTCACCTCCATATACGAGAAACATGTCCTTAGTCCTTTTCAGGTACTTATGGATGTTCTTGACCGCTGTCCAGTGTTCCTTGCCAGGATTACTTTGGTACCTTCCTACCAAACTTACGGCAAGGTTTATATCAGGTCTGGTACAGGTCATGGCATACATGATAGACCCTATGGCTGAGGCATAGGGGATGACACTCATCTCTTCTTTATCTTCTGCCATGGTCGAGCATTGAGCCGAGCTCAATTTCACACCTTGCAACACAGGCAAGAACCCCTTCTTGGACTGATCCATATTGAACTTCTTCAATATCTTATCAAGGTATGTGCTTTGTGAAAGACCTATGAGGCGTCTCGATCTATCTCTATAGATTTTGATGCCTAATATGTAAGCAGCTTCTCCAAGGTCCTTCATTGAAAAACACTTATTCAAGTAGGCCTTTATGCTGTCCAAAAGTTCTATATCATTTCCCATCAAAAGTATGTCATCCACATAAAATACGAGAAATGCTACAGAGCTGCCACTCACTTTCTTGTAAACGCAGGCTTCTCCATAAGTCTACATAAACCCAAACGCTTTAATCATATCATTAAAACGGATGTTCCAACTCCGAGATGCTTGCACCAGCCCATAGATGGAGCGCTGGAGCTTGCATACCTTGTTAGCATTCTTAGGGCCGAGAAAACCTTCCGGCTGCATCATATACAGTTCTTCCTTAAGGTGACCATTAAGGAATGCCGTTTTGACGTCCATCTGCCATATCTCATAATCATAGTATGCGGCAATTGTTAACATGATTTGGACGGACTTCAGCTTCGCTACGGGAGAGAATGTCTCGTCGTAGTCAATCCCTTGAACTTGTTGATAACCCTTAGCGACAAGTCGAGCTTTATATACGGTAACATTACCATCCGCGTCCGTCTTCTTCTTAAAGATCCATTTGTTTTCTATTGCTCGCCGATCGTCGGGCAAGTCTGTCAAAGTCCACACTTTGTTTTCATACATGGATCCTATCTCGGATTGCACGGCTTCAAGCCATTTGTTGGAATCTGGGCCCGAGTTCGAAGGTTCACCGTTGTCTAACAACATGATTTCCAAGACAGGGTTGCCGTACCACTCTGGTGCGGAATGTGTCCTTGTGGACCTTCGAAGTTCAGTAGGAACTTGATCCGAAGTATCTTGATCATCATCATTAACCTCCTCTCTTGTCGGTGCAGGCACCACATGAACATCTTCCTGAGTTGCGCTACTCACTGTTTCAAGAGGCAGTACTTCATCTAGCTCTACTTTCCTCCCACTTAATTCTTTCAAGAGAAACTCTTTCTCCAGAAAGGATCCGTTCTTGGCAACAAAGATCTTGCCATCGGATCTTAAGTAGAAAGTATACCCTATGGTTTCCTTAGGGTATCCTATGAATACGCATTTTTCTGACTTGGGGTTCGAGCTTCTCAGGTTGAAGTTTCTTGACATAAGCATCCCATCCCCAAACTTTTAGAAACGACATCTTAGGTTTTGAAAGTGCGTTATATCGACTAGAGGGGGTGGTGAATAGGCGATTTTTATGAATTCTTCACTGAGGAATTTGCTGGTGAGGAAATTCCTTAGCGAAGAACTACTTGCAGCGGAATAACTACTCAGAAGTAAACATAACAGGATACAAACATAGTCATCATGATGAAATGAAGACTAGAACAGAGTACAGAAAGCGTAAACACAGGATAACAAGATGAAGACAAACAGACTGAAGAAATTGAACTAAGGAATTTGTGAAAGTCTTCAGTCAAAGTCTTCAAGCACAGATATGAACAACATACAACACAGTCATGAGGAAATGAAAGAGTTGAGGAAATAGAACTAGTTAGTTGGTGAAGACAATGATTTGGTAAACCAGTTCCAACTGCTGTCTCAGTTGTACGTCTGGTTGGAGCGGCTGAGTATTTAAACTCGAGGACACGCAGTCCTGGACACCCAGTCTCTGAGCCGCAACTCAGGACACCCAGTCCTCACCGTATTCTCCTTGAACTAAGACCACGCAAGTCTCGTCCAATCACTCGTGGTAAGTCTTCAGGTGACTTCCAAACCTTCACAGACTTGGTCACTCGGCGATCCACAATTCCTCTTGGATGCTCTAGACCTTGACGCCTAACCGTCTGGAAGAAGCACAGTCTTCAAAGGTAACAAGCGTCGGATCCATGCAGGATCAATTTCTTCAGTGATGCTCAATCACTTGGGTTTGTGGGGGTTTGGTTTTGGGATTTTCCTCACTTGATGATTTTCGCTCAAAGTCCTCGGAGGATGGGTTGCTCTCAAATGACAAGTGTCAAGTTCTCTTGGAGCAGCCAACCAACTATTGGTTGTAGGGGGCGGCTATTTATATCCTAGGGAGCAGCCCGACATGATAAGACATAAATGCCCTTCAATGATATGACCATTAGGTGGATAGGATATTTTGGACAGCCGGCGCGCAACACAGCAACGGTCGGAAATTTGACTCTCAAATTCCTCACGGCTATCATGTTCCTCACTGTGTAGGCAATTCGTACTGGCAAATTCCTAACTCCTCAGTCAGAGCAAAGTCCTCAGTGACCAGAAGAACTGCGTCTCTGTCACTGAAGAAATTGACTGAACTGTATGAGATTTCCAATGGCTTCACTCGAAGGGATTGGTAGGTGTAGGATTTTGAGTTGAGCATCACATGGAAATTTTTCCTAAGTATTTCCTCGACCCCCTTTAACAGTATGATGTTTCCTATGACTCAAGAAAGAGAAAATGAAACTACGAAAACAAAAGTCTTACCGCTTCATATTCCTCGAATGAATACCAAGTCTTCAAGGTCACACCAATTTCTTCACTTTCAAAGTCTTCAGAAAGTCTTCAGAATATCAAAGTCTTCAGTCGAAGAACTTCATTTTTAGGGGTCGACTTTCTCTGTAAATATCAAACTCCTCATAGACTTATAGACCTGTGTACACTCACAAATGCATCAGTCACTTAACCTATAAGTCTTCAATACACCAAAATCACTAAGGGGCACTAGATGCACTTACAATCTCCCCCTTTTTGGTGATTGATGACAACATAGGTTAAGTTTTCAACGGGGATAAACATATGAAGTGTAAATACTGATATTGAGGAATTTGATTGCAAGATATAGAAGAACTCCCCTTGAATATGTGCATAGTGAGGAATTTGCTTTTGAGGCAATGCACATTTGAAGAATTGAATCATGGAGATCTCCCCCTATATCTTGTAATTCATACACGCATTTGATATATAATATGAAGAATTTGAAATGCATGATGAAATATGGTGCCTGATGAGATTCAGCATGCGTGCAATAATATTAACGAGGAATAGGCATGCAGAATAACACATCAAAAGTATCAGAGCACAGTGCATCAAAGTCAGAGCACCATGCACCATCCAAAAGTATCAGGGCACCATCAGATTTAAGATTACAACTCGATATAATAAAAAGTTTCGAAAGAACGATAGTTGTAACTTAACAAAACGCCCATAATATAAACCCGCTTGAAGACTAACTCAGATTTCTCCCCCTTTGTCATCAAATGACCAAAAGGATCGAAACTGAGGACTAACGCCCCTGAAGAATTTCAAGTTGATGGAGGAGCGCCAGCATTATCGGAGTTGTTCGTTGAAGTAGGGCCTACCACAGTGTCGTCCAAATCTTCATGTTCATCAGTTTCACGCGATGAAGAATAAGAGCTGGCCACCAGATCAGGAACTTTGACTCTCTTGAATTTCTTCGGAGGTGGTGTAGACCAGTCAAATGCTTCCTGGAGACCCATAGTCTTCAGTTCTTCTGCGGAATATACATGAGTGAGAACAGCCCAGGTGTGGTTGAGGGTTCCATGAAGGTGATACTGATTTTTCTTCACTACATTATGAGTTGAGGTCTTGTTGTGAAGAATTGCAGCAAACTGACGCTTCACCCATTTGTGATTGCGATCAACCTTCTGATGAAGACTGAGGAGTAACTCACGGTCAGTCATCACCCTGGGTGCTGTTGCTTGAGGCTTTTGCTTGGCTGATGTATTTGCGGCAGTGTCATGTGTTGCAGAATCGTCATTGGTGGAGTAAGATGTAGCTAGACGGAATTGACCATCCAATGGACGAGTGCCTTCATCGATCGCAGCAGCTGCCTTGCCCTTATCATCAGATGATGAAACTAGTCGCTTGAGGACTTCAATGGGCGGCAAGTAGCTACCATGGTTCAGAGTGTCAGCCTTGTAATTCAGTGAAGATCTTGCCCTTATGAATATCATAATCCAAGGCGCATAGGGCTTCAACTCAAAAGGTGACATAGCAACATTAGCCAGAGTCCTCATGAAGAAATCATGGAAGTTGACGGGAACGCCATGAATGATGTTGAAAAGCATGTTCTTCATGATGCCAACGACATCTTCATCATTTGTGTCGTGGCCTTTGATAGGACTCATTGTCTTCGTCAGGATGCGATAGACAGTCCGAGGCACATATAGCAATTCCTTGACGAGGAATTTGGTTCGTGGGGCCTGCCCTGGCTTCAAATGCTTCATAAGCAATGCATATAATGATCTGTTAGTTCACGGTCATTGTAGATGCAACGTGCGCTGGCATGAGGAGGATCAAGAGGAAGGACACAAAGCAATTCAGTTGCTGGTGCCTTATAGTGAGTGTTTTCTGTCATCCAATCCAGCACCCATGAATTGACATCTTCAGCATCTCCGGTGATATGCAAAGTGGCATAGAACTGAAGAATGAGTTCTTCATTCCAATCACAGATATCAGTGCAGAAATTCAGTAGTCCTGCATCGTGAATAACTCGGAGAACTGGCTCAAAGCACGGCAGAGATTCCATATCCACATGAGGAATATGTTCATGATCGAAGATTTTGTCCTTGTCAAAGAGTAGTGAGGAATAGAAGTTGGCTTGTGTAGCAGTCCAGAAACGTCTCTTCCTTATGCGAGCAGAGTCATATGGATTGTAATCAATGAAGAACACATGCTCAGAAAAGAAGTCTTCAGCCTTGAATTTTTGCTTGCTAGAGAACGGATTCTTTGGTTTGGGCAGAGGGGTGTCAGTGATTTGCAGCACAACCTCAGGAATCACGATCTCAGGTGCTTCAGGCTGAGGAATTTCTGGTTCCTCTTCTTGTGCAGTTTGGGGATCAGCAGCAGGTTCTTCAGCACTAGCGGTTGGAATTTCTTCATGAGCAGACAATGTGGGATTAGTTTCTTCAGAGCCCATTTGTACAGTTGTAGCCAGGGACTAAGGAATTTGTTGAATAGGAGTGAAGAGAGGAGTATTGGGATGTTGACTTTCCCAAAAGTCATCGTTTATCACTGGTGTAGTGCATCCAATATCCACATCTTCTTCTTTTTCAATTTCCTCAACACCAGCCTCTTCAGCTATGAACTGAGGCATAGGTGAGGAAACGACTGGCGTTGAAGGGAATGTTTCCACTTCAATTTCTTCATCAAACTGCTCTGAGGTAGCAATTTTCTTCATCAGATCCATTTGGGATCTTGTAGTCTTCTCCATAAGGAACAATTTCCTTAGACGACATGGAGGAAATGGGAACGGCATCAATGGGATTTTTCAAGCGAGCTGGTCATTGGCTTCATTTTCTTCGCGGCCGAGGAATTTGACACAGCTGATGCCTTCCTTTTCTTCACTGCAGCTCGCTCTGCAGCCTTGGTCTTCTTCACTTCATAAGCAGAAGAAAGAATTGGAGTTGGTGTTGGCGCAGGAGGAGCTGAGGACTGTGGTTCAGTTTCTTCAGGCGCAACAGGTGTAGTTGCCCTGATCTCTTCAGTTTCTTCAGGCGCACCACTAGTGGATGCCCTGGGAATTTCTTCAGCGGCTGGAATTGAGTCATCATCCTTGGAACTTGTATTCTCATCAACAGGCTGAAAGTCATCAGCAGTGCTGGCATGTTCTTCAGCAGGCTGAGCAGAGTCTGCAGCCTGAGGATTTTCTTGTTGCGATGGGGCTGCAACAGTTGTCATTTTCTTCGTCAAATTGACGAATCTCACTTTGGCTCCTTGCCAATCAGCATTGTATGCATCGAAGTCCTTGCTGAGGGCTTGGATCTCAGATTGAGCCTTGAGAAGTTCTTCAGGAGTTAGTCTGACAATGTTCTTCTTCAGAAGCTTCTCCTTTCTAGCTTGAGCTCTTTTTATCTCACGGGCCTTTTCAAACTTCCATTTCTCTTGAGAGATCAAATGGGTCAGCATATGACTTTGACCAGGAGTCAGAGGCAGATCGGGCATTGGAGTGTTTGGATCCTGATGCCATAAGTCAATGTAGTCGAGGATCTTCTTTGGATCCAGAAGCAGAGGCACAGGTGTTCCTTTGGCTCTGGTGGCCTTTGCTTGTCTATCTCTGATGATTTCTGCAAGTTCTTCATCAGAAGCCTCGTCATCAGAGGGCACTTGGAAAGCAAACTGTTTCTTTCTTGGACTTGGCCGAGGACCGCGTCCAGCTGTTGCTTTTGTCTTCAGCAGAGTGGGGCCTGATGAGGACATTGGTGCAGCTGAGGAACTCGCTGAGACACCAGAAGCAATTGAGAAACCCTGAGTCCTTTGACATGTAGCTAGATGCACAGGAGTTGAGGACTTGGAGGGAGCTGCTGAGGACTTTGGTGGGGCAGCAGTAGTCTGAGGAATTTGCCGTGAGGGCGCGGCTGAGGAACTTGGCCATGAGGGCACTGATGGTGAAGCACTTGGCTTGCGAGCAGGCTTCTTCGGCATTGATTTCCTTGGCTTGACCGAGGCCTCAGCGGCGGCAGCAGTAGCAGAATCCTCATTAAATTTCCTCACTGCCTCCTTGGCTTGTCTTGCCAATTTTGCTTGGCGCCTAGCCCATTCTTCAGGAAAGTCTTCACCACTTTTGATGCTAGTGGGATCAGCGACTTGGCCAGGTGCCAATGGAGCTCTTGGGCATGGAGGATTTAAGGCGAATTTCTTCATGTACTTAGGAGTAACATATCGATATTCCCTCCATTCTCGTGCCCATCTTCGTTCAATCCTCTGAATGCGCACTTTGCGCTGATTCGTGTTTTCTTTGACAAACTTGGCTTCATCAGGTGTGCAATAATCCTTGTATATTTCATCAGGGATCTCGAAAGCAGTCATGACCTCCGGTTTCTTTCCTCCTTTCTGCGGTCTCTTGCCTTCAGCCATTTTCTTCAGATGAGGATTTTGAACAATTGAACACTCTAAAGAGGTATGCAGTTTTTCTTCGAGGAACGCTGCAAATGAGTTAAGTTGATGAGAACCTAGTGATTCAGCAGCGGACATGAGTACCTGTAAACAGAGTGTAGGTGCGAGGAATTTGGAGAGGTCATATGCGTACTCAGAAGATTTTTCGAAAAGGACAAGTTTTGAGGAATTTGACCAGTTGAGCCTTGAGGAATTTCACTAAGCGTTCTTGTCTTAGGTTCCAGAGTTGTACAGATCAAAAATCCGCACAATTGAAGAATCTTGAAGAAATGAGTGCTTAGAGAGATGGATCAAGAGCATACAGTGTGTGAGGTGTTCATATGTGAAGATTTGAAGAATAAAGCACCTTTGAAGATTTTTAGAAAAGTTTGAGAATCAAAGCGAGTAATAAAAGTGACTTTTAATTACCCAACTGAAGAACACGACGAACAGAGATGAACCATGGTGAAGTTCGTCAAGTTAGATCTCCCACGCCCTAACTTGGCAGAGGGAGATAGCTACGATGGCGGCGGAGTGAAGATTTCTGCAGCCGGCATGAGTACGACGCGACGAGGTTGAGGTAGTGAAGCTCTTCCTCACTGGCGGCGATGGAGTAGCGGCGGTGCTAGGGTTTGAGGAGAGCTCGAGCGAGAGACAGCGACCGAGCGGAGTAAATGAAGTAAGGAAGGGAGGAGGGGTATTTATAGCCATGGTAAAAACTGTTCGCCCGAAGATTTTGGGACGAACATGCCCCTGCCCTTTCTTCTTCACGCGACATGTGTCACCCACGTACTGTGCAGATGAGATCGTGTAAGATCGTGGGTGAATAAAATAATGCATCGTGGGATGCGGAACGGTTTGAGCGGTAAAATCGAAAATCTGGATAAGACTTGTTTTAAAGTTTCGTTCACAATTTCTTCAACTGACAAGGACACAGTGAAGACTTTGAACGAGTTTCAAATAGAACGCACATGAAGAATTTGTGAATAGATTGGGTTGAGTATAGCATAGAGGGGGAAGGGTCTGATCACATTTACTTAGCAGAAATCACAACTTGAAGAAATAGCAATAAGTGAATGCTGTAGAGGACATAAACTCATATATATATATATATATATATATATATATATATATATATATATATATATATATATATATATATATATATATATATATATATATATATATATATATATATATATATCCAATGAAGACAAACGTCGGAAACAATGAAGATTTTCAAGAATTTGAAAAACTGAAGAATTTCAATAATGAGGAAAAACTCAAATTGAAGATTTTCAACTTTTTGTGGTGGCATGACCCACCGTATAAGAATGATGATTTTAGACACCGCGTACAATTGTCGTAGGGTTCTGAGAATCAAATTCTTCATTAATTTCTTCACACTTAGAGTGTTATTCTTCATTGATTGAAGAAAAACGTTTCTTCATGTGTTGCACATCTAGGTCATCAATTTTGCATAAGTGTTAGGATGTGTGTCCTTTTCAAAGAACATTCGAAGAATCTAAGATATTTAGCTCACACCACAACTTGCTAAATCTCTTCTCATCCAAGGGCTTGGTGAAGATATCAGCTAGCTGTTCTTCAGTATTCACATGCTCGATGGAGATGTCGCCCTTCAACACATGATCACAAAGAAAATGATGACGAATCTAGATGTGCTTTGTCTTCGAGTGCTGAACTGGGTTGTGAGCAATCTTGATGGCACTCTCATTGTCGCAGAGGAGAGGCACATTCTTCATGTTGACGCCATAGTCCTTGAGGGTTTGCTTCATCCAAAGCAGTTGAGCATAGCATGAGCCAGCAGCAATGTATTCAGCTTCAGCAGTATACAGTGATACGCAGTTCTGTTTCTTCGAGGACCAACAGACCAAAGATCGTCCGAGGAAATGGCAAGTGCCAGATGTTGACTTGTGGTCCACACGATCACCAGCATAGTCAGAGTCAGAATATCCGATGAGATCAAAAGCAGAGCCCTTCGGGTACCATAATCCTAGTGTTGGTGTGTGAGCTAGATATCGAAGAATATGCTTCACAGCCTTATGGTGTGATTCCTTCGGTGCATCTTGAAATCGGGCACACATGCAAACACTAAGCATTATATCTGGCTTAGATGCACATAAGTACAATAAGGAACCAATCATGGAGCGGTATACCTTGTGATCGAAGTCAATACCATTTTCATCAGTGCATAGATGGCCATTTGTGGGCATAGGAATTTTGACGCCTTTGCAATCTTGCATGCCGAATTTCCTCAATACATCTTTGAGGTATTTCTCCTGAGATATGAATATGCCATTGTGCTGCTGACGAATTTGAAGACCTAAGACGAATTTCAACTCTCCCATCATAGACATTTGATATTCTTCACTCATCATATAGGCAAATTCATCACGGGTGTGAAGCCATTCTTCACGAAGAATTCCTTCAATGTGTCATACCACGCCCGAGGGGCTTTCTTGAGGCCATAGAGAGCCTTATTGAGTCTGAAGACTTTGTTGGGATTTTTGGGATCTTCAAAACCTGGGGGTTGAGCAACATATACTTTTTCCTCAAGCTTACCATTGAGGAATGCACTTTTCACATCCATTTGATATAAGATGATATCATGATGGTTAGCATAAGCAAGTAATATGCGAATAGCCTCAAGTCTAGCAACAGGTGCAAAAGTTTCATCGAAATCAATTCCTTCAACCTGTGTGTAGCCTCGAGCTACTAGTCGTGCCTTATTCCTCACCACAAGGCCATTTTCATCTTGCTTGTTGCGGTAGATCCACTTTGTGCCAATGATATTATGCTTGCGCGGATCTGGGCGATTGACCAATTCCCAGACATTGTTCAGCTCGAACTGATGTAATTCTTCTTGCATAGCCTGAATCCACTCCGGCTCCAGAAATGCTTCATCTACCTTAGTGGGCTCTGTGATAGAGACAAAAGCATAGTGCCCACAAAAGTTAGATAAATGTGAAGCTTTTGAGCGTGTGAGAGGACCTGGTGCGCTAATGTCATCGATGATCTTCTCCACTTGCACTTCTTTTGCAACGCGTGGATGAGTTGGCTGTCGCTGAGGATTTTGATCAGCATTTTCTTTAGCACCATTTTCCTCATCATGTTCTTCAGGTGCATCAGCTCGACGTTCTTCATGAACAGGAATGAATTCTTCAGCAGATTCTTCAGTCGGAATGACATCCTCAGTTGCCTTGAGCTTGATAGCATCTTCAGGTGCTGGTTCATCTAACACAGAAGGTAGGTGCTCTCTTTGTGAGCCATTAGTTTCATCGAACCGCACATCTACAGTGTCAACAATCTTGTGAAGAACAATGTTGAAGACTCTGTAGGTGTGCGAGTCCTTTCCGTAACCAAGCATAAAACCTTCATGTGCTTTCGGTGCAAATTTAGAGTTGTGGTGAGGATCTCTAATCCAACATTTAGCACCGAAGACTTTGAAATAACTCACATTGGGTTTCTTGTCAGTGATGAGTTCATATGCAGTCTTCTTGAAGAATTTGTGAAGATATACTCTGTTGATGATGTGGCACGCAGTATCAATTGCATCAATCCAAAAACGCTGAGGTGTTTTGTATTCATCAAGCATAGTGCGAGCCATCTCAACAAGAGTTCTATTCTTGCGCTCCACGACGCCATTCTGCTGAGGAGTATAGGGAGCAGATAACTCATGAGTAATACCAAGTTCATCAAGATAAGCATCAAGACCGGAATTCTTGAACTCAGTTCCATTGTCACTTCTGATATGCTTGATCTTCACACCAAAGTTGGTTGAAGCCCTCGAGGAAAATCGTTTGAAGACTTCCTGCACTTCATGTTTGTAAGTAACAATGTGTACCCATGTATATCGAGAATAATCATCAACAATGACAAAACCATATAGAGATGCATCATTAGTGACTGCTGAGTAATGATTAGGTCCGAAGAGGTCCATGTGAAGCAATTCGAATGGACGGGTAGTGGTCATGATAGTCTTCGCTGGATGCTTGGCCTTGGTCATTTTTCCAGCTTCACACGCTCCGCATAAGTGATCCTTGAGGAATTTGACATTCTCAATGCCAATGACATGCTTCTTCTTCGTAAGCGTGTTCAAATTCCTCATGCCTGCGTGACCAAGTCGTCGATGCCATAGCCAGCCTTCTGAAGCTTTTGCAAGTAGACACACGGCTGGTTGTGGTCCTATAGAGAAATCAACAATATACAGATCTCCTCTCCTAAAGCCTTCGAAGTCTTTGGAACTGTCAGCTTCCATAATCACAACACAGCGATATTTGCCGAAGACAACAACCATATCAAGATCACAAAGCATTGAGACTGACATGAGATTGTATCCTAAGGACACAACAAGCATGACTTTGTCCATGTGCTTATCCTTAGAGATAGCAACCTTACCAAGACCCAATACCTGACTTTTTCCTTTGTCAGCAAAGATGATATGCTTCAGAGGTGACAGTGATAAGGGAGCATCCATCAATAGATTCTTGTCACCAGTCATGTGATTTGTACATCCACTATCGAGGACCCACGCAGTGGTTTTGGGTTGATCATCCTGCAGATGAATTAGTGTAACTTACAATCTCATATGCTTCATCAGTGAAGAATATGATATCAAGTTCATCAGATGAATTTCATCAAGCAGAAAACATATATATAGCAGTATGAGGACGTGTGAAATGAAAGTTCATTTCATCATGATTTCCCTGCGTCCTTTCAGGCATTTTTGTCAGGTCCCCAGCAAATTCTTCAGACGTTAAATCACGTCTGGAGACCTGACCCTGCAGAAGAGATTAGTTCTTTTTCTTCACCACCCACATCTGGAGGGGTGGCAAAGAGTTCATCATTCTGCGAGCACCATATGAGAAAGGTGGCAAAGATGCCAAACCATTTCGTTTCACATAAGAGGGGTTAGGGTAAGCATATGAATAAGCAGAGTAATTCTTCGAGGACTTATGAACATAATGGTTTGAAGAATAATGCACATATTCATAGCCCTTAGCTCTACCCTGCGAGACAGAGTTGTTAGCACGATGATAATCATATGAGGACTTTGATCCATGTGAAGAAATGAAAGAGTTGAGGAAATAGAACCAGTTAGTTGGTGATGACAATGATTTGGTAAACCAGTTCCAACTGCTGTCTCAGTTGTATGTCTGGCTGGAGCGGCTGAGTATTTAAACTCGAGGACACGCAGTCCCGAACACCCAGTCTCTGAGCCGCAACTCAGGACACCCAGTCCTCACCGTATTCTCATTGAACTAAGACCACGCAGGTCTCATCCAATCATTCGTGGTAAGTCTTCAGGTGACTTCCAAACCTTCACAGACTTGGTCACTCGGCGATCCACAATTCCTCTTGGATGCTCTAGACCTTGACGCCTAACCGTCTGGAAGAAGCACAGTCTTCAAAGGTAACAAGCGTCAGATCCACGCAGGATCAATTTCTTCAGTGATGCTAAATCACTTGGGTTTGTGGGGGTTTGGTTTTGGGATTTTCCTCACTTGATGATTTTCGCTCAAAGTCTTCGGAGGATGGGTTGCTCTCAAATGACAAGTGTCAAGTTCTCTCGGAGCAGCCAACCAACTAGTGGTTGTAGGGGGCAGCTATTTATAGCCTAGGGAGCAGCCCGACATGATAAGACATAAATGCCCTTCAATGATATGACCGTTAGGTGGATAGGATATTTTGGACAGCCGGCGCGCAGCACAGCAACGGTCGGAAATTTGACTCTCAAATTCCTCAGGGCTATCATGTTCCTCACTGTGTAGGCAATTCGTACTGGCGAATTCCTAACTCCTCAGTCAGAGCAAAGTCCTCAGTGACCAGAAGAACTGCGTCTCTTTCACTAAAGAAATTGACTGAACTGTATGAGATTTCTAATGGCTTCACACGAAGGGATTGGTAGGTGTAGGATTTTGAGTTGAGCATCACATGGAAATTTTTCCTTAGTATTTCCTCGACCCCCTTTAACAGTACGGTGTTTCCTATGACTCAAGAAAGAGAAAATGAAACTACGAAAACAAAAGTCTTCACGCTTCATATTCCTCGAATGAATACCAAGTCTTCAAGATCACACCAATTTCTTCACTTTCAAAGTCTTCAGAAAGTCTTCAGAATATCAAAGTCTTCAGTCGAAGAACTTCATTTGTAGGGGTCGACTTTCTCTGCAAATATCAAACTCCTCATAGACTTATAGACTTGTGTACACTCACAAACGCATCAGTCACTTAACCTATAAGTCTTCAATACACCAAAATCACTAAGGGGCACTAGGTGCACTTACAGGTTTCTTCCCAAACCATAATTCATATGGTGTCGTCTCAACAGATTTAGACGGTGCCCTATTTAAAGTGAATGTAGTTGTCTCTAGAGGTATCCCCAAAATGATAGCGGTAAATCAGTAAGTGACATCATAGATCGCACCATATCCAATAGAGTGCGATTACGACTTTCGAACACACCATTTCGCTGAGGTGTTCCAGGCAGCGTGAGTTGTGAAACGATTCCACATTTCCTTAAGTGCGTACCAAATTAGTGACTTAAATATTCTCCCCCACGATCTGATCGTAGGAATTTTATCTTTCGGTCACGTTGATTCTCTACCTCATTCTGAAATTTCTTGAACTTTTCAAAGGTCTCAGACTTGTGCTTCATCAAGTAGACATACCCATATCTACTCAAGTCATCAATGAGAGTGAGAACATAAAGATATCCTCCGCGAGCCTCAACGCTCATTGGACCGCACACATCAGTATGTATGATTTCCAACAAGTTGGTTGATCGCTCCATTGTTTCGGAGAACGGAGTCTTGGTCATATTGCCCATGAGGCATGGCTCGCATGTGTCAAACGATTCATAATCTAGAGACTCTAAAAGTCCATCAGCGTGGAGCTTCTTCATGCGCTTGACACCAATGTGACCAAGGCTACAGTGCCACAAGTATGTGGGACTATCATTATCAACTTTACATCTTTTGGTAATCACACTATGAATATGTGTAAAATTACGCTCGAGATTCATTAAGAATAAACCATTCACCAGCGGGGCATGACCATAAAACATATCACTCATATAAATAGAACAACCATTATTCTCGGATTTAAATGAGTAGCCATCTTGAATTAAACGAGATCCTGATACAATGTTCATGCTCAAAGCTGGTACTAAATAACAATTATTGAGGTTCAAAACTAATCCCGTAGGTAAATGTAGAGGTAGCGTGCCGACGGCGATCACATCGACCTTGGAACCATTCCCGACGCACATCGTCACCTCGTCCTTCGCCAGTCTCTGCTTATTCCGCAGCTCCTATTTTGAGTTGCAAATATGAGCAACCGCACCAGTATCAAATACCCAGGAGCTACTACGAGCACTGGTAAGGTACACATCAAATACATGTATATCACATATACCTTTAGTTTTGCCGGCCTTCTTGTCCGCTAAGTACTTGGGGCAGTTCCGCTTCCAGTGACCACTTCCCTTGCAATAAAAGCACTCAGTCTCAGGCTTGGGTCCATTGCTTGACTTCTTCCTGGCAAATGGCTTACCAGGCGCGGCAACTTCCTTGCCGTCCTTCTTGAAGTTCTTCTTACCCTTGCCCTTCTTGAACTTAGTGGTTTTATTCACCATCAACACTTGATGTTCCTTTTTGATCTCTACCTCTGCTGATTCCAGCATTGAATATACCTCAGGAATGGTCTTTTCCATCCCCTACATGTTGAAGTTCATCACAAAGCTCTTGTAGCTTGGTGGGAGCGACTGGAGAATTCTGTCAATGACCGCGTCATCCGGGAGATTAACTCCCAGCTGCATCAAGCGGTTGTGCAACCCAGACATCTTGAATATGTGCTCACTAGCAGAACTGTTTTCCTCCATCTTACAGCTAAAGAACTTGTCGGAGACTTCATATCTCTCGACCCGGGCATGAGCTTGGAAAACCATTTTCAGCTCCTCGAACATCTCATATGCTCCGTGTTGCTCAAAACGCTTTTGGAGCCCCGGTTCTAAGCTGTAAAGCATGCCGCATTGAACGAGGGAGTAATCATCAGCACGAGACTGCCAAGCGTTCATAACGTCTTGGTTCTCTGGGTAGGTGCGTCACCTAGCGGCGCTTCTAGGACATAGTCTTTCTTGGAAGCTATGAGGATGATCCTCAGGTTCCGAACCCAGTCCGTATAGTTGATGCCATCGTCTTTCAGCTTGGTTTTCTCTAGGAACGCGTTGAAGTTCAGGTGGACATGAGCGTTGGCCATTTGATCTACAAGACATATTGTAAAGAATTTAGACTAAGTTCATGATAATTAAGTTCATCTAATCAAATTATTTATGAACTCCCACTTAGACAGACATCCCTCTAGTCATCTAAGTGAAACATGATCCGAGTCAACTAGGCCGTGTCCGATCATCACGTGAGACGAACTAGCTAACATCGGTGAACATCTTCATGTTGATCGTACTACTATACGACTCATGCTCGACCTTTCGGTCTTCCGTGTTCCGAGACCATGTCTGTACATGCTAGGCTCGTCAAGTCAACCTAAGTGTATTGCGTGTGTAAATCTGGCTTACACCCGTTGTATTCGAACGTTAGGATCTATCACACCCGATCATCACGTGGTGCTTCGAAACAACGAACCTTCGCAACGGTGCACAGTTAGGGGGGACACTTTTCTTGAAATTACTGTGAGGGATCATCTTACTTACTATCGTCGTTCTAAGTAAACAAGATGAAAAACATGATAAACATCACATGCAATCATAATAGTGACATGATATGGCCAATATCATATAGCTCCTTTGATCTCCATCTTCGGGGCTCCATGATCATCTTCGTCACCGGCATGACACCATGATCTCCATCATCATGATCTCCATCATCGTGTCTTCATGAAGTTGTCATGCCAACGACTACTTCTACTTCTATGGCTAACGCGTTTAGCAATAAAGTAAAGTAACTTACATGGCGTTTCTCAATGACACGCAGGTCATACAAAAATAAAGACAACTCCTATGGCTCCTGCCGGTTGTCATACTCATCACATGCAAGTCGTGATTCCTATTACGTGAACATGATCTCATACATCACATATATATCACTCATCATTCATCACAACTTTTGGCCATATCACATCACAAAACACTTGCTGCAAAAACAAGTTAGACGTCCTCTAATTGTTGTTGCAAGTTTTTATGTGGCTTCTACAGGTGATCTAGCAAGAACATTTCCTTACCTACGTTAAAGCCACAACGTGATTTGTCAACTTCTATTTACCCTTCATAAGGACCCTTTTCATCGAATCTGCTCCAACTGAAGTGGGAGAGACAGACACCCGCTAGCCACCTTATGCAACTAGTGCATGTCAGTCGGTGGAACCTATCTCACATAAGCGTACGTGTAAGGTCGGTCCCACAATACCGCTGAAGCAAAATAAGACTAGTAGTGGCAAGAAACTTGACAACATCTACGCCCACAACAAATTGTCTTCTACTCGTGCAAAGAGAACTACGCATAGACCTAGCTCATGATGCCACTGTTGGGGAACGAGATCAATCTATGAGTTCATCCAGCAACGAGAGAGGGGAGTGCATCTACATACCCTTGTAGATCGCGAGCGGAAGCGTTCAAGAGAACAGGGTTGAGGGAGTCGTTCACGTCGTGATCCAAATCACCGGAGATCCTAGCACCGAACGGACGGCACCTCCGCGTTCAACACACGTACGGTCAGCGTGACGGCTCCTCCTTCTTGATCCAGCAAGGGGGAAGGAGAGGTTGATGAAGATCTAGCAGCACGACAGCGTGGTGGTGGATGCAGCAGGGATCCGGCATGGCTTCGCCAAGCGTCTGTGGGAGGGAGAGGTGTAGCTAGGGGAAAGGGAGGCGCCATGATGCAGGGTCTCGCTGCCCTCCCTCCCCCCTCTTTATATAGGGTCCCCAGGGGGGTACCGTCCCTAGGAGATGGGTTCTCCTAGGGGGGGCAGCGGCCAAGGGGGGAACTTGCCCCCCAAGGCAAGTGGAGGCGCCCCCTCCCCTAGGGTTCCCAACCCTAGGCGCAGGGGGGGCACACCAGCCCACCAGGGGCTGGTTCCCCTCCCACTTCAGCCCATGGGGCCCTCCAGGATAGGTGGCCCCACCCGATGGACCCCCAGGACCCTTCCGGTGGTCCCGGTACAATACCGGTGACCCCTGAAACTCTCCCGATGGCCGAAACAGCACTTCCTATATATATTTCTTCACCTCCTGACCATTCCGGAACTCCTCGTGACGTCTGGGATCTCATCCGGGACTCCGAACAACTATCGGTTTGTTGCATACTAATATCTCTACAACCCTAGCGTCACCGAACCTTAAGTGTGTAGACCCTACGGGTTCGGGAGATATGCAAACATGACCGAGACGCCTCTCCGGTCAATAACCAACAGCAGGATCTGGATACCCATGTTGGCTCCCACATACTCCTCGATGATCTCATCAGATGAACCAAAATGTCGAGGATTCAATTAACCCCATATTCAATTCCCTTTGTCAATCGGTACGTTACTTGCCCGAGACTCGATCGTCGGTATCCCAATACCCCGTTTAGTCTCGTTACCGGCAAGTCACTTTACTCGTACCGTAATGCATGATCCCGTGACCAGACACTTGGTCACATTGAGCTCATTATGATGATGCATTACCGAGTGGGCCCAGAGATACCTCTCCATCATACGGAGTGACAGATCCCAGTCTCGATTCGTGCCAACCCAACAGACACTTTTGGAGATACCCATAATGCACCTTTATAGTCACCCAGTTACGTTGTGACGTTTGGCACACCCAAAGCACTCCTACGGTATCCGGGAGTTGCACAATCTCATGGTCTAAGGAAATGATACTCGACAATTGGAAAAGCTCCAGCTAAACGAACTGCACGATCTTTGAGCTATGCTTAGTATTGGGTCTTGTCCATCACATCATTCTCCTAATGATGTGATCCCGTTATCAATGACATCCAGTGCCCATAGTCAGGAAACCACGACAATCTGTTGATCAACGAGCTAGTCAACTAGAGGCTCACTAGGGACTTGTTGTGGTCTATATATTCACACGTGTATTATGATTTCCAGATAACACAGTTATAGCATGAATAATAGACAATTATCATGAACACAGAAATATAATAATAACCATTTATTATTGCCTCTAGGGCATATTTCCAACACCCATAGGTGGTGCTAGGGGTTGCCCGCATGTAAAAAGGCCCATAGTTCGGATTGACCCTATTAATACAATTATAGATTGCATTTTTATGATTCATCAAGAATAACCAACTTTTCGCACGATCACACCAGATTCTTTTACCTGGGTTTTCTCCTTTTTACAAATGACCATCG
This sequence comes from Triticum timopheevii, assembly GCA_963921465.1. Taxonomy (NCBI): domain Eukaryota; kingdom Viridiplantae; phylum Streptophyta; class Magnoliopsida; order Poales; family Poaceae; genus Triticum; species Triticum timopheevii. Next base: position 236,218,781 of record OY997266.1, on the reverse strand, counting down.
TGCTACACCATTTCAGGATACGGCACAACAGAGACAAAGGCGCAGACATGTAGCAGGGCCCCGTTCAAAGGTTTCTTTTTAGATTAAGACCCTGTGTAAACCTTCTTTATTGTCTCTTGTTGCTTCACACCCTCTAGGCACTCAAAATGACCGAGTGGGATACTGGCGTTATTGGCATTTTGTCACGCTAGATCAATGCACATACCTGGATATTCAGGGCTCATTATCGAGGGCGATACTCAGCCAAGTATATGTTTTAAAGTCCAAATACCTTCAGGAGTGTTCGGCGTCGTGAGTTTGGCCTTATATGCATCAGCTCCGAATCATGTCTTTGGTCAATAGTTGGGTTTGCCCGGCTCCCGTGTTTTGCTACCTTACGTTCCATTCTATCAGCTAAGGCGGCACCGGGAGAACTACTGCGATTGTGCCCTGGTTCACCTGGATGAGCACCTCAGTAGAGAAAGCCGAAAACTGACTGTCATGATAAAGCGGGAGACTGGTCAACCACTCGAGGACTCAGCGGAATCCTCGTGATTCCTTCGCATTAACGAAGGACCAGTTTCCCGGTCACGTATGTACGCGCACCGTATTCGGATGAACGCGGACATACCAGGGGCTATATAGTAGGCCCACCGTCAAACTCCTATGGCTAAGTGAAAGTGTTAAAGCTATATAGTCCGATTGCCTCGTTCGCCGCGCTATAACCTCCATAAATGGACCAAGACGTTGGATCAAGTGTGAGTATGCGCTTTACCAAACACCCCTGCACTATGTGCGTGGGGGCTGAAGCCGACGACTGCAAACTTTCAGGTTATATACATACATACATAAATGTCCGCACAGGAGGCACTCAATACTTTACGGGCAAAAGTATAAAATATAGCCTTTATAATCAAAATAGCATTGTTTTTACGATCAAGATACATGTCACAGGAACATGGTACTCTTTGAGCACTGAGCCTCTATTAAATGGGCACCTTCCAGGACTTCTTCAAAATAGTTCTCGGGCGAGTTTTGACCCCCGGGCGGACCCCTGGCTGCAACAACGGTGGCCTCCATCTCCGCCCAATATGTCTTAACACGGGCAAGAGCCATCCGCGCACCCTCTATGCAGGACGACCTCTTGACAGCGTCGATATGCGGCACAGCACGAAGAAATTGTTGCACTAAACCAAAATAACTATCCGGACTTGGTTCCTTCTGTCAAAGATGATCCACGACAGACCTCATGGCAAGCCAGGACAACCTATGGAGATTGGCCCACTCGGCCATTTGCTCATTCAACAGAAGCATACGCCTTGGATTACTGAACTGCGACCAAAACAATCTTTCCACCCCATCATCTTTATGATCTTTGAAATACTCAGTCGCATCAGCAGCACTCTTTGCTAAATCCAATTATGCGTATGCAGAACTCCACAATTGGTCAAGAGGGGCATACTTCGGATCGCCGAACTTCGTCCGTAACAAAAAGGGCTTCTCGGCCGTGATATCTCCGGCTTGACGAAGCTCCTCCCGCACCGCTCTGATTTCAGAGCACGTTTCCTTGGTTTCCTCCAAGGCCTTCTTCAGTTCATCCGTTTTCGCTTGGCTTTCCCTTTCAAGGAGCTCATATCGGCTAGCGGCGTTTTGCAGCTCAAGAGCCATGTTGGCTATTTTATCTTCGCTCCGACGATGAGCAGCCGGTTCGGCTTTTAATTCTTCGGCCGCCTTCTGGGCGGCCGCATCGCTTTTCATCCTTGGCTCGGGCAAGCTCTGCCCGAAGGGTCTCTACGGCGGCAGCTCCATCTGCAGTAAAAAGCATATTATAGATACTAGCATTATGATCCTCTTAATATTTGCTGACCTCCCGAATATACATACCCTGTGCCTCGTCAAGCCGCTTGTTCACAAGCGTGATGTCCGCATCCGCCACATCAAGCTGCCGCCTCAATTCGGCAAAATCAGCAGTCCAGTCAGCTGCCGGATCTGCAGCCGCCTGCGTACGAAAAGCAGCACCGTTATTACCTGAGAATATGATCCTCTGCTCGCCGCGTCTGGGAAGCAACCAGAGTCTAAGAGGCTACTACCTATACAGAGCACACCTAGCATGTGCAGTATAGTCAAAAATATATATTTCTTTGCGTACCTCAAAGCCTCTTAGTAGGCTCGTAAAAGCTTCATTCAATCCGCCTTTTGCGGATGAGATCCTCTCAACCACCGTACCCACTAAGGTACGATGTGCCTCCGAGATGGCCGCTTGCCCCCAAAGATTCGTCAATGTGTCCGGTTGTACACCGGATAGTCCCGGGATTTTTCTGTTGGTCTCATTAGGAGCCGAGAACCCCGGACTTCGAGCGGCCGAAGAGTTACCTTTTGGCCTTTGCGGATCAGGAGAAATCCTCCGCGACGACACCTCAGGGTTGTCCGTCTCACGAAGCGCGGAGGCAGGAGGAGGCGTTTCGCCCTCCATCATCTCCGAAAGAAGATCCCCCGAGGACGAACTTTGTTGAGAAGGGCTATGAGCCGGACTGCAAAACATATGTCTCGGTTATTATTCTCGGGAAAAAGCAGGGCATTTTACTAATGTGCCTTTGTTTACTTACAGCTCGGCTGACGGCTGGCTCCCTTGTGGGCACTGTGCGGTCAGGACGCCCTCCGGGGCAGGGCCCCCAGGTGATGGTTTCTTCCCTCGTTTAGGAACCTCCGTTTCCAAATCGTTAGGGGCGGCCCTTTTCAACCCGTGGGGAGACGGGATTCTAGATTCACCTCCCCGATCGTCCTCCTTCGCGGAGGCACTAATTCCCCCGGTTTGGATGCTTAACGTATGAAGCCCGCCTTCGGCTTCTTTATTTCTCCCCTCATCTCCTCCTAATGGAACTTGATAGGGTGTGTGAGCCAACATCCTGGTTAGTACAGGATCTGGTGAGCCTTCGGGAAGAGCGGCTAAACACCTGATCCTCTCCACCTTCCTTATCCAGTCCTGGCAGAGGGCAACATTTCAGAATGATGTTGTGACAAATATAATAATAGCAGGTTCGGTCGTGGAGTTACTTACTTGGGTATCTGGACGGTTGCAGTTCAGAACCGCATCCTCGATGGTGTCCGGACACTTTATTCGTGATCCGAAGAACAATCAATACATCCCTTCGAGCGTCACGCTGAAGAAATGCTGAATAGTTCATGGTCCTTCCGGGTTGAACTCCCACATACGGAGAGATCGACATTGGCATGGCAGGACCCGACAAACTAGCATTACCTGAATTACTTTGACGAGACTGACATCCCTCTTGAGGAGATCTCGGATGCGGCTTTGCAATTTCAGCACATCATTAACTGGCCCCAGTCCAGTCCTTTGTTGACCCATGACGCCAGTTGGGGCAGAGGGCCCGAGCGGAATGCTGGGGTGGCCGCCCGCTTTGTAGCTCGGGGCACTGTGATGTAGAACCACTCCCATTGCCATAAGTTGGACACCTCCGGGAAGGAGCCCTTTGGCCATAGGGCGTCAGCACCTTTGCTTATTATAGCACCTCCGCACTTCGCTCGATCATCTTCGGCTTCACATTAAAGGTCTTGAGCCATAAGCCTAAGTGTGGGGTAATGCGGAGGAAGGCTTCACACACGATAAATGACGAGATGTGAAGGATGGAATCTGGAGCTCGATCATGGAAATCTAGCCCGTAATAGAACATGAGCCCTCTTACAAAGGGATCAAGACTAAATCCTAGCCCTCGGAAGAAGTGGGAAACGAATACTACACTCTCGTTAGGTTCGGGAGTGGGGACAACCTGCCCTTGAGCAGGAAGCCTGTGGGGGATTTCGGCGGTCAGATACCTAGCCTCCCTAAGCTTCTTGCTGTCCTCCTCTGTGACAGAAGAGGCCATCCACCGGCCTTGAAGGTTGCATCCGGACATGATTGAAGGTCCGAAGCGCTTAGCCTGAACCCTGGGTGTTGGAACTCAAGGTAGGAGAAGGGGAGGATTGGGCGTGGAAAGAAAAGGACGGGTCTGGATCTCTTTATAAAGAGGGTGAATATCAAGCGTCCTCCACGTGGCCATTTGGAACTTGCCTAAAACCGAGGAGTCATACTAATGGCACGATTGGGTTACCCGCACCCGTATTGATGAGAATCCCGTGATAAGGGGACACGATCTCTGCTTCGACAAGACGTGCCAATAAAACCGCCTCGCAAAACATGCAGTAGCAGGCTGGGAAAAACGGTTCGTGTAATGACCGGGACGCGGCGTGATGTCATGCTATGAAAAGTTGTCACCAGATTAGATTTGTGGAATATTATGCTCTCTACGGTGGTGTGTGAAATGTGTTTTGCAGAGCCGGACACGATCGTTGTGTTCAAGATCTTCTATGGAGTATTCGGAGAAGGAACCCGCCTTGCAATACCGAAGACAATCTGTGCGCCGGACTCATCGTCATTGAAGCCTGGTTCAGGGGCTACTGAGGGAGTCCTGGATTAGGGGGTCCTCGGACAGCCGGACTATGTACTTGTACTAGACTGTTGGACTATGAAGATACAAGATTGAAGACTTCATCCCATGTCCGGGTGGGACTCTCCTTTGCATGGAAGGCAAGCTTGGCAATTCGGATATGTAGATCTCCTTCTTTGTAACCGACTCTGTGTAAACCTAGCCCCCTCCAGTGTCTATATAAACCGGAGGGTTTAGTCCATAGGACAACAACAATCATAATCATAGGCTAGCTTCTAGGGTTTAGCCTCTACGATCTCGTGGTAGATCAACTCTTGTAATACTCATATCATCAAGATCAATCAATCAGGAACTAGGGTATTACCTCCATCGAGAGGGCCCGAACCTGGGTAAACATTGTGTCCCCCGCCTCCTGCTACCATTAGCCTTAGACGCACAGTTTGGGACCCCCTACCCGAGATCCACCGATTTTGACACCGACAGCGACCCCAAAAAAGTTCTCGCACAAATGGGAGAAAATCGCCATTGCATTTGGCGTGAAGTCCAAGAGATGGAATCCATAGATCATCATCATGGCTTCGAAGAAATACGATAAGGGAGAGCAGAGGCCACAGATGAAATACGCATAGAAGAATCGGTATGAACCTGGCGGGTCCTCTTTCCACTCCGCCAGAACTTTGGGTGCGCCATGCCCCTTTGGAACCTCCAGCCCCAACAGATATTTGTACCTTGTCTTCAAAACATCATCGTCCAGACTCGATGGGAAGAAGACCATGCCTCCCCGTTGCTTCTTGTCCAGCTCCGCCGCTCTCTTCTTGCTTCCTCCGACGGCCGCCTCCTGCACGGCAGTCGCCTGCTTCCCTTTGGGGTCCACAGTCTTCTTACCCATCTCTTCGTCTTGCGGCTAGGAGGAGGGAGGAAGCTGGAAAGGAATCAGTGGTGAATGCGGACGAGGAAGAAGGGTAGTTGTTTGGCTTGCGGAAGTAGAAGGTGGGGAGCGAAGCGGACGATGAATGAGCAATGCCCCTTCACTTTTTTTCTTTCTTAAGAGAAAAATATGCAGGGGAGGTGCAACTCTTTAGAAGTTACCGTTTTACATTAACTGTTGCAATCCCACGACCCCATGAACCGCGATAATTACGCGAAGTGGACGTTGGATTGACTGGTCATCATGGCAAACCACTACACGCGCAATATTCTCCTGCCACGTGTCCATGCACTATTTGGGGCCTAACCCAACGTGCCTAGTGACACGTATGGCTCAGGCCCGAGGGCTTATGTCGGGGTACACAAACAGGGGTGTATGGTTTCCCCTGACTTGTGCACGGACAGTAAACCTCTGACCCGGCAACTCGCAGCATCCAAGATGAGGTCAAGTTGAAGAGATAACTCTTTGAGAAAACAGAGGGCGGATCAAGAAGACTAAGACAAGCCAAGGAGGCAAGACACCACTAAGTGTAAGCCTCCCATGCGGGCAGGCGAGCCTAGCGAAATTGAGGTTACTCCAAAGACAAGTCTCAAGACTGCCCCGGCAATCTTGCCCAGGGCGCCAAGGGCGGACCACCCCACAAAGGCTCCACCGCTCCACCTCACAGCAGCGCAAGTCATCAATCGGTGCGGTGTCAAGCCCTCAAGTGACTAGGTGGCTGTTTATTGACACATGGCAGCCTCTTCCAAAGGAAATCACCTCCAAATGACACCCGTCCAGAGACATGTCGAACAGACAGACAAGAAGGTTGCCAAACAGCTTGCCGGGCACGCCATGATGTGACACCAAGCGGCGCATTTAATGCACTCTGCCTTGTCTGCAGAGTTAGGTATGATAGCACTGTTTGCTATCTAATCAGTACACGATCACTGATTTGCCATTGTGGTGACCCCTTGATCTATAAAACGAGGGGTATGGCAACCATAGAAAGGATTCGGACCCTTGTACACTCATACACGTGTAGCTACTCTCGCCCCGAGGCAACCCTGCCAGTTTAGAGTGCTGCATCTCCACCACGGTCCTCTCATCATCCACCAAAGAAGGAGTAGGGTTTTACGCCTCGCGGCGGCCTGAACATGGGTAAAACTGCCCGTGTGATCTCTGTCATGTTGTGCTACGTTCTCTGCTCTTTGTGTAATGTGCTCATCCCCCCTGCCAAACCACAAGGGGCTAATGGCCCCATAGGTGGACGTGGTTTCCCACGACAAAAGTTGACGATCACGTCTTCCACCTGTTGACTCAACATTTGCTGAAATTTATCATGAAGTTCCTTCTTCGTCATGTTCTCCTAGTCAACCTCATCGGCTTGTGATCCAGCCATGGTTAGCAGCAATAGAAACACACAAGAATATGATCCTACAGACTACTAGAAAGTGGTGGTGGTGTGGTGTCACAAATCCGTCAAGGAAATATCAAATTCTTACCAATAATTACACAACAGCAGGTGGTGATCGGCAACCTTTGTAGTCAAAACTCTCAAAGATCTGATGCAACGATTGCCAGGTGGTGTCAAACACACGATGTAGATGTATGTGGAGCTGGGGAAGGCTTATGATATGGTAGCAAAAATGTCAGCACTAATTAATTCAGAGATGCAAAGTTGAATAAACGCACAACGGCGGTACTGTGATGGTCCTAGGCTAGACCGTGCTAGAGACGCGAGCCTAGAATATTAACAAAATCACGACGCTGCACATAATCAAGGGAGGAGCACACTCTGAATCTCTTTTTTCACTTTTTTGCACTTTTTTCCTCCTTCTTTGCTCCGCAACAACTTTTTCTTGAAAAAGTCTACAAATGGTCTAAAAAACTGCCTAGCCAAAATTTTCCAGACTTAGTTTTTTTTAACTGCAACTCTTTTTCTACTGGGGTAGCACGGAAGTTCGGGAGTCCTACTCTGTCACGACTCAGAGTATGGCGTGATCTAGAAATCGGAAACAAAGCAACAAATACTGGACTCGGACTAGGACTAGTGGCGAAGATGAATCTGGTGGAAACTCGTACTAGTGGCGGATATATGTAGAGTGGTGGAACACGGACTGGTGGCGAATCTGTGATGGAGGTGGACTCGGATTAGCATGATGGTGGTGGATATGTGGTATATAAAAGCAGTGATGACGATGTGGTATATGGCAGCAGTGATGACGATGGTGGTATATGGCAGCGGTGATGACGATGGTGGTATATGACAGCGGTGACGATGATGGTGGTATATGGAAGTGGTGATGATGATGGTGGTATATGGCAGCGGTGATTATGATGGTGCGGTGGCGGTGTGGCAACTTGTGAACAGAACTCAAAACTCTAAAGGACAAGACACTAAGACCAGCAACTTGACACGACGATGCAACCGCAAATTCAACAAAGCAAATATAGAAAAGATTATCCAATGTCTCAGATTGGTTTGGATATGATGAACTAACCCTAATTTTTTTGGCTTTTTCATGGATTGTAGGTATGAAAAATAGACTCGATCTAAACTACGAAAAAATGGCAAATCTCACTGAGCAACCTGGAAATCTGATACCACTTGATAGAGGCAAAGGTGTCCCGTATTTTGATGAGAAGGTGGTTATCATTTCGGAGGAGTAGACTTTAACGATCCGACTACGAACGTGTGAGGACATCGCCCCTTAGCAATCACTAAACCAACTCCGAGAGGTTATTGACCACGCCGGAGCACAATCAACCTCACCACGAAGGTCCATTTCCTGCAAGCAAACAAAGAACAAGCAAGAAACTAAGATTGTAATCTGGATATTGCGAATATAAGATGAAAGTTTTATTGATCAAGGTGGGGTTCTGTGATGTCTTGGTCTGGTCGTTGAACACAAACGAAGTATGCGAAGTTGCAGCTATGGCAAACTTTTAATCTAAACAAAACCCAAAGTCTAAATGATGCCCTAAGGGCTATATATACGGAGGAAGAGGGGGTAATTTCGTGGCCCTTGCAGGAGGGGTCCGAAACCAACCCTAACTCTTGTTTCCCCACACATACAGACTCTAAAAACAGCCTATACTTAAGTATTTTGAAATTACAACGGCCTGGGACAATAATAAGGTCACACAGCTCCTAGAATAGCCTCTGGACAAAATTTATGAAGTGGCATCTTGTATATTTTGTCCAAGGCTTCATGCACTCATTATGGTGGCTTCAAAGTCCTGAAATCATCACTTGTAACTCCGTTCTTGTTCCCCTTGCGCATGCCATCATCTCCATGATTGAACTTGCTTCAAGGTTCATCTTTCTTGTCCAAGCTAGGTCCCTCATTTGTAAGCAAAACAAATGTATTCAATTTAGGCAGCATCAAATTCTCATGAACATTAGAATCGTTACCAAGAAACAAAAGTACTTGGTCCAGTATGTATAGCAGCAGGGCTGTGGGTGTAACAATGGTATAGATGTCCTCATCAGGAAGGCGCAGATCAGAGGAAGGGGCGAATCATAGGAGAAGGCTGCGCAACCTAGTCCTCAGCCTGCCGTCGATGTTGTCCTACCTAATGTAAGGTGAGAACCAGAGGAGAAGCCGAAGCACCCTCATCCTTGTAAGGTATGATATTACTTCTCCCCCTATCTCTTCTTGTTCTCATGGCCAGATGATTTTTGTTTCAACAAACTAGGCTAGGGTTTGTTGGATTCTGGAGTTTTATGGTGATTCTGTCAGTAGTTTTGTTCCAAGTACAATACTGATTCCCTATGTTGAGATTTAGGTTCAATCTATTTGGATCAGGATGTGATGCTTGTGGGAGTCCCCATGTCTTTTCTCTTACGCAATGTTTATGAATGCATGTTCCAGCTGTTTGCTTTCTATGTTACGATCTTGCTTTCTTTATTTGAGCAATGTCTGTTACTGTTAGGATTAAGAGTTTAGAACATGGACTTGTCCAATATTACAGTTTCATAATCAATTGTGTTTTCATAAAGTAGCACTTGATGTACTATGGAAACAAATGCTAGAATATGCATGTGTTCCTTAGGAACTCCACATATGTGTTCCACTAAAAGGTTAATTGAACAAGCATGCTTTTTTACAATACGTATTGTACTCAGAAATCTTAGCACGTTACATTAGCTAGTTATGACAAGTGAAAAATTTAGGATTCCAGGGTCAATTTCTAAACTTTTTTTCTATTATTTTGATAGTGGAACTTATGATATGCTATACCAGAATGAGTGTATCAGAACAAGTATGTCAAGATAAATTTTCATATCCAGCGAGGTTACCATGCAAGTTTTCTTTCTTCGGGATTTATTGTTTATCAAGAAGTAACAAGGGCAGTGATAAGACTTGTTCTGATGCGTAATATTGCCTATGGTGATACTTCTGTTTCTGTATGTGATCGATTTTCTGTGTTGCATCCATTCTGATTGTCTTAACATGTATGTGCATAGATTATGCTATTTGCACATGAATATTATTCTTGCCATCCAAATTATAGCTCTATGTGTAGGTTTGTGCATAATTCTTATTACTTGATTTTGAAATTGTAGCTCGACTTGCAATATGTCACAACTGAGCTTGATGAGTTCGAAGACGACATCGTTGACCCAACAAAATTGTTCTCGCTAGAAAATTACTTGGCACAACAGAATATTCTCAACAACTTTGCTACACAAATAGCCACCAATATTCATGATGCACTAGGAGCTCCAAGCACTAGGCGCCAGTCACCCCCTAGGATATATATTTACAGAAAGAGAATTTTACAACCAACTTCTCATAGCAGATTATTTCTCTAATAATCCTACCTATACTGGTTACTACTTCCGCAGAAGGTTCCGCGTGGGAAAACCCCTATACGTATTGTTCAAGCGCTTGGTGAGTGGTCTCCCTACTTCACTCAAAGGGTAGATGCCCCCGGTCCTCCAGGTCTATCACCTTTACAGAAGTGCACATCAGCCATGCATATGTTGGTGTATGGTGCACCTGCTGACAAAACAAATGACCACATTTGACTAGGTGCATCTACGGCACTCAAGTGTCTTGAAAATTTTGCTAAGGGGATCATTGCCAAGTTTGGTGGAGACTATTTGCCAAGGCAAACTATTGAAGACATTCAAAATCTACTAGAAGTTGGCGTAGCACGTGGTTTTCCTAGTATGCTAGGAAGCATAGACTACACGAACTGGGAGTGGAAAATTGCCCAGTTGAATGGAAGGGGTGGTTTACGCGTAGTGAATACGGTGTTCCGACCGTCATCCTTGAGGTTGTTGCATCACATGATCTATGGATATGGCATACCTTCTTTGGTGTTCCAGGATCCAACAATGACGTCAATGTGCTCAATCAATCACCATTGTACACTGAAGTGTTGCAAGGGAATGCTCCTAGGGTAGACTACTAATGCGGAGCATCCTAAGGTCATCCCCATGGACCTACCTACGTCTCGCACGACACCACCTGGACCAATGATAAGATCTCGAGCAAAGGCTATCGAAGATAAGGTGAACTCGCTCCTATCCGAACTACCACTTTCTTCATATGAGACATGGCTACTACCTCAAGCAGAGACCCTATGTGTGATCACGTACTTGGAGGAAAGCCACAGGACAGCTACACCCAACAAACAAGATGGCGAGGACACCAAGTACAAGGAACAAGAAAAGGAGCTGCTAGGAAATCCCTAGCCACCGGACGACCGAGCCTCGTCGGACGTCCGACGCCTGGAAGCACCAACCAGCTAGCCGAGCCCCAGCCTGCGCACGCTCTAGTGGTCGGATGATCGACGAGGACCGGACGTCCGACACTTCCAGCACCTGGACGACCGAGCCCCACCGGATGACCGGCACCACCATCACAGAACGAAAACATCGGAAGTATGGAAGACTCCGAACGACCGACGCTCCGGACGTCCGACGTCCACAGGACATCCGATGCCACCTGATCAGAGCCGAAACATCAGAAGTCCGACACTTACCGGATGTCCGAGCCCCCACGAGACACCGGATGGCCGGTAACCTCGGACGTCCGACGCCTGTGTGTTGACAGCGTGTTGGGCCGAAGCCCATGTATCCTTTTGTGACCCTAGGCTATATATACTCCTCCTCCTCCCTCTTATTAAGGTTAGCAATGTGATATCTCTTTTGATAGATAGATCTTTGCTCATCCACTTGATTACTTCTCCATTGGAGTACACAACCTCTACGGAGAAGATCCCCCAAGTGGATTCAAGACCCCTCACGGGAAGACCCCTCAAGACCTCCTCACGGAGAAGAACTACCGCCTCTTGTATCGTCCTTTGTTGCATTTGCATCTTGTATCACTCTTTATGTTCATGGATCTAGCATATGTATGATTGGATCTAGTAAATTTGAGTGTTTTCCCCTCGTGTTTCCCCTCGTTTTCTTCATGTTCATCGCAGGATCACCTCGAAATCGTGAAAATCGGCCCTAGGGTTTCCACCCTACATCATCTTGGTATCATGAGCAAAGGTTGATCACAAATTTGGAGCCCCATCTTGTTGATTTCATCCTAAATTTCGAAAATCCCCACAAAAATAGCCCCAAAATTTTTTGTGTTTTGTTGGTATTGATGAAGTTTTGTTGGATTTTATCAATGGATTTGCTTTGCCAGGAGTGGACCTAGCTTTCCCCCATCCTCTCCATCATTTCCATCCACAAATTTGTCCAATTTTTCCCCAATTTTGCTTCACTACCACGAATCCTAGAAGTTCATCCCATGCCCGAAATCGCCCAGGCACTGGACGTCCGACAGTCTCCAGACGTCCGATGATCACCAGTCGTCCGACCACCTCCGCACGTCTAATGTACCCTGACGAAACTGAACTTTGTCAGCCCCACCCTCCACTTTCACTTCCGCATACGCACCCTGATACCACCTTCCATACCAACACTCTGATAACTCCACTTATCAAACCACCACCGCTTTTCGCAACCACCATTGCTTACCCGCTAGCACACCGACAAATTTTGACATATTTGGTCTTTGAGAATTTGAGTTGGAGGTTTCCGTTTCCTAACGTGTTTCGGCTACTTAGGGACGGTTCGACATCGACATCACCGACGCGCATATTCGTCGTCGACATTGTCATACCATCATCCTTTCTTGCCTACACTCGAGATACCACGAACGGTAACCTCTATATCATATTGGTATTGTGGTATCCCATCATTGTATATTCTTCCCATTGCATTGATAACCCCATAGCCCATTTTGCGTACCTTACCTATCGAGACTAGCCATTTGAGTATTACCAGCAAACTTACTTGGGCACATTAGTGATCATACCTCCCATTGCATAAATACCATATCATCGTGGTACATATCTTGATACCATATCTTATGTCACAAGGTTGTCATCACATATACACAATTGCTATCTTGGTTCATGAAGTTTTGCATGAGAAATATCCCAAAAGAGAAAGAGCCACACAAGCTTTTAAGCAGAAGGGAAAGATAAGCAAAGAGCTTTTAAGCAAGAACCATAGCATCATACTACATTAACATTTTCATACTCGATCATCTTGGATCATATCACTGAAACACCATACATATAGCATACTTGGGATAGAAATCATTGCATTTTTGCTTAGTAGGTTGTGCACAAGTCTCGTATCCACCTATTACGCAATCGAGCTACATCTCTCTAGCGTTGTGTAACAAGAGCATTTTCATGGATTCCACATTTTGACTCATTGCTTGGTTGCACGACCCCATCTATCTATTCGTGCGTGCATTTCTGTGACGCACTATTTTTTATTGGTCTACTTGTTGCATTTTCACATTTGTGAATCCTTTCCAACATTATTGAGTCTCACTAACAATTGCATAAATTTTGTCCACCATCCTAACCAAGCTCCACCATAAGCTTTATTTGTGTAGATGTGAGAAATTGACGGGAACCAGTACCAATTGTGCTATCTCCTTGTTACAACATTCCGTGATCTTTGATCCATTCTCAACATTGGTCAAGGTACATTTGGTATAGTTCTTATTTTTCTTCCACTCACCCATTTACTTGAAATGATGGATAGGCCAACTACTTCTACCGACCCACTCTTCATCGAGCAAGACGAGGACCCGGACACCTACGTCACCAAGAAGCACCTCTTCGGTGCAAAGCGAGCTTTGCATCAAGAACAACAAGCATTGAACGATTGCATCGACAATCTCGCCACCGACTTGCAACACTCTGAGCAACGTACGAGAGACTACTTCGACAACAAGCTCGATGAACAAAACAAGAGAACAATGCAAGAATGGACAAGATTCGTGCCTTGTTGGTCAACCGCTCTTCTACCACTTCGTCCTACTTAAGGTGGAGCCACTAGAGTCGACATTCCTCTGACAACTCAAGTACAACGATGTCGAACACTCTTCGTCGAGCCACGCACCAAAATTGTCAAGCAAACCGCAATCCTCTACACATAACCGATCCTCAAGAGCAACTTGTAGTCCAAGAACATCGACATCGCCAAAATCAAGCTACCTTTGCGCAAGCACAAGAAAGGCAACGTCAACGCCAACAAGAGGAAGAGCGAGTGTGCCAACACCAAGACAAACAAGATGCCAAGGCACAACATCAACAACAACAATGGTGTGAAGCTCAAGCAATTGAGGCGCAACATGCCCTTCGAGAGACAAGTTGCACTGTAGCCGCACACAACCATCATATATACTCATGAGCAAGAAGAAGTGCTTCGCGATGAAGTCCAAGAGAGGAACTGTCAAGCACGATTACACCGACAAGTTACACAAGCTCCTCGACAAGAACCCCAAGTTCACCAAGATCAAGAAGACAACGGGAATTCTCCATGCGAAGAGCAACATTAGGTTGACAACCCTCCATGTCAAGGGCGTCATCATCCCCGACCCCAACACAATGAAGAGCGACGCTATGGCAAACTCAAGTTCACCGGAAGCAACGATCCCGAAGAGTACATTTCATGGGCACTGAAGGTTGACAACTATGACGAAGAGAAGAAGATCGCCATGGCATCCCTTGAGTTCCAAGACTATGTCCTCATTTGGTGGGAGCAAGTCATTGATCGACGAGAAGAAAGAGGTGAACCATCCATCACAACATGGGATCAAATGAAGGATGTCAAGAGAGCGTGCTCTATGCCAACATACTATAACCGCGACCTCTTCAAGCGACTACAACTACTCAAGCAAGGAACAACGAGCGTTGAAGAGTACTACAAGGAAATGGAGATTGCCATGATACGAGCTAATGTCACGGAAGATGATGAGCAAACTATGGAACATTTCTTGAATGGCCTCAATCACCCTATCAAGAAGATCGCCGACTTCCAACCTTACTCCAACCTCATCGAGCTAGTGCATCAAGCCACCAAGGCGGAGCGACAAGTACAAGATGACTTCAAGTATGCCAAGTACTCTTCCAAGACATATGGCTCCTACAACCAAGCTTCAACGACTCCACCGCCTTCTAACTCAATCAAACCTTCTACAAACAACAGCGACAAGTCAAATTCCAAGAAAACTTCGACAACCTCAAGTCGTCCTCCTACTACAAGTAACTTCAAGCCGGGAGCTTCATAATCTACAACTCCACCGGACGAGACCATCAAGACAAGTTCCTTCAAATGTTTCACATGTGGCGGCCGAGGCCACAAGTCCTTTAAGTGTACCAATAAGCGCACCATGATCCTCAACAACAAAGGAACATATGACTCCATGAGTGAAGAGGAGATGGAAACCCTTGAGCAAGTGTCCATGCATCGGCGTGTGAATGAGGATGAAGATGATCAAGTCTTTTGTGACGAAGATTCGAGCCCTGCTCTCATTATTTCCAAAGTCTTGACACTTCAACATCATCAAGACGAAGACCAAAGATGCCATATCTTCCACACCAAGGTGGGCATCAATGGAAGGTCTGTGAAGGTCATCATCGATGGAGGAAGTTGCCATAAATTGGAAAGTGAAGAACTATGCTCCAAGCTCCAATTGTTCAAGATGAATCATCCCCACCCCTATGAGGTCCAATGTCTTAGCGACTCCGGCACTATTCAAGTGGAGCATATGGTGCAAGTTTGCTTCAAGATAGGAGCATACGAAGACACTTTGGAGTGTGATGTCATTCTGATGTCCGTTTGCCATCTCCTTCTTGGACGACCATGGCAACTCGATCGAGCCGTCATCCACAATGGGCGTACAAATCACTATAGCTTCAAGATGAAGGGAAAGGAGTATGTACTACGACCTATGTCACCAAGTCAAGTGATCGCCGACAAGCAAGCCACCCATCGTGGAGAGAATAGTAAGAGAGCGAACCACCCAAAAGAGAGTGAGCGCCACAAGCCCAAATTGAGTGCCTCCATGATGAGCGACAAGAAAAACCTAGTGTTATTCGCTACCAAAAGTGAGATGAGAGAAGTGTGTGAGAACCCATCAAGTGTCATGCACTATGTCCTTTTGTGCAAGGACGAGGCACCCAAAACTAACACCTGTCACAAAGTGTTATCTTCTCTATTGTAGGAATTCCAAGATGTATTCCCCGATGAGCTACCTCCGAGTCTACCTCCCCTTCGAGGCATCGAACACCGCATCGATCTCATCCTCGGAGCACCCCTTCCTAACAAGGCACCATAGCGCGTCAGTCCCGAAGAAAGAAAAGAGATCCAACGGCAAGTACAACAACTCATCGACAACGGACATGTACGAGAAATTTTAAGCCCATGTGTCGTACCGATAATCCTTGTTCTCAAGAAAGATGGTACATATCGCATGTGTTCCAATTGTCGTCCTATCAATGCTATCACCATTTGTTATCGCTACCCCATTCCACGCCTTGGTGATATGTTAGATGAGCTTAGCGGATCCACCATTTTCTCTAAGATTAATCTTAAGAGTGGCTATTACCAAATTTGCATCCAAGAGGGTGATGAATGGAAAACCGTTTTCAAAACCAAGTTTGGCTTGTATGAATGGTTGGTCATGCCTATGGGTTTATCTGAAGCACCCAGCACCTTTATGCGTGTGATGCATTTTTTTCATCGCCCATACATTGGCATATTTGTTGTGGTCTACTTTGATAATATTCTTGTATTTAGCAAATCTCTCAAAGATCATGTCACCCATCTTAGAACCGTGTTGCAAACTCTTAGAAAAGAGTGCCTTTATGCTAATATGGACAAATGCCTTTTTGGTGTTGATAAGCTCGTTTTCTTGGGTTTCGTTGTGTCTTCTAAGGGTGTTCATGTAGATGAATCTAAGATCAATGCTATTAAAACTTGGCCCCAACCAACCAACTTGCAACAAGTGCTTAGTTTTCTTGGCTTAGCAGTTTTCCATCATAGATTTGTGAAGGATTTTAGAACCATTACTTTACCTTTACATGCCTTGAGTAAGAAGAATGCACTTTTGTTTGGGGACCATCCCAAGATACCGCATTCAATGAGCTTAAGAATTTTCTTATGCATGCCCCTTTGCTTGCATTACCCAACTTTGGTAAACCATTTGAGATACATTGCGATGCTAGCGGTTGCGGCATAGGACGTGTGCTGATGAAAGAGAAGCACCCCATAGCTTACTTTAGTGAAAAACTTTCCGGAGCGTAGCTTAACTATCCCATCTATTACAAAGAGTTATACGCTTTAGTGCGAGTCTTGCATGTTTGGGAGCATTATCTCCGCCCTCATGAGTTCATTCTTCACACGGATCATGAAACACTTAAGTACCTTAAGGGTCAAACTAAGTTGAACAAGCTTCATGCTAAGTGGAGTGAATCAATTGAGTATTTTCCTTATGTCATCAAGTATATCAAAGGCAAAGAGCATGTTGTGGCGGATGCGCTTTCCTGTAGATGCATGCTTGTTGCCCAGCTTGAATTGAACGGCATTAGCTTTGACCACATAAAAGACTTGTATGCGCATGATCCTACTTTAGCTATTCCTTATGCCAAATGTTTGACGCATACATCTTGGGAATGCTATTACATCAAAGATGATTTGTTGGAAATATGCCCTAGAGGCAATAATAAAATGTTATTATTATATTTCCTTATTCATGATAATTGTCTTTATTCATGCTATAACTGTATTATCCGGAAATCGTAATACACGTGTGAATACATAGACCATAACATGTCCCTAGTAAGCCTCTAGTTGACTAGCTCGTTGATCAACAGATAGTCATGGTTTCCTGACTATGGACATCAGATGTCATTGATAACGGGATCACACCATTAGGAGAATGATGTGATGGACAAGACCCAATCCTAAGCATAGCACAAGATCATGTAGTTCGTTTGCTAGAGCTTTTCCAATGTCAAGTATCTTTTCCTTAGACCATGAGATCGTGTAACTCCCGGATACCGTAGGAGTGCTTTGGGTGTACCAAATGTCACAACGTAACTGGGTGACTATAAAGGTGCACTACAGGTATCTCTGAAAGTGTCTGTTGGGTTGACACGGATCGAGACTGGGATTTGTCACTCCGTATGACGGAGAGGTCTCTATGGGCCCACTCGGTAATGCATCATCATAATGAGCTCAAAGTGACCAAGTGTTTGGTCACGGGATCATGCATTACGGTACGAGTAAAGTGACTTGCCGGTAACGAGACTGAACGAGGTATTGGGATACCGACGATCGAGTCTCTGGCAAGTAACGTACCGATTGACAAAGGGAATTGTATACGGGGTTGATTGAATCCTCGACATCGTGGTTCATATGATGACATCATCGAGGAGCATGTGGCAGCCAACATGGGTATCCAGATCCCGCTCTTGGTTATTGACCGGAGAGCCGTCTCGGTCATGTCTACGTGTCTCCCGAACCCGTAGGGTCTACACACTTAAGGTTCGGTGACGCTAGGGTTATTAGGAAGACTTGTATGTGATTACCGAATGTTGTTCGGAGTCCCGAATGAGATCCCGGACGTCACGAGGAGTTCCGGAATAGTCCGGAGGTGAAGATTTATATATAGGAAGTGTTGTTTCGGTCATCGGGAAACTTTCAGGGTCACCCGGTATTGTACCGGGACCACCGGAAGGGTCCCGGGGGTCCACCGGGTGGGGCCACCCATCCCGGAGGGCCCCGTGGGCTGAAGTGGGGAGGGGACCAGCCCCTGGTGGGCTGGTGCGCCCTCCCCCCTGGGCCCTCCTCTGCGCCTAGGGTTGGGAACCCTATGGGAGGGGGCGCCTCCTCTTGCCTTGGGGGGCACTCCACCCCCCTTGCCCCCCCCCTAGAGATCCCATCTCTAGGGCCGGCTAACCCCCCTTGGGGCCTATATAAAGGAGGGGGAGGGAGGGCAGCCGCACCCCTGAGTCTTGGCGCCTCCCTCCCCCTGCTACACCTCTTCCTCCTCCCGCAGTTGCTTGGCGAAGCCCTGCCAGAGTACTGCTTCTCCACCACCACCACGCCGTCGTGCTGCTGCTGGAGTCTTCTTCCTCAACCTCTCCTTCCCCCTTGCTGGATCAAGAAGGAGGAGACGTCATCCTCTCCGTACGTGTGTTGAACGCGGAGGTGTTGTCCGTTCAGCACTTGGTCATCGGTGATTTGGATCACGACAAGTACGACTCCATCATCCCCGTTCTCTTGAACGCTTCCGCTCGCGATCTATAAGGGTATGTAGATGCACTCCTATCACTCGTTGCTTAGATGAACTCATAGATGGATCTTGGTGAAACCGTAGGAAAAATTTTAATTTTCTGCAACGTTCCCCAACATGACTATCTTGTGAGAGCTAACAAACTATGTATTCTCGAGTCTTCTCTTTGTTTGTTACTTTTGCAAGAATCTCATGGAGGAGGACTTATGGGACACTTTGGGTGAGACAAGACCATTGCTACTCTCTCAAAGAACTTCTTTTGGCCCAAGATGTTCCGCGACGTCTCACATTTCACCAACCGATGCTGTACAAGTCGCAAAGCTAAGTCTAAAGCTCAATACCGTGATTATTATGATTCATTTTACCCATTAACCATTTTAAAAATACTATTTAGGGTACAACCTTAATCAATAGCGCATGATCCATCTTTTCTTGTGATTATTATGATCCATCTTTTTTCATACCGGTGCCGATCCGAATTGAAAATTAATACCCAACAAAACCGGTATGGGAGACGAAAAACACTAAATGATGCATGCACGCTTGATCAAAATCTAAAAAAAGCATGTTCATCATGCCGAGGGAGACGTCTTAGAATTGACATCATTCAAATGTGTTGTGATTGTTTGAACATTGAGGCCATCATCGACGAGAATGGAAAGAGGATAAGTGGCAATACAGATGGGATGCCATTTGTTGAAATAAAGGACGTGAACCTATTAGAGTCCGGAGTCATGGTTATTTGGTTAGGGGATTCTGGTATTTTTTTTCCACCCATTGCAACGCACGGGCCCTTTTGCTAGTATTATTAATGCCTCTACAATCAACACACATACACGACGTACCATCCTTTTTTGGCTCTAGTATATTAGGAACAGCACAAGGACTAAGAGATTCACGTATATAACCTTTGTTGAGCAGCTCCTATACTTGACGCATAATCTCCTTCGTCTCCTATGGATTGGTATGGTATGGTGCACGGTTTGGCAGCAAAGCACCGGGAATTAAGTCAATCTGATGCTCAATCCCTCGAATAGGTGGTAATCCCGGTGGCACGTCTTGTGGAAATATGTCAGCGAACTCCTGCAAAATGTTAGCGACAGCAGGAGGCAAAGAGGAAGGCACGTCCTCTAATGAAAATAATGCATCTTTGCACACAAAAGCATGGCAAACAGATTTGCCAAAATCTAGATCACCAATATCACATTGGTGGCAAGTAAATATGCACTTTTCAATTTAATTTCAGAAGCAACACTAGATGATTTATTATTAGGCTTCATTTGTTACTCAAATTCTTTTCCCACAATCTGATTTTCACTCTTATTTTTCTCCTATTTTGCTTTATTAGCTCTATTCATCTTTCAAAATGGAATCAGGAGTCATTGGACGCAAAGTAATATGTCTATCCTTACTCACAATCAACATAATCAGCATATGTAGAGATACTAAATGCACATGAACAGTACGTGTTACCTTAACCTTGCCATTGTTGTTGAACCATTGGATGTAGTAAGGATGTGGATGTGGTCTTGTGGTGAGAGATAGCTTCTCCACCATCTCCATGCTAGCCAAGTTGTTACAGCTCCCTCCATCTATGATGACACGAACAGAACATTCCTTCACAACTCCCTTTGTATGGAACAAATTATGCCTCTGATTTTGCTCAGCTTGTGTGACCTGCACACTCAAAACACATTGAGCAACAAAAATACTTGTCAGCATCTTCAGCAGCCATGTATTGTGTCTCATGATTAGAATCATCTCCACCGTGTTCTTCACTTGTAATAAGAGCCAAAGTCTCCTCATCATAGTCACTAGCAGACTCATACCCATCATCCTCGGTAGCAATCATAACACATGGAGTGTCGGGGGTTGGGTGCGACATATGCCAGAGGATGGCTTATCATGGTGGGGGCGAGTAGAACATCGCTGGTGCCTGGAAACGGGATGAGGCGAAGACATGCACGCCGGCGGATCTTACCCAGCTTCAGGGCTCTCCGAGGAGATAACACCCCTACTGCTGCTCTGCGGGGTCTCCGCATGATCACTAAGGCAAAGTGAATACAAGGGTGCTCCTAGAGCTATTTCTGGAGGAAGGAGAAGGTTAGCTAGTTCTCTCCCTCCTTTGTGTTCTGTCTAATGCTGCTAGATGCCAACCCTTTGCATGGGTGCCCTGGGGGGTTTATATAGGCCTACCCCCCAGGGTTACAATGGTAAATCCGGCTGGGCGCGAGTCCCAGCCGTTTGTCTCTCATGTGCCGTCTTCTCCGCCGACTCCTGGGGCCCGCCGACTGGTAGGTCCCGCCGACTGGCCTGGTACGAGGGCGTCAGCCCGTGCCCACCGCGGGTGGGTCTTGTCAGCTGCGGATTACTGTAGTCGTGCTTCTAATGACGCGGGCTTGGTCGTGGGGTCGTGGCGACAGTGCCGCCGCCTGACGGGCGATCACTATTGCCATTCCCCTATCGCATCTGGTTAATGGCGTGTGGGGCCCGTGGAAGCGACCGGCCGGCTTCAGGGGGCCGACTCCCAACGGGTCCGACTCTCGGCGCTCCCGCCGTCTTCGATATTCTCGTTGGCTGGTAGGCCCTGCCACCTCTGGACCGTGCAGACAAGGCGTCGTGGGTACAGGGGCCCGCCCCAGGGGCTGATGTCAGGGCTAGCATGGCAACAGTGCCGCGCCGGGCGGAGATCTCCGTGAGTACGGTGTACTGTGGCCATGCTCGTCTTTAATTACCAGGTGGTTGGGAGCCGCGGGCCGACTCCCCATAGTCGGCTTCTTCGGAGTCGCCTCTGGGACTCGGCCGGGACGAGAGTCGCATCAGGGACTCGGCTCGTCTCGGAGTCGCCTTCTGGGACTCGGCTCATCTTGGAGTCGCCTTCTGGGACTCGGCTTATCTTGGAGTCGCCTTCTGGGACTCGGCTTATCTTGGAGTCGCCGTAGGTACTTGAGGGGCGCAGTCTGCCCCGATGTCTTGAAAGGTTCTCGGACTCGGGTTAGCCTACCCGTGGCCCATTACTCCGACAGTAGTCCCCGAAGCTGGTGAGGCTCAGAAGTCGATACGTCGTGTGCCTCAGCAGTTTCATTCTTTAGATGGGGGGAAAGCAAGCTTTGATGGCCGCCTTTCTCCAAGCCGATTGGCCGGAGTCGGATTCGACGAGAGCCGGCATGCTCAAACCGACTGGCTGGAGTCGGATTCGTCAAGGGCCGTCTAGCATTTTGGGGAGTTTCGTATGTCGCGGTGGGAATCAGGCAGCGTGCCTGATACGCTTCCGTGGTCGCCCGCCTCAGCCCCGTCACGCGGTGCCACGTGGCAAGGGCAGTCTGCCTGCCCATGCGCGCGGCGGGACTGGTTGTCAGGCGGGGCCCGCCACCACCGTGCCTCGGCGCGCGAACGGATCCGTTGCGCCGTGCGGGCGGTTGGGTTTCCCACGATGTTACTGGGCGCAGTAACTTCGTGGGTAAATCGTGGGGGGCGTGGGGTCCTGCGCACAGTTAATCCCACGCCACCCCATCGGCTTCTCAGCCCGCAGGCCTATAAGTAGGCGGGGGGGCTGGACGGGAAACGCACGCACCCATTCCTCCCTGCTCCCCCGCCTCCTCCTGCTTCTTCTTCCTCCAGCCATCGCCGCACCGCGCCGCACCGCTCTGTAGCGATGAGCTCCTCCTCCGCCGCCGCGGCTCCTGCCGTGCGTTCCGGCGTTTGGGACGGCTCCGAAGTGGATGACGACGCCATCGAGCACCTTCACAAGACACGCCGGCTCCCCGGTGCGAACTTGGTGCGAGCCCGCGCCCCGCCGGCGGGGGAAATAAGGCCGGCGCCGCAGGAGGGCGAGCAGGTTATATTCCGCTCGCACCTTATGCGCGGCCTGGGCCTGCCGGCGAGCCGCTTCCTCTGCTCCTTCTTGGAGTTCAACGGACTCCAGCCGCACCACCTCACCCCCAACACGGTGGTGTTGCTGGCCGCCTTCGCCACCCTGTGCGAGGGTTTCCTCGGTGTTCTCCTCACTATCGAGCTGTGGGGAGAGCTCTTTCAATCCAAGCTCGGCATGCACATCGCCGGCGTGCCGGCTCAATGCGGCGCCTTCATCGCAATGCGTAGGTCGACCGCCGACAATCCATTCCCCTCCATCGCGCTGATTAAGTCGGTGAAGATGTGGCAGCGCTCATACTTCTACGTGAAGAACGTCGCCGAGGAGGGCGACTGGGTCAACCTGCCGCCCTATGAGGCCGGCGCGCCGGCTAGGAGGCTTCCCAGTTGGTCCCACCGGGCCCAGAAGCTGACTCCTGCCGGTGCCCCCACCATCGCGCGACTCCGGGTGCTGACGCAGTCGGAAGGCCTGGTCGGGGCCGACTTGCTGGCCGCCTTCATGGCGCACCGAGTCCTCCGTCTCCAAGGCCGACCTCATCTGATTAGTCAGATGAGTGGCCGCCGAGACCCGAGTCGGATGTGCACCTGGGACATGCCCCACGCGGAGGTGGCGAAGATGGTGAATCACATCGCGAACTGCGAGCTCGCGGAAGATTGGCAGTTTGGCAAAGAGCCATACTCGCATGCCAACCCCCCTCCTGCGGTAAGTCGTATATTTTTGCTTTCTGTTTTTCTTCGTGGCCGAATCCGGCTTCTGATCTTCTTGGCTTTTTTTTCGAGTCAGAACCCTCTCATCCCGCCTGCAGCTGGCGCCATTGGACAGCCCCGCGACTACGCTCCAGATCGAGCGGAGAGCGATGTCGAGGACCCCGACTTGGGGGCGGCGGTGATGGAGGCCGACGCCGAAGGCGGAGGAGGGGGAGCGGAAGGCGGCCTCCGGCCCTCGGCGACCTTGGCCAACTGGCCAGAAGATGACGCCGAAGGGAAGTCGTCCCGCGCCGCCAACCCAAAGCCAGCCATCCGGGTGCGAGCTCTTCTGCCAGCTTGGCCGGTCAAGTCGGCGCGAAGAAGCGCCGGGCCGCGCCAAGTTCGCTCGGTGGTCGGCCAAAAAAGTTCAAGGGGGCGGCCGCCGCGACCAAGTGGGAGGAGGCGGTCGCGAAGGCCAACCGCTTCCGCAAGGAAGTGAAGAAGCCGCCGCTAGTCTCTGCGTAAGCCTTCGCCGCCTTTGTCTTGTTTTCTTTGACGAATTATTTCCGAGTCTTTTTCATTCTGTTTTCGGCTTCAGGGCCCCTCTTTCTCCTGAGAGGGTCGCCGTCCCCTCTGTCATGGGGTCGGCTGAGACGTCCGCCAACACCCGGCGGATTGACCCCGCCGCCGACCTCCGAGATGCGACAGAGCGCAATGCGTGGGAGAAGCGTGACGAGGAAGAGGCCGACCACTTGGAGAAGGCGGAGGCCGAGAAGGCGGCGGCCTCCGCCTAGAAGAAGCTGGCGGAGGCCGAAGCCGCCGCCGCGACCAAACAGCGGGCCGAGGAGGCCGCGCACCACCAATCGGCATTGCTAGTCGTCCCACTGAGCTCCGCGCCGCCGGCCCCGGAGTTCAGGGGCAGACTAGAGAAGTCGGCGGGGAGCACTCCATCGTGGAGAGGGACAGAGGCGAGGCCTCTGCATCGGGCACAGCCTCGCCGCTACCGCCGCCTTCGCTGCATGGCAAGCAGCCGGCAGGCCCTTCCGTGCCGCCGACTGAGGACGAGGCGGTGGCGAGGCTGCTTCTTCAAGTCGCCTCACCGGCGCGCCGCCGTCTTGCGAAGGCGGTCTCGGCGCCGCGCCCCTTGGAAGCCGACGCCGCCAGCTCGGCCATTCCAGATGCCGAGGCAACAAGTGTTGCGCCCACTGGATGGGTGCGAGGAGGCGGCGACGGTCCGCTGAACCGGGCGCTCCTGGATGTGCAGGCGAAGCTACGAGCTGAAGGAGAAGCCATCCAGGGCTGTACCAGGGCGCGTCTGGCGTCGCGAGCGTCTATCCGAGTACGTTTTTCTTTTTTGACTTGCCTTTTCTCATTTTTCTCTATGGGGGCGCGCCAGCGCACCCACTGGGTGTAGTCCCCAAGTTTCGGGCCGGCTGCTGCGCAGGCGGCCCGGAACTCAATCTGGCGAGTTCCTCATTTTTGTTTTCGTCTGATTTTTATTGCAGGAGTACCACAACCTCCGCGTCACCGCCTACAACCGCAACGTTGAGCGGCTGGAGAAGCGGACTGTCGACTTGTCGGAGAGCCGGAGTAAGTTCTTCTTCTTTTCCGCGGGGGCGCGCTGGCGCACCCGCGGGCTGTAGTCCCCGAGATTCGGGCCGACTGCTGAGCAGTCGGGCCAGATCTTCCCAGCGACCTTTGCGACTAACGACTTAACGTCTTTCTCTTTGTTTTTCAGAGGCCAACGCCGCTCTTCAGGAATAGTTGGGCAAAGTCAGCACGGCCCTTCGTGCCAAGGAGGAGGAGTGTGGCAAGCTCGCCAAAGAGCACAACTTGCTGGCCGAGAAGTTGGCGGAGCAGAAGGAGCTGCTGAAGGCGGCCCAGGACGAGGCGGAGAAGAAAGAGACCGCCCTCCTAGCTGAGTTTGAGATGGAGCGCTCCTCCTGGACCGACAGGGAGGCGATGCTGACTTCCGGCTTCCACAAGATCGAGGACATTGTCGATGGTGAGTTTCTTTTCTTTCTTTCCTTAAGCTACCGGCCGCAAGTTAGGCCGACTGCTAACTTTCTCTCTGCTTCTTTCTGTTTTAGGAAGACTTCTTCCCTGGCCACTCGCAAGCGGTCAATCAAGCCATCGAGGCTGATCGTGAGATGCGGAGGGCGAACGGCGAGGAGATCGCCGCCAACGCCCCGCTGACCGTCGATGAACAGCTGCTGAGCATCGAGACCCGTCTGCGGCCGGCTCATTGGTTGTTGCGCCATCTTCAACGTGCCGGGGCCCAGGCGATCTCCGCCCTGTGGCCAGGGGTGCCGGCTCTGCGCACCACTAGTCGAACTGCCGACTGGCTGGAGGTCGCGGCCGGCCGTCTTGAGGCTTGGAAGGGTTCCTCGGCCCGGGCTGGAGCGCGCCGGGCTTTGGAATTTGTCAAGGCTTGGTATCCAGGGCTGGACCTGGACCGGCTGGCCGCGTTTCTGTCAGAGGCCCAGGCAGAACTGGCGGCCGTGGAAGGCGCCCTCATCGAGCGCGCAGCGGCGATCGCCGACTACACCGACACCAGCGTCTTCGTTCCCGAGCGGGCCGCGAACGGTGAGGAGGTTCCTCCGGAGTGGTTCGGGATGAACCCCGACTACGGCGAAGACTCGGCGGAGGTGATCGGCTCTAGCACCGAGGAGGAAGACGAGGCGGGGGACAAGGACGAGACGGAGGCGCTAGAAGGCAGAGGGACGACCAGCCTCAGCTCGATCGCACCTCCAGCAACGAGCCGCGTCCGACTGGGCGGACTGCCGCCGGAGGTGACCAAGCCAAGACTGCCCAGCCGGCCGACCCAGCGCTTGACACCGCCGTCTCCGCCGACCCGCCGAACCCGTCTGCTGCTCCTTAGGCTGCTGTCTTGTCCTTACTTTATCTGTTTTTCATAGTCTTTGAAGAATTTGTTAATTTGCACAATTCCACCCGTGGGTTGTATTTTGAACTCAGCCAGAGGCCTTTGCTTATGTAAATATCTATTTGCCTTCTATCTTTCCTTGCTTATTGCTCTTTTTGGCTTTTTCCTTTGCCGCCTTCCCATAGTCGCTGCTTTGCTAGACGGACAGCCGCTCCGCGGACTGCCGCAAGTCAAATGCTTGGCTACCTTAGGGAAGGCAAGTACTTCGCCTTTTTAGAGTTTTTTAACAAGTGGGATAGAAGGCGGAGAGCCGACTACTCGAGAGTCGGATCTGCAGAGAGAGGCTGGGAGCCGGCTTGGGCTATGCATATGCTTTAGGTCCTTAGCCTTTTTTCGTGTGTGCGCTCATTCTTGCTTGTTCTCCGCCTACCAACAATCGCTCTGCAAGCTGCGGCTTTCGACAGGAGATGGCTTGAGCGCAGCACACTACTTGTCCGACTGCAGGAAGCATTTCATAGCGCAAGACGGCAAGTCCTCGGGCCGACTAGTCGGACCCGGTGCCAAGCGACATGACAAAAGAGTAGCATACTCGAAGGCATAATTCTTATCATACAGATAACAAAAAGGGCAGTCCCCGAGCTCGTCTCGGGGGCCCAAAGTCTCGGTACTTTAACACAAAGGATAGCGTGGTACATACTGCATTAACTGTAAAATCTTCGGAGAAGATTTGCGTTCCATGGCCGTTCTGACTCCTTGCCGGAGTAGTCCCTCTTGCGCGCTCGAGGCTTCTGAGCGTCGATTAGGTAGTAGGAGCCATTGCCCAGCACTTTGCTGATGATGAAGGGGCCTTCCCAAGGCGCCGACAACTTGTGTTGGCCGGCTGTTCGCTGAATCAGCCGGAGCACAAGGTCGCCCTCTTGAAACGATCTCGGCCTGACCTTTCAGTTGTAGTATCGGTGCAGACTCTGCTGGTAGATGCCGGACCGGCTGAGTGCCAACAGCCGGCCCTCTTCCAGCAGGTCGACGCCGTCTTGACGTGCTTCTTCAGCTTCCTCTTCGGTGTACATGGTGACTCATGGAGAGTCGAACTCTATGTCTGTCGGGATGACGGCTTCAGCACCGTAGACGAGGAAGAAAGGCGTGAAGCCGGTTGACTTGTTTGGAGTCGTGCGCAGACTCCAGAGGACGGCTGGTAGCTCCTCAACCCAATAGCTGGCCGAACGCTCGAGTGGTTCGACCAGTCGAGGCTTGATGCCGGACAGGATGAGGCCGTTTGCTCGCTCTGCCTGGCCGTTTGACTGCGGATGGGCAACAGACGCTAAGTCCAGTCGGATGCCCTGCGTCGCGCAGAAATGGGCCAAGGCGCCTTTGGCAAAGTTTGTGCCATTGTCGGTGATGATGCTGTGCGGTATGCCGTACCGCACCGTGATGTCGCCGATGAAGGTCACTACAGTCGGGCCGTTCAACTTTTTGATGGGCTTTGCTTCTATCCACTTGGTGAACTTGTCCACCGCGACAAGTAGATGTGTTAGGCCGCCTCGGGCCGTCTTGAATGGTCCCACCATATCCAGGCCCCAAACTGCAAAGGGCCAGGCGATGGGGATTGTCTTTAGCGCGGAAGCCGGCTGAAGTGGCTTGGAGCGGAACTTCTGGCACCCTTTGCATTTTTGGACTAACTCTTTAGCCTCTTCCAGGGCAGTCGGCCAGAAGAAACCATGCCGAAAGGCTTTGGCGACAAGTGCTCTTGAGGCTGCGTGGTGGCCGCACTCGCCCTGATGAATGTCTCTGAGAATTGCTTGGCCTTGTTCTGGCTCTACGCAGCGCTGGTAGACACCAGTGACACTGTGCCTGACTAGCTCTCTGTTGACTATGGTGTATGCTGCCGCTCGGCGTTGCACTTGCCGAGCCAAGATCTCATTAGTTGGCACCTCTCTATTCACTAGGAACCTGAGGATGGGCTGCGCCCAGGAGGGTGCTGCTATTTCTCCAACCGCCACCACAAGGGTGGCTGGGTTGGGAGGCGGCGGTCTGGAGTCTGCGGCCGCTTGCTGGATTGACGGAGTCCCCGGGCCGACTGGCGCAGTCCCTAGGCCGACTGGCGCAGTCCCCGGGCCGAGTTCTGAAGTCCCCAGGCTAGCTTCGACTGTGATTTTCTTGGGGCCGTCTGCTCGGGCTCTTGAGTCGGATCCGACTTCTTCGGGAGGAGCCGGCACAAAGATGGAGTCTGATTCTGGTGAAGGCTTGATAGACGGCTTGAGGAGGCGCTGAAGAGCGACGCCGGAAGGTATTGCTTGGCGGGTGGAGCCGACTCGTGCCAAGGCGTCTGCTTGATCATTGTCGTTTCTTGGCACGTGAAGGAACTCGCACCCCTCGAAGTATCCGCTGAGTAGCAGCACCAGGAAGCGGTAGCTCACCATGTTTGCGTCTTTGGCGTCCCAGTCGCCAGATGACTGCTGGACCACCAAGTCGGAGTCGCCATAGCACAGGATCCGGCGAATGCCGAGTTCTTTGGCAAGCCGGAGCCCATGAATGAGCGCCTCGTTTTCGGCGACATTGTTGGAGGCGGCGAAGTGGATCTGCAGCACATACTTGAGCTTGTCGCCTTTAGGGGAGGTGAGGACGACGCCGGCTCCCAGGATGGCTTATCATGGTGGGGGAGAGTAGAACATCGCCGGTGCCTGGAAACGGGATGAGGCGAAGACATGCACGCCGGCGGATCTTACCAAGCTTCAGGGCTCTCCGAGGAGATAACACCCCTACTGCTGCTCTGCGGGGTCTCCGCATGATCACTAAGGCAAAGTGAATACAAGGGTGCTCCTAGAGCTGTTTCTGGAGGAAGGAGAAGGCTAGCTAGTTCTCTCCCTCCTTTCTGTTCTGTCTAATGCTGCTGGATGCCAACCCTTTGCATGGGTTCCCTGGGGGGTTTATATAGGCCTACCCCCTAGGGTTACAATGGTAAATCTGGCTGGGCGCGGGTCCCAGCTGTCTGCCTCTCAGGTGCCATCTTCTCCGCTGACTCCTGGGGCCCGCCGACTGGCCTGGTACGAGGGCGTCAGCCCGTGCCCGCCGCGGGTGGGCCTTGCCAGCTGCGGTTTACTGTAGCCGTGCTTCTAATGACGCGGGCTTGATCGTGGGGTCGTGGCGACAGTGTTGCCGCCTGACGGGCGATCACTATTGCCATTCCCCTGTGCATCTGGTTAATGGCGTGTGGGGCCCGTGGGAGCAACCGGCCGGCTTCAGGGGGCCGACTCCCAATGGGTCTGACTCTCGGCGCTCCCGCCGTCTTCGATATTCTCGCTGACTGGTAGGCCCTGCCGCCTCTGGGCCGTGCGGACAAGGCGTCGTGGGTACAGGGCCCCGGCCCAAGGGCTGATGTCAGGGCTAGCATGGTAACAGTGCCGCGCCGGGCGGAGATCTCCGTGAGTACGGTGTATTGTGGCCATGCTCGTCTTTAATTACCGGGTGGTTGGGAGCCGCGGGCCGACTCCCCATAGTCGGCTTCTTCGGAGTCGCCTCTGGGACTCGGCCGGGACGAGAGTCGCATCAGGGACTCGGCTCATCTCGGAGTCGCCTTCTAGGACTCGGCTCATCTTGGAGTCGCCTTCTGGGACTCGGCTTATCTTGGAGTCGCCGTAGGTACTTGAGGGGCGCAGTCTGCCCCGATGTCTTGAAAGATTCTGGGACTCGGGTTAGCCTACCCGTGGCCCATTACTCCGACATGGAGATTAGCATTCTCACGCATAATGACCTCTACCCTTACAGTGACAACAAATAATATCATGTGTCTGCCCTGTTGATGCCATGGATGAAGAAGAACTCTGTGCAGGCCCGGTAGGTGTGCTCTTGGTAGATAGTGGTGGTAGTGTGTAACGCCCCAAGACCGACGCTCCAGATGCCTTCCTTGTATTTCGAGATTCGTCGTGTGATTTTTTTTGTTTGTTGCATTCATCTTTGCATCATGTCATCATGCACCCCTTTTGAAAACTCAACTAAATAAATTGTGTGGATCCTCGGTCCATTTAAATTGAGGGATATTCACAATGGTGATTTCTCTTTATAACATATCCTCCCAATATTAGTGAGCTATTATTAAATATTCCATTAATTTGGAATTCACCATAACACAATTGCAAAATATTCCATTGTTTTGGAATTTAACACAACACACTTGCATGTTAAATCCCTTGGCCTTTACTTCTTCAAGTTTTGGCTTTGTAACATTGCCAACAATTCCTTATCTCTCTTATCGAGGTTCCTCCAAAAACCCTTTACATTTTTGGACACTTCAGAACCTAGTCCTAGTTCAAACCCATTTGAATTAAATTCAAATGAGTTTGAATTCAACTTCGCACCCATGCTCACTTTCTATTTTTCTTGGATCAAGCTCATTTTTATGAGTCAGGGAAAATTATCCACATGCGAAAATTCTTTCCCTAACACTCTCTTTCATTTCTTCTCTCTAATTCTTTTATGCTAAAGAATATGAGGGAGAGAGAGCCCAGCCAGGCCTCTTGGGCCTAACCAACCAGACCGACCCGTTCCCACAGCCCACCTAAACCCTAGGCCCCGACCCTCTCCATCAATCTCCCCCTCTTGTTCCCGTGCCGCCGCCACACGCACACATGCATCGCACCAGGGAGAGGAGATCCCCACGCTCCACCCTCCTCTCGCTCGCTCCCTCATCCCGCACCTCCACATCGTCCTTGTTGACCCGCGCCACCAGAGCCCAGCAAGTCGACGACCACTCCTTCCTCTCCGCGTCCACGCCTCCCCATCATCATCTCTAGCAACAGGCCGCCGCCAAGCTCGAAGTTGCCCTCCTGCTTCTCCTCCTTGCCCATGACCTCCTTCCACAGCGCCAAGCCGCCGCTGCGTCAAGTCTCCTGCGCCTCCCCTTGCCGGTGCCCTGTCTCTGACCACCTGCGATGCCTGCCGCTGCTGCCTTCTTCCACTGCGGCCGTCCGCTTCTCCGCCGCCGCGCCATCTTCTTCAGGCGCTCGAGCACGAGCTCGTCCTTGCCCCGCCTCCTCTTCTCTGCGTTCGCGCGCCCGCAGCGCTCGGCCTCCTTCCACGCGCCATGGCCGTCTCGCCTCCTCTGCTCCTCCCGCACCTAGCCTCTGCACCTCCCCGTCGGCCCTGCCTTCCTCGCCGAGCCCCATGGCGTCAGTCACCTCCTGCACAAAGCTTGTGCCCTCCTCCATCAGCAAGTTCTCGTGGCCCCCCTGCCATGGTCCTGTGGCCCCTCGAGCTCCGAACTTCGCCCATGGAGCCGGTCTCCTTGCAAGCCGCCGCGGCTGCAAGCCTCCAGCATCGCCCTTACCCAAGCCAAGTGTCACCAGGTCCTTGATAGATGCGCCAAGTTCCCGGGGAGACCCGTTTCGTCAAGTTCAACTACATGAAACCGCCAAGTACCTCTACGCACGAAGACGCAAGATCATCCCGGATATTGCCAAGTACCACGACACCCATGTTCCATCAAAGTTCGTCTACAAAACATGTACCACAACCGCCGACCTAAACATCTACGAACCGTGTACGACTACCGTCGCCGTGGATCCGACAAGATCCATGTGCAACTACTTCCACTATGACCGTCACGAGAACGCCTACTTCCTCTACTTTGCACCGACTCAACCCGCTCTGAAATGCACGCTTCGAAGGTATAACCACCAAGATGAACGACCGTGAACGAATGCTTTGTTGTATGAGAGGCTCGTGTTTGCACCGTGTCCGAATTGATCCTTGCATGTTCCTCCCCGTTTGCCATGCCATCGACCCGTGGGAACCTGGTAATCCGGGATCACCCCACCATTTTGCATGTTCTGCGCATCCACACTTTCTCTTGCACCGACATCTCGACGAGTTGTCAGATCATCGGAATGTTGCCCTGGCACCATTTCTGTTGTCGTTGCCATGGCACCATTTCCGTTGTCGTTGTTGTGGCACCACTTTCGTTCCGCCATGGTGACCAAATGCTTCATAACATGCTCATGTCAACGTTTTATAAAATTGCTTATAACTTGCATATGTCATCCGCATCATGATAACAACATTTAAAATGTTTAAAATTGTTGTTTGCTTTAAATTGCTAAATAACATATGGGGATTTGCCGGAATTGTTGTTTGTTGTTCCGGCCTCATTTAAACTTGCCTAGATAGGTAGTTTTCATATGTTTCACCTCTTGCCATGTTTAACAACATTTAATATTGTTGTACCTAAACGAGAGCGATTAATAAACAAATGTGGTGTTTCGTCACTATGCAACTCGTTGCATATTGAGCTCCACTTAATTTGTAGTATTGTTTGTGCACTTTGGCATGCCATGCCTATTTAAACCGGACATGCATCATACCTGATTGTGCAGCAGGCCATGCTTATGTGATGGTTGTTTACCATGGTGTTTGCTTCCTTCTGGTTGCGCTTCTCCTTGATAGTTCCGGTTACATTGCGATTGTGAGGATTCATTCGACTACGTTGGTTCGACTACTTCATGGACTTGATCTTCTTCCTAGCAGGATTCCAGGCAATATGACTGAGGGAGTCCTGGACTAGGGGGTGTCCGGATAGCCGGACTATCATTATCCGCTGGACTCCAAGACTACGAAGATACAAGATTGAAGACTCCGTCCCGTGTCCGGATGGGACTTTCCTTGGCGTGGAAGGCAAGCTTGGCGATACGGATATGTAGATCTCCTACCATTGTAACCGACTCTGTGTAACCCTAGCCTCCTCCGTGTCTATATAAACCAGAGGGCATTAGTCCGTAGGACAACATACATTACAACAATCATACCATAGGCTAGCTTTAGGGTTTAGCCTCCTTGATCTCGTGGTAGATCCACTCTTGTACTACCTGTATCATCAATATTAATCAAGCAGGATGTAGGGTTTTACCTCCATCAAGAGGGCTGGAACCTGGGTAAAACATCGTGTCCCTCGTCTCCTGTTACCATCCGCCTAGACGCATAGTTCGGGACCCCCTACCCAAGATCCGCCGGTTTTGACACCGACATTGGTGCTTTCATTAAGAGTTCCTCTGTGTCGTCACCGATAGGCTTGATGGCATCTGCAACCAACGACGCTGTCCAGGGTGAGATTTTTCTCCCCGGACAGATCTTCGTATTCAGCGGCTTCGCACTGCGGGCTAATTCGCTTGGCCATCTGGAGCAGATCGAAAGCTACGCCACTGGCCGTCAAGTCAGATTCGGAAGCCTAAACTTCACGGCCGATGTCCGCGGAGACTTGATCTTCGACGGACTCGAGCCACAGCCAAGCGCGCCGCACTGTTGCGATGGGCATGATCCAGCTCTGCCGCCGAACAGTGCCTTGGTGGCCGCACACGAATCCGCTCCGGCCATTAGTCCGGAGCCGATTGCCCAGATAGAGGATCGGTGGATGGACACCGCCTCGGGGGCTTCAACTTCCACGGCGATGGAGCCGAACACTGATCTTGTCCCTCGCAAAACTCGTGATTCCGAGGTGCCGGACTCCTTGCCGGACTCCGAACCTCCCACGCCCCTACCAACCAAATCGGATTGGGCGCCGGTTATGGAATTCACCGCCGCGGACATCTTCCAATACTCGCCTTTTTGCGACATCCTGAATTCACTAAAGCATCTCTCGTTATCAGGAGAGCCCTGGCCGGACTATGGCCAGGATGGTTGGGATACGGATGGCGAAGAAATTCAGAGCCCACCCACCACCCACTTTGTAGCCACTGTCGACGATCTAACCGACATGCTAGACTATGACTCCGAAGACATCGACGCTATGGACGACGACGCCGGAGACGAAAAGGAACCAGCGCCTACAGGGCACTGGAAGACCACCTCGTCATATGACATATACATGGTGGATACCCCAAAAGACGGGGACGGCGAAGAAACAGCGGAGGCAGATTCTTTAAAGAAACAGCCCAAGCGCCGGCGTCAGCGGCGCCGCTCTAAATCCCGCCACAGCAAGAATGGAGATTCCGGCACACGAGATAATAATACCCCAGAAAGTGCCGAAGACAACCCCCTCCAGCAAGACTCAGCGCAGGAGGATGCAGAAGCAAGCCCTCACGAGAGGGCGGCAGACGAAGAGGTTGAGGATTACAACTATATGCCTCCCTCCGAAGACGAGGCAAGCCTCAACGATGACGAATTCGTCGTGCCCGAGGATCCCATCGAACAAGAGCGTTTTAAACACAGGCTCATCGCCACGGCAAACAGCCTAAAGAAAAAGCAGCAGCAGCTTCAAGCTGATCAGGACCTGCTGGCCGATCGATGGACCGAGGTCCTCGCGGCCGAAGAGTACAAACTCGAACGCCCCTCCAAAAGCTATCCAAGACGCAAGCTGCTCCCCCGATTAGAGGAGGAAGCATACATACCTCCATCACCAGCGCATGATACGGCTGACCGACCACCCCGCGGTCGTGACAGAGAGGCATCCAAGCCCCCAACCAAGACCGTACCCCGGCATGGCTCCAAAAGTACGAAGCCAAGAGGGAACGCGCCGGACTTGCGAGATATATTGGAGGACAAAGCAAGGCAATCCAGATCCATCTACGGATCACGTGGGCGCCCCACGACCCATGACGAATACCGTCGCACCGGATATAATAACCCCGGCCGGGCCGAACACGGCAGATAGCGCTCTCTCGAGCTGTGTCGTGATATTGCTCAATACAGAGGCGCCGCACACCCGCTATGCTTCACTGACGAAGTAATGGATCATCAAATCCCTGAAGGGTTTAAACCCGTAAACATTGAATCCTACGATGGCACAACAGACCCCGCGGTTTGGATCGAAGATTATCTTCTCCACATCCATATGGCCCGCGGCGACGATCTCCACGCCATCAAGTATCTCCCACTCAAGCTTAAAGGACCAGCTCGGCATTGGCTTAACAGCTTGCCCGCAGAGTCAATTGGGTGTTGGGAAGACCTGGAAGCCGCATTCCTTGATAACTTCCAGGGCACGTATGTGCGACCACCAGACACCGATGACCTAAGCCACATCATTCAGCAGCCAGACGAATCGGCCAGACAATTCTGGACATGGTTCTTGACGAAGAAAAATCAAATCGTCGACTGTCCGGATGCATAGGCCCTTGCAGCCTTCAAGCATAACATCCGCGACGAATGGCTAGCCCGGCACCTGGGACGGGAAAAGCCGAAATCTATGGCAGCCCTCACATCATTAATGACCCGCTTCTGCGCGGGAGAGGATAGCTGGCTAGCTCGCAGCAACAATCTCCGTAGAAATTCTGGCAGTCCGGATACTAAGGACAACAACGGCAGGTCACATCGAAACAAAAACAAACGCCGCATTAATGGCGACGACAAGGAGGATACGGCAGTCAACGCCGGATTCCGAGGCTCTAAACGGAAGAAGCCATTCAAAAGAACCACTCCGGGTCCGTCCAATTTGGACCGAATACTCGACCACTTATGCCAGATACATGGCACCCCTGAAAAACCAGCCAATCACACTAATAGAGATTGCTGGGTGTTCAAGCAGGCAGGCAAGTTAATTGCCGAAAACAACGACAAGGGGCTAAACAGCGACGACGAGGAGGAGACCCGACCGCCGAACAATAGAGGACAGAAGGGTTTTCCCCCACAAGTGCGGACAGTGAACATGATTTACGCGACCCATATACCCAAGAGGGAGAGGAAGCGCGCACTAAGGGACGTCTACGCGATGGAGCCAGTCGCCCCGAAGTTCAATCCATGGTCCTCTTGTCTGATCACTTTCGATCGAAGAGACCATCCGACCAGCATACGCCATGGCGGATTCGCCGCATTGGTTTTAGACCCAATCGTCGATGGATTTCACCTCACGAGAGTCCTGGTGGACGGCGGTAGTAGCCTGAACCTGCTTTATCAGGATACAGTGCGCAAAATGGGCATAGACCCCTCAAGGATTAAACCTACAAAGACAACCTTTAAAGGTGTCATACCAGGTGTGGAAGCCAACTGTACAGGCTCGGTAACACTGGAAGTGGTCTTCGGATCCCCGGACAATTTCCGGAGCGAGGAGTTAATCTTCGACATAGTCCCGTTTCGCAGCGGCTATCACGCTCTGCTCGGACGAACCACGTTTGCAAAATTCAACGCGGTGCCGCATTATGCATACCTCAAGCTCAAGATGCCAGGCCCTCATGGAGTCATCACGGTCAACGGGAATACAGAATGCTCCCTCCGAACGGAGGAACATACAGCGGCTCTCGCGGCAGAAGTACAGGGCAGCCTCTTAAGGCAATTCTCGAGTCCGGCCGTTAAACGGCCGGATACAGCAAAACGCGCCCGAAGCAGTACCAACCAAGACCACCTGGCGTGATCAGAGCACGCGTAGCAATGCGGCCCCAACCCCCGCCCGCGCATGATCGCAAGAATAACACTCCGCGTACATCATTACGCTTTGGAGATACCATAGGCGCAGGGGAAGGGGCACGATCGCAATGGACCCAGAGTGCGGTTTGACCACACCAGGGGCTCGCAAGTGTGCCCCCCTTTTTTCTTATTTATTATTTTCCTTCTTTGTGTACATAGGACTCCAGTAACCAGAGGCCCTGTCCGGTGGCGAACCTGCCGAACTCGTGATGCAACAGTCAGGGACGAAAGAAGGCTGCGACGAACACTCAGGTGGTCTCAATTACGAGCATTAAATTCGATTATATACACCAAGTCCGCAGCTCACCCATGGAGGGGGACATGTTTACTTAGTCGAAATCCCTTGATTACCGCACTATTTGTATCAGTCCGCACTCATAGCAGACCTCCTTTAATAAATAATGCAGCACTTTTTGACTGCAATTACATTACCTTTTATATATATATGTTCATTACATGACATCTTGCACCCGTATATTTTTGGTAGGGCCTAATACACCAGGGGCATATGTTCCCCACATTGTGGTGTGATAAGTCCGAACACTTTCATAAGTGCGGCACCCCAAACTTATAGCATTATATGAATCAGCTCTGAATCATGTCTTGGGTCAATAGTTGGGTTTGCCCGGCTCCCACGTTTTGGTGCCTTACATTCCGTTCTGTCGGCTAAGGTGGCACTGGGAGAACCACTGCGATTGCGCCCCGGTTGAGCCGGGCGAGCGCCTCAGTGGAGAAAGCTAAAACTGACAGGCATGATAAGGCGAGAGACTGGTCGCTGTTCGAGAGGTTTCTTCGGGTCCTTAAAGACTCACGCCGCTTCGAGCGAAGTTCCGGACCATGTCCGACGAAGGCGTGGATAGCGCCCCGGATTCCGCCTTCCGAATACCAGGGGCTTCGCTGAAATTTAAAATTATAGAATTCTATGGCTAAGTGAGAGTGTTCAAGCATTATAAGTCCGGTCGCCTTGTTCGTTGTGTTGAGCGCCTCCCTAGATGGACCCAAAAATGGGAACAAGAGTGCTCAAGGTTATCCCGAACACCCCAGCACTCGTGGCTCGGGGGCTGAAGCCAACGACTTGCCATCTCTCAGATTTTATAAACGGCCGAACAGAAGGTAATATTTTAAATTAAAACAAGCGTTGCTCAAGGCGCATATGAACGCAGTTTTCAGCGCACAGGATAATATACAGCGAGTTTACTCAAAGATTACATTTCTGGGGCACTCATCCGCAATATCGCGGGCTCCCTTCAGGACAGTTTTATAATACATTTCAGGCGTGCGATACTCCTTGCCCGATGGCGGTGGGTCCATGAGAAGCTTCTCCGCATCCAACTTGCCCCAATGCACCTTTGTGCGGGCAAGGGCCCGACGAGCACCTTCAATACAGTCGGAGCGCTTGACGACCTCCACCCAGGGGCATGCATCCACCAGTCGCCGCACGAGGCCAAAGTAGCTCCCAGGCATGGCCTGTCTAGGCCACAGCCGGACTATAAGGCCCTTCATGGCCTCCTCAGCTACCTTGTGGAGTTCGACCAGCTGCTTCAGCTGGTCGCTTGGGGGCACCGGGTGTCCGGCCTCAACGTACTGAGACCAGAAGACTTTCTCCATCGAGCTCCCCTCCTCGCCGCGATAGAATGCGGTAGCATCGGACGCACTACGCGACAGATCTGCAAACGCTCCTGGAGAGCTCCGAATGCGGGTAAGTGTCAGGTATTTTACATTAACATGCTTGCTTTGCATGAAAAATGCCTTACCCGCCGCTATCTTCTTCACATCTTCAACCTCCTGAAGGGCCTTACGAGCCTCGGCCTTGGCGGACTTGGCACTTTCGAGAGCCGAGGCAAGCTCGGACTCTCGAGTCTTGGAGTCACGCTCCAAACTCTCATGCTTCTCCATGAGAGCCTGGAGCTCTTGACGTACTTCCGCCACCTGTGCCTCCTTCTTCTCTCGCTCTTCCCGCTCCGCGGCCGCACTGCGTTCGGCCGCGGACACAGCCTCCTTCAGGGCTGCCACCTCGTTCGTGGCCCCTGCAATACCCATATTATCCTTGTTGATTTTATTGCAACCAAAATCCTTTTCTGTAAGGTAACTATTCAAAGTGGTGTGACTCACCTTCTTTGTCCTCGAGCTGCTTCTTGGCATGGCCGAGCTCTTGCTCGGACCGCTCGAGATCCTTCTTCAACACATCGACCTCCGTCGATAGTGCGGCAGAGGTCAGCAGAGCAGCCTGCAAACCCATATTGACATATATTAAGCAACCCTGCGTATATCTTGTTAGATCCTCAGTCCGGCTTTTCATTCCGAACACCGAACTGAGCATCAGGGGCTACTGTCTATGCGGTATTACATTCCATAATTTTAACTTCTTACCTCAAAGCCTATTAGAAGGCTGCTGCAGGCTTCGGTCAGCCCGCTTTTGGCGAGCTGAACCTTTTGAATCACCACACTCATGATAGTGCGGTGTTCTTCCTTGATGGAAGCGCCTTTAAGCGCCTCCAACAAGTTATCCGGCGCCTTCGGTTGGACGGAGGTCGCCGGTGTCACGGTCTTGCCCTTATTTCGAAGGGGCCGCCCGCCGGACTCTGGAACCACTGCGGGTTCCGATGTAGAGTCCGGCACAAAGTCCGGGAGGCAGCCTGACGACGCCTCCGGAGCCTCCTCCTGATGGGTCCTTCTCTGGGATCCCACCTCGGCGTCCTCGTTGGCGCGGGGGGTAGAGGCGGTCAGAAGTGAATCCACATCAAGGATCCGGATACTTACGATCTTGCCGGACGCCTGGCCCTTGGAGGCCACTCATCCTCGCCAACGGTGGTGTTGGCGAAACTGTCCGGAGGGATAGTCCTCCCCCTATTGGAACCTTCGGCCTCCCCTATTGGGGAAGCCTTCCTCTTCTTCTCTCCCTCCTCCGGGAGAGAGTCCTCCTCCTCCTCCTCGTCTTCGGGGGAGGAGTCCGCCTCGTCGTCGGACGCCTGATTGCAGGAACTCTTTCGAGTCCCCGCGGCCACCTTCTTTGCCTTCTTCTTCGGCACCACGTGCGGTGCCGGAACCAGCAGCCCTGCTAAACGGGCGTTCTCTAGGTCTTCTGTCATGGGAGTCGGGCTGATGAGCTGCTTGGCCTTCTCCATCCATTCCTGTCAAAGGAAAAGAGAGATTGAAACCCTCTTAGAATCGGTTTAATTACCACAAGTGTCCCGTAACGGGGTTGAATCACTTACCTCGTCAGCTGGATGCTGCGAGCGAAATCCGCGATCTTCCGTCGCGGATGCGGGGGCTTCGGCGCCCTTAAACAGCACCCTCCAGGCGCCTTCGTATGTCGTATCGAAGAGACCGCTCAGCGCCTAGTGTTGTTCCGGATTGAACTCCCACAGATTGAATGCCCGTTCTTGGCATGGGAGAATCCGGCGGATGAGCATGACTTGGACCACGTCGACGAGCCTGAGCTTATTGCTCACCAGCTTCTGGATGCAGGCTCGGAGTCCCGTCACCTCCTTCGGATTGCCCCACAGCAAGCCCTTCTCTTTCCAGGAAGTGAGCTGCGTAGGGACGCCAGATCTAAACTTGGGGGCCGCTGCCCATGTGGGCTTGCGCGGCTCGGTGATGTAGAACCACCCCGATTGCCACCCCTTGACGAAGGCCCCTTCGAGCCAACGGACGTTGGGCAACTTACCCAACATGGCGCCTCCGCATTCCGCTTGCGTGCCCTTCACAACCTTCGGCTTGACGTTGAAGGTCTTGAGCCACAGGCCGAAGTGGGGCCGGATGCAGAGGAAGGCCTCGCACACGACGATAAACGCCGAGATGTTGAGGATGAAGTTCGGCGCCAGATCGTGGAAATCCAGGCCGTAGTAAAACATGATCCCCCGGACGAATGGGTGCAGTGGAAAGCCCAGTCCGTGAAGGAAGTGGGGAAGGAAGACGACCCTCTCATGGGGCCCAGGGGTAGGGATGAGCTGCCCCTCGTCGGGCAGCCGATGCGCGATATCGCCGGAAAGGTATCTGGTGCTGCGCAGTTTGGTGATGTGCTCCTCCTTAACGGTGGAGGCCAACCATTTGCCTCCCGCTCCGGACATATTTGGAGAAGGTCGGGGCAAGATGCGCGAGCTTGGGCGTTGGAGCTTGAGTACGCGGAGATGGATAAGCAAAGGAGGAAGAAGGCGTAGGTGAGAAGGTAAATCCTTATCCCTTATATATAGGCGGACGAAAACTATGCATCCCCACCGGCCTGATAAAACTCGCTTATCTCCCAAGCGCCACCATCAATGGCGCGGTTGGGTTACCCACGTCCGTATTGATGAGAATCCCAGAATAAGGGGAACACGATCTCTGCTTCGACAAGACGTGCCAAGGAAACCGCTTCGCTAAATGTGCTGAGGTGGTATAGTAAAAAACGATTCAAACAAAGGCTTGGTAGCGGTGTGATGTCACGCCGCATAATACGTCAGCAGATTGGACTCGTGTACATTTTATTCTCTCTACGGTGGAATGTGGAATTTATTTTGCAGAGCCGGACACTATCCTGTTGTTCATGATCTTCTCTGGATTATTCAAGGGAGGAACCCGCCTTGCAATGCCGAACATTATGCGCGCCAGACTTATCGTCATTGAAGCCTGGCTCAGGGGCTACTGAGGGAGTCCTGGACTAGGGGGTGTCCGGACAGCCGGACTATCATTATCCGCCGGACTCCAAGACTACGAAGATACAAGATTGAAGACTCCGTCCCGTGTCCGGATGGGACTTTCCTTGGCGTGGAAGGCAAGCTTGGCGATACGGATATGTAGATCTCCTACCATTGTAACCGACTCTGTGTAACCCTAGCCTCCTCCGGTATCTATATAAACCGGAGGGCTTTAGTCCGTAGGACAACATACATTACAACAATCATACCATAGGCTAGCTTTAGGGTTTAGCCTCCTTGATCTCGTGGTAGATCCACTCTTGTACTACCCGTATCATCAATATTAATCAAGCAGGACGTAGGGTTTTACCTCCATCAAGAGGGCCCGTACCTGGGTAAAACATCGTATCCCTCGTCTCCTGTTACCATCCGCCTAGACGCACAGTTCGGGACCCCCTGGAGCGCCAGCGAAGGCTCCAAGGTGGGATCTCACGGATACATAAGGTTACGATGGTGGAAATTGTGTTTCGTTGGCTCCCTGGATGTTTTCGGGGTTCGTAGGCTTATCTAGGAGGAAGAAGTACGTCGGTGGCCGCCTGAGGGGCCCACGAGACAGTGGGGCGCGCCCTATAGGGGGGCGCGCCCTCCTATCTCGTGGAGGCCTCGGCTGCTTCTTGACTTGCACTCCAAGTCCTCTGGATCACGTTCGTTCTGAAAATCATGCTCCCAAAGGTTTCATTCCATTTGGACTCCGTTTGATATTCCTTTTCTTCGAAATATTGAAATAGGCAAAAAAAACAGCAATACGGGCTGGGCCTCCGGTTAGTAGGTTAGTCCCAAAAATGATATAAATGTGTAAAATAAAGCCCATAAACATCCAAAAGGGGTAATATAATAGCATGGAACAATCAAAAATTATAGATACGTTGGAGACATATCAAGCATCCCCAAGCTTAATTCCTGCTCGTCCTCGAGTAGGTAAATGATAAAAAAGAAATTTTTGATGTGGAATGCTACTTAGCATAATTCTCAATGTAATTTTCTTTATTGTGGCATGAATGTTCAGATCCAAATGATTCAAAATAAAAGTTCATATTGATAAAAGAAATAGTAACACTTCAAGCATACTAATCAAAGTAATCATGTCTTCTCAAAATAACATGGCAAAAGAAAGTTCATCCCTACAAAATCATATAGTTAGGCTATGCTTCATTTTTGTCACACAAAGATGTTCCAAACTTCTATACCCCCAATGACAAGCCAAGCAATTGTTTCTTACTTAAATAATCTCAAACTTTTTCAACCTTCACGCAATACATGGGCGTGAGCCATGGATATAGCACTATGGGTGGAATTGAATATGATGATGGGGATTGTGTGGAGAAGACAAAAAAGGAGAAAGTCTCACATTGACAAGGATAATCAATGGGATATGGAGATGCCCATCATTTGATGTCATCATGAGGAGTAGGGATTGCCATGCAACGGATGCACTAGAGCTATAAATGAATGCTCAACAAAAGAAAACTAGTGGGTGTGCATCCAACTTGCTTGCTCACGAAGACCTAGGGCATTTGAGGAAACCCATCGTAGGAATATACAAGCCAAGTTCTATAATGAAAAATTCCCAATAGTATGAAAAAGACAACTTATGAGACTCACTATATGAAAAACATGGTGCTACTTTGAAGCACAATATATGAGACTCACTACATGAAGAACAAGGTGCTACATTGAAGCACAAGTGTGGAAAAAGAGATAGTAACATTGCCCTTTTTATTTTTTTTATTTTTTTCTTCTTCTTTTTCTTTTTTTCTTTTTTTCTTTTTTCTTTTTTCTTCTTTTTCTTTGGCTTTTTTTTATTTTGGCCTTTCTTGTTTTTTCTTTTTGGGCAATGCTCTAATAATGATGATCATCACACTTTTATTGATTACAACATATGAATTACAACGGGAATGGTGCAATCTATATGAATGCCTCCGGCGGTGTATCGGGATGGTGCAATGAATCAAGAGTGACATGTATGAAAAATAATGCATGGTGGCTTTGCCACAAATACGATGTCAACTACATGATCATGCAATGGCAATATGACAAAAGTAAAGTATGTCATGATGATGATAAACAGAACAGTGGGAAGTTGCATGGCAATATATCTCAGAATGGCTATGGAAATGCCATAATAGGTAGGTATGGTGGCTGTTTTGAGGAAGATATAAGGAGGTTTATGTGTGATAGAGCGTATCGTATCACGGGGTTTGGATGCACCGGCGAAGTTTGCACCAACTCTCAAGGTGAGAAAGGGCAATGCACGGTACCGAAGAGGCTAGCAAAGGCGGAAAGGTAAAAGTGCGTATAATCCATGGACTCAACATTAGTCAAAAGAACTCATATACTATTGCAAAAATTTAGAAGTCATCGAAAGTCAAGCACTACGCGCATGCTCCTAGGGGGATAGATTAGTAGGA
Source organism: Triticum timopheevii (assembly GCA_963921465.1). Taxonomy (NCBI): domain Eukaryota; kingdom Viridiplantae; phylum Streptophyta; class Magnoliopsida; order Poales; family Poaceae; genus Triticum; species Triticum timopheevii. Next base: position 236,174,926 of record OY997266.1, on the reverse strand, counting down.
AAAGACCATCGCTCGTCCCCGACCGCCACTCATAAGGATGCACAAGCCAGGTACACTTCATGTTTCAAATTTGTTACACAACTTTAACCATACGTGCATGCTACGGGACTTGCTAAATTAAACACAAGCATTCTTTAAATTCATAATCACCCAACTAGCATGACTTTAATATCACTACCTCCATATCTCAAAACAATTATCAAGTATCAAATTGATCATAGCATCCAATTCACTTCCTATGATAGTTTTTATTATACCCAACTTGGATGCCTACCATTCTAGGACCAATTTTATAACCATAGCAAATACCATGCTGTTCTAAAAGACTCAAAAATATATAAGTGAAGCATGAGAGACTAGCAATTTCTACAAAAATAAGTCACCGCCGTGCTCTAAAATATATAAGTGAAGCACTAGAGCAAAAACTATCAAGCTCAAAAGATATAAGTGAAGCACATAGAGTATTATAGAAAATTCTAATCAAATAGGCTTCTCCCAAAAGGTTTGTACAGCAAGGATGATTGTGGTAAACTAAAAAGCAAAGACTAATATAATACACGATGCTCCAAGCAAAACACATATCATGTGGCGAATAAAAATATAGCTCCACGTAAAGTTACCAATGAACGAAGACGAAAGAGGGGATGCCTTCCCGGGGCATCCCCAAGCTTAGGCTTTTGGCTATCCTTGAATATCATGGGGTGCCTTGGGCATCCCCAAGCTTAGGCTCTTGCCACTCCTTATTCCATAGTCCATAAAAGGTTTACCCAAAACTTGAAAACTTCACAACACAAAACTCAACAGGAAATCTTATAAGCTCCGTTAGTGAAAGAAAACAAAACCACCACATAAGGTACTGTAATGAACTCATTCCTTATTTATTTTGGTGTTAAACCTACTGTATTCCAACTTTTCTATGGTTTATAAACTATTTTACTAGCCATAGATGCATCAAAATAAGCAAACAACACACGAAAAATAGAATCTGTCAAAAATAGAATAGTTTGTAGCAATCTGTAACTAACGCAAACTTCTGGAACTCTGAAAATCCTACAAAAATAGGAAGTCCTGGACAATTTGTCTATTGATCAGTAGCAAAAATAATCAACTCAAAAGCACGTTTCTGTGATTTAACAAAACTAAATTCGTGCGCGCAAAGTTTCTGTTTTTCAGCAGAATCAAATCAACTATCGCCATAGGTTATCCTATAGGTTCTACTTGGCACAAACACTAACTAAAAGATAAAAACACATCTAAACAGGTGGTAGATGCAAGATTTATTAATAAACAGGAACAAAAACAAAAAACACAAAGAAAATTGGGTTGCCTCCCAACTAGCGCTATCGTTTAGCGCCCCTAGCTAGGCATAAAAGCAAAGATAGATCTAACGAGTGCCATCTTTGGCACTAAATTCATAAGTAGCCCGCATGATAGATTCATAAGGTAATTTGACTTTCTTTCTTGGAAAGTGCTCCATGCCTTTCTTTAATGGAAATTGGAATCTAATATTCCCTTACTTCATATCAATAATCGCACCAATCGTTCTAAGGAAAGGTCTACCAAGAATAGGGCAAGAAAGATTGCAATCTATATCAAGAACGATAAAATCTACGGGCACCAAATTTTTATTTGCAACAATGATAACATCATTGATTCTACCCATTGGCTTTTTAATGGTGGAATCCGCAAGGTGCAAATTTAAAGAGCAATCATCAAGATCATGGAAACCTAGAATATCACATAAAGTTTTCGGAATCGTGGAAACACTAGCACCCAAATCACACAAAGCAAAACACTCATGATCTTTAATTCTAATATTTATAGTAGGTTCCCACTCATCATTAAGTTTTCTAGGTATAGAAACTTCCAAATTAAGTTTTTCATCATAAGATTGTATCAAGGCATCAACGATATGTTTGGTAAAAGCTTTATTTTGACTATAAGCATGAGGAGAATTAACAATGGATTGCAACAAGGAAATACAACCTTCTAAAGAACAATTATCATAATCAAATTCCTTGAAATCCGAGATAGTGGGTTCAATGCTATTTAAAGTTGTGACCTCTCCAATCCCACTTTTACCAAATTTAGTATCAAGATCTAAAAACTCTGAATTCTTGGGACGCCTTCTAGGTAAAGTTGACTCATCATCAGTCCCGTAATTATCAAGATTCATATTGCAAAACATAGATCTAATAGGAGACGCATCAATAAATTTAAGATCTTCATCATTATTTTCATGGAAACTAGAAGAACACGCCTTTACAAAGCAATCTTTCTTAGCACGCAATCTAGCGGTTCTTTCCTTGCACTCATCAATGGAAATTATCATGGCTTTGAGAGACTCATTGATATCATGCATAGGAGGAGAAGATCTAAGTTTAAGAGAATCAACATCAAGCGAAAGTTTATCAAAGTTCCTAGCCAAATCATCAACTTTGAGCAATTTTTCTTCAAGCAAAGCATTAAAAAAATTGCGAAATTATAAATTCTTTCACACTATTCTCAAAATCAGAGGGCATCTTATTAAAATTACCATAAGAATTATTGTAGGAATTTCCATAATTATTAGAGGAGTTACTAGGGAACGGTCTATCATTAAAGTTTCCTCTATAAGCATTCTTTCCAAAACTATTCCTACCAACAAAATTCACATCCATAGATTCATTATTATTCTCAATCAAAGTAGAAAAAGGCATACCATTGGGATAAAGAGGAGTATTCTTAGTAGCAAACAACTTCATAAGTTCATCCATCTTTCCACTCAAAACATTGATTTCTTCTATAGCATGCACTTTTTTACTAGAAGATCTTTCGGTGTGCCATTGAGAATAATTAGCCATAATATTATCAAGAAGTTTTGTAGCATATCCTGACGTGATTTCCATAAACGTGCCTCTCGCGGCCGAGTCTAAGAGATTTCTAGAAGAAAAGTTCAAACCGGCATAAAATTTTTGTATGATCATCCATAGATTCAAACCATGAGTAGGGCAATTGCGAAGCATCAATTTCATTCTTTCCCAAGATTGGGCAACATGCTCATGATCAAGTCGTTTAAAATTCATAATATCATTCCTAAAAGTGATAATCTTAGCGGGACGAAAATACTTAGAGATAAAAGCAACTTTGCACTTGTTCCAAGAATCAATACTATTTTTAGGCAAAGACGAAAACCAAACTTTAGCACGATCTCTAAGTGAAAACGGAAATAACTTCAATTAAACAATATCATTATCCGTATCTTTCTTCTTTTGCATATCACACAAATCAACAAAGTTGTTTAGATGAGTAGCGGCATCTTCACTAGGAAGGCCGGCGAATTGATCTTTCATAACAAGATTCAGCAAAGCAGTATTGATTTCACAAGACTCAACATCATTAAGAGGAGCAATCGGAGTACTAAGGAAATAATTATTATTGGTATTCGAGCAATCACACAATTTGGTATTATCTTGCGCCATGGCAACAGGTAATCCAACACACAAGCAAACAGAAAAAGGCAAGCGAAAAGAGAGGAGGAGATTGAGAAAGAGAGGGCGAATAAAACGGCAAGGGTGAAGTGGGGGAGAGGAAAACGAGAGGCAAATGGCAAATAATGTAAATGCGAGGGAGATGAGTTTGTGATGGTACTTGGTATGTCTTGACTTGAGCGAAGACCTCCCCGGCAACGGCGCCAGAAATCCTTCTTGTTATGTCTTGAGCTTGCGTTGGTTTTCCTTGAAGAGGAAAGGGTGATGCAGCAATAGTAGCGTAAATATTTCCCTCAGTTTTTGAGAACCAAGGTATCAATCCAGTAGGATGCTCCTCAAAAGGCCCACGCACCTACACAAACAAACAAAGAACTCGCAACCAACTCAATAAAGGGGTTGTCAATCCCTTCACGGCCACTTGCGAAGGTGAGATCTAATAGAGATAGTATGATAAGATAAATATATTTTTGGTATTTTATAATATAGATGCAGAAAGTAAAGATGCAAATAAAAGTAGATTGGAAGCAAATATGATAAGAGATAGACCCGGGGGCCATAGGTTTCACTAGTGGCTTCTCTCAAGATAGCATAAGTATTACGGTGGGTGAACAAATTACTGTCGAGCAATTGATAGAATAGCGAATAATTATGAGATTATCTAGTCATGATCATGTATATAGGCATCACGTCCGCAACAAGTAGACCGACTCCTGCCTGCATCTACTACTATTACTCCACACATCGACCGACTCCTGCCTGCATCTAGAGTATTAAGTTCATAAGAACAGAGTAATGCCTTAAGCAAGATGACATGATGTAGAGGGATAAACTCAAGCAATATGATATAAACCCCATCTTTTTATCCTCGATGGCAACAATACAATACGTGCCTTGCTGCCCCTGCTGTCACTGGGAAAGGACACCACAAGATTGAACCCAAAGCTAAGCACTTCTCCCATGGAAAGAAAGATCAATCTAGTAGGCCAAACCAAACTGATAATTCGAAGAGACTTGCAAAGATAACTCAATCATACATAAAAGTATTCAGAGAAGATTCAAATATTATTCATAGATAAACTAGATCATAAACCCACAATTCATCGGATCTCGACAAACACACTGCAAAAAGAGTTTACATCGAATAGATCTCCACAAGAGAGGGGGAGAACATTGTATTGAGATCCAAAAAGAGAGAAGAAGCCATCTGGCTAATAACCATATGACCCGAAGGTCTGTGGTAAACTACTCACAACTCATCAAAGGGGCTATGGTGTTGATGTAGAAGCCCTCCATGGTCGATTCCCGCTCCGGCGAAGCACCGGCGAAGGCTCCAAGATGGAACTCGCGGATACAGAAGGTTATGGTGGTGGAAATTGTGTTTAGTTGGCTCCCTGGATGTTTTCGGGGTATGTAGGCTTATATAGGAGGAAGAAGTACGTCGGTGGCCGCCCGAGGGGCCCACGAGACAGGGGGCACGCCCTATAGGGCGGGTGCGCCCTCCTATCTCGTGGAGGCCTCGGCTGCTTCTTGACTTGCACTCCAAGTCCTCTAGATCACGTTCGTTCCAAAAATCTTGCTCCCGAAGGTTTCATTCTGTTTGGACTCCGTTTGATATTCCTTTTCTTCAAAATACTGAAATAGGCTAAAAACAGCAATACGGGATGGGTCTCCGGTTAGTAGGTTAGTCCCAAAAATGATATAAATGTGTAAAATAAAGCCCATAAACATCCAGAAGGGGTAATATAATAGCATGGAACAATCAAAAATTATAGATACATTGGAGACATATCACAACTCCACCTCATTACCTTATCCTACCAATAAGCTTAAATAGTCTTGATCTTGCGGGTTTTGAGATTGCTGAGTCCTCGTGACTCACAGATACTACCAAAACAGTTGCAGGTGCCAATGATGCCAGTGCAGGTGATGCTACCAAACTCAAGTGGGAGTTCGACGAGGTCCTTGGCTGTTACTACATGTTTTTTCCTGATGATTAGTAGTGGAGCCCAGTTGGGACGATCGGGGATCTAGCATTTGGGGTTATCTTCTTTTTATTTGGATTTCTCCATACCCGGACTATGTGTGTACTCTGAATGATGTATGAATTATATGATCTTTGTGTGAAGTGGCGATTGTAAGCCAACTCTATTTATCTCTTTCTTGTTCATTACATGGGATTGTGTGAAGATGACCCTTCTTGCGACAAAACCACAATGAGGTTATGCCTCTAGGTCGTGCCTCGACACGTGGGAGATATGGCCGCATCGTGGGCGTGACATAGTGCCTACTTTCTTGTATCACGGCTGGAGGTGGCAGCTGACGGAGGTGCCAGTGCAACAGAACGTGTGGAAGTAGAAGATGCATGCGGTGTCCACGATGAAGGTCGACCTGCAAAAATATTAGTCCGCGCCAATGCATGTCAATACTGCACTTCACGTTCAGCTTTGCAAGCAAGATGGAATAAACGAGTGATATTGTTATACTCCTTATACTCTAAAATGGTCTGAATCTCTTTATTTAATCCACCTATAAAACGTGCAAGCATAGCCTCATTATCCTCAAAAATATCACATCTAATCATGCCAGTTTGTAATTCCTAATAATACTCCTCTACAAAAACTTTCCCATGTCTCAAACGCTGCAAGTTTTGAAGTAATTCACGTTGATAATATGGTGGAACCCAACGAATATGCATAGCAGTTTTCAAAGCAGCCCAAGTAGTAGGAATATTAATGATATAATCTACAATGTTCAGACAACCAAACAGAAGCAAAACTAGTGAATTCACAAACAGCAGCAGCAACATGTCTATCCTCGGGATATTGTAAGCATGTGAAACATTGTTCAGTTTCTAACTCCCAAGTAAGATATACATCAAGAATGTATCTACCATGGTGGAATATTCAATTTGAGTTTGGGAATATGGTCATAATCTCGTACCTGAGGTGGTGGTGCAGCCCTACCGTTGCGATTATAAGCATGAGGACAACCTGGTGCTGGTGGTGCTAGCGGTTGCACATAGTTTTGATTTTGATCAACCTCATCCTCATAATAGTCCTCCACGTCTGCAGTAGCAGCAGGAGCTACTGAAGCATCAATAGCAATAGCAGCAGCACCAGAAGTTTGTCCTGGCTCAAAAGGAACATGATGTGCTTGCCCTACTGGATCCCGGCGTGGAGGTGGTTGTTGATGTTGTTGCAATGGTGCAGCATGCGGGTGGTGGTTGTGGTAGATGTGCAAGTACTGCATCGAACTTGGCATCCAACTTGGTGTCAATTATCTTCTCAATGTCATCCATCCACTCCAGTGCCTTTTCAAAACTGTCGGGGTACACAAACAAGGGTGTATTTTTTCCCTGACTTGTGCACGGACAACAAACCTCCATAAGATCAATTTGAAGAAATAGCTCTTTGAAAAATCAGAGGGCAGATCAAGAAGACCAAGACAAGCCAAGGGAAGCAAGACACCACTAAGGGGAAGCCTCCCTTGCCGGGAAGACGAGCCTGGCAAGGTCAAGGTTACTCCAAAGACAAGTCTCAAGACTGCCCCGGCAAGCTTGCCGGGGATGCCAAGGGCGGACAACCCCGCCAAGGCTCCACCTCTCCACCTCACAGTGACGCAAGTCATCAATCGGTGCGGTGTCAAGCCCCCAAGTGATTAGGTGGCTGATTGTTGACACATGGCAGCCACTTCCGAAGGAAATCACCTTCAAATAACACTCATCCAGAGACGTGTCGAACAGTCAGACAAGAAAGTGGCCAAACAGCTTGCCGGCCACGCCATGATGTGACACTAAGCGGCACATTTAATGCGCTCTGCCTTGTCTGCAGAGTTAGGTATGATAGCACTGTTTGCTATCTAATCAGTACACAATGATTGATTTGCCATTGTTGTGACCCCTTGATGTATAAAAGGAGGGCCATGGCAACCATAGAAAGGATTCGGACCCTTGTACACTCATACGCACGTAGCTGCTCTCACCCCGAGGCAACCCTGCCGGGTTAGAGCGCCGCGTCTCCACCATGGTCCTCTCATCAATCCACCAAAGTGGGAGTAGGGTTTTACGCCTCGTGGCAGCCCAAACCTGGGTAAACTGCTCGTGTTATCTCTGTTGTGATGTGCTACGTTCTACCCTCTTTGTGCAATGTGCTCACCCCCCTGCCAAACCACAAGGGGTTGATGGCCCCATAGCTGACCATGGTTTCCCATGACATCTTGGGCGCACCAGGTAGGGGGAACGCTTGCGTGAACCTGAGAAGCGTACGCAATGCGTCATCTTCATCATCTTCTTCATCGACGGCTTCATACCCTGTGACGCCCAAGAAAACGGCGGGAGATGAAAGGACGGGGAAGAGCAATATCGCTCCCTTGCCTACCCTAGCCAGATCCCAGTGTCTCTCCCTGCCGCAGCTGCTGCGGCGGCAGGAACAAGGAGTGGTAGCGGCATGGCTGCCCCGAACGGTTTAGGCAGCATGGCTGCCATGTAGGGCCCGTTCAGGAAAAGAGCAAGATGCAAGGACAAAAGGTTTCTCTCTCCACCACTCTCGCTTATCAACAATCAATTTACACTTGGTCTAGTATCGTCAATGTCGGTGAGCCCACGCAATACTTGGTCTAGCATTTACCCTGCATAGGGAAATCCTGAGTGGAGCGCCGGTACGAATCCATTGATCGACGCCCCGGTAAGTACGCTCTGGAAAGGCCATCCGCATTGGTGTGACCTTTGCGCCAGCTGCTGCCAGATTGTTTGAAAAGCATGAGGAGGAGGAGAGAGAGACCAGTTGTGCCATGTATCATGCCCTACTGCCCGCAAGAAGCATATGGTTCCAAACGGTACCTGCCGGGAGCCGAGAAACAGTACCACGACCCCATCCTCCCGAGGACGTGCGAGTGCGACAAGCGTGAAGGAAATATGCCCTAGAGGCAATAATGAAGTTATTATTTATTTCCTTATATCATGATAAATGTTTATTATTCATGCTAGAATTGTATTAATCGGAAACATAATACATGTGTGAATACATAGACAAATATAGTGTCACTAGTATGCCTCTACTTGACTAGCTCGTTGAATCAAAGATGGTTAAGTTTCCTAGCCATAGACATGAGTTGTCATTTGATTAACGGGATCACATCATTAGAGAATGATGTGATTGACTTGACCCATTCCGTTAGCTTAGCACTTGATCGTTTAGTATGTTGCTATTGCTTTCTTCATTACATATACATGTTCCTATGACTATGAGATTATGTAACTCCCGTTTACCGGAGGAACACTTTGTGTGCTACCAAACGTCACAACGTAACTGGGTGATTATAAAGGTGCTCTACAGGTGTCTTCGAAGGTACTTGTTGAGTTGACGTATTTCAAGATTAGGATTTGTCACTCCAATTGTCGGAGAGGTATCTCTGGGCCCTCTCGGTAATGCACATCACTATAAGCCTTGCAAGCAATGTGACTAATGAGTTAGTTGCGGGATGATGCATTACATAACGAGTAAAGAGACTTGCCGGTAACGAGATTGAACTAGGTATTGAGATACCGACGATCGAATCTCGGGCAAATAACATAACGATGACAAAGGGAACAACGTATGTTGTTATGCGGTTTGACCGATAAAGATCTTCATAGAATATGTAGGAGCCAATATGAGCATCCAGGTTCCTCTATGGTTATTGACCGGAGACGTGTCTCGGTCATGTCTACATAGTTCTCGAACCCATAGGGTCCGCACACATAACGTTCGGTGACGATTTGTATTATGAGTTTATGTGTATTGATTTACCGAAGGTAGTTCGGAGTCTCGGATGAGATCGGGGACATGACGAGGAGTCTCGAAATGGTCGAGACGTAAATATCGATATATTGAACGACTATATTCGGACATGAAAAAGGTTCCGAGGATTCGGGTATTTATCAAAGTACCGGAGAGTTACGGGAATTCGCCGGGCAGTATATGGGCCTTATTGGGCCATACGGGAATAGAGGAGAGGGGCCAAAAGGAAGGAGGTGCCCCCCCCCCCCTCTGGTCCGAATTGGACAAGGGGTGCAGCCCCCTTTTCCTTCTTCCTCTCCCCCTCTTTCCTTCTCTCCTACTCCAACAAGGGAAGGAGGAGTCCTACTCCCGGTGGGAGTAGGACTCCCCCCTTGGCGCTCCCTCCTCCTAGGCCGGCCGCCTCCCCCTTGCTCCTTTATATACGGGGGCAGGGGGGCACCTCTAGACACAACAATTGATCATTGATCTCTTAGCCGTGTGCGGTGCCCCCCTCCACCATATTCCACCGCGGTAATATCGTAGCGGTGGTTAAAGTCATGTACCTAGGGTAGGGTCATGAACCTGTTCAAGGTACCCTCCCCAAGGACATCTCTAGAAGAAACTGCCTTCCAGTCGACCTGGAGGGATTCCACTCGACGGACTTGAAGACGCTCGACCATGAAGCCTCACTCGACCGCCAGGAGTTCAAGAGTCACTCTGTACGCAAACGGTATGTAATTAAGTAGTCTTTATGGCCATGATGACACTTTATGTAAGGCGTTACCAGTAACTCCTAGCCTTAATGTACTTTAAACCCCGCATAACTGAGGGTCGGAGGGGTCTGGCGGACACTATATAAGCCACCCCCCTCCTCAATGTAAGGGGTTCGCACCCCTGTAACTCATACGCATATAATCCAGTCGACCGCCTCCGGGCTCCGAGACGTAGGGCTGTTACTTCCTCCGAGAAGGGCCTGAACTCGTAAATCTCTTGCGTATACAACTACTCCATAGCTAGGATCTTGCCTCTCCATACCTACCCCCCTATTCTACTGTCAGTCTTAGTACCACGACAGTTGGCGCCCACCGTGGGGCAGGTGTCTTAGCGACGTATTGGAGAAGTTGCCATTGTTCCGGTCTCCTTCATCATGGTTTCAGGCGGAGTTTTGGTTGAGGGCCGCGAGATCCGTCTCGGCGCGCTCACGTTCATCGCCGACGACTCCGCTTGGCTTCAGGAGGCTCCACTCGACATCGACGCACTCCCCGTCTGTGGGGCGACGCACTTCCGTACGTGCGTCCGCGGCGTCCTCCTACGGCAACCGTCGACCCCATATCGGTCGACCCCTGTGTTGTCCTCCCTCCCTGTCTCCTGCCGGCGCAAGCGCTCCGGTCGGTCGAGGCTTTAGTGGTGGGTGAGACACGCGGTGGCTCACCAGTCGGCCACTCCCCAAGTCACGGCAATCGAGCCCGATGAATCTCTCTACGGCCTGTTCGACCTGTCGACTAGCTCCGTAGAGACTGCATCCCGAGTGCGACAGCAGTGATCCGGCGGCAGAGGTTCTGATGGTCAGTGGACCACGCAGTCCTCCCGGTTTCCCCCGCACCAGCGGAGTCGATGGCGGAGGCGATCCGGTGCACGCCCACGAAGAATATCAGCCCGAGCCCCTCACGTCGCTACAAAGGGAAGATCTTCGCTGCCGGAACATGGATGCGCTGCATACTCCTATCGTTGGAGAAACCCCTGAGGCTCGTGCCTTGGAGGACGCGTGTTTGGCCAACTTGACTGAGCGCACTCGACTGGAGAACCTCCAGCGAGCGCTCGATGAGCGTGCGGAGCAACGGGTCCCTGACTCCAGTCGATGACAACTCTTTCCACCACCGACTCAGGTATATCAAACTCCGATTCAGAATCTAGCAGCTGTAGCCGTATAGCGGAGTCGATTCAGCCCTCTCAGTCAGAGGCTGGTAGAGGCTTGATGCAGATCAGAGATTTACTCCGGGCAGAAGGAGATCAAAATTCAGCTATATCACAGTCGCGAAGAAGGATTCGCAGCAGAACCATCGCTGCGAATACAGTCCAGTCGGCCCATAGCCCGAGATCACCCCCGAGGCATGAGGGACGTGGAGGTCGGCGTGATCTGTATGATAACCGATTCGATCGCGATGATCTATGTCGAGTGCCCATTCCTCCCCAAGGGGTGGGTCGTACGCCCCTCGACAGCAAGATGACAGACGCCAGCACAGTGTTGGGCGAAGGGTTCCAGTCGACCCCAGAGAACCATGCTTTGGTGCGAGATCCATTATCGTTCAAGGTTTGGTCGATCGGAACAGAGCTCACCGAGAAGGCCATGATAGAGATGTGCCCACCAGCAGCAGAGTTCACATCTCAGGACCAGAGTGTTTTAGCAGAGCCATCAGGGCCGCGGTGATTCCTCCCAACTTCAGGTTGGCGACTGGAGTCAGTAAGTTCACCGGCGAGTCCAAGCCTGATACTTGGCTTGAGGACTACCGAGTGGCTATTCAGATTGGCGGCGGCAATGATGAGGTGGCCATGAAACACCTACCTCTTATGTTGGAGGGCTCGGCCAGAGCATGGCTAAATCAGTTGGCACCTAGCAGCATTTACACTTGGGAAGATCTTGCCCGAGTGTTTGTCAGAACATTTGAAGGAACTTGCAAGCGACCAGCAGGGTTGACAGAGCTGCAGGTTTGTGTGCAAAAGTTGAATGAGACTCTGAGGGATTACATCCAGATGTGGATCACATTGCATCACACGGTGGAGAATGTATCTGATCACCAGGCAGTCTGTGCCTTCAAGGAAGGTGTTAAGAACAGAGAGTTAAGTTTGAAATTCGGTCGGACCGGAGACATGACGCTGAGTCGAATGATGGAGATTTCCACAAAGTATGCCAATGGTGAAGAAGAGGATCGGCTCAGGAGTGGCAAGTACAAGCCAGCCGCTCATGAAACCGGGGGAGGAAATTCCAGTTGGAAGCAGAAGTGGAAAGCCGAGCCAGCTGCTCCTGGAGAAGCCTTGGCCGTGACTCAGGGAAAATTTAAAGGGAAGCCCAAAGGGTCTTGGAACCCTAAGAAGGTGAAGGACAAGGAAGGGAATGACGTGATGGATTTGCCGTGCCACATCCACACGAAGAAAGATGAGGAGGGTAAATTCATTTACCCAAAACATACCACTCGACAGTGTCGGCTCTTGATCTAGCAATTCCAAGGGAAACAACCCAAAGATAAGGAAAAGGAGTCGGACAAAGTTGAGGACAAAGAGGATAGTGATGATGGATACCCCCAGGTCAACTCCACCTTGATGATTTTTGCTGATGTTGAAAGAAAAAGTCGATTGAAAGTTATCAACCGTGAGGTGAATATGGTTGCTCTGGCAACTCCCAGTTATCTGAAATGGTCTCAGACTGCCATCACATTCGACCAGTCCAATCATCCGACGCACATTGCCACCCCTGGGAGGCAAGCTTTGGTGGTCGACCCAGTCATCGAAGGTACTCGACTAATCAAAGTCCTGATGGATGGTGGCAGTGGCCTGGACATATTGTATGCGGAGACGCTAAAAGGGATGGGCATTCCGATGTCCAGACTCAGTACGATCAACATGAGTTTCCATGGAGTCATTCCTGGGAAGAAGGCTGAGTCACTCGGCCAAATTGCTCTTGATGTGGTTTTTGGTGATTCAAAGCATTACCGCAAAGAAAAGTTGATGTTCGAGGTTGTGGATTTCCAGAGTGCTTATCACGCTATTTTAGGCAGGCCAGCTTATGCACGCTTCATGGCTCGACCATGTTATGTGTACCTCAAATTGAAGATGCCTGGTCCCAAAGGTGTGCTCACCATTACTGGCAATCGGAAAAAGGCAGAAGAGTGCTTTCAGAAGGGCTCAAAGATTGCTGATGCTCAGATGGCAGTGGTAGAGCTACAGGAATACCAGAAAACCGCAGATCCGAGTGATTTGTTGCGAGCCAAGAAGCCTGCTACGGAATCAGCGTTTCAGTCATCCGGTGAGGCAAAGCCGATTCACATTCACCCGACCGACCCCAGTGCTGCTCCGACTCACATATCCACAACACTCGACTCCAAATAGGAAGAAGCACTCATCCAGTTCCTCCGTGAGAACTGGGACATCTTTGCATGGAAGCCTGCTGGCATGCCGGGTGTTCCCAGGGGGCTGGCTGAGCATCGTCTCTGAGTCGACTCAAAGGTGAAACCTGTCAAAGAACATCTTCGATGGTCCACCGTCCAGAAGAGAAAGTCCATTGGCGAGGAGGTGGATCGGCTCTTAGCAGTGGAGTTTATCCGAGAGATTTACCACTCCGAGTGGCTCGCCAATGTTGTTATGGTCCCTAAGAAGGACAAGTCACTTCGTATGTGCATTGACTTCAAACACATCAATCGGGCCTGCCCGAAAGATCATTTTCCTCTCCCCCGCATCGACCAAATAGTCGACTCGACTGCGGGATGTGAGCGTCTATCTTTTTTAGATGCCTATTCCGGTTACCATCAGATCCGTCTGTATGGACCCGACGAGATTAAAACAGGTTTCATCACTCCATTCGGGTGCTTCTGCTATGTCACCATGCCATTCGACTTTAAAAATGTCGGAGCCACGTTCATGAAGATGATTCAGAAGTGTTTACTCACTCAAATCAGTCGGAATGTGGAAGCATACATGGATGATATTGTGGTCAAATCACGGAAGGGTTCTGACGTTGACTGACCTCGCTGAAACATTTGCCAATCTCAGGAGGTATGATATCAAGCTTAATCCATCAAAGTGCACATTCAGAGTTCCTGGCGGAAATTTACTCGGTTTTCTCATTTCCGAACGAGGAATCGATGCCAACCCAGAGAAAGTTGGCACTACACTCCGAATGAAACGCCCCGTGCGTGTGCACGATGTCCAGAAGCTTACTGGATGCTTGGCGGCGTTAAGTCGATTCATCTCTCGCCTCGGTGAAAAGGCATTGCCTCTTTACCGATTGATGAAGAAGTCAGACAAGTTCGAGTGGATTCTAGAAGCTGATGCAGCGTTTGCCGAGCTAAAAGCTCTGCTCTCCACCCAGCCGGTGCTTGCTGCTCCAATCAGCAAAGAGCCTCTGTTGCTTTACATTGCAGCCACAGGACAAGTCGTCAGTATAGTACTTACGGTCGAGCGGGAAGAAGAAGGGAAAGCCTTCAAAGTTCAGCGCCCAGTATATTATCTTTCCCAAGTGTTGACCCCATCGAAGCAAAGATACCCTCGTTATCAGAAGCTTGTATATGGGATTTACATGACCACAAAGAAGGTTGCTCATTATTAATCTGATCATTCCATTACAGTCGTCAGCGACGCCCCGTTGTCAGAGATTCTACACAACAGAGATGCAATTGGTCGAGTGGCAAAATGGGCGATTGAACTCCTTCCCCTTGATATCAAGTTTGAGGCAAAGAAAGCCATTAAGTTCCAAGCAGTAGCAGATTTCATCGCTGAGTGGATTGAACAACAGCAGCCGACTCAAGTTCACTCAGAGCACTGGACCATGTTCTTTGACGGTTCTAAAATGTTGAATGGTTCCGGTGCTGGGGTAGTATTGGTTTCCCCCCGAGGAGATAAGCTCAGATATGTGCTCCAGATTCACTTTGATTCCTCCAACAATGAAGCAGAATATGAGGCACTTTTGTATGGGTTGCGCATGGCCATTTCACTCGGCGTCCGTCGCCTTATGGTTTATGGTGACTCAGATTTGGTGGTCAATCAGGTGATGAAGGAGTGGGACGTTAGAAGCCCAGCCATGACTGGATACTGCAATGCAGTGAGAAAGCTTGAAAAGAAATTTGAAGGGTTAGAGCTCCATCATATACCCCGACTGAAGAATCAAACGGCTGATGATTTGGCAAAGATAGGTTCCAAGAGAGAAGCCATTCCTAGTGATGTGTTCTTGGAACATATCCATACTCCATCAGTTCAGGAAGATCCTTTTACCGAAGAAGCTCCGCAGCTTAAAAGTGTCACAGATCCAACTGAAGTTGAAGTTCCAGCAGTGGTCGACCTGATCATGGAAGCATTGGTGATCACTCCCGATTGGACAGTGCCGTACATCGCGTATATCTTAAGGAAAGAGCTCCCAGAGGATGAAGAAGAGGCTCGACAAATCGTCCGCCAATCTAAGGCCTTTACTGTGATAAAGGGACAGTTGTACAGAGAAAGCGCGACTGGAGTTGGTCAGAAGGGTATAACGCCAGAAGAAGGTCGGATAATCCTTGACGATATCCACTCGGGGACCTGTGGCCATCATGCGTCCTCTCGGACCATTGTGGCTAAAGCATACTGAGCGGGTTTTTACTGGCCAAGAGCAAATGAAATGGCAAAGGAGATAGTCGACAAGTGTGAAGGATGTCAATTTTACTCCAATATGTCACACAAGCCCCCCTCAGCCTTGAAGACCATCCCACTCGTCTGGCCTTTCGATGTATGGGGATTGGATATGGTTCGGCCACTGAGAACAGGCAGAAGCGGCTTCACCCATGTGCTGGTGGTAGTCGACAAGTTCACCAAGTGGATTGAAGCTAAACCCATCAAGAATCTTGATGTCGACACTGCTGTCATCTTCATCAGGGAGTTGATATTCAGATATGGAGTTCCACATAGCATCATCACTGACAATGGGTCGAACTTCGATTCCGAAGAATTCAGAGCCTTTTGCACATCTTAGGGCATGCGAGTCAACTATGCTTCGGTCGCTCACCCCTAGTCGAATGGACAAGCAGAACGAGCAAATGGTTTAATTCTCAAAGGGTTGAAACCCCGACTGATACGCGATCTCAAGCACGCTGCTGGTGCATGGGCCGATGAACCTCCGTCAGTACTTTGGGGATTAAGGACCACACCTAATCGGTCGACTGGGAGAACTCCATTCTTCTTGGTCTATGGAGCTGAAGCAGTCTTGCCGAGTGACCTGCTTCACAACGCACCCCGAGTTGAACTCTACACTGAAGCTGAAGCAGAGCAAGCACGGCAGGACGCAGTCGACCTTCTAGAAGAAGAAAGGGAGATGGCCTTGATCCGATCGACCATTTATCAGCGGGACTTGCGTCGCTTCCATGCCAAAAACGTGAAGAGTCGAGCCTTCCAAGAAGGAGATTTGGTTCTCCGAGTGGATCAGCAGAAGCCACACAAGCTTGCTCCTACTTGGGAAGGTCCCTTCATCATCACCAAGGTTCTCCACAATGGGGCGTACCGCCTTTACAATGTCGAGCACCAGATTGACGAGCCCCGAGCTTGGAACGCGGAGCTGCTCCGCCACTTTTATACTTGAGTATTCACTCGGATGAGATGTAATAAAAGTACTTCTGTAGTTTATTTATCAAAGGCAAGAATGTTATAATTTTCCCAGTGATTGTTGTTACTTTTGTTCACATAAAGCAGTCCCCCACTGGGTGTACATTGTTGTTACTTTTCCGAGTGGGAGGCTGGCTCACCACTCGGCAAGGATTTTTTTTACAAACTTAGGCGAAACGGATTCGCAGCTAAGCCACCCACTCGGGGCCTTAGCTGCAGCCCAAGTACTCGCCTAAGTTTAACAAAATCCTACCGAGTGGTGAGACAGCCTCCCACTCGGGGGCTTAGCTGTAGTCCAAGTACTCGCCTAAGTTTAACAAAATCATGCCGAGTGGTGAGCCAGCCTCCCACTCGGGGGCTTAGCTGCAGCCTAGCGCTCGCCTAAGTACAAATACAACGTGCACTCCGCAAGGAGGACGAGGCGCAGGTCGACTGCTACCCTCTCCTTCCGAGCTACGCCACAAATACAACGTGCGCTCCGCAAGGAGGACGAGGCGCAGGTCGACTGCTACCCTCTCCTTCCGAGCTACGCCACAAATACAACATGCGCTCCACAAGGAGGACGAGGCGCAGGTCGACTGCTACCCTCTCCTTCCGAGCTACGCCACAAATACAACGTGTGCTCTGCAAGGAGGACGAGGCGCAGGTCGACAGCTACCCTCTCCTTCCGAGTTACGCCACAAATACAACGTGCGCTCCGCAAGGAGGACGAGGCGCAGGTCGACTGCTACCCTCTCCTTCCGAGCTACGCCACAAATACAATGTGCGCTCCGCAAGGAGGACGAGGCACAGGTCGACTGCTACCCTCTCCTACCGAGCTACGCCACAAAAACCCTACCGAGCGGAGAGCAAACCTCTCACTCGGGGGCTTAGCTGCAGCCCAGTGCTCGCCTAAGTTTTTTGAAAATCCTACCGAGTGGAGAGCAGACCTCCCACTCGGGGGCTTAGCTGCAGCCCGGTGCTCGCCTAAGTTTCTGAAAATCCTACCGAGTGGAGAGCAGACCTCCCACTCGGGGGCTTAGCTGCAGCCCAATGCTCGCCTAAGTTTCTAAAAATCCTACCAAGTGGAGAGCAAACCTCCCACTCGGGGGCTTAGCTGCAGCCTAGTGCTCGCCTAAGTTTTTGAAAATCCTACCGAGTGGAGAGCACACCTCCCACTCGGGGGCTTAGCTTCAGCCCAGTGCCCGCCTAAGTATGAGATTCATTTCACTCTGCAAGGATGACGAGGTACAAGTCAATTGCAATCTGAGCTTCATCCCTACCTGCAAAAGTGCATCACAAACACTAGCATATATTCAGAGCGAAAGACAATGTTCGATAGAAGGAAAATGCAAACATATTCAACGGCAAACCCAAGTTCGGATAGCGTCCTATGGATCCAGAAGTGCTCAAGCACCAAGCCTATTAAAGTTTACCGGTTACAAAAACCACTCGGCATTCCGAGGCAAATTTAAGGCATCAAGCATAGAAGTTTTTTACCCCTCCTGTGGAGGGCTGGAAGGCACGACAAACTCTTCCAGGTCAATCCCATCTGCGATCCGAGTGGCAGCAGCGATGAAGGTCTCCATAAAAGATCGGAAGTCATGCTTCTTGGTATTGGCCACTTTGAGAGACGCCAGCTTGTCCTCTCGCGCGTCCTTGAAGTGAACACGGACCAGAGACAGAGCAACATCGGTGCCACACCTGGCAGAAGACTTCTTCCATTCTTGCACTCGACTTGGAACTTCGTTCTGTCGAGTCATCAGAGACTCGAGGTCATTCTGAAGTGTTTCTCCTGGCCAGAGTGCTGTGTCGATGCGCGACGCTGCAACTTTCAGTCTCGCAAGATAGTCGACCACAGCAGCAATGCGAGACTCGAGACGGAGCACGTTCATGGCGGCTTCATCCTTCACGGGAGAGTTGATGGGATCCAAGCCAGTCTCCACTCGAGTAGTCTCCTATTCAAAGTTTTAGCAGAATTCTGTGGATACAACCCAAAGATAAGCTAACAGTCCTACAATAAGTTAGTGATTACCAGTCGGATATAAGGAGTTACCTTCGAGCATGAGGAACAACTTCTTGGCAAGCCCCCTCAGATAAGCCTCTAAGTTGTTCTTCTTTCCCGCCAGTTCACTAGCCTTGTCACTCAGAGTTATCTTGTCATTCTTTAGTCGACTGACCTCTTTGTTGGCTGCGTCAAGAGCAGCTTTCAGATTGGTATTCTCCTTTTCAAGTTTGCTGATTGGAGCCAACTTTTCTTCTGCGAGTTTGGTTTTCTCCGAAGCTGCTTTCTGCGCCTCAGCGAGGTCAAGGTCCTTCTTCTTTAGAGAATCCCTCAGTTTATCTGCAAAATCACAGTGAGATCAGACTCTGGAGTGGACAAGAAACAAAGGCAGTTGTCAAAGTTCTCACCAAACATACCTTTTGCCTCCTCCTTTGCCTTCATGAAGTTCTCCTGGACAAGCTTCAGATCAAGTTCGAGCTGGATGTGCTTGTTGTCCAACTCAGTATAACAAGCTACGAGGTCACAAGATTTCTGCGAAAGACCAATCGACAGATGTCAAAAATAGGTCACTTCCGAGTGACTAAGAGAAAGATCGTAGTATCTCTAAGACTACAGCCGAATCAAAACATTCAACTGTAGTCTCGGGGACTACACCCAGTGGGTGCACTCAACTTGCCCCCACTGGTTCTACCGATTCGGTTCGATCAGTCGACCAAAAGAGACAGAAAGGTTATGATCCTAAACCATAGCTAACTGTCAGCAGTTAACCTAAAAAAAAGGGGGGGTGGGTTCTTAAGACCATCTTCGACTGCCAGCAGTCGACCACGGTCTCGGGGACTACACCCAGTGGGTGCACTCAGCGTGCCCCCACTGGTTCCATGATTCCATTCGACGAGATTGAGTGGAGAAAGTAAAGAGAAAAAGTTCAAAGTATAAAGACTATGGTCGACTGCCAGCAGTCCACCATAGCCTCGGGGACTACACCCAGTGGGTGCACTCAGCGTGCCCCCACCAATCCAGATATTCAATCGACACACCCAGTGGGTGTACAGATACTAAGATCTTCAGAAAGAAAAAGTTTTCAGGTATCATATCCTAACAGAACAGGCGGTGATCAACTAACCTGGACATTGCCCTGAAGAGCTGAACTTGCATCATAGGCCGCTTGACTGGCGTCTCGGATCGCCTTCACTTGCTCCATCATGACCCCCGCTTGACATATGGCTTCTTTAGCAGCGCCTGCTTGGCCCTCTGGGACGTGATGGGTGGAAAAAAGAGAAGGCGGATCTACACTCGACGATGGAGGGTGAGCACTCGTCAGCGGCACAGCAAAGGACACGGTGGTCCGAGTGGCGTTGCCCCCCTCCGAAACCAGCGCATCAGGTGCTGATACGACCTGAGCAGTCTTGCCAGCAGACGCCTTCTTGTTCCTCCTCTGCCTCAGTGGCTCCTCATCGTCATCATCAGGGAGATCAATGATGATATTAGGTGGAGCTGCAGTAAAGATTCAAAAGTTAAAGATGAAGATCCTGTCGACCGAAAGCAAAACTACAGAGATCATACCAGGGTTGGAAGTGACAGCATCCTCCATTTCTTGATCGTCATGTTTGATTGAAGTCTCAAAAGTAGCAGCACTGCAATTTCAGAAATCAGTCGGTCAGCGAACGAGTCGACCAAGAGTATATCCGTGTCAAACAACAAAACACAAGTTAAGCCATTACCCGGAAATAGTGGGAATCACCATCCTCATCTTCGGCAGGGCCTTCGTCGGTTTTGATGATGCCGCTTGAGGTTGCTTCGGTGCTTTCTCAGTCGGCGCCGGAGAGGTCGTCCGAGGATGTTTGGTCGACTGCACAACGGGCACTACCCCCTTGCCGCGCTCGACTGCAGGGTCATGAGCGAGCTTGGTTCTCCTTTCAGTACTGGGAGGTGCGACTTCCTCCTCCTCTTCCTCCTCCTCTTCCTCATCAGAGCCAGCATCTTCTTCGCCCTCATCGCCATCCGATTCCCACTCCTCCTGACTTTCGCCTCCGCTTCCTTCCTCCTCCTCGGTCTGTGCTTGCACCCCGTTGGGCATCGAATACAACTCAGTAGTGATCTGGAAGACAACAAAACAAGACAAACGTCAATCGACTGATTGGCAGCAAAACAGAATGAATGAAACAGGATCACAGTCGGAGATAAGTGGTCATACCTTGTCTGGTTCGTAAGACTGGTCGAGTGGTGGGATCCTCCTAGCTCCACGAGGGTTATCTTTGTTCCCTGTGATGGCAGTCATCCACCTCTCCAATGTGGCGTCGTCGACCTCCTCTGGGTGGACCCGAGTGGTGTCTTCGGTACCAGAGTACAACCACATTGGGTGGCCTCAGTATTGGAGTGGCTGAATGCGCCGTCGAAGAAAAACCTCCAGAAGATCCATGCCAGTCACTCCGTCGCGAAAGAGCTGGACTACACGCTCCATCAACATTTTAACCTGAGCCTTCTCCTCCGGAAGCACCTTCAGAGAGGACAGCTTGTTCACTCGACCCATGGAGAAAGGAGGGAGTCTAGTCGACTGCCCTGGTGTCGACTGGTCTTGGCAGTAGAACCAGGTCGACTGCCACCCTCTAACTGACTCGGGAAGGGTCATGGATGGAAAGGCACTCTTACTCCTCATCTGGACCCTAAGACCCTCACACATCTGGATTACTTGGGTTCTCTCGTCATTCGGACTAGCCTTTTTCACCGTCTGAGAGCGACAAGTGAATATGTGTTTGAAGAGGCCCCAGTGCGGCCGACAACCCAAGAAGTTTTCGCACAAAGACACGAAAGCGGCGAGATAGGCAATGGAGTTGGGTGTGAAGTGATGGAGTTGTGCCCCAAAGAAGTTCAGAAACCCCTGAAAGTAAAGATTCGGTGGCAGAGAAAACCCGCGATCAACATGGGTGGCTAAGAGGACACACTCACCCTCCTGAGGCCACGGCTGCCACTCCGTCCTCGGAAGCCTTGCTGACCCGTGGGGGATCAGTCCTTCGTTGGCCAGGTCGTCGAGGTCCTTCTGAGTGATGGTCGAGTGGATCCAATCTCCCTGGATCCAACCTTGCGGCAGGCTGGACCGCGACGAGGATCCGCCCCGACTGGTCGCTCTCCCCTTCGCCTTCACCGTCACCTTCTTCGCCCACTCCAAAGCCGTCGTCTTCTCCTTCACCATTGTCGCCGGTGAAGCAGGCACAGAGCAGCAGCACTGAGCAGGCAGCGAGCGCAGGAGATGAATTTGAGGATGAGGGAGGAGAAAATGAGGGCGCACTGTTCAAAAACCCCCTCCCGACACCTTATATGAAGTCGCTTCCGAGTGGATGACTGGTAGGCCCGGGCAATCCTGTCAAATCCCGCAACAGTCGCGCGCACGATCCATGGCGAAAAAGGTGGCACGGAGATTGAGGCGTCTTTGCCTTATCCCATCCGAGTACCGCGGCCTTCTCCGCTTCGCGCGCTTCCCGAAATTCGGATTCCGCTAAATCCGCTAACAGCAGAGCAACTTGTCAGATGGCAGATTTCCTCCGATCCGTCGGTCGGAAATCTCCAAGTTCATAAAGTTCACTCGACAGATGTAAAGAATGGATCAAGGTGACTGAAAGAGAAGTTGACACCATCACTAAAAATTCATTGATCTAGAGTAAGACACACTCGCAGCACGAAAAACAGGTCGGAAAAATTCTCAACTCCTTCCTCATTCAAACCTCGATCCATTCGGGGGCTAATGATGAAGTCATGTACCTAGGGTAGGGTCATGAACCTGTTCAAGGTACCCTCCCCAAGGACATCTCTAGAAGAAACTGCCTTCCAGTCGACCTGGAGGGATTCCACTCGACGGACTCGAAAACACTCGACCATGAAGCCTCACTCGACCACCAGGAGTTCAAGAGTCACTCTGTACGCAAACGGTCTGTAATTAAGTATTCTTTATGGCCATGATGACACTTTATGTAAGGCGTTACCAGTAACGCCTGGCCTTAATGTACTTTAAACCCCGCATAACTGAGGGCCGGAAGGGTCTGGCGGACACTATATAAGCCACCCCTCCTCAGTGTAAGGGGTTCGCACCCCTGTAATTGATACGCATATAATCGAGTCGACCGCTTCCGGGCTCCGAGACGTAGGGCTGTTACTTCCTCCGAGAAGGGCCTGAACTCGTAAATCTCTTGCATATACAACTACTCCATAGCTAGGATCTTGCCTCTCCATACCTACCCCCCTATTTTACTGTCAGTCTTAGTACCACGACAGTTAGGCGAAGCCCTACGTCGGTAGCATCATCAACACCGTCATCACGCCGTCGTGCTGACTGAACTCTCCCACAAAGCTTTGCTGGGTCGGAGTTCATGGGACGTCATCGAGCTGAACGTGTGCAGAACTCGGAGGTGCCGTTTGTTCGGTATTTGGATCGGTCAGATCGTGAAGACGTACGACTACATCAACCATGTTGTCATAATGCTTCCGCTTATGGTCTACGAGGGTACATAGACAACACTCTCCCCTCTCGTCGCTATGCATCACCATGATCTTGCGTGTGCATAGGAAAATTTTGAAATTACTACGTTCTCCAACAAAGCGGCCATGGTCGAAGGGAGCGGGAGGGAGCAAGGACAAAAGATAAGTCCATGTCATTGTTGCTCCCTTATAGATTTAAGGATATGTATTTGTTTATCCCTTGGGTACCGAAGTGTTCGTATGAAGAAATCCTTCATGAGATGGCACCTTTGCTCCATTCCGGGCCTACTCATGGAATGGGCGGCTGCATTAGAAACTACTAAGGAAAAACCTGTCGGGACACATCCACGCCTAGATGAATGTTAAGTGCCCGACCCTTACGACAATCGCGGCAATATGATACTGGCAGGCAACCATAACATGCACAGAGATTAAGCATACAAATACCATTGGGTAAACTCAAAGGGGATAAACACGTAATTAAAGATTAAGCAAAGCATCAGTTTCACACAAGCCTAAATCATACGATGTCTAAACACAGGACATGCATCATGTTTTGTTGTAGGACAGCGCAGTGGCAAGGATAGTTCAAGGCCGGGCCTGGCGACCTCGTGAAGCCGTTGGGACAGAAGGGGCCTTGTCAGCAAGGGGGGTAGCTTTCTCCCTTGTAGCAGAAACATCTGCGCCCTCTGGCGGCTTCCTGAAGCCATCGGAAAGGTTGAGGTCCGGATGACTACAGGCGATAGTGCTCAGAACCATGAGGAGGGCATTACAGGCAAGCTTCCGAGATTCAGTCATGAAGCGGCCGGTCCTTCCCTCCTCATGCACCTTCAGCTTTTCGATCGGCTCATTGAAGAAGACCCCTATCTTGATGCTGGGGACCTCCTGCTTCCTGGCCGAGAAGACTGGCCCTTCCATGCCCATCACTGCAGTTTGGCAGTGAGACGCTCGGCAATGTCAATCAAGCTCTTAATCCAGAGGTTGACCTACTCGGAATGATTCGCTAGCTTGTCCTCTACATCCTTCCAAAGACGCCTTGTGGTATCCAGGTCTTTTGTTAGCTGCTGCTCACGGTCCCCGCTGGATTCTAGCGAGCTATCCAACGTGCCCATCTTGGCCTTCGGGTCTTCAATGGTGTTGTTGGTAGTCTCAAGGCCTTGGATCTTGGAGGAGAACTGCGATTGTATATCCTTTAGAAGGGTCTCTGCTTTCTGCACCTCCTCCTTGAGGGTCGTGACCTCCTTGGCGCTCCCGGCAAGCTCTTCGGTCAGCTTGGCCACCTATTGGTAGAGGTCGGTCTTGGTAGTGGATGCAGTAGCAAGGTCATCAGCAAGCTTCTTCAGTTGGGTAGCAGAATCAGAAGTGAGGTCATCCAGGGCGGCCTTGTGCTTGTCCTCTAGCTCCTTGGTGCGCTACTGCATGAGGGCTTCCAGATCGGTCGTCCTTGGTGTGGATGGTGGCCTTGAGCTTCTCCTCCCGACAAGAGATATTCTGCTCCTTGGCGTCCAAAAGTGCCTTGCACTCCGCCAGGCGGGCCTCCCAGGTAATAACATCCTCCCTCACCATAGAGATTGTCTCCTGTTGCCTCATCAGGACCTGGAACTGCTTACCGTGCCAGTCGCGGAGCTCGTTGCCTTTGTCCCTCAACTACTAGTCCACCTTGTTGGCAGACCTGCGCTGCTCCTTGAGCACCTGCCATTTCTGGCTGTGCCGGCCCTGCATCACCTTAATGCATGCCGCCATGGACTCCAGGAAAGATAAGTCCATCGCGATAGTGATAGAATCGTCTGCCTCGTTGACCCCTTGTTACAGCGACGCTAGAATATGTTGGAGCTCTTCATCAAGTTTCGTGCTCGTCGCCACTAACAAGCCGGGGGCTCCGAGCC
The DNA here is from genome assembly GCA_963921465.1 of Triticum timopheevii. Taxonomy (NCBI): domain Eukaryota; kingdom Viridiplantae; phylum Streptophyta; class Magnoliopsida; order Poales; family Poaceae; genus Triticum; species Triticum timopheevii. The sequence goes on along the minus strand of OY997266.1, from coordinate 236,150,022 downwards.
TAGGCTGCGCAAGCACCAGCGCCAGCTGACTCAAAGATGGTTGCGAGGCTCCCGCCACGGTACCAAATGAGGGGAGGGGATCCATGGTTTGGAGGCGGATTTTCTCCTCAACCGTCGCACCCGCCCCTAGCACGCTATCAGGAATCCGCTCCATTTCCACCAGGGACTCCTGAGCATTCCCGGCAGCATGTCCCTGCCCCTCTGCGACAGCAATCTTGGCAGCTTCATCCGTGGCATCTCCCTATGTTGGCTAATTCTTCCAGCAGTTCAAGCTCTTCGGCCTGAGGGACTGCAAGCGAAGACAACAAGCAATAATAAAGAAGCAGAAGTATTAGAGAGCCAGAAGCATGGGACGAGATGGTAAAAAAGCGGGGGAAGAAGAGCAAATGAATTATCCGGGGAGGTCTATTGGGCGGAAGCCTCAGTTTCCTCGGCAACATCAGCTACCGGGCCATGATTTTCGTCCCCTTCCGATTCAACCACAGCGTCGTCCTGGGCAAGTTCTCCTATGAAAGCCATCGTCGGTGGTTCCTTGACTTGATCGGCGAGCGGGGTAAGCCCCTCTTGAAGGTGCTCGCCCTGAGTCATCTCTCCCCCTCCTCCAGCCGAGGAGGTTGGGAGCTCTCCTGCATCACTACCCACTGGAGCGGCCAATCCTGTGCTCTCATGCTGGGGGCTTGGCAACGGGTCATTCGTGCTGCTCCCCACCAGGCCCGTGTCCTCCACAGTCTTCGGCGACCCCACACGCCTGAGCCGTTTGGACTGGTGAATGAGAGTCTCTGTCTCCTCCTCCTCCCTGTCAACGGCGGCAAGCAAGATCAGTCAACAACAGTAAGCAGGCATACTGAAACTACTGCGAGAAAAGAGGAGTGGTCTTCCTTACTCTTCGTCAACGAGGTTGGAGCCCAGCTTGAACTCCACGGGCGGCGATGGAGCCTTGCTTCTCTTATGGACCAGTGGGACGGAGCTTCCCGACAACTTTGAGTCTTGCTAAGGCACAGGGGGCTCTAACGAGGACGAGCTCTACGAGGAGATCGAGCTGGACTAGGGGCTAGAGTCAACTCCCGCAGCCGTCGATCGCTTGGCGGGAGGAGTTTTAGCCCTGGTGAGACAAGAGGACTGTCGGTGCATCGCATCCAGCTTGCTGCCCTTGGAGGAAATCTTCTTCACCTTCTTGGTGGCAGGCGCAGGATCGGGAACAACTGCTCCCCGGTTGGCTACCTGCCTGCAGGGGTGCTGGTCTAAGACTGGCTCGGGGGCTTGAGGGCCTGCCGCGAGCCACTCCTCCTTGAGCCCCTCTGCCTCCTCAACCCCCTCTTCCTCGTGGGCCTCTGCTGCCATGGTATACAGAGCCTCAATCCCGGAAGGCTCGTCCCCGGCAGGCTTGCCCCCGGCAGGATCGTCCCTCGTAGCCTCCTCTGAGGCTTGCGCCTAGTTTCTATCGTGGGAGGAGCCTTCGTCCTCAACCTCCCCCTTGTCCTGTGCTGTCTCCCCGGCCCTTGCCTTTTCCACGGTCGAAATGCCCTGTCCTCCTTGAGCCGCCTCCTGATGTATACCTCCTCCACTATGGAGGTGCGCTTGTACATGTTGGTTTCCACCTTGGTAGCCCTTTCCACCAGGATGGAGGACCACGCGAGCTCTTCGTTGAGCTCTGGCAGCTGCCAATCACCCGAGACTCCATGAGCATTGTAGTATGGCATCCATTTCAGAATCTGGTCCCTGGCGGAATTGATGTTCAATGGGATGGCGTTTGTCGGCAACTTGAATAGCCCAAAGCTATGGAACAGTTTGTCGCACAACCAACCATGATCATAGACCAACAGATTGTTGGTTAGGCCGGGGAGCAACCTCATCCTATCTGCAGCATCTCCATACTATTACGTGAACATGTCCCTCTTCTATAGAGGCGCAATGCAGCGTCGACGGAAGTCGGCCCCTACATGCCCAATGGTTAGCCCAGCAGCCTTTAGGCGGGTGATCCTGTCTATTGTCGGGCGAAGCCTGTCGTCGATGAGGCCAAATTCTTTCCACACATTGTCTCGCACAGCACACTATTCCGGTGCCTGGTAGACCGGGGCTTTCTCATCTTGGATCCAGCACCAATCTCCCCTTCATTCCTCCCATCTACCACTCTGCTATCCGGTGAGGTAACCCTAGTTCTCCCTTGCCACCCGAGGCATCCAACTTATGTTCCCGGAACGGTGAGCTTTGTTCTCCACTGAGGAACAAAATAGTGCATCAACAAGTCGACATTGGGGGCGACTGAGGGAGTCCTGGATTAGGGGGTCCTCGGACAGCCGGACTATGTACTTGTGTCGGACTGTTGGACTATGAAGATAAAAGATTGAAGACTTCGTCCCGTGTCCGGGTGGGACTCTCCTTTGCATGGAAGGCAAGCTTGGCAATTCGGATATGTAGATCTCCTTCTCTGTAACCGACTCTGTGTAAACCTAGCCTCCTCCGATGTCTATATAAACCGGAGGGTTTAGTCCGTAGGACAACAACAATCATAATCATAGGCTAGCTTCTAGGGTTTAGCCTCTACGATCTCGTGGTAGATCAACTCTTGTAATATTAATATCATCAAGATCAATCAAGCAAGAAGTAGGGTATTACCTCCATCGAGAGGGCCTGAACCTGGGTAAACATTGTGTCCCCCGCCTCCTGTTACCATTAGCCTTAGATGCACAGTTTGGGACCCCCTACCCGAGATCCGCCGGTTTTGACACCGACGTTGGTGCTTTCATTGACAGTTCCACTGTGTCGTCGTGGTAAGGCTTGATGGCTCCTTCAATCATCCAACACGATGCGATCCAGGGTGAGGTTTTCCTCCCCGGACAGATCTTCGTGTTTGGCGGCTTCGCACTACGGGCCAACTCGCTTGGCCATCTGGAGCAGATCGATAGCTACGCCCCTGGCCGTCAGGTCAGGTTTGGAAACCTGAACTATACCGCCGACATCCGCGGAGACTTGATATTTGACGGATTCGAGCCCATGACAGGTGTGCCGAATAGTCACGGTGATCATGACTTAGATCTGCCATTGGACGGTGTTCAGGAGATCACACCTGTAGCTGCCCCGGCTCTTAATCCGGAGCAGATCGCGCCATCCAAGGACGGTTGGATAGACCCCACCACGGAGGCCGCACACTTAGCGGCGTTAGAGCCGAATACAGACTTTGCTTCCAATGAGGTCTGGGTCATCGGACCCTCGGACTCTACTCCAGCCATAGGCTCCGAACCACTTACATCCGTGCCTATCGAATCTGATTGGGCACCGATCATGGAGTCTACCTCTGCGGATATCTTTCAGCACTCACCCTTGGGCGACGTGCTAAATTCACTAAAATCTATCGCCCTGTCAGGAGACTCTTGGACGAACAATGTCCGGCTTAAGCGGGAAGCGGACGACGAAGAAATTCGTTTCCCACCCACCACCCAGTTGGTAGCCATTGTCGATGACTTAATAGACATGCTTGATTTCGACTCCGAAGACATCGACGGTATGGATGACGATGCCGGAAAAAAACAGGAACCACCGCCCACAGTGCGCTGGACGGCCACCTCATTGTATGATATATATACATGGTGTACACACCCCAATAAAACAACGGCGAGGAACGGAAGGATACAATGGAGGACAATCCTCTTGAGAAGCAAACAAAGCGACAATGTCGGTGCCGCTCTAAATCCCGCCATAGTAAAAGCAACAATAATAGTGCAAGAAGGAATAATACCCTGGTCGACTCCAAAGGCAACGACGATCCCATGGACCCCGCGATGGAGCAGGATGAGCCAGGGGATGGTGAACATAGTCCGGGACCGCTGTCCGATCATAGCGATAGCAGAGATAAAACTCATAAACCTGTCTCTGGAGAGGAGAACAGTCCGGACGACAATGCACTCATCATCCCGGAAAGGCAATTGGAACAAGAGAACCTCCACAGAAGGCTTATTGCCACTGCGAGGAGCCTGAGAAAGCAGAAGCAAAGGCTTAAGGCCGCGCAGGATACGCTCAATCGCAGATGGAACAAAGTGCTCGACACCAAAGAAAAATACGGTGGCGATCGCCACACAAAGAGCTACCCAAAACGCAAGCTGCTGCCCGAATTCGACGACGAGGCTACAGAGCCCGTTCCGCTGAAAAATAATATGGTCGATCCTCTGGACCGACCACCCCGTGGCCGCGACAGGGCGGCTAATGACGCGCACAAAAGTCAGCACGCGATTTATGTGAGCACCTGGACAAAAAAGTCGGTATGGCCAGGTCCATCTATGGACCTAGGAAGCATGCTCCGGCGCAGGATCACGGCCACCAAAATGACTATACTGATCGAATAACAGCTCGGAATCAAAACCGAACACTACAACCGTCGGAAGCATACCATGACAAATCCAAATACAGGGGTGCCGCACACCCCCTGTGTTTCACCGATGAGGTGCTGGATCATGAATTTCCAAAAGGATTTAAACCCGTAAACATAGAGGCATACGATGGAACGATAGACCCTATAGTCTGGATTGAGGACTTTATTCTTCACATCCACATGGCTCGCGGAGATGATCTCCACACCATCAAATACCTGCCCCTCAAGTTGAAAGGACCAGCTCGGCACTAGTTGAAAAGCCTCCCCGAAAACTCAATTGGAAGTTGGGAAGAACTTGAGGATGCTTTCAGGGCTAATTTTCAAGGGACCTATGTCCGGCCTCCAGATGCGGACGATTGAAGTCACATAATCCAACAACCCGGAGAGTCAGCCCGTAAGCTTTGGAATAGATTTCTCACCAAGAAAAATAAAATCGTCGACTGCCCGGATGCCGAAGCCTTAGCGTCTTTCAAGCATAGTATCCGGGACGAATGGCTTGCCAGACACCTCGGCCAGGAAAAGCCAAGGACAATGGCAGCCCTAACAAGCCTTATGACCCGCTTTTGCACGGGCGAGGACAGTTGGTTGGCCCGCAGCTGTACCAGCGACCCAGTCACATCCGAAATCAGGGACGACAATGGGAAGCTGCGATGCAATAAAAACAAGCGTCGAAACAATGAAGGCAGCCTGGAAAACACGGCGGTAAACGCCGGATTCAGGGGCTCTCGACCCGGTCAACGGAAAAAGCCATTTAAAGGCAGCAGAGATGGACCGTCTAGCCTAAACAAAATTCTAGACAGGTTATGTCAGATCCATGGCACCCCCGAGAAACCTACAAATCACACCAATAGAGAATGCTGGGTCTTCAAGCAGGCCGGCAAGCCAAACACCGAACACAAGGGGAGGGAGACGCCAAGTGAAGACTAGGACGAGCCTCGCCAGCCGAACACAGGGGGACAGAAAAAATTTCCACCAGAGGTCAAAACAGTGAACATGATTTACGCAACTCACATACCGAAGAGGAGGCGCAAACGCGCACTCCGAGACGTATACGCTGTTGAACCCGTCGCCCCCAAATTCAACCCATGGTCGGCCTGCCTGATCACTTTCGATCGCAGGGATCACCCGACTAGTATTCGGCATGGAGGTTCGGCTGCCTTGGTGCTCGACCCAATAATTAACAAATACCATCTCACCCAAGTCTTAATCTGATATATTAGGACACTGTCCGCAAAATGGGGATAGACCCGTTAAGAATCAGCCAAAGCAGTACTACCTTTAAAGGAGTAATACCAGGCGTAGAGGCCCGCGGTACGGGCTCTCTAACATTAGAGGTTGTATTTGGCTCTCCCGAAACTTCCGAAGCGAAGAACTAATCTTCAACATCGCTCCATTCCAAAGAGGCTACCATGCACTACTCGGAAGAACGGCCTTCGCTCGTTTCAATGCAATTCCACATTACGCTTATCTTAAACTTAAGATGCACGGTCCCCGTGGTGTCATCACAATTAGCGGAAATACAGAGCGTTCCTTACGTGCAGAAAAATATGTGGCGGCTCTAGCAGCTGAACCACTGAATGGCCTCTCCAACCAGAATAAATGATCGGTCGTCAAGACCACGGACACGGTTAGACATGTACGGCGGACCACTAGTTGTGGCAGCTCAGATAAACTTGAGCTCGGGTCAATGGATATACCCCCATAGGTGGTGCTAGGGCTTGCCCGCATGTAAAAAGGCCCATAGTTCGGATTGACCCTATTAATACAATAATAGATTGTATTCTTATGATTCATCAAGAAAACCAACTTTTCGCACGATCACACCAGATTCTTTTACCTGGGTTTTCTCCTTTTTATAGATGACCATCGTGCTACACCCTTTCAGGATACGGCACAACAGAGACAAAGGCGCAGACATGCAGCAGGGCCCCTTTCAAAGGTTTCTTTTTAAATTAAGACCCTGTGTAAACCTTCTTTATTGTCTCTTGTTGCTTCACACCCTCTAGGAACTTAAAATGACCGAGAGGGATACTGGCGTTATTGGCATTTTGTCACGCTAGATCAATGCACATACTTGGATATTTAGGGCTCATTATCGAGGGCGATACTCAGCCAAGTATATGTTTGAAAGTCCTAATACCTTCAGGAGTGTTCGTCGTCGTGAGTTTGGCCTTATATGCATCAGCTCCGAATCATGTCTCTGGTCAATAGTTGGGTTTGCCCAGCTCCCGTGTTTTGCTACCTTACGTTCCGTTCTATCAGCTAAGGCGACACCGGGAGAACTACTGTGATTGTGCCCTGGTTCACCTGGATGAGCACCTCACTAGAGAAAGCCGAAAACTGACTGTCGTGATAAAGCGAGAGACTGGTCAACCACTCGAGGACTCAGCGGAATCCTCGTGATTCCTTCGCATTAACGAAGGACCAGTTTCCCGGTCACGTATGTACGCGCACCGTATTCGGATGAACGCGGACATACCAGGGGCTATATAGTAGCCCCATCGTAAAACTCCTATGGCTAAGTGAAAGTGTTAAAGCTATATAGTCTGATTGCCTCATTCGCCGCGCTATCACCTCCTTAAATGGACCAAGACGTTGGATCAAGTGTGAGTATGCACTTTACCGAACACCCTGCACTATGTGCATGGGGGCTGAAGCCGACGACTACAAACTTTCAGGTTATATACATACATACATAAATGGCCGCACAGGAGGCACTCAATACTTTACGGGCAAAAGTATAAAATATAGCCTTTATAATAAAAATAGCATTGCTTTTATGATCAAGATACGTGTCACAGGAACATGGTACTCTTTGAGCACTGAGCCTCTATTAAACGGGCACCTTCCAGGACTTCTTCAAAATAGTGCTCGGGCGAGTTCTGACCCCCGGGCGAACCCCTGGCTGCAACAACGGTGGCCTCCATCTCCGCCCAATATGTCTTAACACGGGCAAGAGCCATCCACGCACCCTTTATGCCGGCCGACCTCTTGACAGCGTCGATATGCGGCACAGCACGAAGAAATCGTTGCACTAAACCAAAATAACTATCCGGACTTGGTTCCTTCGGTCAAAGATGATCCACAACAGACCTCATGGCAAGCCAGGACAACCTATGGAGCTCGGCCCACTCGGCCATTTGCTCATTCAACAGAAGCGTACGCCTTGGATTACTGAACTGCGACCAGAACAATCTTTCCACCCCATCATCTTTCTGAACTTTGAAATACTCAGTCGCATCAGCAGCACTCTTTGCTAAATCCAATTATGCGTATGCAGAACTCCACAATTGGTCAAGAGGGGCATACTTCGGATCGCCGAACTTCGTCCGTAACAAAAAGGGCTTCCCAGTCGTGATATCTCCGGCTTGACGAAGCTCCTCCCGCACCGCTCTGATTTCAGAGCGCGTTTCCTTGGTTGCCTCCAAGGCCTTCTTCAGGTCAGCCGTTTTCGCTTGGCTTTCCCTTTCAAGGAGCTCATATCGGCTAGCGGCGTTTTGCAGCTCAAGAGCCATGTTGGCTATTTTATCTTCGCTCCGACGATGAGCAGCCGGTTCAGCTTTTAACTCTTCGGCCGCCTTCTGGGCAGCCGCATCGCTTTTCATCCTTGGCTCGGGCAAGCTCTGCCCGAAGGGTCTCCACGGCGGCAGCTCCATCTGCAGTCAAAAGCATATTATAGATACTAGCATTATGATCCTCTTAATATTTGCTGACCTCCCGAATATACATACCCTGTGCCTCGTCAAGCCGCTTGTTCACAAGCGTGGTGTCCGCATCCGCCACATCAAGCTGCCGCCTCAATTCGGCAAAATCAGCACTCCGGACAGCTGCCGGATCTGCAGCCGCCTGCGTACGAAAAGCAGCACCGTTATTACCTGAGAATATGATCCTCTGCTCGCCGTGTCTGGGAAGCAACCAGAGTCTCAGGGGCTACTACCTATACAGAGCACACCTAGCGTGTGCGGTACAGTCAAAAATATATATTTCTTTGCGTACCTCAAAGCCTCTTAGTAGGCTCGTAAAAGCTTCATTCAATCCGCTTTTTGCGGATGAGATCCTCTCAACCACCGTACCCACTAAGGTACGATGTGCCTCCGAGATGGACACTTGCCCCAAAAGATTCGTCAATGTGTCCGGTTGTACACTGGCTAGTCCCGGGATTTTTCTGTTGGTCTCATTAGGAGCCGAGAACCCCGGACTTCGAGCGGCCGAAGAGTTACCTTCTGGCCTTTGCGGATCAGGAGAAATCCTCCGCGACGACACCTCAGGGTTTTCCGTCTCACGAAGCGGGGAGGCAGGAGGAGGCGTTTCGCCCTCCATCATCTCCGGAAGAAGATCCCCGGAGCACTACTAGGAAAAGGCCTACTAATGGCGCACTGGTTTTGCCTACTAATGGCGCATTACCAGTGCGCCATTAGTAGCACGCCACTAGTATATTTTACTAATGGCGCACCACCGGTGCGCCATTAGTATCTGGTATACTAATGGCGCACCAAGCAGTGCGCCATTAGTATGTCACACAATGTGCCATTAGTGTGCCTCCCGGGGGGCCATACCTAAGCATGTGCTTTCACATACTAATGGCGCATGCTATGTTGATTGCGCCATTAGTATCCTTTGGCATACTAATGGCGCACCTGGTGGTGATGCGCCATTAGTATGAATATTTGGTTTTTTTTACTTTTCTGATATTTGCACAGGTTACAAAATATATTATTGGACAGAATATAGACAGCAGCACACAGCAACATAAGATTCATCGAATACAATAGAAGATTAGTCTGCGAATACAATTCATCATATTAGTCTCCGAATTCAAAAGACCGAACAAAGATAAAACATTACAAGTCTCAAGACCGCGAGTGTCGAGTTTGTCTTCACATTACAAGTCGATATCGATCATCTAAACTACCATCACATAGAAGAGAGTTGTGGTCATCACGATGAGCATCATCGCGATCAAACTGGTCTTCATCCGGTTCCTCCAACGCTCCCTCCTCTCTCCCGCTAGATAGCGGGCATATCTAGATTCGGCCTCCGCCCTAGTGGTGTACCCTTTGTAACTGTTACCGCTGAAACGGTGAACCTGTCTCCGACACTCCTCCCAGTCGTCGTAGACTCCGGGAACCTTACCCTTGTACACGACATACGACGGCATCTCTATGCACAAGCCAAACAACAGACAATACATAAGCAATATGTAAGTATGCAACAAAAGGATCGGAAGAGAAAAGCAAGACATTAATAGCACGATTCATGGTCCTACTAATAAATAGCATCGATTACATCTAAGTTGAACGACTGTCCAAACCAAAGAGACATACGAAATCATTAAAGTTTAATTACAACATGAGCCAATCAATGTTTCAGAACTACACATCACTACTTTCGACTCGACTCATCGGACAGGAGTGTCGTGGGAAACGAACACCTATGGGGCAGGGCCCCTTTCGGTCTGGCAAGGGAGCAGAGGGCGCACGAAGAGCAGATCGAGGCGAAGCATGCGAGGGATTTTACCCAGCTTCGGAGCTCTCCGGAGAGATAAAACTCCTACTGCTGCTTTGTGGTGGTATTATGTTCTTGCTCAAGAGCGTGAGCGTTCTGTGTTTTCGAGGGAGTCGAACCCCCTCTACGTTGCGCATGGGCCTCCTTTTATAGGCTAAAGGGGTCACCGACAGGTGGCAACGCAGACAGGGGTATAAAAGTAAAAAGAGGGGTTGGTACAACCGCTATCTACAGTGCCCCCTACCTAACTCTGACGGCAGGGGACAAGGGCATCTAATGCCCGTCCGGTCGCCCAAACAGTGCAGAGAAGCGACAGTTAGGGACGCCACCGCCTGCCACGATGGCCTTCTCGTCATCTCTACTTGCCACCTCGCACCGCTTGGCTGCACAGCTCCCCACCACGTGTGCCTGGAACGATCCTGTGGCGACACGTCGTCAGATGCGCTGGAGCGTGGGCGCAGAGTGGTGGCTTTGCCGCGGCAAGTGCCTTGCCGCGGTCGCTGTCTTGCCGCACCCGAGAGCTTGCCGCTCGTCGGGCCCTGCCGGGATGCGCGGCACGTCGCGGCAAGTTCTTCGCAGTGCCTTGGTTGGCCTTCCGGCAAGCTCCTCTTGCCGGGGCCTTGTCCTTCCCGGCGAGCTACTCTTGCCGGAGTCTTGTCTTTTCAGTCAAAACACTTTGTTCTTGAATGGCATCAATATGAGCTACGGAGGATCTTGGCGGACGCCCGGCAAGCCCTGCCACTGGGTGCTGCGACTGCCCGTGCACAAGTTCGGGATACTAAGGTACCCCTACTTTAGTACACCGACAGGAGCCCCCGGGCCTGGGCCACACACGGTGCCGAGCGCTGTTGGGCCAGGCCCAAAACAGGGTACGGGCACTCGCGGCCTGGGTCCATACCGAATCTAACTCCGTATCCACCGCGCCCTCCCGTAACGGCACGCGTCAAACGCGGCGTCGTGGGAGAGATCATGGGCAATTCTTTAATCAAGAAAGGCGTAACATTCGCCTCTCCTCTTTATAAGCAGGGGAAACAGGGGCCATTCCCCCACCTTCGCCACTTGCGGTTCCTTCCTCAGAAAGCTCCGCCGCTCCCCTCCGCTTCTCAAGCCGAAAGAGAGCAGCGCTCCGCCCTCGCCGCCGCCGTCGCCGCCGTCACCGCCAACCTCCTCCACCTCTTCCGCCATGGCTCCGAAGACCGGGAAGAGCGTGAAGTCGGCCGAGGCGCTGCGGCTTGAGGCGCTGCGCAAGGAACGAGCACTTTCCCCCCCCCGAGCTCACCCCGAAGGCGCTGCGGGAGGAGTTCTATCTCTTCTGGTCGACGGAGACGCGGGCGCATCCGCGCACGCAGGTACTCTCCGCCGAAGCTTCTACTTCAAAAAGTGTCCCAGAGGATACTATTTCTTCCCCCTGTTCTCCTATTGCGGGCTTTGCCCACCTTTTTCCGATTTCTTCTGTGATATCATGAATACCTACGGGTTTCATCTTCTTGACTTCACCCCCAACGCCGTTCTGACAATGGCGGTTTTCGCACACCTCTGCGAGAACTTCGTTGGAATCCACCCAAATGTCGCCCTCTTTCGCCACTACTTCATACCCCGGGCCAAGAAGGGAGAGCCCTTAGCTGGCGGGATCGCCTGGATCTCGAGGGTCGGCATGAAGGACGTTTATCTGGAGGGCGACCTCCGCAGCAAGTGGGATGAGTGGAGGGCGGAGTGGTGCTGGATTGTCGACGCGGATCCGCAGCCATTCACCAGCCTGCGTCAAGCCCGAGTGGTGCGCGGCGGCGACTGGAGCGCCCTGGCGGCGGATGACGCCAGATTGAAGATCGCCACCACGCGGATTCTGCGGCTCAGGCTTGCCGGGCTTACTGTAGGGGCCGTTGGCGCGGACTTCCTTCGCCGCCGCATCGCCCCTCTGCAGGAGAGGAAGAGGCCCGCCTGGCTGTTCGGGGGCCCGGCAGATATCATGAGGCTTCGTCCAGGCCTCAATTTTAATTTCACAGTCTTGGAGTTGGATGGGATGCTCAAGGAGTTGTTCAAGCACGACTCCAACCATCCGGAGTGGTTCAAGCTGCCGCGGGGTGTCGTGCCGTTGTGCAATAACTCCCAGCTCGATCGCATCCGCGCAATGATGCCGGAGTGCGACTTGCATGGGATTATCCCAACGTGGCAGGAGCCTGCCGACGACGTCGTGCAGAACTTCTTCGACAACTTGGTGGAGGTGGCGAACCATGCCGACGAGCAGAGGCTCCTCACCCGCGACACTACTGATGACGAGATGCGGTACATCGCCACCAGGGCAGAAGAGGCGGCGGCGGCCGCCGCTGTGGGTGAGTTTGGTTTTACGCTGGAGGAGGCAGAGGCGGCCGAGGCGGCAAGCCTTGCTGACCGGGAGGACCTTGGCGGGGAGGTCGTTGGCGAGGGGGAGCCCAAAGCCGAAACGAGCGAGCCTGCCGGGGGCGCAAGTGGCCAGCCATCTTCAAGCAACTTGCCGCAAACGGGGGCCTCAGTGCAGCCCCCTGCTCAACCGAGGAGGCGCCTCCACAAGACTGGAGACACAGCAGGGTGGCGGGCGGGCCAACAGCTGCAGCGCCGCGGGACACGCTCTACCGCGTCAAGCACCGTTGTCGCGGGAGCATCTCATGCCGCGCCGGCAACTGGGGCGGATCTTCTCGAGCCGCTACTCCTGATCCTGCCGCAGCTCCCGCCAAGCGTCCAAGGGAGCCTACTCCTCCACCTCATTGCGCGGAAAGGGTGCCGGACTTCGACCTCTCCACACTGAGCTCCGACGAGGAGGAAGAAGAAGAGGAGGAGTATGACTTTCTTCCCGTTGTACTTATGTTTCTTTGATTCTTGCTATCTCTTGTCTTGTATCTGATCTGCTTCCCTCTAAACCTCGTTCCATTTCAGGACTCTGGCCGAGAGAGCGGCGAATAGGGCCAAGGTCCCTGTGGTTGTCATCGAGGACGATCCCGCAGTGATGGCAGAGGACACGTCCGAGACTACCTTGACGGACCCGGCACCCTCTCCTCGAAGCAGCCCCCAGTGCAGCCCCCAGCGTAAGTACTTGTTCACTTGCTGTTGTGGGGCGCGCATGGGTGCCTTTCCTTGTTGATATCTTGATTGTTGATTTGCTTGTGTAGGAGCAGAACAGGCCCATCAGGGGCAACCAGAAGCCGCTCCGGAGGTGCAATCCGCTTCAACTACGCAGCCAAGGGCGATTCTCCGACAAGGGAGCGCTCTCCGGCAAGGGAGAGGTCCTCGGCAAGGGGCGGAACCAGCGAGCCTTCGGTGGTGGAGCCCATGGCCACAGAGCCCAGCACAGGTAGCCCTCCTTGTCAGAAATTTTTCCTTTGTTTCTTCTTCTTTTGATATTCTTTTTTTGGATATTTGCTCATCTTCTCCTTCCCCATTTTCCTGCCTTCAGATCCTCCCTCCGCGGAGCCAATGGAGACCGGGGCCACCGGCGAGGAGAACTTGCGCGGCGATACTGGGGATACCGCTGCTACTGAAGAGGAGGCCGGCGCTGATGACCCCGCCGACGAAGAGGCCGCCAAGGCTGCTGGCGCTGGAGCTGGCGAGGGATCCGGCTATCGTACTGACGACCCGGGGGCCGCAGGAGTGCAGGGCGCTACACCGAACGCCGATCCCTCCGCCACTGACGCAGCGCCAGGCCCCGAAGAGCCCCAGCCCGGCGCCTACTTGAAGGCCGGCGAAGGTATCTTCATCAGGCTCCCCTGGGCATCGTGCTCCAGGGCGCCGGTCGAGGGAGAGACTTTCGACAGAGAAGTACTCGCCTCCGCTGGGTTGGCGGTGGTTGACGCGCCAAGCAGCAGCAGTGGCGAATCTGAAGAGGAGCAGCTGCTCCGGAAGTTGGTGTCGCTCTACCGCGCCCGACAAGCGAAGCTGGACTCCCGGGAAGCGCTCGTCGTTCAGGCGGGAGTTGACATAGAGAAGCATGCGGAGGAGCTCCAGAGCCGCAACCAAGAGGCCCTCCGGTCCATCGCGGAGGAGAGAGCGCAGCTTGTCGAGGTGAAGAAGGCGTTCATCCTTGAGAAGGCTGAAGCCGAGGAGTAGCAGAGGCTTGCCGCTGAAGAGCTGTCCACCCGGGAAGGTGAACTGACACAGCAGAAAGTCAATCTAGACAGCTACAAGGAGGAGCTCGTCGCACGCGAGCAGTCACTTGGCCGGGCACTCAAAGAAGCGAAGGACGCTGCCGCAGCTGCCGAGGCCGCCAAGAAGGAATTAGAGGTGAAGATGACGCAGCTGGAGGCTGATCTGAAAGGAAAGGATGAGGAGCTCGCCGCGCTCCAGCGCGAACGCGAGAAGGACGCCCTCGCTCATGGTGATCTGCAAGTCCAACTCGCTGACAAGGGCAAGGAACTGAACGCCGCCAAGGACTCAAATGTTGATTTGGAACTGAAGCTGGCTACACTGATGGAGACGCTGGGCGGCACCAAGAAGCGAGAGGAGGATTTGAAGAAAGAGATCAAGGCCAACGAGGAGCTGCTAACGAGGGCCGCCGAGAGTCAAAACACCTTCAAGGCTATGGTGGAGCTCTGGACGGAGGGCCTCGTCAACATTGCTGCAGTCATCGACGAAGAGCTGGCGGAACTGGACTTGGCGGGCTTCGGGTACTCCTCCGACGAGAACCTCCAGCCCAGCGCCAAGCTTACTCTTTTCTTCAAGGGTGTGGCGACGGCTCTCCAGCAGCTCCGGGAAAGGATCCCAAAGAAGCTGGCTGACGAGTCACGCGCAATCTGCGCCAAGGTTTTGGAGAAGGTGTTGATGAAGATACTCTTTCGCAATCCGGGCCTTGACCTCACCCGCGTCCTCAAGAAGCTGCCGGCGGGTGCTGATCTTGAAGAGCTCAAAGCCATTGTCGCACCCATTGTGGACAAGGTGAATGAAGTCAGGAGGATTGACGGCGAGCGTGTGGATTAGGCCACCCTTCTTCTCCCTTCCTTGTCGCTGTTATTTAAGTTATGAGAACAATTCAGTCAGTGCCGCAACAAGTTACTTTTGTAATATAACTTTATTCTGGGCAATGCTTGCTATGTTATCTCCTTTACTTGATTCCTTTCTTTGTATGTTTTTACCCTACGCTTTTAGGGAACTTGCCAGCGCAGGTACGCTTGCCGCTTGCGCTGAGTGCGGAACATCAGCAGCCCGCTGGCGGTGCCAGCTCCGGCAAGAAACCTTGCCGCAACTAGTTGCAGCACACTTAAGTTGTTGAGCGGACTCGAAACAAAGTAAGGGCGCAACTAGCTACGAGGAGGTTCCTCCGCGCACAGGTTTTCCATACAAAGCACGGTCATTCAAGGAAGATAACTTAAAATTTTAAAAACTGATCATGCTCAGACTTTGGCGACTTAGCTTTTTCTTTTTGTCGTCTGTGTCCCGGCAAGGCCAAAACTTCTTTGAACGACGCCTAGTCCACACCATTATCTTCTTATCTTCTCCTCCCCCCCCCCCCGGTGAACTTGTGGGTGAAGGAACCTTCTCTTTGAGAAAAAGACAGAAGAGAAAATAAGGATATGGAGCCTTAAGGCTCGTTATTGCTTACCGGGCAAGTGCTGCACAAAGTGTCAGATAAAGCATGCAAAAAAGAAAGAATGCATGAAATTTGACAAGATGTGCGAGGTACATGAACTTTATTTATGCACGGGATCTACACCCGGCTTTGTACAAAGGGTTACATGCAACAGCGGCAAGGCTTGTACAAAAGGTGGTTGTCGGAACAGCAGGTTCCGGCAACCGCGCCTTAGGGGTAAAACTTACGAAGATGCTCTATGTTCCAGGAGTTGCTCACCGGAAAGCCATCTTCGGTCTCAAGGCGGACAGCGCCAGGCCTAGTGACTCGTTTCACCCGATAAGGGCCTTCCCACTTCGGCGTCAACTTGTTGGAATTCTTGGCGGATTGAACGCGACAAAGAACAAGGTCGCCTTCCTCGAAACTTCTGGCATTAACTTTGCGGCTATGGTAGCGATGCAAAGCTTGCTGGTATCGAGCAGCTCGTACAGCAGCCTGAAGACGATCTTCCTCAAGGAGCAGCGCGTCATCTTGCCGCAACTGCTCTTGCTCAAGCTCATCATAAGCGAACACTCGAGGCAATCCGTATACGAGTTCCGTGGGGAGAACTGCCTCTGCTCCGTAGACTAGGGCAAAAGGTGTCTGGCCAGTGGCACGATTTGGTGTCGTCCTGATTGACCAAAGAACCACTGGCAGCTCCTCGATCCAATTTCTTCCGCACTTGTGCAGCCTGTGGAAAGTTCTGGTCTTGAGCCCGCGCAGCACTTCAGCGTTCGCCCTCTCCGCTTGACCGTTGCTTCTCGGGTGAGCAACAGAAGCGAAGCAGATCTTGGCGCCAAGATCTTGGACGTACTGCATGAAGGTGCGGCTCATGAATTGTGTGCCGTTGTCGGTGATGATCCTGTTAGGGACTCCGAAGCGGCAAACAATTGACCTGAAGAACTTGACTGCTGACTGTGCTGTCACCTTCCTCACTGCTTCCACCTCTGGCCACTTCGTGAACTTGTCGATCGCCACGTACAAGTACTCGAAGCCCCCGACAGCTCGGGGAAAGGGGCCGAGGATGTCGAGCCCCCAGACCGAAAATGGCCAGGACAAAGGGATTGTTTGGAGAGCTTGAGCTGGTTGATGTATCTGTTTGGAGTGGAACTGGCACGCTTCACACTTGGTTACTTGTGCAGTTGCATCCTGGAGGGCTGTTGGCCAGAAGAAACCTTGTCGGAAAGCCTTGCCGTCAAGTGCTCTTCCGCCAATGTGGTGACCACATATGCCTCCATGTATCTCCGCCAACAGCTCTTGTCCTTCTTCCCAGGAAATGCACTTCAATTTCACTCCGTTGAATCTTCTTCTGTACAGTATGTCATCGACAAACTGGTACATACTTGATTGCCGGGCTACTCTCTCGGCTTCTTCTTGCTCTTCGGGAAGTTCTCCTGTTTGAAGGAAATGAACGATCGGCTGTGCCCATGCCGGAGCTTGTGGCTCGACGACAAGGACTAAAGGCGCAAATGCTGCTGCGGGAACATCTGCTTCCATGGCAAGAATTTGCGATTCAGCCGGAGCTTGATGTTCCCTGGCAAGCCTGCCAGAGCTTCAACGAAACAAACCCTAGGGCTTGTCGGAGCAGACTGCTCCTCAGCATTCTTTGTGTTGATCTTGGGGACCTTCCTGACGGCGGCCTCGGGGAGCTCAGCCGGAAAGTAGTCACCAGAAACCAACTTCCTCTTCTTGCTCTGTCCAGTTGATGGTGTTACAGATGGTTGAGTCAGCTTGAGCACAAAGATCCCTGGTTCCACAGGCAACTTGAGTGCGGCACATTTGGACAGGCCATCGGCAACATCGTTCTGGGCTCTTGGAACATGTTCCATCTGCAGGCCTTCAAAATGTTCTTCCAACTTCCTCACTTCATCAATGTAGGCTTCCATCAACGGACTCTGATAATATTTGTTAACTTGGCGGACGACAAGCTGCGAGTCACCCCTCACAATAAGCTTCTTGATCCCAAGGTCTGCCGTGATCCTGAGTCCGTCAAGCAAGCCTTCATACTCCGCAGTATTGTTTGTCGCTTGTTCCTTGGGAAAGTGCATCTGGACCACGTACTTGAGATGCTCTCCGGTGGGTGCGACAAGTAGTATGCCCGCACCGGCGCCTTGCAGCGAGAAGGCACCATCAAAGTACATGACCCATTCCTTGTTTGCTTCCTTGACGGGGATGCTCATCTCTGGAGTTTCTTCATCAGGTGTTGGCGTCCATTCTGCTATGAATTCTGCCAATGCTCGGCTCTGGATAGTTGAAGTACTCTCAAACTTGAGGCCAAAGCTTGACAATTCCAGTGCCCACTCGACAATCCTGCCTGTTGCTTCTGGATTCTGCAGTATCCTCTTCAACGGGAAGCGAGTGACAACTATGATCTCATGTGCTTGAAAGTAATGGCGCAGCTTCCTCGAGGCCATGAGAAGGCCGAAAAGCAACTTCTGCACACCAGAGTATCTTGATCTAGCCCCTTGCATAAGGGAACTGACAAAGTAAACTGGGCGTTGCACCATCTTCTTTTGCCTCTCTTCCTGCTGCTGCACAGATCCATCCTTGTCGGGACCAGAGCTTGTCGGGGAAGCCCCCTGCTTGTCGCCGGACTCGCTTGCCGTGGTTGCTGGCTCATCATCTACCTCTCTTTCCGCTACTAACGCAGCACTAACCACTTGATTGATTGCCGCTAGATATAGCAGCAACTTCTCTTGTGGCTTAGGTGCGACAAGTATTGGAGTGGAGGACAGGTATCTCTTCAAGTCCTGCAGCGCAGCCTCCGCTTTCGGAGTCCATTTCATTGGACCTGCCTTTTTCAAAATTTTGAAAAATGGCAGGGCGCGCTCAGCAGACTTGGAGATGAACCTGCTGAGAGCAGCAACGCAGCCAGCAAGCCTTCGCACATCCTTGACGCGCTTCGGTGCTTCGATCTGCTCGATGGCCTTGATCTTGTCGGGATTGGCTTCGATCCCCCACTGAGATACAAAGAACCCGAGAAGCTTGCCGGAGGGAACTCCAAACACGCACTTCTCGGGGTTGAGCTTGAGGTTGATCTTGCGCACGTTTGCAAAGGTCTCGTCCAAATCTTGGATCAGAGTTGCTCTGTCTTTGCTCTTGACCACTATGTCATCCATGTAAGCTTCTAAATTTCTGTGCAACTGTGGCTCAAAAGCATGACTGACTACCCTTGCAAATGTTGAACCAGCATTCTTTAGTCCGAAAGGCATTCGTACAAAGCAGTACGTGCCACATGGAGTAATGAATGCGGTTTTCTCTTCATCCTCTTCCGCCATGAAGATCTGATGATATCCTGAGTATGCATCAAGAAATGAAAGCAAATCACATCCTGCCGTGGAGTCGACAATCTGGTCAATGCGCAGCAAGGGAAATGGATCTTTGGGACAAGCTCTATTAACATCAGTGAAGTCAACACAAAGCCTCCACTTCCCATTCGCCTTGCGCACGACTACATGATTGGCCAACCACGTAGGATGGAGCACTCCTCTGACAAGGCCTGCTGCTTCCAACTTCTTGATCTCTTCTGCGATGAATTCTTGACGCTCCACTGCTTTCTTCCTAACTCTCTGCTTGACGGGCCGCGCGTGAGGGCAGACGGCAAGGTGGTGCTCAATCACTTTCCTGGGAACACCGGGGATGTCAGATGGTTGCCATGCAAACACATCGACATTCGCCCGCAGGAAAGCAATGAGCGCGCTTTCCTATTTAGGGTCAAGCGTGGCACTGATGGTGAAGGTACCACCAGTGCCATCCTCCTTGGCGGCCACTTTCTTGGTCTCTGGCAAAGCTGTCTTTGCCTTCTTGCACTTGCCGGTGGAGCTCGATGGTGCGTCCTCGATGGTAGCGCGGCACTTCGAAGAGGTGCGCTTGCAGGAGTGGGCATCAGAGCTGTTCTTGCCGGACTTAGTCTTCTTCTTCCGCCCGGGAGCTTCAGTGGCAAGTGGTTTATGTTCTGCTGCGGCTGCTGCTTCCCGGTAGATCTTGTCGGTACAGATAAGGGCATCTTTCTTGTCGCCAGAGACAGAAATAACACTTATCGGACCGGGCATCTTGAGCACGTTGTAGGCGTAGTGAGAGGCTGCCATGAACTTGGCGAGCGCTGGACGGCCAAGTATCCCATTGTAGGGCAATGGGAAATCAGCAACATCAAAGGTGACCTTCTCTATCCTGAAGTTCAGCTCGCTGCCAAATGTCACTGGCAGTGTGATCTTCCCCTTCGGCTTGCTCCTTCCCGGATTGATTCCTTGAAAGGTACCAGTTTCTTCGAGCTCGCTGTCGGGGATCTGGAGCTTCTTGAGCACCGCGGAGGAGATCAGATTCAAGCCGGCCCCGCCGTCAACCAGCATCTTTGTGACCTTGAGGTTGCGGATAGTTGGCGAAACCAACATCGGCAAGCACCCGACCGCAGTTATGCGATCAGGGTGATCCTCAACATCAAAGATGATGGGCGTGCTGGACCACTTCAGAGGCTTGCGCGACTCAACTGATGGTTCCGCTGCATTAACTTCACGCACCCACTGTTTGAGCTGGCGGTGCGAAGTATGCAGAGAAGCACCGCCGTCGACGCACAAAACCTCTGTTGCCTTCTGAAACTCCTGCTCGTCGGTCTCATCTTCATCCATCTCTTCATCTTCGTCTTCGTCCTCGTCCTTGTCGCGGCCGCGGGGAGGTCTGTCTCCTTGCCGCTGTTTAGCCTTGCCGCGGCGCCCTCCCCGGGCGGGACGCTTCTTGCCGGATCCTCCACCACCTTCTTGGGCCTTCTCCTTGTCGCGGCGCTCGTATTTAGCCTTCTGTAGCTCAACAAGCTGCTCAACCTTCTTGCAAGTCTGGAGATCATGGCCCTTGGTGCGGTGGATCTTGCAGTACTGCTTGCCGGAGCCGTCCTGCTTGTCGGCGGCCACCACAGCCTCGCCGGAGTCACCAGCTTTGGCCTTCTCGGCGCCGCCTCCGTTGCCGGACTGCTCGACAACTAGCACATCCTTAGCTTTCCTCTTTCTATTATTTCGCCTTCGGTTCTTCTTCACCGGGGCGGCATCCTCACTGTCAGATCCTTCTGCTCCTGCGTTCTCTCCGGGGAGTTTCCTCCCCTCCTCAGCACGTGCACATTTGTTGGCCAGAGCATATAGCTCACTGACATCTCTGATTTTGCACATCGCCATCTCCTCCCTCATCCTGCGGTTACGCACGTTCTGATGGAACGCGCTGATAACCGCAGCAGGGTGGACGTCTGGGATGTTGCGCTGCACTTGGCTGAATCTTTGAATGTACTTGCGCAGGGGTTCTCCTTCTTTCTGGGCGAGCAGATGAAGATCGCTCTCCTGGCCATGGGGCTTGTGGCCGCCTGTGAAGGCGCCGACAAACTGATGGCACAGATCTGCCCATGAAGAGATGGAGTTGTCCGGCAAGTGCATGAGCCAAGATCTGACGTTGGGCTTGAGCACCAGCGGGAAGTAGTTGGCTAGGATCTTCTCGTCGCGCCCCCCGGCAGCCTGCACCGCGATGGTGTAGACGCTGAGGAACTCTGACGGATGTATCCTGCCATCGTACTTCTCGGGTACATCTGGCTTGAAGTTCTTGGTACTGGGCCACTGGACCTGCCGCAGCTCATGAGTGAATGCAGGGCAACCTACCGCATACGGCAAGTCGCCTGGTTCCCCTGGTGCATGCATATCAACAGCGGGCCCAGCGCGCTGGTCTGACTGACACCGCGCTTCTCTTCGATGCTTGATGCGAGTACGAGCGTCTTCTTGTCGTCGTTCTTGGAGAACTTGGCGCTGATCGCGACGAGCTCGCGGGTCCGACGACGCGGTGGAGTCGGTGTCGAGGTTAGCCCGGCGAGTCGGTGATCTTGGCCTTCGGGGCAGGGAGTGCACGGTGGTGGCACCCCCACCGGTCTTGTCAGCGTTGGCTTGCGCCTGGGCGTCTTGCCGGGGCTTCGACGTGCTCGGTTGCCGGGGCTTGTCACCGTTGGCGAAGCCGATGAGGCTCTGAATGGTGGCCCTCCAATCGTCGATCTTTTCTGGCGCTGGAGGGTAATCTAGAAGTAGTTGGGCTCGGGCTAGCGCTTCCTCTGGAGTCTTGGGCGGCGGTGGCGAACGGCACGAGGAGCGGGATATGCTCAAACTTCTAACAGTGTTAGAAGGAGCAACATCTCGTCCAGGCGACCGTACTGCGCTCGTGCCAACATGTTGACGCGCATGTTGGCCTTGAGCGTCCCGCGATCCACCAGCTTGGCCTTGTTCCAGCGCGAGTACGGTGCTAGGAGCACCATGGCGTTGTCGATCCCGCACCTCCTGGGAGGGGTGCGGTGTATGTATAGACGCCGAAGCTTGCGGGGCCTTGTCCTTGGACCTGGTGACGATGTGAGTCCCCCCGTCGGCGCTCGTTCCTCCGCCGGCGTCTACTCCACCGCCCGCTTGCTCTGGTGGCAGTGGGATCGACACAGACGGACCGACCACCTCCGAAGTCTTCTTCTTCGGTGGCATGTCGATGAAGGTGTTGATGTAGCACGCGCGAACGCCAGATCAGGTTCACACAACCTTGACGCCCCCCTACCTGGCGCGCCAAAGATGTCGTGGGAAACGAACACCTATGGGGCAGGGCCCCTTTTGGTCCGGCAAGGGAGCGGAGGGTGCACGAAGAGCAGATCGAGGCGAAGCACGCGAGGGATTTTACCCAGCTTCGGAGCTCTCCGGAGAGATAAAACTCCTACTGCTGCTTTGTGGTGGTATTATGTTCTTGCTCAAGAGCGTGAGCGTTCTGTGTTTTCGAGGGAGTCGAACCCCCTCTACGTTGTGCATGGGCCTCCTTTTATAGGCTAAAGGGGTCACCGACAGGTGGCAACGCAGACAGGGGTATAAAAGTAAAAAGAGGGGTTGGTACAACCGCTATCTACAGTGCCCCCTACCTAACTCTGACGGCAGGGGACAAGGGCATTTAATGCCCGTCCGGTCGCCCAAACAGTGCAGAGAAGCGACCGTTAGGGACGCCACCGCCTGCCATGATGGCCTTCTCGTCATCTCTACTTGCCACCTCGCACCGCTTGGCTGCACAGCTCTCCACCACGTGTGCCTGGAACGATCCTGTGGCGACACATCGTCGGATGCGCTGGAGCGTGGGCGCAGAGTGGTGGCTTCGCCGCGGCAAGTGCCTTGCCGCGGTCGCTGTCTTGCCGCACCCGAGAGCTTGCCGCTCATCGGGCCCTGCTGGGATGCGCGGCGCGTCGTGGCAAGTTCTTCGCAGTGCCTTGGTTGGCCTTCCCGGCAAGCTCCTCTTGCCGGGGCCTTGTCCTTCCCGGCGAGCTACTCTTGCCGGAGTCTTGTCTTTTCAGTCAAAACACTTTGTTCTTGAATGGCATCAATATGAGATACGGAGGATCTTGGCGGACGCCCGGCAAGCCCTGCCACTGGGTGTTGCGACTGCCCGTGCACAAGTTCGGGATACTAAGGTACCCCTACTTTAGTACACCGACAAGGAGCGTGGATGAAGCCGCCGTCTGTCGTGATGGTCATGAAATCGCGGTCGTTGTCACCCTGCATTTGTAGCATTCCATCTATCTCACTGTTGGACGGTTGATATCTGAGGAAGAACTGCCCCGACGTATGAAGGACATCTTGATGGATGATGTCCGCAAAGTCCGACTGGATGCGAAAGAATTCTTGTCTGAGGTCCGCGTCCTGGATTGCCGACAAGTTCGCGACCCAATCTTTGAGATTATCTGGTAGCAGAAGTTGATGGTGGTCCCTTAAGATCGCCCGCATGTGATGGAGGGCGTAGTAGGCATCCTTCTGACCACCAGGCGGCTGCTTGACGCAGCAGAACTTCGTATTGTGTGAGAACATGTGCTTGCCATACTTACGAACAGTCCTGGTGAAGGTGCCTCCAGATTTGGCGTAGCCGGGGAGAACATCATCAAGAACTTTCTTGACATTTGTGTAGTCTATCTTGGAGTTACAGTTCGGGTCGAAATACGTGGCCATGGAATATTTCGGGCTTAAGAGGATGAGTGTGCAATGTGTGTCACTGCACAGAACACGGAATGTTAGAAAAAAAAGAACGACCGAAATCTAAGAAATCATATGTTACGGGGCGGTTAAGGGATGACTTACTCGGGAAAGTAAGCCATAAGGAAGTTATCCTTATCTGGGTTTGCCAGAATGACGCCTTCGAGGTGTGAACTCGCAACTTGACGGTCCCCAGCGCTGCTCAAGTGCTTGGCATGCATGTAGAAGGGGTCGACTATCACGATGTCCGGGGTCTTGTCTCTAATGATCCGCATCTCCATACTCAGCGAAAATAGCCGAACGAAGGTGTAGTGTAGCAGATGAAGGTTAAACATAGCAAAGATGTCATCAAACCGCAGGACGATCGTACCCCCGATGTCGCCATCCACAAAGCCCTTGCCCTCTGGCGCCTTGGCCACGAAAACCGGGTATGCCACATCCTTCTCTCTGAGACGCCGCTTCTCCAAAGAAAGAACACTGCCGTGCAGACTCCGTATAGCACCGGTTGCAGCATTCTGCATATTTGGCGGTAGCATCACCCTACCCACCACATGCACCCTCCTCGAGATATCCTTAGGTGAAGGTGGCCCGTCCTGAGCACGGATCGGACTCGGTGCCGGCTGGCTCGCACCGGCGCCCTTGTTAGTCTTTCGTTTCCGTCCCTTCTTCTTGATCTCCTGTAATGGGACCGAGTTCTGCTCATAGACCGCCTTCTTGAGCATGTTGGGGCTGATAATATTTCGCACCTCAGCTATCTGAGGCTCGGTGAAGGCGGGAGCTGGAGGCGTCTCCTGAGAACTGAACGCCAGATGACGCCTGTTGCAATTGGATTTCTCCGCCGTACCAGTTAGATTGCGGTCGTCTTGGTTGGGTTCTTGAGAAAGAGGCCCGCAGAACTCGTCAGCGTACCCATGTTCGGCAAAGTACTTATCGACTTTGGTAAATGTACCATCGTCGTTGTCGTCGTCATCCGGATCCTGTGCCATAGGGCTGTCCGGATCCTGTGCCATAGGGATGTCCGACATAGGGATGTCCGGCAGGTCCGGTAGCATTGAGGCGTTCTTGGCATGGCTTGGCGCCGGCACGACTGGCGATCTTGTCTGTGGGGTGGTGTCCCCCGCCCCCAAACGAATCTAGCTCTTCGGCCAAAGCAGGGGCCAGTTTATGCAGGCGCTGAGGGTCATCTCATCTTCTTCGTCGGCCCCAGCGGGTCGAACCGGAGGTAACAGCTCGTCGCAGCCTGGCAGCACCCGAACCACTTCAACCCTATACATTCTGGGTGGCATCGGATTACCGTGGAACATGGGGTTGCCCGGTTGAACGATTCTGCCCTTGGCGACATCGACCAACTCGGCGCCCACGAAGTGCAGAAGAGTGCAAGGAACGTCGGCAGTGCCCTGCGAAAACATGTACAGGGCGTCAGGGATGCCCAGTCAAAGGCAAGGAGATGAAGTCATCGGCCGAGAGGCTTAGTTACCGTGATGCCGTCGAGCTCGGCTAATGTCGAGGCACCGCCAACGGCGGGCGTGCAACTGACGGAGGGGGCGCTTGCTGGCGAGGTGCCGGCCAGCGTACACCCGGGTGCATTAAGCTCCAATGCCCGTGCCGGCGCCGGAGACACGAATACCGCCTACGCCGGAGACACCAATGGCGCCACTGCCGGAGACACCAATGGCGCCGCCTGCGCGTTGTGCGAGTTGCTGGCCGTGAAGCTGGGAACCGGGGGAGGCCCCTGTTGGCCGCCCGCAATCCATGTCGTCAGCCCATGAATCAACGTAGGCACCATGGCATTGATCTCCATTCCCAGTTGTTGTTCCACTTGCTCTTGGCCAAGCTCCGGAATCCGCGCCACTTGTGCCTTGAGTGCTTCAACCTCGCGTGTCTGGCTTTCCGAGCTGGCCTTTTTCTCCTTCCGCACACCAGCGGTATAGTATGACCCCCATTTTGTGGACAAGCCTTTGTCGGCCACACGACCAGCTGACGTCGGCTTAGTGAGCTTATCCTTGCTTTTCATTATGTTCAACGCCCTATTTAAAGGGGTGTCGAAAGGGGAGCTCTGAGACGACCCCGCGCTACTGCTTTCAGTGTCATGCGAAAGGAACGTGAACCATTTAGAAATATTGGGGATTAATTGGAGTGCAACCATATGGAGCTAATTACGCGGGGGTGTATTCCTTACCAGAACAAGCTCAAGCGCCCTAGTCTTCGGATCCGTGGTAAGCTCCTTTGTTATCGGGTCCACCTTGTACCGGGCCCTAACATAGTTCCTGGTCTGCTTGTTACCGCTGTATTTCTCGAAGCGGGGCGGTAGGCCTTGCTCGGCACGCTCTGTGTCCTCCTTGTCCCATATAGGCTCCGCCACTCTGTAACCGCCGGGACCGAGTTTGTGTTCCCATAAGTTCAACTCCCGCATTTCTTTCCCCCACTGACTTGATTCGGAGGTTGCGCTGATCTCGCACTTGATCTTGAACTCCTTGTACTCATCTTCGCTCATCAAAGGATATTTCGCCTTGATCTTCTCATAAGTATCACCTTTATCAATCATTCTCTTCACCGTGCTTCTCCAAGTAGACAGGGTCGTGCTCATCTTCGTGAGGGCGGCACTGTTCACTTTATTCCCTAAGAGGCGTGTGTTTTCAAATCCGGCGGGGAACTTGTATCGTTCTTGCAGCTTCATGAAGAGGAGGTTGCACAAATTCCCGTGGTCCTTATTCCTAAGGTTATCGGTTTTGATCGAGACGGTGCTCCGGAGAATGCACCCAAGCTAAAGCGCGTGCCCCTTGACTATATGTTTGGGCTCCGTTGGATTCCCGTCGGAGTCCACTTGAGTGAATTCCTCCTTGAGGGTGCGGAGCGCATTCGGGCGCCGGTCCTTCCTTTGCTTCTTCGGTTGGCTGCCATCTGTGTGTGCGCCGCCATCATCAGTGGTGGCATCCTCGGCGGCACCATCAGTGGTGTCATCCCCAACGCCACTAGGGGTTGTGTAATCAGGATCGGTGTCTTCCGCGGCGTCCTCATAGCGGTGAGGTTGTTCCTCCATCTCCTGGGACAGCTCCCAGAATTGCTTGCCGCCCGAACCACCGGCCTCATCGTTGTGGGCCATGTTTCGCTCCAAATAGGAAAAAAGTTTGGTCAAAAAGTTGGTTATTGTCAAGTAACAAGATCATGGTCTCATCATTTAGGGTTTGTCGACACCGAGGCATCCTAAAAGCTAAGCTTTTATCATTTAGGGTTTGTCGACGCCGAGGCACCCTAAAAGCCTAAGCCGAGGCACCCTAGGTTGGGCCTAATCACTTGGCACTAATCACTTGGCTCTATTGCCACCTATGTTGGGTTTATCATCTAGGGTTTATTGATGCTAAGGAGAATTCTAAGTTGGGCCTAATCACTTGTCTCTATTGCCACCTATGGTTTAATGCAGCAAGAATGGTGGGGCAGTTGATCCTACTTAACTAAGTACTAAGATACCCCGGCCCATGCATTAGTCGCCTACCCCATATGTCCTATTTTTAGCAAAGTCATGCTAAAATTCACAGGAAATTTCAGCATGACCTTTGCTGAAAATAGGACATATGGAGTACCCGAATTTGCCGGAACGGAAGTTAATCGACATTCCGGCAAACTCAAGGGCCTCTTGGGGTACCTGCAATTTCATGATAAACTGCCAACAAAAACACATGGAGTACTTGACACAGTACATGCCATAGTAATAGTCAATGTGCCTCTGTATGTATGTGTGTGGTGTCTAGATGCCAGCCACAGGTCAATGGCCATGCCACTACACTGCTTTGATTCTGTTTCTAATGGAGCTTTGTGCCACTAGGTGGCCTGTTTGAAATGAAATAATCAGCATGGGCAACTGGTATTGGATTCATAGTGTAAATGATGGATGAAAAGGTATTGTGCCCAAGTACAACATTTAACAATGCAATGCAGATAATCATTTTTTTCTCATAGTACTTTTCCCAAGTAATAATAAACTAAATAACTGGGTAATCCAAATGAGGAAACAGAAAATAGCTGGCTGCAACAACATAGCAAGCCTTCACTTACACAAGAATTCATTTCAGGCATCATTTATTATGTGAAACATATCATGCTAAAGATACATAATACATCATTTCAGGCATCATTTAATATCAGTACTACTAACTGGCAGTACTTAAACAAGTTAAGCTACTCACTAAAGTACTGGCTACTCACTTAAGCTAGAAGCTACAAGTTAAACACATTTGTAGCACTGAGAAATAATGCAACTAGCAGCAAGGAGTATAATGGCAATCATGTAGCAAACTACTCTGTTGATGCATTGGAGTGGTTACAGGGGTGGATCTCCTGTGCAGTTAATTAGAAGGGTGCAATTAGTGGGTGATTATTTAGAACTTAACTACAATCTCTAGTGTAGTTAGAAGGAGTGGCTTCTCTGATTTTGCTTGCATTAGTTGGAAGAATGTAGTATTGCAAAGGAACTTCTAACTAGAATCTTGCTGCAAGATTAGTTGCAGCAAGGAAAACACTAAATCTTGACAGCATCATACACAGACCATGCATGGAATGAGATGAATGATTCCATTTATTTCATTAATGGCAATGTACCACATATATATCACTTGAAATTGCTACCAACTGTTTATGTTCATAATAGCAAAGCCAAAAAAGGGAAAAATCATAGTTAACCCAGATTAGAACCAAAATGCAGACAGCATATATAAGGTGATCCATGAATGTAGTATTACAAGGTGATCCATGTAAGAACTCACCTCGATGGGCGCGGTCGCAGACGAGGTCGTAGACGGCGGTGGAGCAGAGACGAGGTCGCAGACGCGGTCGTGGTGCTCCGGTGGACGCGGTTGCATCAATCGTTTGAATTGACATTTAATCAAACACCTCACAGGCAAGAACAGAAGGTGGAGACAGAGAAGAGAGGGGATCGAGCAGAGAGGGAGAGGGCAAGGAGGGAGGAGCAGAGAGGGAGAGGGCAGGGCGCGGTGGCTCATCGGTGACGTCGGAGGAGAGGCCCCGACGAGCACGTCTACAGCGGCGAGCACGTCTACTGGGGGCGAGCGAGCATGTCTACAGCGGCGAGTTCGGCTCTGCTTCTGCTTCGGCTCTGCTTCCCCGAGGAAGAAGAGGTGGAGGGGGGTGGAGGGGTCGAGTGCCATCGCGCCCTGCTTCCGTGGCTCGCTGGCTCGGTGTTGAAGCAGATTCCGCCCGCCGCCTTGCCTGTCGCCTCGCACGGTGGAGCTCGAGCGGAGAGGCGCTGCAGGTTTCTAGGGTTTCGAGGGCTGGGAAGGCGAGGGAAGGGGTGGGTGGGTGCGGTGAAGGCGAGGGAGGGGGTGGATTGGGAGCGGACGGCGATGGGGGGCAGGGCAGGGGCTGACTGGGGGCGGTGACGGAGACGGAGGCGCGGGGGCGGCGGCGGCGTGGGTCGGGGCAGCGGGGGGAAGTGGATCTGGCGAGGGAGAGGGACGAAGGGGATCTGGCGAGAGGGAGGGAATTAGCTAGGGGGGAATCTTACTAATGGCGCACCCGAGGTCGGTGCGCCATTAGTAATTATTTTTTTACATAGCAATGGCGCACCAAGAAGAGGTGCGCCATTAGTAATCTTTTTTTATATATAGCAATGGCGCACCAGCCAGAGGTGCGCCATAAGTAATTTATTTTTATTTTTTTTGCATGTAATAATTTTTTAGAAAATGAATATGAATATGAAACAGTAATATTTTTTTATAAAAATAGTAATAATTGTTGTTTAACAACAATTGTAGTCTACACTTTTTTATTATATTTAAAAAAATGAATATGAATATGAAACGGGGGGTGCTCGTCGGCAGCGATGGAGCGGGGGAGGGTGCGGGGGGTGCTCGTCGGCGGTGGTGGAGCGGGGGAGGGTTGCGGTGGGTCGGCGGCGGCGGTGGAGCTAGCGGGGGAGGGTTGCGGTGGGTCGTCGGCGGCGGTGGAGCTAGCGGGGGAGGGTTGCGGTGGGTCGGCGGCGGCGGTGGAGCTAGCGGGGGAGGGTGCGGGTGGGATCGAGATCGAGATCAAAAAGTGTCCATGAAATTTAAAAATATTCATGATATCAAAAAGTGCCCATGAAATACAATCGAGAAATGAAGACTACGATTTAAATACAATCGATCTTAGCTAGCTATCTGTTCACAATCTTCTTGCCCTTCCTTTTCGCAAATGGAGTTCTTCTGTGGAACGGACATCCTTTAGGTAGGGTTGTCCTGCTTCTTCTTGTGGTGTGTGCTGCTACTTCATTGTCGTCGTCATGTTCGATCTTCGGGTCGCCGTACTTGTCAAAGTCTTTCTCATTGGCTACTCCATCCATTCCGATGATCTTCCTTTTGCCTCTCCTCACGACAACACGACTGGGCTTTGACGGGTCGATAATGAAGAAGCATTGGTCCACTTGGGAAGCCAGTACCCATGGCTCATTTTTCGCGGTGACGTTTGCACCCGCGGTCTTGGATTCGGCTTTGGGTATAACCATGGTGGTGAAATACCGGTCTTCTTTTAGGACGCTCTTGGCCCATCTGACACGGAACATCGGGACCTTCTCTCCAGCGTAGCTCAGCTCCCATATCTCCTCGATCCTTCCGTAGTATCTGTCCTTGTCGTTGCCGGTGTAGGATTCCATCGTTACCCCGGAGTTCTGATAACCATCACTCTTCATGTCCTTGTCCTCGGTGTAGAATGTGTAGCCGTTGATATCGTACGCCTCATAGGTCATCAGGTTGTGCTCGGCGCCCTGTGACAAGGCGAATATGAGTTGTTCTTCCGCGGAAGAATCCTTGTAAAGGGTACGACAGAAGCTTCTGCTTGAACCAATGCGTGAAACATGAGTTGTGCTCTTTGATTATATCTCCATCTGTCCTTTGTTGGCCACGATCATTGTACATCTTCTCAATAAAGGTTTTGTGCTCTACCACCCAAGGATCGACCACGTCTATGTGTTGTAGCACGACTAGGTTTGCTCTTTCAAAGTCGGCGAGTCGACCCTCGAAGTCGACATGCATTTCGCGGCGACCCTCATGGAGACCCCATCCAGCGAGCCTGCCTAGGTGCCTGTTGACGGGCAGACCAACTGGGTTCTCGATGCCTAGATAATTCGTGCAGTAGGAGATGCACTCTTCGGTCAGAAAGCCCCTGGCTATACATCCCTCTGGACGTGACATGTTGCGAACGTATCCTTTGATGACACCATTCATCCTTTCGAACGGCATCATGCTGTGCAGGAACGTCGGCCCGAGTTGGATGATATCCTCCACGATATGGACCAGCAGATGCAACATAACGTCGAAGAATGCGGGCGGGAAGTACATCTCAAGCTCGCATAGTATCACCACGATCTCTTCTGTCACACCCTGCATTTTGTAACATTTCATTTGCATTAGTAAAGCATGAAAATTTGGACCAACAAAAACTTTTGCTTTATTTGGCTTTTATTTGGAGTTGGTTTTCTCTCTGTGATTTTTTTCAAGTGCTCTCAAAAGTCAACATAGTTTCACCTTCTATACTTCATCTCCTTGCCCCAAACTTCTGTCCAATGATCATGCCATGTGTATAGAGCAATATAGTATTTTCTTACAAAAATAATTTGGCCAAAAAGTATTTTCTAAAATTAGTTTTCCAAAAACCCTTGAATTAAGATTTGCATTGCAAGTACTTGATTTGAGGTGTGAAAAATATTTCAAAAGGTATATTTTAATCCTATTAGATGTACGACTCCTATAAACCACAAAAATATAATTTTAAAAAACTATTTTTCTATTTTATTTAAAAGCTTTTTCTTAAGGCCAGAAATGGTCTTTAATAGGGAAAAATTATTTTATTATTTCACAAATATTTTATAAAAATCAGGGAAACTCGGTGGACGTATATTTTCCATATATAAGAGTTTCAACACATGGTCATGTTCAAAATATTGGACAAAACCTCCCAAAACCATTTCTGCCCATTTCAAGGATTTGAAATATTTCTACAGGAAATATTTTCATAAAAATACAAGAAAAATCCAGCAAGTCACAAATGCATATTGTGATGATCTTGCAAAGCCTCATGTCAATCAAAGTGATTTTGGTTCACCAAAAGGCCCCAAAACCCTCTCTGACCAGAATCAAATTTGAGCAACTTTGTACTACCAACTTTCTCCCCTTGACCCCAACTTTTGTGAGCATGTTCACATGACCAAATGAGGCCACTACACCAAGTGGTGCATCAAGGAGAAGTTATTTTCTCAACTAGATCTATTCAAGTCTATTTCTGCTCATTCCTAGGGTTTGCAAAAGTTGCATTGGCAACTTTGCCCAAATAAGCTCAAATTTGGTGGCACACCCTATTTCTAAGTGTATTTCCATCTTGTTAAGTATCATGGCAATTATAGTTCATTTGCTTGCCCAAACCATTATCAAACACCTTTTGGCATTTTGCAAAAACCACTATTTTGACCCATGCCACTATTCTTGGAGAGCTCAAATTTTTACCACAGCTCCTCCTAGCCCCCTTTCACCTCTAGTAACAATGGCAAGTCCATAGCTCACTTATTGGATGGGTAAAACCCCACTTCCTCTCTCTGGTCAGCCCATGTGCACACTTATTTTTCCTCTCCCCTCACTCTACTGGCTCTCCAGGGCATCCAATGCCCCTCTCCTCTTCTTTACTTGCCCCTAGACCTGCTAGACACTAGTGGACACGCCCCTGCCCTTTAAACAATGCCGTGGCAGCCAAAGGCATGCTCTGGAGCACACTACAGTGCGCTCCCGCACTGTAGCCGCCCCTTGCCAAGCACCCTCGGCCACCTCGGGCCTCCCCAGCGCGCCCGACGAGGTGCCTCGACGTCCGCAGCACGCCACGCCCCTGGCCCCCTCCTCCTTCTCCCTCATCTCGCCCCATCTCGCACGCGCGGCGACCGCCCGAGCGCACCAGTGAGCGTGCTCACACGCGCGGTGCCTCTGGCCCCCTGCTCCCTCTCTCTCTTCCTCCCTTGGGTGTAGTCGACCCCCACGAACACCCCAGACACAACCAAACAGGCCCCCGTGACCCGTGGCGACGGCAACGAGCTCGCCGGCGCACAGGTCCACGGTGGACCACCGTGCGGCTATATAAGCCCACCCCGGGCCGCTCCAGTGGCATTCGCCTCCTTCTCACACCCCCAGAAGCACGCCCGCACCACCCAATCACCCTCGGAGAGCCTCTGTGCTCGGGATCGACCAGAGCTCCGCCGCCTCGGGTCGCCGTCGATCTCAGGGTACGGGCTCCCTCCGCCCCTCCTCTCTCTCGATCTGGACTCCCCTCACCTCCCTGATCGTTTCACCTCTCTTCCCCGCCTCGTTTGCAGCCGAAAACGGCCGGAGACGTCGATGCCGAAGCTCCTCCGCCGCGAGACCTCGTCGCCGGCGAACCAGGCAGCTCCAGTGACGCCCGCCACCTCCACCCGATCGGCGATGCAGCGCTGAGTCCAGCTGTGCCCTCGCCCGACCTCGCCGTGGCCTACGCCGTCGCCGGTGAGCTCGCCGTCCCCTCTGGCCTAGGGTTGACGACGACGGCCGTGGGGCCCGCCCGTCAGCACCTCGCCCTGACGCCTGGGCCCCGCCCATCAGGTTTGAACCTGGCGCGCGCGCGTGCACCGGTGCGCTGGGCCGCCTCGCTGGTTGGGCCTGCTGCCCTGCGGCTGTCCTGGCCCAGCAGGCACAGTGCCCTTTTCCTTTTTCTTTTTCTGTCATTATTCCAAAAATTCCACAGGATTAAATAATAATCCAAATACAACAATTCCAGTTCCTAAAACCTTGTAAAAATCCCACCTATTTAATGGTGTAACTCTCATATATGTCCATCAAACTTTTCTGCACTGTTCAAATTTAAATTCAAATTTGAGCATTTAAATTCCCCTCTAAAAATACATTTCTCCTATACCACAGCTCCAAATTCAAAACTAAGAATTTTCCCCTTCTTAGTTTTCAACCTAGTATTTTACAAAAATGAGTTGGCATTTTTCTGAGCACTTTGGTTTTTCTGTTTTACTATTGCCTTATTTTCTCGTTATTATTTTGCAACGATAGATTGCGTTGCTGACGAAGGAGTTGGACCAGAAGAATTTGAAGACCCAGAAGACTTTGTTGAGCCAGGCAAGCAGCCCTTTGACCATGTCTATGAAACCTTTTTATGCATGTCATATAGCACCTTATTAGTGTTGCTTCGGAATCATGATGGGATGATAACCACTTCGATGGTTGCCACCGTACCTCCTCGTTGATACTTGCATTGTGCATGACCCTACCTTCTTATGAGGGTTATGCCGGTGGGAGTATATAGGATGCTAAAGTAGTGCTACGCAAAAAGGGACGGGAATATGCATAGTGTTGGAGACAAAGTATTTTCAAAGGACTTTTCGAAAACCCCGTCGGGTGCCACTTATGCCCGAGGGAGAGGTTGAGATGGGTAACCACTTGATGACGAAGTGGTGTATCGAGGCAAGTGTGTGTGTTGTTTTCGAAAACGGATTAGATTTAAGATTTGTCGACTATCCCAACCTTACATGTGCAACCACTCTACCCTTATATGGGAAAGGGCATTATTGATTACCTAGACCGATACTAGCTTGGAGCCTGCATTACTAGTGACGGGAGAGTTGTTGGTGCGCTCTCTTGGGACGGGGTCGTGCTAGGTAGGGCGGCCAAGAACATTTTTATGGGGCACCGGACACACTGTTGGTACCCCGTGCCAGTATGTGATGAATATCGGAGCGATGCTCCACAATTTTAAGATGTGAAATGTTGGGTACGGGGGTTACTACCAATCGAGTGGACTCCATGTTAGTGTCGTCTAGGGAAAGGTAGTGATCGGGTGCTTACCCCGGGTACTTGAGGTACCGCGGGTCGTGGATGACACGGAAGTTCCCCCGATCTTGTGGGTAAAGTGTGCAACCTCTGCAGAGTGTAAAACTATTTGAATAGCCGTGTCCACGGTCAAGGATAGTTGGGCGGTGCTGCTTAAACTACGTCCAGAGTTTTCAACTGTGTGTGTGTGTGTGTTGATAAAACTACTTGGGTCAAGTCAAAGGACTTGACATAATTGAGTTGGGTTGGTGCCCACTCTATTTATGTTGATATCTGTAAACATGTCCTCATGGTTACTTGATGCATGTCTCACAACTTGTTGAACATGTCATTGCACTCAAAACTAGCTTTCCGCAAAAATTTACCTATATCATGCATTGTTGTATCTTGAACCAAAACATGGGTTGCTTGCGAGTACATTTCAAAGTACTCATTGGCTTGCCACTGGTTATTCAATTGACCAGGCATGGAAGAACCGGAGTTCGAAGAAGAGTTCTTTGGAGACGAACATGCGAACTAGGACGTTTCCCAGTCAGAATGCCTGTAGGGTTAAGGCAGATGGCATGGGTTCTACTTATCGACGAAGATTTCCGCTGCTTGTGTTTCATTTGATGTTCAGCCCTTAAGGCTTTATCAATGTAAGACTCGACCATAATGGTCATAATTTGTGTAAGACAGTATGTATGGGTGTAAGACTCTTGTTATTTAGCTTCTGTGTGTTCAGTGAGCATTGATCTCTGGGATCACTGTACACGTGCATTCGGTGATCTCGACTTATGAGTCGGGGTCCCCACAAAGCTGGTATCAGAGCCATCCTGACTGTAGGAAGCCTTAGTTAGCATGGACGTTAGTTAGCTTGAGACCATCTAAACTCCTCTTCTTTTCTAAAGCCTACCCAACCCAAGGTATATTTCACTTATTGACCTCGCCCATTCAACCTTTGTAGATGTCTGCCATACCCGAAGACTTCCTGACCACCGGATTTCCCGTGCTTCTCGAGGATAGCCTCAAGAAGTGACAGTACCACCGAGCCCCCATTTTCACCTACCATGAGCATTGTATCAATGACACCGAGACGGAGTATCATGTGGAAGTGATCGTGAAGGCCAATGACTCTCCAACAAGCTGGTTCTTCGAGGGACCCCAGATGGCAACACTAGTTCTTGCCGTCGAGACGGCAACCCTCAGGGCACTCACCCGCCTCCGAGACCTTCTTCCAGAGATGGCAGACGAGTTGGCAACCCGCTTCTTGCCTTATCGGAAGGAAGGTGAGGATGAGAGTAGTGCACCAGCTCCACCTTTAGAAGAAGGACTTCCACTCCGATTCCAGACCTACTTCAGCCTTTGTGCCGATAGTTTGGCGCAACGCTTGGCCTCGGAATAAATGGAACTCCGAAAGGAACTTCATGAGACCAAGGCACTTCTTCTCCAAGCTCAAGTGAAGACGGATAGGATCAAGAAAGAAGGTGCTCCCCCTGGACAGCCCGCAGTCGCATACAGAGGCGGAAGACCCCCAAAGGATGGAGAACCACCACAGCAACACCGCATGAGCGCAAGGGATTACCGCAAGCTCTTCACCCCACCAGCAAAGCAACACCGTGTTGAGCTCCTCCACTCCCCCACCCCTTCAAGCAATGAAGGAAGCCGTGCTACTGATGATGAGGAGGAAGACCCAGAAGAGCCAGACTACACGACCGAGCATTCCACCACTTAGGCGTCATTCGCAACTTGGATATGCCTGTTAGTAACCCCTACGGTAGGATAGGCCGTGTACCCCTATGCGAAGTCGAGTCCATGTAATGGTTCATATGAAACCATGTAGTGTTGTGTTTGCTTTTGTTGTGTTTGATGGATGTCGCGCTTTCCTTCGGGAACTTGTAAGCGACTACATCACCCATTTGGACTTTAATGAATGTGTTTGGCCCTTTTGGCCCTTGCTTGAAAACAATTAGTGTCATACCAACCCCCTTACTAGGCATCCCATCTATATTGCTTTCCCCGTCTTTTCCCAATCATGAGACCTTGACCACTCCAACAGGATGCCTGTTGTAACACGTACTGGTACCTCTACCCAGCAGCAAGAAGCCGGAGGTTCTGCTGAAGCAGGAGTCAGCCAGGACCAAGCCCAAGGACAGACTCCACCCCCACCACCTCCTCCAATCATGGACATGGCTCAACTTCTCCAAGCCTTCCGAGAAGAACGCCAAGCCAACACTGCAGCCCTCCAGGTGATTGCTCAAGCTGTCAATCACCAGCTGGCGGGACACGGCAATGGACGTTCCACGTTGATGGAGTTCAAGAAGCATGCACCACCCACCTTCATCGAGACTGCTGAACCCCTGGATGCAGACGACTGGGTCCGCACCATTGAGGACTTGTTGGACCTAGTCGGCTACACTGAAGACCGTGAGAGGGTGGCATATGCTGCCCACTGTCTCGGGGGAACTGCCAGAGCATGGTGGGATGGATTCAAGGCCATGCATGCTTAGCAAAACATCACTTGGAATGACTTCAAGGCAGAATTCCGCAAGGCCCACATTCCTTCTGGAATCATGGCCATCAAGAAGCGTGAGTTCTGAGCCCTGAAGCAAGGTAGTAGCACTGTCAAGGAGTACATGCAGAAGTTCAGTGTTCTCTCAAGGTATGCTCCTGAGGATGTCAGCACTGATGCTGCCAAAAAGGAGCGCTTCGTGGAAGGCCTTAACCAGACTCTGCAGTACTCGCTTGTTGTGTGCGACTGCCCGGCCTTTCCTAATCTGGTGAACAAGGCACTCATGCTTGAGGACAAGCGACGTGCTTTGGATGATACCCGTAAGCGCAAGATGATCAGCAAGGGTAGCTCCAGCAACCAGAAGCCTCGCCCGTGGCAGCCAGTCCCAGTCAAGCCAACCTATCAGTAGCCACGAGCTCCTGCACCCCGCGCCAACTATCCACCTCAGCAGTATGCCAACCACAGGCCAGCTTACAACAACCCCATTAACAATGCTGGCAAGAGCAGCAACCCCAACCAAGCCACTTGCTTCGGTTGTGGACAGCCAGGACACTACTCCAAGTATTGCCCCAATAAGATGCCCGACGCCCCGCGCCCCAATGCGCAGAACCCAGGACAAGGCCGTGGAGTGCCACCAAGGAACCAAGCTCCCCGCAATCTTCCCAACATCGGCAAGGGTCGTGTGAATCATGTCACTGCAGAAGAAGCCCAGGAAGACCCGGACGTCGTACTGGGTACGTTCCTTGTCAATTCAGCACCTGCAACTGTCTTGTTTGATTCTGGAGCCACGCATTCATTTGTCACCCAAAAGTTTGTATTAAAAAGTGGCATGACCCCTACACCCCTGCATAACCCTATGGTGGTACAAACCCCCGGAGCAGAGATGAGAGCCAAGATAGGATGTAAAGGAGTCGGGATTGTCATTAATGGGGTCACTACGGGAAACAGCTAATTTGCCGTCAGGGGACGTCTTTGCCGTCAGCTTTTCGTCGGGCAGATGGCAAAGAAAGGGTTTGCCGTCATCAATAGACGGCAAAGAAAAACTGTCGGTAAAATAAATTTTGCCGTTTGCGAAAAAAACCACAGACGGCAAAGATCGTACTTTGCCGTATGTAATAGGAAAAGTAGACGGCAAATATCTTTGCCGTCTGCGTTTTATATTCCAGACGGCAAAGAACATACTTTGCCGTCTGGAATATAAAACATAGACGGCAAAGATCTTTGCCGTCTGGAATATAAAATGCAGACAGCAAAGAAAGAAACACAGCACGCGGATCAATCACATGGATCGATGACATGGCAGGATCTCACCCACACATCCCCCAACACGCCCCGCACCCACGTCTCACGCACCCAACTCCCTCCACGACCCCACGTGCAGCACTCCCCCTACTCCCTCCCTTATTCACTCCCCCACCACGACCTCTCTCCCCCACCACGATCTCTCTCTCTCTGGTTTCTCTCCTAATCCACACGCCATCGCCGGTCACCACTTCTCCATCGGCCACCACCTCTTCCGCCAGCCCCGGCCACTTCTCCCTTCGCCCCCGGCCCCATCCCCGTCGCCCTCGGCCACTTCTCCCTTCGCCCCTGGCCCCATCCCCGTCGCCCCGGCCACTTCTCCCTTCGCCCCCGGCCCCATCCCCGTCGCCCCCGGCCACGGCCACGGCGCGCCCGAAGCTCCGCCGGCGTCCGGCCACCACCTCGCGGCCGGCGTCCGGCCACCACCTCTCGCGCCGGACACCACCTCTCGCGCCGGCTCCGTCGACTTCCTCCGTCGCCCCTGGCCTCGGCCCCGTCGCCCTCAAAGCTCCGCAGGCGTCCGCCACGACGTCGCTTGCCGTCCCCGCCGCCCTTCCCCCTTCGCCACGGGCGCCGCAGGCCCCATCGCCCCAGCCAGGCTCCGCCTGCCTTGGCCACGGCCCCGCATGCCTCCGCCGTCCCCGGCCCCATCGCTCGATGCTGCACCACCTCCCGCCTCGAGGAGCGGGGGCAGCTCATCGGGCGTCCATGGCGGTTCTGCTCTGTCCATGGTGGCGCTGCTCTGTCCTTGGAGATTGAGGGGGAAGGGAGAGGGCGCGGCTTCTGTTTACTCCTGCTCCATTGAGCACGTGCACAGGATATGGTTGCTGGTTGGTGCGGGCGTCAAAATTGAACTCAAGATGGCTTCGCTTGCTGGATCTTGGACTGCTATATCACTCTTTTCTTCTGTAATCTTTTCATCTGTAATTCCTTCATCTTATGAAATAGAGCAGTTTTGCCTTGGATCAGCAAGTGATAATGTGTTATGTGTAAATAGAGTAATTTTGTATTGTGAAATTTGTTCAGTAGATTCTTGGAACAAAGCGTTGATGTGTACTGTGGTGTGGTGTTCATTGTTGTCCTGTGCACTAGGACATTATGTGAAGGCTGACGGCCGCTGTTATTTTTTTAATTTGACCCCATTCTTTGCCGTCTCTGATATACTAGGCTGAAGGCAAAGACGCAAATAGCTGATGGCAAAGATGTAGTCTAGCTGACAGCAAAACTACTTCTCTTTGCCGTCTGTGATTTATAAGGCAGAC
The DNA here is from genome assembly GCA_963921465.1 of Triticum timopheevii. NCBI lineage: Eukaryota > Viridiplantae > Streptophyta > Magnoliopsida > Poales > Poaceae > Triticum > Triticum timopheevii. The sequence continues at coordinate 236,110,677 of OY997266.1, read as the reverse complement.
GGCGAAGAAGTTTCGGCTGACGGCAAATTCTTTGCCGTCTATCAAATAAAAAGCTGACGGCGAAGTATTCTTTGCCGACTTATCTTTGCCGTCTGACTTTGTCGTCTGCTTCCTGACGGCAAAGTCTTTGCCGTCTGGATTTAGGTCTTTGCCGTCTGTGATCCACAGACGGCAAATTTCCTGTTTCCTGTAGTGGGTAGACTTCTTAGCAGACCTTATCATCTTAGGATCACAAGGCTTGGACGTGATCTTAGGAATGAATTGGCTCATCAAGCACCAAGGCTTGATAGATTGCGCCAACCGGACTGTCACTATGACCAATGAGCAAGGAGTCGAAGTTAAATTTGCCTCCAACCCCTCCCCTGCTCCAGCCAACCAAGTCAACTGTCTGACTGAAGTTGGATTGGCGCAAGTGCCGGTAGTATGCGAATACCCCGATGTCTTTCCTGATGAGCTACCGGGAATGCCTCCTGACCGAGACATTGAGTTCATCATCGAGCTCATACCCGGAGCAGGACCCATCTATAAGAAGCCTTATAGAATGGGATCGGAAGAGTTAGCAGAGCTGAAGAAGCAACTGGAAGAGCAGTTGAGGAAGGGATTTATCCGCCCTAGTGCCTCCCCTTGGGGATCACCTATTCTGTTTGTGGCAAAGAAGGACGGTACCATCCGCTTGTGCATTGACTACCGCTCCCTCAATGAAGTTACAATTAAGAACAAGTATCCACTTACCAAGATTGAAGATCTATTTGATCAACTCAATGGGGCTAAGGTGTTCTCCAAGATCGACCTTAGATCTGGGTACTACCAGTTGAAGATCAGACCCCAAGATATTCCAAAGACGGCATTTGTAACCAGATATGGCCTGTATGAGTGCACGGTCATGTCCTTTGGGTTGACCAATGCCCCAGCTTACTTCATGTACCTCATGAATAAGGTCTTCATGGAATATTTGGACAAGTTTGTCGTTGTCTTCATAGATGACATTCTTGTCTTCTCGAAGTCGGAAGAAGAGCATGAGCAACACTTGAGGATGGTCCTAGACAAGCTTCGAGAGCACCAACTGTATGCCAAGTTCAGCAAGTGTGAATTTTGGCTGCGTGAAGTTGGATTCTTGTGTCATGTTTTGACCGAAGAAGGATTGTCAGTCGACCCCACTAAGATTGAAGCCGTGACTGAATGGCAATCCCCAAGCAATGTGAAGGAAGTCAGAAGCTTCCTCGGACTCGCGGGATATTACCGCAAGTTCGTTGAAGGATTCTCAAGCATTGCCCGACCCATGACTCAGCTCTTGAAGAAGGACAAGAAGTTTGAATGGACGCCGAAGTGCGAAGAGAGCTTCCAGGAGCTGAAGAAGAGACTGACCACCGCCCGAGTTCTGGCCACACCGGATATACGCAAGGAGTTTGTGATATATTGTGATGCGTCAAGGACCGGACTGGGAGGTGTTCTGATGCAAGAGGGCAGAGTCGTAGCTTACCTTTCAAGGCAACTACGGCCTCATGAAGAGAACTATGCTACTCATGATCTTGAGTTAGCAGCTGTGGTTCATGCCCTGAAGACATGGCGACATTACCTCTTAGGGAAGCGGTGTGAGATATACATAGATCACAAAAGTCTGAAGTATGTTTTCACTCAAAGGGAATTGAACATGAGGCAAAGAAGGTGGCTAGAGTTGATCAAGGACTATGACCTCAGTGTTCAATACCACCCTGGGAAGGCTAATGTGGTAGCTGATGCATTAAGCAGGAAGGCTTGTTCCTTGAATGCTATGCTTAAGGGAAGGCTACCCGCCTTGTATGAAGAACTTGAAAGCTTCGGGTTGGAACTGGTTGCACCAGGATTCTTGGCTAACCTCGAAGTTAGGCCTACCTTGATGGATGATATTAAGGAAGCTCAGAAGGGACACGAATCTATTGAAGGCATCAAGAGGAAGATCAAGGCAGGCAAAGCCCCAGGATTCTCAGAGGATGAGGAAGGAATTGTGTGGTTTGGGAATCGCATCTGCGTGCCCAACAAGGTTGAACTCAAGAATCTGATCTTGCAAGAAGCTCATGACACCCTGTATTCCATCCACCCTGGAGGAACCAAGATGTATCAAGACCTAAAGGAAAGATTTTGGTGGCACGGGATGAAAAGGGAGATTGCCACCTATGTTGCGAAGTGTGATGTATGCCAAAGAGTCAAGGCTGAATATCAGCGACCTGCTGGATTGCTCCAACCACTCAAGGTTCCCGAGTGGAAATGGGATAAAGTCGGAATGGATTTCATCACTGGACTACCTAAGTCAAACAAGGGACATGACTCCATCTGGGTCATAGTCGATCATTTGACCAAAGTAGTCCACTTCATTCCTGTTAAAACTACCTATAATGGCAACCAGCTAGCAACTCTATACATCAACAGAATCATAAGCCTTCATGGTGTTCCCAAGGAGATTGTGTCAGATCGAGGAACCCAGTTTACCTCAAGGTTCTGGAAGAAGTTCCAAGAGGCCATGGGGACCAAGTTGTCCTTCAGTACCGCTTTCCACCCACAGACCGGAGGTCAGACAAAACGAGTGAATCAGATACTCGAAGACATGCTCCGAGCCTATGTCTTAGCATATGGATCTAAGTGGGAAGATTGCCTCCCTTTTGCCGAATTCTCCTACAACAACAGTTATCAGTCAAGCCTTCAGATGGCACCATTTGAGGTGTTATATGGACAAAAGTGTCGCACACCCCTCAACTGGTCGGAGACCGGAGAAGGACTTGTCTTTGGGCCTGATATCCTCCGTGAAGCAGAAGAGCAAGTTCAGCTAGTTAGAGAGCGACTGAAGACCGCCAAGTCAAGGCAGAAGAGCTATGCTGACGCTCGTCGCCGACTAGTAGACTTCCAAGTCGGAGACCATGTATACCTACGAGTAACTCCTCTTAAGGGAACAAAGCGTTTCCACGTTAAGGGAAAGCTCGCACCAAGGTTTATTGGTCCCTTCAAGATCACCGCACGATGAGGAGAAGTGGCTTACCAGTTGGAACTGCCACCTGAACTATCCGATGTGCACAACGTATTCCACGTGTCACAACTCCGGAAGTGTCTCCAAGTTCCAGACAAGCCTGATCTTTACAAGGATGTCAATCACCAAGCCATTGACCTTCAGCCTGATTTGACTTACCGTGAGAGGCCCATCTGCATTCTGGATGAGGCTGAGCGACACACTCGAAGCCGCACCATCAAGTATTTCAAGGTCCAGTGGAGCAACCACACTGAAGCCGAAGCCACCTGGGAACGTGAAGACTACCTTAGATCCGAGTTTTCGTATCTCTTTAAAGCCTAGTTTAGGAATCTCGGGGACGAGATTCTTATAAGGGGGGTAGGTCTGTCACACCCTGCATTTTGTAACATTTCATTTGCATTAGTAAAGCATGAAAATTTGGACCAACAAAAACTTTTGCTTTATTTGGCTTTTATTTGGAGTTGGTTTTCTCTCTGTGATTTTTTTCAAGTGCTCTCAAAAGTCAACATAGTTTCACCTTCTATACTTCATCCCCTTGCCCCAAACTTCTGTCCAATGATCATGCCATGTGTATAGAGCAATATAGTATTTTCTTACAAAAATAATTTGGCCAAAAAGTATTTTCTAAAATTAGTTTTCCAAAAACCCTTGAATTAAGATTTGCACTGCAAGTACTTGATTTGAGGTGTGAAAAATATTTCAAAAGGTATATTTTAATCCTATTAGATGTAGGACTCCTATAAACCACAAAAATATAATTTTAAAAAACTATTTTTCTATTTTATTTAAAAGCTTTTTCTTAAGGCCAGAAATGGTCTTTAATAGGGAAAAATTATTTTATTATTTCACAAATATTTTATAAAAATCAGGGAAACTCAGTGGACATATATTTTCCATATATAAGAGTTTCAACACATGGTCATGTTCAAAATATTGGACAAAACCTCCCAAAACCATTTCTGCCCATTTCAAGGATTTGAAATATTTATACAGGAAATATTTTCATAAAAATCCAAGAAAAATCCAGCAAGTCACAAATGCATATTGTGATGATCTTGCAAAGCCTCATGTCAATCAAAGTCATTTTGGTTCACCAAAAGGCCACAAAACCCTCTCTGACCAGAATCAAATTTGAGCAACTTTGTACTACCAACTTTCTCCCCTTGACCCCAACTTTTGTGAGCATGTTCACATGACCAAATGAGGCCACTACACCAAGTGGTGCATCAAGGAGAAGTGATTTGCTCAACTAGATCTATTCAAGTCTATTTCTGCTCATTCCTAGGGTTTACAAAAGTTGCATTGGCAACTTTGCCCAAATAAGCTCAAATTTGGTGGCACACCTTATTTCTAAGTGTCTTTCCATCTTGTTAAGTATCATGGCAATTATAGTTCATTTGCTTGCCCAAACCATTATCAAACACCTTTTGGCATTTTGCAAAAACCACTATTTTGACCCCTGCCACTATTCTTGGAGAGCTCAAATTTTTACCACTGCTCCTCCTATCCCCCTTTCACCTCTAGTAACAATGGCAAGTCCATAGCTCACTTATTGGATGGGTAAAACCCCACTTCCTCTCTCTGGTCAGCCCATGTGCACACTTATTTTTCCTCTCCCCTCACTCTACTGGCTCTCCAAGGCATCCAATGCCCCTCTCCTCTTCTTTACTTGCCCCTAGACCTGCTAGACACTAGTGGACACGCCCCTGCCCTTTAAACAATGCCGTGGCAGCCAAAGGCATGCTCTGAAGCTCCTCTGCCGCGAGACCTCGTCGCCGGCGAACCAGGCAGCTCCAGTGACGCCCGCCACCTCCACCCGATCGGCGACGCAGCGCTGAGTCCAGATGTGCCCTCGCCCGACCTCGCCGTGGCCTACACCGTCGCCGGTGAGCTCGCCATCCCCTCTGGCCTAGGGTTGACGACGACGACCGTGGGGCCCGCCCGTCAGCCCCTCGCCCTGACGCCTGGGCCCCGCCCGTCAGGTTTAAACCTGGCGCGCGCGCGTGCACCAGCGCGCTGGGCCGCCTCGCTGGCTGGGCCTGCTGCCCTGCGGCTGTCCTGGCCCAGCAGGCACAGTGCCCTTTTCCTTTTTCTTTTTCTGTCATTATTCCAAAAATTCCACAGGATTAAATAATAACCCAAATACAACAATTCCAGTTCCTAAAACCTTGTAAAAATCCCACCTATTTAATGGTGTAACTCTCATATATGTCCATCAAACTTTTCTGCACTTTTCAAATTTAAATTCAAATTTGAGCATTTAAATTCCCCTCTAAAAATCCATTTCTCCTATTCCACGGCTCCAAATTCAAAACTAAGAATTTTCCCCTTCTTAGTTTTCAACCTAGTATTTTACAAAAATGAGTTGACATTTTTCTGAGCACTTTGGTTTTTCTGTTTTACTATTGCCTTATTTTCTCGTTATTATTTTGCGACGATAGATTGCGTTGCTGACGAAGGAGTTGGACTAGAAGACTTTGAAGACCCAGAAGACTTTGTTGAGCCAGGCAAGCAGCCCTTTGACCATGTCTATGAAACCTTTTTATGCATATCATATAGCACCTTATTAGTGTTGCTTCGGAATCATGATGGGATGATAACCACTTCGATGGTTGCCACCGTACCTCCTCGTTGATACCTGCATTGTGCATGACCCTACCTTCTTATGAGGGTTATGCCGGTGGGAGTAGATAGGATGCTAAAGTAGTGCTACGCAAAAAGGGACGGGAATATGCATAGTGTTGGAGACAAAGTATTTTCAAAGGACTTTTCGAAAACCCCGTCGGGTGCCACTTATGCCCGAGGGAGAGGTTGAGATGGGTAACCACTTGATGACGAAGTGGTGTATCGAGGCAAGTGTGTGTGTTGTTTTCGAAAACGGATTAGATTTAAGATTTGTCGACTGTCCCAACCTTACATGCGCAACCACTCTACCCTTATATGGGAAAGGGCATTATTGATTACCTAGACCGATACTAGCTTGGAGCCCGCATTACTAGTGATGGGAGAGTTCTTGGTGCGCTCTCTCGGGACGGGGTCGTGCCAGGTAGGGCGGCAAAGAACATTTTTATGGGGCACCGGACACACCGTTGGTACCCCGTGCCAGTATGTGATGAATATCGGAGCGATGCTCCACAATTTTAAGATGTGAAATGTTGGGTACGGGGGTTACTACCAATCGAGTGGACTCCATGTTAGTGTCGTCTAGGGAAAGGTAGTGATCGGGTGCTTACCCCGGGTACTTGAGGTACCGCGGGTCGTGGATGACACGGAAGTTCCCCGGATCTTGTGGGTAAAGTGTGCAACCTTTGCAGAGTGTAAAACTATTCGAATAGCCGTGTCCATGGTCAAGGACAGTTGGGCGGTGCTGCTTAAACTACGTCCAGAGTTTTCAACCGTGTGTGTGTGTGTTGATAAAACTACTTGGGTCAAGTCAAAGGACTTGACATAATTGAGTTGGGTTGGTGCCCACTCTATTTATGTTGATATCTGTAAACATGTCCTCATGGTTACTTGATGCATGTCTTACAAGTTGTTGAACATGTCATTGCACTCAAAACTAGCTTTCCGCAAAAATTTACCTATATCATGCATTGTTGTATCTTGAACCAAAACATGGGTTGCTTGCGAGTACATTCAAAGTACTCATTGGCTTGCCACTGGTTATTTAATTGACCAGGCATGGAAGAACCAGAGTTCGAATAAGAGTTCTTTGGAGACGAACATGCGAACTAGGACGTTTCCCAGTCAGAATGCCTGTAGGGTTAAGGCAGATGGCATGGGTTCTACTTATCGACGAAGATTTCCGCTGCTTGTGTTTCATTTGATGTTCAGCCGTTAAGGCTTTATCAATGTAAGACTCGACCATAATGGTCATAATTTGTGTAAGACGGTATGTATGGATGTAAGACTCTTGTTATTCAGCTTATGTGTGTTCAGTGAGCATTGATCTTTGGGATCACTGTACACGTGCATTCGGTGATCTCGACTTATGAGTCGGGGTCCCCACATCTTCCTGTAGCCTTCTGAGTTGCCTCACGCCAATCGACTTCCGAGAGATGACGTCGAAAAAGTTGCATAGGCCAAATAGCGTTTCATGGACGTGTGCGTCCATGATCCCACGGATTGCAACTGGAAGTATCTGCGTCATCAGCACGTGACAGTCGTGAGACTTCATCCCGCTGAACTTCTGCTTCGCTGGGTCTAGGTATCTGCTTATCTTCCATGCGTAACCGTAAGGAAGTTTTACTCCTAGGAGGCAGGTGAAAAACTGCTCGATCTCCTCCTGACTTAGAGTGAAGCACGCGGGAGGGTAGTCATTTCCGGTCTTCTTGGCCTTTTTGCCTTTGCGACGACTTTCTGTGTCCTTCTTCGCCTCATCATCATCATCATCATCATCATCATTAGCGTGAAGCTCCTGCCTGATGCCCATTGATTTCAAGTCTGCCCTTGCTTTCGGCCCATCTTTGGTCCTCTCTGGCATGTTGAGCAGGGTACCAAGCAGACTCTCGCACACGTTCTTCGTGATATGCATGACATCAAGGCTGTGAGGCACACGGTGGATCTTCCAGTACGGCAAGTCCCAGAAAACAGACCTCGTTTTCCATACCTTCAGCAGCGGCTCTAGCGCCTTTCGCTTTTTTCCCGGCTCTGGCGCCTTTTGCTTCTTTCCCGGCAGTGGGCAGTCTTTCCAATTTTTCAACAGCTCGTCTATTTCCTCGCCGCTCCTCGTACACGGGCGTTTTCGGGGTTCGGTTTCACCATCGAACAGATCCTTGCGTTTCCTCCACGGGTCATCGTTGCGAAGCCACCTTCGATGTCCCATGAACATGGTTTTCAAAGACCCGGGATCTCTATCTAGCTGGCGATACGTTGTGTCATCCATGCACCTTACGCATCCAGAAAATCCGTGGACTATCTGCCCCGCGAGATATCCTGTCACGCCCAATATGCGACCCTATCCAAAAGGAACTCGAAGGTCCCACCAAGATAGACCCGCATATTGAAACGCTTTTGCAAGGTGGATATCATTACATCAACATTACATAATAGATAGGGATACATACATAAGGCATACAATGCCACACGAATACAACATCATCTTACATAAGACCAACATCCGACTACGGATGAAACACAAACAGAAGCTCAAACGACATCCACCCTGCTAGCCCAGGCTGCCGACCTGGAACCTATCCCCTGATCGAAGAAGAAGCAGAAGAAGAACTCCAAATAAGCAAACATCGCTCTCATGTCATGATCATCGCATAACCTGTACCTGCAACTGTTGTTGTAGTAATCTGTGAGCCACGAGGACTCAGCAATCCCATTACCATGGGGATCAAGACTAGCAAAGCTTAATGGGAAAGGAAGGGGTAAAGTGGTGAGGTTGCAGCAGCGACTAAGCAAGTATGGTGGCTAACATACGCAAAGAAGAGCGAGAAGAGAACAAGCGGAACGGTCGTCAAGTAGTAATGATCAAGAGGTGATCCTGAACTCCTACTTACGTCAATCATAACACAGAAACCGTGTTCACTTCCCGGACTCCGCCGAGAAGAGACCATCACGGCTACACACGCGGTTGATGCGTTTTAATTCGGATCTGGTGTCAAGTTATCTACAACCGGACAATAACAAATTCCCATCTGCCACATAACCGTAGGCACGGCTCTCGAAAGTTTATACCCTGCAGGGGTGTCCCAACTTAGCCCATGATAAGCTCTCGCGATCAACGAAGGATATACCTTCTCCCAGGAAGACCCGATCAGTCTCGGAATCCCGGTTTACAAGACATTTTGACAATGGTAAAACAAGACCAGCAAGACCGCCCGATGCGCCGACATCCCGATAGGAGCTGCACATATCTCGTTCTCAGGGCAACACCGGATAAGCTAAGCGTACAGGTACCGACGTAACCCAAGTTGCCAAGGGATGGTCCCGCACGGTGCTCTAGTTTGGACCAACACTCAGACAAGCATTGGCCCGGGGGGGCTATAATAAATATGACCCTTGGGTTAATTACTCCCAAGGGAAAAGTAGATGGTGGTGAGGCAAATGGTAAAACCAAGGTTGGGCCTTGCTGGAGGAGTTTTATTCAAAGCGAACTGTCAGGGGGGTCCCATAAATCACCCGACCGCGTAAGGAACGCAAAATCTGGGAACATAACACCGGTATGACGGAAACTAGGGCGGCAAGAGTGGAACAAAACACCAGGCATAAGGCCGAGCCTTCCACCCTTTACCAAATATATAGATGCATTAATAATATAAGAGATATTGTGATATCCTAACCAAAATCCTGTCCACCATGGAGAAATCTTCAACTTCACCTGCAACTAGCAACGCTATAAGAGGGGCTGAGAAAAGCGGTAACATAGCCAAACAACGGTTTGCTAGGAAAGGTGTCAAAGGTTAGAGGTTCATGGCAATTGGGAGGCTTGAAGAGCAAATGATAGCTAACGCAGCATAGCGATAGAACGAAGCAACTAGCATAGCAATGATAGTAGTGAGATCCAGGGTAGCGGTCATCTTGCCTGAAATCCCACAAGGAAGAAGAACGAGTCCATGAAGAAGACGAAGCCACGAAGATGAACCACACGTAGACGAACGCATCCTCACGATCGCAACGAAACGGGAACTAACGAGAAGAAGCACACAACATGGTAAACACACCACACATAGGCAAGACATGATGCACAACAAGCATGATGCATGACAAGGCTACATGAAGCTACTCATGGCAAGAGATGACACAAACAAGAACAACACATCAAGGCAAGTTTAAATGAGGCCGGGAACAACATATAACAATTCCGGTAAATCCTCATATGCATATTTCGAAATTGGTCCAGATCTGAACAAGCATTAAGTTCAAGTTGTTAAACAGCAAGTTAAGATGCACCAAGATGATCTACAAGAGATTCTAGTCAAGTTACATATAAAGTTCATTAGGTTCGGAGCTACGGCCTAGAAGATATGGGCAAAACAAGTTAACCATGGCATTGATGAAAAATGCACCCAAACATCAAGTAAACACACCAAAACAAGGATGCAACATGATAATATGAAGCTACATGCAAAATCAAGCAAGTTTCATATAGAGCACACTCAAAACGGAGTAACGGTGCAACACATGCACTCTATACAAGTTATAACAACAATCTGTCCATAACAGCAACTAGGCATCTTGCAAGCATCAAAACAACATGCTACAGCACCCCAACATAATAACAAAAGACATGAGCATGAAGTACAGGTAAAGCATAACAAAACATGAACACTGAGCTATCTCCAGAAATCACTAGATCATTCTCAAAAGGACATGGGAAGATTGCAAATAATAAAAGTTTCAGGCTTAGCAGAAAAAACATCAGGTTGCAATGTTTAGAGCTATCAAACAACATGCTACAGGAACTTATCATGGCAAACAAAGGCATGGCATGATACTACTAAATGCATAGAACAACAATCCCTTACTGACCATGAGCCAAAAAGGATCAGAAAATATGATGGCACCCATGTAAACATGGCAAGTTATATTACAGATTCATACATGGCAGGAACAACAATAAGTAGGCATGTTGGTGAGCTTGAACCACTCACCACAGAGCAATACACGGCATGGAAAGGCAACCAACAGTAAGAAGACATGTTTGTGAAGCTATACATGGCAAGAGCAAGGTCATAGGATGCATGGATCACTAGAAAAGCATATGGCCAAAACTGAACTTCATGTTAACAGGTTCACCGCAACATTATCAAGCAACTTTGGAGCAAGATAACAACATGTTCCAGCAGGCTATAATTGCAACCAGGGGCATGAATGGATATAGCATGACATGTATAACAAAACATCCTTAGTGAACATCTCCAGAATAATGCACGAAATGACTAGTAGCAGCATGTTTACATAGCAACAAAATATAACAGAATCAGCCTAGCAAAATAGCAACAGCAAGTACCCTCCTTAACAAGCTTGATGCACTCAGCACACAACTCACAAAAATACATGGATGTCTCCACTAGAAATATGGCATAGCATAGATTAAAACACATGAAGACATCAACCTCATAGGATGCACACATCAAACATGGCAAAAATGACAAATGAGCATGTTATAACAGTTTCAGCAGGTTAACATCAACATGCACTCTTCCAATAGCATTTCGGGCATCAAGATGAGCTAAAATGAAAATGACGTAATGGAATGAAATGAAGAACTCGTCGAGGCGAATAATTTGACATATTACACGCACAAAATGGAGCTACGGATGCAGAGATACAGCATGATGAACATGGCACGATAATGTATGAATATACGGGACTTGGCAGATTTCGGAGAGGGGAAAGTCAACCTTCGCACGGAAAATGAGGTTCGATGGAGCTGCTCACCGGAGACGGAGAGGAGGCGGCCGGAGGATGAGGGAGAGGCCGGGAGGAGTCGCCGGAGCGCGGGGGGGCTGGATCCGGTCGCTCCTCGACCGGATCTGGCCCGAGGGGGCGCCGGACGAGGAGGAGGAGGCCGGGGGCGGCGCCGGTGGCCGGATGGGCGGAGCCGGCCGGGAGGGGCGGGGGCGGTCGTCGGGGCGAAGGCGGACGGCAGCGGGGAGGTGCTCGGGGGTGCGGGCTCCCGCGGGGAGCGCTGGCGGCGGCGCTCCTGGGGCGGCGGCGAGCGGACGCCGGCGCGGGGCGAGGCGAAGAGGTCCGCGGCGGCGAGGCGAGGCGGGGCCGGGGCGACGGAGGCGGCGGCGGGGATCCGGCGCGGCGACGCGGGAGCCGGGCGGCGCGCGGGCCCAGTCGCGGCTCGGGCGGGCCGGCCTCGGGCCCCGCGGGCCGGCGGCGGGCGCCGAGGAGAGAGAAGGAGGGCGCGGGTGAGGTGGCGCGGTGGGATTGGGCGAGGCGGCGGCGGAGCTGAGGTGGCACGACGGAATTGACCGGAGTGATGTGGAGGGCGGACATGTCCGTCGGCGGGCGGACGTGTCCGGCGGCGCGAGGATGAAGAAGGCTAGGGTTAGACCGGGATTTCGGGGGAGGCACACATATTTATAGGTAGAGGGAGCTAGGAGAGTCCAAATGAGGAGCGGTTTTCGGCCACGCGATCGTGATCGAACGACCGAGAGCATGGAGGGGAGTTTGGTGGGTTTTGGGACACTCTGGAAGGGTGTTGGGCTGCACACGAAAGAGGCCTTTACGGTTACCCGGTTAACCGTTGGAGTATCAAACGACCTCCGAATGGCACGAAACTTGACAGGCGGTCTACCGGTGCTATACCAAGGCCGCTTGGCAAACCTCGGGCCATTCCGAGTAAGTTTAACACCCGCACACAACAGGAGACAAAAGGGGAACGCCGGGGAACATAGGAGTGCCGGATTGCAAAACGGACAACGGGGAAAATGCTGGATGCATGAAACGAACATGTATGCAAAATGAGATGCACATGATGACATGATATGAAATGCAGATGATGACATGGAAAAATGCAACACGCAAGCAAATAACATGGCAACGATGGCGAATAACTGGCAGACACTTGGCGCATCGAAACCGGGGCGTTACAACACTCCTCCACTAACAAGAGATCTCGTCCCGAGATCTTAGGACTGAGACGGAAGGGAAAAAGGGATGAGGTGGAACAAGAACTCAAGAGAAGAAGCAAAGAATCGAGAGCACTCAAGAAAAGAGAGGAACGACGAGAATGACAAGAATCGAAAGCTCACGGAATCAGATCGACTATGAAAACGGCTCGTTCTAACCGGAGTGGTTAGAATGAGAAAAGAAACGAATAAGACTGAAAGAATTTAGGCAGCACTCCGGCTGAACATGGAAGAATAGGACACGAGCTTGAGAGGATGGAATGATACTTGATGAAGACATGACACAAAAACCTCCGTAAAGAATTGAAAGAGTTGAATGAAAAGAACGGAGAAGAAAATGACAACTTGTGCCACGAATGAAATAGAAAGCAACCTCAGAAGAAAGGATTGAATGTAGTTGTTGAGAAAATCAACCACAAAAAGAATAGGTTTGTTGTGGACTTATGGATAACATCTCAAAATCATAAGGTGATAACCGGCCACAAACGGAAATGGTTAGATAGCTGAGAAGAACGAAGAAATGCAAAACTCCACTTCAATAGAATACGGAGAATTAATTGCACTTCGAGACGCAAGAGGAAAAGATACTTGAACTCCACCGACAAGAATCTTGATGAACACTTGAAAGAATGAATTAAATCATGAAGATCCACCATGAAGAACTTCGGTGACAAAAGATGATGAGATAGAATGAAGGATGAAAGAACAAGATGAGCCTTGCGATGATTAGATGGAGGTTCCGACGAGATGGCCGAGGAAATTTGAACTCCGGAAAAAGAAAAGATGAAAGAACCTGGAACTAGAATTTATTCATCAAGAACAAACTCCGAAGGAAGGAATTACTCACTTGGAGGAAATAAGAATAAGATTTATTGTATGCTTATCCTTCATCAAATTAAATTGATGACAAGCAATGGATTTTGCATACTACTTATTCTTCTTGAAAGAGAATTGAGAAGTGACATATCGCAAACTTGAGAAGGTCTTCATGAACCACCGGTAGGATTCGAAAGAACGAATGGATTAAAAATGATAAACAAGGAAAAGAATCTGAAAGAACCACCATTAGAATTTGGGAATGACTGATGAATCACCGGGGAGACTTAGAAGAACCAATACGCTAGAGGGGATTTAGATGCAAAAGAATAAAGAGATCATGAGCTGATTAAAGAACACTTGAACGAAGCACCGGAAGAATATTGAGATGAACAAACGGGCACGGATATAGAATAATTGGGGAATGAAGCTGAAAACTTGAAACGAAGAAATATTCCAAAATGATGGCCTCCGGATGATCGGTAGAGAAAGAAACTCCTGAAATACTCCGGATGGATGAAAAGAATTGCGCGACTGGAAACAACTTGATAGGGTAACATCGAGCTAGCACCGCGAAACTTCGAGAGAACGGACAAGATTAAGAGGAAAAACTCTTCTTTGGTCTTCAAATGATGACAAGAAACACCACCAAAATTTCCTGAGATACTCTGGGAGAACGAAAAGTGAAGAGGTTAAGTCAACAATGAAAAGAATTTGAAATCGATCTTGGAAAAGTGTCTGACTGATGAAATTCATACTTACGTCATACTTCGAAAAGGATTTGAGAATAACTCCGGGGAATTAGAAGAGTCAGGTAAGATCCTGGGAAAATACCTGTGGGTTAGGGCCCACTAAAGAGAAAAACACCGTTGGAAAGAATGGTTGAACAGATAGATGATGCACCGGAACAATTGAAATATTTTGAATGAGGTGACAACCTCGAATTAATTGGAACACCAACGAATCTCCTGAGATGTCTTGAACACTCCGGAAAGATAAACTGGCGAGAGGCGAACGAGCAAGGAAAACACTTGAGCCAAGGAAAAGAATATGATCGAACCGAGAAAATTGAGTTGAAATCCACCGGAAAGAAAAGAGATGAAGGATGTCAAACGAGATGAGAATTCACTGGTTGAAACAATTGACGAAAGACTGAAGATGCTCCACACGAATGAAATTGATGGTTGAAAGAGACTCAAACTCCGGGAGGAAGAGGGTGGGAGGGCGGGAAAAACAAAAGAAACTCGGAAGGGGAAATCGACGAATATCTTGAAGAGAAAACACCGATTGAAATCATTGAGGAAAGAAAGCAAAGACTTCGCACGACTAGGATGGATACTCGATTACGGACTCCAGTTCCGAGAAGAAGAAGGGAGGGCGGGTGGGAAAAGAAAACAACTGAGGATTGAACTCAAAGATGAAGAGGCTCGAGTCAACTTGACGAGAAATGCACCGGATGAAAAGAGCTGCAGACCAACGATCGAAAAACCAACTGCGTGAACCTAAAGAAAAATTTGAAAGGGAAGAGAAGTAATTTAAAACACCTACGTCAAGATTCCTCACTAGAGCGATGAAGGGGGCCGAGGAGTAAAAAGAATTCCTACTCTCCGATATAACTAGACTCCGAAAATAGTTTTCTTCTAGACTCGACAACGGCCAAACTACACGATCAATCAAGGGGGCTCCTAGGGTCGGTCGAGGCTCTGATACCAACTTGTCACGCCCAATATGCGACCCTATCCAAAAGTAACTCGAAGGTCCCACCAAGGATAGACCCGCATATTGAAAGGCTTTTGCAAGGTGGATATCATTACATCAACATTACATAATAGATAGGGATACATACATAAGGCATACAATGCCACACGAATACAACATCATCTTACATAAGACCAGCATCCGACTACGGATGAAACACAAACAGAAGCTCAAACGACATCCACCCTGCTAGCCCAGGCTGCCGACCTGGAACCTATCCCCTGATCGAAGAAGAAGCAGAAGAAGAACTCCAAATAAGCAAACATCGCTCTCGCGTCATGATCATCGCATAACCTGTACCTGCAACTGTTGTTGCAGTAATCTGTGAGCCACGAGGACTCAGCAATCTCATTACCATGGGTATCAAGACTAGCAAAGCTTAATGGGAAAGGAAGGGGTAAAGTGGTGAGGTTGCAGTAGCGACTAAGCAAGTATGGTGGTTGACATACGCAAAGAAGAGCGAGAAGAGAACAAGCGGAACGGTCGTCAACTAGTAATGATCAAGAAGTGATCCTGAACTCCTACTTATGTTAATCATAACACAGAAACCATGTTCACTTCCCGGACTCCGCCGAGAAGAGACCATCACGGCTACACACGCGGTTGATGCGTTTTAATTCGGATCTGGTGTCAAGTTATCTACAACCGGACATTAACAAATTCCCATCTGCCACATAACCGCGAGCACAGCTCTCGAAAGTTTATACCCTGCAGGGGTGTCCCAACTTAGCCCATGATAAGCTCTCTCGATCAATGAAAGATATACCTTCTCCCAGGAAGACCCAATCAGTCTCGGAATCCCGGTTTACAAGACATTTCGACAATGGTAAAACAAGACCAGCAAGACCGCCCGATGCACCGACATCCCGATAGGAGCTGCACATATCTCGTTCTCAAGGCAACACCGGATAAGCTAAGCGTACAGGTACCGACGTAACCCAAGTTGCCAAGGGATGGTCCCGCACGGTGCTCTAGTTTGGACCAACACTTAGACAAGCATTGGCCCGGGGGGCTATAATAAAGATGACCCTTGGGTTAATTACTCCCAAGGGAAAAGTAGGTGGTGGTGAGGCAAATGGTAAAACCAAGGTTGGGCCTTGCTGGAGGAGTTTTATTCAAAGCGAACTGTCAGGGGGGTCCCATAAATCACCCGACCGCGTAAGGAACGCAAAATCCGGGAACATAACACCGGTATGATGGAAACTAGGGCGGCAAGAGTGGAACAAAACACCAGGCATAAGGCCGAGCCTTCCACCCTTTACCAAATATATAGATGCATTAATAATATAAGAGATATTGTGATATCCCAACCAAAATCCTGTCCACCATGGAGAAATCTTCAACTTCACCTGCAACTAGCAACGCTATAAGAGGGGCTGAGCAAAGCGGTAACATAGCCAAACAACAGTTCGCTAGGAAAGGTGTCAAAGGTTAGAGGTTCATGGCAATTGGGAGGCTTGAAGAGAAAATGATAGGTAACGCAGCATAGCGATAGAACGAAGCAACTAGCATAGAAATGATAGTAGTGAGATCCAGGGTAGCGGTCATCTTGCCTAAAATCCCACAAGGAAGAAGAACGAGTCCATGAAGAAGACGAAGCCACGAAGATGAACCACACGTAGACGAACGCATCCTCATGATCGCAACGAAACGGGAACTATCGAGAAGAAGCACACAACATGGTAAACACACCACACATAGGCAAGACATGATGCACAACAAGCATGATGCATGACAAGGCTACATGAAGCTACTCATGGAAAGAGATGACGCAAACAAGAACAACACATCAAGGCAAGTTTAAATGAGGCCGGGAACAACATATAACAATTCCGGTAAATCCTCATATGCATATTTCGAAATTGGTCCAGATCTGAACAATCATTAAGTTCAAGTTGTTAAACAGCAAGTTAAGATGCACCAAGATGATCTACACGAGATTCTAGTCAAGTTACATATAAAGTTCATTAGATTCGGAGCTACGGCCTAGAAGATATGGGCAAAATAAGTTAAACATGGCATTGATGCAAAATGCACCCAAACATCAAGCAAACACACCAAAACAAGGATGCAACATGATAATATGAAGCTACATGCAAAATCAAGCAAGTTTCATATAGAGCACACTCAAAACGGAGCAACGGTGCAACACATGCACTCTATACAAGTTATAACAACAATCTGTCCATAACAGCAACTAGGCATCTTGCAAGCATCAAAACAACATGCTACAGCACCCCAACATAATAACAAAAGGCATGAGCATGAAGTACAGGTAAAGCATAACAAAACATGAACACTGAGCTATCTCCAGAAATCAATAGATCATGCTCAAAAGGACATGGGAAGATTGCAAATAATAAAAGTTTCAGGCTTAGCAGAAAAAACATCAGGTTGCAATGTTTAGAGCTATCAAACAACATGCTACAGGAACTTATCATGGCAAACTAAGGCATGGCATGATACTACTAAATTCATAGAACAACAATCCCTTACTGACCATGAGCCAAAAAGGATCAGAAAATATGATGGCACCCATGTAAACATGGCAAGTTATATTACAGATTCATACATGGCAGGAACAACAATAAGTAGGCATGTTGGTGAGCTTGAACCACTCACCACAGAGCAATACACGGCATGGAAAGGCAACCAACAGTAAGAAGACATGTTTGTGAAGCTATACATGGCAAGAGCAAGGTCATAGGGTGCATGGATCACTAGAAAAGCATATGGCCAAAACTGAACTTCATGTTAACAGGTTCACCGCAACATTATCAAGCAACTTTGGAGCAAGATAACAACATGTTCCAGCAGGCTATAATTGCAACCAGGGGCATGAATGGATATAGCATGACATGTATAACAAAACATCCTTAGTGAACATCTCCAGAATAATGCACGAAATGACTAGTAGCAGCATGTTTACATAGCAACAAAATATAACAGAATCAGCCTAGCAAAACAGCAACAGCAAGTACCCTCCTTAACAAGCTTGATGCACTCAGCACACAACTCACAAAAATACATGGATGGCTCCACTAGAAAGATGGCATAGCATAGATCAAAACACATGAAGACATCAACCTCATAGGATGCACACATCAAACATGGCAAAAATGACAAATGAGCATGTTATAACAGTTTCAGCAGGTTAACATCAACATGCACTCTTCCAACAGCATTTCGGGCATTAAGATGAGCTCAAATGAAAATGACGTAATGGAACAAAATGAAGAACTCGTCGAGGCGAACAATTTGACATATTACACGCACAAAATGGAGCTACGAATGCAGAGATACATCATGATGAACATGGCATGATAATGTATGAATATACGGGACTTGGCAGGTTTCGGGGAGGGGAAAGTCAACCTTCGCATGGAAAACGAGGTTCGACGGAGCTGCTCGCCGGAGACGGAGAGGAGGCGGCCGGAGGACGAGGGAGAGGCCGGGAGGAGACGCCGGAGCGCGGGGGGGCTGGATCCGGTCGCTCCTCGACCGGATCTGGCCCGAGGGGGCGCCGGACGAGGAGGAGGCCGGGGGCAGCGCCGGTGGCCGGATGGGCGGAGCCGTCCGGGAGGGGCGGCGGCGGTCGTCGGGGCGAAGGCGGACGGCAGCGGGGAGGCGCTCGGGGGTGCGGGCTCCTGCGGGGAGCGCTGGCGGCGGCGCTCCTGGGGCGGCGGTGAGCGGACGCCGGCGCGGGGCGAGGCGGAGAGGTCCACGGCGGCGAGGCGAGGCGGGGCCGGGGCGGCGGAGGCGGCGGCGGGGATCCGGCGCGGTGGCGCGGGAGCCGGGCGGCGCGCGGGCCCGGTCGCGGCTCGGGCGGGCCGGCCTCGGGCCCCGCGGGCCGGCGGCGGGCGCCGAGGAGAGAGAAGGAGGGCGCGGGTGAGGTGGCGCGGTGGGATTGGGCGAGGCGGCGGTGGAGCTGAGGTGGCACGACGAGATTGGCTGGAGTGATGTGGAGGGCGGACATGTCCGTCGGCGGGCGGACGTGTCCGGCGGCGCGAGGATGAAGAAGGCTAGGGTTAGACCGGGATTTCTGGGGAGGCACACATATTTATAGGTAGAGGGAGCTAGGAGAGTCCAAATGAGGAGAGGTTTTCGGCCACACGATCGTGATCGAACGACCGAGAGCATGGAGGGGAGTTTGGTGGGTTTTGGGCCACTCTGGAAGGGTGTTGGGCTGCACACAAAAGAGGCCTTTACGGTTACCCGGTTAACCGTTGGAGTATCAAACGACCTCCGAATGGCACGAAACTTGACATGCGGTCTACCGGTGCTATACCAAGGCCGCTTGGAAAACCTCGGGCTATTCCGAGAAAGTTTAACACCCGCACACAACAGGAGACAAAAGGGGAACGCCGGGGAACATAGGAGTGCCGGATTGCAAAACGGACAACGGGGAAAATGCTCGGATGCATGAAACGAACATGTATGCAAAATGAGATGCACATGATGACATGATATGAAATGCAGATGATGACATGGCAAAATGCAACACGCAAGCAAATGACATGGCAACGACGGCGAATAACTGGCAGACACCTGGCGCATCGAAACCGGGGCGTTACATATCCGTAACCAAGATAGTCGTGCACCGTCGTGAGCAGTGCGGCTCTCATAGGGAAATATTCTTTCTCTGCGGCGTCCCACGTATTGGCTGGCGTTTTCCACAGCATGTCTAGTTCCTCCTTCAGCAGCCCCAGATACAGACTGATGTCGTTCCCTCGTTGTTTTGGCCCTTCAATTAGCATACTCATATGAATGTACTTCCTCTTCATGCACAACCAGGGTG
This sequence comes from Triticum timopheevii, assembly GCA_963921465.1. Classification (NCBI taxonomy): domain Eukaryota; kingdom Viridiplantae; phylum Streptophyta; class Magnoliopsida; order Poales; family Poaceae; genus Triticum; species Triticum timopheevii. The sequence goes on along the minus strand of OY997266.1, from coordinate 236,090,714 downwards.
GAAGGTTGTACATCCACACAAACACAGGCCAGGTGCTATGTGTGCTTCTCTGGCTGGCAAACGGATTGACTCCATCGGTGCTTGCGCCCAGCACGATGTTCCTTGGATCCTTCCCAAATTCTGGGTATTCGAAGTTCAACGCTTGCCACTAGCTCGCATCCTTAGGGTGACTCAACATGTTGTCTTTTTTATTTATCTCCGGATCATTTCCGTCATCTTCCCGCTTCTTCTCCTCCCTATCCGCGTGTCAACGCAGGAGCTTTGCTACCTTAGGGTCCGTGAAATACCGCTGCAGACGAGGAGTGATCGGAAAATACCACACTGATTTTCGAGGAGCTTTCTTCCTCTTCTTGTATCGAGTGACGCCGCACACCGGACATATGGTAGACTCCGCGTGCTCGTCCCGATAAATGATGCAATTGTTCATGCACACATGGTATTTCACATGCGGTAAATCCAGAGGACACACGATTTTCTTCGCCTCCTCGAAACTGGTCAGGCACTTGTTCCCGTTGGGAAGACATTCGTGCCAGAATGACATGTTCTCGTCGAAGCATGCGTCGATCATTTTGTGTTTTACCTTCATCTCCAGAGCCATGAGCGTTACTTTCAGGCGGGTATCCTCGGGCCTGCATCCTTCATACAATGGAGTAACCGCATCTATCTCCAGTTGATCCAGCTTGGCTTTCTCTCGGGCGGCAGCTCTTGAGTTATCCGTCTGCTTGAGAAGCAGCTCTTGAATATGAGGGTCCTGCACCCAGCCTCCATCGTCGTCTGCTCCGGCATCTTCATCTTCATGATCATGCCCTTCGTCTTGATCTTCCTCATCGTCATGTACGACATCTTCTACATGATGACTGTGTACAGCATCACCGCCGTGATCATGTCCTGGAGATTCTTTGTCTTCTCGCCTGCCCTCGCCGCGGTGGTACTTGTCTTGTTGCCCTTCCTCATTTCTTGCCCGGCCCCCATGGACGACTTCATAGTCATCTTCATCACCTTGCCACCGATAGCCATCCATGAAACCACACAAGAGCAGGTGGTCCCGCACCTGCCCGGAATCCGGGTCCGCAATAAGTCTCTTCAGCTTGCATCTTCGACACGGACATCTTATCTCCGTCTCATTCTTTTGAAGCATCTCGGCCTTTGCGGAGCTCAAAAACCTATTCACGATGCCTTCGGTCATCGTGCGGACCATGGTCGCCTGCGGGGTAGAGCAAAACAATATTTTAGAACCAAGAAAAAATTTGGCATGACCTTCGTTAAAAATAGGACCAAAAAGAATGCATAGTGCCAAAATTCTCACCGAAACGGAAATGAATCAACATTCGGGCAAAATATTGGCAACTATCGCATTTCAAATACCGGTACCTGCAAACACAAACATATATGCAACACCACAAACACAAGCAACACCACAAACATACATAGATCTAGCTAGGCCACAAAAAGTGCATGTGCACGTTGTTGGAGCGAGCTAGGGAGAAAAAAAGTAGATCTACATCATGAAGATAGCTTTCCCCTTACTTACCTATCAAAAAAAGGTAATTTCACCACTTAATTTTGATGAATCTATGGTGGAAATGAGGTGAGGAGGAGGAGGCAGCCGAGACAAGCTTGGAGGAGGAGGTGGAGAGAATGAAGTGGGGAAAGTGAGTGGATAGGTGGGCTGTCCAAAATATCTTGTTGGTCCCAGGTTACTAATGGCGCACCACCAGAAAATGCGCCATTAGTAACCCTGGTTACTAATGGCGCACCTGTGGGTGGTGCGCCATTAGTAGTTTTTGCAGAATAGTAAAATATATATATATATATACTAATGGCGCACTGTGCAAAAGTGCGCCATTAGTAGTTTAAACTAGTAATGGCGCACTTTTACATGGTGCGCCATTAGTAGTTTTGCAAAAAAGTAAAAAAAAATATACTAATGGCGCACTGTCTGTAAGGTGCGCCATTACTAGTTAGAACTAGTAATGGTGCACTTTGACATCATGCGCCATTAGTATGTACGGAAAAATGGAAAAAAAATCAATACTAGTGGCGCACCGTGTGTCTGGTGCGCCATTAGTGTCTTCCACACTAATGGCGCACCTACAACCGGTGCGCCATTAGTATATAGTAGTGGCGCACTACTTACCTGGTGCGCCATTAGTATCAATCCTATCTATAGCCCTTTTCCTAGTAGTGGAGGACGAACTTTGTTGAGAAGGGCTATGAGCCGGACTGCAAAACATATGTCTCGGTTATTATTCTCGAGAAAAAGCAGGGCATTTTACTAATGTGCCTTTATTTACTTACAGCTTGGCTGACGGCTAGCTCCCTTGTGGGCACTGTGCAGTGAGGACGCCCTCCGGGGCAGGGCCCCCTAGTGATGGTTTCTTCCCTCGTTTAGAAACCTCCGTTTCCAAATCGTTAGGGGCGGCCCTTTTCAACCCGTGGGGAGAGGGGATTCTAGATTCACCTCCCCGATCGTCCTCCTTTAGGGAGGCAATAATTCCCCCGGTTTGGATGTTTAACGTATGAAGCCCGCCTTCGGCTTCTTTATTTCTCCCCTCATCTCCCCCTAATGGAACTTGATAGGGTGCGTGAGCCAACATCCTGGTTAGTACAGGATCTGGTGAGCCTTCGGGAGGAGCGGCTGAACACCTGATCCTCTCCGCCTTCCTTATCTAGTCCTGGCAGAGGGCAACATTTCAGAATGATGTTGTGACAAATATAATAATAGCAGGTTCGGTCGTGGAGTTACTTACTTGGGTATCTGGACGGTTGCAGTTCAGACCCGCATCCTCGATGGTGTCCAGACACTTCATTCGTGATCCGAATAACAATCGATACATCCCTTCGAGCGTCACGCTAAAGAAGTGCTGAATAGTTTGTGGTCCTTCCGGGTTGAACTCCCACATACTTAGAGATCGACATTGGCATGGCAGGACCCGACGAAATAGCATTACCTGAATTACTTTGACGAGACTGACATCCCTCTTGAGGAGATCTCGGATGCGGCTTTGTAATGTCAGCACGTCATTAACTCGCCCCCAGTCCAGTCCTTTGTTGGCCCATGACGCTAGTTGGGGCAGAGGTCCCGAGCGGAACGCTGGGGCGGCCATCCGCTTTGTACCTCGGGGCGCTGTGATGTAGAACCACTCCCATTGCCATAAGTCATACACCTCCAGGAAGGAGCCCTTTGGCCATAGGGCGTCGGCACCTTTGCTTATTATAGCGCCTCCGCACTCCGCGTGTCGCCCGTCGATCATCTTCGGCTTCACATTAAAGGTCTTGAGCCATAAGCCGAAGTGTGGGGTAATACGGAGGAAGGCTTCACACACAACGATAAATGACGAGATGTGAAGGATGGAATCTGGAGCTAGATCATGGAAATCTAGCCCGTAATAGAACATGAGCCCTCTTACAAAGGGATCAAGACTAAATCCTAGCCTTCGGAGGAAGTGGGAAACGAATACTACACTCTCGTTAGGTTCGGGAGTGGGGACAACCTGCCCTTGAGCAGGAAGCCTGTGGGGGATTTCGGCGGTCAGATACCTAGCCTCCTAAGCTTCTTTATGTCCTCCTCTGTGACAGAAGAGGCCATCCACCGGCCTTGAAGGTTGGATCCGGACATGATTGAAGGTCTGAAGCGCTTAGCCTGAACCCTGGGTGTTGGAACTCGAGGTAGGAGAAGGGGAGGATTGGGCGTGGAAAGAAAAGGACAGGTCTGGATCTCTTTATAAAGAGGGTGAATATCAAGCGTCCTCCGCGTGGCCATTTGGAACTTGCCTAAAACCGAGGAGTCATACTAATGGCACGATTGGGTTACCCGCACCCGTATTGATGAGAATCCTGTGATAAGGGGACACGATCTCTGCTTCGACAAGACGTGCCAATAAAACCGCCTCGCAAAACATGCAGTAGCAGGCTGGGAAAAACGGTTCGTGTAATGACCGGCACGCGACGTGATGTCACGCTATGAAAAGTTGTCACCAGATTAGATTTGTGGAATATTATGCTCTCTACGGTGGTGTGTGAAATATGTTTTGCAGAGCCGGACACGATCCTTGTGTTCAAGATCTTCTATGGAGTATTCGGAGAAGGAACCCGCCTTGCAATGCCGAAGAAAATCTGCGCGCCGGACTCATTGTCATTGAAGCTTGGTTCAGGGGCTACTAAGGGAGTCCTGGATTAGGGGGTCCTCGGACAGCCAGACTATGTACTTGTACCAGACTGTTGGACTATGAAGATACAAGATTGAAGACTTCGTCCCGTGTCCGGGTGGGACTCTCCTTTGCATGGAAGGCAAGCTTGGCAATTCGGATATGTAGATCTCCTTATTTGTAACTGACTTTGTGTAAACCTAGCCCCCTCCGATGTCTATATAAACCGGAGGGTTTAGTCCGTAGGACAACAACAATCATAATCATAGGCTAGCTTCTAGGGTTTAGCCTCTACGATCTCGTGGTAGATCAACTCTTGTAATACTCATATCATCAAGATCAATCAAGCAGGAAGTAGGGTATTACCTCCATCGAGAGGGCCCGAACCTGGGTAAACATTGTGTCCCCCGCCTCCTGCTACCATTAGCCTTAGACGCACAGTTCGGGACCCCCTACCCAAGATCCGCCGGTTTTGACACCGACTGCGACCCCAAAAAAGTTCTCGCACAAATGGGAAAAAATCGCCATTGCATTTGGCATGAAGTCCAAGAGATGGAATCCATAGATCATCATCATGGCTTCGAAGAAATCTGATAAGGGAGAGCAGAGGCCACAGATGAAATACTCTTTCCACTCCGCCAGAACTTTGGGTGTGCCATTCCCCTTTGGAACCTCCCTCCCCAACATATATTTGTACCTTGTCTTCAAAACATCATTGTCCAGACTCGATGGGAAGAAGACCATGCCTCCCCGTTGCTTCTTGTCCAGCTCCGCCGCTCTCTTCTTGCTTCCTCCGGCGGCCGCCTCCTGCACGGCAGTCGCCTGCTTCCCTTCGGGGTCCACGGTCTTCTTACCCATCTCTTCGTCTTGCGGCTAGGAGGAGGGAGGAAGCTGGAAAGGAATCAGTGGTGAATGCGGATGAGGAAGAAGGGTAGTTGTTTGGCTTGCGGAAGTAGAAGGTGGGGAGCGAAGCGGACGATGAATGAGCAATGCCCCTTCACGTTTTTTTCTTTCTTAAGAGAAAAATATGCAGGGGGAGGCGCAACGCTTCAGAAGTTACTATTATACATTAACTGTTGCAATCCCACGACCCCATGACCCGCGATAATTATGCGAAGTGGACGTTGGATTGACTGGTCATCATGCCAAACCACTACACGCGCAATATTCTCCTGCCACGTGTCCATGCACTGTTTGGGGCCTAACCCAATGTGCCCAGTGACACGTATGGCTCAGGCCCGAGGGCTTATGTCGGGGTACACAAACAGGGGTGTATGTTTTCCCCTGACTTGTGCACGGACAGCAAACCTCTGACCCGGCAACTCGCAACATCCAAGATGAGGTCAAGTTGAAGAGATAGCTCTTTGAGAAAATAGAGGGCGGATCAAGAAGACTAAGACAAGCCAAGGAAGCAAGACACCACTAAGTGCAAGCCTCCCTTGCTGGGCAGGCGAGCCTAGCGAGATTGAGGTTACTCCAAAGACAAGTCTCAAGACTGCCCCCGCAATCTTGCCCAGGACACCAAGGGCGGACCACCCCACCAAGGCTCCACTGCTCCACCTCATAGCAGCGCAAGTCATCAATCGGTGCGGTGTCAAGCCCTCAAGTGACTAGGTGGCTGTTTATTGACACATGGCAGCCACTTCCAAAGGAAATCACCTCCAAATGACACCCGTCCAGAGACATGTCGAACAGACAGACAAGAAGGTTGCCAAACAGCTTGCCGGGCACACCATGATGTGACACTAAGCGGCGCATTTAATGCACTCTACCTTGTATGCAGAGTTAAGTATGATAGCACTGTTTGCTATCTAATCAGTACACGATCACTGATTTGCCATTGTGGTGACCTCTTGATCTATAAAAGGAGGGGTATGGCAACCACAGAAAGAATTCGGACCCTTGTACACTCATACACGCGTAGCTACTCTCGCCCCGAGGCAACCCTGCCGGTTTAGAGCGCTGCATCTCCACCACGGTCCTCTCATCATCCACCAAAGAAGGAGTAGGGTTTTACACCTCGCGGCGGCCCGAACATGGCTAAAACTGCCCGTGTGATCTCTGTCATGTTGTGCTACGTTCTCTGCTCTTTGTGTAATGTGCTCATCCCCCCTGCCAAACCACAAGGGGCTAATGGCCCCATAGGTGGACGTGGTTTCCCACGAAAAAAGTTGACGATCACGTCTTCCACCTGTTGACTCAACATTTGCTGAAATTTATCATGAAGTTCCTTCTTCGTCATGTTCTCCTAGTCAATCTCATCGGCTTGTGATCCAGCCATGGTTAGCAGCAATAGAAACACACAAGAATATGATCCTACAGACTACTAGAAAGTGGTGGTGGTGTGGTGTCACAAATCCGTCAAGGAAATATCAAATTCTTACCAATAATTACCCAACAGTAGGTGGTGATCGGCAACCTTTGTAGTCAAAACTCTCAAAGATCTGATACAGCGATTGCCAGGTGGTGTCAAACACACGATGTAGATGTATGTGGAGCTGGGGAAGGCTTATGATATGGTAGCAAAAATGTCAGCACTAATTAATTCAGAGATGCAAAGTTGAATAAACGCACAACGGCGGTACTGTGCTGGTCCTAGGCTAGACCGTGCTAGAGACGCGAGCCTAGAATATTAACAAAATCACGACGCTGCACGTAATCAAGGGAGGAGCACACTCTGAATCTCTTTTTTCACTTTTTTGCACTTTTTTCCTCCTTCTTTGCTCCGCAACAACTTTTTCTCGAAAAAGTCTACAAATGGTCTAAAAAACTGCCTAGCCAAAATTTTCCAGACTTAGTTTTTTTTAACTGCAACTATTTTTCTACTGGGGTAGCACGGAAGTTCGGGAGTCCTACTCTGTCACGACTCAGAGTATGGCATGATCTAGAAATCAGAAACAAAGCAACAAATACTGGACTCGGACTAGGACTAGTGGCGAAGATGAATCTGGTGGAAACTCATACTAGTGGCGGATATATGTAGAGTGGTGGAACACGGATTGGTGGCGAATCTATGATGGAGGTGGACTCGGATTAGCATGATGGTGGTGGATATGTGGTATATAAAAGCAGTGATGATGACGGTGGTATATGGCAGCAGTGATGACGATGGTGGTATATGGCAGCGGTGATGACGATGGTGGTATATGATAGCGATGACGATGATGGTGGTATATGGCAGCGGTGATGATGGTGGTGGTATATGGCAGCGGTGATTATGATGGTGCGGTGGCGGTGTGGCAACTTGTGAACAGAACTCAAAACTCTAAAGGACAAGACACTAAGACCAGCAACTTGACACGACGATGCAACCGCAAATTCAACAAAGCAAATATAGAAAAGATTATCCAATGTCTCAGATTGGTCTGGATATGATGAACTAACCCTAATTTTTTTGGCTTTTTCATGGATTGTAGGTATGAAAAATAGACTCAATCTAAACTACGAAAAAATGGCAAATCTCACTGAGCAAACTGGAAATCTGATACCACTTGCTAGAGGCAAAGGTGTCCCGTATTTCGATGAGAAGGTGGTTATCATTTCGGAGGAGTAGACTTTGACGATCCGACTACGAACGTGTGAGGACATCGCACCTTAGCAATCACTAAACCAACTCCGAGAGGTTATTGACCACGCCGGAGCACAATCAACCTCACCACAAAGGTCCATTTCCTGCAAGCAAACAAAGAACAAGCAAGAAACTAAGATTGTAATCTGGATATTGCGAATATAAGATGAAAGCTTTATTGATCAAGGTGGGGTTCTGTGATGTCTTGGTTTGGTCGTTGAACACAAATGAAGTATGCGAAGTTGCAGCTATGGCAAACTTTTAATCTAAACAAAACCCAAAGTCTAAATGATGCCCTAAGGGCTATATATACGAAGGAAGAGGGGGTAATTTCGTGGCCCTTGCAGGAGGGGTCCGAAACCAACCCTAACTCTTGTTTCCCCCACACATACAGACTCTAAAAAACAGCCTATACTCAAGTATTTTGAAATTACAAGGGCCTGGGACAATAATAAGGTCACACAACTACTAGAATAGCCTCTGGACAAAATTTATGAAGTGGCATCTTGTATATTTTGTCCAAGGCTTCATGCACTCATTATGGTGGCTTCAAAGTCCTGAAATCATCACGTGTAACTCTGTTCTTGTTCCCCTTGCGCATGCCATCATCTCCATGATTGAACTTGCTTCAAGGTTCATCTTTCTTGTCCAAGCTAGGCCCTTCATTTGTAAGCAAAACAAATGTATTCAATTTAGTCAGCATCAAATTCTCATGAACATTAGAATCGTTACCAAGAAACAAAAGTACTTGGTAACTCAAGTGGCGTGTGCGATCCCTAGTAATTGGTCCAGTATGTATAGCAGCAAGGCTGTGGTTGTAACAATGGTATAGATGTCCTCATCGGGAAGGCGCGGATCAGAGGAAGGGGCGAAGCATAGGAGAAGGTTGCGCAACCTAGTCCTCAGCATGCCGTTGATGTTGTCCTACCTAATGTGAGGTGAGAACCAGAGGAGAAGCCGGAGCACCCTCATCATCATCCCGCCATCGGTGTCGTCCGGCTCGATCTGATCTGGGCTTGTTCTCCTTGTAAGGTATGATATTACTTCTTCCCCTATCTCTTCTTGTTCTCATGGCCAGATGATTTTTGGTTCAACAAACTAGGCTAGGGTTTGTTGGATTCTGGAGTTTTATGGTGATTCTATCAGTAGTTTTGTTCCAAGTACAATACTGATTCCCTATGTTGCGATTTAGGTTCAATCTATTTGGATCAGGATGTGATGCTTGTGGGAGTCCCCATGTCTTTTCTCTTACGCAATGTTTATGAATGCATGTTCTAGCTGTTTGCCTTCTATGTTATGATCTTGCTTTCTTTATTTGAGCAATGTCTGTTACTGTTAGGATTAAGAGTTTAGAACATGGACTTGTCCAATATTGCAGTTTCATAATCAATTGTGTTTTCATAATGTACCACTTGGTGTACTATGGAAACAAATGCTAGAATATGCATGTGTTCCTTAGGAACTCCACATATGTGTTCCACTAAAAGGTTAATTGAACATGCATGCTTTTTTACAATATGTATTGTACTCAGAAATCTTAGCACAGTACATTAGCTAGTTATGACAAGTGAAAAATTTAGGATTCCGGGGTCAATTTCTAAACTTTATTTCTATTATTTTGATAGTGGAACTTATGATATGCTACACCAGAATGAGTGTATCAGAACAAGTATGTCAAGATAAATTTTCATATCCAGCGAGGTTACCATGCAAGTTTTCTTTCTTCGGGATTTATTGTTTATCAAGCAGTAACAAGGGCAGTGATAAGACTTGTTCTGATGCGTAATATTGCCTATGGTGATACTTTTGTTTCTGTATGTGATCGATTTTCTATGTTGCATCCATTCTGATTGTCTTAACATGTATGTGCATAGATTATGCTATTTGCACATGAATATTCTTCTTGCCATCCAAATTATAGCTCAATGTGTAGTTTTGTGCATAATTCTTATTACTTGATTTTGAAATTGTAGCTCGACTTGCAATATGTCACAACTGAGCTTTGATGAGTTCGAAGACGACATCGTTGACCCAAAAAAATTGTTCTCGCTAGAAAATTACTTGGCACAACAGAATATTCTCAACAACTTTGCTACACAAATAGCCACCAATATTCATGATGCACTAGGAGCTCCACGCACTAGGCGTCGGTCAGCCCCTAGGATATATATTTACAGAAAGAGAATTTTACAACCAACTTCTCATAGCAAATTGTTTCTCTAATAATCCTACCTATACTGGTTACTACTTCCGCAAAAGGTTCCGCATGGGAAAACCCCTGTACGCATTGTTCAAGCGCTTGGTGAGTGGTCTCCCTACTTCACTCAAAGGGTAGATGCCCTCGGTCCTCCAGGTCTATCACCTTTACAGAAATGCACATCAGCCATGCATATGTTGGTGTATGGTGTACCTGCTGACAAAAAAAATGACCACATTCGACTAGGTGCATCTACGACACTCAAGTGTCTTGAAAATTTTGCTAAGGGGATCATTGCCAAGTTTGGTGGAGACTATTTGCCAAGGCAAACTGTTGAAGACATTCAAAATCTACTAGAAGTTGGCGTAGCACGTGGTTTTCCTAGTATGCTGGGAAGCATAGACTACATGAACTGGGAGTGGAAAAATTGCCCAGTTGAATGGAAGGGGTGGTTTACGCGTGGTGAATACGGTGTTCCGACCGTCATCCTTGAGGTTGTTGGATCACATGATCTATGGATATGGCATACCTTCTTTGGTGTTCCAGGATCCAACAATGACGTCAATGTGCTCAGTCAGTCACCATTGTACACTGAAGTGTTGCAAGAGAATGCTCCTAGGGTAGACTACTAATGCGGAGCATTCTAAGGTCATCCCCATGGACCTACCTACGTCTCACACGACACCACCTGGACCAATGACAAGAGCTCAAGCAAAGGCTATCGAAAATAAGGTGAACTCGCTCCTATCCGAACTACCACTTTCTTCATATGAGACATGGCTACTACCTCAAGCAGAGACCCTATGTGTGATCACGTCCTTGGAGGAAAGCCACAGGATAGCTACACCCAACAAACAAGATGGCGAGGACACCAAGTACAAGGAACAAGAAAAAGAGCTGCCAGGAAATCCCTAGCCACCGGACGACCGAGCCTCGTCGGACGTCTGACGCCTGGAAGCACCAGCCAACTAGCCGAGCCCCAGCCTGCGCACGCTCCAGTGGCCGGATGATCGACGAGGACCGAACGTCTGACACTTCCAGCGCCTGGACGACCGAGCCCCACCGGATGACCGGCACCACCATCACAGAATGAAAACATCGAAAGTATGGAAGACTTCGGACGACCGACGCTCCGGACGTCCGACGTCCACAGGACATCCGATGCCACCTGATCAGAGCCGAAACATCAGAAGTCCGACACTTACCGGACGTCCGAGCCCCCGCGAGACACCGGACGGCCGGTAACCTCGGACGTCCGACGCCTGTGTGTTGACAGCATGTTGGGCCGAAGCCCATGTACCCTTTCGTGACCCTAGGCTATATATACTCCTCCTCCTCCCTCTTATTAAGGTTAGCAATGTGATATCTCTTTTGATAGATAGAGCTTTGCTCATCCACTTGATTACTTCTCCATTGGAGTACACAACCTCTACGGAGAAGATCCCCCAAGTGGATTCAAGACCCCTCAAGACCTCCTCACGGAGAAGAACTACCGCCTCTTGTATCGTCCTTTGTTGCATTTGCATCTTGTATCACTCTTTATGTTCATGGATCTAGCATATGTATGATTGGATCTCGTCAATTTGAGTGTTTTCCCCTCGTGTTTCCCCTCGTTTTCTTCATGTTCATCGCAGGATCACCTCGAAATCGTGAAAAATCGGCCCTAGGGTTTCCACCCTACATCATCTTGGTATCATGAGCAAAGGTTGATCACAAATTTGGAGCCCCGCCTTGTTGATTTCATCCTAAATTTCGAAAATCCCCACAAAAATAGCCCCAAATTTTTTTGTGATTTGTTGGTATTGATGAAGTTTTGTTGGATTTGATCAATGGATTTGCTTTGCCATGAGTGGATCTAGCTTTCCCCCATCCTCTCCATCATTTCCATCCACAAATTCGACCAATTTTTCCCTGATTTTGCTTCCCTGCCACGAACCCTAGAAGTTCATCCCGTGCCCGAAATCGCACAGGCACCGGACGTCCGACAATCTTCGGACGTCCGACGATTACCGGTCGTTCGACCACCTCCGCACGTCTGACGTACCCTGACGAAACTGAACTTTGTCAGCCCCACCCTCCACTTTCACTTCCGCATACGCACCTCGATACCACCTTCCATACCAACACTCTGATAACTCCACTTATCAAACCACCACCGCTTTTCGCAACCACCATTGCTTACCCGCTAGCACACCGACAAATTTTGACATATTTGGTCTTTGAGAATTTGAGTTGGAGGTTTCCGTTTCCTAACGTGTTTCGGCTACTTAGGGACAGTTCGACATCGACATCACCGACGCGCATCTTCGTCATCGACATTGTCATACCATCATCCTTTCTTGCCTACACTCGAGGTACCACGAACGGTAACCTCTATATCATCTTGGTATCGTGGTATCCCATCAGTGTACATTCTTCCCATTGCATTGATAACCCCATAGCCCATTTTGCGTACCTTACCTATCGAGACTAGCCATTTGAGTATTACCAGCAAAGTTACTTGTGCACATTAGTGATCATACCTCCAATTGCATACATACCATATCATCGTGGTACATATCTTGATACCATCTCTTATGTCACAAGGTTGTCATCACATATACACAATTGCTATCTTGGTTCGTGAAGTTTTGCATGAGAAATATCCCAAAAGAGAAAGAGCCACACAAGCTTTTAAGCAGAAGGGAAAGATAAGCAAAGAGCTTTTAAGCAAGAACCATAGCATCATACTACATTAACATTTTCATACTCGGTCATCTTGGATCATATCACTGAAACACCATACATATAGCATACTTGGGATAGAAATCATTGCATTTTTGCTTAGTAGGTTGTGCACAAGTCTCGTATCCACCTATTGCGCAATCGAGCTACATCTCTCTAGCGTTGTGTAACAAGAGCATTTTCATGGATTCCACATTTTGGCTCATTGCTTGGTTGCACGACCCCATCTATCTATTCGTGCGTGCATTTCTGTGACCCACTATTTTTTATTGGTCTACTTGTTGCATTTTCACATTTGTGAATCCTTTCCAACATTATTGAGTCTCACTAACAATTGCATAAATTTTTTCCACCATCCTAACCAAGCTCCACCATAAGCTTTATTTGTGTAGGTGTGAGAAATTGACGGGAACCAGTACCAATTGTGCTATCTCCTTGTTACAACATTCCGTGATCTTTGATCCATTCTCAACATTGGTCAAGGTACATTTGGTATAGTTCTTATTTTTCTTCCACTCACCCATTTACTTGAAATGATGGATAGGCCAACTACTTCTACCGACCCACTCTTCATCGAGCAAGACGAGGAACCGAACACCTACGTCACCAAGAAGCACCTCTTCGGTGCAAAACGGGCTTTGCATCAAGAACAACAAGCATTGAGTGACTGCATCGACAATCTCGCCACCGACTTGCGACACTCTGAGCAACGTACGAGAGACTACTTCGACAACAAGCTCGATGAACAAAACAAGAGAACAATGCAAGAATGGACAAGATTCGTGCCTTGTTAGTCAACTGCTCTTCTACCACTTCGTCCTACTTAAGGTGGAGCCACTGGAGTCGACATTCCTCTGACAACTCAAGTACAACGATGTCGAACACTCTTCGTCGAGCCGCGCACCAAAACTGTCAAGCAAACCGCAATCCTCTACACATAACCGATCCTCAAGAGCAACTTGTAGTCCAAGAACATCGACATCGTCAAAATCAAGCTACCTTTGCGCAAGCACAAGAAAGGCAACGTCAACGCCAACAAGAGGAAGAGCAAGCGCGCCAACACCAAGACAAACAAGATGCCAAGGCACAACATCAACAACAACAATGGCGTGAAGCTCAAGCAATTGAGGCGCAACATGCCCTTCGAGAGACAAGTCGCGTTGTAGTCGCACACAACCGTCATATATACTCGTGAGCAAGAAGAAGCGCTTCACGATGAAGTCCAAGAGAGGAACTGTCAAGCACGATTACACCGACAAGTTACACAAGCTCCTCGACAAGAACCCCAAGTTCACCAAGAGCAACAAGACAACGGGAATCCTCCATGCGAAGAGCAACATTAGGTTGACAACCCTCCATGTCAAGGGCGTCATCATCCCCGACCCCAACACAATGAAGAGCGACGCTATGGCAAACTCAAGTTCACCAGAAGCAATGATCCCGAAGAGTACATTTCATGGGCACTGAAGGTTGACAAGATCTTTTGTTTATACAACTATGATGAAGAGAAGAAGATCGCCATGGCATCCCTTGAGTTCCAAGACTATGTCCTCATTTGGTGGGAGCAAGTCATTGATCGACGAGAAGCAAGAGGTGAACCATCCATCACAACATGGGATCAAATGAAGGATGTCATGAGAGCGTGCTCTATACCAACATACTATAACCACGACCTCTTCAAGCGACTACAACTACTCAAGCAAGGAACAAAGAGCATTGAAGAGTACTACAAGGAAATGGAGATTGCCATGATACAAGCTAATGTCACGGAAGATGATGAGCAAACTATGGAACATTTCTTGAATGGCCTCAATCACCCTATCAAGAAGATCGCCGACTTCCAACCTTACTCCAACCTCATCGAGCTAGTGCATCAAGCCACCAAGGCGGAGCAACAAGTACAAGATGACTTCAAGTATGCCAAGTACTCTTCCAAGACATATGGCTCCTACAACCAAGCTTCAAAGACTCCACCGCCTTCTACCTCAATCAAACCTTCTACAAACAACAGCGACAAGTCAAATTCCAAGAAAACTTCGACAACCTCAAGTCGTCCTCCTACTACAAGTAACTTCAAGCCGGGAGCTTCATCATCTACAACTCCACCGGACGAGACCATCAAGACAAGTTCCTTCAAATGTTTCACATGTGGCGGCCGAGGCCACAAGTCCTTTGAGTGTACCAGTAAGCGCACCATGATCCTCAACAAGAAAGGAACATATGACTCCATGAGTGAAGAGGTGATGGAAACCCTTGAGCAAGTGGCCATGCACCGGCGTGTGAATGAGGATGAAGATGATCAAGTCTTTTGTGATGAAGATTCGAGCCCTGCTCTCATTATTTCCAAAGTCTTGACACTTCAACATCATCAAGACGAAGACCAAAGATGTCATATCTTCCATACCAAGGTGGGCATCAACGGAAGGTCTGTGAAGGTCATCATCGATGGAGGAAGTTGCCATAAATTGGAAAGTGAAGAACTATGCTCCAAGCTCCAATTGGTCAAGATGAATCATCCCCACCCCTACAAGGTCCAATGGCTTAGCGACTCCGGCACTATTCAAGTGGAGCATATGGTGCAAGTTTGCTTTAAGATAGGAGCATACGAAGACATTTTGGAGTGTGATGTCGTTCCGATGTCCGTTTGCCATCTCCTTCTTGGACGACCATGGCAATTCGATCGAGCCGTCATCCACAATGGGCGTACGAATCACTATAGCTTCAAGATGAAGGGAAAGGAGTACGTACTACGACCTATGTTACCAAGTCAAGTGATCGCCGACAAGCAAGCCACCCATCATGGAGAGAATAGTGAGAGAGCGAACCACCCAAAAGAGAGTGAGCGCCAAAAGCCCAAATTGAGTGCCTCCATGATGAGCGACAAGAAAAACCTAGTGCTATTCGCTACCAAAAGTGAGATGAGAGAAGTGTGTGAGAACCCATCAAGTGTCATGCATTATGTCCTTTTGTGCAAGGACAAGGCACCCAAAACTAACACCTGTCACAAAGTGTTATCTTCTCTATTGTAGGAATTCCAAGATGTATTCCCCGACGAGCTACCTCCGAGTCTACCTCCCCTTCGAGGCATCGAACACTGCATCGATCTCATCCACGGAGCACCCCTTCCTAACAAGGCACCATAGCGCGTCAGTCCCGAAGAAACAAAAGAGATCCAATGGCAAGTACAATAACTCATCGACAACGGACATGTACGAGAAATCTTAAGCCCATGTGTCGTACCGATAATCCTTGTTCTCAAGAAAGATGGTACATATCGCATGTGTTCCAATTGTCGTCCTATCAATGCTATCACCATTTGTTATCGCTACCCCATTCCACGCCTTGGTGATATGTTAGATGAGCTTAGCGGAGTCACCATTTTCTCTAAGATTAATCTTAAGAGTGGCTATTACCAAATTCGCATCCAAGAGGGTGATGAATGGAAAACCGTTTTCAAAACCAAGTTTGGCTTGTATGAATGGTTGGTCATGCCTATGGGTTTATCTGAAGCACCCAGCACCTTTATGCGTGTGATGCATTTTGTTCTTCGCCCATACATTGGCGTATTTGTTGTGGTCTACTTTGACGATATTCTTGTATTTAGCAAATCTCTCAAAGATCATGTCACCCATCTTAGAACCGTGTTGCAAACTCTTAGAAAAGAGCGCCTTTATGCTAATATGGACAAATGCCTTTTTGGTGTTGATAAGCTCGTTTTCTTGGGTTTCGTTGTGTCTTCTAAGGGTGTTCATGTAGATGAATCTAAGATCAATGCTATTAAAACTTGGCCCCAACCAACCAACTTGCAACAAGTGCGTAGTTTTCTTGGCTTAGCAGTTTTCTATCGTAGATTTGTGAAGGATTTTAGAACCATTGCTTTACCTTTACATGCCTTGAGTAAGAAGAATGCACTTTTGTTTGGGGACCATCCCAAGATACCGCATTCAATGAGCTTAAGAATTTTCTTATGCATGCCCCTTTGCTTGCATTACCCAACTTTGGTAAACCATTTGAGATACATTGCGATGCTAGCGGTTGCGGCATAAGACGTGTGCTGATGAAAGAGAAGCACCCCATAGCTTACTTTAGTGAAAAACTTTCCGGAGTGCATCTTAACTATCCCATCTATTACAAAGAGCTATACGCTTTAGTGCGAGTCTTGCATGTTTGGGAGCATTATCTCCGCCCTCATGAGTTCATTCTTCACACGGATCATGAAACACTTAAGTACCTTAAGGGTCAAACTAAGTTGAACAAGCGTCATCTAAGTGGAGTGAATCCATTGAGTCTTTTCCTTATGTCATCAAGTATATCAAAGGCAAAGAGAATGTTGTGGCGGATGCGCTTTCTCGTAGATGCATGCTTGTTGCCCAACTTGAATTGAACGGCATTAGCTTTGACCACATAAAAGACTTGTATGCGCATGATCCTACTTTAGCTATTCCTTATGCCAAATGTTTGACGCATACATCTTGGGAATGCTATTACATCAAAGATGATTATCTTGTGAGAGCTAACAAACTATGTATTCTCGAGTCTTCTCTTCGTTTGTTACTTCTGCAAGAATCTCATGGAGGAGACTTATGGGACACTTTGGGTGATACAAGACCTTTGCTACTCTCTCAAAGAACTTCTTATGGTCCAAGATGTTCCGCGACGTCTCACATTTCACCAACTGACGCTCTACAAGTCGCAAAGCTAAGTCTAAAGCTCAATCCCGTGGTCTCTATATGCCACTTCCAATTCCATATCACCCATGGGAAGATATTAGTATGGACTTTGTGCTTAGTTTGCCTCGAAATCGAAATGGCAAAGTTTTTGTGTTTGTTGTTGTGGACCGATTCTCTAAAATGGCACATTTCATACCATGCAACAAGATAGACGATGCTTCACATGTTGCCAATCTCTTTTGTAGGGAAATCTTGTGTCTACATGGAGTGCCAAAGACGATTGTCTCGGACCGCGACGTCAATTTTCTAAGCTACTTCTGGAAGACCTTATGCGCCAAGCTTGAAACCAAGCTCTTGTTCTCTTCAGCATACCATCCCCAAACCGACGGCCAAATGAAGGTCACGAATCGGATGCTATCTATGCTCCTACGCGTGTTGATCAAGAAGAACATCAAAGAGTGGGAGGAGTGTCTACCCATCGCCGAGTACGCCTACAATCGAGCACGACACTCTACTACCGGCAAGTCCCCCTTCGAGGTCGTCTACGGCTTCAACCCATTGTCCCCATTGGACATTCTCCCTCTACCACTCCAAGAGCGCATCAACATGGACGCAAGTGCACGAGCGAGCTACCTGAAGAAGATGCATGAAGATACAAGGCACACCATCAAGCGCCAAGTACAATGACTTGCGACTAAGATCAACATCAACAAGCAACCCATGATATTCAATATTGGAGATCTTGTACGGCTACACCTTCACAAGGAACGCTTCTCCAATGAATGCAAGTCCAAGCTACGACCACGAGCCGATGGACCCTTCAAGGTGCTCGAGCACTACAACAACAATGCGTACAAGATCGACTTACCACGTAACAAGTACTCCGTGAGCGATATCTTTAATGTCAAAGATCTCTCTCCCTACCATGGTGGTGAGGCTTTCGATCTGAGGTCGGATCTTTCCTAGGGGGGAGATGATGCGGAGCATCCTAAGGTCATCCCCATGGACCTATCTACGTCTCTCACGACACCACTTGGACCAATGACAAGAGCTCGAGCAAAGGCTATCGAAGATAAGGTGAACTCGCTCCTCTCTGAACTACCACTTTATTCATATGAGACATGGCTACTACCTCAAGTGGAGACCCTATGTGTGATCAGGTACTTGGAGGAAAGCCACGGGACAGCTACACCCAACGGACAAGACGGCAAGGACACCAAGTACAAGGAACAAGAAAAAGAGCTGCCAGGAAATCCCCAGCCATCGGACAACCGAGCCTCGTCAGATGTTCGACGCCAGGAAGCACTAGCCAGCTAGCCGAGCCCCAGCCTACGCATGCTCCAGCGGCCGGACAACCGAAGAGGAACGGACGTCCGACACTTCCAGCGCCCGGACGATCAAGCCCCACCGGATGACCGACAACACCATCATAGGACGAAAACGTCGGAAGTATGGAAGCCTCCGGACGACCTATGCTCCAACGTCCAACATCCACCGGACATCCGACGCCACCTGATCAGAGCCGAAACATCGGAGGTCTGACACTTACCGGACGTCCGAGCCCCCGCAAGACACCAGACGTCCGGTGACTATCGTACGTCCGACGCCTGTGTGTTGACAGCGTGTTGGGCCGAAGCCCATGTACCCTTTCATGACCCTGGGCTATATATACTCTTCCTCCTCCCTCTTATTGGGGTTAGCAATGTGATAGCTCATTTGAGAGATAGAGCTTTGCTCATCCACTTGATTACTTCTCCATTGGAGTTCACGACCACTACGGAGAAGATCCCCCAAGTGGATTCAAGACCCCTCACGGGAGGACCCCTCAAGACCTCCTCACGGAGAAGAACTACCGCCTCTTGTATCACCCTTTGTTGCGTTTGCATCTTATATCACTCTTTATGTTCATGGATCTAGCATATGTGTCATTGGATCTCGTCAATTTGAGTGTTTTCCCCTCGTTTTCTTCGTGTTCATCATAGGATCACCTCCAAATCATGAAAGATCGGCCCTAGGGTTTCCACCCTACATCAACTATTATGTCAATGAGCAACAATACAAGAAGGGATATTATCTTGCAGATGGAATATATCCAGAGTGGGCTGTTTTTGTGAAAACCATCCCATTGGCTCAAACTGAAAAAGACAAGTTATTTGCGAAGAGACAAGAAGGTGCGATAAAGGATGTTGAACGTGCATTTGGAGTTCTACAACAACGCTTCAAAATTGTGGCAGAACCATCACGACTTTGGGATCAAATAGATATCTGCAACATAATGAAAGCATGTGTGATCATGCGCAACATGATACTCGAAGATGAGAAGGGCGTGGAGTTATACCTTTTTATTTGAATGAAACTTTGGAAACATCTACTGCTCTGCCTCTGACAACAATTAGTGGGTCTAGACCGTTATTCGCCGATGTGATAAGAATAGATGTTGATATACGTGAACTGTCCATGCACAATCAGCTCAAACATGATTTGGTTGAGCATATTTGGAGAAAATTCAGTGAAGATACAAACAATTAGTTGTACTTTAAATTACTTTTGTTGCTTCAGTGAACAACTATATTTGTGTGTGTGTGTGTGTGCGAGAGAGAGAGAGAGAGAGAGAGAGAGAGAGAGACCAAAGTCATTCAAGCTTCACCTTGCCAGACAATCACCAGCTTGGTTTTCAATATCCAATGTTCTGTACGCAGCCACCGCCACCGCCACCACCAGCCAATCACCACCCTCTCCCATCGACATCTATTCCGAGGACCACAACTCCATCCAACAACCGAAAATGGAACCCGATGATGAAGATAGACAAAGGCTATATTATACAAAAGACGAGGGCATCAGATTGGTAAGCCCCCCCCCCCCTCCAAATCCTCGCATTCTTGTCATGTGAACATTGAAGATATCTCATGGCATTCTATCTAAGAATTTATTTAGGTTGGATTCTCCTATTTTTATACTCCATCACATGCATCTTGTCTTTTGTTTAGTCAAATGCAACCTTACGCTTCATTCCATTGTGCAGGTGAGTACTTGGTTGCGCAACTCTGTGAATCCTATCGATGGTAATGCAAAGAAGGCAGAATACTGCTGGAAGGAGGTTGTTGCTACATACAACAACACAATTGAGAGTGACCGACAGAGGGATGTGAAGCACCTCAAGAACCATTGGTACAAAACAACAAAGAAGGTAACCTATTTCAATGGATGCTACAACCAGATTAGAGACACCCATGCAAGTGGATGGTGTGATAAACAACTCATGTAGCAAGCTCTGGAACTGTACCACAGCCGCCATGGACAGCAGTTCGTGTATGTGCATTGGTGGGAAGCTGTGCGGGAGAGCCAAAAGTGGAAGATTCATGTGTACACAAAAGGGGATGGAACAAACAGGACAACACGAGTACCAACTGAGAATGCTCAGCAACCTCCAGGTCGCAAGGGTGCCAAGAAAGCTAGGGGAAAAGATAAGGAAGCCACTACTGAGGTCAATATCATGAAAGAACATACTGGTGCTTTTCTACAAGCAAGCTGACGTTAAAGTGCAAAATGAAGGGATAATGGAATTGCAGAGTCGACTATCTGCTCAGAAGGTAGAAGCTAGTTGACTTGCATATGGGTCTGCAAAGGAGAGGATAGTGGCTAAGCTGGTAGAGGAAAGAATCAAACTGTTTGACAAGTTCACAGAGATGTTGAATGCTGAGACTACACGAATTAACCATGGGCAACGAAAATGCATATGAAGGCTGTCACGAGATTGGGGATCAACTCTTCGGGGAGGAATAGAAGGTATGTAGTTCACTTTCTTCGGGACCCTTTGTTTGTCTCCCTTCACTACACACACATGAATATTTGTTTTCCTGCAGTTTAGTTCATGGGAATTGCTTATGTGAGTTGGCACTTTCGGGTCAAGCCACGCCATACATGGCTGAATAAATTCGTTGGGTCAATATATCAAGCAAATAAAACATGTTGCTCTTATTATGTTGCCTTTGAGCATGATTTTCCTCTGTTCTCCTCCTTGATTCATGTCATATTCTTTATTAGTAGATTCCAGTTTCAAAAGAACCACACTAATCAATGGCTATTGCCTTTGAACATGATCTTCCCTCTGCCATTCTATTGTTAGTATTCCATTTCTTGCTTTCTACTTAATCACTAGTTTTTACTTCTGCATTCTTCTTTTTGTGAATGTTGTGACTGAGAATACTGACAAATTCAATGTTGCAAATGAAACTTCAATTGTCGATGTTTCATCTCATGTTCAAGTCAAATAATTTCATGGTATACATGTATGAAAGCTAGCATCTTTACTCCACTATAACAGTCGATAGGCCCATTTTCTGAGTTCGCCCCGTGCCCCCTAGAAGAACAGGACCAGCCCTGCCTGCTTGTTATTGTAGACTAAATCAGTGTCTTGTTTCTTATGTAGATGTCGTACAGATATGTGCATCAAAAGAGGGGTTCATGTGCAAGGAAGCATTGAAGATGTGAGACAATCTTTTTTTGGAATGAGAA
The DNA here is from genome assembly GCA_963921465.1 of Triticum timopheevii. NCBI lineage: Eukaryota > Viridiplantae > Streptophyta > Magnoliopsida > Poales > Poaceae > Triticum > Triticum timopheevii. The sequence goes on along the minus strand of OY997266.1, from coordinate 236,068,889 downwards.
GGTTCAGAGGATACACCAACAAATTCAGTTTGAACTTCTAAATTTGATACGAGTGTTTACAAATCTTCCATTTATGAGTATTTGGAAACCTTTACATTATTTTATTACTGTGGAATTATTTAGTGTCATGGACAAGACATACTTGCTACTGTTTGGATATCAACATTGCTGATTTTTGTATGGAAATCAAGTTTTTCGATAACTTTCAATATGCAAGCTTGTTGATATCGTTGATTCAAATGGTTGCTTGTATTGTTTAAGTGTAGTGGAGATTTCATGTGTTGGAAAGTATGTGAGAGAGAAAAAATAAGATGATGACATCACATAGAGTAGCTTTCATTGGGTGATTACGGCACACACAAGTAGCTTCATTGAAATTTATCTATGTGGATGGTCGGGGCAGCACCAAAGTGCTGCCTCCATTTTACATGCCCTAAGACCCCCGCTCATGTACTGCTGGGCCATGGCATCTGTGAGACTAAAAAGGCTCCTGGGCCTGTGTGCCAGCTGTGACTAACGAATACCTATTCATAAATGACTGCAACATTTTTTTTTGAAACGGAGGCAAAAGATTTGCCTCATATATTAAATGAGGAGGAGAGAGAGTTTGTTACAACACACATCCAAGTTACAGCATGACAATTATTCTCGCAATAAAAAAGACCCTAGTTTCTTTGCCCCAACTTTGATCCAAAGGTTTGTCTCGTCTTCAATGATGTTGAGCAAGATTTGCGGAGGTGCGCTTTTTTGCCTAAACACTCTTGCGTTGCGCTCATTCCAGATGACCCATGACACTAGCAAGGTAATCGATGCCTTTGCTTTTCTGTCGGTGGTGCCGGTGGTGCATGTGCTCGCCCACCAGGCATGAACAGAGTCTCGCCCACCAGGCATGAACAGAGTCAAACAGGTGTCATGTGGACGTGTCCAAAATGACTGCAACATGGCTTATACACGTGCACATACTTCTGTGGCATTGATCCTCATGGAGACCAGCGACCAGTGTCAGCTGCGCGCGAAATCACTAATTCATTTTTCACGATATCACTTACCACCACAAATCAAGAACAAATGTAATGCTGTAAACACTAAGCAACACTGTTGAAATGTAGTATCTCTGATTGTATAAATGGACTTTCTCAAAACAAAACAAAAAAGTTGTACAAATGGAGAATTGGGATTCGCCTCGAGTAAAAGGAATCAAATGAATGGCCAGGACAGACTTCTATTATGTGACATACAACAAACTCTTCAAAGGCAGGAGAACATAAGCGATGCTCTAATTGTCTAAAATTTTACGCACCTGTGTGGCAAGAGATAATGCATTTACGCGACCACATCAGAGAAAATAATCAGGCAAAATTATACAGCTTCACTTCACACAAATTGCCGCTTCATCAACCCAAACAAATGTTTGGGCCTTAGGCGTTACCTCGCAAAGTTTTCAGATGTCGTTTGGCAACTCTGTTTGAAACCAAACCTCGGCTATCCACAACCGTTTCTGATTGCACTCATCCAATTATTTGCATTAGCTTCGTTCCGGCGGGACCAATTTGAGGCTGCGCATCCACTCGCAAAAGCTAGGGTCATCAAAGTGGATGAAGCTGCTCTTTAGCCTGGCCCTCAGTTCAGGAGCAAGGGTCCGTAGCTGAGGAAATCTCGACTCCTGAAACATGCAAATGTGCTCATGTTAACAATTACAGCCTTGCTCACGATTCTGTTTATCAGTGACCATGAATCTAGCTGCCGTAAGAACCATCAGCGAAATAACCCAGCAGCGATGAATGCAGGCGAACCAGAATGTCACTGCTAAGGTTAAGAGAATCATTACCTGCTCATAAGTAGGGTCCTTGTGAGCTGGGATCAGGCGTGAGACCAAGTATCTAGCCTGAGAGCTCCCTTCCTGCACCAGAACACCGACGGAAAAAAAAAAGATAGTGAGCAAACCAAAGCATTTACCTTGTGCAAGTCGTGTTTCATGATAGTTGCACAGTTAATGAATTTTGTCAGACTGATTTGAAATCTAACAACACATGGGCTATATATGATATGATACTATGATGATAGCAAAGGCATGAGCAGAAGAGTTGATAAGAGAAAAGGAAGGAAAGCAGTTTAAATTTTGGAAATCAAAGTCAAGGTTGGGAACAGGGAAACTGACTCTGAATGAAAGTATCCTGGGAGCTGGAAAACGGAGTTCACTTAGCTCTTCTGCCAGCGTACGACATGCTGCCAAAGCTGCTGCAGTTTGTCCTTCTTGGGTTGCTAGTTCAGCACCCTGAAGACACACAGTAAGAAAGTGCAACTCAGGAAATATTACTCTTTGCTAGCATTATGATGAATAACCAAAATAGCCATTGCATAATGATAATTCAACATATTAATATGTTAAGTAAATCAGCAAAATATGACATCTTCCTGCCGCCCTAGTATATCAAGTACTACCTCTGTACCAAAATATAAGACGTTTTTGTAGGTTAAACTAGCTTACAAAAACGTGTTATAGTTTGATACAGAGGGAGTATTAGCATCATTTACACACATACATTCATGAGATCTCTATATTCGTTCTAACCACCAACTGGCCTCTATTGAAAATTTAATAGTTCCAACGAATTCACCTTTCAAACTCGATTCACTCTATTTCTTGCAAAATCTTATGATTATTACATAAACTCACAATCCGGGTAACAAGTTAGTTTTTGCAAACATGATACTGCTAAAATCCCATGCTTCATTTCTTTCCTTGCAAAAAGAAAGTCACCTTCTGTTCAAATATCCCTCTGTTCCATAATGTAGTGCGTATAATTTTTGGAAATGTCAAACCTCACACTTTGAGCAGTAGCAATCAAGAACAAAGTCATATTCAACAGCTACAATTCCGAAGCCAAAACATTTAATCCAAAAGACAACACCAGTGAAAAAAATATTATGTCAAGAATGTTGAAAACAAAGGTGAATGGAGTAAGTTTAATATGCAGCTACAGCACTGAGATAATGTGGTAAAGAGACAGACCATACAGGTGACTCCCTTATTGAGAGTGGGGAGGGAGAGAGAGAAGATAGGAGGTGACTTACCAACCAGATGAAAATATCTGTTCCATGATCCAGTACCACTGCACAATTAGATTGCATGGTCAGATCATATGCTGGCAGCTCCTCAAATGTGCCACCTTCTCGATGCATTATACAACGAGGTGCAAGCATACGGAGCGAGAGGTCAAATGATGCATTCAAGAACAAACACCTCAGAACTGATCTTTCATCTTCATGTCCTATTATGCTACCTAAGAGTGGCCCCCTTCTCAAATGAAACAAACACTCAGGGAGTGATGACAGCTCTTTTGGGAACCGATAAAGCTTTGATTTTGGAACCTGGGTACCAAATTTGAGAGCTATGTCCTTAATTCTTTCATCAATTGTGAGCCTCATGTCAAAAGCATCGGAGGCAGTCTTGGCGCGCAAGACAGTTCTCTTACCAATGATTACTGAAGCTACATCTTCTTGCACACTTGAAAGATATGCAGACAAACCATCAACCGTTTGCAGCCTGCTAGTGATCACCCTTGTGCTTTCTGTTTGATACATATTAGAGTAACGGACTGCAAACTGGAAGTAAATGAAATCATTCCTGATATCCGCCTTTGTCTCCAAAGACACGGAAAAACTCTGTGTCCCCTCAACACTATGCATCTGGATACAAAATGAAGTGTCATGCTTGAATGTTTCATGAGAATCAGGAGAAGCCTCTTCGCCAGGTCCAATTACTTGAGTGACAAGCATGCCATCTGAACATCTAATCTCAAATAAGCCATGAGAGCCAGTTGCTTTAGTTGACGCCCTCTGCAAGTTGACACCAAAGGCCTCTCCAAAATCATCATGAAGTAAAAGCACACCACCAGAACACTTCGCCAGTGGCTGTAGGACAGGAACCCTCACAGGGCATGTTCCAGCACAAAGAATGTCAACGATGGTACTGTGTCTCCGTGCTTCATGACCAAGACTCTCCATGTACTTCATAGCTGTCTTCTCCAGGTAAGCATAGTTTGGGTGTTGAACAGAATGAGGTGTAGATCCTGGTCCAAACGTGTTGGGGCCACCAGCACACACCAAGATCCTGCAGTTGCCTCCTGATCTCTTGATGATTCCACGAGACAACTCCGCTGACGGCCCTTGAATAATACCAAGGGCAACCTCCACCGCTGCACCAAGGCATCGGTCCCTCGATACTTCCGCCACACTAAACTGATAGGGTCTCAGGGATGAGAATATTGTGTGTGCAACAGGCAGCGAAGCATGTATAGGAGACAAATACACCCCTGTCCCATAGATTAGCACCTTCAATGACTCTTGGGCAAGCGACTTACTACCGGGTAGCACATCTGCTGACACTGCCGCACCTTCCGAAAAATCATACACAGAGACAGTTCTACCAAAGGAGATGATTCCAATCCTTGCTGTAGGAGGGAGTGAATCCACAAATGCATGCAAGGAGCCCTGTAGATGCTGCAGGTGCGCCTCATCAAGACACTCATCTATGAGAATAAAAATGGGACCAGAGACCCTCAAGACAGGCACCGGGATCAAGCCTGGCCGCCTACTCCCTGGATGCACATAATCGACAGTCGAGGACACGAGCTCTGGCCACTGAACCAGGTCCTGCTTGCTGGAGACCACAAATTCCCCCTCACTGCTGTTCAGCTTTTTGCAAATGACACACTGCCATTGCCCAGAGCCAATCAACACGTCACAGTACAAATTCACATAAGCCCCACAGTTCAGGCACCGGCGGGGATCACGCTCCAAGGCTTCGGGACCTGGCAGTACCTCCCTCCCTGGTGAAACAAGGGCTCCGAACCCCAAGCTAGGGGCATTCAGCAGTTTCTTCTGCTTCAGGACCTGCAAGTGAAAAACACCAACTAAATGACAAGCTGGAGAATTTGCACATGTCTATGCACTAAACACGATTCGCATCTAAAAACCAAGCGTAATTCACAACTCAACTAGTAGTGTAATCGTGTAAGATCCAAATGGTAACGTACTTATGCGCATGCATAATTGAGTTATAGGAGATGTGCGGACATTACTGCGGTAAGGAAAGAGCGACGCGTACCTTGCGGGCAGAGAAGAGGACGTATGGGGAGTCGATGCTGGAGTCCTCCAGAGACGGCGCCACAGAGGGCACGTGGCTGTGAGGGGTGGCCGCGCCGTTCATGGTGTGCGGCGCGGAGGATGTGGGGAGGGAGACGGAGGACGATGAGGAGGCGGTGCGGGAGGCGAAGGGTACCGCCTGAGGGGAGATCGGGGTGGTGCGGAATGGCACGGCGGCGGGGCGCAGCGGCGAGGAGAAGACGGGCGGGCCCGGTGGCGTGCTGAAGTGCGCGGGGCTGGGGACGGTGGGGCTGCCCCGCAAGGACGTCGAGGAGAGAGCGCTCGGAGGGGTGAAGATCGCCGGGAACGGAGGAGATGCGTGCGCCGCCTGAGGCTGCGGCGGCGTCTCCTCCATGCTGCCGGCCTTATTGGGGATCGGAGGGGAGCAGCGAAAGGGAAACGCGGATCTAAACTGGGAGAAATCCTGAGAAGTACGGCAGCACACACCAATCTGTGTGTTTATCGGGGATGTGTCAACAGTTTTTTTGTCGATGTCATATTGGCTGGATCGCGGCTTCCTATTGGCTGGCGCCCTTCCACAATGGCAACTCCGTTGGGGAAGATGGGTCATCTCTCCAATGTAAAGTAGGCCACTGGCTGATTCTTAAGCTAATTCATGAATGCGGATGCACTGAATTCAGTTTTGAATTCTTATTGTGCTGCCTCGTGGTAAATGGTGGGCGCTGAAAGATCTAGTATATTTTCCCAAAAAGTACCACATGTGTACATGTGGCATGAAGTAACACCGTTCTGACGTTTTTACAACTAAAATTGTCATTTGAGAAAAAAAACGAAATAAAAAAAACTGAAACTTGCCAACAAATAGAAAGTTGCCATGCTTCACAATTAAAGTTGCCATCATCGGTTAACTAAAGTTGCCATCCAAAAACGTCAGGGCGGAATTGTTTCGTTCCACACGTGTGTCACTTATCAGGGTCCTATATTTTTAGTCCCAACACAAAAGTGGAAGACAAAGCACAAGTTTGTACTATCCTGAATATATGATTGAAGCCCTCATTGACAAATCTCTACTCTTAATGGAGCAGTTGGTGAATAGTCTCCGCGGTTTATTTTCGCTGGTTTATTTTCGTCATCCTCCACCACCGTTTTTTTTTCGTCATCATCCCATCTTTGCCAAAAAACCTTTGCGAAAAAACCCTCGAGCCCCGAGCAGATCGATCTCCCCCGCCGCCCAGAACTTCTCACTGAAAGGATTTGTGGAAGCGTTCCTACTCCCTCGAGGGGAGCCGCGTCTCATATATATTGATGTGGGCAGAAGCCTTGCCTTGGCGTACAAGAGAGGGTACAAGAGATCGAGTAGAACAAGGAATAGGAAGGGAGTTTGAGATTACTACGGGATACAGATATTCTCTCTAACACCCTCCCTTAATCTCAACTATCCTAAATTAAGATTACTCTTGAACTCCTCAAATGGTCTTGCTGATAATGCCTTTGTAAAACCGTCTGCTACTTGATCTTTGGAGGGAATAAACCGTATCTCAAGTTTCTTTGCTGCAACTCTTTCTCGCACAAAGTGAAAGTCAATCTCTATGTGCTTTGTTCTTGCATGAAATACTGGATTTGCAGACAAATATGTTGCTCCCAAGTTATCACACCATAAACATGAGATACGATTCTTCTTGATTCCCAATTCCTCAAGAAGTGACTCAACCCAAATGATCTCAACAGTTGCATTCGCCAAGGACTTGTATTCTGCTTATGTGCTTGACCGTGACATAGTGGCTTGCTTTCTAGCACTCCAAGAAACAAGATTAGACCCAAAGAATACTGCAAAACCTCCAGTTGATCTTCTATCATCACTGCATCCTGCCCAGTCAGCATCAGAGAATGCACTCACAAGAGAGGAATTAGGACGTTTGAAATGAAGTCCTATTCCCATAGTATGCTTCACATATCTTACAATTCTCTTAACAGTTGACCAATGTGCAGAAGTAGGTGCATGCAGATATTGACAAACCTTGTTGACAGCAAACGAGATATCTGGACGTGTGAGAGTTAGATATTGTAATGCTCCCACAGTACTCCTATACCTTGTGCTCTCCTCCTCCTGAAGTGGCACACCCTCATATGCTAAGAGTTTTTCTGAGGAAGATAAAAGTGTAGGAACTGGCTTACAGTCTTTCATTCCCATGCGAGACAGAAGCTCAATGATGTATTTCTCCTGATTTAACACAATACCATCTTGAGTTTTCTTGACTTCAATACCGAGAAAGAAATGTAAGTCACCTAGATCCTTCAGGGCAAACTCTGAGCTCAAATCATGCAGGAGTGCATCAGTAGCATTTTGTGAAGAACTTGCAACTATGATATCATCAACATATATATGCACAAAAATGACCACTCCAGCCTTGTTATAAATAAACAAAGATGTATCAGCCTTGGAGGCAATGAAGCCAAGATATTTCAACTGTAAGCTCAATCTGGAATACCATGCTCTGGGTGCTTGTTTCAAACCATAGATTGCTTTATCAAGCTTGCAAACATGTTGTGGTAACTTCTCATCCTCATAACCAGGTGGTTGTCTCATAAACACTTCCTCTTCCAGAATACCATGCAAAAACGCATTCTGTACATCTAGCTGTCGTAGGCTCCAACCCCTGGATACAGCAATGGCTAGCACAAGTCTGATAGTTGCAGCTTTCACAATAGGACTAAAGGTGTCCTCATAATCAATACCATAACATTGTTTAAAGCCCTTTGCAACTAGACGTGCCTTGTACCTGTCAATGGAGCCATCTGCCTTCTTTTTGATTCTGTATACCCATTTTCAATCGATGATATTTTTACCTTTCTGATTTGGTACAAGATGCCATGTCTTGTTCCTCATAAGTGCAGAGTATTCCTCATCCATTGCCTTCTTCCACTTTGGATCATCAAGTGCACTACTCAATGTTGTTGGTTCTCCTGAAATACACAACATTTCATATGGTATAGTTCCATCTTTTCTTATTTTAGGATTTCGTACCTTTTTGTAGCCGGGTCATAACTCGCGAAGAAGCTGGCTGGATCACAGGAACATTTGCCGCAGAAGATCCTGAAGAATCTGCTGCATGCGCTGACACAGATGGATTTGTCGCCTCCTGCGCAGAGGATCCCGTAGTATCTGATGTAGCTGTTGGTGTGGCCGCCTCCTCTGACTGCACACGGGTGCCAACCGCCCGAGCCGGCACAGAAGATCCCTCACCCGACCGCGATTGCAGGCGCACGCTGGGCGAGGGGGATCCGGCCCCGCGACTGGCCCCGCGGCGCACACTGGGCGAGGGGGATCCGGCCCCGCGACTGGCCCCGCCTAGCGCTGATGTGGCAGCACGGGAGTGGCCCTCCCTCGAATCTGCGCTGCGGCTGATTGGGGCGCGATCCGAGGCTGATTTCCTCGCGTGATCCGAGGTTTGCAGGCGTACAGGAGTTGCAGGAGCCGCCGAATCAACCTCGCCATCTGTGCGAGGTTCGTCTTCTTCCTCAGCATGAAATATAAGATCATCTTGAGCTATATTTTCGAAATTTTGATCATTTTGAGCACCGTTTTCACCAGGGACCTGCACAGGCAACAAAGAAGGACCAGTACCGGCAGAGATATCATCACTTTGATTAGTACAACTGTCGCCCCCATGATCAAAAGACCGAAGATGTGGAGGAAGAAGAAGAATTTCCTTGTGGAGAAGTGCACCGGCATTGGGATGAAGAGAAGCAAACAGAAACACGGACTCATCAAAGACAACATCTCTGGATATATAGACCCTACCAGTAGGAACATCAAGGCATTTAACCCCTTTATGCATGGGACTATAGCCTAAGAAGACACATTTTTTTGAGCGAAAAGCGAGTTTGCGTGTGTTGTAGGGTCTAAGGTTGGGCCAACATGCACAACCGAAAACACGAAGAGATGTGTAGTTAGGTGTAACACCAAGGAGTCGTGTAATGGGTGTTTCAAGTTTGATGACTTTACTTGGAAGCAAGTTGATGAGATATGTGGCAGTTAAGAATGCTTCATCCCAGAATTTGAGTGGCATTGATGCGTTTGCTAGCAATGCCGGCCCCATATCAACTATGTGACGATGCTTTCTTTCAGCGGATCCGTTTTGTTGGTGAGCATGAGGACAAGAGACATGATATGATATACCAAGTTTTTGGAAGAAAGAATTCAATTTTTCATACTCACCACCCCAGTCACTTTGCATGGCAATGATCTTAGAGTTCAGTTTACGTTCAACAAGATTTTGGAAATTGATAAAGACTTGGAATACATTAGACCGTTTCTTTAACAAGTAAATCCAAGTAAATCTACTATAGTCATCAATAAAGCTTACATAATAAGAAAATCTACCAACTGAGGTAGGAGCTGGCCCCCATACGTCTGAAAATATAAGTTGAAGAGGAGTAGTGGACACACTAGTAGAGATGGGGTAAGGTAATTGATGACTTTTTGCTTGTTGACACGGATCACAAACTGACTCAGCACTATTCTCATAAGAGAGTTTATTTTTGCTAAGAACATATTTAACTATGACTGAAGATGGATGACCTAAACGACTATGCCACCTTGATGATGATGGCTTGGTGACAATGTTTGCTTGCTTGTTGGACCAGGAAGATGATGATGATGATATGAGTGGGTAGAGGCCTCCCACGCACCGTCCTCTAAGAATGACTCTCCTTGTTCTCAAATCCTTAACCAAGAAAAAATAAGGGTAGAATTCTATAAGAACATTGTTATCAAGAGTGAATCTATGAACGGAAACAAGATTTTTGGATGTTTGAGGAACATGCAAGACATCTTTCAAGTGCAAATTTTTCATGGGGTTTTTAACAATTGAACTACCAATATGTGTGATATTCATACCAGAACCGCTTGTCGTGCGAATTTGGTCGCCTCCTGTCGGGGCTGATGGCTGACCCACGAGCACCTATGGGACCACGGTGGACCGGAGCCCCTTTTTTGGTTCGGCAGGGGGGCATGGTTGCACAAAGAGCAGATCGAGGCGAGGCACACGAGCGATTTACCCAGGTTCGGGCCGCACGGATGCGTAAAACCCTACTCCTGCTTTGGTGGTTGTATTGAGTTCTTGCTCGGGGGCGACGAGTGCTACAGTACACTCAAGCGGCTGGCGAGACCGAGCATGAGAATGGCCGTCCCCCCTTCCCTGTTGTGCACGGGCCTCCTTTTATATCCCTAAGGGGTCACCGACACGTGGCAACAGAGCTGAGGGTAAAAATGTAAAAGGGGTGGTAGTTGGCTCCACCGCCTACATGTCACATCCTACCTAACTCTGACGGCAGGGGACAAGGGCATTAAATGCCCGTCTGTGTCACCTTGACGTCCTAGAGAGGGACCGCTAGGAACGCCACCGTTTGCCACGATGGCCGCCTTGTTAGTGCATGCTTGCCACCGCGCACCCCTAGCTGCGCAGCCTCCCCGCCACGTGTGCTTCAGAGCGACACGTGGTGGGTGAGCTGGAGCGCGGGCACGGAGTGGGGGCTTGCCGCGGCAAGCGCCTTGCCACGGTTGTCGTCTTGTCGCGTCCGGGAGCTTGTCGCTCACCGGGCCTTGCCGGGGCGCGCGGTGCGCCGCGGCAAGTTTTCTTGGAATGCCTCAAGTGGCCTTCCCGGCAAGCTCCTCTTGCCGCAGTCTTGTCTTCTTCCCGGCCAGCTTCTCTTGCTGGGGCCTTGGTTGGCCTTCCCGGCAAGCTCCTCTTGCCGGGGCCTTGGTTGGCCTTCCCGGCAAGCTCCTCTTGCCGGGGCCTTAGTTTGAGTACTTTGTTCTTGAATGGCATCAAAGTAGCCGCGGAGGACCTTGGCGGACGCCCGGCAAGCCCTGCCGCGGGTCGCTGCGACTGCCCGTGCACAAGTTCGGGATACTAAGGTACCCCTACTTTAGTACACCGACAGGAGCCCCCGGGCCTGGGCCATACACGGTGCCGAGCGCTGTTGGGCCAGGCCCAAAACAGTGCACGAGCACGCGTGGCCTAGGTCACACCGCATATCTCTCCGCTTCCACCGCGCACGCCCAGAACGGCACGCGTCAAACGCGGCGTCGCGGGTGACGTGGGCGGCGTGTGCGGGGCTGAGCCTCGTGAGTATGCGTCAAGCCATGATGAAGGGGACGGCTCACGCCCCCCTACCTAAACGGAGGTAGGCGTGGGGGCGTGGTGCATTTACTGGACGGGGCCAGTGCGCGGCCTTTGAGGCGTCCACTCCCACGGTCACGGGGTGGGGCGAGGCCGCCTCACCCGTCCCCTCGGCTCTGCATCCCCTCCATGCGGCTCCCATGCGCTTGGGGTCACGGACGGTGGAAGTGGGAATCCGGGCCGTCGTGAGCAGAGGCAGCGGGTCGGCCCTGGCTCCCTGCTTTTCCCGTGCCTTGATTCGCTGAGCGGGGCAGCCGAGCCCCCACCTCGCTCCTTTATAAAGAGCGGGAGGGGAGCACAGAAACCCGCACTCTCTCATCTCCTTCTTTCTTCAGTTTCTGCTCCCCTTTCTCCATTCGCCATGGAGAAAGGGAACCCTGGCTCTTCATCGGTGGCGGCGAGGGTCGCCGCCAGACAGCGCACCTCTCCCTCTCTCGCACCCTTGGCGGGAGAGCCGGCCATAAGGGGAAGAGGGAGAGGGCGAGGTCGCGGACGAGGTCGAGGACGAGGTCGAGGCGCGCGGGGAAGAGGCGGACGGGGCGGCGCGCCAGCTTCGCCTCCGCCGGCGGTTCCTCCTCCCACGGCGGTCCACATAGGGGACGATCCTTGCGAGTTCTTCGTCAGGCTGCGCCGGGCGCCTCGTCGTCGCCTCCGGCTTCCAACTCCATTCGCGAACGCGATGGAGTCGGACCCGCCCGAGAAGCTGAGACTGCAGATGAGGGGCTGTGGGATCAGCGGCATGCGAGTCCGCGTTGTATTCCCAGCCCCCAATGTGATGTATCTTGATCGAGGGTGGAAGACGTTCGCCCGCATCCACAGCCTGACGGCGGGGTTTACCCTCCATTTTAAGTTAATGGAGGGCGACCTCCTCTCCGTCAAGGTCTTCGGGGACTCCGGCATCCGGGCGAGGTGCTGCGTAGACAGCTCCTCCGATAGCGAAGACTCCCCCTCGAGCGAGAGTGACGAGGAGGAGAGCGACAGCGACGATGAGGGTAGCGGGCGGCGGAGTGGCGGGTCCGACTAGGTGTCGGGCGCCGCTCCGCGCGTCACCGGCGACCCCATCATCCGCGTCGCCGGCTACTTGAACTCCCCGGGGTCGTCTCCTTGGGCGGCTGGCGTAGGGAGGCTGCGGAAGGGGAAGAGGGCTGGCGGCAAGGCCGTCAAGTCGGAGTACGAGGGCGTGGTGCCCTCGACAGCGTGCTGACGTCCTGCCGCCCCGTCTTCGAGCCCCGCTTCCGGCGCTGCCATCACCGTCCAGCCCTCGGACAGCCCCCGGGCTGTTCTCTTGGTGTCTTCTGGCACCCGTAGCTCGCCTAGGCGCTCCTTTTGCCCTTTTCGCCTCCTTGACCTACCTCCTAAAGAGAGGAACAGGAAAGGCATTACGGGCATCTTATCTTTTTAATTTGTAAGCCTTCGGGCCTTAGCTGCATCTAAAACTTGTAATCCTCTCTTTCATGTTTTTCATCCTCTATGGACTGTACCTGAGTGGGATGTTTTTTTAATGAAAAAGGGGTTGCTTGCCGGGTTATTTGTCTCGCGGGTTAAACCCACGCCAAGGAGCAAATCCTTGGTATCCCTTGGACAGACAGTTCACCTCCCGGCAACAGGCCCTGCCGCCTTCCCACGTCGCTCGACCTTTCTCACGCCTTTGACGGAGGCGGGAACGAGGTGGTGCGGCCTCCTCGTTTCATCCCTCTGCTGCCGCGACTACGACCAAACTTGGCCCCGGGAACGGGCTCCAGGGCCTAGAGTTGAGGGAGCACGGCAGTTTTTGGGAAGAAACGCGGTTTCGCATTCCCCAGTCCATAAAAGGACGCATGAAGAGGGACGAAAGACTTATCTGATATTGCAGCCCCCGGCAACTCTGGCTCGCCGGGGACGGATCTTGGCACCCGCAGCCCCCAGCTGTACTGGCTTGCCGGGGCCTAGGTGCCGGCGCGCCCTTCTTCTCCTTTTCGTTCTCAAACGGCCTGGCCAGGATGTGCAAGCCCTGCGAACGAAGGAAAAGCAAAAGGACGGACTCTCGACCTCTAAGCTAAGGGTTAGCTGTTGTTAGGCACTATCAACCCTAACCAAGGACGAGACTCGACCTATCATGCATGCTATAACCCCGGGGTATCAGCGCTTCATTTACTCGTGCTCAAGGTCTGCGCCTGGCTCTGTACAAAGGGTTACATGCAACAGCGGCAAGGCTTGTACAGAAAGGTGGTTGCCGGACAGGGTCCGACAACCGCGCCTTACGGATAAAACTTACGAAGATGCTCTATGTTCCAGGAGTTGCTCACCGGTAAGCCATCTTCGGTCTCAAGGTGGACAGCGCCGGGCCTAGTGACTCGTTTCACCCGATAAGGGCCTTCCCACTTCGGCGTCAACTTGTTGGAATTCTTGGCGGATTGAACGCGCCGAAGAACAAGGTCGCCTTCCTCGAAACTTCTGGCTTTAACTTTGCGGCTGTGGTAGCGACGCAAAGCTTGCTGGTAGCGAGCGGCTCGTACAGCAGCCTGAAGAAGATCTTCCTCGAGGAGCAGCGCGTCATCTTGGCGCAGCTGCTATTGCTCAAGCTCATCATAAGCGAGTACTCGAGGCGATCCGTATACGAGTTCCGTGGGGAGAACTGCTTCTGCTCCGTATACTAGAGCAAAAGGTGTCTGGCCAGTGGCTCGATTTGGCGTCGTTCTGATCGACCAAAGAACCACCGGCAACTCCTCGATCCAATTTGTTCCGCACTTGTGCAGCCTGTCGAAAGTTCTGGTCTTGAGCTCGCGCAGCACTTCAGCGTTTGCCCTCTCCGCTTGACCGTTGCTTCTCGGGTGAGCAACAGAAGCGAAGCAGATCTTGGCGCCAAGATCTTGGACGTACTGCATGAAGGTGCGGCTCGTGAATTGTGTGCCATTGTCGGTGATGATCCTGTTAGGGATTACGAAACGGCAAACAATTGACCGGAAGAACTTGACTGCTGACTGTGCGGTCACCTTCCTCACTGCCTCCACTTCAGGCCACTTTGTAAACTTGTCGATTGCGACGTACAAGTACTCAAAGCCCCCAACTGCTCGGGGGAAGGGGCCGAGGATGTCGAGCCCCCAGACCGAAAATGGCCAGGATAAAGGGATTGTTTGGAGAGCTTGAGCTGGCTGATGTATCTGCTTGGAGTGGAACTGGCACGCTTCACACTTGGTTACTTGTGCAGTTGCATCCTGGAGGGCTGTCGGCCAGAAGAAACCTTGCCGGAAAGCTTTGCCGGCAAGTGCTCTTGCGCCAATGTGGTGACCACATATGCCTCCATGTATCTCCGCCAACAGCTCTTGTCCATCTTCCCGGGAAATGCACTTCAATTTCACTCTGTTGAATCTTTTTCTGTACAGTATGTCGTCGACAAACTGGTACATACTTGATTGCCGGGCTACTCTCTCCGCTTCTTCTTGCTCTTCGGGAAGTTCTCCTGTTTGAAGGAAATGGACAATCCGCTGTGCCCATGCCGGAGCCTGTGGCTCGACGACAAGGACTAAAGGCGCAAATGCTGCTGCGGGAACATCCGCTTCCACGGCAAGAATCTGTGACTCAGCCGGAGCGTGATGCTCCCCGGCAAGCGTGTCGGGACACAGCTTGTCGGGAGCGTCTGCTTCAACGAAACAAACCCTGGGGCTTGTCGGAGCAGGCTGCCCCTCAGCATTCTTTGTGTTGATCTTGGCTGCTGCGGGAACATCCGCTTCCACGGGAAGAATCTGTGATTCAGTCGGAGCGTGATGCTCCCCGGCAAGCGTGTCGGGACACAGCTTGTCGGGAGCGTCTGCTTCAACGAAACAAACCCTGGGGCTTGTCGGAATAGACTGCTCCTCAGCGCTCTCTGTGTTGATCTTGGGGACCTTCTTGACGGCGGCTTCGGGGAGCTCTGCCGGAAGGTAGTCGCCAGTAATCAACTTCCTCTTCTTGCTCTGTCCAGTTGATGGTGTTATAGATGGTTGAGTCAGCTTGAGCACAAAAATCCCTGGTTCCACAGGTAACTTGAGTGCGGCGCATTTTGACAGGCCGTCTGCAATGTCGTTTTGAGCTCTTGGAACATGTTCCATTTGCAGGCCGTCAAAATGCTCTTCCAGCTTCCTCACTTCATCAATGTAGGCTTCCATCAACGGACTCTGATAATCTTTGTTTACTTGACGGACGACAAGCTGTGAGTCACCCCGGACAATAAGCTTCTTGATCCCAAGGTCTGCCGCGATCCTGAGTCCGGCAAGCAAGCCTTCATACTCTGCAGTATTGTTTGTTGCTTGCTCCTTGGGAAAGTGCATCTGGACCACGTACTTGAGGTGCTCTCCGGTGGGTGCGACAAGCAGTACGCCCGCACCGGCGCCTTGCAGCGAGAAGGCACCGTCAAAGTACATGATCCATTCCTTGCTTGCTTCCTTGACGGGGATGCTCCTCTCCGGAGTTTCTTCATCAGGTGTTGGCATCCATTCTGCTATGAATTCTGCCAATGCTCGGCTCTGGATAGTTGAGGTACTCTCGAACTTGAGGCCAAAGCTTGACAACTCCAGTGCCCACTCGACAATCCTGCCCGTTGCCTCTGGATTCTGCAATATCCTCTTCAACAGAAAGCGAGTGACCACTGTGATCTCATGTGCTTGAAAGTAATGGCGCAGCTTCCTCGAGGCCATTAGAAGGCCGAAAAGCAACTTCTGCACACCAGAGTACCTTGATCTAGCCCCCTGTAGAAGGGAACTGACAAAGTAAACTGGGCGCTGCACCATCTTCTTCTGTTTCTCTTCTTGTGGCTGTGCAGATCCATCCTTGCCGGAACCGGAACTTGCCGGATCAGGGCTTGTCGGGCCAGAGCTTGTCGGGGAAGCCCCCTGCTTGTCGCTGGACTCGCTTGCCGCGGTCGCTGGCTCACCATCTGCCTCCCTCTCCGCTACTAACGCAGCACTAACCACTTGATTGGTTGCCGCCAGATATAGCAGCAACTTCTCTTGTGGCTTAGGTGCGACAAGTGTTGGAGTAGAGGATAGGTATCTCTTCAGGTCCTGCAACACAGCCTCCGCTTCCGGAGTCCATTTCATTGGACCTGCCTTTTTCAAAATTTTGAAAAATGGCAGGGCGCGCTCAGCAGACTTAGAGATGAACCTACTGAGAGCAGCAACACAGCCGGCAAGCCTTCGCACATCCTTGACTCGCTTTGGTGCTTCGATTTGCTCGATGGCCTTGATCTTGTCGGGGTTGGCTTCGATCCCCCGCTGAGACACGAAGAATCCGAGGAGCTTGCCGGAAGGAACTCCAAACACACACTTCTCGGGATTCAACTTGAGATTGATCTTGCGCAGATTTGTGAAGGTCTCGTCCAGATCTTGGATCAAAGTTTCTTTGTCCTTGCTCTTGACCACTATGTCATCCATGTAAGCTTCTACATTTCTGTGCAGTTGTGGATCAAAAGCATGACAGACTATTCTTGCAAATGTTGAACCAGCATTCTTTAGTCCGAAAGGCATACGTACAAAGCAGTACGTGCCACATGGAGTAATGAATGCGGTTTTCTCTTCATCCTCTTCTGCCATGAAGATCTGATGATATCCTGAGTATGCATCAAGGAATGAAAGCAGATCACATCCTGCCGTGGAGTCGACAATCTGGTCAATGCGCGGCAAGGGAAATGGATCCTTGGGACAAGCTTTATTAACATCAGTGAAGTCAATACAAAGCCTCCACTTCCCGTTTGCTTTGCGCACGACTACTGGATTGGCTAACCACGTTGGATGGAGTACTCCTCGGACCAAGCCTGCTGCTTCCAATTTCTTGATTTCCTCTGCAATGAACTCTTGGCGTTCTACTGCTTGTTTTCTGACTCTCTGTTTGACGGGCCACGCGTGAGGGCAGACGACAAGGTGGTGCTAAATTACTTTCCTGGGAACACCGGGGATGTCAGATGGTTGCCATGCAAATACATCGACATTCGCCCGCAGGAAAGTAACGAGCGCGCTTTCCTATTTAGGGTCAAGCATGGCACTAATGGTGAAGGTACCACCAGTGCCGTCCTCCTTGGCGGCCACTTTCTTGGTCTGTGGCGAAGCTGTCTTTGCCTTCTTGCACTTGTCGGTGGAGCTCGATGGTGCGTCCTCGACGGTAGCGCAGCACTCCGAAGAGGTGCGCTTGCCGGAGTAGGCATCAGAGCTACACTTGCCAGACTTGCACTTCCCGGTGGAGCTCGATGGTGCGTCCTCGACGGTAGCGCAGCACTCCGAAGAGGTGCGCCTGCCGGAGTAGGCATCAGAGCTACTCTTGCCGGACTTGGTCTTCTTCTTTCCCCCGGGAGCTTCAGCGGCAAGTGGTTTGTGTTCTGCCGCGGCTGCTGCTTCCCGGTAGATTTTGTCGGTACAGATAAGTGCATCTTTCTGGTCGCCATGGACAGAAATGACACTTATCGGACCGGGCATCTTGAGCACGTTGTAGGCGTGATGAGAGGCTGCCATGAACTTAGCAAGCGCTGGACGGCCAAGTATCCCATTGTAAGGCAATGGAAAATCAGCAACGTCAAATGTGATTCTCTCTGTCCTGAAGTTCAGCTCACCGCCAAACGTTACTGGCAGCATGATCTTCCCCTTCGGCTTGCTCCTTCCTGGGTTGATCCCTTGAAAGGTGCCGGTTTCTTCGAGCTCGCTGTCAGGGATCTGGAGCTTCTTGAGTACCACGGAAGAGATCAGATTCAGGCCGGCCCCGCCGTCAACCAGCATCTTCGTGACCTTGAGGTTGCGGATAGTTGGCGAAATCAACATCGGCAAGCACCCGACCGCAGTTATGCGGTCAGGGTGATCCTCAACGTCGAAGATGATGGGCGTGCTGGACCACTTCAGGGGCTTGCGCGACTCAACGGACGGTTCTGCTGCGTTCACCTCCCGCATCCACTGTTTGAGTTGGCGGTGCGAGGTGTGCAGAGAGGCACCGCCGTCAACGCACAAAACGTCTGTTGCCTTCTGATACTCCTGCTCGTCGGCCTCATCTTCCTCCATCTCATCATCTTCGTCTTCGTCCTTGTCGCGGCCGCGGGGAGGCCTGTCTCCTTGCCGCTCCTTGGCCTTGCCGCGGCGCCCCCCCTGGGCGGGACGCTTCTTGCCGGATCCTCCGCCACCTCCCTGGGCCTTCTCCTTGTCGCGGCGCTCGTATTCAGCTTTTTGTAGCTCAACGAGCTGCTCAACCTTCTTGCAGGCCTGGAGGTCATGGCCCTTGGTGCGGTGGATCTTGCAGTACTGCTTGCCGGAGCCGTCCTGCTTGTCGGCGGCCACCACAGCCTCGCCGGAGTCACCAGCTTTGGCCTTCTCGGCGCCACCTCCACTGCCGGACTACTCGACGACTAGCACATCCTTAGCTCTTCTGTTTCTGTTGTTCCGCCTCCGGTTCTTCTTCGCCGGGGCGGCATCCTCACTGTCAGATCCTTATGCTCCTGTTTTCTCTCCGGGGAGTTTCCTCCCCTCCTCAGCACGTGCACACTTGTCGGCCAGAGCATATAGCTCGCTGACATCTCTGATTTTGCACATCGCCATCTCCTCCCTCATCCTTCGGTTACGCACGTTCTGATGGAACGCGCTGATAACCGCGGCAGGGTGGACGTCTGGGATGTTGTGCTGCACCTGGCTGAATCTCTGTATGTACTTGCGCAGGGGTTCTCCTTCCTTCTGGGCGAGCAGATGAAGATCGCTCTCCTGGCCATGGGGTTTGTGGACGCCTGTGAAGGCGCCGACAAACTGATGACACAGGTCCGCCCACAAAGAGATGGAGTTGTCCGGCAAGTGCATTAGCCAAGATCTGACGTTGGGCTTGAGCACCAGCGGGAAGTAGTTGGCGAGGATCTTCTCGTCGCGCCCCCTGCAGCCTGCACCGCGATGGTGTAGACGCTGAGGAACTCCGACGGATGTATCCTGCCATCGTACTTCTCGGGTACATCTGGCTTGAAGTTTTTGGTACTGGGCCACTGGACCTTCCGCAGCTCATGGGTGAACGCAGGGCAACCTACCGCGTACGGCAAGTCGCCTGGTTCCCCCGGCGCGTGCATATCAACAGTGGGCCCAGTGCGCTGGTCTGACTGACGCCGCGCTTCTCTTCGGCGCTCGATGCGAGTACGAGCGTCTTCTTGTCGTCGTTCTTGGAGAACTTGGCGTTGATCGCGGCGAACTCGCGGGTCCGACGACGTGGTGGAATCAGCGTCGAGGTTGGCCCGGCGAGTCGGCGACCTTGGCCTTCGTGGTGGGGAGTACACAGTGGTGGCACCCCTAGCGGTCTTATCGGCGTTGGCTTGCGCCTGGGCGTCTCTCCGGGGCTTCGATGTGCTCGGTTGCTGGGGCTTGTCGCCGTTGGCGAAGCCGATAAGGCTCTGAATGGTGGCCCTCCAGTCGTCGATCTTGTCTGGCGTTGGAGGGTAATCTAGAAGCAGCTGGGCTCGGGCCAGCGCTTCCTCTAGGGTCTTGGGTGGCGGTGGCGAGCGACGCGAGGTGCGGGATATGCTCAGACTTCTAACATTGTTAGAAGGAGCAACATCTCGCCCAGGCGACCGTCTCGCGCTCGCGCCAGCATGTTGTCGCGCATGTTGGCCTTGAGCGTCCCGCGACCCACCAGCTTGGCCTTGTTCTAACGCGAGCACGGTGCTAGGAGCACCGCGGCGTTGTCGATCCTGCACCTCCTGGGAGGGGTGCGGCGTATGTACAGACGCTGAAGCTTGCGGGGCCTTGTCCTTGGACCGAGTGACGATGTGAGTCCCTCCGCTGGCGCCCGCTCCTTCGCCGGCATCCACCCTACCGCCCGTTTGCTCCGGTGGCGGTAGGATAGACGTGGACGGAGCGGCCACCTCCGAAGCCTTCTTCTTCGGTGGCATGTCGATGAAGATGTTGTTGTAGCGCGCGCAAATGCCGGATCAGGTTCGCACAACCTCGACGCGCCCCCCTACCTGGCGCGCCAGAGATGTCGGGGCTGATGGCTGACCCACGAGCACCTATGGGACCACGGCGGACCGCAGCCCCTTTTTTGGTTCGGTAGGGGGGCGTGGTTGCACAAAGAGCAGATCGAGGCGAGGCACACGAGCGATTTACCCAGGTTCGGGCCGCACGGATGCATAAAACCCTACTCCTGCTTTGGTGGTTGTATTGAGTTCTTGCTCGGGGGCGACGAGTGCTACAGTACACTCAAGCGGCTGGCGAGACCGAGCGTGAGAATGGCCGTCCCCCCTTCCCTGTTGCGCACGGGCCTCCTTTTATATGCCTAAGGGGTCACCGACACGTGGCAACAGAGCTGAGGGTAAAAATGTAAAAGGGGTGGTAGTTGGCTCCACCGCCTACATGTCACATCCTACCTAACTCTGACGGCAGGGGACAAGGGCATTAAATGCCCGTCTGTGTCACCTTGACGTCCTAGAGAGGGACCGCTAGGAACGCCACCGTTTGCCACGATGGCCGCCTTGTTAGTGCATGCTTGCCATTGCGCACCCCTAGCTGCGCAGCCTCCCCGCCACGTGTGCTTCAGAGCGACACGTGGTGGGTGAGCTGGAGCGCGGGCACGGAGTGGGGGCTTGCCGCGGCAAGCGCCTTGCCGCGGTTGTCGTCTTGTCGCGTCCGGGAGCTTGTCGCTCACCGGGCCTTGCCGGGGCGCGCGGTGCGCCGCGGCAAGTTTTCTTGGAATGCCTCGAGTGGCCTTCCCGGCAAGCTCCTCTTGCCGGGGTCTTGTCTTCTTCCCGGCCAGCTTCTCTTGCCGGGGCCTTGGTTGGCCTTCCCGGCAAGCTCCTCTTGCCGGGGCCTTGGTTGGCCTTCCCGGCAAGCTCCTCTTGTCGGGGCCTCAGTTTGAGTACTTTGTTCTTGAATGGCATCAAAGTAGCCGCGGAGGACCTTGGCAGACGCCCGGCAAGCCCTGCTGCGGGTCGCTGCGACTGCCCGTGCACAAGTTCGGGATACTAAGGTACCCCTACTTTAGTACACCGACACCTCCGTTGTATTTCTCCCGCATTGTTAACTTGTCAAGTTCTCCTGTGATATGATTTGTTGCAGCACTGTCGGTGTACCAGTTGGTATCCACGCCATAGGAGACGGCATGCGCCTCCTTCTCTTCTTGATCGTTCTCCTCATAGCGCCACCAGCAGATACGTGCACCTCCTGGATGATGTTTGTAGCAAATCTGACATTCAGGATAGTCATGTTGCTGCTCATGCGTCTGCTGTTGTTGTTGCTGTCGAGGGCGCCCTCTGAAGCCGCCGCCTCTATTGGCAGGAGGGGGCTGGCGGTCACCGCGATCACCACGGCCGCGCCTCCTGCCTCCTCGCCCGCGAGACCTGCCGCGGGACTGACCACGTCCTCTGTAGATGGCGTTTGCAAATGAGTGAAAACCACCTGAGGACGAGTCACCTAGCATCTCCATCCTCTGGTCAAAAGCAGGAATTTGGGCGAACAGATCATCCGCAGTAATGGTGCCCTTGACAGCGCCGATTGCCGCCACCACAGAATGATAATCGCGGTCCAGCCCTGCAAGGATATAATCTACCATCTCCGGATCAGATACGGGATGCCCAGCAGCAGCTAGTTCATCCCCGAGGCCTTTCATCTTTGCCATGTATGCCGAGCTTGACATGGTGCCCTTCTTGGTATTGGTGATTGCAATTCTCAGGTTGGTGATCCGGGACAGCGATTGCGAGGCGAAGAGATTTGTGACTGTTGTCCAGAGTTCGAAGGTGGAGTCCTTCCCAA
Organism: Triticum timopheevii; assembly: GCA_963921465.1. NCBI lineage: Eukaryota > Viridiplantae > Streptophyta > Magnoliopsida > Poales > Poaceae > Triticum > Triticum timopheevii. Next base: position 236,046,889 of record OY997266.1, on the reverse strand, counting down.
CGACTTGCGCTAGAATCTCTGGAGACATGGAGTAGAGGAGGTATGACAGGACCTGCTGGTCTTTGGCGATCCAGGGCCCGTACAGAGGGTTCGGCTCAAGGGCCGTGGTTTTGTCTGCCTTCGTGATCTCCGTCATCTTGGGCGGAGCGGCGTCAGAATTGTCCAGGAGCCCCGTGACCTGCGCGCCTCGCAGGGCCGGGAGAACCTGCGTCTTCCAGAGGATATAATTTCCTCTTGTAAGCTTCTCAGATGGCGACGATCCGAGGTTGAGGGCGACGCTGGCTGAGGAAGACATTGGAGACGATGATGTGCGATCTAGGTTTTTGGTATATGGCTAGATGTATGGGAAGAGGTGGCTCTGATTACCATGAAAAAATTTGTGGCAGCGTTCCTACTCCCTCGAGGGGAGCCGCGTCTCATATATATTGATGTGGGCAGAAGCCTTGCCTTGACGTACAAGAGAGGGTACAAGAGATCGAGTAGAACAAGGAATAGGAAGGGAGTTTGAGATTACTACAGATATTCTCTCTAACACTCACGCCCGATCTCACGCCCGATCCACCACTACTCCCCCTCCCCGGCCGATCCATCCCGATTGCCGCCGCCCTCTCCCCGCACCTGTACCCAAGGAATCAGCCGGCGCCCAGATCCGCCCCTCCACTCACCCAACTCTCCCTCCGCCGCCGCGGACCTTGCAGGGAAGACGCGGACGAGATCCCAAGCCGCTGCTCCTCCTCTCCCGGGATGCAACCGCAGCCGCCAAACCAGGGAGACGCCGGCGACCGTCGCCGCCGTCGTGGATCACCATGACGCCGCCGCCTGCACCGCCACCGCCGCGGCGTCGCGGCTGGCGTTGGCGAATCCATTCCCAGCGGCGGGGGCTTCCGGCGAGGAGGCGAGCGAGCTCGGGGAGCTCCGGCGGGGGCTTGTCGCCGGTGAGGCGAGGCCAAGGCGGCGGCGTGCGGGCGCGAGGAGGCGGGGTCGAGGAGGCGCAGGAGGACGCCGGCCGGTGGGGCTCCGGCGGGGGCTTGGCGAGGGCGGCGGCGGCCGGCGTGCTCGCTTGGGAGGATGGAGGCTGCCTCACCGGGGCTCGGGCGCGGCAGCACGACGGCGTCGGGCCGTTGCTGATGGCGCCGGGGCCGGGGCGACGAGGAGGAGGTGCTGTCCTGGAGCCAGCGACGGTGGCTGCAGCTTGACGATGCCGGCATCAACAGCTTGCTTCAGGGGCTGCAGGCCGTGAACGACGTTGTGCTTGCGCGCGAGACCCGTGTCTGATTTGGAAAGAATCAATCCGGTGAAGAAAAAGGCCAATGCAACTGCTCTCTAGCTAGGCACTGGAGTATCTGCACCCCCAATGGAACGCTACGAATTGCTGCTGGTACTGAACATTGACAGGTAAAACTTAGCATATCCAGAAGGGAAATACATCACTGTAAGCTACTTCCATAGATGCATCTAGATCATAGCATCTGAACTTGAGGATAGCAGACAAAAATTCAAACAGAAAGCAAGCTACGCTCCATATTGTGTTCTTTATATCCCATATCGAAAAACAGGTTCATATTTGATTGGTTTCTTCACAGCAGCGCATGGAAGATAAAATATCTCTGTTTTGATATATTTCTATGCCACTGTTTTTGAATTTTTTTCATCCATAAATCATGCGACTCAAGTCAATTTGAGATCGAATTTGTTCATGAGGTCAAGACTGAACCTTGTGACAGCTCCAGGTTAACATACATCCATACTGAATTTTCATGGCATAATTGTAACTACTGTTCTATGTATTTTTGTGACAGCAACGTGAGGTTTTTAATTGGTATTGTGCTTGAAACAAAGTTGGATGATGCATATTTCCTACAATCATTTTGAAAGGTTTGCCCCCTTTATAGGTTATAAGGTAGGTCCTGAATTCTTGCCAGATATTGTATGAACGCCTATTCAGAGTATTTCGCCCTTGATTGCAAAGATATTTTCTTACAGATAACTTTTGACTTCTCGATGAACTCTGTACTGTCAGTATTTGTGCACAATGCACATTCTGAAACTTACAACTATTAGTGATCAATGAGATAAGAGTACTTGATCGATCCTTAAACTATCATCTTACTCATAACCATGTACTACTCGGTGAACTCTATATATCTATCAGTAGTTGGAAGCACTACAAAGCAGTGTCAAATTCAGTATTATATGTACATGAGTTTGCTGATTTCAGGCAAGCAACAATAAACATACTTTGCTGTTTTCAGTCTACTGAGATATTTGTTGGGCATCACTGAGGAACGCCAGCAAAGGCATGAAGAAATACTCGCAATCAGGTATATATTTCAGTGGTCTTAATCGCACAAACCTTCAGTATAGTTACGGAATCATCCCACCTTTATGTTTTGCGACCATTAGACATCCAAAGGTCGAGCTATGCGTCGTGTGCCATCTGAGTCAACTGCTTCTCACTTGTAATCCATCTGATTGAACAATTGATCGACCATCTCGCATCGACCCATGCATGCAGCGATGGATTTACTCTGAATTTTTTCCTGTCCTGGAACATTAACTGGATTGATTCATGGATGCAGTGTGACATGTCGTGTGAGATGAAGGTGGCAAACCATCCAAACTTGAAGCCAAGCATGTGGTGGATCCGCCATGGATGATGGATGGACCGGTGAGTGTAGAAGTTTGAGCTGTGAAACTTTGTGCGATCGAGCTCTTGGTGTAATTAAGCATATGGCTTTTGTGATGTGTTATGTAGGTAGTGATTGCCTATATTTCTTTCCCTCTTAAATTTGTTGTAATAAGGTTGTCCTTTGCAGAAGGAAGATTGAACCGCCTTTTGGTTTAGGTAGAAGCACCCATTGATGTTTTCCAGTTCTTTGTATTTATTCTATTATGTGCTATAATAGTTAATTGCATATAGATGTACTATGTTTGGATATTCTCACGCAACATCTATGTACAACAGATGCAGATTTTCAGAATATTTAACCAAAAACCTTTGCCTGCACTGTTCAGAATATGAAGCCATATTATAACAAAGTTTATTACTACATTTTTTATTTTATTCATGCTAGAAATGACTTTTGTTTTCACAAAGTCCCTAGCTTATAGGTTTGTGCTTTACTTTACTTTTTACTGCAGTAACAATGTTACAACACGATGCAACATCCCCTGATGATACTCAAGTTATCCGTTGCTTATAGCATTCAGTTTGGTTTGGTCAGTCAAAATGATACCATTGGTATCTAAAACTCTTGCTATTTAGTTCTGACTCTCAAGTGGCAATATATGTGCCAGATTTACTGAATCTTAAATGTATTGTTTTCCTGTATTTCTGTGGTATAACTTGTGTCATATTAAGTGGAAAAGACACTTAGCTTCTTATCACGGGTGACGTGCTCTAATTTGAACTTTTTTCTTTTCTGTTTGACAACAGACAACGGGTTCCCTCTATTTATGGGCAACTCATCTTGCTGGCCCGGTCTGGGGTCAGTGTTGCTGGATACCTTTTTTCCAATAGAGCCATAGATGATGTGCTTGCTTGCCTTTTTACTTCCAAGGGGGTGTTTAGAAATTCAGTATGATATATTTTCCATCATTCACAAATATGTTCAGAGAGTTCTTGGTTGTGTCGTTCCAGTAACAGGGACGACACAAGCAACACCTCCTTGAACACATCTGTTGTTGTTACTACTAAGGGGAAGTTGAGATAAAATTCAGTGTGATATATTTTCCATCATTCACAAATGTGTTCCGAGAGTTTTTGCTTGTGTCGTTCCTGTTCTTGGCAAAGGCACCACTCTGGCCATTCGCCACTCTGCCTCCAAGCTCGACACCACAGTTTGACAGGGCAAAGGAGGTTCTTGACGATGACGAATATGGCTCCCTGGTTGTCTCAGTTTATGAGATTCTCCTATGGTGAACATATTTGTATAACACTAGGCTGCTCCTCTCCTATTGCAAATCAGAGCTAGCTTATATCCATTTGTCAGTCATGGCTTGCTCTAAAGGCAACACTCCTCCAGTCCTCATGTGCGTGATGGCAAAGCTAAACTACATTATATTAACAGGTTATCATTACTCACCACTCACTAGACCACCTTTTGCTGTACTTTTCTTCTGTCAGATTTATTTCATGTCCCAATGTTCCGTTATGTGCAGCTATGAAATTTTATTTGAAGAACCATGCAAAGAAATTTGAGATGATGCATATAAAGCATCATTGATTTATTAAGAGTTTTTTAAGTGTTCAATTTATTAAGAGTTCATTTATCATTGTTATGGAAATCTCATTTGTTATGGCTGGACTAGCTTTAGGATGTAGCAATGCTTTTATTCTCACAATGTTTTTATATTGTAGTATTTGTTTAACTTCCATAGTGTAGCTTGTATAGTGATGTATACTTGATCACCGTAATTTTTCATGATGAATCATGTTTTGATGTGGTTTGCACAACAAGAAAATCATGAACTTTTATAGTGAAAATTACATGTGTTAGAAAGTCATAACATGATATTATCAGGTTATCATTACTCACCGGGTCACATTTGATGTTCTTTTTTCTTCATTTTGTTCAGATATTTCATGTCCCAATGTTCTCTTGAAAACGATGTATGGTCTAGGATTGAGAGATAGGGAGGGAGAGAGATCCTGGGAGGGAAGCCACTTCTGCTTTGATGATTTCTTGAAGTTCAGGTTAATTTACAATCAGTATATACAAGTCAGGTTTTTTGCGAGAGAATTTAATTCCATTGTCATTGTCATTGTTGTTGCCTACAAGGCACTTGAACAAAATGTCCGAGACATATTCTAAGGAGTATAATTAATCTATGAGCATATTATCACACAAATGTCACCGAGCGCGTCAATCTATCGGCTTACTGAAGTGAACTTTTTTATTTTTCTGTGTGGACTTCCACAGGCTTACTAGAGTACATCTTATTTATTCTTTTAGGAAATTAGTTCCTTGATCTTTGCAGCTGCCCATGTCCATATCACAAAGGTGCTTAGTGCAATGCATCCTGCGGTGATTCCATCATAGGAATTAGGAACAAGTATGGAAATCCGGAACAAATCACTTTTGTTGCGTAATAGTACTTCGTTTGATCCTAGAGGAAGTAGTTGAGGGGTCATCGCTTTTTCACCACTGATCATAATGAATTGTCATCCTTTTTCTTTTGTTGAAGTTGATGCATATCATGGCAAAGCATACGATACCCAAATTTCAATTCTGTAATGTTTCCGTTACTCTTTAATGAAACGTGCTTGGGCTGTTATAAAAATGAAGCTCTATGCTTCATCGTTCTTAAGTTTCTGCAATTTTTCCGCTTGTTCAAACATGTTTGATGTACTTACACATTAAGATGTTGGATGTACTTGCACATTAACAAAAATGATATGTAACATTCATGTCCAATTATTTGTGTCTACTCCTTTGCTTTTCTACTGATTATTTAATGATGAGGATAACAGATGTTCCTGTTTTTAAGTATAGTTATTTGTGCTTATAGTTGGTAGAGATCAAAGTATTAACTCAACTGAAGTAGGGAAAAAGAGCTATTTTTATTGACACCACTAGCAGTGGATACATGGTGATCCTTTTTGAAGTTGTTTTATGATATAAGGCGCGTATAAGGTGGCTGGTCTATTGGGTATACAATCCTTTCTTGAGAATACTATATTTGCATGAGAATAACACTGTTATTATAGAATGCCACTTTTTCAGGCGGAGGCATGCCATTTTGTCTCCTTCACTATGGACCCTTAATTGGCTGAACTCAACATGTGTAGACGGGCTGCTCAGCTTGCATGTGAACTGGATGTGGCAAAACTTATCTTAGAGACAGACTAGAAACCAGTGGCCGCTAAGTTAAGAAGCTCATAAATGGATATCTCTCTCAATCTATGGGCCTATTGTGAAGGAGTAAGAGGAGTGCATTCGATCAAGGGAGGAGTTCAGGATGACATGGGTGAAATGCTCAGCTAATGGAGCTGCTCATCAGCTAGCGAAGGAGGGTTGTGCGAACGCGTTAAGTAAAGCTTGGGCCAGGTACCCGCTGGGTTGTATTCATGATCTTTGCATCAGATTGCGCCAAGATGAATGAATAAAACACAACCAATTCCAGCTAAAGAACATATTTTTCTTTGAGCTGATTGTTAGAAGAAAAGATGTGTGTTAGCTAAGACGGCGCTGTTTTTCGTTAATTTAGCTCTATGAATAATATTTTATTTTTTAAAGCCCGTGGCAACGCACAGGCGTTTTACTAGTATTTGGGTTAGGGTGCAAATGTGGGTATGGATAAAATGATTGTTTCCAATTCTTAAATGATTGAATTATTGTGAAAAATAGTGGATGGAAAGAAAAATTATTATTCGTTGGAGGGAAGGAAATTTTACTCAAATTGGTTATACAAGCCATCCCAACTTATGCCATGTCCTTCTTTAAAATTCCTAAAAAAATTCAGGGGAATCATTGACACAATGTCGCAATCTTGGTTGGTTGACGAAGACAATCAGAAGAGAATGCATTCAATGACGTGGTGGAAGATGTGTGTCTCAAAAGACCAAGAAGGTATGGACTTCTGAAATATACAATGTTTCAATCTGGCTTTGTTAGCCAAACAAGTGTGGCGTCTGCTTGATAATCCTGATTCCCTATGTGCCACCATTTTGAGAACTATATATTTTCCAGATGGTGACTTAATGAATGCAAGTCTAAAAAGGGTTCCTCTTTTACTTGACAAACCATTATGGTGGTAGTTGATTCTCTAAAAAATGGTTATATTTGGAGAGTTGGAAATGGACAAAATATTGATATTTGGAGAGATGCATGGATCCCGAACTGTGTGAATAGGAAAATTATTACTCCTAGAAGAGGGCATCTTCTGTCAAAAGTTGTTGATCTTATCGATCCAGTCACCAATTTTTGGGATGAAGATTTAGTGAGACAAATATTGTGGCCAATTGACACTCAAAGGGTGCTTGCTTTTCCCCTCCCTATTCATAATATGAAGGATTTCATTGCTCGGAGCTATACAAAAAATGGATTGTTCACTATTTGTTCGGCTTATTTGGAGGAATGGAACAAACAACATGGGAGGAAATTGCAACACACAAATGGTATGGGTAGAACAAATGTCAATACTATTTGGGGTAAGATTTGGCAATTATCTTGTCTAGCAAAGGTGAAAATTTTCATTTGGCGTACATTGCACGAAACCCTCATGTGTCATGTTACGCTTGCTAATAGACATATGAAAGTTTCGCACATCTGCTCATCATGTTTGAATGGGCCAGAAGATACAAAACACGTGTTGTTTCTGTGTCAGAAGGTGAAAGAGGTTTGGGAGAAGCTGGGATTACACGAGGCCATTAGTAAAGCATGTGCTATTGATCGTGCGGAAGAGGAAAATTTGAGTTCTTACTTCTTATGCTTGAGCAAGAACTATCTATATTGGGCATCCAAAATGTATGCGAATTGATCAATATAACATATTGGTATTTATGGTGGGACATACGTAAACTGGTTCATGAAGGAAAGTCTCAGTATGCATACCAAACTTCAATGGGGGCCGGTGCTATAACGACAAACTGGTTAATGTGCACTCCCCGAAGGCAACAAATAGAATAGAGGGATGGAGAAGACCTCCTATGGGTTTTTTGAAGTTGAATGTCGATGCTTCTTTTGATCATGACCTGCTAAGGGGCACAAGTGGGGATTATCCTTGCAAATGACAAAGGAAGTTTCATTTTTCGCGGGAATTGGAGGATGGATTTGTGTGCAGATGTTTTGAAAGCTGAAGCATTGGCTCTAAGACTTGGCTTATTACTTGCATAGAAGGCGGGATGCAGTCGTCTTGTTGTTAACTCCGACAATATGGAAGTGATTGGCCACAATGAAGAATGAAGGGCATTCAGCGGGAGCGGTGGGATAGTGTTTGGCGATTATTATTTTATGGTGTGTGATTTTTCTCTTTTTAGATTTGAACATTGTAATAGGGAAGCAAGTCAGGTTGCCCATGACCTTGCTAGGTTAGCTAAATTTTCTATGACAATGGATTGGTTTGAGGAACCTATGAATGATATTGCATGTTTTCTTGTTGATGATGTAACCGTTATTTCCAATAAATAAAGCTGATGTTCTGTTCCAAAAAAAAGTAGGCAACTGGCCCCGTGCCCCAAAACTAGCTTTCTAAAGTTTTTTTTACATTAGCTTTGTAGGGTATTTGGATTAAAAAAGGATGCCCCAAAAGCTACTTTATATATATAGGGTGGGTCTATTATGATAATACCCTTAAAACCTTATTCTGATAACACGCTTATTCTGATAACACCTCGCCAACAAACGAACTGCGCGCAGATCCACCGCCCCTCGTGCCCACCTTCTTCCCCACCACCACCACCCGGCGCCCCACCAACCCACCCCTCCACCCCCATTCCCACGCCCCCCACCATCCCCACCCCTCCGGCGCGTCACCATCCCCCAATCCCTCCGGCGCGCCACCACCTGCCGCCCCCATGGCGCCCAACCACACCACCCCCTCCGACGCGCCACCACCCCGCCCCCGCGTACCACCTTCTTCCCCTCCCCGCTGGCGCCACCGCCGTTGCACCACCTCCAACCACCTTTCCTCCCCAGCCCAACTGCTCCTGCGCTGGCCAGCCACCGGATCGGCCAATCACCGTCCTCCCACGCGTGGTCGGCGTCGGATCCACGCGTCGCCGTCCCTCCCAACCACAGGGTCGAGGGGTTGTTGGATCCTCCCCGTGGTCGTCCTCCCGCAGCTTCCCGATGATGGATGCACCTAGCGGGCCCAAGTGAGCTCGGGGGTCGCCGGCGGCTCTCTCCTCCCCGTTCCTCCACCTCCTCCCTCCCATCCCGCTGCATCGAGCCTGGGCTTCTTCCTCTCCGACCATGGCCCAAAATCCCGGACCCTCGCACTGCCTCGGGGTCCTCCTCTCTGTCCATGGCCAGACGCAGGCTGGGGCGTCCATGGCCACCATGCCACCCCTTCCTTACCTTCCCCCTCCCAGGCCATGCGCCCCTTCCCCGCCATCAACGACGAGGTCAACGGCCGAGGCTTGGCTTGGAGTTCATCAGGCGTGACGCTGCAGTTCTTTTTTCTTTTTTTATAAATCATTTTTCCTGCAGATGGGAATGAATGGGTCGTGGTCTCCTCATCGCCGAGTTGGTGGCCATCGACGGCAGACTCTGGCGACCTCATATGTGCCACCGTGCTTTGGCCATTTCCAGCGGCGCCGCCGGCCATGCCCCTACTCCTCCTCTATCCCCTGAACCTCTGCCCTCCCCTTTACCAGCACCTGCTCTAGCCGCCCACCGCTCCCCTGCAACCGAAGCAGTTCTTTTGAGCGACCCCCGCAGCTCTCTCCTCCCCCATCTGTAGATCGCCGACAACACGCCCCTTCCTTGCCTCATTTTATTTGGGCAACGTCAGTAGACATCGCCTGTTGTTGCGGTCCATCCCACGGGCACCTTCAGTACGCATCGCCCCCACCTGGGTTAAAAGCTCCGGCTCCCTTGGATCTAACTGCCACTGGTGTTTTTTTTTTCAGAAGCAGTGAAACAACGTGCATTTCCATGGCGTCCTTTATGTAGTGTGGATGGGCGAGGCTTGCTTTTTTACTTGGTGTGGCCAGAAGGTTCTCTAGCTGGCTGATGAAGTTCGCCGTACGAAAACAGGGCGTTGCCCCTAATACACTTCGGCTGGGAGACCGTTGATGTTTGTGAAGTCATGTTTGTGTGTGTTTCATGTGTATATGATTTATTTTTCTCTGTTTTTATGTGCATGTTTGCTTGTACAAACTTATATTAAATGTGTCTTTTCATTATTATTTGCATCATTTATGCAGTGCACTTATCTCCCCCAATGTAGTGCGCTGGACCGTGGCCATGCAGTTTGGCAGTCCCATGCCCGAGTGGCATTTAAATTGTTAAATTTGTTGAGAAAAAACAAATGCACCTCGGCAACCCCACACGTGCAGTACATTGTGTTTTATTGAAAAAATTGAGGGAGTACTTGTCAAACATGTTGCAAACACGTTTGGGAAAATTTCTGTTTCACAAAAGAAATTATGCAGCTCGCTTGCCCGTCCGATGCAGTGTGGTTTCATTCTGAATCAGTGCGGTCGGCTGTGTGATGTTGTTCATCCCATAATAAGTGCAAAAAATTTGTTACGGAAGCGAAAAAAAGTAATGCGGTTCACTTTTTGATAGTGTTGTGGTTCATTTACACCCGATGTGAAGTGCACTCTATTTTCTTGTCCATGAAAAAATTACGTTTGGATAAAAGAAACCATGCAGTTCTCTTACCCGTCTGATGCAGTGCGGTTTTTCGTCCGACGCAGTGCGGTTTTCAGTCGGATGAAGTACCCACGTCGATTTGGGTGTTGCGAAAGACAAAGTGTCCGCATTTCGGTAAATTCAAAATTCCTCTTAAACCGTAAAGGATTAGAGAGAGAGTTCTACATGAAAAAGTTGCGCCTCGTCGATATCTTTCCAATGGTGTATCGTTTGAATCATTTCGACCAGCGGCTTGTAAAAATTTCGCGAAAAACGGCCGCTGCCACTCATTGTCCGCTGCAGGATTTTCAAAATTAACTTAAAACCGTAAGGAAACTCAAAATCATTTCAACATATGAAAGTTGCGCCTCATCCATAGCTTTTCAACGGTATAATGGTTAGAAACCTGGAGCAAAAACAGTACAAAAAATTTGATTTTTTTTGAAAAACAGTATTCCGCGATTTAGTAAATTTGAAATTGCTCTTAAACTGTAACAAATTAGAGAAAAAATAGATATGAAAAAGATGCGCCTCGATGATATCTATCCAACGGTGTATCATTTGCTTCATTCCGACGAGCGGTTTTGAAAAAAACGGTCGCTGCCACTCGTTGTGGGACACACCATTTTCAAAACTGCTCTTAAACCGTGAGGAACCTCGAAAAGTGTTCAACATGGAGAAGTTGCGCCTAATCCATAGCTTTTGAATGATATATTACATGCCTCGTTTCGACAAACGGTTATTTAGAGCAAAAATGGTACCAAAAAAACACAGCGTGCAGTTTTTTGCAACGCGAAGTTCACTCGCGTGAGTACTGCAACACACTTGGTTCAAACAATGACGTGCACTTGCGTTGAGCGTGCAGTGCGGAAGTGTTATCAAAATAGTTATTCTGCTAATATTAGCAGAATAGACCGGCTGTATATATTTGCATGCTTTCAGGGAGGGCATGTGAAAAAAATTATCACGATGCTGCATGTCCCCAAGAAGCTCTTCAAGGACATCGATAAGTCACGCCATTTCTTCCTCTGGGCCCAAGACGAGGACTGATGACGGGAAAATGGCGGGCGTGGGAACGCGCGTCCACGTCATTGATACAGAGTGAAATTTAAATGCATAAAAAAAATAGGATCAAACATTGCAGGTACTTTATTTCCAGAACTCTTACATTTACATAAAAATTCTGTTAATTACATCTCCGAAGAGAAAACCCCTGATTAAGAATTCCAACATATCTATTACATAGGATTGCATCACATTCCTATTACAACATTCTACAAGAGAGATCCTCCTTGCGGTCGATGACGAACTCCTTGGTGATCTTGAAGTTTGGTTCCATGCAAGTACTCCTCTATGATTTCATGTGTGATGTTTGGGGATATACTTCCTAGCATGCAACCATTTGTGTGTGTTCAACCTCATGTATATGCAGAATGCAGGTCGATTTTGGCTACACATAGTTTTATCCTACGTTTGGCATATAGGATATGTTCATATTTTCTTTGGGAATTTTATATGACATCTTTGGTTTTGGTGGCATGGACATATGTGACATGCCAATTTTAACAAGTTTTGCATCATCACATTACTACTATCATCGCGTAGCATTGGTATGGTGCCCGCATGTAGCGTAACGGACTGAAGCTTGCTAACACAATCTTGATGCTTTCTATGGTGCATGTGACATGTGACATGTTTTGCTGATTTTGACTTCACACGGTATCAAAACTAACAACGCGGTGCAATCATATGACACACCCGTATAGCTTGACCCGAATGGAGTTTGCAAGTGGAGTTTGCTTATGATATTTTTTAGTTGTTTAAAGCCTACGTGGGCTACATGAAATATGCCTTATCATGTATTTGCATGAATTTTGTATGCATATGTGGATGTGGAGTGAACTTATTTTTTATTAAGTTCTGCTTTACCTGTACTACTAATGACACCGCATGGCACTAAGGTAATGCCCGCGTGCAGCGTAACCAAGCAAAGGTTTATGGAGCAATTATGGTGTTGCATGCGTCATATGACATCTATCATTTTTGTTTATGTTTGTACCTTACATGGTATTAGCACTAACTCCGCATAGCGTCATTTCATTGGCGCTTGTGTGTAGCACAACCCAAGTAAAGTGAGTTTGTGATATCCATTTGTGATGATGCTAATAGTTTAGGCTCTTATAGCATTGGAGCATGTTTGTAACATCTTTTATATGACTTTGGCCAAAATATGTGGCATGATTGTTTTATTTAGATTTATCTTACTTGTATTACTACTAACACCGCGTAACACGAATATCGTGTCCGCGTGTAGCGTAACCAAGTAAAATTGGTTTATGACGTGCAATTTTGATGATGCTAATAGTTTAGGCTCTTATAGCGTTGGAGCATTTCATGACATATTTTATTTGACTTTGGCCAAAATATGTGGCCCGAATGTTTTGCTTGATTTTATCTTACTTGTATTACGACTAACACCGCGTAGCACTAAGATAATGCCCGCGTGTAGCGTAACCAGGTAAGATTGGTTTTTATGATGCAATTTTGATGATGCTAATAGTTTAGGCTCTTATAGCGTTGGAGCATTTTTAATCCATATGAGGGATTGTCTTATGACATGTGGGTTAATTTCCTACATGCAATTGTATTATCACCAGTTTTCCTGTAGTCTAAAACATATCATATATGGACATGTGACTAAGCGAAACTGGTCGAACATTTATATGATTTTGCATTTCAAGTGCATGAGAGTATTTATCAGGTTTCACTTCACTCGTATTAGTACTAGCATCATGTAGCAATATCGTGCCCATGCGTAGCATAACCAGATGAAGTATGTTGATTTCTTCTTGCTTGTATTATCACCAACATAGCATAAACTGTACTCATATTTTGCATGGACATGACAAAGTCTATGACAACTGTCGGTTCAAGTTTAGCTATATAGGACTAAACTATATATATATTATCGTCAAGTTTATTTGGGACTTTTCCGTATTGCGAGCGCACTATGTTTTGCCTAGTGCAAATCAATAGAAAAATCATCTATCAAGTAACTTAATTTGTTTCTATTCTTAATTTGTATCAACATGGGATGCAAGACCACCATAAGACCAAATAAGATGGATGTAATTTGTTCTTGAGTAAATTTTGGCCTTGACTTATATCAACATGGAGATGCAAGATCACCATGAGACCAAACCAAGACTGGGCATATTTTTACTCTTGAATTGTATCAACATGGGATGCAAGATCACCATGAGACCAAAACAAGAGTGACTTAATTTAATCTTGGTTTGTATCAACAAAGGATGCTAGATCCCGTGAGACCAAACAAGATGTGCCCTATGGAGCGACGTATAACACCACTATTGTTTGAGACATTTCCAACAAAATAGGACTTTATGAAGCCAAATCAATATGAGCTTTATTTCTATTTCTATCCTTGATCTGTATCAACATGGGATGCAAGATCACCATGAGACCAAATCAAGATGGACATATTTTTATTCTTGAATTGTATCAACATGGGACGCAAGATCGCCATGAGACCAAAACAAGATGGGCATAATTTTTGGTCTTGACTTGTATCCACATGGAGATGCAAGATCACCATGAGACCAAATCAAGATGAACATATTTTTATTCTTGAATTGTATCAACATGGGATGAAAGATCGCCATGAGACCAAAACAAGATGAGCATAATTTTTTGGTCTTGACTTGTGTCAACATGGTGATGCAAGATCACCATGAGACCAAAACAAGAAGAATTTTAGTTGCATCGTGTGCACTTAATTCGCATCATTATAGGATTGAGGAGTGATATATGACCACTAGGCATGTCATGCATCATCTTGATTTGTATTAGCATGGGATCAAGATCGCCATGAGACCGAATCAAGCAAAAATTACTTGGGTAGCACCGAACATATATGAGGTGTACGGTGAAAGAGAAGGATCATCAGTGGGTATATTTTAACCTTGAATTGTATCAACATGGGATGCAAGATCACCATGAGACCAAAACAAGACGGAACATATTTTTATTCTTGAATTGTATCAACATGAGATGCATGATCCCACGAGACCAAAACAAGATGAACATCATTTAACCATGGTTTGTATCAACAAGGGATGCTAGATCCCATGAGACCAAACTAGGTGTGCTATATGGAGCGACGTAGAACACCAATAGTACTTTGAGACATATGGTGCAAGAGGAATGCATCAAGAAAGGAGCTAGAAGGTAGCCATGTATTCTCACCTTGCCTTGGTTTTTTTGTATGTGTGATGCGGACGAGCAACGCTGGCGTGTAGGAGCTTGTGGGCGGTGCAGATGACGAGCAGTGCGGCCGACGACGTATGTGGACGGCGGCGAACGAACGGCGACGACGGCGGCGAGCGGATGGCCGGCGACGACGGCGGCGAGCGGATGGCCGGCGACGACGGCGACGGCGAGACGAACAACCGGCGACGACGGCGGCGAGCGGATGACCGACGGCGACGATGACGGTGAGACGAACGGCCGGCGACGACGACGGTGGCGCAGCGTGTGTACGTGTGTGAATGATGGATGGATGAATCGTTTACGATGGCTTGATGAATGATGAGCGAGCAGCCTTTGCAACGTTGTGTGATGGCCTTTATATAGGTGGCCAGCGATGGATATTCCTGAGACCAACGCACGCACGTCCTAGAGATCGTGTGCAGAAACGTGGGCGTAGTGGCTGATTGCAGGCCAAGTTTCTCTGATGGTCTTCTTGTACGTGCGCCCGAGTGATCGAAAGGCCGGGGCGTGGCCATCCACTCGTTTGCATGGGCTTTGGCCACTAATCCTTATCTATTTGATTAAAGTATCTAAGTTGGGCTTTCAATTCTCTTTGCATGGGTTATATCTGGGGACATTCGTATGCGTTTGGGCCATAGGCTGGCTAATCACTCCCTCACTTCTTAATCTTGCCGCATAATTAATCTAGGCATAACACATGCATGCACGTAGCAGCTCGTACATGCACCCATGCATCTACGTATCTATTTCTTATAAGTGCACTTGGTCAGATTTAGACTGTGGAGAAGCATTTTTTCACTGATATATAATTCATGACGACTTGCCATTTTTTTATACATTGTCGCGCGTTATGTCATTTTACGTGAACATTATTATGCTAATATTTTTTTAGCGATGACAGAATAATGCTCATAAGTATGATATAGCATTTTGGCAATATTAGCGTCGTCTATGAAACTTTGAATTTGTGTCGACGTTGGAATTTCGCGGTTGATGATGGCGTATGTGTATGAAAGTCATGTGTCCTCTAATTTATGCGATGATATTGTTCCATCTTTTTTTATTTCCGGGTCTGTTGTTTTATATTGAGCGGCGTCACGGGAATTCATCATGATATTTTTTTTATCCGCATATACGGCAACTCAGTATTTTTTATTTTATGTAAATGATTTTATTTTAATAATATCTAAGCACCGTGTTTCACTTTGGCCGAAATCGGTGTCAACAGATGCCCCTCGAGGTCTGAATGCGAATGTTTTTTTTAATTCGGATTCAGGGCTCGAAAATATATGTATCTTTTTTTTAACGTGCCTCTACACGTGGGTGACCTTAGTGGTGCAGTACTCGATGGAGTATTCAGTGGAGACATAGATCATGGTTTGGGAGACCTAGATAATTTGACCGTTGATGATTATAGCATATCAAGCTCGACTTCTGATCCTCCCATTATTTCGCCACGTCCAGACTCAAACCTACCTCCAATGGCTGATTCTTTAAACACTTTGTCTGCTTTTACACATGGTAGCTTTATATAGCTCTTATTCATTTGTTTGCTATACTGTAATTTTTTTTACAAGATTATTTATTTATTGCAGAGGATGCTCCAGTTGTGGATGAGGAAACATCCACTCAGTTGGCAATGGCGTCCACGGACGTTTCTTCTATCACTGAGCTTTTTGTAGAGACCATTGACAGGACGCTGGCGAGGGCCATCCAAGGCTTAGACGATTCCACTATAACAGAACCTCAAGGCCGCGACATTCTTCAAGCAGTTTATTTGATGCTGCCAAGTGGGGTCGTTGTTCCCCGAATTGCCACTGTTCACACAGACTTGCAAAAGCTTATTTCTTTGTCAAATGAAATGCAAGGAGCTCGCAAGGGAATTGATAATCATTCTGAGAAACAAGCTGACATTGTTAATGCAGCGGAGTCAGAAAGTGGATTGCTTGAAGACACTTTGAAAGCTACGTCCAAGAAAATGTTAGCCTTGAAGAAGCAGTGTGAAGAGGAGAAGGTCGTGGAAGACCTTGGTGTGCAACTTAAGGCAGCTACCTCCATGTTGCGGGTGACTGAAGAAGCTATTATGCAGCTGGAGTTGGAACAATCAGCGAAGCAATCCGAAGCCAAGAAGCTGCATGAAATTTTGCTTGAGGTCAATGCAAAAAGTGTACAGGAATTGAAGGTTCTTGAGGAGAAGGTATCCTCGCTAGGCAGCGAAATTGCAAGCATCATCGGCAACTTGAAGAATTGGAGTTCCGCGCCAAACTGAAACCCCTTTTTTGCTTTGCTTTATTATTTTCCATCTTTTTTTGCTTATCTCGGCCATGTCATTTGTTTTATTCACACATGATTGCGTACAATGCAACACTTTTATTTAGCTAAGCCCTCTTCATATGGACTTTCTGTACTAGCGCATGAGAGCTTAAACAACCCTATACATTTCATGCCGCAATCTTCATTTATTTACGGGTTTCTTGTTTATGGCCTGTAGCCTCATTATTTCTTGATTCATTTTTTTTAGTTTAAGCTCGTAAGTTGTTAGAGTAATTTCTTTTGTATGCCCCAGTTTATACTCATGGGGTGTGGAGCATGTTTGGTGATTTTTTTTGCGTCATAGTTTAGACTCGTAAGTTGTTGGAGTAATTTCTTTTGTATGCCCCAGTTTATACTCATGGGGTGTGGAGCATGTTTTGTGAATTTTTTTTTGCATCATAGTTTAGACTCGTAAGTTGTTGGAGTAATTTCTTTTGTATGCCCCAGTTTATACTCATGGGGTGTGGAGCATGTTTGGTGAATTTTTTTTTTGCATCATAGTTTAGACTCGTAAGTTGTTGGAGTATATTTATTTTTATGCCACAGTTTATACTCGTGAGGTATTGGAGTATTATTTTGTCCCCCAGTTTATACTCTTGAGGGTATGAAGTAGCTTGACGATTGTTTTTTCATCACCATTTATACTCATAGGTTGTTGGAGTTTTTTTTGTGTCCCCAGGTTTATTCTCTTGAGGGTGTGGAGCATGTTTGGTGAGTTTATTTTTGCATCACAGTTTAGACTCGTAAGTTGTTGGAGTATATTTGTTTTTTATGCCATAGTTTATACTCGTGAGGTATTAGAGTGTATTATTTTTTGGTTGCCCCCGTTTAGGCTTGTGAGAGTATGGAGTGTATATATTTTTTGGGTGCCCCAGATTGGACTAGTGAGGGTATGGAGTAATATTTTTTCCTATCACAGTTTAGACTCGTAAGTTTATTGGAGTGTATTTTTTTGGGTGCCCCAGTTTAGACTCGTGAGGGGATGGAGTGATTTTGTTTTCGTGAGCCCCAGATTATACTCATGAGGGTATGGAGTATGTTTGATGATTTTTTTTTCATCACAGTTTAGACTCATAAGTTGTTGGAGTATATTTTTTTTGGGTGCCCCAGTTTAGACTCGTGAGGGTATGGAGTGTATTTTTCATTCTATCACCGTTTAGACTCGTAAGTTTATTGGAGTTTTTTTTTTGGATGCCCCAGTTTAGACTCGTGAGGGTATGGAGTATGCTCGATGATTTTTTTGTATCACGGTTTATACTCGTAAGTCATTGGAGTAATATTTTTTGTGCCCCAGTTTAGACTCGTGAGGGTATGGAGTAAGCTTTTTCCTTATGTGCCCCAGTTTAGACTCGTGAGGGTATGGAGTGTGTTTGATGATTTCTTTTCTTTGCATCACAGTTTATACTCATAAGTCGTTGGAGTAATTAATTGTTTTGTACCACAGTTTATACTCGTGAGGTATTGGAGTATGTTTGATGATTTTTTTTTTCATCACAGTTTAGACTCGTAAGTTGTTGGAGTAAAAAAAAAATTGTGCGCCCCAGTTTATACTCATAAGGGCGTGGAGTACGTTTTGATGATTCTTTTTTTTCATCACAGTTTAGACTCGTAAGTTGTTGGAGTAAAATTTGTTTTGTCACAATATTTTTAAATTAAGTGCACAGTGACAACTAATGTGGCAATGTTCGTATTGCAAGCATTAGTGCAAAATCTATATCATTTCTATTCAGATTGCACTCGTCTCCTACAAGGAAAAAATTGTGATGTGACAAGAACGTTTGTTCCTTGCATCATCATATTAAAAATGCACCCGGTGAAATAGGCATAACCATAATATAAAGAAACGACGGTCATGTACATCCTTTTTTTTATAAAGACTAAACAACATTTCCCTACATATTTCACCTAGGAATAAACCTTTCAACGAGTTCTAAGATAACCGGTTATGTTGGAATGTCGCCTGTAAACCTCAAAGCTCGCATAGGCATCCAAGCATGCATACTTGATCTGGTCATGGTCCAGGTTGGACTTCTCCCATTGACTGACAGTGATGCTCTTGTCCTTGTTAAGACTTATGTTTGCAACCTTCTTTGCTAGCTTCTCTAATGAAGCCAAATTGCCTGCTTTTTGGTTAGGAACCTTGATACCCAGTCCCTGCACATCAACAGATTTTCTGATACCCAAGTTATAGAACTTGAGTTTTTCTATGTCATTGCCAATGGCCGCACCCGCAAATTTTACTGTGTCATTGTCAAGGAAGTTGCGCAAAAGTGGAGGGATAAAACTCCTGGCCTGAGCCTGGTATAGCTGGTAAATTAGGCAATGCTTGCCCACACAAAGCTGCAAGACAGCAGCACGTTGTGGCTCTTGATTAGAGAGAGCAAGTTGTTGCACAAGTGGAAGCTTCTTACGCTCTTTGATGTGGACATATCTAGTGTATTCACAGTCAAGGCCGACAACACGACACTTGGCATGATTAAGATACCTTTTCCAGATGAACCTGATGAAGGCAACAACTGTTGAAGGGTTTCTAGTCACCGTAGTATGAATTCTTATACCACCCTTGCTGATATGAAAATGGCGGTCTGGATGGTTGTTTTCCACACTCTTGGGGAATTGGACATGGACTTTGCCGACCTTAATATTGTGAAGGTTGACATGGCAAACATTTCTTCGCTGAGGTTGAGGGCCCATCGACTCAAAAGAAGTCAGAGAGGAATCATATGCAACGGGTGTTGATGACGAGAAGGGACTTGACAATGTTGATGTTGGGTTCACATGACATGTTTCATAGTCATGGGAATTGGGGTGCTTTCTCTTGCATTCAAGGGGAAACTTGAGAACCGTCTCAGAGCATTCTCCAATGGATTTATCGACCAGCGAAAGAATAGGCTCTGAAGGATCAACTTGAACTTTATTCTGAACCTTTGACGTCCCTCCGTGGAGAAACGATGAGGAGGGCAATATGATCATGCTGTTTCCTCCATTCATTGGTTTCTCATAGTGGAGTTTGTCCATTGTCTTCCCTTTCCCTTCTTTGTCTACCCTCATACCTCCCCCAAACTTGAGTGGAGAAAATACTTCCATTCCTTGGTCATGTTCAGTTGGTGGTGCACTCATAGTACCCAGATGCTGATTTGTTGAAGTCGCACATGGACCAACTGGCACATCCAGCCTAATGTCTCCAATGCGGAGTGTCACAGACCGCGGCACTTGACCTTCCATACCTCCGAATAAAGAGAACTCTATGTTAGTTTTCTTTGAGTTTATTTTGCGTACACAATGTTTATATACTTCGTGTACTTTAAAAATCCATATGTTGCAATCCTATGTTGGAATTCAAAGATGAAGGGAGAAATAGGTCCCACTGGGCGTGCCAGAATCTGATGACGGGAAAATGGCGGGCGTGGGAACGCGCGTCCACGTCATTGATACAGAGTGAAATTTAAATGCATAAAAAAAATAGGATCAAACATTGCAGGTACTTTATTTCCAGAACTCTTACATTTACATAAAAATTCTGTTAATTACATCTCCGAAGAGAAAACCCCTGATTAAGAATTCCAACATATCTATTACATAGGATTGCATCACATTCCTATTACAACATTCTACAAGAGAGATCCTCCTTGCGGTCGATGACGAACTCCTTGGTGATCTTGAAGTTTGGTTCCATGCAAGTACTCCTCTATGATTTCATGTGTGATGTTTGGGGATATACTTCCTAGCATGCAACCATTTGTGTGTGTTCAACCTCATGTATATGCAGAATGCAGGTCGATTTTGGCTACACATAGTTTTATCCTACGTTTGGCATATAGGATATGTTCATATTTTCTTTGGGAATTTTATATGACATCTTTGGTTTTGGTGGCATGGACATATGTGACATGCCAATTTTAACAAGTTTTGCATCATCACATTACTACTATCATCGCGTAGCATTGGTATGGTGCCCGCATGTAGCGTAACGGACTGAAGCTTGCTAACACAATCTTGATGCTTTCTATGGTGCATGTGACATGTGACATGTTTTGCTGATTTTGACTTCACACGGTATCAAAACTAACAACGCGGTGCAATCATATGACACACCCGTATAGCTTGACCCGAATGGAGTTTGCAAGTGGAGTTTGCTTATGATATTTTTTAGTTGTTTAAAGCCTACGTGGGCTACATGAAATATGCCTTATCATGTATTTGCATGAATTTTGTATGCATATGTGGATGTGGAGTGAACTTATTTTTTATTAAGTTCTGCTTTACCTGTACTACTAATGACACCGCATGGCACTAAGGTAATGCCCGCGTGCAGCGTAACCAAGCAAAGGTTTATGGAGCAATTATGGTGTTGCATGCGTCATATGACATCTATCATTTTTGTTTATGTTTGTACCTTACATGGTATTAGCACTAACTCCGCATAGCGTCATTTCATTGGCGCTTGTGTGTAGCACAACCCAAGTAAAGTGAGTTTGTGATATCCATTTGTGATGATGCTAATAGTTTAGGCTCTTATAGCATTGGAGCATGTTTGTAACATCTTTTATATGACTTTGGCCAAAATATGTGGCATGATTGTTTTATTTAGATTTATCTTACTTGTATTACTACTAACACCGCGTAACACGAATATCGTGTCCGCGTGTAGCGTAACCAAGTAAAATTGGTTTATGACGTGCAATTTTGATGATGCTAATAGTTTAGGCTCTTATAGCGTTGGAGCATTTCATGACATATTTTATTTGACTTTGGCCAAAATATGTGGCCCGAATGTTTTGCTTGATTTTATCTTACTTGTATTACGACTAACACCGCGTAGCACTAAGATAATGCCCGCGTGTAGCGTAACCAGGTAAGATTGGTTTTTATGATGCAATTTTGATGATGCTAATAGTTTAGGCTCTTATAGCGTTGGAGCATTTTTAATCCATATGAGGGATTGTCTTATGACATGTGGGTTAATTTCCTACATGCAATTGTATTATCACCAGTTTTCCTGTAGTCTAAAACATATCATATATGGACATGTGACTAAGCGAAACTGGTCGAACATTTATATGATTTTGCATTTCAAGTGCATGAGAGTATTTATCAGGTTTCACTTCACTCGTATTAGTACTAGCATCATGTAGCAATATCGTGCCCATGCGTAGCATAACCAGATGAAGTATGTCGATTTCTTCTTGCTTGTATTATCACCAACATAGCATAAACTGTACTCATATTTTGCATGGACATGACAAAGTCTATGACAACTGTCGGTTCAAGTTTAGCTATATAGGACTAAACTATATATATATTATCGTCAAGTTTATTTGGGACTTTTCCGTATTGCGAGCGCACTATGTTTTGCCTAGTGCAAATCAATAGAAAAATCATCTATCAAGTAACTTAATTTGTTTCTATTCTTAATTTGTATCAACATGGGATGCAAGACCACCATAAGACCAAATAAGATGGATGTAATTTGTTCTTGAGTAAATTTTGGCCTTGACTTATATCAACATGGAGATGCAAGATCACCATGAGACCAAACCAAGACTGGGCATATTTTTACTCTTGAATTGTATCAACATGGGATGCAAGATCACCATGAGACCAAAACAAGAGTGACTTAATTTAATCTTGGTTTGTATCAACAAAGGATGCTAGATCCCGTGAGACCAAACAAGATGTGCCCTATGGAGCGACGTATAACACCACTATTGTTTGAGACATTTCCAACAAAATAGGACTTTATGAAGCCAAATCAATATGAGCTTTATTTCTATTTCTATCCTTGATCTGTATCAACATGGGATGCAAGATCACCATGAGACCAAATCAAGATGGACATATTTTTATTCTTGAATTGTATCAACATGGGACGCAAGATCGCCATGAGACCAAAACAAGATGGGCATAATTTTTGGTCTTGACTTGTATCCACATGGAGATGCAAGATCACCATGAGACCAAATCAAGATGAACATATTTTTATTCTTGAATTGTATCAACATGGGATGAAAGATCGCCATGAGACCAAAACAAGATGAGCATAATTTTTTGGTCTTGACTTGTGTCAACATGGTGATGCAAGATCACCATGAGACCAAAACAAGAAGAATTTTAGTTGCATCGTGTGCACTTAATTCGCATCATTATAGGATTGAGGAGTGATATATGACCACTAGGCATGTCATGCATCATCTTGATTTGTATTAGCATGGGATCAAGATCGCCATGAGACCGAATCAAGCAAAAATTACTTGGGTAGCACCGAACATATATGAGGTGTACGGTGAAAGAGAAGGATCATCAGTGGGTATATTTTAACCTTGAATTGTATCAACATGGGATGCAAGATCACCATGAGACCAAAACAAGACGGAACATATTTTTATTCTTGAATTGTATCAACATGAGATGCATGATCCCACGAGACCAAAACAAGATGAACATCATTTAACCATGGTTTGTATCAACAAGGGATGCTAGATCCCATGAGACCAAACTAGGTGTGCTATATGGAGCGACGTAGAACACCAATAGTACTTTGAGACATATGGTGCAAGAGGAATGCATCAAGAAAGGAGCTAGAAGGTAGCCATGTATTCTCACCTTGCCTTGGTTTTTTTGTATGTGTGATGCGGACGAGCAACGCTGGCGTGTAGGAGCTTGTGGGCGGTGCAGATGACGAGCAGTGCGGCCGACGACGTATGTGGACGGCGGCGAACGAACGGCGACGACGGCGGCGAGCGGATGGCCGGCGACGACGGCGGCGAGCGGATGGCCGGCGACGACGGCGACGGCGAGACGAACAACCGGCGACGACGGCGGCGAGCGGATGACCGACGGCGACGATGACGGTGAGACGAACGGCCGGCGACGACGACGGTGGCGCAGCGTGTGTACGTGTGTGAATGATGGATGGATGAATCGTTTACGATGGCTTGATGAATGATGAGCGAGCAGCCTTTGCAACGTTGTGTGATGGCCTTTATATAGGTGGCCAGCGATGGATATTCCTGAGACCAACGCACGCACGTCCTAGAGATCGTGTGCAGAAACGTGGGCGTAGTGGCTGATTGCAGGCCAAGTTTCTCTGATGGTCTTCTTGTACGTGCGCCCGAGTGATCGAAAGGCCGGGGCGTGGCCATCCACTCGTTTGCATGGGCTTTGGCCACTAATCCTTATCTATTTGATTAAAGTATCTAAGTTGGGCTTTCAATTCTCTTTGCATGGGTTATATCTGGGGACATTCGTATGCGTTTGGGCCATAGGCTGGCTAATCACTCCCTCACTTCTTAATCTTGCCGCATAATTAATCTAGGCATAACACATGCATGCACGTAGCAGCTCGTACATGCACCCATGCATCTACGTATCTATTTCTTATAAGTGCACTTGGTCAGATTTAGACTGTGGAGAAGCATTTTTTCACTGATATATAATTCATGACGACTTGCCATTTTTTTATACATTGTCGCGCGTTATGTCATTTTACGTGAACATTATTATGCTAATATTTTTTTAGCGATGACAGAATAATGCTCATAAGTATGATATAGCATTTTGGCAATATTAGCGTCGTCTATGAAACTTTGAATTTGTGTCGACGTTGGAATTTCGCGGTTGATGATGGCGTATGTGTATGAAAGTCATGTGTCCTCTAATTTATGCGATGATATTGTTCCATCTTTTTTATTTCCGGGTCTGTTGTTTTATATTGAGCGGCGTCACGGGAATTCATCATGATATTTTTTTTATCCGCATATACGGCAACTCAGTATTTTTTATTTTATGTAAATGATTTTATTTTAATAATATCTAAGCACCGTGTTTCACTTTGGCCGAAATCGGTGTCAACAAGGACATATTCGAGGGGAGTGCAAGGTCAGTTGGTCGGTCGACAAATCGCCGGAGTGCAACGATGGTCTTCGCCTGTGCTAGCTATCACTATCTTGGCGACAACAAGACAGGCCATAGGTGGGCACCAGGTGACGGTCTCCTAGACTAGGGGGTAGCAACCTATACGACCAACAGTCCATGGGTCGAGCTTATGGCCCACCGATCTTCACAAGGGAGGACTCCGGAAGCTATGAACTTCGGCGTGATCAAGATGGAAACCTCCTAAGACATGGCGTGTACTCCAAGGATAGATTGCTAGCTGGCATGATTGGCAACGAACCATATGTGTAACCTAGGTGCCCCCGATGTGTGTCCTAGACTTGATAGACGCGAAGGTGTACCGATGTTTCGATGAGATAACTATCATTTTCTGTAGGAGTCGACCTTGACGATCCGACTACAAACATGCGAGATGGCGCGCCTTAACAATCGCTAAACCACGATCAACCTGACCACAAGGGTCTATTTCCTGCGAGCAAATGAAGAACACGCAAGAAACTGAGATTGCAATCTGGATATTGCGAATATAAGAAGCTTTGCGAAGTTGGTCTGGGTTTATTGCAAAGTGGGGTTCTGTGACGTCTTGGTCTGGTCGTTGAACACAAACGAAGTACGCGAAGTTGGTCTGGGGTAATTGCAAAGTGGGGTTCTGTGACGTCTTGGTCTGATCGTTGAACACAAACAAAGTACGTGAAGTTGCAGCTATGGCGAACTTTTAATCTAAACAAAATCCAAAGTCTAAAAGATGCCCTAAGGGCTGTATATATGGAGGAAGAGGGGGGAATTTTGTGGCCCTTGGAGGAGGGGTCCGAAACCAACCCTAACTCTTGTTTCCCCACATATACGGACTCTAAAAATAGCCTATACTCGAGTGTTTCAAAATTACATGGGTCTGGCCCAATAATAAGGTTACGCAACAGCTAGAATAGCATCTGGACGAAATTTATGAAGTGGCATCTTGTATATTTCGTCCAAGGCTTCATGCACTCATTATGGTGGCTTCAAAGTCCTAAAATCATCACTTGTAACTCCGTTCTTGTTTCCCTTGCGCATGCCATCATCTCCATGCTTGAACTTGCTCCAAGGTTCATCTTTCTTGTCCAAGCTAGGCCCTTCATTTTTAAGAAAAAAATGTATCCAATTTAGGCAGCATCATATTCTCATGAACATTAGAATCGTTACCAAGAAACGGAAGTACCTGGTAATTCAATTGGCGTGTGCGAGCTCTAGTAATTGGTCTAGTATGTATAGCAGCATGGGTTGTGAGTGTAACAATGGTATTGATGTCCTCATCATCCTCCCTTCTTGAAATGAAGCCGTCCTCGATGGAAGCTCTTCTTCCTCCCCCAAATAAGGCCTCAAATCTGCAATTTAAAAGTGGGACTAACCCCAAAATCTGCAGGCAGCTCAAGTTTATATGCATTATCATTTATTTTCTCTAACACCTTAAAAGGACCATGTGCACGTGGCATTAGCTTTGATTTGCGCAAATTAGGAAATATATCCTTACGCAAATGTAACCAAACAAGATCTCTAGGTGCAAACACAACATGTTTTCTACCTTTATCTCTAGAAAGTTTATATTTTGCATTCATACGCTCAATGTTTTCCTTAGTTAACTCATGCATTTTTAAGATCAATTCATCATGCTATTTAGCATCAAAATTAACCTTCTCCGAAGATGGAAGAGGCAACAAATCAATAGGTGCATGAGGTAGGAAACCATACACAATTTCAAAAGGGCACATCTTAGTAGTAGAATGCAGCGAACGATTATAAACAAATTCAATATGAGGCAAGCATTCTTCCCACATTTTCTTGTTATTCTTCAAAACAGCCCTAAGCATAGTAGACAATGTTCTATTAACTACTTCAGTTTGTCCATCAGTTTGGGGTGACAAGTAGTACTAAAAAGCAGTTTAGTCCCCAACTTAGCCCATAAACATCTCCAAAAGTGGCTAAGAAATTTAGTATCATGATCTGAAACAATAGTATTTGGCACAACATGCAAGCGAATAATTTCATGAAAGAACAAATCCGCAACATTAGCAGCATCATTGCTTTTATGACATGGTATGAAGTGTGCCATTTTTGAAAATCTATCCATGGCAACAAATATGCTATTCCTCCCCTTCTTTGTTCGAGGTAATCCTAAAATAAAATCCATAGATATATCCTCCCAAGGAACACTAGGTACAGGCAAAGGCATATAAAAACCATGAGGATTGAGTCGTAACTTAGCTTTTTGACATGTAGTGCAGCGAGCAACAAAACGCTCAACATCTCGTCTCGTCTTTTGCCAAAAAAAATGTGCAGCAAGTATATCCTCCGTCTTCTTCATGCCAAAGTGTCCCATTAATCCTCCTTCATGTGCTTCCTGCAACAACAAAAGACGAACGGAGCTAGCTGGAATGCATAGCTTGTTAGCACGAAAGACAAATCCATCGTTAACGACGAACTTGTTCCATGTTCTCCCTTCTTTACAATTCTGCAATACATCTTTAAATTTAGCATCATGCACATATTGATCTTCGATGGTCTCCAAACCAAATATTTTGAAGTCAAGTTGTGAAAGTGTCATGGATTTGTCACGACAAATGTCCTAGTGTGAGGACTTAGTCGTAAGGCCAGCGCATCTATGTGGTAGCTTGAGAGGGGTTGATCGGGATGAGAGACGCGAGGCGTATCAACACATAAGACAAGGATTTAGACAGCTTCGGGCCCCGGGAAACATCATCCGGTAATAGCCCTACATGTTGTTTGTGGCTAGGTCTCATTATGCTCATGAGGGAGTCGCCGCATAAGCCGGCTCTCCTAATTGTGTCTAGCCTTCGAGATTATTCTTCTCCCCCTTCTTGGGGTGCCCTGCCCCTCCTTATATTTGTTGAAGGGGCGGGTTACATGACTAGTCCTAGTAGGATTAGGATTACTCTATTACAAGTGGAGTCCTAGTCTTGCTTCCTTTGTAAGGGAATAGTCCTTATGCTTTCCTCTTAAGCCGTCCCACCATAACATGAGCCGGACTTCTAGGCCTTGGGCCTAGTCTTCTATCTGACCCGCTGTCGGAACCATTAGTGTGTCGCCAGGCTCGTGAGTCGTCAGACCAGTGAGCCGCCAGACTCATGAGTCGCCAATCCTCCGGTGGGTTACGAATGAAACGCCAAGTCCCAGCCGGGTCATACCACGGGGTATATCCCCGACATTATCCCCCAGTTTAATTTGGATTTATCCATGTTAAACTGATCCTGCAGAATAACTCAAGAACAAATTTGACAAGTTGTGCTTCGGGTTAAGAACTCTTGTAAGCCGACACCTGATCATCCTTAACTCCTTGGTATTTCCTTCGTCTAGAAAATCCGGGTTAATAGGCCAGCGTCATAATCAATTTGCTGATGTTGGTTTCTCACAGAGAAAAATTGTGAAGAATAATTCTTTTGACTTAGCTCCCAATGTTTAACAAAAAATATTGGTCTTAAAATACTCATCTGATTTTTTGCCATCTTGAATATGTAGAACTTTCCCATTTATGATTACCAAAAGAGCCGGTTTGCAAGTATTGATGGCACCGGGTCATAATTGTTGTTAACATCAAACTTGAAAATGTATCTCCCTTATATGCATATCACTTGTAGCCCCCAAGTTATAAGAAGGGAGCATAGTAACCGCTTAAGACTTGCTTCAATATAAATGTTACAACCTTGGAGAAATCCAAGTTGTTCATCTCAGTCACTAGTCAAAACTAAATATTCCACATATGTAGCCCCCAAGTGCCGGGTTGTCATGCTTGCAGCAACCTGGGACTTGTAATTGCCTTAAGCTCATAAAAAACTTCACCCAGCGTAGCCCCCAAGGGCCGGGTCATTATGCAATAATGATTAGGGACTTTGTAAATATGATCATATATACTTGAGTAGCGATGTGTAGCCTCCAAGGGCCAGCTCGGTAAGATAATACTGAGCTGGGACTTTCATTGAAAATAACATCATATGATATAACCCTCGTCATGGGGCTTGAACCCACGTCCACAAGGTTAAGAGCTTTGTACTCTACCAACTGAGTAGTGGACCTTTCAATATAATGAATTAAAGTTTGTGTACCTTGAATTTTTGACAGGAGCAATTGGTCGCTCCCAAGGGCCGGCTCATTACAATGTGATGAGTCGGGTCTTCAATATAGTGAGCAAAAAAACTGACTTTGCATTAGCCTCCAAGTGCCATGGTGCATGCTGACAGTGACATGGGACTTGCATATTTGATGTAATCTCGATTTGAATAATGTAGCCCCCAAGTGCCGGGTCGTAAGCCTGCAACGACTCAGGACTATTCCTTCCATTGCAGAATAAATCATATCGATAAAGAAATAATAGCCATTGCGCTGAAGCGACTTTGAAAACCTCAATCATAATACAGGTTATTGATAACCATAATAAAAATCCAGCCATATTGGCTATTCAAGATTTGAATAATATAATCCAGTATGAAAACCTCAATCATTCAATATCATAATGAAAATCCAGCCAAGTTTGGTTATTAAAGATTTGAATACCTTATCTGTTGACAAGTAAATCCAGAGTTAAATATCCAGCAGCTCTTGGCCGATGGCGACTCAATGTGCGTCCATTTAAATCCGGGATTTTTGTAACCGGCGGCTTATAGCCTTCGTGAACATCAATAATTGATACCCCTTTGAAACACCAATTTCAAATTTTGATGATGGGCTTGATCTTAATCACTTATGTAAGTCATAGCTCTGTAAATCCTGCACAGAGTTTAAACAACACATGCCCTTGATATGTCTCCGTCGTATCCACTTTTCCAAACACTTTTGCCCTTGTTTTGGACTCTAACTTGTATGATCTGAATGGAACTAACCCGGACTGACGCTGTTTTCAGCAGAACTGCCATGGTGTTGTTTTTTGTGCAGAAAATAAAAATTCTCGGAATGTCCTGAAACTCCACGGAACACCTTAGAAAAAATAAAGAAAAATCCTCGCAAAATATGAAGACCAGGGGGCCAACACCCTGCTCACGAGGGTGGGGGGCGCCCCCCTGGGCACGCCCCCTACCTCGTGGGCCCCCTGGTGGCCCTCCGACGCCGACTCCAACTCCATATATTGGCTTTCGGGGAGAAAAAAATCAGAGAGAAGAAATCATCGCTGTTGGGGGTTGGGTGCGACATATGCCAAAGGATGGCTTATCATGGTGGGGGCGAGTAGAACGTCGCCAGTGCCTGGAAACGGGATGAGGCGAAGACATGCACGCCGGCGGATCTTACCTAGCTTCAGGGCTCTCCGAGGAGATAACACCCCTACTACTGCTCTGCGGGGTCTCCGCTTGGTCACTAAGGCAAAGTGAGTACAAGGTTGCTCCTTGAGCTGTTTCTGGAGGTAGGAGAGGGCAAGGCTAGCTCTCTCCTCCCTATATGATCTGGTCTAGTGCTAATGGATTTGAACCCTTTGCATGGGTGCCCTGGGGGGTTTATATAGGCTGGGTGCGGGTCCCAGCCGTCTGTCTCTCAGGTCGCCGTCTTCTCCGCCGACTACTGGGGCCCGCCGACTGGTGGGTCCCGCCGACTTGCCTGGTACGGGGGCGACATCCCTTGTCCACCGCAGGCGGGTCTTGCCGGCTACAGATTACTGTAGCCGTGCTTCTAATGACGCTAGCTTGGTCATGGGGTCATGGCAACAATGCCGCCGCCTGACGGGCGATCACTGTTGCCATTCCCCGTCGCGTCTGGTTAATGGCATGTGGGGACCGTGGGAGGGGCCGGCCGACTCCTGGGGGCCGACTCCCAATGGGTCCGTCTCGTGGCGCTCTTGCCGTCTTCAGTTCTCCCGTTCACTGGTGGGTACTGCCGTCTCTGGGTCGTACAGACAGGCCGTCGTGGGCACAGGGCTCCGCCCCCAAGGGCTGATGTCAGGGCCGGCATGGCAATAGTGCCGCGCCGGACGGAGATCTCCGTCGGTACGGCGCACTGTGGCCATGCCTGCCCTTAATTAATAGGGTGGTTGGAGTCGCAGGCCGACTCCCTATAGCCGGCCTCCTCGGAGGTCGCTGGACAGGAGTCGGCTTATCTTGGAGTCGCCTCTGGGACTCGGTTCGTCTTGGAGTCGCTTCTGGGACTCGGCTCGTCTTGGAGTCGCCTCTGGGACTCGAGGGGCGCAGCCTGCCCCGATGTCTTGAAAGGTTCTGGGACTCGGGTGAGCCTACCCGTGGCCCATTACTCCGACAGTAGTCCCCGAAGCTGGTGAGGCTCCGAGGGTGACATGTCGTGGGGCCTCAACAATTTCATTCTTCCTGTGGTGGAATTTGGGCCCTGCTTGCCGTCTTCCTTCTGGCAGACTATCCGGAGTCGGACTCATAGAGGGCCGTCTTCCCCCCTAAGGAGTTTGAAAGTCGCGGCGGGAACCAGGCGGCGTGCCTGATACGCTTCCCCGCAGCTGCTCGCCGCGGACCCGTCGCGCGGCGCCACGCGGCAGGGGCAGTCTGCCCACCCACGCGCGCGACGGGACAGGCCGTCGGGCGGGGCCCGTCACTACCGCGCCTCGGCCCGCGAATGGATCCGTTGCGGCCACGCGGACGGTTGGGTTTCCCACGTCGTTACTGCACGCAGTAACTTCGTGGGGTAAATCGTGGGGGGCGTGGGGTCCCATGCGCAGTTAATCCCACGCCCACCCCATCGGCTTCTTAGCCTATGGGCCTATAAGTAGGTGGGGGAAGCGGGACGGCGAAACACGCGCGCCCATTCTTCCCTGCTCCCCCGCCTCCTCTTGCCTCTTCTTCTTCTTGCCGTCAGCGCACCGAACCGCGCCGCGCCCGCAGCGATGAGTTCTTCCTCCGCCGCCGCGGCCCCTGCCGTGCGCTCCGGCGTGTGGGACAGCTCCGAGGTGGACGACGACCTCATTGAGCTCCTCTGCAAGATGCGTCAGCTCCCCGGCGCGAACCTGGTGCGAGCCCGTGCTGCACCGGCGGGGGAAATAAGGCCGGCGCCGGAGGAGGGCGAGCGGGTTATATTCCGCTCGCACCTCATGCGCGGCCTGGGGCTACCGGCGAGCGGTTTCTTCCGCTCCTTGGAGTTCAAAGGGCTCCACCCGCACCACCTTACTCCGAACACGGTGGTGCTGCTGGCCGCCTTCGCCACCCTGTGCGAGGGTTTTCTTGGCATTCTCCCCACCATCAAGCTGTGGGGAGAGTTCTTCCAATCCAAGCTCGGCACACACGTTGCCGGCGTGCCGGCTCAGTGCGGCGCCTTCATCGCGATGCGAAGGTCGACCGCCGACAATCCATTCCCCTCCATTGTGCTGATTAAGTCGGTGAAGATGTGGCAGCGGTCGTACTTCTACATGAAGAACGTCGCCCCAGAAGGTGACTAGGTCAACCAGCCGCCCTACGAAGCCGGCGCGCCAGCTGGGAGGCTTCCCAGCTGGTCCCACCGGGTCAAGACGCTGACTCCCGTAGGTGCCGCCGCCGTCGCACGACTCCGAGTGCTGACGCAATCGGAAGGCTTGGTTGGGGCCGACTTGCTGGCCGCCTTCATGGCGCGCCGAGTCCTCCCACTCCAAGGCCGACCTCATCTGATCAGTCAGATGAGCGACCACCGGGACCCGAGTCGGATGTGCACCAGGGACATGCCCCATGCGGAGGTGGCGAACATGGTGAACCACATCGCGAACTGCGAGCTCGCGGCGGACTGGCAGTTCGGCAAAGAGCCGTACTCGCGCGCCAACCCCCCGCGAGTGGTGAGTTGTATTTTTGTTCTTTTGTTTTTCTTTTGTAGATGAATCCGACTTCTGATCCTCCTGGTTTCTTCGAGTCAGAACCCCCTCATCCAGCCTGCAGCCGGCGCCACGGGACCGCCCCGCGAGTTTGTTCCCGATCGAGCGGAGAGCGATGTTGACGACCCCGACTTAGGGGCGGCGGTGATGGAGGCCGATGCCGAAGGCGGAGGAGGAGGAGGAGGAGCAGGAGACGGCCTCAGGCCCTCGGCCACCTTCGCCGACTGGCCCGAGGACGACGCCGAAGGGGAAGTCGCCCCGCGCCACCAATCGAAAGCCGGCCATCCAGGCGCGAGTTCCTCCGCCGGCTTGGCCGGTCAAGTCGGCGCGAAGAAGCGCCGGGCCGGGTCGAGTTCGCTCGGCGGCCGGCCAAAGAAGTTCAAGGAGGAGGCGGTCGCGAAGGCCAACCGCTTCCGCAAGGAAGTGAAGAAGCCGCCACTAGTCTCTGCGTAAGTGTTTTCTGCCTTCGTCTTGTTTTCTTTTGATGAATCTTTTCCGAGTCTTTTATATTCGCCGCGCCGCGCCTACTGGGTGGGTGCGAGGAGGCGGCGACGGTCCGCTGAACCAGGCGCTCCTGGATGTCCAGGCGAAGCTGCGAGCTGAGGGCGAGGCCATCCAGGGCTGCACCAAGGCACATCTGGCGTCGCGAGCAGCTATTCGGGTATGCTTTCTTCTTTGACTTTGTTTTTTCTCGTTCTTCTCTATGGGGGCGCGCCGGCGCACCCACTGGGTGTAGTCCCCGAGTTTCAGGCCGGCTGCTGAGTAGGTGGCCTGGAACTCCATCTGGCGAGTTCCGAATATTCACCTTTGTCTGATTGTTTATCACAGGAGTATCACAACCTCCGCGTCACTGCCTTCAACCGCAATGTTGAGCAGCTGGGGAAGCGGACTGCATACTTGTCGGAGAGCCGGGGTGAGTCCTTTCTCTTTTTCACGGGGGCGCGCTGGCGCACCTGCGGGCTGTAGTCCCCGAGATTCGGGCCGACTGCTGAGCAGTCGGGCCGGATCTTCCCGGCGACCTTCTTTGCTGACGACTTAACGTTCTTTCCCTTTTGTTCTTCAGAGGCCAATGCCGCTCTTTAGGAACGGTTGGGTGAAGTCAGCACTGCCCTACGCGCCAAGGAGGAGGAATGGAGCAAGCTCACCACAGAGCGCGACCTGCTGGCCGCGTAGCTGGCGGAGCAGAAGGAGCTGCTTAAGGCGGCACATGACGAGGCAGAGAGGAGAGAGACTGCTCTCCTGGCCGAGTTCGAAAGCGAGCGCTCCTCCTGGACTGACAAGGAGGCGATGCTGACCTCCGGCTTCCATGAGATCGAAGACATCGTCGACGGTGAGTTTCTTTGCTTTCTTTCTTTGAGCCACCGACTTTAAGTCAGGCCGACTCCTGACTCTTTATCTTGCTTCTTTTTGTTTTGGCAGACTTCTTCCCTGGCCACTTGCAGGCGGTCACTCGAGCCATCGAGGCTGATCGCGAGGCGCGGAGGGCAAATGGCGCGGAAATCGCCGCCAACGCCCCCCTGACCATCGACGAGCAGCTCCTCAGCATTGAGACCTGTCTGCGGCCGGCCCATCAGCTGCTGTGCCGGCTTCAACGCGCCGGTGCTCAGGCAATTGCCGTCCTGTGGCCGGGCATGCCGATTCTGCATACTCCCAGTCAGACTGCAGACTGGCTGGAGGTCGCGGCAGGCCGTCTTGAGGCCTGGAAGGGTTCCTCGGCCCGGGCTGGAGCGCGCCATGCCTTGGAATTCGTCAAGGCTTGGTATCCGGGGCTGGACCTGGACCGGCTGGCCGCGTTCCGGTCAGAAGCCCAGGCAGAGCTGGTGGCTGTGGAAGACGCCCTCGTCGAGCGTGCGGAGGCGATTGCCGACTACACCGACACCAGCGTCTTTGTTCCTGAGCGGACCGCGAACGGCGAGGAGGTGCCGCCGGAGTGGTTCGGGATGAACCCGGACTACGACGAGGATTCGGCAGAGGTGATCGGCTCCAGCACCGAGGAGGAAGACGAGGCGGAGGACGGAGGCGAGACGGAGGCGCCAAAAGACGGAGCGGGCGACCAGCCTCAGTTCGACCGCGCCTCCAGCAACGAGCCGTGTCCGACCGGGCCGGCTACCGCCGGAGACGATCAAGCCGAGACTACCCAACCGGCCGCCCCGGCGCCTGACACCGCTGTCGTGGCGGACTGGGAGGCCACGAGCACCTATGGGGCAGGAGGGCCCCTTTCTCGTTCGGCAGGGGAGCGGAGGGCGCACGCAGAGCAGATCAAGGCGAGGGAGCGCGCTGGGGATTTTTACCTAGCTCCCGAGCTCTCCGGAGAGATAAAACCCCTACTGCTGCTTTGTGTGTTGTATTTGTTCTTGCTCGAGAGAGCGAGCGTGGCGTCGAATCAGTCGAACCGCCGAACCCCCTGGCTGTGGAACCAAAATTCTGAACCTCCTCTACATGCGCATGGGCCTCCTTTTTATAGGCTAAAGGGGTCACCGACAGGTGGCAGCGTAGAAAGAGGGGTAGAAAGGTAAAAATGCGGTTTGGTACAACTGCTACCAATAGTGTCCCCTACCTAACTCTGACGGCAGGGGACAGGGGCATTTAATGCCCGTCCGATCGCCCCAACAGTGCAAGGAAACGACCGTTAGAGGCGCCACCGATCGCCACGATGGCCTCCTTGTCAGCTCCTTTTGCCACCTCGCACCACATGGCTGCGCAGCGCCTTGCCACGTGCTCCTGGGATAGTCCTGGGGTGACACTTCGTTGGATGCGCTGGAGCTCGGGTGCAGGGTGGCAGCCTTGCCGCGGCAAGCGCCTCGCCGCGGCCCTTATCTTGTCGCACCAGCAAGCTTGCCGCTCGCCGGGCCTTGCCGGGACGCGCGGGGCGTCGCGGCAAGTTTACTTGGAATGCCTTGAGTGGCCTTCCCGGCAAGATCCTCTTGCCGGGGTCTCTTCTTCTTCCCGGCAAGCTCCTCTTGCCGGGGCCTTGGTTGGCCTTCCTGGCAAGCTCCTCTTGCTGGGGCCTTGGTTGGCCTTCCCGGCAAGCTCCTCTTGCCGGGGCCTTGGTTGGCTTTCCCGGCAAGCTCCTCTTGCCGGGGCTTTTAGCTTTAGTACTCTGTTCTTGAATGGCATCTAAGCAGCCGTCCAGGATCTTGGCGGATGCCCGACAGGCCCTGCCGCGGGTCGCTGCGACTGCCCGTGCACAAGTTCGGGGTACTAAGGTACCCCCTACTTTAGTACACCGACAGGAGCCCCCGGGCCTGGGTCATACACGGTGCCGAGCGCTGTTGGGCCAGGCCCAAAATAGTGCACGGGCACGCGCGGCCTGGGTCCACACTAAATCCGACTCCGTACCCACCACGCCCCCTTGCAACGGCACGCGTCAAACGCGGCGTCGTGGGGGAGATCGTGGGTAATTTTTTTAATCCAGGGAATGCGTAACATCCGCCTCCCCCGTTTATAAGCAGGGGAAACAGGGTTGTTCCCCCACCTTCGCTACTTGCAGTTCCTTCCTCCGAAAGCTCCGCCGCTCCCCTCCGCTTCCCAAGACGAAAGAGAGCAGCTCTCCGTTGCCCATTGCCGCCGTCGCCGCCGCCGCCCTCGCCTTCCGCCACCGCTTCCGCCATGGCTCCGAAGACCGGGAAGGCTGCGAAAGCTGCGAAGGCTGCAAAGTCGGCCGAGGCGCTGCAGCTTGAGGAACTACGCAAGAAGCGAGTGCTTTTCCTCCCTGAGCTCACCCGGCAGGCGCTGCGGGAGGAGTTCTACCTCTTCTGGTCGACGGAGACGCGGGCGCATCCGCGCACGCAGGTGCTTTCCGCTGAGGCTTCCAAATTGAAAAAGTGCCCTAGAGGGTACTGCTTCTTTCCTGTGTTCTTCTATTGTGGGCTCTGCCCGCCTTTTTCCGATTTTTTCTGCGACATCATGAACACCTACGGGTTTCATCTTCTCGATTTCACCCCCAACACCGTTCTGACAATGGCGGTTTTCGCACACCTCTGCGAGAACTTCATTGGCATCCTCCCCAATGTCGCTCTTTTTCGCCATTATTCTCCCCCCGTGCCGAGAAAGGGGAGCCACTGGCTGGCGGAATCGCCTAGACTTCCCGGATTGGCATGAAGGAGGTGTACTTGACGGGCGAGCTCCGCAGCAAGTGGGACGAGTGGAGGGCGGAGTGGTGCTGGATCTGTGACGCCGATCCGCAGCCGTTCACCAAGCTGCGTCAGACCCGGGTGGTGCGTGGCGGCGACTGGAGCGCTCTGTCGCCGGACGACGCCAAGCTGAAGATTGCCACCACTCGAATCCTCCGGCTCAGGCAGGCCGGGCTCACAGCAGGGGCGGTTGGCGCGGATTTTCTTAGCCGTCGCATCGCCCCTCTGCAAAAGAGGGGGAGGCCCGCCTGGCTGTTTGGCGGCCCGGGGGATTTCATGAGGCTGCGTCCAGGCCTCAACTTCAACTTCACCGTCCTGGAGCTCGACGCGATGCTGAGGGAGCTGTTCAAGCATGACGCCAACCATCCAGAATGGTTCAGGTTGCTGCAGGGCGTCATCCCCTTGTGCAACAACTCCCGGCGCGATCACATCTGCGCAATGATGCCAGAGTGCGACTCGCACGGGATAAGTGCAACTTGGATAGAGCCCGCCGCTGAGGACGTGCAGCGATTCTTCGATAATCTGATGGAGGTAGCAGTCAACCCCGATGAGCAGAAGCTTCTCACCCGCGCCACTACCGCCAATGAGATGGTGTACATCGCCACTAGGGCTGAAGAGGCGGCGGCAGCCGCCGCCGCGGGCGAGTATGGCTTCACGTTGGCAGAGGCGGAGGCGGCCGAGGCGGCAAGTCTTGCCGACTGGGAAGAGCTTGTCGAAGAGGCCGCTGGTGAGGGGGAGCCCGAGGCCGAAACGAGCGAGCCCGCCGGGGGCGCGAGCGGCCAACCGTCGTCGAGCAGCCTACCGCAGGCGGAGCCCCCAGCGCGGCCCCAACTCCAACCGAGAAGACGCCTCCGTCGAGTTGGAGACGCGGCAGAGGAGCAGGCCGGCCAGCAACCGCGGCGCCGTGGGACATGCTCTACTGCGGCAAGTACCGTTGCTGTGGGAGGATCCCAGGCTGTGCCGGCAACTGAGGCGGGGTCTTCCCGGGCCGCCACGCCTGACCCTGCCGCAGCCCCCGGCAAACGCCGAAGGGAGCCTACTCCTCCGTCCCACCGCGCAGAGAGGGTGCCGGATTTCGACCTCTCCGCGCTGAGCTTTGATGATGATGAAGAGGAGGAGGAGGAGGAGGAGGAGTGAGGCTTTCTTATCACTGTTCTTGATCTTCTTTGATCCTTGTTATTGTTTGTCTTGTATCTAGCTTGCTTCCCTCTGAATCCCTGTTCCATTTCAGGACTCTGGCCGAGAGAGCGGCGAAGAGGGCCAGGATTCCTGTGGTTGTCATCGAGGACGATCCTGCTGTGACTGCAGAAGACACGTCCGAGACCACCCTGACGGATCCGATTCCTTCTCCTTGCGGCAGCCCCCAGCACAGTCCCCAGTGTAAGTGTTTGGTTTACTTCCGGTTGTGTGGCGCGCATGGGCGCTTCTTCTTTCGCTGGCATCTTGACTGTTGACTTGCCCGTGTAGGAGCAGAGCCAGCCCGTCAGGAGGGACCAGAAGCCGCTCCGGAGGTGCTGTCTGCTTCGACTACGCCGCCAAGGGGTGATTCCCCGACAAGGGAGCGCTCTCCGGCAAGGGAGCGGTCCCCGGCAAGGGGCAGTTCCCCGGCAAGGGGTGGGACCAGTGAACCTTTAGTGGTGGAGCCCACGGTCACAGAGCCCAGCACAGGTAACCCTCCTCGTCGGAAGTTTTCCCTTGGGCTTCTCTTCTCCTGACCTTCTTTTTGGATCTTTGCTTGACTTTTCTTTCCTCTTCCTATCCCCAGATCCCCCTCTCGCAGACCCGATGGAGATCGAGGCCGCCGGCAAGGAAGGCGCACGCGGCAATACTGAAGATGCCGCCGCTGGCGAGGAAGGGACCGGCGCTGATGAGCCCGCCGATGAAGAAGCCGCCGAGGCTGCTGGCGCGGGAGCTGGCGAGGGATCCGGCGACCGCACTGACGACCCGGAGGACGCAGGAGCACAAGGCGCTGCACCGTCCGCCGACTCCTCTGCTGCTGACGCAGCGCCGGGCTCCGGGGAGCCCCAGCCAGGCGCATACTTGAAGGCCGACAAGGGCGTGTACATCAAGCTTCCCCGGGCGTCGAGCTCCAGGGCACCGGTGGAAGGAGAGGAGTTCGACGGAGAAGTACTCGCCTCTGCTGGGCTGGCAGTGGTTGACGAGCCAAGCAGCAGCAGCGGCGAGTCCGAGGAGGAGCAGCTGCTCCGAAAGCTGGTGTCACTCTATCGCGCCCGGCAAGCAAAGCTTGAGTCCCGGGAAGCGCTCGTCGCGCGGGCGGGAGTTGACATAGAAAAGCACGCGGAGGAGCTCAAGAGCCACAACCAGGAGGCCCTCCGGTCCATTGTCGAGGAGAGGGCGCAGCTCGAGGAGGCGAAGAAGCCGTTCCTCCTGGAGAAGGCTGAAGCCGAAGAGCAGCAGAGGCTCACTGCCGAGGAGCTGTCCAAGCGAGATGGTGAGCTGATACAGAAGAAGGTGAACTTGGACAGCCACGAAGAGGAGCTCGCCGCCTGGGAGCAATCGCTCGGCGGGGCACTCAAGGAGGCAAGGGATGCCGCCGCGGCTGCTGAGGCTGCCAAGAAGGAATTGGAGGTGAAGGCGACGCAGCTAGAGGCGGACGTGAAAAGAAAGAACGAAGAGCTTGCCGCACTCCAGCGCGAACGCGAGAAGGATGCGCGTGCCCATGGCGATCTGCAAGTTCAGCTCGCCGAGAAGATCAAGGAGCTGAACGCCGCCAAGGACTCGAGCGCTGACCTGGAGCTGAAACTAGCTACCTTGACGGAGACGCTGGGCGCCGCCAAGAAGCGAGAAGATGACTTGAGGAAAGATCTCAAGGGCAACGAAGAGCTGCTGACGAGGGCCGCCGAGGCTCAAAACACCTTCAAGGTCACGGTGGAGCTCTGGACGGAGGGCCTCGTCAACATCGCTGCATCCATCGACGAGGAGCTGGCGGAATTGGACTTGGCGGGCTTCGGGTACTCCACCGACGAAAATCTCCCGCCCAGCACCAGGCTCACTCTTTTCTTCAAGGGCGTGGCAACGGCCCTCCAGCAACTCTGAGAAAGGATCCCGAAGAAGCTGGCGGACGAGTCGCGCGCGATCTGCGCCAAGGTGTTGGAGAAGGTGTTGGTGAAGATACTCTTCCGCAACCCGGGCCTCGACCTCACCCGCGTCCTCAAGAAGCTACCGGCGGGTGTCGATCTTGAAGAACTCAAAGCCGTTGTCGCACCCATCGTGGACAAGGTGAATGAGGTCAAGAGGGTTGACGACAAGCACGTGGATTAGACCATCTCTCTCCTCCTTTCCCTGTCGCCGTTTATCTAAGTCATGGGACAATTTAGTCAGTGCCGCAACAAGTTACTTTTGTAATATAACTTTATTCTGGGCAATGCTTGCTATGCTATCTCCTTTACTTGGTCCTTTCTTTGTATGTTCTTACCCTACGCTTTTAGAGAACTTGCCGGCACGGGCACGCTTGCCGCGAGTGCTGAGTGCGGAACATCAGCAGCTTACTGGCGGTGCCGGAGCACGCTTGCCGCGGGCGCTGAGTGCGGGACATCAGCAGCCTGCTGGCGGTGCCGGTTCCGGCAAGAAACCT
This sequence comes from Triticum timopheevii, assembly GCA_963921465.1. Lineage (NCBI taxonomy): Eukaryota > Viridiplantae > Streptophyta > Magnoliopsida > Poales > Poaceae > Triticum > Triticum timopheevii. The sequence continues at coordinate 236,006,590 of OY997266.1, read as the reverse complement.
TGCGGCAACTAGTTGCAGCGCACTTAAGTTGTTGAGCGGGCTCGAAAACAACGCAAGGGCTCTTAGCGGCTCACTTAAGTTGCTGAGCGGACTCGAAGCAAAGTAAGGGCGCTTAGCAGCTCAGTTAAGTTGTTGAGCCGACTCGAAATGAAGTAAGGGCGCAACTAGCTACGAGGAGGTTCCTCCGCGCACAGTTTTTTCATACAGAGCAGAATCGTTCAAGGAGGATAGCTTAAAATTTTAAGAAAATGATCGTGCTCAAACTTTGGCAACTTAGCTTTTTCTGTCGTCTGTGTCCCGGCAAGGCTGTGCTTCTTTGAACGACGCTCGGTCCACACCTCCATCCTCTCCTTCCCCCTCCGTGAACTTGTGGGCGAAGGGACCTCCCTTTTGGGGAAAAGAAGGGAGAGAAAATAATGGTATGTGGCCTTAAGGCTCGTTATTTCTTACCAGGGACGAGTGCTGCACAAAGTGTCAGGTAAAACATGCAAGAAAGAAAGGATGCATGAAATTTTGACAAGATGTGCGGAGCACACGAACTTTATTTATGCACGGGATCTGCGCCCGGCTTTGTACAAAGGGTTACATGCAACAGCGGAAAGGCTTGTACAAAGGTTGGTTGCCGGAACGGATTCCGGCAACCGCGCCTTATGGGTAAAACTTGCGAAGATGCTCTATGTTCCAGGAATTGCTCACCGGAAAGCCGTCTTCGGTCTCAAGGCGGACAACGCCAGGCCTAGTGACTCGTTTCACCCGATAAGGGACTTCCCACTTCGGCGTCAACTTGCTGGAATTCTTGGCGGATTGAACACGCCGAAGAACAAGGTCGCCTTCCTCGAAGCTTCTGGCTTTAACTTTGCGGCTATGATAGCGACGGAAAGCTTGCTGGTAGCGAGCAGCTCGCACAACAGCCTGAAGACGATCTTCCTCGAGGAGCAGCGCGTCATCTTGACGCAGCTGCTCTTGCTCAAGCTCATCATAAGCGAGCACTCGAGGTGACCCGTATACGAGTTCCGTGGGGAGAACTGCTTCTGCTCCATAGACAAGAGCAAGAGGTGTCTGGCCAGTGGCTCGATTTGGCGTCGTCCTGATCGACCAAAGAACCACCGGCAGCTCTTCGATCCAATTTCTTCCGCACTTGTGCAGCCTGTTGAAAGTTCTGGTCTTGAGCCCGCGCAGCACTTCAGCGTTTGCCCTCTCCGCTTGACTGTTGCTTCTTGGATGAGAAACAGAAGCGAAGCAGATCTTGGTGCCAAGATCTTGGACGTACTGCATGAAGGTGCGGCTCGTGAATTGTGTGCCATTGTCGGTGATGATCCTATTAGGGATTTCGAAACGGCATACAATTGACCTGAAGAACTTGACTGCTGACTGTGCTGTCACCTTCCTCACTGCCTCCACTTCTGGCCACTTTGTGAACTTGTCGATTGCAACGTACAAGTACTCAAAGCCCCCGACAGCTCGGGGGAAGGGGCCGAGTATATCGAGCCCCCAGACCGAAAATGGCCAGGATAAAGGGATTGTTTGGAGAGCTTGAGCTGGCTGATGAATTTTTTTGGAGTGGAACTGGCACGCTTCACACTTGGTTACTTGTGCAGTTGCATCCTGGAGGGCTGTAGGCCAGAAGAAACCTTGCCGGAAGGCTTTGCCGGCAAGTGCTCTTGCGCCAATGTGGTGACCACATATGCCTCCATGTATCTCCGCCAACAGCTCCTGTCCATCTTCCCGGGAAATGCACTTCAATTTCACTCCATTGAATCTTTTTCTGTACAGTATGTCATCGACAAACTGGTACATACTTGATTGCCGGGCTACTTTTTCCGCTTCTTCTTGTTCCTCGGGAAGTTCTCCTGTCTGAAGGAAATGGACGATCTGCTGTGCCCATGCCGGAGCCTGAGGCTCGACGACAAGGACTAAAGGTGCGAATGCTGCTGCGGGAACATCCGCTTCTACGGCAAGAATCTGGGATCCTGCCAGAGCGTGATGCTCCCCGGCAAGCGTGTCGGGACACAGCTTGTCGGGAGCGTCTGCTTCAACGAAACAAGCCCTGGGGCTTGTTGGAGCAGTCTGCTCCTCAGCACTCTCTGTGTTGATCCAGGGGACCCTCTTGGCGGCGGCTCCGGGAAGCTCTGCCGGAAAGTAATCGCTGGTAACCAACTTTCTTTTCTTGTTCTGTCCAGTTGATGGTGTCACAGATGGCTGAGTCAACTTGAGCACAAAAATCCCTGGTTCCACAGGCAACTTGAGTGCGGCGCACTTTGACAGTCCATCTGCAATGTCATTCTGAGCTCTCGGAACATGCTCCATTTGCAGGCCGTCAAAATGCTCTTCTAGCTTCCTCACTTCATCGATGTAAGCTTCCATCAACGGACTCTGATGATCTTTGTTAACTTGGCGGATGACAAGCCGTGAGTCACCCCTGACAATAAGCTTCTTGATCCCAAGGTCTGCCGCGATCCTGAGTCCGGCAAGCAAGCCTTCATACTCTGCAGTGTTATTTGTTGCTTGCTCCTTGGGAAAATGCATCTGGACCACGTACTTGAGGTGCTCTCCGGTGGGTGCAACAAGTAGTACGCCCGCACCGGCGCCTTGCAGCGAGAAGGCACCATCGAAGTACATGATCCATTCCTTGCTTGCTTCCTTGACGGGGATGCTCCTCTCCGGAGTTTCCTCATCAGGCGTTGGCGTCCATTCCGCTATGAATTCTGCCAAGGCTCGGCTCTGAATAGTTGAGGTACTTTCGGACTGGAGGCCGAAGCTTGACAACTCCAGTGCCCACTCGACAATCCTGCCCGTTGCTTCCGGATTTTGCAATATCCTCTTCAACGGAAAGCGAGTGACCACTGTGATCTCATGTGCTTGAAAGTAATGGAGCAGCTTCCTCGAGGCCATTAGGAGGCCGAAAAGCAACTTCTGCACACCAGAGTACCTTGATCTAGCCCCCTGCAGAAGGGAACTGACAAAGTAAACTGGGCGCTGCACCATCTTCTTCTATTTCTCTTCTTGTGGCTGCGCAGATCCATCTTTGCCGGAACCGGAACTTGCCGGATTAGGGCTTGTTGGGCCAGAGCTTGCCGGAGAAGCCCCCTGCTTATCGCCGGGCTCGCTTGCCACGGTCGCTGGCTCATCATCTGCCTCCCTCTCTGCTACTAACGCAGCACAAACCACTTGATTGGTTGCCGCCAGATATAGCAGCAACTTCTCATGTGGCTTAGGTGCGACAAGTGTTGGAGTAGAGGATAGGTATCTCTTCAGGTCCTGTAGCGCAGCCTCCGCTTCCAGAGTCCATTTCATTGGACCTGCCTTTTTCAAAATTTTGAAAAAGGGCAGGGCGCGCTCAGCAGACTTAGAGATGAACCTACTGAGAGCAGCAACACAGCCGGCAAGCCTTCGCACATCTTTAACGCGCTTTGATGCTTTGATTTGCTCAATGGCCTTGATCTTGTCGGGATTAGCCTCAATCCCCCTCTGGGACACAAAGAATCCGAGAAGCTTGCCAGAAGGAACTCCAAACACACACTTCTCGGGATTCAACTTGAGGTTGATCCTGCGCAGATTTGCAAAAGTCTCGTCCAAGTCTTGGATCAAAGTCTCTTTGTCCTTGCTCTTGACCACTATGTCATCCATGTAAGCTTCTACATTCCTGTGCAACTGTGGCTCAAAAGCATGACTGACTACTCTTGCAAATGTCGAATCAGCATTCTTTAGTCCGAAGGGCATTCATACAAAGCAGTACGTGCCACATGGAGTAATGAACGCTGTTTTCTCTTCATCCTCTTCTGCCATGAAGATCTGATGATATCCTGAGTATGCATCAAGGAATGAAAGCAGATCACATCCTGCCGTGGAGTCGACAATCTGGTCAATGCGCGGCAAGGGAAATGGATCCTTGGGACAAGCTTTATTAACATCAGTGAAGTCAATACAAAGCCTCCACTTCCCGTTTGCTTTGCGCACGATTACTGGATTGGCTAACCACGTCGGATGGAGTACTCCTCGGACCAGGCCCGCTGCTTCCAACTTCCTGATCTCCTCTGCAACGAATTCTTGACGCTCTACTGCTTGCTTTCTAACTCTCTGCTTGATGGGCCGCGCGTGAGGACAGACGGCAAGGTGGTGCTCAATTACTTTCCTGGGAACACCGGGGATGTCAGATGGTTGCCATGCAAATACATCGACATTCGCCCGCAGGAAAGCAACGAGCGCGCTTTCCTATTTAGGATCAAGCGTGGCACTGATGGTGAAGGTGCCACCAGTGCCGTCCTCCTTGGCGGCCACTTTCTTGGTCTCTGGTGAGACTGTCTTTGCCTTCTTACACTTGCCGGTGGAGCTCGATGGTGCGTCCTCGACTGTAGCGCAGCACTCCGAAGAGGTGCGCTTGCCGGAGTGGGCATCAGAGCTACTCTTGCCGGACTTGGTCTTCTTCTTCCCCCCGGGAGCTTTAGCGGCAAGTGGTTTGTGTTCTGCCGCGGCTGCTGCTTCTCGGTAGATCTTGTCGGTACAGATGAGTGCATCCTTCTTGTCGCCTTGGACAGAAATGACACTTATCGGACCAGGCATCTTGAGCACATTGTAGGCATAGTGAGATGCTGTCATGAACTTAGCGAGCACTGGACGGCCAAGTATCCCATTGTAGGGCAATGGGAAATCAGCAACGTCAAATGTGACTCTCTCTGTCCTGAAATTCAGCTTGCTGCCAAATGTCACTGGCAGTGTGATCTTCCCCTTCGGCTTGCTTCTTCCCGGGTTTATTCCATGAAAGGTACCAGTCTCTTCGAGCTCACTGTCGGGGATCTGGAGCTTCTTGAGCACTGCGGAGGAGATTAGATTCAGGCTGGCCCCGCCGTCAACCAGTATCTTCGTGACCCTAAGGTTGCGGATTGTTGGCGAAACCAACATCGGCAAGCACCTGACTGCAGTGATGCGATCAGGGTGATCTTCAATGTCGAAGATGATGGGCGTGCTGGACCACTTCAGGGGCTTGCGCGACTCAACGGACGGTTCTGCTGCGTTCACTTCCCGGACCCACTGTTTGAGTTGTCGGTGCGAGGTGTGCAGAGAAGCACCGCCGTCGATGCACAACACCTCCGTTGCCTTCTGGAACTCCTGCTCGTCAGTCTCATCTTCCTCCATTTCATCATCCTCATCTTCGTCTTCGTCTTTGTCGCGGCCGCGGGGAGGCCTGTCTCCTTGCCGCGGCTTGGCCTTGCCACGGCGCCCTCCCCGGGCGGGATACTGCTTGCCGGATCCTCTGCCACCTTGCCGGGCCTTCTCCTTGTCGCGGCGCTCGTATTCAGCTTTCTGTAGCTCCACTATCTGCTCAACTTTCTTGCAGGCTTGGAGGTCATGGCCCTTGGTGCGGTGGATCTTGCAATACTGCTTGCCGGAGCCATCCTGCTTGTCGGCGGCCACCACAGCCTTGCCGGAGTTACCAGCTCTAGCCTTCTCGGAACCGCTTCCGCTGCTGGATTGCTCAACAACTAGCACGTCCTTAACCTTCCTCTTTCTGTTATTCCGCCTCCGTTTCCTCTTTGCCGGAGGGGCGTCCTCGCTGTCAGATCCCTCTGTTCCTGCATTCTCTCCGGGGAGCCTCCTCCCCTCTTCAGCCCGTGCACACTTGTCGGCCAGAGCATATAGCTCGCTGACATCTCTGATTTTGCACATTGCCATCTCCTCCCTCATCCTGCGGTTACGCACGTTCTGATGGAACGCGCTGATAACCGCGGCAGGGTGGACGTCTGGGATGTTGCGCTGCACCTGCCTGAATCTCTGTATATACTTGCGCAGGGGTTCTCCTTCTTTCTGGGCGAGCAAGTGAAGATCACTCTCCTGGCCATGGGGTTTGTGGCCGCTTGTGAAGGCGCCAACAAACTGATGGCACAGGTCCGCCCATGAAGAGATGGAGTTGTCCGGCAAGTGCATGAGCCAAGATCTGACATTGGGCTTGAGCACCAGCGGGAAGTAGTTGGCGAGGATCTTCTCGTCGCGCCCCCCGGCAGCCTGCACCGCGATGGTGTAGATGCTGAGGAACTCTGACGGATGTATCCTGCCATCGTACTTCTCGTGCATGTCTGGCTTGAAGTTCTTGGTACTGGGCCACTGGACCTGCCGCAGCTCACGAGTGAACGCAGGGCAACCTACCGCGTACGGCAAGTCGCCTGGCTCCCCTGGCGCATGCATGTCGACAGCGGGCCCAGCGCGCCGGTCAGATTGACGTCGCGCTTCTCTTCGATGCTCGATGCGAGTGCGAGCATCTTCGTGTCGTCGTTCTTGGAGAACTTGGCGTTGATCGCGGAGAGCTCGCGGGTCCGACGACGCGGTGGAGTCGGTGTCGAGGTTGGCCCAGCGAGTCGGCGATCTTGGCCTTCGGGGCGGGGAGCGCGCTGTGGTGGCACCCCCATCGGTCTTGTCAGCATCGGCTTGCGCCTGGGCGTCTTGCCGGGGCTTCGAAGTGCTCGGTCGCCGGGGCTTGTCGCCGTTGGCGAAGCCAATGAGGCTATAAATGGCAGCCCTCCAGTCGTCGATCTTGTCCGGCGCTGGAGGGTAATCTAGAAGCAACTGGGCTCGGGCCAGCGCTTCCTCTGGAGTCTTGGGTGGCGGTGGCGAGCGACGCGAGGTGCGAGACATGCTCAAACTTCTAACAGTGTTAGAAGGAGTAACGTCTCGCCCAGGCGACCGCACTGCGCTCGTTCCAGCGTGCTGACGCGCATGCTGGCCTTGAGCGTCCCGCGGCCCACCAGCACGGCCTTGTTCCAACGCGAGTACGGTGCTAGGAGCATCGTGGCGTTGTCGATCCTGCACCTCCTGGGAGGGGTGCGGTGGATATGCAGAAGCTGAACCTTGCGGGGCCTTGTCCTTGGACCGGGTGACGATGCGCGTCCCCCCGCCGGCGCCCCCTCCTCCGCTGGCGTCCACCCCACCGCCCGTTTGCTCCGGTGGCGGTAGGGAAGTCGCAGACGGAGCAGCCACCTCCGAGGTCTTCTTCTTCGGTGGCATGTCGATGAAGATGTTGATGTAGCGCGCGTAGACGCCGGATCAGATACGCACGACCTCGACGCACCCCCTACCTGGCGCGCCAGAGATGTCGTGGCGGACTGGGAGGCCACGAGCACCTATGGGGCAGGAGGGCCCCTTTCTCGTTCGGCAGGGGAGCGGAGGGCGCACGCAGAGCAGATCGAGGCGAGGGACCGCGCTGGGGATTTTTACCCAGCTTCGGAGCTCTCCGGAGAGATAAAACCCCTACTGCTGCTTTGTGTGTTGTATTTGTTCTTGCTCGAGAGAGCGGGCGTGGCGTCAAATCAGTCGAACCGCCGAACCCCCTGGCTGTGGAACCAAAATTCCGAACCTACTCTACGTGCGCATGGGCCTCCTTTTTATAGGCTAAAGGGGTCACCGACAGGTGGCATTGTAGAAAGAGGGGTAGAAAGGTAAAAACGCGGGTTGGTACAACTGCTACCAACAGTGTCCCCTACCTAACTCTGACGGCAGGGGACAGGGGCATTTAATGCCCGTCCGGTCGCCCCAACAGTGCAAGGAAACGACCGTTAGAGGCGCCACCGATCGCCACGATGGCCTCCTTGTCAGCTCCTTTTGCCACCTCGCACCGCATGGCTGCGTAGCGCCTTGCCACGTGCTCCTGGGATAGTCCTGGGGTGACACGTCGTTGGATGCGCTGGAGTTCGGGTGCAAGGTGGCAGCCTTGCCGCGGCAAGCGCCTCGCCGCGGCCCTTATCTTGTCGCACCAGCAAGCTTGCCACTCGCCGGGCCTTGCCGGGACGCGCGGGGCGTCGCGGCAAGTTTACTTGGAATGCCTTGAGTGGCCTTCCCGGCAAGATCCTCTTGCCGGGGTCTCTTCTTCTTCCCGACAAGCTCCTCTTGCCGGGGCCTTGGTTAGCCTTCCCGGCAAGCTCCTCTTGCCGGGGCCTTGGTTGGCCTTCCCGGCAAGCTCCTCTTGCCGGGGCCTTGGTTGGCTTTCCCGGCAAGCTCCTCTTGCCGGGGCTTTTAGCTTTAGTACTCTGTTCTTGAATGGCATCTAAGCAGCCGTCGAGGATCTTGGCGGATGCCCGGCAAGCCCTGCCGCGGGTCGCTGCGACTGCCCGTGCACAAGTTTGGGGTACTAAGGTACCCCCTACTTTAGTACACCGACAACCGCCATCTCCTCCGGCCCTCCGAACCCGTCTGCCGCTTCTTAGGCTGCCGTCTTGCCTTTATTTTATCTGCTTTAGTAGTCTTTGAAAAAACTTATTAATTTGCACAATTCCACCCGCGGGGTGTATTTTGAACTTGGCCAGGTGCTTATGTTATGTAAATATCTATCCGAATTCTATCTTCCCTTGCTCATTGCTCTTTTGGCTTTTCCTTTGCCGCCTTCCCTCAGTCGCCGCCTTGCCAGACGGACAACCGCTCTGCGGACTGTCGCTGGGTCAACTGCTTGGCTACCTTAGGGAAGGTAAGTACTTGGCCTTTTTTAGAGTCTTTTAACGAGTTGGATAGAAGGCGGCAAGCCGACTATTCAGGAGTCGGCTCTGCGAAGAGAGGCTGGAAGCCGGCTTGGGCTATGCTTATGCTTTGAGTCCTTAGCCATTTTTCGTGTGGGCGCTCATTCTTCCTTACTCTCTGCCCACCGACAGTCGCTCTGCGAACTGCGGCTTCTGACAGGAGACGACTTAAGCGCCGCACACTATTTGTCCGACTGCAGGAAGCATTTCATAGCGCAAGACGACGAGTCCCCGGGCCGACTTAGTCGAACCCGGTGCCAAGCGGCATGACAAAGAGTAGCATACTCGAAGGCATAATTCTTATCATACAGAAAAAAAAGGGCACTCCCCGAGCTCGCCTCGGGGGGCCCAAAGTCTCGGTACTTTAATACAAAGGATAGCATGGTACATACTGCATCAACTGTAAAATCTTCGGAGAAGATTTGCGTTCCATGGCCGTTCCGACTCTTTGCTGGAGTCGTCCCTCTTGCGTGCTCGGGGCTTCTGGGCGTCGATTAGGTAGTAGGAGTCGTTGCCCAGCACTTTGCTGATGATGAAGGGGCCTTCCCAAGGCGCCGACAGCTTGTGCTGGCCGGCTGTTCGCTGGATCAGTCGGAGCACAAGGTCGCCCTCTTGGAAAGATCTCGGCCTGACCTTCCTGTTGTAGTATCGGCGCAGGCTCTACTGGTAGATGCTGGACCGGCTGAGTGCCAATAGCCGGCCCTCTTCCAGCAGATCGACACCGTCTTGGCGTGCTTCTTCTGCTTCCTTCTCGGTGTACATGGTGACTCGCGGAGAGTCGAACTCTATGTCCGTCGGGATGACGGCTTTGGCACCATAGACGAGGAAGAAAGGTGTGAAGCCGGTTGACTTGTTTGGAGTCGTGCGTAGACTCCAGAGGACGGCTGGCAGCTCCTCAAGCCAATAGCCGGCTGAATGCTCAAGTGGTTCGACCAGTCGAGGCTTGATGCCGGACAGGATGAGGCCGTTTGCTCGCTGTACCTGGCCGTTTGACTGTGGATGGGCAGGACGCTAAGTCCAGTCGGATGCCCTGCGTCGCGCAGAAACGGGCCAAGGCACCTTTGGCGAAATTTGTGCCATTGTCGGTGATGATGCTGTGCGGTATGCCGTACCGGCGATGAAAGTCACTGCAGTCGGACCGTTCAACTTCTTGATGGGCTTTGCTTCTATCCACTTGGTGAACTTGTCCACTGTGACGAGTAAGTGAGTTAGGCCGCCTCGGGCCGTCTTGAATGGTCCCACCATGTCCAGGCCCCAAACCACAAAGGGCCAGGCGATGGGGATGGTCTTGAGTGCAGAAGCGGGCTGAAGCGGCTTGGAGCGGAAGTTCTGGCACCCCTTGCATTTTTGGACTAATTCCCTGGCCTCTTCTAGGGCAGTTGGCCAGAAGAAACCGTGCTGAAAGGCTTTGGCAATGAGTGCTCTTGAAGCCGCATGGTGGCCGCACTTGCCTTGCTGGATGTCCCTGAAAATTGCTTGGCCTTGCTCTGGCTCAACACAGCGCTGGTAGACACCAGTGATGCTGCGGCTGACCAGCTCCCTGTTGATTATGGTGTAGGCTGCCGCTCGGCGCTGCACTTGCCGAGCCAAGATTTCATCGGTTGGCAACTCTTTGCTCACTAGAAACTTGAGGATGGGCTGTGCCCATGAGGGTGCTGCTACTTCTTCGATTGCCACCAGTGCGACTTGGACGAGGGCGGCTGGGCTGGGAGGCGGCGGGCTGGAGTCCGTGGCCGCTTGTGGGATCGCTGAAGTCCCCGGGCCGACTAACGCAGTCCCCGGGCCGAGCTCTGGAGCCTTCAGACTGGTTGCCGCAGTCCCCGGGCCGGGTTCTGAAGTCCCCGGGCCGGCTTCGACTGCGACTTTCTTGGAGCCGTCTATAAGAATTCTCGTGCCGTCTGCTGGGGCTCTGGAGTCGGATCCGACTTCTTTGAGGGGAGCCGGCACAAAGATGGAGTCTAATTCTGGTGAAGGCTTGATAGACGGCTTAAGGAGGCGCTGAAGAGCGACAGCGGATGGTATCGCTTGGCGGGTGGAGCCGACTCGTGCCAAGGCGTCTGCTTGGTCGTTGTCATTTCTTGGCACATGAAGGAACTCGCACCCCTCGAAGTATCCGCTGAGTTGCTATACCAGGAAACGGTAGCTCGCCATGTTTGCATCTTTGGCGTCCCAGTTGCCAGATGACTGCTGGACCACCAAAGCGGAGTCGCCATAGCACAAGATCCGGCGAATGCCGAGTTCTTTGGCAAGCCAGAGCCCGTGAATGAGCTCCTCGTATTCGGCGACGTTGTTGGAGGCGGCGAAGTGGATCTGCAGCGCATACTTGAGCTTGTTGCCTTTAGGGGAGGTGAGGACGACGCCGGCTCCCAAGCCGGTGCGCATCTTGGAGCCGTCGAAATGCATCCGCCAATGGGTGGAGTCGGGCGCTGGCGGCAGGTACTGGGTCTCGGCCCAGTCGACGAGGAAGTCGGCCAGTGCTTGCGACTTGATGGCGGTGCGGGGCTGGTAGTAGATGGTGTAGGGAGCCAACTCTATGGCCCATTTGGCCACTCGGCCAGAAGCATCTCGGCTCCCAATGATCTCGGCCAGTGGGGTTGTGCAAACCACAGTGATTGGATGCTCTTGAAAGTAAGGCTTCAACTTCTTGGCGGCAAAGTGCACACGTAGCACATCTTCTGGTAGTGGGGGTAGTTCTGGTTGGAGGTCGACAGTACCTCGCTCAGGTAATATACCGGTCTCTGGACAGGGAACGCCTTGCCTTCCTCCTTGCGCTCGACTACAATGACTGTGCTGACTACCCGGCTGGTGGCGACAATGTATAGGAGCATGGGCTCTTTAGAGTCGGAGCCGCCAGCACAGGGGGAGTAGTCAACATCTTCTTCAGCTGGAGAAATGCTTCATCCGCCTTGTGGTTCCACTCAAAAAAGGTGGTCTTCTTCATCAGTTGGTACAAAGGGAGAGCCTTCTCGCCCAGCCGACTGATGAATCGGCTGATGGACGCCAAACAGTCGGTGAACTTCTGCACATCTAACAGTCGGCTGGGTACCTCCATCCTCTCGATGGCCTTGATCTTCATAGGGTTGAACTCTATGCCGCGTTCAGAGACTAGGAAGCCAAGGAGTTGGCTGGCTGGTACTCCAAAGACGCACTTCTCAGGGTTGAGCTTGATCTGGATCGGCGCAGGTTCTCAAAGGTTTCTTTGAGGTCTTCCATCAGCGTCCCACGCTTTTCCGTCTTCACCACTACATCATCCACGTAGACGTTGGCGTTTCTGCCGAGTTGCTTGAGGAGGCACTTCTGCATGCAACGCTGAAAGGTGGCGCCGACATTCCTTAAGCTGAACGTCATGGTCAGGTAGCAGAAGGCTCCGAACGGCGTGATGAAGGCGGTCTTCATTCTGTCTGCCGGGCTCAGTTTGATCTGGTGATACCCTGAGTATGCATCTAAGAAGCTCAACAGCTCGCATTCGGCTGTGGAGTCTATCACCTGATCAATTCTCGGCAGAGCAAATGGGTCCTTGGGGCAAGCTTTGTTGAGGCTCGTGTAGTCAATACACATCCGCCACTGCTTGTTCTTCTTCAACACCAGGACCGGGTTTGCCAACCATTCTGGAAAAAATACTTCCATAATGAAGCCGGCGGCCAGGAGCCAGGCTATCTCTTCTCCAACAACTCTTCTCTTCTCTTCGGACAGGCGGCGCAAGGGCTGCCTGACGGGCTTCACATCAGGTCGGACGTGTAACTTGTGCTCGGCGAATTCCGTCGGTACACCTGGCATGTCTTTAGGGGACCATGCGAAGATGTCTCGATTCTCACGGAGGAAATCAACGAGCTCGCCTTCCTATTTGCTGTCAAGGTTTGCACCTATGGCAGCGTACCTCTCTGGGTGCTCCGGATCCAAGGGTATCTTCTTGGTCTCTTTGGCCGGCTTGAACGAGCCCTCAGCTTCCGACTCCTTGGGGTCGGGCGACATCTCTGGCTGCTTGCCGGCCATCGCCACGACTCGGTCAAGAAGCCTCTTCTCAGCTGCGATTACCAAGGACTCGGCCAGCCGACTGCTCTCAGCTGCACAAGCGGACGACTTTCTGTAGTCGCCGGCGACGGTCAGAATCCCCTTGGAACTTGGCATCTTCATCTTGGGGTAGGCGTAGTGGGGGACTGCCATGAACTTGGCCAGTGCAGGTCGGCCAAGCAACGCATGGTATGGGCTTTCGAGGTCCACCACTTCAAACCAAACGGGCTCTTGGCGGAAATGATCTTTGTCTCCGAAGAGGACGTCTATCAGGATCTTGCCGATTGGCGAGCAGGAAAGGCCAGGTACGATGCCGTGGAACACAGTCCGGCTGCTCTGAAGCTGTCTTTGCTTGATTCCTAACTTCTCCATGGTGTCCTTGTATAGGATGTTGATGCTACTGCCTCCATCTATCAACACTCGCGAGAAGCGAGCGGCCCGCCTATCCGTGGCTAGAGTAGCACTCAGGACCAAGGCGTAGGAGCCTGGATTCGGCATCACCTCTGGGTGATCAGCTCTGCTCCAACTGATAGGCTTCTCAGACCAATGCATAAATTCTGGAGTATCTGATGCTACTGCCTTCACCTCTTGCTGCTACAGCCGCCTGCTGCGTCGATCGTCAGCCACACTGGTGAACACCACATAGGCTCCGTGCTCTTCTGGGTACTCATCTCGTACTTCGCCGACTGGCCTGGCAGCCGGCTGCTGGGGTGGCGGTGGAGGCGGTGGCCCAGCAGGTAGGGGAGGAAGGAGGCCGTCTCCCTTGGCGATTCTGGTGAGCCAGTGGCATTTTCGAGTGGTGTGGTTTGATGGCTTCGCGCCGCTGTGGAACTTGCAGGGACCATCTAGAGTCTACTCGTAAGAGAAGGCCGGCAACCAGTTGGACTTGCCTCCTTTCTATCGCTTGGTCGGAGGCTGCCCCTTCGGCTGCTGGTCTTCGACTGTCGCAACCTGCCGACTGCTGGAAGTCGGCTGAGAGTGTCGCGGCGGGCGCACGGTCTACTTCCGTGACCGCCGGGCACCTATGGGGCACGGGGGGCCCCTTTTCTGGTTCGGAGAGGGGGGCGGAGGCCGCGCGCAGAGCGGATCGAGGTCCCGGGCGCGCGGTGGGTGAGAGCTACGGCGGGCGATCTTTTTACCCAGCTTCGGAGCTCTCCGGAGAGATAAAACTCCTACTGCTGCTTTGTGTTGTTATTTGATCTTGCTCGAATACGAGCGCACGGTGGTGTGATGTGTATGTGTTCGACCGGGCCCTGATCCTGCGTCCTCAGATGAACCCTAAAACCTACCGAGCCAAACCCAACCGAACCGAACCGAACCGAACCGAACCGAACCCCTTCTACGTGCGCATGGGCCTCCCTTTTATAGTCTAAAGGGGGCACCAACAGGTGGCAGCGTAAGAAGAGGGGGTAGAAAGGTAAAAACGCAGGTTGGTGTAACAGTGACCAATAGTGCCCCCTACCTAACTGATGGCAGGGGACAGGGGCATTTAATGCCCGTCCGGTCGCCCCAACAGTGCAAGGAGGCGATCGTCAAGTGAGCCACCGGTTGCCACGATGGCGTCTCTGTCAGCTCCGCTTGCCACCTCGCTCCGCATGGCTGTGTAGTGCCTCGCCACGTGCCTTTGGGACGGCCTTGTGATGACACGTCGCCGGATGTGCTGGAGTTTGGTTGGCAATCTTGCCGCGGCAAGTGCCTCGCCGCGGTCCTCCTCTTGTCGGGCCGGCAAGCTTGCTGGCCCTCGGGCCTTGCCGGGGCGCGCGGGGCGCCGCGGCAAGTCCCCTGGACGTGCCTCGGTCGGCCTTCCCAGCAAGCTCCTCTTGCCGGGGACTTTGTTTTCTTCCCGGCGAGCTCTTCTTGCCGGGGCTTTGGTTGGCCTTCCCGGCAAGCTCCTCTTGCCGGGGGCTTTAGCTTGAGTACTCCGTTCTTGAACGGCATCATTGTAGCCGCGGAGGATCTTGGCGGACGCCCGGCAAGCCCTGCCGCGGGTTGCCGCGACTGCCCGTGCACAAGTTCGGGGTACTAAGGTACCCCCCTACTTTAGTACACCGACAGTAGCCCCCGGGCCTGGGCCATACACGGTGCCGAGCGTTGTTGGGCCAGGCCCAAAACAGTGCACGGGCACGCGTGGCCTGGGTCCACACAAAATCAGACTCCGCTTCCACCGCGCACGCTCGGAGTGGCACGCGTCAAACGCGGCATCATGGGCGACGTGGGCGGTGCGTGCGGGGATGAGTCCTCGCGAGCACGCATCAAGCCATGACGGAGGGGACGGCCCACGCCCTCCTTCCTAAACGGAGGTAGGTGTGGGGGCGCGGTGCGTTTACGGGACGGGGCCAGCGCGCGGCTTTTGAGGTGTCCGCTCCCATGCTCACGGGGTGGAGCGAGACTACCTCACCCGTCCACTCAGTGCTGCATCCCTGCCACGCGGCTCCCATGCGCTTGGGGTCATGGATGGTGGGATTGGGGAATCTGGGCCGGCGTGAGCAGAGGCAGCGGGTCAGCCCCGATTCTCTGCTCCCCCGTGCCTTGATTCGCCGAGCGGGGCGGCCGGGCTCCCACCCTGCTCCTTTATAAGGGGCAGGGGGGAGGGCACAGAAGCCCACACTCCTTCATCTCCTTCTTTCCTTTTTAACTTCTGCTCCCCTTCCTCCCATTCGCCATGGAGAAAGGGAATCCCGGCTCCTCGTCGGTGGCGGCGAGGGTTGCCGCCAGACAGCGCATCCCTCCCTCTGTCGCTCCTGCGGCGGTGGAGTCGGTCGAGAGGGGAAGAGGGAGGGGGCGAGGCCGAGGGCAAGGTCGAGGGCATGGCCGAGGCGCTCGGGGAAGAGGCGGCCAGGGTGGTGCGCCACCCCCGTCTCTGCCGACGGCTCCTCTCCTCGAGGCGATCCATATTGGGGACGACCCCTGGGAGTTCTTCGTCAAGCTGCGCCGGGCACCTCGTCGACGCCTCCGTCTTCCGGCTCCATTTGCGAGCGCGATGGAGCCGGACCCGCCCGAGATGCTGGAGTTGCACATGAGGGGCTGCGGGATCAGCGGCACTCGAGTTAGTGTCGTATCCCCAGCCCCCGGCGTGATGTACTTCGACCGAGGGTGGAAGACGTTCGCCCGCATCCATAGCTTGACGGCGGGGTTTACCCTCCATTTTAAGTTAATGGAGGGCAACCTTCTCGCCGTCAAGGTCTTCGGGGACTCCGGCACCCGGGCGAGATGCTGCGTGGACAGCTCCTCCGATAGCGAAGGTCCCTCCTCGAGCGAGAGTGACGAGGAGGGGAGCGACAGCGACGACGAGGACGGCGGGTCCGACTAGGCGTCAGACGCTGCCTCGCGCGCACCACCGGCGACCCCATCATCCGGGTCGCCGGCCTTCTGAACTCCCCAGGACCGTCTCCTTGGGCGGCTGGCGTAGGGAGGCGGCAGAAGAGGAAGAGGGGTGGCGGCAAGGCCGTCAAGTCGGAGTACGAGGGCGAGGTGCCCTCGACA
This sequence comes from Triticum timopheevii, assembly GCA_963921465.1. Classification (NCBI taxonomy): domain Eukaryota; kingdom Viridiplantae; phylum Streptophyta; class Magnoliopsida; order Poales; family Poaceae; genus Triticum; species Triticum timopheevii. The sequence goes on along the minus strand of OY997266.1, from coordinate 235,990,598 downwards.
GCGTGCTGACGTCCTGCCGCCCCGTCTTCGAGCTCTGCCTCCGGCGCCTCCGTCTCCGCCAAGCTCCTGGCCGGGCCCCGGGAAGTTCTCTTGGTGTCTTCAGGCACCCGTAGCTCGCCTAGGCGTTTCTTTTGCCCTCCCCGGCAAGCTTCTCTTGCCGGGGCCTCCTTGACCTACCTCCTGAAGAGAAAACATGAGAGGGATTACGGGCACCTTATCTTTTAATTTGTAAGCCTCCGGGCCTTAGCTGTATTTAAAGCTTGTAATCCTCTCTATCATGTTTTTCATCCTCCATGGACTCACACCAAATTGGGATGTTTTTTAATGAAAAGAGGGGAAAGCTTGCCGGATTAAGTCTTTTACTTGATTGCGTGCCTTGTACGTTTTCACCCTACGCTTTTAGGGAACTTGCCGGCGCGGGCACCTTGCCGTGAGCGCCGAGTGCGGAACGTCGGCAACGGAACTGCAACCGACAGGAAACCTTGTCGCGGAGCTAGTCGCGGCTTACTTAAGTCGTTGAGCGGACTCGAAACGACAGTAAGGCAACTAGCTATGAGTTGGTTCCCTGCCGGCGGTGCCGCGGCCGACAAGAAACCTTGTCGTTGGGCTAGCCGCAGTTCACCTAAATTGTCGAGCGGACTCAAAACAACAGTCGGTGCGCGACTAGCTCCGAGTCGGTTCCTCCGTGCACAGGTTCTTTTCGTACAAGGCACGATCGTTCAGAGACGCGGCCTCGCTTTCCCCAGCCCACAAGAGGATGCATGACGAGGGATGGAAAACTTATCTGGTATTACAGCCCCCGGCGACTCTGGCTTGCCGGGGGTGAATCTTGATATTTGCAGCCCCCGGCAACTTTGGCTCCGCCGGGACCTAGGCGCTGGTGCGCCTTGCTCTGTCCTTGCCGCCAGCGTTGTAGCCCCCGGGGACCCTGACTTGCCGTGTAGGGATCTTGGCGGCCGCAGCCCCCAGTGAAATCGGCCTGCCGGGGCCTCTTCGCCAGTGCGCCCTTCTGGTTTCTCCTTGTCGCTGTTATTACAGTCACAAAAATAACTAAGACAGCGCTGAAATAAGTTATTCTTTGCAACGTAATCTCAAGTTGGGCAATGCGATGCCATGTTTCACCCTTTGCATGTTTACACTCTACGCTTCTAGGGAACTTGCCGGTGCTAACACACTTGCTGAGTGCGGAACGTCAGCAGCCTGCTGGCGGTGTTGTACCCGGCAAGAAACCTCCTCGGGCCAGTTGCAGCGCACTTGCATTGTTGAGCGGACTCGAAAACAAAGCAAGGGCGCAACTTAACCACGTGTTAGCTCCTCTGCGCCCAAGTTTCTCATACAAAGGACGTCCCATGGCAAGGCTTGCTACGTTACATCCTCGATTTCATTATACCCCTTGTACGTTTTTGCCCTATGCTTCTAGGGAACTTGCCGGTGCTAACACACTTGCTGAGTGCGGAACGTCAGCAGCCTGCTGGCGGTGTTGTACCCGGCAAGAAACCTTCTCGGGCCAGTTGCAGCGCGCTTGCATTGTTGAGCGGACTCGGAAACAAAGCAAGGGCGCAACTTAACCATGAGTTGGCTCCTCAGCGCACGGGTTTTTCGTACAAGGGACGAACGTACGAGGAACATAACATAAGCGCTCAAAACTAAAGAAAAGAGCTATGCGCTCGAGCTCGGGTGACTTAGCTTTTTTTTTCTTTCGTGGTCCGGCGAAGCCGCGCTCCTCCCTTGACTCCCTCCCTTGTACGTTTTCACCCCCCCGCGCTTTCAGGGAACCTGCCGGTGTAAACACACTTGCTGAGTGCGTGTCATCAGCAGCCCGTTGGCGGTGTTGCTTCCGGCAAGAAGAACTCGTCGGGCTAGTTGCGGCGCGCTTTCATCGTTGAGCGGACTCGAAACGGATCAAGGGCGCAACTTAGCCACGATTCGACCCTTCTGCGCGCAGGTTCTTCGTACAAGGTACGGATTCTCAGGGAGTACAATCCAAAAGCTTAAAGCCGGACGCTTTCTTCGCCCTACTGGCTAGCGGAGCTCGATGGCGCATCCTCGACGGCAGCGCGGCACTCCGGGGAGGCGTGCTTGCCGGAGCAGATACCAGAGCTGTCTTGCCGGGCTTGATCTTTGGCGGATTTGCCTTTGCTTTCTTGCACTTGCCGGTGGAGCTCGATGGTGCGCTCTCGACGGCAGCGCGGCACTCCGAGGAGGTGCGCTTGCCGGAGTGGGCATCAGGGCTGCACTTGCCGGACTTGAGCTTCTCCTTCCCCCGGGGAGCTTCAGCAGCAAGAGGCTCGCGCTCTGCTGCAGCTGCTGCTTCCCGGTAAATCTTGTCGGCGTAGATGAGTGCATCCCTCTTGTCACCTTGGACAGAAATGATACTCATCAGGCCAGGCATCTTGAGCACGTTGTATGCGTAGTGAGAGGCTGCCATGAACTTGGCAAGCGCTGGTCGGCCGAGTATCCCATTGTAGGGTAATGGGATATCAGCAACATCGAAGGTGACCCTCTCTGTCCTGAAATTCAGCTCACTGCCAAATGTCACTGGCAATGTGATCTTCCCCTTGGGCTTGCTCCTTCCCGGATTTATCCCTTGAAAGGTACCAGTCTCTTCGAGCTCGCTGTCGGGGATCTGGAGCTTCTTGAGCATTGTGGAGGAAATCAGGTTCAGGCCGGCCCCGCCGTCAACCAACATCTTCGTGACCTTGAGGTTGCGGATTGTTGGTGAGACCAACATCGGCAAGCACCCGACTGTGGTGATGCGTTCAGGGTGGTCTTCTACATCGAAAATGATGGGCGTGCCGGACCATTTCAGAGGCCTGCGCGCCTCGACGGATGGCTCCGTTGCGTTCACCTCTCGCACCCACTGCTTGAGCTGGCGGTGCGAGGCGTGCAGAGAGGCGCCGCCGTCGATGCACAGCACCTCTGTCGCCTTCTGAAACTCTTGGTCATCGGTCTCATCTTCCTCCATCTCATCTTCATCTTCGTCCTTGTCGCGGCCGCGGGGAGGCCTATCTCCTTGCCGCGGCTTGGGCTTGCCGCGGTGTCCTCCCCGGGCGGGAAGTTTCTTGCCGGATCCTCCGCCTCCTCCCTGGGCTCTCTCCTTATCGCAGTGCTCGTACTCTGCTTTCTGCAGCTCCGCCATCTCTTCGACTTTCTTGCAGGTTTGGAGATCGTGGCCCTTGGTGTGGTGGATCTTGCAGTACCGCTTGCCGGAGCCATCCTGCTTGTCGGCGGCTACCACAGCCTCGCCAGAGTCATCGGCCTCGGCCTTGTCGGAGCCGCCTCCGTTGCCAGAATGCTCAACAGCTAGCACATCCCTAGCCTTTCTCTTCCTGTTGCTCCGTCTCCGGTTCTTCCTTGCCGGGGCGGTATCCTCATTGTCAGATCCTTCTGCTCCCGCAACCTCTCCGGGGATTTTCCTCCCCTCCTCAGCCCGTGCACATTTGTCGGCCAGAGCATAGAGCTCGCTGACGTCTCTGATCTTGCACATCGCCATCTCCTCCCTCATCCTGCGGTTACGCACGTTCTAATGAAAGGCGCTGATAACCGCGGCAGGGTGGACGCCTGGGATGTTGTGTTGCACCTGGCTGAATCTCTGTATGTACTTGCGCAGGGGCTCCCCCTCCTTCTAAACGAGCAAGTGGAGGTCACTTTCCTGGCCATGAGGCTTGTGGCCGCCCGTGAAGGCACCGACAAACTGATGACACAGGTCAGCCCATGAAGAGATGGAACCGTCCGGCAAGTGCATGAGCCAAGATCTGACATTGGGCTTGAGTAACAGTGGGAAGTAGTTGGCGAGGATCTTCTCATCGCGCCCTCCGGCAGCCTGCACCGCGATGGTGTAGATGCTGAGGAACTCCGATGGATGTATCCTGCCATCGTACTTCTCGGGCACGTCTGGCTTGAAGTTCTTGGTTTTGGGCCACTGGACTTGCCGCAGTTCGCGGGTGAATGCAGGGCAACCTGCCGCGTACGGCAAGTCGCCTGGCTCCCCTAGTGCATGCATGTCGACAGTGGGCCCAGCACGCTGGTCAGATTGACGTCGCGTTTCCCTTCTGCGCTCGATGCGAGTGCGAGCGTCTTCGTGCCGCCGTTCTTGGAGAACGTGGCGCTGGTCGCGTCGAGTCCGCGGATCCGACGACGCGGTGGAGTCGCCGTCGGGGTTGGTCCGACGAGCCGGCGATCTTGGCCTTCGGGGCTGGGAGTGCACGGAGGTGGCTCCCCCAGCGGTCTTGTCGGCGTCGGCTTGCGCTTGGACGCCTTGCCGGGGCCTCGATGCGCTCGGTTTCCGGGGCTTGTCGCTGTTGGCGAAGGCGATGAGGCTGTATATGGTCATCCTCCAGTCGTCGATCTTGTGCGGCGCCGGAGGGTAGTCTAGGAGCAGCTGGGCTCGGGCCAGCGCTTCCTCTGTTGTCTTGGGTGGTGGCGGCGACGAGCGGCGCGAGGAGCGGGATGTGCTCGGACTCCCAACTGGATTGGGAGGTGCATCACCCCGCCCTTGCGATCGTACCTCGCTCGCGCCAGCATGCGGGCGTGCATGCTGACCTCGAGCGTCTCGCGACCCGCCAGCTTGGCCTTGCTCCAACGCGAGCACGGTGCTAGGAGCACCGGGGCATTGTTGACCTTGCACCTCCTGGGAAGGGTCCGGTGTATGCATGGTCGCCGACGCTTGCGGGGCCTTGTTTTTGGATCTGGTGACGACGTGAGTCCCACCGTCGGCGCCCGCTACTCCGCCGGCGCCCACTCCACCGCCCGTTTGCTCCGGCGGTGGTGGCGGAATCGATGCAGACGGAGCGGCTACCTCCGAAGGCTTCTTCTTCGGTGGCATGTCGATGAAGGCGTTGATGCAGCGCGTGCGGAGACCGGATCGGATGCTCACGACCTCGACGCGCCCCCTACCTGGCGCGCCAAAGATGTCGCGGCGGGCGCACGGTCTACTTCCGTGACCGCCGGGCACCTATGGGGCACGGGGGGCCCCTTTTCTGGTTCGGAGAGGGGGGCGGAGGCCGCGCGCAGAGCGGATCGAGGTCTCGGGCGCGCGGTGGGTGAGAGCGACGGCGGGCGATCTTTTTACCCAGCTTCGGAGCTCTCCGGAGAGATAAAACTCCTACTGCTGCTTTGTGTTGTTATTTGATCTTGCTCGAATACGAGCGCACGGTGGTGTGATGTGTATGTGTTCGACCGGGCCCTGATCCTGCGTCCTCAGATGAACCCTAAAACCTACTGAGCCGAACCCAACCGAACCGAACCGAACCGAACCGAACCGAACCCCTTCTACGTGCGCATGGGGCTCCCTTTTATAGTCTAAAGGGGGCACCAACAGGTGGTAGCGTAAGAAGAGGGGGTAGAAAGGTAAAAACGCAGGTTGGTGTAACAGTGACCAACAGTGCCCCCTACCTAACTGATGGCAGGGGACAGGGGCATTTAGTGCCCGTCCGGTCGCCCCAACAGTGCAAGGAGGCGATCGTCAAGTGAGCCACCGGTTGCCACGATGGCGTCTCTATCAGCTCCGCTTGCCACCTCACTCCGCATGGCTGTGTAGTGCCTCGCCACGTGCCTTTGGGACGGCCTTGTGATGACACGTCGCCGGATGTGCTGGAGTTTGGTTGGCAATCTTGCCGCGGCAAGTGCCTCGCCGCGGTCCTCCTCTTGTCGGGCCGGCAAGCTTGCTGGCCCTCGGGCCTTGCTGGGGCGCGCGGGGAGCCGCGGCAAGTCCCCTGGAGGTGCCTCGGTCGGCCTTCCCGGCAAGCTCCTCTTGCCGGGGACTTTGTTTTCTTCCCGGCGAGCTCTTCTTGCCGGGGCTTTGGTTGGCCTTCCCGACAAGCTCCTCTTGCCGGGGGCTTTAGCTTGAGTACTCCGTTCTTGAACGGCATCATCGTAGCCGCGGAGGATCTTGGCGGACGCCCGGCAAGCCCTGCCGCGGGTTGCCGCGACTGCCCGTGCACAAGTTCGGGGTACTAAGGTACCCCCCTACTTTAGTACACCGACAGAGAGGCCTTGCGCTTGTTGTCGTTCTGTTGTTGCCGCCGACTGGCGTCTCCAGCCGGGGTTCTGGGAACCTGAGTGGCCGTTTTGCCAGTCGCACTGACTTGAATCTCCGTCTTCATGGAGGAGTCGGCCGTGGCGTACTTGTCTGCTATGATCAGCAGCTCGTCGAGGGTCTCTGGCTCGTCGCAGAGTAGCTTGTGCTTGAGGAGAGTGCCTTCTCGGCACCCGGTGGTGAAGTACTCGATGGCCTGCACCTCGTGCACGCCCTCGCAGGAGTTCCGAAGCTCGGCCCAGCACGTGAGGTAGTCGCGTGTTGACTCGTCGGGGCCTTGCACGCACAGGGAAAGCTGGCGAGGCTTGGGAGGTCGCTTGTACGTGCTTGTGAAGTTGCGGATGAAGGCTTCGGTGAAGTCGACCCAGCTATTGATGTTGCAGGGCTTCAGACTGTTCAACAATGTCCGGGCCATGCCCTGGAGCATGAGTGGAACATACTTCACGGCAACTCACTTGTTGCCGTTCGCTATGTTTACGGGCGTGGAGTAGTCAACTAGCCAGTCTTCCGGCTTCATGGAGCCGGTATACTTGGGCGTGTCTCGGGGGAGCGTGAACCCTTTGGGGAAGGGCTCGTCTCGGATGCGAGGTCCGAAGCAGGGCGGACCCAACTCGTCTTCTTCTTCCAGTGCCAGGGATCGGTGGAGTCGGTCGATCCGGTGGCGGGCATCGTTCTCTCCGACTCCCTCTCGGTGGCCAAGGCGGCCACCGAGAGTCGGATGCTCAACGGGCGGCGGGGAGACTCGCCTTTCTCTTCATGGTGGAGGAGGCAGATAGTCGCCCTGCCGTTCCACTGCTCTCGGGCGGCCGTCTTGGTCGTGCTCGATGGTAATGCGAGTCCGACTGTGGCTAACGGCCGACTCTTTGTCTTTCCTTTCGCGGACTCCGCCAGTCGGCGTCCGAGACGTCGCGCCTTGATCTCGGCAGGGAGGCAGGTCGTCGTTCGGTTGCCGCGGCGCCTCCGTGCGGCTGCCGGCCGCATTCTGTGTGACAACCGCGTCAAGGAGCTGCTGGACTCGCTCCTTCATCATGCGTCGCTCTTCGCCTTCGAAGTTTTTCAGCTCGTCAGTCGCCGCTTGGGCGGCGCGGATGTTCTCCGCAGGCGTGGCATATACGGGGCGATTGGCCCCGAACAGGTTGGCGATGGCCACGCCGCGCTACCGGATCGCGCCTAGGCGGCTAGGCCCAGTCACAGCCGGCGAGCCGTCCACGGCGCGATCCATCTCATGCTGGTAGGCTTCTGACAAGCGCCTCATGCTTGCCAGCTTCTTCGCGCCTTCGATGATCTGAAGGCGACGTGCCTCCAGCGTCTCGGCGTCAGCGTCCTCCGCAATAGGCGTGGTCAGGTCTTGCAGAGCTGCGTTGAGTGGGTCATGGGCTCCCTCACCGGAGCGCTCACCGTGACTAATGACGAGCACCTCCGTGACGGCGCTTCCGCCGCTCTCCTCATGAGGGAGCGGCTCGTCGTAGACCACCACATTGGTGGGGAACGCGTCGAGCGACGCGGCGTCGGAGTCGACCAGCATCGGGTCGGTGGAGCCTACAGACTCCAAGTCCACGGCAGGCTCGCCGGTGACGTGGAGTTGGTCGAGGAGGCCCGCGAGGAGGCTCTCGGGGCCGCCCGTGCCTGCGTTGGATGGAGGTTCATCGGAGAGGCGAACCTCGCCGACAAGTTCGGTGAGGCAGCTGGCTACGCAGGCAGCCTCAGCACCGCGTAGCGCGTCGATGCAGACTCCGTCTAGCGAGCCTGGCTGGCTACGCTCGCCAGGGAGGAAAAGGGTTCCCGTCCAGAACAGATCTCCGGACGACGGTGCACCTTTCCCCACGGTGGGCGCCAAATGTCGGGGGTTGGGTGCGACATATGCCAAAGGATGGCTTATCATGGTGGGGGCGAGTAGAACGTCGCTGGTGCCTGGAAATGGGAACAGGCGAAGACATGCATGCCGGCGGATCTTACCCAGCTTCAGGGCTCTCCGAGGAGATAACACCCCTACTGCTACTGTGCGGGGTCTCCGCATGGTCACTAAGGCAAAGTGAGTACAAGGTTGCTCCTTGAGCTGTTTCTGGAGGTAGGAGAGGGCAAGGCTAGCTCTCTTCTCCCTATATGATCTGGTCTAGTGCTAATGGATTCGAACCCTTTGCATGGGTGCCCTGGGGGGTTTATATAGGCCTACCCCCCAGGGGTTCAGTGGTAAAACTGGCTGGGTGCGGGTCCCAGCCGTCTGTCTCTCAGGCCGCCGTCTTCTCCGCCGACTACTGGGGCCCGCCGACTTGCCTGGTACGGGGGCGAAAGCCCTTGTCCGCCGCGGGCGGGTCTTGCCGGCTGCAGATTACTGTAGCCGTGCTTATAATGACGCTGGCTTGGTCATGGGGTCATGGCAACAGTGCCGCCGCCTGACAGGCGATCACTGTTGCCATTCCCCGTCGCGTCTGGTTAATGGCGTGTGGGGCCCGTGGGAGGGGCCGGCCGACTCCTGGGGGCCAACTCCCAATGGGTCCATCTCGTGGCGCTCTTGCCGTCTTTAGTTCTCCCGTTGACTGGTGGGTACCGCCGTCTCTAGGTCGTACAGACAGGTCGTCGTGGGCACAGGGCTCCGCCCCCAAGGGCTGATGTCAGGGCTGGCATGGCAACAGTGCCGCGCCGGACGGAGATCTCCGTCGGTACGGTGCACTGTGGCCATGCCTGCCCTTAATTAATAGGGTGGTTGGATTCGCAGGCCGACTCCCTATAGCCGGCCTCCCCGGAGGTCGCTGGACAAGAGTTGGCTTATCTTGGAGTCGCCTCTGGGACTCGGCTCGTCTTTGAGTCACTTCTGGGACTCGGCTCGTCTTGGAGTCACCTCTGGGACTCGAGGGGCGCAGCCTGCCCCGATGTCTTGAAAGGTTCTGGGACTCGGGTGAGGCTACCCGTGGCCCATTACTCCGACAATCGCGTTTTATGATACGGAGCCGCCGCCAAGCCATAATCTCTCTTGGGATGGCTGATCTGGAGTCCGTTCGGGGCTCCGGAGAGGGGGATTCGTCGCCGTCATCATCATCAACCATCCTCCATCACCAATTTCATGATGCTCACCGCCGTGCGTGAGTAATTGCATCGTAGGCTTGCTGGACGGTGATGGGTTGGATGAGATTTATCATGTAATCGAGTTAGTTTTGTTAGGGTTTGATCCCTAGTATCCATTATGTTCTGAGATTGATGTTGCTATGACTTTGCTATGCTTAATGCTTGTCACTAGGGCCCGAGTGCCATGATTTCAGATCTGAACCTATTATGTTTTCATGAATATATGTGTGTTCTAGATCCTATCTTGCAAGTCTATAGTCACCTACTATGTGTTATGATCCGGCAACCCCGAAGTGACAATAATCGGGACCACTCCCGGTGATGACCATAGTTTGAGGAGTTCATGTATTCACTATGTGCTAATGCTTTGTTCCGGTTCTCTATTAAAAGGAGGCCTTAATATCCCTTAGTTTCCAATAGGACCCCGCTACAACGGGAGGGTAGGACAAAAGATGTCATGCAAGTTCTTTTCCATAAGCACGTATGACTATATATGAAATACATGCCTACATTACATTGATGAACTGGAGCTAGTTCTGTGTCACCCTATGTTATAACTGTTACATGAAGAACCACATCCGGCATAATTATCCATCGCTAATCCGGTGCCTACGAGTTTTCCATATACTGGTTCTCGCTTATTTACTTTTCCGTTGCTACTGTTACAATCACTACAAAATACCAAAAACATTACTTTTGCTGTCTTTACTTTTATTACCGTTACCACCACTATCATATTACTTTGCTACTAAACACTTTCCTGCAGATACTAAGTTTCTAGGTGTGGTTGAATTGACAACTCAGCTGCTAATACTTGAGAATATTCTTTGGCTCCCCTTGTGTCGAATCAATAAATTTGGGTTGAATACTCTACCCTCGAAAACTATTGCGATCCCCTATACTTGTGGGTTATCAAGACCTTTTTCTGGCGCCATTGCCGGGGAGCATAGCTCTATTCTTTGAGTCACTTGGGATTTATATCTGCTGGACACTATGAAGAACTTGAAAGATGATCGAACTACTATTTTGCCCTCAACTATGAGGGGAGGTAAGGGACTGCCATCTAGCCTTGCACTAGATTCTCCTTCTATTATAAGTAAGTTTGCGACACCTAAACCTACTACTGCTATTGATTCTGATATGTCGCATGTTATTGATGATGCCACTTCTGATGCATGATACTTATGATGAAACTACTTCTATGCTTGATACTACTGTGCCACTTGGTGAATTTCTTGAGAGCAAATTGCTAGGTCTAGAGAAAGAGAAATTATTGAACCTGAACACGATGATGTTAGTGATGATGAACCTATGCCTGCTATTCCTGAGGGTTATCTTTTTGATTCTGAATCTTCTGAAGCTATTCTTGCTTGCTAGGATAAATGTGAACGTAAGAGGTTGCTAGTTAAATGGAGTAAAGAATCTTTTAGAGGTAGAATGAAACCCGACCCTGCTTTCGCCACTTCACCTATCTGTGTGCCTGATCAGGATTATTATGATTTTTCTGTTGATCCAGATATAATTACTTTGGTAGAATCTGATCCTTTTTAGGGCTATGAATCTGAAACTGTTGTGGCACATCTTACTAAGTTAAATGATATAGCTGCCCTGTTTACTAATAATGAGAGATCGTGCTACCTTTATTTACTTAAGATCTTTCCGTTCTCATTAAAGGGTGACGCTAAGATATGGTATAATTCTCGTGATCCTGGTTGTGTGCAAAGTCCCTAGGATATGATTTATTACTTCTCTACTAAATATTTCCCCGCTCATAAGAAACAGGCTGCTTTGAGGGAAATATACAATTTTTTGCAAATTGAAGAAGAGAGTCTCCCACAAGCTTGGGGGAGGCTTCTCAAGTTACTTAATGCTTTGCCTGATCATCCTCTTAAGAAACCTGAAATATTTGATATCGTTTATAATGGACTAACTGATGCTTCCAGAGATTACCTGGATAGTTGTGCTGGTTCTCTTTTCAGGGAAAGAACACCGGATGACGCTGAAATTCTATTGAATAATATGTTGGCTAATGAAAATAATTGGGCACCTCCCGAGCTACCTCCTGAGCCAGTTCCTGAGCCAATTATTGAACCTATTCCTAAACCAACTCCGAAGAAGAGAGGTGTTCTATTTCTCAGTCCTGAAGATATGCAAAAGGCAAAGAAATCTATGAAAGAAAAAGGTATTAAAGCTGAAGATGTTAAGAATTTACCTCCTATTGAAGAAATACATGGTCTTAATTTACCGCCTGTTGAAGAAGTATATGATCTCAATTACTTATTTAATGAAGAACCTCCCGATGTCCCGACACAGGTAGTAAAGGTAAATTCTCTCTATAGATATGATAAAGCTGAAGTCCCTCCTACTAAAATTGCTAGTCAGTGCTTGGATGAGTTTGATGACTTTATGTTTAAGCAAGATGACTTTAATGCTTATTTTGATAGACAATTAAAACAGAATACCTTTATGATTAAACGCTTGGGTGATTATATGGCTGATATTAGAGGTGAACTTAAACTTGTTAGCGAACATGCTTCTATGGTTACCACTCAAGTAGAACAAGTACTTAAAGCTCAGAAAGAAGCGCTTGATGAAATGAATAGTAAGAAAAATGATTATGCTGCTAGAGTGGCTACTAGAACTGGTAGAATGACTCAGGAACCTTTGTATCCTGAAGGCCACCCTAAGAGAATGGAGCAAGATTCTCAGAGAAACAATATTGATGTACCTAGTTCTTCTAAAAGGAAGAAAAAGAAAAATGATAGGACTTTGCAAACTTCTAGTGAACCTATTGCTGAACCACCCGAGAACCCAAATGATATCTCCATTTCTGATGCTGAAACACAATCAGGTGATGAACATGAACCTAGTGATAATGTTAATGATAATGTTCATGTTGATGCTCAACCTAGTAGTGATAATGATGTAGCAGTTGAACCTGCTGTTGATCTTGATAACCCACAATCAAAGAGTCAACGTTATGATAAAAGAGACTTCGTTGCTAGGAAACACGGTAAAGAAAGGGAACCATGGGTTCAGAAACCCATGCCTTTTCCTCCTAAACCATCCAAGAAAAAGGATGATGAGGATTCTGAGTGCTTTGCTGAAATGATTAGACCCATCTTTTTGCGTATGTGATTAACTGATGTGCTCAAAACAAATCGTTATGCTAAGTATATGAAGGATATTATTACTAATAAAAGAAAGATACCTGCAGCTGAAATCTCCACCATGCTTGCTAATTATACTTTTAAGGGTGGAATACCAAAGAAACTTGGAGACCCCGGAGTGCCTACTATACCATGCTCCATTAAAAGAAGTTATGTTAAAACTGCTTTATGTGATCTTGGAGCCGGTGTTAGTGTTATGCCTCTCTCTTTATATCGTAGACTTGACTTGAATAAGTTGACACCTACTGAAATATCTTTGCAAATGGCTGATAAATCAACTGCTATACCTGTCGGTATTTGTGAGGATGTGCCTGTTGTGGTTGCAAATGTTACTATTTTAACGGACTTTGTTATTCTTGATATTCCCGAGGATGATAGTATGTCTATTATTCTTGGAAGACCTTTCCTTAATACTGCAGGGGCTGTTATTGATTGCACCAAAGGCAATGTCACTTTTCATGTTAATGGCAATGAGCACACGGTACATTTTCCGAGGAAACAACCTCAAGTTTATAGTATCAACTCTATTGGAAAAGTTCCATCGATTATATTTGGAGGTTTTGAATTTCCTCTCCCTACTGTCAAGAAAAAGTATGATATTCTTATTGTTGGGGATTTTCATATCCCCGTTGAGGTAACTTAGTGTCATTCGGAATTTCTCCGGTTCCGTGATTATTCAGAATGAGTTTGTTAACAAGACTTGATCAACCTTGTTAGTGGATTCATTTTGATGATCACGAGATGGATGAAACTAGAAGCACAACCTTCTGTACCCTCTTTATATTTTCTGTTATTTAGTAGAAATAAAGTAAAATAATATTTTTCTGACTGTTTTCTGACTTATCCGTGCAATATAAAAATATCCCGAAAATAAAAGTCCTGAGAATGCCATGCCAATTTAATATATTTTTTTCGGGAATATTTAAGAATTTACTGTGCAAAAATTACCACGGGGGGAGCTGCCACCTGGCCACGAGGGTGGAGGGCGCGCCCTACCCCCTGGGCGCGCTCCCTACCTCGTGGGCCGACAGTGGCCCTCCTCCACTTATTCCTGCACCCATCTTCTTCCTCTGTCTCATACAAACACGAAAAACTAACTCAAGCACGAGTTCTAGCCCCCGTTGCTGTGATTTTCGATCTCCTTGCTCAAAGCACCTTTCGCAAAACTGCTTGGGGAGATTGTTCCTTGGTATGCGACTCCTCCATTGTTCCAATTAGTTTTTGTTCTAATGCTTTATTCATTGCAAATTTGTGCTGCATAGGTGACCATGTTCATGAGCTTGCATGTCAAATTTATATGGTTCCAAGTAGTTCTAATGCTTGATATAGGGCCTAGGCACTTGTGGGAGTTGTTGCTATCAATTTTATTGAAGTTGGTTCACTTTTATTTTGAAGTTACTAAAAATTTCAGAATTTTTCAGAGGAAACAATATGCTTAGGAGGATGTTCCAAGGTGGTCCTTCAAGGAAGCAAGGTCCCACGCTTGCAATACGTGATGCCGACGAGGAACCACCAAGAGACGCTCCTGTGAGGCCTTGTGAATGGCCATCAGAAAATTTTATGAATCAAGTGGGAATCAAAGAAGGAATTAGCACATATTTGAGTAACGCCGGTCTTGAGGACTTTGAAGCTGACAAATGCCCCCTGTATTATGATCTCACAAGTTCATTTGTGAGGAGGTTTGAATTTTCATATTCTCGTAATTCTCCTTCAGTCATGTTTGATCTTTATGACAAATCTTATACCATGGACTTAGAGGACTTTACTTCTGCTTGCAAACTTCCATCTTGGGGTAATGTCAGGGATCCCCCTAAATCTGAATATAGAGACTTTCTTGCTAGAATAACTGTGGGGGAATCTAGAGATATAACGCAAGCTACTATAGGGAGCATTCACTTTCCCGCTGAGGGAGTCCTGGACTAGGGGGTGTCCGGACAGCCGGACTATCATCGTCCGCCGGACTCCAAGACTACGAAGATACAAGATTGAAGACTCCGTCCCGTGTCCGGAGGGGACTTTCCTTGGCGTGGAAGGCAAGCTTGGCAATGCGGATATGTAGATCTCCTACCATTGTAACCGACTCTGTGTAACCCTAGCCTCCTCCGGTGTCTATATAAACCGGAGGGCTTTAGTCCGTAGGACACAACATACATCACAACAATCATACCATAGGCTAGCTTTAGGGTTTAGCCTCCTTGATCTCGTGGTAGATCCACTCTTGTACTACCTATATCATCAATATTAATCAAGCAGGACGTAGGGTTTTACCTCCATCAAGAGGGCCGAACCTGGGTAAAACATCGTGTCCCTTGCCTCCTGTTACCATCCGCCTAGACGCACAGTTCGGGACCCCCTACCCGAGATCCGCCGGTTTTGACACCGACATTGGTGCTTTCATTGAGAGTTCCTCTGTGTCGTCACCGATAGGCTCGATGGCATCTTCAATCAACAACGCTGTCCAGGGTGAGACTTTTCTCCCCGGGCAGATCTTCGTATTCGGCGGCTTCGCACTGCGGGCTAATTCACTTGGCCATCTGGAGCAGATCGAAAGCTATGCCCCTGGCCATCAGGTCAGATTCGGAAGCCTAAACTTCACAGCCGACATCCGCGGGGACTTGATCTTTGATGGGCTCGAGCCAAAGCCAAGCGCGCCGCACTGTTTCGATGGGCATGATCTAGCTCTGCCGCCGAACAATGCCTTAGTGTCCGCGCGCGAATCCGCCTCGGCCCCTAGTCCGGAGCCGATCACCCAGATCGAGGACCGGTGGATGGACACCACCTCGGGGGCTTCAACTTCTACGGCGATGGAGCCAAACACTAACCTTGTCCCTCGCGAAACTCATGATTCCGAGGTGCCGGACTCCTTGCCGGACTCTGGACCTCCCGCGCCCCTGCCAATCGAATCAGATTGGGCGCCGGTTATGGAATTCACTGCCACAGACATCTTCCAATACTCGCCCTTTGGCGACATCCTAAATTCGCTAAAGCATCTCTCGCTATCAGGAGAGTCCTGGCCGGATTATGGCCAGGATGGTTGGGATACGGACGACGAAGAAATTCAGAGCCCACCCACCACCCACCTTGTAGCCACTGTCGACGATCTTACCGACATGCTAGACTACGACTCCGAAGACATCGACGCTATGGACGACGATGCCGGAGACGAACAGGAACCAGCGCCTACAGGGCACTAGAAGACCACCTCGTCATATGACACATACATGGTGGACACCCCAAAGGACGGGGACGGCGAAGAAGTAGCGGAGGCAGATTCCTTAAAGAAACAGCCCAAGCACCGGCGTCAGCGGCGCCGCTCTAAATCCCGCCACAGCAAGAATGGAGATTCCGGCACAGGAGATAATAATACCCCAGAGAGTGCCGAAGATAATCCCCTCCAGCAAGACTCAGCGCAGGAGGACGCAGAAGCAAGCCCCCACGAGAGGGCGGCAGACGAAGAGGTTGAGGATTATAACTATATACCTCCCTCCGAAGACGAGGCAAGCCTCAACGACGACGAATTCGTCGTGCCCGAGGATCCCATCGAACAAGAGCGTTTTAAACGTAGGCTTATCGCCACGGCAAATAGCCTAAAGAAAAAGCAGCAGCAGCTTCAAGCTGATCAGGACCTGCTGGCCGATCGATGGACCGAGGTCCTCGCGGCCGAAGAGTTTAAACTCGAACGCCCCTCCAAAAGCTACCCCAGACGCAAGTTGCTCCCCCGATTAGAGGAGGAAGCATACATACCTTCATCACCAGCGCACGATATGGCCGACCGACCACCCCGTGGTCGCGATAGAGAGGCATCCAGACCCTCCACAAAGACCGTACCCCGGCATTGCTCCAAAAGTACGAAGCCAAGAGGGAACGCGCCGGACTTGCGAAACGTATTGGAGGACAAAGCAAGGCAATCCAGATCCATCTACGGATCACGAGGGCGCCCCACGACCAGCGACGAATACCGTTGCGCCGGATACAATAACCCCGGCCGGGTCGAACACAGCAGACAACGCTCTCTCGAGCTGCGTCGTGATATTGCTCAATATAGAGGCGCCACACACCCGCTATGCTTCACTGACGAAGTAATGTATCATCAAATCCCTGAAGGGTTTAAACCCGTAAACATCGAATCCTACGATGGCACAACAGACCCCGCGGTTTGGATTGAAGATTATCTCCTTCACATCCATATGGCCCGCGGCGACGATCTCCATGCCATCAAGTACCTCCCACTCAAGCTTAAAGGACCAGCTCGGCATTGGCTTAATAGCTTGCCCGCAGAGTCAATTGGGTGTTGGGAAGACCTGGAAGCCGCATTCCTCGACAATTTCCAGGGCACGTATGTGCGGCCACCAGACGCCGATGACCTAAGCCACATAATTCAGCAGCCAGAGGAATCGGCCAGACAATTCTGGACACGGTTCTTGACGAAGAAAAACCAAATCGTCGACTGTCCGGATGCAGAGGTCCTCTCAGCCTTCAAACATAACATCCGTGACGAGTGGCTAGCACGACACCTGGGACAGGAAAAGCCAAAATCCATGGCAGCACTCACATCATTAATGACCTGCTTTTGCGCGGGAGAGGATAGCTGGCTAGCTCGCAGCAACAACCTCAATAAAAATTCTGGCAGTCCGGATACTAAGGACCACAACGGCAGGTCACGTCGAAACAAAAACAAATGCCGCATTAACAGCGACGATAAGGAGGATACGACAGTCAACGCCGGATTCCGAGGCTCTAAACCCGGTCAGCGGAAGAAGCCATTCAAAAGAACCACTCCGGGCCCGTCCAACTTGGACCGAATACTCGACCGCTTATGCCAGATACATGGCACCCCCGAAAAGCCAGCCAATCACACCAACAGAGACTGCTGGGTGTTCAAGCAGGCAGGCAAGTTAATTGGCGAAAACAATGACAAGGGGCTAAACAGCGACGACGAGGAGGAGACCCGACCGCCGAATAATAGAGGACAAAAGGGTTTCCCCCCACAAGTGCGGACGGTGAACATGATTTACGCAACCCATATACCCAAGAGGGAGAGGAAGCGCGCACTAAGGGACGTCTATGCGATGGAGCCAGTCGCCCCGAAGTTCAATCCATGGTCCTCTTGTCCGATCACTTTCGACTGAAGAGACCATCCGACCAACATACGCCATGGCGGATTCGCCGCATTGGTTTTAGACCCAATCGTCGATGGATTTCACCTCACGAGAGTCCTGATGGACGGCGGTAGTAGCCTGAACCTGCTTTATCAGGATACAGTGCGCAAGATGGGCATAGACCCCTCAAGGATTAAACCTACAAAGACAACCTTTAAAGGTGTCATACCACGTGTGGAAGCCAATTGTACGGGCTCAGTCACACTGGAAGTGGTCTTCGGATCCCCGGATAATTTCCGGAGCGAAGAGTTAATCTTCGACATAGTCCCATTTCGCAACGGCTATCACGCTCTGCTCGGACGAACCGCGTTTGCAAAGTTCAACGCGGTGCCGCATTATGCATACCTCAAGCTCAAGATGCCAGGCCCTCGTGGAGTCATCACGGTCAACGGAAATACGGAACGCTCCCTCCGAACAGAGGAACATATAGCGGCTCTCGCGGCAGAAGTACAGAGCACCTTTTAAGGCAATTTTCGAGTCCGGCCATTAAACGGCCGGATACAGCAAAACGCGCCCGAAGCAATACCAACCAAGACAACTTGGCACGATCAGAGCACGCGTAGCAATGCGTCCCTAACCCCCGCCCTCGCATGATTGCAAGAACAACCCTCCGCGTACATCATTACACTTTGGAGATACCATGGGCGCAGGGGAAGGGGCACGATCACAATGGACCCAGAGTGCGGCTCGACCACACCAGGGGCTCGCAAGTGCGCCACCCTTTTTTATTGTTATTTTCCTTCTTTGTATACACAGGACTCCGTTAACCAGAGGCCCTGTCCGGCGGTGAACCTGCCGAACTCACGATGCAACAGCCAGGGAAGAAAGAAGGCTGCGACGAACACTCAGGTGGTCTCAATTACGAGCATTAAATTCGATTATATACACCAAGTCCGCAGCTCATCCTTGGAGGGGGACATGTTTAATTAGTCCAAATCCCTTGCTTACCGCAGTATTTGTATCAGTCCGCACTCATAGCAGACTTCCTTTAATAAATAATGCAGCACTTTTCGACTGCAATTACATTACTTTATATATATATATATGTTCACTACAGGACATCTTGCACCCGTATATTTTGGTACGGTCTAATACACCAGGGGCTTATGTTCCCCACATTATGGTGTGACAAGTCCGAACACTTTCATAAGTGCGGCACCCCGAACTTATAGCATTATATGAATCGGCTCCGAATCATGTCTTGGGTCAATAGTTGGGTTTGCCCGGCTCCCACGTTTTGGTGCCTTACGTTCCGTTCTGTCGGCTAAGGTGGCACTGGGAGAACCACTGCGATTGCGCCCCGGTTGAGCCGGGCGAGCGCCTCAGTGGAGAAAGCTAAAACTGACCAGCATGATAAGGCGAGAGACTGGTCGCTGTTCGAGAGGTCTTTTCAAGTCCTTAACGACTCACGCCGCTTCGAGCGAAGTTCCGGATAAATGTCCGACGAAGGCGTGGATAGCGCCCCGGATTCGGTCTTCCGAATACCAGGGGCTTCGCCGAAATTTAAAATTATAGAATTCTATGGCTAAGTGAGAGTGTTCAAGCATTATAAGTCCGGTTGCCTTGTTCGTTGTGTTGAGCGCCTCCCTAGATGGACCCAAAAATGGGAACAAGAGTGCTCAAGTTTATCCCGAACACCCCAGCACTCGCGGCTCGGGGGCTGAAGCCAACGACTTGCCATCTCTCAGATTTTATAAACGGCCGCACAGAAGGTAATATTTTAAATTAAACAAGCGTTGCTTAATGCGCATATGAACAAAGTTTTCAGCGCACAGGATAATACATAGTGAGTTTACTCAAAAATTACATCTCTGGGGCATTCATCCGCAATACCGCGGGCTCCCTTCAGGACAGTTTTATAATACATTTCGGGCGTACGATACTCCTTGTCTGGTGGCGGCGGGTCAGTGAGAAGCTTCTCCGCATCTAGCCTGCCCCAGTGCACCGTTGTGCGGGCAAGGGCCCGACGAGCACCTTCAATACAGGCGGAGCGCTTGATGACCTCCACCCAGGGGCACGCATCCACCAGCCGCCGCACGAGGCCGAAGTAGCTCCCAGGCATGGCCTGTCCAGGCCACAGCCGGACTATAAGGCCCTTCATGGCCTCCTCAACTACCTTGTGGAGTTCGACCAGCTGCTTCAGCTGGTCGCTTGGGGGCACCGGATGGCCGGCCTCAGCGTACTGAGACCAGAAGACCTTCTCCGTCGAGCTCCCCTCCTCGCCACGATAGAATGCGGCAGCATCGGACACACTACATGGCAGATCTGCAAACGCCCCTGGAGAGCTCCGAATGCGGGTAAGTGTCAGGTAGTTTACATTAACATGCTTGCTTTGCATGAAAAATGCCTTACCCGCCGCTATCTTCTTTACATCTTCAACCTCCTGAAGGGCCTTACGGGCCTCGGCCTTGGTGGACTTGGCACTTTCGAGAGCCGAGGCAAGCTCGGACTCTCGAGTCTTGGAGTCACGCTCCAAGCTCTCATGCTTCTCCATGAGAGCCTGGAGCTCTTGCCGTACTTCCGCCACCCGTGCCTCCTGCTTTTCTCGCTCTGCCCGTTCCGCGGCCGCACTGTGTTCGACCGCGGACACAGCCTCCTTCAGGGCTGCCACCTCGTTCGTGGCCCCTGCAATACCCATATTATCCTTGTTAATTTTATTGCAACCAAAATCCTTTTCTGTAAGGTAACTATTCAAAGTGGTGTTACTCACCTTCTTTGTCCTCGAGCCGCTTCTTGGCATGGCCGAGCTCTTGCTCGGACCGCTCGAGATCCTGCTTCAATGCACCGACCTCCGCAGTCAGTGCGGCAGAGGTCAGCAGCGCAGCCTGCAAACCCATATTGACATATTTTAAGCAACCGTGCGTATATCTTCTTAGATCCTCAGTCCAGCTTTTCTTTCCGAACACTGAACTGAGCATCAGGGGCTACTGTCTATGCGGTATTACATTACATAATTATAACTTCTTACCTCAAATCCTGTTAGAAGGCTGCCGCAGGCTTCGGTCAGCCCACTCTTGGCGAGCTGAACCTTCTGAATCACCGCACTCATGATAGTGCGGTGTTCTTCCTCGATGGAAGCGCCTTTAAGCACCTCCAACAAGTTGTCCGGCGCCTCCGGTTGGACGGAGGCTGCCGGTGTCACAGTCTTGCCCTTCTTTCGAAGGGGCCGCCTGCAGGACTCTGGAACCACTGCAGGTTCCGATGTAGAGTCCGGCGCAAAGTCCGGGAGGCTGCCTGGCGGCGCCTCCGGAACCTCCTCCTGATGGGTCCCTCTCTGGGATCCCACCTCGGCGTCCTCATCGGCGCGGGGGGTAGAGGCAGTCGGAAGTGAATCCACATCCGATGGGGCCAACGACCCGCTCGATGAAGCGGGGAGATCATCATCGGCCGGACTGCGGACAGTATGCGGCATTAGTAGGACACTAGGTGACGCGAAAGAAATCGCATATCAGGGATCCGGATACTTACGATCTCGCCGGAGGCCTGGCCCTTGAAGGCCACTCCTCCTCGCCAACGATGGTGTTGGCGGAACTGTCCGGGGGAATAGTCCTCCCCCTCTTGGACCCTTCGGCCTCCCCTATTGGGGAAGCCTTCCTCTTCCTCTCTCCCTCCTCCGGGAGAGAGTCTTCTTCCTCCTCCTCGTCTTCGGGGGAGGAGTCCACCTCATCGTCAGACGCTTGATTGCGGGAACTCTTTCGAGTCCCCGTGGCCACCTTCTTGGCCTTCTTCTCCGGCACCACGTGCGGTGCCGGAACCAGTAGCCCTGCTAGACGGGCGTTCACTGGGTCTTCTGGTATGGGAGCCGGACAGATGAGCTGCTCGGCCTTCTCCATCCATTCCTGCCAAAGGAAAAGAGAGATTGAAACCCTCTTAGAATCAATCTGTTTACCACAAGTGTCCTGTAAAGGGGTTGAATCACTTACCTCGTCAGCTGGATGCTGCGAGCGAAATCCGCGATCTTCCGTCGCGGATGCGGGGGCTTCAGCACCCTTAAACAGCACCCTCCAGGCGCCTTCATATGTCGTGTCGAAGAGCCCGCTTAGCGCCTGGTGCTGTTCTGGATTGAACTCCCACAGATTGAATGCCCGTTCTTGGCATGGGAGGATCCGGCGGATGAGCATGACTTGGATCACGTCGACGAGCCTGAGCTTATTGTTCACCAGTTTCTGGATACAGGCTCGGAGTCCCGTCAGCTCCTTCGGATTGCCCCACAACAAGCCCTTCTCTTTCCAAGAGGTGAGCTGCGTGGGGATGCCAGATCTGAACTCGGGGGCCGCCGCCCACGTGGGCTCGCGCGGCTCGATGATGTAGAACCACCCCGATTGCCACCCCTTAACAGAGTCCACGAAGGCCCCTTCGAGCCAAAGGACGTTGGGCAACTTGCCCAACATGGCGCCTCCGCATTCCGCTTGCGTGCCCTTCACAACCTTCGGCTTGACGTTGAAGGTCTTGAGCCACAGGCCGAAGTGGGGCTGGATGCAGAGGAAGGCCTCGCACACGACGATAAACGCCGAGATGTTGAGGATGAAGTTCGGCGCCAGATCGTGGAAATCCAGGCCGTAATAGAACATGAGCCCCCGATGAAAGGGTGCAGTGGAAAGCCCAGTCCGCGGAGGAAGTGGGGAAGAAAGACGACCCTCTCATGGGGCCCAGGGGTAGGGATGAGCTTCCCCTCGTCGGGCGGCCGGTGTGCAATATCGCTGCGTTGCGCAGCTTGGTGATGTGCTCCTCCTTGACGGTGAAGCCCACCACTTGCCTCCCCCTCCGGACATGGTCGGGGAAGGTTAAGACGAGATGCGCGAGCTTGGGCGTTGGAGCTTGAGTGCGCGGAGGTGGATGAGCAAAGGAGGAAGAAGGCGTGGGTGAAAAGGTGAATCCTTATCCCTTATATAGGCAGGGCGAAGACTATGCGCCCCCCACCAGCCTGGTAAAACTCGCTTATCTCCCAAGTGCCACCATCAATGGCGCGGTTGGGTTACCCACGTCCGTATTGATGAGAATCCCGGAATAAGGGGAACACGATCTCTGCTTCGACAAGACGTGCCAAGGAAACCGCTTCGCTAAATGTGCCGAGGTGGTATAATAAAAAACGATTCAAGTAAAAGCCTGGTAGCGGTGTGATGTCATGCCGCATAATACGTCAGCAGATTGGACTTGTGTACATTTTATTCTCTCTACGGTGGAATGTGGAATTTATTTTGCAGAGCCGGACACTATCCTGGGGTTCATGATCTTCTCTGGATTATTCAAGGGAGGAACCCGCCTTGCAATGCCGAACATTATGCGCGCCGGACTTATCATCATTGAAGCCTGGTTCAGGGGCTACTGAGGGAGTCCTGGACTAGGGGGTGTCCAGACAGCCGGACTCTCATCGTCCGCCGGACTCCAAGACTACGAGGATACAAGATTGAAGACTCCGTCCTGCGTCCGGAGGGGACTTTCCTTGGCGTGGAAGGCAAGCTTGGCAATGCGGATATGTAGATCTCCTACCATTGTAACCGACTCTGTGTAACCCTAGCCTCCTCCGGTGTCTATATAAACCGGAGGGCTTTAGTCCGTAGGACACAACATACATCACAACAATCATACCATAGGCTAGCTTTAGGGTTTAGCCTCCTTGATCTCGTGGTATATCCACTCTTGTACTACCCATATCATCAATATTAATCAAGCAGGACGTAGGTTTTACCTCCATCAAGAGGGCCCGAACCTGGGTAAAACATCGTGTCCCTTGCCTCCTATTACCATCCGCCTAGACGCACAGTTCGGGACCCCCTACCCGAGATCCGCCGGTTTTGACAACGACACCCGCCATACATTATTTTGCTCTCTTCATAGGTAGATGTATTAATGCTAAGGATGAAGCATGTCACATGTGTGTCCCTGATCTCAGTATTCTTAGGAATGCTGTGTTAGGAGACCAATCTTATCATTTGGGAGCCATTGTAGCTCGCAGGTTGCATTAGAATAGACATAGCGGAGATTTCTTTGGAGGAATTTATGCAACCCGCTTAGCTAATTTTCTTGAGATAGACATTCATGAGGGTGATATGGAATTATCCCCTTCTTATTTAGATTTTGATTCTATGGTTTCCCACCAGTTTGTTAAGAGGAGTGAACCACCTCTCCAGTATCGACTAATCTTTGACAGACGTCGTGTAGTCCATGTTGCTCTTCCTGCTCCTGCTTTCTTTGATTCACAGGCAAAAAGAAGATATATTATTACTAGAGAGGAGGCAGATGAGTACGAAAGGAGAGTGGAGGCTGCTCGACTCCACGCTACAGCTCAGGCGGCGATAGCCGCTGCGTCACGCTACGACCCCAGCTACACGTACGGATATCCGCCAGGCCATCCCTGGATATAGACCAACTTAGGCCAAAGGCCTAAGCTTGGGGGAGTACGTATTTCCCACCGACATTACATTCATGTTCACACACACTCATTGCTAGATGTCGGTGCTCATACTCTTTCATTGTATTATCCATGCTAGTTTAAATTTCTTTTTCTGCTTTCTTCTTGTGCGTTCGTTAAACCTTAAGAAAAAACCCAAAAAAATTAGTTAGTCTACTTTTCATGCTTGTAGTAGTAATTAAAAAGAAAACCCAAAAATATTTCCTGTTCTTCTTTTACTTGTTGGGAGCTTTCCCGTGTAAATAGTTTTTTTCTTTTCTTTTCTTTGGGGGTCGAGAAGACCATGATTAAAATGCTTAGTGGCTCTCATATGCATGATTGATTATTTAAACTTAGAGCCCATATTTCTTGTCTTCTCTCTTGAGTTGAATGCTTGCAGATTCCAGCTTAGTCCAATGCACGTTCACTCTTATTATTATACACACCGTTCGGTCGTGCAAGTGAAAGGCAATAATGATGATATATGATGGACTTATTGGGAAGAGAAAAGCTGGTATGAACTCGACCTCTCTTGTTTTTGTAAATATGATGATTCATCGTTCCTAATTCAGCTATTATGAAATAAACATATTTGCAATGACATTTAGAGATTATAGTTGCTTGTGCCATGCTTGATTAGCTATGAGTTATAATGGTTTACCTTGCGTGCCAACATGCTATTGGAATGATTATGATGTGGTATGATGGGATGGTATCCTCCTTTAAATGCATTGAGTGACTCGACTTGGCACATGTTCACGCATGTAGTTGAATCCAATCAACATAGCCTTCATGATATTTATGTTCATGGTGGATTATATCCTACTCATGCTCGTACTTGGTGTGAATTAGTTTTAATGCATGTTTACGACTGTTGTCGCTCTCTCAGTTGGTCGCTTCCCAGTCTTTTGCTAGCCTTCACCTGTACTAAGCGGGAATACTGCTTGTGCATCCAAACTCCTTAAACCCCAAAGTTATTCCATATGAGTCCACTATACCTTCCTATATGCGGTATTTACCTGCCGTTCCAAGTAAATTTGTATGTGCCAAACTCTAAACCTTCAAATAAACATTCTGTTTTGCATGCTCGAATAGCTCATATGTCAACTAGAGCTGCCCATTATCTTCCGTGTTGGGCGGGTTATTCTCAAGAGGAGTGGACTCCGCTCCTCATTCACGAGAAAATGGCTGGTATCCGGGATGCCCAGTCCCATGCTTTATGCAAACTAAATCAAAATAACTGCAAACAAAACTGCCCTTGGGACCCGTTGAATGTTGGAGGCACTCGTTGTTTCGAGCAAGCCATGGATTGATGCTTGTGGAGGAAGGGGAGTATAAACTTTACCATTCTGTTTGGGAACCGCCTATAATCTGTTTAGCATGGAAGATATCGCCGTCTTTTAGTTGTTATGTTGACAATGAAAGTATGCCGCTCAAAATATAATTTATCTCTATTTCAAAATTGAGCTTTGGCACCTCTACAAATCCCTGCTTCCCTCTGCAAAGGGCCTATCTATTTACTTTTATGTTGAGTCATCACCCTTCTTATTAAAAAGCACCCGCTGGAGAGCACACTATCGTTTGCATTCATTATTATTGGTTTATATTGGGTATGACTTGACTGGATCTCTTTTACCATGAATTACACTGTTTAGTCAGTCCTTGATCTTTAAAGGTGCTCTGAATTTACATTTTGCAGTCTCAGAAAGGGCTAGCGAGATACCATTTTGTTATATCATGTTATGATTATTGTGAGGAAGTGTTGTAATCCGAGTTTTATTATTATGGCTCGCTAGCTGATTATGCTATTGATATGAGTAATTGTGAGACCTACGTGTCATTGTGAGTATGGTTAGTTCATAATAATTGCTGAAACTTGAATGCTGGCTTTTCATGTTTACAACAACAAGAGCAAACAGAGTTTGTAAAAGTTTTTCTTTTTCTCTTTCAGTTTGTCAACTGAATTGCTTGAGGACAAGCAAGGGTTTAAGCTTGGGGGAGTTGATACGTCTCTGTCGTATCTACTTTTCCAAACACTTTGCCCTTGTTTTGGACTCTAACTTGTATGATTTGAATGGAACTAACCCGGACTGACACTGTTTTCAGCAGAACTACCATGGTGTTGTTTTTTGTGCAGAAAAAAAAAATTCTCGGAATGTCCTGAAACTCCACGGAACACCTTAGAAAAAATAAAGAAAAATCCTCGCAAAAGATGAAGACCAGGGGGACCACACCCTGCTCATGAGGGTGGGGGGCGCGCCCCCTACCTCGTGGGCCCCCTGGTGGCCCTCCGACGCCAATCCAACTCCATATATTGGCTTTCGGGGAGAAAAAAAATCAGAGAGAAGAAATCATTGCGTTTTACGATATGGAGCCACCGCCAAGCCCTAATCTCTCTCGGGAGGGCTGATCTGGAGTCCGTTCGGGGCTCCGGAGAGGGGGATTTGAAAGTGCGTTATATCGACTAGAGGGGGGGGGGGTGAATAGGCAATTTTTATGAATTCTTCACTGAGGAATTTGCTGGTGAGGAAATTCCTTAGCGAAGAACTACTTGCAGCGGAATAAGTACTCAGAAGTAAACATAACAGGATACAAACATAGTCATCATGATGAAATGAAGACTAGCATAGAGTACAGAAAGCGTAAACACAGGATAACAAGATGAAGACGGACAGACTGAAGAAATTGAACTGAGGAATTTGTGAAAGTCTTCAGTCAAAGTCTTCAAGCACAGATATGAACAACATACAACACAGTAATGAGGAAATGAAAGAGTTGAGGAAATAGAACCAGTTAGTTGGTGAAGACAATGATTTGGTAAACCAGTTCCAACTGCTGTCTCAGTTGTACGTCTGGTTGGAGCGGCTGAGTATTTAAACTCGAGGACACGTAGTCCCGGACACCCAGTCTCTGAGCCGCAACTCAGGACACCCAATCCTCACCGTATTCTCCTTGAACTAAGACCACGCAGGCCTCGTCCAATCACTCGTGGTAAGTCTTTAGGTGACTTCCAAACCTTCACAGACTTGGTCACTCGGCGATCCACAATTCCTCTTGGATGCTCTAGACCTTGACGCCTAACCGTCTGGAAGAAGCACAATCTTCAAAGGTAACAAGCGTCGGATCCACGCAGGATCAATTTCTTCAGTGATGCTCAATCACTTTGGGTTTGTGGGGGTTTGGTTTTGGGATTTTCCTCACTTGATGATTTTCGCTCAAAGTCCTCGGAGGATGGGTTGCTCTCAGATGACAAGTGTCAAGTTCTCTTGGAGCAGCCAACCAGCTAGTGGTTGTAGGGGGTGGCTATTTATAGCCTAGGGAGCAGCCCGACATGATAAGACATAAATGCCCTTCAATGATATGACTGTTAGGTGGATAAGATATTTTGGACAGCCGGCGCGCAGCACAGCAACGGTCGGAAATTTGACTCTCAAATTCCTCAGGGCTATCATGTTCCTCACTGTGTAGGCAATTCGCACTGGCGAATTCCTAACTCCTCAGTCAGAGCAAAGTCCTCAATGACCAGAAGAACTGCGTCTCTGTCACTGAAGAAATTGACTGAACTGTATGAGATTTCCAATGGCTTCACTTGAAGGGATTGGTAGGTGTAGGATTTTGAGTTGAGCATCACATGGAAATTTTTCCTTAGTATTTCCTCGACCCCCTTTAACAGTACGGTGTTTCCTATGACTCAAGAAAGAGAAAATGAAACTACGAAAACAAAAGTCTTCACGCTTCATGTTCCTCAAGTGAATACCAAGTCTTCAAGGTCACACCAATTTCTTCACTTTCAAAGTCTTCAGAAAGTCTTCAGAACATCAAAGTCTTCAGTCGAAGAGCTTCATTTTTAGGGGTCGACTTTCTCTGTAAATATCAAACTCCTCATAGACTTATAGACCTGTGTACACTCACAAACGCATCAGTCACTTAACCTATAAGTCTTCAATACACCAAAATCACTAAGGGGCACTAGATGCACTTACAATCTCCCCCTTTTTGGTGATTGATGACAACATAGGTTAAGTTTTCAATGGGGATAAACATATGAAGTGTAAATACTGATATTGAGGAATTTGATTGCAAGATATAGAAGAACTCCCCCTGAATATGTGCATAGTGAGGAATTTGCTTTTGAGGCAATGCACATTTGGAGAATTGAATCATGGAGATCCCCCCTATATCTTGTAATTCATACACGCATTTGATATCTAATATGAAGAATTTGAAATGCATGATGAAATATGTTGCCTGATGAGATTCAGCATGCATGCAATAATATTAACGAGGAATAAGCATGCAGAATAACACATCAAAAGTATCAGAGCACAGTGCATCAAAGTCAGAGTACAATGCACCGTTCAAAAGTATCAGGGCACCATCGGATTTAAGATTACAACTCGATCCAATAAAAGGTTTAGGAAGAACGAGAGTTGTAACTTAACAAAACGCCCATAATATAAACCCACTTGAAGACTAACTCAGATTTCTCCCCCTTTGTCATCAAATGACCAAAAGGATCGAAACTGAGGACTAACGCCCCTGAAGAATTTCAAGTCGATGGAGGAGCGCCAGCGTTGTTGGGGTTGTTCGTTGAAGTAGGGCCTGCCGCAGTGTCGTCCAAATCTTCAGGCTCATCAGTTTCACGCGATGAAGAATAAGAACTGGCCATCAGATCAGGAACTTTGACTCTCTTGAATTTCTTCGGAGGTGGTGCAGACCAGTCAAATGCTTCCTGGAGACCCATAGTCTTCAGTTCTTCCGCGGAATATACATGAGTGAGAACAGCCCGGGTGCGGTTGAGGGTTTCATGAAGGTGATACTGATTTTTCTTCACTGCATTATGGGTTGAGGTCATGTTGTGAAGAATTGCAGCAAACTGTTGCTTCACCCATTTGTGATTGCGATCAACCTTCTGATGAAGACTGAGGAGTAACTCACGGTCAGTCATCACCCTGGGTGCTGTTGCTTGAGGCTTTTGCTTGGCTGATGTATTTGCGATAGTGTCATGTGTTGTAGAATCGTCATTGGTGGAGTAAGATGTAGCTAGACGGAATTGACCATCCAATGGACGAGTGCCTTCATCGATCACAGCAGCTGCCTTGCCCTTATCATCAGATGATGAAACTGGTCGCTTGAGGACTTCAATGGGCGGCAAGTAGCTACCATGGTTCAGAGTGTCAGCCTTGTAATTCAGTGAAGATCTTGCCCTTATGAATCTCATAATCCAAGGTGCATAGGGCTTCAGCTCAAAAGGTGACATAGCAACATTAGCCAGAGTCCTCATGAAGAAATCATGGAAGTTGACGGGAACGCCATGAATGATGTTAAAAAGCATATTCTTCATGATGCCAACGACATCTTCATCATTTGTGTCGTGGCCTTTGATAGGACTCATTGTCTTCGTCAGGATGCGACAGATAGTCCGAGGCACATATAGCAATTCCTTGACGAGGAATTTGGTTCGTGGGGCCTGCCCTGGCTTCAAAGGCTTCATGAGCACTTGCATATAATGATCTATCAGTTCGTGGTCATTGTAGATGCAACGTGCACTGGCATGGGGAGGATCAAGAGGAAGGACACGAAGCAATTCAGTTGCTGGTGCCTTATAGTGAGTGTTTTCGGTCATCCAATCCAGCACCCATGAATTGACATCTTCAGCATCTCCAGTGATATGCAAAGTGGCATAGAACTGAAGAATGAGTTCTTCATTCCAATCACAGATATCAGTGCAGAAGTTCAGTAGTCCTGCATCATGAATAACTCGGAGGACCGGCTCGAAGCACGACAGAGATTCCATATCCACGTGAGGAATATGTTCATGATCAAAGATTTTGTCCTTGTCAAAGAGCACTAAGGAATAGAAGTTGGCTTGAGTAGCAGTCCAAAAACGTCTCTTCCTTATGCGAGCAGAGTCATATGGATTGTAATCAGTGAAGAACACATGCTCAGAAAAGAAGTCTTCAGCCTTGAATTTTTGCTTGCTAGAGAACGGATTCTTCTGTTTGGGCAGAGGAGTGTCAGTGATTTGCAGCACAACCTCAGGAATGACGATCTCAGGTGCTTCAGGCTGAGGAATTTCTGGTTCCTCTTCTTGTGCAGTTGGGGGATCAGCAGCAGTAGGTTCTTCAGCACTAGCGGCTGGAATTTCTTCATGAACAGACAATGTGGGATGAGTTTCTTCAGAGCCCATTTGAACAGTTGTAGCCGGGGACTGAGGAATTTGTTGAATAGGAGTGAAGAGAGGAGTATTGGGATGCTGACTTTCCCAAAAGTCATTGTTCATCACTGGTGTAGTGCATCCAATATCCACATCTTCATCTTCTTTTTCAATTTCCTCAACACCAGCCTCTTCAGCTGTGAACTGAGGCATAGGTGAGGAAACGACTGGCGTTGAAGGGAATGTTTCCACTTCAATTTCTTCATCAAACTGCTCTGAGGTAGCAACAGAATGATTTTCTTCATCAGATCCACTTGGGATCTTGTAGTCTTCTCCATAAGGAACAATTTCCTTGGATGACATGGAGGAAATTAGAATGGCATCAATAGGATTTTCAAGCGAGCTGGTCATTGTCTTCATTTTCTTCATGGCCGAAGAATTTGACGCAGCTGATGCCTTCCTTTTCTTCACTGTAGCTCGCTCTGCAGCCTTGGTCTTCTTCACTTCATAAGCAGAAGGAAGAATTGGAGTTGGTGTTGGCGCGGGAGGAGCTGAGGACTGTGGTTCATTTTCTTCAGGCGCAACAGGTGCAGTTGCCCTGATCTCTTCAGTTTCTTTAGGCGCACCACTAGTGGATGCCCTGGGAATTTCTTTAGCGACTGGGATGGAGTCATCAGCCCTGGAACTTGTATTCTCATCAGCAGGCTGAAAGTCATCAGCAGTGCTGGCATGTTCTTCAGCAGGCTGAGCAGAGTCTGCAGCCTGAGGATTTTCTTGTTGCGATGGGGCTGCAACAGTTGTCATTTTCTTCGTCAAATTGACGAATCTCACTTTGGCTCCTTGCCAATCAGCATTGTATGCATCGAAGTCCTTGCTGAGGGCTTGGATCTCAGATTGAGCCTTGAGAAGTTCTTCAGGTGTTAGTCTGACAACGTTCTTCTTCAGAAGCTTCTCCTTTCTAGCTTGTGCTCTCTTTATCTCATGAGCCTTTTCAAACTTCCATTTCTCTTGAGAGATGAAATGGGTCAGCATATGACTTTGACCAGGAGTCAGAGGCAGATCAGGCATTGGAGTGTTTGGATCCTTATGCCATAAGTCAATATAGTCGAGGATCTTTTTCGGATCCAGAAGCAGGGGCACAGGTGTTCCTTTGGCTCTGGCGGCCTTTGCTTGTCTGTCTCTGATTATTTCTGCAAGTTCTTCATCAGAAGCCTCGTCATCAGAGGGCACTTGGAAAGCAACCTGTTTCTTTCTTGGACTTGGCCGAGGACCGCGTCCAGCTATTGCTTTTGTCTTCAGCAGAGTGGGGCCTGATGAGGACATTGGTGCAGCTGAGGAACTCGCTGAGACACCAGAAGCAATTGAGAAACCCTGAGTCCTTTGACATGTAGCCAGATGCACAAGAGTTGAGGACTTGGAGGGAGCTGCTGAGGACTTTGGTGGAGCAGCAGTAGTCTGAGGAATTTGCTGTGAGGGCGCGGCTGAGGAACTTGGCCGTGAGGGCGCTGATGGTGAAGCACTTGGCTTGCGATCAGGCTTCTTCGGCATTGATTTCCTCGGCTTGACCGAGGTCTCAGCGGCAGCAGCAGCAGCAGAATCCTCATTGAATTTCCTCACTGCCTCCTTGGCTTGTCTTGCCAATTTTGCTTGGCGTCTAGCCCATTCTTCAGGAAACTCTTCACCACTTTTGATGCTAGTGGGATCAGCGACTTGGCCAGGTGCCAATGGAGCTCTTGAGCATGGAGGATTTAAGGCGAATTTCTTCATGTACTTTGGAGTAACATATCGATATTCCCTCCATTCTCGTGCCCATCTTCGTTCAATCCTCTGAATGCGCACTTTGCGCTGATTCTTGTTTTCTTTGCCAAACTTGGCTTCATCAGGTGTGCAATAATCCTAGTATATTTCATCAGGGATCTCGAAAGCAGTCATGACCTCCGGTTTCTTTCCTCCTTTCTGCGGTCTCTTTCCTTCAGCCATTTTCTTCAGATGAGGAATTTGAACAATTGAACACTCTGAAGAAGTATGCAGTTTTTCTTCGAGGAACGCTGCAAATGAGTTAAGTTGATGAGAACCTAGTGATTCAGCAGCGGACATGAGTACCTGTGAAGAGAGTGCAGGTGCGAGGAATTTGGAGAGGTCATATGCGTTCTCAGAAGATTTTTCGAAAAGACAAGTTTTGAGGAATTTGACCAGTTGAGCCTTGAGGAATTTCACTAAGCGTTCTTGTCTTAGGTTCCAGAGTTGTACAGATCGAAAATCCGCACAATTGAGGAATCTTGAAGAAATGAGTGCTTAGAGAGATGGATCAAGAGCATACAGTGTGTGAGGTGTTCATATGTGAAGATTTGAAGAATAAAACACCTTTGAAGATTTTCAAAAAAGTTTGAGAATCAAAGCGAGTAATAAAAGTGACTTTTAATTACCCGAACTGAAGAACACGACGAACAGAGATGAACAGCGATGAAGTTCGTCAAGTTAGATCTCCCACGCCCTAACTTGGCAGAGGGAGACGGCTACGGCGGCGGCGGAGTGAAGATTTCCGCAGCCGGCACGAGTACGACGGCGACGAGGTCGAGGCAGTGAAGCTCTTCCTCACCAGCGGCGATGGAGTAGCGGCAGCGCTAGGGTTTGAGGAGAGCTCGAGCGAGAGACAGCGACCGAGCGGAGTAAATGAAGTAAGGAAGGGGAGAGGGGTATTTATAGCCACGGTAAAAACTGTTCGCCCGAAGATTTTGGGACGAACATGCCCCTGCCCTTTCTTCTTCACACGACATGTGTCACCCATGTACTGTGCAGATGAGATCGTGTAAGATCGTGGGTGATTATAATAATGCATCGTGGGATGCAGAACGGTTTGAGCGGTAAAACCGAAAATCTGGATAAGATTTGTTTTAAAGTTTCGTTCGCAATTTCTTCAGCTGACAAGGACACAATGAAGATTTTGAACGAGTTTCAATCAGAATGCACATGAAGAATTTGTGAATAGATTGGGTTGAGTGTAGCATAGAGGGGGAAGGGTCCGATCACATTCACTTAGCAGAAATAACAACTTGAAGAAATAGCAATAAGTGAATGCTGTAGAGGACATAAACTCACATATATATATATATATATATATATATATATATATATATATATATATATATATATATATATATATATATATATATAGCCAATGAAGAAAAACGACGGAAAGAGTGAAGATTTTGCAAAGTTGAAGAATTTGAAAGACTGAAGAATTTCAAAAATGAGGAAAAACTCAAATTGAAGATTTTCAACTTTTGTGGTGGCGTAACCCACCGTATAAGAATGATGATTTCAGACACCGCGTACAATTGTCATAGGGTTCTGAGAATCAAATTCTTCATTAATTTATTCACACTTAGAGTGTTATTCTTCATTGATTGAAGAAAAACGTTTCTTCATGTGTTGCACATCTAAGTCATCAATTCTGCATAAGGGTTAGGATGTGTGTCCTTTTCAAAGAACATTCGAAGATTCTAAGATATTTAGCTCACACCGCAACTTGCTAAATCTCTTTTCGTCCAAGGGCTTAGTGAAGATATCAGCTAGCTGTTCTTCAGTCTTCACATGCTCGATGGAGATGTCGCCCTTCAACACATGATCACGAAGAAAATGATGACGAATCTGGATGTGCTTAGTCTTCGAGTGCTGAACTGGGTTGTGAGCAATCTTGATGGCACTCTCATTGTCGCAGAGGAGAGGCACATTCTTCACGTTGACGCCATAGTCCTTGAGGGTTTGCTTCATCCATAGCAGTTGAGCACAGCATGAGCCAATAGCAATGTATTCAGCTTCAGCAGTAGACAGTGATACGCAGTTCTGTTTCTTCGAGGACCAACAGACCAAAGACCGTCCGAGGAAATGACAAGTGCCAGATGTTGACTTGCAGTCCACACGATCACCAGCATAGTCAGAGTCAGAATATCCAATGATATCAAAAGCAGAGACCTTGGGGTACCATAATCCTAGTGTTGGTGTGTGAGCTAGATATCGAAGAATATGTTTCACAGCCTTGTGGTGTGATTCCTTCGGTGCAGCTTGAAATCGGGCACACATGCAAACACTAAGCATTATATCTGGCCTAGATGCACATAAGTACAATAAGGAACCAATCATGGAGCGGTATACCTTGTGATCGAAGTCAATACCATTTTCATCAGTGCATAGATGGCCATTTGTGGGCATAGGAATTTTGACGCCTTTGCAATCTTGCATGCCGAATTTCCTCAGTACATCTTTGAGGTATTTCTCCTGAGATATGAATATGCCATTCCGCTGCTGACGAATTTTAAGACCTAAGAAGAATTTCAACTCTCCCATCATAGACATTTGATATTCTTCACTCATCATATAGGAAAATTCATCGCTGTAATGTTGGTCAGTACAGCCAAAGATAATATCATCAACATAAATTTGGCACACAAATAGTTCACCATCATATGATTTAGTAAAAAGAGTAGGGTCGAGTGAACCGGGTGTGAAGCAATTCTTCACGAAGAATTCCTTCAATGTATCATACCACGCTCGAGGGGCTTGCTTGAGGCCATAGAGAGCCTTATTGAGTCTGAAGACTTTGTCAGGATTCTTGGGATCTTCAAAATCTGGGGGTTGAGCAACATATACTTCTTCCTCAAGCTTACCATTGAGGAATGCACTTTTCACATCCATTTGATATAAGATGATATCATGATGGTTAGCGTAAGCAAGTAATATGCGAATAGCCTCAAGTCTAGCAACAGGTGCAAAAGTTTCATCGAAATCAATTCCTTCAACCTGTGTGTAGCCTTGAGCTACTAGTCGTGCCTTATTCCTCACCACAAGGCCATTTTTCATCTTGCTTGTTGCGGTAGATCCACTTTGTGCCAATGATATTATGCTTGCGAGGATCTGGGCGATTGACCAATTCCCAGACATTGTTCAACTCGAACTGATGTAATTCTTCTTGCATAGCCTGAATCCACTCCGGCTCCAGAAATGCTTCATCTACCTTAGTGGGCTTTGTGATAGAGACAAAAGCATAGTGCCCACAAAAGTTAGATAAATGTGATGCTTTTGAGCGTGTGAGAGGACCTGGTGCGCTAATGTCATCGATGATCTTCTCCACTTGCACTTCTTTTGCAACGCGTTGATGAGTTGGTTGTTGCTGAGGATTTTGATCAACATTTTCTTCAGCACCATTTTCCTCATCTTGTTCTTCAGGTGCATCAGCTCGACGTTCTTCATGAACAGGAATGAATTCTTCAGCAGATTCTTCAGTCGGAATGACATCCTCAGTTGCCTTGAGCTTGATAGCATCTTCAGGTGCTGGTTCATCTAACACAGAAGGTAGGTGCTCTCTTTGCGAGCCATTAGTTTCATCGAACCGCACATCTACAGTGTCAACAATCTTGTGAAGAACAATGTTGAAGACTCTGTAGGTGTGCGAGTCCTTTCCGTAACCAAGCATAAAACCTTCATGTGCTTTCGGTGCAAATTTAGAGTTGTGGTGAGGATCTCTAATCCAACATTTAGCACCGAAGACTTTGAAATAACTCACATTGGGTTTCTTGTCAGTGAGGAGTTCATAGGCAGTCTTCTTGAAGAATTTGTGAAGATATACTCTGTTGATGATGTGGCAAGCAGTATCAATTGCATCAATCCAAAAACGCTGAGTCGTTTTGTATTCATCAAGCATAGTGCGAGCCATCTCAACAAGAGTTCTATTCTTGCGCTCCACGACGCCATTCTGCTGAGGAGTATAGGGAGCAGATAACTCATGAGTAATACCAAGTTCATCAAGATAGGCATCAAGACCGGAATTCTTGAACTCAGTTCCATTGTCACTTCTAATATGCTTGATCTTCACACCAAAGTTGGTTGAAGCCCTCGAGGAAAATCGTTTGAAGACTTCCTGCACTTCATGTTTGTAAGTAGCAATGTGTACCCATGTATATCGAGAATAATCATCAACAATGACAAAACCATATAGAGATGCATCATTAGTGACTGCTGAGTAATGATTAGGTCCGAAGAGGTCCATGTGAAGCAATTCGAATGGACGGGTAGTGGTCATGATAGTCTTTGCTGGATGCTTGGCCTTTGTCATCTTCCCAGCTTCACAGGCTCCGCATAAGTGATCCTTGAGGAATTTGACATTCTCAATGCCAATGACATGCTTCTTCTTCGCAAGCGTGTTCAAATTCCTCATGCCTGCATGACCAAGTCATCGATGCCATAGCCAGCCTTCTGAAGCTTTTGCAAGTAGACACACGGCTGGATGTGGTCCTGTAGAGAAATCAACAATATACAGATCTCTTCTCCTAAAGCCTTCGAAGACTTTGGAATTGTCAACTTCCATAATCACAACACAGCGATATTTGCCAAAGACAACAACCATATCAAGATCACAAAGCATTGAGACTGACATGAGATTGTATCCTAAGGACTCAACAAGCATGACTTTGTCCATGTGCTTATCCTTAGAGATAGCAACCTTACCAAGACCCAATACCTGACTTTTGCCTTTGTCAGCAAAGATGATATGCTTCAGAGGTGACGGTGATAAGGGAGCATCCATCAATAGATTCTTGTCACCAGTCATGTGATTTGTACATCCACTATCGAGGACCCATTCAGTGGTTTTGGGTTGATCATCCTGCAGATGAATTAGTGTAACTTACAATCTCATATGCTTCATCAGTGAAGAATATGATATCAAGTTCATCAGATGAATTTCATCAAGCAGTAAACAGATATAGCAGTATGAGGACGTGTGAAATGAAAGTTCATTTCATCATGATTTGCCTGCGTCCTTTCAGGCAATTTCGTCAGGTCTCCAACAAATTGTTCAGACGTTAGAGCACGTCTGGAGACCTGACCCTGTAGAAGAGATTAGTTCTTTTTCTTCACCACCCACATCTGGAGGGGTGGCAAAGAGTTCATCATTCTGCGAGCACCATATGAGAAAGGTGGCAAAGATGCCAAGCCATTTCGTTTCACATAAGAGGGGTTAGGGTAAGCATATGAATAAGCAGAGTAATTTTTCGAGGACTTATGAACATAATGGTTTGAAGAATAATGCACATATTCATAACCCTTAGCTCTACCCTGCGAGACAGAGTTGTTAGCACGATTATAATCATATGAGGACTTTGATCCATGTGAAGAATTTGGTCCATATGAGGATTTGGATCCATATGAAGAATTTGGTCCATATGAAGAATTTGATCTGGGGTTCCTGTTCTTCACAGGTGGTGTCATGAGGACATTCACCTGAAGACTTTCAACACAACTTTTGGGAACCCAGATTTTCTTCATAGGGGAACCGTTCCTGCAGTTAGTGCCAACATATCTAGCAAATACTTCACCATTCTGATTTTTGAACAGTTTATAGTTGGAGTCAAATGACTCATCAGAAGAATGAGGAGATTCACATGTAAAGCCAGATAAGTTAGATGGATCAACTGGAGGTCCCTTTGCAGCAACCCATGAGGTTTTGGGGTACTGCTCAAGCTTCCAATATGTTCCATCAGCACTGAGCTTGCTCTCAAAGGCAATACCCTCTTTCCTAGGGTTTCTGTTGAGGATCTGCTTTTTGAGCACACCACAAAGTGTCTGATGCCCTTTGAGGCTTTTGTACATGCCTGTCATGTACATTTCCTTTAGCCCTGCATTATCAGTGATACTTGCATTGTCCTCAGATGAGGAATTAGTGAGAGTAGAGACATATGAAGAATTTGTAGCATTAGAAGCATTTGAACATTCAGGTGAAGAATTAGCAGTTTCACGTTCAATGCACTTCAGACATGGAGGAACAAATTCTTCCTGGGTAGCGCTGATTTGTTGAGCAAGTAATGAATCGTGCTCCTTCTGAAGATCTCCATAATCCACTCTTAGCTTTTCAAGATCTTGCTTTCTTTGAAGAAATTCATAAGAAAGCTTCTCATGATTTGATAAGAGAGTGTTATGATGACCTTGAAGATTGTCAAACCTGGACTGAAGTCTCTGGAGATTTTTAGTCAAGGTTTTAGTGTGATCCATTTCTTCACCCAACATATCATCACTTTTGTCAGTGATGGTAGCAATGTCCTCAGATGAGGAATTAGTGATGGCAGAGGCAGATGAAGAATTTGTAACAGTTGAAGCATTTGAACATTCAGGTGAAGAATTAGCAGATTCACGTTCACTGCACTTTAAGCATGGGGGAACAAATTCTTCCTGAGAAGCGCTGATTTGTTGAGCTAGTAATGAATCGCGCTCCTTCTGAAGATCTTCATAACACACTCTTAGCTTTTCAAGATCTTCCTTTCTTTGAAGAGATTCAAGAGAAAGCTTCTCGTGATCTTGCTTTTCTTGAAGAGATTCATAAGAAAGTTTCTCATGATCAGACAAGAGAGCGTTATGATGACCTTGAAGGTTATCGAACCTAGACTGAAGTCTCTAAAGATTTTCAGTCAAGGCTTTAGTGCGATCCATTTCTTCACCCAACATATCGTCACTTTTATCTAGCATGTTTTGAACCTTTTCAAGAGCCCGTTGTTGTTTCACAGCAATCTTAGCAAGTTTTGAGTAGCTGGGCTTGAGATCCTCATCAGATTCATTTTCACTAGATTCAGAGGAGTTGTATTTGAGTACCTTAGCGCCTTTTGCCATGAAGCAATAGGTGGGAGCGTAGCCGTCATTATCTTCATCAGGCTTGTCGGTGGAGTCAGTTTCTTCAGTGTTGAAGATGGACTTGCTGACGAAGGCAGTAGCAACGGCCAGACTCGCCACACCAGACTCAGATTCTTCAGACGCCTCCTCTTCATCATTTTCCTCAGATTCAGCTTCAGAGTCCATTTCCTTGCCAATGAATGCCCGAGCCTTCTTGGAGCTGCTCTTCTTGTGAGATGAATACTTCGAGGATTTTGATGATGAAGATTTTGACGATTTCTTCTTCTTCTTCGCATCATCAGAACTGTAATCCTTGTATTTCTTCTTCTTCATTTCCTTTTCCCACTGAGGACAATCTTGAATATAGTGATCTTCTTGCATTTGTGGCAAAGCCTTCTCTTATAGTCACTGGATGAGGAATCATTGCCTTTTGAGGATTTTCCAAAGCGACCACGTCTTGTGAACTTCTGGAATTTCTTCACAAGCAGTGCTAGATCCTGGCTCAGTTCTTCAGGATCACCAAGGCTACTACCAGAATCCTCATATTTAGAGTTAGACACAGCCTTGGCCTTCAGGGCACGTGGTTTGCCATAGTTTGAACCATAGAGATCTCTCTTTTTAGCAAGCTGGAACTCGTGAGTGTTTAGCCTTTCGAGGATATCAGCAGGATCAAGCGACTTGTAGTCAGCACGTTCTTGTATCATCAGTCCCAGAGTATCAAATGAGGAATCAAGCAATCTCAACAGTTTCTTCACAACTTCATGATCAGTAATGTCAGTGGCACTGAGGGCTTGAAGCTCATTTGAGATGTCAGTGAGGCGATCAAAGGTTTGTTGGACATTCTCATTGTCGAGTCTTTTGAAGCGGTTGAAGAGATTCCGAAGAACATCGACTCGAGAGTCACGCTGAGTTGAAACTCCTTCATTTACTTTGGACAGCCTATCCCAGATAAGCTTAGCAGTTTCCAAAGCACTCACTCTTCCATACTGTCCTTTGCTCAGATGACCACATATGATATTCTTCGCTTGAGAATCGAGTTGTTTGAATCTCTTCACATCGGTAGCGTTCAGTGAGGGAGTGACAGAGGGGACACCATTTTACACAACATACCAGAGATCGTTATCAATTGCCTCAAGATGCATTCGCATCTTGTTCTCCCAGTAGGGGTAGTCTGTTCCATCAAAGGTAGGACACCCAGCCGAGACCTTGATCATACCTGCGGTCGACATAACTAAAACTCCAGACGGTTAAACCAAAATCACACAGAACAAGGGAGTACCTTGCTCTGATACCAATTGAAAGTGCGTTATATCGTCTAGAGGGGGGGGGTGAATAGGCGATTTTTATGAATTCTTCACTGAGGAATTTGCTGGTGAGGAAATTCCTTAGCGAAGAACTACTTGCAGCAGAATAAGTACTCAGAAGTAAACATAATAGGATACAAACATAATCATCATGATGAAATTAAGACTAGCATAGAGTACAGAAAGCGTAAACACAGGATAACAAGATGAAGACGGACAGACTGAAGAAATTGAACTGAGGAATTTGTGAAAGTCTTCAGTCAAAGTCTTCAAGCACAGATATGAACAACATACAACACAGTAATGAGGAAATGAAAGAGTTGAGGAAATAGAACCAGTTAGTTGGTGAAGACAATGATTTGGTAAACCAGTTCCAACTGCTGTCTCAGTTGTACGTCTGGTTGGAGCGGCTGAGTATTTAAACTCGAGGACACGCAGTCCCGGACACCCAATCTCTGAGCCGCAACTCAGGACACCCAGTCCTCACCGTATTCTCCTTGAACTAAGACCACGCAGGCCTCGTCCAATCACTCGTGGTAAGTCTTCAGGTGACTTCCAAACCTTCATAGACTTGGTCACTCGGCGATCCACAATTCCTCTTGGATGCTCTAGACCTTGACGCCTAACTGTCTGGAAGAAGCACAGTCTTCAAAGGTAACAAGCGTCGGATCCACGCAAGATCAATTTCTTAAGTGATGCTCAATCACTTTGGGTTTGTGGGGGTTTGGTTTTGGGATTTTCCTCACTTGATGATTTTCGCTCAAAGTCCTCGAAGGATGGGTTGCTCTCAGATGACAAGTGTCAAGTTCTCTCGGAGCAGCCAACCAGCTAGTGGTTGTAGGGGGCGGCTATTTATAGCCTAGGGAGCAACCCGACATGATAAGACATA
Organism: Triticum timopheevii; assembly: GCA_963921465.1. Taxonomy (NCBI): domain Eukaryota; kingdom Viridiplantae; phylum Streptophyta; class Magnoliopsida; order Poales; family Poaceae; genus Triticum; species Triticum timopheevii. The sequence continues at coordinate 235,949,770 of OY997266.1, read as the reverse complement.
AATGCCCTTCAATGATATGACCGTTAGGTGGATAAGATATTTTGGACAGCCGGCGCGCAGCACAGCAACGGTCGGAAATTTGACTCTCAAATTCCTCAGGGCTATCATGTTCCTCACTGTGTAGGCAATTCGCACTGGCGAATTCCTAACTCCTCAGTCAGAGCAAAGTCCTCAGTGACCAGAAGAACTGCGTCTCTGTCACTGAAGAAATTGACTGAACTGTATGAGATTTCCAATGGCTTCACTCGAAGGGATTGGTAGGTGTAGGATTTTGAGTTGAGCATCACATGGAAATTTTTCCTTAGTATTTCCTCGACCCCCTTTAACAGTGTGGTGTTTCCTATGACTCAAGAAAGAGAAAATGAAACTACGAAAACAAAAGTCTTCATGCTTCATGTTCCTCAAGTGAATACCAAGTCTTCAAGGTTACACCAATTTCTTCACTTTCAAAGTCTTCAGAAAGTCTTCAGAACATCAAAGTCTTCAGTCGAAGAGCTTCATTTTTAGGGGTCGACTTTCTCTGTAAATATCAAACTCCTCATAGACTTATAGACCTGTGTACACTCACAAACGCATCAGTCACTTAACCTATAAGTCTTCAATACACCAAAATCACTAAGGGGCACTAGATGCACTTACAGGATTCGTCGCCGTCGTCATCATCAACCATCCTCCATCACCAATTTCATGATGCTCACCGCTGTGCGTGAGTAATTGCATCATAGGCTTGCTGGACGGTGATGGGTTGGATGAGATTTATCATGTAATCGAGTTAGTTTTGTTAGGGTTTGATCCCTAGTATCCATTATGTTCTGAGATTGATGTTGCTATGACTTTGCTATGCTTAATGCTTGTCACTAGGGCCCGAGTGCCATGATTTCAGATCTGAACCCATTATGTTTTCATGAATATATGTGTGTTATAGATCCTATCTTGCAAGTCTATAGTCACCTACTATGTGTTATGATCCGGCAACCCCGAAGTGACAATAATCAGGACCACTCCCGGTGATGACCATAGTTTGAGGAGTTCATGTATTCCCTATGTGCTAATGCTTTGTTCCGGTTCTCTATTAAAAGGAGGCCTTAATATCCCTTAGTTTCCAATAGGACCCCGCTGCCACGGGAGGGTAGGACAAAAGATGTCATGCAAGTTCTTTTCCATAAGCACATATGACTATATACGGAATACATGCCTACATTACATTGATGAACTGGAGCTAGTTCTGTGTCACCCTATGTTATAACTATTACATGACGAACCGCATCCGACATAATTATCCATCGCTAATCCGGTGCCTACGAGTTTTCCATATACTGGTTCTCACTTATTTACTTTTCCGTTGCTACTGTTACAATCACTACAAAATACCAAACACATTACTTTTGCTATCTTTACTTTTATTACCGTTACCACCACTATCATATTACTTTGCTACTAAACACTTTGCTGCAAATACTAAGTTTCCAGGTGTGGTTGAATTGACAACTCAGCTGCTAATACTTGAGAATATTCTTTGGCTCCCCTTGTGTCGAATCAATAAATTTGGGTTGAATACTCTACCCTCAAAAACTGTTGCGATTCCCTATACTTGTGGGTTATCAGCCCTGGCGACTTAACACCGAAAGCCAGGGCGGGTATCAATCCAAACATAATATAGTCTTATGCAATTATGGAAAAGACTAGAATTAGGCCATTCAAGCCTAAACATACTGGCGACTTAATGTCAAAAACCAGGGCGGGTTATCAAACCTCACATATTTATATAACCAGGAAACATACCTGTAGAATTGGCTCATACCGACGGCTTACATCGCCATACCCAGTGAAGGTAACAATCCACAATAATTTATAAGCACTTGATTTCAATAGCGCAATCCAAAATATGCTGGTGACTTAACGTCAAAAACCAGGGCGGGTTATCAAAGCCAAAAATGCTCAATGATGAGTCATATAATCAAGGCTACATGACCTATGAAATCAGTTCATACTGCCGGCTTATCATACCTCTGCAGTAAGGGTGATAACCCGAAACTTAGAAGCCAATACTTCCAAGTATTTAATATCATCGTGTACTGGTGACTTATCATCCAAAGCTTGGCCGGGTTAACAAAAACCACAGGTATGCTTCAAATATGAGATGTGAGAATTGAGGCTACATGGCCTGAGTCACTTTAAACCATATGTCAAGATGAACCCAAAAAATGTTCAAAAAAACAAGAAAAACAAAAAAAATGAGGCTTTTGGAAGGTTTTGGTGACTACACATGGTGTTCCAAACCAGCTCACAAGGGTAGTAACTCTATGTTCTCTTTGGTGAATACACCTATGTTTGAACAGGAAGCTCCCAAGTGCTTGTGGCCTTGGGCCGATCAAGAGGGATATTCACAGCTATGCTTCGAATACGAGCAGGAAGCCCCAAAGTGACCATAAGTTTTGGCATTGCGCCGATCAAGAGGGATATTCACAGCTATGATTCGAATACTATCAAGAAGCCCCCAAGTGACCATAAGTTTTGGCATTGCGCCGATCAAGTGGGATATTCATAGCTATGATTCGAATACGATCAGGAAGCCCCCAAGTGTCCATAAGTTTTGGCATTGCGCCGATCAAGAGGGATATTCAAATCTATGATTCGAATACGATGAGGAAGCCCCCAAGTGACCATAAGTTTTGGCATTGCGCCGATCAACAGGGATATTCACAGCTATGATTTGAATACGATTAGGAAGCCCCCAAGTGACCATAAGTTTTGTCATTGTGCCGATCAAGAGGGATATTCACAACTATGATTCGAATACGATCAGGAAGCCCCCAAGTGACCATAATAAAATAAGCCACAAGGTAGGATACCCATGTTTGAACCGCGCATCATGGCAACAAGTTCTCTTTGGCAACCTTTAATTTTTCTGAGAACTCGAACTTGCGAGAGATGGATTCTTTTTGAACCGGATGTTAAACCAGATATTGAGAGCGTCAAAGCTTTATGGGAGAGAGATGTCTCTTGAGCCAGATTTTAAACCAGAATCTTCATTTTGAGCCGGAAATTTTTCTGACGGCCTTTAAATTTTCATCAATATGGCAGCAGCCTTCGGGACTGGGTTATCTTCCCCTTCAACGTCCTGGGGTTCTTGAAATCACTGAGACTGGCCAATTTTGCCGAGTCATGTTATTGTAGCCCCGAGTCTCAAGATGACTCGAGGAGTTGGCTTGAGATTCTTCATACTTGACCGTGATATAAACCGGTATGAGTCATTCATCAGCTCAATGATATAATAGTCCCCCTTGCAGTAGACAACTTGTCCTTTATTGGAGAATTTGCAAGCCAAAGTAATTGCTCTTTTAAAGAAAGCAATACGTAATATAAAAATATATTGAATGGATTTCACCTGATATTTATCCACCACAAAGTTGATGATCACCACGGTGAAGCTGAAATCAGTCATGGTTGAGCCAGCCGCAGTGTTGTAAGCCAGCACGGACGAGCGAGTCAATCACAGGCACGGTAAGCCGCGTGGACGGGCGATTCAGCCACATCATATTGTCCTACATCAAAAAATATCACAAGGCAGAGCACTAGTTCTTCAAAGAATAAAAACATGTACTGATAAAATACATAGGAGAAATAACACTTGGTATTTTTATCAGATGAATACGGACACTGATGGTGGATAATGCTGCACGTAGTTGGTCAGAAAATAAACCGCCTGCATGTACGTCTAGCTGATGTAGCAGTAGCACCCCATGTGACCTTCATAACTGCCGCAATGATTCATTGCCTTTTTTTATTCCATCCACAAAAAACTCATTTGTCTTGATGAGATGAAGAAACAACAGTAGCTTTTAATCTCCATGTAGTACTAGTAGTATTGTGTAATGTATCTGCAACACCAGTGTTTTGCAGTCTGCCTTCCGGTGCATTTGTGTAATAGTATCCATGTGGTTCAATATCTTCCACACCACATGAATGCAAACCAGATAAAACAAGGCTGTCGTTGTCCCTCGCCACCGTAGGAGTCTTTTGATCAGTCAACACACCCGCGGGCCGCATCCAAAAAGAACCAGGCACGGTGAGCCAGCAGTCAGGCCCGACAAGCCATAAAAGGAGCAGCGGGTCGACCCTTCAGCGGCTCAGTGCGCGATGGTGAGGGCGGTTGTAAGTGCATCTAGTGCCCCTTAGTGATTTTGGTGTATTGAAGACTTATAGGTTAAGGGACTGATGTGTTTGTGAGTGTTCGCAAGGCTATAATTCTATGAGGAGTTTGATAATTACAGAGAAGTCGTCCCCTAAAAATGAAGTTCTTCATCTGAAGACTTTGTATTTCTGAAGACTTTCTGAAAACTTTGGAAGTGAAGAAATTGGTGTGACCTTGAAGACTTGGCAATCATTCGAGGAACATGAAGTGTGAAGACTTTTGTTTTTGTAGTTTCATTTTCTCTTTCTTGAGTCATAAGAAACACCGTACTGTTAAAGGGGGTCGAGGAAATACTAAGGAAAAATTTCCATGTGATGCTCAACTCAAAATCCTACATCTACCAATCCCTTCGAGTGAAGCCATTGGAAATCTCATACAGTTCAGTCATATTCTTGAGTGATAGAGACGAAGTTCTTCTGATCTCTGAGGAATTTGTTCTGACTGAGGAGTTAGGAATTCGCTAGTGCGAATTGCCTACACAGTGAGGAACATGATAGCCCTGAGGAATTTGAGAGCCAAAATTCCAACCGTTGCTGTGCTATGCGCCAGCAGTTCCAAAATATCTACCCACCTAACGGTCATATCAGACAAGGGCATTTATGCCTTATCATGTTGGGCTGCTCCCTAGGCTATAAATAGCCGCCCCCTTCAACCACTAGCTGGTTGGCTGCTCCAAGAGAAACTGACACTTGTCAATTGAGAGCATCCCATCCTCCGAGGACTTTGAGCGAAAATCATCAAGTGAGGAAAACCCGAAACCCAACATCCACAAACCCAAAGAGGTTGAGCATCACTTAAGAGATTGATCCTGCGTGGATTCGACGCTTGTTCCTTTGAAGACTGTGCTTCTTCTAGATGGTAGGCGTCAAGGTCTAGAGCATCCAAGAGGAATTGTGGATCGCCGAGTGACCGAGTTTGTGAAGGTTCGGAAGTCACCTGAAGACTTACCACGAGTGATTGGGCGAGGTCTGTGTGACCTTAGCTCAAGGAGAATACGGTGAGGACTGTGTGTCCGGGACTGGGAGTCCTCGAGTTTAAATACTCAGCCGCTCCAACCAGATGTACAACTGAGACAGCAGTTGGAGCTGGTCTACCAAATCATTGTCTTCACCAAGCTTACAAGTTCTATTTCCTCAACTCTTTCATTTCCTCATGTCTGTTGTTGTGTGCCTGTTCATATCTGTTTGAAGACTTTGACTGAAGACTTTCCCAATTTCCTCAGATCAAATTCTTCAGTCTACCCGTCTTCTTTATTGTGTTATCCTGTGTTTACGCTTTCTGTACTCTGTGCTTGTCTTCATTTCATCATGATGACTATGCTTGTGTTCTGTTATGTTTACTTCTGAGTACTTATTCCGCTGCTAGTAGTTCTTCATTTAGGAATTTCCTCACCGGCAAATTCCTTAGTAAAGAATTCATAAAAATCGCCTATTCACCCCCCCTCTAGTCGATATAACGCACTTTCAATTGGTATCAGAGCAAGGTACTCCTTTGTTTTGTGTGATTTTGGTTTAACCGCCTGGAGTTTTAGTTATGTCGACCGCAGGTATGATCAAGGTCTTTGCTGGGTGTCCTACCTTCGATGGACCAGACTACCCCTACTAGAAGAATAAGATGCGAATGCATCTTGAGGCAATTGACAACGATCTCTGGTATGTTGTGCAAAATGGTGTTCTCGCAGTCACACCTTCTCTGAACGCTACTGATGTGAAGAGATTCAAGCAACTCGATTCTCAAGCGAAGAATATCATATGTGGCCATCTGAGCAAAGGACAGTATGTAAGAGTGAGTGCTTTGGAAATTGCTAAGCTTATCTGGGACAGGCTGTCCAAAGTGAATGAAGGAGTCTCAACTCAACGTGACTCTCGTGTTGACGTTCTTCGCAATCTCTTCAACCGCTTCAAACGAATCGACAATGAAAATGTTCAACAAACCTTCGATCGCCTCACTGACATCTCAAATGATCTTTAAGTGCTTGGCGCCACTGATATCACCGACCATGAGCTGGTGAAGAAATTGCTGAGATCGCTAGATTCTTCATTTGATACTCTGGCACTGATGATTCAAGAGCATGCTGACTACAAGTCACTTGATCCCGCTGATATCCTTGAGAGGCTAAATACTCATGAGTTCCAGCTTGCTGAGAAGAGAGATCTCTACGATTCGAGCTATGGCAGATCACGTGCTTTGAAGGCCAAGGCAGTTTATGAGTCTGAAGATGAAGACTCTGCTAGCAGCCTTGGTGACCCTGAAGAACTGAGCCAGGAACTTGCACTGCTTGTGAAGAAATTTCAGAAGTTCTCAAGACGTGGTCGCTTTGGAAAACCCTCAAGGAGCAATAATTCCTCATCCAGTGACTACAAGAAGAGGCTTTGTCACAAATGCAAGAAACCTGGTCACTACATCCAAGATTGTCCTCAATGGGATAAGGAATCAAAGAAGAAGAAATACAAGGATTACAGTTCTGATGACGCAAAGAAGAAGAAGAAATCTTCAAAGTCTTCATCATCAAAATCCTCTAGGTCTTCATCTCACAAGAAGAGCAGCTCCAAGAAGGCTCGGGTATTCATTGGCAAGTCTATCTTCAACTCTGAAGAAAACGACTCCACCAACAAGGCTGATGAAGGCAATGATGACTACGCTCCCACCGATTGCTTCATGGCAAAGGGCGCCAAGGTAACTAAATACGCCTCCTCTGACTCAAGTGAGGATGAATCTGATGAGAATCTCAAACCCAGCTAATCTAAACTTGCTAAAATTGCTGTGAAACAACAAAAGGCCTTTGAAAAGGTTCAAAACATGCTAGACAAAAGTGATGATATGTTGGGTGAAGAAATGGATCACACTAAAACCTTGACTAAAAATCTCCAGAGACTTCAGTCCAGGTTTGATAATCTTCAAGGTCATCATAACACTCTCTTATTAGATCATGAGAAGCTTTCTTATGAATTTCTTCAAAGAAAGCAAGATCTTGAAAAGCTAAGAGTGGATTATGAAGATCTTCAGAAGGAGCGCGATTCATTACTTGCTCAACAAATCAGCGCTACCCAGGAAGAATTTGTTCCTCCATGTCTGAAGTGCATTGAACGTGAAACTGCTAATTCTTCACCTGAATGTTCAAATGCTTCTAATGCTACAAATTCTTCATATGTCTCTACTCTCACTAATTCCTCATCTGAGGACAATGCAAGTATCACTGATGATGCAGGGCTGAAGGAATTGTACATGACAGGCATGTACAAAAGCCTCAAAGGGCATCAGACTCTTTGTGATGTGCTCAAAAAGCAGATCCTCAACAGAAACCCTAGGAAAGAGGGTATTGCCTTTGAGAGGAAACTCAATGCTGATGGAACATATTGGAAGCCTGAGCAGTACCCCAAAACCTCATGGGTTGCTGCAAAGGGACCTCCAGTTGATCCATCCAACTTATCTGGCTTTACATGTGAATCTCCTCATTCTTCTGATGATTCACTTGACTCTAACTATAAACTGTTCAAAAATCAGAATGGTGAAGTATTTGCTAGATATGTTGGGACTAACTGCAGGAACGGTTCCCCTATGAAGAAAATCTGGTTCCCAAAAGTTGCCTTGAAAGTCTTCAGGTGAATGTCCTCATGACACCACCTGTGAAGAATAGGAACTCCAGATCAAATTCTTCATATGAACCAAATTCTTCATATGGATCCAAGTCCACAAGTGGACCAAATTCCTCACGTGGATCAAATTCCTCAAAAGGATCAAAGTCCTCATATGATCATCATCGTGCTAACCCTTCTATTTCGCAGGGTAGAGCTAAGGGCTATGAATATGTGCATTATTCTTCAAATCATTATGTTCATAAGTCCTCGAAGAATTTCTCTGCTTATTCATATGCTTACCCTAACCCCTCTTATGTGAAACGAAGTGGACTGGCATCCATGCCACCTTTCTCATATGGTGCTCGCAGAGTGATGAATTCTTTGCCACCCCTCCAGATGTGGGTGGTGAGCAAGAAGAACTAATCTCTTATGCAGGATCAGGTCTCCAGTCGTGCTCAAAATGACTGAAGAATTTGGTGGAGACCTGAACAGTGCCTGATAGGACGCAGGCTAATCATGATGAAATGAACCTTCATTTCTCACGTCCTCATACTGATTATCTGTTCTAATTGCTTGATGAAATTGACCTGATGATATTGCTGTCATATTCTTCACTGATGAAGTATATGAGTTTGTAAGCTGCACTAATTCATCTGCAGGATGATCAACCCAAAGACAATGAATGGGTCCTCGATAGTGGATGTACAAATCACATGACTGGTGACAAGAATCTATTGATGGATGCTCCCTTATCACCGTCACATCTGAAGCATACCATCTTCGCTAACAAAGGCAAAAGTCAGGTATTGGGTCTAGGTAAGGTTGCGATCTCTAAGGACATACACATGGACAAAGTCATGCTTGTCGAGTCCTTAGGATACAACCTCATGTCTGTCTCAATGCTTTGTGATCTTAATATGGTTGTTGTCTTTGGCAAGTATCATTGTGTTGTGATCTTGGAAGCTGACAATTCCAAAGTCTTCGAAGGCTTTAGGAGAGGAGACTTGTATATTTTTGATTTCTCTACAGGACCACAGCCTGCCGTGTGCTTACTTGCAAAAGCTTCAGAAGGCTGGCTATGGCATCGAAGACTTGGTCATGCTGGCATGAGGAATTTGCACACGCTCGCGAAGAAGAAGCATGTCATTGGCATTGAGAATGTGAAATTCCTCAAGGATCACTTATGCGGAGCCTGTGAAGCTGGGAAGATGACAAAGGCCAAGCATCCAGCAAAGACTATCATGACTACCACTCGACCATTTGAATTGCTTCACATGGATCTCTTTGGTCCTAATCATTATTCTGCTGTTACAAATGATGCATCTCTATATGGCTTTGTTATTGTTGATGATTATTCTCGTTACACGTGGGTACACATTGTCACTTACAAACATGAGGTGTAGGAAGTCTTCAAACGATTTTCCTCGAGGGCTTCAACAAACTTTGGTGTGAAGATCAAGCACATCAGGAGTGACAATGGAACTGAGTTCAAGAATTCTGGTCTTGATGACTATCTTGATGAACTTGGTATTACTCATGAGTTATCTGCTCCTTATACTCCTCAACAGAATGGTGTCGTGGAGCGCAAGAACAGAACTCTTGTTGAGATGGCTCGCACTATGCTTGATGAATACAAGACGCCTCATCGTTTCTGGAGTGAGGCAATTGATACTGCCTGCTACATCATCAACAGAGTATATCTTCACAAATTCTTCAAGAAGACTGCCTATGAACTCCTCACTGACAAGAAACCTAATGTAAGTTACTTAAAAGTCTTTGGTGCTAAATGTTGGATTAGAGATCCTCATCACAATTCTAAATTTGCACCGAAAGCACATGAGGGTTTCATGCTTGGTTATGAAAAGGACTCGTACACCTACAAAGTCTTCAACAACGTTCTTCACAAGGTTGTTGAAACTGTGGATGTGCGGTTTGATGAAACTAATGGCTCGCAAAGAGAGCCCTACCTTCTGTGATAGATGAACCAGCACCTGAGGATTCTATCAAGTTCAAAGCCACTGAGGATGTCAATCCTACTGAAGAATCTGCTGAAGAATTCATTCCAGAACGTGATGAACGTCAAGCTGGTGCACCTGAAGAAAATGGTGCTGAGGAAAATGCTCCTGAAGAAAATGCAGATCAAATTCCTCAAAGACAACCCACTCATCCTCGTATTGCAAATGAAGTGCAAATCGAGAAGATCATCAATGACATTGAAGCAACAGGTCCTCTCACACGCTCAAAAGCTTCACACTTATCTAACTTTTGTGGGCACTTTGCGTTTGTCTCTATCACAGAGCCCACTAAGGTAGATGAAGCATTTCTGGAGCCTAAGTGGATTCAAGCTATGCAAGAAGAATTACATCAATTCGAGCTCAACAACGTCTGGGAACTGGTCAAACGTCCAGATCCTCGCAAGCACAACATTATTGGCACAAAATGGATCTACCGCAACAAGCAAGGTGAAAATGGCCTTGTGGTGAGGAATAAGGCACGGCTTGTAGCTCAAGGCTACACACAAGTTGAAGGAATTGACTTCGATGAAACTTTTGCACCTGTTGCTAGACTTGAGGCTATTCGCATATTACTTGCTTTTGCTAACCATCATGATATTATCTTACAACAAATGGATGTGAAAAGTGCATTCCTCAATGGTAAGCTTGAGGAAGAAGTATATGTTGTTCAACCCCCAGGTTTTGAAGATCCAAAGAATCCCGACAAAGTCTTCAAGCTCAACAAGGCCCTGTATGGCCTCAAGCAAGCCCCTTGGGCGTGGTATGATACTTTGAAGGAATTCCTCATGAAGAAAGGCTTCAAACCTGGTTCACTCGACCCAACTCTTTTCACTAAGTCTTATGATGGTGATTTTTTGTGTGCCAAATATATGTTGATGATATCATTTTCGGCTGTACTGACCAACAATATAGTGATGAATTTGCCTATATGATGAGTGAATAATTCCAAAAGTCTATGATGGGAGAGTTGAAATTCTTTTTAGGTCTTCAAATTCGTCAACAACGCAATGGAATATTCATATTTCAGGAGAAATACCTCAAGGACGTATTGAGGAAATTTGGCATGCAAGATTGCAAAGGGGTGAAAATTCCAATGCCCACAAATGGCCATCTATGCACTGATGAAAATGGTAAAGACTTCGATCAAAAGGTATGCCGCTCCATGATTGGTTCTTTATTGTACCTATGTGCATCTAGGCCGGATATTATGCTTAGTGTTTGCATGTGTGCCCGATTTCAAGCTACACCGAAGGAATCACACCATAAGGCTATGAAGCATATTCTTTGATACTTTGCTCACACACCAACACTTGGGTTATGGTATCCCAAGGGCTCCACTTTTGATCTCCTTGGATATTCAGACTCTGACTATGCTGGCGATCGCGTGGACCGCAAGTCAACATCTGGTACATGTCATTTCCTCGGACGATCTTTGGTCTGTTGGTCCTCAAAGAAACAGAACTGCGTATCTCTCTCCACTGCAAAAGCTGAGTACATTGCTGCTGGATCGTGCTGTGCTCAACTACTATGGATGAAGCAAACACTCAAGGACTATGGTGTCAATGTGAAGAACGTGCCTCTCTACTGTGACAATGAGAGTGCCATCAAGATTGCTCATAACCCAGTTCAGCACTCGAAGACCAAGCACATCCAGATTCGTCATCATTTTCTTCATGATCATGTGTTGAAGGGCGACATCTCCATCGACCACGTCAGCACTGAAGACAAACTGGCCGATATCTTCACTAAGCCCTTGGATGAGAAGAGATTTAGCAGGTTGCGGTGTGAGCAAAATATCCTAGAATCTTTGAATGTTCTCTGAAATGGACACACCTCCTAACACTTATGCTGACTTGATGACTTAGATGCGCAACACACAAAGTAACGTTTTTCTTCAATCAATGAAGACTAACCCTCTAAGTGTGAAGAAATTAATGAAGAAATTGATTCTCAGAGCCCTACGACAATTGTACGCGGTGTCTGAAATCAGCTTTCTTATACGGTGGGTTATGCCACCAACCAAAGTTGAAAATCTTCAATATGAGTTTTTCTTCATTTTTGAAATTCCTCAGTTTTTCAAATTCTTCAACTTTGCATTGTCTTCACTCTTTCCGGTGTTGTTCTTCATTTGACTATGTATATACATATATATGAGTTTAATGTCCTCTACAACATTCACTCATTGTTATTTCTTCAAGCTGATTTCTTCTGCTAAGTGAATGTGATCAGACCCTTCCCCCTCTATGCTAAACTCAACCCAGTCCATTCACAAATTCCTCATATGCGTTCTATTTGAAACCCGTTCAAATTCTTCACTGTGTCCTTGACAGCTGAAGAAATTGCGAACGGAACGTTTAACTTATCTTATCTGAATTTTCGACTTTGCCGCTCAAACCGTTCCTCTTCTCACGACAATACTTATCTATTCACCCACGATCCTACACGATCGCCACCTCTCAGTATGTGGGTTACACATGTCAAGCGAATGGGAAGGGGCCAGGGGCATGTTCATCCGATTTCCTCGGTTGAACAATTTTTCACTCCCTCTATAAATACCCCTGTCTCTTCCTCACTTCATTTTCACCTTGCTCGCGGTCTCTCCCGCTCGAGCTTCCCAAAACCCTAGCGCCGACGCTACTTCATCATCGCCGGTGAGGAAGAGCTTCACTGCCTCGACCTCGTCGCCGTCGTACTCGCGCCGGTTGCGGATTTCTTCACTCCGCCGCCGCCATAGCCGTCTTCCTCTGCCGAGTTAGGGCGTGGAAGATCTGACCTGACGAACTTCACATCTGTTTATCTCAGTTCGTCGTGTTCTTCACTTCGGGTAATTAAAAGATACTTTTACTGCTCGCTTTGATTCTCAAGCTTTCTTGAAAATCTTCAAAGGTGTTTATTCTTCAAATCTTCACACACATGAACACCTCACATGTCATCTGCTCTTGATTCGTTTCTCTAAGCAATGATTTTCTTCAAGATTCCTCAATTGTGTGGATTCTCAATCTATACAACTCTGGAACCTAAGACAAAGAACACTTAGTGAAATTCCTCAAGACTCATCTGGTCAAATTCCTCAAAACCTGTTCTTTTTGAAAAACCTTCTGAGAACGCATATGACCTCTCCAAATTCCTTGCAACTATACTCTGTTCACATGTACAAATGTCCGCTGCTGAATCACTAGGTTCTCATCAACTTAACTCATTTGCAGCGTTCCTCGAAGAAAAGTTGCATACCTCTTTAGAAACTTTAGTTGTTCATATTCCTCAGCTGAAGAAAATGGGTGACAAAAGGCCACAGAAGGGAGGAAAGAGGCCTGAGGTCAATTCTGCGTTTGAAATCCCTGAGGACATATACAATGACTACTGCACTCCTGATGAAGCCAAATTCGGCAAAGAGGACAAGAATCAGCGCAAGGTGCGCATACAAAGCATAGAGAGGAGATGGGCACGAGAATGGAGGGAGTACAGATATGTCACACCCAAGTATATGAAGAAATTCGCACTCAACCCTCCATGCCCAAGACCTCGATTGGCACCAGGCCAGTTGGCAGATCCCACCAGCCTCAAGCGCGGTGAGGATTATCCTGATGAATGGGCAAAGAGCCAAGCCAAACTGGCTAAGCAAGCAAAGGATGTAGTGAAGAAATTCAACGCAGACTCTGCTGCTGCTGCCTCTGCTAGTCAGCGAAAGAAGGCAATGCAGAAGAAGCCTTCACATAAGTCCAGTGCTTCACCTTCAATGCCCTCATGACCAAGCTCCTCTGCTATGCCATCAAGGCCAGATTCCTCAAGGCCCTCACGGCAAATTCCTTAGACTGCTCCTTCAAAGTCCTCAGCTCCTCCGTCAAAGTCTTCAGCTGCTCCGACAAAATCCTCGGCACCTGTGCATCTCGCCACGTGCCAAAGGACTCAAGGCTTCTCTATTGCCTCAGGAGCATCTGCAAGCTCCTCAGCAGCTCGTACTTCCTCAGCTGGTCCCTCTCTGCTGAAGAAAAAGGCCACTGCTGGACGAGGCACTCGACCAAGTCCTCATAAGAAGCAGGTCGCCTTCCACGTACCCTCTAATGATGATGAGGCTGATGATGAAGAACTTGCCGAAATCATCAGAGACAGGCAAGCCAGGGCCGCTAGAGCCAAAGGCAGCAATGTGCCGCTGATGCTGGATCCAAAGTTGATCCCCGACTACATTGAATTGTGGCACAAGGATCCTAACACGCCTTTGCCGGAGATGAACCTCACTCCTGGTCAAAGTCATGTTCTTACTGCCTTCCTTGAGGAAGAAAAATGGAAATTTGAACAAGGCAGAAGTTTGAAGAAAGCGCAGTACAAGAAACAACGCTACCTCAAAGACAATGTCCTCACTCTCACTCCTGATCAGCTCCTTGCCTTGCAAGTTGAAATCAAACAGGTGAGTGATGAATTTGATCGCTACCATGCTGATTGGAAGGGCGCCAAGGTGCGTTTCGTCAATATGACGAAGAAATTCACTTCAAGTGCTGCTCCATCTGTGCACGTTGAAGTTACTCAGGCTGAGGCATCTGCTCAGCCTACTGAAGAACATGCCAGCACCGCTGATGACAATCAGGCTGCTGAAGAAAATGAGAGTGCCAGGGCTGATGACTCCATTCTAGCCGCTGAAGATATTGCCAGGGCATCCACTAGTGATGCGCCTGAGGAAAGTGAACAAGTCAGGACAACTGCATCAGTTGTGCCTGAGGAAAATGAACCAAAGTCCTCTGCACCTCCTGCGCCCACACCAACTCCGATCCTTCCATCTGCATCAAATGCGAAGAAGACCAAGGCTGCAGAACATGCAGCTGTGAAGAAAAGGAAGGTATCAACTTCTTCAAATTCTTCAGCTCCGAAGAAGATGAAGACTCTGATCAGTTCAATTGACAATCCAATTAATGTCGTTCCAGTCTCATCAATGCCATCAAAGGACCTTGTTCCATTTGGTGAAGATTATGTGATTCCTGATGAATCTGATGAAGAAACTCCTTCTACTGCTTCGTCAGAGCAGTTGGACGAAGAAATTGAAGTGGATAAGCTCCCTTCAACCCCAGTCATTTCCTCACCTATGCCTCAGTTTACTGCTGAAGAGGCAGGTGTTGAAGAAATTGAAGATGAGGATGTGGACATTGGGTGTACCACTCCTATGCTCAATGATGAATTTTGCGACAGTCAACATCCAAACTCTCCAATGTTCACTCCACTCCAAGCTATTCCTCAGTCCCCTACTGCCACTGAAGTGCAAATGGGATCTAAAGAACCTCATGCAACCCCAAGTGTTCATGAAGAAATTCCAGCCACTAGTGTTGAAGAAATTGTCAATGAAGAATTGACGACCCAGGCTGAAGCTGCAGAAGAGCCTGAAATTCCTCAGCCTGAGGAACCTGAGATTGCTATTCCTGAAGTGGTGCTGCAATTGACTGACACTCCTCAGCCCAAGACAAAGGATCCTTTCTCCAAGAACCAAAAATTCAAGGCTGATGATTTCTTCGGCGAGCACATATTCTTCACGGAATTCAACCCCTATGACAATGCTCGTCTTAGAAGGAAGCGTTTCTGGACTGCCAGCCAGGCCAACTTCTATTCCTCAGTGCTCTTCAACAAGGACAAAGTCTTCGATCATGAGCATATTCCTCATGTGGACATGGAATCCATGCCTTGCTTCTCTCAAGTCCTCAGCATGATTCATGACGCTGGCTTGCTCAATTTCTGCTCTGACATAGTTGATTGGAACAAAGAGCTTGTTCTTCAGTCCTACGCAAGTTTGCATATCACAGGCGATGCTGCTGACGTCAACTCGTGGGTGTTGGACTGGATGACTGAAAACACTCATTAGAAGGCACCAGCCCCTGAATTGCTTCGTGCCCTACCAATCAGTCCTCCACCTAACCGTGCTTGTTGTCTATATGATGAGCCTGAACTCACTGATCACTATATGCAAGTGCTCATGAAGCCGCTGAAGCCAGGTCAAGCTCCAAGGACCAAATTCCTCGTGAAGGAATTGCTCTATGTGCCAAGAACAATCTACCGCATTCTGATGAATACCATGAGTCCCATCAAAGGCCATGACTCATTCGATGAAGAAATTATCAGAATGATGAAGAATATGCTTTTCAACATCATGCATGGCATCCCCATAAATTATCATGATTTCTTCATGAGGACTCTGGCGAATGTTGCACTTTCTCCATTTGAGCTGAAGCCCTACGCGCCGTGGATCATGAGATTCGTCAGAACAAGGTCTTCACTCAACTACAAGGCTGATTTTCAGAATCACCTCAGCTACTTGCCCCCTATTGAAGTCCTCAAGCGGACAATTTCCTCATCTGATGAGAAGGGCAAGTCACCAACCATGATCAATGAAGGCATTCGTCCATTGGATGGTCAGTTCCGCAAAGCTGCATCTTACTCCACCAATGATGACTCTGCCACTCATGATACTGCTGCCAATGCTACCAAGACAAGTCCTCAAGCTACTGCTCCTCGTGTGCTGACTGATCGTGAAATGCTGATAAGTCTTCACTAGAAGGTGGATCGAAACCACAAGTGGGTTAAGCGTCAGTTTGGCTCTATTCTTCACAACATGACTTCTACACATAATGCAGTGAAGAAAAACCACTAGTACCTCCATGAAGTGTTTGTTCGCACCTGGGCTATTCTGTCACATCTATATGGTGAAGAAGATCTGAAGCAAATGGGCTTCAAGGAAGACTTTGACTGGTCTGCACCTCCACCGAAGAGATTCAAGAAAGTCAAGGTTCCTTCCTTGGTGGCCAGCTCATATTCTTCATCACGCGCCACAGACGAGCATGAAGACTTGGACGAGACTGCAGCAGGCCCTACATCGACTCAAGACCCTGATAATGCTGGCGCTCCTCCATCATCATGATATTCTTCAGGGGCGTTAGTCCTCATTTTCAACCCTTTTGGTCATTCGATGACAAAGGGGGAGAAATTTGAGTTAGTCTTCAAGCGGGTCTATCTTATATGGGCATTTTTTTGCTAAGTTACAACTCTTGTTCTTCTGATGACTTTTGCTGGATCGAGTTGTAATCTTAAACTCTATGGTGACCTGATACTTTTGCTGTGTTCTTCTGCATGCTTATTCCTCATTAATGTTAATGCACGCATGTTGAATTACATTAGTCACCATATTTCATCATGCATTTCAAATTCTTCATATTATATATCAAATGCGTGTATGAATTACAAGATATAGGGGGAGATCTCCATGATTATACTCTTCAAGTGTGCATTGCTTCAAAAGCAAATTCCTCACTATGCACATCTTCAGGGGGAGTTCTTCTATATCTTGCAATCAAATTCCTCAATATTAGTATTTACACTTCATATGTTTATGCCCGTTGAAAACTTAACCTATATTGTCATCAATCACCAAAAAGGGGGAGATTGTAAGTGCATCGAGTGCCCCTTAGTGATTTTGGTGTATTGAAGACTTATAGGTTTAAGGGACTGATGCGTTTGTGAGTGTACACAGGGCTATAAGTCTATGAGGAGTTTGATATTTACATAGAAGGTCGACCCCTAAAAATGAAGTTCTTCATCTGAAGACTTTGTATTTCTGAAGACTTTCTGAAGACTTTGAAAGTGAAGAAATTGGTGTGACCTTGAAGACTTGGCAATCATTCGAGGAACATGAAGCGTGAGGACTTTTGTTTTCGTAGTTTCATTTTCTCTTTCTTGAGTCATAGGAAACACTGTACTGTTAAAGGGGGTCGAGGAAATACTAAGGAAAAATTTCCATGTGATGCTCAACTCAAAATCCTACATCTACCAATCCCTTCGAGTGAAGCCATTGGAAATCTCATACAGTTCAGTCATATTCTTTAGTGACAGAGACGAAGTTCTTCTGATCTCTGAGGAATTTGTTCTGACTGAGGAGTTAGGAATTCGCCAGTGCGAATTACCTACACAGTGAGGAACATGATAGCCCTGAGGAATTTGAGAGCCAAAATTCCGACCGTTGCTGTGCTATGCGCCAACGGTTCCAAAATATCTACCCACCTAACGGTCATATCAGACAAGGGCATTTATGTCTTATCATGTCGGGCTGCTCCCTAGGCTATAAATAGCCGCCCCCTTCAACCACTAGCTGGTTGGCTGCTCCGAGAGAAACTGACACTTGTTAATTGAGAGCATCCCATCCTCCGAGGACTTTGAGCGAAAATCATCAAGTGAGGAAAACCCAAAACCCAACATCCACAAACCCAAAGTGATTGAGCATCACTTAAGAGATTGATCCTGCGTGGATCCGATGCTTGTTTCCTTTGAAGACTGTGCTTCTTCCAGACGGTTAGGCGCCAAGGTCTAGAGCATCCAAGAAGAATTGTGGATCGCCGAGTGACCGAGTTTGTGAAGGTTCGGAAGTCACCTAAAGACTTACCATGAGTGATTGGGCGAGGTCTGTGAGACCTTAGCTCAAGGAGAATACGGTGAGGACTGTGTGTCCGGAACTGGGTGTCCTCGAGTTTAAATACTCAGCCGCTCCAACCAGATGTACAACTAAGACAGCAGTTGGAACTGGTCTATGAAATCATTGTCTTCACCAAGCTTACTAGTTCTATTTCCTCAACTCTTTCATTTCCTCATGTCTGTTGTTGTGTGCCTATTCATAACTGTTTGAAGACTTTGACTGAAGACTTTCTCAATTTCCTCAGATGAAATTCTTCAGTCTGTCTGTCTTCTTTCTTGTGTTATCCTGTGTTTACGCTTTTTATACTCTGTGCTTGTCTTCATTTCATCATGATGACTATGCTTGTGTTCTGTTATGTTTACTTCTGAGTACTTATTCCGCTGCTAGTAGTTCTTCATTTAGGAATTTCCTCACCGGCAAATTCCTCAGTAAAGAATTCATAAAAATCGCCTATTCACCCCCCTCTAGTCGATATAACACACTTTCAGCGGCTTAAAACAAACCACGTTGCAGCGGTGACGAAGGCAGGCGGGTCAACCAAGGCAGGTGCAGTGATCCAAAGTGGCACTGAAGGTAGGCTCGACGGCGGGTCTCAATGGAGATAGGCCACAATGGCTCAACTGAGGTCTGTCCGGTCTGAAAACAGCTGCTCAGAGCGGCGACTCGCCATGGAGCAGAGGAAAAAACTTCACTATTAACTTTGAAAAAACTTCATCATTAACCTTGGGATCCGTGTGGCAGTTTGATTCCTTGGTTGATCTTTTGACTATTAGAATTGCTATTTATCAGTCCGGATTGGATCCTTCATCACGTGATCCCCCTTTTTTTATTCCTCCTTAGTCTTGTGTGGGATTGGAAGCCAAGTCTCCTCTAGCATAGTATTCGGTGGCAACCAATAATAGAAAAACTGAACTAGAAGCAGGGAACAAACCCGACTTGACCTCAAATCATACTCCGGTACTTATGCATGTATGATACGTCTCCAACGTATCTATAATTTTTTATTGTTCCATGCTATTATATTACCTGTTTTGGATGTTTATGGGCTTTACTTTAAACTTTTATATCATTTTTGGGACTAACCTACTAATTGGAGGCCCAGCCCGAATTGCTATTTTTTTTGCCTATTTCAGTGTTTCGAAGAAAAGCAATATCAAACGGAGTCCAAACGGAATGAAACCTTCGGGTGTGATCTTTTTGGAACAAACACAATCCAGGAGACTTGGAGTGGACGTCAAGAAGCAGTCGAGGCGGCCATGAGGGTGCCAGATGCGTCCTAGGGGGGTGGGCGCCCTCCCACCCTCGTGGGCCCCTCGTGGCTCCCCTGACTGACCTCCTTCGCCTATATATACTTGATACCCTGAAAACATCAAAGAGCACCACGAAACCCTATTTCCACCGCCGCAACCATCTATATCCGTAAGATCCCATCTTGGGGCCTTCGCCGGCGCTCCGCCGGAGGGGGAATCGATCACGGAGGGCTTCTACATCAACACCATAACCTCTCCGATGAGTCGTGAGTAGTTTACCACAGACCTTCGGGTCCATAGTTATTAGCTAGATGGCTTCTTCTCTCTCTTTGAATCTCAATACAAAGTTCTCCTTGATCTTCTTGGAGATCTATTCGATGTAACTCTTTTTGCGGTGTGTTTGTCGAGATCCGATGAGTTGTGGGTTTATGATCAAGTTTATCTATGAGAAATATTTGAATCTCCTCTGAATTCTTTTATGTATGATTGGTTATCTTTGCAATTCTCTTTGAATTATCAGTTTGGTTTGGCCTACTAGATTGATCGTTCTTGCAATGCGAGAAGTGCTTAGCTTTGGGTTCAATCTTGCGGTGTCCTTTCCCAGTGACAGCAGGGGCAGCAAGGCACGTATTGTATTGTTGCCATCGAGGATAAAAATATGGGGTTTATATCATATTGCTTGAGTTTATCCCTCTACATCATGTCATCTTGCTTAATGCATTACTCCGTTCTTATGAACTTAATACTCTAGATGCATGCTGGATAGCGGTCGATGTGTGAGTAATAGTAGTAGATGTAGAATCATTTCGGTCTACTTGTCACGGACGTGATGCCTATATACATGATAACGCCTAGATATTCTCAGAACTATGCACTTTTCTATCAATTGCTCGACAGTAATTTGTTCACCCACCGAAAAACTTATGCTATCTTGATGTAACATCCCAAAATTCTAAATTTTGGAATGTTATATTAAATAGATAGATTTGATTGATTGTGTGAAATTGAGTGAAATTCGAAACTGTTTGAAAGTTAAATGAGAGGGAATAAAAGGACTTTCCCAAAATTTCATTTTTCATTCGTGATCTCTGTGAATTCAAATTCTTTTCACCACAAAACCCTGGAGAGAAGATGACATGAATTCTTCCATTTATTTAAATGACAAGGGGTGTTGAAAATATTTGAATTTCATTTGGAAAATATTTCCAACCCAGAAACTTTATGCAACTCAATGATTTTCACGAGCGAAGATAAAATGACTTCTTCAAAACATATGAAATATGAGTTGGAAGTTTTAAATTCAAAATTCTTTTGAATTTATTTTCAATTTGGAGTTATTTGAGTTTTATTCAAATTATTTTTCTCCAAAAATAAAATATATGGAAAATAGGGTAACATGATTCCCTACATCAGAAAATTGGAGAGAAATAAATTTGAATTAATTTTGGTATTTTAAAAATGATTTTTACTGGATTTTATTAGAGCACTAGCACTATTTGATTTATTTAAATTTCTGTAGATTTTAATTGATGCTATAAAAATGTCCACGTTGTAGCAAATCTTTTTCTGAAAATTTTGATATATGATATGCCTATATAATGTTTTTAGTTATTTTGTTTTTCATTATTTAGTTTTCTGAAATTTTGTTAAAAAAAACTCCCTCTCCGGACCGAACTGGGCCGATGGCCCAGCCGGCCCGTCAGCACCGCCGCCTCCTCCTCCCGTGTACGACCAGGACTCGCCGGAGTCCGAGCGCCGCCCGCCTCCGGCCACCCCCTTCCCCACGCCAGCGCCTCCCCTCCTCCTATAAAGGCCACCCCGGGGCCCCTGGGTCCCGTTTTCACCGCCGCCGCTGCCCCGCACTCCACCGCCACCACGCCGTTTGCCTTCGCTGCCGCAGCTCCTCCGCCCTGCCCCGCACATGTTGAGAGCGTGTGCGCTAGATTATGGATCTAGTAGTGATGATAATCTACCTTATGTAGAGTTCTCATACAACAACAGTTACCCAGCCAGTTTGAAGATGGCCCCTTTTTAAGCTTTGTATGGGAGAAGGAGCCAGACACCGTTGATGTGGGATGAAGTTGGAGACCGTCAGTTGTTTGGATCAAATGTGATCAAGGATTCAGAAGAGAATGTTAATTTGATTCGAGATAGACTGAAGGTAGCACAGTCCAGGAAGAAAAGTTATGCAGACTCAAAAACGCAAGGAGGTAGTCTATGAAAATGGAGATAGGGCATGTCTTTGTGTGTCCCCTCTGCAAGGAGTTAAATGATTTGGAGTTAAGGGAAGTTAGCCCTGAGATTTGTAGAACCATACCGAGTCTTGGAGCGTATGGGAGAAGTGGCCAACAAGTTGGAATCACCCGAAGGACTGCCGGGAGTTCATGAGGTGTTTCACGTTTCCTAGTTGAAGAAGTGCCATGCAGAGATGGCCAATATTCCCCTGTAAGGATGCTTGACCCTGGAAAAGATGATGATATTCCACGAAGTGGACTTAAGACAAAAATAAGTATGAGTTTTACCTCGATATGTTGGATACCCTCAAGAGTATGAAGGAAAGCAGTATTATTGGATATAAAGGAGGTATGACATTGGAAATATGGAGCAATTGTAACTCAATGATGAGCCTGAGTAATCACGTCTTAGTTTGGTGCCAATAGAAGGAAGGAAGATAGCACAATTGGATGGATTTAAGAATATTAGGAAGTTGGAAGTTGGAATAATGATCAGTTGCCCCGATGATGAGTTCAAGGTTTACAAGTGATGAGTGGGCCATAACCCACAGGCCCCAGGACCTGCCAAGAAGCAAGCACACCCTTTACTGGGGGAAAAACCCTGGAAGGAGTTACCATTTATCGACCGATGATTCTATAGGAGTTTACGCAAAACCTGAGAGTTGTGAAGGAACGATAGATGTTTGTTTGGCTTGCAGAATCAATGGATTTATCCGAACTTGGTTCGTCGACAAGAGAAATTCTGCAATGCTTGTGAGGATGACCGAGTGTTAGAATGCGAGATATGCTAAACTGTATACAAGGTAATGATTTGGGTGCGGGATGGATTGATCACCATACGACTTACTCTTATTGTTCGCCTTGCTATGTGGGATGGTAAATCTGAGTGACTTACCTATAGTAGAGAGACGATGATCAAAACCTTGTTTAAACCTTAGAATGGTATAAGTATTTTTCCCTTGTACAAGGCAGCTGTTGCCAAACGTAGGATGTACGGTGAGGTTCAGCCCAGACCCATTTCCTGCAGGAGAAACCATAAATTGTTGACCACCATGAGTTATCGATAGTTGTTAGTATTGGCGCCAGACCCGTCAGCTAAGAAGACCCAGTCTTGGAATAACCTTACCAGATGAAATGGATACAAGAGTTAAGGAAAAGGTTATGCCACCACCGGAAGTGCCCAGAGAAGAAATTTTTTTCAGAGGATCTGAGAAGACCGACACTGTTAGGAATAAGGATGGAGTATATGAGTTTTGATGGAACCGTAACCAGGCTTCTAAGGGTGGTAGCACCCGAGACCCCGGAGACGATCGATGGATTTTTGGAAGACCCCGACCCTAACCTATTTCCTGCTAGCCTCTCCGAATCTCGAGGACGAGATTCATTTTAAGGGTGGTAGGTTTGTAACATCCCAAAATTCTAAATTTTGGAAAGTTATATTAAATAGATAGATTTGATTGATTGTTTGATTGATTGTGTGAAATTGAGTGAAATTCGAAACTGTTTGAAAGTTAAATGAGAGGGAATAAAAGGACTTTCCCAAACTTTCATTTTTCATTCGTGATCTCTGTGAATTCAAATTCTTTTCACCACAAAACCCTAGAGAGAAGATGACATGACTTCTTCCATTTATTTAAATGACAAGGGGTGTTGAAAATATTTGAATTTCATTTGGAAAATATTTCCAACCCAGAAACTTTATGCAACTCAATGATTTTCACGAGCGAAGATAAAATGACTTCTTCAAAACATATGAAATATGAGTTGGAAGTTTTAAATTCAAAATTCTTTTGAATTTATTTTCAATTTGGAGTTATTTGAGTTTTATTCAAATTATTTTTCTCCAAAAATAAAATATATGGAAAATAGGGTAACATCATTCCCTACATCAGAAAATTGGAGAGAAATAAATTTGAATTAATTTTTTTATTTTAAAAATGATTTTTACTGGATTTTATTAGAGCAGTAGCACTATTTGATCTATTTAAATTTCTGTAGATTTTAATTGATGCTATAAAAATGTCCACGTTGTAGCAAATCTTTTTCTAAAAATTTTGATATATTATATGCCTATATAATGTTTTTAGTTATTTTGTTTTTCATTATTTAGTTTTCTGAAATTTTGTTTAAAAAAAAAACTCCCTCTCCGGACCGAACTGGGCCGATGGCCCAGCCGGCCCGTCAGCACCGCCGCCTCCTCCTCCCGTGTGCGACCCGGACTCGCCGGAGTCCGAGCGCCGCCCGCCTCTGGCCGCCCCCTTCCCCACGTCAGCGCCTCCGCTCCTCCTATAAAGGCCACCCCGGGGCCCCTGGGTCCAGTTTTTGCTGCCGCCGCTGCCCCGCACTCCACCGCCGCCGCGCCATTCGCCGTCGCCGCCGCAGCTCCTCCGCCCTGCCCCGCACTCCATCACCGCCGCCGACCGTCGCCGGTGCCACCACCGCACCCGCCGCCCAGCGTCGCTCCTCCCCGACCCCTTCGCCGCCCTCCTCGACGACCGGAGCCGCCGCCGTCCACCCGTCCTCGCCGGAGTTCGGGTAAACCCTAACCCGATCCGCCGCCGGTTTTTGACAAAAAAAACGTTTCCCTGGTCCGCTGGTTTTCTCGGTTTTGTTAAAAAAAATGGTTTAGTTTTTTAGATCTATTTAATGAACGTTTTCTGTTTAGGTAGTTTCAACGAACGTTTTCGTTCGTTAGGTTTTCATAGCGAACGTTCACTATTTAGTCTTTTTCTTTTTCTATTTAATTTCGGCCAGGGACCCATCTGTGAATATTTTATTTACAGATTGGCCCTTGTTTTTCAAACGATCACTACTTTTTAACCGTTTATCCAAATCCAACGAAACCAATGCCCACTTATTCGTTATGATCTCCTCTATCCAGTAACCCAACTTAAACGTGATTTTGAAAGTTTAAAATTTGAATTCAAATAGTTTTGTATTTGAACTTCGTTTGATCGTAACTTGAGTTTTATAACTCCGATTTGAGTGATTCTTTTTGCAACTCGAAGCTCTTGACCTACACTTTATGATAAGGCCAAATACACATAGTTTTGGTACTGTTAGAAATTGTTTTATGCTGCAATAGTTATTTGCTTGGTTTTGATGTTTTCCGAATCGTCTTCTTCGTTCTTTCTGATCTTTTGAGTTATTGCTTATGTGTGGTTACCATTGCTTGCTCACGATAGATTGACCGGAGTGTGACGAGTAGAACTATCAAGAGTTTTGAGTGCGAATCACCTTCATCAACATTGCAGGCAAGTTCACACTTTGATCATACCTCTTCTCATACCCAGTTTTTATTGCATTAGTTCAATCCTCCAAACAATTGCATGATTAGGATCTGAATTAAATTGTGGGTTTTGGGAAGTAGATTGAGGTAGCACCTATTACCTGTTTTATTTTCAAACCCTTGGGAGTTACTTCTACGTTTGCTTATTATGCCATGCTATGCTAGTAGACGTGGATTAGGTGAGTGAATTTCCATGACAGATGTGAGATTGTTAATTAATGGTTTATTTAAGGTGGCAACTTAAACACACATCTAGGTGGATTGAGGCACCTGGTTACTCCAGGACTTGCTTGTCTAGGCACCTGGGTTTCCAGGACTTGCCTGTTTTTCTTCGGACCGCCACCCAGGCTCAAAGGGATCATGAGATTATTCAAACTAGAAACTTACGTGTGCAGCCACAAGCCATTATGGGCTCTGGCATAGTTGATTAAGTCGTGCGAACTCTTACGGGTAGACTAGCAGATGTAGGGGAAAGTAGGTGTACCGTTCTACCCACATGTAAGGTGCTAGCGCTTCCGAAAGACTATGTCTCGGTCATCCGTTTCTCAAACATCATGTAGTGCGAGAAATCAAACGGAGGCGATCGAGTCTTGTGTGAAAAGTGTGCAAACCTCTGCAGAGTGTATAAACTAATCATGATTAGCCGTGTCCCCGGTTATGGACATCTTGAGTATCTAGAACTTGGATATCATGTGAATCTCATCATGTTACTTTAATTAATATTGTTGGGTTTTAATGAGTACTTTTAATTGGGATTGAGAATGCTGTCAACCATTCTCAATGTTTAACAACCACCATGATAGTTAAATAAATTTATTCCTTTGCAGTAGGGAAAAATTGGCTTTTCGCAAAAACTGTAACCATAGAGATTTTCCACCAGCCAAATATGCATGTAGAGATAGCCATTATTCATCATTTGCTCTATGGTGTGAATTTGCCAGTACATTCAATGTACTGACCCTCTGTGGCTGCAACGTCTCATGTTGCAGGATCTTACGACGAGTAAGTGATATGTTAGGGTTATGATTTCTACACTCAACTTTGCCGTTGGTGTTGATGGGAATCCACAACCTTGTTACTTCCGCTATTTTGGATTGAGGTAATAGTATTTACGTTATTTTATACATGTGATTTACCTCTGTTATAAATCCTCGAGTACTGTGTGTGTCAGCATACCGATCCAGGGATGACACTTAAGCACAGAGACTTGACCGTCTGAGGTCGGGTCGCTACACTTGAGATAAGCCACTTGTGAAACCTATGGCCCCCGAGTCTATTTTCTATCATATAAGTTTCCGATCTATCTTATTTTGCGATCTTTACTTTCCAATCTATATCATAAAAATACCAAAATATTTATCTTATCTTATTATCTCTATCAGATCTCACTTTCGCAAGTGGCCGTGAAGGGATTGACAACCCCTTTATCGTGTTGGTTGTGAGGTTCTTATTTGTTTGTGTAGGTACGAGGGACTTGCGTGGAGCCTCCTCTGGATTGATACCTTGGTTCTCAAAAACTGAGGGAAATACTTACGCTACTTTGCTGCATCACCCTTTCCTCTTCAAGGGAAAACCAACGCAGTGCTCAAGAGGTAGCAAAAAGGATTTCTGGCGCCGTTGCCGGGGAGGTCTTTGCTCAAGTTAAGACATACCATGTACCCATCATAAACTCATCTCCCTCGCATTACATTATTTGCCATTTGCCTCTCGTTTTCCTCTCCCCCACTTCACCCTTGCCATTTTATTTGCCCTCTCTTTTCCGTTCGCCTCTTTTTCGCATGTCTCTTGTGTGCTTGTGTGTTGGATTACTTGTCACAATTGCTCAAGATAATACTAAGTCGTGTGACTTTTCCAATACCAATAATAATGATTTCCTTAGCACTCCAATTGCTCCTCTTAATGATGTTGAATCTTGTGAAATCAATGCTGCTTTGTTGAATCTTGTCACGAAAGATCAATTCTTCGACCTTCCTAGTGAAGATGCCGCTACTCATCTAAACAACTTTGTTGATTTGTGTGATATGCAAAAGAAGAAAGACATGGATAATGATATTGTTAAATTGAAGTTATTTCCGTTTTCACTTAGAGATCGTGCTAAAACTTGGTTTTCATCTTTGCCTAAATATAGTATTGATTCTTGGAATAAGTGCAAAGATGCTTTTATCTCTAAGTATTTTCCTCCCACTAAGATCATATCTTAGAAATGATATTATGAATTTTAAGCAACTTGATCATGAGCATGTTGCACAATCTTGGGAGAGAATGAAATTAATGATTCGCAATTGCCCTACACATGGTTTGAATTTATGGATGATCATATAAATTTTTTATGCTGGATTGAATTTTGCTTCTAGAAATCTTTTAGATTTGGCCGCGGCAGGCACTCTTATGGAAATCACTTTAGGAGAAGCTACTAAACTCCTAGATAATATTATGGTTAATTATTCTCAATGGCACACCGAAAGATCTACTAGTAAAAAAGTTCATGCGATAGAAGAAATTAATGTTTTGAAGGGAAAGATGGATGAACTTATGAAATTGTTTGCTACTAAGAGTGCTCCTATTGATCCTAATGATATGCCTTTGTCTACTTTTATTGAGAATAATAATGAACCTACGGATGTGAATTTTGTTGGTAGGAATAATTTTGGTAACAACGCGTATAGAGGAAACTTTAATCCTAGGCCGTTTCCTAGTAATTCCTCTAATAATTATGGTAATTCCTACAACAACTCTTATGGAAATTTTAATAAGATGCCCTCTAATTTTGAGATTAGTGTTAAAGAATTTATGAATTCTCAAAAGAATTTCAATGCCTTGCTTGAAGAAAAATTGCTTAAGATTGATGAATTGGCTAGGAACATGGATATAATTTCTCTTGATGTTGATTCTTTGAAACTTAGATCTATTCCACATAAGCATGATATCAATGAGTCTCTCAAAGCCATGAGAATTTCCATTGATGAGTGCAAAGAAAGAACCGCTAGGATGCGTGCTAAGAAAGATTGCTTTGTAAGAGTGTGTTCTTCTAGTTTTCATGAAAATTATGATGAAGATCTAAAAGTGATTTATGTGTCTCCTATTAAATATTTGTTTTGCAATATGAATCTTGATAATGATGGGACTGGAGATGAGTCAACTTTAATTAAAAGGCGTCCCAATGATTCAGAGTTTTTAGATCTTGATGCTAAATTTGGTAAAAGTGGGATTGGAGAGGTCAAAACTTTACATAGCAATGAACCCACTATCTTGGATTTCAAGGAATTTAATTATTATAATTGTTATTTAATAGATTGTATTTCCTTGTTGCAATCTGTGCTAAATTCTCCTCATGCTTATAGTCAAAATAAAGCTTTTACCACACATATCGTTGATGCTTTGATGCAATCTTATGAGGAAAAACTTGAATTGGAAGTTTCTACCCTAGAAAACTTTATGTTGAGTGGTAACCTACTATTAAATTAAAATTAAAGATCATGAATGCTATGCTTTGTGTGATTGGGTGCTAGTGTTTCCACGATTCCAAAAACTTTATGCGATGTGCTAGGTTTCCGTGAATTTGATGATTGCTCTTTAAACTTGCACCTTGCGGATTCCACCAATAAGAAACCTATGGGAAGGATTAATGACTTTCTTATTGTTGCAAATAGGAATTATGTGCCCATAGATTTTATTGTTCTTGACATAGATTGCAATTTTTCATGCCCCATTATTCTTGGTAGACCTTTCCTTAGAACGATTGGTGCAATTATTGATATGAAGGAAGGAAATATTAGATTCCAATTTCCATGAACGAAAGGTATGGAACACTTTCCTAGAAATAAAATAAAATTACCTTATGAATCTATTATGAGAGCCACTTATGAATTGAATACCAAAGATGGCAATACTTAGATCTACTCTCGCTTTTATGCCTAACTAGGGGCGTTAAATGATAGCGCTTGTTGGGAGGCAACCCAATTTTATTTTTGTTCCTTGCTTTTTGTTCCTGTTTAGTAATAAATAATTCATCTATCCTCTATTTAGATGTGGTTTTATGTTTTAATTAGTGTTTGTGCCAAGTAGAACCTATAGGATCATCTTGGGTGAAAGTTAATTTGATCTTGCTGAAAAACAGAAACTTTTGCACTCACGAGAATAATTTTAGTAAATCACACATACGTGCTTTTGAGTTGATTCTTTTTCCAGTAGATCAATAGACAAATTTCCGAGGACTTCCTATTTTGGTAGGAGTTTTAGGGTTCCAGAAGTATTCGAAAGTTATAGATTGCCAAAGACTGTTCTGTTTTTGACAGATTCTGTTTTTCGTGTGTTGTTTGCTTATTTTGACGAATCTACGGCTAGTATAGGGGGGGTATGAACCATAGAGAAGTTGTAATAAAGTAGGTTTAACACCAGTATAAATAAAGAATGAGTTCATTACAGTACCTTAAGTGGTGGTTTTTCTTTCTTGCACTAACGGAGCTCATGAGATTTCCTGTTGAGTTTTGTGTTGTGAAGTTTTCAAGTTTTGGGTAAAGATTTGATGGACTATGGAATAAGGAGTGGCAAGAGCCTAAGCTTGGGGATGCCCGTGGCACCCCAAGATAATTCAAGGACAACCAAAAGTCTAAGCTTGGGTATGCCCCGGAGGGCATCCCCTCTTTCATCTTTGTCTATCGATAACTTTACTTGGAGCTATATTTTTATTCACCACACGATATGTGTTTTGCTTGGAGCATCTTGTATGATATGAGTCTTTGCTTTTTAGTTTACCACAAACATCCTTGCTTTACACACCTTTTGGGAGAGACACACATGATTTGGAATTTGTTAGAATACTCTTTGTGCTTCACTTATATCTTTTTAGAGCACGGCGGTGGATTTATTTTGTAGAAATTATTGATCTCTCATGCTTCACTTACTGTCAGGACCCCGACTCAATGCCACATCGATCTAGCATGTAACATCTCATATCACTTTGCGGCCTCACGCACGGTATTCCCACGGGTGTCGCCTTACCTTTGCCCGGGACCGTTTGCGCCTTTTGGCACACGTATATGATAGTGCCGCTAGCATCCATATGATAAGGAGCCCGGGCTGACATGGCTAGTCGTAAACCCAAAGTGGCACAAACTTACAGGGACATGCATCCATGACCCAGCATCGAACGTGTTGGTCATCAACGAGTGAATCCAGGCTGTAGCACTGGGCTAGCAGGACTCCGGTGAACCGGGCTGTAGCGGGCTAACAGGACTCCGGTATTCATCGCGTGACATTTCCCCGAAGGGACAGACACAGGAACGAAGAAGGACACATGCCGGCCAGCCTAAGTGTTCCGGAGCAGTAGCAAGCTACCATGGCTCAGTGGAAGCACTAGGAGACATTTCCCGGTAAGAGAGGCTACTAAGGATAAACAACTAGATAGTCAGATCCCACACATACCAAGCATTTCAATAACATACACACAATATGCTCGATATGTGCAAATACAACATGGCATCACAACATGACTCTACGACTCAAGTATTTTATTCAATAGGCTCCGAGGAGCGAGATATTACAAACATGGGTTTCTCGACCCAGCATTCAGAGCATACAAGTCAAAACACAAGCGGAAGCTTAACATGTCTGAGTACAGACAACTATAAATGAAAAAGGCTGAGAAGCCTGACTATCTACCAGATACTGCCAAGGGCACAAGATTGTAGCTGAGTTAACAAGCTAAACGTCGAAGTCCACGTGAAACTACTAGTGAGACTGAAGTCTCTCTGCAAAAACATAAAATAGGCAAACGTGAGTACAAATGTACCCAACAAGACTTACATCAGAACTAACTACATATGCATCATTATCAACAAAGGGGATGGTGGGGTTTAACTGCAGCAAGCCAGCTTTGACTCGGTGGCTATCCTGAACTACGACTGCAACTAACTCTTTTGAGGTGGCGCACACGAGTCCACATATTCACCATATCAATACTCCGCTATGTATCCGCTCCCGTCTCCCTACGAGAACGCCACCCATAGCACTCACGCTTATCTTGCGCATTTTAGAGTATCCACTTTCACTTGTCTATGAACTGTATAGGCAACCCAGAAGTCCTTTTCCGCGGACACGGCTATTCGAATAGATCATATTAACCCTGCAGGGGTGTACTTCTTCACACACGCTCTCGCCACTTACCGCCATGTACACCTTGTGTATCTCGGCAACCTTCAAGCGGAAGCCTGGCGAGGGAGTCGGCCACGACCTGACTAACCACACAAGTCTCTAGTCCAGGTTTATCGCCTATTCGGGTTCCATCCGCAAGGAGATCCGGCCAGGGTGTCGCTCACGGCCCCAAACGATGTGTGCAGGGTTCCCAAGCCCACCATCCGGGTGCCACTTGGTACACCGAGCCACTGTGCCTAGTCTGTCCCAAGCCCACCTGTACCGGGTGCCACTTGGTAGACTACTAACACTACCTACAAACACAAGAAACTAGTTGCAACTCCTGGACAGAGATCATGTTGATTAATAAGTCGAGAGGGGTCGAGTTACTGGAACCCAATGTGTGGTAGTAACTGTTCATGGATCACAAACACAGAACTCAGTTCCTGAGGACGGTTTCAATGAGACAACCCACCATGCACTCCTACATGGCCTATCACCGCTACCTTTACCAAATCGTGTTCACACACTTAGCTCACACACAGTAGGACATGTTCACACACCTCCGATTCATCCCCGATGAATCAGACCTGACTCAACTCTAAGCAGTAGCAGGCATGACAAACAAGCATAAATGAGTAGGCACATCATGGTTCAAACAACTCCTACTCATGCTAGTGGGTTTCATCTATTTACTGTGGCAATGACAGGTCATGCAGAGGATAAAGGGGTTCAAGTACCGCAGCAAGTAACAGTTGAATCGTTGTTGTCCTAATGCAGTAAAAGAGAGCAGGAGCGAGAGAGTGGGATTGTATCGGAATGAACAATGGGGTTTTGCTTGCCTGGCACTTCTGAAGATAGTATAGTTCTTCATTGGTGTCATTGATCACATCGTCGGAACCACGTCTATCGAGAGGGGACAAACACCGGCAAACAAGGAAGAACACAATCAATGCAATGCGACAATATGATGCATGAATGTGGCATGGCAATATGTTGTGATTTGAGCTAATGCAACTAGCAACAGATTAAATGAAGTTGGTTTGAATACAAGATTCAAATTCAAACTCCATATGTAATTATTCAAATGCCATTTGTCGGTGTACTAAAGTAGGGGGTACCTTAGTACCCCGAACTTGTGCACGGGCAGTCGCAGCGACCCGCGGCAGGGCTTGCCGGGCATCCGCCAAGATCCTCGACGGCTGCTTAAGATGACATTCAAGAACAGAGTACTAAAGCTAAAAGCCCCGGCAAGAGGAGCTTCCGGGAAGGCCAACCAAGGCCCCGGCAAGAGGAGCTTGCCGGGAAGAAGAAGAGACCCCGGCAAGAGGATCTTGCCGGGAAGGCCACTCAAGGCATTCCAAGTAAACTTGCCGCGACGCCCCGCGCGTCCCGGCAAGGCCCGGCGAGCGGCAAGCTTGCTGGTGCGACAAGATAAGGGCCGCGGCGAGGCGCTTGCCGCGGCAAGGCTGCCACCCTGCACCCGAGCTCCAGCGCATCCAACGACGTGTTACCCCAGGACTATCCCAGGAGCACGTGGCAAGGCGCTGTGCAGCCATGCGGTGCGAGGTGGCAAAAGGAGCTGACAAGGAGGCCATCGTGGCGATCGGTGGCGCCTCTAACGGTCGTTTCCTTGCGCTGTTGGGGCGACCGGACGGGCATTAAATGCCCCTGTCCCCTGCCGTCAGAGTTAGGTAGGGGACACTGTTGGTAGCAGTTGTACCAACCCGCGTTTTTACCTTTCTACCCCTCTTTCTACGCTGCCACCTGTCGGTGACCCCTTTAGCCTATAAAAAGGAGGCCCATGCGCACGTAGAAGGGGTTCGGAATTTTGGTTCCACAGCCAGGGGGTTCGGCGGTTCGACTGATTCGACGCCACGCCCGCTCTCTCGAGCAAGAACAAATACAACACACAAAGCAGCAGTAGGGGTTTTATCTCTCCGGAGAGCTCCGAAGCTGGGTAAAAATCCCCCGCGCGCTCCCTCACCTCGATCTGCTCTGCGTGCGCCCTCCGCTCCCTTGCCGAACGAGAAAGGGGCCCTCCTGCCCCATAGGTGCTCGTGGCCTCCCAGTCCGCCACGACATCTCTGGCGCGCCAGGTAGGGGGGCGTCGAGGTCGTGCATATCTGATCCGGCGTCTACGCGTGCTACATCAACATCTTCATCGACATGCCACCGAAGAAGAAGACCTCGGAGGTGGCCGCTCCGTCTGCGACTTCCCTACCACCACCGGGGCAAACGGGCAGTGGGGTGGACGCCGGCGGATGAGCGGGCGCTGGCGGGGGGACGCGCATCGTCACCCGGTCCAAAGACAAGGCCCCGCAAGGTTCAGCATCTGCATATCCACCGCACCCCTCCCAGGAGGTGCAGGATCGACAGTGCCACGATGCTCCTAGCACCGTACTCGCGTTGGAACAAGGCCGAGCTGGTGGGTCGCGGGACGCTCAAGGCCAGCATGCACGTCAACACGCTGGCGCGATCGCAGTGCGGTCGCCTGGGCGAGATGTTACTCCTTCTAACACTGTTAGAAGTTTGAGCATGTCTCGCACCTCGCGTCGCTCGCCACCGCCACCCAAGACTCCAGAGGAAGCGCTGGCCCGAGCCCAGCTGCTTCTAGATTACCCTCCAGCGCCGGACAAGATCGACGACTGGAGGGCAGCCATTTATAGCCTCATCAGCTTCGCCAACGGCGACAAGCCCCGGCGGCCGAGCACCTCGAAGCCCCGGCAAGGCGCCCAGGCGCAAGCCGAAGCCGACAAGACCACCGGGGGTGCCACCACCGCGCATTCCCCGCCCCGAAGGCCAAGATCGCCGACTCGCCGGGCCAACCTCGACACCGACTCCACCGCGTCATCAGACCCGCGAGCTCGCCGCGATCAACGCCAAGTTCTCCAAGAACGACGACACGAAGACGCTCGCACTCGCATCGAGCGTCGAAGAGAAGCGCGACGTCAATCTGACCGGCGCGCTGGGCCCACTGTCGACATGCATGTGCCAGGGGAGCCAGGCGACTTGCCGTACGCGGTAGGTTGCCCTGCGTTCACTCGTGAGCTGCGGCAGGTCCAGTGGCCCAGTACCAAGAACTTCAAGCCAGACGTGCCCGAGAAGTACGATGGCAGGATACATCCGTCAGAGTTCCTCAGCATCTACACCATCGCGGTACAGGCTGCCGGGGGGCGCGACGAGAAGATCCTCGCCAACTACTTCCCGCTGGTACTCAAGCCCAATGTCAGGTCTTGGCTCATGCACTTGCCGGACAACTCCATCTCTTCATGGGCGGACCTGTGCCATCAGTTTGTTGGCGCCTTCACAGGCGGCCACAAACCCCATGGCCAGGAGAGTGATCTTCACCTGCTCGCCCAGAAAGAAGGAGAACCCCTGCGCAAGTATATTCAGAGATACAGTCAGGTGCAGCGCAACATCCCAGACGTCCACCCTGCCGCGGTTATCAGCGCGTTCCATCAGAACATGCATAACCGCAGGATGAGGGAGGAGATGGCAATGTGCAAAATCAGAGATGTCAGCAAGCTATATGCTCTGGCCGACAAGTGTGCACGGGCTGAAGAGGGGAGGAGGCTCCCCGGAGAGAATGCAGGAGCAGAGGGATCTGACAGCGAGGACGCCCCTCCGGCGAGGAGGAAACGGAGGTGGAATAACAGAAAGAGGAAGGTTAAGGACGTGCTAGTTGTTGAGCAATCCAGCAGTGGAGGGGGTTCCGAGAAGGCTAGAGCTGGTAACTCCGGCGAGGCTGTGGTGGCCGCCGACAAGTAGGATGGCTTCGGCAAGCAGTATTGCAAGATCCACCGCACCAAGGGCCATGACCTCCAAGCCTGCAAGAAAGTTGAGCAGATGGCGGAGCTACAGAAAGCTGAATACAAGCGCCGCGACAAGGAGAAGGCCCGGCAAGGTGGCAGAGGATCCGGCAAGCAGTATCCCGCCCGGGGAGGGCGCCGCGGCAAGGCCAAGCCGCGGCAAGGAGACAGGCCTCCCCGCGGCCGCGACAAAGACGAAGACGAAGATGAGGATGATGAGATGGAGGAAGATGAGACTGACGAGCAGGAGTTCCAGAAGGCAACAGAGGTGTTGTGCATCGACGGCGGTGCTTCTCTGCACACCTCGCACCGACAACTCAAACAGTGGGTCCGGGAAGTGAACGCAGCAGAACCGTCCGTTGAGTCGCGCAAGCCCCTGAAGTGGTCCAGCACGCCCATCATCTTCAACATTGAAGATCACCCTGATCGCATCACTGCGGTCGGGTGCTCGCCGATGTTGGTTTCGCCAACAATCCGCAACCTCAGGGTCATGAAGATGCTGGTTGACAGCGGGGCCGGCCTGAATCTAATCTCCTCCGCAGTGCTCAAGAAGCTCCAGATCCCCGACAGCGAGCTCGAAGAGACTGGTACCTTTCAAGGAATAAACCCGGGAAGGAGCAAGCCGAAGGGGAAGATCACACTGCCAGTGACATTTGGCAGCGAGCTGAATTTCAGGACAGAGAGAGTCACATTTGACGTTGCTGATTTCCCATTGCCCTACAATGGGATACTTGGCCGTTCAGCGCTCGCTAAGTTCATGGCGGCCTCTCACTATGCCTACAATGTGCTCAAGATGCCTGGTCCGATAAGTGTCATTTCTGTCCAAGGCGACAAGAAGGATGCACTCATCTATACCGACAAGATCTACCGGGAAGCAGCAGCCGCGGCAGAACTTAAACCGCTTGCCGCTGAAGCTCCCAGGGGGAAGAAGAAGACCAAGTCCGGCAAGAGTAGCTCTGATGCCTACTCCGGCAAGCGCACCTCTTCGGAGTGCTGCACTACCGTCGAGGACGCACCATCGAGCTCCACCGGCAAGTGCAAGAAGGCAAAGATAGCTTCACCAGAGACCAAGAAAGTGGCCGCCAAGGAGGACGGCACTGGTGGCACCTTCACCATCAGTGCCACGCTCGATCCTAAATAGGAAAGCGCGCTCGTTGCTTTCCTGCGGGCGAATGTCGATGTGTTTGCATGGCAACCATCTGACATCCCCGGTGTTCCCAGGAAAGTAATTGAGCACCACCTTGCCGTCTGTCCTCACGCGCGGCCCGTCAAGCAGAGAGTTAGAAAGCAAGCAGTAGAGCGTCAAGAATTCATTGCAGAAGAGATCAGGAAGTTGGAAGCAGCGGGCCTGGTCCGAGGAGTACTCCATCCGATGTGGTTAGCCAATCCAGTAGTCGTGTGCAAAGCAAACGGGAAGTGGAGGCTTTGTATTGACTTCACTGATGTTAATAAAGCTTGTCCCAAGGATCCATTTCCTTTGCCGTGCATTGACCAGATTGTCGACTCCACGGCAGGATGTGATCTGCTTTCATTTCTTGATGCATATTCAGGATATCATCAGATCTTCATGGCAGAAGAGGATGAAGAGAAAACATCGTTCATTACTCCATGTGGCACGTACTGCTTTGTACGAATGCCCTTCGGACTAAAGAATGCTGGTTCGACATTTGCAAGAGTAGTCAGTCATGCTTTTGAGCCACAGTTGCACAGGAATGTAGAAGCTTACATGGATGACATAGTGGTCAAGAGCAAGGACAAAGAGACTTTGATCCAAGACTTGGGCGAGACTTTTGCAAATCTGCGCAGGATCAACCTCAAGTTGAATCCCGAGAAGTGTGTGTTTGGAGTTCCTTCCAGCAAGCTTCTCGGATTCTTTGTGTCCTAGAGGGGGATTGAAGCTAATCCCGACAAGATCAAGGCCATTGAGGAAATCGAAGCACCAAAGCGCGTTAAAGATGTGCGAAGGCTTGCCGGCTATGTTGCTGCTCTCAGTAGGTTCATCTCTAAGTCTACTGAGCGCGCCCTGCCCTTTTTCAAAATTTTGAAAAAGACAGGTCCGATGAAATGGACTCCGGAAGCGGAGGCTGCGCTGCAGGAACTAAAGAGATACCTATCCTCTACTCCAACACTTGTCGCACCTAAGCCACAAGAGAAGTTGCTGCTATATCTGGCGGCAACCAATCAAGTGGTTAGTGCTGCGTTAGTAGCAGAGAGGGAGGCAGATGATGAGCCAGCGACCGTGGCGAGCGAGCCCAACGACAAGCAGGGGGCTTCTCCGACAAGCTCTGGCCCGACAAGCCCTGATCCGGCGAGTTCCGGTTCCGGCAAAGATGGATCTGCGCAGCCACAAGAAGAGAAACAGAAGAAGATGGTGCAGCGCCCAGTTTACTTTGTCAGTTCCCTTCTGCAGGGGCCTAGATCAAGGTACTCTGGTGTGCAGAAGTTGCTTTTCGGCCTCCTAATAGCCTCGAGGAAGCTGCGCCATTACTTTCAAGCGCATGAGATCACAGTGGTCACTCGCTTTCCGTTGAAAAGGATATTGCAAAATCCGGAAGCAACAGGCAGGATTGTCGAGTGGGCACTGGAGTTGTCAAGCTTCGGCCTCCAGTTCGAAAGTACCTCAACTATTCAGAGCCGAGCCTTGGCAGAATTCATAGCGGAATGGACGCCAACGCCTGATGAAGAAACTCCGGAGAGGAGCATCCCCGTCAAGGAAGCAAGCATGGAATGGATCATGTACTTCGATGGTGCCTTCTCGCTGCAAGGCGCCGGTGCGGGCGTACTACTTGTCGCACCCACCGGAGAGCACCTCAAGTACGTGGTCCAGATGCACTTTCCCAAGGAGCAAGCAACAAATAACACTGCAGAGTATGAAGGCTTGCTTGCCGGACTCAGGATCGCGGCAGACCTTGGGATCAAGAAGCTTATTGTCAGGGGTGACTCACAGCTTGTCGTCCGCCAAGTTAACAAAGATGATCAGAGTCCGTTGATGGAAGCTTACATCGATGAAGTGAGGAAGCTAGAAGAGCATTTTGACGGCCTGCAAATGGAGCATGTTCCGAGAGCTCAGAATGACTTTGCAGATGGACTGTCAAAGTGCGCCGCACTCAAGTTGCCTGTGGAACCAGGGATTTTTGTGCTCAAGCTGACTCAGCCATCTGTGACACCATCAACTGGACAGAACAAGAAAAGAAAGTTGGTTACCGGCGATTACTTTCTGGCAGAGCTCCCCGGAGCCGCCGCCAAGAAGGTCCCCGGGATCAACACAGAGAGTGCTGAGGAGCAGACTGCTCCGACAAGCCCCAGGGCCTGTTTCGTTGAAGCAGACGCTCCTGACAAGCTGTGTCCCGACACGCTTGCCGGGGAGCATCACGCTCCGGCAGGATCCCAGATTCTTGCCGTAGAAGCGGATGTTCCCGCAGCAGCATTCGCGCCTTTAGTCCTTGTCGTCGAGCCTCAGGCTCCGGCATGGGCACAGCAGATCGTCCATTTCCTTCAGACAGGAGAACTTCCCGAGGAACAAGAAGAAGCGGAGAAAGTAGCCCGGCAATCAAGTATGTACCAGTTTGTCGATGACATACTGTACAGAAAAAGGTTCAACGGAGTGAAATTGAAGTGCATTTCCCGGGAAGATGGACAGGAGCTGTTGGCGGAGATACATGGAGGCATATGTGGTCACCACATTGGCGCAAGAGCACTTGCCGGCAAAGCCTTCCAGCAAGGTTTCTTCTGGCCGACAACCCTCCAGGATGCAACTGCACAAGTAACCCAGTGTGAAGCGTGCCAGTTCCACTCCAAACAGATTCATCAGCCAGCTCAAGCTCTCCAAACTATCCCTTTATCCTGGCCATTTTCGGTCTGGGGGCTCGATATACTCGGCCCTTTCCCCCGAGCTGTCGGGGGCTTTGAGTACTTGTACGTTGCAATCGACAAGTTCACAAAGTAGCCAGAAGTGGAGGCAGTGAGGAAGGTGACAGCACAGTCAGCAGTCAAGTTCTTCAGGTCAATTGTTTGCCGTTTCGGAATCCCTAATAGGATCATCACCGACAATGGCACACAATTCACGAGCCGCACCTTCATGCAGTACGTCCAAGATCTTGGCACCAAGATATGCTTCGCTTCTGTTGCTCATCCGAGAAGCAACGGTCAAGCAGAAAGGGCAAACGCTGAAGTGCTGCGCGGGCTCAAGACCAGAACTTTCGACAGGCTGCACAAGTGCGGAAAAAATTGGATCGAAGAGCTGCCGGTGGTTTTTTGGTCAATCAGGATGACGCCAAATCGAGCCACTGGCCAGACACCTTTTGCTCTTGTCTATGGAGCAGAAGCAGTTCTCCCCACGGAACTCGTATACGGGTCACCTTGAGTGCTCGCTTATGATGAGCTTGAGCAAGAGCAGCTGTGGCAAGATGACGCGCTGCTCCTCGAGGAAGATCGTCTTCAGGCTGTTGTGCGAGCTGCTCGCTACCAGCAAGCTTTGCGTCGCTATCATAGCCGCAAAGTTAAAGCCAGAAGCTTCGAGGAAGGCGACCTTGTTCTTCAACGTGTTCAATCTGCCAAGAATTCCAGCAAGTTGACGCCGAAGTGGGAAGGCCCTTATCGGGTGAAACGAGTCACTAGGCCCGGCGCTGTCCGCCTTGAGACCGAAGACGGCTTTCCGGTGAGCAATTCCTGGAACATAGAGCATCTTCGCAAGTTTTACCCATAAGGCGCGGTTGCCGGAATCCGTTCCGGCAACCAACCTTTGTACAAGCCTTGCCGCTGTTGCATGTAACCCTTTGTACAAAGCCGGGCGCAGATCCCGTGCATAAATAAAGTTCATGTGCTCCGCACATCTTGTCAAAATTTCATGCATCCTTTCTTTCTTGCATGTTTTACCTGACACTTTGTGCAGCACTCGTCCCTGGTAAGAAATAACGAGCCTTAAGGCCACATACCATTATTTTCTCTCCTTTCTTTTTCCCAAAAGGGAGGTCCCTTCGCCCACAAGTTCACGGAGGGGGAAGGAGAGGATGGAGGTGTGGACCGAGCGTCGTTCAAAGAAGCACAACCTTGCCGGGACACAGACGACAGAAAAAGCTAAGTTGCCAAAGTTTGAGCACGATCATTTTCTTAAAATTTTAAGCTATCCTCCTTGAACGATTCTGCTCTGTATGAAAAACCTGTGCGCGGAGGAACCTCCTCGTAGCTAGTTGCGCCCTTACTTCGTTTCGAGTCGGCTCAACAACTTAAGTGAGCTGCTAAGCGCCCTTACTTTGCTTCGAGTCCGCTCAGCAACTTAAGTGAGCCGCTAAGTGCCCTTGCGTTGTTTTCGAGCCCGCTCAA
The DNA here is from genome assembly GCA_963921465.1 of Triticum timopheevii. Lineage (NCBI taxonomy): Eukaryota > Viridiplantae > Streptophyta > Magnoliopsida > Poales > Poaceae > Triticum > Triticum timopheevii. Next base: position 235,909,503 of record OY997266.1, on the reverse strand, counting down.
CAACTTAAGTGCGCTGCAACTAGTTGCGGCAAGGTTTCTTGCCGGAACCGGCACCGCCAGCAGGCTGCTGATGTCCCGCACTCAGCGCCCGCGGCAAGCATGCTCCGGCACCGCCAGTAAGCTGCTGATGTTCCGCACTCAGCACTCGCGGCAATCGTGCCCGTGCCGGCAAGTTCCCTAAAAGCGTAGGGTAAGAACATACAAAGAAAGGACCAAGTAAAGGAGATAGCATAGCAAGCATTGCCCAGAATAAAGTTATATTACAAAAGTAACTTATTGCGGCACTGACTAAATTGTCCCATGACTTAGATAAACGGCGACAGGGAAAGGAGGAGAGAGATGGTCTAATCCACGCGCTCGCCGTCAACCCTCTTGACCTCATTCACCTTGTCCACGATGGGTGCGACAACGGCTTTGAGTTCTTCAAGATCGGCACCCACCGGTAGCTTCTTGAGGACACGGGTGAGGTCGAGACCCGGGTTGCGGAAGAGTATCTTCACCAACACCTTCTCCAAGACCTTGGCGCAGATCGCGCGCGACTCGTCCGCCAGCTTCTTCGGGATCCTTTCTCGGAGTTGCTGGAGGGCCGTTGCCACGCCCTTGAAGAAAAGAGTGAGCCTGGCGCTGGGCGGGAGATTTTCGTCGGTGGAGTACCCGAAGCCCGCCAAGTCCAGTTCCGCCAGCTCCTCATCGATGGATGCAGCGATGTTGACGAGGCCCTCCGTCCAGAGCTCCACCGTGACCTTGAAGGTGTTTTGAGCCTCGGCGGCCCTCGTCAGCAGCTCTTCGTTGCCCTTGAGATCTTTCCTCAAGTCATCTTCTCGCTTCTTGGCAGCGCCCAGCGTCTCCATCAAGGTAGCTAGTTTCAGCTCCAGGTCAGCGCTCGAGTCCTTGGCGGCATTCAGCTCCTTGATATTCTCGGTGAGCTGAACTTGCAGATCGCCATGGGCACGCGCATCCTTCTCGCGTTCGCGCTGGAGTGTGGCAAGCTCTTCGTTCTTCCTTTTCACGTCCGCCTCTAGCTACGTCGCCTTCACCTCCAATTCCTTCTTGGCGGCCTCAGCAGCCGCGGCGGCATCCCTTGCCTCCTTGACTGCCCCACCGAGCGATTGCACCCGGGCGGCGAGCTCCTCTTCGTGGCTGTCCAAGTTCACCTTCTTCTGTATCAGCTCACCATCTCGCTTGGACAGCTCCTCGGCAGTGAGCCTCTGCTGCTCTTCGGCTTCAGCCTTCTCCAGGAGGAACGCCTTCTTCGCCTCCTCGAGCTACGCCCTCTCCTCGGCAATGGACTGGAGGGCCTCCTGGTTGTGGCTCTTGAGCTCCTCCGCGTGCTTTTCTATGTCAACTCCCGCGCGCGCGACGAGCGCTTCCCGGGACTCAAGCTTTGCTTGCCGAGCGCGATAGAGTGACACCAGCTTTCGGAGCAGCTGCTCCTCCTTGGACTTGCCGCTGCTGCTGCTTGGCTCGTCAACCACTGCCATCCCAGCAGAGGCGAGTACTTCTCGGTCGAACTCCTCTCCTTCCACCGGTGCCCTGGAGCTCGACGCCCAGGGAAGCTTGATGTACACGCCCTCGCCGGCCTTCAAGTATGCGCTTGGCTGGGGCTCCCCGGAGCCCGGCGCTGCGTTAGCAGCAGAGGGGTCGGCGGACGGTGCAGCACCTTGCGCTCCTGCGTCCTCCGGGTCGTCAGTGCGGTCGCCGGATCCCTCGCCAGCGGCCTCGGCGGCTTCTTCATCGGCGGGCTCATCAGCGCCGGTCCCTTCCTCGCCAGCGGCGGCATCTTCAGTATTGCCGCGTGCACCTTCCTCGCCGGCGGCCTTGGTCTCCATCGGGTCTGCGAGAGGGGGATCTGGGGATAGGAAGAGGAAAGAAAAGTCAAGCAAAGATCCAAAAAGAAGATCAGAAGAAGAGAAGCCCAAGGGAAAATTTCCGACGAGGAGGGTTACCTGTGCTGGGCTCTGTGACCGTGGGCTCCACCACTAAAGGTTCAATGGTCCCGCCCCTTGCCGGGGAACTGCCCCTTGCCGGGGACCGCTCCCTTGCCGGAGAGCGCTCCCTTGTCGGGGAATCACCCCTTGGCGGCGTAGTCAAAGCAGACAGCACCTCCGGAGCGGCTTCTGGTCCCTCCTGACGGGCTGGCTCTGCTCCTACACGGGCAAGTCAACAGTCAAGATGCCAGCGAAAGAAGAAGCGCCCATGCACACCCCACAACCGGAAGTAAACCAAACACTTACGCTGGGGGCTGTGCTAGGGGCTCCCGCAAGGAGAAGGAATCGGATCCGTCAGGGTGGTCTCGGACGTGTCTTCTGCAGTCACAGCAGGATCGTCCTCGATGACAACCACAGGAATCCTGGCCCTCTTCGCCGCTCTCTCGGCCAGAGTCCTGAAATGGAACAGGGATTCAGAGGGAAGCAAGCTAGATACAAGACAAACAATAACAAGGATCAAAGAAGATCAAGAACAGTGAGAAGAAAGCCTCACTCCTCCTCCTCCTCCTCTTCATCATCATCAGAGCTCAGTGCGGAGAGGTCGAAATCCGGTACCCTCTCTGCGCGGTGGGATGGAGGAGTAGGCTCCCTTCGGCGTTTGCCGGGGGCTGCGGCAGGGTCAGGCGTGGCGGCCCGGGAAGACCCCGCCTTAGTTGCCGGCACAGCCTGGGATCCTCCCGCGGCAACGGTACTTGCCGCAGTAGAGCGTGTCCCACGGCGCCGCGGTTGCTGGCCGGCCTACTCCTCTGACGCGTCTCCAACTTGACGGAGGCGTCTTCTCGGTTGGAATTGGGGCCGCGCTGGGGGCTCCGCCTGCGGCAGGCTGCTCGACGACGGTTGGCCGCTCGCGCCCCCGGCGGGCTCGCTCGTTTCGGCCTCGGGCTCCCCCTCACCAGCGGCCTCTTCGACAAGCTCATCCCGGTCGGCAAGACTTGCCACCTCGGCCGCCTCCGCCTCCGCCAACATGAAGCCATACTCGCCCGCGGCGGCGGCTGCCGCCGCCTCTTCGGCCCTAGTGGCGATGTACACCATCTCATTGGCGGTAGTGGCGCGGGTGAGAAGCTTCTGCTCGTCGGGGTTGACCGCTACCTTCGTCAGATTATCGAAGAATCGCTGCACGTCCTCGGCGGCGGGCTCTATCCAAGTTGCACTTATCCCGTGCGAGTCGCACTCTGGCATCATTGCGCAGATGCGATCGCGCCGGGAGTTGTTGCACAAGGGGATGACGCCCTGCGGCAACCTGAACCATTTTGGATGGTTGGCGTCATGCTTGAACAGCTCCCTCAGCATCGCGTCGAGCTCCAGGACGGTGAAGTTGAGGTTGAGGCCTGGACGCAGCCTCATGAAATCCCCCGGGCCGCCAAACAGCCGGCGGGCCTCCCCCTCTTTTGCAGAGGGGCGATGCGACGGCGATGAAAATCCGCGCCAACCGCCCCTGCTGTGAGCCCGGCCTGCCTGAGCCGGTGGATTCGGGTGGTGGCAATCTTCAGCTTGGCGTCGTCCGGCGACAGAGCGCTCCAGTCGCCGCCACGCACCACCCAGGTCTGACGCAGCTTGGTGAACGGCTGCGGATCGGCGTCACAGATCCAGCACCACTCCGCCCTCCACTCGTCCCACTTTCTGCGGAGCTCGCCCGTCAAGTACACCTCCTTCATGCCAATCCGGGAAGTCCAGGCGATTCCGCCAGCCAGTGGCTCCCCTTTCTCGGCACGGGGGGAGAAATAATGGCGAAAAAGAGCGACATTGGGGAGGATGCCAACGAAGTTCTCGCATAGGTGTGCGAAAACCGCCATTGTCAGAACGGCGTTGGGGGTGAAATCGAGAAGATGAAACCCATAGGTGTTCATGATGTCGCAGAAAAAATCAGAAAAAGGCGGGCAGAGCCCACAATAGAAGAACACAGGAAAGAAGTAGTACCCTCTGGGGCACTTTTTCGATTTGGAAGCCTCAGCGGAAAGCACCTGCGTGCGCGGATGCACCCGCGTCTCCGTCGACCAGAAGAGGTAGAACTCCTCCCGCAGCGCCTGCCGGGTGAGCTCAGGGAGGAAAAGCACTCGCTTCTTGCGTAGTTCCTCAAGCTGCAGCGCCTCGGCCAACTTCGCAGCCTTCGCAGCTTTCGCAGCCTTCCCGGTCTTCGGAGCCATGGCGGAAGCGGTGGGGGAAGGCGAGGGCGGCGGCGGTGACGGCGGAAATGGGCAACGGAGCGCTGCTCTCTTTCGGCTTGGGAAGCAGAGGGGAGCGGCGGAGCTTTCGGAGGAAGGAACTGCAAGTAGAGAAGGTGGGGGAACAGCCCTGTTTCCCCTGCTTATAAACGGGGGAGGCGGACGTTACGCATTCCCTGGATTAAAAAATTACCCACGTCTCCCACTACGCCGCGATTGACGCGTGCCGTAGCAAGGGAGCGCGGTGGATGCGGAGTCAGATTCAGTGTGACCTAGGCCGCGCGTGCCCGTGCCCTGTTTTGGGCCTGGCCCAACAGCGCTCGGCACCGTGTATGGCCCAGGCCCGGGGGCTCCTGTCGGTGTACTAAAGTAGGGGGTACCTTAGTACCCCGAACTTGTGCACGGGCAGTCATAGCGACCCGCGGCAGGGCTTGCCGGGCATCCGCCAAGATCCTCGACGGCTGCTTAAGATGCCATTCAAGAACAGAGTACTAAAGCTAAAAGCCCCGGCAAGAGGAGCTTGCCGAGAAGGCCAACCAAGGCCCCGGCAAGAGGAGCTTGCCGGTAAGAAGAAGAGACCCCGGCAAGAGGATCTTGCCGGGAAGGCCACTCAAGGCATTCCAAGTAAACTTGCCGCGACGCCCCGCGCGTCCCGGCAAGGCCCGGCGAGCGGCAAGCTTGCTGGTGCGACAAGATAAGGGCCGCGGCGAGGCGCTTGCCGCAGCAAGGCTGCCACCCTGCACCCGAGCTCCAGCGCATCCAACGACGTGTCACCCCAGGACTATCCCAGGAGCTTGTTCTGGGCTCCTGGGACCACGCTGAGCATAGACACGCGCTCAAACGCGGGCGGCAGCAACTGTGGCCGCTGCAGCTACGTGGCCGGCGGAGCAAATCTCTCGTCCGTGACGGCGAAGCTAGCTAGAGGGAGAAATCGACACGGAAGTAGAGGGAAACGACGGAGGGGCTCACTGCGAAGTCGAAGAGAAGGTCGTCGGCTCGGGGAAGGCTTGACGGCGTACGGTCGCCGGCGATCTTGGAGCAAAGACGGCGGGGTCGAGCTCGATGGCGAGGCTCCACTGCTTCCGGAGATGCGTGGCTCGTCGAGGAGGAAGAGGGGGGAGGACGAGGCGAAGCTTCTTGGCGCGTAGGCGAGGCGTGGGGTGGCTGGTGGCCGCGGTGGCAGCGAGCGCGGCGGCGATGGCATTCGGTGGCTGCGTGCGAGAGAGACAAAGGAGGGAAGAGGAGGAGTGGACAGGCCAGAGGGGGTCGGGGGGTTGCGTGGCGTCTCCAGCCAGCCCCCGGCGTCGGGGAAGCAGGAGGTGGCTCAGGCGCGTGCCAGCGCGCGGCGGCCACGCGCCTCTCGTCCTTCTGGCGAGAGGTTGGTGGTGACTAGCAGCGGTGGTGGGCTGGGCCAGCTCCTGGGCCGGCCAGCTGCAGTGCTGGGCCGCACAGGTAAGCCAGGTAACTTACAGGTAAGTTTCTGTTCTTTTATTGTTTTCTTTTTTCTGTTTTTTTATTTAATCTTTTGCCACTGTTTTGAATTCAAAACAATTCAAACAATGCCAAAAACTCCTCTGAATATTTTTATTTTGCTAGATGGACTTTTCCAAAAGCTCATAAAATATCTCAGGGGTATTTGAAATTATATTCTAATTATATGAATATAATTCAAATTCAAATAGCTAATGATTTAAATTCAAAGTCCCAAAGTTAAGTCCTTAAAAATGTGCAGTATTTTTGGTTTGGGCCAAAACCCTTGCCAAAAATATCAAACATTTAAGAAGAGCATTTTGGAAACAATGAATGAGATTTTAGGGTTTTTGCCCTTCTTTTATTTAAATGTTTTGAGGCTTTCAAATTTCCTCAGTTCAACTGTCAGAAAATGGACAAGATGCATGGATGCAATGCCACTAACTACAAGCATTAATCTAGGGCTGTGACACTTGCATTATTTTGAGAGTCTTTTAGAACAGCATGGTATTTGCTATGGTTATAAAATTCGTCCTAGAATGATGGGCATCCAGGTTGGGTATAATAAAAACTATCATAGGAAGTGAATTGGTTGCTATGATCAATTCGATGCGTGATAATTGTTTGGAGATATAAAGGTGGTAATGTTAGAGTCATGCTAGTTGGGTAGTTATGAAATTGAGAAATACTTGTGTTAAAGTTGGCAAGTCCCGTAGCATGCACGTATGGTAAAAGTTGTGTAACAAATTTGTTGCATGGGGTGCTCTTTTGATTGCCTTCCTTATGTGTGGAGGTCGGGGGCGCGCGATGGTTAACTCCTACCAACCTCCACCCTAGGAGCATGCATAGTAGTACTTTGCTTCGATGGCTAATAAAATTTTTGCAATAAGTATATGAGTTCTTTATGACTAATGTGAGTCCATGGATTATACGCACTCTTACGCTTCCATCATTGCTAGCCTCTACGGTACCGTGCATTGCCCTTTCTCACCTTGAGAGTTGGTGCAAACTTCGCCGGTGCATCCAAACCCCGTGATACGATACGCTCTATCACACATAAACCTCCTTATATCTTCCTCAAAACAGCCACCATACCTACATATTATGGCAGTTGCATAGCCGTTCCGAGATATATTTCCATGCAACTTTCCACCGTTCCGTTTATCATGACAGACATCATCATTGTCATATTGCCTTGCATGATCATGTAGTTGACATCATATTTGTGGCAAAGCCACCATGCATAATTTTTTATACATGTCATTCTTGATTCATTGCCCATCCCGGTACACCGCCGGAGGCATTCATATAGAGTCATATCTTGTTCTAGTATCAAGTTGTAATCAATGAGTTGTAAATAAATATAAGTGTGATGATCATCATTATTAGAGCATTGTCCCTTATAAAAAAGAAAGTCCAACGAAAAAGAAAGGCCAAATAAAAAAAGAAAGGCCCGAAAAAAGGGGGACAATGTTACTATCCTTTTCCACACTTGTGCTTCAAAGTAGCACCATGATATTCATGATAGAGAGTCTCTTATGTTGTCACTTTCATATACTAGTGGGAATTTTTCATTATAGAACTTGGCTTGTATATTCCAACGATGGGCTTCCTCAAAATGCCCTAGGTCTTTGTGAGCAAGCAAGTTGGATGCACACCCACTTAGTTTCTTTTGTTGAGGTCTAGTGCATCCGTTGCATGGCAATCCCTAATCCTCATGTTGTCAATTGATGGGCATCTCCATAGCCCATTGATTAGCATCGTCAATGTGAGACTTTCTCCTTTTTTGTCTTCTCCACACAACCTCCATCATCATATTCTATTCCACCCATAGTGTTATATCCATGGCTCGCGCTCATGTACTGCGTGAGAGTTGAAAAAGCTTAAGCGCGTTAAAAAGTATGAACTAGTTGCTTGGCTGAAACCGGGGTTGTGCATGATGGGAGTATTTTGTGTGATGAAAATGAAGCATAGCCTAACTATATGATTTTGTAGGGATAAAATTTCTTTAGACATGTTATTTTGAGAAGACTTGATTGCCTTGTTAGTATGCTTGAAGTATTATTACTCTTATGTCAATATGAACTTTTATTTTGAATCATTTGGATCTGAACATTCATGCCACAATAAAGAAAATTACATTGAGAAATATGCTAGGTAGCATTCCACATCAAAAATTATGTTTCTATCATTTACCTACTCGAGGACGAGCAGGAAATAAGCTTGGGGATGCTTTATACTCTCCAACGTATCTATAATTTTTGATTGTTCGATGCTATTATATTACCCGTTTTGGATGTTTATGGGCTTTACTTTACACTTTTATATCATTTTTGGGACTAACCTACTAACCGGAAGCCCAGCCCGAATTGCTGTTTTTTTTGCCTATTTCAGTGTTTCAAAGAAAAGGAATATCAAACGGAGTCCAAACGGAATGAAACCTTCAAGAGCGATCTTTTTGGGACAAACACAATCCAGGACACTTATAGTGCACATCAAGAAGCAGCCGAGGCGGCCACGAGGGTGCCAGGCGCGCCCTAGGGGGGTGGGCGTGACCCCACCCTCGTGGGCCCCTCGTGGCTCCCCTAACTGAGCTTCTTCGCCTATATATACTTGCATATCCTGAAAACATCGAAGAGCACCACGAAACCCTATTTCCACCGCCACAACCTTTTGTATCCGCAAGATCCCATCTTGGGTCCTTCGCTGGCGCTCCGCCAGAGGGGGAATCGATCACGAAGGGCTTCTACATAAACACCATAGCCTCTCCGATGAGTTGTGAGTAGTTTACCACAGACCTTCGGGTCCATAGTTATTAGCTAGATGGCTTCTTCTCTCTCTTTGAATCTCAATACAAAGTTCTCCTCGATCTCCTTGGAGATCTATTCAATGTAACTCTTTTTGCGGTGTGTTTATCGAGATCTGATGAATTGTGGGTTTATGATCAACTTTATCTATGAGAAATATTTGAATCTTCTCTAAATTCTTTTATGTATGATTGGTTATCTTTGCAAGTCTCTTCGAATTATCAATTTGGTTTGGCCTACTAGATTCATCTTTTTTGCAATGGGAGAAGTGCTTAGCTTTGGGTTCAATCTTGCGATGTCCTTTCCCAGTGACAGCAGGGGCAGCAAGGCACATATTGTATTGTTGCCATTGAGGATAAAAAGATGGGGTTTATATCATATTGCTTGAGTTTATCCCTCTACATCATGTCATCTTGCTTAATGCGTTACTCTGTTCTTATGAACTTAATACTCTAGATGCATGCTGGATAGCGGTCGATGTGTGGTGTAATAGTAGTAGATGCAGAATCTTTTCGGTCTACTTGTCACGGACGTGATGCCTATATACATGATCATGCCTAGATATTCTCATAACTATGCACTTTTCTATCAATTGCTCGACAGTAATTTGTTCACCACAGTAATACTTATGCTATCTTGAGAGAAGCCACTAGTGAAACCTAAGGCCCCCGGGTCTATTTTCTATCATATAAGTTTCCGATCTATCTTATTTTGCAATCTTTACTTTCCAATCTATATCATAAAAATACCAAAAATATTTATTTTATCTTATTATCTCTATCAGATCTCACTTTCGCAAGTGGCCGTGAAGGGATTGACAACCCCTTTATCGCATTGGTTGCGAGGTTCTTGTTTGTTTGTGTAGGTATGAGGGACTTGCATGGAGCCTCCTACTGGATTGATACCTTGGTTCTCAGAAATGGAGGGAAATACTTACGCTACTTTGCTGCATCACCCTTTCCTCTTCAAGGGAAAACCAACGCAGTGCTCAAGAGGTAGCAATGTACTGCTTCAAGGATTGGTAGTACTAGTGTAGAACAACCTGGTTGATTGATAAATCGCTCCGCCTCAACATTTTCTTCATGGTCTTACCTTATCCCGACGCAGCGTACGGCGGCTCAGGGCGAGGTTGGTGTTGCAGAATCGTTCGAATCTGTGTTTATGCATGTGTCCTTCTTCAGTTCATGGCCGATTTGAACAAACCGTCCGAGTCATGTTGAGTTTTGACCTTTGCGTTTTGGCCGCGCACTTGCGGATCCGAACGCCAGCGTGGCTTCTTGATAAATAGTAGTACTACTCGATTGATCTTGACGGGAATAGTTGGCATGTCTTTGATCTCCACCTGGAGTAAACAGTAGCTTCGATTGATGGCCTCTGGACTTGCAGGGTGTCCAAGCGGTCTTGGTGATGACTAGTTTACGCAAAGGGAAATCGATCTAGTTTCAGGTTGACGGCTCCTATTGACTTAGCGACTTGCGGCAGCAAACATCTTGCAACCTCGATTTTCTTGAATCTTAAATCTCAGAAACTATCAATCAGAACCGATGAACTCAAAGCTGATGTAGATCCTCTCCAACCAGCTCTTCCTCATCTGGATTATTATGAACTCCTCAATCCCTGAGAGAAATCCCTCCAAGAACTCAACACCACTGTGCGCAGGCCCCACGGTGGGCGCCAACTATTGTGGATTTGTCACGACAGATGTCCTAGTGTGAGGACTTAGTCGTAAGGCCAGCGCATCTATGTGGTAGATTGAGAGGGGTTAATCGAGATGAGAGACGCGAGGCGGATCAACATATAAGACAAGGATTTAGACAGCTTCGGGCCCTGAGAAACATCATCCGGTAATAGCCCTACATGCTGTTTGTGGCTAGGTCTCATTATTCTCATGAGGGAGTCGCCGCATAAGCTGGCTCTCCTAATTGTGTCTAGCCTTCGAGATTATTCTTCTCCCCCTTCTTGGGGTGCCCTGCCCCTCCTTATATTTGTTGAAGGGGCGGGTTACATGACTAGTCATAGTAGGATTAGGATTACTCTATTACAAGTGGAGTCCTAGTCTTGCTTCCTTTGTAAGGGAATATTCTTACGCTTTCCTCTTAAGCCAGCCCACCATAACATGGGCCGGCCTTCTGGGCCTTGGGCCTAGTCTTCTATCTGACCCGCCGTTGGAACCATTAGTGTGTTGCTAGGCTCGTGAGTCGTCAGACCAGTGTGCCGCCAGACTCGTGAGTCGCCAATCCTCCGACGGGTTACCAATGAAACGCCAACTCCCTGCCGGGTCATATATCCAGCCGGGTCATACCGCGGGGTATATCCCCGACAGAAAGCATAGTATAACGACGAGACAATGCATCAGTAATAACATTTTATTTACCCTTCTTGTGTTTAATGACATAAGGGAAAGTGTCAATGAATTCAACCCATTTAGCATGTCTACAGTTCAGTTTTGCTTGACTTTTAATGTGTTTCAATGATTCATGATCAGAATGTATAATAAATTCTTTGGGACATAAATAATGTTGCCATGTTTTTAAGGTCCGAACAAGAGCATATAATTCTTTATCATAAGTAGAATAGTTCAGACCAGGCCCACTCAATTTTTCAGAAAAGTATGCAACAGGTTTGCCATCTTGTAATAACACACCTCCTAATCCAATTCCACTAGCATCACATTCAAGCTCAAAACTCTTATTAAAATCAGGAAGTTGGAGTATAGGAGCATGTGTCAACTTATCTTTCAATATCGTGAAGGCTTCTTCCTGTGCGGTACCCCAAACAAAAGGCACATCCTTCTTTGTAAGCTCATTGAGAGGTGCAGCAATGGTGCTAAAATCTCTCACAAAACACCTGTAGAAACCAGCGAGTCCAAGAAAAATCCTCACTTGTATGACCATTTTGGGATGCGGTCAACTCTCAATAGCTTCAATCTTTGCTTTATCAACTTCAATTCCCTATGGAGTAACAACATAGCCAAGAAAAGATACTCAGTCGATGCAAAAGGTGCACTTCCCAAGGGTACTAAGCAAATGTGCATCATGTAGAGCAATAAAAACAACACGTAAATGTTCCAAATGTTCTTCCAAAGATTTGCTATAAATCAGTATATCATCAAAATAGACTACCACAAATCATCCAATGAAAGCACGTAAAACTCCGTTCATTAATCTCATGAAAGTACTAGGAGCATTAGTTAACCCAAAAGGCATGACTAACCACTCATATAAACCCAACTTAGTTTTAAATGTTTTTCCCCTTCATCTCTCATTTTCATACGAATTTGATGGTATCCACTACGCAAGTCAACCTTGGAGAATATTGTAGAGCCATTCAGTTCATCAAGCATATCATCTAGCCGAGGAATAGGATGACGATAACGAATAGTAATATTATTAATGCCTATACAATCATCACACATACGTGACGTATCATCCTTTTTTGGCACTAGTATAATAGGAACAGCACAAGGACTAAGAGATTTGCGTATATAACCTTTGTCGAGCAGCTCCTGTACTTGACGCATAATCTCCTTCGTCTCCTATGGATTGGTATGGTGTAGCATACGGTTTGGCAGCGAAGCACCGGGAATTAAGTCAATCTGATGCTCAATCCCGCGAATAGGTGGTAATCCCAATGGCACGTCTTGTGGAAAGACGTCAGCGAACTCCTGCAAAATGTTAGTGACAGCAGGAGGCAAAGAGGAAGGCACGTCCTCGAACGAAAATAATGCCTCTTTGCACATAAAAGAATAGCAAACAGATTCGCTGAAATCTAGATCAACAATATCAGATTTGTGGCAAGTAAACATCCACTTTTCAATTAAATTTCAGAAGCAACACTAGATGGTTTGTTATTAGGCTTCATTTGTTGCTCAAATTCTTTTGCCACAATATGATTTTCACTCTTATTTTTCTCCTGTTTTGCTTTATTAGCTCTATTAATATCATCTTTCAAAATGGAACTAGGAGTCATATGAAGCAAAGTAATATGTTTATCCTTATGAACAAGTGTATACTGATTGTTTCTACCATGGTGTACATAATTTTTATCAAATTGCCATGGTATACCAAGTAATAAGGAACATGCTTGCATGCGTACCACATCACAATCAACATAATCAACATATGTAGAGATACTAAAATGCACACAAACAATATGTGTTACCTTAACCTTGCCATTGTTGTTGAACCATTGGATATAATAAGGATGTGGATGTGGCCTTGTGGTTAGACATAGCTTCTCCACCATCTCCATGCTAGCCAAGTTTATGTAGCTCCCTCCATCTATGTTGATGCGAATAGAATGTTCCTTCACAACTCCCTTTGTATCAAACAAATTATGCCTCTGATTTTGCTCAGCTTGTGTGACCTGCACACTCAAAACACGTTGAGCAACTAAACTTTCATACCTGTCAGCATCTTCAGCAGCCATGGATTGCGTATCATGATCAGAATAATCTCCACCGTGTTCTTCACTTGTAATAAGAGCCAGAGTCTCCTCATCATAGTCACTAGCGGACTCATACCTACCATCCTCAGTAGCAATCATAACATGCGGAGGTTGGCATTCTCTCGCATTATGACCTCTACCCTTACAACAATGACAAATAATATCATGTGTGTGACGCCCGGATAATCAAGCTACAGTAATCCCACGCTAATCATGCCATGACACCTTGGTTACTGTTGCTATCCTCGCAATAATTCGAAACCGTTCAAATTAAAATTTAAAATTAATGTCGACAATAAAAGTTTTCGAAAGTAGAAACAAAAATGTTCGGGGGTTGCCAAATATTGCATAGGAGATTATCATGAAATGAACACATTTTTATAAAAGGCCTAAATAATTTAAAATCATTTAAAACAGAAAGGAAATAAATAAAAGGAGAAGGTCAAAAATAGAAAAGGGAAAAACAAAACAAAACAAGCCCCCCTCCCCACATGGGCCAACTGGCCCAAGCCAGCCAACCCAACTGGCCCAGCCGGCCGACCCGCCCCACTCCCTTATCCCCTTACTCCCGCAAACCCTAACCCCCCCCCCCCCCCGTCGCCCCCACTTCCCCTCCTCTCTCGATTCAGTCTGGATCGAGGAGACCCCCTCACTCCTTCGTCCCTCTCGCCCCCTCCCCCGATCTGGATCGGGGCTCACCCCGACCGCACCTCGCCTCCGCCGTCGCCGCCTCGTCTCGCCACCACCTCGCATACGCCACCTCCCCGCTGGACCGCCTCGTCACCTCCCCGCCCCCCCCGGAGGCCGCCGCTCGCCGCCCGAACACCGACGCTTCCCGGAGCTACCTCGCCCCCGCCGCGCGAGGACCGCGCCGCCGGAGACCCTCACCGTCTTCCCCGGATCGCCGTCGCCTCGCCGGACCTCCTCGCCGGTCGGCTTCCTCCACGACGCGTCGTCCCCGACGTCCTCCTCACCCCCCACTGCCTAGACCCTACGCGCCCCTCCCCGTGAGCACCTCTCCTCCTCCTCCCCGGCGCGCGCCTAGCTCTGTCCCGGCCCCGACCGCGACCACCCACGGCCACCGGCGTAAGCCGTGCGCCCGCCCTTTCGCACGCCCTCCCGTCGTCGCCCGCGCGCGCCCGGCCGCACTTGTTGCCGCCCCGGGCCGCGGCCTCCTCTCGGCGCCCTCCTCCGGCGACCGTCCGCCCTGCCGTGGCCGGCGCCTCGCCGTGGCCACCGGCCTCCCCTGCTCCCCTCGCCCTGCCGGCTCCTTATGGCCCACCCCCCCTGGGCGTGCGCCTGAACGAACGGGTGCGGGTTGCGCCCGAACCCGCACCGCCCTGTGCCCGCTAGCCCCCCCGGGCCACTGACTAGGGGGTCCCGCCACATAACGTCTTTTTTAAAAAATAAAATAAAAATAAATAATAAATAATAAAATAAGTATATAAATGTATTAAATAAATAAATGAATAATAACTAAAATAATTAAAATATTAATTAATTAATTAATTAAGTAATTAATTAAGTTAATTAATCCTGATTAGATTAACCTAATCACTAATTAAAATTAACTAATCTGTAATTAAACTAAACAGAGAATGACAGGTGGGTCCCACTGGACCCACACGTCAGGTTGACCAGGTCAATGGTCAATGTTGACTACTGACATCACCCTGATGTCATGCTGACGTCAGCTTTTACTGTTCTGGATAATGTTGGGTTAAATAATTAATTAAATTTCAGAAATTAATAAAATCTTTAGAAAATCATATCTTTTAATCCGTAGCTCGGATTAAAATATTTTCAACATGAAAGTTGCTCAGAACGACGAGACGAATCCGGATGAGCAACCCGTTTGTCCGCCACACATCCCTAGTATAGAAAACTCGCAACTTTCCCCCTCGGCTCCTCTGCCCGAAAGCGCGAAACACCGGGGATACTTTCTCGGATGTTTCCCCCCTTAACCGGCATCACCTCATACCACGTTAGGGCCCGCCTAGCATCGTTACTTGTCTTGTCATGCATCAATATGCATCTGTTTACATGGTATTCATTGTTTCTTTCCCCCCTTTTCTCTCCGGTAGACTACGAGACCGACGCTGCTGCTGCCCAGTTCGACTACGGAGTTGACGACCCCTCTCTCTTGCCAGAGCAACCAGGCAAGCCCCCCCCCCCCTTGATCACCAGATATTACCTATTCTCCTCTATTCTGCTTGCATTAGAGTAGTGTAGCATGTTACTGCATTCCATTGAACCTATTCTGATGCATAGCCTGACATTGTTGCTACATCTGTTGATACCTTACCGGCAATCCTAAATGCTTAGTATAGGATGCTAGTTTATCACCATTGGCCCTACATTCTTGTCCGTCTGCCGTGCGATACTATCGGGCCGTGATCACTCGGGAGGTGATCACGGGTATATACTATATACTTTATACATGATACATGTGGAGGCTAAAGTCGGGTCGGCTGGTGGAGCACCCGCGAGTGGATCTTTGTGGCGGAGCGACAGGGCAGGTTGAGACCGCCTAGGAGAGAGGTGGGCCTGGCCCTGTTTGGCGTTCGCGGATACTTAACGCGCTTAACGAGATCTTGGTATTTGATCTGAGTTGGATACGAGCCTATACGCACTAACCATCTACGCGGGAGTAGTTATGGGTATCCCAGCGTCGTGGTATCAGCCGAAGCCTTCATGACGTCAGCGACTGAGTGGCGCGCGTCGGATTGGACTGGAACGCCACTAGGCTAGGTCTGCTTCCGGCCGCGTTTGCAACGTGCAGGTGTGCAAAGGGCGATGGGCCCAGACCCCTGCGCCATAGGAGTTAGACCGGCGTGCTGACCTCTCTGTTGTGCCTAGGTGGGGCTGCGACGTGTTGATCTTCCGAGGCCGGGCATGACCCAGGAAAGTGTGTCCGGCCAAATGGGATCAAGCGTGTTGGGTAAGTTGGTGCACCCCTGCAGGGAAGTTAATCTATTCGAATAGCCGTGATCTTCGGTAACAGGACGACTTGGAGTTGTACCTTGACCTTATGACAACTAGAACCGGATACTTAATAAAACACACCCTTCCAAGTTCCACAGACAACCCGGTGATTGCTCTCTAACAGGGCGACGAGGAGAGGATCGCCGGGTAGGATTATGCTACGGGAGATGCTACTTGGAGATGCTACTTGGAGATGCTACTTGGAGGACTTCAATCTACTCTCTTCTACATGCTGCAAGACGGAGGCTGCCAGAAGCGTAGTCTTCGACAGGATTAGATATCCCCCTCTTATTCTGGCATTCTGCAGTTCAGTCCACTGATATGGCCTCCTTACACATATACCCATGCATATGTAGTGTAGTTCCTTGCTTGCGAGTACTTTGGATGAGTACTCACGGTTGCTTTCTCCCCCCTTTCCCCCCTTTCCTTTCTTTCTGGTTGTTGCAACCAGATGCTGGAGCCCAGGAGCCAGACGCCACCGTCGATGACGACTACTACACTGGAGGTGCCTACTACTACGTGCAGGCTGCTGACGACGACCAGGAGTAGTTAGGAGGATCCCAGGCAGGAGGCCTGCGCCTCTTTCGATCTGTATCCCAGTTTGTGCTAGCCTTCTTAAGGCAAACTTGTTTAACTTATGTCTGTACTCAGATATTGTTGCTTCCGCTGACTCGTCTATGATCGAGCACTTGTATTCGAGCCCTCGAGGCCCCTGGCTTGTATTATGATGCTTGTATGACTTATTTATGTTTTAGAGTTGTGTTGTGATATCTTCCCGTGAGTCCCTGATCTTGATCGTACACATTTGCATGCATGATTAGTGTACGATTGAATCGGGGGCGTCACAATGTGTGTGCCCTGTTGATGCCATGGATGAAGAAGACCTCTATGCAGGGCCGGTAGGTGTGCTCTTGGCAGATAGTGGTGGTAGTGCTTGCTTTCTTGTATCATGGCTGGAGGTGGCAGCTGACGGAGGTGTCGGTGTAGAAGAACATGTGGAAGTATAAGATGCACACGGTGTCCATGATGAAGGTCGACCTGCAGAAAAATTAGTCCGCGCCAATGCCTATCGATCCTGCAGTTCGCGTTCAGCTTTGCGAGCAAGATGGAATAAAGGAGTGATATTGTTATACTCCTTATACTCTAAAATGGTCCTAATTTCTCTATTTATCCCACTGATAAAACGTGCAATCATATATTCATTATCCTCAACAATACCACATCTAATCATGTCAGTTTGTAATTTCTGATAATACTCCTCTACAGAATTTTTGCCTTGTCTCAAACACTGCAGTTTTTAAAGTAATTCACATTGATAATATGGTGGAACCCAACGAGTACGCATAGTAGTTTACAAAGTATCCCAAGTAGTGGGGATATTATCATGATATAATCTACAATGTTCAGACCACAAACACAAGCAAAACTAGTGAATTCACAAAGAGCAGCCACAACACGTCTATCCTCAGGATATTGTAAGCATGTGAAACGTTGTTCAGTTTCTAACTCTCAAGTAAGATATACATCAGGAATGTATCTACCCTCAAACGATGGAATATTCAATTTTAGTTCAGGAATATGGTCATAATCACATACATGAGGTGGTGCTGCAGCCCTACCATTGCGATTATGTGCATGAGGTCAACCTGCTGGTGGTGGTGCTGGTGGTTGCACATAGTGTTGATTTTGATCAACCTCATCCTCGTAATAGTCCTCCAGCTCTGTAGTAGTAGCAGGAGATACAGAAGTATCAACATCAGTAGCAGCAGCACCAGAAGTTTATCCTGGCTCAAGAGGAACACGCTGCGCTCGCCCTACTGGATCGCGGCGTGGAGGTGGTTGTGGATGTTATTGCAATGGTGTAGCAGATGCAGGTGGTGCTTGTGGAAGACACACGAGTACTGCATCGAACTTGGCGTCCTACTTGGTAACAATTGTCTTCTCAACGTCATCAATCCTCTTGAGTGCATTTCCAAAGCTAGCCATCACGTCTTCCACCTATTGACTCAACATTTGCTGAAATTTATCGTGAAGCTCCTTCTTCGTCATGTTCTCCCAGTCAATATCATCGGCTTGTGGTCCTGCCATGGTTAGCAGCAATAGAAACACACAAGAATATGATCCTATAGACTACTAAAAAGTGGTGGTCACAAATCCATCAAGCAAATCTAAAATTCTTACCAGTTCTTACCTGGCAGCAGGTTGTGATCGGCAATCGTTGTAGTCAAAACTCTCAAAGCTTGGACAAAGCGATTGCTAGGTGGTGTCAAACGCATGATGTAGATGTATGTGGAGCCGGGAAGGCTTATGATATGGTAGCAAAAATGTCAGCAATAATCAATTCAGAGATGCAAAGTTGAATAAATGCTCAACGACGGTGCTATGCTGGTCCTAGGCTAGACCGTGCTAGAGACGTGAGCCTAGAACACTAATGAAATCACGACGCTACACGTAAACAAGGGAGGAGCACGCTCTAAATTGTTTTCACTTTTTTTTGCACTTTTTCCCTCTTTTTTTGCTCTGCAATAATTGTTTTCAAAAAAGTCTAAAATGGTCTAAAAACTACCTAGCCAGAATTTTCTAGACTTAGTTTTTTTTTGAAACTGGAACTATTTTTCTTGTACGGGTAACACGGAAGTTGCGGAATCTGACTTGGTCACGACTCATAGTATGGCGTGATCTAGAAATCGAAAACAAAGAAACAAATACTGGACTCGGACTAGGACTGGTGGCAGAGATGAATGTGGTGGAAACTCGGACTGGTGATGGTGGTATATGTGGACTCAGATTGGTGGTGGTATATGGCGATGGTATATGTGGAATCGGATTGGTGGTTATATATGGCAGCAGCGATTGATATGGTGGGTGTGGTGGTATATGGCAGTGGTGATGTATATGGTGGGGTGGTGCTATATGGCAATGATGAAATGGTGCGGCGGCGACGTGACAACCTGTGACAGAACTCCAAACTAGACGCTAAGACCATCAAATCGACACGACGATGCAACTGAAAATTCAACAAAGAAAAACTCTAAAAAGATTATGCAAAGGCTCAGATTGGTTCGGATAAGATGAAGTAACCCTAAATTCTTTTGGCTTTTTCCTGGACTATAGGTATGAAGAACAGACTCGATCTAAACTACGAAAAACTGTAAAATCTCACCGAGCAACCTGGAAATCTGATACTGAAGGAAATATGCCCTAGAGGCAATAGTAAAGTTGTTATTTTATATTTACTTATTCATGATAAATGTTTATTATTCATGCTAGAATTGTATTGATCGGAAACCTAAATATGTGAATACATAGACAAAAACTGTGTCCCTAGTGAGACTCTGCTTGACTAGCTCGTTGATCAAAGATGGTTAAGCTTTCCTAACCATGGACATGAGTTGTCATTTGATAGCGGGATCAAATCATTAGGAGGATGATGTGATGGAAAAGACCCATCCATTAGCTTAGCATATTGATCATTCAGTTTTATTGCTATTGCTTTCTTGATGTCAAGTACATATTCCTTCGACTATGAGATTATGCAACTGCCCGCTACCGAAGGAATGCCTCGTGTGCTATCAAACATCACAATGTAACTAAGTGATTATGAAGATGCTCTACAGGTATCTCCGAAGGTGTTTGTTGAGTTGGCATAGATCGAGATTAGGATTTGTCACTCTGAGTATCGGAGAGGTATCTCTGGGTCCTCTCGATAATACATATCATAAGAAGCCTTGCAAGCAAAGTGACTAATGAGTTAGTTGCAGGATGATGTATTACGCAACGAGTAAAGATACTTGCCGGTAAGGAGATTGAACTAGGTATGAAGATACCAACGATTGAATCTCGGGCAAGTAACATACTGATGGACAAAGGGAACTACGTATGTTGTCATAATGGTTCGACCGATAAAGATCTTAGTATATTATGTAGGAGCCAATATGGTAATCTAGGTTCCTCTATTGGGTATTGACCGGAGAGGTGTCTCAGTCATGTGTACATACTTCTCGATCCCATAGGGTCCGCATGCTTAATGTTCGATGACAATATTATATTATATGAGTTATGTGATTTGGTGACCGAATGTTGTTTGGAGTCCCGGATGAGATCACAGACATGACAAGGAGTCTCAAAATGGTCGAGAGGTAAATATTGCTATATAGGACGATAATATTCGGACACCAGAAGTGTTCCGAAGGGTACCAGGTACATATCGGGCCAAGAGGGGAAACACACCAGCACCAGGGACTGGTGCGCCCCCCATATGGGACAAACCAAAGGGAGAAGGAAGGGGCAAAGAGAAAGGAAAGGGGGGATTCGGTCCTGCTTGTGGTGCCTCCTGGCCTATCCCCTCCCCCTCCCACCTATATATATGGGGGGGGGCGCCCTTAGCACAACCCAGACAATTGCCTAGCCGTGTGCGGTGCCCCCTCCACCGTATACACCCCCGGTCATATTCTCATAGTTCTTAGGTGAAGCCCCGCGAGGATCACTTCACCATCACCATGATAACGCCATCGTGCCGATGGAACTCATCTACAACCTCGACGTCTTTCTGGATCAAGAAGGCGAGGGATGCCACCAAGCTCAATGTGTGCAGAACTCGGAGGTGCCGTACATTCAGTACTTGATCGGTCGGAGCTAGAAGAAGTTCGACTACATCAACCACGTTGTCAAACACTTCCGCTTATGGTCTATGAGGGTACATAGACATGTACTCCCCTTGTTGCTATGCATCTCCATGGATAGATCATTGCGTGTGCATAGATTTTTTTCGTGCAACGATTCCCAACAAATACCACTTGATAGAGGCGAGGGTATCCCGATGTTTCGATGAGATAGCTATTGTTTTCTATGGGAGTCGACCTTGACGATCCGACTATGAACGTGCGAGACTTCGCGCCTTAACAATCACTAAACCAACTTCCGAGGGGTTATTGTCGGATTACGGGTTCCGCAAACCCTTGAAAGGTTCAAACTCTGGGGTGCGTGTAGAGATCTCAACGTACCTAGCCTGCCTACTTGCAATCTTCCTAAGCCTAGCGCGTTGAGCTCGAAGGGACAAAGAGACACAACAGTTTATCCTGGTTTGGGCCACCTTGCGGTGTAATACCCAACTCTAGCATTTTTGGTGGATTGCCTTGAGGGGCCGAGGATGAACTAGTTCAGTGGGTGAACTAGCCTCTGGAGGTGAGGTGTTCTTGAGCTCAAGTGAGCTGGTGAGGTGGTCAGATGAAAGTGGATCTGATCCCCCTCTATGGTGGTGGCTAAGTCCTATTTATAGTGGCCTTGGTCCTCTTCCCAAATGTTGGCGGGAAGGGATCCCACAACGGCCAGATTTGAAGGGGGACAAGTAGTACAGCTTATGCTGACTAAAGTGGTCTTCTCCTGCGAAAAGCCCCTGGTCATGACGCTGCGGTGGGCTCGGTGATGACCTCCGTCCTGCCATCCTGGTGGTCTTGGCCTTGTTGCACCAGAATGGAAACCTTTGGCTGATTCCTCGGGACTCCGCACCTGTGGCTTTCCTCCCTTGCACCGATGGGGAAACTGGCGCTCTGCGCCCGCCTGGCCTTGGTCGTCATGGCTCACGTCAGCTGAGCCTCGTGAGGTGCACCTTGCATAGAACTCTCCGCCCCTTGGGAGCCAGCCTGAGGAGGCCAATCCCCTCGGGGGTTTTGGTGTCGTCCGCCTCGCGAGGGTCTTGAGTTGTTGACGCTGAAGCTGGGCCGTACTAGGCCATTAATGGAGCCATGTGGTGGGCTGCAGGCAGGCAAGTCTGGATAAACCCATATCCAAAACATCGACAGTAG
Source organism: Triticum timopheevii (assembly GCA_963921465.1). Classification (NCBI taxonomy): domain Eukaryota; kingdom Viridiplantae; phylum Streptophyta; class Magnoliopsida; order Poales; family Poaceae; genus Triticum; species Triticum timopheevii. The sequence continues at coordinate 235,887,841 of OY997266.1, read as the reverse complement.
TCCCCAGGCCCAAGGCACTCTCGAACTTGGCTTCTAGGCGAAGCCAAAGGGCAAGTGCAGATCACCGCGGGCCCTAACCACCTGCGGCCTTGATGACGCGTGGATATTGATGGGACGTGGGCGTCTCCATTTCCCTATGCCGCCTAGGCAACCGTTCGACTTGACAGAACGATGCAGCATGTAGAAGATCATCATGGCGCGAGCTCATGTAGGCTGGCGGTTGGCCTTCCTTGGTTATAAATGCGGGGGAGGGGCAGAGCCCCCTTGGTCATCTCTCCTTCATCTTCTTGCCGCTTGCTTCTTCTCCTTCTCCGTCTCGCTTCGATGGCGCCGATCAGGAGGTTCTCGGTGGCTGAGAAGGGGAAGGCCCCTAGGGACGTGCCTGATTTGCTCCACCGAAGAAGCGACTCCACCTCCCTCACGATGCCAGCGCGGGGCGAGAGGTGACCAGGCCGTGGCGATCAAGGCCTCTGCCTGGCTTCCCCCTTCCCCTGTACGCTTGCGCCCAGGATGAAGATGTGCGCCATCGAGCGGCCCCCAACGATGGTGGACGGGCCGCCATTGCCTTGCCGACCGCGCTACGGACTCACACCGAGGGCAGCTCGCGAGAGTTTGTGGTGTGGGTGGCGATGCCGCCCGACTCATGGATCTGGCTCCCGAGGTTCTTCGCCAGCGAGCTACCTCCGAGGGGGTCGCTTGAGCTGTGGCTGCAGCACGCTAGGTGCTGCAACCTAGCCACCGGAGCTGAGGTCGAGGTGGTTCCCCCTGGAGACGTCTTCATGACCCGCGGATGGGGTGAGGTGGCCCGAGCCTGCCGCGTCGTGGGTGCCCTCGCGATTCATTTCGAGTACGATGGCGCATACACCTTATTGTTCAAGGCTTTCGATGAGGGGGGCCAACGACTGGAGTCTTGTCCCATAGGAAGCAGCCCGCAGGGTTGGGCCGTGGGTGCTGGACCTTCTTCTGTGCCCTTCGACGCCTCTTCAAGTAGCAGTGACGACTCATGGGAATCCAACGACTCTCCTGAGCCCAGCGTGTCTCCCGAGTCTAGCGACGATAGCTACATGCCGCCGAGCTCCCGCCGTGGTCGGAGCGCAGCAGTGGCTGCCGCCCGATGTCGCCGGTGACGCCCGATGGCTCGGTAGCAGCCCTCCTTATTTTTCTTTCCCCGCGCGGAATGAAAACCAGCCCCCATGGGGTTTGTAAGGACCGAAGTGTACTTAACACCAATGTTGCTTTCCTGATTCTGTGATGAAGTTACATATCCCAGTTCGGCTCGCCTCCCCCCTTTTCCTTCCCTTAGACAGCATGACGCTCTACGCCGATGGGACCCAGTCCCCAGGCAGGCTTCAGCCGTCGCTAGTATGCTAGGTCACGATGTTGTAGCCAAGGCTAGGAGGTGGGCGGCCCGAGGTCCGGTGAGAGCTCATGAGACGCGATGCTCATGAGGTCCCCCTTGGCGTGCAAGCAGCCGCCCAAAGAATGGAAAAGAGGAGTGCTGCCGCCGGAGTGGGGCTGCGAGGTTGCGGCGAGTGGGATGTGCGGCCGGCATGATAGCACATGCGACTTATCTTTTAGTGGTCCCACTGCGATCCATTGGGAGGTTCCCGCTCTGCGTCTATGGTGATGTCATTAGGCGCGGCCCGCAAAGACCGCCCTCTCGCCTCGCTCGCCTTGGTACTCTACATCCTCGGGTCCCAGCCCTCGAGCTAACTCAGTCGTCGCTGGTATGCCAGGTCGCGATGCCGTGGTCAAGGCCAGGGGGTGAGGGTTGGAAGGCCGGTAGGAGCTCCCGAGGCGCGATGCTCGGGACCCCCCCTTTAACGTGCAAGCAACTCGTGAGGTAAGGCGGCGGTCATCCAAAACCGACCCGTGAATCACCATCAGGTGAACCTGCATGTTAGATGACAGGAGAGGTCGCGAACCCCTATGATGACCCACAAGTATATGGGATAGTTGTAGCCTCTTTCGATAAGTAAGAGTGTCGAACCCAACGAGGAGCTACAGGTAGAACAAATACTTGCTCAAGTCCTATCTGCCACTGATACGACTCTACGCACGCTTGACGTTCGCTTTACCTAGAACAAGTATGAAACTAGAGGTACTTTGTAGGTGTTGTTGGATAGGTTTGCAAGATAATAAAGAACATGTAAATAAAAAGTAGGGCCTGTTTAGATAAATAAACAATAAAGTAAATATAGCGAGTGTGGAAAAGTGGTGTTAGGAGTTGCGGAACTGCCCCTAAGCAATTGACTACTTTACTAGACCGATAGCAAGTTTTATGTGGGAGAGGCATAAGCTAACATACTTTCTCTTCTTGGATCATATGCACATATGATTGGAACTCTAGCAAGCATCCGCAACTACTAAAGATCATTAGCATTAAAGCTTCAAGTCCCCTTTATCCCATACGCTACAACCCCCTTACTCGGGTTTATGCTTCTGTCACTCAAGCAACCCACTATAAGTGAATCATGAACGTATTACAACACCCTACAGCAGAAATCCCTCACACTTGTGTGACACGGAGGGCACAATAGGACAGCAACATAACCACAAGCAAATTAAACCAATCATAGCAATTCATCAATCACCGGTAGGACAACGAAAATCTACTCAGACATCATAAGATGGCAACACATCATTGGATAGTAATATGAAGCATAAAGCACCATGTCCAAGTAGAGGGTACAGAGGGTTGCGGGAGAGTGGACCGCTGAATATAGATGGGGGAAAGTGATGGAGATGTTGGTGAAGATGACGGCGGTGTTGGTGAAGATCGCGGTGATGATGATGGCCCCCGGCAGCGCTCGGGCGCCACCGGAAGCAAGGGGGAGAGAGCCCCCCTTCTTCTTCTTCTTCTTCCTTGACCTCCTCCCTAGATGGGAGAAGGGTTTCCCTCTGGTCCTTGGCTCCCATGGCTTGGGAGGGGCGAGAGCCCCTCCGAGATTGGATCTATCTCTCTGTCTCTCTCTGTTTGTGCGTTCCCCGATCCTTCCCCTTCACCGTTTCTTTTATATCCGGAGATCCGTCACTCCGATTGGGGTGAATATTTTGCCCAGATCTTTCTCATAAAATTAGCTTTCTTGCGACAAAAGAAGAGCGTCAACCTCCTTATGGGTGGCCCAGGAGAGTGCCAAGCGCGCCGAGGGCGGAGGGCGCGCCCCCTATCTCCTGGCCACCTCGGGCACCGTTTCACGTTGATTCTTCCTCCGGAAAATCCCAAATATTCCAACATAATTCTCGGTCCGTTTTTATCCCGTTTGGATTCCGTTTGATATTGGGTTTCTGCGAAACAGAAAACATGCAACAAACGGGAACTGGCACTGGGCACTGGATCAATATGTTAGTCCCAAAAATAGTATAAAAAGTTGCCAAAAGTATATGAAAGTTGAATAATATTGGCATGGAACAATCAAAAATTATAGATACGACAGAGACGTATCAGCATGCCCAAGCTTAATTCCTGCTCGTCCTCGAGTAGGTAAATGATAAAAAGATAATTTTTGATGTGGAATGCTACCTAGCATAATCTTGATCATATGTCTAATCATGGCATGAATATTAAGACACGAGTGATTCAAAACAATAGTCTATCATTTGACATAAAAACAACAATACTTCAAGCATACCAACCAAGCAATTATGTCTTATCGAAACAACATAGCCAAAGAAAGCTCATCCCTACAAAATCATATAGTCTGGCTATGCTCCATCTTTATTACACAAAATACTCCCATCATGCACAACCCCAGTTTCAGCCAAGCAATTTGTTCATACTTTTTAACGCACTTCAGCTTTTCAACTCTTACGCAATACATGAGCGCAAGCCATGGACATAGCACTATGGTGGTATTTGGTGGTGGTTGTGAGGACAAAAAGGGAGAAGATAGTCTCATATCAACTAGGCGTATCAACAGGCTATGGAGATGCCCATCAATAGATATCAATGTGAGTGAGTAGGGATTGCCATGCAACGTATGCTCTAGAGCTATAAATATATGAATGCTCTACAAAAGGAACTAAGTGGGTGTGCATCCAACTTGCTTTCTCATGAAGACCTAGGGCATTTTGAGGAAGCCCATCATTGGAATATACAAGCCAAGTTCTATAATGAAAAATTCGCACTAGTATATGAAAGTGAAAGCATAGGAGACTCTCTCTATGAAGAACATGGTGCTACTCTGAAGCACAAGTGTGGTAAAAGGATAGTAACGTTGCCCCTTCTCTCTTTTTCTCTCATTTTTTCTTTTTTTCTTTTTTCTTTTTTTATTATTTATTTTTTTGGTGGGCTTCTTTGGCCTCTCTTTTTTATTTGGGCTTCTTTGGCATCTTTTATTTTTCATAAAGTCCGGAGTCTCATCCCGACTTGTAGGGGAATCATAGTCTCCATCATGCTTTCCTCACTGGGGCAATGCTCTAATAATGATGATAATCACACTTTTATTTACTTACAACTCAATATTACAACTCGATATCTCGAACAAAGACATGACTCTATATGAATGCTTCCGGCGGTGTACCGGGATGTGCAATGATCTAGCATAGCAATGACATCAAAAAATGGACAAGCCATGAAAACATCACGCTAGCTATCTTACGATCATGCAAAGCAATATGACAATGAATGCTCAAGTCATGTATATGATGATGATGGAAGTTTCATGGCAATATATCTCGGAATGGCTATGGAAATGCCATAATAAGTAGGTATGGTGGCTGTTTTGAGGAAGGTAAATAATGGGTTCATGATACCGGCGAAAGTTGCACGGCACAATAGAGGCTAGCAAAGTGGAAGGGTGAGTGTGCGTATATCCATGGACTTACATTAGTCATAAAGAACTCATATACTTATTGCAAAAGTCTACTTGCCCTCGAAGCAAAGTACTACTACGCATGCTCCTAGGGGAAGGGTTGGTAGGAGTTAACCATCGCGCGATCCCGACCTCCACTCATAAGGAAAGCAATCAAAGAACACCTCATGCTCCAACTTCGTTACATAACGGTTCACCATACGTGCATGCTACGGGACTTGCAAACCTCAACACAAGTATTTCACAATTTCACAATTACTAATATCACCACCTTTATCTCGCAAAACTATTGCAAGGAATCAAACATATCATATTCAGTGATCTACAAGTTTTATGTAGGATTTTATGACTAACTATGTGAATGACCAATTCCTGTCATCTCTCTAAATAGATATAAGTGAAGCAAGATAGTGTAATTCTTTCTACAAAAGATATACCCACACTCTAACAAATATAAGTGAAGCAAAAGAGTATTCTACAAATGGCGGTTTTCTATGTGAAGAGAAACAGGCAATCCAAACTTCAAATTATATAAGCGAAGCACATGAAGCATACTATAAAGCCATACTCAAAATATTTAAGTGAAGTGCAATGAGCATTCTATAAATCAACCAAGGACTATCTCATACCATCATGGTGCATAAAAGAAAAGTGAAAACTAAATGGAAAAGACGCTCCAAGACTTGCACATATCACATGAACGAAACGAATCCGAAAACATACCGATACTTGTTGAAGAAAGAGGGGATGCCTTCTGGGGCATCCCCAAGCTTAGACGCTTGAGTATCCTTGAATATTTACTTGGGGTGCCTCGGGCATCCCAAGCTTGAGCTCTTGCCTCTCCTCCTTTTCCTCATATCGAGACATCCTCGATTAGACACTTCATCCACACAAAACTTCAACAGAAAACTCGGTAAGATCCGTTAGTATAATAAAGCAAATCACCACTCTAAGTACTGTTGCAAACCAATTCATATTTTGTTTTTGCATTGTGTATACTGTAATATAGCTTTTCCATGGCTTAATCCACTGATATAAATTGATAGATTCATCAAAACAAGCAAACCATGCATCAAAAACAGAATCTGTCAAAAACAGAATAGTCTGTAGAAATCTAAACATTCACCATACTTATGGTACCCCAAAAATTCTACAAAAATTAGTAAAAATAAAAAATTTGTATGGCAAGAAACTTCAAAAATAATCAGAACCGTTTGACTTTCCAGCTAAAAATGTAAAATTGCGCACTACAGCCAAAGCTTCTGTCCTGCACCGTACAAACCAACAAGCATTGTAAACATCCTAAAGGCAAACCTTGGCACATTATTTTTATAATACAATGGAATTGTACAAGGGGATAATTATTTTTTATGAAAAGTTTCTGTAATTAAGATTCACAATGTTTCCGTGAGCATGAACAAAGTTCAAGGAGCTTTCCCACTTCAACAATGCTTGTCTTTCTCACCTTCACTTTCCTTTTTGAAAAGTTTTGGGTTCCCCTCTTTATTTTTTTGTTTTTAAACTATATGAAAGAACTCAACAGAAATAAATGACTCTCTAAAACTTCCGGGTTGTCTCCCTGGCAGCGCTTTCTTTAAAGCCATTAAGCTAGGTATATAGTGCTCATGTAATGAATCCACCCGGATCCCAAGGTATATCAAAGCCAAATTTAATTAACAATGATTTGTAATTTAGTAGAGAGCACAAAGTAACATATATCAAGCAATGATGAAGTCTAACTCTCTTCCTATTCATCGCCATGTCATAAAAGAACAATTCATGCACACCAAGTAAAGGCCAGTGCATAGTATAAGCAGTTTCTTGCAATTCTATCGTGTTGGAAACATAGAGAGGTGGAGATATAGTTCCTCTCTCACAATAATTGCAAGTAGGAGCAGAAAGCACATGCATATTATATCTATCAAAATCATCATGTGCAATGGTAAAAGGCAACCCATCAATATAATCCTTAATAAGCACAAACTTCTCCGATATAGTGTAGTCGGGAGAATTCAAATAGATAATAAGACTATCATGCGTAGGTGCAATAGCAACAATTTCATGTTTAACATAAGGAACTATAACAAGTTCATAAGAATAATTCATATTGGCATCTTGGCCACAAGCATAGCGAGCATCATCAAAAAGGGATATTTCAAGAGAATCAACGGGATCATAGCAATTATCATAGCAATCATCCTTCGGTAAGTGCGAAGGGGAATTAAAAAATGTATGAGTTGAAGAGTTACTCTCATTAGAAGGTAGGCACGGGTGATCAATCCGCTCTTCGTCCTTTTGTTCTTCGCTCTCCTCATCATCTTTTTCATCCAATGAGCTCACAGTTTCATTAATTTCTTCTTCCATAGCTTCCTGCAAAATATTAGTCTCTTCTTGGACAGCGGAGACTTTCTCAATAAATGCATTAATATTGTAATTGTATTCATAATTTTTATAGCAATATCTAAGTATAGCTAATTTTTCTGATCTATAAACTGAATCATCAAAATCGTCAAACGCTTTAAACATAGATTCAATCTCATAAGCACCCATAAAAGCAAAGAATTCTTCTATTTGTTCCACATCATAGTAATCATATCTACCATTAGCATAAGAAGCTAAGGTTTTATTATCATTGAATTTGCATGAAAAGGGACGGTGTGGAGCCTTCATCCTAGAGCAACAAGTATAATCATGTATCAAGCATAGTTGACGAGCATACCAACGCAACATATAAATTTGATCCCATAATAGTTTCCCTTTTTGTGTCAAGTGATAATCCCTAAAGTATTCACGTTGATCCAACGTGTCTCCCATAACAAAGTTGAATGGGTTTTTCTCAGGATTATTAAAGTAGTACATAATTTCTTTCACCTAACGAGCATCGAGGGTTTTAGGAGGTTCCCCATCTCCATAAGTAGCATCTACACCTAACTTTTTTGGTATTTCGTGTTCCATATCCATAACTAAAGATAGAGAACAACTTAGAACAGCAAATAAAAATTACTTAGTGATAAAGCAAACAAGCACACACGAGAATATTCACCCCACGCTATGACTCCCCGGCAACGACGCCAGAAAAAGGTCTTGATGACCCGCAAGTATACTGGATAGTTGTAGCCTCTTTCGATAAGTAAAAGTGTCGAACCCAACAAGGAGCTACAGGTAGAACAAATACTCTCTCAAGTCCTATCTGCCACTGATACGACTCTACGCACGCTTGACGTTCGCTTTACCTAGAACAAGTATGAAACTAGAGGTACTTTGTAGGTGTTGTTGGATAGGTTTGCAAGATAATAAAGAACACATAAATAAAAAGTAGGGGCTGTTTAGATAAATAAACAATAAAGTAAATATAGCGAGTGTGGAAAAGTGGTGGTAGGAGTTGCGGAATTGCCCCTAAGCAATTGACTACTTTACTAGACCGATAGCAAGTTTTATGTGGGAGAGGCATAAGCTAACATACTTTCTATTCTTGGATAATATGCACTTATGATTGGAACTCTAGCAAGCATCCGCAACTACTAAAGATCATTAAGGTAAAACCCAACCATAGCATTAAAGCATCAAGTCCCCTTTATCCCATATGCCACAACCCCTTACTCGGGTTTACGCTTCTGTCACTCAAGCAACCCACTATAAGTGAATCATGAACGTATTGCAACACCCTACAGCGAAAATCCTTCACGCTTGCGCGACACGGAGGACACAATAGGACAACAACATAACCACAAGCAAATTAAACCAATCATAACAATTCATCAATCATCGGTAGGACAACGCAAATCTACTCAGACACCATAAGATGGAAACACATCATTGGATAATAATATGAAGCATAAAGCACCATGTTCAAGTAGAGGGTACAGCGGGTTACGGGAGAGTGGAACGCTGAATATAGATGGGGGAAGGTGATGGTGATGTTGGTGAAGATGACGGCGGTGTTGGTGAAGATCGCGGTGATGATGATGGCCCCCGGCAGCGCTCCGGCGCCACCGGAAGCAAGGGGAGAGAGCACCCCTTCTTCTTCTTCTTCCTTGACCTCCTCCCTATATGGGAGAAGGGTTTCCCCTCTGGTCCTTAGCTTCCATGGCTTGGGAGGGGCGAGAGCCCCTCCGAGATTGGATCTATCTCTCCGTCTCTCTCTATTTCTGCGTTCCCCGATCCTTCCCCTTCACCGTTTCTTTTATATCCGGAGATCCATAACTCTGATTGGGGTCAATCTTTCACCCAGATCTTTCTCATAAAATTACCTTTATTTTGGCAAAAGAAGAGTGTCAACCGCCTTACGGGTGGCCCAGGAGAGTGACAGGCGTGCCCAGGGGGGAGGGCACGCCCCCTATCTCCTGGCCACCTCGGGCACCGTTTCACATTGATTCTGTCGGATTTTGGGTTCCGGCAGACCCTTGAGGTTCGAACTCTGGGGTGCGCACGAAGATCATTCCCCCACCAGCTCACGTCTCGAAGCCTCGCAAGGATCTAGGCTAGAAAGAAGAACACACAAGGGACACGAGATTTATACTGGTTCTGGCCGCCATTGTGGTGTAATACCCTACTCCAGTGTGTGGTGTGGTGGATTGCCTCAGGGGCTGATGATGAACAATACAAAGGGAGAAAAGCCTCGCAAGGGGCTGTTCTTGAGCTGGTGCGATGAACTTCTTGGGTGAGTTCAGTCGCTTCTCTCTCTCTCTCTGACCAATCCGTTTTCTAGATGCCTCTACTCTGTGGTGGCTAGTCCTATTTATAGAGCGAGGCCCTGGGCCTCATCCCAAATAATGAGCGGGAAGGGCGCCAACAATTGGCCATTTTGAAGGGGAACATCTAGTACACTTATCCTGACTAAAGTTGGTCTTCGGCTGCCAAAGGCTCTGACGATGACGCCGTCCTGGGCTCCACAATGACCTCCGTCCTGCCGTTCTGCTGGTCTTGGTCTTGTTGCATCGAAACGGTAACCTTTGCCTGATGCCTTGGCCTGTGCTTGCCCCCTTTGCACCAAAGGGGAAACAAGGACACTGCACAGGCCAGCGCCCGCCTAGCGCCCGCTTGGTCTCGATCGTCATGGCTTGCGTCAGGGGCTCCTCGTGAGGTACCCTGCCTTGATCCCTCCTCCTCCTCGCGAGCCTGCCTGATGAGGCTGCTCCTGAGGAAGCTTCTTGTCGTCCGCCCCGCGAGGCTTGGCCCTCACGAGGGTCTTGAGCTTGAGCTGATGAAGTTGGGCTGCACTGGGCCCCCACTTGAGCCACGCCGCAGGCCGCAGGCAGGCAAGTCTGGGGACCCCCGTTCCCAGAACACCGACAGTAGCCCCCAGTCCCAAGGCACGCCCGGACTTGGCTTAGCAGAGAAGCGAAGGGGCGAGTGCGAAGTGCCGCGGGCCCTAACAGCCTGCAACCTTGGGCACCGCGTGGCGATTGATTGGACGTGGGCGTCTCCGCTTCCCCACGACGCCCCGGCAACCGCACGACTTTACAAGTCCCTGCATGCAAAAATGGGTCATGATTACCTGCGATTGTGGAGGCCGGCGGTTGGCCTCCCCCGGCTATAAGTATGGTATGGCGCGAGCCATTCCAGTTCATCTCTCCCTGCTACTCCTTTCTTCTTCTTCCCCGCCTTTGCTTCACATCACGTTGATGGCACCAATCTGCCGGTTTTCTACAGAAGAGAAGGGGAAGGCCCCCCGAGAGGGTCCCGACCTGCTTCCGCCGAAGAAGCGGCTAGTCCTCTGCCGCCGAGATGAGGGTGCTCGGCAGGAGGCGTCGAGGCCCTGGTACGAGCGGCCGCCGCTTGGGTTCCCACTGCCCTTGTACGCCAGCATCGAGGGCCCTGGAGGAGAAGGCGCCGAGCCACACCGACGGTGCCGCCGTCGACACCGGCGGGTCACGACGGTGCGTGTCGTTCCCCCTGGATTCCACGCCGAGGGCTCCTCTCGCGCCGCCATGCCTCCTCTATTTTGGATTCGCCTTCCTCCCTCCTTCGCCTTCAAGATCCCGCCAAGGGGGCCTCATGAGCTCTGGCTGCAGAACGCTAACTGCAGTACCCCTGCGACTGGAGCGGAGGTTGAGGTTGTCGCTCCAGGCAAGGTCTACATGACCCGTGGCTGGGGCTAGATCGCCCGGGTCTGCCGGACAGGGGGCGCCCTCATAATCCACCTCGAATACGATGGCGCTTCCCTGATATTCTTCAAGGTCTTCGACATGGAAGGGCGTCGACTGGAATGCTGCCCCGAGAAAGGCGGCCGGGGCATCGTCGTGGCAAGGACCAGGCCCGCCAACCGCCTCCCCAGCAGCCCCTCAGGCAGCAGTGGAGGTGCCGGAGGGTTCAGCGACTCCGCCGAGCTTTACATGACTCCGGAGACGAGCGACGACAGCTACGAGCCCCCGAGCTCGCGTCGCGCTCGGAGCAGGGCGGGTGCCTCGAGCCACCGGCGCTGCTAATCTGGATGGGGTTGGCACCGGTGCCTGACGGCCCACTGTTGATGATGGCGTCTCCTGCGGAGGCGCGCGTAGTTAGCATTCCTTAGGATTAGCACCTTTTGTTCCCTGCGAGGAATCGAAGTACCACCCCGCAGGGGTATGTAAGGCGCTGGACATGTCTTTTGTGAATATTATGCCCTTATTACGAATCAATGCGAGATGCTTGTCCTGTCCCGGCTCGGCTCCCCCTTTCTTTCCTCACGAGGGCTTGGTGCTCTACACCGACAGGTTCTGGTCCCCAGGCAGGCTTCAGCCATCGCTGGTATGCCAGGTCGCGATGCCGTGGTCAAGGCCAGGAGGTGAGCGGCCCAAGGTCCAGTAAGAGCCCCTGAGTCGCGATGCTTAGGAGGTCCCCTTTAGTGCTCAAGCAGCCTCCGCTGGGTAAGAAAGGTAGGCAACTTTGCCGTGACAGAGCTGCACTAGGCGAGGATTTAGCACTGAGTCGAATCAGTTTTCGCGTGACTTCTCTCGTGGGTTTGGCGTAGTTTTCGTCGAGGTGCCGGGCCTACGCGGCGGCAGCTGGGGAGTTGCTGGGTTAGGTCCTCGTGAGCTTCTTCCCTCTCCCTCGCGAGCGGCTCCAAAGGTAGGTGTCAATTGAGCAGGCGATTAGGTCAAGTATGTTAAGCACCAAGGAGCAAATCCATTTAGATAGATGCGGAAAAGGCAAACGCCACTAGGTCAGGCCCGAGCAGCTTGGGGATAATGCAGCCCGAGGGGCGCCCCCAACAAGGTAGGTAAAGAGCATAAGCAAAACGGATACATGCCGTAGGGACGGACCCACGCGACCTGGGAATGATGCAGCCCTGCAGGCGCTCCCAGCTGAAAATGGAACTTGAAAGATGTCACCTAATACCGTTGGAGATGAAGGAATGCTGAAGCAGCGGACGACGCGCGGTGAGGAGGCCGACCCTCACGAGCAGCCGGGACCTGGAGCCTCGGGAGGCTCCGGGGGCACGGGTGGATCTTCGAGGGCCATCTCCATCTCTGCCAGGACCGCGCGATGAAGGAAATATGCCCTAGAGGCAATAATAAAGTTATTATTTATTTCCTTATATCATGATAAATGTTTATTATTCATGCTAGAATTGTATTAACCGGAAACATAATACATGTGTGAATACATAGACAAACATAGTGTCACTAGTATGCCTATACTTGACTAGCTCGTTTATCAAAGATGGTTATGTTTCCTAGCCATGGACAAAAGAGTTGTCATTTGATTAACGAGATCACATCATTAGGAGAATGATGTGATTGACTTGACCCATTCCGTTAGCCTAACACTTGATCGTTTAGTATATTGCTATTGCTTTCTTCATGACTTATACATGTTCCTGTAACTATGAGAATTATGCAACTCCCGTTTACCGGAGGAACACTTTGGGTACTACCAAACGTCACAACATAACTGGGTGATTATAAAGGAGTACTACAGGTGTCTCCGAAGGTACATGTTGAGTTGGCGTATTTCGAGATTAGGTTTTGTCACTCCGATAGTCGGAGAGGTATCTCTGGGCCCTCTCGGTAATGCACATCACTATAAGCCTTGCAAGCAATGTAGCTAATGAGTTAGTTATGGAATGATGCATTACGTAACGAGTAAAGAGACTTGCCGGTAATGAGATTGAACTAGGTATTGGATACCGATGATCGAATCTCGGGCAAGTAACGTACCGATGACAAAGGGAACAACGTATGTTGTTATGCGGTTTGACCGATAAAGATCTTCGTAGAATATGTAGGAGCCAATATGGACATACAGGTTCCGCTATTGGTTATTGACCACAAATAGTTCTACGTCATGTCTACATAGTTCTCGAACCCGTAGGGTCCGCACGCTTAAGGTTTCGATGACAGTTATATTATGAGTTTATGAGTTTTGATGTACTGAAGGAGTTCGGAGTCCCGAATGAGATCGGGGACATGACGAGGAGTCTCAAAATGGTCGAGACGTAAAGATCGATATATTGGACGACTATATTCGGAGTTCGGAAAGGTTCCGAGTGATTCGGGTATTTATCGGAGTACCGGATAGTTACGGGAATTCGACGGGGAGAAGTATTGGGCCTATTGGGCCATACGGGAAAGCGAGAGGGGCTGCCTAGGGCAGGCCACGCGCCCCCCCATGGCCTAGTCCGAATTGGACTAGGGGGAGGGGCCGCACCCCCTCCTTCCTTCCCTTCTCTCTTCCCCTTCCTTGTCTCCTACTCCTAATACATGGAAGGACTCCTAGTTGGACTAGGAAAAGGGGAATCCTACTCCCAGTGGGAGTAGGACTCCCCTAGGGCGCGCCATAGAAGAGGACCGGCCCTCCCCTCCTCCACTCCTTTATATACGGGGTAGGGGGCACCCCATAGACACACAAGTTGATCTACGGATCGTTCCTTAGTCGTGTGCGGTGCCCCCCTCCACCATATTCCACCTTGGTCATATCGTCGCGGAGTTTAGGCGAAGCCCTGCGCCGGTAGAACATCATCATCGTCACCACGCCGTCGTGCTGACGGAACTCATCTCTGGAGCTCGGCTGGATCGGAGGCCGGAGATCGTCATCGAGCTGAATGTGTGCTGAACTCGGAGGCCCCGTATGTTCGGTGCTTGGATCGGTCGGATCATGAGGACGTACGACTACATCAACCGCGTTGTACTAACGCTTCCGCTTACAGTCTAAGAGGGTACATGGACAAACACTCTCCCCTCTCATTGCTATGCCATCACCATGATCTTGCGTGTGCGTAGGAAATTTTTTGAAATTACTACGTTCCCCAACAGTGGCATCCGAGCCTAGGTTTTATGCGTTGATGTTATATGCACGAGTAGAACACAAGTGAGTTGTGGGCGATACAAGTCATACTGCTAACCAGCATGTCATACTTTGGTTCGGCGGTATTGTGAGATGAAGCGGCCCGGACCGACATTACGCGTACGCTTACGCGAGACTGGTTTCACCGTTACGAGCACTCGTGCTTAAAGGTGGCTGGCGGGTGTCTGTCTCTCTCACTTTAGCTGAATCGAGTGTGGCTACGCCCGGTCCTTGCGAAGGTTAAAACAGCACCAACTTGACGAACTATCGTTGTGGTTTTGATGCGTAGGTAAGAACGGTTCTTGCTAAGCCCGTAGCAGCCACGTAAAATTTGCAACAACAAAGTAGAGGACGTCTAACTTGTTTTTGCAGGGCATGTTGTGATGTGATATGGTCAAGACGTGATGCTATATTTTATTGTATGAGATGATCATGTTTTGTAACCGAAGTTATCGGCAACTGGCAGGAGCCATATGGCTGTCGCTTTATTGTATGAAATGCAAACGCCCTGTAATTGCTTTACTTTATCACTAAGCGGTAGCGATAGTCGTAGAAGCAATAGATGGCGTAAACGACAACGATGCTATGATGGATATCAAGGTGTCGCGCCGGTGATGATGGTGATCACGACGGTGCTTCGGAGATGGAGATCACAAGCACAAGATGATGATGGCCATATCATATCACTTATATTGATTGCATGTGATGTTTATCCTTTATGCATCTTATCTTGCTTTGATTGACGGTAGCATTTTAAGATGATCTCTCACTAAAATTATCAAGAAGTGTTCTCCCTGAGTATGCACCGTTGCCAAAGTTCATCGTGCCCAGACACCACGTGATGATCGGGTGTGATAAGCTCTACGTCCATCTACAACGGGTGCAAGCTAGTTTTGCACACGCGGAATACTCAGGTTAAACTTGACGAGCCTAGCATATGCAGATATGGCCTCGGAACACGGAGACCGAAAGGTCGAGCGTGAATCATATAGTAGATATGATCAACATAGTGATGTTCACCATTGAAAACTACTCCATCTCACGTGATGATCGGTTATGGTTTAGTTGATTTGGATCCCGTGATCACTTAGATGACTAGAGAGATGTCTGTCTAAGTGGGAGTTCTTAAGTAATATGATTAATTGAACTTAAATTTATCATGAACTTAGTCCTGGTAGTATTTTACAAATTATGTTGTAAGATCAATAGCTTGCGTTGTTGCTTTCATATGTTTATTTTGATATGTTCCTAGAGAAAATTGTGTTGAAAAATGTTAGTAGCAATGATGCGGATTGGATCCGCGATCTGAGGTTTATCCTCATTGCTGCACAGAAGAATTATGTCCTTAATGCACCGCTAGGTGACAGACCTATTGCAGGAGCAGATGCAGATGTTATGAACGTTTGGCTAGCTCAATATGATGACTACTTGATAGCTTTGTGCACCATGCTTTATGGCTTAGAATCGGGACTTCAAAGATGTTTTGAACATCATGGACCATATGAGATGTTCCAGGAGTTGAAGTTAATATTTTCAGCAAATACCCGAGTTGAGAGATATGAAGTCTCCAACAAGTTCTATAGCTAAAAGATGGAGGAGAATCGCTCAACTAGTGAGCATGTGCTCAGATTGTCTGGGTACTTCAATCGCTTGAATCAAGTCGGAGTTAATCTTCCAGATAAGATAGTGATTGACAGAATTCTCTAGTCACCATCACTAAGTTACTAGAACTTCGTGATGAACTATAGTATGCAAGGGATGACGAAAATGATTCCCGAGCTCTTCGTGATGTTGAAATCGACGAAGGTAGAAATCAAGAAAGAGCATCAAGTGTTGATGATTGACAAGACCACTAGTTTCAAGAAAAGGGCAAAGGGAAATAAAAGGGAAACTTCAAGTAGAATAGCAAACAAGTTGTCACTCCCGTGAAGAAGACCAAAGCTGGACCAAAGCCTGAAACTGAGTGCTTACACTGCAAAGGAAATGGTCACTGGAAGCGGAAATACCCTGAATATTTGGTGGATAAGAAGGATGGCAAAGTGAACAAGGGTATATTTGATATACAGGTTATTGATGTATGCTTTACTAGTGTTTATAGTAGCCCCTGAGTATTTGATACTTGTTTGGTTGCTAAGATTAGTAACTCGAAACAGGAGTTACAGAATAAACAGAGACTAGTTGAAGGGGAAGTAACGATGAGTGTTGGAAGTAGTTCCAAGATTGATATGATCATCATCGCACACTCCCTATACTTTTGGGATTAGTGTTAAACCTAAATAAATGTTATTTGACGTTTGCGTTGAGCATGAATATGATTTGATCATGTTTATTGCAATACGGTTATTCATTTAAAATCAGAGAATAATTGTTGTTCTGTTTACATGAATAAAACCTTCAATGGTCATACACCCAATGAAAATAGTTTGTTGGATCTCGATCGTAGTGATACACATATTCATAATATTGAGGCCAAAAGATGCAAAGTTAATAATGATAGTGCAACTTATTTGTGGCACTGCCGTTTGGGTCATATCGGTGTAAAGCGCATGAAGAAACTCCATAAAGATGGATTTTCGGAATCACTTGGTTATGAATCATTTGATGCTTGCGAACCGTGCCTTTTGGGCAAGATGACTAAAACTCCGTTCTTCGGAACAATGGAACGAGCTACTGACTTATTGGAAATAATACATAGTGATATATGCAGACCAATGAGTATGAAGGCTCATGGCAAGTATCATTATTTTCTGACCTTCACAAGATGATTTGAGCAGATATGGGTATATCTACTTGATGAAACATAAGTCTGAAATAGTTGAAAGGTTCAAAGAATTTCAGAGTGAAGTGGAAAAATCATCGTAACAAGAAAATAAAGTTTCTTCGATCTGATCGCGGAGACGAATATTTGAGTTATGAGTTTGGCCTTCATATAAAACAATGTGGAATAGTTTCACATCTCACGCCACCTGGAACACCACAATGTTATGGTGTGTTCGAACGTCATAACCGCACTTTATTGGATATGGTGTGATCTATGATGTCTCTTACTGATTTACCACTATTGTTTTGGGGTTATGCATTAGAGACAGCTACATTCACGTTAAAAGGGCACCATCTAAATCCGTTGAGACGACACCGTGGTTTAGCAGTAAATCTAAGTTGTCATTTCTTAAATTTTGGGGCTGCGATGCTTATGTAAAAAAAGTTTCATCCTGATAAGCTCAAACCCAAATCGGAGAAGTGCATCTTCATAGAATACCCAAAGGAAATTGTTGGGTACACCTTCTATCACAGATCCGAAGGCAAGTTATTCGTTGCTAAAAATGGATCCTTTCTAGAGAAGGAGTTTCTCTCGAAAGAAGTGAGTGGGAGGAAAGTAGAACTAGATGAGGTAACTGTACCTTCTCCTCTAATTGGAAAATAATTCATCACTGAAATCAGTTCTAGTGATTCCTACACCAATTAGTGAGGAAGCTAATGATGATGATCATGAAACTTCAGATCAAGTTACTACAGAACCTCGTAGGTCTTCCAGAGTACGGTCCGCACCAGTGTGGTACGGTAATCCTGTTCTGAAAGTCATGTTACTAGACCACGATAAACCTACGAACTATGAGGAAGCGATGATGAGCCCAGATTCCGCAAAATGGCTGGAGGCCATGAAATCTGAGATAGGATCCATGTATGAAACAAAGTGTGGACTTTGGTGGACTTGCCCAATGATCGGCAAGCCATAGAAAATAAATGGATCTTCAAGAGGAAGACGGACACTGATAGTAGTGTTACTATCCACTAAGCTCGACTTGTTGCAAAAGGTTTTCAACAAGTTCAAGGGGTTGAATACGATGAGATTTTCTCACTCGTATCGATGCTTAAGTCTGTCCGAATCATGTTAGCAATTGCCACATTTTATGAAATCTGGCAAATGGATGTCAAAACTGCATTCCTTAATGGATTTTTGTATATGATACAATCAGAAGGTTATGTCAATCCTAAAGATGCTAATAAAGTGTGCACGCTCCAGCAATCCATCAATGGACTGGTGCAAGCATCTCGGAGTTGGAATATACGCTTTGATGAGTGGATCAAAGCATATTGTTTTATACAGACTTTTGGAAAGGCCTGTATTTACAAGAAAGTGAGTGGGAGCACTACAGCATTTCTGATAAGTATATGTGAATGACATATTGTTGATCGGAAATAATGTAGATATATTCTGCAAAGCATAAAGGAGTGTTTGAAAGGAGTTATTTAAAAAAAAGACCTCAGTAAAGCTACCTACATATTGAGCATCAAGATCTATTGAGATAGATCAAGACCTTGATAAGTTTTTCAATAAGTACATACCTTGTCAAGATTTTGAAGTAGTTCAAAATGGAACAGTCAAAGGAAAAGTTCTTGCCTGTGTTGCAAAGGTGTGAAATTGAGTAAGACTCAAATCCCGACCACGGCAGAAAATAGAAAAGAGAATGAAAAGTCATTCCCTATGCCTTAGTCATAGGTTCTATAAAGTATGCTATGTTGTGTACCAGACCTATTGTATACCTTGCTCTGAGTTTGGCAAAGGAATACAATTTTGATCTAATAGTAGATCATTGGACAACGGTCAAGAATATCCTTAGTGAGGACTAAGGAAATATTTCTCGATAATGGAAGTGATAAAAGAGCTCGTCGTAAAAAGTTACAACTATGCAAGCTTTTACACCAATCCAGATGACTCTAAGTCTCAATCTAGATACATATTGAAAGTGGGAGCAATTAGCTAGAGTAGCTCCGTGCAGAGCATTGTAGACATAGAATATTTGCAAAATACATACGGCTCTAAATGTGACAGACCCGTTGACTAAACTTCTCTCACGAGCAAAACATGATCACACCTTAGTACTCTTTGGGTGTTAATCACATAAGCGATGTGAACTAGATTATTGACTCTAGTAAACCCTTTGGGTGTTGGTCACATGACGATATGAACTATGGGTATTAATCATATACAGATATGAATATTGATGTTAAATCACATGGCGATGTGAACTAGATTATTGACTCTAGTGCAAGTGGGAGACTGAAGGAAATATGCCCTAGAGGCAATAATAAAGTTATTATTTATTTCCTTATATCATGATAAATGTTTATTATTCATGCTAGAATTGTATTAACCGAAAACATAATACATGTGTGAATACATAGACAAACATAGTGTCACTAGTATGCCTCTACTTGACTAGCTCATTTATCAAAGATGGTTATGTTTCCTAGCCATGGACAAAAGAGTTGTCATTTGATTAACGGGATCACATCATTAGGAGAATGATGTGATTGACTTGACCCATTCCGTTAGCCTAACACTTGATCGTTTAGTATATTGCTATTGCTTTCTTCATGACTTATACATGTTCCTGTAACTATGAGAATTATGCAACTCCCGTTTACCGGAGGAACACTTTGGTTACTACCAAACGTCACAACGTAAGTGGGTGATTATAAAGGAGTACTACAGGTGTCTCCGAAGGTACATGTTGAGTTGGCGTATTTCGAGATTAGGTTTTGTCACTCCGATCGTCGGAGAGGTATCTCTGGGCCCTCTCAGTAATGCACATCACTATAAGCCTTGCAAGCAATGTAGCTAATGAGTTACTTATGGAATGATGCATTATGTAACGAGTAAAGAGACTTGCCGGTAACGAGATTGAACTAGGTATTGGATACCGACGATCGAATCTCGGGCAAGTAACATACCGATGACAAAGGGAACAACGTATGTTGTTATGCGGTTTGACCGATAAAGATCTTCGTAGAATATGTAGGAGCCAATATGGACATCCAGGTTCCGCTATTGGTTATTGACCACGAATAGTTCTATGTCATGTCTACATAGTTCTCGAACCCGTAGGGTCCGCACGCTTAAGGTTTCGATGACAGTTATATTAAGAGTTTATGAGTTTTGATGTACCGAAGGAGTTCGGAGTCCCGAATGAGATCGGGGACATGACGAGGAGTCTCGAAATGGTCGAGACGTAAAGATCGATATATTGGACGACTATATTCGGAGTTCGGAAAGGTTCCGAGTGATTCGGGTATTTATCGGAGTACCGGAGAGTTACGGGAATTCGCCGGGGAGAAGTATTGGGCCTATTGGGCCATACGGGAAAGAGAGAGGGGCTGCCTAGGGCAGGCCGCGTGCCCCCCCATGGCCTAGTCCGAATTGGACTAGGGGGAGGGGCCGCACCCCCTCCTTCCTTCCCTTCTCTCTTCCCCTCTTGTCTCCTACTCCTAATACATGGAAGGACTCCTAGTTGGACTAGGAAAAGGGGAATCCTACTCCCGGTGGGAGTAGGACTCCCCTAGGGCGCGCCATAGAAGAGGGCCGGCCCTCCCCTCCTCCAATCCTTTATATACGGGGGTAGGGGGCACCCCATAGACACACAAGTTGATCTAAGGATCGTTCCTTAGCCTTGTGCGGTGCCCCCCTCCACCATATTCCACCTCGGTCATATCATCGCGGAGTTTAGGCGAAGCCCTGCGCCGGTAGAACATCATCATCGTCACCACGCCGTCGTGCTGACAGAACTCATCTCTGGAGCTCGGCTGGATCGGAGGCCGGAGATCGTCATCGAGCTGAACGTGTGCTGAACTCGGAGGCCCCGTATGTTCGGTGCTTGGATCGGTCGGATCGTGAAGACGTACGACTACATCAACCGCGTTGTGCTAACGCTTCTGCTTACGGTCAACGAGGGTACGTGGACAAACACTCTCCCCTCTCGTTGCTATGCCATCACCATGATCTTGCGTGTGCGTAGGAATTTTTTTTGAAATTACTACATTCCCCAACACGCGATGCCTAACCTCCTGAGCCTCCAGAATGCTCCTCAGCAGGCGCTGACGAGCGGCGACCGCGTTCGGCAGGCCGAAAGGCATGCGAACGTAGCTGTGAGGTGGACCCTCACAACGCCCCACGCGTGAAGGCCAGAGGCGCTCCTGAGACGCGGCTCGGTTGAGCCCTGGTACGTCGATGCAGACACACAGCCCACCATCCTCGCCGGGATGTGGGGCTACAGCGGGTAGGTGGCGGCTACCGCGCATGACTTTTGACTCCTGTAGCTCCTGAATGTTTCTCGCGATGAACTCCTGAGGGTTTGGCCCTCCTTGTCTCATGCCTTCCTGAGGGAAACGTGTCTTGAAGCAGGCCTCCAAGTGGTGCCCGAGCGCCTCCCTCGTGACCTTGGCGAGGGTGGTAGCCCTCCAGGAGAGAGCCCCCGAGCACTTCCTGAGGAGGGCCTCGAGCGCGCCTTCCTATGCGACAGAGGGTGGCGCCCCTTGGACGGGCGCGGATCCTGATGCAACGCCTCTGGAGGTGCCTGCCTCCTGAGGGTTTGGGCCAGTTGAAGCCTTCTTCTTAGGGACCGCCTCGGGAAGCTTCCCGCTCCTGTGATCTGGGTCTTCAATTAACGCGGCTTGGAAGGCACGCTCAAGAGAACACACTGCATCCCTTTCCTCACAAGGCACTGTGATGACTCCACCGCTTCCTGGCATCTTGAGGACATTTTAGCCATGGTGAGTCACTGCCATGAACTTGGCCAGAGCTGGGTACCCAAGGATGGCATTGTATGGCAAGAGAATGTGGGCGGCGTCGAAGTCAATGAGCTCGGTGCGGTAGTTGTTGCGCTGCCCAAACGTGACAGGGAGGCGAACTTGCCCTATTGGAACTGTGGAACCATCAGTGACTCCTGAGAAGGGCTTGGTGTGGCACCCCGATCCGCATGGAGCAGGGGCCTTCACATGTCAGCCCAGGATAACTCCTGACGCATGATAGGTCCATGATACAGCATTCCAGGTACAAGAATATTCATCAAATACATGTGTATATAATTACATCAGTGATGAATATAATCTTCTGGCATAGCCCTAAGGCTATGTACATGGCAGCGGAAGTCTATTTAAATGGCGGCGGAAGTCTTGGCAGCATATAACTCTGGCTGGGCTCCACAACTCACAGGACCGG
The DNA here is from genome assembly GCA_963921465.1 of Triticum timopheevii. NCBI lineage: Eukaryota > Viridiplantae > Streptophyta > Magnoliopsida > Poales > Poaceae > Triticum > Triticum timopheevii. Next base: position 235,865,761 of record OY997266.1, on the reverse strand, counting down.
CAATATTACGGCCTAGCACGACGAAACAAGTGAACGACCTACAAAACTGGCATGACACACTAGGTCAGTACATTGAATGTACTTGCAAGACAACCAAATACATAGCATCAAAACACACAGAAGACAGAGCAAGAACCAAGCGTCTGCAACCATCTAGCTCATAGCTGAAACTAAGCATGGCATAATATCAACCGAAGACATAAATCAAACTAACATCATGGCATCTACTAGCATGGCAACAACAGAACATAGCATATCATATCAATCATATCCATCAAAGCATGGCATGGCATAAATAAACTACCAATCATATCAAATGCAGACATAGCATGTTAACTGTATGCAACCATCTCATGATCTACCATGGTTCTTTAAATGCAAACATATTACTCATGCAATGCAACCAAACTTGTGCACCGAGTCCTTCAGACTCTCTTACCAACGGTGATCACCTCACTTCCTAATCACCAACAGAAACAAACTCGTGATCCTTACGGAGATCACAACCCGACCAACAACTGGCCCGTGATCCTTACGGCGATCACAACCCGACCAACAACTGGCCCGTTATCCTTACGACGATCACAACCCGACCACATCTGGCCCAACTTAATTATTTAAGGTTTATCCTCCATTTCGACCAAGACCCGATAGTGTACCCTACTAAGAACTTATGCCCATGGCCGAGGACGCGGCTATTGATAGTTTAAATACACTCTGCAGAGGTAGCGCACTGTACCCACAGTACGGAACCCATGACCTCGCACTCCCATTCATGTGGACCAACGGCATTCCGACGAAATTGATCTACTGTCATGACACTCTCCCGGCACTCCGACTCACTCCCCACTAGGCTAGTTTTGGGTGGCCCCGTGTCTACCTCCAGACACCTCAACGACCACCATCGTGGTCCGTCCCACTCTGGGACACGTGCACATAACAACAACAACGGGCTCACAAAGTTATGCTCCGCCTACCTGATCAGGGTAGCGCGCGCCCATAACCTTCCCTAGTTGGAGGCGCCAACCATAGGCACGACAATAGACCGAATTAAGGCCGTCCCATACCGACAAATGTGGTTGCACTTGGAAAAAGTTTGATTTGGCGGCAGTATGACTCGATCCCATCGATGACGGAGGGGTTTGGTTACTAAGTCATGTTATTATCTTCTCCATCATCAATCATCATGCCAGCATTTCAACATGAATGCAACAATGAGCATACATCATACGAATGCTTTAACAAAACATCGAGCTTCTCAAGTGAACACTTATAGCAACATGACAATACCAAGTACTAACATATCCACGGTGCATTACCATGATCATAGCATTTTATAACAATGAAATAAAAATAAAGTAGAGTAGTGACATGGCATCATCAATAACAACATTCTAATTATCATGGCAAGAAGTAGCATGAAAACACAAGCATGCATAATAAGCATAATAAAATAACTGCAGATGAAAACAAGAAGAAATAACTACAACTACACACACAGAAGGTGCAAGCAAAGTCAACATGTAAGTTCGGGGCTCATGATAAGAGGTTGGCTTGCCTGGGGGCGACAAATACTCCGAGAAGAAGTGAGAAACGACCGCGAAAAAATTACCGGAAACAGTTCTCTCTCGGAGGGGTCTGTTTACGGACAAGGGCAAATAGGTCATTTTCACAGTGTCAAACCATAGTCAAAATGATCGAAACAGAACGGGCTCGACGATACGAAGAAATGGGCGTTGGATTTACCTCAAACGGAGTTACGGTTAAAAAGATACGGACGTTTAAAACTTAGGGACTAATCTGTAAAAATTCTTCTACAAACGGGTCCTTGGCAGTTTTAAACCGAATGCGTCTTTACCAGAATACGTCTTTGATCCAGGGACACGGCTTGGCGGCTGGGCGCTTCCACTTATCCACGTGGCGAAGACCGGTCAAAGCAGCAGCTGCGGGGCCGGGCTTCAGGGTCGCTGTCTGGTGGGGTCGCGGGGCCCGCCTGGCCAGGTCAACGCCCACCTGGCCGGCTTTTTCTTCCTCCCGCGTGGGAGCGAGCGAGGCCGAGGGAGGAGATTGTCCCGACGAGGATAGCCGGCGACTCCGGCCACCTCGCGGGTCGTGCGACCTCCAAAAACGCGCAGGACGGAGAGGCGCATCTCGGGTTGGTGGTTGTTGCCGTCGACGAGCGTCGGACAGAGGGCAGCAGGGCTTGCGGCGGAGACGGGGTTCGGTCGTCAGTGGGGATGGAGCTACGATGGCTCCCGTGACGAGGAGAGGAGCTGGGAGGGTCCGCCGGAGCATGGGGGAGGCGCTGGTGGTGAGGAAACGACGAGGGGAGCGAGGCAGCGCCGGAATCAAGCAAGGCCCGAGGCGGCGGCCATGGCGATGGGAAGAGGCCAGAGAGGCTCCGGGAAAGGGGGAGAGCTGTGGGAGGGTTTGATGACTGCGAGGGGGCTCGGGAGCTGCTTAAATAGCCGTGGAGGGGCTCGAGGGAGAGGGGCGAGGAAGTGGCACGCGGCGGGCGACGTGTCGCGCGTCGGCGACGGCGCAGGCGTCGGCAGGTGCGGCCAAGGCTCACGGGGACACACGGGAAGGCGACGAGGAGGGTGCGGACGAGCGCCAGAGGCTCATGGAGACGAGGGACGCTCGAAGACGAAGGAAGGAAGAGGACAGGGGCGAGGAAGACGACGGGATCACGGGCACGCACTACCTATACCAGCGCACATTTTATTAGAGACTCGGAACGAGTCAATGTTGTTTTTAGTGTATGTGTTCGACTGATTAAAATCTTGTTAGCAAACATTGCCAACCCTGTCAAACATTTCTACCTGACAGAGAGACAAGCAAAAACAAACACACAAGCAAAAGCAAGCAAGCAAATAACACAACATACGGGTTACAACAGTACCGGCATACAACAAACACATCCGCACTACGCGCTAAACGAAACTACTCACTCCGGGATACATGGTTCCATCCTCATATCGGGGATGAACCGACAGACTAATCGACTAGCAGGAACCACTAACTGCGTGACCGAGGTCAGGCAGAAGACTGGCCTTGCTGGGGCTCTCCTGGAGGACGAAGACTGAGCCAATCTCCATCTTCATTGTCTGACACTTCTATGGGTTGGGGCGGTGGGGCTGGAATTGCTCCCGGAAAATGCAGCTGATGGATCCGGAGAAGAGACTTGTCGAGGGTGATGATGTTTTGCTTGGACCACATCACAAGTTGAGAGGATAGCACTGGCTCGGATGGCGTTGGGCCAACATCTTCAGATGCGAACTTACGAGCCTCACGGTAAGCTTCCTTGACGACTCGTACCACATCATTGTCCATGGCTCTAAACTCGGCAAGCAGCATTGAAATCAACATCCCCTGGGCAGTGATGTACTGCACCAGACGAGCGATTGCAGGATCATCTCCTTGGCTAACGGAAGAAGGCTGCATTACTGCGTTGGACACAGTGGGGAAAAAGAAGAACTCCCGCCTTGTTGCGACATGCGGGAAGTTGGTTCGGAGGTGAAGGATAGCCTCCACAGCAGCGGCTTGAATGGCTAAACCAGAGGTATGCATGGCTCTACCCTGTAAAACCAAAGGCTGGACATTTGCTGCAGGGGCTAGGCTGATGTGCACTCTGGAGCAAAGCGATGAAGGTGAGGGACGGGCGTCGATTGGAACACCAGGTAATCGGGGCTAGTCTTACCACCAAATGCTTTGGTGAGCATCTCGGCAAGAAGGGGTGGAAAACCATGGTGGTTGACGGCATAGGTGCGGGTGTAATACGTGGGAGTTTTATAGCTGCTAGCCATGGCTGGGGTGCTACTAGCTAAGCTTCTCTGCAGGGACATGGCGGACTGAGGAGCAAGCGATACAGCTAGCAGAAAGGGTATTTATAAGCAGCGACGCGGGACATGCCCGCATGGCGTGGCCCCTTTCCCTTAATGGCGAAGGGAAAGCGGTGCGGCCGCCCAGAAAGGATAGGATTGCTGCACGTTCCACGGATAACTAGAAGGGGATAGCAGGGTGAGGACGTGTCGGTCCCGACCGCGCCACCTGTGGATTAACAGTGGCCATGCCGGACGCCGGGGATGGGTCAAATCCCTTAGGGTCATTACGGGTTGATGGTGGCGGTGATCTAATGCTAGGATAATCTATGCCAGCCTGGCTGCTCTGATACCAAGCCCTGTGGCACCCCGATCCGCATGGAGTAGTGGGCCTTCGCACGTCAGCCAAGGATAACACATGACGCACGACAGGTCCATGATACAGCATTCCAGGTACAAGAATATTCATCAAATACATGTGTATATAATTACATCAGTGATGAATATAATCTTCTGGCATAGCCCTAAGGCTATGTACATGGCAGCGGAAGTCTATTTAAATGGTGGCAGAAGTCTTGGCAGCAAATAACTCTGGCTGGGCTCGACAACTCACAGGACCGGCAATATTACGGCCTAGCACGACGAAACAAGTGAACGACCTACAAAACTGGCATGACACACTAGGTCAGTACATTGAATGTACTTGCAAGACAACCAAATACATAGCATCCAAACACACTGAAGACAGAGCAAGAACCAAGCATCTGCAACCATCTAGCTCATAGCTGAAACTAAGCATGGCATAATATCAACCGAAGACATAAATCAAACTAACATCATGGCATCTACTAGCATGGAAACAACATGGTATAGCAAATTTACTTCTAACATGGCAATAGCAAAACATAACATATCATCTCAATCATATCCATCAAAGCATGGCATGGCATAAATAAACTACCAATCATATCAAATGCAGACATAGCATGTTAACTGTATGCAACCATCTCATGATCTACCATGGTTCTTTAAATGCAAACATATTACTCATGCAATGCAACCAAACTTGTGCACCGAGTCCTTCGGACTCTCTTACCAACGGTGATCATCTCACTTCCTGATCACCAACAGAAACAAACTCGTGATCCTTACGGTGATCACAACCCGACCAACAACTGGCCCGTGATCCTTACGGCGATCACAACCCGACCAACAACTGGCCCGTGATCCTTACGGCGATCACAACCCGACCACATCTGGCCCAGCTTAATTATTTCAGGTTTATCCTCCATTTCGACCAAGACCCGATAGTGTACCCTACTACGAACTTATGTCCATGACTGAGGACGCGGCTATCGATAGTTTGAATACACTCTGCAGAGGTAGCGCACTGTACCCACACTACGGAACCCATGGCCTCGCCCTCCCATTTGTGTGGACCAACGACATTCCGACAAAACCGATCTACTGTCATGACACTCTCCCGACCACTCCGACTCACTCCCCGCTGGGCTAGTCCTGGGTGGCCCCGTGTCTACCTCCAGACACCTCAACGACCACCGTCGTGGTTCGTCCCACTCTGGGACACGTGCACATAACAACAACAATGGTCTCAGAAGGTTATGATCCACCTACTTGATCAGGGTAGCACGCGCCCATAACCTTCCCTAGTTGGAGGCACCAACCAAAGGCATGACAATAGACCGAATTAAGGCCGTCCCATACCGGCAAATGTGGTTGCACTTGGAAAAGTTTGATTTGGCGGCACTATGACTCGATCCCATCGATGACGGAGGGGTTTGGTTACTAAGTCATGTTATAATCTTCTCCATCATCAATCATCATACCAGCATTTCAACATGATGCAACAATGAGCATACATATAGGAAAGCTTTAACAAAACATCGAGCTTCTCAAGTGAACACTTACAGCAACATGACAATACCAAGTACTAACATATCCACGGTGCATTACCATCATCATAGCATTTTATAACAATGACATAAAAATAAAGTAGAGTAATGACATGGCATCATCAATAACAACATTCTAATTATCCTGGCAAGACTAGCATGAAAACACAAGCATGCATAATAAGCATAATAAAATAACTGTAGACGAAAACAAGAAGAAATAACTGTAAATACACACACACAAGGTGCAAGCAAAGTCAACATGCAAGTTCGGGGCTCATGATAAGATGTTGGCTTGCCTGGGGGCGACAAATACTCCGGGAAGAAGTGAGAAACGACCGCGGAAAAATTGCCGGAAACAGTTCTCTCTCGGAGGGGTCTGTTTATGGACAAGGGCAAATAGGTCATTTTCACATTGTCAACCCATAGTGAAAATAATGGAAACGAACGGGCTCGACGAGACGAAGACGTGGGCGTTGGATTTACCTCAAACGGAGTTACGGTTAAAAAGATACGGTCGTTTGAAACTCAGGGACTAATCTGTAAAAATTCTTCTACAAACGGGTCCCTGGTAGCTTTAAACCGAACGCGTCTTTTCCAGAATACGTCCTCGATCCAGGGACACGGCTTGGCGGCTGGGCGCTTCCACTTATCCACGTGGCGAGGACCGGTCAAAGCAGCAGCTGTGGGGCCGGGCTTCAGGGTCGCTGTCTGGTGGGGTCGCGGGGCCCGCCTGGCCAGGTCAGCGCCCACCTGGCCGGCTTTTTCTTCCTCCCGCGTGGGAGCGAGCAAGGCCGAGGGAGGAGATTGTCCCGACGAGGATAGCCGGCGACTCCGGCCACCTCGCGGGTCGTGCGACCTCCAAAAACGCGCAGGACGGAGAGGCGCATCTCGGGGTGGTGGTTGTTGCCGTCGACGAGCGTCGGACAGAGGGCAGCAGGGCTTGCGGCGGAGACGGGGTTCGGTCGTCAGTGGGGATGGAGCTACGATGGCTCCCGTGACGAGGAGAGGAGCTGGGAGGGTCGGAGCATGGCGGAGGCGCTGGTGGTGAGGAAACGACGAGGGGAGCGAGGCAGCGCCGGAATCAAGCAAGGCCCGAGGCGGCGGCCATGGCGATGGGAAGAGGCCAGAGAGGCTCCGGGCAAGGGGGAGAGCTGTGGGAGGGTTTGATGACTGCGAGGGGGCTCGGGAGCTGCTTAAATAGCCGTGGAGGGGCTCAAGGGAGAGGGGCGAGGAAGTGGCATGCGGCGGGCGACGTGTCGCGCGTCGGCAGGCGCGGCCAAGGCTCACGGGGACGCACGGGAAGGCGACGAGGAGGGCGCGGATGAGCGCCAGAGGCTCGCGGAGATGAGGGACGCTCGGAGACGAACGAAGGAAGAGTACAAGGGCGAGGAAGAAGACGGGATCATGGGCACGCACTGCTCGAGCTTTGGCACGGCTCGCCGGAGAAGAAAACGGAGGGGGAGCGGGGTCTAAGCGAACGGCGACGATGATGCGGAGCTGCTAGACATTAATGGCGAGGCCAGAGACGGTCGGAGCAGCGATACCGACGAGAACAGTGGCTAGACCATCGTTTTGGCTGGCTGCACGCGTGGTCACCACTGGCATGGCGCGCTCTGGGGTTTTTACTGTGGTCAAAACATGTCTAGCGCGTAGTCCCGCGAAGATGGATTGTTACTATGGTAAATGGATAGGCAGAGACTAAGTGAGCTGAGTAAAACAAGCTCCACAAGTTTGCTGTTGCAAACTTGGCAACTTGCTTGAGATAAAACTAGAGATGGTAAACGGTAGAATTGATGTCTAGGAGTCTCAGGGTAGCAAGGACTACGGTCCTGGGGGTTTTGAGGTCATTAGGACAATTATTTAGCGTAGTTGTTGTACAACTGCTAAAATATGTCCAGAAAGCAAATGATGATGAAGCACTCACTAGGAGTGTTGGATTGAGCTATAACTTGGCAAATCCTCCTGATTTGGTCATAGGTAGATGCTGTAAAAATATCAACCCAAATGGACTTTCCAAATTGGTACTTTCTTCAAAAGCATCCCTTTGGACCAGAAAATTGGGAAAATCCTAGGGAAATATTGGCTAAATAAAATTAGCCAAACTCTTGAGTAGATGCTTTTTATGGATACGAGAAGGCTTGGAATTATTTTCAGCCAAAATGGAGCAAGATAAAATATACTTGCTTCACAAACTGAAAATTTGGACAGAAATGAAGAATTGCTCCTATGCTCACATAACTCAATGAAATGAGCTGAATTTGGGTGAAAGCTAATGATTTAGGATACTTGAGAGGATGGCAAAGTTTCATCCCGTTTGGAAACTCTATGAAGGTACTTACTTCACAAAGTGACAATCTGGTCAGAAACTTTGAAAAATAGCACAGGGAGCTAGGATGATTGGATTGAGCTCTTCTTTGGTATCAGTATTAAACACCCTACGAATTTGCAGCTCAAATGGAATTAGGAATAAAGCACTTCCTTTGCAAAATTTCAGAGAAGGCAGAAACTTGCATTGGATCATGTGCTCAATTTTTGAACTGATGAACATGGGATAAGGATGGAACAAGTGATTATATAGCAAGGGCAAGCTCCACAATTTATGTGAGAATTTTATCTGCTAAAAAATAGTAATTCCTTTAGAAAGTGGCAGAAATGCAATATTGGTATTAAATAGGAAAAGGCAATTTTCCTTATTTAATTATGGCCAATATGATTTCCAGAGCTTGGGTTAGGCATAATTATCAACTCCACCAATTCACATGAATTTAGGAGATGTCTAGCTATGCCTTTGGATTTTATTCCTCAGAAAGGCAAGAATAGTAATAAATCATAACTCAAAAATATTGCATGGGACTTGGCAATATTTTTGCATATCCCAGGTTTAGATGGATAGAAGGGTCTCTAGGAACAGATGGGATGATCAACAGATCAAGCAAAATGATGGCTCCTTTGTAATCACAAAGGCCACATTCAAATTCCAAAAAATTGGAATTAGGGTTTGAGAGGGTTTAAGATGATTCAACTGAGGTCTTGCCCACTGAAAAAGACATGAGCAAGTGATGAAAGGTTGGAAATCACAAGAAATCTCAGAGTCATCCAATAAATTCAGGAGAAAGATTTTGAAAAATGAGTGCCAGGAAGAAATAACAGCACAAAAATTGATAACCCAATTTTGGGGCTGTGACACTTGGTTGGCTGAAGCTGTTCATATGGCACTTGGAGATTGTTGAATGTCTCGACGGACAAGATGTTGAGTCCAGCACCGCCATCGATGAGGGTCCTGGTGACTTGCACATTGCTGATGACTTGGGAGCAAAGCATCGGGAGGACTCCGGCCGTTGCTGCGCACTTGAGCTGATCCGCTGAGCTGAATGTGATAGCGCATGCTAACCACCTGAGAGGGCGCGTGGCCTCAAGCTTGGGGAGGACTGCATTCACCTCACGAGCAAACTGCTTGAAGATGCGCTCAGAGGCTGGGGCCTAAGCGCCGCCCAGGATGCAAGCGTTTGCGTGCGGCTCCTGGAAGCCCACAGCCCCCTCGTCCTGATGGTGGTCTTCATTCCTCCTTGGTGGTGGTGGCAGAGGAGGGAGGCCTGCGTTACCTTGAGGGAGGTCCTCAAGAGGCTGATCCATCCAACCTACCTCGCGAGGCTGGTCCTGCCAGCGGTCCTCGCGAGGTCGGTCACGCCACCCTCAACGAGGGCCACGGTCATCCCATCGTCCTCCACCTGTTCCTCCTCCTCGGCCATAGCCCCGGTCGTTGCGCTTGGGGCGTCGGCCGATACGCCCATCTCGCACGGCCTTGAGCTCTTGACATTCATTGGTGTTGTGGGTGTGGAGGTCGTGGTACACGCAGTACCGGCTTCCCTTGGATGACTCAGGCTGGTCCCTGCCTCGCTTGGTGTCTGGCTCTGCTGCGAGCACGACAGCTCCCTTACGCTTCGTGTCCTTGACCTTGGGCTTCTTCTCTTCTGGATCGGCAGCTGGAAGCTCGAGGAGGGAGAGGCGCCCTTCCTCAGCCCTGGCGCACTTGGTTACCAAGTTGAACAGCTCCAGGGATGTGCATAGTTTTTCATGGATTGCTAGCTCCTCTTTCATCTTGATGTCGTGCACGCCATCGGAGAAGGCGTAGATGATGGCCTCCTCAGTCACCCTGGGGATCTTGAGGCGGGCGTTGTTGAAGCGCTGGATGTACTTCTGCAGGGTCTCTCCTGGCTGTTGCTTGATGCGGCGTAGGTCACTCATGATCGGGGGCCGATCGCGAGTGCCTTGGAAGTTGGCGATGAAGCGAGTGCACATCTCGTCCCAGGAGGAGATCGTGCCAGGAGCGAGGTTCAGGAGCCAGGTGCGGGCACCGTCCTTGAGCGCCATGGGAAACCAATTTGCCATGACCTTTTCATCCCCGTTGGCGGCCTCGATGCCCAGCTCGTAGAGCTGGAGGAACTCCGCGGGGTCGACAGTACCGTCGTAGTGAGGGGGCAGGTCCGGCTTGAACTTGCCGGGCCATGCGACGCTACGCAGCTCGGCGGTGAAGGCGCGGCAGCCTGCACTGGCCACCAAAGCTCTCTATTGATGCGGGGCTTGCTCATGGGGATTCCCACGCACCGCTGCCTGGAGCAGCGCGGGGTCTTGACGTGGTGGCGCAGGGATGCGGTCATGGCGCACCGGTGTTGGGAGCACGCGATCACCTTCTTGGGGATGAGGGATTTCCTGGCAGCTCCTTTCTTGTCGTGCAGGCACCGGACGCGGTGGGTCTCGTCCTGGGGCCGCGCGCCTTGTAGCCAGGGCGCCTTCTTGGGAAGGAGGTGGTGGAGGCACCTCCTGATCCTCGCCTCCTGCGCAGGATGGAGGGCAAGGCAGCGAGAGGGACGGCGCAGGGGAGCCCACTGCGGCGCTGATGAGCTCGGTGATGTGAGCATCCGTGGGGGCGCGACGGGCGTGGGACGACGAACCGGCTGGAGTCAGCGACGGGGTGGCGGTGCGGCCTTCCCGCCACACCGAAGGATGTAGGGACGAGGCCTGTTTCTCGTTCCCCGCCGGGCCGGTGGTGGCATTGGCGGCAGGCGACGGGGAATGATGGGGGCGTCCGTCGACTGGCGCCGTCTGGGCGATGCGGGTGGCGAGAGCAGCCCGACGCTCAGCATGGGCTCGGCGAGCGTTAGACATGGACACGACGGAAGATAACACGCGACTAGCGGAAGAAAGATTCCGGCACACCCCTACCTGGCACGCCAAATGTCGGATTTCGGGTTTCGGCAGACCCTTGAGGTTCGAACTTTGGGGTGCGCATGAAGATCTTCCCCTACCAGCTCATGTCTCGAAGCCTCGCAAGGATCTAGGCTGGAAAGAATAACACACAAGGGACACGAGATTTATACTGGTTCAGGCCACCATTGTGGTGTAATACCCTACTCCAGTGTGTGGTGTGGTGGATTGCCTCAGGGGCTTATGATGAACAATACAAAGGGAGAACAGCCTCGCGAGGGGCTGTTCTTGAGCTGGTGCGATGAACTGCTTGGGTGAGTTCAGTCGCTTCTCTCTCTCTCTCTCTCTCTGACCAATCCGTTTTCTAGATGCCTCTACTCTGTGGTGGCTAGTCCTATTTATAGAGGGAGGCCCTGGGCCTCATCCCAAATAATGAGAGGGAAGGGCACTAACAATTGGCCATTTTGAAGGGGAACATCTAGTACACTTATCCTAACTAAAGTTGGTCTTCGGCTGCCAAACGCTCTGACGATGACTCTGTCCTGGGCTCCACGATGATCTCCGTCCTGCCGTTCTGCTGGTCTTGGTCTTGTGGCACCGAAACGGTAGCCTTTGCCTAATGCCTTGGCCTATGCTTTCCCCCTTTGCACCGAAGGGGAAACAAGGACACTACACAGGTCAGCGCCCGCCTGGTCTCGATCGTCATGGCTTGCATCACGGGCTCCTCACGAGGTACCCTGCCTTGATCTCTCCGCCTCCTCGCGAGCCTGCCTGATGAGGCTGCTCCTGAGGAAGCTTCCCGTCGTCCGCCCCGCGAGGCTTGGCCCCTCACGAGGGTCTTGATTTTGAGCTGATGAAGCTGGGCTGCACTGGGCCCCCACTTGAACCACGCTGCAGGCCGCAGGTAGGCAAGTCTGGGGACCCCCCGTTCCCAGAACGCCGACAGATTCTTCCTCCAAAAAATCCCAAATATTCCAAAATAATTCTTCATCTGTTTTTATCCTGTTTGGATTCCGTTTGATATTGGGTTTCTGCAAAACATAAAACATGCAACAAACAGGAACTGGCACTGGGCACTGGATCAATATGTTAGTCCCAAAAATATTATAAAAATTTACCAAAAGTATATGAAAGTTGAATAATATTGCTACCTCCCCTAAGGAGGATAGTCGGGGAGGGGAGTCTAAAGCCTCCTTCCCGCGCGGGAAGAAGAGGACCGCCTCCAAAGACTTGGAGACGGAGGTGCCCAAGTAGGAAAAAACGTCACTAGGGGGCCCTGCCCTAAGGGCGCCCTTACCGCGTCATGCCCGCTGATGGGCCAACCCTCAACCGAGCTGTGAGTTAATCGTTAATTCGTAGGTACTGCATTTCTCTGAGAACAATAACCAGGATTCATTTTTTGTAGTCCGGTTAGCAGCTCGTCTCAACAGAGTTCGTCTTCTGGGGATCTCCCTCCGTATATGATGGAGAGTGAGACCCCACCAACTTCTCCACCTCATGAGGCGGGCGACCCCGAGGTGTCGTCACGTAGGAGTCCGGACCTGCCGAAGCCAGCTACTCCTTCGGCCGCCCTGAGCCCGGAGCGGTCGGCTCCTACGGGGGGCGATGAGAAGGGTTCGGCATAGGTCGATGTCCGGCCGGACATACTGACGGGCCTTCTGGAACGAGCTGCACTCTCGGAGGATCACCGCTCATTAATGAGCACGGTGCTCAAGAAGATTTCATCCGCCACAAGCGGTTTGAATGAAGCATTTACGAGCCTTCTCAGAGGCTTCGAGGTATGTAATGAAAAATACATAATTTCTTGGCTGTGAGGCACGCGCTAGGTGTGCTCCATATGGATAGTAGCCGCAGAGACTCTGGTTGCCCGCCCTAGGTGGAAAACGGAGGATCGTATTGTGTAAGTAATGAACGCGCTGTATATGTGCGCAGGTGTCTAAGGATCCGGCAGCCGACCAGTCCGTTGAAGTTGCCGAACTAAGGAGGCAGATTGGAGCTATTGATGCCGATATCACGCTGGTGAATGAGCGGCTGAACGAGTCACAAGGTATGTGCTCTGCTTTCCTAAATATGTTTTATAGGAAAATTTGAGAGGGGCATGATATTAATGCGATATGCTTGGACTGCAGACGGTGCTGCTGCCGTGGAAGCCCTAAGGGCGGAACTTGCACATGCCAAGGAACAAGCTCGGGCTAGTAATGCGGCTGCCCTAAAGGCGACCGAAGATTTGAGAGCCGAACAGGCTGCTCATCGCCGAAGCGAGGACAAGATAGCCGAAATGGCTATAGAGTTGAAAAATGCCGCCGACCGGTATTAGCTCCTTAAAAAGGAGAATCAGGTTAATTCGGCTGATCTTAACAAGGCACTTAATGTAGTCAAGGAGATGCGGACCGAAATCAGGGATGTGCGGGAGGAGCTTCGACAGGCTGGGAAAATCGCGGCTGGGAGCCCCTACTTATTGCGGATGAAGTTTTTGGATCCGATGTATGCTCCCATGGATCATCGCTGGAGTCCTACAGACGCGTATGAGGACTTGGCAAAGAGTACAGCTAATGCGGCCAAGTTTTTCGAGGATCAAGGTGATAAAGAAGTGGAGAAGCTGTTCTGGTCGCAGTTCAATGCTCCCGCGCGCCCGTTGCCGTTGAGTGAAAAGATGGCTGCTATTGCGGAGCTTCATAAGCTGTCTGGGTTTACAATGCGGTCTGTAATAGACCATCTTTGGCTGAAGGGGCCTAAGCCGGACAATTACTTCAGTTTGGTGCAACAATTCCTCGGTGCCGTATCTCAGATCGATGCTATGAGGAGGTCGGCATGTATAGAGGGTGCACAGATGGCACTTGCCCGTGTTAAAGCATATTGGATCGATATGGAGGCCACCATCATTGCGACCCAGAATCCGGCGGGAGGCCAGGATCTGGCCGAGCACTACCTGGAGCAGGTAATAGAAGGTGCCCACTTAATAGAGGCGCAGTGCTTGAAGAATGTCTTGTTCGAGTGAAAAATCGTGTCATTCTAAAAACAATGTTATTTTGATTATGAGGCTGTATTTATACTTTGTGCCCGAAAGTATTATTGCGCCTCCGGTGCGGCCGTTTTTATGTATATGTATAATCTGAAAGTTAGCAGTCGTTGGCTTCAGCCCCCACGCATACAATGCGGGGGTGTTTGAGAAAAATATGCGTAATCACACGTGATCCAACGTCTTGGTCCGTTAAGGAGGTGATCGCACATCGAACTAGGCAACTAGACTATATAGCTATAACACTTTCACTTAGCCATAGGAGTTTGACGGTGGGGCTACTATATAGCCCCTGGTATCTTCGCGTGCATCCGAATACGGGCATGTGTGTACATGGCCGAAAAATGGTCCTTCGTTAATGCGGCGGAATCCTAAAGATTCCGATAAGTCTTCAAGTGGTTGAACAGTCTCTCGCTGTATCATGACAGTCAGTTTTCGGCTTTCTCTACAGAGGTGCTCATCCGGAATAACCAGGGCACAATCGCAGTAGTTCTCCTTTGGTTGCCTTAGCCGATAGGAACGGAACGTAAGGCGGCAAACCCAGGAGCCGTGCAAACCCAACATTTGACCCAAGACATGATTTGGAGCTGATGCATATAAGGCCAAACTCGTGACGCCGAACACTCCCGAAGGTATTTGATACGTCTCCAACATATCTATAATTTTTGATTGTTCCAAGCTATTATATTACCCCTTTTGGATGTTTATGGGCTTTATTTTACACATTTATATCATTTTTGGGACTAACCTACTAACCGGAGGCCCAGCCCATATTGCTGTTTTTTGTGCCTATTTCAGTATTTCGAAGAAAAGGAATATCAAACGGAGTCCAAACGGAATGAAACCTTCGGGAGCGTGATTTTTGGAACGAACGTGATCCGGAGAGCCTGGAGTGCAAGTCAAGAAGCTTCTGAGGTCCCCACGAGATAGGGGGCCACGCCCCCCCCGTAGGGCGCGCCCCATATCTCGTGAGCCCCTCTTGCGGCCACCGACGTACTTCTTCCTCCTATATATACCTACGTACCCCGAAAACATCCAGGAGCACCACGAAACACAATTTACACCGCCGTAACCTTCTGTATCCGCGAGATCTCATCTTGGAGCCTTCGCCGGCACTCTACGGAGCGGGAATCGACCACGAAGGGCTTCTACATCAACATCCTTGCCCCTCCGATGAGTTGTGAGTAGTTTACCACAGACCTACGGGTCCATAGTTATTAGCTAGATGGCTTCTTCTCTCTTTTTGGATCTCAATACAATGTTCTCCCCCTCTCTTGTGGAGATCTATTCAATGTAAACTCTTTTTGCAGTGTGTTTGTCGAGATCCGATGAATTGTGGGTTTATGGTCAAGTTTATCTATGAATAATATTTGAATCTTCTCTAAATTCTTTTATGTGTGATCGAGTTATCTTTGCAAGTCTCTTTGAATTATCAGTTTTGTTTGGCCTACTAGATTGATCTTTCTTGCCATGGGAGAAGTGCTTAGCTTTGGGTTCAGTCTTGCGGTGTCCTTACCCAGTGACAGAAAGGGTTGCAAGGCACGTATTGTATTGTTGCCATCGAGGATAACAAGATGGGGTTTATATCATATTGCATGAGTTTATCCCTCTACATCATGTCATCTTGCTTAATGCGTTACTCTGTTCTTATGAACTTAATACTCTAGATGCAGGCAGGAGTCGGTCGATGTGTGGAGTAATAGTAGTAGATGCAGGCAGGAGTCGGTCTACTTGTTATGGACGTGATGCCTATATACATGATCATGCCTAGATAATCTCATAACTATGCGCTTTTCTATCAATTGCTCGACAGTAATTTGTTCACCCACCATAATACTTATGCTATCTTGAGAGAAGCCTCTAGTGAAACCTATGCCCCCCGGGTCTCTCCCTTATCATATTTTCTTCCAATCTACTTTTATTGGCATCTTTACTTTTTGCATCTATATTACAAAATAACAAAAATATATTTATCTTATCATACTATCTTTATTAGATCTCAGTTTCGCAAGTGGCTGTGAAGGGATTGACAACCCCTTTATTGTGTTGGTTGTGAGTTCTCAGTTTGTTTGTGTAGGTGCGTGGGACTTTTGAGGAGCCTCCTACTGGATTGATACCTTGGTTCTCAAAACTGAGGGAAATACTTACACTACACTTTGCTGCATCACCCTCACCTCTTCGAGGAAAACCAACGCAAGCTCAAGACGTAGCAAGAAGGATTTCTGGCGCCGTTGCCGGGGAGGTCTTCGCTCAAGTCAAGACATACCAAGTACCCATCACAAACCCATCTCCCTCGCATTTACATTATTTGCCATTTGCCTCTCGTTTTCCTCTCCCCCACTTCACCCTTGCCATTTTATTCGCCCTCTCTTTCCCAATCTCCTCCTTTCTTTTTGCTTGCCGTTTTTCTGTTTGCTTGTGTGTTGGATTACTTGTTGCCATGGCGCAAGATAATACCAAATTGTGTGATTTCTCGAATACCAATAATAATGATTTCCTTAGTACTCCGATTGCTCCTCTTAATGATGTTGAGTCTTGTGAAATCAATACCTCTTTGCTGAATCTTGTTATGAAAGATCAATTCGCCGACCTTCCTAGTGAAGATGCCGCTACTCATCTAAACAATTTTGTTGATTTGTGTGATATGCAAAAGAAGAAAGATACGGATAACGATATTGTCAAATTAAAGTTATTTCCATTTTCACTTAGAGATCGTGCTAAAGTTTGGTTTTCGTCCTTGCCTAAAAATAGTATTGATTCTTGGAACAAGTGCAAAGATGCTTTTATCTCTAAGTATTTTCCTCCCGCTAAGATCATCACTCTTAGGAACAATATTATGAATTTTAAACAACTTGATCATGAGCATGTTTCCCAATCTTGGGAAAGAATGAAATTGATGCTTCACAATTGCCCAACTCATGGTTTGAATTTATGGATGATCATACAAAATTTTTATGCCGGTTTGAACTTTGCTTCTAGAAATCTCTTAGATTCGGCCGCGGGAGGCACGTTTATGGAAATCATGTTAGGAGATGCTACAAAATTGCTTGATAACATTATGGCTAATTATTCTCAATGGCACACTGAAAGATCTTCTAGTAAAAAAGTGCATGTTATAGAAGAAATCAATATTTTTAGTGGAAAGATGGATGAACTTATGAAGATGTTTGCTACTAAAAATATTCCTCTTGATCCTAATGATATGCCTTTGTCTTCCTTGATTGAGAATAATAATGAATCTATGGATGTGAATTTTGTTGGTAGGAATAGTTTTGGAAACAACGCTTATAGAGGAAATTTAATGCTAGACCGTTCCCTAGTAATTCCTCTAATAATTATGGAAATTCCTACAATAATTCTTATGGTAATTTTAATAAGATGCCCTCTGATTTTGAGAATAGTGTGAAAGAATTTATGATTTCTCAAAAGAATTTTAATGCTTTGCTTGAATAAAAATTGCTCAAAGTTGATGATTTGGCTAGGAACGTTGATAGACTTTCGCTTGATGTTAATTTTCTTATACTTGGATCTTCTTCTCCTAAGCATGACATCAATGAGTCTCTCAAAGTAATGAGAATTTCCATTGACGAGTGCAAGGAAAGAACCGCTAGATTGCGTGCTAAAAAAGAAAGCTTGATAAAAGAGTGTTCTTCTAGTTTCCGTGAAAATAATGATGAGGATCTTAAAGTTAGTGATGCGTCTCCGATTAGATCTATGTTTTCCAATATGAATTTTGATGATTATGGGAGTGATGATGAATCAACTTTGCCTAGAAGGCGTCCCAAAAATTCGGAGTCTTTAGATCTTAATGCTAAATTTGGTAAAAGTGAGATTGGAGAATCCTCAACTTCCAATAATATTGAACCTACTATCTCGGATTTCAAGGAATTTGATTATGATAATTGTTCTTTAAAAGTTTGTATTTCCTTGTTGCAATCCGTTGTTAATTCCCCTCATGCTTATAGTCAAAACAAAGCTTTTACCAAACATATCGTTGATGCCTTGATGCAATCTTATGATGAAAAACTTAATTTGGAAGTTTCTATACCTAGAAAACTTAATGATTAGTGGGAACCTACTATAAAGATTAGAATTAAAGATTATGAGTGTTTTTCTTTGTTTGATTTGGGTGCTAGTGTTTCCACGATTCCGAAAACTTTATGTGATATTCTAGGTTTCCATGATCTTGCTGATTGCTCTTTAAATTGCACCTTGCAGATTCCACCATTAAAAAGCCTATGGGAAGGATCAATGATGTTATTATTGTTGCAAATAGAAATTTCGTGCCCGTAGATTTTATCATTCTTGATATAGATTGAAATATTTCTTGCCCTATTATTCTTGGTAGACCTTTCCTTAGAACGATTGGTGCGATTATTGATATGAAGGAAGGGAACATTAGATTCCAATTTCCCTTAAAGAAAGGCATGGAGCACTTTCCAAGAAAGAAAGTCAAATTACCTTATGAATATATCATGCATGCTACTTATGAATTTAGTGCCAAAGATGGACTCGTTAGATCTATCTTTGCTTTTATGCCTAGCTAGGGGCGTTAAACGATAGCGCTAGTTGGGAGGCAACCCAATTTTCTTTATGTTTTTTGTTTTTGCTCCAGTTTAGTAATAAATCTTGCATCTACCTTCTGTTTATATGTGTTTTTATCTTTTAGTTAGTGTTTGTGCCAAGTAGAACCTATAGGATAACCTACGATGATAGTTGATTTGATTCTGCTGAAAAACAGAAACTTTGCGCGCACGAATATAATTTTGTTAAATCACAGGAACGTGATTTTGCGTTGATTCTTTTTCCTTCTGTTCAATAAACAAATTTTCCAGGACTTACTATTTTGGTAGGTGTTTTAGAGTTCCAGAAGTTTGCGTTAGTTACAGATTGCTACAGACTGTTCTGTTTTTG
Source organism: Triticum timopheevii (assembly GCA_963921465.1). Lineage (NCBI taxonomy): Eukaryota > Viridiplantae > Streptophyta > Magnoliopsida > Poales > Poaceae > Triticum > Triticum timopheevii. The sequence continues at coordinate 235,846,886 of OY997266.1, read as the reverse complement.
ACAGATTCTGTTTTTCGTGTGTTGTTTGCTTATTTCAATGCATCTATGGCTAGTAATTCAGTCTATGAACCATAAAGAAGTAGGAATATAGTAGCTTTAACACCAAATTAAATAAACAATGTGTTCATTGCATTACCCTATGTGGTGGTTTTGTTTTCTTTCACTAACGGAGCTTATAAGATTTCCTGTTGAGTTTTGTGTTGTGAAGTTTTCAAGTTTTGGGTAAAGCTTTTATGGAATATGGAATAAAGGGTGGAAAGAGCCCTGTTGAGTTTTGTGTTGTGAAGTTTTCAAGTTTTGGGTAAAGCTTTTATGGACTATGGAATAAAGGGTGGAAAGAGCCTAAGATTGGGGATGCCCATGGCACCACAAGATATTCAAGAATAGCCAAAAGCCTAAGCTTGGGGATGCCCCGGGAAGGCATCCCCTCTTTCGTCTTCGTTCATCGGTAACTTTACTTGGAGCTATATTTTTATTCGCCACATGATATGTGTTTTGCTTGGAGCGTCGTGTATTATATTAGTCTTTTCTTTTTAGTTTACCACAATCATCCTTGCTGTACACACCTTTTGGGAGAAACCTATTTGATTAGAATTTGCTAGAATACTCTATGTGCTTCACTTATATCTTTTGAGCTTGATAGTTTTTGCTCTAGTGCTTTACTTATATCTTTTAGAGCATGGTGGTGTCTTAATTTTGAAGAAATATCTAGTATCTCATGCTTCACTTATATTATTTTGAGAGTCTTTTAGAACAGCATGGTATTTGCTATGATCTTAAAGTTGGTCCCAGAATGATGAGCATCCAAGTTGGGTATAAGAAAAACTATCATAGGAAGTGAATTGGATGCTATGATCAATTTGATACTTGATAATTGTTTTGAGATATGGAGGTAGTGATATTAAAGTCATGCTAGTTGGGTGATTATGAATTTAAAGAATGCTTGTGTTGAAGTTAGCAAGTCCCGTAGCATGCACGTATGGTTAAAGTTGTGTAACAAATTTGAAGCATGAAGTGTACCTGGCTTGTGCATCCTTATGAGTGGCGGTCGGGGACGAGCGATGGTCTTTTCCTACCAATCTATCCCCCTAGGAGCATGCACGTAGTACTTGGTTTTTGATGACTTCTAAATTTTTGCAATAAGTATATGAGTTCTTTTGACTAATGTTGAGTCCATGGATTATACACACTTTTACATTTCCGCCTTTGCTAGCCTCTTCGGTACCGTGCATTGCCCTTTCTCACCTTGTGAGTTGGTGCAAACTTCACCGGTGCATCCAAACCCCGTGATACGATACGCTCTATCACACATAAACCTCCTTATATCTTCCTCAAAACAGCCACCATACCTACCTATTATGGCATTTCCATAGCCATTCCGAGATATATTGCCATGCAACTTTCCACCATTCCGCTCATCATCTTCATGACATACTTTACTTTCGTCATATTGCCATTGCATGATCATGTAGTTGACATCGTATTTGTGGCAAAGCCACCATGCATTATTTTTCATACATGTCACTCTTGATTCATTGCACCATCCTGGTACACCGCCGGAGGCATTCATATAGAGTCATATCTTGTTCTAGTTTCGAGTTGTAATCCTTATGTTGTAATCAATAGAAGTGTGATGATCATCATTATTAGAACAATGCCCAAAGAAAAAAAAGGAAGAAAAAAATAAAGGCCAAAAGAAAAAAAAGGCCCAAAAAAAAAGAAAAAGAAAGAAAAAAAATAAAAAAAATAAAAAGGGCAATGTTACTATCTCTTTTTCCACACTTGTGCTTCAAAGTAGCACCTTATTGTTCATGTAGTGAGTCTCATATATTGTGCTTCAAAGTAGCACCATGTTTTTCATATAGTGAGTCTCATAAGTTTTCTTTTTCATACTAGTGGGAATTTTTCATTATAGAACTTGGCTTGTATATTCCTACGATGGGTTTCCTCAAATTCCCTAGGTCTTCGTGAGCAAGCAAGTTGGATGCACACCCACTAGTTTTCTTTTGTTGAGCATTCATTTATAGCTCTAGTGCATCCGTTGCATGGCAATCCCTACTCCTCATGTTGACATCAATTGATGGGCATCTCCATAGCCCGTTGATTATCCTCGTCAATGTGAGACTTTTTCTTTTTTTGTCTTCTCCACACAATCCCCATCATCATATTCTATTCCACCCATAGTGCTATATCCATGGCTCACGCTCATGTATTGCGTGAAGGTTGAAAAAGTTTGAGATTATTTAAGTATGAAACAATTGTTTGGCTTGTCATCGGGGGTATAGAAGTTGGGAACATCTTTGTGTGACGAAACTGAAGCATAGCCTAACTATATGATTTTGTAGGGATGAACTTTCTTTTGCCATGCTATTTTGAGAAGACATGATTACTTTGATTAGTAGGCTTGAAGTGTTACTATTTCTTTTATCAATATGAACTTTTATTTTGTATTCATTTGGATCTGAACATTCATGCCACAATAAAGAAAATTACATTATGAATTATGCTAGGTAGCATTCCACATCAAAAATTCTCTTTTTATCATTTACCTACTCGAGGACGAGCAGGAATTAAGCTCGGGGATGCTTGATACGTATCCAACGTATCTATAATTTTTGATTGTTCCATGCTATTATATTACCCCTTTTGGATGTTTATGGGCTTTAGTTTACACATTTATATCATTTTTGGGACTAACCTACTAATCGGAGGCCCAGCCCATATTGCTGTTTTTTCTGCCTATTTCAGTATTTCAAAGAAAAGGAATATCAAACGGAGTCCAAACGAAATGAAACCTTCGGGAGCGTGATTTTTGGAACGAACGTGATCCAGAGAGCTTGGAGTGCAAGTCAAGAAGCTTCCGAGGGCCCCACGAGATAGGGGCCGCCCCCCTGTAGGGCGCGCCCCCCTGTCTCGTGGGCCCCTCGGGCAGCCACCGACGTACTTCTTCCTCCTATATATACCTACGTACCCCGAAAACATCCAGGAGCACGACGAAACACAATTTCCACCACCATAACCTTCTGTATCCGCGAGATCTCGTCTTGGAGCCTTCGCCGGCACTCTGCGGGAGGGAGAATCGACCACGGAGGGCTTCCACATCAACATCCTTGCCCCTCCGATGAGTTGTGAGTAGTTTACCATAGACCTGTCCATAGTTATTAGCTAGATGGCTTGTTCTCTCTTTTTGGATCTCAATACAATGTTCTCCCCCTCTCTTGTGGAGATCTATTCGATGTAAACTCTTTTTGCGGTGTGTTTGTCGAGATCCGATGAATTGTGGGTTTATGATCAAGTTTATCTATGAATAATATTTGAATCTTCTCCGAATTCTTTTATGTATGATTGAGTTATCTTTGCAAGTCTCTTCGAATTATCAGTTTGGTTTGGCCTACTAGATTGATCTTTCTTGCCATGGGAGAAGTGCTTAGCTTTGGGTTCAGTCTTGCGGTGTCCTTACCCAGTGATAGAAAGGGTTGCAAGGCACGTATTGTATTGTTGCCATCGAGGATAACAAGATGGGGTTTATATCATATTGCATGAGTTTATCCCTCTACATCATGTCATCTTGCTTAATGCGTTACTCTGTTCTTATGAACTTAATACTCTAGATGCAGGCAGGAGTCGGTCGATGTGTGGAGTAATAGTAGTAGATGCAGGCAGGAGTCGGTCTACTTGTTATGGACGTGATGCCTATATACATGATCATTCCTAGATAATCTCATAACCATGCGCTTTTCTATCAATTGCTCGATAGTAATTTGTTCACCCACCGTAATACTTATGCTATCTTGAGAGAAGCCTCTAGTGAAACCTATGGCCCCCGGGTCTCTCTCTTATCATATTTGCTTTCAATCTACTTTTATTTGCATCTTTACTTTTTTGCATCTATATTACAAAATACCTAAACTATATTTATCTTATCATATTATCTTTATTGGATCTCACTTTCGCAAGTGGCCGTGAAGGGATTGACAACCCCTTTATTGCGTTGGTTGCGAGTTCTCAGTTTGTTTGTTTAGGTGCGTGGGAGTTTTGAGGAGCCTCCTACTGGATTGATACCTTGGTTCTCAAAACCGAGGGAAATACTTACGCTACACTTTGCTGCATCACCCTCTCCTCTTCGAGGAAAACCAACGCAAGCTCAAGACGTAGCAGTATTCGGACTTTATAACATAAAATGGGATGAAGAGTGCCCTTTCTTTATGATCCCTATAGTTCCAGGTACGTGCATTAATCTGTCGTGGCGAAATGCCAATAACGGCAGCAACCTCTATGGGTATAGTACCCATGGGATATGAAAACAACTAGAGACAATAAAAAGGTTTACACAACGGCTTAATCTAGAGAAACCTGTGAGCGGGGCCCAGCTGCACGTCTGCGCCTTTGTCTCCGTTGTGCCGTTTCCTGGAAGGGTATCGCATGAATTGTGTCTATAAAAGAAAAACTCGTGTAGAAGAGTATAACGTAAGCGTGTGGTGGATAGTAAAAATGTAAGACATTGTCCTGCTAATAAGGTCAAGCCAAGAGTGGGGCTGTATTAAATATCTAAAGCCCCTGGTGTCCTCTATTGGATTACGTACGTGGCGCCCTGGACCAGTTTTATCCGGGCTGCTGGACTCGTCTAACCATGTCCATGGTCTTAACGACCAGTCATGTTTCCTTTACGGGCCAACCAACTATTCTCACCCGCGCAAAAGCGGGTCATAAGGCTTGTTAAGGCTGCCATTGTCCTTGGCTTTTCTTGGCCGAGGTGTCTGGCAAGCCACTCGTCTTGGATGCTGTGTTTGAAGGCTGCTAAGGCTTCGGCATCTGGACAATCGACAATTTGATTCTTCTTAGTGAGGAATCTGTTCCAAAGCTTGCGGGCAGACTCTCCGGGCTGTTGGATTATGTGACTTAAATCGTCCGCATCCGGAGGCCGGACATAAGTCCCTTGAAAATTGGCCCTGAAAGCGTCCTCGAGTTCCTCCCAACTTCCAATTGAATTTTCGAGGAGGCTTTTCAACCAGTGTCGAGCTGGTCCCTTCAGCTTGAGGGGAAGGTATTTGATGGCGTGGAGGTGATCCCCATGAGCCATGTGTATATGCAGGATAAAATCCTCGATCCAGACCCCTGGGTCTGTCGTTCCATCGTATTCCTCTATCTTCACAAGTTTAAAACCCTGTGGAAATTCATGGTCCAGTACCTCTTTGGTGAAGCACAGGGGGTGAGCAGCCCCTCTGTATCTGGATGTGCTGTGGCATGCCATCGGCTGTTGTTGTGTCCGGTGTTTATTCTGGACTGGTATCCGATCGGTATGATCGTTTTGGTGACCATAGTCCCGCGCCGGGGTGTGTCCTTTAGATCCGTAGATGGACCTAGCCGCGCCGGCTTATTATCCAGGAGCTCTCATAAATCATGTTCGGCGTCGGTAGCTGCTCTGTTGCGGTTATGAAGTGGTTTGTCTGGCCTCCTGGTCGTGTTGTCATTTGGTGGAATGGACTCGTCGTCGAATTCTGGTAGCAGCTTGCGTTTTGGATAGCTCTTTGTATGGTGATCGTCACCGTACTTTTCTTCAGTGTCTAGCACTTTATTCCATCTGCGATTGAGCGTTTCCTAAGCGGCCTTTAGCCGTTGCTTCTGCTTCTTTAGACTTCTCGCAGTGGCCATAAGCCTTCTGTGGAGGTTATCTTGTTCCACGCATGTTTTCGGGATGATGAATGCATTGTCATCCGGACTGTGTTCTTGTCCTAGGGCGGTTTGGTGAACTCGTCCCTTGGGATCATTGTGATCGAGCGTATGCTCCGAACTGTGTTCGGCGTGACCTGGCTCATCCTGCTCCAACGCTGGGTCCATATGGTCATTGTTGCCTTCGGAGTTGACTGGGGTGTCTATCTTTCTGGCGCTCTTGTCGCTATTTTTACTGTTGCTGGACTTGGAGCGGCGTCTGCGCCATCGTTTTGGCTTTTGCCCGGGGGTTTTATCTTCCGGATTGTCACCGTCGTCCTTCTTGGGCGTATCCACCATGTATATATTGTATGACGAGGTGGTAGTCCAGCGCCCCAGTGATTCTAAATCTTCTCCTGTGTCATCGTCCATATCGTCGATGTCTGATACATCGTCGACAGTGGCAATGAAGTGGGTGGTGGGTGGGCAACGAGTTCCTTCGTCGCCTGCTTCCCACTCAAGCCGGACATAGTTCGGCCAAGAGTCCCTTGACAAAGCGAGAGATTTTAGCGAGTTCAGCACGTCGCCAAAGGGCAATTGCTGGAAGATATACGCAGCGGTGAACTCCATTACAGGAGCCCAACTAGGTTCGGCGGGCTCAGGAGAGCGCGGACTGGAACCTACAGCCGGATATGAGTCCGGGGGTCCAGTGTCACAGGCTTCTTTAGGGGTGAGGCCTATGTTCGGCTCTAACGCCGATGAGTGTGTGGCCTGCGGGACGGGGTCCATCCACCCATCCTTCGGCAACACAATCTGCTCCGGATTTAGGTTCGGGGCTACTGCGGGGGTGATATCCCGAGAATTGCCCGACAGAAGGTCTAATCTGTGCTCATCGTGACTGTCCAGCGCTCCTGGCGCAGGCCCGAGCCCGTCGAAGACCAAGTCTCTGCAGATATCGGCCGTGTAGTTCAGGTTTCCGAACCTGACCTGGTGGACAGGGGCGTAGCTGTCGATCTGCTCTAGATGGCCAAGCGAATTGGCCCGCAGCGCGAAGCCGCCGAACACGAAGATCTCTCCGGGGAGAAAAGTCTCACCCTGGACCACATTGTTGTTGATGATTGAAGGAGCCATCAGGCCTTGCAGCAACGACACAGAGGAACTCTCAATGAAAGCACCAATGTCGGTGTCAAAACCGATGGATCTCGGGTAGGGGGTCCCGATCTGTGCGTCTTAGGCTAATGGTAACAGGAGGCAAGGAACACAATGTTTACCCAGGTTCTGGCCCTCTTGATGGAGGTAAAACCCTACTTCCTGCTTGATTGATATTGATGATATGAGTAGTACAAGAGTAGATCTACCACGAGATCGTAGAGGCTAAACCCTAGAAGCTAGCCTATGATGATTATGATTATGATCGTCCCTCTAAGGGCCAAACCCTCCGGTTTATATAGACACCGGAGGGGGCTAGGGTTTACATGGAGTCGGTTACAAGGGAGAAAATATAATATCCGGATCGCCAAGCTTGTCTTCAACGCAAAAGAGAGTCCCATCCGGACACGGGACGGAGTCTTGAGTTTTGTATCTTCACGCTCCAACAGTCCGGACAAAGTGTACAGTCTGGCCGTCCGGATACCCCCTAATCCAGGACTCCCTCAGTCGTCGTTGAGGTTTGGTGGTGCAAAAGAACTCGGTGCAGTGTTGATACGTGCTGATGTCGGCGGTGGTGAAGTAGCATCATCGGCTTCATCAATAACTCTGGCATTTACTGCGGCTGCGGACGAAGAGTACTCTGAATCTTGAAGAGACGGGGTTCGACGTAAACCAACATTCCTGGGAGGAGTGGAGTCAAACGTGAATCTTTCGTTGAAGCCATCGTCTTGAAGATCAGCTTCAGCACTGAGCAGTGTCAAACCCTTCCAAGTCCTCCGACAGGTTTCGTGACAGACAAAGGCGTTCTTGGTGGCAAGATTGCGAATGCGATTGATATCCACCAAGAGGCTTTGCATTTGTCGCTGCTGCCAGTAATGATGCTTATCCTGCTTCTGATGCAAAGCCACAAGAAGTTCATAGTCATTGAGCACACGGGATCATTTGCGAGTTCTTGGAGCAATGGTGCTTTCTGTGTCTTCAATACGTGCACGACGAGTGTTGCCGGCCAGTGGATAAACACGAGAAGCAACCTGAACACCTTCAACATGCTGGTAAAAGCTCTGACGATCTATATTGTGAAGATATAGTGCTTCCTTGGCAGGCTCCGGATAAATGGCTTCATTGGACATATCAACCACTGGTAAAAATATGAGATGGTTACGAGCAGAGGGCTGATAGTCAATTGCAGAATGGAGCTTGATCAGACGCATGATCCAAGGAGCATAGAACTTCAGACCAAAAATGTCAGACCTAGATGCAGCAAACTGATGAATGAAGAAATCTTGAGTGTTGAAGCTTTTGCCATTGAGTATGTAGAAAACCAATGTCTTCATTGCACCTTCAAGCTTTGCTGAGGAGGAATGCCCCTTGATTGGCCATAGAGTTTGCCGAATGATATGATAGATAGTGCGGGGTAGATACTCTAGGTCTTCAACAAGGAATTCCTTGGGATACTCAGCATCCGGGGGCAGTGGCTTCATCATACTGAGCATCTGGCTCATGTTGGGCTCAGGCTTCTGAAAGATACTCTCCAATGCATCGCGGTGAAGCTGACAACCAGGTTCATACAGTTTGCCTGGAGTGGAGAGTCCGGTAAGATCAATGAGATCAAAGGCTTTGGCTTCATGATGAACGTTGCCCGTCATCCACTCAGGGACCCATGTCGTTGTATCCCTATTGTAGCCGCGAATGTGGAGGGTTGCATAGAATTGCAGGAGAAGCTCTTCATTCCAATGTTCCTTGTCAGTGACAAACTCCAGAAGACCAGCATCACGAAAGCAGTCTAGGGCTTCTTCAAGGCAGGGCAGACCAGCAATGGCTTCAGTGCCCAGACGCATATGAGGAAATATGCGCTCTTGATTGTATAGAATGCAGGAGTAGTAGCTGCGCTGCTGGTAGCTCCATAACCAAACTAATGAGATTCTTGGCTTGGAATATGGGTTCTTGCCAGAATCGAAGAAAGTGTTGTGTGCAATGAAGCTGTTGACATTGAATGAGCCTGGTGCCGATGCAGTACCTGAGAACCGTGGTAGCCTTGGTTTTGTCTTGTGAACCTGAGGCCTGTGCTCCACATGATAGTCAAACTGAGGACTAGGAGCATGCGGACGAATCAGAATTGGCCATCTAACAGGAACAAGCTCGCCTTGGTAGAATGCATGCTCAATTGTGTGGGGCCTTGGAGGCGGAACATGAGCAGTGGCATTTGCAGAGGCTTCAGGCTGCACATTCGGTGCAGGTGCAACATTGGCTTCATTCACATTGTCAACTTGAGGCGCCACATTGTCTTCAGTCATGACAACGTCATTGGTTTCAGTGACGATGTTGGTGGCAGCCTCAGTATTCTCAACCTCCACTTGAGGAGCTGGCGGGTCGGGAACAAATACGTTCTCCTCGAGAACAACTTCTTGGGTGGTAGGGGGAGTAACAACAAGCTCTCCGACACGGCGCACAATTATCGTGGCTCTCCGAAGTCAAATTCCGCATTAATGTATTCACACATAGAGTGTATGTCTTCATTGATTGAAGATATACATTACTTCGTGTGTTGCACATCTAAGTCATCAAAATGCATAAGTGTTAGGATGTGTGCCCATTCACAGGACATTTGAGGATTCCAAGATATTTAGCTCACACCGCAACTTGCAAAACCTTTTCTCATCCAAGGGCTTTGTGAAGATATCAGCCAAATGTTCTTCTGTCTTGACGTGAATGATATCAATATCTTCCTTCATAACATGATCTCTGAGAAAGTGATGACGAATTTCAATGTGCTTTGTCTTCGAGTGCTGAACTGGGTTGTTTGCAATCTTGATAGCACTCTCATTATCACAGTAAAGAGGAACATTCTTCAGATGGATTCCATAGTCCTTGAGAGTTTGCTTCATCCAGAGAACTTGAGCACAACAAGATCTAGCATCAATGTATCCAGATTCAGCAGTAGAGAGAGATACACAGTTCTGCTTCTTTGAAGACCAACAGACAAGAGATCGTCCCAGAAAGTGACATGTGCCTGATGTGGACTTGCGATCAACCTTGTCACCAGCATAATTAGCATCTGTGAATCCAACTAGATCAAACTCTGAGCCCTTTGGATACCATAATCCTAGTGATGGGGTGTAAGCCAAATATCGAAGAATTCTCTTCACAGCTAAGTGATGCAATTCCTTTGGTGCCACTTGGAATCGTGCACATGCAAACACTAAGCATTATATCTGGCCTAGATGCACATAATTAAAGCAAAGAACCAATCATGGTGCGATATACCTTTTGATCGAACTCTTTACCATTGTCGTCGGGACCCAGATGACTTTTGGTTGGCATTGGCGTCGTGTATCCTTTGCAATCTTGCATTCCAAACTTCTTCAGGCAATCTTTGAGATATTTTTCTTATGATATGAAGATGCCGTTGCGTTGCTGACGGATTTGAAAACCCAGAAAGAACTTCAGCTCGCCCATCATGGACATTTTATATTGCTCTTGCATCATGTGACCAAATTCATCACTGTATTTCTTGTTGGTGCATCCGAAGATAATGTCATCCACATAGATTTGACACACAAATAGTTCACCATCATATGTCTTTGTGAAGAGTGTAGGATCTAGTGAACCAGGTTTGAAGCCTTTGCTCTTCAGAAAGTCTTTAAGCGTGTCATACCAAGCTCGAGGGGCTTGTTTGAGGCCATATAGTGGCTTGTTGAGCTTGTATACCATATCATGATGTTTTGGATCTTCAAAGCCTGGAGGTTGTGCGACATATACTTCTTCTTCTATCTTTCCATTGAGAAAATCACTTTTCACATCCATTTGATACAGAAGAATGTTGTGATGATTTGCATAGGCTAGCAGTATGCGAATCGCTTCAAGTCTTGCCACCGGAGCAAATGTTTCATCGAAGTCAATTCCTTCCACTTGAGTGTAACCTTGCGCAACGAGACGAGCCTTGTTTTTGACCACTTGACCATGCTCATCTTGCTTGTTGCGATATATCCATTTGGTGCCAATGATATTGTGCTTCTGAGGATCAGGACGCTTGGCCAATTCCCACACATTATTCAACTCGAATTGTTGAAGCTCTTCTTGCATAGCTTGAATCCATTCGGGTTCCATGAAGGCTTCATCAACTTTCTTGGGTTTAGAGATTGAGACAAATGCAAAATGTCCACAGAAGTTGGTCAGCTGTGTTGCTCTTTGGGTTGCTTTAGAATGAGTGAGTGACCAGGTGCATTCAATCTGTCAATTATCTTCTCAACATGAACTTCATTTGCAACTCGAGGATGAGCAGGACGAAGATTTTGCTCATGCTGATCAATGTCATCATTTGGGGGATTGTCTTCAGGCTGAGCATTGTCTTCAGGTTGATTAGGTGTAGAAATGACAAGTTCCTCTTCAGATTGATTCTCAGAGGGTATGATATCTCCAATTCCCAGCTGCTTGATGGATTCACTTGGAGGTACTTCATCTAGCACTTCCACAGTTTCAACCACTTTATAGTGAAAGAGGTTGAAGACTCTGTAGGAGTGCGAATCCTTTCCATAACCAAGCATAAAACCTTCATGTGCTTTCGGTGCAAATTTTGAAGTGTGATGTGGATCCTTGATCCAGCACCTAGCTCCAAATACTCTGAAGTAGCTTACATTTGGCTTCTTACCAGTTAGGAGCTCATAGGATGTTTTCTTCAGAAGCTTGTGAAGATAAACGCGGTTGATGATGTGGCAAGCAGTGTCAATGGCTTCCGGCCAGAACTTCCGTGGAGTCTTGTACTCATCAAGCATCGTTCGGGCCATCTCAATGAGAGTCCTGTTCTTGCGCTCGGCGATGCCATCCTGCTGAGGTGTATAAGGAGAAGAGAACTCATGTGTGATACCAAGTGTATCCAGGTAGAGGTCGAGTCCGGTGTTCTTGAACTCAGTGCCATTGTCGCTTATGATGTGCTTGATCTTGATGCCATAGTTCGTCATGGCACGATTGGCAAATCGTCTGAAGACATACTGCACTTCAGTCTTGTAGAGAATTATGTGCACCCAAGTATATCTAGAGTAATCATCAACAATTATGAAGCCATGGAGGCAAGCAGTAGCATTGAGAGTAGAGTAGTGAGTAGGGCCGAATAGATCCATGTGAAGCAGCTCGAAGGGTTGAGATGTAGTCATGATTGTGACACCCCAAAATTTTAACCTTGTTTTCTTAATTGAAATTTTGCCATGAAACTTAAACTTTTAATTTCTGGAATTTCTTTTGATTTCAGAACCATTCTTCTCTTGGTTATTATGGAGTTTTTACCCCAAGTGAAAACTTTCCAAATGTTTTGTTTGACTTGTGTACCCTCTCAAGAATTTTTTTTTCTTTTTATCAGAGGAATTAATTATATAATAATTTTCCTGATCTTTATTTCTTTAAAAATGGTCTCCCATGGTTTTAGGGTACCATTTGAACTACAACCCTTTGATAAATTTATTTAAAATTCCAACCAAAATTTGGAGATGTCATGCGGTGTTTTTAAATCACTTTTATGCAAAAATATCTTCTGATTCATTAGAGATTTTGAGCTCTACACCATATTTTCAAATCTGGTCCAGTGGGCAAATTTGCACTACAGCCTATTTAAATATTTCTTTAAAGCCTCCACCAAAATTATGGGATGTCAGTGGTAGCATGCAATTAAACTTTATGCAAAAACCTAGTGATGTTCTTTGGAAAAATTGAGTGAATCAACCTCCTTTTCATTCAGGTCCAGCCTTGTGATTTCTACTGCAACCCTAATTATTTTTGCCCTAGTGACCTTGTGCTTTCTCCTGCTTGTAGTCCACCATACAAAACCCCTAAGTCCAGGAGCATGCACCCATTGGGACATTTTTGGTTCATGTAATGATGCCATTTACCCCCTGTCCAGAAGTGAAGTTTTGCAAAACTTGCACTAACAAGTTTCTACATTTGGCAAACTAACCTCACTACCCTCTCATTCATCTAAAGAGACCCCACTCTGGAAGATTTGACCACCCCAAGTACTGCCTAGATGCCTCTGGCATTTTGTCAAACACCCTGTGTGCATAGACAGATTTGGCATGGTTGAAGGTTTTGTGTTGTGAACTTCCCCCTTGTCCAAACCAAGTTGTCTAGTAGCCTTCTAACTGTCTCTAACCTAGGCCTGTAGATTTGCATTGGCTCTCTAGCAATTTTGGTCGCCCTGGAATTTCGTCGAATGAGTGCCATGCGTGCCGAGAGCGCGAGCAGAGCGCATGTTTTGCACGTGCTCGTGTTCGAGCCAGCACGCCCCCTGGATAAGTTTCCCCGAGCTCATCCTAATCCTCTCCCTCTCGCCGCATCACGCCAGAAGCCCCGACCGCCCCCTCGCCCCCTGCAGCATCGCCACAGCAAGCCTCTTGGCGGCGCGCCTGCGGACGCGTCCGCCCCTGCCATGGGCGGCACCGCCCAAACCACCGTAGCGCGCCAGCTCGCCTCCTTAGATAGTGGAGCATTCGTCGTTAGCCCCTGAAGCTAGCCAGCCACCGCCACATCGCCCTGCAGCATAGTAGGGCGGTCCACCGATGAGCTTATCCACGGCCGCTGCGAACCGACATGGATGTGCTATAAAAGGAGGGCCCCGAGCTCCTCCGAGAACACAGGCGGCCTCACACCATCCTCCTAGTGCCCCCGTTGCCATCAATTGAAGAGGAAAAGGCCGTCTTCACCCTCTCCGGTCAGCTCGGCCGCCGCCTCCTCCCGGTTCACCCCGGCGCCACCAGGGCCTCCCCCACCTTTCCATCACCACCACTCGACTCCTCTTTGTCTTGCGGAGCCGCCCAGACCCCCAGCTACAATGGAGCATCACCCTAGCCCGAGCCCCCAAATCCACCGAAACCTTCCCTCCGCCGCAGAGCTCGCCGCCGGCGATTCCCCCCACCCCTCCACAACTTGAAGGCAAGCATTCTGAACCCTGGCATAATATTATGTGGGTTATTTGTACGGATACAACACCACCTCGACACGGAGTAGCCGTTATTTCATGTGATGATACGTTTCCTCTCATGAGTGCATAGTGATGAATGCATGATACTAAAGTTAGATATGTTGTGATAATAATCACCCTCGAATGCCTTCCATGCATACCGGAAGGAATTCGGGAAAGCCTCTGTCTTGGGTAGACACGGTCTTGTCCCTAGTCCTCCATCGAGACGGTCGTGTCCGGTATGGCAGGAGGAGGTATGTCGCGTGGTGATTCTGTCTATTGTTTGAAGTATATATACTGTCATGCTAATCATGCAGGGAATACTAAGCCTCCTGAGTCGACCATAGATCGAGTCTTGTGCCAGTAACCCCCATACTTGTTTCGTACTACCACTTGTCCCTATAACAAGTAGGGTACGGTTTAGTAAGTCGTCAACTCCTTTCTAGCACACACCGTACAGAGAGGCCGTGGTGGAAGATACTGGTTATAGCCGGTAGGCAGGCCACCTGGTCCAGGGGCATGGGTGTTTCCGGTTGGGACCGAGAGGGAGGCCACCCCTTAGAGCGTGCGATATAAATTTGATCCCATGCTACGCGAGGTTGTAGCCTCCCCACTTAGAGTTTTGCTTGACGGGTGTCGTGGGTGGTTCCAGACACCAGTAAGTTAAGCTGGTGTGTGCAAGGTAGGCGTGTTTTCAATTAAAAGACTGTAGACAGAATTAGTCCTGATGGACTAAAGAAATCCGTTACTCGTGGGTAGAGAGTACACCCTCTACAGAGATTAAATCTATTCGAATAGCCGTGTCCATGGTTAAGGACTACATTCTGGGATGGGTCAGGTGTCGGTCTTAGTGTCGGTCTTCGGAGGAGAAACTACTAAACCAGAACGTGGATCATGACTGATGACTTGTGATAATTATGTTTATTTTTATTATGGACTAACCCATTATATTATTTGAATTATTGAATATCCCTGGGACGGTTCTATCTCCTAGATATTCATTGTGATTATTTACCTTATAAGACCTTTATGTGGTGTCGCTGAGACGCCCGATTGTGGCATTACTTGTTATTTATTTACCTTATAAGCCCTATATGTGGTGTCTCTAAGACGCCCGACTGTGGCATTGCTTGTTATTTATTTACTTTATAAGCCCTTTATGTGGTTTCGCTGAGACGCCCGACTGTGGCATTGCTTGTTATTTATTTACTTTATAAGCCCTTTATGTGGTGTCGCTGAGACACCCGACTGTGGCATTGCTTATTATTTATTTACTTTATAATCCCTTTATGTGGTGTCGCACAGACGCCCGACTGTGGCATTTTATTCCCACTCCATTATTGCATATTCATGTTGCATATAAATAACCTGCTTGCATGCATAAAAGATTTTTATTTATGACTGACGATGTGCTCATAGAATATTTCAGTGCATGATTATTGTTTATATTATCCCAGTGTTCATGATGTTTGCGAGTACATTCAAAGTACTCACTGGCTTGTCCCTGGCTATTGTCTTGGCCAGATTTCTTGCTTGGAGAGGAGCGATGCGACGACAGCCCCTGAACCTACACAAGGATGATAGCAGCCGCGTGAAGATAGGAGTTAACCTGGTCAGCTGTTCCTATGGGAAATGGAGTCCCATAGACACAAATGATCCACAAACCGCTTCCGCCATCAACCACTAGAAAACCAATTGTTGTACTCCAGGCCAGAATGGTCTTGTACTACATATTTTGTATTCTGCTTGGAATTTCTGTATCAAGTTTGTGCCTCATCAGCTAACAGTAACCCTGGGACTGGTGAGCACAAGGGCCATTTTCTGGGAAATTAATACCCGGAAAACCGGTCGTGACAAACTTGGTATCAGAGCCAGGCTGACCATTGGCTAACCCTATCTTAGCCAGGTCAATAAACTTAGGCAAAACAACCCACCAGACCTTAACCGAACCCCAGCCAAGCTTCTCATGCAAGATAGCCACACAGTGACCCGACACCTTTTGGCAGTCGGTGCCCAACCTATCAGCCTAGCCTGTCGATCACGCGTCAGTGACCGACACCTAAATTGTCCCATCCACAAGCGTGCGAAGGAAGACTTCGCCCCCTTTTTCTATAAAAAGGGCACGCTAGCCTCAACCCAGCACAGCACAGCCTCTACCCCAAACCGAGCCATAATGCCTGGCCCCGTCGTGCACAATGAGACCACATCAACCAACCTTGGAGGCTTTGTGACCATACTCGCAAACCTCACCCGCTGTGCTTTTGCATTAGAGGAGCCTGCAGAATATGTTGTGTACCAAGGGCCCATGAGCGGTGAGAGCCGTCAATTCTGGGCCACTGTGCACATCTACGGTAGGGGTCTAGTGCCTGAGCGCCCCTACAGGTTCACCGGAAGGATAACTTCCTTTGAGCCACAAGCCATCCAACTAGCTGCTCGAGAGGCTATAGTCCAACTCCGGCACTTGTCGCCCAGAGTTAACTGTCGCTCCTTCTACTACTACCCCAGCCGTGAAGGGTATGGTAGACCACCACAAGTTGCCAACGGAGATCACGAGACGGATCCTGCATTGTTGCACCTAGTGCGCTATGTAGGTGCACTAGAGGAACTGTTCAATCAGATCACCCTTGATTTGATCGCAGCTCATGGAGAACTGGTTCACCGAGCCCCGGAGAGAGGAGAGAACGAGCCCGACGCCAACAACCCATTCGTGCTGTTCGGACACCCGATCGAGTCCCTGAGGTCTTCCCCAGCTATCGGCCAAGGTGCTCTGATGACCCCAAAAGTGCTTCGTCGCCTCGTGGGAGCACACTCCAACGGGGTTGTGGCCAACAATCCCCGAGATGGTCATCATCGCTACCCCGACCCTGCAGCCCCTCAACCCCCTCCAGCTAATCCATACAGTGAGACCCGAGGAGAGGCCTCAACATCCACAAGGCACGCCCGCTTGGATATAAACGAGGTAGACTAAGTCACTCGAGTAGTGTCGAGTCTCAGTGTATCCTCGCTTTATAATCATGTGATCTTATAAATAAACGCAGCCCGTTGTTGTGCCTCTGTTTTAAATAGTAACCTTGCATGGGTATGTCAGCATGTAGTATAATTTTCTACCCCGGGCACAGCTACCAAAAACCACCCCGTCGACCCCCACAGTGATACGTCACTTTAGTGAGATGTGCGTATCTGTGGCTTTGACCCCGACCCTTGGAGCTGAACTGGCAAATTCATTACCATTCACCACAGTAAAATGACCCAGCTCTAGTGCTATAAAAAGGCCACCTCGAGACCTTGCCAATCACCCCTCACCTTGTGCACCATCCTCACAACCATTTCTTGCCATGCCAAGCCCTAGTATTTATCTGAGAACCCCAGATGCAACCCCAGGTAGTTTTGTCAAAATATTGTGGGACTTTACCTGCAGTACTATGGGTTCTACCCAGCCACCCCACTACGAGCTGTACAAATCGAGAATCACCCAGTCCACCTCGAGATATTGGGCAGCAGTGCACATCCCTCCCGTAAACTCAAACCAAGACCCAATGGAGGTCTCCTTCGTGGGGAAATCTATGCCGACCCCACATATGGCCATAGAAGCTGCTGCGTATGAAGCGCTTGCTCGCCTTCGATTCACGGTACCCTATGCCAGCGAACGAGGGTATTATTACTTTCCGAGCAGTGCAGCACCCGGAGAAGTAACATCTTTTCCCGGTGGACGAATTGAGAGAGACCCAGTACTGGCCAACCTTGTCCAGTACGTCATCGCTCAAGAGCGTTTAACCCAACGTGTGATGGGTTTTCTCCAGAGCCTCGCAGATTTGAATCCTCAGATCGCCATCGGCAGATCACTGAGGCCCGACCAGGAGAGACGCATTCATCGACTGGTCAATCCACTTTCCCTGATAGAAGAGGAGTGTATCCCAGTACCAGAGATGTTTTCTCGGGACCCCGTCCAGTTACCGTTTCCATTTTAGACGTCACTGCTGTGTTTATTATTGCAACTTTTATTTATGTGTTGTAACTTATGCGTGGTACCCTGAGTTTGTGCGACGAGCCAATTACTTGGTTACTACTAGTGTGATTAGTTTTTGTTGTGGTTTATTTTTCCTTTAAATTAACCGATTTCCCTCAAAAAAATCCTGGAGTAAGATTTCTTTTCCCGGAGCTGTTGCATCATATGCCTTCTCACGACATGGGATTTTTCTTATTCACGCAGCACCATGGCAGCAGACTCACAACTACAACTCATACACTGCTTGCAAAACCTTGCAACCGTGTTGCATCTAACTGAAAACCTCCCGACAACAGTTAGCACCCGACACACCCCACCTACTCCTCGTGATCACCGCCACCGTGGAGAGCCAACACTCGAGCGGCAGCAACGCGACGATCATCGAGGATCATCGCGTACAGGAGCACGGAGAGCCCCAACACGGCTGCCAGCCCTCCGCACACCAGGATCACGTACCAGTACGGCACCACCTCCACCATTAGAGCCTCGCCTCGCGCTTCGGCAAACGGGGACAGAGGAGAAGGAAGGAGAAGGAGGAGCGAGGCCAGGTGTGAGGAAGAAGAGAGGAGCACCCCGGTCGTTTTATAGCTCGAGATCGGTGTACGGTGGGCGAGGTCCACCAGCGCCGCTCGTCGCTCGACCGCCGGTGTTCGGAGGCAAACCCGCGAGCAGTGCCGACAGCGCACTGGCTCGCGAGGTGAGTGCACGTTGCACTAGCAGCTAGAACGCCACGCACTACCGCAGTACGGCCTAGATGCCCTACACGCTAGACGTCGCCGGTGGAGAAAGCGCGGGAAAGCGCGCGGGAGGAAGGAAGAAGAGAGAGCCGGAGGAAGAAGAAGAGACCGATAGTGGGCCCCGGGTCCACCTGTCAGCCATAGAGAGCACTGTGCTCTCGGGTACGACCAGCGTATTATAAGATTTAGAATTTATTCTAAATTTACTGCGTCCGACGTGGAAATCGCTCGTTTTTTCCCAAAACCATGGATTTTTCCACCCAGCGCCAGTGTCCCACCCTGTAATTTTGCACCACTTTTTTCCCTCTCACTTAAGCCGCTTTTTGCCGCTTAAGTAAAGTAATGGTTTCGATTTGGTAAAAATATTTTTTTTCAAAAACAATCCTTAGCATAAGGGGGGTAGTGTTGTGACACCCCAAAATTTTAACCTTGTTTTGTTAATTAAAATTTTGCCATGAAACTTAAACTTTTAATTTCTGGAATTTCTTTTGATTTCAGAACCATTCTTCTCTTGGTTATTATTGAGTTTTTACCCCAAGTGAAAACTTCCCAAATGTTTTGTTGGACTTGTGTACCCTCTCAAGAAATTTTTTTCATTTTATTAGAGGAATTAATTATATAATAATTTTCCTGATCTTTATTTCTTTAAAAATGGTCTCCCATGGTTTTAGGGTACCATTTGAACTACAACGCTTTGATAAATTTATTTAAAATTCCAACCAAAATTTGGAGATGTCATGCGATGTTTTTAATCACTTTTATGCAAAAATATCTTCTGATTCATTGGAGATTTTGAACTCTACACCATATTTTCAAATCTGGTCCAGTGGGCAAATTTGCACTACAGCCTATTTAAATATTTCTTTAAAGCCTCCACCAAAATTATGGGATGTCAGTGGTAGCATGCAATTAAACTTTATGCAAAAACCTAGTGATGTTCTTTGGAAAAATTGAGTGAATCAACCTCCTTTTCATTCTGGTCCAGCCTTGTGATTTCTACTGCAACCCTAATTATTTTTGCCCTAGTGACCTTGTGCTTTCTCCTGCTTGTAGTCCACCATACAAAACCCCTAAGTCCAGGAGCATGCACCCATTGGGACATTTTTGGTTCATGTAATGATGCCATTTACCCCCTGTCCAGAAGTGAAGTTTTGCAAAACTTGCACTAACAAGTTTCTACATTTGGCAAACTAACCTCACTACCCTCTCATTCATCTAAAGAGACCCCACTCTGTAAGATTTGACCACCCCAAGTACTGCCTAGATGCCTCTGGCATTTTGTCAAACACCCTGTGTGCATAGACAGATTTGGCATGGTTGAAGGTTTTGTGTTGTGAACTTCCCCCTTGTCCAAACCAAGTTGTCTAGTAGCCTTCTAACTGTCTCTAACCTAGGCCTGTGGATTTGCAGTCGCTCTCTAGCAATTTTGGTCGCCCTGGCATTTCGTCGAACGAGTGGCGTGCATGCCCGGAGCGCGAGCAGAGCGCACGTTTTGCACGTGCTCGCGTTCGAGCCAGCACGCCCCCTGGATAAGTTTCCCCGAGCTCATCCTAATCCTCTCCCTCTCGCCGCATCACGCCAGAAGCCCCGACCGCCCCCTCGCCCCCCTGCAGCGTCGCCACAGCAAGCCTCTTGGCGGCACGCCTGCGGACGCGTCCGCCCCTGCCATGGGCGGCACCGCCCAAACCACCGTAGCGCGCCAGCTCGCCTCCTTAGATAGTGGAGCATTCGTCATTAGCCCCTGAAGCCAGCCAGCCACCGCCACATCGCCCTGCAACATAGTAGGGCGGTCCGCCGACGAGCTTATCCACGGCCGCCGCGAACCGACATGGATGTGCTATAAAAGGAGGGCCCCGAGCTCCTCCGAGCACACAGGCGGCCTCACACCATCCTCCTAGTGCCCCCGTTGCCATCAATTGAAGAGGAAAAGGCCGTCTTCACCCTCTCCGGTCAGCTCGGCCGCCGCCTCCTCCCGGTTCACCCCGGCGCCACCAGGGCCTCCCCCAGCTTTGTCTTGCGGAGCCTCCCAGACCCCCAGCTACAATGGAGCATCACCCTAGCCCGAGCCCCCAAATCCATCGAAACCTTCCCTCCGCCGCAGAGCTCGCCGCCGGCGATTCCCCCCACCCCTCCACAACTTGAAGGCAAGCATTCTGAACCCTGGCATAATATTATGTGGGTTATTTGTACGGATACAACACCACCTCGACACGGAGTAGCCGTTATTTCATGTGATGATACGTTTCCTCTCATGAGTGCATAGTGATGAATGCATGATACTAAAGTTAGATATGTTGTGATAATAATCACCCTCGAATGCCTTCCATGCATACCGGAAGGAATTCGGGAAAGCCTCTGTCTTGGGTAGACACGGTCTTGTCCCTAGTCCTCCATCGAGACGGTCGTGTCCGGTATGGCAGGAGGAGGTATGTCGCGTGGTGATTCTGTCTATTGTTTGAAGTATATATACTGTCATGCTAATCATGCAGGGAATACTAAGCCTCCTGAGTCGACCATAGATCGAGTCTTGTGCCAGTAACCCCCATACTTGTTTCGTACTACCACTTGTCCCTATAACAAGTAGGGTACGGTTTAGTAAGTCGTCAACTCCTTTCTAGCACACACCGTACAGAGAGGCCGTGGTGGAAGATACCGGTTGTAGCCGGTAGGCAGGCCACCTGGTCCAGGGGCATGGGTGTTTCCGGTTGGGACCGAGAGGGGAGGCCACCCCTTAGAGCGTGCGATATAAATTTGATCCCATGCTACGCGAGGTTGTAGCCTCCCCACTTAGCGTTTTGCTTGACCGGTGTCGTGGGTGGTTCCAGACACCAGTAAGTTAAGCTGGTGTGTGCAAGGTAGGCGTGTTTTCAATTAAAAGACTGTAGACAGAATTAGTCCTGATGGACTAAAGAAATCCGTTACTCGTGGGTAGAGAGTACACCTTCTACAGAGATTAAATCTATTCGAATAGCCGTGTCCATGGTTAAGGACTACAGTCTGGAATGGGTCAGGTGTCGGTCTTAGTGTCGGTCTTCGGAGGAGAAACTACTAAACCAGAACGTGGATCATGACTGATGACTTGTGATAATTATGTTTATTTTTATTATGGACTAACCCATTATATTATTTGAATTATTGAATATCCCTGGGACGGTTCTATCTCCTAGATATTCATTGTGATTATTTACCTTATAAGCCCTTTATGTGGTGTCGCTGAGACGCCCGATTGTGGCATTGCTTGTTATTTATTTACCTTATAAGCCCTATATGTGGTGTCTCTAAGACGCCCGACTGTGGCATTGCTTGTTATTTATTTACTTTATAAGCCCTTTATGTGGTTTCGCTGAGACGCCCGACTATGGCATTGCTTGTTATTTATTTACTTTATAAGCCCTTTATGTGGTGTCGCTGAGACACCCGACTGTGGCATTGCTTATTATTTATTTACTTTATAAGCCCTTTATGTGGTGTCGCACAGACGCCCGACTGTGGCATTTTATTCCCACTCCATTATTGCATATTCATGTTGCATATAAATAACCTGCTTGTATGCATAAAAGATTTTTATTTATGACTGACGATGTGCTCATAGAATATTTCAGTGCATGATTATTGTTTATATTATCCCAGTGTTCATGATGTTTGCGAGTACATTCAAAGTACTCACTGGCTTGTCCCTGGCTATTGTCTTGGCCAGATTTCTTGCTTGGAGAGGAGCGATGCGACGACAGCCCCTGAACCTACACAAGGATGATAGCAGCCGCGCGAAGATAGGAGTTAACCTGGTCAGCTGTTCCTGTGGGAAATGGAGTCCCATAAACACAAATGATCCACAAACCGCTTCCGCCATCAACCACTAGAAAACCAATTGTTGTACTCCAGGCCAGAATGGTCTTGTACTACATATTTTGTATTCTACTTGGAATTTCTGTATCAAGTTTGTGCCTCATCAGCTAACAGTAACCCTGGGACTGGTGAGCACAAGGGCCATTTTCTGGGAAATTAATACCCGGAAAACCGGTCGTGACAAACTTGGTATCAGAGCCAGGCTGACCATTGGCTAACCCTATCTTAGCCAGGTCAATAAACTTAGGCAAAACAACCCACCAGACCTTAACCGAACCCCAGCCAAGCTTCTCATGCAAGATAGCCACACAGTGACCCGACACCTTTTGGCAGTCGGTGCCCAACCTATCAGCCTAGCCTGTCGATCACGCGCCAGTGACCGACACCTAAATTGTCCCATCCGCAAGCGTGCGAAGGAAGACTTCGCCCCCTTTTTCTATAAAAAGGGCACGCTAGCCTCAACCCAGCACAGCACAGCCTCTACCCCAAACCGAGCCATAATGCCTGGCCCCGTCGTGCACAATGAGACCACATCAACCAACCTTGGAGGCTTTGTGACCATACTCGCAAACCTCACCCGCCGTGCTTTTGCATTAGAGGAGCCTCCAGAATATGTTGTGTACCAAGGGCCCATGAGCGGTGAGAGCCGTCAATTCTGGGCCACTGTGCACATCTACGGTAGGGGTCTAGTGCCTGAGCGCCCCTACAGGTTCACCGGAAGGACAACTTCCTTTGAGCCACAAGCCATCCAACTAGCTGCTCGAGAGGCTATAGTCCAACTCCGGCACTTGTCGCCCAGAGTTAACTGTCGCTCCTTCTACTACTACCCCAGCCGTGAAGGGTATGGTAGACCACCACAAGTTGCCAACGGAGATCACGAGACGGATCCTGCATTGTTGCACCTAGTGCGCTATGTAGGTGCACTAGAGGAACTGTTCAATCAGATCACCCTTGATTTGATCGCAGCTCATGGAGAACTGGTTCACCGAGCCCCGGAGAGAGGAGAGAACGAGCCCGACGCCAACAACCCATTCGTGCTGTTCGGACACCCGATCGAGTCCCTGAGGTCTTCCCCAGCTATCGGCCAAGGTGCTCTGATGACCCCAAAAGTGCTTCGTCGCCTCGTGGGAGCACACTCCAACGGGGTTGTGGCCAACAATCCCCGAGATGGTCATCATCGCTACCCCGACCCTGCAGCCCCTTAACCCCCTCCAGCTAATCCATATAGTGAGACCCGAGGAGAGGCCTCAACATCCACAAGGCACGCCCGCTTGGATATAAACGAGGTAGACTAAGTCACTCGAGTAGTGTCAAGTCTCAGTGTATCCTCGCTTTATAATCATGTGATCTTATAAATAAACGCAGCCCGTTGTTGTGCCTCTGTTTTAAATAGTAACCTTGCATGGGTATGTCAGCATGTAGTATAATTTTCTACCCCGGGCACAGCTACCAAAAACCACCCCGTCGACCCCCACAGTGATACGTCACTTTAGTGAGATGTGCGTATCTGTGGCTTTGACCCCGACCCTTGGAGCTGAACTGGCAAATTCATTACCATTCACCACAGTAAAATGACCCAGCTCTAGTGCTATAAAAAGGCCACCTCGAGACCTTGCCAATCACCCCTCACCTTGTGCACCATCCTCACAACCATTTCTTGCCATGCCAAGCCCTAGTATTTATCTGAGAACCCCAGATGCAACCCCAGGTAGTTTTGTCAAAATATTGTGGGACTTTACCTGCAGTACTATGGGTTCTACCCAGCCACCCCACTACGAGCTGTACAAATCGAGAATCACCCAGTCCACCTCGAGATATTGGGCAGCAGTGCACATCCCTCCCGTAAACTCAAACCAAGACCCAATGGAGGTCTCCTTCGTGGGGAAATCTATGCCGACCCCACATATGGCCATAGAAGCTGCTGCGTATGAAGCGCTTGCTCGCCTTCGATTCACGGTACCCTATGCCAGCGAACGAGGGTATTATTACTTTCCGAGCAGTGCAGCACCCGGAGAAGTAACATCTTTTCCCGGTGGACGAATTGAGAGAGACCCAGTACTGGCCAACCTTGTCCAGTACGTCATCGCTCAAGAGCGTTTAACCCAACGTGTGATGGGTTTTCTCCAGAGCCTCGCAGATTTGAATCCTCAGATCGCCATCGGCAGATCACTGAGGCCCGACCAGGAGAGACGCATTCATCGACTGGTCAATCCACTTTCCCCGATAGAAGAGGAGTGTATCCCAGTACCAGAGATGTTTTCTCGGGACCCCGTCCAGTTACCGTTTCCATTTTAGACGTCACTGCTGTGTTTATTATTGCAACTTTTATTTATGTGTTGTAACTTATGCGTGGTACCCTGAGTTTGTGCGACGAGCCAATTACTTGGTTACTACTAGTGTGATTAGTTTTTGTTGTGGTTTATTTTTCCTTTAAATTAACCGATTTCCCTCAAAAAAATCCTGGAGTAAGATTTCTTTTCCCGGAGCTGTTGCATCATATGCCTTCTCACGACATGGGATTTTTCTTATTCACGCAGCACCATGGCAGCAGACTCACAACTACAACTCATACACTGCTTGCAAAACCTTGCAACCGTGTTGCATCTAACTGAAAACCTCCCGACAACAGTTAGCACCCGACACACCCCACCTACTCCTCGTGATCACCGCCACCGTGGAGAGCCAACACTCGAGCGGCAGCAACGCGACGATCATCGAGGATCATCGCGTACAGGAGCACGGAGAGCCCCAACACGGCTGCCAGCCCTCCGCACACCAGGATCACGTACCAGTACGGCACCACCTCCACCATTAGAGCCTCGCCTCGCGCTTCGGCAAACGGGGACAGAGGAGAAGGAAGGAGAAGGAGGAGCGAGGCTAGGTGTGAGGAAGAAGAGAGGAGCACCCCGGTCGTTTTATAGCTCGAGATCGGTGTACGGTGGGCGAGGTCCACCAGCGCCGCTCGTCGCTCGACCGCCGGTGTTCGGAGGCAAACCCGCGAGCAGTGCCGACAGCGCACTGGCTCGCGAGGTGAGTGCACGTTGCACTAGCAGCTAGAACGCCACGCACTACCGCAGTACGGCCTAGATGCCCTACACGCTAGACGTCACCGGTGGAGAAAGCGCGGGAAAGCGCACGGGAGGAAGGAAGAAGAGAGAGCCGGAGGAAGAAGAAGAGACCGATAGTGGGCCCCGGGTCCACCTGTCAGCCATAGAGAGCACTGTGCTCTCGGGTACGACCAGCGTATTATAAGATTTAGAATTTATTCTAAATTTACTGCGTCCGACGTGGAAATCGCTCGTTTTTTCCCAAAACCATGGATTTTTCCACGCAGCGCCAGTGTCCTACCCTGTAATTTTGCACCACTTTTTTCCCTCTCACTGTAGCCGCTTTTTGCCGCTTAAGTAAAGTAATGGTTTCGATTTGGTAAAAATATTTTTTTTCAAAAACAATCCTTAGCATAAGGGGGGTAGTGTTGTGACACCCCAAAATTTTAACCTTGTTTTGTTAATTAAAATTTTGCCATGAAACTTAAACTTTTAATTTCTGGAATTTCTTTTGATTTCAGAACCATTCTTCTCTTGGTTATTATTGAGTTTTTACCCCAAGTGAAAACTTTCCAAATGTTTTGTTGGACTTGTGTACCCTCTCAAGAAATTTTTTTCTTTTTATTAGAGGAATTAATTATATAATAATTTTCCTGATCTTTATTTCTTTAAAAATGGTCTCCCATGGTTTTAGGGTACCATTTGAACTACAACGCTTTGATAAATTTATTTAAAATTCCAACCAAAATTTGGAGATGTCATGCGATGTTTTTAAATCACTTTTATGCAAAAATATCTTCTGATTCATTGGAGATTTTGAACTCTACACCATATTTTCAAATCTGGTCCAGTGGGCAAATTTGCACTACAGCCTATTTAAATATTTCTTTAAAGCCTCCACCAAAATTATGGGATGTCAGTGGTAGCATGCAATTAAACTTTATGCAAAAACCTAGTGATGTTCTTTGAAAAAATTGAGTGAATAAACCTCCTTTTCATTCTGGTCCAGCCTTGTGATTTCTACTGCAACCCTAATTATTTTTGCCCTAGTGACCTTGTGCTTTCTCCTGCTTGTAGTCCACCCTACAAAACCCCTAAGTCTAGGACCATGCACCCATTGGGACATTTTTGGTTCATGTAATGATGCCATTTACCCCCTGTCTAGAACTGAAGTTTTGCAAAACTTGCACTAACAAGTTTCTACATTTGGCAAACTAACCTCACTACCCTCTCATTCATCTAAAGGGACCCCACTCTGGAAGATTTGACCACCCCAAGTACTGCCTAGATGCCTCTGGCATTTTGTCAAACACCCTGTGTGCATAGACAGATTTGGCATGGTTGAAGGTTTTGTGTTGTGAACTTCCCCCTTGTCCAAACCAAGTTGTCTAGTAGCCTTCTAACTGTCTCTAACCTAGGCCTGTGGATTTGCAGTCGCTCTCTAGCAATTTTGGTCGCCCTGGCATTTCGTCGAACGAGTGGCGTGCATGCCCGGAGCGCGAGCAGAGCGCACGTTTTGCACGTGCTCGCATCCGAGCCAGCACGCCCCCTGGATAAGTTTCCCCGAGCTCATCCTGATCCTCTCCCTCTCGCCGCATCACGCCAGAAGCCCCGACCGCCCCCTCGCCCCCCTGCAGCGTCGCCACAGCAAGCCTCTTGGCGGCACGCCTGCGGCCGCGTCCGCCCCTGCCATGGGCGGCACCGCCCAAACCACCGCAATGCGCCAGCTCGCCTCCTTAGACAGTGGAGCCTTCGTCATTATCCCCTAAAGCCAGCCAGACACCGCCACATCGCCCTGCAGCACAGTAGGGCGGTCCGCCGATGAGCTTATCCACGGCTGCCGCGAACCGACATGGATGTGCTATAAAAGGAGGGCCCCGAGCTCCTCCGAGCACACAGGCAGCCTCACACCGTCCTCCTAGTGCCCCCGTTGCCATCAATTGAAGAGGAAAAGGCCGTCTTCACCCTCTCCGGTCAGCTCGGCCGCCGCCTCGTCCCGGTTCACCCCGGCGCCACCAGGGCCTCCCCCACATTTCCATCACCACCACTCGATTCCTCTTCGTCTTGCGGAGCCGCCCAGACCCTCAGCTACAACGGAGCATCACCCTAGCCCGAGCCCCCAAATCCACCGAAACCTTCCCTCCGCTGCAGAGCTCATTGCCGACGATTCCCCCCACCCCTCCACAACTTTAAGGCAAGCATTCTGAACCCTGGCATAATATTATGTGGGTTATTTGTACGGATACAACACCACCTCGACACGGAGTAGCCGTTATTTCATGTGATGATACGTTTCCACTCATGAGTGCATAGTGATGAATGCATGCTACTGAAGTTAGATATGTTGTGATAATAATTACCATCGAATGCCTTCCATGCATACCGGAAGGAATCCGGAAAGCCTCTGTCTTGGGTAGACACGGTCTTGTCCCTAGTCCTCCGTCGAGACGGTCGTGTCCGGTATGGCAGGAGGAGGTATGTCGCGTGGTGATTCTGTCTATTGGTTGAAGTATATATATTGTCATGCTAATCATGCAGGGAATACTAAGCCTCCTGAGTCGACCATAGATCGAGTCTTGTGCCAGTAACCCCCATACTTGTTTCGTACTACCACTTGTCCCTACAACAAGTAGGGTACGGTTCAGTAAGTTGTCAACTCCTTTCTAGCACACGCCATACAGAGAGGCCGTGGTGGAAGATACCGGTTGCAGCCGGTAGGCAGGCCACCTGGTCCGGGGGCATGGGTGTTTCTGGTTGGGACCGAGAGGGGAGGCCACCCCTTAGAGCGCGCGATATAAATTTGATCCCATGCTACGCGAGGTTGTAGCCTCCCCACTTAGAGTTTTTCTTGACGGGTGTCGTGGGTGATTCCAGACACCAGTAAGTTAAGCTGGTGTGTGCAAGGCAGGTGTATTTTCAATTAAAAGACCGTAGACGGAATTAGTCCCGATGGACTACAGAAATCCGTTACTCGTGGGAAAAGAGTACACCCTCTGCAGAGATTAAATCTATTCGAATAGCCGTGTCCATGGTTAAGGACTACAGTCTGGGATGGGTCAGGTGTCGATCTTAGTGTCGGTCTTCGGAGGAGAAACTACTAAACCAGAACGTGGATCATGACTGATGACTTGTGATAATTATGTTTATTTTTATTATGGACTAACCCATTATATTATTTGAATTATTGAATATCCCTGGGACGGTTCTATCTCCTGGATATTCATTGTGATTATTTACCTTATAAGCCCTTTATGTGGTGTCGCTGAGACGCCCAACTGTGGCATTGCTTGTTATTTATTTACCTTATAAGCCCTGTATGTGGTGTCGCTGAGACGCCCGACTGTGGCATTGCTTGTTATTTATTTACTTTATAAGCCCTTTATGTGGTGTTGCTGAGATGCCCAACTGTGGCATTGCTTGTTATTTATTTACTTTATAAGCCCTTTATGTGGTGTCGCTGAGATGCCCGACTGTGGCATTGCTTATTATTTATTTACTTTATAAGCCCTTTATGTGGTGTCGCACAGACACCCGGCTGTGGCATTTTATTCCCACTACATTATTTCATATTCATGTTGCATATAAATAACCTGCTTGCATGCATAAAATATTTTTATTTATGACTGACGATGTGATCATAGAATATTTCAGTGCATGATTATTGTTTATATTATCCCAGTGTTCATGATGTTTGCGAGTACATTCAAAGTACTCACTGGCTTGTCTCTGGCTATTGTCTTGGCCAGATTTCTTGCTTGGAGAGGAGCGATGCAACGACAGCCCCTGAACCTACGCAAGGATGATAGCAGCCGCGCGAAGATAGGAGTTAACCTGGTTAGCTGTTCCTCTGGGAAATGGAGTCCCATAGACACAGATGATCCATAAACCGCTTCCGCCATCAACTACTAGAAAACCAATTGTTGTACTCCAGGCCAGAATGGTCTTGTACTACATATTTTGTATTCTGCTTGGAATTTCTGTATCAAGTTTGTGCCTCATCAGCTAACAGTAACCCTGGGACTGGTGAGCACAAGGGCCATTTTCTGGGAAATTAATACCCGGAAAACCGGTCATGACAATGATTGTCTTCGAGGGATGCTTGGCCCTAGTCATCTTTCCAGCTTCGCAGGCGCCACATAGATGGTCCTTCTTGAACTTGACGCCTTCGATGCCCACGACATGCTTCTTCTTTGCGAGAGTGTGCAAATTCTTCATGCCAGCATGCCCTAGCCTTCGATGCCAGAGCCAGCATTCTGAAGCCTTTGCTAGAAGACATATGGCCATCTGTGGTCCTGCTGAGAAACCTACCATATATAGATCATATTTCCGATACCCTTCAAAGACTAGAGACTTGTCAGATTCCATTAGTAAAAGGCATCGATATTTTCCAAATAGCACAATCATATTTAAGTCACAAAGCATTGAGACAGACATTAAGTTGAAACCAAGGGACTCAACTAGCATCACTTTATCCATGTGTTGATTCCTTGATATAGCAACTCTGCCTAGACCCGATACCTTGCTTTTACCAGTGTTAGCAAATGTGATATGACTTTTGTCTGATGGACGTAGCTTTGAATCCATCAGAAGACTTCAATCCCTCGTCATGTGGTTAGTGCATCCACTGTCCATAATCCATTCTGAAGTACGAGGTGTCGTAGCCTATAGTGAAGTTTGGGGGATAGGCTCGACCAAGCGAGTTGTGAAGCATAAACATTTGGCGAACAAGTGGAACATGAAAATTCAGATCTTGGTTAGGATAGATAGGGTGAGTGTCAAGGAATCCTGGAACGATGTACATAGTAAGACCATTTGGGCACTTTATCTTGCGCCCCACAAGATGTTTAAGGTCCCCAGCATAAGTTTTGGACGCCTTTGATTTCCGGCTGGAGACCTTACCCTGCAAAAGAGAGTTAAGTTTTCTTAACCACCCACATTTTCAGGGGTGGCTTAGAAGCAATGAGTCTAAGTTCAGCATCTGAGAATTTTGGCTTTGGATCCCTAGTAAATAGCCTTGTAGGAGGTGAATAATACTCATAGGAATAAGCAGAAAAATTCTTTGTTCTATGAACATAGCGGTTTGAATAAACACGCTCATATTCATGGGTCTGAGTATGATTTCCCTGCAAAACATTGACGTTAGGGTGACTCAGATGAGTCCTCGGTCTGTATGAAACTTTTGGACCATATGAATCCTTTGGTATGGGGTTTGTCTTCTTCACGGGTGGTGTCATGATGACATTCATAGGAAGATTCTCAAGAAAACTTTTGGGGACCCATATCTTCTTCAAAGGTGGCCCATTCCTGCAGTTAGTACCAATATACCTGGCAAACACTTCACCATTCTGATTCTTAAACAGTTTATAGTTTGCATCAAAGGATTCATCAATGATAATGGGGTTAGCACAAGTGAAACCAGATAAGGTGGATGGGTCAACTGGAGGTTCCTTTGCAGCAACCCAAGTGGTTTTGGGGTAATGCTCAGGCTTCCAGTACGACCCATCAACATTCATTTTCCTCTCGAACCCAACACCCTCTTTCCTAGGGTTTCGGTTCAGAATCTGCTTTTTGAGGACATCACACAGTGTCTGATGTCCTTTGAGACTTTTGTACATCCCTGTCTCAAGCAGTGTCTTCAACCTGGCATTCTCATCAGCAATAGTAGTGGTATCCTCAGCAGAGGGGTTAGTTACCACATCAGCAGTTGAAGATATTGCAACAGTAGCAGCGGTAGAACATTCAGCAACAGAAGCAGCGTTATCACGCTCAATGCATTTTAGGCATGGTGGTTCAAATCCTTCCTGAGCGGGACTGATCTGTTGGGCGCGAAGTGACTCATTTTCCTTTTGAAGATCTTCATGATCCAATCTCAATTTCTGAAGTTCCTGCTTCCTTTGAAGATAATCATAGGAAAGCTTTTCATGAGAAGTTGTGAGCGATTCATGTCGACCTTCAAGTTCCTAGTACTTAATATGAAGATTTTTTATGTCTTCAATTAAGGACTGAGACTTGGTCATTTCCGCGTCCAACAGGTCATCGCTTTTGTCTAACAGTTTTTGAGTATGTTCTATAGCTTTCTGTTGTTCAGTTGCAATTGTAGCAAGTGTTTTATAGCTAGGTTTGGATTCACCATCAGAGTCATCTTAACTAGATGTTTGAAAGTAAGCATCACGTGATTTTACCTTGGCACCACGTGCCATGAAGCAGTAGGTGGGAGGCGAGTCGTCCTCGACGTTATCATCAGTGTTGGTGACAGAGCCATTGTCTTCAGTGTTGAAGATGGACTTGGCGACGTAGGCAGTAGCTAGAGCCAGACTCGCAACACCCAAGTCAGACTCCCCCTCAGACTCCACCTCCGCCTCCTATGAAGCTTACTCCTCCTCTGAATCCATTTCCTTTCCAACAAAAGCACGGGCCTTGCCAGATGATCTCTTCTTGTGTGATGAAGATCTGGAAGAAGACTTGAAAGAAGAAGACTTTGAGGATTTCTTCTTTTTCTTGTCATCAGAATCATATTCTTTGCTCTTCTTCTTCTTCTTCTTCTTCTTCTCATTGTCCCACTGTGGGCACTCAGAGATGTAGTGACCAAGTTTCTTGCACTTGTGACTGGTTCTCCTCTTGTGATCATAGGCAGAAGCTTCAACATTCCTTGAGCTGGATCGTGAAGACTTTCTGAAGCCTTTCTTCTTGGTGAATTTCTGGAACTTCTTCACAAGCATAGCAAGCTCCTTTCCAATGTCTTCAGGATCACCAGAACTGCAGTCAGATTCTTCTTCAGATGAGCAAGCAACAGTCTTTGCCTTCAAAGCTCGAGTTCGGCCATAGTTGGGGCCATAGATATCTCATTTCTCAGATAGCTGGTACTCATGTGTGTTGAGCCTCTCAAGTATGTCAGATGGATCGAGAGTCTTGAAATCAGGGCGTTCTTGTATTATCAGGGCTAAGGTATAAAATGAGCTGTCAAGAGATATCAGTAGTGTCTTCACTATCTCATGCTTTGTGATCTCAGTGGCGCCGAGTGCTTGGAGCTCACTTGTGATATCAGTGAGGCGATCAAATGTGAGCTGGACATTCTCGTTGTTGTGTCTCTTGAAGCGGTTGAAGAGGTTGCGAAGAGTACTGATACGTTGATCACGCTGAGTTGAGACGCCTTCATTGACCTTGCAGAGCTAGTCCCAGACTAGCTTAGACGTTTCCAGAGCACTCACACGGCCATATTGTCCTTTGGTAAGGTGACCACAGATGATGTTCTTGGCAGTAGAGTTCAGTTGAATGAACTTCTCGACATCAGTAGGGTGACGCCTTCACCTGTCTTGGGAACGCTGTTCTTGACGACATACCATAGATTGACATCAATGGCTTCAAGATGCATGCACATCCTATTCTTCCGGTAGGGATATTCAGTGCCATCAAAGATGGGGCACGCAGCGGAGACTTTGATTATCCCTACAGTCGACATAGCTAAACTCCAGGTGGTTAAACCGAATCACATAGAACAAGGGAGTACCTTGCTCTGATACCAATTGAAAGGGCTAGTTATCGACTAAAGGGGGGGTGAATAGGCGATTTTTATGAAAGTCTTCAAAACATGGGAGTTTCGAAGACAAACAATATAAACAACACTATTCGAATGCAGCGGAAGGTAGACTACACTAGGTGAGCCATAGTCCAGTATTCAATATAGTGAAAGCACGATGACTAATAGCAGCTAGGTAGTAAAGATCAGGATGGAAGATAGTATGAAGCTAATCAGAACAGATAGTCACACAGTGAAGTCAAACAGATAATGCAAGCAGGAAATGACTTCACGAAGACAAACTATAAGTAAAGAGAGGTAAGAGATAGAACCTGTGGCTTCAGAAGGACAGGGATTTGTTCGACCAGTTCCAGTTGCTGTGACAACTGTACGTCTGGTTAGGGAGGCTGAGATTCAACTCAGAAGACCGCGTCTTCACCTTATTCCCCTTGATCTAAGGACACCTAGTCCCCGCCCAATCACTCTAGTAAGTCTTCAAGGTAGACTTCCGAACCTTCACAGACTTCGTTCACCGGCAATCCACAATGGCTCTTGGATTCTCAGACCGCGACGCCTAACCGGCTGGAGGATTCACAGTCCTCAAGTGTAACAAGTCTTCAGATCATGCGGACAGAAAGACTTCAGTGATGCCAAACACTCTTTGGGCTCTGGGTGGTTTGGGCTTTGTCCTTGCAAGGATTCTCTCTCGAAAGCTTCGGCGGTGGGTTGCTCTAAAACGACAAAAGCCGTGTACTAACTCTGAGCAGCCACCAATTTATGGTTTAGGGGGTGGGCTATTTATAGCCACTGGGCAACCCGACAGGATATGTCCGAAATGACCCTGGGTCACTAAGGAACTGACATGTGTCACAACGGTCAGATTTCAAACACACGCAACAGCATGACTTGGGCTACAAGAAAAGCTGACTTATCCGACACAGGATAAGATTTGCTCTCATTGTCTTCGCTCGAAGACATAGGATTTGGTTTGAGCATCACTTCAGTCACTCTGACTTTGTTCACTTGGACCCCACTTAACAGTGCGGTGGTTCCTATGACTCAACAAAGAAGAAAAGGAAACAATGAAACAACTAAGTCTTCGTGCTCCATAGTCTTCACTCAATGTCTTCTCATGTCATAGTCTTCAATGTGAATATCTTCACAGACCACCATTGTCTTCAATGTCTTCACACATTTTTAGGGGTCATATCTGGTAGGTAAACCGAATCAAGGAGGGACTACTACTTGTGTTATTCTACAATTCTCACAAACACATTAGTCCCTCAACCAGGTTTGTCATCAGTACTCCAAAACCAACTAGGGTTGGCACTAGATGCACTTACAATTAATGAGAGTCTTGGTGACGACCACGTTGCTGATGACGGGTGAGCAGACCATGGGGAGTGCGCCGACAGTGGCCGCGCACTTGAGCTGGTCTGAGGAGCTCAAGTTGATAGCGCATATGGACCACCTGAGCGGGCGAGTTGCTTCGGGCTTGGGGATCGCCGCGTTCACGTCATGCACGAACTGCTTGAAGATGCGGTGGGAAGCCGGGGCCTGTGAGCCGCCCAAGATGCAGGCGATGGCCAGAGGCTCCTGGAATCCCCCAGCCCCCTCGTCCTGGTGGTGATCTTCATTCCTTCTTGGTGGTGGAAGCAGTGGAGGAAGGCTGGCATTGCCCTGAGGACGATCCTCTTGAGACTGCTCCCTCCACCCTCGTGAGGCTGGCCCTACCAACGGTCCTCCCAAGGGTGGTCGCGCCACTCCTGGCGATGACCGCGTCCGTCCCAGCGTCCTCCACCTCGGACAGCTCCATGGACTAACCCAGATCGTTGCGCTCGGGGCGTCGACCGAGGCACCCATCATGGAGGGCCCTGAGCTCCTCGCAGTCGTTGGTGTTGTGGCTGTGGACATTGTGGAAGACACAAAACGGTCGGTTGCTCTTGGATGACTCGGGGTGGTCGCAGCCGTGCTTCATCTCTGGCTCGGCCGCGAGCACGGCTGACCCTTTGTGCTTCACGTCCTTGGCCTTCTTGTCTTCTGGGTCAGCATCGGGGAGCTCGAGGAGGGAGAGGCGCCCCTCCTCAGCCCTTGCACACTTGTTCGCCATATTGAACATCTCCAAGGTTGTGCATAGGTCCTTGTGGATGACGAGCTCCTCCTTCATCTTGACATCGCAGACGCCATCAATGAATGCCAAAATGATGCCTCGTCCGACACCTTGGGGATCTTGAGGCGAACGTTGTTGAAGCGCTGGATATACTTCTGCAGGTTCTCTCCTGGCTGCTGCTTCATGCGATGCAGGTCACCCGTGGCCGGCGGACGGTCGCGAGTGCCCTGGAAGTTGGCGATGAAGCGGCCGCGCATCTCCTCCTAGGACGAGACCGATCCACGGGGAGATTCAGGAGCCAAGAATGCACACCATCCTTGAGGGCCATCGGGAACCAGTTCACCATGATCTTCTCGTCACCGCTGGCCGCCTTGATGCTCAGCTCATAGAGATGCAGGAACTCGGCGGGGTCGGTGGTGCCGTCGTAGCGTGGGGGCAGGTTAGGTTTGAACTTTCTCGGCCAGATGACGTTGCGGAGCTCCAAGGTGAACGCGCGACATCCTGCTGTGGCCACGGAGCCCGCCGAGGAGGTGGAACCTGGTTCTGGTGCACGCGTGCCGCCACCTCCTGTGGTGGCATGCGGGCTTGACGTGGGGGTGCAGGAAGTACGCGCGCTTCCCCTTGAGACAGCTGCACCACCTGGCAGCTCATCTCTTCCCGCGCAGGCGCCTGGTGCGGCGGGTCGCGCCGTGGTGCCACTTGCCTTGGCTCGATGATGATGCCCTGGGCCGGAGGTGGTGGAGGAGCCCCGTGAGCCATGTCGCCCGTGGTAGGCGGCTGCTAAGGCTGTGAGCGGGCTGGTGCAGCGGAGCCCCCAGCCGCGCTGACGAGTTCAGCAATCCGCTCGAGCCACTCCTCATAGAAGTCGTTGCTAGGCGGTAGCGAAGGAGCTCTTGCGCCATGAGCAGAGTGGCCTACGCGTTCACTGGGCCGTGACGCGTGTGGGAGGATGAAGCTATCGAGGTCAGTGACGGAGTGGTGGTGCGCCCGTCGTGGCGCAGCAAAGAAGCTTGCTGCTCGTGACCGACAAGGCCTGTGCTGGCGTTGGCCACCAAAGACGGAGCACGATGAGCACAACCATCGCCCGCACGTCTGAGCAACACGAGCAGCGACTGCGGCCCGACCCTCGGCGTGAGCCCTACGTGCGTCGGCCATGGAGGTGTCAGAGTGACGGTGGATCGATCGACGGAGGAGGAGATCCGACGCACCCCTACCTGGTGCGCCAAATGTCGGATTACGGGTTCCGCAAACCCTTGAAAGGTTCGAACTCTGGGGTGTGTGCGGAGATCTCAACCTACCCAGCCTGCCTACTCGCAATCCTCCTAGGCCTAGCGCGTCGAGCTCGAAGAGACAAAGAGACACAACAGTTTATCCTGGTTCCGGCCACCTTGCGGTGTAATACCCTACTCCAGCGTTTTTGGTGGATTGCCTCGAGGGGCTCAGGATGAACTAGTATAGTGGGTGAACTGGCCTCCAGAGGGGAGGTGTTCTTGAGCTCAAGCGAGCTGGTGAGGTGGTCAGATGAAAGTGGATTCGATCCCCCTCTATGGTGGTGGCTAAGTCCTATTTATAGTGGCCTTGGTCCTCTTCCAAAATGCTGGCGGGAAGGGATCCCACAACAGCTAGATTTAAAGGGGGACAAGTAGTATAGCTTATCCTGACTAAGTGGTCTTTGCCTGCGAAAAGCCCCTGGTCGTGACGCTGCGGTGGACTCGGTGATGACCTCCTTCCTGTTGTCCAGGCGGTCTTGGTCTTATTGCACTAGAATGGAAACCTTTGGCTGATTCCTCGGTACTCCGCACCTGTGGCTTGCCTCCCTTGCACCGAAGGGGAAACTGGTGTTCTGCGCCCGCCTGGCGCCCACCTGGCCTTGGTCGTCATGGCTCACGTTAGCTGAGCCTCGTGAGGTGCACCTTGCATAGAACTCTCCACCCCTCGGGAGCTAGCCCGAGGAGGCTGATCCCCTCGGGGGTCTTGGCATCGTCCGCCTTGCGAGGTTTGGCACCTTGCGAGGGTCTTGAGTTGTTGACGCTGAAGCTGGGCCGTACCAGGCCGTTGATGGAGCCATGTGGTGGGCCGTAGGCAGGCAAGTCTAGATACCCCCATATCCAGAACACAGACAGTTATTGACCACGCCGAAGCATGATCAACCTGACCACAATGGTCTATTTCATGCGAGTAAACAAAGAACAAGCAAGAAACAGAGATTGCAATCTAGATATTGCGAATATAAGAGGAAAACTTTATTGATGAAAGTGGGGTTCTGTGACGTCTTGGTCTAGTCGTTGAACACAAACGAAGTACACGAAGTTGCAGCTATGGTGAACTTTTAATCTAAACAGAACCCAAAGTCTAAACGATGCCCTAAGGGCTGTATATATGGAGGAAGAGGGGGGAATTTCGTGGCCTTTGGAGGAGGGGTCTGAAACCAACCCTAACTCTTGTTTCCCCACACATACAGACTCTAAAAACAGCCTATACTCAAGTATTTCAAAATTACATGGGCCTAGCCCAATAATAAGGTGACGCGGCATCTAGAATAGCCTATGGACGAAGTTTATGAAGTGGCATCTTGTATATTTCGTCCAAGGCTTCATGCACTCAGTATGGTGGCTTCAAAGTCCTAAAATCATCACTTGTAACTCCGTTCTTGTTCCCCTTGCGCATGCCATCATCTCCATGCCTAAACTTGCTCCAAGGTTCATCTTTCTTGTGCAAGCTAGACCCTTCATTTGTAAGCAAAACAAATGTATCTAGTTTAGTCAACATCATATTCTCATGAACATTAGAATTGTTACCAAGAAATGTAAGTAATTGGTAATTCAATTAGCATGCACGAGCTCTAGTAATTGGTCTAGTATGTATAGCAGCAGGGGCTGTGGGTGTAACCATGGTATTGATGTCCTCATCACATGATTGGCAACAGACCATATGTGTAACCTAGGTGCCCCCCGATGTGTGTATGATTCGCAGGGTTTAGTATTTAGAGGGACAATTACTCTCCTTAGGGTTTAGAACACAACATACAATATTGAGGTAGATCATCTTATACTCAATACTCTGCCACAACAATATAATCAAAGAAGGATGTAGGGCTTAACCTCTTCAAGAGGGCCCGAACCTGGGTAAACATTGTCTCCTGTTTCCCCCTTGTGGCCATCGTTCTCAGATCACCAGCTCGAGACCCCCTACCTAAGATCCATCGTTTTAGCACCGATATTGGTCGCCCATGCAGGTCCCACTGTTTGGTCACTCCGGAATGATGGAAGGATCGATTAACGATCATGCTCAAAGCAACATACCTACTATGTCAGACCTTCGAGGCATCAGATCACCCAAAAATTACGATCACATTGGATCGCCCCTCTCTCCTCAAGGATCAAAGGGTAACAATATGGAACCTTTGTACAAACCTTGTGCCCCGTCTCTAACTCGAACGAGGACCTCTGCGCACAAGCGAACCATGACTCGACGTACTGATCGCTCGAGATCGGTGAGCCTAACCAATTAGGGGAGGCCTGGAGCTCGGACCCAGAGGAAAACCGTGTTAATCCAACATCAGCACTATAAGTGCATCTAGTGCCACCCTATAACACCCCGAGACCGACGCTCCAGATGCCTTCCTTGTATTCCGAGATTCGTCGTGTGATTTGTTTTGTTCGTTGCATTCATCCTTGCATCATGTGCATTGCATCATGTCATCATGCAACCCCTTTCTAAAACTCACCTAAATAAATTGCATAGATCGTTGATCTATTTAAATCGAGGGATATTCACATGGTGATTTCTCTTTAAAACATATTCAAAGTCTCCTACTATTATTAGGGAGCTATAATAAATATTTCATTATTTGGAATTGATCATAACACACTTGCAAATAAATCCCAATGCCTTTGTTATCTCAATTATTGGTCTCCAAGCTTGCCCATAATTTCTTTCATCATTTTGCGGAGCTCCACCAAAAATCCGACATCTTTGGACCTTCCTTTTATCAAGTCCTAGTTCAAACCCATTTGAATTAAATTCAAATGAGTTTGAATTTACATCTTTCAATCATGCCTCTTTTATTTTCCTGGGTCGTGCTTATTTTTTTGAGTTCGGGAAAATAATCCCCATGCCCAAACTCTCCTCCTAGCCTTTCTTTTCTTCTCCTTTTTTTTCTTTTCTGCTAAGAGTTTAGAGAGAGAGAAGAGAGCCAGCCCAGCCGGCCTCTTAGAGCCCAACCTACTAAGCCGGCCCATTAGCCCAGCCAGCCCACCTAAACCTATAACCCCAGCCCCTCACCACGCTCTCTCCCGATCCCCATCTCTCCCTCTCGTCCCTCCCCGCGCCGCCACTCACACACACCCACGCATCAAGCCAGGGAGAGGAGCACCCTTCTACTCGCACCCTCCTGGCCATCCGTGCCCCTCCATGGCGCTGCCTTGCTGCTCCCTCCAGCGCCCAAGCCTCCTCCTCTGCTTCGCC
The DNA here is from genome assembly GCA_963921465.1 of Triticum timopheevii. Classification (NCBI taxonomy): domain Eukaryota; kingdom Viridiplantae; phylum Streptophyta; class Magnoliopsida; order Poales; family Poaceae; genus Triticum; species Triticum timopheevii. Next base: position 235,807,413 of record OY997266.1, on the reverse strand, counting down.
CCCTCCTCTGCTACCTCAGCCATGGCGCTCCATCGTCCCTTGTCTCGCCCGCACCGGCAACAAGCAGTAGGTTGCCGCTCCGTGCTGTCCGTGAGCGCCTGCAGCTCGCGTCTCCACCCCTTCTCGCCGCCCTGTTATGCTCCGGAGGTCAGGGCTGCCATGGACGAGCCCCGCGACCACGCCCCTGCCGTCCCCGCGCCCTACTGTGCCCTGCTGCCGCTGCTCTTCCCACGCCCATTCCCCATCATCTCCAGCGCTCGCCCTCCTACCGTGCCCACCGCCTTCCATGGCCTGCGAGGCCATCAGCATTGTCGCGGCCCTGTTCGCGTGAAGCCCTTGCTCCACCACCATCAGCACCCGAAGTCTCTGTCCCGTTCCGCGCCTTGCTGCTGTTGTAGGCCATGAGCTCGCGGCTACCGCACGGACGCCAAGACCGAGACCGCCCCGAACCACGTCGTCTCGCTGGATTGTCAAGACCATCTTGGTTTTTGCAAGTTCCTCTATGCCCGAAGACGTTGGATGCGCCAAGTTCCACTACGACATGCACCACTACTGTCGCTGAGGGTTTCGTCAAGTTGAACTACATCGACTACGAATGGTGACGACCCCGAACATCTACGGAGAGTGTACGTCTATGACCGTGTACAACTACTAGCACCAAGTACCACGACGACCATCGCTCGCCAAGTTCGACTACACCATGGTGATACGTGAACGACTACACGGCTACGACAAGTGTACCTTTACATACTGGAATTGCTAAGTACCGAACCAAAATGCAAGTACTACAAGGAAACCCGAAGGACATGGATGCTCCAGGTTCCTCTCCGACACGCGTATGACTACCGTCGCGAGAACGACTACTTCCACCACGGCCGTGTTCCACTACTTCCACTACCGTCGCGAGAACGACTACTTCCACTACCGTCGCCACGTGTACGACTACTTTCCCTATGACCCATGAACGACTACTTCCCTCGACGATTTTGAACCGCCCCGAAATGCATGCTTCAAAGGTATAATCCCGAGACGATCACCCATGGACCGAATGCATGAGTGATGTATGAGATGCCCGTGTTTGCACCATGTCCCGAATTGATCCTTGCATGTTCCTCCTCGTTTTGCCATGCCGTCGACCCGTGGGAACCCGGTAACCGGGATCACCCCACCACCTTTTGCAGGACACACTCATCCGCACACTTCTCTCTTGCATCAGTATCTCAATCGAGTTACCGGGACCCGAATGTTGCCGTGGCACCATTTTCGTTTCGCCGCCGTGGCACCCTTTTCGTTCCGCCATGGTGACCAAATGCTTCATAACATGCTCATGTCAAAATTTTCATAAATATTGCATAAAAATTGCATATGTCAATCCGCATCATGATAACAACATTTAAATGCTTAAAATTGTTGTTTGCATCAATTGCTAAATGACATGAGCATTTTCTGGAATTGTTGTTTGTTGTTCCGACCTTATTTAAACTTGCCTAGATAGGTAGTTTAATTATGTTTCACCTCTTGCCATGTTTATAACAACATGTAATATTGTTGTGTTCCTAAACGAGAGAGAACTAAATAATTGATGTGGTGTTTTATCAATATGCAACTCGTTGCATATTGAGCTCCACTTAACTTGTAGTATTGTTTGTTGCACTTTGCCATGCCATGCCTTTTTAAACCGGACATGCATCAAACTTGTTTGTGCATCATGCTATGCTTATGTGATGGTTGTTTACCATGTTGTTTGCTTCTTTCTGGTTGCACTTCTACTTGATAGTTCCGGTAACGTTGTGTTTGTGAGAATTCATTCGACTACGTCCGTTTGTCTTCTTCATGGACTCGTGCTTCTTCCTTGCGGGATCTCAGGCAAGATGACCATTACCGTCGATATCACTTCTATCTTTGCTTGCTAGTTGCTTCGTTCTATCGCTATGCTGCGCTACCTATCACTTGTTTACCATGCCTCCCATATTGCCATGTCAGCCTCTAACCTTTTTCACCCTTCCTAGCAAACCGTTGTTTGGCTATGTTACCGCTTTGCTCAGCCCCTCTTATAGCATTGTTAGTTGCAGGTGAAGTTGAAGACTGCTCCATGATGGGCAGGATTATGTTGGGATATCACAATATCTCTTATTTAATTAATGCATCTATATACTTGGTAAAGGGTGGAAGGCTCGGCCTTATGCCTGGTGTTTTGTTCCACTCTTGCCGCCCAAGTTTCTGTCATGCCGGTGTTATGTTCCTTGATTTTGCGTTCCTTATGCGGTTGGATGATTTATGGGACCCCCTTGACAGTTCGCTTTGAATAAAACTCCTCCAGCAAGGCCCAACATTGGTTTTAACATTTGCCACCTAAGCCTTTTCCCTTGGGTTCTGCAGACTCAAGGGTCATCTTTATTTAACCCCCCCGGGCCAGTGCTCCTTCGAGTGTTGGTCCGAACCGGGCAGACTGCGGGGCCACCACGGGGCAACTCGAGGGCTGGTTTTACTCGTAGGTTGACCTATCTGTTGTGCCCTGAGAACAAGATATGTGCAGCTCCTATCGGGATTTGTCAGCACATCGGGCGGCTTTGCTGGTCTTGTTTTACCATTGTCGTAATGTCTTGTAAACCGGGATTCCGAGACTGACCGAGTCTTCCTGGGAGAAGGAATATCCTTCGTTGACCGTGAGAGCTTGTGATGGGCTAAGTTGGGACACCCCTGCAGGGTATAAATTTTCGAGAGGCGTGCCCGCGGTTATGTGGCAGATGGGAATTTGTTAATATCCGGTTGTAGAGAACTTGACACTTGACTTAATTAAAACGCATCAACCGCGTGTGTAGCCGTGATGGTCTCTTCTCGGTGGAGTCCGGGAAGTGAACTCGGTCTTTGTGTTATGATTGTGCGTATGCACTTTCAGGATCACTTCTTGATCACTTCTAGCTTCACGACCGTTCCGTTGCTTCTCTTCTCGCTCTTATTTGCGTATGTTAGCCACCATATTTGCTTAGTGCTTGCTGCAACTCCACCTCATTACCACTTCCTACCCTTAAGCTTAAATAGTCTTGATCTCGCGGGTTTGAGATTGCTGAGTCCTCGTGACTCACCAGATACTATCACAACAGTTGCAGGTGCCGGTGATACCAGTGCAGGTGATACAACCGAGCTTAGATGGGAGCTCAACGAAGATATTGGTCGTTGCTATGTTTCGTTTCATGTTGGTCAGTAGTGGAGCCTAGTTGGGACGATCGGGGATCTAGCAGTTGGGTTATCTTCTTTTCTTTTGGCTTTGTTCGTAGTCGGACTATGTGTGTACTCTGACTGATGTATGATTTATTTAAGTACTTGTGTGAAGTGGCGATTGTAAGCCAACTCTTTATCCCAGTCTTGTTCATTACATGGGATTGTGTGAAGATGACCCTTCTTGCGACAAAACCACAATGCGGTTATGCCTCTAAGTCGTGCTTCGACACGTGGGCGATATAGCCGCATCGTGGGTGTTACACACCCCTATTTGGTTTTGGAGTATTGACGACAAACTTGGTTGTGGGAATAATGTGTTTGTGAGATTCATAGGAGAACACAAGTTGAAATCCCTACTGATTCTGTTTACCCATCGGAGATGACCCCTAAAAATGCATGAAGACATTGAAGAAAATGGTGGTTCGCAAAGACATTCTGTTGAATATAATGACGCATGAAGACATTCACTTGAAAACAATGGAACGCGAAGACATAGTCTTTTGGTAGTTCATTTTCTTCTTTCCTGGGTCATAGGAACCACCAAACTGTTAAGTGGGGTCGAGGTAAACAAAGTCAGGAAACTGGCGTGATTCTCAACCTAAAATCCTATGTCTTCGAGCGAAGACAATGAGAGAAAATCTCTTCCAAAGTTAGTTGAGTCAGCTTAACTTTGAGCCCAAGACAAGCTGCCGCGTGTGTTTGAAATCCGACTGTTGGACACATGTCAGTTGTCCATTAACCCAGGGTCATTTCAGCCATATCATGTCAGATTGCCTCTTGGCTATAAATAGCACACCCCTTCCACCATAAGTTGGTGGTTGCTCTGAGTTAGTGCATGGCTTTTGTCATTTGAGAGCAACTAATAACCCACAAGTATATGGGATCAATTGTAGCTTTTTTGATAAATAAGAGTGTCGAACCCAACAAGGAGATAAGGTAGAATTCATATTCCCTCCAAGTTCTATCGACCACCGATACAACTCTACGCACACTTAACATTCGTTTTACCTAGAACAAGTATCACACTATTTTGTAGGTGTAAGGATAAGTTTGCAAGAATAAAACTAGATGACTTAGCGAGAAATAAACTATGCGTAATTTGCAAGATAAAAAGTTAGTTGTCTAATAGAAAGCTTTTGTAACACAAGAGAAGGGTTTTGTCCCTAGGCAATCAATAACTAGACCAATAAAAGTTAGTTGTTTAGTAGAAAGCTTTTGTAACACATGAGAAGGATATTGTCCCTAGGCAATCAATAACTAGACAGTAATCATTATTGCAATTTTATATGAGGGAGAGTCATGAGCTAACATACTTTCCGTACTTGGATCACATGAACATATGATTGGAACTCTAGCAAGCATCTGCAGCTACTAAAGATCATTAAGGTAAAACTCAACCATAGCATTAACTATCAAGTCCTATTTACTCACATACGCAACAACCCCCTTACTCGGACGTAAGCTTCTATCACTCTAGCCACCCACTATAAGCGAATTATGAATGTAATGCAACACCCTACATCGGTAATCCCACACACTTGAATGACATGGAGGGAGCCATAGGACAACACCGAAATAAAACATAAAACTCAAACCAATCACGATCATCAATCAACCAATAGGACAAAACGAATCGACTCAAACATCATAGGATAGCCATACATAATTGGACAAAACATATAGCATTAAGCACCATGTTTAAGTATAGATTATAGTAGGGAGAAGAGGCATTACACCACTGCATAAAGGGGGAGTGAGTTGGTTATGATGACGGTGAAGTTGTTGGTGTGGATCGCCCTCACGATGAGTGCCCCTGCGGCGTTTCGGCACCACTGGGAGAGAGGGGGAGAGAGCCCCTCCTTATTCTTCTTCCTTGGCCTCCCCCTAGTTGGGAGGAGGGTTTCCCCTCTGGTCCATGGTCTCCATGGCTCCCGGAGGGCAGGGGCCCCTCTGATATTGGATTTCTCTCTCTGTTCTCTTCTGTTTCACATTCCTGTTTCCTGGCCAAAAACCATTTCTTAAATTCCTGGAGATCTGTAACTCCGACTGGGCTGAAGGTTTAACACGATTTTGTTCTGGATATTATCTTTCTTGCTGTGAAAGATGGGGTCAACCGACTTATGAGGGGCTCACGAGGCACCACGGCGTGCCTCATGGGGCCCACGAGCACCGTCTTGCATTGATTCTTCTTCCAAAAAAATCACATATATATCAAAATAAATCTGCGTGAATTTTTATCGCGTTTGGACTTCGTTTGGTATGGATATTCTGCGAAAGAAAAAACATGCAACAAACAAGAACTGGCATTGGGCACTGGATCAATATGTTAGTCCCAAAAATAATAATAAAAGGTTTCCAAAAGTATATGAAAGTTGTAGAATAACTGCATTAAACAATCAAAAATTATAGATACTATGGAGACGTGTCAGCATCCCCAAGCTTAATTCCTGGTCATCCTCGAGTAGGTAAATGATAGAAAAGACAATTTTTGATGTGGAATGCTACCTAGCATAATCTTGATCATGTAATCTAATCATGGCATGTATATTAAGACATGAGTGATTCAAAGCAATAGTCTATAATTTGATATAAAGACATCAATACTCAGGCATCCCAACAAACAATCATGTCTTTCAAATATCAATGCTAAAGAACGTTATCCCTACAAAATCATATAGCCTTGTCATGCTCCATCTTCTTAACACAAAGTATTGCTCATGTACTACCCTGGTGTCAGCCAAGCTATTGGTTCATACTTTTTAGTTCGCTTTAGCTTTTTCAACCCCCATGCAATACATGAGCGCAAGCCATGAATATGGCACTATGGGTGGAATAGAGTATGGTGGTAGAGATAATTTGGAGAAGATAAAAAGGAAGATAGCCTCACATCGACGCGACTAATAATCAACTAGCTATGGAGATGCCCATCAATTGATGTCAATGCGAGGAGTAGGTATTGCCATGTAATGGATGCACTAAGAGTTATTAGTGTATGAAAGTTCAAACTGAAAACTAAGTGGGTGTGCATCCAACTTGCTTGCTCGAAGACCTTGGGCATTTGAGGAAGCCAACCATCAGAATAAACAATACAAGTTCTATAATGAAATATTCCCACTAATATATGAAAGTGACAACATAGGATATTATCTATATGAAACACATGGTGCTACTCTGAAGCACAAGTGTGGAAACACTACAAAAGAAACACTTCCGTGATGATACATGTTTGTCACAGTAGGTCATGTTTTCTGTCATGCATGTACATCCATGACGATTTTATGACAGAATCAAGATAGTCATACGTGTGCTGTCGTAGAAGTGTTACATGACCTTACGAAAATTATCATCACGGAAGTGTCCACTTCCATGATGATAAATGGCGCGTCATGGAAGTGCTTTCGTCAAGGGTGACCTACATGTGGCAGCCACCATAATGGGTCGCTATTAAGCTATCGGGTCCGGTTTTGGATCCGATAACCCGCTAACAGCTATGACCAATGGGAATTTTCCACGTGTAAATTTCTCATTGGCCAGAGGAACCACGCGTCGGCGCATCGTTGGGGCAGATGTCATCCCTACAATGGACGGAATACGCCTATGATATGTCGCCACATGGCATGGCCCAATAGTGGTCCATTTAAGGTAAAAAGTCAGACCAGCTAAAGGCCCACCATATTTTTCACACACTAGTGGGCTTGCCCGTTAACAGCCTGCCATGTTTTGGGTCAAATTGAGGCCCATATCAGATCAGGCCCGTTCACGGCCTGTCGTGTTTTGGGACAAATTACGGCCATGTCGGATGAGGCCCGTTAACAAGCCTCTGTTCTTTTGGGCCCATTCTAAGCCATGTTTGTATTTCAGCCTGTTAAATGCCCGTTTACCAATTCGTCCCGATAATAGTTTCGGCCTATTAGCGGCCCGTGGTGCAACTGGGACGAACTCGGCCCAGTTTAACTTTAGGCCATTTAATGGCCCATGTAGAAACTGGGCTATATCTTGTCCGAAGTAACTTTAGGCACCTTAATGACCCGTAGTCGTCATGGATAAATTTCAGCCCAACTGGCCTATCGTACTGTTAATGGCCCGTGTAACAGTTGGGCCTATACAGCCCGCGTTGAATCCGGCCTGCTTACAGCCCATCCGATACTGGCCCGTGACACTATTGGGCCTACCGCCCGCGTTGATACCGGCCTACTTAAAGCCCATAATTTTATTGGGCCAAAGAGGGCCCGAGATATATTTTGGCCTGTTAATGGCTCGTCCTACTTGGGCCAAACATGGGCCTAAGGTAGGTTTGGCCTATATTGTCCCGTGAATTTTTCGGATCAACGCTAGCCCAATCTAGTTTTTAGCCTGTTAAGAGACCATGGTATTCTCTGGCCCAGCTGGCCAGAACTTTACTCGGCCTGTTAAAGGAGGAAAACTACTACATGATTAGACCTGCTAATGGCCCAAGATGATTATAGGCCCATGTTTTAGCCCATATGAGTAACGGGCCGGCCTGAAGACCTACAACATTGAGATCCATTAAACCTTCCGGCCTAAATTACAGCATATCGACCAAGAATAAACCTTGACTATACAATAAAGAAATTACGGCATAATAAAGTGCAACATGACCGCGGATTACATACACTAGGCATCAAAGGTCGCCACCAGTGCATAAAAACGAGCCGGCAAAAGAATATACAAAACTGAGAGCACTTCAGAAGGCATTAGGCCTGGACGGGACGGCCACCGCAAGCAGCCGAACAAGCTAATGAGACCTCAGTTGTGTCAAAAATAGATGCTGCATCCCTAGCTTTATAGCACCAAAGCTCGCAAGGCAGTCCTTTGAGATCTTCATTGCATCTTTGACATCAAGTCGGAGCTTAGCAGAAGCAAGCCTTTCCGCTTTAAGTTGAGACTGAAGAAGTCAAACTGATTGAGGCAGGGACAACATAGAGGTTGTCTCATAGCTGCTGGAGAGTAGCTTCAACTCACTGTCTTCATCAATATAGGACCTTGGGGTCATCTCGCTTTTTTCAAGATGGTTTGGCTCACCATCTTCCCTAAAGTTCTGCCTGGCATAAGAGATACGACTCTGAAAGAGAAACAAAGAGACACATAACAAGTTTCACAATTATATAAGCAAATAAATGGATCTATTCTGCATACATCCAATCAGATGTAAACAACAAAGTAAACAACAGTGGAGGAAATGATGCCTATCCAAATCTATACTAGAACAAAGTTTGAAGGCTTGAGAAGGATGAACCTACATTACATGTTGACACGGGCTGGACAAAGCCCTTCTCATGTTGATGGAAGGATAATTCAAAAAATTCCCCAAAGAAACTTTTTTTATAAGCATTGCCATTATTCTACATTTTGCAAAGAGTAAATATAGATCACATAATATTGGAAGAAATAGGGGATAATGATGCTCAGCTGCAGACTGATGATACATAATCAAATAGCAATTAATTAAGTACAACGTTACAAGGCAAAAGGTACTGACAAGAGGAATGTAGACATCAACGTGTGCAGTGGCATTGGATTTATTCAACATTTTGGTAAGAGTAAATGTAGATCTAATAATTTGGAGGAAGTGGAGGGCAGGGCAGATAAGATGCAGAGTAATGCTAGACAATCAACTACTCGCGATGCAAGTACAATAATACCACTACCGTCCGTTATTACTTGTCGCTCAAATGGATGTATCTAGCACTATGAAGTTCTAAATATATCCAATTGATCAACAATTGATTTGATACAGAGGGAGTACATGACAACAGGTACTTACATGAGCAATCCAAAACTTCATATCCATTGTGTTAATTCTACATTTATCTAAGAGTAAGTGTAGATCTTATAATTTCGAGCAAAGGGAGGATAAAGAAGCGAACATTTACAGTAATGCTACATAATCAAATAGCAATGAGTGTAAGTATGCTGACAAAGGGCAAGAGGTACTGACAAGAGCAATGCAGTGCCCAATATTGTTGTGAGATCCTATGATCCTTTGAGCAAGGAGATTCATCTAAAATTAGTTTTCATACAAGAGAGAAGGTAAGGCACATGCAGAAATTTAGGAGTTCAAATTTTGAATTGATATCATAGATAGTACCTGAAGCTGGGCTCTCAACAGTTCTAATAGGGGTTTGGCCTATGGAGTAGGGGTAAAGTGTGGTATAGTTGGGCCTGTGCTTTCTGTGGCTGCTTATCTATCTGATTTAACAGGTATCACTACCTTTTCTAAATATCTAGTTTGTAGTCCTTGAGGATCTGCACTCACCCTCTTCCTTTTGGACATCTATTATAGAAGAACAACATTTGACTAGAAAAACATAGTATGATGACACATGGAATAGGTACAGAAAATTGATAGGTATGTCATATACTCATATATGATGCTTAAACTAAGTAGATGGTGGTGTAACAAAGTAGAAGTAATGCAAGAGGTCATATGCAAAATGTGTGCGAGCAATACAACCTTGCCAAGTTAGAGCAAGCACCTTGATGGGTGAATAAGATAGGACATCCTCCACCATGCCAAGTTCGTTAGCCAGTGGATTGTTTCACAATATTCCTCTCGTGCACCCATTATCATGTTCATTTTGATCATGTTCAATACCCGACATGCATGAAAACATAAAAACAAGTGAGATTATCTTTGTAATGCAGAAGTGATTCTAATCCAATACTACCTTCGTGTAAACCCCTTTGTGCTATCTCTACAATTCTACTGAGAGATACCATGCATGTTGTAATTTTGGGTGTGCATTATTATAATGTGGCCTACTACTCAAAATATGAGAGCTCCAGAAGTGATGATACTTCACAGATGACAACTTCAACACATAGTTAAGAATAACAAGTCGAGCTAGCCTGACAGGTTCAAAATATACAAAGGGAGAACAACTCGACCTGACCAGTCGACCGCAAATGTCTCTGCTACTCTTCCCAACAAGGAACATACTGATTAAAGAAGAAGAGGATCATGTTAAAGAAGAGCAGAAGAACAAGTAGATTGAAGATATCACAAGGTTTTCTATACAATGTCTATTGCCCACCCATGATGAACCAGAGCGCATGGAGAAATACTATTCCTTCTAGTCTCTCCATATGTGGCTCACATGCATTTCGAAACTAAAGTAGGAACATTTAGCTGATCAATTGAACATGTCTCTGTTTTACTAATATGAGCATAATATCATATTCAAATTTGTACAACTAAGGTTGTTTAGCTCGATGGGTGGAGCAGTGCAATTATGGCACAAACCATGTAGGCTAATTGTGGTCATCATAAAATGGGGAAACCGTAAGCATGATGAGTATAGTGTTGACCGTGGCAGTGGGATGGCAGATTTGATGCTGCAAACCGTGCAAAGGGTAGTTAGCAACCGATGTTTGCTTTGAAATAACAACTAAGATTTGGTATGGACAAGAAAGTACAATCAACAAGTGACAAAGAAATGCAATTCTACTGTCTCTCTATATGTCGCGACATGCATTTGGAAACTCAAGTTGGACCTTTAGCTAACCAGTTAAATGCGTGTGTTAACTAATATCAGTATCATATCACAATCATATTTGAACAACTCAGCTTTGGAATTATGAGTGCTATGTTGTTTAGCTTGAAGGGTGGAGTACTACTAGTATGATAGAAAGCACCTAAGCAGATCATAGTAGAGTAGATAAAAGGGGAAAACCCGAAGCATCAAGAGTAAAATCAGGAAAGTGGAACTAGCTGGACCATATGGGATTGTATTGCCAATACGACAAGAAAGAGCTACATAAGAGCAAAACAAAGCCATGGCCCGCCCAGCCCTAGTCCAATATACAAAGTAGTGAAGGTAAATTTGTACAAAAATTTGGGATCCCCTATAGTATAAGCCATCTAGACCACCTAATATTTTAACTATAGCTCCGCTAGTGTGTGGCGCACATGCTTTTCGAAACAAATATAGGAACATTAGGTGACCAATTAAACGTTCTCTATTTTAGTAATATATGAGCTTCATATCAGATTCATATATCAACAACTAAGCTTTGGAATTATGAGCAACATGTTGTTTCACTTGATGGGTTGAGGTCTTGAGGAGCAGAGCTAGCACGAGACGAAGCACCTACGTTGATGGTAGTGAATATAAAGGGGAACAACCATAAGCTTTACGAGTATAGTGACCGTGCCATGGCGGATCTGAAGGTGCAAACCGGACAAAGGCTACTTCGCAACCAATGTTTGCTTTCAACTAGCCACTACGATTTGGTAGGGACAAGTACAGTAAACAAGTTAGATCTATTTTCCTGGTGAGATCAATAACTTAAGAAGATATGGAAGAGTACCACCTCTCTTGCAACGCTGTGTATGCCCCTGCTGATACGTTGAGGGTGCTGCGGGTGTGATGGCTATCAGCGGCGCGGAAGAAGATTTTAGACGGCAGACGGCCGGGTCGGGGGATAAGTCCTGTTGCCATGGACGAGCCGGTTGAGGGAGTCCTGGATTATGGGGTCCTTGGACGGCCGGATTATTAACATGGGCCAGTCTGTTGGGCTATGAAGATACAAGACAGAAGACTTCTTCCCGTGTCCGGATGGGACTCTCCTTTGCATTGATGGCAAGCTTGGTGATTCAGATATGTAGGTTCCTTTCTCTGTAACCGACTTTGTATAACCCTAGTCCTCTCCGGTGCCTATATAAACCGGAGGGTTTAGTCCATAGGGCAGGATCATAAACACATAGGCTAGACTTCTAGGGTTTTAGCCATCACGATCTCATGGTAGATCAAATCTTGTTATACTCATATTCATCAAGATCAATCAAGCAGGAAGTAGGGTATTACCTCCATAGAGAGGGCCCGAAACTGGGTAAACATTGTGTTCCCCGCCTCCTGTTACCATTAGCCTTAGACGCATAGTTCAGGACCCCCCACCTGAGATCCGCTGGTTTTGACACCGAAATTGGTGCTTTCATTGAGAGTTCCGCTACGTCGTCACCAAAAGGTTTGATGGCTCCGTCAATCATCTACAACAATGTAGTCTAGGGGGAGGTTTTCCTCCCCAGACAGATCTTCGTATTCAGCAGCTTCGTACTGCGGGCCAACTTGCTTGGCCATCTAGAGAAGATCAAAAGCTACGCCCCTGGCCATCAGGTCAGATTTGGAAGCTTGAATTACGTGGCCGATATCCGCGGACACTTGATCTTCGACGGATTCGAGCCCATGACGGCTGCTCCCTGCTACCACGATGAACATGACCTGAATCTGTCATCGGACCGCGCTCAGGCAATAGCACCTATAACCACTCTGGCCCTAAATCCGGAGCGGACTGCGCCATCCGTGGACAGGAGGCTCAACCCCGCCACGGAAGCCGCAGACTCAGCAGTGTTGGAGCCGCACACAGACCCGGCCGTGAGCGGGGCCTGCGTCTTTGGAACCTCGGATCCGTCTCCGGTCGTAAGTTCTGAACCGCGTACATCCGCGCCCATCGAACTTGATCAGGCGCCAATCATCGAGTTCAGCTCCGCGGACATCTTCCGGCACTCACCTTTAGGCGATGTGCTAAAATCGTTAAAAGCCCTCTCCTTGTCAGGGGACTCACAGTCGAACTATATCCGGTTTTAATGGGAAGCTGATGAATTTCGCTTCCCACCCACCACCCACTTCATTGCCACTGTCAAAGACTTAACCAACACGCTTGATTACGGCTCCGAAGACATCGACGGTATGGACGACGATGCCGGAAAGGAGCGGGCACAAAAACCACCACCCATAGGGCGGTGTACGGCTACATCCTCATACGATATATACATGGTGGACCCACTTAAAGAGAAGGAGGCCGATGGTGATAATGATATGCCTATTGATGAACCTCCCAAGCTTCAGTGTCAGAAGCGCCAATCTCGATCCGGCAAAGCGAAAAACAGCAACATTGTCACGGAAGACGGAGAAAATTCAGACCAAGCTGAGGACCCCGCAGACCCAGCGTTGGAGCAGGGTGTGCGACAAGACGGCGAGCACAGTCCGGGGATGTTGTCTGACCACAGCGATGCCGAAGATAGCAATTATCAACCTGTCTCCGAAGAGGAGATCAGCCTGGGCGATGACGAATTCGTCATCCCAGAAGAACCCTTAGTACAAGAACACCTCCATCAAAGGCTTATTGCCAGGCGGCCAACTCGCTCATCATCGGCACTACCGATGAACACACATCAGTACTGTTTGAAGTAATGTTCAGGAAAATAACGATTTGAGGGGGAATAACAGGATAGAAGGTCAGATGTGGGTCCCTCGTGTCAACGGTCAAACAAAATGTGTTGGTTTAAGATGCCTCATCAGCAAGGACGTGTGGGCCAACCCTGTCATAAACGGGTTTAAATGAGCCTAATCGGCACTTGGTAGTAGTTTTTAGCGCGGATTAAGAAATCTTGGGTATGTTTTTGCTATTTTTTGTACAATAGTTTCTTCTGAGGGCTGGTTGAAAGTGGTAGTTTTTTTGTTAAATACTCTACATACTGTAAGTAGGAGCAAAAGTTAAAATTTGGAAGCCAATAAGCAAGGCTAGTTACATAGTGCCTATGTGTACATGATTGAAACTAAATATCAACCATGAGTGACTATTATCTTGATGGAAAACTCGAAACTATGGAAATACTAGCATTTTTTTGCATGGTTGGAAATACTAGCAATGTTTACGTGTGTTGCAACGGATCATAATTAGAATAATACCTATTCGCAAACTTCATAGAAAACACTCTAATTTTGATATACATATATCACTAGAGATATATTATGTTTCAGTCAAAATATATTCCTTGGGCTGTTTTGGTGAGGTGAGGGAGGGATGTGGTTGGTTTTAAGATACTAATTGTGGGTTTGTCTGCAAATTGGTAGAGAAGTGGGATGTTAGTGAGAAAAGGCAACAACTTACCTCACAGTCGTTAGATGTAGATCTAATGGTCAGAAATGACAGATGGCAAACTCACCATCATCACCAACTAAGTCTTCTGCAGGAGTACTAGCAAGATGTCTGTGCATCGCAAGGAACATCAAGATGCATTTTTTTATAAAACACCTGTTGTGATTGACCCATGCGGGAGTAACCCCGTGTGTAAAAACTAATGATATCTCGTGAAAGAGGAGATAAGGTGAAAATCAGTGGGGCATGGTGGTGATTGGTGGTCGGACTGAGCGGAGGCATGGGGATGGAGGACGCCGGCAGCGACCACCATGCCAGTTTGTTCTAGAGGCTTCCTTTTTTAATTTCTCAACAATGAGGTTGCTGGAGATAAGGATGAACGAGGAAAGGCCTTGTCTGCAAATGTGGAGAAAGGTGCGGGTATCTTTTAGTTTAATTTCTATCCGTCAGATATAGATCAGACGGTCTATATTGCAAGATGGCACGCGTACCATCATCACCAACTCGGTTTTTTTATAAGAGAAGAAATATAAGTATGGAGATACAAACGTACTATTGATACTTTTTTCGTAAACTTGGATCTACATTCTATTCAACGGCTCAGCATGTGGGGCCTTAGCACAATGACTTCTCGACTATGTAAAACAAAGGTTTTCCTGTCGCCGATAAGGAGGGGGTGACGGTGGCGCGGTTTCGGCTTGCTCTTGTCCTAGTAGTCATACTAGGTGGTCTACGCATGTGTAGATTTATTCTTTTTCGTGGCTCGTGTTTGCCGTACTGCCACGACTACTGATTAATAGATGGTAAGTTATTCATGGGAAAAGCTTTTTTGAGTGTGTGTGCGAGAGAGAGAGAGAGAGAGAGAGAGAGAGAGAGAGAGAGTGCGTGTGCGATTTGTGTAGAGACTGAGGCAATGATAAGAGATTCTTTGTGTCTTTGTGTGTGGAGCATAGAGAGAGACATGTACATGGGGCTTTGTGTTGTGTAACGTGGATACACATACACATAATCAGAGAGTGAGTGTGTGAGATACATGTTGGGGAACACAGTAATTTCAAAAAATTTCCTACGCACACGCAAGGATCATGGTGATGCATAGCAACGAGATGGGAGAGTGTTGTCCACGTACCCTCGTAGACCGAACGCGGAAGCATTAGAACTACATGGTTGATGTAGTCGTACGTCTTCACGATCCGACCGATCCAAGTACCGAACGTACGGAACCTCCGAGTTCAGCACACGTTCAGCTCGATGATGATCCCCGGACTCCGATCCAGCAGGGTGTCGGGGATGAGTTCCTACAGCACGACGACATGGTGACGGTGATGGTGTTCTACCGACGCAGGGCTTCGCCTAAGCACCGCTACGATATGACCAAGGTGGAATATGGTGGAAGGGGGCACCACACACGGCTAAGGAACGATCACGAAGATGAACTTGTGTGTCATGGGGTGCCCCCCAGCCCCTGTATATAAAGGAGGGAGGGGGGGAGGTGCGGCCGGCCATAGGGGTGCGCCTGGAGGAGTCCTACTCCCACTGGGAGTAGGACTCCCCCCTCTTGCCTTGTTGGAGAAGGAAGGGGGAAGGGGGAAAGAGGAAAGGGGGGCGCCACCCCCCCTTCCTTGTCCTATTCGGGCTAGGGGGAAGGGGGCGTGCGGCCTGCCCTGGCCGGCCCTCCTCTTCTCCCTTAGGGCCCATGTAGGCTCAATAACCCCCCCCCCCCCCCCCGGGGGGGGGGGGGTTCCGGTAACCCCCCGGTACTCCGGTAAAATCCCGATTTCACCCGGAACGATTCCGATATCCAAATATAGGTTTCCAATATAACAATCCTTATGTCTCGACCATTTTGAGACTCCTTGTCATGTCCGTGATCACATCCGGGACTCCGAACAACCTTCGGTACATCAAAACTTATAAACTCATAATAAAACTATCATTGTAACGTTAAGCGTGGGGACCCTACGGGTTCGAGAACTATGTAGACATGACCTAGAACTGTTTCCGGTCAATAACCAATAGCGGAACCTGGATGCTCATATTGGCCCCTACATATTCTACGAAGATCTTTATCGGTCAAACCGCATAACAACATACATTGTTCCCTTTGTCATCGGTATGTTACTTGCCCGAGATTCAATCGTCGGTATCCAATACCTAGTTCAATCTCGTTACCGGCAAGTCTCTTTACTCATTATGCAATGCATCATCCCGTAACCAACTCATTGGCCACATTGCTTGCAAGGCTTATAGTGATGTGCATTACCGAGAGGGCCCAGAGATACCTCTACGACAATCGGAGTGACAAAACCTAATCTCGAAATACGCCAACTCAACATGTACCATTGGAGACACCTGTAGAGCTCCTTTATAATCACCCAGTTATGTTGTGACGTTTGGTAGCACACAAAGTGTTCCTCTGGTAAACAGGAGTTGCATAATCTCATAGTTGTAGGTACTTTCTATAAGTCATGAAGAAAGCAATAGCAACATACTAAACGATCAAATGCTAAGCTAACAGAATGGGTCAATTCAATCACATCATTCTTCTAATGATGTGATCTCGTTAATCAAATGACAATACATGTCTATGGTTAGGAAACACAACCATCTTTGATTAATGAGCTAGTCAAGTAGAGGCATACTAGTGACGTTAAGTTTGTCTATGTATTCACACATGTATTATGTTTCCGGTTAATACAATTCTAGCGTGAATAATAAACATTTATCATGATATGAGGAAATAAATAATAACTTTATTATTGCCTCTAGGGCATATTTCCTTCAGTCGCCCACTTGCACTAGAGTGAATAATCTAGATTATACAGTAGTGATTCTAACACCCATGGAGTCTTGGTGCTGATCATGTTTTGCTCGTGAAAGAGGCTTAGTCAACGGGTCTGCAACATTCAGATCCGTATGTATCTTGCAAATCTCCATGTCTCCCACCTGGACTTGGTCCCGGATTGAATTGAAGCGTCTCTTGATGTGCTTGGTCCTCTTGTGAAATCTGGATTCCTTTGCCAAGGCAATTGCACCAGTATTGTCACAGAAGATCTTCATTGGTCCCGATGCACTAGGTATGACACCTAGATCGGAAATTAACTCCTTCATCCAGACTCCTTCATTTGCTTCTTGCGAAGAAGCTATGTACTCCACTTCGCATGAAGATCCCACCATGACGCTTTCTTTAGAACTGCACCAACTTACAGCTCCACCATTTAATAAAAACACGTATCCGGTTTGCAAATTAGAATCGTCCGGATCAATGTCAAAGATTGCATCGACGTAACCATTCACGACTAGCTATTTGTCACCTCCATAAACGAGAAACATATCCTTAGTCCTTTTCAGGTATTTCAGGATATTCTTGACCGCTGTCCAGTGATCCACTCCTGGATTACTTTGGTACCTACCTGCCAAGCTTATTGCTAAGCATACGTCAGGTCTGGTACACATCATTGCATACATGATAGAGCCTATGGATGAAGCATAGGGAACATGTTTCATTTTCTCTCTATCTTCTGCTGTGGTCGGGCATTGAGTCTGACTCAACTTCACACCTTGTAATACAGGCAAGAACCCTTTCTTTGCCTGATCCATTTTGAACTTTTTCAAAACTTTATCAAGGTATGTGCTTTGTGAAAGTCCAATTAAGCGTCTTGATCTTTCTCTATAGATCTTCATGCCCAATATGTAAGCAGCTTCACCGAGGTCTTTCATTCAAAAACTTTTATTCAAGTATCCCTTTATGCTATCCAGAAATTCTATATCATTTCCAATTAACAATATGTCATCTACATATAATATCAGAAATGCTATAGAGCTCCCACTCACTTTCTTGTAAATACAGGCTTCTCCAAAAGTCTGCATAAAACCATATGCTTTGATCACACTATCAAAGAGTTTATTCCAACTCCGAGATGCTTGCACCAGTCCATAAATTGAACTTGGAGCTTGCACACTTTATTAGCACCTTTTGGATCGGCAAAACCTTCTGGTTGCATCATATACAACTCTTCTTCTAGAAATCCATTCAGGAATGCAGTTTTGACATCCATTTGCCAAATTTCATAATCATAAAATGCGGCAATTGCTAACATGATTCGGATAGACTTAAGCATCGCTACGGGTGAGAAAGTCTCATCGTAGTCAACTCCTTGAACTTGTCAAAAACCTTTCGCAACAAGTCGAGCTTTGTAGACAGTTACATTACCATCAGCGTCAGTCTTCTTCTTGAAAATCCATTTATTCTCGATGGCTTGCCGATCATAAGGCAAGTCAACCAAAGTCCATACTTTGTTCTCATACATGGATTCCATCTCAGATTTCATGGCCTTAAGCCATTTCGCGGAATCTAGGCTCATCATCGCTTCCTCATAGTTTGTAGGTTCCCCATGGTCAAGTAACATGACTTCCAAAATAGGATTACTGTACCACTCTGGTGCGGATCTTACTCTGGTAGACCTACGAGGTTCTGTAGTAACTTGATCCGAAGTTTCATGATCAATATCATTAGCTTCCTCACTGATTGGTGTAGTTGTCACAGGAACCGATTCTTGTGATGAACTACTTTCCAACAAGGGAGCAGGTACAGTTACCTCATCAAGTTCTACTTTCCTCCCACTCACTTCTTTCGAGAGAAACTCCTTCTCTAGAAAGGATCCAAATTTAGCAACGAAAATCTTGCCTTCAGATCTGTGATAGAAGGTGTACCCAATAGTCTCTTTTGGGTATCCTATGAAGACACATTTCTCCGATTTGGGTTTGAGCTTATCTGGTTGAAGTTTCTTCACATAAGCATCGCAGCCCCAAACTTTAAGAAACAACAACTTTGGTTTCTTGCCAAACCACAGTTCATAAGGCGTCGTCTCAATGAATTTTGATGGTGCCCTGTTTAACGTGAATGCGGCTGTCTCTAAAGCATAACCCCAAAACGATAGCGGTAAATCAGTAAGAGACATCATATATCACACCATATCTAATAAAGTACGATTACGACGTTCGGACACACCATTTTGTTGTGGTTTTCCGGGTGGCGTGAGTTGCGAAACTATTCCGCATTGTTTCAAATGTAGACCAAACTCATAACTCAAATATTCTCCTCCACGATCAGATCGTAGAAATTTTATTTTCTTGTTACGATGATTTTCCACTTCACTCTGAAATTCTTTGAACTTTTCAAGTGTTTCAGACTTGTGTTTCATCAAGTAGATACACCCATATCTAGTCAAATCATCTGTGAAGGTGAGAAAATAACGATACCCGCCGCGAGCTTCAATATTCATTGGACCACATACATCAGTATGTATGATTTCCAGTAAATCAGTTGCTCGCTCCATAGTTCCGGAGAACGGCGTTTTAGTCATCTTTCCCATGAGGCACGGTTCGCAAGTACCAAGTGATTCATAATCAAGTGATTCCAGAAGTCCATCAGTATGGAGTTTCTTCATGCGCTTTACACCGATATGACCTAAACGGTAGTGCCACAAATAAGTTGCACTATCATTATCAACTCTGCATCTTTTGACTTCAACATTATGAATATGTGTATCACTACTATCGAGATTCAATAAAAATAGACCACTCTTCATGGGTGCATGACCATAAAAGATATTACTCATATAAATAGAACAACCATTATTCTTTGATTTAAATGAATAACCGTCTCGCATCAAACAAGATCCAGATATAATGTTCATGCTCAACGCTGGCACCAAATAACAATTATTTAGGTCTAAAACTAATCCCGATGGTAGATCTAGAGGTAGCATGCTGACCACAATCACATCGACTTTGGAACCATTTCCCACGCGCATCGTCACCTTGTCCTTAGCCAATCTTTGCTTAATCCCTAGTCCCTGTTTCGAGTTGCAAATATTAGCAACAGAACCAGTATCAAATACTCAGGTGCTACTGCGATCATTAGTAAGGTACACATCAATAACATGTAGATCACATATACCTATGTTCACTTTGCCATCCTTCTTATCCGCCAAATACTTGGGGCAGTTCCGCTTCCAGTGTCCAGTCTGCTTGCAGTAGAAGCACTCAGTCTCAGGCTTAGGTCCAGACTTGGGTTTCTTCTCTTGAGCAGCAACTTGTTTGCTGTTCTTCTTGAAGTTCCCCTTCTTCTTCCCTTTGCCCTTTTTCTTGAAACTGGTGGTCTTATTGACCATCAACACTTGATGCTCCTTCTTGATTTCTACCTCCGCAGCCTTTAGCATTGCGAAGAGCTCGGGAATAGTCTTGTCCATCCGTTGCATATTATAGTTCATCACGAAGCTCTTGTAGCTTGGTGGCAGTGATTGAAGAATTCTGTCAATGACACTATCATCACGAAGATTAACTCCCAGTTGAATCAAGTGATTATTATACCCAGACATTTTGAGTATGTGTTCACTGACAGAACTATTCTCCTCCATCTTATAGCTATAGAACTTATTAGAGACTTCATATCTCCCAATCCGGGCATTTGCTTGAAATATTAACTTCATCTCCTGGAACATCTCATATGCTCCATGACGTTCAAAACATCGTTGAAGACCCGGTTCCAAGCTGTAAAGCATGGCACACTGAGCTATTGAGTAGTCATCAGCTTTGCTCTGCCAGACGTTCTTAACGTCGTCAGTTGCATCTGCAGCAGGCCTGGCACCCGGCGGTGCTTCCAGGACGTAATTCTTCTGTGCAGCAATGAGGATAATCCTCAGGTTATGGACCCAGTCCGTGTAATTGCTACCATCATCTTTCAACTTCGCTTTCTCAAGGAACACATCAAAATTCAATGGAACAACAGCATGAGCCATCTATCTACAACAAACATAGACAAGAAAAATACTATCAGGTACTAAGTTCATGATAAATTTAAGTTCAATTAATCATATTACTTAAGAACTCCCACTTAGACAGACATCTCTCTAGTCATCTAAGTGATCACGTGACCCAAATCAACTAAACCATGTCCGATCATCACGTGAGATGGAGTAGTTTCAATGGTGAACATCACTATGTTGATCATATCTACTATATGATTCACGTTCGACCTTTCGGTCTCCGTGTTCTGAGGCCATATCTGTATATGCTAGGCTCGTCAAGTTTAACCTGAGTATTCCGTGTGTGCAACTGTTTTGCACCCGTTATATTTGAACATAGAGCCTATCACACCCAATCATCACGTGGTGTCTCAGCACGAAGAACTTTCGCAATGGTGAATACTCAGGGAGAACACCTCTTGATAATTTAGTGAGAGATCATCTTAAAATGCTACCGTCAATCAAAGCAAGATAAGATGCATAAAGGATAAACATCACATGCAATCAATATAAGTGATATGATATGGCCATCACCATCTTGTGCTTGTGATCTCCATCTCCGAAGCACCGTCGTGATCACCATCATCACCGACGCGACACCTTGATCTCCATCGTAGCATCGTTGTCGTTTACGCCATCTATTGCTTCTACGACTATCGCTACCGCTTAGTGATAAAGTAAAGCAATTATAGGGCGTTTGCATTTCATACAATAAAGCGACAACCATATGGCTCCTGCCAGTTGCCGATAACTTTGCTTACAAAACATGATCATCTCATATAATAAAATATAGCATCACGTCTTGACCATATCACATCACAACATGCCTTGCAAAAACAAGTTAGATGTCCTCTACTTTGTTGTTGCAAATTTTACATGGCTGCTACGGGCTGAGCAAGAACCGTTCTTACTTACGCATCAAAACCACAATGATAGTTCGTCAAGTTAGTGCTGTTTTAACCTTCGCAAGGACCGGGTGTAGCCACACTCGGTTCAACTAAAGTGAGAGAGACAGACACCCGCCAGTCACCTTTAAGCACGAGTGCTCGTAACGGTGAAACCAGTCTCGCGTAAGCGTATGCGTAATGTCGGTCCGGGCCGCTTCATCTCATAATACCGCTGAACCAAAGTATGACATGCTGGTAAGCAGTATAACTTGTATCACCCACAACTCACTTTTGTTCTACTCGTGCATATGACATCTACGCATAAAACCTGGCTCGGATGCCACTGTTGGGGAATGTAGTAATTTCAAAAAAATTCCTACGCACACACAAGGATCATGGTGATGAATAGCAATGAGATGGGAGAGAGTTGTCCACGTACCCTCGTAGACCGAAAGCGGAAGCGTTAGAACAACGCGGTTGATGTAGTCGTACGTCTTCATGATCCGACCGATCCAAGTACCGAACGTACGACACCTCCGAGTTCAGCACACATTCAGCTCGATGACGATCCCTGGACTCCAATCTAGCAGGGAGTCGGGGATGAGTTCCGTCAGCACGACAGCTTCGGCTAAGCATCGCTACGATATGACTGAGGTGGAATATGGTGGAAAGGGGCACCGCACACGGCTAAGGAACGATCACGAAGATCAACTTGTGTGTCATAGGGTGCCCCCCTGCCCCCGTATATAAAGAAGGGAGGGGGGAGGTGCGGCCGGCCCTAGGGGTGAGCCTGGAGGAGTCCTACTCCCACCGGGAGTAGGACTCCCCCTCTTGCCTTGTTGGAGAAGGAAGGGGGAAGGGGAAAAGAGGAAAGGGGGGCGCCGCCCCCCCTTCCTTGTCCTATTCGGACTAGGGGGGGAGGGGGCGCGTGACCTGCACTCCTCTTCTCCCTTAGGGCCCACGTAGGCCCAATAATCCCCGCGGGGGTTCCGGTAACCCCCGGTACTCCGGTAAAATCCTGATTTCACCCGGAACGATTCCGATATCCAAATATAGGCTTCCAATATATCAATCTTTATGTCTCGACCATTTCGAGACTCCTCGTCATGTACGTGATCACATCCGGGACTCTGAACAACCTTCGGTACATCAAAACTTATAAACTCATAATAAAATTGCCATGGTAACGTTAAGCGTGCGAACCCTACGGGTTCGAGAACTATGTAGACATGACCTAGAACTATTTCCGGTCAATAACCAATAGTGGAACCTGGATGCTCATATTGGCTCCTACATATTCTACGAAGATCTTTATCGGTCAAACCGCATAACAACATATGTTGTTCCCTTTGTCGTCGGTATGTTACTTGCCCGAGATTCGATCGTCGGTATCCAATACCTAGTTCAATCTCGTTACCGGCAAGTCTCTTTACTCGTTACATAATGCATCATCCGGTAACCAACTCATTGGCCACATTGCTTGCAAGGCTTATAGTGATGTGCATTACCGAGAGGGCCCAGAGATACCTCTCCGACAATCGGAGTGACAAAACCTAATCTCGAAATACGCCAACTCAACATGTACCATTGGAGACACATGTAGAGCTCCTTTATAATCACCCAGTTACGTTGTGACGTTTGGTAGCACACAAAGTGTTCCTCCGGTAAACGGGAGTTGCATAATCTCATAGTTGTAGGAACTTTGTATAAGTCATGAAGAAAGCAATAGCAACATACTAAACGATCAAATGCTAACCTCACGGAATTGGTCAAGTCAATCACATCATTCTTCTAATGATGTGATCCCATTAATCAAATGACAACACGTGTCTATGGTTAGGAAACACAACCATCTTTGATTAATGAGCTAGTCAAGTAGAGGCATACGTTAAGTTTGTCTATGTATTCACACATGTATTATGTTTTCGGTTAATATAATTCTAGCATGAATAATAAAC
This sequence comes from Triticum timopheevii, assembly GCA_963921465.1. NCBI lineage: Eukaryota > Viridiplantae > Streptophyta > Magnoliopsida > Poales > Poaceae > Triticum > Triticum timopheevii. Next base: position 235,783,635 of record OY997266.1, on the reverse strand, counting down.
ATTTATCATGATATGAGGAAATAAATAATAACTTTATTATTGCCTCTAGGGCATATTTCCTTCAATACACATGCGAACATGGGGAGAGATTTGTGAGTTAGAGAGATGGAGAATTTTGGTGCGCATCTGAGCTAGAGAGAGGGGGGGCTATATACATACCTAGAGCTAGAGAGAATATGCAAGGGTGTGTGTCTTAAAATAGGGATTCAGATAGATGGGTGTTTGTGCGTGTCTGTGTGTGTTTGTGCTTGCGTTTGTGTGTGAGATGGAGTGTGTGTATGTGGAGTAGAGAGACCACTAACTATGTAAACCTAGTATAGGGAAGGGGGAATGATGTGACATGTGTGTCAAAGAGAGACAAAGGCATGTGTATGAAGGAAATATTCCCTAGAGGCAATAATAAGTTGTTATTTACATTTCCTTATATCATGATAAGTGTTTATTATTCATGCTAGAATTGTATTAACCAGAAACTTAGTACATGTGTGAATACATAGACAAAACATAGTGTCCCTAGTATGCCTCTGCTAGACTAGCTCGTTAATCAAAGATGGTTGACATGTGTTCCTAAGCATAGACATGTGTTGTCATTTGATGAATAGGACCACATCATTAGGAGAATGATGTGATGGACAAGACCCATCCGTTAGCTTAGCATTATGATCGTTACAGTTTCATTGCTACTGCTTTCTTCATGACTTATACATGTTCCTCAGACTATGAGATTATGGAACTCCTGAATACCCGAGGAACACCTTGTGTGCTATCAAACGTCACAACGTAACTGGGTGATCAGAAAGAAGCTCTACAGGTGTCCCCGAAGATGTTTGGTGGGTTGGCATAGATCGAAATTAGGATTTGTCACTCCGTGTTTCGAAGAGGTATCTCTGGGCCCTCTCGGTAATGCTCATCACTATAAGCCTTGCAAGCAATGTGACTAATGAGTTCGTTGCGGGATGAAGCATTGCGGAACGAGTAAAGAGACTTGTCGGTAACGAGATTGAACTAGGTATGATGATACCGACGATCGAATCTTGGGCAAGTATCATACCGATGACAAAGGGAACAACGTATGTTGTTGTGCGGTTTGACCGATAAAGATCTTCATAGAATATGTAGGAGCCAATATGAGCATCCAGGTTCCGCTATTGGTTATTTATCAGAGATATGTCTCGATCATGTTTACATAGTTCTCGAACCCGTAGGGTCCGCACGCTTAACGTTCGATGATGATTTGTATTATGAGTTATGTGTTCTTGATGACCAAAGTTTTTCGGAGTCCCGGATGGGATCACGGACGTGACTAGGAGTCTCAAAATGGCCGGGACATAAAGATTGATATATTGAAAGGTTATGTTCGGATACGGGAAAGGTTTCAGATAGTTTCGGGCATTTTTCGAAGTACCGGGAGGTTAACAGAACCCCCCAGGAGAGTATTGGGCCTTCATGGGCCTTAGTGGAAAGAGGAGGCCGGCGGCCAGGAGGTGGCGCCCCCCCCCCCTAGCCAAACCGAATTAGACTAGGGGAGGGGGCGCGACCCCCCCTTTCCTTCTCCCTCTCTCTTTTACCTTTCCCCTTCTCCTACTACGAAAAGGAAAGGGGACTCCTACTAGGACTGGGAGTCCTAGTAGGACTCCCCTCTTTGGCGCGCCCCTCTAGGCCGGCCACCTCCTCCCTCCCTCCTATATATTTGGGGGCAGGGGAACCCCAAAGCACAACAGTTGTTCTCTTAGCCGTGTGCGGTGCCCCCCTCCACAGTTCAACACCTCGGTCATATCGTCATAGTGCTTAGGCGAAGCCTTGCGCTAGTAACATCATGAACACCGTTGCCACGCCGTTGTGCTGACGGAACTCTCCCTCGTCCTCAACTGGATCAAGAGCTCGAGGGACGTCGTCGTGCTATACGTGTGTTGAACACGGAGGTGCCGTACGTTCGGTACTTGGATAGGTTGGATCATGAAGACGTTCGACTATATCAAGCGCGTTTCTAAATGCTTCCGCTTTCGGTCTATGAGGGTACGTGGACACACTCTCCCGTCTCATTGCTATGCATCTCCTAGATAGATCTTGCGTGATCGCACGAAAATTTTGAATTACTATGTTCCCCAACAGTGGCATCCGAGCCAGGTCTATGCGTAGATGTTTTATGCACGAGTAGAACACAAAGAGTTTTGGGCGATAATAGTCATACTGCTTACCACCAATGTCTTACTTTGGTTTGGCAGTATTGTTGGATGAAGCGGCCCGGACCGACATTACATGACCACGTTCATGAGACTGGCTCTACCGATATGCTTTTACACATAGGTGGTTGCCGGGTGTCATTTTCTCCAACTTTAGTTCAATCAAGTTTGACTACGACCAGTCCTTGTTGAACATTAAAACAAAACACTTGACGAAAAATCGTTGTGGTTTTGATGCGAAGGTAAGAACGGTTCTTGCTAGAAGCCCGTAGCAGCCACGTAAAACTTACAACAACAAAGTAGAGGACGTCTAACTTGTTTTTGCAGGGCTTGTTGTGATGTGATATGGTCAAGACATGACGTGATATGAATTGTTGTATGAGATGATCATGCTTTGTAACAAAGTTATCTGCAACTGTCGGGAGCCATATGGTTGTCGCTTTATTGTATGAAATGCAATCTCCATGTAATTTCTTTACTTTATCACTAAGCGGTAGCGACAGTCGCAGTAGCAATAATTGGCGAGACGATAACGATGGTACGATGGAGATCAAGGTGTTAAGCCGATGACGATGGAGATCATGATGATGCTTTGGTGATGGAGATCATGAGCACAAGATGATGATGGCCATATCATGTCACTATTTTGATTGCATGTGATGTTTATCTTTTTATGCATCTTATTTTGCTTAGTACGACAGTAGCATTATAAGATGATCCCTTACTAAATTTCAAGGTATAAGTGTTATCCCTGAGTATGCACCGTTGCTAGAGTTCATTGTGCTGAGACACCACGTGATGATCGGGTGTGATAAGCTCTACGTTCACATACAACGGGTGCAAGCCAGTTTTGCACATGTAGAATACTCGGGTTAAACTTGACGAGCCTAGCATAGGCAGATATGGCCTCGGAACACTGAGACCGAAAGGTCAAACGTGAATCATATAATAGATATGATCAACATAGTGATGTTCATCATTGAAGACTACTCCATCTCATGTGATGATCGGACATGGTTTAGTTGATTTGGATCACGTATCATTTAGACGACTTGAGGGATGTCTATCTAAGTGCGAGTTCTTAAGTAATATGATTAATTTAACTTTAATTTATCATGAACTTAGTCCTGATAGTATTTTGCAAATTATGTCGTAGATCAATAGCTCGCGTTGTAGCTTCCCTATGTTTTTATATGTTCCTAGAGAAAACTAAGTTGAAAGATGATAGTAGCAATGATGCGGACTAGGTACGTGATCTGAGGTTTATCCTCATTGCTACACAGAAGAATTATGTCCTTCATGCACCACTGGGTGACAGACCTATTGCAGGATCAAATGCAGAGGTTATGAATGTTTGGCTAGCTCAATATGATGACTACTTGATAGTTTAGTGCACCATGCTTTACGGCTTAGAATCTGGACATCAAAGACGTTTTGAACGTCATGGAATATATCAGATGTTCCTAGAGTTGAAGTTAATATTTCAAGCAAATGCCCGAGTTGAGAGATACGAAGTCTCCAACAAGTTCTATAGCTAAAAGATGGAGGAGAATAGCTCAAGCAGTGAGCATGTGCTCAGATTGTCTGGGTACTACAATCGCTTAAATCAAGTTGGAGTTAATATTCCAGATAAGATAGTGATTGAGAGAGTTTTCTAGTCACCATCACCAAGTTATTGGAACTTTGTGATGAACTATAATATGCAAGGGATAACAAAAGCGATTCCCGAGCTCTTCATGATACTAAAATCGACGAAGTTAGAAATCAAGCAAAAACATCAAATGTTGATGATTAAACAAGATCACTAGTTTCAAGAAATGGGCAAAGGGAAGGAAAGGGAACTTCAAGAAGAATAGCAAGCAAGTTGCTGCTCCCGGGAAGAAGCCTAAAGCTGGACCTAAGCCTGAAACTAAGTGCTTTTACTGCAAAGGAAATGGTCACTGGAAGAAGAGTGACCCCAAATATTTGGTGGATAAGAAGGATGGAAAAGTGAACAAAGGAATATGTGATATACACGTTATTGATGTGTACCCTACTAGTGCTCATAGTAGCCCCTGGGTATTTGATACCTCTTTGGTTGCTAAGATTAGTAACTCGAAACAGGAGTTGTAGAATAAATAGAGACTAGTTGAGGGTAAAGTGACGATGTGTGTTGGAAGTGGTTCCAAGATTGATATGATCATCATTGCACACTCCCTATACTTTTGGGATTAGTGTTGAACCTAAATAAATGTTATTTGGTGTTTATGTTAAGCAAGAATATGATTGGATCATGTTTATTGCAATACGGTTATTCATTTAAGACAAAGAATAATTGTTATTCTGTTTACATGAATAAAACCTTCTATGGTCGTACACCCAACTTTAATGGTTTATTGAATCTCGATCGTAGTGATACACATATTCATAATATTGATGCCAAAAGATGCAAAGTTGATAATAATAGTGCAACTTATTTGCGGCACTGCTGTTTGGGTCATATTGGTGTAAAGCGCTTGAAGAAACTCCATAAAGATGGACTTTTGGAATCACTTGATGATGAATCATTTGATACTTGCGAACCATGCCTTGAGGGCAAGATGACTAAAACTCCGTTCTCTAGAACAATGGAACGAGCTACTGACTTATTGGAAATAATACATACTGATGTGTGCGGTCCAATAGTGTTGATGCTTGTGGCGGGTATCGTTATTTTCTGACCTTCATAGATGATTTGAGCAGATATGGGTATATCTACTTAATGAAACACAAGTCTAAAACATATGAAAAGTTCAAAGAATTTCAGAGTGAAGTGGAGAATCATGGTAACAAGAAAATAAAGTTTCTCCGATCTGATCGTGGAGGAGAATATTTGAGTTACGAGTTTGGCCTTCATTTAAAACAATGTGGAATAGTTTCACAGCTCATGCCACCTGGAGCACCATAGCGTAATGGTGTGTCTGAACGTCGTAACCGCACTTTATTAGATATGGGGCGATCTATGATGTCTCTTATCGATTTACCACTATAGTTTGGGATTATGCATTAGAGACAGCTACTTTCACATTAAAAAGGGCACCATCAAAATCCATTGAGACGACACCGTATGAACCGTGGTTTGGCAAAAAACCTAAGCTGTCATTTCTTAGAGTTTGGGGCTGTGATGCTTATGTGAAAAAGCTTCAACCTGATAAGATCGAACCCAAATCAAAGAAATGCGTCTTCATAGGATACACAAAGGAAACTGTTGGGTACACCTTGTATCACAGATTCGAAGGCAAGATATTCGTTGCTAAGAATGGATCCTTTCTAGAGAAGGAGTTTCTCTCGAAAGAAGTGAGTGGGAGGAAAGTAGAACTTGATGAGGTAATCGTACCTTCTCCCAAATTGGAAAGTAGTTCATGACAGAAATCAATCCCATTGATTCCTACACCAATTAGTGAGGAAGCTAATGATGATGATCGTGAAACTTCAGATCAAGTTACTACTGAACCTCGTAGGTCAAACAGAGTACGGTTCGCACCAGAGTGGTACGGTAATCCTATTCTAGAAATCATGTTACTGGATCATGATGAACCTACGAACTATGAGGAAGTGATGATGAGCCTAGATTCCACGAAATGGCTTGAGGCCATGAAAACTGAAATGGGATCCATGTATGAGAACAAAGTGTGGACTTTGGTGGACTTGCCCGATGATCGGCAAGCCATTGAAAATAATTGGATCTTCAACAGGAAGGCGGACGCTGATAGTAGTGTTACTATCTACAAAGCTTGACTTATCACAAAAGGTTTTTGACAAGTTTAAGGTGTTGACTAGAATGAGATTTTCTCAACTATAGCGATGCTTAAATCCGTCTGAATCATGTTAGCAGTTGCCATATTTTATAAAATCTAGCAAATGGATGTCAAAGTTGCATTCCTTAATGGATATTTCTTAAAGAAGAGTTGTATATGATGCAACCAAAAGGTTTTGTCGATCCTAAAGGTACTAACAAGTTGTGCAAGCTCCAGTGATCCATCTATGGACTGGTGCAAGCATCTTGGAGTTGGAATATACGCTTTGATGAGTTGATCAAAGCATATAGTTTTATACAGACTTGCGATGAAGCCTGTATTTACAAGAAAGTGAGTGGGAGCACTAAAGCCTTTCTGATTAGTATATGTGATTGACATATTGTTGATCGGAAATAATGTAGAATTTTTTGGAAAGCATAAAGGAGAGTTTGAAAGGAGATTTTCAAAGAAAGACCTTGGTGAAGTTCCTTATATATTGGGCATCAAGATCTATAGAGATAGATCCAAATGCTTGATAAGATTTTTGAATGAATACATACCTTGACAAGGTTTTAAAAGAGTTCAAAATGGATCAGTGAAAGAAGGTATTGTATATATTACAAGGTGTAAAATTGAGTAAGACTCAAAGCCCGACCACGGAAGAAGATAGAAAGAGAATGAAAGTCATTCCCTATGCCTCAGTCATAGGTTCTATAAAGTATGTCATGCTATGTACCAGACCAGTTGTGTGCCTTGCTATAAGTTTGGCAAGGTGGTACGATAGTGATCCAGGAGTGGATCACTGTATAGCGGTCAAAGTTATCCTTAGTTACCTAAGAGGACTAAGGAAATATTTCTCGGTTATGGATGTGATAAAGAGTTCGTCGTAAAGAGTTACGTTGATGCAAGCTTTTACACCGATCCAGATGACTCTGAGTCTCAATCTGGATACATATTGAAAGTGGAGCTATTAGCTAGAGTAGCTCCATGCAGAGCATTGTAAACATAGAATATTTGCAAAATACATACGCCTCTGAATGTGTCAGACTCGTTGACTAAACTTCTCTGACGAGCAAAACACGATCACACCTTAGTACTCTTTCCGTGTTAATCACATAGCGATGTGAACTAGATTATTGACTCTAGTAAACTCATTGGGTGTTGGTCACATGGCGATGTGAACTATTGGTGTTAAATCACATGGCAATGTGAACTAGATTATTGACTCTAGTGCAAGTGGGAGATTGAAGGAAATATTCCCTAGAGGCAATAATAAAGTTGTTATTTATATTTCCTTATATCATGATAAATGTTTATTATTCATGCTAGAATTGTATTAACCGGAATCTTACTACATGTATGAATACATAGACAAAACATAGTGTCCCTAGTATGCCTCTGCTAGACTAGCTCGTTAATCAAAGATGGTTATGTTTCCTAAGCATAGACATGTGTTGTCATTTGATGAATAGGATCACATCATTAGAAGAATGATGTGATGGATAAGACCCATCCGTTAGCTTAGCATTATGATCGTTACAGTTTCATTGCTACTGCTTTCTTCATGACTTATACATGTTCCTCGGACTATGAGATTATGGAACTCCCGAATACCGGAGGAACACCTTGTGTGCTATCAAACGTCACAACGTAAATGGGTGATCATAAAGAAGCTCCACAGGTGTCTCCGAAGGTGTTTGTTGGGTTGGCATAGATTGAGATTAGGATTTGTCACTCCGTGTTTCAGAGAGGTATCTCTGGGCCCTCTCGGTAATGCTCATCACTATAAGCCTTGCAAGCAATGTGAAAAATGAGTTCGTTGCAGGAAGAAGCATTACAGAACGAGTAAAGAGACTTGCCGGTAACGAGATTGAAGTAGGTATGATGATACCGATGATCCAATCTTGGGCAAGTATCATACCGATGACAAAGGGAACAACATATGTTGTTGTGCGGTTTGACCGATAAAGATCTTCGTAGAATATGTAGGAGCCAATATGAGCATCCAGGTTCCGCTATTGGTTATTTATCGGAGATATGTCTTGATCATGTTTACATAGTTCTCGAACCTGTAGGGTCCGCACGCTTAACGTTCGATGATGATTTGTATTATGAGTTATGTGTTCTTGATGACCGAAGTTTGTTCGGAGTCCCGGATGAGATCACGGATGTGACGAGGAGTCTCGATATGGCCGGGACATAATGTTTGATATATTAGAAGGTTATGTTCAGACACGGGAAAGGTTTCAGATAGTTTCGGGCATTTTTCGGAGTATCGGGAGGTTACCAGAACCCCCCGGGAGAGTATTGGGCCTCATGGGCCTTAGTGGAAAGAGGAGGCCGGCGGCCAGGAGGTGGCGCCCCCCAGCCAAACCGAATTAGACTAGGGGTGGGGGCGCCCCCCCTTTCCTTCTCCCTCTCTCTTTTCCCTTTCCCCTTCTCCTACCCTGAAAAGGAAAGGGGACTCCTACTAGGACTGGGAGTCCTAGTAGGACTCCCCTCTTTGGCGCGCCCCTCTAGTCCGGCCGCCTCCTCCCTCCCTCCTTTATATTCGGGGGCAGGGGGCACCCCAAAGCACAACAGTTGTTCTCTTAGCCGTGTGCGGTGGCCCCGTCCACAGTTCAACACCTCGGTCATATCGTCGTAGTGCTTAGGCGAAGCCTTGCGCGAGTAACATCATGAACACCGTTGCCACGCCATTGTGCTGACGAAACTCTCCCTCGTCCTCAACTGGATCAAGAGCTCGAGGGACGTCATCGTGCTGAACGTGTGTTGAACACGGAGGTGCCGTACGTTTGGTACTTGGATAGGTTGGATCGTGAAGATGTTCGACTATATCAACCGCGTTTCTAAATGCTTCCGCTTTCGGTCTACGAGGGTACGTGGACACACACTCCCTTCTCGTTGCTATGCATATCCTAGATAGATCTTGCATGATCGTACGAAAATTTTAAATTACTACGTTCCCCAACATTGGCATCCGAGCCAGGTCTATGCGTAGATGTTTTATGCACGAGTAGAACACAAAGAGTTTTGGGCGATAATAGTCATACTGCTTACCACAAATGTCTTACTTTGATTTGGCGGTATTGTTGGATGAAGCGGCCCGGACCGACATTACGTGACCGCGTTCATGATACTGGCTCTACCGATGTGCTTTTGCACATAGGTGGTTGGCGGGTGTCTGTTTCTCCAACTTTAGTTCAATCAAGTTTGACCATGGTCAGTCCTTGTTGAACATTAAAACAAAACACTTGACGAAAAATTGTTGTGGTTTTGATGCGTAGGTAAGAATGGTTCTTGCTAGAAGCCCGTAGCAGCCACGTAAAAGTTACAACAACAAAGTAAAGGACGTCTAACTTGTTTTTGCAGGGCTTGTTGTGATGTGATATGGTCAAGACATGACGTGATACAAATTGTTGTATGAGATGATCATGCTTTGTAACAGAGTTATAGGCAACTGGCGGGAGCCATATGGTTGTCGCTTTATTTTATGAAATGCAATCGCCATATAATTGCTTTACTTTATCACTAAGTGGTAGCGATAGTCGTAGTAGCATTAATTGGCGAGACGACAACGATGCTACGATGGAGATCAAGTTGTTAATCCGATGACGATGGAGATCATGACGATGCTTTGGTGATGGAGATCATGAGCACAAGATGATGATGGCCATATCATGTCACATATTTTGATTGCATGTGATGTTTATCTTTTTATGCATCTTATTTTGCTTAGTACGACAGTAGCATTATAAGATGATCCCTTTCTAAATTTCAAGGTATAAGTGTTATCCCTGAGTACGCACCGTTGCTACAGTTCGTTGTGCTGAGACACCACGTGATGATTGGGTGTGATAAGCTCTACGTTCACATACAACGGGTGCAAGCCAGTTTTGCACATATAGAATACTCTGGTGAAACTTAACGAGCCTAGCATATGCATATATGGTCTTGGAACACTGAGACCGAAAGGTCAAACGTGAATCATATAATAGATATGATCAACATAGTGATGTTCACCATTAAAGACTACTCCATCTCATGTGATGATCGGACATGGTTTAGTTGATTTGGATCACGTATCATTTAGACGAACTGAGAGATGTCTATCTAAGTGGGAGTTCTTAAGTAATATGATTAATTGAACTTTAATTTATCATGAACTTAGTCCTGATAGTATTTTGCAAATTATGTCATAGATCAATAGCTCGCGTTGTAGCTTCCCTATGTTTTTTATATGTTCCTAGAGAAAACTAAGTTGAAAGATGATAGTAGCAATGATGCGGACTAGGTCCGTGATCTGAGGTTTATCCACATTACTGCACAGAAGAATTATGTCCTTTATACACCACTAGGTGACAGACCTATTGCAGGATCAGATGCAGACGTTATGAACGTTTGGCTAGCTCAATATGATGACTACTTGATAGTTTAAAGCACCATGCTTTACGGCTTAGAATCAGGACATCAAAGACGTTTTGAACGTCATGGAATATATGAGATGTTCCTAGATTTGAAGTTAATATTTCAAGCAAATGCCCGAGTTGAGAGATATGAAGTCTCCAACAAGTTCTATAGCTAAAAGATGGAGGAGAATAGCTCAAGCAGTGATCATGTGTTCAGATTGTCTGGGTACTACAATCGCTTAAATCAAGTGGGAGTTAATCTTCCAGATAAGATAGTGATTGATAGAGTTCTCTAGTCACCATCACCAAGTTATTCGAACTTTGTGATGAACTATAATATGCAAGGGATAACAAAAGCGATTCCCGAGCTCTTCATGATACTGAAATCGATGAAGGTAGAAATCAAGCAAAAACATCAATTGTTGATGATTAAACAAGATCACTAGTTTCAAGAAAAGGGCAAAGAGAAGGAAAGGGAACTTCAAGAAGAATAGCAAGCAAGTTGCTGCTCTCGGGAAGAAGCCTAAAGCTGGAACTAAGCCTGAAACTAAGTGCTTCTACTGCAAAGGAAATGGTCACTAGAAGCAGAGTTACCCCAAATATTGAAGTAAATATGCCCTAGAGGCAATAATAAAGTTATTATTTATTTCCTTATATCATGATAAATGTTTATTATTCATGCTAGAATTGTATTAACCGGAAACATAATACATGTGTGAATACATAGACAAACATAGTGTCACTAGTATGCCTCTACTTGACTAGCTCGTTTATCAAAGATGGTTATGTTTCCTAGCCATGGACAAAAGAGTTGTCATTTGATTAACGGGATCACATCATTAGGAGAATGATGTGATTGACTTGACCCATTCCGTTAGCCTAGCACTTGATCGTTTAGTATATTGCTATTGCTTTCTTCATAACTTATACATGTTCCTGTAACTATGAGAATTATGCAATTCCCGTTTACCGGAGGAACACTTTGGGTACTACCAAACGTCACAACGTAACTGGGTGATTATAAAGGAGTACTACAGGTGTCTCCGAAGGTACATGTTGAGTTGGCGTATTTCCAGATTAGGTTTTGTCACTCCGATTGTCGGAGAGGTATCTCTGGGCCCTCTCGGTAATGTACATCACTATAAGCCTTGCAAGCAATGTAGCTAATGAGTTAGTTATGGAATGATGCATTACGTAACGAGTAAAGAGACTTGCCGGTAATGAGATTGAACTAGGTATTAGATACCGACGATCGAATCTCGGGCAAGTAACATACCGATGACAAAGGGAACAACGTATGTTGTTATGCGGTTTGACCGATAAAGATCTTCGTAGAATATGTAGGAACCAATATGGACATCCAGGTTCCGCTATTGGTTATTGACCACGAATAGTTCTAGGTCATGTCTACATAGTTCTCGAACCCGTAGGGTCCGCACGCTTAAGGTTTCGATGACATTTATATTATGAGTTTATGAGTTTTGATGTACCGAAGGAGTTCGGAGTCCCGAATGAGATCGGGGACATGACGAGGAGTCTCGAAATGGTCGAGACGTAAAGATCGATATATTGGACGACTATATTCGGAGTTCAGAAAGGTTTCGAGTGATTCGGGTATTTATCGGAGTACCGGAGAGTTACTGGAATTCGCCGGGGAGAAGTATTGGGCCTATTGGGCCATACGGGAAAGAGAGAGGGGCTGCCTAGGGCAGGCCGCGCGCCCCCCCATGGCCTAGTCCGAATTGGACTAGGGGGAGTGGCCGCACCCCCTCCTTCCTTCCCTTCTCTCTTCCCCTTCCTTGTCTCCTACTCCTAGTACATGGAAGGACTCCTAGTTGGACTAGGAAAAGGGGAATCCTACTCCCGGTGGGAGTAGGACTCCCCTAGGGCGCGCCATAGAAGAGGGCCGGCCCTCCCCTACTCCACTCCTTTATATACGGGGGTAGGGGGCACCCCATAGACACACAAGTTGATCTACGGATCATTCCTTAGCCGTGTGCGGTGCCCCCCTCCACCATATTCCACCTCGGTCATATCGTCGCGGAGTGTAGGCGAAGCCCTGCGCCGTTAGAACATCATCATCGTCACCACGCCGTCGTGCTGACGGAACTCATCTCCGGAGCTCGGCTGGATCGGAGGCCGGAGATCGTCATCGAGCTGAACGTGTGCTGAACTCGGAGGCCCCGTATGTTCGGTGCTTGGATCGGTCGGATCGTGAAGACGTACGACTACATCAACCGCGTTGTGCTAACGCTTCCGCTTATAGTCTACGAGGGTACGTGGGAAAACACTCTCCCCTCTCGTTGCTATGCCATCACCATGATCTTGCGTGTGCGTAGGAATTTTTTTGAAATTACTACGTTCCCCAACAAATATTTGGTGGATAAGAAGGATGGAAAAGTTAACAAAGGTATATATGATATACACGTTATTGATGTGTACCTTACTAGTGCTCGTAGTAGCCCCTGGGTATTTGATACCTGTTCGGTTGCTAAGATTAGTAACTCGAAACAGGAGTTGCAGAATAAATAGAGACTAGTTGAGGGTAAAGTGACGTTGTGTGTTGGAAGTGGTTTCAAGATTGATATGATCATCATCGCACACTCCCTCTACTTTTGGGATTAGTGTTGAACCTAAATAGATATTATTTGGTGTTTATGTTAAGCATGAATATTATTGGATCATGTTTATTGCAATACAGTTATTCATTTAAGACAAAGAATAATTGTTATTCTTTTTACATGAATAAAACCTTCTATGGTCGTACACCCAACGTTAATGGTTTATTGAATCTCGATCGTAGTGATAGACATATTCATAATATTCATGCCAAAAGATGCAAAGTTGATAATAATAGTGCAACTTATTTGTGGCACTGCCGTTTGGGTCATATCGGTGTAAAGCGCATGAAGAAACTCCATAAAGATGGACTTTTGGAATCACTTGATTATGACTCATTTGATACTTGTGAACCGTGCCTTATGGGCAAGATGACTAAAACTCCGTTCTTTGGAACAATGGAACGAGCTGCTGACTTATTGGAAATAATACATACTGATGTGTGCGGTCCAATAGTGTTGATGCTTGTGGCGGGCATTGTTATTTTCTGACCTTCATAGATGATTTGAGCAGATATGGGTATATCTACTTAATGAAACACAAGTCTAAAACATTTGAAAAGTTCAAAGAATTTTAGAGTGAAGTGGAGAATCATGGTAACAAGAAAATAAAATTTCTCCGACCTGATCGTGGAGGAGAATATTGGAGTTATGAGTTTGGCCTTCATTTAAAACAATGTGGAATAGTTTCACAGCTCATGCCACCTGGAACACCATAGCGTAATGGTGTGTCCGAACGTCGTAACCGCACTTTATTAGATATGGTGCGATCTACGATGTCTCTTACCGATTTACCACTATAGTTTTGGGATTATGCATTAGAGATAGCTACATTCACATTAAAAAGGGCACCATCAAAATCCGCTGAGATGACACCGTATGAACTGTGGTTTGGCAACAAACCTAAGCTTTCATTTTTTAAAGTTTGGGGCTGTGATGGTTATGTGAAAAGGCTTCAACCTGATAAGCTCGAACCCAAATCAGAGAAATGCGTCTTCATAGGATACACAAAGGAAACTGTTGGGTACACCTTCTATCACAGATCCGAAGGCAAGATATTCGTTGCTAAGAACGGATCCTTTCTAGAGAGGGAGTTTCTCTCGAAAGAAGTGAGTGGGAGAAAAGTAGAACTCTATGAGGTAACTGTACCTTCTCCCGAATAGGAAAGTAGTTCATCACAGAAATCAGTCCCATTGATTCCTACACCAACTAGTGACGAAGCTAATGATGATGATCATGAAACTTCAGATCAAGTTACTACTGAACCTCGTAGGTCAAACGGAGTACGGTTCACACCAGAGTGGTACGGTAATCCTATTTTGGAAGTCATGTTACTGGACCATGATATGTGGAGAAGACTACGTTCCTGACCCCCTGCAGGGTGTACTGCTACACCTGCATGCCTTTCAGGCTGCGCAATGCCGGGGCTACCTTCTAACGGCTGATGCACATCACCCTGTGTAGGCAACTCAGGAGAAATGTTGAGGCCTATGTTGATGACATAGTGGTGAAGTCTCTGGAGGCGAGGACCCTGATTGAGGATCTAGAGAGACGTTCGCCAGCTTGCGGAAGGTGCACTTGCGGCTCAGTCTAGAGAAGTGCATATTCGGGGTTCCCTCTGGCAAGCTGTTGGGTTTCCTAGTGTCGCACAGAGGAATTGAGGCCAATCCAGAGAAGGTCAAGGCAATAGAAGACATGAGCCCTCCGCAGATGCTCAAGGAGATGCAGAAGCTAGCGGGCTGCGTGACCTCACTGGGGCGCTTCATCTCCAAGCTGGGAGAATGCGCCCTTCCGTTCTTCAAGCTGATGAAAATGAAGGGGCCGTTCGAGTGGACCCTCGAAGCTGATGCGGCCTTTCAAGACCTCAAGAGATACCTGACCAGCCCGCCGGTGATGGTGGCGCTGCGCCCTCTCGAGCCCCTAGTCCTTTATTTGGCTGCCACCCCTCACTCCACCAGCGCCACACTGGTGGCGCTAAGAGAGGAGCGCACATTCAAGGACCGTCGGCAGGGCGCTCGAGCACCAAGCGAATCACAGCAGCCTCAGGATGGTGCTCTTGAGGCCTCGGCTAACTCTACGACCAACATTCCTCCCGAGGCTAAAATCGACCCATCGGCCGGGGGGGGGGGGCTCCTGAGCCTGATGCTCGCGAGGACGCACTTGGCGTGACAAGAGATAAGACGCCCGGAGGCCTGCATCCTCAAGAAACGGAAGACTTCGCCAACGCCTCCTCCCTCGTCGAGCACCCGGTCTACTTCGTCAGCACAATACTACGGGAAGCACGGGCGCGCTACCCCATGCCTCAAAAGCTCTTACTTGCGCTCCTCGTCGCCTCCCGAAAGCTGTGGCACTACTTCCAAGGACACCCCATCAAGGTCGTTTCAGCCTACCCACTAGAGAGGGTCCTCTGGAGCCCTAATGTCACCGGGCGGGTTGCAGAGTGGAACATCGAGCTCCAAGCGTTCCAGCTCGAGTTCAGCAACACGAGAGTCATCAAGGGCGCGGCCCTCGCAGATTTCGTGGCAGAATGGACTGACGTCCCTAACCGTGAGGTAAGCGAGGCACCATACGGGTGGTCCATGTACTTCGATGGCGCATTCGCACGACAAGGCGCAGGGGCTGGGGCCGTCCTCATCTCACCCTCCAAAGACAAACTCTACTACACGGTGTAGCTCTATTTTCAACAGGTCGAAAAGGTCTCCAACAACATCGCAGAGTATGAAGGCTTGCTCGCTGGCCTCAGGGCCGCGGCGGCGCTGGGGGTGAAGCGTCTCACCATCAAGGGCGATTCCCAGCTCCTCATCAACTTCTCCAACAAAGAGTACACCCCTTGGGACGAGCACATCGAGGCATTCCTAGAAGAGGTGCACAAAATGGAGAAACGATTCCTGGGCTTGGAACTACAACACGTGTTGTGAGGAACGAATAAGGAGGCAAACGACATCACCAAGAGAGCATCCCGGAGGCTCCCTCAAGTGCCAGGGGTGTTTGAGGAACGGCTCTTCAAGCCGTTGATACGTCTCCAACGTATCTATAATTTTTTATTGTTCCATGCTATTATATTACCCGTTTTGGATGTTTATGGGCTTTATTTTACACATTTATATCATTTTTGGGACTAACCTACTAACCGGAGCCTCAGCCCGTATTGCTGTTTTTTGCCTATTTCGGTATTTCGAAGAAAAGGAATATCAAACGGAGTCCAAACAGAATAAAACCTCCGGGAGCGTGATTTTTGGAACGAACGTGATCCAGAGGACTTGGAGTGCAAGCCAAGAAGCAGCTGAGGCGGCCACGAGGGTGGAGGGCGCGCCCCCCTATCTCGTGGGCCCCTCGGGCGGCCACCGACCTATTTCTTCCTCCTATATATACCCACGTACCCCAAAAACATCCAGGGAGCCAACGAAAAACAATTTCCTCCGCCGTAACCTTCTGTATACGCGAGATCCCATCTTGGAGCCTTTGCCGGCGCTCCGCCGGAGGGGGAATCGACCATGGAGGGCTTCTACATCAACACCATAGCCCCTCCGATGAGTTGTGAGTAGTTTACCACAGACCTTCGGGTCCATAGTTATTAGCTAGATGGCTTCTTCTCTCTTTTTGGATCTCAATACCATGTTCTCCTTGATCTTCTTGGAGACCTATTCGATGTAACTCTTTTTACGGTGTGTTTGTCGAGATCCGATGAATTGTGGGTTTATGATCAACTTAATCTATGAGAAATATTTGAATCTCCTCTGAATTCTTTTATGTACGATTGAGTTATCTTTGCAAGTCTCTTCAAATTATCAGTTTGGTTTGCCCTACTAGATTGATTTTTCTTGCAATGGGAGAAGTGCTTAGCTTTGGGTTCAGTCTTGCGGTGTCCTTACCCAGTGACAATAGGGGTAGCAAGGCACGTATTGTATGTTGCCATCGAGGATAAAAAGATGGGATTTATATCATATTGCATGAGTTTGTCCCTCTACATCATGTCATCTTTCTTAATGTGTTACTCTATTCTTATGAACTTAATTCTCTAGATGCATGCTGGATAGCGGTCGATGTGTGAAGTAATAGTAGTAGATGGAGGCAGGAGTCGGTCTACTTGTCGAGGACATGATCATGCCTAGATAATCTCATAATTATTCGCTTTTCTATCAATTGCTCGACAGTAATTTGTTCACCCACTGTAATACTTATGCTATCTTGAGAGAAGCCACTAGTGAAACCTATGGCCCCCAGGTCTATCTTTTGTCATATAAGATTTCAATCTACTTTTATTTGCATCTTTACTTTTCCAATCTATATTATAAAATACCAAAAATATATTTATCTTATCATACTATCTCTATCAGATCTCACTTTTGCAAGTGGCCGTGAAGGGATTGACAACCCCTTTATTGCGTTGGTTGCAAGTTCTTTGTTTGTTTGTGTAGGTGCGTGGGACTTTTGAGGAGCCTCCTATTGGAATGATACCTTGGTTCTCAAAAACTGAGGGAAATACTTACACTACTATTGCTGCATCACCCTTTCCTCTTCAAGGAAAACCAACGCAAGCTCAAGACGTTGCAAGAAGGATTTCTGGCGCCGTTACCGGGGAGGTCTTCGCTCAAGTCAAGACATACCAAGTACCCATCACAAACTCATCTCCCTCACATTTACATTATTTTCCATTTGCCTCTCGTTTTCCTCTCCCCCACTTCACCCTTGCCATTTGATTCTCCCTCTCTTTCCCAATCTCCTCCTCTTTCTTTGGCTTGTCTTTTGTTTGCTCGTTGTCATGTCTAGTTCCTTATCCGCTCCTATGTCTCCCAAGTTTGAAGTTCTTCACTTCAAGCAAAGGCAAGGAGAAAACTTAAAAGATGCTTGGTATAGGATGATGGAATCTTATCGCAATTGCACCCTAGAGGTGAATTTTAGAATTCTACTTCGCAATTTTTATGTTGGGCTAAATATGTCGCATACACAACTCTTGAATTGCATTGCCAAGGAAAATTTTACTAAAATTGATCCTAGTATCGCGCATGAAATTATATAGGGAATAGTCGGAACACTACCTCAAAAAGGGGGTCCACATCCTACCCAAGAAAAAACACAAGTGCTTGGAAATATTTGCAAAATAACAAAAATATTACAAAAGTCTCTTGAGCCTCTTAAAAGTGCTAGCGGAAATCTTCACCGCATGAATATGTTGATTACTCTTTTCAATAAGCGGTTCGATTCTTTAGATCTAAAAATTTCCGAGTATGAAGGGAAATGTAAAGAACCTCCCGGATTCGAGCATGACTCCGCTAAAAAACTGAAAATCAAAGATGGCACTACTTAGATCTACCCTCGCTTTTATGCCTAGCTAGGGGCGTTAAACGATAGCGCTAGTTGGGAGGCAACCCAATTTTATTTGTGTTTTTTGTTTTTGTTTCTGTTTAGTAATAAATTTTGCATCTACCTTCTGTTTAGATGTGTTTTTATGTTTTAAATTAGTGTTTGTGCCAAGTGGTCATAGTTAATTTGATTCTGCTGAAAAACAGAAACTTTGCGCGCACGGAAATAGTTTTGTTAAATCACAGAAACGTGATTTTGCGTTGAATCTTTTTTCTGTAGATCAATAGACAAATTTTCCAGGAGTTCCTATTTTCGTAGGATTTTTAGAGTTCCAGAAGTTTTCGTTAGTTACAGATTACTACAGACTGTTGTGTTTTTGACAGATTCTATTTTTCATGTGTTGTTTGCTTATTTTGATGCATCTATGGCTAGTATTAAGTGGCATGAACCATAGAGAACTTGGAATACAGTAGGTTTAACACCAATATAAATAAATAATGAGTTAATTACAGTACCTTATGTGGTGGTTTTGCTTTCTTTCACTAACGGAGCTTATGAGATTTCCTGTTGAGTTTTTTGTTGTGAAGTTTTCAAGTTTTGGGTAAAGATTTGATGGGTATGGAATAAGGAGTGGCAAGAGACTAAGCTTGGGGATGCCCATGGCACCCCAAGATATTCAAGAATAGCCAAAAGCCTAAGCTTGGGGATGCCCCCAGAAGGCATCCCCTCTTTCGTCTTCGTTTATCGGTAACTTTACTTGGAGCTATATTTTTATTCGCCACATGATATGTGTTTTGCTTGTAGCGTCTTGTATGATACTAGTATTTTCTTTTTAGTTTTCCACAATCATCCTTGCTGTACACACCTTTTGGAAGAAGCCCACTTGATTTGGAATTCATTAGAATACTCTATGTGCTTCACTTATATCTTTTGAGCTAGATAGTTTTTGCTCTAGTGCTTCACTTATATCTTTCAGAGCACGGCGGTGGCTTAATTTTTTAGAAATTGCTAGTCTCTCATGCTTCACTTATATTATTTTGAGAGTCTCTTATAACAGCATGGTATTTGCTATGTTTATAAAATTGGTCTTAGAATGGTAGGTATCCAAGTTGGGTATAATAAAAACTATCATAGGAAGTGAATTGGATGCTATGATCAATTTGATACTTGATAATTGTTTTGAGATATGGAGGTAGTGATATTAAAGACATGCTAGTTGGGTGATTATGAATTTAAAGAATGCTTGTGTTGAATTTAGCAAGTCCCGTAGCATGCACGTATGGTTAAAGTTGTGTAACAAATTTGAAACATGAAGTGTCCTTGGATTGTGCATCCTTATGAGTGGCGGTCGGGGACGAGCGATGGACTTTTCCTACCAATCTATCCCCCTAGGAGCATGCACGTAGTGCTTGGTTTTTGATGACTTCTAAATTTTTGCAATAAGTATATGAGTTCTTTTGATTAATGTTCAGTCCATGGATTATACACACTTTTACCTTTCCATCATTGCTAGCCTCTTCGGTACCGTGCATTGCCCTTTCTCACCTTGAGAGTTGGTGCAAACTTCACCGGTGCATCCAAACCCCGTGATATGATACGCTCTATCACACATAAACCTCCTTATATCTTCCTCAAAACAACCACCATACCTACCTATTATGGCATTTCCATAGCCATTCCGAGATATAGTGCCATGCAACTTTCCACCGTTCCGTTTATCATCATGACACGCATTACTTTTGTCATATTGCCACTGCATGATCATGTAGTTGACATCGTATTTGTGGCAAGGCCACTTTGCATAATTTTCATACATGTCACTATTGATTCATTTCCCATCCCGGTACACCGCTGGAGGCATTCATATAGAGTCATATCTTCTTCTAGTTTTGAGTTGTAATTCATGAGTTGTAAATCCATAAAAGTGTGATGATCATCATTATTGGAGCATTGTCCCCAAAAAGAAAAAAACGAAAGGCCAAAAGGAAAAAAGGCCAAAAAAGTCCCCAAAAAAGAAAAAAAGGAAAAAAAAGAGGAAAAAAGAGAAAAAAAAGTAAATAAATAAAAGGGGGCAGTGTTACTATCTCTTTTCCACACTTGTGCTTCAAAGTAGCACCATGTTCTTCATGTAGAGAGTCTCATATGTTGTCACTTTCATATACTAGTGGGAACTTTTCATAGAACTTGGCTTGTATATTCCTCGATGGGCTTCCTCAAAATGCCCTAGGTCTTCGTGAGCAAGCAAGTTGGACGCAGACCCACTAAGTTTTCTTTTGTTGATCTTTCATTCATTTATAGCTCTAGTGCATCTGTTGCATGGCAATCCCTACTCCTCATGTTGACATCAATTGATGGGCATCTCCATAGCCCGTTGATTATCCCCGTCAATATGAGACTTTCTCTTTTTTTGTCTTCTGCACACAATCCCCATCATCATATTCTATTCCACCCATAGTGCTATATCCATGGCTCACGCTCATGTATTGCGTGAAAGTTGAAAAAGTTTGAGAATATTTAGGCATGAAACAATTGCTTGTCTTGTCATCGGGGGTGTAGAATTTGGGAGCATTTTTGTGTGACGAAAATGAAGCATATCCTAACTATATGATCTTTGTAGGGATGAACTTTCTTTTGCCATGTTATTTTGAGAAGACATGATTACTTTGATTAGTATGCTTGAAGTATTACTATTTTCTATGTCAATATGAACTTTTATTTTGAATCATTTGGATCTGAACATTCATGCCACAATAAAGAAAATTACATTGAGAATTATGCTAGGTAGCATTCCACATTAAAAATTCTGTTTTTATCATTTACCTACTCGAGGACGAGCAGGAATTAAGCTTGGGGATGCTTGATACGTCTCCAACGTATCTATAATTTTTGATTGTTCCATGCTATTATATTTCGTTTGGGATGTTTATGGGCTTTATTTTACACATTTTATCATTTTTGGGACTAACCTACTAACCAGAGGCCCAGCCAGTATTGCTATTTTTTTGCCTATTTCAGTATTTCAAAGAAAAGGAATATCAAACAGAGTCCAAATAGAATAAAACCTTTGGGAGCATGATTTTTCGAACGAACGTGATCCAGAGGACTTGGAGTGCAAGCCAAGAAGCACCCGAGGCGGCCACGAGGGTGGAGGGCGTGCCCACTGCTACAGGGCGCGCCCCCTATCTTGTGGGCCCCTCGGGCGGCCACTGACCTATTTCTTCCTCCTATATATACCCACGTACCTCTAAAACATCCAGGGAGCCAACGAAAAACAATTTCCACCGCCGTAACCTTCTGTATCCGCGAGATCCCATCTTGGATCCTTCACCGGCGCTCCGCCGGAGGGGGAATCAACCATGGAGGGCTTCTACATCAAAACCATAGCCCCTCCGATGAGTTGTGAGTAGTTTACCAAAGACCTTCGGGTCCATAGTTATTAGCTAGATGGCTTTTTCTCTCTTTTTGGATCTCAATACCATGTTATCCTCGATCTCCTTGGAGATCTATTCAATGTAACTCTTTTTGCGGTGTGTTTGTCGAGATCAGATGAATTGTGGGTTTATGATCAAGTTTATCTATGAGAAATATTTGAATCTTCTCTGAATTATTTTATGTATGATTGAGTTATCTTTGCAAGTCTCTTCGAATTATAAGTTTAGTTTGGCCTACAAGATTGATCTTTCTTGCAACGGGAGAAGTGCTTAGCTTTGGGTTCAATCTTGCGGTGTCCTTACCCAGTGACAATAGGGGTAGCAAGGCACGTATTGTATTGTTGCTACCGAGGATAAAAAGATGGGGTTTATATCATATTGCATGAGTTTATCCCTCTACATCATGTCATCTTTCTTAATGTGTTACTCTGTTCTTATGAACTTAATACTCTAGATGCATGCTGGATAGCGGTAGATGTGTGGAGTAATAGTAGTAGATGCAGGCAGGAGTCGGTCTACTTGTCGCGGATGTGATGCCTATATACATGATCATGCCCAGATAATCTCGTAATTATTCGCTTTTCTATCAATTGCTCGACAGTAATTTGTTCACCCACCGTAATACTTATGCTATCTTGAGAGAAGCCACTAGTGAAACCTATGGCCGCCGGGTCAATCTTTTATCATATAAGCTTTCAATCTACTTTTATTTGCATCTTCACTTTTCCAATCTATATTATAAAATACCAAAAATATATTTATCTTATCATACTATCTCTATTAGATCTCACTTTCGCAAGTGGCCATGAAGGGATTGACAACCCCTTTATTGCGTTGGTCGCGAGTTCTTTGTTTGTTTGTGTAGGTGCGTGGGTCTTTTGAGGAGCCTCCTACTGGATTGATACGTTGGTTCTCAAAAACTGAGGGAAATACTTACACTACTATTGCTGCATCACCCTTTCCTCTTCAAGGAAAACCAACGCAAGCTCAAGACGTAGCAGCCGTCGGCGGCTCTCCCCACCACAGCACCAGCACCACCTCAGGAGGACCTACACCGAGCACCAGCGACCGGCTCCCCAGCATGCAGCCCTCCCTCAGGGGCCCGCCCGCTCCTCATGCTTGAGCCTCAGGAAGAGTGCTAAACCGAGGAGTTCAAGACATACCTACTCGAGCGGACCCTGCCGGAGAAGGAGGAGGATGCCGAGCGTGTGAACGTCAGGCCACCGCATACTGCATCCCGATGGTGAGTTATACCGCAAGAGGGCCAATGACGTTTCTCTATGATGCATCTCCAGGGAGCAGGGGCTTGAGCTGTTAGAGGACATACATGGTGGGGGATTGCAGGCACCACTCCTCATCACGCACCCTTGTGGGCAAGCCGTTCCGCAGTGGCTTCTATTGGCCCACTGCACTCAACGATGCCACTGAGCTGGTGCGCTCCTGCGAAGCATGCCAGTTCCACACCAAGAAAATCCACCAGCATGCGCAAGGCCTCCAGACTATTCTTCTCAAATGGCCGTTCATGGTCTGGGGGCTGGACATCTTGGGGCCATTTCCCCGAGCGCCAGGGGGCTACCGCTACTTTTATGTCGCCATCGACAAGTTCACCAAGTGGACGGTGGTAGAAGCTGTCCGCACCATCCCAGCTGGATCAACCATCAAGTTCATCAGGGGCCTCGTGAGCCGGTTTGGGGTCCCTAACCGCATCATCACCGACAATGGCTCGCAGTTCACTAGCAACCTTTTCAAAACATACTGTGCTAACCTTAGAACGCAGATATGCTATGCCTCAGTGGCACACCCCAGGAGCATTGCCCAGGATGAGCGTGCCAACGCCGAGGTCCTGAGGGGCCTCAAGGCAAGGACCTTCAAGAAGAAGCTCGAGGCCTGCCGTAGGGGCTGGCTTGACGAACTCAATTTAGTGTCGTGGTCCATCCGCACCACCGCAACCAAGCCAATGGGAGAGATGCCATTCTTCCTCGTCTATGGAGCTGAAGCGGTTCTGCCACACGAGGTCAAGCATTGCTCAACGCGGTTCCTGGTGTTTGACGAGGCATGTCAGGACACCACATGGGGGATGGATCTCATGCTGGGGGAGGAATGCCACCCTCAAGCCTTGCTCCGAGCGGCAAGGTACCAGCAGGAGCTGCGGCGGTACCACTGCGGCAGTGTATGCTCTAGGACGTTGGAGGTGGGCGACCTCATCCTAAGGCGGGTGCTCTTCAGGGAGGGACTGCACAAGCTCTCTCCCATGTGGGAGGGCCCGTTTAGGATTGCCCGTGTCTCCAGGCCGGGCGCCGCGCGCCTGGAGACACAGGACGTGGTTCCCATCCAGAACGCCTGGAACAACCAGCAGCTCCGGAAGTTCTACCATGAAGCAAGGCTCTGGCCTGTGAAGGTCTCTGCTCGTGACACTCTCACGTAATAATGAGTGGGGCTGTACACGCCCCGGAGTCTCCTGAGTGCAACCCTGGAGCCTCACGGGGCTCCCTCCCACGTCTTAGTGGCAGCACTTAGCTCCGCGCTGGTGAGAAGACTAGACTAGGTGCCAGACGTGGATGCTCATTTGCTTTCTGAAGTTTTTTGCAATCTTTTAGTAGTCTTTAATGGAGTTGGTGCATACGTGCTTTGGTTTGCCAAGTTGGATTTTTCTCCTCCCATTTCGTTCGTTCTTAGCCTAGGCCAGGAAGGTGTAGCAGTTTCCCGTCGCTCTTCCTCGCGCGCCTCGCGCATGGGGGCTAGGCAGGTTTGTGCGCATGGGCCTGCCCTCGCACGAGCAGACCGCGCTGAACCCCATTGCCCCGGTGCTTCAGCTTTATCCTCGCGAGGAGCCCTCGATCAAGCTCATGGGCACCAGCAACCCCTCATGTCTGTGCCCCTCGGGCAGCGCGACGCGGTGCATTAAGCCACAACTACCCTACAACAGGCGGCTCGCGCAAAGAGGAACGAGGTGCTAGACAGGCTTCCTTTTTCTCTAAACAGCTCTACAACGGATCTACAACACCTCTCGGGGCCTTAAACGCCTCCCGAGTTGCCAGGAATGGGGGCTTCGCCAGACACCAAGGGCCTCGCCCTCGTGAGCTGGGAAGCCACCGCAAATATGTCAAGCTAAGTTATCCTACCCTTGCCTACCCAGAGTACAGACATCATGGCACAACATTAAGATAATAAGCATTGCATAAAAGGGGCATAACTGCCATAGTTCGTTACACACCCTAGCAGGACACCCTACGTTTTTTCAAATTGCAGAGGAAAGGAAAGGTTAAATAGAAATGACCCAAGGGTGTGCGGATCCAACGCCAGGGCCGCATCCTCAAGCAGCACCTCAAGGTGCACCTCGAGTCCAAGTTCGGTGGCCCCAAGCTCAGGCCGGGCTTCCCTTTAGCTTCGCCGGGTCATGGCGGCGGGACGACCCACCACCTCCCTCGATCTGTGCTCGATGGCGTGGAGGCTGGTCATAGCCGCCACTACTCGAGCTCTCATCCGAGGAAGCTGCCGCTGCGGGAGGAGGATCGGACATCACCAAGGCCAAGTTCTCCCTCGTCGCCCTTGTCATTGCTGCCATCTTCTGGGCAGCACCCCACACGGCGGCCGTCCTCCCTGAACACCCTCGCGAAGTGGGTCGCCAGGCCATCATACTTGAAGTGGAGGGTGCACCTCCCGCTCAGGCCTTGTGTGTGGGCGAACGTCTGCCAGCCACCGGTCAGGACCACGCTGCCCGTGGCGGCCACCTCAGTCCCCACCCAAGCCCTGCTGCAGCAGCTACTAGCCTGTAGCCAGAGGCTGTTGAGCCCTGAGGATGGCAGCTCGCTGGATAAAAAGTGCGGGAGCCAGAGCAAGGTGCCAACGGGAACCTCCGACCACACTACCAACTCCAGGAGCACGTCCAGCAAGGAGAAGCGTGGGTTAGGAAGGCGCGGAACCACGGCGCGCCTCCCCTCGTCTTGGGAGCTGCCTCGGAGCCGCTGGACCCGCCGTGACAAGATACCACCACGAGCGCCAAGGGAGGCGCCGACCCTTGGAGATGCGCACCCATGCTGCCTGGGGCCACCGCCTGGGTCGCCGGGTGCTTGCGGGGATGGCCGCGGCCCCTCTTGGGAGGTGGAGAAGTTGGCCCCTCCTTGGGAGCCTTTCCCTTTTCGGCCGCAGAAAACCTCCTCGCCGGTGCCATGGAAGCAGCAACAAGATGGAGAAGGAGAAGAAACGAGCTGCGAGAAGACGGAGGATGAGATGAGCGAGGGGGGATCCGCCGCTCCCCTCATTTATAGTCTGAGGAAGGCCAACCACTGGCCTCCACGACCTCATGTAATGATGATATTCTGCATGCGGCATCGACTCGTCAAGTCAGATGGTTGCTGAGGCAGCATGGGGAAGTGGGGATGCCCACGTCCCATCAATCGCCAAGCGTCGTTCAAGGCCGCAGGTGGTTAGGGTCCGGGGCGCTCCGCACTTGCCCTTTGGCTTCGTCTAGAAGCCAAGTCCGAGAACGCCTTGGGCCCGGGGGCTACTATCGGTGTTCTGGATAAGGGTGTACCCAAACTTCCCTGCCTACAGCCCACTGCATGGCTCCATCGACGACCTGGTACGGCCCAGCTTCAGCATCAACAACTCAAGACCCTCACTAGGGGTAAAGCCTCACGAGGCAGACGACGCCAACACCTCCAAGGGGATCGGCCTCCTCAGGCTAGCTCCCGAGGGGCAGAGACTTCTATGCAGGGTGCACAAGACAAGGCTCCGCTCACGTGAGCCATGACGACCAAGGCCGGACAGGCACCAGGAAAGCGCCATCGGGCGCAGAGTACTAGTTTCCTCTTTGGTGCAATGGAGCCAAGAAGCAGGCGTGACATCATGAGGAATCCGCCAAAGATTTCCATTCTCGTGCAAAAAGACCAAGACCGCGAGAACGGCAGGACGGAGGTCATCGCCAAGCCCACCACAGCATCATGGCCAGAGGCTTTTCGCAGGCGAAGACCACTTTCGTTAGGATAGGATCTACTTCCTGTCCCCCTTCAAATCCAGCCATTGTGGGATCCCTTCCCACCAACATTTTGGAAGAGGACCAAGGCCACTATAAATAGGACCGAAAGGGGGTCGAAAACTGAGAGGGAAAGGGTAGAACAGGGATCAGTTCCATTCTCATCCGACCACCTCACCAGGTCTCCCAAGCTCAAGAAGACCTCACCTCCTGAGGCTAGTTCATCCACTGTACTAGTTCATCCATAGACCCTCGAGGGAATCCACCAAAACGCTGGAGTAGGGTATTAGACCACAAGGTGGCCCGAACCAGGAAAAACTGTTGTGTCTCTCTGTCCCTTTGAGCTTGACTCGCTAGGCTTAGAGGATATCGAGTAGGCAGGATGGGTAGGTTGAGATCTCTGCACGCACCCCAGAGTTCGAACCTATCTAGGTTTTGTGGAACGTGAAATCCAACACGGTCTTTACCAGCGACCTTTTAATCCTTCCGATTCAAATTATCAGGGAATGTCTCACTCTTCCTCTGGCGACTCAACAGGGACTCATGTCTCGGCCTTCAAACCGGTGCCAGGGTAAGACTATCAAGGCTTTGCTTTCAATTATATACTAAATTGTTGTACTAACCTTATCTTGTGTTTTACTTTACTGGGCAATGGCCAAGCCCAGCAAAAAGATGAAGGTGACAAAAACTCCTCAGAACCCTTTTGAGCCGGAGCAACAGTCAGCAGAGAGCTCCCATGAAGCCCCTGAAGTCACCATCGATGAACCGCCACTGGTCGACCACAATGTTTACATGGACCAGATGGAAGTTGATGCAACCGTCACCAACCCACCAAGCCCAATCAGGCCGGCAAGCCCTATCAAGCCGGCTGAAGAAAAAGATGCTAATGTTACCATCACTTGTCATGGCTATGCAGAGCCAGGCAACCCCACTATCTTATAGAAGCATAGTGCCAAGGAGTTTCCGTAGCTGACAAGGGCAAGTGGTCAACCAACCTGGACAGCTATGCCAATTTCAGTGCCCAAGAAATTCACTCTGGGTATTTGAACCATCTTTACAGAAGCCGTGAGTATGAAGCCGGCTTAGCAAATTTGATGAAGGATCGACTTGAGGTAAACACCATAACTCCCTTCATATAAATATACTTCCATTAGCCATCAAGTTTATTGGACATGATAGAATAGAATGTGCTTGTAAACTTCAATAGCATTATAGATTAATTCCAGTAGCCCCCAAGGGTCGATTCATACTTTCAAGATAAACCGGAACTTCCAATAATAATACTTCAACTTTGCATGTGTAGCCCCCAAGGGCCGGCTTAATATGTCAAGATGAGCCGGGACTTTAGATAATAATGATTTAATTTCACTTTTGTAGCCATCACACTACTAGGGAAAACCCTAGCAGTAGCGCATGTTTAATGCCTATCCGTAGCACAGGGAACCACGCTACTAGTAAGGCGCTACAGCTAAAGGTTAGCAGTAGCGTGGGTTGGACCACACAACTACTATATCGACTTAGTAGTAGCGCTTTATACAATGAGCGCTACTGGTAATTAGTAGTAGCGCTTCTTCGAGCACGCGCTACTAATATTATTCCGTATTTCTTATTCATTTCATGTTGTATTCATACACCTTGATACAAGTTTTCATACTACAGTGATTTAGAGATTGTTTTTACATCACAATGAGTTATTACATCACTAGGAGAAAGAACCGTGGACTAGTTTCAAGTGGATGGACATCCACTTGAAGCTAATCTGCGGTTCTTTCACCCAATGATATAATAAATATCATCATCATCATATCATTAACAACTTATCATCATAGTACATCATTGTCATATAACACATCCTCATGATCATTGTTTTCATCAATGAGACATCACATACTAGTTGGTCACTAGTCATAATCACAACTACTCCTCATCATCAACTCTCATAAACATATTGTACCTCATAGGAGCTACTATATTATCTTAGGTAAAATAGCATAAAACAAGATAGCCCCTGACTCTCCATTATGGAGAATGGAGATTATTGATAACCCACAAGTGTAGGGGATCAATTGTAGCCTCTTTCGAAAAGTAAGAGTGTCAAACCCAACAAGGAGCTAAAGGTAGAACAAATATCCCCTCAAGTTCTATCGACCACCGATACAACTCTACGCACGCTTGACGTTCGCTTTACCTAGAACAAGTATTGAAGTAGAAATACTTTGTAGGCATGATAGGATAGGTTTGCAGAGCACGTAAATAAAAAGTAGGGTTGTTTAGATGAAGACACAACTAAGTTAGTTTTAGTAGATAGCTTTTTGTCACGAGAAAGTTATTTGTCCCTAGGCAATCGATAACTAGACCGGTAATCACTATTGCAATTTTATTTGAGGGAGAGGCGTAAGCTAACATACTTCCTCTTCTTGGATCATATGCACTTTTGATTGGAACTCTAGCAAGCATCCACAACTACTAAAGATCACTAAGGTAAAACCCAAACATAGAATTAAAGCATCAAGTCCTCTTTATCCCATACGCAACAACCCCCTTACTCGGGTTTATGCTTCTGTCACTCAAGCAACCCACTATAAGCGAATCATGAACGTATTGCAACACCCTACAGCCGGAATCCCTCACGCTTGCGCGACACGGAGAGCACCATACACTACTAGGGAAAACCCTGGCAGTAGCGCGTGTTTGAAGCCTATCAGTAGCGTGGGGTACAACGCCACTAGTAAGGCGCTACAGCTAAAGGTTAGCAGTAGCATGGGCTAAACCGCGCTACTGCTACATCAACTTAGTAGCAGCGCTTTCTAAAATGAGCGCTACTGGTAATTAGTAGTAGCGCTTCTACTAGCACGCGCTACTACTATTATTCCGTATTTATTTATTATTTCATGTTGTATTCATACACCTTTATACAAGTTTTCATACCACAGCAATTTAGAGAATGATGTTGCAACATAATGAGTTATTACGTCAGTGGGAGAAAGAACCGTGGACTAGTTTCAAGTGGATGGACATCCACTTGAGACTAATCCACTGTTCTTTGACCCAATGTTCTAACAAATATCATCATCATCATCATCATATCATTAACAACTTATCATCATAATACATCATTGTCATATAACACATCCTCATGATAATCGTTTTCATCAATGAGACATCACATACAAGTTGGTCATTAGATATAATCACAACTACTCATCATCATCAACTCTCATAAACATATTTTACCTCATAACCTAGTACATCCTCTTAGGACCTACTATATTTTCTTGGGTAAAATAGCATAAAACAAGATAGCCCCTGACTATCCATTATGGAGAATGGAGATTATTATGTCTCCAATCCTTGCATTTCACGCAATGTTGCTTCCTAGGACCTCCATACGAATGTCTATACATTTCTTACATTCCTTGATTTTCATGTGTTCACCGTTTTTAGAAACCCGGTATGCACAGGTGTGATTTGTAGGACGACCTGGCTGTATGTTCAAAACATTCAGGCGACCATTCTGATACATCGCTGAGGCACACAGTCCATCGGGATTTTCTGTTGAAAAACATAGTAATAACTTCATGGTTAGCAATGTAGTTCAATTTTAGAAGTATGCAAAAGATGCATGGATGTCGTAAGAGTAAAAAATCTTACCAAGATATCTCCATGGAAGTTATCGTTGTTCAACACGTGCACTAGTGGCACGTATTCACCATAATTTGAAGGAGTTCGATAAAAGGCATTGTAATTCTCAATGTTAGTACAATATGCGACCAGATGATTTTTCTCTTGATAAGTTAACTCAGAGCCATCTGTGTAGTTAGTTCTGTCTACCATCCTCCGCACACTCTTTGAAGCATGAAAATAAGCTATCAATGGAAATAAGCTGTCAACTATTTTGAAATAAACAATATAAATTACTTAATAACTATGTTTGAGGAACTCACATAGCGGAAGAACTGGAAGCGTATCAACAAGAACCCAAATGTCCAATTCATCTTGGTCGATGTCAGGATCACAAAGATCAATGGTGACAAACATACCCTCTTGAAAATCATACGTCTTGCCAAGTGCTTCCCAACCTGGGCAACCAAAATGGGATACGCTCTCAGAATTGTATAGATTTATAATCCATACCATGATGGGTCCTTAGGTTAATTTTCTTTGTTTCATTCCTCTCATGATCTTCAAAACCCATCCTCTCCAAGACATAGCGTCTTGCATGGCATGGGATAAGTTAGTCAAATTGTAAAAGACTAAAATTGCACGTTGAAGTAGTACAAGTCGAGCTTAATTACGAAAAAAACACTTAGCATCGTAGTGTACCGTTTCACAATCGAAGGCCTCCTCGAGATTAATGCTGAAGCTCCAATCGTCGTCCAGGTGAGGCCTGTCACAGAAATCCTAGTTGTCACTGCACCAGGAGCACTCCCCGGGACCTTTTTCGTCCGACAACATTTCCTATGTTAATAATTGAAAGATTAAACTTGTACAATTAAATATATGTACTACAAAAACTAATTATATCATTATTATTCATCACGGGTTGACTATGGGTCTGTCGAGTCTTTTCTTGAAAACTCTCAGCTCACATGGTGTATATATTCGACCGTCGGTAATGGTAGCTCCTCCTTTCGTTCCCGAGTGCATTACACCAAATTTTCTAGCACATGGGAACGAAGGAGAAGCTACCCCCACGACAGCAGTCGGGATTCTTCGTCCTCTCATATATGATGGATACTCTCCCTCACTGGTTCCCCTAGAGCATAACAAAGGTCTAGCACCCAGAGACCGTCGGTGATGGTCATTACTCCACCTTCCCCTCGTGCATAACAAAGGTATAGCACCCAGAGAAGAAGGAGAAATGACTTCCCCACGACAACAATCGGGATTCTTCAGCCTCGACAGTCTTAAAGTCAACCCGAAATATCGTTTAATTATATTTCTAGAAAATCTAGGCCAGTTGATATTTCCTACATATTCTAGCACAAGTCGTGCCAAAATTCACGGAAAATTCCGGCATGACCTTTGCTAGACAGGACATCGAGCACCTGAAATTTTCCAGAACAGAAATTAATCAACACTCCGGCAAAACATAGGCCACTCGGATATACATGTTTTTATCTACACATGCCTATTTGAGCAACACAAGATATACATGTTTTTATATACATCATATCTTATAGGACTAATATTTACATGGAGATTTGGCTGGTCTCACCTCGAGGTCAGAGGGGGTCGGTGACGGGGACGACGGCGGGGATGATGGAGGGGCTCCTTGATTTCTGCAAAAACAAAAACCCTATAAGTTATCACTAATACATCCCGAATAGTATCATACATATAACATCACTAATTGCTTAAACTAAAAAAATAACAACAAATGTGACATGTTCAACTAGTTCTATTAATTCAACTAGTTCTTACTAAAAATAACTTACTATAAATAGAAATAAACTAGTTCTTTCTAAAAATAAACTAGTTCAACTAGTTATATTAATTTTCTTACTAAAAATACATTAGTTTTATCAATTCAACTAGTTCTTACTAAAACCAAACTAGTTAAACTAGTTTATTAATTTACTTACTAACTACTTTAAACACTTACTAAAAATAGTAAAAAAAACTACATTATACAATAGTAAAAAACAGAAAAAATATGGAGGGAGGAGGAAGAAGGAGAGAGGAGGAGGGGGAGGAGGCCGGTGGGATCAGAGGAGGGAGGGGGCAGGGGGAGGAGGGGGAGGGGCGGTTGGAGGAGGAGGAGTGAGGGGGCGGGGGTGGCGGGGGAGGTGGCGGCCGGAGGAGGAGGAAGGGGCGGGGGTGGAGGGGGAGGGGGCGGCCGGAAGAGGAGGAGGGAGGGGGCGGCTGGAGAAGGAGGACGGATGGGCGGTGGGAGGAGGGCGGCCGGAGGAGGAGGGGGGAGGAGGTAGTACCTCAGCGAGGAGCAGCGCAGCGGCGGCGGACGACGGGTTCGGCGCGGTCGGGCGAGAGCGAGTGAGAGGGAGAGAGTGAGTGAGAGGGAACCGCACCGTGCACTCTAGGATAAGGTAAGCAAGTAGTAGCGCATTTCAGAGAAAAGTGCTAATGCTAAGAGATGTAGCAGTAGCGCTGGCGAGGCTTACGCGCTACTGCTAAATGTGTGTCGCCAACTACGCCCAGTCCAAGTATAGCAGCAGCGTTCTTTGGTAGAACGTGCTACTGCTAAAGTAGTAGCAGTAGCGTGGTTTATTTAAAATCTCTACTACTAAGTAGCAGTAGCGCCCTATTTTGTCCAGCGCTACTGCTAAGATGCTGTGTATAAGGTTTTCCCTGGTAATGATAGGACAACACCAATAATAAAACATGCAACTCAAACCAATCACGATCATCAATTAACCTATAGGACAAAACGGATCTACTCAAACATCATAGGATAGCCATACATCATTGGGAAATAATATATAGAGTTGAGCACCATGTTTAAGTAGAGATTACAGCGGGTAAAAGAGGGGTTACACCGCTGCATAGAGGGGGGAAGAGTTTGTGATGAGGGCGGTGAAGTTGTTGGTGAAGATCGCGGTGATGATGATGGCCCCGGCGGCGTTCCGGCGCCACCGGAAGCAAGGGGGAGAAAGCCCCTCTTCTTATTATTCTTCCTTGACCTTCTCCCTAGATGGGAGAAGGGTTTCCCCTCTAGTACATGGCCTCCATGGCTTGGGAGGGGCGAGAGCCCCTCCGAGATTGGACCTGTCTCTCTGTCTCTCTCTGTTTCTGTGTTCTCAGATTCTGCCCTTTCATCGTTTCTCATATATCTGGAGATCTGTAAATCCGACTGGGTTGAAACCTTCGCACAGATTTGTCTCCGAAAATTAGCTTTCTTCCGGCAAAAGAAGAGCGTCAACCGCCTTACAGAGTGCCGACGAGGGTCAGGGGCGCCCCCCTGCCTCGT
The DNA here is from genome assembly GCA_963921465.1 of Triticum timopheevii. Lineage (NCBI taxonomy): Eukaryota > Viridiplantae > Streptophyta > Magnoliopsida > Poales > Poaceae > Triticum > Triticum timopheevii. Next base: position 235,750,032 of record OY997266.1, on the reverse strand, counting down.
GGCTCCCTCAGGCACCGTCTCGCATTGATTCTTCTTTCCAAAAATCACAAATATTCCAAAAATATTATCCGTCCGTTTTTATCCCATTTGGACTCTGTTTGATATGGGGTTTCCGTGAAACATAAAACATGCAACAAACAAGAACTGGCACTGGGCACTGGATCAATATGTTAGTCCCAAAAATAGTATAAAAAGTTGCCAAAAGTATATGAAAGTTGAATAATATTGGCATGGAACAATCAAAAATTATAGATACGACAGAGACGTATCAGCATCCCCAAGCTTAATTCCTACTCGTCCTCGAGTAGGTAAATGATAAAAAAGATAATTTTTATGTGGAACGCTACCTAGCATAATCTTGATCATGTAATCTAATCATGGCGTGAATATTAAGACACGAGTTATTCAAGTCAATAGTCTATCATTTGACATAATAACAATAGTACTTTGGGCATCCCAATAAACAATCATGTCTTTCAAAATATCAATGCTTCAGAATGTTATCCCTACAAAATCATATAGTCTTGTATGCTCCCTTTTCTTAACACAAGGTACCCCTCATGCCTATCCCGGTGTCAGCCAAGCAATTGGTTTATACTTTTTAACGCGCTTCAGCTTTTTCAACTCTCACGCAATACATGAGCGCAAGCCATGGATATAGCACTATAGATGGAATAGAGTATGATGGTTGAGGTTGTGTGGAGAAGACAAAAAGGGAGAAAGTCTCACATCGACGCGGCTAATCAACGGGCTATGGAGATGCCCATCAATTGATGTCAATGCGAGGAGTAGGGATTGCCATGCAATGGATGCACTAGAGCTATAAGTGTATGAAATCTCAAACTGAAACTAAGTGGGTGTGCATCCAATTTGCTTGCTCATGAAGACCCAGGGCATTTGAGGAAGCCCATCATTGGAATATACATGCCAAGTTCTATAATGAAAATTCCCACTAGTATATGAAAGTGACAATATAGCAGACTCTCTATATGAAAAACATGGTGCTACTCTGAAGCACAAGTGTGGTAAAAGGATAGTAACATTGCCCCTTTTCCTTTTTTTTCTTTTTTCTTTTTTTTTGTCGGGCTTGTTTGGCCCCCTTTTTTTATTTAGGCTTCTTTGTCCTCTTTTTTTCATGGGGCAATGCTCTATAATGATGATCACCACACTTTATTTACTTACAACTCAATTTTATAACTCGATATATAGAACAAATATATGACTCTATATGAATGCTTCGAGCGGTGTATCGGGATGTGCAATGATCTAGCATAACAATGACATCAAAAAACGATAAGCCATGAAAACATCATGCTAGCTATCTTACGATCATGCAAAGCAATATGACAATGAATGCTCAACTCATGTATATGATGATGATGGAAGTTGCATGGCAATCTATCTCAGAATGGCTATGGAAATGCCATAATAGGTAGGTATGGTGGATGTTTTGAGGAAGATATAAGGAGGCTTATGTGTGACAGAGTGTATCGTATCACGGGGTTTGGATGCACTGGTGAAGTTTGCACCAACTCTCGAGGTGAGAAAGGGCAACGCACTGTACCGAAGAGGCTAGCAATGATGGAAGGGTGAGAGTGCATATAATCCATGGACTCACATTAGTCATAAAGAACTCATATACTTATTGCAAAAGTTTATTTGCCCTCGAAGCAAAGTACTACTGCGCATGCCCCTAGGGGGGAGGTTGTTACGAGTTAACCATCGCGCGCCCCGACCTTCATGCAAAGATAGACAATCAAAATACAATGCGCGCCAATTTGGTTACATAGTTAGTAGACCATACGTGCATGCTTCGGGAATCACAAACCTTAACACCAATATCCTTACTAGACACTACCATCTACTAGAACCTCCCACATATTATCATCTCTATATTGCAAAACTATTGCAAGGAATCAAACATATCATATTCAGTGATCCACAAGTTTTATGTAGGATTTTATGACTAACCATCTGAATGACCAATTCCTGTCATCTCTCTAAATAGATATAAGTGAAGAAAGAGAGTTCAATTCCTTCTAAAAAATATATGCCCATGCTCTAACAAATATAAGTGAAGCAAAAGAGCTTCTAGAAATGGCGGTTTTCAATGTGAAGAGAAACAGGCAATCCAAACTTCAAAAGATATAAGTGAAGCACATGAAGTATTCTATGAAGCCATACTCAAAAGATATAAGTGAAGTGCAATGAGAATTATATAAATCAACCACGGACTATCTCATACCAGCGTGGTGCATAAAACAAAAGTGAAAACTAAATGCAAAAGACGCTCCAAGATTTGCACATATCGCATGAACGAAACGAATCCAAAAACATATAGATACTTGTTGAAGATAGAGGGGATGCCTTTTGGGAAATCCCCAATCTCAGACGCTTGAGTCTCCTTTAATATTTACTTGGGGTGCCTTGGGCATCCCCAAGCTTGAGCTCTTGCCTCTCCTCCTTTTCCTCATATCGAGACCTTCTCGATCAAACACTTCATCCACACAAAACTTCAACAGAAAACTTGGTAAGATCCGTTAGTATAATAAAGTAAATCACTAGTCTAAGTACTGTTGAAAACCAATTCATGTTTTGTTTTTGCATTATAGCTACTGTAATATAACTTTTCCATGGCTTAATCCACTGATAGAAATTGATAGTTTCATCAAAACAAGTAAACTATGCATCAAAAACGGAATCTGTCAAAAACAGAACAGTCTGTAGAAATCTGAACATTCACCATGCTTGTGTTACCCCAAAAATTCTTCCAAAAATCGAAACAATAGAAAATTTGTACAGAAAGATAGTGCAAAAAGTTTCAGAACAGTTTTACATTCCAGTAAAAAATGTAAAACCGCGCACTACAGCCAAAGTTTTGGTCCTGCACCGTACAAACCAGGAAGCATTGTAAACATTCTAAAGGCAAACCTTAGCACATTATTTTTATAATACAATGGAATTGTACAAGGGGATAATTGTTTTTGATGACAGTTTCTGTAATTAAGATTCATAAAGTTTCCATGAGCATGAACAAAGTTCAAGGAGCTCCCTCACTTCAACGATGCGTGTCTCTCTCAGTTTCACTTTCCTTTTTGAAAAGTTTTGGGTTCCCCTCTTTATTTTTATTTTTTTAAACTTTATAAACGCACTCACCACAAATAAATGACTCTCTAAAACTTCTAGATTGTCTCCATGGCAGCTCTTTCTTTAAAGTCATTAAGCTAGGCATATAGTGCTCAAGTAATGGATCCACCCGAATCCCAAGGTATATCAAAGCCAATTTTAATTAACAACAATTTGTGATTTAGTAGTGAGCACAAAGTAACCTATATAATGCAACAACAAAGTCTAACTCTCTTCCTATGCATTGGCATGTCATAAAAGAACAATTCATGCACACCAAGTAAAGGCCAATGCATAGTATAAATAGTTTCTTGCAATTTTATCATATTGGAAACATAGAGAGGTGGAGATATAGTTCCTCTCTCGTAATAATTGCAAGTAGGAGCAGCAAGCACATGCATATTACATTCATCAAAATTATCATGTGCAACAATAAAAGGCAACCCATCAAAATAATCCTTAATAAGCACAAACTTCTCCGATATAGTGTAGTTTGGAGAATTCAAAAAGATAATAGGACTATCAAGCGTGGGTGCAATAGCAACAATTTCATGTTTAACATAAGGAACTATAGCAAGTTCATCTCCATAAGCATCATTCATATTGGCATCTTGGCCACAAGCATAGTAAGCATCATCAAAAAGGGATATTTCAAACGAATTAAAGGGATAATAGCAATCATCCTTCGGTAAGCACGAAGGGGAATTAAACAATGTATGAGTTGAAGAGTCAATTTTTTATTCCATAGACTCCTGCAAAATGTTAGTCTCTTCTTGGACAGTAGAGACTTTCTCAATAAATGCATCAATATCGGAATTGAATTCATAATTCTCATAGCAATATTTAAGTATACCAAAATTTTCAGGTCTATAAATAGCATCATCAAGATTTTCACACGTTTTAAACAAAGATTCAATTTCATAAGCACCCATAAAAGAAACGAATTCTTCTATTTGTTCCACATCATAGTAATCATATATACCATTAGCATAAGAAGCCAAGGTTTTATTATCATTAAATTTGCATGAAAAGGTAAGGTGTTGAGCCTTCATCCTAGAGCAACAAATATAATCATTTCTCAAGCATAGTTCCCGAGCATACCAATGCAAGATATGAATTTGATTCCATAATAATTTCCCTTTTTGAGTCAAGCGATAATCCCTAAAGTATTCACGTTGATCCAACATGTCTCCCATTACATAGTTGAATGGGGTTTTCTCAGGATTATTAAAGTGATACATAATATTTTTCACATAACCAGCATCGAGGGTTTTAGGGGGTTCCCCATCTCCATGAGTAGCAAGTACACCTATTTTTTTGGTATTTCATATTCCATATCCATAACCAAAGATAGAGAACAACTTAGAACAGCTAATAAAAACTACTTAGTGAAAAAGCAAACAAAGCACACACAAGAATATTCACCCCACGCTATAACTCCCCGGCAACGGCGCCAGAAAAAGGTCTTGATAACCCACAAGTGTAGGGGATCAATTCTAGCCTCTTTCGATAAGTAAGAGTGTCGAACCCAATGAGGAGCTAAAGGTAGAACAAATATCCCCTCAAATTCTATCGACCACCGATACAACTCTACGCACACTTGACGTTCGCTTTACCTAGAATAAGTATGAAACTAGAAGTACTTTGTAGGTATGATAGGTTTACAAGATAATAAAGAGCAGGTGAATAAAAAGTAGAGCTTTTTAGATGAAGACACAACTAAGTTAGTTTTAGTAGAGAGCTTTTTGTCACAAGAAAGTTATTTGTCCCTAGGCAATCGATAACTAGACCGGTAATCACTATTGCAATTTTATTTGAGAGAGAGGCATAAGCTAACATACTTTCTCTTCTTGGATCATATGCACTTATGATTGGAACTCTAGCAAGCATCCGCAACTACTAAAGATCATTAAGGTAAAACCCAACCATAGCATTAAAGCAAAAAGTCCTCTTTATCACATACACAACAACCCCCTTACTTGGGTTTATGCTTCTGTCACTCAAGCAACCCACTATAAGTGAATCATGAACGTATTGAAACACCCTACAGTGGGAATCCCTCACGCTTGCACGACATGAAGAGCACGATAGGACAGCAGCAATAATAAAACATGAAACCAAAACCAATCACGATCATCAATTAACCCATAGGACAAAACGGATCTACTCAAACATCATAGGATAGCCATACATCATTGGGAAATAATATATAGAGTTGAGCACCATGTTTAAGTAGAGATTACAACGGGTAAAAGAGGGTTTACACCACTGCATAGAGGGGGGAAGAGTTGGTGATGAGGGCGGTGAAGTTGTTGGTGAAGATCGCGGTGATGATGATGGCCCCGGCGGCGTTCCGGCGCCACCGGAAGCAAGGGTGAGAGAGCCCCCTTCTTATTCTTCTTATTCCTTGACCTTCTCCCCAGATGGGAGAAGGGTTTCCCCTCTAGTCCATGGCCATCATGGCTTGGGAGGGGCAAGAGCCCCTCCGAGATTGGATTTGTCTCTCTGTCTCTCTCTCTGTTTCCGCGTTCTCAGATTCTGCCCTTTCATCGCTTCTTATACATCCGGAGATCCGTAACTCCGATTGGGTTGAAACCATCGCCCAGATTTTTCTCCGAAAATTAGCTTTCTTGCGCCAAAAGAATAGCATCAACCGATTTATGGGGTGCCCACGAGGCTCAGGGGCGCGCCTGCCCCCCTAGGGTGCGCCCCTACCTCGTGGCCCCCTCGGGCACCGTCTCGCATTTACGAAAAAAACACTTTGTGTCATATCTTACCGTATCACAATCGAAGGCCTCCTCGAACATAAAGCTGAAGCGTCGACCTTCGTCCAGGTGAGGCCTGTCGCAGAAACCCTGGTTGTCGCCGCACTAGGAGCACTACCCGGGACCTTCATCGTCCGACGACATTTCATATGTTCATAATTCAAAGATTAAACTTGTAAACTTAAATATATGTACTACAAAACCTAAATTAGATCATTATTATTCATCACGGGTTGACTATCGGTCTGTCGAGTCTTTTCTTGAAAACTCTCAGCTCACGTGGTGTATATATTAGACCGTCGATGATGGTAGATCCTCCTTTTGTTCCCGAGTGCATTACACCAAATTGTCTAGCACACGGGAACAAAGAAGAAGCTACCCCCACAACAACAGTCGGGATTCTTCGTCCTCTCATATATGGTGGAGACCCTCCCTCACTGATTCCTCACTGACATTTGCGACCATCTATGATGGTCATTACTCCTCCTTCCCCTAGTGCATAACAAAGGTCTAGCACCCGGAGAAGAAGGAGAAACAACCTCCATGACAACAGTAGGGATTCTTAGACTCAACAGACTTAAAGTCAACCCGAAATATCGTTTAATTATCTTTCTAGAAAATCCATGCCACTTGATATTTCCTACATATTCTAGCACAAGTCATGCCAAAATTCACGGAAAATTCCGGCATGACCTTTGCTAAAATAGGACATATCGAGCGCCTGAAATTTGCCGGAACGGAAATTAATCAACACTCCGGCAAAACATAGGCCACTCGGAGGTGTAACCTGCAAACATGACCGGCCACTCGGGCAACCACATATCCTATTTGAGCAACACAAGATATACATGTTTTTATCTACATCATATCTTATAGGACTCATATTGAAATGGAGATTTGGCTGGTCTCACCTCGAGGTCGGAGGGGGTCGGTGACGGGGACGACGGCGGGAATGATGGAGGGGCTCCTTGATTTCTACAAAAACAAAAACCCTATAAGTTATCACTAATACATCCCGAATAGTATCATACATACACTACAAAAAAATACACTTCCGTGATGATACATGTTTGTCACAGTAGGTCGCATTTTTTGTCATGCATGTACATCGATGACGATTTTGTGACAAAACCAAGATAGTCATACCTATGCTACCGTAGAAGTGTTCCATGACATTACCAAAATTATCATCACGAAAGTGTCCACTTCCATGAAGATAAATCGCGCATCATAGAAGTTCCTTCATCAAGGGTGACCGACACGTGGCATCCACCATAACGGGATGTCGTTAAGCATCGTTAAGCTATCGGGTCCGGTTTTGGATCCGATAACCCGCTAACAGCCACAACCAATGCCGATTTTTCATGTGTAAAATTCTCATTGGCCGACAGAACCACGCGTCAGCTCCGCGTTGGCAAATGTGTCACTCATCCAACGGTCGAGATGGGCCTATGATATGTTGACATGTGGACGGACCCAAAAGTGGCCCATAAAGTTTAAATGGGACCACCCAACTAAAGGCCCACAAGATTTAGCGGACCATAATGGGCCAGCCCAGCTAAAGGCCCACAAGATTTTGCAGACCATAATGGGCCAGCCCAGCTAAAGGCTCACAAGATTTGGTGGACCACAATGGGCCAGCCCAGCTAAAGGCCCACAAGATTTTGCAGACCATAATGGGCCGGCCCAGCTAAAGGCCCAACATTATCAGTTAAGGCCCGTACGGCTACTGTCAAATCGGCCTGTCAACGGCCCGTCCTAAACTTGTCATCATCGTGGCCCATGGTCACTTCTGGCCCGTTAACAGCCGCTAAGTATTTAGGCCGAATTATGGCCCGGTGTATTTCCAGCCTGTTAAAGGTCCTGTTTCATTTGGGCCCATTTACAGGCCATTGAAACTTTTAGCCCATAAAGGACCGTGATGTATTTGGGTCATATTCGGCCATGTCTGACATTCGGCCTGTTAGAGGCCCACTATAGATTTGGGCCACTTTCGGCCTGTTGTGATTTTCGGCTTGTTAACGTCAGATGAAATTGATGGGCCATATGTGGCCCAGCGTCACATCGGGCCCATTAATTGCCCATATAAAAATGACGATAATCTAGGCCGACCGAACTTCCGGCCTGATAAAGGCCCGTGTAGTAGGTTGGCACATTTATGACCCGTCCGAACTTCGGCCTGTGAAAGATCCGCATCATAAATGTGCCACCATTTCGGCCTGCAAAGACCAGTGGGTTATTTGGCACAATCAGGGCCCAATCTCACTTTCGGCCTCTTAAAGGCCCATGTTTCTTAAGGGCTCGAGATATTTACACCTGTAAACGGCCTATTGTTACTGAGGGCCCAAATTATGTTTAGGCCTGTTAAAGGCCCACTATGGGCATAGGCCTACCAGAAAAATATGAAAGCTTGTGCTGATTTAGGCCCAGATATTTCTAGTGGGCTACATGCAAATTTCGGCCCATAATCGTTTTTATCCCAATTGGAATGGGCCCAACGAATGTTGGCATGTTGGGATCCTACGAAGCTTTCAACCGAATACATTACTAAGATAAACCTACACTATACAAAAATAGCGTTGTAATTATTGCAGCCTTTGGCAGCAACATAAATGTTGTATCACAACAAAATAAATTCCAACCATACAACAAAAGGCCTGTTGGCATAAAGTTTACAATCCTTGCAGATAAAAGCACCATCAGATGAATAGAAGCACAGATCGTTTGACCTGACTGCTAATATTTCAGGCTGTAGAATCTGATGGAGTAGCACGATCTTCACCGTTTTCCGCCATTGCTCTTGAACAACGAAGCAAATGTCTGATAATCTGGTTTCAAACCATTCATATCTTGACGACATTTGTCAACCACTATTCTTGTTTCCAAAACGACTTCCATTAGGGATTGGACTTGTGTCTGGAGCATAGATATATCAGTCTGTCTAGGAGGAAGATTTTGTTCAGTAGGCAATTTGGACGAGGTTAACTTGACAACCAACCCAAAATTATGCAGGAAGGTGCTTTTTGCACTATTAGTGGAGAGATACTGATGCACGCAGCAAGAGGTGACATTGTGCCTATGGTAGTCTCGTCACCTTCAGGTGGTTGTGGATGTTCAATCATTTGTTCCATAGCTTCCTGAAAGTTTGAACTTGTAGATTAGTGTACCAGATAAGTTACTAATGAGATAAAAACAAACAAAGTAGGTTACACATTTATACATAACTTATTTTGGTGAACTACTGTAATACATTAGCATGTATTTTAGTGCCAACTACATAATAAAATCACTTTCGGAACATATGTCCATGTAGCATGCCTACTATATGGTCTATTTCCTAACATTCGTTGACATCTAAGCGTAAAGTGACATGGTTTAAAGTAGGATGAACATAGTATGACATCATTCATATCATGGGCAAACAGATATAAAACAAACATGCTATTTTATCATTGTGTGCGCATGTGAACATAACAAGTAGATTACAGATCAAGACCAAAAGAATATCCTTCATCTCTTTTAAACCATGTAAGGTGAAATGATACGTTAAGACAACTGTGTATAAAAGTGAACCGAGTAACTGAAATTGGCTGCAAACCAAGTAGTTAAATGGACACATCACAGTACCAATCAGTTCAAAGGCAGGAGGAGTAGGGACTTACAACAGCGCTTGAACTAGTGTGCTCATGCCCTTCATATTGCTGGTGTGGCAATCCTTGAAGATTTGCACTGCATTTGGTTCAGGTTCTTTTTGGTCCGCACGGGCTTTCCTCTGTATTTGGAGCAAGTCAATATAGATACGATAATATGGCACAGAAAAAAGAAGGAAGTAGCAGCTATTTACAAGAGCCTCACAGTGTGCAATATAGCTACGAGATCCTCTTGTCTGTTGGAATTTCCCTTTAGAACGATCGGTCTTGTTCTTCAAACAGTTAGCCTAGAAGAAGATACACTTGTAAGGCACATAATAAATACAAGTTCAATATGTGGTCTGATCAAATACATATAGCCTACCTGATACTTTGGATCAGACAAGTGTTTAACGAGGGCTGTCCAGTATTCATCTGTAACATATTCCACTGGAGATGTTTGGGCGATTTCATTGTTAGCCTTGCCTTCAAAGTGAGATTTTCTAAGGTGGTACCGATACCGTCGCAGAGCAAACTGAAATACATGAGTGCATGCTTGTTTAGTTGCATCATCTTTTGGATCCAACTTGAACCTCATCTATTGAAAAAAGAATGTGAGTCTTATTAGGAGGAAGCTAGAAAGTATGGGACAGAGCAAGACAATATTACTAATTGCAATGAATACCATTACTTACGGATAAATGGTCAAGGAAGGTGTTAAACTGGGTATTGTCTTTCTCATTCCTGTACTGGATCCTTGTTGGGAGGATACGTGCATGACACCTAACGGCAATGGCTGCCTTTGATACTAACTTGGCTGACTCTGTGGCATCACGTGGCCTTTTTAAACCTGCCTCAAAATGGATCTCCATTCTTCCTCCTTTAGATTTTGTTAGTCTATCAATCATTATCCCTGATGTCTATTTCCGCTTGCACCGTGGTACTTGTTCAACAACGAATATGGAAAGTGTTAGTGTACATCAAACTGTGAGAGTACATATAAAGGAACAAGCAACTACAACTTGACTCGGTCGGGTACCGTCTTGGTGTTGATGCTCATTAGGTTCATCTGATCTTGCCAAGTCCTGTTGTGTTAGCAGTGCTTCGGAAGTAGTGTTAGGTGTGAAGGAAGATTGGGAACTGGCCAGTTCTGGAGCAAACGAACGAGTAACTCGTTGAGATGCTAGTACAGGTGAAGCGGATGCTACAACTGGTGGAGCAGGTGATACTGTGTTTGTAGATTTAGCTGGTGGACTTGGACCTTCCACTGCACTATAAGTACCAGCAGAATCTCGACGGCAGATCCCTTTCCGTTTCAGCCGACGAGTAACAACACTCCCTACTATATTATTTTCGCTGCTCTTTTTTGACTTTGCCATGTCAAGCTGTACCCACAACACAAAAGAATAAAATCGCTCTTCAGAACTCATTGATGCATGATACAGACAAGCAATACTTTGATGTAAGACAACCGTATGAGGATGGAATATGTAAGAAAAACAAGACGACATGACATATTCACAGCAACGATGTGCAAACTAAGAAGAAGGATTTTCAAGAAAATAGAAGTAATGCAAGCTAGACACCGTATGAAAGATGCAACCAATATTACTCTGCCAAGTTAAAAGTGTCTTGTCATAAGTGGCAATTCGAAAAATTAGAAGCAGTACAACGTAGAAATCAATGCAAGATGCAACCACTATCAAACTGCCATCTTAAAAGCGTCCAATCATGAGTGACTGATGCGGGATACACAACAACCGTATTTTGATGTAATAACATGGTATGATAGATATATGCAATGTATTCTAGACACAGAAAGGGATGTCATATGCATATGTATAGTGCATAAACTCAGTAGGTGCAATTTAATCAAAATAGAAGAAATACAGGCTAGACAACATATCCAACATGAAACCAATTATCACACTGTCAACTTAGAGCAAGCACCTGTGATGGGGGAGTACGGGAGATGAACTCATCATGTAGACTTGGGACTTCAACTTCATTAGCAGTAGCAGTGGCAAATCTAGAGAGTCTCTCTTTGCGTTGGTGCAGAGGACCACCAACATCCCCTAACTTACTCTTTTCTTTCCTGTTTTCTGATATTGCCTCATGAAGTCAAACCCACAAGAAGATGAATAAAATTATCTCTACATAACTGGTTGATGCATGATATAGACAAACACTACTTTGATGTAAGGCAAGCGTAGGATAGGATGATGGAATATATACAAAAAAAGAAAGCATTTCATATTCACACGTATGATAGGAGGATGGAATATGTATGAAAAAACAGTAAGCAGAAGGCATTTCAACAAAATTAGAAGAAATGAAAGCTAGGCACCATATGAACATGCAACAAATATCACTCTATCAGGTAAAAAGTGTCTCGTCGTAAGTGACATTTCAAGAAATTAGAAGCAGTATAAGCTAGAAGACAATGCAAGATGCAACCTACATCACAGTCCCAAGTTAAATGTGTCTTATGGGTAAGTGACTGTTGCAGGTATAAATTGTAAGCTGCGCAGATGCAATTCAACATAATCAGAAGCAATACAAACTAGACATCACTACAAAAAAAAGACACATCCGTGACATTTTGGGCCGAACAATTTTTTTTTGACATACATATGACACTTCTATGATGATAATTGTGACAAAACCCGGTATCATCATAGATGTGGTGGGCTCCTACTTCTATGACAAAAAATCATGACAGAAAATGGGCTTTTCGTCCTGGGCGGCCCGGAGATGCAGCTGCATGACATTCTTTGGGCAGTCCATGACGGGAAAAACTGTGGTAGAAGCAAGGGGGAGGAAAAATTCGGGGAGTTGCTGGTTACGGTGGGAGGTCGGGGACCGAGCGATGCGTACACGTACACGTACACGTACACGCACGTGCGTGTGTGCGAGGTGTTGGCTCTAACTGAACCCGAGCGAGGCGTTGGGCTCTAACTGAACCCGAGCGATTGCACTACAGGCTACGCGTTACTAAACCCGAGCGATCGATCGATGGCTGTTAACTGAACCCGATCGAGCGATTCCTTCACTACTACTACTAACTGAAGCCGATCGATTGGATGAACAGTGAGCGTTGCGGGGGGGGGGGGGGGGGGGTTGGATGAACAATGAGCGGTGGCGTTGCCTCTGGATGAACAAGACCCCGTGGTGTGGAGGGCTGGATGAACAGTAGACGGTGGAGGGGTGCCCGTGGAGGGGTGGTTGAACAGGACCCCGTGGTGTGGAGGGCTGGATGAACAGTAGACGGTGGAGGGGTGGTTGAACAGTAGCCAGTGGAGTAGCGCGCGGTGGAGGCTGGATGAACAGGAGCCCGTGGAGGCTGGAGGAGGTCAACGGTAGCCCGTGGAGGCTGGAGGAGGTCGACGGTGGAGATGAACAATATCCCATGGAGTCCCGTTTTGCGGTACGCCACACCCCTCCCGATGAACAGGACCCCTGTTTCGACCGTAGGAGGTCCATTTCCTCCGTTTTGCGGTACGCCACACCCCTCACGATCAATAGGACCCCCGTTTCGACCGTAGGAGGTCTGTTTCCTCTGTTTTGTGGTATGCTAGGCCCCTCCCGATCAACAGGATCCCGTTTCGAACGTGGCCAGTCGAACACAAGACCGTTTCCTCCGTTGTGCGGTACACTAGGCCTTGTTTCCATCGCCTGCTCCGTCCAAGCCCTCCCGATGAACACAACCACGCATTCCGTTCCGACCCAGCCGGTTGCATCCCCATGAACACGACGACGATGCTATTCCTCCGTTCTGACCCAGCCATGTACGTATGCGCGAGTAGGCGTTCGAGACCCTTCCCGTATGTACATATGTGGCCGTATTTTCTTTCTTGCACCCTCGCCGCTGTACGTACGTGTACATGCTACATGCGCGCCTCTACTACGACACGTGCGCGCCTCTACTACGACACGTGCGCGCCTCTACATCGACTAGTATGTACGTACACGTTCGCGACCAGAATGACAACGCTATGTACGCTTCGACCAGGTGGGTCCCGACTGTCAGGCACTTCCTTGCCTGCGAAGATGTAGCTGCTGGGTCCCAGCAGTCAGGGGGCGAATCTTTTTTTGCCCGGATGCACTTCCTTGCGTGCAAAGATGTAGCTGGTGGGTCCCAGTAGTCAGGGGGGCGAATCATTTTTTTTGCCCGGACGCACTTCCTTGTGTGCGAAGATGTAGCTGGTGGGTCCCAGTAGTCAGGGGGGCGAATTGTTTTGTTTTTTTGCCCGGACGCACTTCCTTGCGTGCGAAGGTGTAGCTGGTGGGTCCCAGCAGTCAGGAGGGAAACGTTTTTTTCACGAAATATGGTGGCCCGTCCGGTGGGTCCCTGCTGTCAGGTGGAGGAATAATTATTTTACGCGTAATAAGGAGGCACTTCCTTGCTGCGGCCGTGGACCCAGCTGTCAGCCTCTCCACGTACAGTCCATGTCCGATGGAAGCCGTTCCTTGTCCACGTTGACCATGCCACGCCGAGAGCAACAGGGCGGTGGACGACGGGGAGGCCTAGGAAGGGGACGACGCGGAGCCGGGGAAGAAGCGACAGTGGATGCCCACGCATAGAGGAGTACGAGGGTTCACTGGTTCGCTGCGGTGTGAGGCTGCCGTCGCCGCAGTATAACAGGGGGTGTGGGTGAGTAGAGGCATGGCCTGGCCAGCGGTGGGAGTAGTAGGGGGCGGTGAGGCCTCCACCGCATCAGAGCCAGCCACGAGAGGCAGGAGCACGAGGCACGACCGGCGCTGGTTTGGGCGGCTGGAGCAAGAAGACCAGAGGTTGAAGAAGCACTACGACCGTCGGATGGACATCGTACGGTCACTAGAGCTAGAATCGTGCATATTCACTAAGTTGACAAAGCCCTCCGTCCCCACTTACCGCAGTGACCTGTTAGATAGGCGAGACCACGGTTGAAGAATGCAATTAGTGTGAAATCTTTATAATTCGCAGATCTTGTTGGCACTTGGCAGATTACAACCTTCAGCAAATCAAACTTGGTATCATGTTGGCTACTATAAGATTTCGAGTATTCTGGGCCGCGGTGCCAAAGCAGTGTAGTGTTAATCGAAGGAAGGGGGATCAATCACCGGGTGTAGACCTCCACAAGCATCCAGCTGCCGCGACCGTCGACGAGCACCATACAAGACGTCTTCATGCCAACCCAGTACATACCGTTAATGTAGCTGAGGCTGACGGGGATCGGATCCCAGTGAAGGGGGTTGATGCTCGCCACCCTATGATCATTATGCTGTGTGACACGCCGTTTCTGAAGATCAGGCAGTATCAGCAAGCAAGGAGCTGGCTTAAAAAGCTCCGGCCTGAGGGCTTTGAGTAAACGGTAGAGCCCCGATGAGCACGCGGCGAGCGGCATGGTACTGAGATTGTCCACACACGAAACAATGAGCTTGATTACCTCTGTGGGGAGCGAATTCCAGCCACTCTTTCGACGGACGCTGCTCGGTTCTGCCATTGTTAGTGCTTGGGTTTTGGACGAGTGGGGAGGCGCCTTAGCGGGGATGGAAGCTTGGACGAGATTATGTGCGGACAAAGATGGAGAAGCGAATATGTGCTGCGGGAAGTGGACAAGTGATGATGACTACAGCACGCCGCTTGACTTACGAGACACATACCAGTAGCGTAGCATCATATCGATGCCAGATAACTTGCTTGAGTGATCACAGTACTGGTACTCCCTACAGTACCTACTACAGTACTATGCCCTAGCTTGCTAGAGTAGAGTAGTAGAGTAGGACTCTGCTCTACTACTAGCACCGGAGGAGTAGTATATTCTAATCTAAAATAGTTACAAACTTCAATGCCCGATCGTGGAACGACTACGAACCATGCTCAAGGACCGTGTCTACGTCGTGTTTGGACTTATATGTAAAAAAATAGAAAGATGCCCGTGCATTGCACGGCACACCATCATCACCAACTCGGTTTTTTCTCTACTCCTACTCCTATAAAAGACTCAGTTGGTGATGATGGAGGCGAGGAGGCGTGTTCAACCGGGCGTGCAGCGGACGGTGCAGCACTACTCGATTTGTTATAAAAAAGAAGAAGAGTAGTAGAGATAGAGACATAGGGAGGAGCACGAGGTTGTGGGAGATAAGGATGAACGAGGCAAGGCCTTATCTATAAATGTGGAGAGAGGTGCGGGTATCTTTTGTAAAATTGTCAAAGTTGGCTTTCTATCCGTCAGATATAGATCGGACGATCTATATTACAAGATGGCAGGCATACCATCATCACCAACTCGGTTTTCTATAAGAGTATATATATATATAGATATAGATAGATAGAGACTAGGGAGTACTAGTAAGGACACCATCTACTGCTTCGTGTGCTACTCCTGTGCTCCATTCGGCGGCCACAACGTCCCCTACAGCCACTCCCTCCTGCGCTCCATTCGGCGGGCGCTGTTGAAATCTGGGGAGTGCACTCTCGCGACTGCTGGCATCCACGACTTCACCGACGACGACTTCCTCCCCGACCTCGACAACCTCTTCCTCAAGGACATGGGCGACAACCTCAACACCAACGGTGCTGCTCCCATTGCACCGTATGTGTTTCTGTCCTTCCTGTTCGAAATCATGGTAGAATTCATGTTTCTACTCTGTATCCTACTACTATGCTAGTCCACATGATTAGTTTCATCTCTGTTATAGCCGTCATGATTTATTTAGTGCTTATTCGCATTAAATCTCGTAGTAACTTGCTCATATATTCAACTGGCGCAACGTCCCCTACAACCACTCCCGTTTCATGGACGGCCTGGTCGATGCCTCCAAGGAGCCCTTCGTCCACTGCTATGAGTGCCCGATGCCGTTTTGTGGCTCGCCGGTGGACATGGTACATCACCTCATGGATGCGTGCAGCGGTCACTGCTGGCCCTTGGCGGAGAACATCAAGCACGACACACGCTACCGGTTCACCATGCCGGAGTCGCTAGAGGATCACCGCCGCCTGCTAGTCTTGGAGGAGGACGGCAGCGTCTTCCTCTTGATCGTGGGCACCGGCGAGGCCCGCGCAGGCCGCCGCCCCGTCTCTGTAATGTGCGTCAGGGGCATCGTCACTGACGCTGACACTGACACGAGGCAGATGTATCGGTGCGTGGTCAATGTTACTACCCCTCCGGTTCACGTGGGCGGCGACACCGGCCTCATCGGACGGACTTGGACTCTGGGGAGCTGGGACTATCCCGCCAATGTGGACTTTGAAAACCCATGGCATCCTTTACCCGCCGACACGGTGCACGGGGACTCCAAGGAGGTTCACCTGGACATACGCATTATCAAGTGCACTTAGAAAACATGTAGTGTGTGTGTGGGCACTTATGGCCCGTGTCTTTGCCGCTTTTGATTATGTAAGCTTTTCGTTAAACATGAGTGGCTTTCGCCGTAGTCCTTCCTTTGAACTGCTCCTCTCAGTGAGCTGATGTAAGACACTTGGGTTTCATTTGATAATGGAACCGGGGAGGAGCCTCCTTGTTCTTCTAAAAAAAATACGCATTATCAAGTTAAATGTTGATCATTAGTCTTTGCTCAATGTAATCCGCTGTCTAAGCATTTGGAGACTTCCATGCAGGATCTTGCTCTATTGGAGTATCGCGCATGAATAAAAGTGTACCCGTTTATGGTTTAGTCTAGAATCTTCCATGTATGAATTTTTACTACAGTACTGGTGAAAGACTTACGATGAACCATTTCTTACATCTCCTCTGCCCCCTTGCAAGTCATCCTAATTTAATCCCTCGGTCTAGGTGTACAAGGGCATGGTTAATATTACTTAATAGTATAGCCAACTGTTGACTATAAGAAAGTGCCATGTCATCTGTAGCCAACATGTATAACAATCGATACTCAAAAACTAATTCTTAAAGATCATTTCTTGCAAAGCACAATAAGTGTTATTTCTTTACAAGTTTTGGATGCAGGTTGAACAGTTGAACGCTTTTGTTTGCAAAAGATACCTTTTTATCTATTTCACCCGGATGTTTGTGAGCTGTAGAGATGAGATAATATCTGAAGAAACCTATCGATACCCGTTACACATGAGATGACCCCCACATCCTTTGGGAAAATAAAAAACTCCCCGATCAATGCATTTCACTCTTCGTTGCAACGCACGGGCACCTTACTACTATAGATTAGTAGGACCAAAAATTGAACTAACATTATATATGTCACATCCCTAGTTCTGGTATGACCTAGACTAGCTAGTCATGTGTGCATCATGTTTAAATTCCATTTAAACTTGAAATGAGGATTTGTGAAACCCTCAGAATCATCTCTGGAAATGACCCAAATAAAAAGTGCTCCAAAAAGGTCCAAGAAAATGCTCAAGTTGCTCTCTGAAAATATTGGACAGAGATAAAAATCAAACCAATATTTCTAGGATCTCACAAGTATTTATTTTGGGCATTTGGAATTAATGCATAATTATTTGCATTGGATATATATATGTTATATATATATATATATATATATAATATGTCCAAAAATTATGCCATTTGTTGAGGAGCTCTGGAATAATACCACTAGCTCCTGCAAAAATTGGCATAAGAAAATAAAATGATTTAGTATTTTTATTAAATCAAAACAAATGTCAGAAAATAGAAAAGAAAAAGAAATGGGAAAAACCTACCTGGACTTACCTGTGGCCTCACACTGTGCGGCCTGGCCTAGCCCAGCAGGCCGGCCCAGCCCACCACCGCCGTCATCCTCCTGGCGCCAGTCGGCCAGGCGTGTGGCCGACGCGTGCGCACGGGAAGAGCGCCACGCCACCAGCTCGTCTGCCTGCCTCCCCTGCCAACGCGACGCCGCGATGCCTCTTCTCGGTGCCGCCCCGATCCCCCTGGCCTCACTCTCTCTCCTGTGTCTCTCCCCTCCTCTGGCGTCCTTTCCCTCTCTTCACCGAGCGCACCGGAGAGCGCCGCTGCTCACCGCCGTGGCCACCGGCCACCCCTCGGCCTGCCGCTGCGCCCAGAAGGACCACCGCATCTTCCTCATCCTCTCCACCGAGCTACACGATGCCGGAGGCCCTGTGTTGGTGTCAAAACATGCGGATCTCGGGTAGGGTGTCCCGAACTGTGTGTCTAGGCGGATGGTAACAGGAGAGAAGGGACACGATGTTTTTTCCCAGGTTCGGGCCCTCTCGATGGAGGTAAAACCCTACTCCTGCTTGATTAATATTGATGATATGGGTAGTACAAGAGTAGATCTACCACGAGATCAGAGAGGCTAAACCCTAGAAGCTAGCCTATGGTATGATTGTTGTTCGTCCTACGGACTAAAACCCTCCGGTTTATATAGGCACCGAAGAGGGTTAGGGTTACACAGAGTCGGTTACAATGGTAGGAGATCTACATATCCTTATCGCCAAGCTTGCCTTCCACGCCAAGGAAAGTCCCATCCGGACACAGGACGAAGTCTTCAATCTTGTATCTTCATAGTCCACGAGTCCGGCCAAAGGCTATAGTCCGGCCATCCGGACACCCCCTAATCCAGGACTCCCTCAGTAGCCCCTGAACCAGGCTTCAATGACGACGAGTCCGGCGCGCATATTGTCTTCGGCATTGCAAGGCGGGTTCCTCCTCCGAATACTTCATAGAAGATTTTGAACACAAGGATAGTGTCTGACTCTGCAAAATAAGTTCTTCATACCACCGTAGAGAGAATAATATTTACACAAATTCAATCTGCTGACGTATTCCGTGGCGTGACAGCACACCACGACCAAGCCTTTATTCTAATCATTTTTACTGTCCCACCTTAGCGCGTTTAGCGAGGCGGTTTCCTTGGCACGTCATGTCAAAGCAGAGATTGTGTGCCTTGTCTCCTGTTGATTATGACGCTTTGGAGATAATCGAGTTTTACCAGGCTGGTGGGGACGCATAGCTTCGTCCGTTCATATAAGGGGATAAGGATCCACCTTTTTACCTACGCCTTCTTCCTCCTTTGCTCATCCATTTCCGCGCACTCGAGCTACAGCGCCCAAGTCCGCACATCTCGCCTCAACCTTCCCCAGCCATGTATGGAGCAGGAGGCAAGTGGATGGTCTCCTCCGTCACGGATGGGCACATCAAAAAGCTGCGGAAGGCCAGATACTTGTCCAGCGACATCGCGCATCAGCTCCCCGACAAGGGGCATCTTATCTCCACCCCCAGGCCCCATGAGAGGGTGGTGTTCCTCACCCACTTCCTCCGCGGACTAGGTTTTCCACTTCACCCATTTGTCCGGGGGCTCATGTTCTACTACGGCCTGGATTTCCACGATCTGGCTCCGAATTTCAGCCTCAACATCTCGGCGTTCATCGTCGTGTGCGAGGCCTTCCTTTGCATCCAGCCCCACTTCGGCTTATGGCTGAAGACCTTCAATGTCAAGCCGAAGGTAGTGGGCGGCCACCAAGCGGAGTGCGGAGGTGCCATGGTGGGCAACATGGCCAACGTCCTATGGCTCGAGGGCTCCTTCGTGGAGACCATAAAGGGGTGGCAGTCAGGGTGGTTCTACATCACCGAGCCGCGTGACCCTAAATGGGTGGCGGCCCCCAAATTTTGATCTGACTTCCCTACACGGATCACCTCCTGGAAGGAGACGGGCCTGACATGGGGTAATTTGGAAGAGCTGACCGGACTCCAAACCTACGTCCAAAACCTGGTGAAGAAGCTCAAGCTTGCCAACGTAGTCCAGGTCATGCTCATCCGCCGGATCCTCCCGTGCCAACAACGGGCCTTCAGCTTGTAGGAGTTTGATCCGGCAAGCACCAAACCTGGCAGATGCCTGGAAGGTGCTGTTCAAGGGCGCCAAGGCTCCCACATCCGGTACCGAAGATCGCGGATTCAGCTCGCAGCATCAAGCCAGCGAGGTAAGCTACTTTACCCTTTACGGGACTCTTGTTTTCCATAGTTTGACTCTATGCAGGATCTAAACTCCCTTGCCTTTGACAGGATTTGCAGAAGACGTCCGGGCAGGTTGACTGTCCGGCTCCCTTGCCAGAAGACCCAGCGGACGCCCGATTGACGGGGCTGCTGGTTCCGGCACCTCACGTGGTGCCGGAGAAGAAGGCCAAGAAGAAGGCCACGGGAACTCGAAAGAGTTCCCGGCGCCAGGTGTTGTCGGACTCATCGTCCGATGACTCCGAGGCGGACTCATCCCGCGAAGACGAGGAGGAGGAAAAAGAGGCCTCTCCCCTAGCGGGGGGAGAGAAGAAAAGTAAGGCCGCCCCAACTGGGGAGGCCGGAGGGTCCAAGAAGGGAAGGACCCTTCCTCCGGACTACTCCACCAACGCTGACGATGGCAAAGAGGAGTGGCCACCGAGGGCTAAGCCCCTGGCGACATCGTAAGTGTCCGGATACCAGAATAACTCATGGCATTTTGTTTGTCGTACAGAATCTCCTAACGCCGAATATAACCCTGCAGCCCGCCCAAGGACGGGCCCGACGCTTCAACGAGCGGCTCCCCGTATTCTTTGGACGTGAATAGCACCTCACTTCTGGTTGCCTCCTCTCCTCGTGCTGAGGATGACGCCGAGGTGGGGTCCCAAAAGGGGCCCAGCCAGGAGGAGGTGGTCCAGGAGGCGCCGCAAGGCAACCTCCCGGACTCCAGGCGCAAGGGGGATAAAACCCCAAAGGGCTCTAAGTCCGGCCCTAGGCCGGACTCCGCACCGAAACCTTCAGTGGTTCCGGAGTCCGGCAGGCGGCCCCTTCGTAAGAAGGGCAAGACTGCGACACCGGTGACCTCTGTCCAACTGGAGCCACCGGATAATTTGCTGGAGGCGCTTAACAGCGCCTCCATCGACGAGGAGCACCGCACTGTTATGAGTGTGGTGATCCAGAAAGTTCAGTGCGCCAAGAGCGGGCTGACTGAAGCATGTGCCAGCCTTCTAACAGGCTTTGAGGTATGTATTTAAGATATGTAAAAATATTACCGCATAGACAGTAGCCCCTGATGCTCAGTTTGGTGTTCGGAAAGAAAAGCCGAACTGAGGATCTAAAAAGATGTACGCAGGAGTCTAACTTAAGTATGTCAATATGGGGAATGCAGGCTGCGCTGCTGACCTCTGCCGCACTGACTGCGAAGGTCAATGCATTGAAGTAGAGCCTCGAGCGGTCCGAGAACGAGGTCGGCCTTGCCAAAAAGCAGCTCGAGGACAAGGAAGGTAAGTAATACCTTATGGAAGTATATAAAAGATGTGGTTGCAAAAAATGACAGGAATAACATGAGTATTGCATGGGCCACGAACGAGGTGGCGACCCTGAAGGAAGCGGTGTCCAAGGCCGAAAGCAGTGCGGCCGTGGAGCGCACCGAGCGAGAGAAGCAGGAGGCGCGGGTGGTGGAGGTGCGGCAAGAGCTCTAGGCTCTCGTGGAAAAACACGAGAGTTTGGAGCGTGACTCAAAGACTCGAGAGTCCGAGCTCGCCTCGGCCCTTAAGTGCGCCAAAGCCGCTAAGGCCGAAGCCCAAAAAGCCCTCCAGGAAATTGAAGCGATGAAGAAGATAGCGGCGGGTAAGGCATTCTTTATGCAAAGCAGGCACGTGAAAGTGAATTACTTGTTACTTACCCAAATCCGGAGCTCTCCAGGAGCATTCGCAGACCTGCCCTGCAGTGTGTCCGATGCTGCCGCGTTCTACCGAGCCGAGGAGGGGAGCTCGACGGAGAAGGTGTTTTGGTATCAGTATGCCGAGGCCGGACACCCAGTGCCCTTGAGCGACCAGCTGAAGCAGCTGGCCGAGCTCCATAAGGTGGCCGAACAGGCCATGAAGGGCCTCATAGTTCGGCTGTGGCCTAAGGAAGCCATGCCTGGGAGCTACTTCGGGCTGGTGAGGCGGCTAGGGTGGGCTTGGGACAGACTAGGCACACGTGGCCTGGTGTACCGAGTGGCACCCGGATGGTGGGCTCGGGAACCCTGCACACATCGTTTGGGGCCGTGAGCGAAACCCCGGCCGGATCTCCTTGCGGATGGAACCCGAATAGGCGATAAACCTGGGCTAGAGTCTTGTGTGGTTAGTCAGGTCGTGGCCGACACCCTCGCCAGGCTTCCGCTTGAAGGTTGCCGAGATACATGACGTGTAGATGGTGGTAAGTGGCGGGAGTGTGTGTGAAGAAGTACACCCCTGCAGGGTTAACATGATCTATTCGAATAGCCGGGTCCACGGTTATGGACTTCTTGGATGCTTACATGGTACATAGACAACTTGAAGTGGATACTATAAAATTCTCAAGACAAGTGTGAGTGCTATGGATGGCCTTCTCGTAGGGAGACGGGGATGAATCCATTGTAGTGTATTGTGTGGTGATTAGTGGACTCGTGTGCGCCATCTCACCTCAAAGAAGTTCTGGTAGTCGTAGAACAGGATAGCCACTGAGTCAAAGCTGGCTTGCTGCAACTAAACCCCACATTACCTTATTGATACAAATGCATGTATGATAGGGTCTGATGTAAGTCTTGCTAAGTACCTTTGTACTCATGTTGCTTTATTTATGTTTTTGCAGCGGAGACTTCAGTCTTATTAGTGTTCTCGTGGACTTCGACGAGTAGCTTGTACCTCAGCTACGATCTTGATAGGATGTTGTAGATAGTCAGGCTCTTCAGCCTTTTTTTCATATGTAGATGTCTGTACTCAGACATGTAATGCTTCCGCTTGTTGCTTGTCTGCTCTGATTGCTGGGTCATGTGACCCCTGTTTTTAATAAATGCTATGATGGCTCTTCTGAGCCTTTATCTATAAGAGTTTTAGAGTTATGTTGTGATGCCATGTTGTACATCACATACTTGCATGTTATGCGTACGTATAATGTGTATTGCTATGTGTGGGATCTGACTATCTAGTTGTTTATCCTTAGTAGCCTCTCTTACCGGGAAATGTCTCCTAGTGCTTCCACTGAGCCCTGGTAGCTTGCTACTGCTCCGGAACACTTAGGATGGCTAACATGTGTCCTTCTTTGTTCCTGTGTCTGTCCCTTCGGGGAAATGTCACGCGGTGTCTACCGGAGTCCTGTTAGCCTGCTACAGCCGGGTTTACCGGAGTCCTGCTAGCCCAGTTGCTACAGCCCGGATTCACTCGCTGATGACCGACACGTTCGATGCTGGGTCATGTATGCCTGTCCCTGTAAGTTAGTGCCACTTCGGGTTCACGACTAGCCATGTCAGCCCGGGTTCTTGTCATATGGATGCTAGCGACATTATCATATACGTGTGCCAAAAGGCGCAAACGGTCTCGGGCATGGTAAGGCGACACCCGTGGGAATACTGTGCGTGAGGCTGCAAAGTGATATGAGGTGTTACATGCTAGATCGGTGAGGCTGCAATCTGGTCGAAGTTGAGTCTAGAAATTCTTTAGTTATATAAGGGAATTGATTGTGGGAAGGAACGTAAGGCTCTTTTTACTCCTTGTATCCCATGGCCTTCTGATCTGAGTCATCCTATCTTTCCTACGGGGTTAAGGAACTAGGCTCTCTCTTCCGTCTATCAGGATCACGTGTTACTACTCCGTACTCCCATAGGATTGGTTGATCAGAGTCATACCCCGGTTTCGAGTACTTCCGATGTAGTCTGTTTAGTACTATCTCAGAACCTTGAGTGAAGATGTTGAGTATGTTACTACCCCATTTTAGCAGGATGTCTCATTCTGAGCATTTTACTGCCGTTATGCTGCTAGAATTGCCCTAGGAGTTCGAGAGATACGAATTTCTTTGTCCTACATTCTACAGTCTATAGTTGATGTTGATTCCGTCCTTGGTTTCGTTTCTCAGGATTTCATCAGTTAAATGAAGTTCTGCTGCTCGTAGCCAGAACCACTGAGATGGTAGGGATGAGGATCCTCCCTACCAGCCCTCGTTGGCAGAGTTCATGTTAGAGATGGAGAGAAACAAACATGAGTCTAACCGCTTGTTGGCACGTATCAAGGAGAACACCGCACATCAGTTCGAAGGGTCTGCAACCATTCATGACTTCATTCGCTTGCACCCACCCACCTTTCATCATTCTATTGGGCCACTCGATGCAGATGACTGGCTCCATAGCATCACTCATAAGCTGCTTCCGCAAACGTAGCTGAAGATGATAAGGTCACCTATGCCACATACCACCTGGAAGGTCCTGCTAGTATTTGGTGGCAGAACTATGAGGCTATGCTTCCAGCTGGCCAGATTCTTACCTGGAAGGATTTCACTAAGGATTTTCGTGAGCATCACATACCTCAGGCCCTCATCGATCGCAAGAGAGAAGAGTTCTGTAGTTTCACCCAGAGTAAGATGGCTGTTGATGCTTACAGCAGAGAGTTTGAGAACCTCGCCCGCTATGCCACCGAAGAGGTGTCCATGGATGCCAAGAAGCAGGCTAGGTTCCGGAAGGGTCTCAACCCCAAGTTGCGTCATGATCTCCACCTGCATCATTGTGATACATTCCAAGCTCTCGTGAACAAGGCCATTAATGCAGAGACAGCACAGCTCACTTATGAGGAGTCTCGTAAGCACACCCGTGATTTGGGATCTTCCTCCGTTTCTAGTTCTCAGAAGCGCCGGATTTGGGTTCCGAACTCCGCTCTTCCTTCTGGATATACACCGAGACCATCCTATGTGGTGCCTCACCTAGCTCAGTCGTATGTTCCACCCAGACCTACTGGTAGACCGCTTGTTAGAGCGGGTCCACGTCCAACCTCAGGGACTTGCTCCACATGCGGGAAGCCAGGACACTATGCACGTGACTGCTCTCAGAATAGTTATGTTCCAACCCAGCCCGAGAAGTCTGTTGCCTGTGTCAGGCCATCAAGCAAGACGATCAGTGCCAAGCCAGCTCGCACTAAACATGGACGTGTGCATCACGTCTCAGCTAAAGATGCTCATGATGATCCGGATGTCGTTCTTGGTACACTACTTGTCAATTGTCATCCAGCGTCGGTTCTGTTCAATACCGGAGCATCTCACTCCTTCATTTCTGAAGGCTATGCTCGCTTGCACGACATATCATTTTTTGATATGCCAACTCCGCTTGAAATCCGAACCCCAGGGTCGAGATGGCAAACCACTAGAATCAGCTATGGTAATGAAATCCTTGTTGATAGACTTGTATTTCTTGCATCACTTGTAGCCCTCAAGTCCTCAGATATTAACATCATTTTGGGTATGGACTGGATGACAGCTCATCATGCCAAGATTGATTGTTACACCAGGTCTATTCAGCTTACACACCCATCTGGCAAGATAGTCACTATCTCCACTAGAGTTGCAAAGCGTCAGCTCTATTCTCTTAATGCCAGCCCTCTTCCAGACCTTGAAGATATCCCGGTAGTCCATGACTTTCCGGATGTCTTTCCAGAGGAACTGCCAGGTGTTCCACCTGACAAAGATGTAGAGTTCATCATAGATCTTATCCTAGGAACCGCTCCAATCTCTAGGAGACCTTACAAGATGAGTCCTTGCAAAAGGGTTTCATCCGTCCTAGTTCTTCTCCTTGGGCTTGCCCCGTCCTCTTCGTCAAGAAGAAGGATGGTACGGACCGGATGGTTGTAGATTATTGTCCCGTTAATTTGGTCACGACAAAGACCAAATATCCGCTCCCCAGGATCAACGACCTGTATGATCAGCTCGCTGGATCCTCAGTCTTCTCCAAGATGGATTTGAGGTTCGGCTACCACCAAATCAAGATCAGAAACGTGGAGATCCCCAAGACAGCCTTTGTCACTCGTTATGGCCAGTACAATTACACCGTCATGTCCTTTTGTCTAACCAATGCTCCAGCCACATTCTCCCGATTGATGAACTCGATCTTCATGGAGTACTTAGATAAGTTCGTCGTGGTTTACCTCAATGACATTCTTATTTACTCGAAGAACGAGGAAGAGCATGCCGAACATATTAGACTTGTGTTAGAAAAACTCAGAGAGCATCGCCTTTATGCCAAGTTCTCCAAGTGTGAATTTTGGTTGCCAGAAGTGACCTACCTAGGCCACATAATCTCTGGTAAGGGAATTGCTGTCAATCCTGAGAGAGTTAAGGCCGTTCTTGATTGGACTCCACCTGAAACAGTTAAACAAGTTAGGAGTTTCCTTGGTCTAGCCAGCTATTGTCACCGCTTTGTTGAAAACTTCTCCAAAGTAGCTAAACCCCTCACGAAACTTCTCAAGAAAGATAAAAAGTTTGAGTGGTCCCCACAGTGTGAGTATAGTTTTCAG
This sequence comes from Triticum timopheevii, assembly GCA_963921465.1. Taxonomy (NCBI): domain Eukaryota; kingdom Viridiplantae; phylum Streptophyta; class Magnoliopsida; order Poales; family Poaceae; genus Triticum; species Triticum timopheevii. The sequence continues at coordinate 235,723,324 of OY997266.1, read as the reverse complement.
GAACTGAAAAGACGCCTGCTTCTGCTCCCATACTTGTGCCACCAGATTTCAGGAAGGACTTTGTTATCTACTACGATGCCTCACGACAGGGACTAGGTTGCATTCTTATGCAAGATCGTCATGTGATTGCTCATGCATCTCGACAGTTGCATCCACATGAGGAGAATTATCCTACACATGATCTAGAGCTTGCACCCGTAGTCTATGCACTCAAGAGCTGACAACATTACCTTCTTGGTAAACGTTGCGAGATCTACACCGATCACCAGAGTCTCAAGTATATCTTCACCCAACCAGATTTGAACCTTAGGCAAAGACGTTGGTTGGAGTTGATCTCAGATTATGATCTAGGGATTACCTACACTCCAGGCAAAGCCAATATCATGGCTGATGCGCTAAGTCATAAATCCTATTGCAACAATCTCATGTTGCAGTAGGGTCAACCACTTCTCCATGAGGAATTCTGTAAGCTTAATCTTCACATTGCTCCTCACGGATTCCTTTCTACCTTGGTGGCGAAACCTACTCTTGAGGATCAGATCATAACTAGCCAGCAATATGATATGGGTATTTCTCGAATCAAGGATAACGTTAAGAAGGGTGCTGCTGGTAGTTTCTCTGTTGATGATCGAGGTGTTGTTTTCTTCGAGAACCGTCTGGTAGTTCCCAAGAAGCAACATCTTTGGCAACTGATCCTTAAGGAAGCTCATGAATCCCCTCTCGTGATTCTTCTCGGTAGTACTAAGATGTATCAGGACCTACGCCAGAGGTTCTGGTGGACTAGGATGAAGAGACAAATCACCAACTTCGTTGCTAACTGTGATGTTTGTCGTCGCGTTAAGGCAGAGCATCAGAGACCTGCTAGCACCCTTCAGCCTTTAGCTATTCCTGAGTGGAAATGGGATAAAGTTGGTATGGATTTCATCACCGGCTTTCCCAGGACCAAGAAAGGGAATAACACTATCTTCGTAGTTGTTGATCGACTTTCCAAAGTGGCTCACTTCCTTCCTGTTCAAGAGAGTATCACTGCTAGTCAGCTCGCTGACTTATATATTTCTCGAATAGTGTCACTTCATGGTGTTCCACTAGAGATCAATTCAGACCGTGGTAGTCTTTTCACTTCTCATTTCTGGGAGAGTTTCCAAACTGCCATGGGAACCCATCTTTCCTTCAGTACCGCTTTCCACCCTCAGTCGAGTGGTCAGGTGGAAAGGGTCAACCAAATTCTCGAAGACATGCTTAGAGCTTGTGTTATCTCATTCGGTATGGATTGGGAGAAATGTCTTCCTTTTGCCGAGTTTTCTTATAACAATAGCTATCAATCCAGTCTCAAGAAAGCTCCTTTTGAGATTCTCTATGGATGAAGATGTCGAACACCCTTGAACTGGTCAGAAACTAGTGAAAGACAATTCTTTGGACCGGACATGATCCAGGAGGCAGAAGAGCAAGTTCACATCATTCGTGAGAATTTGAAAACAGCCCAGTCTCGTCAAAAGAGCCAATATGATCGTCATCATAAGGATATGACTTATCAAGTTGGTGATAAAGCTTACCTTCAGGTTACTTCTTTGAAGGGTACCCATCGATTCGGTATCAAGGGCAAGTTGGCTCCTCGTTACATTGGTCCTTTTCACATTCTCGCTAAACGAGGAGAGGTTGCCTACGAGTTGGAACTATCCCCACATCTTTCTCGAGTTCATGATGTCTTCCACGTCTCTCAACTCAGGCGTTGCTTCTCGGATCCTATCCGCGGAGTGGACCACGAAACGCTTGATCTCCAAGATAACCTCACATATCAAGAGTACCCGGTTCGCATTCTTGATCAAGCAGAGCATGTCACTCGACGTCATAACATCAAGTTTCTCAAGGTTCAGTGGTCTCATCATTCCGAGAGAGAAGCTACTTGGGAGCGAGAAGATCGTCTTCGACAGGAGTACCCTGCTTTCTTTCCGTTGACCCCTGAATCTCGGGACGAGATTCTTTCAAGTGGGGGAGAGTTGTCACATCCCTAGTTCTGGTATGACCTAGACTAGCTAGTCATGTGTGCATCATGTTTAAATTCCATTTAAACTTGAAATGAGGATTTGTGAAACCATCAGAATCATCTCTTGAAATGACCCAAATAAAAAGTGCTCCAAAAAGGTCCAAGAAAATGCTCATGTTGCTCTCTGAAAATATTGGACAGAGATAAAAATCAAACCAATATTTCTAGGAGCTCATAAGTATTTATTTTGGGCACTTGGAATTAATGCATAATTATTTGCATTGGATATATATATGTTATATATATAATATATGTCTAAAAATTATGCCATTTGTTGAGGAGCTCTGGAATAATACCACTAGCTACTGCAAAAATTGGCATAAGAAAATAAAACGATTTAGTATTTTTATTAAATCAAAACAAATGTCAGAAAATAGAAAAGAAAAAGAAATGGAAAAAACCTACCTGGACTTACCTGCGGCCTGGCCTAGCCCAGCAGGCCGGCCCAGCCCACCACCGCCGTTGTCCTCCTGGAGCCAGTCGGCCAGGCATGTGGCCGACGCGCGCGCACGGGCAGAGCGCCACGCCACCAGCTCATCGCCTGCCTCCCCTGCTAGCGCGACGCCGCGATGCCTCTTCTCGGTGCCGCTCCGATCCCCCTGGCCTCACTCTCTCTCCCGTGCCTGTCCCCTCCTCTGGCTCCCTCTCCCTGTCTTCACCGAGCGCACCGGAGAGTGCCGCTGCTCGCCGCTGTGGCCACCGGCCACCCCTCGGCCTGCCACTACGCTCAGAAGCACCGCTACATCTTCCTCGTCCTCTCCACCAAGCTACACGATGCCGGAGGCCCTGCTTCTCCGCCACCATCGTCGTCTTCAACCTCCCGACGCCGGAGATCCGCCACGCCGCCCCTCCGACTCCAGCCCTTCCCCAAGTTCGCCGTCGACACCGTCGAGTCTGTAGTGAGCCTCTGCTCCGTTTCCCTCTCCCCGTTCCTCCGTTCCCGTGCCCGCAGCCCGCTCCGGCTCGAAGCCGTGCTCCGGCCGCCGCCCGAGCTCCGCTCTGGCGAGCTCCGGCCACCCCTCCTCCTCCATCCTGCCCCACTAGATGCGCGAGAGCCCTGGCTATGCCCCAGTGCTCTCAGACGCCGCCCCCGTGGCCCCCAACACGGACGCCGCCGCGTCCAGTGGTCGCCGCCGACAACCTCGCCGGCCTGACGGGTGGGACCCGTCGGCTAGGTGATTAGCTTAGTGCTAATCACCGCCTATCCGACCCCTGACACTGACCAGTGGGCCCCGTGCCCCCTAATCCTTTTAATTAAGCAAATAACCCCCTGTTTAACCCCGTGTCACTGACGTGTGGACCCCACACGCCAGGTTTGACCTGGAGCAACCTGTTGACCTGCTGACGTCACTCAGACGTCATGCTGACTCAATTAATCCTTTTCTGGTTTAAATTTAAATCAGGAAATTCCAGAAAATTAGCAAAACTTCAAAAAATCATAGAAATTCAACCGTAGCTCAGATTGAGATAATTTATATATGAAAAATTATTAGAAAAATGCAATCTTTCCATCTGTACTAGTTTCATGCATGAAAACCAACTTATACATGCTGTATATGAGAAAACACATTATGTCATTTTAAGAGACTTAATTTAGAGTTGCATTTGAACCCTTGGTTCAAATGGATCTCTTCCAAATAGATTGCTAGCTGCATTATATTGTTGTATATGCTTGTGTATTAGATTGATAGCTCAAACAACATCACATCTACATGCCATGTTCATGCATCATATTGTTGTATATGCTTGTCTATTGATTGCCGGCACTGTTTCTTCTCGATAGGTCCTGCTCCGGAGAGTGTTCCAGAGTACCTGTGTGAGGAGTAGTGCCTTCCTTGTTGGTCTACCAGGCAAGCAAACCCCCTTGTTGATTCCTATACAATCCTACTCTCTTGCTCCTGCTCTCAGTTATTGCATTAGGACAACAACGATTCATCTGCTACTTTGTGCTGCGGTAGTTGAACCCATTCCTCTGCAAGACTTGTCATTGCCACAGTAAATAGTTGAAACCCACTAGCATGTGTAGGAGTTGACTGAGCCATGTTGTGTTACTACCATGCTATGCCTGCTATTGCTTAAGTTGTGTCAGGTCTGATTCATTGGGAATGAATTGGAGTGTTATGATATGTTCTGATGCTGAGAGTGAAGTGTGTGAACACGATTTGGTAATGTAGAGGTGAGAGGCCATGTAGGAGTACATAGTGGGTTGTCTCACTGGAACCGTCCTTAAGCACTGAGTTCTATGTATGTTGTCCAATGACACGATACTACCACACATTGAGATCCTTAATTGACTCTCTCGACTTATTAACCAACCTGGTCTCTATCCAAGAGTCGCAACTAGTTTCTGGTGTTTGTAGGTAGTGCTATTTTTCTACCAAGTGGCACCCGGCAGGGTGGGCTTGGGACAGATGTAACGCCCTGGATTTGATGCGCCAGGTGACTGCCAGTTATTCGCCGTCGTTGCCATGTCATTTGCTTACGTGTTGCATTTTATCATGTCATCATGTGCATTTCATTTTGCATATGTGTTCGTCTCATGCATCCGAGCATTTTCCCCGTTGTCCGTTTTGCAGTCCGGCGCTCCTATCTCACTCGGCGTCCCCTTTTGCCTCTCTTTCGTGTGCAGGTGTTAAACGTTCTCGGAATGGACCAAGGCTTGTCAAGTGGCCTTGGTATACCACCGGTAGACTGCCTGTCAAGTTTCGTGCCATTTGGAGGTCGTTTGATACTCCAACGGTTAACCGGATAACCACAAAGCCCTCTTTTGTTGCAGCCCAACACCCCTTCCAAAGTGGCCCAAAACCCATCTTAACCCCCTCCATGCTCTCAGTCGTTCGATCACGATTGCGTGGCCGAAAACCGCTCCTCATTTGGACCATCCTATCTCCCTCTACCTATAAATAAGCCTCCCCCTCTGAAATCCCGGGTCTAACCCTAGCTTCTTCCTCCTCCCGCCGACGGACACGTCTGCCCACCGGCGGACATGTCCGCGCCGCCGCCCGCAGCCAACCAGATCCGACCACGTGGCACTCCCCCGCCGCCTCCGCCGTCGGGCCCGCCCGGCCCGTAGCCGGCCCGCGCGGCCCGCGCCCCGCCGCCGCCTCCCGCGCGCCGCACGCCCCGCGCCGCCGTCTCCCGCCCCGGCCGCCGGCCGCCGCCTCCGCCCGGCCGCGGGGCTCCGCCGCCCGCTCGCTGGCGTTCATCCCGGCGCCCTGCCGCCCGCGCCGCCCATTCACGCCGGCGCGCCCTCGCCGCCCGACGCCGCGCCCGCGCGCTGCCGACTCCGCGTCGTCCCGCCGGCCTCGAGCGCCACCGCGGCCCCGAGCTCCCCGCCGGCCCGGCCCTCGCCGAGCGCCGCCTCGCCTCCGCGGCGCCTCCTTCGCCGCCCCTCCGGCTCGCCCCGGCCGGATCCGGCGAGATCCAGTCCGGATCCGCCATCTCCGGCCTCCCCGGCATCTTCTCTGTCGTCTCCGGCGATCTCTCCGGCGAGATCCCGGCCGCGTTGACTTTTTCCCCGAGGTGCTAAATCTGCTAAGTCCCCAGTTTTTGTAATAGTCATGCCATGTTTGACCTGCTGTATCTCTGCATCTGTAGGTCCGTTTCGTGCGTATAATATGTCAAATTGTTCGCCTCGACGAGTACTTCATTTCATTCCATTGCATCATTTTCATTTGAGCTCATCTTGATGCCCGAAATGCTGTTGGAAGAGAGCATGTTGATGTTAATCTGCTGAAACTGTTATAAGTTGCTCATTTATCATTTTTGCCATGATTGATGTGTGTATCATATGAGGTTGATGTCTACATGTGTTTTGATCTATGCCATGCCATCTTTCCAGGGGTGTTAACCATGTATTTTTGTGAGTTGTGTGTTGAGTGCATCGAGCTTGTTAAGGAGGGTACTTGCTGTTGCTGATTTCCTGGCAGATTCTGTTATATTTTGTTGCTATGTTAACATGCTTCTACAAGTCGTTCTATGCATAATCTGGAGATGTTCTATAAACATGTTTTGATATACATGTCTAGCTCTATCCATTCATGCCCTTGATTGCAATTATAGCCTGCTGTATCATGTTGTAATCTTGCTCCAAAATTGCTTCATAATGTTGCTGTCAGCCTGTTTACATTAAGTTCAATGTTTCCATGATTGTTTGCGAGTGATCCATGCACCCTATGACCTTGCTCTTGCCATGCTTAGCTTCACAAACATGTCTTCTTACTGTTGGTTCTGTGGTGAGTGGTTCAAACTCACTAACATGCCTACTTATTGTTGTTTCTGCCATGTATGAATCTGTAATATAACTTGCCATGTTTACATGGGTGCCATCATATTTTCTGTGCCTTTTTGGCCCATGGTCAGTAAGGGACTTTTGTTCTATGCAATTAGTAGATTCCATGCCTTTGTTTGCCATGATATGTTCCTGTAACATGTTGTTTGCTTTCTCTAAACATTGCAACCTGATGTTATTTCTACTAAAGTCTGAAACTGTTATTATTTGCAATCTTACCATGTGTTTTGGAGCATGTTCTATTGATTTCTGGAGATAGCTCAGTGTTCATGTTTTGTTATGCTTTACCTGTAATTCATGCCCATGCCTTTTGTTATTATGTTGGGGTGCTGTAGCATGTTGTTTTGATGCTTGCAAGTTGCCTAGTTGCTGTTTTGGACAGATTGTTGTTATGACTTGTATAGAGTGTATGTGTTGAACCCTTGCTCCGTTTTGAGTGTGCTCTATATGAAACTTGCTTGATTTTGCATGTTGTTTCATATTATCATGTTGCATCCTTGCTTTGAGGTGTTTGCTTGATGTTTGGGTGTATTTTGCATCGATGTCATGTTTAACTTGTTTTGCTCATATCTTCTAGGCCGTAGCTCCAAATCAAATGAACTTTATATGTAACTTGAATAGAATTTAGTGTAGATCATCTTGGTGCATCTTGACTTGCTGTTTAACAACTTGAACATAAGGTTTATTCAGTTCTGGACCAATTTCGAAATATGCATATGAGGACTTACCGGAATTGTTATATGTTGTTCCCGGCCTCATTTGAACTTGCCTTGATGTGTTGCTCTTGTATGCATCATCTCTTGCCATGAGTAACTTCATGTAGCTTGTTCATCCATCATGCTTGTTGTGCATCATGCCTTGTTCATGTGTGGTGTGTTCACCTATGTTGTGTGCTTCTTCTTGTTAGTTCCTGTTTCGTTGCGATCGTGAGGATTCGTTCGTCTACGATTGGTTCGGCTTCATCCGTTCGTCTTCTTCATGGACTCGTTCTTCTTCCTTGCGGGATTTTAGGCAAGATGACCGCTACCCTGGATCTCACTACTATAATTGCTATGCTAGTTGCTTCGTTCTATCGCTATGCTGTGTTACCTATCTTTTGCTCATCAAGCCTCCCAAATTGCCATGAACCTCTAACCTTTGACACCCTTCCTAGCAAACCGTTGCTTGGCTATGTTACCGCTTTGCTCAGCCCCTCTTATAGCGTTGCTAGTTGCAGGTGAAGTTGAAGATTTCTCCTTGGTGGACAAGATTTTGGTTGGGATATCACAATATCTCTTATATTATTAATGCATCTATATATATTTGGTAAAGGGTGGAAGGCTCGGCCTTATGCCTGGTGTTTTGTTCCACTCTTGCCGCCCTAGTTTCCGTCATACCGGTGTTATGTTCCCGGATTTTGCGTTCCTAACGCGGTCGGGTGATTTATGGGACCCCCCCTGACAGTTCGCTTTGAATAAAACTTGTCCAGCAAGGCCCAACCTTGGTTTTACCATTTGCCTCACCACCACCTACCTTTCCCTTGGGAGTAATTAACCCAAGGGTCATCTTTATTTTAGCCCCCCCGGGCCAATGCTTGTCTAAGTGTTGGTCCAAACTAGAGTCCTTTGCAGCGCCCCCTCAAGGAAACTTGAGGTCTTGTTTTAGTTGTACGGAGTGCTCATCCGGTGTTGCCCTGAGAACGAGATATGTGCAGCTCCTATCAAGATGTCAGCGCATCGGGCGGTTTTGCTGGTCTTGTTTTACCATTGTCGAAATGTCTTGTAAACCGGGATTCCGAGACTGATCGGGTCTTCCTGGGAGAAGGTCTATTCCTTCGTTGATCGCGAGAGCTTGTCATGGGCTAAGTTGGGACACCCCTGCAGGGTATAAACTTTCGAGAGCCGTGCTCGCGGTTATGTGGCAAATGGGAATTTGTTAATGTCCGGTTGTAGATAACTTGACACCAGATCCGAATTAAAACGCATCAACCGCGTGTGTAGCCGTGATGGTCTCTTCTCCGCGGAGTCCGGGAAGTGAACACGGTTTATGCGTTATGTCTAACGTAAGTAGGTGTTCAGGATCACCTCTTGATCATTGCTAGCTTCACGACCGTTCCTTTGTTTCTCTTCTCACTCTTATTTGCATATGTTAGCCACCATATCATGCTTAGTCGTTGCCGCAACCTCACCACTTTACCCCTTCCTTTCCCATTAAGCTATGCTAGTCTTGATACCCATGGTAATGGGATTGCTGAGTCCTCGTGGCTCACAGATTACTACAACAATAGTTGCAGGTACAGGTTTATGCGATGATCATGACGCGAGAGCGATGTTCCTTTGTTTTGGAGTTTCTTCTTCTGCTTCTTCGATCAGGGGATAGGTTCCAGGTCGGCAGCCTGGGCTAGCAGGGTGGATGTCGTTTGAGCTTCTGTTTGTGTTTCATCCGTAGTCGGATGTTGATCTTATGTATGATGATGTTGTATTTGTGTGGCATTGTATGCCTTATGTATGTATCCCCATCTATTATGTAATGTTGATGTAATGATATCCACCTTGCAAAAGCGTTCCAATATGCGGGTCTATCCTTGGTGGGACCTTCGAGTTCCTTTTGGATAGGGTCGCATATTGGGCGTGACAACAGACTAGGCACACGTGGCCTGGTGTACCGAGTGGCACCCGGATGGTGGGCTCGGGAACACTGCACACATCGTTTGGGGCTGTGAGCGACACCCCGGCCGGATCTCCTTGCGGATGGAATCCGAATAGCCGATAAACCTGGGCTAGAGTCTTGTGTGGTTAGTCAGGTCGTGGCCGACACCCTCGCCAGGCTTCCGCTTGAAGGTTGCCGAGATACATGACGTGTACATGGCGGTAACTGGCGAGAGCATGTGTGAAGAAGTAAACCCCTCCAGGGTTAACATGATCTATTCAAATAGCCAGGTCCGCGGTTATGGACTTCTTGGATGCTTACATGGTACATAGACCACTTGAAGTGGATACTATAAAATGTTCAAGACAAGTGTGAGTGCTATGGATGGCCTTCTCGTAGGGAGACGGGGATGAATCCATTGTAGTGTATTGTGTGGTGATTAGTGGACTCGTGTGCGCCATCTCACCTCAAAGAAGTTCTGGTAGTCGTAGAATAGGATAGCCACGGAGTCAAAGCTGGCTTGCTGCAACTAAACCCCACATTACCTTATTGATACAAATGCATGTATGATAGGATCTGATGTAAGTCTTGCTGAGTACCTTTGTACTCATGTTGCTTTACTTATGTTTTTGCAGCGGAGACTTCGGTCTTATTAGTGTTCTCGTGGACTTCAACGAGTAGCTTGTACCTCAGCTATGATCTTGATAGGATGTTGTAGATAGTTAGGCTCTTCAGCCTTTTTCATTTGTAGATGTCTGTATTCAGACATGTAATTCTTCCGCTTGTTGCCTGTCTGCTCTAAATGCTGGGTCATGCGACCCCTGTTTGTAATAAATGCTATGATGGCTCTTCTGAGCCTTTATCTATAAGAGTTGTAGAGTTATGTTGTGATGCCATGTTGTACATCACATACTTTCTTGTTATGCGTACGTATAATGTGTATTGTTATGTGTGGGATCTGACTATCTAGTTGTTTATCCTTAGTAGCCTCTCTTACCGGGAAATGTCTCCTAGTGCTTCCACTGAGCCTGGTAGCTTGCTACTGCTCCGGAACACTTAGGCTGGCCGGCATGTGTCCTTCTTTGTTCCTGTGTCTGTCCCTTCGGGGAAATGTCACGCGGTGTCTACCGGAGTCCTGTTAGCTTGCTACAACCCGGTTTACTGGAGTCCTGCTAGCCCAGCTGCCACATCCCGGATTCACTCGCTGATGACCGACACGTTCGATGCTGGGTCATGTATGCCTGTCCCTGTAAGTTAGTGCCACTTCGGGTTCACGACTAGCCATGTCAGCCCGGGTTCTTGTCATATGGATGCTAGCGACACTATCATATACGTGTGCCAAAAGGCGCAAGCGGTCCCGGGCATGGTAAAGCGACACCCGTGGGAATACCGTGCGTGAGGCCGCAAAGTGATATGAGGTGTTGCATGCTAGACCGGTGTGGCATAGAATCAGGGTCCTGACAATATATAGTACGATAAATACTGATGCATGTCACCTAAAGTTATATCACTCAAAACTATGTTCAAATACGAATCCAACGATATAGTTTTTGTTGACATGCACTAACATTTTGTGAGTTAAATCTTCAGTAAAATTCAATGGGGGGCTAATAAACCACGACCAATGTAGTACAAGTGTAGAGGGCGGCGCTGCACGGGAGTCTCACCTCTCACCCCGCTCGTGGCACGGCAGTAAAGCCGTCATATCACAAAACCCAACCACTCCTATTAATAAGTGGCCTGGTAAAATAAACGGACAAGCAACCATCACATCCCTCCGTCTTTCTTGCATTTCATCTCTCTGCATTTCCTTTCTCCGGTTCATCTCCCACACTCGATCCCTAGCTACTACACCTTGGGCCAGTTCTTTTGGCGGCTTCCCCAGCTTTTCCCACAAGACTAGTCAGAGTGGAGAGTAACAATAAGGCGCCTCACTCATTTATTTGGGCTTCTAAACTACTACTCCGTCCAGGTTTATTCCTCGCCATTGTAATTTGTGCTAAATTTTGACCAAAGATTTAACTGATAAAATGTTAATCAAAACACTTAGGCGCGGTGCATCTAGTTGTGTAAGTCATCTTAAGAAAACCAAATAATCCCAAAACACTTAGGCGTGGTGCATTAACTTCTACCTCGTTTCTTGTTTCTTGACATATCAACCAATAAGAGATAAAGAGTGTGCATGCTTTTAATGACTTGAGATATGAAACACGACATGCAGTGGTTAGTTTATTGCATGCAATACTATTAATTAGCAAATAAACATTAACGTTTCTCGTTTTCTCCTCCGCCTTGGTCACTGTGCATAGCCTGGGATGACTTACTCACCTAGATGGATGGAGTAGTGCTTGTGACATGCACTAACATTTCATTAGTTAAATTTATGATCAAAATTTGACACAGATTACAATGGGGACCAATAAACCAGTACGGAGGTAGTAGTTATGGGATTACTAATATAGAAGCCTAAAAGAACTGGCCCCTGGTACTCCTACTAGTAGTAGTACTCAAGTTGGAATTCCAATTGCCCGACACAACTTGTTAGGCGAAAAATTCGATACAGGGTGTAGGAAGCAGTTTGGGAATTTGCATGCCTTTCCAACCAGTGAGATATTCCATACAAAGTACGACAGAGAAATAACCACAGAGAAGGAAGCTAAAAGTAAACAACCAAACGAGCATTTTTGCATTTGTTTTGCATTGAATCGTTTCACAAGCTTGACTAGTGCTGTTTTTCTACTTTTACAAAAACCACATCATAATGTTAAAACATGCATTTGCACGTACATAAGTAATAGTAGTACTCCCTCCGTCTAGGTGTACAAGTCTTCCCTCCTTCTTGGTCACCGTGCACAACCAAAGATGACTTATTGACCTGGACGTAGGGAGTAGCACAGTCTGCAAGCATATATCAAGAGAGACGTGTAGTCCGATAGTATATAGTAAAGTTTGTGCTATATGCACGTACTTGCAAAATGCCTAATAATACATAACGTTTCCAAACTTTCCCTTTTACATACTTAATTAAGGACACTAAAAATTCTTGAATGTTCGGGATTTATCATTTGCGTCCCAAAACTAATGAGATCACCTTACGAAACAAAAATTATACTCCTCCTAAAAGCCATGGCGCTCGCAGGAGTGCTTGCGGTGCGCCACGAGTGCCCTAGTGCGTGGCCGTTTCCCAGCGCACCGACACAACGCCTCTTCCTCAGCCTCGCAACTCGCAAGGTGCTGATTGGCAGCTTGCCGGCGGGCGAGCGCGATCTCACCGGTGTGGTGATCCGGCGCCAACAGGTACTCCTCCTTGCTGGAAGCGTGCACCCGGTCCACGTACCGCCAAATGTAGATGAGGCGCTTAGGCCCGACTGCACTTAGGGCATCGGCACGACCGTCCTCCGCCACCCTCACGGCCCTCACACCAGCCTTCTGCCAAAGAGCCAATTGCCTGACTCTCTCGGACACGACATAGATCTCCCAGGCAGCTTGTTGCGCGGTGCGCTTCTCTTCCTCGGCCTTCTTCTCCGCCTCTATTTTGGTGCGCTCTACTAGAGGCAAAGCCTCCAACAAGACGACATCCATTTCTTTCCAAATCTCCTCAAGGCTGCGGGGCTCGGCGGGCGGCGCGGTGTTCTCCTCGTAGCGGGGAGCCGATGCGTCCTCCAATGCGTGTGCTGGCGAGATTGGGAACGCTGACGTGTCCACCTCGGCGCGTCGCGGCGAGTAGCGGAATGCCGACGCGTCCTCCTCGACTAGTGGCGGTGAGGAACGGAATGGCGATGCGTCGCGTCGCGGTGAGGAGCGGAACATCGACGCATCCACCTCGACTTGTGGTGGCGAGGAACGGAACAGCGACGCGTCACGTAGCAGCGAGGAGCGGAACACCGATGCGTCCTCCTCGACTAGTGGCGGCGAGGAACGGAACGGCAACGCGTGACCGTCCCTGCAGTGCAGCGAGGGGCTCCTAGGGCTTGGGAGGGGCGATGCCATGGTGGTCGACGTGAGAGGGAGGGGGAGGAGATAGCGATGAACGTGAACATAAGGGGGAGAAGATAGCGATGTCGTGGGAGGTGCAGTATTTATACCGAGCAATGGGATACCTACGTAAGATATGGACTGAGCTGCACTGACTTAACTGCAGGTCCAGTTGCGTCACTGACATGTGGGCCAGTACCCTGCTGGGACCATATGTCAGTTACCCAATGCACCTGAAGTTAAGTAAAAGCTACGTGGGCATATTTGTTGGAGTAAATTACGGGGGAGCGAAGGGGTGGAAATAGTGCTGGTCACAACGGATTGGACGAGCGTGGGGGGAGGAGAGTCATGCATGCAGATTTTTTCACACGGGGTGGAGTGGTGGGACCGCCGGAGGGAGAAGGAGAGTTTAGCAGGCATATTGTTTCCACACATGGAGAGGAAAATATTTGAAGACGAACGTGCTTCCTGCAGGTATGGGGAACGGTGCATAATAAGTCATCTTGCATGCCTGGCTAGGTATAGTCTCAAGTCATTAAAAACATACACGCCCCACAGATGTTCATATTTCAAGGTGCACTAAATTATTGCATGCGATGATTAAGGCTGGACATAATGGTGGTATCTTAGCTGGTATCATGCGCACGGGAATATCAAACATGCTGATGTGGCAAAGAACTAAAGAAGAGAGGGGGGTTAGAGTAACTAGTGTTCATGCATGCATTGGTAAACACATTTTTTTGTGAAGAACAACAACATTAGTTGAGTAATTTTGCAGACTTCAAAAACTATTCCATCGCCTCTACTATCTTGGTAAGAGTAGGTGAAATTTTTGAGTCGAGCCCTTTAAACTAGAAGGGAGGTAGTGGTACTCTAATAGCTAGGTGTGTAAGTCATCTTATGAAAACCAAATAATCCGAAAACACGTAGGCACGGTGCATTAACTTCTACCTTGTTTCTTGTTTCTTGACATATCAACCAATAAGAGATGAGGGTGTGCATGCTTTTAATGACCTGAGACTATCAAACATGACATGCAGTGGTTAGTTCATTGCATGCAATACTATTTAATTAGAAAATAAACATTAATGTATCTCGTTTTCCCCTCCTCCTTGGTCACGGTGCATAGCCTAAGATGACTTACTCACCTAGACGGAGGGAGTATCAACATTCACAGCGTCAAATCAATATTTTTACACTCATTATAAAACGTAGTTCTTATACTCATTATAATCAGTATTTTAGATATTGATATTTTTAGTATAAATTTGGTCGTGGGATTTCATTGATGCCTGTAAAAGCGTGGAGGAAGCGGAGCTTAGGGCTTGCATTGCCGGTCTCTACATAGGTATTTCTCTTCATAATCGTGTAATTTTAGAGACTGATTGCGCTTTTGTGGTAGTGTCTCATGCATCGGGGGACTGTGATAGGTCTGCTATGCATGACCTGAAGATAAAAGCGTTGAGCATCTCGAAGTTGATCAACAATCTTCAATGTCAAAGATTAGCCGTTCGGCCAATAAGGTGGCACACTTAATTGCTAAGTATAGCTTTGACAATAGATTAGATGGTATTCTTGTAAATAACGTACCGCCCTGTGTGGTGAATATTGTATCGAATGAGTGTACTGGTGTGGCTGGCTAATTAATATAAGGTGGTGTTAAAAAAAGTATAAATTTGGTCAAACACTTTGCAAACGGTTGACGGGAGTAAAAAGGACCAGAGGGAGTATCATGCATGCGGATTAGGCAAAAAAATTGCTCATTTATAGCCGGTCGAAGTCTCAAAGGGCGTGACCGTGCGAGGGAGGCGAAGGTCGTGGGAGGCGTGACGGTTGACGGAATTAAGTGAAGTTACATGCACGCGCCGGCATGGTGTGCGAACAAGCAAAAGCTATACCGTCAGGCCTATGATATGGGTCTAGTAGACATGACATCTAGTCTGTCCCAAATAGTTCTCGAGAACTCTTTGGGGGCTTGCAGCCGTTTATCCACCGGGCAAGCCAACAACCCCATGCCATTCGCGCACCCTACTCGTCCCCGTCTTCTACCTTAGAAAAGTTCGCTCCCAGTCGTCCCGTCCTTTCACATTAGTTCGCTCCCAGTTTTTGCGGGGTACAATAGTTCAACTTCTCCTAACCCTCCTCCAAAATCCATGGCCTCCCAAATCTCCATGGTCGCCGCTGAGTACTAGGTTAGAGACATCACCGGCGATCAGTTCATTGTCATCTCCACACGTGGATCCGCGACGGTGAAAGCATGGCGTGCTCGCTTCCTACACGAGTGGGTCGCTGGGCTAGATGTTGAGTACACCACAGTCCTGGGACAAGAGAAGGATCTAAAGGACGAAGAGAGGAAGAAGCCCGCCGCGATCCAAGTTTGCGTACATAACGTTTGCTTGGTCTACCACATATGCCATGCCGACGTTGAGTGCCAGGATTTTAAGAACTTCCTCAAGGAAAAAAGAGTGAAATTTGTTACTGTAGGCTTTAAGAACGACAGGGATGTCCTGCATCGGATAGGTCTCATTGTAGGCCAGCCCTTCGATCTCCAGAAGGCAAGCCTGGTGTCCTCCTCTCAACCTTCAATGCTGACCCTGGCAGCAGCCATGATTGATCCTTCGTATGCTAAACTGAAGAAACCTCATCACGAGTTTCATCATGCATGGGAGTCGAACACATTAGATGAAGATCACATCCTGTACGCAGCAATGGATGCCTACCTTTGTTTAAATATCTACAAGGGTTGGATGAAGAAGTAGAGCCCAGTGTCTGGTTCAAGAAGAGAAGTGTCGGCGAAGAGGAAGAGGAAGAGGGACGAGGACGAAGTCGAGGACATGGACTCAGACTCCGAGTAGGTGGCAGTGCCGTCGCTCATGCTGGTTCTACTGTAATGTCAAGCAGACTAGTTGCTTAGTTTATTTTCAAGGGTGTGTTTTGCTGAGGCCCCAACAGAACTATGTTTATATTCTTTCTCGTTATTTGAACTCTTTAGTACGTAGAGTAGTACTAGTACTATGTCTTACTACTATTCTTCTTGCAGTTGGTACTACTGCTCATATCTTCGTGTTCCTACTGGACTTAATATGTTCGTACTAGTAGTATAATTTGAGTCAGTCGATTTGTGAAAGAAGTTCGACGGAGCGAGGGAAGAAGACGGTAGAAGAGGTGAAAGAAGCCCTTCTAGCCATCCATGTTGCCTCAAACGGCTCACATGAGTCGACTGACCCAAATTGCTCCATCAGATTGCAGGATCCACGTGGCATTCAAGGTCTCGAAGGTAGATTCCGTGTCCGCACCCGGTTTGCGGGGTCGACGCGTGCGCGACCGGCTTCCGCCACGACAGCCACCATGCGCGCCTCCTCCGCGCGGGCAGAGACGACAATGACACGCTAGTTCCTCCTCGCCGGCGTACTGGAGCACGCGCTCGTCCTCCTCTTCATACGCTGCGTGCATAGACGCGGCTCCACCAGCTGCTCGCGTGCTTGGCAGCGTGGTGGCATGGCGAGGAGGGACTGCAGACGACGTGAGCGGGCAAGCCTTCGGCTTCACAGCACAGGGATGGCGGCGACACGGCGGTGATGGGCGAGAAATTGTTGGCCGGAGCAGGCGGGCGCCGACATGCGCAACGGCGGCGGCGTCATATTGATGAGTGCGCGTGTGGGAGCTTCCTTTAGTTTTATATAAGGTTGGTCAAACTTAAAATAAAACCGTACTAGTACACGTAAACATTATACTTAGGCAGCACTTTTATTAAATTTTTTTGAAGTTAGTACCACAGCCATGATACGGAATCCCGTGCAAGCGCGTGAACCGCGGCCGCGCGGTCGATCGAACGGTGCGTCACCGTGTCGCGCTCGAAGGACATCCACCGAACCTTTTTGTGTGTGTGAAAACAATCCTCGAATATTACTCAACTTTTTTTTCCTGGGAAAGTTCTTGACGCTGCAATATTTCCATATATTTGAATTTAGCTCCAGTTTGTGTTTATTTGGATTTGAACGTTTTAGGTGTGCCCTAGTTTTTTTAATACTTATTTTGTGTGTGAGACTGAGAGAGAACGTGTGTATGTGTCCATATGTGTGTTGTGGTGGAAGGGCAATGTGGAGACAGTGTGCGTGTGATACAGACATAGAGAGGTGTGAATGTGTAAATGATCATGCATGAGACATAGACAGATGCCGATACGTTGTGTATACATGAGAGATCGGTCTTCTAGTTTACTTGTGTGTGTGTGTGTGTGTGTGTGAGAGAGAGAGAGAGAGAGAGAGAGAGAGAGATAGATAGATAGAGAGAGAGAGAGATAGATAGAGAGAGAGAGAGAGAGGAGCATCCGTAACACAACAACCATCTCTCTCGATTCGTCCGTCCCTCGCACAAGCGCATGCAACACATGCATCAACACGCACATTTTGACACCCTCACTCGGCCCCTGCCCACCTCAAGGCCCACACAATCTCTTCATGAATACCCATTTCTCTCATTAGGTTTGTTTTCGCTCAATATCTGACACACACACACATGCGCGTGCGCGCATGCACACACACACACACACACACACACACACACACATGCAGCACAACACACACACACACTCCCCCGAGCACACAATTCATCCCCATCCAAGGTTATACGGCGACCACTCTCGCTTGTGCTTCTTTGCACCCCAACATGCACAACACCTCAATCTTCAAAGAGGGCATCGAGCAGATCAAAGATGGCGACCACACCGCGCTAGAGAATGCGGGGTCATTTGGAAGCAGGTTGATGTGGCGACGGCTGACTGACTCCTCCCCCCATCCTCTCTCTCTCTCTCTTGCACAAAATTACCAATCCCTCTCTCCCCCACACAAAATTGTCAATCCCTCAACCCATGAGATCCTTCCCCTCTCGTCCATGTTTTTCCAGCTCTCTCATCAAACATGTTGTCTCTTATCCTTCCACGTATACAGAATCTGGATGCACACGCATCTGACGTATATTACATGTCTCCATCTTTCTCACAGACCTAACTTCTTCCTCTCTCTTTCTCTTTCTCTCTCTCTCACAGTCTCGTTAGGTTTGTCTCCTACCTTCTCGTCCACATACATACAATCTTTCCCGCCCTATCTGCTCCATCTTCAAAAGCTCTCTCTGCACGTTTCATTCACACATTGGGATATGTCAAAATGTTGCTTCTATAATGGCTGATGTAGAGTTTTGGTTGTTTTTGTTGCATCCTACAAGGTAATAACTATGAAATGCATTTAGATTCTCATTTGACTGGGATTATGTGAGTTTGAGCATGTTGTGAAGTACTATAGACCTTGTATACATCGTGGGATTCGACAATGATTGTAACTATTGAATTGTATAGACCATTACATTCGAAGTCAATAGCCTAATATATTTATTTCACAATTTCAACAAATGATTAGTTCACTACAAACTAAGAAAACAAATGTGTACTCCCTTTGTTTTTATTTAAGTCCGCGTATTAGCATTGGTCAAAGTCAAGTTTTGTAAACTCTCAGAAAGCTTATAACAAAAAATATTAACATATACAATAACAAATAAATACCATTAGATTCATTATTGAATGTACTTTCACATCATACATATTTGTTTTGGTAAATGTTTATATTTTTAAATAAACTTGGTCAAACTTTAGGAAGTTTGACTTCGGTCAAACCTAATATGCAGAGTTTACTACTACTACTTGCTAGTTGCTTAGCCGAATCACTCAACACGCCACACGGGGAGTCCAGTGTCACAAAATTTTGAGGTCGGCGGGAAAATCTCCCGCGACCCTGATTCGAGCAGCGGGAAGTTACCATCATAGCCTTCGAAACAGGCCTACGGATGACGCTTGGTAGGGGGCTGTTTTCGTAACTTCACCCTACCCAGCCAACCCCACCCCGACACCTAGAGTAGTACACCTGAATACTCCCCATTTTCTATCCCCGCCGCAAAATAGACTTCTCCACGGCACCGTAGCCTTCGTGCTCCTCCCCTTTACATCGGCGCACTCGTCCACCGCAGTGCATCTGCCTCATCGATGACCTCGTACGCCGCACTGGAGCCGGTCCACCGTCGTCGTCGTACACAGAGCCTCTTCCCCGGCATCGTCTTCCACGGTCTCGGATCTGCTTCCCGGAAGCCGACGCCAAGCGCAGAAGTACCACCATTGTGGATAATGAACTGACTCCCGTTGCCGACCATGACTCACCAAGGCCGCCGCGACCATCGTTCTCCTCCTCGATAGGTAATGTGTGTATTGAATCACTTAGCAGTATATGTGCAGTTCCAATTTTGTTCATACCTACCCTTCAATTTTCCTGGGTGCTATTGTTCCCGTAAAAGTAATTGGTTATAGACTCCATTGTCCAACATAATATCAGCTTGTAATTGTGCATTGCTCCTCTATCGCACTGTGCTTGGGTAGGTTTTTCATCTGTAACCAATAGTGTGGCAAATGATGCAAAGGTTTTTAGAACTAGCAAGATGCCCATGTGTTGCACGCATCAAGATGAATTTGTATGAGTAGTTTTCTTGTGGGAGAAAAGGATGAACGAGGGAAGGCCTTATTTGCAAATCTGGAGAGGGGTATGGGTATCTTTTTGCAAAATTCCCATGTGTTTCCTTCCTATCTGTCAGATATAAATCGGACGGCCTATATTGCAAGAAAAAAAAGTATAGAGAAAAAAAGTAGATAGTAAAGGAAGTAGAGATAAATATTAAATATTAAATATAAAATAAATATAACCGTAGAGAAGATAGCAGAGATAGCAGAGACGTCGGGAAAGGATCGCGCCCGCGCGGGAAAAATCGGCCGGGCGTGTGCTAGTTTTGGCGCGCGGCGTCCGGCTCGCTTTATAAAATTTAACGCCCTCCTGCCGCTCTGTGCCTTGCCACCGCTCTATGCCTCGCCACCACTCTCTCCCCTCTCTTTTTTTCCTCGCCGCCGCCGCGCCACCATGCCGCCATGTCGCCGGGAAACTTGGGGATACCGCGGCGTCCGCGCGCGCCCCTCTGGCGGCTTCTCCGCTGAGATCTGGTTCCGCGGGATGTGCCTCGGCCTCGGCTATTTTGACACCGCTAACGAGGCCGCCCGCATGTACGACGCGGCGGCGTGGCGCCTCCGGTGGCCTCAGAGAACATTGAACTTCCCCAACGTGCTAATGCGGGACCGGGCGCAGGAGCTCGTGCCTCTGCCGTGGCTTAGCACCGACGAGGATCCTTGCAATAACCGGAGGTGGGAGCACCGTCTCGGCATCGCCGAGATGGATGAGGAAGCCATGGTGATGTGTCGCCAACACTTCCGGCAGGACATCATCAACTAGCGTGAGTTCTACGCGCAAAGGAGGGCGGAGAGGGATTAGAGGAGGGCGGAGCGAGCCGCCTATCGCGAGGACAAGCGTAGGCAGAAAGCGGATGCTCAATTCAACATGAGGCTAGGAGCAGCGTTGCCCTGGTAATCCGACGAAGATCAGTATCTTCATGCCTACAGTCAGACGTTGGAGGAGGACATCACCGAGGAGGAGTCGGACGACGAGGAAATTGAATTATCTTTTGTTTATCTATCTATGTTGAGAACTATCCTCTACTCTCTAGTATCTACTTCTCGATCTCAGCACTGTAAACGCTTTATAAAGCGCCACACGTTGCGATTCTATTGGAGATGCTCTAACATGGCAGACAAGTGCTTTAATGTTGCCCACAAGATGCGCGAGTATTACTAGTAGTATTTTTCTTGCCATGTTGAGATTTTAAAACCATGAGTGTGAACATGCAGAGGAGCAATGAAGACCAAACACGGGATATTTGGGACATCTTCAAGGAGCGTGGCAAGTTAAAGAGGAGCTGCACCGAACTTGTAAAACGAGCTTTGGTAAGTAACACCCTTTCAATTACTTTCATTTAGCCTCGTGTTCTTCGATGTGTATATGTTGTAGTTTCTGTTTCTCTTAAGCATGGTGTTCTTCGATGTGTAATAAGAAGAGTCTTAATCGTCTTACTGCTTTCAGTTTTAGCTTGATGTAGGAAGTGGGTGTTCTCACCTTGTAGTCTGTTTTTATATTTCTTTTCCTTTTGAATTCACTTCTCCGAGTTCTGTTTATCTGGCTTCTACTAAATGGTTCTAGGTTTCTTTGAGTATTGATCTAAAAAAGAAGTAACTTCATGTCAGGATGCAGTTCCTGTGAGGAGGGAAGTATGGTCATCCTCGAGGTCATGTTTCCAAAATGAGGCTGGATTACACACAAGGTGCCAGTTCCCAAATGATGCTAGATTAGACACAAGGTGCAAATTCCCAGATGATGCTGGATTACACACAAGCCAGGTGGAGTCGTCAGCTGTTCGTGTCCTCGTGGCATTAGTAAAGGCTGAAAGAAAGCATGCAACAACCCTTGAGAATGTAGCTGAGTTCCTGAAGAAGCGAAAAGAGCAATCATATGCTCTCTTCACCCAAGCCAAGGAAGAGATGAAAGAAGCCAGAAATAAGCTAGCAGAGGCAGAGCAGGCTAGGCGTCTCCTGCTATCTAAAACTGTTGTCAATACAAAATTTCCTTCGTAATAGCTAGGTTCAAATGTTTATCCAGTCAGCATGTGTGTTGTGATGTCTGTGCATCTACTGATGTGGCACAAAATGTTTTTTTTTTCGGGTTATGTAATAACACCAATTACTTTCCAAACAATAACAGACGAAGCATTGGACATGGTATAGTTCACGTGCAAGCCCGACATTCCAAGTTCAACTTCCACATCAAACTCATGTTCACAGATATCTGCACATTCATACATAATGTCCACAACCATGATTCACTTCAAAGCCAAAAAAATGTGAGGAGAGTTATAAATAAAGAAAAACCTCCACTAGTTCCTGCTACCAGTGCGAGCACAACAAGTCAAGACCATGCGTAAATTAATTATATTTTAGTCATTTTTTCTGTTCTAAAATGCCTGTCGGCTCGTGGAAGGATGTGTTGCCGGCACATGCGCGAATTCAATGAAGGCAGGCAGGGCAGTCTTAACCTGGTTGCATGCGGCGAGGAGGCGTGCTCAGCAGGGCCTGCAGCGAGTGTGACCCTCTTGGCTGGCACGCCAGTTCAATGCCTGCGCTATGAGAGGCCGCATCCGTGTCAGAGCAATCACTCCCTCCAGTCCTTTTTTGTTTGGGTATAACAAAATCTCGTTTTCCATTCACATTTTACAAGTAAAGTTTGTGGACAAACTTTGACCCAAAGTACGATGGGGACTAGTAAACAAGAATGGAGGTAGTAGTTTTTTTTAATCAAAGAAGGGTTTCCCCTTTCGATTACTGAAAACCTGCATCTAAATCTAAACCATAGTATTTTCCCTAGAACTACCAGGTTCAACATCTCGCAACATAAACCCATACAACCATATGCCAAGGAGGTAAATAGTACTATGAATTCCATTTTTGCTCCATACCAATCGTTCTAAAAACTACTTACTACTTATAAGGTGCCATTGAGAATTGGAACTCTTAACCCCGCTAAAAATGATATTTTAAACGTGGCCACTCGATCTGTGGCAACTGGCGATCCACCACGCTCCAAGTCGTTCACCTGTGGTCCCGACCATCAACTCCTACAAAGGTGCTCCACCATGTACCCGATAACCGCGAATGCAGCAATCGTGCACCTAGGTTTTTAGGGTTTATTTGTTAACGTCGCCTTTATGTAACACTCATGTGTGCGAGACACCGAGAGGCCGACTGCGTGCGTGCGCCTCTTCTCTTTGTATATGTACTCCATCATTTGTCTGGTGTCCAAAAAATTATAATAACTACTAGCAATGTGCCAATGCGTTGCCACACGATCAAAGTAGATTAATACATATTCACCGGTTTGATAGAAAAAAAAGTCTAGTTTTGAAATACGTATATCACTAAAAATATGTTATGTTTCACTCAAAATATATTCCTATGGCGGTTTTGATAAGATAAGGGAGGAATGTTGTTGGTTTCAAGATTCGAGAAGTGGTATATGTCTAATTTCTACTCTTACTAGCAAGATGCCCGTGCGTTGCACGGAACATCAAGATCTTGGGGGAGAAAAGGATGAATGAGGGAAGGCCTTATCTGCAAATGTGGTGAAGAGTGCGGGTATATTGCCATATTTTCCTTCCTATCCGTTAGATATAAATCGGACGACCTACATTGTAGGATGGCAGGCCCACCATCATCACCAACTCTATTTTTTATCCCTACTCTTATAGAAAGCATTGTCGGTGATGATCGTGTGCCTGCCATCCTGCAATATAGGCCGTCCGATCTATATCTGATGGATAGGAAGGAAACTATGGCAATTTTGCAAAAAGATACCCACACCCCTCTCCACATTTGCAAACAAGGCCTTGCATCATTCATCCTTTTCCCCCACAAGATAAACTACTCATACAAATGCTTCTTGATGTTCCGTGCAACGCATGGGCATCTTGCTAGTTGTTGCAAAAAGCCCATGTGTGTGTGAGAGAGAGGGAGAGTGGAGGAGGACGGAGTGCATGTGTGACAAAGACACAAGTAGTGTGTGTGCGATAGGTATCAGCTTAAAATGAGGCGATAGTGTGTGTGTGTGTGCACGATCGAGAGGGCGTGTCTCAAGAAGGGAAGAAAAAGCTACATAGAAACAAGGAGCAGGAGAGAGACATGTATGAGATGGTGGAAGCACGAGTGTGCGGGTGTATAAACCTATCTAGAGGCTGGCTAGTCGATAAATGTTTGTGAGAGAAATATGAGTCGGGGTGCGAAAGCGAGAGTTTTGTGTGTGTGAGAGAGAGATGGTAGTCGGGAAGGGGAGTGGAAGCAGGAGTTGTGTGTGTGTGTGTGAGAGAGAGAGAGAGAGAGAGAGAGAGAGGAGATGGTAGTCGGGGTTGTCTGATCGGTAAACAAATGAATAATGTCAGTCTGGGATGGAGACGAAAAGGAGACCGCAACAAATGTTGTGTCTACAGGAGAGAGAGAGAGTAATTTTAGTGCTATGAGTCATATGTAGAGACATATAGGGTGTGTGAGAGAATCCCATAGATAGAAAGACAAAGTGAAAGACGAGTGGACACTGTGTGTGTGGCGGTGAAAAAGAAAGCTTAGGTACCAAGTGATACCAGAGAACAGTAGATACATGAGAGATAATGAAAACCGTGTAATGTATAGTGATAGGGAGAGTGTGACACTTCTCAAGGGAAACGTCGAGAGACCATGTTTGCGAAGATAGGAGAAACATGAAGTGAGCGTGTAGGTGAGCTGGAGAAAAGAGAGTGATAGCTACCTGAAGGAGCATGCATGCGAGAGAGATGGGCATGAAAGGAGTGAACAAAAAAGGGATTCAAATATTTGAATTCGAGATGATGATACATGTAATCCATACTCGAATCAAAATTGATCTATCAAACATGCATACTCATATGAATTCACGCACATCTATGTTATTTAATATGTAGATATTGCTGATCCATACATTTTAGTAGATCATAATTTGGTTAAAAAATTTCGAATTCAACCTTAATATTTCGAGATCGTTGTATTTGTAAATCATATTATACATGTAAAGGAGTAGAATTCTTGGTTGTTCTTTTGAAATTATATATAAAAAAAATGATGTATATAGAATGTAATTCCAATTGAAAATGGATCCCGCCCGAAAAAAAAATAGAAGAATACAAACGGGATTGTAATTGAGTTGGCACGGTAAACGTGCACTCTGCAAAATTTGAACGAAGCGGGGAAAGTCGCAGTAACCGCCCGAAACCAAAATCTGTGAGATGGAAATCACTACTGCCTATCCCTGCCACGCAAAGACTATCTGCTGGATTTCTATAGGTTTTGATAGGGGTAGGTTTGTAATTTCACCCAAACGTGACGTAACCGCCTCTCACCCAGATTCATACACGGTGGGCGCCAAAACACAGTGTGCCCTCGGCCGAAATCGACTCCCTCCCCGATTCATATTGATACAAGGTGGGCGCCAAAAACAAACTCTCGTCGGCAAATATTCGGTGTAGGCGAGATTACCGTCCTATCCCCAACCGACTAATGTTGCTGTGATGTAGTAGAAATTTGAAATGGGGGCTAAGTTTGTAAATTTCCTTGCATTTGAGACAAGCGCGCCATGAATACATGGTTCCCCCTTCCTCTCTACCTCCCTTTGCCCCAGTCGTACTCCATGGGCGCCAAAACACCCTCTCGACCCCACCCTCCTCCGTCCGCCGTCGTCCGCCACCCCATCTACCACCGTCCTCCTCCACCATGCCGGAGCTGATACCCCGACACCGCCATCCATTACAAGAGATCGACCTCTCTCATCCACACCTTCGGACCGGGATCCTTGCATCCCGTCCTCTCGCTTCATCCCCGCCGTCGTCCACCTTGCCGGCGCCGCTCCTACGACCGTCTCGTCCACCATGCCCCGCCGCCACCGTCTACTCTCCTAGATCTGCTTCCACGCCGCTGACAGCCATCGCTATCGCAACACCGTCAAATTCTCAGCAAATGCGTACACTGCACCGCACCAGAGGCGGTACTCTTTCATATCTGCTCAACTTATTTATCGCAGCAAGAAAATATATCGCCACTTCTTTACTCCGATTTCTTGTCTTGGTTGCGAAGTTGCCTTTGTCCGGTTTGCACCTTTAGACCCGCCATGGCACGCTCAACACTGTACTCCCAATGCTTATGGTTTTCCCCTTTTATATTCCACACTAGTTAAATGACAGTAGACTAAATTTCAAAATCGGGTCAGTCGAGTCTTCAAAGCTCGCCGGAGTTCGCCGGTGCGATCCAAGGGGCTCGGGTGGTTGTGGGGCCTCGCCAAACGAAGAAAACTCGATGCGGGTGGGGGTTAGGGCGTGGGTGGGGGGTGGGGGTGGCGGAGGAACACAAGCGGTGGGGGCCGGTGGTCCGACCGGCGGCCCGTGCGGTGTTCGGTATGGGAAGAATCAGAGACGAGGAAGAAGAAGGGTTAGGAGACGTAGGATCTTCATCCAACCGCCTGAAATGGTGAAGAGACAGCTGGAGTTGCATTCTTAATGCGCTCTGGTTCATCATGTGTGGGCACTGCGCAACCAACATTCTAATATCCAAAATCTGCTTGCTCTTCTTTACCATGTTCCTCTTCTGTTCTTCTTTAATATGTACTCTCTCCGTTCCTAAATACAAGACTTTGTATAGATTCCACCATGGACTACATATGGAGCAAAATGAGTGAATCTACACTCTAAAATGTATCTAGATACATCTATATGTGATCCATAGTGTAAATCTCTACCAAGACCTATATTTTGGAACGGAGGGAGTATGCTAGTTGTACAATATGTTTCTTGTACTCAAGATGAGCAGGGACATTTGCAGTGTTGAGGTCTATACTGTCGGTTGTGATGGACACTTTGAGCCTCTTTGATTCATAGGATCTTGTAAACATAGCAATAGGATTTGTAGTGGCCTGCCCACTTGAATCCTATAAGAATAGCAAGGAAATGTGCGGAGCTGTGTCACCTCTGAGAGTTACACTGATATTAATAGTACCGTACCTTCACTTGAAGAGAGCTGTTATCCGAAGCCTTTCTAGCCGTACCAGCAATACTAGCACATATATTCCAGCAAGTTCCACTTTGCTGATTTTACTCTGATGCTTAAGGTTTTCCCGTTATATCTACACTATGATTTGTGTATCTGCTTTGTGTCGCACTAGCAGCAGTCCACTCTTGAAGCTAAACACTGTAATGACTTACAAAATTGGCACCAAGGCATTGAGTGCCATTCTGGATGCAATGAAACTCATACGCTCCCCACCTGTTGACTCTTGTTCAGAATATGATCCTAATGACTATTCTAACCTCGAGGAGTCAAAGGCAGATGGCCTGTCCTGTTCACCCATCAAGGTGCCTGTTCTAGTTTGGCAATGTTTTATTGATTGCGGGTATCTTGCATATGTTGTCTTGCATTTCTTCTACTTTGTTGCACCGCCATCTGCTTAGTTTACTCATCATATATGTCGAGATGCCATGCCCATCCATTATCAATACATATTCTATCTGTCATCATACCATGTTTTTCCAATCAAATGCTGTTCGTGTGCATCAAACATAAAAAAGGAAGAGGGTGATTGCCGAACCTGAAGGAGCACCAACAAAGTCCTTGAAAAACATGGTGGTGCCGGAGAAATCAGACAGCACCCCACTTATATTGGCTGTACAACCAGTGACACAAAACGTAGGACCGACTCCAGCAGACTGTACCCATACTTCACTAGCCACACCACTAGCCCCACCACACGACCTGCACTCCAACAAAAGGTATACCAATTTCATTTGCCATAGCACCAGCTGTACCACAGAAAAATCCCACTCCAGCAAAAAGTACATCAAGTCCACCTGCCGAAGACCTATCCCAACTGCAGAGACGGCCAATTCCTGCAGATTGGAACCCCATTCCATTTATTCCCAGTTTAAAAGACAATGCTCTCAATGTTGTTAGGGACTACGTGCAAATATATTCCCAGCATGGGAAGATTATTGTGAAGACAAACACCATTTTCACATCTTCCTGTCCAACTTACATGTAAGTGCTATTATTCATGGTTATTATTTTCGCGTTTTCTGCTGATTGAACACATCAATGATTTACATTACATTGTTGTAACTAGGCGAGGGTCAATCTGGATAGTCATGACGAGCAAAGCTTGCTTGTGCTTTTCAAGGAAGCATTGCAGCAGTATCGGTGTTACCTGAGGAAATCACACTTTGATGGCAAGTCTATAAATGAATTTCTGGTGACGTCTCCTGTGCTAAATTTAGAAGACATTGAATGGAAAAACATTGTTATGCACTGGTCTCGTTCCCAGGATGAGGTACTGTCTATGAAATCACATGACAATTTGAACTTCTACTTTTCCGCATGTGCCTTATGGATCTTTTTTGCAGGAAATCTGCTCGAAGAAGAATTCTAGTTTGAAAAGAACGACAGGATATCGCAAATATGTTGCCCGCTGCTTTGCTCTTGTTAGTACCTGTTATCCTGTATCACTGTACTTGCATACATACCTGGTTCATTATGTGATAGTATTATGCATGATAGCTTGCTTATCAATTGTTCGCTCCAAATTATCTAATCTGTATGAATGGTTAGATTAGTGTAGAATATATCCAATGCCAATGTTTTTTTAGCTCTACATTGTTCTTGTAAGTACATGTTGTCCTTTATCAGTGTACTTATAATGACAGGAAGTTGTTCATGTACCATCACTCTGCAGCTTATTTTCCTTTGCCCTCCATTTTCTACACATCAGATCTATATTTACTCTTACCATAAGGTTGGTACTGAAGAAGTTTAGATGTGCATTGCTCTTGGTTGTACCTTTTACCTGTATCGCTGCACTTACATTTATGGGTACTTGGTTATGTAGCATCACTCTTCATCTTATCTTAAATATTCTCCATTTTTTCCTATATTATCACATCTATATTTACTCTTAACAAAATCTAGAATAAAGGCAATGCTTATGAAGAAGATTCTGTGGTAAACTTCTTGAATTGCCCCCCCCCCATCAGCATGGACAAGGCCTTTATAGAGCCTGTCTTCACCAATAATGTAAGTTTGTCCATCTCAAGCCTTCACACTTTGTGTATATATTTCATTAGGCATGACTGCAACAGCTGTTTATTTTTGGTGTTTACATCAAATTGCATGTTTAAAGTTTATTATGTAGTTCATAAACAAAAGTTTGTCCTTTCTCAATTTAGGTTTTTAGTTGTACAACCAAGTTCCTTCTTCATACCATGTAAATTAAACTATACAGAGCAAGTGATCTTCTTTTGCACTGCATGTATGCTTTTGTTCTTCATCCGTAATCCAGTGGTGTGGTGAACCTACCCACTACAGCACAATATCATATTCTGCAATGTCTTAACTATGAACAATGTCATATCATTCTACTACTCCCTCCGTCCAAAAATACTTGTCATTGAAATGGATGTTTCTAGATGTATTTTAGTTCTAGACACATCCATTTTGATGACAAGTAATTCCGGACGGAAGAAGTATTATTTAACCCATCTCTTTATTTGCCAATCTGAAATGGGATAAATTGATAGCACACTAACCATTGATACTTATGAGTTCTTGATCTGTAATCCAGTGGTGTCGTGAAGCTGCCTACTCCTTCACAATGTCATTTCCTGCCATGTCTTGACCTGAACAATACCATATTGTGTTAATGTAATTTTAAACTGTGTCACTTTATTCGTTAGTAAGAAATGCGATGAATTGTTAGCACTGATACTTTTATGTGCAAAACCTGTCATCTGTCTGCTTGTTTATATTTCAGAGTGAGGAAGATTTAAGTGTTGAACAAGCACAGTCTCATCATCTTGCTCAGGTGCTTACTCTATTGAAGTGCTGTCGGTTTTGTATATTATTTTGTCGACGTGTTTATTTGCACTGGTGGCGATCTTTGATGCCCAGTGTATGTAATCTGCTGTGTGCTTGTGCTTTATTATCATAGTGGCGAACTTTGATGCCCAGTGGATGTAATATGTTGTAATTTATTTATTGTATAGTCTAGGTTTTTTCTTATTCACGATGCTGCAGTTTACTGTATATATATATCTTGCCTTCGCAGTAAACTGGCCAAACCGTAAAATTACGGTACATAATCGGGTCGTCATGCAATCACGATGTAGGTTGGGCCTGAAACGTGCCGAACAGCTAACGGGCCGGCAGCAGCCCGAAATGAACCCCGGCCCATGATTGTGCGAATCAAATCACGGGCTTTTAACAGGCCAAAATTGTCTCGGTCCTTGTTTGGCCCAATCAGATATCGGCTGCGAGCAGGCCGGATGCAAACCGGGCCGTAGTTAGGCCCAACTATATGACGGGCATTTAACAGGCCGAAATTAATATAGGGCTGAAATGTTAAACGGGCCCTTAAGAGGCCAAAACTAATATCAGGCCGAATTACTAAGTGGGCCTTTAGCAAGTGGGCCCAAAAGCGTAGTGTCCAAATGATGGGCCGAATCTGGTATGGGCCATAATTGAGCCCATAGCCTCTTAAAGGGCCGGACCTGATCTGGGCCGTAATTTGGCCCAGAACATGGTAGGCTTTTAACGGGACGTATCTCATATGGGCCACAATTAGGCTCGGACGTGGCAGGCCATTAATGGACCGGATCAAATATGGGCCGGCATTTGGCCCAAAACATGGCAGCTAGTTAATGGGCCGGCCTACTAGGGTCCTCGAAATCTTTTGGGCCTACAACTGGACCGGCCCATTAATGTCGGCGAAATCTCGTGGGCCTTTAGCTGGGCCGGCCCATTATGATCCGCAAGAATCTTGTGGGCCTTTATCTGGGCCGGCCCATTATGGCCCGCAAAATCTTGTGGGCCTTTAGCTGGGCCTGCCTATTATGGTCTGCAAAATCTCATGGGCCTTTAGCTGGGCCGGCCCATTATGGTCCGCAAAATCTTGTGGGCCTTTAGCTAGGCCATCCCATTATGGTCCGGAAAATCATGTGGGCCTTTAGTTCGGCCGGCCCATTTAAACTTGATGGGCCGGTCCACGTGTCAACATATCATAGGCGCGTCTCGCCCATTGGATGAGTGACACCTGTGCCAGCATGGATGTAACGCCTATGATGCGGCTATATCTCTCACGTGTCGAGGCACGACTTAGAGGCATAACCGCATTGTAGGTTTTGTCGCAAGAAGGGTCATCTTCAGAAAATCCCATGTAATGAACAAGAATGGGATAAAGAGAGTTGGCTTACAATCGCCACTTCACACAATACATAAATTAATTCATACATCATTCAAAATACACTCATAGACCGACTACGGTCAAAACCAAATGAAAAAGAAGATAATTCCAAATGCTAGATCCCCGATCATCCCAACTGGGGTCCACTACTGATCATCAGGAAACGAAACACAGTAGCGACCAAGGTCCTCGTCGAACTCCCACTTGAGCTCGATTGCGCCACTTGCACTGGTATCCTCGGCACCTGCATCTGTTTTGTTAGAATCTGTGAGTCACGAGGACTCAGCAATCTCACACCCGCGAGATCAAGACTATTTAAGCTCATGGGTAGGAAAGGGCTAAGGTGGTGGAGCTACACCAAGTACTAAGCATATATTGTGGCTAACACACGCAGGTGAGAGCGAGAAGAGAAGCAACTCATCGGTCGAGAAGCTAGAAGTGATCAAGAAGTGATCCTGAAACTACATACGTTCATACATAACCCAAACCGTGTTCACTTCCCGGACTCCGCCGAGAAGAGACCATCACGGCTACACACATGGTCGATGCATTTTAATTAAGTCAAGTATCAAGTTCTCTACAACCGGACATTAACAAATTCCCGTCTGCCACATAACCGCGGACACGGCTTTCAAAAGATAATACCCTGCATGGGTGTCCCAACTTAGCCCATCACAAGCTCTCACGGTCAACGAAGGATATTCCTTTTCCTAGGAAGACCCGATCAGTCTCGGAATCCCGGTTTACAATACATTTCGACAATGGTAAAACAAGACCAGCAAAGCCGCCCGATGTGCCGACAAATCCCGATAGGAGCTGCACATATATCATTCTCAGGGCAACATTGGATGAGACTAGCTACGAGTAAAACCAGCCCTCAAGTTTCCCCAAGGTGGCCCCGCAGGCTGCTCAGTTCGAACCAACACTCGAAGGAGCACTGACCCGGGGGGGGGTTAAAATAAAGATGACCCTCGGGCTCGCGAAAACCCAAGGGAAAAAGGCTTAGGTGGCAAATGGTAAAACCAAGGTTGGGACTTGCTGGAGGAGTTTTATTCAAAGCGAACTGTCAAGGGGGTCCCATAAATTACCCAACCGCGCAAGGAACGCAAAATCAAGGAACATAACACCGGTATGAAGGAAACTAGGGTGGCAAGAGTGGAACAAGACACCAGGCATAAGGCCGAGCCTTCCACCCTTTACCAAGTATATAGGTGCATTAATTAAGCAAGAGATATTGTGATATCCCAAAATATCCATGTTCCAACAAGGAACAAACTTCATCTTCACCTGCAACTAGCAATGCTATAAGAGGGGCTGAGCAAAAGCGGTGACATAGCCAAACAATGGTTTGCCAGGACAGGATGGTTAGAGGCTTGACATGGCGATATGGGAGGCGTGATAAACAAGGGGTAGGTAGAGCAACCATAGCAATAGAGCGAGAAACTAGCAAGCAAAGATAGAAGTGATATCGAGGGTATGGTCATCTTGCCTGCAAAGTTCTCAGAGTTGTCAAAAGCTTGATCCTTGCTTGCATACTCAACAGGTTCCTCGTTCACATACTCGTCTCTCGGCTATACCCAAAGCAAGAACAGAAGCAATGGAACCACAATCAATCACGGTGTAATGCACAAACAACATCATGCAATACATGGCATGATATGTGAGATGTGATATGCAATGCATATGCGGGCTCCGGAAGGAAAAATGATGAACAAGGCATCAACTTGGCAAACCAAGTATGCCGCTGGAAAGATGAGATGATTTCGGTTGCAATCGATATAAGATTCATCGGAAACAGATGCACGGCTTGCAAATGGCAAGCAAAAAAATGACACAATTCTGCTATTAACAGCACGATGCTACATAGCATGCAACAAGAAACTATGGTACAGCACCCCAACATACCAAAAAATCATATGGCAGTGATCTACAAGAGATGCTTGACAAAATATGAACACTGAGCTATGGCTAGATCACATAATAGCAGGTTGAAACAAGCATGGCAAAAGTGCAAAAGATAACAGCATCACAGACTCGGTGAAAATACTGAACATGGCAGAAACATTATCAGGAAGCAATGTTTAGGCCAAGAAAACATCATGCTACAGGAACATATCATAGTAAATTAAAGCATGGCATGATAATACTAAATGCATAGAATAAAAGTCCCTTACTGACCATGAGCCAAAAAGGACCATAAGATATGATGGCACCCATGTGAACATAGCAAGTTTCATTAACAGAAAACAGAGCATGGCACTAATAGAATTATGAAGGCATCTTTGCGAGCTCGATTCAGTCACCACAAGTCATTGCTTGACAAGATAAGCATAGCACAAGCAAGAAGACATGTTTATGAAACTAACCATGGCAAGAACAAGCTCATAGCATGCAAGGATCAACTACAACAACCTTGGCAAAATTGAATATGTAAACAATCTGCCAGGAAACATTTTATAGCAAAAGTAGAGAAAGAAAATGACATTCTAGGTTACTCTATAATTGCAAACAGGGGCATGTATGGATAGAGCATAACCATATGTTCAAAACACCCTTACTAAAGTATCTCAAAATAAACATGGATCTCTCCGTAGCATCAAGTTTACATGGCATCAATAACAGCAGAACAAGGACTAAAATCAGCAACATCACGAAGCCTAGTTCGCATGCTTGTGCTAGTCGCCCCACTGATAAAAAAAATACAGGGTAAGCACCACTGTAAAGATGGCATGACACAGTTCAAAACACATGTAGAGCTCAGGCTCATAAGATGCACACACAAAATGCAATGAAAAAGACAAATCACCAAGTTCTGTTAACAGACAATGGTAAACATCATATAGCACATTTGCAATGATGATTTAGGCATCAAGATGAACCCAAACAAACACGGAACAATGGAACAAAATGAAGAGCATCTCATGATGAACATTTTGATATGTTATGCGCATAAAACGGAGAAGTATGCAAGGAAATTTTGGGTCAACCTCCATTTGGATCTGGATATGGGGGAGCGCGGAAAACGAGGTTCGCCGGAGAACGGGCGGTGGCGGCCAGAGAAGGCGCCGGCGAGGACGGGGCGAGGTCGACGGGGACGGGGCCGGCCGGATCTGGCTGGAAGGAGGCTGGGGCGCGCGGTGGTGCGGCGGCCGGCGACCGGGGCGGCAACCGGCGGCGGCGCACCGGCGCGGCAGGCGGCGGCTTGCGGAGGGAGGCGCGGGACGGCCCAGCGGCGCGGACGGGCCGGGAGGGCCCTGCCTGGGCCCCGGCGGGCCGGCGTGCGGCGGCGCGGGGAAGTGGGCGCAGCGGCTGGCAAATCCAGAGCCGACACGTGGCGGCGGAGAGGGCAGCGGACACATCCGTCGGCGGGTTTTTCGTCCGGCGGCGTGAGGGGAGCGGGGCTAGGGTTTGGATTGCGAGATTTGGATGGGGATCGCATATTTATCGGTAGAGGGAGCTACGAGACTCCAAATGAGGTGCGGTTTTCGCCCACATGATCGTGATCCAATGACAGAGAGCATGGAAGTGACTTAGATGGGTTATTGGGCTGTTTTGGAGGGTGTTGGGCTGCAACACTCAAAAGACCTTTGCGGTTACCCGGTTAACCGTTGAAGCATCAAATGACCTTCAAATGGAACGAAACTTGACAGGTGGTCTACCTGTGGTGTACCAAGGTCACTTGGCAAGCCTCGGTCTGTTCCGAGAACATTTAACACCCGCTCACGAAAAGAGACAAGAGGGGTGCACCAGTGCACGTGGAGTGTCTGATTGCAAAACGGGCAACGAGGAAAATGCTCGGATGCATGAGACGAACACGTATGAAAATGAGATGCACATGATGACATGATATGAGATGCATGACATGAACAAAATGCAAAACGAAAGATAAAACCCAACCACGGAGGGAATATCATAACACATAGCCGAAAATGGCAAGAGTTGGAGTTAAAAATATGGAAAGATACATCCGGGGTGTTACAACACTCCACCACTACAAGAGGATCTCGTCCCGAGTTCTAGGACTGAAAGAACTCCAAATATTCGGAACGGAGGTGATCCTCGCACTCCCAGGTGGCTTCTCGGTCGGAATGGTGTGACCACTTCACTTTCAGGAATTTGATAGACTTGTTGCGAGTCTTGCGCTCGGTTTCTTCAAGAATAGCAACGGGGTGCTCGTGATAAGAGAGATCTTCTTGGAGGTCAACTTCTTCGAAGTTGATAGTGCGCTCAGGAGTCTTGAAGCACTTGCGAAGCTGTGACATGTGAAACACACTATGCACGTTTGCAGAGTTGGGCGGAAGTTCAAGTTGATAGGCGAGGTCGCCTCTTTTGCCAATGATCTTGAAAGGATCCACGTATCTAGGGGCAAGCTTCCCTTTGATACCAAAGCGACGAGTGCCTTTCATTGTGAAAGCACAAGTTCTCCCTGGGTGGTTTTGGTAATTAATGTCAACATATCTCTTGTTGGACTAACACTTTTACCTAGTATGTTTCAGACAAGTTCAACAATGGAGTGGCATGGACTAAAGGATGTGGAACCCCTTCAAGATGCTAAGGACAAAGGATTGGCTCAAGCTCCAAGCTCAAGACTCTACATTTTCTTTTTTAGTGATCCAAGATCACATTGAGTCTATAAGAAAAGCCAATACTATCAAGATGGGATGAGGTGTTGCTTAATGGCTTGCTTGCTCAAAGTGCTTAGTGATATGCTCCAAAGCCCTCAATTACTTTCTCACATCCACATATGTCCTAAATCGAAAAGTCAAACTCGGCCCCACCGATTCTTTCTATCCGGCGCCACCGAGTTCAGATGTCTTAGCCACTGCCACAAACCCTAGGCAAATCAGTCTCACCGATAGGGATCTTGGTCTCACCGAGATGGGATTGTAATCTCTCTGTGTGTGTCCATTACCAAAATCGGTCTCACCGAGTTTGGGTAATCGGTACTACCGAGATTACAATGCAAACTCTCTGGTTAGCTTATTACCAAAATCGGTCCCACCGAGTTTGTGTAATCGGTCAAACCGAGTTTGCCTGACCAACTCTCTAGTTAGCTTATTACCAAATCGGTCCCACCAAGTTTGTGTAATCGGTCTCACCGAGATCACATTATGCCCTAACCCTAACCATATCGGTCCTACCGAGTTGCATGTCGGTCCCACCGAAAATCCTAATGGTCACTAGATTTGCTAAATCGGTCCAACTGAGATTACCAATTCGGTCCCACCGAGTTTGGCAAGTTGTGTGTAATGGTTAGATTTTGTGTGGAGGCTATATATACCCCTCCACCTCCTCTTCATTCGTGGAGAGAGCCATCGGAATGAACCTACACTTCCAGCATACATTTTCTGAGAGAGAACCACCTACTCATGTGTTGAGGCCAAGATATTCCATTCCTACCATATGAATCTTGATCTCTAGCCTTCCCCAAGTTGCTTTCCACTCAAATCTTCTTTCCACCAAATCCAAATCCTGTGAGAGAGAGTTTAGTGTTGGGGAGACTATCATTTGAAGCACAAGAGCAAGGAGTCCATCACCAACACACCATTTGTTACTTCTTGGAGAGTGGTGTCTCCTAGATTGGCTAGGTGTCACTTGGGAGCCTCCGACAAGATTGTGGAGTTGAACCAAGGAGTTTGTAATGGCAAGGAGATCGCCTACTTCGTGAAGATCTACTGCTAGTGAGGCAAGTCCTTCGTGGGCTACGGCGATGGTGGGATAGACAAGGTTGCTTCTTCGTGGACCCTTCGTGGGTGGAGCTCTCCGTGGACTCGCGCAACCATTACCCTTAGTGGGTTGAAGTCTCCATCAACGTGGATGTACGATAGCACCACCTATCGGAACCATGGCTCAAAAATCACCGTGTCTCCAAATTGCGTTTGAATCCTCCAACCCCTTCCCTTTACATTCTTGCAAGTTGCACGCTTTACTTTCCGCTGCTCATATACTCTTTGCATGCTTGCTTGATATGTATTGTGAGTGTTAAACTTGTGCCTAAACTCAACTTAAACTTAAAGAAGTTAAAAACTGTAACTTTTGGTACTTAGTGTCTAATCACCCCCCCCCCTCTAGACACCTCTTCTCGATCCCTTACACATTGGAGAGACGCGGAGGTAGACATGGTGTCCGATTTGAAAAGCCACATCACGGTGCTTGTCATCATAATAGCCCTTCTAGCGCGATTGCGCGGCTTTGAGATTCTCACGAATGACTTTACACATTTCTTCAGCTTCTGTGATCAAGTCGTTGCCAAGAAGTTGGCGTTCACCTGTCTCGGACCAACTGAGAGGAGTACGGCACTTTCTGCCACAGTGAATTTCGAATGGGGCCTTGCCCAAACTCGGTTGGAAGCTATTGTTGTAGGAGAACTTGGCATATGGAAGACAATCTTCCCACTTCATGCCAAAGGAAATGACACAAGCCCTGAGCATATCTTCAAGGATTTGATTGACTCGCTCGACTTGGCCACTTGTTTGAGGATGGAAAGCTGTGCTGAAGCGAATGTTGGTGCCCATGGCCTTCTGAAAGGAGTCCCAGAACTTAGAAGTGAAAATGCTTCCGCAATCTGAAGAAATCAAACGTGGAGGTGTATAACTCTGCCAGCTGAGCTGTTGTGATAGATTCTTTGATTGGAAGGAAATGAGCCACTTTAGTAAGCTTGTCAATGACAACGAAGATAGCATCATTTCCACGCTTGGACTTAGGAAAACCAGTCACGAACTCCATTTTGATATGATCAAACTTCCATTCCGGAATAGCAAGAGGTTGGATGAGACTAGCTGGTCGTTGGTGTTCTGCTTTCACCCTTCTGCAGACGTAACATTCATTCACGAATTGAGCAATTTCTCGCTTCATTCGAGTCCACCAATACGATTGTTTGAGGTCATGGTACATCTTCGTACTTCCAGGATGAATGGATAGAAGGGAATTGTGTGCCTCATCATAATGACTTTTTCTCAGATCGCCTTTAGGAACCACAATACGATCCTCAAAGAAAAGAGTATCTTTGTCATCAATGTGGAAGCACTTGTATTTGGAAATGCCCTTGTCGATACCACGTTTCACCTTTTTCACCATGGTATCCAGGAGTTGTGCCTCACGAATTTGGTCTTCCAAAGTTGGAGTGACTAGGAGGTTGGCAAGAAAACCTTGAGGAACAACTTGAATATTGAGTTTGCGGAAAGCTTCACAAAGATCCGGTTGAAATGGCTTGAGAATTAAGCTATTGCAACAAGCCTTTCTTCTCAGAGCATCTGCAATCACATTAGCCATGCCTGGAGTATATTCAATACTTGGATTGTACTCTTGAATCGTCTCGACCCATCGAGTTTTTCTGAGGTTGAGGTTGGGTTGAGTGAAGATATACTTGAGGCTCTCGTGATCGGTGAAAATGTCCACTTTCCTTCCCAACAAGAGATGTATCCATGTTATTAATGCATGGACAACTGCCGCCAACTCAAGATCATGAGTGGGGTAGTTCTTTTCGTTGGGCTTCAACTGACGAGAGGTATAGTCCACAACTTTCTTCTCTTGCATTAACACAGCACCGAGACCTTGAAGAGAAGTCACAGAAAACTTTGAATGGCTTGGATTCATCAGGAGGAGTCAAGACAGGAGCTGAGACTAGCTTCTCTTTGAGGGTGTTGAAAGCAACATCACACTCAGGCGTCTAGACACACTTGACATGCTTCTGGAGTAGGTTGGAAAGAGGCTTTGCAATCTTAGAGAAATTTTCAACGAATCTTCGGCAATATCTTGCAAGACCAAGAAAACTACGGAGCTGCTTGACATTCTGAGGAGGTTCCCGATTCACAATTGCAGACACCTTCTCGGGATTAACAGCAATGCCCTTGGCGGAGATGATGTGACCAAGATAAAGAACTTCATCAAGCCAGAACTCACATTTGGAAAACTTGGCATAGAATTGATACTCTCTGAGCTTGTCGAGCACCAATCGCAAATGTTTGGCATGATCCTTCTTATTATTGGACAAGACCAAGATATCATCAAGATACACCAAGATGAATTCATTGGTGTAGGGGTTGAAGATGAAGTTCATCATTCGAGAGAACGTTGGAGGAGTATTGACAAGGCCGAAAGGCATGACAGTATATTCATAAGAACCATAACTTGTTCTAAATGCTGTCTTGGGAATATCTTGTTCACGAATGTGAATCTGATGATAACCCATACGGAGGTCAAGCTTGTAGAATACTTTAGCACCTTTGAGTTGCTCGAATAGCTCATTGATGTTGGGAAGTGGATACTTGTTCTTGATTGTCTTCTTGTTCAGTGGACAGTAATCGACGCACCGTCGGTCCGTGCCATCCTTCTTCTGGACAAAAAGAACTCCACAACCCCATGGAGATGAACTCGGTCTGATCAAACCTAGATGCTCTTGTTCATCAAGTTGTTTCTTCAATTCCTTCAGCTCTTTAGGTCCAAGCTTGTATGGACGCTTGCAAATGGGTTCAGTGCCAAGCTCAAGATCGATAACGAACTCGACTGGCCGGTGTGGAGGCATACCCGGAAGCTCTTCTGGAAAGACATTTTGGTACTCACAAATGACTGGAATCTGAGATATTGCATCTAACTCGCCCTTCTCATTGAGAGAAAACAACCGAATGGTTTCATCACGAGCGGCATAGATGATCACATCCTCAGAAGAATGTGTCAATTGAATTTCCCTGGCAGCACAATCAAGTTGAGCTTTGTGCTTAGAAAGCCAGTCCATCCCGAGAATTAGATCAATATCTGAGTCACCAAGAACAATTGGAGAAGACAGAAATTTATAGTCACCCATCTCGATACCGACATTCGGAACCATCATGCTAGAGCTCAAACGCTTAGCCGGAGAAATAACTTGCATTGCTTTAGGTAATTCCTCTGTGTCAAAATTGTGCTTCGATGCAAAAGGATATGACATGAAAGAATGCGATGCACCGGTATCAAATAAGACTTTTGCAGGAATATCATTAACTAGAAGATTACCCATTATCACGTCAGTAGATTCCTCCGCTTGCACTGCATTCATCATGTTCACCTTTGCAGACTTGGGATTATGCTTGACTACTGCATTGCTTGAAGATCTCACAGGAGGAGGAGGCGGAAGGCGCCTTTGGTTGAAGCACTTGCTTGCATAGTGACCTTTCTACTGGCACTTATTGCAAGTCACCTCTAAGAGCAGACGATGATAAGTAGCATTTGACCTTGGAGCTTGAGAATTTGACTTGTTTTGATAGCCTGGGTTGGGTGGGTGGGAAGATCCACAACCACCTGAGTTCTTGGGCTGGTAAGGCTGACGAAACGGAGGAGGAGGAAGGTAGAACTTCTGCTGCTTAGCTGCCACTTGTGAGGAAGAAGAATACTGAACTGCATCCCTAATTCTCTTCTTAGAAGCCTCACACTTGAGCTGAGCACCTTCTTGGTTGAGGGCCATGTTGTAGAATTGATCGAACTGAGTAGGCTCAACTAGAACGAGAGTGAACTGCAGATCCTCTCTAAGGCCACCTCTGAATTGATAAATCATACTCTTCTCATCAGGAACGTCTTGTTTAGGGAAGCGAGCAAGTTTCTGAAACTGCTTGTTGTATTCATACACGGACATGCTGCCTTGCTTGATATTGCGGAACTCCTCACGCTTGCTCTCAACAACACTGGTAAGAATGTGGTGAGCTTTAATGTCCCGACAGAAGTCAGTCCAAGTAATCACTCGACCTCCTCTGGAATCTTTGTATTGCTGGAACCAATCAGCTGCTTGGTCCTTGAGCTGAAAAGAAGCGAACTTGACGTAGTCCTCAGGCCTGACATTGCTACATTCAAAATGCTTGTTGATATCCACGAGCCAATCATCGGCGTGTGTGGCCTCGGCACAGTAGCTGAAAGACTTCGGCTGATTTGCAAGGAACTGGTTGAGGGTAGGAAACTGAGGCTGATGGTCGAACTGCCCTTGACCTTGATTCCCTTGGTTGGCTTGGCCTTGGTTGCGCTCCTGCATGAGCTGAATTATCATCTGAGTGTTGGCGTTTGTGGTTGCCATCAAAGCTTGACATGCCTCCGGAGGCGGAGGTGGAGGTGGAGGGTTCGCCTGACTCCCATCATTGCGTTTCGGATTCTGACGCGTTGGCGGAGCCATCCTGAAGAGGGTGACATCCTTTCGCATCTTGATAGACATATAGACAAGTTGAATCAACGGATAGAAATTGCAACATATAGTCTTCACAATAAACATTCGAACAAGGATGAACGAATGAATTCCAAAGCTAACATCACGTCCATTAAGGTGAGAAGCCACTTGATAAGGGGTTGATGAATGAAATAACAAGGTACGACTAGAACAAATAAGTGGTAAGGATTACCCAATCACAAACCAAATATGTGCGGGAAGAAATGCTAGAGCTACTTGAATCCCACCTATAAACTCCCGAAACTTTCTGGTTATGCAATCAGGTGTTGGGGATACAGGGGAAGCAATATATATCTCACCCAAACTAACAATCCCTACATCCAGCTGTATCCATCCGTCAACACATAACCAAGAAACCTTCGGAAATCGTGTACCTCATCCTTTTAAAAGCATCCATTATATGAGTTATGGCAATACTCCCGAACTCCCCAATACTGGGTGACGTTGATGTTATCTCACCAACAACTGCATAAAAGAGATTTTCGATGTCGGCAAAACTCAGGTATTCCAGAACTGCAACGATAAAATTGTGACGACAACACCTCGGAGCTCAACTCCCCGAGACACTGCCACAACCCCTAAATGTCAGGAGGCACCAAGAACAATGTTCTCATCACAAAACCATCGGAATGATTCCAAGATACCCGCGTGATCCTAAATTTTTTTAGTGAAATTTGAGGAGAGGAAAGTCAAAACATCTACGCCAGGAGACCTCACCAGAGCGACGAAGGGACTGAGGAGTAAAAAGAATCCTACTCTCCAATATATATAATCCTAAGACTCAAAACATTTTTGTTCTAGAATCAACAACGCCAGCGAGCAGGGGGGCTCCTAAGTCGGGGATGGCTCTGATTACCAACTTGTAATGCCCACGATGCGGCTATATCTCTCAGGTGTCGAGGCATGACTTAGAGGCATAACCGCATTGTAGGTTTTGTCGCAAGAAGGGTCATCTTCACACAATCCCATGTAATGAACAAGAATGGGATAAATACATAAATTAATTCAAAATACATAAATTAATTCATACATCATTCAAAATACACTCATAGATCGACTACGGTCAAAACCAAATGAAAAGAAGATTACCCCAAATGCTAGATCCCCGATCGTCCCAACTGGGCTCCACTACTGATCATCCGGAAACGAAACATAGTAACGACCAAGGTCCTCGTCGAACTCCCACTTGAGCTCGATTGCGCCACTTGCACTGGTATCCTCGACACTTGCATCTGTTTTGGTAGAATCTATGAGTCACGAGGACTCAAAAATCTCACACCTGCGAGATCAAGACTATTTAAGCTCATGGGTAGGAAAGGGGTAAGGTGGTGGAGCTGCAGCAAGTACTAAGCATATATGGTGGCTAACATACGCAAGTGAGAGTGAGAAGAGAAGCAAGTCATCGGTCGAGAAGCTAGAAGTGATCTTGAAACTACTTATGTTCATACATGACCCGAACCGTGTTCACTTCCCGGACTCCGCCGAAAAGAGAGCATCACGGCTACACACATGGTTGATGCATTTTAATTAAGTCAAGTATCAAGTTCTCTACAACCGGACATTAACAAATTCCCGTCTTCCACATAAACCCGGGCACGACTTTCGAAAGATAATACCCTGCAGGGGTGTCCCAACTTAGCCCATCACAAGCTCTCACGGTCAACGAAGGATATTCCTTCTCCCAGGAAGACCCGATCAGTCTCGGAATCCCGGTTTACAAGACATTTCGACAATGGTAAAACAAGACCAGCAAAGCCGCCCGATGTGCCGACAAATCCCGATAGGAGCTGCACATATCTCGTTGTCAGGGCAACACCGGATGAGACTAGCTACGACTAAAACCAGCCCTCAAGTTTCCCCAAGATGGCCCCATAGGCAGCTCAGTTCGGACCAACACTCGAAGGAGCACTGGCCCAGGGGCGGGGGATTTAAAATAAAGATGACCCTCGGGTTCGCGAAAACCAGAGGGAAAAAGGCTTAGGTGGCAAATGGTAAAACCAAGGTTGGTCCTTGCGGGAGGAGTTTTATTCAAACCGAACTGTCAAGGGGGTCCCATAAATCTCCCAACCACGTAAGGAACGCAAAATCAAGGAACATAACACCGGTATGAGGGAAACTAGGGCGGCAAGAGTGGAACAAGACACCAGGCATAAGGCCGAGCCTTCCACCATTTACCAAGTATATAGGTGCATTAATTAAACAAGAGATATTGTGATATTCCAAAATATCCATGTTCCAACAAGGAACAAACATAATCTTCACCTACAACTAGCAATGATATAAGAGGGGCTGAGCAAAAGCGGTGACATAGCCAAACAACAGTTTGCTAGGACAGGATGGTTAGAGGCTTGACATGGCAATATGGGAGGCGTGATAAACAAGTGGTAGGTAGAGAAACCATAGCGATAGAGCAAAGAACTAGCAAAGCAAAGATAGAAGTGATATCGAGGGTATGGTCATCTTGCCTGCAAAGTTCTCAGAGTTGTCGAAAGCTTGATCCTCGTTAGCGTACTCAACAGGTTCCTCCTTCAC
Organism: Triticum timopheevii; assembly: GCA_963921465.1. Classification (NCBI taxonomy): domain Eukaryota; kingdom Viridiplantae; phylum Streptophyta; class Magnoliopsida; order Poales; family Poaceae; genus Triticum; species Triticum timopheevii. The sequence goes on along the minus strand of OY997266.1, from coordinate 235,679,921 downwards.
GTAATCGTCCCCCGGCTCTACCCAAAGCAAGAACACAAGTAATGGAACCACAATCAATCACGGTGCAATGCACAAACAACATGATGCAATACATGGCATGATATGCGAGATGTGATATGCAATGCATATGCGGGCTCCATAAGGAAAAATGATGAACAAGGCATCAACTTGGCAAACCAAGTATGTCGCTGGAAAGATGAGATGATTTCGGTTGAAATCGATATAAAGTTCACCGAAAACGGATGCACGGTTTGCAAATGGCAACCAAAACAAGAATGACACAATTCTGCGATTGACAGCATGATGCTACTTAGCATGCAACAAGAAACTATGCTAATGCACCCTAACGTAGCAACAAAGCATACGGCAGTGATCTACAAGAAATGCTTGACAAAAGATGAACACTGAGCTATGGCTAGATCACACAATAGCAGGTTCAAACAAGCATGGCAAAAATGCAAACGATAATAGCATCACAGGCTCGGTGAAAATACTGAACATGGCAGAAACATCATCAGGAAGCAATGTTTAGGGAAAGCAAACATCATGCTAAAGGAAAATATCATAAAAACTTAAAGCATGGCATGATACTACTAAATGCATAGAACAAAAGTCCCTTACTTACCATGAGCCAAAAAGGACCAGAAGATATTATGGCACCCATGTAAACATAGCAAGTTTCGTTAACAGATTCAGACTTGAACAGAAAACAGAGCATGGCATTAACAGAATTATGAAGGCATCTTTGCAAGCTCGATTCAGTCACCACAAGTCATTGCATGACAAGATAAGCATAGCACAAGCAAGAAGACATGTTTATGAAACTAACCGTGGCAAGAACAAGCTCATAGCATGCAAGGATCAACTACAACAACCTTGGCAAAATTGAATATGTAAACAATCTGCCAGGAAACATTTTATAGCAAAAGTAGAGAAAGAAAATGACATTCTAGGTTACTCTATAATTGCAAACAGGGGCATGTATGGATAGAGCATAACCATATGTTCAAAACACCCTTACTGAAGTATCTCAAAATAAACATGGATCTCTCCGTAGCATCAAGTTTACATGGCATCAATAACAGCAAAACAAGGACTAAAATCAGCAACATCACGAAGCCTAGTTCGCATGCTTGTGCTAGTCACCACACATGTAGAGCTTAGGCTCATAAGATGCACACACAAAATGCAATGAAAAAGACAAATCACCAAGTTCTGTTAACAGACAATGGTAAACATCATATAGCACATTTGCAACGATGATTTAGGCATCAAGATGAACCCAAACAAACATGGAACAATGGAACAAAATGAAGAGCATCTCATGATGAACATTTTGATATGTCATGCGCATAAAATGGAGAAGTATGCAAGGAGATATGACAGGTCAAAGTAGGCAACATATTATGACAGAAAAAGGACTTGGAGGAAATTTCGGGTCAACCTCCATTTGGATCTGGATCTGGGGGAGCGCGGAAAACGAGGTTCGCCGGAGAACGGGCGGTGGCGGCCGGAGAAGGCGCCGGCGAGGACAGGGCGAGGTCGGCGGGGACGGGGCCGGCCGGATCTAGCCGGAAGGAGGACGGGGCATGCGGTGGTGCGGCGGCCGGCGACCGGCGTGGAGGCGCGGGCGACGGGCGGAGGCGGCGACCGGCGACTGGCGGCGGCGCACCGGCGCGGGAGACGGCGGCTCGCAGAGGGACGGCCTGGCGGCGCGGACGGGCCGGGAGGGCCCTGCCTGGGCACCGGTGGGCCGGCGCGCGGTGGCGCGGGGAAGTTGGCGCAGCGGCTGGCGAATCCGGAGCCGACATGTTGCGGGGAGAGGGTGGCGGACACGTCCATCGGCGGGTTTTTCGTCCGGCGGCGCGAGGGGAGCGGGGCTAGGGTTTGAACTGCGAGATTTGGACGGGGATCACATATTTATAGGTAGAGGGAGCTAGGAGACTCCAAATGAGGTGCGGTTTTCGCCGACACGATCGTGATCCAACGACAGAGAGAATGGAAGTGACTTAGATGGATTATTGGGCTGTTTTGGAGGGTGTTGGGCTGCAACACTCAAAAGGCCTTTGCGGTTACCCGGTTAACCGTTTAAGCATCAAACAACCTTCAAATGGAACGAAACTTGATAGGTGGTCTACCGGTGGTGTACCAAGGCCACTTGGCAAGCCTCAGTCCATTCCGAGAACGTTTACCACCCACTCACAAAAAGAGACAAGAGGGATGCGCCGGTGCATGTGGGAGTGTCGGATTGCAAAACGGACAATGGGAAAATGCTCAGATGCATGAGACGAACACGTATGAAAGTGAGATGCACATGATGACATGATATGAGATGCATGACATGAACAAAATGCAAAACGAAAGACAAAACCCAACGACAGAGGGAATATCATAACACATAGCAGAAAATGGCAAGAGTTGGAGTTACAAATATGGAAAGATACATCTGGGGTGTTACAGCGGACCTGACATGTGTCTCCTCCAGCCAATGATGATTTTACAGGTGGAAAATCCCCATTGGTTGGGGCCGTTAACGGGTTATTGGATCCAAAATCCGACCCGATAGCTTAACGGCGTTCCGTTACGGTGGATGCCACGTGTCGGTCACCCTTGACGAAAGCACTTCTGTGACGCGTGATTTATCGTCATGGAAGTGGACACTTCCGTGATAATAATTTTGGTAATGTCATGGAACACTTCTACGACAGCACAGGTATGACTATCTTGATTTTGTCATAAATTCGTCATGGATGTACATGCATGACAAAAAACGCGACCTACTGTGACAAACACGTATCATCACAGAAGTGTATTTTTTTTGTAGTGCGTCATACATAAAACACAACCACATGTAACAGTTCCAAGTTAGAGCAAGCACCTGTGATGGTGGAGTAGGGGAGATGTGCTCATCATGTACACGTATGTTCTAGAAACATGAACACGTGTCATATTCACAGGCATTATGTGTAAAGTAGGCAGATGCAATTCAAAAAAGTTAGAAGCAATACAAGCTAGACATCATACGCAACATGCAACCACATATAATAGTGCCATGTTATAGCAAGCACCTATGATGGTGGAGTAGGGGAGATGTGCTCATCGTCTACACAGCTACGTTGACGGTCTAGCCTTGCGTTGTCTTGCGAATCTTGTTGGGAGGATGGCAGAGTAGAATCTGTAGAAAACCTCCATTTCAGTTGCTTGGAAGGATCACCATCATCCAATGCTTTGCCAATTTCCATCAGCTTTATTGATTTTGCATTGTGAGGTCAAACCGACAAGAAAAAGGAATATAATTCGCTCTTTAGAACTCATTGATGCATGATACTGACGAACACTACTCTGATGAAAGGCAAAGTCATGATACGAGAATGGAATATGTACGAAAAAATGGCCGGCTTGACATATTCACACCTATGATGTGGTAACTAAGCAGAAGGCACTTCAACAAATTAGAAGCACTGCAAACTAGACACCATATGGAAGGTGCAATCAATATCACTCTGCCAAGTTAAAACTATCTCGTCATAGGTGGCGTTCATCAAACTAGAAGCAATACATGCTGGAAATCATATTCAAGACGCAAACCAATATCACAGTGCCAACTTAAAGGTGTCCCATCATAAGTGACTAATGCAGGATACACAAGAAGAGTAGTTTCATGTAAGAACATGGTGTGATAGACAGATATAAAATGTACCAAAAACATGAAAGTGTGTCATATTCATACGTATCATGTGTAAGCTAAGCAGATGTAGTTTACACTAATTAGGAGCAATACAAGCTAGACACCATATGCAACATGCAACCAAATATCACACTGCCAAGTTAGAGCAAGCACCTTGGATGGTGGAGTAGGGAGCGGAGACTTGGACCTTGTAATGCACTATCAGTACAAGGAGAATTGGTACAGATGCTCCGTTTATGTTGTTGTAGAGGACCACCATCATCGCCTTCCTTACTCTTTTCCTTCCTCTTTCTTGATTTTGCCTTGTCAAGTCAAACCCATAAGAAAAAAGGAATAAAATTTGCTCTTCAGAACTCATTGATGCATGATAGTGACGAACACTACTTTCATGTAAGGCAGCCGCATGATAGGAGGATGGAATATGTATGAAAAACAGGACGGTGTGACATATTGATATGTATGATGTATAAAGTGTAAACTAAGCACAAGGTGCTTGAACTTGTTAGAATCAATGCAAGCTAGAAACCATATGAAAGCTGAAACCAATATCACTCTCCCAAATTAAAAGGGTGCCCTAACAAATGTATTTGACCAAATTAGAAGCAATACATGGCAACAGGCTAGAAATAATATGCAATATGCAACGAATAAAGGTGACTCATCGTAAGTGATTGATGCAGGATATAGAAGAGAGGTAGTTTCATGTAAGAACAAGGTTAACACATAGATGTAGTGTGTACCAAAAATAGGAAGGCATGTAATATTCACACGTATAATGTGTAAACTAAGCAGATGCAATTTAACCTAATTAGAAGCATTACAAGCTAGACATCGTATGCAACATGCAACCACATATCACACTGCGAAGTTAGAGCAAGCACCTGTGATGGTGGTGTAGGGGAAGTGCGGTCTTCAAGTACAGAGCTACGTTCAATATCTTCATTTAGGCTTGCTGTTTCTTGAGAATCATGTGGAGAGGATGAAATTGCATTCTTTATAAGAGTGGCGCGTCTCATATAAACCCACGAGCGTGACTGTCTCATCATAAATGATAGATGCAGGATACACAAGAACAGTAGTTTGATGTAAGAACATGGTGTGATAGGCAGATGTAGTATGTACCAAAAACAGGAAGGCGTGTCATATTCACATGTATAATGTGTAAGCTAAGGATATGCAATTTAACAAATTAGGAGCAATAGAAGCTAGGCACGATATGCAACATGCAACCAGATATCACACCGCTATGTTAGTGCAAGCACCTTGGGTTGTGGAGTAGGGGAGATGAGATTTGGAACTAGCACTACAGTACGAGTAGCAGGAGAATCTGCAGAGATCATCTGTTTTGGTTGCTCCAGAGGACCACCATCATTTCGTGCCTTCGTCCTTTCAGATTTTGCCTTGTCAAGTAAACACATAAGAAAAAGGAATGAAATTCGCACTTCCAAATTCGTTGATGCATGATACTGACAAACACAACTTTTATGTATGTCAACCAAATTGTAGGAGGATGGAATATGTATGATAAACGCTAAGCAGAAGGCATTTCAACAAATTGGAAGCAATGCAATCTAGACACCATATGAAAGATCCAACACAAATCACTCTACCAACTTAGATGTATCTCATTATAAGTGGCACTACAACAAATTAGAGGCAACACATGTTTGAAATGATATGCAAGATGCAACCAATATTACACTGTCAACTTGAAGGTGTATCATTAGAAGTGATTGATGATTGATACACAAGAAAAGTAGTTTGATGTAAGAACATGGTTAATAGAAAGACGTAGTATGTACCAAAACAGAAAGGCATGTCATATTCACAGGTATAATGTGTTAACTAAGAAGCTACAATTTACCCTAGTTTGAAGCATTACAAGGTAGACACCATATGCAACATGCAACCACATATCACATTGCCAAGTAAGAGCAAGCACCTGCGATGGTGGTGTGGGGGAATTGCGCTCATCAACTAGAGAGCTACGTTGACTATCTTCATTTAGCCTTGCTGTTTCTTGAGAATCATGTGGGGAGGATGACCCTGGACTCTTTATACGAGTAGGGAGTCTCACAGTAACCTACTAGGGTGACTGTCTCATCATAAGTGATTGACGAGGGATACAAAAGAGCATTAGTTTGATGTATGAACATGGTTAATAGACATATGTAGTATGTATCAAAAACAGGAAGGCATGCCATTATCAAAGGTATAATGTGTAAAGTAAGCAGATGCAATTTAACCAAATTGGAAGCAATACAAGCTAGACACCATATGCAACATGCAACCACATTTGACAGCACGAAGTTAAAGCAAGCACCTGGGATGGTTGTGTGTGGCAATTGAGATCATCAACTGCAGAGCTACGTTTACTGTCTCCAACTGCTCACACTACACCATTTAGAGCGCTGAAACGCTTACTGCTTATCTTTGAATTATAGTGGAGCAACTTTTGTCTTTTCTTTTCTCCATTCATCAACACTGCGTCAGAGTCTGAAATACCCATGCATAAAAAAATTAGTGTGAGTATGGGTGAAGTGTGTGCACAATTAGTACAGTGTAAAGGTAGCAGATAGCAGCCCGGTGAGAAATAAATTACGGGAGACATATGATAGCTCTACAACATGCATGGCACAGTAATGACGATCTTCCTCTAAACGCCAACGACCACCGGCCCAGTCCCCTGGGCCTGCGCCCGCCCCTCGACCTCACCGCACCGCCGTGCTTGGCACCGCCCCCGGCCATCAATTCAAGCCCCGTTGACCTCCAGATCGGGCTCAAGCAGATCCTGCGCCCCACACCCCTATGATAGACACCGATGCGCCGCTTCCCCGGTGAACAGGCGGACTAGGTGCTCCGCGCGCCTAAGCTGGTGCTGCTTCTTTTAGCTGCGGTTCGACTGACCCTGAATTAAAATCCAGGTGGGCTACTGACCTCCAGCCAAGGTGAAATAGTAAAGGGGGGAAACCTTCTGCATTTAGTATCACGAAGAAGATGCAGTAAGAAGCGCTCAACTAGTTTCTTTCGTGGGATGAATACGGTGTGAGTAGAGACGTAAGATTTGCGCGAATAAGGGAAGAGGAGTACCTCTTTCTGCTGGCAGTGATGTGTCCTCCTTCTTGTTTTCCAACGATCTCCTTGTGGTTCGCTAGAAACGAGAAGTTGTGGAGGACGGTGGTGCCTTAGAGGAACCCATGGCCAAGTTGTTGAGTGTGGTGCGGTGGCCGTCTGTCGGCGGCAGGGAACCAGATCCAAGGCGACGAACGACGACGTAGTAGGAACATCTCCGATGCGGTGGACGGTTGCGACAGTGGAGCGACAGCAGTGAGGCGCAGGATGGCATGGTCGGAGTGGTTCTGGTACAGCACACGTTGGCATCGGCGTCGTGGAGGCAGCTCTGCCTCGGCTTCAGCTGCTAAGTCCTTGAGGACGTTGCGGTTGCGGTTGCGTTCTATGACGACGTCAGGGTGCCTGCTCCGGCGTGATGGAGGAGGGCGGCGCTGGATTGGGCGCTATGGTGTGGAGGACGGAGGAGCCTGGGGTTTCACGGCTGGTGGAGAGGGCGTTTGGGCGCCCACGGAGTATGAATGTGGAAACAGAGGGAGGCGGGGAACTAAGGGGGACAACGTTTCGTTTGGGACGCGCTTGTTTGAAATTTGGGGAAAGTTACATACTTTGCCCCCATCTAAAATTTTGGACATATTGTGGGTTGGTGGTAGGATGGTAATCTCAGGAGTCCCAAATGTGGGCGGGATAGATGTTAGCCGAGCACATGGGTGTTTAGGCGCCCGTGGCACATGAATGCTTTTCGGAGGCGGTTGAGACTGGCGTCTTGGTGAAGTTAAAAACGTACCCTGGTTTAGACCTTTGGACATCGGGCCGATAGGCTACACGGGCCCGAGTCAGGACAGTAATTTCCTACCACCAAACATTAGTCTCGCGTGGTTTCGGGTGACCGGAGGCCTATTTGGTGCTTCGTTCAATATTTGGGAGCAGAAGCATTAACGTTTTAGGTTATCTTGAATTGAACCTTCAGGATTTGTCAAACTTCACAAATCTTTACTCTTGAATATCCTAAAGCTACGATTATTTCGGAATGGAGGGGGTACATTTGAATATACATTGTACACGAGTATATATTAAAAAATATGAAACTTACCTCAGTTCATGCATGGTTCCAGTTATAATCTCCTTGGTTGCAAAAAAAGTTAGACATGCGTATGAATATATATAGCATGTTCGAACGCACAACAAAGATTGATGCCCCCTTTTACATCTGATTTACAAATGCCATTATCTCGGGTTCAAATAGATGAATGCACTTCCTATGAATTCAAATCTTAAACCTCCTTTATGTTGAATTCGACATGTATCCTATTTCGTGGCTACCAATTTGGAATGTATCCAAGCAAGTGACAAATGTATAAAGTGCTTCACACTAACAACACAGAGTGCACTAATTAATGTTTATATATGAATTGCAAAGGCATCCATTACCTGTATTTCAAACCGCTCTCACTCTATGGATCGATAATATGAAATAAACACATGCACATGCTAGGATTCAATAGAGTATGGGTGTATGATAGACCGATTTTCGTCCATACGCAATTTGCAAAATTCATGATCTCATCCAAAATAATAATGCCATTTATATTTTAATTTAATGCGTAGAACTGCCTTTTACACGTAGATGCACTATGCCTCGGCCCGTTCTCACAAACGAGCTATATATATATATCTCTATCTAACGCATAAGTGCATACACTTTATATGCATCGGCATTTCTCTTTCACACATGCTAACAATCTCTCTCGGGGTGTCGGGGTGTCTCACGCACATGCTCTCTCTATATCTCTCTGTCTCTTTTTGACTAGTATGTACCACTCTTTTCGCTAATCTCAGTTGGAAAACACTATTTCTCTCACATGCATATATAAACACGCACGGTCTCTACTAGCCCTCTATGCGCACATATATGTGCCTACGTGTCTCCCACACGCACATTATCTTATGCCTCTCTCGCACACATCCCCCCCCTGACACACATCTCTCTTAGTAGTTGGCAGATATGATTCCATCATACAATTCGGTAGGATATCCCTGACTGTTAGGCTAGATGGTAATATGAGGCAAAGTTTTACCCTACTCGGACCCTTGCAGTTGAGGAAAAAGCCAACTCCTGGTACTGTATATTACTGATAGGGGTGTGTACAAAGTACAGTGAATACCAGGCATTGTGCGTGTGTGTATACTATCGACGAACTAGCCCCCAAGCTTCTATTACATACTGGGGGCCTAAGGTTACAAATCATATATAGTCGGCTTATCACCAGTGGGGATAGAGTCCTCCGTGACTCTGGTAGCTTTGTGTTGTACGCCGAGTCCTCCACATGGGTCTTTGTATAACGCGTCTCGGTCCAACCTATGTGGCGCAGGATTGAACCGACCTATGAGTCCTCAAGTTGACCCACCACAACTAGAAATGATGTGCCCACCACACCACACACACAATCGGCCAGTAAGAAAATAAGCATATACAATAGTGCAATGTTATACATGAAAGTTAATTGCATGGTGCATCCAAAAATATTTGTTCTGCATTGTGAATGTTTATATAGTCTGCTAAAATATTAGTCACAAGAAAGATAAATGAAGGGCATATCTCTCCTTGTCTCCACCGGACACCCCCTCTTTCTACACCATTTTCACATACGCACACAAACTATCTGTCGGCCCTCTGAAAGTATGCATGCCCACAACACATTCATGCGTGACGGTCACTGCATTTCAAGCTAAAGCACTATACGGTCACTGGACTTCAGAAGATGCTCATTACGGTCACCGTATACATTCTCGCGGTGATCATACGGTATCTAGCTCACGATACGTCTCCGTATTTTCTTGATGGCACTGACGAACTTTGCATTTGATGCGTGCTCCTTATTTTGTTGATGACACTTATGGTCATTGTATTTGAAGCGAAAGCATGATATGGTCACTGGACTTCAGAATAAGCTCATCACAGTCACCACATACATTTTGTCGTGCTAACCAACATGTGGTTGGATGGTTAGGAGGATAGTGGTTTCTTGAGCCCACCAGGGTTAAAGTCCCGGTGCTCGCATTTATCCTGGGTTAATTTCAGTATTTTCCGGCGATGTGCGTTCAGTGGGAGGAGACGTTCCCCTCAACTACGAGGCACCTATGGTGACTTCATAAAATCTCAAGATCATATGCTGGCTCGCTCTCTCGAAGGTGCTCATAGGGGTAGGGTCTGCTTGTGTGCTCTTATAGTGATGAGTGCTTGCGCGTATATATGAGCCCTTGCGTCTATACCGTGTTGAAAAAATACATGTCATGATTATACGGTCACTGGCTCACCCGTACAACTCCGTATTTTGTTGATGACAAAATCAATTGACCAGTCAAACGTTCCACGTGGCGCAACTAGTGTTGCACCATCGGGGCGCGTAACCATGGGGCCTACCTGTCAACCTTTTATGAAAGAAAGAAATGGTAGTTTGGGTCTGTACTATGTTAACAAAATACGTTTTAGGGTGATCATACGGTCACTGGCTCACCATACAGCTCCGTAATTTGTTGATGACACGATCAGTTGACCAATCAAATGGTCCACATTCAGCAACGCACATTACCATAGGGACCACCTATCAGCGCATATATGAAGGACATAAATGATAATAAATTAGTGGTCGGTGGGTATTCGAAGTCTTCAGACCTCTGGTTGGCAGTCGCCAGCGGTGGGGGGCGCGTTGATTGTGCGGTGGGGTGGGGATCGCCGGAGAAAAAGCTCGGCGAGCGCGTGGGGGGGGGGGCTAGAGGGATGGCCGTGCGGCGGTGGACCGACGGCGGGGAGTGGTTTCGGCGGGCAGGGCTGCGTGGCGGCGCGGGCGGCGGGGGCTGGCGGTTCGGCCGGTGGTGGCTGGCGGCTCAGGGGGGTGGAGTTTGATGATAAACTACAGGCCCCTGATTTCGTATCCAACGGCTGGAAAATCTAATGACCAGAGATGAAAAAGTCAGTCCACTGACGTGTAACCTCACCCCGCACGTACACATGCATGCACGCAAGACACGCACGCATGCAGGCATGCAACACTGACACGTAGACATAACTAACACACGCACGCATGCAGGCATGCAACACTGACACGTACACATGCACTCACAAACACACGCACGTAAGCACACATGCATGCAACACTGAAATGTACCCTTGCACGCACGCAACACTTGCACGCCTGCATGCACACAGCACACGATGCAAGACAAACGCTCAACCTATACGTGCATGCACCCTTTGTTAAGGACATGGATTGTTACGGGTATTAATCAATCTTATCTGTGATAAGCAGAACATTCATGTTTGTAGCGGTCTTTATGAATCACAACGTATCAAATTGGCCATCTATATAGTAGGCATATCTACATGAAAAAGATGATGCGACACTCAATGAATAATCATCCGTTTATGAAATGCCCACTTCTGACCACCCTGGCCCACCAAAGGTTCCTCTGCTGTGCGCTGCATGCGTTGGGTCACTAACATGCAGGCCATGTACCCAAAGAGCCCACACGTCAGTGGAAGAATGGCGTTGAGGGAGTCCTGGACTAGGGGGTGTCCGGATGGCCGAACTATCATCATTGGCCGGACTCCAAGACTATGAAGATACAAGATTGAAGACTTCGTCCCATGTCCGCATGGGACTTTCCTTGGCGTGGAAGGCAAGCTTGGCAATACGGATATGTAGATCTCCTACCATTGTAACCGACTCTGTGTAACCCTAGCCCTCTCCGATGTCTATATAAACCGGAGGGTTTTAGTCCATAGGACGAACAACAATCATACCATAGGCTAGCTTCTAGGGTTTAGCCTCCTTGATGTCGTGGTAGATCTACTCTTGTACTACCCATATCATCAATATCAATCAAGCAGGAGTAGGGTTTTACCTCCATCGAGATGGCCCGAACCTGGGTAAAAACATTGTGTCCCTTGTCTCCTGTTACCATCTGCCTAGACGCACAGTTCGGGACCCCCTACCCGAGATCCACCGGTTTTGGCACCGTCATTGGTGCTTTCATTGAGAGTTCCTCTGTGTCGTCGCTCATAGGCCCGATGGCTCCTTCGATCATCAACAACAACGCGGTGCAGGGTGAGACTTTTCTCCCCGGACAGATCTTCGTATTCGGCGGCTTTGCTCTACGGGCCAATTCGCTTGGCCATCTAGAGCAAATCGAAAGCTACGCCCCTGGCCATCAGGTCAGATTTGGAAGTTTGAACTATACGGCCGACATCCGCGGAGACTTGATCTTCGACGGATTCGAGCCACAGCCGAGCACGCCGCACTGTCACGATGGGCATGATTTAGCTCTGCTGCTGGACAGTGCCCTGGAGGCCGCACAAGAGTCCGCTCCGACCCTTAACTCGGAGCCGACTGCGCCGATCGAGGATGGGTGGCTAGACACCGCCTCGGGGCCGCTACCTCTATGGCGATTGAGCCGAATACCGACCCTGTCCCTTGTGAAGCTTGTGACTCCGAGGAGCCGGACTCCTCGCCGGACTCTGAACCTCCCGCGCCCCTTCCAATTGAATCCGATTGGGCGCTGATCATAGAGTTCACCGCTGCGGACATATTTCAGCACTCGCCTTTTGGCGACATCCTGAACTTGCTAAAGTGTCTTTCTTTATCAGGAGAGCCCTGGCCGGATTATGGCCAGGACGGTTGGGACGCGGACGACGAGGAAATTAAAAACCCACCCACCACCCACTTCGTAGCCACTGTCGACGACTTAACCGACATGCTAGACTTCGACTCCGAAGATATCGACGGTATAGACGACGATGCCGGAGACGACCAAGAACCAGCGCCCACAGGGCACTGGAAAGCCACCTTAACTCATGATGTATACATGGTGGATACACCAAAAGGAAGCGATAACGAGGAACAACGGCACGCAGCGAAGGATAATTCCCCCGAAAAACAGCCAAAACGGCGACGCAAGCGCCGCCCGAAGTCCCGTCTCGATAACAACAGCACCCACACAGACCCAGCCGTAGAGCAGGGAGAACCAGTGGACAATGAACATGCCACCAAGCAACCGTCCAAACAGGATGAATTGGACGAGCAACCCATCCCTGGCGAAAACAACAGTCCGGACGATCTCACGCCGGACACATCACCGGAGCATAAGAACCTCCACAAAAGGCTCATCGCCACTGCAAGAAGTTTGAAGAAGAAGAAGCGGAAGCTCAAAACAGCGGAAGACGTACTCAGAATGAGATGGAGCAAAGTACTCAAGACCGCAGACAAATACGGCGATAGTCACCAAGCAAAGAGCTACCCAAAGCGCAAGCTGTTGACCGAATTTGAGGAGGAGGCCGTAGAGCCCCCACAGTCAAAAAACAAAGAGGCCGCATGGTCGGATAGATGACCACATGACAAGCAAAGAGCGGCAAGCGGCGCTACACACAAGCCGGCACACGATCCACATAAGGATCCTCGCAAAAAGGATGGCCCGGCCAGGTCCATCTATGGGCCAAGAAAGAAGGCTCCAGGGAGCAACACAACACGTCGAGTGTTCAAAAATAACGGACACCTAAATACAAGGGCGCCGCACACCCCCTATGTTTCACCGATGAGGTACTGGATCATGAATTTCCAGCGGGATTCAAGCCCGTAAACATAGAGGCATACGACGGAACAACAGACCCCGGAGTCTGGATTGAGGATTACATCCTACACATACATATGGCTAGAGGAGTTGATCTCCATGCCATAAAATACCTACCCCTCAAGCTCAAAGGCCCAGCCCGGCATTAGCTCAAAAGCCTCCCCGAAAAAACTATTGGAAGTTGGGAAGAGCTCGAGGATGCGTTTCGGGCAAATTTTCAGGGGACTTATGTCCGCCCTCCAGATGTAGACGATTTAAGTCACATAACTCAACAGCCCGGAGAGTCAGCCCGCAAATTCTGGAATGTTCCTCACCAAAAAGAACCAAATAGTCGACTGTCCAGAAGCCGAAGCCTTAGCAGCCTTTAAACATAACGGCCGAGACGAATGGCTCACCAGACACCTCGGCCAGGAAAAGCCAAGGACAATGGCCACGCAAACAAGCCTCATGACCCGCTTTTGCGCGGGAGAAGATAGCTGGCTGGCAAGATGCAGCACCAGTGACCCGAGTACATCCGAGGTCAGGGATGGAAATGGGAAAGCACGAGCAGAAAAGATCAGCACCGGACTAAGGAAAATTGCCCAAAGAGCACGGCAGTCAACGCCGGATTCAAAAGCTCTCGGCCGAACAACAAAACACTGCTTCTTAAGGACAAGAGTAACGAGCTATCCAACCTAAACAAAATCTTGGACAGGATATGTCAAATCCACAGTAGCCCCGGGAAGCCTGCGAACCATACCCACAGAGATTGTTGGGTCTTCAAGCAGTCCGGACGACTTAACACCTAACACAAGGGACTCGACACACCAAGTAAGGACGATGACGAATCCCACAAGCAGAGAGCCGGAAAACAAAAGAATTTCCCACAAGAAGTCAAAACAGTGAATTCACTTCAAGTGATAACAAGGAAAAATTGGGCGGCGCCTACTAAAGTACGCGCCGCACGGTCCACCCCAGCGGAGTCCCGAAAATGGATGTCAAAACGAATTACTTTCGACCATAAGGATTACTCCAGAAGTATTCGAAACGCAGGATGGACTGCTTTGATATTGGATCCTATAATCGATGGACTACAATTTACACAAGTCCTAATGGATGGCGGCAGTTATATAAACCTGTTATACCAAGACACAATCCGCAGAATGGGGATAGACCCTACCGAAATTCGACATAGCAACACTTCCTTTAAAGGAGTGATGCCAGGCCTATATGCCAATTGTACGGGCTCCTTACTACTAGAAGTTGTGTTCGGTTCATCCGACAACTTCCGTCGCGAAAAGCTAATCTTCCATATCGCCCCATTTAAAAGTAGCCATCAAGCACTATTGGGACGCGTAGCTTTCGCCCGCTTTAACGCAATACCGCAATAACGCAATGCCCGGTCCACGCGGTATCATATCATTAAAGGGTAACTTCGAGTGTTCCTCGACCGCTGAAGAACGTGAGACTGCCTCGACAGCCGCACACTAATCCGGCTCTACTGATCAAAGCTCCTAAAACAGGTCATTCAGACCCCGGACACGGTTAGACGAGTCTGGTATAAATAAACAAGGGGCTTACTAGCCGCGTACCCCTTTACAAGGGGCTCCACGCATGAACAATAAGAGCCAGTAAAGCTCGATTTTATTCATCTTTTAATCATACTCTGTTTTAAATACATTTTTCGCACGATCTTTTTTCAAACTATGTTCTTCTCTTTTACAGATGAACAGCATGCTACACCCGTCCAGGATATAGCACAACAGAGACACAGGCGCAGACGTGCAGCAGGGACCCGTTGCAAGGATTCTCTTCAGATTAAGACCCTGCGTAAACCTTTTTTACTGTCTCTTGTTGATACACATCCCCCGGTTTCTTACCATAACCGAGGAGGAGGCTGGCGTTTTGGCATCGGCCGCGTTAGAAGTTTTCGCGCGTACCTGGACACTAGGGGCTTAGGGCATTGTTCTGCCCGTTTTTATACAGACCGAATACCTTAGGGAGTGTTTGGTGTCTCGATTTAGGCCTTATATGCATCAGCTCCGAATCATGTCTTTGGTCAAATGTTGGGTTTGCCCGGCTCCTGTGTTTTGCTGCCTTACGTTCCGTTCTATCGGCTAACGCGGCACCAGGAGAACTACTGCGATTGTGCCCCGGTTCGGCCGGGTAAGTACCTCAGTAGAGAAAGCCGAAAACTAACTGTCATGATATAGCGAGAGACTGGTCAACCACTCGATCGACTACCGGAATGTTTATAATTCCTCCACTTTGACGAAGGACCGTTTCCCGGTCAGGCACACACGCGCCCCGAGTTCAGAGACCACGTTGCCCCTAGGGGCTATATAGTAGCCCCACCATCCAACTCCTATGGCTAAGTGAAAGTGATAAAGCATTATAGTCCGGTTGCCTAGTTTGCTATGCTATCACCTCCTTCACGGTACCAAGACGTTGGATTAAGTGTGAAAATGCGCTTTTTTGCAAACACCCCCGCACCATGTGCGTGGGGGCTGAAGCCGAAGACTGCCATCTTTCAGGTTATATATACATATACATTAACGGCCGCACAGGAGATATTTTCAATACTTGAACGCACAAGTATAAAAAGCCCTTATATTAGAAATATGGTTTTACAAATCATACATTGTCGGGGGTTGGGTGCGACATATGGCAAAGGATGGCTTATCATGGTGGGGGCGAGTAGAACGTCGCCGGTGCCTGGAAACGGGATGAGGCGCAGACATGCACGCCGGCGAATCTTACCCAGCTTCGGGGCTCTCCGGGGAGATAACATCCCTACTGCTGCTCTGCGGGGTCTCCGCATGGTCACTATGGCAAAGTGGCTACAATGGCGCTCCTAGAGCTGTTTCGGGAGGCAGGAGGGATCTAAGCTGGCTCTCTCCTCCCTGGTCTATGTGTCTAACTCTATCAAAGGCCGAACCCTTTGCATGGGTGTCCCGGGGGGTTTATATAGGCCTACCCCCCGGGGGTACAATAGTAATCTGACTGGGTGTGGCCCCCAGCCGTCTGTCTCTCATGCCGCCGTCCTTCCCGCCGGCTTCTGGGGCCTGCCGACTGGTGGGTCCCGCAGACAGGCCGAACACTGTGCGGCGCTCCTAATGACGCAGGCTTGGTCATGGGGTCGTGGCAACAGTGCCGCCGTCTGTGAGGCGATCACTGTCGCCACTCCCCATCCAATCTGGTTTATAGCTTGTGGGGCCCTTGCGGGGAGACGGCCGACTCCGTGGAGACCGACTCCCAAAGGGCCGTCTTCTGGCGCTCTGGTCGTCTTTGATCCATCCACTGACAGGTGGCCCTGCGATCTTTGGGCCGTACAGGCCGGCGTCGTGGGCACAGTGCATCACGCACTGTGGCTAAGGTCAAGGGAGGCATGGCAACAGTGCCGCGCCTCGCCGGAGATGTCCCAGCGATACGGCTCACTGTAGCCATGCCAACCCCTCGTAGGCAGGAAGGGATGGCCACGTCGGGGCCGTGCCCTGCATCGGTCTTCGTGAAATGTCGTGGGCCGACTCCCATAGTCGGCCCTCTTGGAGGTCGCAAGCCGGGAGTCGGCCAGAGGGGCGTGGCCTGCCCCGATGTCTTGAAAGATCCTGGGTCCCGGGTCAGCCTACCCGTGGCCCATTACTCCGACAGTAGTCCCCGAAGCTGGTGAAGCCCTGCGGGCGCCGCCTCGTGGGGCTTCAACAGTTTCAATCTTCCCAGCGCCGACTCTGAGACTCGGCCGCTGTTTCTTCGGGCCGACTCGCCGAAGTCGGACTTGTTCAGCGAGGGGCCATTATTCGTAAGTCGCGGCGGGAAAGCAGGCGGCGTATCGGATACGCTTCCCTGCCGCCATTGAGACGGTCCTATCACGCGGCGCCACGTGGGGACGATAGTCTGGTGGGGCCCGCCACTACCGCGCCTCGGCTTCCGAGCGGATCCGCTGTGGCTGCGGACGGTTGGCATCCCCACGTTGTTACTGCGCGCAGTAACTTCGTGGGGTAAATCGTGGGCGGCGTGGGGCTTCGGGCGCAGTTAATCCCACGTCCGCCCCCTCGGCTCCTCAGCCCGTAGGGCTATAAATAGGCGGGGAGGAGCGGGGCGGCACTGCACGCTCACCCTCTCCCCCGCTCTCCTTCCTTCTCTTCTTCCTCCGCCACGAGCCAAAGCATCCTCTCTCATCGACGATGAGCTCTTCCTCCACCGCGCCCCCCGCCCCGCACTCTCTTGCATGTGGGACAGCTCGGACGCAGAGGCGGAGCACATCGAGTTTCTCTGCCGGACCCGCCGTCTCCCCAGCGCGGACCTGGTGCACGCCCGTCCCGTGCCGGCGGGAGAGATCCGGCCCGCGCCGGAGGAGGGCGAGCGGGTCGTCTTCCATTCGCATCTAATGCGTGGGCTGGGGCTGCCGGCGAGCGGGTTCTTCCGCTCGTTCCTGGAGTTCCATAATCTTCAGCTGCACAACCTCACCCCAAACGCGGTGGTGCTGCTCTCCGCCTTTGCCACTCTGTGCGAAGGCTACCTCGGCGTTCTCCCCACCCTCAAGTTGTGGGGAGAATTTTTCTCTTCGAAGCTCGGCACTCAGGCCGCCGGCACGCCGGCTCAGTGCGGCACCTACATCGCGGTGCGGCGCTCGACGGCCGACAACCCTTTCCCTCCCATCTCGCTGGTGAAGTCGGTGAAGATGTGGCAGCGCTCTTACTTCTACGTGAAGAATCTCTCCGCCGACGGCGACTGGGTCAATTTGCCGCCCTTCGACCCCGAGCCTCTGACTAGCAGGCTTGCCAGTTGGTCCCACCGGTCCAAGTCGCTGTCTCCCTCCGGGGCCGCCTCCGTGGCGCGACTCCGAGTTCTGCTGCAGTCGGAGGGCCTCGTCGGATCCGACCTTCTGGCCGCCTTCGTGGCGCACCGAGTCCTCCCACTCCAGGGCCGGCCTCACCTCATCTGTCAGATGAGCGGCCGCCATGATCCGAGCCGGCTGTGCACCAAGGAAATGCCCCGCAGGGAGGTGGCGAACTTGGTGAACCACATCACGCACTGCGAGTTCACAGAGGACTGGCAGTTTGGCAAGGATCCGTACTCGCGCGACAACCCCCCTCCAGTGGTAAGTCGCATCTTTCTGTAGCTTGATCTTCTTTGCAGCCTACTCCGGCTTCTAATCATCATTGGTTCCTTCTGGGCAGAATCCCCCACGGCGCCTGCAGCCGGCGCCATGAGAGAGCCCCGTGACTACGTCCCAGATCGCGAGGACAGCAACGTCGACGACCCCGACTTGGGGGCGGCGGCGCTGGAGGCCGACGCCGAAGGCGGCCGAGAGGGGGCGGACGGCGGCCTCAGGCCATCGTCCACCTTCGCCGACTGGCCCGAGGACGACGCCGACGTGGAAGTCGTCCCGCGCCGCCAACCAAGGGCCGGCCCCTCCGGCCAAGTCGGCGCAAAGAGGTGTCACGTCGGGCCGAGCGCGCCCGGCGGCAAGCAGAAGAAGTTCAAGGGGGCGGCCGCCGCGACCAAGCGGGAGGAGGCGGCCGCGAAGGCCAACCGCTTCCGAAGGGAAGTGAGAAGGCCACCGCTAGTTTCCGCGTAAGTCTTTTTCACTTTTTCATTTTCTTTGTTGGATCTTATCCGAGTCTTTTTTGATTCTCCCTCCGTTCTTCTCCAGAGCTCTCCTCTCCCTTGAGAGAGCCGCCATCCCCTCTGTCATGGGGTCGGTAGAGATATCCGCCAATACTCGGCGGGTCGATCCCGCCGCCGACCTTCGGGAGGCGACGGAGCGGAATGCGCGGGAGAAGCGCGACGAAGAGGAGGCCGACCGCCTGGAGAAGGCGGAGGCTGAGAAGGCGGCCGCCAATGCCCAGAAGAAACTGGAGGAGGCCGAGGCTGCCGCTGCGACGAAACGGCGCGCTGAGGAGGTCGCGCGTCGCCGATCGGCGATGCTTGTCCCTCCGTTGTCGTCGGCGCCGCCGGCTCTGGAGTTCACGGGGCAGACCGGAGAGGTCGGCACCGAGAACCCCCTCGTGGAGGAGGGCGGTGAGGCTTCAGGCTCGGACACCCACGCGCCGCCTCTGCCGCCTCCACCACCGTCTAGGAGGCCGCATGGCAAGCAGCCGATGGACCCGCAGCATCCACCGACCACGGACGATGCCGAGGCGCGGCTGCTTCTTCAAGTCGCCGTGCCAGCATGCCGCCGGCTTGAGAGGACGAGCTCGGTGCCGCGAGCTCGGGAGACTGGCGCAGCCAGCTCGGCGAATCTGGACGTCGAAGCCTCCAGTGCCGCGCCCACCGGCTGGTTACGCGGAGGCGGCACCAGCCCGCTGAATCAGGCCCTCCTGGACGTCCAGTCAAAGCTGCGCGCGGAGAGCGACGCCCTCCAACTCTACACCAGAGCGCATCTGGCCGTGCGGACATCCGTCCGGGTATGTTTCCTTTCTCTTTTTTAATTTCTGTCTTTCTCTGTGGGGGCGCGCCAGCGCACCCACTGGGTGTAGTACCCGAGTCCCGGGCCGGCTGCTGAGCAGGCGGTTCGGAACTCCCTCTGGTGAGCTCCGAGTACTAACTTTTGCCTTTGCCGGCTTTTTGCAGGAATATCATAACCTCCACGCCACTGCCTTCAACCGCAATGTCGAGGAGCTAAACAAGCGGACCGCCGACCTGACGGAAAGCCGGGGTGAGCTCTTTCTTCCTTCTTCGCGGGGGCGCGCTGGCACACCCGCAGGCTGTAGTCCCCGAGATTCGGGCCGACTACTGAGCAGTCGGGCCGGATCTCTCCGGCGACCTAATTTCTTTCTTCTCCGCAGGGGCGCGCTGGCACGCCCGCGGGCTGTAGTCCCCGAGATTCGGGCCAACTGCTAAGCAGTCGGGCCGGATCTCCCCGGCGATCTAATTTACTAATGACTTTCCTTGTCTTCTTCTTCGTTCTTCAGGTGCCAACGCCGCCCTCTAGGAGCAGCTGGGTGAGGCCAACACTGCTCGTCGTGCCAAGGAAGAGGAGTGCGACAGGCTCGCCAAAGAGCGCGATCTGCTGGCGACGCAGCTGGCCGAGCAGAAGGAGTTGCTCCGGAAGGCGCAGGGCGATGCTAAGTCGCGGGAGGCCGCCCTCATGGCCGAGTTCGAGGTCGAACGCTCCGCCTGGACTGATCGGTAGGCGATGCTGACCTCCGGCTACCACGAGCTCGAGGACATCGTCGATGGTAAGTCTTTTTCGCTTCTTTGGTCTTCCGACTTTGTGTCAGGCTGATTTCTGATTTTCCGACTATCTTCTTTTCTACCTTGGCAGACTTCTTTCCCGGCCATTCACAAGCCATCCCTCTGGCCATCAAGGCGGCTCGGGAGGCGCGAAGGGCGAAGGGTGAGGTGATTGCCGCCAATGCCCCCCAAACCATCGACGAGCAGCTTCTGAGCATCGGGGCTCGTCTTCGTCTTGCTCACCACCTGCCGCGCCGTCTTCAGCGTGCCGGTGCCCAGGTGGTTGCCGCCCTGTGGCCGGACGTGCCGGCTCTGCGCACCGCCAGTCGGACTGCCGACTGGCTGGAAGTCGCCGCCGGCCGCCTTGAGGCTTGGAAGGGCTCCTCGGCCCGAGCCGGAGCACGCCGGGCCTTGGAGTTCGTCAAGGCGTGGTATCCGGGGCTGGACCTGGACCGCCTGGCCGCATTTCGGTCAGAAGCCCAGGCCGAGCTGGAGGCCGTAGAAGGCGCCCTCGTCGAGCGCGCGGCGGCCATCGCCGAGTACACGGACACTAGCGTCTTCGTGCCCGAGCGGACTGAAGGCGGCGAGGAGGCACCGCCGGACTAGTTCGGGATGAACCCGGAGTACGAGGAAGACTCGGCGGAGGTGATCAACTCCAGCGCCGAGGAGGAGGACGAGTCGGGGACGGAGGCGAGGAGGAGGAGCCAGAAGACGAAGCAGGCGGCCAGCCTCAGCCCGATCGCGCCTCCAACAACGAGCCGCGCGGGGACAAGGCGACCGCCGCCGGAGGCGACCAGGCTGAGACCGCCCCGCCGACTGCCCCGGCATCCGACGCCGCCGTCACCTCCGATCCTCCGGCCCCGGAGGCCGCCTCCTAGACTGCTTCTGTTTATCTGTCTTCATTAATCTTTTGAAAGACTTGTTAGGTTCGAACAATTCCACCCACGGGGTGTATCCTGAATTCTTATTCGGAGATTCGGCCGGGGGCCTATGTAAATATTTATCTAATTTCCGCCTTTCCTTGCTTATTGCTCCTTAGACTTTTTCCTTTGCCGCCTTCCTTTAGTTGCCGCCTTGCCAGTTGGGCAGCCGCTCTACGGACTGTCGCCGGGTCAAGTGCTTGGCTACTTCAGGAAGGCAAGTACTTAGCCATTTAGAGTTTCTCTAGCAAACCGGCTAGAAAGCGACAGGCCGACTATTCGAGAGTCGGCTGTTCTTGATAAAAGTCGAGACGGCGAGCCGACTGCTCATGAGTCGGCTCGGTGGGGGGAGGCTGGTAGCCGGCTTGGGCTATGCGTAGGCTTTTAGGTCCTTAGCCATTTTTCATGCGTGCGCTCGTTCTTGCTTGTTCCCTGCCTACCGACAGTCGCTCTGTGAGCTGCGGCTTTCGACAGGAGACGGCTTGAGCGCAACACATTACTTGTCTGACCGCAGGAAGCATTTCATAGCGCAAGACGGCAAGTCCCCGGGCCAACTAGTCGGACCCGGTGCCAGACAGTGTGATAAAAAAGAGCAGCATATTCGGAAGCGTAATTCTTATCATACAGATAATCAAAAAGGCAGTCCCCGAGCTCGTCCCGGGGGGCCTAAGCTCTTAGTATTTTAATACAAAGAGGGTAGTGCGATACATACTGCATCAACTGTAAAATCTTCGAAGAATATTTGCGTTCCACGGGCACTCTGTTTCTTTGCCGGAGTCGTCCCTCTGGCGCGCTCGAGGCTTCTGAGCATCGATCAGATAGTAGGCGTCGTTCCCTAGCACCTTGCTGATGATGAAGGGACCTTCCCAAGGCGCCGACAACTTGTGCTGGCCGGCTGTTCTCTGAATCAGCCGGAGCACAAGGTCGCCCTCTTGAAATGATCTTGGCTTGACCTTGCGGTTGTAGTATCGGCACAGACTCTGCTGGTAGATGCTGGACCGGCTGAGTGCCAATAGTCGGCCCTCTTCCAGCAGATCCACGCCGTCTTGGCGTGCTTCTTCGGCTTCCTCTTCGGTGTACATGGAGACTCGCGGAGAGTTGAACTCTATATCCGTCGGGATGACGGCTTCGGCACCGTAGATGAGGAAGAAAGGCGTGAAGCCGGTTGACTTGTTTGGGGTTGTGCGCAGACTCCAGAGGACGGCAGGCAGCTCCTCGACCCAACAACCGGCCGAACGCTCAAGTGGTTCGACCAATCGAGGCTTGATGCCGGACAGGATGAGGCCATTGGCTCGTTCCACCTGGACGTTTGACTGCGGATGGGCAACGGATGCTAAGTCCAGTCGGATGCCCTGCGTCGCGCAGAAACGAGCCAAGGCTCCCTTGGCAAAGTTTGTGCCATTGTCGGTGATGATGCTGTGCGGTATGCCGTACCGCACCGTGATGTCGGCAATGAAGGTTACTGCTGTAGGCCCGTTTAACTTCTTGATGGGCTTTGCTTCCACCCACTTGGTGAACTTGTCCACCGCGACAAGCAGATGAGTTAGGCATCCTCGGGCCGTCTTGAATGGTCCTACCATGTCCAGGCCCCAAACTGCGAAGGGCCAGGCAATGGGGATTGTCTTCAGCGCGGAAGCCGGCTGAAGGGGCTTGGAGCGGAACATCTGGCACCCCTTGCATTTTTGGACTAGCTCTTTAGCTTCTTCCAGGGCAGTCGGCCAAAAGAAACCGTGCCGAAAGGCTTTGGCCACGAGTGCCCTCGAAGCCGGATGGTGGCCGCACTCGCCCTGATGGATGTCTCTGAGAATCGCTTGGCCTAGCTCTGATTCTACGCGCTGGTAGACACCAGTGACACTGCGTCTGACTAGCTCTCTATTGACTATGGTGTATGCTGCTGCTCGGCGCTGCACTTGCCGAGCCAAGATCTCATCTGTTGGCAATTCTTTGCTCACTAGAAACTTGAGGATAGGCTGTGCCCATGAAGGTGCTGCTATCTCTTCAACTGCTACAGCAGCGACTTGGACAAGGGTGGCTGGGCTGGGAGGCGACAGGTTGGAGTCTGCGGCCGTTTGCTGAATTGACGGAATCTCTGGGCCAACTGGGGCAGCTCCCGGGCCGACTGGCGCAGTCCCCGGGCCGACTGGCGTAGTCCCCGGGCTGGGCTCTGAAGTCCTCGAGCCGGTTTCAACTGTGGTTTTCTTGAGGTCGCCTGCTGGGGCTTTGGAGTCGGATCCAACTATTTCTGGCGGAGCCGGCACAAAGATGGAGTTTGACTCTGGTGAGGGCTTGATAGACGGCTTGAGGAGGCGCTGAAGGGCGATGCCGGAAGGTATTGCTTGGCGAGTGGAGCCAACTCGTGCCAAGGCATCTGCTTGATCGTTGTCATTTCTTGGCACGTGAAGGAATTAGCACCCCTCGAAATATCCGCTGAGTTGCTGCACCAGGAAGCGGTAGCTCGTCATGTTTGCGTCTTTGGCGTCCCAGTCGCCGGATGATTGCTGAACCACCAAGTCGGAGTTGCCATAGCACAGGATCCGGCGAATGCCGAGTTCTTTGGCAAGCCGGAGCCCATGAATGAGCGCCTCATATTCGGCGACGTTGTTGGAGGCGGCGAAGTGGATTTGCAGCACGTATTTGAGCTTGTCGCCCTTAGGGGAGGTGAGGACGACGCAGGCTCCAAGGCCGGTGCGCATCTTGGAGCCGTCGAAATGCATCCGCCAATGAGTGGAGTCAAGCG
Organism: Triticum timopheevii; assembly: GCA_963921465.1. Lineage (NCBI taxonomy): Eukaryota > Viridiplantae > Streptophyta > Magnoliopsida > Poales > Poaceae > Triticum > Triticum timopheevii. The sequence goes on along the minus strand of OY997266.1, from coordinate 235,655,722 downwards.
CTGGTGGCAGGTACTAGGTCTCGGCCCAATCGACGAGGAAGTCGGCCAGCACCTGCGACTTGATGGCGGTGCGGGGCTGGTAGTAGATGGTGTAAGGGGCTAGATCTATAGCACATTTGGCCACTCGGCCGGAGGCGTCTCGGCTTCCAATGATCTCGGCGAGTGGAGCTGTCGGTGTCAAAACTGGCGGATCTCGGGTAGGGGGTCCCGAACTGCGCGTCTAGGCGGATGGTAACAGGAGACAAGGGACACGATGTTTTTTACCCAGGTTCGGGCCCTCTCGATGGAGGTAAAACCCTACTCCTGCTTGATTGATATTGATGATATGGGTAGTACAAGAGTAGATCTAGCACGAGAGCAAGGAGGCTAAACCCTAGAAGCTAGCCTATGGTATGATTGTTGTAATGTATGTTGTCCTACGGACTAAAGCCCTCCGGTTTATATAGATACCGGAGAGGGCTAGGGTTACACAGAGTCAGTTACAATGGTAGGAGATCTACGTATCCGTATTGCCAAGCTTGCCTTCCACGCCAAGTAAAGTACCATCCGGACACGAGCCGGAGTCTTCAATCTTGTATCTTCGTAGTCTTGGAGTCCGGCGGATATTGATAGTCCGGCTATCCGGACACCCCCTAGTCCAGGACTCCCTCAGTAGCCCCTGAACCAGTCTTCAATGACGATAAGTCCGGCGTGCATAATGTTCGGCATTGCAAGGCGAGTTCCTCCCTTGAATAATCCAGAGGAGATCATGAACACCAGGATAGTGTCCGGCTCTGCAAAATAAATTCCACATTCCATCGTAGAGAGAATAAATGTACACTTAGCTCAATCTGCTGACGTATTATGCGGCGTGACATCACACCGCCACCAGGCCTTTATTCGAATTATTATACCACCTCAGCATGTTTAGCGAAGCGGTTTCCTTGGCACGTCTTGTCGAAGCAGAGATCGTGTTCCCCTTATTCCGGGATTCTCATCAATACGTGCGTGGGTAACCCAATCGCGCCATTGATTGTGGCGCTTGGGAGATAAGCGAGTTTTACCAGGCTGGAGGGGGACGTATAGTTTTGTCCGCCTATATATAAGGGATAAGCATTCACCTTCTCACCTACGCCTTCTTCCTCCTTTGCTTATCCATCTCCGCGAACTCAAGCTCCAACGCCCGAGCTCGCACATCTCATCTCGACCTTCTCCAAATATGTCCGGAGCGGGAGGTAAATAGTTAGCCTCCACCGTCAAGGAGGAGGACATCACCATGCTGCGCAGCGCCGGATACCTTTCCGGCGATATCGCGCATCGGCTGCCCGACGAGGGGCAGCTCATCCCTACCCCCAGGCCTCATGAGAGGGTCGTCTTTCTCCCCCACTTCCTCCGCGGACTGGGCTTTCCGCTCCATCCATTTGTCCGGGGGCTCATGTTTTACTACGGCCTGGATTTCCACGATCTGGCGCCGAACTTTATCCTCAACATCTCAGCGTTTATCGTCGTGTGCGAGGCTTTCCTCTGCATCCGGCCCCACTTCGGCCTGTGGCTCAAGACCTTCAACGTCAAGCCAAAGGTTGTAAAGGGTACGCAAGCGGAATGCGGAGGCGCCATGTTGGGCAAATTGCCCAACGTCCCTTGGCTAGAAGGGACCTTCGTGGACTCCGTCAAGGGGTGGCAATCGGGGTGGTTCTACATCACCGAGCCGCGCAAATCCACATGGGCGGTGGCCCCCGAGTTTAGATCTGGCATCCCCACGCAGCTCACCTCCTGGAAACAGAAGGGCTTGCAGTGGGGGAATCCGGTGGAGGTGACGGGACTCCGAGCATGTATCAAGAAGATGGTGAGCAATAAGCTCAGGCTCGTCGACGTGGTCCAAGTCATGCTCGTCCGGCGGATCCTCCCATACGGAACAGCACCAGGCGCTAAGCGGGCTCTTCGATACAACATACGAAGGCGCCTGGAGGGTGCTGTTCAAGGGCGCCGAAGCCCCCGCGTCCGCGACCAAAGACCGCGGATTCAGCTCGCAGAATCCAACCGACGAGGCAAGTGATTCAACCCTATTACGGGAAACTTGTGATAATTAGATTGACTCTAATGAGGCTTCATTCTGCCTCTTCCTTTGACAGGAATGGATGGAGAAGGCCAAGCTGCTTATCAGCCCGTCTCCCATGCCAGAAGACCCAGCGAACGCCCGCTTAACAGGGCTGCTGGTTCCGGCACCGCACGTGGTGCCGGAGAAGAAGGCCAAGAAGGTGGCCGCGGGGACTCGAAAGAGTTCCCGCAATCAGGCGTCTGACGACGATGAGGACTCCTCTTCCGAAGACGAGGAGGAGGAGTACTCTCTCCCGGAGGAGGGAGAGAAGAAAAGGAAGGCTTCCCCAATCGGGGGGGCCGAAGGGTCCAAGAGGGGGAGAACTATCCCCCCGGATAGTTTCGCCAACATCAGCGTTGGTGAGGATGAGCGGCCTCCAAGGGCCAGGCGTCCAGCAAGATCGTAAGTATCCGGATCCTTGATGTGTAATTTCTTTTATGTCACGTAGTATCCTTCTAACGCCGCATTCTGCCTGCAGTCCGGCCAATGATGATCTCCCCAACTCATCGAGCGGGTCATTGGCCTCGTCGGATGTAAATTCCATCCCGACTGCCTCCACCCCACGCGCCGACGAGGACGCCGAAGTGGGATCCCAAAAAGGGACCCATCAGGAGGAGGCTCTGGAGGCGCCGTCAGGCAGCCGCCCGGACTTCGTGCCCGACTCTACATCGGAACCCGCAGTGGTTCCAGAGTCCGGCAAGCGGCCCCTTCAAAAGAAGGGCAGGACCGTGACGCCGGCGGCCTCCGTCCAACCGGAGGCGCCGGATAACCTGCTGGAGGCGCTTAAAGGCGCTTCCATCGAGGAAGAACACCGCACTCTCATGAGTGTGGTGATTGAGAAGGTTCAGCTCACTAAAAGCGGGCTGACCGAAGCGTGCAGCAGCCTTTTAACAGGCTTTGAGGTAAAAAAGTTAAAATAATGTAATATAATACTGCATAGACAGTAGCCCCTGATTTCTTAGTTCGGTGTTCGGAAAGAAAAGCCGGACTAAGGATCTATAACAAGATATACGCAGGGTTGCCTAAAATATGTCAATATGGGTTTGCAGGCTGCAAAGCTGACCTCTGCCGCATTAACGGTGGAGGTTGACGTGCTGAAGAAAGAACTCGAGCGGTCCGAGCAAGAGCTCGGCCACGCAAAGAAGCAGCTCGAGGAAAAAGAAGGTGAGTAACACCTCTTTGAATAAGTACCTTACAGAAAAGGATTTTGGTTGCAAATAAAATTAACAAGGATAATATGTGTATTGCAGGGGCCACTAACGAGGTGGCAGCCCTGAAGGATGCTGTGTCCGTGGCCGAACGCAATGCGGCCGCGGAACGTGCTGAGCGAGAAAAGCAAGAGGCACGTGTGGTGGAAGTTCGGCAAGAGCTCCAGTTTCTCATGGAAAAACATGAGAGTTTGGAGCGTGACTCCAAGACTTGAGAGTCCGAGCTTGCTTCGGCTCTCGAAAGTGTCGAGTCCGCCAAGGCCGAGGCCCATAAGGCCCTTCAGGAGGTTGAGGACACAAAGAAAATAGCGGCGGGTAAGGCGTTTTTCATGCAAAGCAGGCATGTTAATGTGAACTACCTGATACTTACCCGAATTCGGAGCTCTCCAGGGGCGTTTGCAGATGTGCCGCGTAGTGCGGCTGATGCCGCCGCATTCTATCGTGGCGAGGAGGGGAGCTCGACGGAGAAGGTCTTCTGGTCTCAGTATGCTGAGGCCGGCCATCCGGTGCCCCCAAGTGACCAGCTGAAGCAGCTGGTCGAACTCCACAAGGTAGCTGAGGAGGCCATGAAGGGCCTCATAGTCCGGCTGTGGCCTGGACAGGCCATGCTTGGTAGCTACTTTGGCCTCGTACGGCGACTGATGGATGCATGCCCTAGACTGGATGTAGTCAAGCGCTCCGCTTGTATCGAAGGTGCTCGTCGGGCCCTTGCCCGCATAAAGGTGCAATGGGGCAAATTGGATGCGGAGAAGCTTCTCACGGATCCACCGCCGCTGGGCAAGGAGTATCGCACGCCGGAGAAGTATTATAAAATTGTCCTGAAGGGAGCCTGCAATATTGTAGATGAGTGCTCCCGAAATGTAATCTTTGAGTGAACTCGCTGTTTATTTATCCTGTGCGCTGAAAACTTCATTCATATGCACCATGAGCAACGCTTGTTTAATTTAAAATATTACCTTCTGTGCGGCCGTTTATAAAATCTGAGAGATGGCAATTCATTAGCTTCAGCCCCCAAGCCACAAGTGCTGGGGTGTTCGGTGATAAACTTGAGCACTCTTGTTCCCATTTTTGGGTCCATCTAGGGAGGCGCTCAACACGACGAACAAGGCACCGGACTTATAATGCTTGAACACTCTCACTTAGCCATAGAATTCTATAATTTTAAATTTCGGCGAAGCCCCTGGTATTCGGAAGACCGAATCCGGGGCGCTATCCATGCCTTCATCGGACATCATCCAGAACTTCGCTCGAAGCGGCGTGAGTCTTTAAGGACCCGAAAAAACCTCTCGAACAGCGACCAGTCTCTCGCCTTATCATGCCGGTCAGTTTTAGCTTTCTCCACTGAGGCGTTAACCCGGCTCAACCGGGGCGCAATCGCAGTGGTTCTCCCAGTGCTACCTTAGCCGACAGAACGGAAACGTAAGGTGCCAAACATGGGAGCCGGGCAAACCCAACTATTGACCCAAGACATGATTCGGAGCCGATTCATATAATGCTATAAGTTCGGGGTGCCGCACTTGTGAAAGTGTTCGGACTTTATCACACCATAAAGTGGGGAACATAAGCCCCTGGTGTATTATGCCGTACCAAAATATACGGGTGCCGGATGTCATATAATGAGCATATATATATAATATAATGCAATTGCGATCATAAAGGTGCTGCATTATTAATGAAAGAAAAGTCTGCTAGTAGAGCGGACTGATACAAATAGTGCGGTAAGCAAGGTATTTGGACTAAATAAACATGTCCCCCTCCAGGGATGAAGCTGCGGACTTGGTGTATATAATTGAATTTAATGCTCGTAATTGAGACCACCTGAGTGTTCGACGCGGCCTTCTTTAGTCCCTGTCTATTGCATCATGAGTTCGGCAGGTTCACCGCCGGACAGGGCTTCTAGTTAACAAAGTCCTATGTACAAAGAAGAAAAATAATAATAAAAAAGAGAGAGGCACATTTGCGAGCCCCTGGTGTGGTCGAGCCGCACTCTGGGTCCATTGTGATCGTGCCCCCTCCCCTGTGCCCATGGTATCTCCAGAGCGTAATGATGTACGCGGAGTGTTATTCTTGCGATCATACGCGGGCGAGGGTTGGGGCCGCATTGCTACGCGTGCTCTGATTGCGCCAGGTGGTCTTGGTTGATATTGCTCCGGGCGCGCTTTGCTATATCCGGCCGTTTAACGGCCGGACTCGAGAATTGCCTTAGAAGGCTGCTCTGTACTTCTGCCGCGAGAGCCGCTATATGTTCCTCCATTCGGAGGGAGCGTTCCGTATTCCCATTGACCGTGATGACTCCACGAGGGCCTGGCATTTTGAGCTTTAGGTATGCATAATGCGGCACCGCGTTGAATTTGGCAAACACAGTTCGTCCGAGTAGAGTGTGATAGCCACTGCGAAACGGGACTATATCGAAGATTAACTCTTCGCTCCGGAAATTATCCGGGGATCCGAAGACCACTTCCAGTGTGACTGAGCCTGTGCAATTGGCTTCCACTCCTGGTATGAAACCTTTAAAGGTTGTCTTTGTAGGTTTAATCCTTGATGGGTCTATGCCCATTTTGCGCACTGTATCCTGATAAAGCAGGTTCAGGCTGCTGCCGCCGTCCATCAGGACTCTCGTGAGGTGGAACCCATCGACGATTGGGTCTAAGACCAATGCGGCGAATCCGCCATGGCGTATGCTGGTCGGATGGTCTCTTCGATCGAAAGTGATCAGATAAGAGGACCATGGGTTGAACTTTGGGGCGACTGGCTCCATCGCATAGACGTCCCTTAGTGCGCGTTTCCTCTCCCTCTTGGGTATGTGGGTCGCGTATATCATATTCACCGTCCGTACTTGTGGGGGAAAACCCTTCTGTCCTTTGTTGTTCGGCGGCCGGGTCTCTTCCTCGTCGTCGCTATTTAGCCCCTTGTCATTGTTTTCGGCAATTAACTTGCCGGCCTGCTTGAACACCCAGCAATCTCTATTGGTGTGGTTAGCTGGCTTTTCAGGGGTGCCATGTATCTGGCATGAGCGGTCGAGTATTCGGTCTAGATTGGACGGACCCAGAATGGTTCTTTTAAATGGCTTCTTCCGTTGACCGGGTTTAGAGCCTCGGAATCCGGCATTGACTGCCGTATCCTCCTTATCGTCGCCGTTAATTCGGCGCTTGTTTTTGTTTCGACGTGACCTGCCATTGTTGTCCTTAGTATCCGGACTGCCATAATTTTTACGGAGATTGTTGCTGCGGGCTAGCCAGCTGTCCTCTCCCGCACATAAGCGGGTCATTAACGATGTGAGGGCTGCCATGGATTTCGGCTTTTCCTGCCCCAGGTGCCGGGCTAGCCATTCGTCCCGGATGTTATGTTTGAAGGCTGCAAGGGCCTCTGCGTCCGGACAATCGGCGATTTGACTTTTGTTCGTCAAGAACTGTGTCCAGAATTGTCTGGCCGATTCGTCTGGTTGCTGAATGATGTGGCTTAGGTCATCGGCGTCTGGTGGTCGCACATATGTGCCTTGGAAGTTATCAAGGAATGCGGCCTCCAGGTCCTTCCAACACCCAATTGACTCTGCGGGCAAGCTGTTAAGCCAATGCCGAGCTGGTCCTCTAAGCTTGAGTAGGAGGTACTTTATGGCATGGAGATCGTCGCCGCGGGCCATATGGATGTGGAGAAGATAGTCTTCGATCCACACCGCGGGGTCTGTTGTGCCATCGTAAGATTCGATGTTTACGGGTTTAAACCCTTCGGGGATCTGATGATCCATTACTTCGTCAGTGAAGCATAACGGGTGTGCGGCGCCCCTGTATTGAGCAATATCGCGACGCAGCTCGAGAGAGCGCTGTCTGCTGTGTTCGGCCCGGCCGGGGTTATTGTGTTCGGCACGATGGTATTCATCGTGGGTCGTAGGGCGCCCCCATGATCCATAGATGGATCTGGATTGTCTTGCTTTCTCCTCCAGTATGTCTCGCAAGTCTGGCACGTTCCCTCTTGGCTTCGTACTTTTGAAGCGATGCCGGGGTATGGTCTTGGCTGGGGGCCTGGATGCCTCTCTGTCACGACCACGGGGTGGTCGGTCAGCCATATCGTGCGCTGGTGATGGATGTATGTATGCTTCCTCCTCTAATCGGGGGAGCAGCTTGCGTTTTGGGTAACTTTTGGAGGGACGTTCGAGTTTATACTCTTCGGCCGCGAGGACTTCGGTCCATCGATCGGCCAGCAGGTCCTGATCAGCTTGAAGCTGTTGCTGCTTTTTCTTTAGGCTGTTTGCTGTGGCGATAAGCCTGCGCTTGAAGCGCTCTTGTTCGACGGGATCCTCGGGTGCGACGAATTCGTCATCGTTGAGGCTTGCTTCGTCTTCGGAGGGAGGCATGTAATTATGATCCTCAACCTCTTCATCTGCCGCCCTCTCATGAGGGCTTGCTTCTGCATCCTCCTGCGCTGAGTCTTGCTGGAGGGGATTGTCTTTGGCACTCTCTGGAGTATTATTATCTCCTGTGCCGGAATCTTCATTCTTGCTGTGGTGAGATTTAGAGCAGCGCCGCTGACGCCGGCGCTTGGGCTCTTTCTTTAAGGGATCTGCTTCCGCTGTTTCTTCGCCGTCCCCATCTTTTGGGGTATCCACCATGTATACATCATATGACAAGGTGGCCTTCCAGTGACCTGTGGGCGCTGGTTCGTCTCCGGCATCGTCGTCCATAGCGTCGATGTCTTCGGAGTCATAGTCTAGCATGTCGGTTAGATCGTCGACAGTGGCTACAAAGTGGGTGGTGGGTGGGCTCTGAATTTCTTCGTCGACCGCATCCCAACCATCCTGGCCATAATCCGGCCAGGACTCTCCTGATAACGAGAGATGCTTTAGTGAATTTAAGATATCGCCAAAAGGCGAGCATTGGAAGATGTCCGCGGCGGCGAATTCCATAACCGGCGCCCAATCTGGATCAATTGGTAGGGGCGCGGGAGGTTCGGAGTCCGGCGAGGAGTCCGGCACCTCGGAATCACGAGTTTTGCAGGGGACAGGATTAGTGTTTGGCTCCATCGCCGTGGATGTTGAAGCCCCCAGGGCGACGTCTGTCCACCGACCCTCGATCTGGGTGATCGACTCCGGGCTAATAGCTGAAGCGGATCCGTGTGCGGCCACCAAGGCACTGTTTGGCGGCAGAGCTAGATCATGCCCATCGTCACAGTGCGGCGCGCTTGGCTGTGGCTCGAGTCCGTCCAGGATCAAGTCTCCTCGGACATCGGCCGTGAAGTTTAAGCTTCCAGATCTGACCTGACGGCCAGGGGCGTAGCTTTCGATCTGCTCCAAATGGCCAAGTGAATTGGCCCGCAGGGCGAAGCCGCCGAATATGAAGATCTGTCCGGGGAGAAAAGTCTCACCCTGGGTAGTGTTGCAGGTTGAAGATGCCATCAAGCCTATCGGTGACGACACAGAGGAACTCTCAATGAAAGCACCAATGTCGGTGTCAAAACCGGCGGATCTCGGGTAGGGGGTCCCGAACTGCGCGTCTAGGCGGATGGTAACAGGAGACAAGGGACACGATGTTTTTTACCCAGGTTCGGGCCCTCTCGATGGAGGTAAAACCCTACTCCTGCTTGATTGATATTGATGATATGGGTAGTACAAGAGTAGATCTACCACGAGATCAAGGAGGCTAAACCCTAGAAGCTAGCCTATGGTATGATTGTTGTAATGTATGTTGTCCTACGGACTAAAGCCCTCCGGTTTATATAGATACGGGAGAGGGCTAGGGTTACACCGAGTCGGTTACAATGGTAGGAGATCTATGTATCCGTATTGCCAAGCTTGCCTTCCACGCCAAGTAAAGTACCATCCGGACACGAGCCGGAGTCTTCAATCTTGTATCTTCGTAGTCTCGGAGTCCAGCGGATATTGATAGTCCGGCTATCCGGACACCCCCTAGTCCAGGACTCCCTCAGGAACGGTGCAAACCACAGTGATTTGATGCTCTTGAAAATAGGGCTTCAGCTTCTTGGTGGCAAAATGTACGCCGTAACACATCTTCTGATAGTGAGGGTAGTTTTGCTTGGAGGTCAACAGTACCTCGCTCAGGTAATATACCGGTCTCTGGACAGGGAGCGCCTTGCCTTCCTCCTTGCGTTCGACTACAATGACTGTGCTGACTACTCGGCTGGTCGCGACGATGTACAAGAGCATGGGCTCTTTGGGAGTCGGAGCCGCCAACACGGGGGGAGTAGTCAACATCTTCTTCAGTTGGAGAAATGCCTCATCTGCCTTGTGGTTCCACTCGAAAAAGGTGGTCTTCTTCATCAGTTGATACAAGGGCAGAGCTTTCTCGCCCAGCCGACTGATAAATCGGCTGATGGACGCCAAGCAGCCGGTGAACTTCTGCACATCCAACAGTCGGCTGGGTACCTCCATTCTCTCAATGGCCTTGATCTTTACGGGGTTGCACTCTATGCCGCGTTCGGAGACCAGGAAGCCAAGGAGCTGGCCGGCTGGTACTTCGAAAACGCACTTCTCGGGGTTGAGCTTGATCCAGAATCGGCGCAGATTTTCAAAGGTCTCTTTGAGGTCTTCAAGCAGCGTCCCACGCTTTTCCGTCTTCACCACCACATCATCCACATAGACGTGGGCGTTCCTGCCGAGTTTCTTGAGGAGGCATTTCTGCATGCAACGCTGAAAGGTGGCGCCGGCATTCCTCAAGCCGAACGTAATTGTCAGGTAACAGAAGGCTCCAAACGGCGTGATGAATGCGGTCTTCAGTCTGTCCGCTGGATTCAGCTTGATCTGGTGGTATCCTGAGTATGCGTCTAGGAAACTCAACAGCTCACATCCGGCTGTGGAATCTATCACCTGATCAATCCTTGGCAGAGCAAACGGGTCCTTCGGGCAGGCTTTATTGAGGCTTGTGTAGTCGATGCACATCCGCCACTGCTTGTTTTTCTTCAGTACCAACACCGGGTTTGCCAGCCACTCTGGAAAAAACACTTCCATGATGAAACCAGCTGCCAGGAGCCGGGCTATCTCTTCTCCAACAACTCTTCTTTTCTCTTCTGACAGGCGGCGCAAGGGCTGCCTGACGGGCTTCATATCTGGCCTGACGTGTAGCTTGTGCTCGGCGAATTCCGTCGGTACACCCGGCATGTCCTTGGGGGACCATGCAAAGATGTCCCGATTCTCATGGAGGAAATCGACGAGCTCGCCTTCCTATTTGCTGTCAAGGCCTGTGCCTACGACAGCGTATCTCTCTGGGTGCTCTGGGTCCAAGGGTATCTTCTTGGTTTCTTTGGCCGGCTTGAATGATCCTTCTACCTCCGACTCCTTGGGGTCAGGCGACATCTCTGGCTGCTTTCCGGCCATCGCCACAACTCGGTCAAGGGGCCATTTCTCGGCTGCGATCACCAAGGAATCGGCCAGCCGACTGCTCTCGGCCGCGCAAGCGGACGACTTCTTGTAGTCGCCAGCAATGGTCAGAATCCCCTTGGAACTCGGCATCTTCATTTTAAGGTAGGCGTAGTGTGGAACCGCCATGAACTTGGCCAAGGCAGGCCGGCCAAGCAGAGCGTGGTACGGGCTCTCCAAGTCCACCACCTCGAACTAGACCGGCTCTCGGTGGAAGTGATCTTTGTCTCCGAAGAGGACGTCTATCAGGATCTTGCCGATCGGTGAACAGGAGAGGCCGGGTACAATTCCATGGAACACGGTGCGGCTGCTCTGCAGCTGCCTTCGCCTGATTCCTAGCTTCTCCATGGTGTCTTTGTACAGGATGTTTATGCTGCTGCCCCCATCTATCAGGACCCGTGAAAAACGGGCGGCCCGCCTATCAGTAGCCAAGGTCGCACCTAAGACCAGGGCATAGGAGCCTGGACTCGGCATCACCTCTGGGTGATCCGCCCGACTCCAACTGATAGGCCTCTCGGACCAATGCATGAACTCTGGAGCATCCGTTGCTACTGTGTTTACTTCTTGCTGCTATTGGCGCCTGCTGCGCTGGTCATCTGCCACACTGGTGAATACTATGTAGGCTACATGCTCTTCTGGGAACTCGTCTTGTACTGCACCGACTGGCCGAGCCGCCAGCTGCTGGGGCGGCGGCGGAGACGGCGGCCCTGCAGGCGGCGGAGGAGTGAGGCCGTCCCCCTTGGTGATTCTGGCGAGCCAGTGGCACTTTCTGGTGATGTGGTTTGACGGCTTCGCGCCGCTGTGGAACTTGCAAGGACCATCTAAAGTCTGCTCATAGGAGAAAGCCGGCAACCAATTGGACTTGCCGCCTTTCTGCCGCTTGGCCGGAGGCTGCCCCTCCGGCTGCTGATCTTCTACTGCTGCGACCTGCCGACTGTTGGAAGTCGGCTGGGGGGCCTTGCGTTTGTTGTCGTTTTGTTGCCGTCGCCGACTGGCGTCTCCAGCCGGAGTTCTGGGAGCCTGGGGAGTCACTTTGCCAGCCGCGTTGACTTAAATCTCCGTCTTCATAGAAGAGTTGGCCGTGGCGTACTTATCTAATATGACTAGCAGCTCGTCAAGGGTTTCTGGCTCGTCGCAGAGGAGCTTGTGCTTGAGGAGGGTGCCCTCTCGGCACCCGGCAGTGAAGTACTCGATAGCCTGCACCTCGTGCACGCCCTCGCAGGAGTTTCGAAGTTCGCCCCAGCATGTGAGGTAGTCACGCGTTGATTCTTCAGGGCCTTGCACGCACAAGGAGAGCTGGCGTGGCTTGGGAGGTCGCTTGTACGTGCTGGTGAAGTTGCGGATGAAGGCTTCGGTGAAATCGACCTAGCTATTGATGCTGCGGGGCTTCAGGCTGTTCAACCACGTCCGGGCCGTGCCCTGGAGCATGAGAGGAACATACTTCACGGCAACTCGCTTGTTGCCGTTGGCTATGCTGACGGCTGTGGAGTAGTCTATCAGCCAGTCTTCCGGCTTTACGGAGCCGGTGTACTTGGGCGTGTCTCGGGGGAGCGTGAACCCTTTGGGGAAGGGCTCGTCTCTGATGCGGGGCCCGAAGCAAGGCGGACCCACCTCATCTTCTTCTTCCAGCGCCAGGGATCGATGGAGTCGGTCGATCCGATGGCGGGCGTCATTCTCTCCGCCTCCCTCTCGGCGGCCAAGGCAACCTCCGAGAGTCGGATGCTCAACAGGTGGCGGAGAAACTCGCTGTTCTCTTTTGGGCGGGGGAGGCAGATAATCGTCCCGCCGTTCTACTGCTCTTGGGCGGCCGTCTTGGTCGTGCTCGATGGTGATATGAGTCCGACTGTGACTGACAGCCGGCTCCTTCTCTTTCCATCCGCGGACTCCGCCAGTCGGCGTCCGGGAGGTCGCGCCTTGATCCCGGCGGGGAGGTAAGTCGTCGTTTGGCTGCTGCAGCGCATCTGCGTGGCCGCCGGCCGCGTTTTGCGCAGCAACCGCATCAAGGAGCTGCTGGACTCGCTCCGTCATCACACGGCGCTCTTCGCCCTCAAAGTTCTTCAGCTCGTCAGTCGCCGCTTGGGCGGCGCGGATATTCTCCGCTGGGGTGGTGTAAACAGGGCGTTTCGCCCCGAGTAAGTCGGCGATGGCCGCGCCGCGCTGTCGGACCGCACCTAGACGGCTTGGCCCAGTCGGAGCCGGCGAGCCGCCTACGGCGTGAACCATGTCGCGCTGGTATGCCTCTGACAAGCGCCTCATGCTTTCCAACTTCTTGGCGCCTTCGACGATCTGAAGGCGGCGTGCCTCCAGTGTCTCGGCGTCCGCGTCCTCTGGAATGGGCGCGGTCAGTTCTTGCAGGGCCGCGGCTAGCGGGTCCTGGGCTTCTTCACCGGAGTGCTCGCCGTGGCTGATGACGAGCACCTCCGTGACGTCGCTTCCGCCACTCTCCTCGTACGGAAGCGGCTCGTCGTAGACCACCACGTTGGTGGGGAAGATGTCAAGCAATATGGCGTCGTAGTCGACCAGCATCGGGTCGGAGGAGCCTACGGACTCCAAATCTACGGCAGGCTCGCTGGCGACATGGAGTTGGTCGAGGAGGCCCGCGAGAAGATTCTCGGGGGCATCGGTGCCTGCGCCGGATGCAGGCTCGTCGGAGAGGCGCATCTCGCCGATAAGTTCGGCGAGGCCGCTCGCGGCGCAGGCGGCTTCGGCGCCGCGCAGCGTGTCGATGCAGACTCCATCTGGCGAGCCTGGCTGGCTGCACTCTCTAGGGAGAAAAATGGTTCCCGTCCAGAACAGATCTCCGGACGACGGTGCACCTCGCCCCACGGTGGGCGCCAAATGTCGGGGGTTGGGTGCGACATATGCCAAAGGATGGCTTATCATGGTGGGGGCGAGTAGAACATCGCCGGTGCCTGGAAACGGGATGAGGCGCAGACATGCACGCCGGCGAATCTTACCCAGCTTCGGGGCTCTCCGGGGAGATAACACCCCTGCTGCTGCTCTGCGGGGTCTCCGCATGGTCACTATGGCAAAGTGGCTACAATGGCGCTCCTAGGGCTGTTTCGGGAGGCAGGAGGGAGCTAAGCTGGCTCTCTCCTCCCTGGTCTATGTGTCTAACTCTATCAAAGGCCGAACCCTTTGCATGGGTGTCCCGGGGGGTTTATATAGGCCTACCCCCCGGGGGTACAATAGTAATCTGACTGGGTGTGGCCCCCAGCCGTCTGTCTCTCATGCCGCCGTCCTTCCCGCCGGCTTCTGGGGCCCGCTGACTGGTGGGTCCGGCGGATAGGCCGAACACTGTGCGGCGCTCCTGATGACGCAGGCTTGGTCATGGGGTCGTGGCAACAGTGCCGCCGTCTGTCAGGAGATCACTGTCGCCACTCCCCATCCAATCTGGTTTATAGCTTGTGGGGCCCTGGCGGGGAGACGGCCGACTCCGTGGAGGCCGACTCCCATAGGGCCGACTTCTGGCGCTCTGGCCGTCTTTGATCCATCCACTGACAGGTGGCCCTGCGATCTCTGGGCCGTACAGGCCGGCGTCGTGGGCACAGTGCATCACGCACTGTGGCTGAGGTCAGGGGAGGCATGGCAACAGTGAAGCGCCTCGCTGGGGATCTCCCAGCGATACGGCTCACTGTAGCCGTGCCAACCCCTCGTAGGCAGGAAGGGACGCCCACGTCGGGGCCGTGCGCTGCATCGGTCTTCGTGAAATGTCGTGGGCCGACTCCCATAGTCGGCACTCCTGGAGGTCGCAAGCCGGGAGTCGGCTTGCTTTAAAGTCGTCGTCTGGGACTCGGCCTCTCAGGGGATCGCCAGCTGGTACTCGGCCTCTCTGAAGGCCGCCAGCTGGGACTCGGCCTCTCTGGAGGTCGCCTGCTGGGACTCGGCCAGAGGGGCATGGCCTGCCCCGATGTCTTGAAAGATCCTGGGTCCCGGGTCAGCCTACCCGTGGCCCATTACTCCGACATACATGTCATTTGAACATAACGTTTTTCGAGCACTGCGACTCTATTAAACGAGCGCCCTGCAGGACTTCCTCAAAATAGTGCTCGGCGGGTAATCGGCTTCTGTCCGAATCCCGGGATCCAACGCCGGTGGCCTCCATCTCTGCCCAGTATGTTTTGACATGGGCGAGAGCCATCCGCGCACCCTCTATGCATGCCGACCGCTTCATCGCCTTGACCTGCGGCACCGCATCAAGGAACTGTTGCACTAAGCCTGTCGGAGTAACGGGCCACGGGTAGGCTAACCCGAGTCCTAGAACCTTTCAAGACATTGGGGCAGGCTGCACCTTGCGTCCCCAGAGGCGACTCCAAGATGAGCCGAGTCCCTAGAGGCGACTCCAAGATGAGCCGAGTCCCCAGAGGCGACTCCAAGATAAGCCGAGTCCCCAGAGGCAACTTCCAGTTAAACCGAGTCCCAGTGGCGACTCCCATTCAAGCCGAGTCCAAGAAGCGACTCCAAGGAAGCCGACTATGGGGAGTCGGCCCACGACTCCAACCACCTCGATAATTAAAGGCAGGCATGGCCACAGTGCGCCATACGCACGGAGATCTCCGCCCGGCGCGGCACTGTTGCCATGCCAGCCCTGACATCAGCCCTTGGGGCGGGGCCCTGTACCCACGACGACCTGTCTGTACGGCCCGGAGACGGCGGGGCCGACGAGTCAGCGGGAGTACTGAAGATGGTGAGAGCGCCACGAGTCGGACCCGTTGGGAGTCGGCCCCCAGGAGTCGGCCGGCCCCTCCCACGGGCCCCCGCACGCCATTAACCAGATGCGACGGGGGAATGGCAACAGTGATCGCCCGCCAGGCGGCGGCACTGTTGCCATGACCCCATGACCAAGCCCGCTTCATTAGAAGCACGACCACAGTAATCTGAAGCTGGCAAGACCCGCCCGCGGCGGACGCGGGCTGACGCCCTCGTACCAGGCCAGTCGGCGGGCCCCAGGAGTCGGCGGAGAAGACGGCGCCTGAGTGACAGATGGCTGGGACCCACACCCAGCTGGTTTTACCATTGTAACCCTGGGGGATAGGCCTATATAAACCCCTAGGGCACCCATGCAAAGGTTTCGAATCCATTAGCACTAGACAGACCATATAGGAAGGGGAGAGCTAGCCTTGCCTTCTCCTACCTCCAGAAACAGCTTTAGGAGCAAGCTTGTATTCACTTTGCCATAGTGATCATGCGGAGACCCCGCAGAGCAGCAGTAGGGGTGTTATCTCCTCGGAGAGCCCTGAAGCTGGGTAAGATCCGCCGGCGTGCATGTCTTCGCCTCATCCCGCTTCTAGGCACCGGCGACGTTCTACTCGCCCCCACCATGATAAGCCATCCTTTGGCATATGTCGCACCCAACCCCCGACCTTTGGCGCCCACCGTGGGGCCTGGTGCACCGTCATCAGGAGATCTGTTCTAGACGGGAACCCTCTTCCTCCCTGGCGAGCGCAGCCAGCCAGGCTCGCCACACGGAGTCTGCATCGACGCGCTCCGCGGCGCTGAGGCCGCCTGCGCAGCGAGCTGCCTCGCCGAACTTGTCAGCGAGGTTCGCCTCTCCGACGAGCCTGCATCCGACGCAGGCACGGGTGGCCCCGAGAGCCTCCTCGCGGGCCTCCTATACCAACTCCACGTCACCGGCGAGCCTGCCGTGGACTTGGAGTCCGTAGGCTCCACCGACCCGATGCTGGTCGACTCCGACGCCGTGTCGCTTGACACTTTCCCCACCAACGTGGTGGTCTACGATGAGCCGCTCCCTCACGAGGAGAGCGGCGGAAGCGCCGTCACGAAGGTGCTCGTCATCAGTCACGATGAGCGTTCTGGTGAGGGAGCTCAAGACCCGCTCGACGCGGCTCTGCAAGACCTGATTGCGCCTATTCCAGAAGACGCAGATGCCGAGACACTAGAGACACGCCGCCTTCAAATCATCGAAGGCGCCAAGAACCTGGCAAGCATAAGGCGCTTGTTAGCAGCCTACCAGCGCGAGATGGATCGTGCCGTGGGTGGCTCGCCGGCTCCGACTGGGCCTAGCCGCCTAGGCGCGGTCCGACAGCGCGGCGCGACCATCGCCAACCTGTTTGGGGCCAATCGCCCCGTATACGCCACCCATGCGGAGAACATCCGCGCCGCCCAAGCGGCGACTGACGAGCTGAAGAACTTCAAAGGCGAAGAGCGCCGCATGATGACGGAGCGAGTCCAGCAGCTTCTCGACGCGGTTGCTGCGCAGAAGTCGGCCGGCGGCCGCACGGAGGCGCCGCAGCAACCAAACGACAACTTGCCTCCCCGCCGAGATCAAGGCGTGACGTCCCGGACGCCAACTGGCGGAGTCCGCGGAAGGAAAGACAAAGAGCCGGCTGTCAGTCACAGTCGGACTCGCATCACCATCGAGCGCGACCAAGACGGCTGTCCGAGAGCAGTGGAACGGCAGGGCGACTATCTACCTTCCCCACCGAGAAGAGAACGGCGAGTTTCCCCACCGCCTGTTGAGCATCCGACTCTTGGCGGCCGCCTTGGCCGCCGAGAGGGAGTCGGAGAGAATGACGCCCGCCACCGGATCGACCCACTCCATCGATCCCTGGTGCTGGAAGAAGAAGATGAGTTGGGTCCGCCCTGCTTTGGACCCCGCATCCGAGACGAGCCTTTTCCCAAAGGGTTTACGCTCCCTCGAGACACACCCAAGTACACCGGCTCCGTGAAGCCGGAAGACTGGCTAGTTGATTAATCCACGGCCGTCAACATAGCGAACGGCAATAAACGAGTTGCTGTGAAGTATGTTCCACTCATGCTCCAGGGCACGGCCCAGACATGGTTGAACAGTCTGAAACCCCGCAGCCTCAACAGCTGGGTCGACTTCACCGAAGCCTTCATCCGCAACTTCACGAGCACGTACAAGCGACCTCCCAAGCCGCGCCAGCTTTCCTTGTGCGTGCAAGGCCGTGACGAGTCAACACGCGACTACCTCACGCGCTGCGAAGAGCTTCGGAACTCCTGCGAGGGCATGCACGAGGTGCAGGCTATCAAGTACTTCACCGCCGGGTGCCGAGAAGGCACCCTACTCAAGCACAAGCTCCTCTGCGACAAGCCGGAAACCCACGACGAACTGCTGGTCATAGAAGACAAGTACGCCACAGCTGACTCCTCCATGAAGACAGAAATTCAAGTTAATGCGGCTGGCAAAGTGGCCCCTCATGCTCCCAGAACTCTGGCTAGGGACACCAGTCGGCGATAACAACAGAACAACAACAAACACAAGGCCCAACAGCCGACTTCCAGCAGTCGGCAGGTTGCAACAGTCGAAGATCAACAGCCGAAGGGGCAGCCTCCGGCCAAGCGACAGAAAGGCGGCAAGTCCAACTGGTTGCCGGCTTTCTCTTATGAGCAGACTCTGGATGGTCCCTGCAAGTTCCATAGCGGAGCGAAGCCGTCAAACCACACCACCCAAAAGTGCCACTGGCTTACCAGAATCGCCAAGGGAGACGGCCTCCTTCCTCCCCCGCCTGCTGGGCCGCCGCCTCCACCGCCGCCCCAGCAGCCGGCTGCTCGGCCAGTCGGCACAGTAAAAGACGAGTACCCAGAAGAGCATGGAGCCTATGTGGTGTTCACCAGTGTGGCTGATGATCGACGCAGCAGACGGCTGCAGCAGAAAGAAGTTAACGCTGTGGCATCAAATACTCCAGAGTTCATGCATTGGTCCGAGAAGCCTATCAGTTGGAGCAGAGCAGATCGCCCAGAGGTGATGCCGAATCCAGGCTCCTATGCCCTGGTCCTGGGAGCCACCTTGGCCACTGATAGGTGGGCCGCCCGCTTTTCGAGAGTACTGATAGACGGAGGCAGTAGCATCAACATCCTATACAAGGACACTATGGAGAAGTTTGGAATTAAGCAAAGACAGCTGCAGAGTAGCCGGACTGTGTTCCACGGCATCGTACCTGGCCTTTCATGCTCACCAATCGGCAAGATCCTGATAGACGTCCTCTTCGGAGACAAAGATCATTTCCGCCGAGAGCCAGTCTGATTTGAAGTGGTGGACCTCGAAAGCCCATACCATGTGTTGCTTGGCCGACCTGCTTTGGCCAAGTTCATGGCGGTTCCCCACTACGCCTACCTTAAGATGAAGATGCTGAGTTCCAAGGGGATTCTGACCGTCGCTGGCGACTACAGGAAGTCGTCCGCTTGCGCGGCTGAGAGCAGTCGACTGGCCGAGTCCCTGGTGATAGCAGCTGAGAAGCGGCTCCTTGATCTGGTCGTGGCAATGGCCGGAAAGCAGCCAGAGATGTCGCCTGACCCCAAGGAGTCGGAAGCTGAGGGTTCGTTCAAGCCGGCCAAAGAGACTAAGAAGATACCCTTGGACCCGGAGCACCCAAAGAGCTACGCTGTCATGGGTACAAACCTTGACAGTAAATAGGAAGGCAAGCTTGTCGATTTCCTCCGTGAGAATCGAGACATCTTTGCATGGTCCCCTAAAGACATGCCAGGTGTACCGACGGAATTCGCCGAGCATAAGTTACATGTCTGACCTGATGTAAAGCCCGTCAGGCAGCCCTTGCGCTGCCTGTCAGAAGAGAAGAGAAGAGTTGTTGGAGAAGAGAAAGCCCGGCTCCTGACAGCCGGCTTCATTATGGAGGTGTTTTTTCCAGAGTGGTTGGCAAACCCGGTCTTGGTACTGAAGAAAAACAAGCAATGGCGGATGTGCATTGATTACACAAGCCTCAACAAAGCTTGCCCCAAGGACCCCTTTGCTTTGCCAAGAATGATCAGGTGATAGACTCCACAGCCGGATGCGAGCTATTGAGTTCCTTAGACGCATATTCAGGATATCACCAGATACAGCTGAACCCGGCAGATAGACTGAAGACCGCCTTCATCACGCTGTTCGGAGCCTTCTGCTACCTGACCATGACGTTCGGCTTGAGGAATGCCGGCGCCACCTTTCAGCGTTGCATGCAGAAGTGCCTCCTCAAGCAACTCGGCAGAAACGCCCACGTCTACGTGGATGATGTAGTGGTGAAGACGAAGAAGCGTGGGACACTGCTGGATGATCTCAAGGAAACCTTTGAGAACCTGCGCCGATTCCAGATCAAGCTCAACCCTAGGAAGTGCGTTTTCGGAGTACCAGCCGGCCAACTCCTTGGTTTCCTGGTCTCTAAACGCGGCATAGAGTGCAACCCTGTGAAGATCAAGGCCATCGAGAGGATGGAGGTACCCAGCCGACTGTTAGATGTGCAGAAGTTCACCGGCTGCTTGGTGTCCATCAGCCGATTCATCAGTCGGCTGGGCGAGAAGGCTCTCCCTTTGTATCAATTAATGAAGAAGGCCACCTTTTTTGAGTGGAACCACAAGGTGGATGAAGCATTTCTCCAGCTGAAGAAGATGTTGACTACTCCTCCTGTGCTGGCGGCTCTGACTCCTAAAGAGCCCATGCTCCTATACATCGCCGCCACCAGCCGAGTAGTCAGCACAGTCATTGTAGTCGAACGCAAAGAAGAAGGCAAGGCGCTCCCTATCCAGAGACCGGTATATTACCTGAGCGAGGTACTGTCGACCTCCAAGCAGAACTACCCTCACTACCAGAAGATGTGCTACGGTGTGCATTTTGCCGCCAAGAAGCTGAAGCCTTACTTTCAAGAGCATCCGATTACGGTGGTTTGCACAGCCCCGCTAGCCGTGATCATCGGGAGCCGAGATGCTTCCGGCCGAGTAGCCAAATGGGCCATAGAGTTGGCTCCCTACACCATCTACTACCAGCCCCGCACTGCCATCAAGTCGCAAGCATTGGCCGACTTCCTCGTCGACTGGGCCGAGACCCAGTACCTACTGTCAGCGCCCGACTCCACCCATTGGCGGATGCATTTCGACGGCTCCAAGATGCGCACCGGCCTGGCAGCCGGCGTCGTCCTTCACCTCCCCTAAAGGCGACAAGGTCAAGTATGTGCTGCAGATCCGCTTCGCCACCTCCAACAACGTCGCGGAATACGAGGCGCTCATTCACGGGCTCCGGCTTGCCAAAGAACTCAGCATTCGCCGGATCCTGTGTTATGGCGACTCCGATTTGGTGGTCCAGCAGTCATCTGGCGACTGGGACGCCAAAGATGCAAACATGGCGAGCTACCGCTTCTTGGTGTAGCAACTCAGCGGATACTTCGAGGGGTGCGAGTTCCTTCACGTGCCAAGAAACAACAACGACCAAGCAGACGCCTTGGCACGAGTCGGCTCCACCCGCCAAGCAATACCATCCGGCGTCACTCTTCAGCGCCTCCTTAAGCCATCTATCAAGTCTTCACCAGAATCAGACTCCATCTTTGTGCCGGCTCTCCCCGAAGAAGTCGGATCCGACTCAAGAGCCCCAGCAGACGGCCCCAAGAAAATCACAGTCGAAGCCGGCCCGGGGACTTCAGAACCCGGCCCGGGGACTTCAGAACCCGGCCCGGGGACTGCGCCAGTCGGCCTGGGGACTTCATCAATCCAGCAAGCGGCCACAGACTCCAGACCACCGCCTCCCAGCCCAGCCGCCCTTGTCCAAGTCGCAGTGGTGGCGATTGAAGAAATAGCAGCACCCTCTTGGGCGCAGCCCATCCTCAAGTTTCTAGTGAACAGAGAGCTGCCAACTGATGAAATCTTGGCTCGGCAAGTGCAACACCGAGCGGCAGCCTACACCATAATCAACAGAGAGCTGGTCAGGCGCAGTGTCACTAGTGTCTACCAGCGCTGCGTGGAGCCAGAGCAAGGCCAAGCAATTCTCAGAGACATCCACCAAGGCGAGTGCGGCCACCATGCGGCTTCAAGAGCACTCGTCGCCAAAGCCTTTCGGCACGGTTTCTTCTGGCCGACTGCCCTGGCAGAGGCCAAGGAATTAGTCCAAAAATGCAAGGGGTGCCAGAAGTTCCGCTCCAAGCCGCTTCAGCCGGCTTCCGTGCCGAAGACAATCCCCATCGCCTGGCCCTTTGCAGTTTGTGGCCTGGACATGGAGGGACCATTCAAGACAGCCCGAGGACTCCGACTGGACTTAGCGTTCGTTGCCCATCCGCAGTCAAACGGCCAGGTGGAGCGAGCAAACGGCCTCATCTTGTCCGGCATCAAGCCTCGACTGGTCGAACCACACGAGCGTTCGGCCGGCTGTTGGCTTGAGGAGCTGCCAGCCGTCCTCTGTAGTCTGCGCACGACTCCAAACAAGTCAACCGGCTTCACGCCCTTCTTCCTCGTCTACGGTGCCGAAGCCGTCATCCCGACGGACATAGAATTCGACTCTCCTCGAGTCATCATGTACACCGAAGAGGAAGCAGAAGAAGCTCGTCAAGACGGCGTCGACCTGCTGGAAGAGGGCTGGCTGTTGGCACTCAGCCGGTCCAGCATCTACCAGCAGAGTCTACGCCGATACTACAATAGGAAGTTCAGGCCGAGATCTTTCCAAGAGGGCGACCTTGTGCTCCGGCTGATCCAGCGAATAGTCGGCCAGCACAAGTTGTCGGCGCCTTGGGAAGGCCCCTTCATCGTCAGCAAAGTGCTGGGCAACGACTCCTACTAACTAATCGACGCAGAGAAGCCCCGAGCATGCAAGAGGGCGACTCCGGCAAAGAGTCGGAAGGGCTATGGAACGCAAATCTTCTTCGAAGATTTTACAGTTGATGCAGTATGTACCACGCTATCCTTTGTATTAAAGTACCGAGACTTTGGGCCCCCCGAGACGAGCTCGGGGACTGCCCTTTTTGTTATCTGTATGATAAGAATTATGTCTCTGAGTATGCTACTCTATTTTATGCCGCTTGGCACCGGGTTCGACTAGTCGGCCCGGGGACTCGCCGTCTTGTGCTATGAAATGCTTCCTGCAGTCAGACAAATAGTGTGTGGTGCTTAAGCCATCTCCTGTCGGAAGCCGCAGCTCGCAGAGCGACTGTTGGTAGGCAGAGAGTAAGCAAGAACGAGCGCACACACGAAAAATGGCTAAGGACTCCAAGCATAAGCATAGCCCAAGCCGGCTTCCAGCCTCTCTTTGCAGAGCCGAGTCTCGAATAGTCGGCCTGTCGCCTTCTATCCAACTTGTTAAAAAACTCTAAAAAGGCCAAGTACTTGCCTTCCCTAAAGTAGCCAAGCATTTGACATGACGGCAGTCCGCAGAGCGGTTGTTCGTCTGGCAAAGCGGCAACTATGGAAAGGCGGCAAAGGAAAAAGCCGAAAGAGCAACGAGCAAGGAAAGATAGAAGTCGGATAGATATTTACATAACATAGGCCTTTGGCCAAGTTCAAGATACACCCCGCGGGTGGAATTGTGCGAATTGACAAGTTCTTTCAAAGACTACTAAGACAGGAAAAATAAAGGCAAGACGGCAGCCTAAGAAGCGGCAGACGGGTTCGGAGGGTCGGTGGAGACGGCGGCGTCAGGCGCTGGAGCGGCCGGCTGGGCAGTCTCGTCTTGATCATCTCCGGCGGCAGCCAGCCCGGTCAGACGCGGCTCGTTGCTGGAGGCGCGGTCGAGCTGAGGCTGGTCGTCCGCTCCGTCTTCTGGCGCCTCCGTCTCGTCCCCGTCCCCGGCCTCGTCTTCCTCCTCAGTGCTGGAGCCGATCACCTCCGCCGAGTCCTCGTCGTAGTCCGGGTTCATCCCGAACCACTCCAGTGGCACCTCTTCGCCGTTCGCGGCCCGCTCAGGAATGAAGACGCTGGTGTCGGTGTAGTTGGCAATCGCCGCCGCACGCTCGACAAGGGTGCCTTCCACAACCACTAGCTCCTCCTGGGACTCGGACCGGAACGCGGCCAGTCGGTCCAGATCCAGCCCTGGATACCAAGCATTGACGAATTCCAAGGCCCGGCGCGCTCCAGCCCGGGCCGAGGAACCCTTCCAAGCCTCAAGATGGCCTGCCGCGACCTCCAGCCAGTCGGCAGTCCGACTGGAAGGTCACAGAGCCGGCATGCCTGGCCACAGGGCGGAGATCGCTGGGCCCCGGCGTGTTGAAGCCGGCGCAGCAGTTGACGGGCCGGCCGCAGACGGGTCTCAATGCTCAGGAGCTGCTCATCGACGGTCAGGGGGGCGTTGGCGGCGATCTCCTCGCCATTCGCCCTCCGCGCCTCGCGATCAGCCTCAATGGCTCGGGTGACCGCCTACGAGTGGCCAGGGTAGAAGTCTGCCCAAAACAGAAAGAAGCAAAAGAAAGAATCAGCAGTCGGCCTGACTGACAGTCGGCAGCTCGAAGAAAAAGAGCAAAGAAACTCATCGTCGACAATGTCTTCGATCTCGTGGAAGCCGGAAGTCAGCATCGCCTCCTTGTCAGTCCAGGAGGAGCGCTCGCACTAAAACTCGGTCAGGAGAGCAGTCTCTTTCTTCTCCGCCTCGTCCTGAGCCGCCTTAAGCAGCTCCTTCTACTCCGCCAACTACGCGGCCAGCAAGTCGCGCTCTGTGGCGAGCTTGCCGCACTCCTCCTCCTTGGCGTGTAGGGCAGTACTGACCTCGCCCAACCGTTCCGGAAGAACGGCATTGGCCTCTGAAGAACAAAGAGAAAGGACGTTAAGTCGCCAACAAGGAAAGTTGCCAGGAAGATCCGGCCTGACTGCTCAGCAGTCGGCCCGAATCTCGGGGACTACAGCCCTTGGGTGCGCCAGCGCACCCCCGCGAAAAAGAAGAAGAACTTACTCCGTCTCTCTCACAAGTCGGCAGTCCGCTTCCCCAGCTGCTCAACGTTGCGGTTGAAGGCAGTGACGCGGAGGTTGTGATACTCCTGTGATAAACAATCGGACAAAGAAAAAAATGAGGAACTCGCCAGATTGAGTTCCGGGCGGCCTGCTCAGCAGCTGGCCCGAAACTCGGGGACTACACCCAGTGGGTGCGCTGGCGCGCCCCCACAGAGAAGAACGAGAAAAGACAAAGTCAAAAAAGAAAGCATACCTAGATAGACGCTCGCGACGCCAGATGCGCCCTGGTGCAGCCCTGGTTGGCTTCGCCTTCAGCCCACAGTTTCGCCTGCACGTCCAAGAGCGCCTGGTTTAGCGGACCGTCGCCGCCTCCTCGCACCCACCCAGTGGGCGCAGCGCTTGTCGCCTCAGCATCTGGGATGGACGAGCTGGCGGCGCCGGCCTCCAAGGGGCGCGGCGCTGAAACCACCTTCTCAAGGCGGCAGCGCGCTGGCGAGGCGACCTGAAGGAGCAGCCTCGCCACCGCCTCGTCTTCAGTCGGCGGCATTGGCGGGCCTGCCGGCTGCTAGCCGTGCGCGCTCCCAGACGGCGGTGGAGGTGGCGGTGGCGGCGTGGCCGTGCCCGACGTGGAGGCTTCGCCACCATCCTTCTCCACGATGGAGTCCTCCCCGCCGACTTCTCCAGTCTGCCCCGTGAACTCCGGGGGCGGCGGCGTGGAGTTCAGCGGGACGACAAGCAACGTCGACTGGCGGCGCGAGGCCTCCTCTGCCTGTTGTTTTGCTGCGGTAGCGGCTTCGGCTTCCTCTAGTTTCTTCTGGGCGGAGGCCGCCGCTTTCTCGGCTTCCGCCTTCTCCAGACGGTCGGCCTCTTCCTCGTCGCGCTTCTCCCGCGCATTGCACTCTGTCGCCTCCCAGAGGTCGGCGGCAGGGTCAATCCACCAAGTATTGGCGGACGTCTCGGCCGACCCCATGACAGAGGGGACAGCGACCCTCTCAAGAGAAAGAGAGGCCCTGAAGCAAAAGACGGAATGAAAAAGACTTACGCAGAGACTAGCGGAGGCTTCTTCACTTCCTTACGGAAGTGGTTAGCCTTCGCGGCCGCCTCTTCCCGCTTGGTCGCGGCGGCCGCCCCCTTGAACTTCTTCGGCCGACCGCCAAGCGAACTCGGCGCGGCCCGGCGCTTCTTCGCGCCGACTTGACCGGCCAAGCCGGCGGAGGAGCTCGCGCCTGGATGGCCGACTTTTGGTTGGCGGCGCGAGACGACTTCCCCTTTGGCCTCGTCTTCTGGCCAGTCGGCGAAGGTCACCGAGGGCCGGAAGCCTCCTTCCGCTCCTCCTCCTCCGCCTTCGGCGTCGGCCTCCATCGCCGCCGCCCCCAAGTCGGGGTCGTCGATGTCGCTCTCCGCTCGATCTGGAGAGAACTCGCGGGGATGTCCCGTGGCGCCAGCTGCAGGCTGGATGAGTGGGTTCTGACTCGAAAAAACAAGAAGATCAGAAGTCGGATTGGTTACAAAGAAAAACAGAAGAACAAGAGATTTGACTTACCACGGGCGGAGGGTTGGCACGTGAGTACGGCTCCTTGCTGAACTACCAGTCTTCCGCGAGCTCGCAGTTCGCGATGTGATTCACCATGTTCACCACCTCCGCGTGAGGCATGTCCTAGGTGCACGTCCGGCTAGGGTCCTGGTGGTCGCTCATCTGACAGATCAGATGAGGTCGGCCTTCGAGTGGGAGGACTCGGCGCGCCACGAAGGCGGCCAGCAAGTCGGCTCCGACCAGGCCTTCCGACTGTGTCAGCACTCAGAGTCGCGCGACGGCGGCGGCACCGGCAGGAGTCAGCGTGTTGACCCGATGGGACCAGCTGGGAATCCTCCCAGCCGGCGCGCCGGCTTCGTAGTGCGGCAGGTTGACCCAGTCGCCTTCCATGGCGACGTTCTTGACATAGAAGTACGACCGCTGCCACATCTTCACCGACTTGATCAGCGTGATGGAGGGAAATGGATTGTCGGCGGTCGACCTTCACATTGCGATGAAGGCGCCGCACTGAGCCGGTATGCCGGCAACGTGTGTGTCGAGCTTTGATTGGAAGAACTCTCCCCACAGCTCGATGGTGGGGAGAACGCCAAGGAAACCCTCGCACAGGGTGGCGAAGGCGGCCAGCAGCACCACCGTGTTTGTAGTGAGGTGGTGCGGCTGGAGTCCGTTGAACTCCAGGAAAGAGCGGAAGAAGCCGCTCGCCGGCAGGCCCAGGCCTTATTTCCCCCGCCGGCGGGGCGCGGGCTTGCACCAAGTTCGCGCGGGGAGCCGGCGCGTCTTGCGAAGGTGCTCGATGGCGTTGTCGTCTACTTCGGAGCCGTCCCACACGCCGGAGCGCACGGCAGGAGCTGTAGCGGCGGAGGAGGAACTCATCACGGCGAACGTTGCGCGGCTTGGAGCAACGACGGAAGGAAGAAGAAGAGGCAAGAGGAAGCGGGGGAGCAGGGAAGAATGGGCGTGCGTGTTTCGCCGTCCTGCTCCCCCCGCCTACTTATAGGCCTACGGGCTGAGAAGCCGATGGGGCGGGCATGGGATTAACTGCGCACGGGACCCCACGCCCCCCACGATTTACCCCTCGAAGTTACTGCGTGCAGTAACGACGTGGGAAACCCAACTGTCCGCCCGGCCGCAACGGATCCGTTCGCGGGCCGAGGTGCGGTAGTGCGGGCCCTGCCCGACGACCTATCCCGTCACGCGTGTGGGTGAGTAGACTGCCCCTGCCGCGTGGCGCCCTGTGATGGGCCCGCGGCGGGCTGCCGCAGGGAAGCGTATCGGACACGCCGCCTGGTTCCCGCCGTGACGTTCGAAACTCCTCAAGAGGCAAGACGGCCCTTTGTGAACCCGACTCCAACCAGTCGGCCTGAAAGAAGACGGACATCAAGGCCTGCATTACCCCACCGGAAGAATGAAACTGATAAGGCGCACGACGTATCACCCTCGGAGCCTCACCAGCTTCGGGTACTACTGTTGGAGTAATGGGCCACGGGTAGGCTAACCCGAGTCCCAGAACCTTTCAAGAAATCAGGGCAGGCTGCGCCCCACATCCCCAGAGGCGACTCCAAGATGAGCCGAGTCCCCAGAGGCGACTCCAAGATGAGCCGAGTCCCCAGAGGCGACTTCCAGTTAATCCGAGTCCCAGAGGCGACTCCCATTCAAGCCGAGTTCCAGAGGCGACTCCAAGGAAGCCGACTATGGGGAGTCGGCCCGCGACTCCAACCACCCCGATAATTAAAGGCAGGCATGGCCACAGTGCACCATACCCTGCCCGGCGCGGCACTGTTGCCATGCCAGCCCTGACATCAGCCCTTGGGGCGGGGCCCTGTACCCACGACGACCTGTCTGTCCGGCCCAGAGACGGTGGGGCCTACCAGTCAGTGGGATTACGGAAGACGGCGAGAGCGCCACGAGTCGGACCCATTGGGAGTCGGCCCCCAGGAGTCGGCCGGCCCCTCCCACGGGCCCCCACACGCCATTAACCAGATGCGACGGGGGAATGGCAACAGTGATCGCCTGCCAGGCGGCGGCACTGTTGCCATGACCCCATGACCATGCCCGTGTCATTAGAAGCACGACCATAGTAATCTGCAGCCGACAAGACCCGCCCGCAGCGGACGCGGGCTGACGCCCTCGTACCAGGCCAGTCGGCGGGACCCACCAGTCGGCGGGCCCCAGGAGTCGGCGGAGAAGACGGCGCCTGAGAGACAGACGGCTGGGACCCGCACCAAGCCGGTTTTACCATTGTAACCCTAGGGGGTAGGACTATATAAACCCCCTAGGGCACCCATGCAAAGGGTTCGAATCCATTAGCACTAGACAGACCATATAGGAAAGGGAGAGCTAGCCTTGCCTTCTCCTACCTCCAGAAACAGCTCTAGGAGCAAGCTTGTATTCACTTTTCCTTAGTGATCATGCGGAGACCCCGCAGAGCAGCAGTAGGGGTGTTATCTCCTCGGAGAGCCCTGAAGCTGGGTAAGATCCGCCGGCGTGCATGTCTTTGCCTCATCCCGCTTCCAGGCACCGGCGACGTTCTACTCGCCCCCACCATGATAAGCCATCCTTTGGCATATGTCGCACCCAACCCCCGACAAAGCCAAAATAACTCCTCGGCTCGGGCCTTTTCGGCCACAGATGAGCCATGACATCCTTCATGGCAAGTCCGGACAACCTGTTCAGCTCAGCCCACTCAGCCAACCGATCGGTTAACGGAGGTGGACGCTCCGGATTATGGAATTGAGACTAAAAAAGCTCTTCCATCTCATGACCCTTTTGGCTTCGGAAATGCACGACTGCGTCCACCGCACTCGCCGCCAAATTCAGATAAGCATCCTCCACACCCCACAACTAGCCCAACTGAGCATACTTCGGGTCCGTGAACTTCCTACGCAGCAGAAAGGGCTTTCCAGCCGCAATATCCCCGGCCTGACGCAGCTCCTCCTTTATCGCCCTCATCGCGGAGCGGGCATCCTTGGCTTCGGCAGTGGCCTTTTTCAGGTCCTCTCGCTCCGCTCGGCATTCTCTTTCAAGAAACTCATAGCGGTCGGTAGCATCCTTCAGCTTCACGGCCATTTCGGCCATTTCCTCCCTGCTTCGGAAGTGAGCAGCATGTTCGGATTTAGCTCTTCGGCCGCCTTCAAGGCGGCCGCCTCACTTTTTCTGGCTTGCTCCTTGGCTCGGGCAAGCTCTGCTCGAAGGACCTCCATAGCAGCGGCACCATCTGCATTAAGCATACATATAGTAAGGCATGGGCATCAAGCTCCATTGCCAGGTGTTCACAAAAAAGCCACATACCTTGTGACTCGTCAAGTCGCTTGTTGACCAGCGCGATGTCCGCATCCGCAACGTCCAGTTGCCGCTTCAGTTCGGCAACTCTATCAATCCGGCTGGCCAACGAACGCTCCACCCCTTGAACAGGAACGGCGACATCTTTCACTGAGATTATGATCCTCGGCACGCTGTCACTTCTGACAACGTACTGAGTCTCAGGGGCTACTATCTATACAGGGCGCATTCTAAAGTGCAAAACTGTCAAAAAATATGTCATTTTTACATACCTCAAACCCCGTCAGTAAACTTCTGACGGCCTCATGCAACCCGCTCTCAGCGGATGAAATCCTCTCAATCACCATACTCATTAATGTACGGTGATCTTTTGAGATAGACGCCCTCTCGAGCAGATCCTTCAGCTCCTCCAGCCGTACACCAGTTGGTGCCGAACTCTCTGGCCCCGCCGGACTCGGGGAGACCCTCCACGACGACACCTCAGGGTCGTCCGCCCCGCCTGACGGTGCGGCAGATGGGGGCGTCTCGCTCTCCATCATCTCCGAACGAAGATCCCCCGAAGATGAGCTCTGCTGAGAAGGGCTGAGATCCGAACTACAAGGCAAGAACTTCGGTTATCCTCAAAAATAAAAACAGGGATGTCCCTTATTACAAAACTCACCTTTTATACTTACGGCTCGCTGGAGGGCTGATTCCCTTGGGGAAATAGTGCGGCCGGGGCTTCTTCGGGCGCAGGACCCTCCGGTGAAGATTTCTTCCCCCGCTTTGAGGCCTTGGCCTCTGGATCTTTGGAAGCGGTCCTCTTCTCCCCCTGGAGGGAGGGATTCTCGATCCCCCCTTTCTTGAGAGCCTCTTTGGCGGAGGCGGTAGTTTTCCTGTTTTCCCCTTCGCCCCCTTCTGAAGCCGCAACCTCCAGCATCTTGACTAACACGGGATCTGGCGTGGTCTCAGGGAGGGGGCCGGACACCGTATCAGTTTTGCTTTCGCTATCCACTCCTGTTCAAGGGATAGCTGGTTAAAAGGCAAATCTATGATAAATGAACGGATGGTATGTCCGGACACAGGACTACTTACTTGAGTATCCAGGCGATTGCAGCTTAGGCCGGTGTCCTCGGTCAAGTCCAGACACATCTCTTGTGATCCGAAGAACAGTTTATACATCTCCATGGGTGTCGCACCCATGAAGTGTTGAAGAGCTCGCGGTCCCTCCGGATTGAATTCCCACAGGCGGAGGGGGTGACGTTTGCAGGGCAGAAGGCGCCGAATCAGCATAACCTACGCCACTACGACCAGATTGATCTCCCTCTCTTGGAGGTCTCGAATTCGGCCCTGCAATATTGGTACGTCCTTGGACGGCCCCCAGTCCAGCCGTTTGTTGACCCATGACGCCAGCTGTTGTGGAGGGCCCGAGCAAAAGGCGGGTGGCGCCACCTGCCTGGTGCCCCTGGGAGCGGTGATGTAGAACCACTCCTGTTGCCACAAGCCGAGCTCCTCTTGAAAAGAGCCCTCGGGCCATGGAGCGTCGGCCCTCTTACTTATAATTACCCCTCCGCACTCTGCCTGTCGCCCCTCGATCATCTTCGGCTCCACGTTGAAGGTCTTGAGCCACAATCCGAAGTGAGGGGTAGTGCGGAGGAAGGCTTCGCAGACAACAATGAACGATGAGACGTGGAGGATGGACTCCGGAGCCAAGTCATGGAATTCCAGCCCGTAATAAAACATGAGCCCCCTCATGAAGGGGTCCATCGGGAAGCCTAAACCCCGACGGAAGTGAGACACGAACACGACGCTCTCACCAGGCTCGGGAGTGGGAATGACTTGCCCTTGGGCGGGCAACCTGTGCGAAATCTTGCAGGTTAGGTACCTGGCGTCTCTCAGCTTTAGCACGTCTTCTTCCGTGACGGAAGAGGGCATCCACCGGCCCTGTGGGTCGGAGCCAGACATTGTTAAAGGTCCGAAGCACCCGAATCTGGAACCTTAGGTGTTGGAACTCGAGGCGAGGGGCGGATTCGATTGGGATTGAAGAAAAGGAACGGGCCTTGGTCTCATTATAAAGGGGTAGAATACCAAGAGCCGTCCCCGTGACCGTTTGGGACTCACCTTCGATGGAGGAGGCGTGCCAACGGGCGCGGTTGGGTTACCCACGTCCGTATTGATGAGAATCCCAGAATAAGGGTACACGATCTCTGCTTCGACAAGACGTGCCAAGGAAACCGCTTCGCTAAACGTGCTGAGGTGGAATAATAAAAACGATTCGAGTAAAGGCTTGGCCGTGGTGTGACGTCACGCCACGAAATACGTCAGCAGATTGAGCTTGTGTAAATTTTATTCTCTCTACGGACACTATCCTGGTGTTCACGATCTTCTATGAATTATTCGGAGGAGGAACCCGCCTTGCAAAGCCGAAGACAATATGCGCGTCGGACTCGTCGTCATTGAAGCCTCGTTCAGGGGCTACTGAGGGAGTCCTGGACTAGGGGGTGTCCGGATAGCCGAACTATCATCATTGGCCGGACTCCAAGACTATGAAGATACAAGATTGAAGACTTTGTCCCGTGTCCGGATGGGACTTTCCTTGGCGTGGAAGGCAAGCTTGGAAATACGGATATGTAGATCTCCTACCATTGTAACTGACTCTGCATAGCCCTCTCTAGTGTCTATATAAACCGGAGGGTTTTAGTCCATAGGACGAACAACAATCATACCATAGGCTAGCTTCTAGGGTTTAGCCTCCTTGATCTCGTGGTAGATCTACTCTTGTACTACCCATATCATCAATATCAATCAAGCAGGAGTAGGGTTTTACCTCCATCAAGAGGGCCCGAACCTGGTTAAAAACATTGTGTCCCTTGTCTCCTGTTACGATCTGCCTAGACGCACAGTTCGGGACCACCTACCCGAGATCCGCCGGTTTTGACACCGACATGCGCGGTGTCCTATGTCAGAGTCGAGGGTACCACTCGCTGCGCGCCCGGTTGAACACGCCTCCTTGCCGCATTCAACAGCCTCCATGAAACCCGCCTGTGTGGAAGCCGAGAAACCCACTCTGTATGCACGTCCGTTCATGACCGGGCTGGCATTAAACGCAATGTCGGCCGAGCTCCTCCCGTCCCCGTCTATTTAATCTCCTATTTAAACGAGGCCAAACACCGGCCAAGAATTGCACACCTCCGCCGCTCCCCAATCTCCTCCTTCACCATTTTGTCCGCTCTTACAACGGCTTACAAAGAGTAGTTATTCTGCATCCAAGCCGGCTAGGTGGCCCGCCGAGCCCGCCGGATACGAGCTATGCAGCTCGCTGATCCACCTCCCTCCCCTCGCCCGACAGAGCCAGTTGCCGCCCCAAGCCGGCGCGCGGTTTAGCACCTCGCCACTCCAGGCCAGCTTGACTAGGAGCAGCGCATGGGCATCGTTGCTGCCATCCACGTCGCCGCCTCGTACCACGTCTCCCGTTTTTGTGGCCGAGACTCCCATGCCGGCAGCCACGCCATGCAAGCAGTGACAGAAGCTGGGTGCGTGGAGAGCGACAGGTCGGTGGCCAACGCCTCCCTGTCCGCCGCCATCATCGAGGAGAAGTAGAAAATGGGAGGCCGCCGCCGCTTGGGTCCCATGAAGGCCACCGTGGAGGCGACGCTGGCATACACAGCAGGTGTCTTGCCAGATCCTTTTGTTGCGAGGACCTTCGTCGACCCTACATGGGCTCAACGCAAGCGGGGAAGCCTCCTTCCACCATCATCTTCTGCATCAGCCAATGATATCAGTTGGGCAGTGGGGAAGCGAGCCGTCCTTTGCGCTGAAGCATACGGCGGTCCGGTGATCATGCTGCTGGACATGAGGAACACAAATCGATCGGCAGGCGACCATTTAGGCTAGGTATTATATACTTGTGCTGTCCAGAACTAGCACCACGAGTTCATTTGAATGTAATGAAATCCGTCACGTTTGTATGAAAATCCGGTATTTTATATGATTTCCGTCGTTGTTTATATGAAATATCGCCGTGTTTGCGTGGATTTTGTCTGGTTGGTTGAGTTGGTGTCATAATGTGTGCGGCTACGGTTGGATGGCATAATTTGCGGGTCGCCGGTCAGTGCGGGCGGCTTGGGCGGCGTGGTGGGACAAAAAAACACAGCTCATGCGAGCTTGTCTCCAACGTGCGGGCTGGAGGATCCATAAGCACCCGAGCCATTCCTCGTTCATCGGTGGCAAAGGCACCGGTGGACAAAAGGGTCGCCAATATTTTGGCTACCCTGGGCAAGATCCAAACAGACCCTCCCAACAGATTCAAATCCCTAGTTTGCTATGGAATTTTGCCATGTGTTGTTTTCATGGACTAGCAAGATGCCCGTGCATTGCACGGAACATCAAGATGCATTTTTTTTACAAAAAACCTGTTGTGATTGACCCATGCAGGAGTAATCCCATTTTGTACAAACTAATGATATCTCGAGAATTTTATTGGATAAATTGTATCTCGAGAATTTTATCGGACTCCATTTTTGTATACAAGGCCACAAACCCATATTTCAGGTACCAAGGCAAAAATTAATGTCATCTAAGTCAATGTTGCAAGACACCTTGTTTCCTTGTTTGCCATGTAAATTAATGTGTATTCTTCTCTTTCATGAACATCAAGCCAATGCTGACACTCCCGCATGCATGCAAGGGATAATTAATGTCCTCCTTTGCTAGTACTACGAGGCTCACACCATACAATGATCACACCATTAATATTGCATCGATTAGTGTTAGTGGCCTTGTATGTCTGCAAATTGTAATTTTGATAGTGGCCTTGTATATAAAAATGGAGGGAGAAAGATGAGAGATAAGGTGAGGAGGAGTGGGGCGTGGTGGTGACTGGTGGTCGGACTGGGCGGATGCAGGGGATGGACGGCGCATTATGTCTAGGTTTGTAACTCTCTCACACACACCCACGTAGGTGGGGGGCGTGCACGAAGAGAAGAGGTGCACGCACGGCGCACGTACACCCGCGCGGGTACACGACGGAGCTCATTTCCGTACAAAAAGGCAGCCCACATGGTAATTTGACACGTGTACTGGTTGTCCACTTGATGGAGGGAGGATCGTCTACCACGGGTGAACAAACAAATTGTGACTTGACGCGTTATGTTAAAAAAGAGGCAAACCATGTGGGGCCTACCTGAGAGGCAAAGCTCTATACACTGGAGTACTTTTGATGTGTCCCGTCAACTCGCAGAACGAGGATAAGCTTGCTTAGTACCCTGTCACCCCCTCCCACAGGCACGGTGGCTCGCAGAATGAGGTGAAGCTTGCTTACTAGTAGTAGTACTACTATACGCCTTACACCCGCTCCCTCGCCCACGCACGCAGTGGCTCGCAGGACAAAGAGAAAATTTTACTACTCCCTTCATTTACTCCTCGTCTCTACTACCTTGGTTAGAGAGATTATCATATTGTTGGGATATATATGTCCTTTAGTACGCCCTTCATTTACTTATACAAGGCCACTATAAAAAGAATACATTTTGCATCTATACAAGGCCACAAATAGTAATTGAGACAAAAGTTACTACTCCCTCCTTTCCAGTTTATGGATCAATTTCAAAATCTCTCCAACCAAGGTAGACGTTGAGTGGGCGAATTAATTTCGTAGTTTGCACAAGTAATTAGTACGCTTGTTTTTCTCAAGAAGTTATGTTTACCGAGGCATTAAATAGGACGAGTGCATGAATGACCACTAAATTTCCACCAACTTCTACATGCATTGGTGAGTTTTCGCTTGACACTTCTTGCATTGGGTGATCTAACGCACCTCAAAATCCAACATGTGATGGTACTACTACTAGTAGTAGAATTGAGACTTATAAAACGGAAAAACGAATGTTTTTTAGACGAGCCTTATGAACCCTAGTGGGTACGTACTCCGTAAAATCAGATTTTCCCAAAACTAAGTCGCTCAACCTTTATTTCCTTGTTTCCCTTCCTGCCTCCTTGCCTCGAACAGACTATACCAAACTCCCCTGCGGTTCGCTCGGGAAAAGACCCGCCCTCGCCTTTTTATAGTCCGGGTTTGTATTGATGGTTCGCACGAAGCAGCGAAAACCCAAGCCGTGTCTTGTACTCCTCCATCGACACTCCCTTTCATGAATTCTATACTTCCTGTCGCCGACATGTGGTACATATAGCAACCGGGTCGACGTGTCAAGCACCAAATAACAATGCAGAACAGCAGGGGGGACGCACCCAACTCATACCAGCCCAGTAGTAGTAATGAGCAATGAGACGTCAAATCAAAATGCCGCACCTTCCTAGACGCACGAAGCAACCTTTATTTCACACTTCGGTTCGCCATCATCTCAAACCACGTACTAGTATTGCTTCTGCCTCAAGAGGGACACGTGCATCGCCTTGGTACATCATGACACGTAGGACCGCATGACAGGCCATGCTCCCCCGCCGACCGATCGGTAAAATTACCTTATTTTTACTATACTTCCTCAGTATCGGTTTACTACATGGCATGCATGTCGTTCTAGGTTGAGAATTTAACTGGCTATATATGTGATGAACAGTACTCTAGTCTTTTAAAAAATGTATACTTTTGTACAATAGTACTATCGATGGATTGCGCCATGGAGCAAAAATTGAAATTTAAAAAAAGGTGGTACATATAGAGAGCGCTCGTCGCCAAATTATGCATATAGTACTATCAAAAAAGCTAGTACGTGCTTAATTGGGGTGCTAAATTCTATTAAAGAAATACTAGTAGTATGTACATACTGAAGAGTTAAAGTAACGAGAAGAAACATAACATAGTTCTGCTGGGGCTCAGGACAACACACCCCTTAAATTAAACTAAGCACGCCTAAAATTAAACTATGCAACTAATGCGGTAGACACTGCATTAGAAGTTTAGAACCACCATGAGCAACGACACTGCCACCTTACTCGAAGTCCTCGTCCACGTCCTCGACTTCGTCCTTGTCCCTCTTCCTCTTGGCCGATACTTCTTTTCTTGAACCGCCCACTTTGTTGTTGCTCTTCATCCAACCCTTGTAGATATTGAAACAAAGGTAGCCATCCATTGCAGCATAGTGGATGTGGTCTATATCTAGTACATTCTGCTGCCACGCATGACGATGCAACGTGTAATGAAGTTTCTCCAGTTTATGGTACGAAGGATGAACCATGGCTCCTGCCAGGGTCAGCATTGAAGGCTGACGAGAGGGCACCAGCCAATTCTTTTGGAGGTCGAAGGGGTTGCCTACAACGAGGCCTATCCTACCCAGGACTTCTTTTTCATTCTTAAAGTGTTGTAACAAATTTCATTGTTTTGTCCTTGAGGAAGTACTTAAAATCTAGGCACTCAACGTCAGCATGGCATATGTGGTAGACCAAGCAAACGTTATGCACGCAAACCTGGATCACGGCGGGCTTCTTCCTCTCTTTGTACTTTACATCCTTCTCTCGTCCCAAGACTGTGGTGTACCCAACATCTAGCCCAGCGACCCACTCATCTTCTGAGTCTTCGAACATGCGTCTGAAGCGAGAAAGGCATCCTTTCACCGTCGCGGAAGAACGGGTGTAGATGACATCGAACTCATCGTCGGTGATGGTTCTAACCTTGTACTCACCGCCGATCATGGAGATTTGGGACGCCATGGATTTGGGAGGACGGTTAGGATTAGTGGAACTGCCGTAATGTGAATGGACGGGACGACTAGGAGCGAACCGCCGTAGTATTAAAGGACGTGCGGGGACGAGTAAGAGCGAACTGCAAGCGTGCGAACGGCAGGGTAGTGGCTTTCCATTCTCCCATGATACAGGCTTCTAAGAGCCCTTGGATCCGAGATCGAACAGTTGCATGGCGTGATTCTAGACCTATGGGTGAATATCCTATCCTGGAGGGTTATTCTGCAAATTTCCAGCAACTTAGCATGCGACCATTTGATCTCAGATCCAAGGGCTGCCAGCAGCCTGTATCATGGTCGCACCTACCACGACCGTTGCATCGCTCGCGCGGTCGCGACCTTGGAGATTTAACATGGTGCGTTAGGATATCTGATGTTGGCATGTCATACATAGTCATCACTTAGTCACTCATACTACAACAAGGTTTTGGCTATAAGGTTGGCTATAAGTGTATTTATTTTTTACTTCTCTCTATATCTTTCTTCATACTCCCTGTGTCCCATAATATAAGAACGTTTTTGGCACAAGTGTAGTGCCAAAAATGTTCTTATATTATGGGACACAGGGAGTATTAGTATTTATTGCATTTGCCAAGGAGTGACCTCTTCTAATGAAATGGTGTTGCTAAGTTTGCTTCATTTAATTAGCTATAGACTCAAAATTTTCTTTTCACCTAGGTACACGCGCTTAGCACCGTTTCTTCCTTGGGTCACCAAACTAGTCTCTCTCTTCTTGATTAACTTGCCACATCAGACGTTATGCCTATGTAGCAAGCTTCGCACCTGTAGGAGCAAGTACAATAGTGCGCTTTACATGGCATTTTTGCATATGTGGAAGAAATAGAGGCAAGGAAAAAGTGGAGAAGTGGGCTCTCATGCAAGAGCCAGCCTCTACTACATGGTGGAGCATTGGGAGAGGCACCTGTATGGAGGTGGTCAGGAGTCAGGAGACTCACGCCGGTCGTAGCACCACAGTTAAAATGATAATGGCAAGTCAAATCACGGGGCCCCACCTGTCCAGCAGTAACTCGCTGTCAAATCACACAGCCCTACTTTTGCAGCAGCCTACTCCCTCGTCTTCTCGCGTCTCTGTCGAACTGACTAGGCGGAACTGCGCCGCCACCTACCATGTAGGAAAAGCCCCGCGCTCGACTTTTAAGTACAACTACATCCGCTTAAGAATCCAATGATATACTTTTTGTGACATAGTAACTCATATTTAGTTAGTCAAATAGATGACCTACAACTACGTGCAGGCCCTATAAATCGTGACACCTAAAAATAAAAAAC
This sequence comes from Triticum timopheevii, assembly GCA_963921465.1. NCBI lineage: Eukaryota > Viridiplantae > Streptophyta > Magnoliopsida > Poales > Poaceae > Triticum > Triticum timopheevii. The sequence goes on along the minus strand of OY997266.1, from coordinate 235,617,684 downwards.
CGAGACGAAAAGGGTAGTTCAGCATGTATCTTTTTAGATCAATATAGTCGGGATTCACCAAGGAGCAAAACCAAGTGGTAGGCTGCTCCTGTCGTGCTGGCGTAGCAACTCAAGCAGGGTCAGTCCGCACACAAAATGGCGACACACTTAATAGGACCCCTTTGCCTGACATGTGGCGCATCCACCATCTTGTTCCACGTGCGATGCACCAAATTACAGTTCAGAGCAGCAGTTGGAATTGGAGGCGCCCCGGTCGTAGCGCCGCAGTAGTAGAAAATGAGCGATGAGGGGTGAAATCACAAAGCCCCACCTTTCCCGCATTAAGCGGGACGGACGAAGCAACCATCATTTCACTCTAGGGCACAAGAGCATAAAGAAAAGAGAAAACAATGATGCGTGCGGCAGCTACCTAGGGCGCCCTAGGGTAGGGGTCTCCACTACAGATCCTTTTTTTAAGCGCCTCCACTACAAATCGGCTTCTCCCTCGTCCTCTTGAAGAAAACCGATGATGAGTGCGGCGGTAGGGTCTGTAGGAGTACTATGGTGTGCGGGTCCACGTCATAGTAAACGGGTTCGATTCGACGCCTTAAATATGTGTGGGCCGCTTGGTTTTACGGGAATGAGGCAGCATTTTGGGTTCAGTGACCAGTGGAGATATAGTATGTACAAAAAATTGTGGACGTAGGTTCGACCAAAAGGCAATGATGCATGGGCCCTGCATTTTGATATATCCGGGGCCGCGTGAAATTTGCTACTCTACTCAAAACTAGTAAGGTACACATGTATTGAACGCATGAGATTTCGAAACCAAATTATGAATAAATACATACTATAGCATGTAAAGCTTTGAGTCATATATTCATGATGTAGATATTCGTTTAGTTCTTATAGTTCATCTCATTCAAAATCAATTAGTTTTATAAAAATGTTAAGATTCATGGGGTTGTGCATTGTAAATCTTAAAGTAAAAAACAAATAATGACAATTCATTTAGAAAAAATAATCAATTATGATACAGAAGATTCTAGAACAAAGGAGAAGTGCTTGTGTTTTGAGGTTTGTGCATTATGCTTAAGTTCAACAATGGAGTCTTCTAAATTGTACATGTGGCAGATCTGGTGGAATGTTGATGATATCCAACGACCAGTAGTGCTCGGATTTGCCTATCTCTGCACTGTCGGGTTAGCTTCATCCAGCGACCATCTTTCAAAGTTATTGGCACACTATATAGTTCTTGTGCCATAGTTGCATGTTTTGGAAAAAAGCTACTAGTGGGTTGTACTATCTATTTAGGAATAGAAGATGTATACATGGAAGTCGTAGGGAAAGAGATGATATGGAGCATCTCAATTCCTATGAGTAGGGATTGGAAAAGAGATGTCATTTGGTTCTCATCATAGGAACTTTTCTATTTAATCTAGAGATGACATGTATCTCATTTCCTATGAGGAGGGATTAGAAAAGAGATGTAATTTGGTTCATATCATTGGAAATTTTCTATTGAATATACGCTAATGTTTATTTTCCTTTGAAAATAAGGGAGTATAGGAATCCATTCATATGAACCAAGTGGCTCTAAAGCTATAGAAATGATATCATGTTTATTTCCTTTGAAATGTGGAGTATATGAATGTATTCCTATGAACCAATTGGCTCTAAAGGAAAAAATCCTATAAAAATCATATCATATAGAGTTCCTGTGATATTCCTCGACACTAAAGGATGGTGGAAATTGCTGAATAAAATGTGGAGTATACGATGGTCTTTCTTTGTAGACTCCTCACCCATCTTTATAGTTACCTCTCGAAGATGAATGAAATGATATATACAGGGTATTCTACATGTGCAATTTGGTACACGAAAACTCGGTAAAAGTTTGCGAAGTTCGAATTTTCAATAAAGCTATGTGCACTGCATTTCGGAACGGAGGGAGCATACGAAAGTTGCTAACACTCACGTGGAAGATTTGTGTGTAGGAGGAGAGGCTGTTCTGTTAAATGACATGGCAAAACTGACATTGTCGGATGCCGATCTAACGGTTCTTACGGCGTTCGTCAGGAAAAGGCTTGTGGCGAACATTTGTCGGATAATGATTTACGGACACATGCATTGCATTGATACGTGCACCCCTCTCTCTCACGCACACGCACCCTCACGAGTCACGACTCTCCCGAGTCCTCTCGCAGACTCGCATGTCGCACCCACCATCTATCTGCAGGTAGATGTGACGCACATATGTGCTTGTCACACCCTACCCTCAGAACTTCTAAAAAACAAAAGACGGCGCGCACATTTTATTTTAGCTCACACGTCACACAGTTATACTATTACTCTTGTGGCAAACGTTCTTTGGGCATAGTATATTGTACTCTCATGAAGAGAAGGGGTGCATGCACGCACTAGTTCTCTCACACCCACTCGCGAGCACACGTAGGAGCGCTTTTTTTGAAGTTGGTACAGCAAAATCACTCTACTATATATAAAAGCAGGAGCCTTAGTGCTTGCTTTACTAGGGTTCATCTCGTTCACTCTCTCATGCTCTCCAGATCTAAGCAAGACATAGGTCGCCACACTCTCTCTCTCAGCTCACTGCTGGTCACAAATCCGGCCGGACAATCTCGACCGGGGCAGGGGTGTAAGTGCATCGTTCACGCTGTCGTCAGCGGCAAGGGAGGAGACTAACGGCTGCCCGCGCGTCCCGATTGGTGGCCGTGCCGTTCTCTCCGAGAGATCGCCGGCTCGGGAGGGCCTCCGACCCCTTATTCCTCCCCGCGGTATTGTGGCCAAGATGAGGCCTCCCGACGCCGTCTTTGCCACATGCCGACGACCCTCAGGTACATATTCCTTCGAAACCTACCTTGCTCTACTGCCCCAGCTCTCCCCCCTTCGTGTGGATCCTTTTCTACTTCTGTCCGCTATTCCAAAGCCACCTAGACTTCTACTATTATTAGAAGTAAAGCTAGTTCATATAGTCGACTCAAAGCGTGGGTTCAAATAGGGAAGAACGTGGGAAAGCTGTAGCATGAATCTAGGACTTGCTTCTAAGAGGAAACGGGGGAAAGTAATAATATCTGTCACTGTTTAAATAACCGTATTTCATATTTGCGCAAACAGGGATTTGTATCTCCATATTGTTTCGGGATGTCTGTCTCCGTATCGTTTCTATCCGCGCAATCAAAAGCACACACCTCAGTTTTAGTACAACTGCACAAAATGAGATGGCTATCCCTTGTTGCCGTCGTCTAACCTCCCGTCTTCAAGGTATCCCTACATTGGTAGTAACTAAGGTAGAATGACCAACGCAATCTAAAAGAAGCTGATTCGTATGTTTTACTTCCTAATTGCAGTGCAGGGACGAGCAAAAACAACTGCATCCTTGTCCAGAATGCACTTTCTACCAGTTCATCCATGGACCGAGGACTAGCTGGCACCGCTGCACGGCGGTTTTTTGGACAGGTGCGCGGACAAGAGGCATTGTGGTCTGCTTATTTCTGCAAATAGCGGTGCTTAAATTTAGTGAAATGCACAAGAATTTCACATGGTCAGTACACTGCATGGTACCCTTTGCTCAGAGAATCCTTGCTTGTTTTTTTAAATTTGTAAACCTTCTCACAACTTTGTCTTTAGCTGTGAACTAGTATATGTTTGTTATGTTCTATGAATCATTGAGATGTATAAAATTCCTTAACTTGTGCTTTTCAAGTTGTTTATGAAGACGAGTTTAATGTGAGTGTTCCACATGAGCTTTGGACTAGCGTGTGAACGTTTGGAATTTATTACATTGTGGCCTCAATTAACTGCATGAACCACAGTAACAAGATACATAGTTGCTTGTATGTCAGACAGCAGATTGTTGATTGTTAGCTGATTGATAGCCTAGTGTTGAAGCGAGCTGAGCCAATGTGCCGTGTTTTGCACAACTGCTTACAAGTGGGGTAGCACCAATAGTGTTTACAAGTATTTATGTATACGTCGGCGTACGGTTCTCCAACGAGTGCTCTATTTCATCAAAACACACACTGCTTGTATGATAAACCGTGACAACTTATGTATAACCATGCCATATTCACGGGCACACAAAAGTAGCATCAGTTCCCATAGATGGATTCAAACAGAGTACTAGCCCTAGAAGGGTCGATAACAGGCAAGGTTCGGATAATTAGACACAATCCAAACTACTATTAAACACTAGCTGGGGCAACTATTTCATGCCTCGATCAAATTTGGGATGGACACAAGACGGACCTTGCCATGAACATCATCGAGGACGTCCCGCAGCAGCTCAATCCTGTGAACCTTCATGAAGACAACCTTCTGGCCTTGCCACTAATAAACTTGTTTGTGGAGGCATGCCACGTCATCTTCCTGCGTAAGCTTGACAAGAACAACATGCTCACAAACGAAGGAGTAGCTTTGAACTTCTTGTGCTTCAGTACACCCTGGACAACATGCCTGATAGCAGTGAGGCTGGAATACAACTCTTCATTGGTATAACCGCAAATGTCTTCCAGGATCCAACAGCCTAAGAACTCTGTTTTCCCATTGCATATATTCAGTTCGTCCGCCTCATAGCGAGTGACATGTACAACCACACAATCCTTGTCTGCGTCAGGGCTCTAATTGAAATAGAAACAAATTCTGAATTACTTTTCAGTATAAGAAACACAAGTTATTTAAACCACTATGTATAGCATGGCATCGAAGCTAATAAAATTTTGCATTATTAGTCACCACATACTTCCTTTTCTAAAAAAAATCACCACATACTTAGATGAAAAACCACAAACGAGATCGGCAAAGAAGGAAATCACCTTCGGCAGCTCAGCAGGGGGGGGGGACACATCCTCGAAGGGGGAAAACTGCTCCTGTAGTGCCACGGGGGTTGTAACCTCAAACGGGGCGTTGACCATCTCAGTACTGGCCGTGAGCGTATCTTGAGTCGGCTGGGTGGTTGCCTCCATCTTCTTGGAGCTCTCTGTCTCGTGGGGATCAGCCTCCCGCGTCTGCTCCAATATCGGCAGATCTTTGCCTGGTTCTCCCCTGTCCATCATGAAATTGACGAATACTAGTAGACCACTAAAAGGAAAACACAATCGCAATGACAATGAAACAAAAAGAGAGTGAGGATCGGTTACTGCTTTGCAAAAGTTCTTTTTTTTTCTCTAAACGAAAATGTACCAACATCACGGATCCGCTTACCTTCCCTTCGTTGGGAGAGAAGAATAGTGGCAGATGCGAGTGTTGCCTTCCTTGAAGACGGTGAGGGACAAGGGGATTCAGCGCAAAGTGAAATGATGGTTGCCTCGTCCGTCAAACTTAGACTGCGGGGAGGTGGGGTTTTGTGATACGACGGCTCGTTACTGCCGCGCTACGACCGGGGTGACTCTCCGCCTGCATACTGCCTTCTAATTTGGTGCATGGCATTTGGGCCCGCGCGTTGCATGGCCCGCATGTCGGTGAACAAAAGTATAATGGCATTTAGTAGAGGGAGACGTTTCAATGACCTAGGAGGAGCCAAAAGCGGTAGAGTGTCTCGACTGTACTAGTAGTAATTGTTTTTTTTACGCATAGTAATTGTTTTTCTGGGTAGCTGTAGAGTGTCCCCACTGTACTAGTAGTAATTGTTTCTCTAGGCCCAAGACAAAACAGCCCATCCATACTAGTAAATAGTAAAATCAATTCAAAAGCCCTTATATTTACTGAATGAGAGACGCTACCCACACCCAGCACACCCCCCCCCAAAAACCTGGGTGCTCTTCTTCCTCCTCGCTCCCACCCACCTCACGTCAGCTCGCTCCACTCGTACCCCCAAATTCCTCACCTCACTCCTACAGAAAATCCCAGCTTCCCTTCTTCCTCACTCCTACAAAAAACCCCCAACTCCCCTGTTTCTTCGCTCGCACTACAACTAGGCTCGTCATTCATTACTCTGCTCAAATCCGTGAACACGACGCGCCACCCTCGAGGAAAATGGAGTCGGCTGACCCCAGCGCCAAGAAGATGAGGCTCCCGCTAGCGGTGACCCTGCCCCAACCGGTGGGACGCACCCCAGTCGTACCACCCCAGTAGTAGTAATGAGCAATGATACGTCAAATCACAATGTCGTACCTTCCCAGACGGATGAAGCAACAATTATTTCACACTTCGGTTCACAATCATCTCAAACCACGTAGTATTGCTTCTGCCTCAAGAGGGACACGTGCATTGCCTTGGTACACCGTGACACGTGGGACCGCATGACAGGCCATGCTTGCCCGTCGATCGCTCGGTAAAATCACCTCATTTTTACTATACTTCATCCGTATTGGTTTACATGGCATGCATGTCGTTCTAGGTTGAGAATTTAACTGCCTATATATGTGATGAACAGTACTCTAGCCTATTAAAAGTTGTATACTTTTGTACAGTAGTAGTATCGATGGATTGCGCCATGGAGCAAAACTTGAAATTAAAAAAAAGGTGGTACATATAGAGAGTGCTCGTCGCCAAATTATGCATATAGTACTATTAAAAAAGCTAGTACGTGCTTAAATGGGGTGCTAAATTCTATTAAAGAAATACTAGTATGTACATACTTAAGAGTTAAAGTAACAAGAAGAAACATAACATAGTTCTGCTGGGGGCTCAGCACAACACTCCCCTCAAATTAAACTAAGCACACCTGAAATTAAACTATGCAACTAATCCGGTAGACACTGCATTAGAACCACCATGAGCAACGACACTGCCACCTTACTCAGAGTCCTCGTCCACGTCCTCGACTTCGTCCTTGTCCCTCATCCTCTTGGCCAATACTTCTTTGGTTGAACTGCACACTTGGCTCTTGCTCTTCATCCAACCCTTGTAGATATTGAAACAAAGGTAGCCATCCATTGCAGCGTAGTGGATGTTGTCTATATCTAGTACATTCTACTGCCATTCATGACGATGAAATGTGTACGGAGGTTTCTCTAGTTTACCGTACGAAGGATCAACCATGGCTCCTGCCAGGGTCAGCATTGAAGGCTGGCCACTGGAGGGCAGCAGCCGATTCTTCTGGAGGTTGAAGGGGTTGCCTACAACGAGACCTATCCGACCCAGGACTCTTTCGTCATTCGTAAAGTCTATAGTAACGAATTTGACTACGTCGCTCTTGAGGAAGTTCTTAAAATCCTGGCATTCAATGTCGGCATGGCATATGTGGTAGACCAAGCATAAGTCATGCACACAAACCTAGATCATGGCGGGCTTCTTCCTCTCTTCCTCCTTTAGATTCGTTTCTCGTCCCAGGACTGTGGTGTACTCAACATCAGCCCAACGACCCACTCATCATTTGAGTTTTCGAACATGCGTGTGAAGCGAGCAAGGCATCCTTTCACTGTCGCGGAAGAACGGGTGTAGATGACGTCGAACTAATCGCCGGTGATGGTTCTAACCTTGTACTCGCCGCCAATCATGGAGATTTGGGATGCCATGGATTTGGGTGGAGGGTTGGGATTAGTGGAAATGCCATAATGTGAAAGGATGGGACGACTAGGAGCGAACTGCCGTAATATTAAAGGATGCGTGGGGATGAGTAGGAGCGAACTGCCAGCGTGCGAACGGTAGGGTAGTGGCTTTCCATTCTCCCATGATACAGGCTTCCGAGAGCCCTTGGATCTGAGATTGAACATTTGCATGGCATGATTCTAGACCTATTGGTGAATATCCTATCCTGGAGGATTATTCTGCAAATTTGCAGCAACTTAGCATGCGACCATTCGATCTCAGATCCAAGGGCTGCCAGCAGTCCATATCATGGTCGAGCCTACCATGACCGTCGCCTCGCTCGCGCGGTCTCGCCCTTGGAGATTTAACACGGTGCGTTAGGCTATCTGATGTTGGCATGTCATACATAGTCATCACTTAGTCACTGATAGTACAACGAGGTTAGCTATAAGGTTGGCTATAAGTGTATTTTTTTACTTCTCTCTATCTCGTTCTTCGTAGTATTTATTGCATTTGCCAAGGAGTGACCTCTTCCAATGAAATGGTGCTTAGATGAGGTGCTAAGGGCATTGAATGGCTTAGCAATCAAGTCCCCAATGCATAGGTGCTTAGTTTTTTGTTGCTAAGTTTGCTTCATTTAATTAGCTATAGACTCAAAATTGTCTTTTCACCTAGGTACATGTGCTTAGCACCGTTTCTTCCTTGTGTCGCCAAACTAGTCTCTCTCTTCTTCATTAACTTGCCACATCAGACTTCATGCCTATGTGGCAAGCTTAGCACCTGTAGGAGCATATAAGTACAATAGTGGGCTATAAGCCCGCTTTACATGGCATTTTCGTATGTGGAGGAAAGAGGCAAGGAAAAAGTGGAGAAGTGGGCTCTCATGCAAAAGCCAGCTCTACATGGTGGAGCATTGGGAGAGGCACCTGTATGGAGGTGGTCAAGAATCGGGAGACTCATGCCGGTCGTAGCGCCGCAGTTAAAATGATAATGGCTAGTCAAATCATGGGGCCCCACCTGTCCAGCAGTAACCCGCTGTCAAATCACACATCCCTACGTTTGCAGCAGCCTACTCCCTCATCTTCTCGGGTCTCTGTCGAACCGACTAGGCGGAGCTGCCCCGCCTACCGTGCAGGAAAAGCCCCGCCCTCGACTTTTAAATACTCCCTCCGTCTAGGTGAGCAAGGAGGAGGAGAAAACAAAAGACCTTAATGTTTATTTGCTAATAACATCGCATGCAATGAACTAACCACTGCATGTCGTGTTTGGTAGTCTCAAGTCATTAAAAGCATGCACACCCCTAGTCTCTTATTGGTTGATATGTGAAGAAACAAGAAATGAGGTAGAAGTTAATGCACCACGCCTAAGTGTTTTGGGATTATTTGTTTTTCGTAAGATGACTTACACACCTAGACGGAGGGAGTATATGTTTAGAAACTACATCCCCTTAAGAATCCAATGATATACTTTTTGTGACATAGTAACTCATATTTAGTTAGTCAAATGGATGTGCTAGAACTACGCGCACGCCCTATAAACCGAGACGCCCAAAAAATGAGACAACGAGGGTAGTTCAGTACGTATCTTTTTAGATCAATATAGTCGGGATTCACCAAGGAGCAAAACCAAGTGGTAGAATGCTCCTATCGTGTTGGCGTAGCAACTCAAGCAGAGTCAGTCCGCACATGAAATGGCGACACACTTAACAGGACCACTTTGGCCGATAGGTTCCTCATCCACCGTCTTGTTCCACGTGCGATGCACAAAATTATAGTTCGGAGCACCGGTTGGAATTGGAGGCACCCCGGTCGTAGCGCCGCAGTGGTAGAAAATGAGCGATGAGGGGTCAAATCACAAAGCCCCACCTTTCCCGCATTAAGCTGGACGGACGAAGCAACCATCATTTCACTCTAGGGCGCAAGAGCATAAAGAAAAGAGAAAACCAATGATGTGTGCGGCAGCTACCTAGGGCACCCTAGGGTAGGGGTCTCCACTACAGATCCTTTTTTTGAAAGTGCCTCCACTACAAATCGGCTTCTCCCTTGTCCTCTTGAAGAAAACTAATGATGCGTGCGGTGGTAGGGTTTGTAGGAGTACTACGGTGTGTGGGGCCATGTCGTAGTAAAAGGGAGAGGGATTGAGTTCGAGTCGACGCCTTAAACATGTATGGGCCGCTTGGTTTTACAGGAATGAGGCAGTATTTTGGGTTTGGGGACCGGTGGAGATATAGTACGTACAAAAAATTCTGGACGTAGATTCGACCAAAAGGCAATGATGGATGGGCCCTGCATTTTGATATACCTAGGGCCGCGTGAAATTTTCTACTCTACTCAAAACTAGTAAGGTACACATGCATTGAACGCATGAGATTTCGAAACCAACTTATGAATAAATACACACTATAGCATGTAAAGCTTTGAGTCATATATGCATGATGTAGATGTTCGTTTAGTTCTTATAGTTCATCTCATTCAAAATCAATTAGATTTATAGAAGTGTTAGGATTCATGGGGTTGTGCCTTGTAAAGCATAAAGTAAAAAACAAATAATGGCAATTCATTTAGAAAAAATAAATCAATTATGATAGCGAAGATTCTAGAACAAAGGAGAAGTGCTTGTGTTTTGATGTTTGTGCATTATGCTTAAGTTCAAACATGGAGTCTTCTAAATTGTACATGTGGAAGATCTGGTGGAATGTTGATGATATCCAATGGCCAGTAGCGCTCGGATGTGCCATCTCTGCACTGTTGGATTAGCTTCATCCAGCGACCATCTTTCAAAGTTATTCGCACACTATATAGTTCTTATGCCATAGTTGCATGTCTTGGAAAAAAAGCTACTAGTAGGTTGTACTAGCTATTTAGGAATAGAAGATGTATAGATGGAAGTTGTAGAGAAAGAGAGGACATGGAGTATCTCAGTTCCTATGTGTAGGGATTGGAAAAGAGATATCATTTGGTTCACATCATAGGAACTTTTCTATTGAATCTAGAGATGACATGTATCTCAATTCCTATGAGGAGGGATTAGAAAAGAGATGTAATTTGTTTCATATCATAGGAACTTTTCTATTGAATATACACTAATTTTTATTTTCCTTTGAAATTATGGGAGTATAGGAATCCATTCATATGAACCAAGAGGCTCTAAAGCTATAGAAATTATATCATGTTTATTTCCTTTGAAATGTGGAGTATATGAATCTATTCCTATGAACCAATTGGCTCTAAAGGAAAAAATCCTATAAAAATCATATCATATAGAGTTCCTATGATATTCCTCCACACCAATGGATGGTCGAAATTGCTGCAGGTGATACGATAGCCTTTCTTTGTAGACTCCTCCCCCATCTTTATAGTTACCTCTCGAAGATGAATGAAATGATATATACAGGGTACTCTACATGTGCAATTTGGTACACGAAAACTCGGTAAAAGATTGCAAGGTTCGAATTTTCAATAAAGCTATATGCACTGCATTTTGGAACAAAGGGAGCATACGGCAGTTGCTAACACTCACGTGGAAGATTTGTGTGTAAGAGGACTGGCTGTTCAGTTAAATGACATGGCAAAACTGACACTATCGGATGCCGGTCTAACGGTTCTTACGGCGTTCGTCAGGAAAAGGCTTGTGGCAAATGTTTGTCGGATAATGATTTGTGGACACATGCATTGCATTGCTACGTGCCCCCTCTCTCACGCACACGCACCCTCACGAGTCACGACTCTCTCGAGTCCTCTCGCACCCACCGTCTATCTGCAGGTAGACGTCACACACATATGTGCTCTTCACACCCTACCCTCAGAACTTCTAAAAAACAAAAGATGTCGCACACATTTTATTTTAGCTCACACGTCACACACTTATACTATTACTCTTGTGGCGAATGTTCTTTGGGCATAGTATATTGTACTCTCACAAAGAGAAGCGGTGCATGCACACACTAGTTCTCTCACGACCACTCGCGGGTACACATAGGAACGCATTTTTTTGAAGCTGGTACAACAAAATCACTCCACTATATATATAAGCAGGAGCCTTAGCGCTTGCTTTACTAGGGTTCCTCTCGTTCACTCTCTCATGCTCTCCAGATCTAAGCAAGACATAGGTGGCCACACTCTCTCTCAGCTCACGGCTGGTCACTAATCCGGCCGGACAACCTCGACCGAGGTAGGGGTGTAGGTGCATCATTCGTGCCGTCATCGGTGGCGAGGGAGGAGACCAATGGCTGCCCGCGCGTCCCGATCGGCGGCCTTGCCGTTCTCTCCGAGAGAGCGCGCGCCGGCTTAGGAGGGCCTCCGACCCCTTCTTCCTCCCTGCGGTATTGTGGCCAAGATGAGGCCTCCTGACGCCGTCTTTGCCACATGCTGACGACCCTCAGGTATATATTCCTTCGAAACCTGCCTTGCTCTACTGCCCTAGCTCCCCACTTGGCTTCGTGTCGATCTTTTTCTACTTCCGTCCGCTGTTCCAAAGCCACCTAGAATTTTACTATTGTTACAGGTAAAGCTAGTTCATACTGTCGACTCTAAGAGTTTGTTCAAACTGGGAAGAAAGTGGGAAAGCTGTAGCATGAATCTAGGACTCGGTTCTAAGAGGAAACGGGGGAAAGTAGTAGATACTGGCTACCAAACCGGTCTCTTGGTTGAAAAGACGAAGAAAGCATGGTGGATGGCCAAGGGTGGGGGGAAGTGGACCTATCTCTTGGTTGAAAAAGTAAAGAAAGTGACCGGTGTTGGGGGACAACGCAAATGAGAATGAGCAGGTCTAGATTTCCTGCGCTCTGATGACCCACAAGTGTAGGGGATCCATCGTAGTACTTTTGATAAGTAAGAGTGTCGAACCCAACAAGGAGCAGAAGGAAATGATAAGCGGTTTTCGATAAGGTTTTCTCTGCAAGCACTAAAATAGTAAGTGATAGATAGCTTTGTGATAAGATAAATAGTAACGAGCAAAAAGTAAATAAAGTAAATAAAGTGCAGCAAGGTGGCCAATCCTTTAGGTAGAAAAGGATAAGCCTAGACAAATTCAAATAATGAAGAAGGAGCTCCCGAGGACACATTGGGAATTATCGTCAAGCTAGTTTTCATCACGTTCATACGATTCGTGTTCGGTACTTTGATAATTTGATATGTGGGTGGACCGGTACTTGGGTACTGCCCTAACTTGGACAAGCATCCCACTTATGATTAACCCCTATTGCAAGCATCCGCAACTACAAAAGAAGGTATTAAGGTAAACCTAACCACATCATTAAGCATATGGATCCATATCAACCCCTAACGAAGCAACGCATAAACTAGGGTTTAAGCTTCTGTCACTCTAGCAACCCATCATCTACTTATTACTTCCCCATGCCTTCCTCTAGGCCCAAATAATGGTGAAGTGTCATGTAGTCGAAGTTCACATAACACCACTATAGGAAAAGACAACATACATCTCATCAAAATATCAAACGAATACCAAATTCACATGACTACTAATAGCAAGACTTCACCCATGTCCTCAGGAACAAATGTAACTACTCACAAAGCATATTCATGTTCATAATCAGAGGAGTAATAATATTCATAAAGGATCTGAACATATGATCATCCACCAAGTAAACCAATTAGCATCAACTACAAGGAGTAATCAACACTACTAGCAACCCACATGTACCAATTTGTGGTTTTGATACAAGATTGGATACAAGAGATGAACTAGGGTTTTGAGAGGAGATGGTGCTGGTGAAGATGTTGATGGAGATTGACCCCCTCTCGATGAGATGATCGTTGGTGATGATGTTGGTGATGATTTCCCCCTCCCGGAGGGAAGTGTCCCCGGCAGAACAGCTCCGCCAGAGCCCTAGATTGATTCCGCCAAGGTTCCGCCTCGTGGCGGCGGAGTTTCATCCCGTAAGCTTGCCCATGATTTTTTCCACGGTAAAAGTGATGATATAGCAGAAGATGGATGCTGGAGGCCCACCAGGGGGCCCAGGAGATAGGGGGCCGTGCCCTATAGGGGGGGCGCGCCCCCCGTCTCCTGGACAGGGTGTGGGCCCCCTGGCCTATTTCTTTCGCTCATAAATTCTTATTAAATCCAAAACGTTGTTTCATGGAGTTTCAAGACTTTTGGAGTTGTGCAGAATAGGTTTCCAACGTTTGCTCCTTTTCCAGCCAGAATTCCAGCTGCCGGCATTCCTCCTCTTCATGGTAAACCTTGTAAAATAAGAGAGAATAGCCATAAGTATTGAGATATAATGTGTAATAACATCCCATCATGCAATAAATATTGATATAAAAGCATGATGCAAAATGGACGTATCAACTCCCCCAAGCTTAGACCTCGCTTGTCCACAAGCGGAAGCCGGAATCGAAAAATATGTCCACATGTTTAGAGATAGAGGTGTCGATAAAAATAAAATACGGATATGAGGGCATCATGATCATTCTAATAACAGCAATATATATAGATTTTTGTCATATGATTTCCTATGCTCAAGTAATAAGAAATTCACAATGTCAAGTATGGTTCAAAAACTTCATCGGGAACTAACAAACTATAATCTCATTCATTGAGGCAATTGCGATTTATCGTAACATCAGAAAGAGTCAATAATAGAGCTTTTCAGCAAGCTCACATACTCAACTATCTTGTAGTCTCCTATAATTGCTAACACTCACGCAATACTTGTGGTTATAGAGTTTCAGCCGGACGCTGAGAAAGATAGGGGCTTATTGTGTTGCCTCCCAACGTATTCACCTTTAGGTGATGTCAACAATAATAGCCCATGCTAACTTACATTCAATTGGATATATATAACATGATCTTCCAAACACGAAGAGCTTGCCAAAGGATAAAGTGAAAAAGGGAAAGGTGAAGATCACCTTGACTCAAGCATAAAATAAAAACATAAAGTAAAAGATAGGCCCTTCGCAGAGGGAAGCAGAGGTTGTCATGCGCGTTTAGGGTTGATGCACAAAATCTTAATGCAAAAGAACGTCACTTTATATTGCCCCTTGTATGTAGACCTTTATTATGCAGTCCATCGCTTTTATTACTTCCACGACAAGTTCATACAAAGCTTATTTTCTCTGCACTAATAAGACATACATATTTAGAGAGCAATTTTTATTGCTTGCACCGATGACAACTTACTTGAAGGATCTTATTCAATCCATAGGTAGGTATGGTGGACCCTCATGGCAAAACTGGGTTTGAGGATATTTGGAAGCACAAGTAGTATCTCTACTTGGTGCAAGGAATTTGGCTAGCAAGAGGGGGAAAGGCAAGCTCAACATGTTTGGAAGGTCAATGACAATATACTTTAACTGAGATGTCGGAAAACATAAACCATTACGTTGTCTTCCTTGTCCAACATCAACTCTTTTAGCATGTCATACTTAATGAGTGCTTCACAATCATAAAATATGTCCAAGATAATATATTTATATGTTAACCCCTCTTTCCTTATCACTTCCTATTAATTGCAACGATGACCAAGGCTACGTTCATCAACTCTCAATATTTTTTATGCCTCATACTTTCTTGTGTGAAGTTATCGCTATCCATAAGATCAATATGAACTCTATTATTCTTTCTACTTTCTCAAGATCATAGCTATCATAGCAAAGCCCCTGAATGAACACTAATATTTATTATAGATAGCACACAGACTTGATTACATAAAGAGATCGCAATGCAAAACTCAAAATTACTTGATATCAAAAACTTCAAACTACTAGATCAAGATACTACTAAAAGAATCGAACTAAATAAAGTGGTAAAAATAGGAGTGTGATGGTGATATGATACCGGGGCACCTCCCCCAAGCTTGGCAGTTGCCAAGGGGAGTGCCCATACCCATGTGATTATTTCTTCGGAGGTGGTGAAGTAGGATTTGTTGATGATGTAGGCTTGTCGTCCGTCTTCCAAGGCATAGGCTCTCCATCATAAAAGGATGATCGAGTCTCCGGGATCCTTAAATCTGCAGCCAAACTCATTCGCTTGAATCGATATTCATACTCACATTTCTGGTTTTGCAGGTCATAAATCTGGGCTTGGAGGTGCTCGATTTTCTCTTGAAGCTTGAAGATGGTCTCCCCAATGACTTTGGCATCCAACTTGTGGTCGTTGGTGAACTCCGTGATCATCATCTGGTTGGCATTGAGTCAATGCTCCACCATCCCTGGACACTTGAAAACTTCTTGCTCCACGGCTTCGAGCTTTGTCTCCATGCTCCCAGTACGCCTTGGTCCCTCCACATCGCGGATGTGCAGCACCCCCTCACGCATCTCAATGGTTTGAGGATGATGCAGCACCTCCGCAAGATAGGGGTTGATAACCATTTCGAAAAACTTGTCCTTGGGAGCGCTTGGAGACGACATGATGCTCTAGATCTGAAACAGTAATAGCTCGAAACGAAAATAGAGGATATTTGCGTGATACATTGGTCAACACCTCTGGGAATATATATAATGAATTTTTGCTGACCAAAATATGTAACATACAAAAAAACGGAGTCCGGGAGGCACACGAGGTATCCACGAGACAGGGGGCACGCCCTACGGGGGGGGGGGGGGGGGGGCTCCTCTCTCGTGGGAGCCTCGTGTAACTTTCAGACTACTTCTTTCTTCCTAAAATTCTTAAATAATCCAAAACTGATAAAAATTGCCATTAGAGTTGTTTTGGAGTCGGTTTACTTACCGTACCACGTACCTATGCCTTTTTAGAGTCTAGAACGTTCTGGAAAGTGT
Organism: Triticum timopheevii; assembly: GCA_963921465.1. Classification (NCBI taxonomy): domain Eukaryota; kingdom Viridiplantae; phylum Streptophyta; class Magnoliopsida; order Poales; family Poaceae; genus Triticum; species Triticum timopheevii. Next base: position 235,601,479 of record OY997266.1, on the reverse strand, counting down.
CTCTTATGTATTCCTCAGGGGTTATGGTTTTAATAATATTAGTTTCAACATTGATAGGATTACCTGAAATATAATGTTTAATTCTTTGACCGTGTACCACCCTCAGATTTGTGCCTTCGAAGTTGTTGATTTTTATAGCACCAGAATGATAGACCTCCTCGATAATGTAGGGACCTTCCCATTTTGAGAGAAGTTTTCCTGCAAAAAATCTTAAACGAGAGTTGAATAATAACACATAATCTCCTACGTTAAACTCACGCTTTTGTATCCTCTTATCATGCTAGTGTTTGACTTTTTCTTTGAAAAGCTTGTCATTCTCATACGCTTGGGTTCTCCATTCATCAAGTGAGATAATATCAAATAACCTTTTCTCACCGGCAAGTTTAAAGCCATAATTGAGCTCTTTAATAGCCCAATATGCCTTATGTTCAAGTTCAAGAGGTAAATGACATGCTTTTCCATAAACCATCTTATAAGGAGACATACCCATAGGATTTTTGTATGCAGTTCTATAGGCCCATAATGCATCATCAAGTTTTTTGGAACAATTCTTTCTAGATCTATTCACAATCTTTTGCAAAATTAATTTGAGCTCTCTATTGCTCAACTCTACCTGACCACTAGACTGTGGGTGATAAGGAGATGCTATTCTATGATTAACATCATACTTAGCGAGCATCTTACGGAAGGCACCATGAATAAAATGTGAACCACCATCATTCATAAGATATCTAGGGACTCCAAACCTCGGAAAAATAACTTCTTTAAGCATTTTAATAGAAGTGTTATGATCAGCACTACTAGTTGGAATAGCTTCTACCCACTTAGTAACGTAATCAACAGCAACTAAAATATGTGTATAACCATTGGAGGCAGGAAAAGGTCCCATATAATCAAAGCCCCAAACATCAAACGGTTCAATAACAAGAGAATAATTCATAGGCATTTCTTGACGTCTACTAATGTTACCTATTCTTTGACATTCATCACAACATAAGACAAACTTACGAGCATCTTTGAAGAGAGTAGGCCAATAAAAACCAGATTGTAGTACCTTGTGTGCAGTTCTATCTCCAGCGTGGTGTCCTCCATAGGATTCAGAGTGACACTTGCGTAGGATCTATTCCTGTTCATGCTCAGGCACACAACGTCTAATAACACCATCTACTCCTTCTTTATAAAGGTGTGGATCATCCCAGAAGTAATGTCTTAAATCATAAAAGAACTTTTTCTTTTGCTGGTAAGTGAAACTAGGCGGTATATATTTAGTAACAATGTAATTTGCATAGTCAGCATACCAAGGAGCAGTACGAGAAGCATTGACGACTGCTAATTGTTCATCAGGAAAGCTATCATTAATAGGCAGTGGGTCATCAAGAACATTCTCTAACCTAGACAAGTTGTCTGCAACGGGGTTCTCAGCTCCCTTTCTATCAATAATATGCAAGTCAAATTCTAGGAGCAAGAGGACCCATCTAATGAGTCTAGGCTTAGCATCTTTCTTTTCCATAAGATATTTAATAGCAGTATGATCAATGTGAATAGTAACTTTGGAATCGACAATATAAGGTCTAAACTTATCACATGCAAACACAACTGCTAAGAACTCTTTTTCAGTAGTAGCATAGTTTCTCTGGGCAGTATCAAGAGTCTTACTAGCATACTGGATAACATTCAATTTCTTAGCGACTCTTTGCCCTAAAACAGCACCTACAGCATAATCACTAGCATCGCACATTATTTCAAAATTTAAATTCCAATCAGGTGGCTGAACAATAGGTGCAGTGATCAAAGCTTTCTTGAGTGTTTCAAATGCTTCTACACAATCATCATCAAAGAAAAAAGGAATATCTTTTTGCAATAAATTAGTCAGAGGCCTAGAGATTTTAGAAAAGTCCTTAATGAACCTCCTATAAAAACCGCGTGACCAAGAAATCTTCTTATACCTTTTATGTCCTTGGGACATGGCATCTTTTCAATAGCATCAACTTTGGCTTTATCAACTTCAATACCTCTCTCAGAGATCTTGTGCCCCAAGACAATGCCTTCATTAACCATAAAGTGACACTTTTCCCAATTCAGAACGAGACTAATGTCTTCGCATCTCTGCAAAACTCGATCAAGGTTGCTCAAACAATCATCAAAAGAGGATCCATAGACGGAGAAGTCATCCATGAATACCTCACAAATCTTTTCACAAAAATCAGAAAATATAGCCATCATGCATCTTTGAAAGGTAGCAGGTGTAGTACATAAACCAAAAGGCATACGTCTATAAGCAAAAGTACCAAAAGGGCAAGTAAAAGTAGTTTTAGATTGATCCTTCGCTGACACAGGTATTTGAGAGAAACCAGAATAACCATCCAGAAAGCAAAAATGTGTGTGTTTGAATAGCCTTTCTAGCATTTGATCAATAAAAGGTAAAGGGTAATGATCTTTCTTAGTAGCTTTATTTCACTTACGAAAATCAATTACCATCCTATAGCCTGTAATAATTCTTTGCGGGATCAATTCATCTTTATCATTAGGAACAACGGTAATACCTCCCTTTTTAGGGACACAATGGATAGGGCTTACCCATTCACTATCAGCAACGGGATAAATAATACCTGCCTCAAGGAGCTTTAGTATCTCCTTTCTTACCACTTCCTTCATCTTGGGATTTAGTCGTCTTTGAGGATCTCTAACTGGTTTGGCATCTTTCTCCACTGAAATTTTGTGTTGGCACAATGTGGGACTAATGCCCTTAAGATCATCCAGAGTATATCCAATAGCAGCTCTGTGCTTCTTTAGAGTTTTCAATAATCTTTCTTCTTCTTTCTCTGAAAGGTTAGCACTAATAATAACAGGATATATTTCTTTTTCATCAAGATAAGCATACTTAACATTATCAGGTAAGGGTTTGAGTTCAAACACGGGATCACCCTTGGGTGGAGGGGGATCCCCAAGAATTTCAACGGGAAGGTTATGTTTCAGCATAGGTTCTTGTTTAAGGAACACTTTATCTATTTCTTCCCTTTCCTTCATAAACATATCGTTTTCATGGTCTAACAAATAATGTTCTAACGGATCGGTTGGAGGAACAGCAATGGAAGCAAGACCAATAATCTCATCCTTACTAGGTGGTTCCCTTTCACGAGGTTGTCTACTAAACATAGCAAAATTGAACTCATGAGACATACCATATATGCCAACAATGACGACCTTCCTTTCACAATTAATCTTAGCACTAGCAGTATTCAATACGGGTCTACCAAAAATAATGGGACAAAAATCATCTTGTGGGGAAGCAAGAACAAGAAAATCAGCAAGGTATTTAATCTTACCACACAAGACTTCATCATCTCTAACAATCCGAATAGGTTTAATGGTGTCCCTATTAGCAAGCTTAATAGTAACATCAATGTCTTCTAATTCAACAGGTGCAATATCGTGCATAATTTCTTTATAAAGGTCATAAGGTATCGCACTAGCACTAGCACCCATGTCACATAAGCCATGATAAAAATGATCTCCTATTTTAACAGAAATAACAGGCGTGCCTACAACAGGTCTATGTGTCTTAGTATCGGGTCTAGCAATATTAGCAGTTTCACCCAAGAAAGAGATAACATGCCCATCTAAGTCCTCATCCAAGAGATCTTTAATCATAGCAATACCAGGTTCAACATTAATTTGCTTAGGAGGTGTATAGGTCCTAGTATTACTCTTACGAACAACAGTCGAAGCTTTAGCATGATCTTTTATCCTCACAGGAAAAGGAGGTTTTTCGACATAAGCAATAGGAATAATAGGATCACTATTTGTAATAGTCTTTTCTTCGACTGTAATAGGTGGAACTACTTTCACTTCAACATGAGGATTATATTTAAACCACTTCTCTTTAGGGAGATCAACGTGAGTAGCAAAAGTTTCACAAAAAGTAGCTACTATCTCAGAGTCAAGTCCATACTTAGAGCTAAATCCACGGAAAGCATCGGTATCCATAAAAAATTTAACACAATCGAACTTAGGTGTCATACCCGACTCCTTACCATCGTCAGAACCCCAATCTTCAGAGTTGCGTTTAATTCTTTCCAATAAGTCCCATTTGAAATCAATAGTCTTCAGCATATAGGAACCAGCATAGGAAGTATCGAGCAGGTTGCGATTATCAAGAGAAAGCCGAGCATAAAAATTCTGAATAATCATTTCCCGAGAGAGCTCATGATTGGGGCATGAATACAACATTGACTTAAGCCTCCCCCAAGCTTGAGCGATGCTTTCTCCTTTGCAAGGCTAGAAATTATATAAGTAATTACGATCAAGATGAACAAGATGCATAGGATAGAACTTCTGGTGAAATTCCAACTTCAATCGCTTATAATTCCAAGATCTCATATCATCACATAGCCTATACCATGTCATTGCATCTCCCTTCAAAGATAAAGGGAAGACCTTCCTTTTGACAACATCATCAGGAATACCTGCAACCTTAAATAATCCACAAACTTCATCCACAAATATAAGGTGTAAATCAGGATGCAATGTGCCGTCTCCTGCAAAAGGATTAGCTAGCAGTTTTTCTATCATACCCAAAGGAATCTCAAAGTGAATATTTTCATAAAGTTCAGTAGGTTGAGGAGCATATCTTTGCTCTTCTGGTTGGGGTGAAGATACCCCAAACAAGCCCCTCAAAGGATTAGTTTCCATAGTGAAAAGTAACAGAAAATTTCAGCACACTATATAAATGTTTCCTTACCAAGTTCCACTCACCAAATGCGCTACGCTCCCCAGCAATGGCGCCAGAAAAGAGTCTTGATGACCCACAAGTGTAGGGGATCTATCGTAGTCCTTTCGATAAGTAAGAGTGTCGAAGCCAACGAGGAGTAGAAGGAAATGATAAGAGGTTTTCGATAAGGTTTTCTCTGCAAGCACTGAAGTAGTAGGTGATAGATAGTTTTGTGATAAGATAAATAGTAACAAGCAAAAAGTAAATAACGTAAATAAAGTGCAGAAAGGTGGCCCAATCCTTTAGGTAGCAAAGGATAAGCCTGGAAAAATTCTAATAATGAAGAAGGAGCTCCCGAGGACACATTGGGAATTATTGTCAAGCTAGTTTTCATCACGTTCATATGATTCGCGTTCGGTACTTTGATAATTTGATATGTGGGTGGACCGGTACTTGGGTACTGCCCTAACTTGGACAAGCATCCCACTTATGATTAACCCCCATCGCAAGCATTTGCAACTACAAAAGAAGCTATTAAGGTAAACCTAACCACAGCATTAAGCATATGGATCCATATCAACCCCTAACGAAGCAACGCATAAACTAGGGTTTAAGCTTCTGTCACTCTAGCAACCCATCATCTACTTATTACTTCTCCATGACTTCCTCTAGGCCCAAATAGTGGTGAAGTGTCATGTAGTCGACGTTCACATAACACCACTAGAGGAAAATACAACATACATCTCATCAAAATATCGAAGGAATACCAAATTCACATGACTACTAATAGCAAGACTTCAACCGCGTCCTCAGGAACAAACGTAACTACTCACAAAGCATATTCATGTTCATAATCAGAGGAGTAATAATATGCATAAAGTTTCTGAACATATGATCTTCCACCAAGTAAACCAATTAGCATCAACTACAAGGAGTAATCAACACTACTAGCAACCCACGGGTACCAATTTGTGGTTTTGATACAAGATTGGATACAAGAGATGAACTAGGGTTTTGAGAGGAGATGGTGCTGGTGAAGATGTTGACGGAGATTGAGCCCCTCTCGATGAGAGGATCGTTGGTGATGACGTTGGTGATGATTTCCCCCTCCCGGAGGGAGGTGTCCCTGGCAGAACAGCCTCGCCAGAGCCCTAGACTGATTCCGCCAAGGTTCCGCCTCGTGGCGGCGGAGTTTTGTCCCGTAAGCTTGCCCATGATTTTTTCCAGGGTAAAAGTGATGATATAGCAGAAGATGGACGCCGGAGGCCCACCAAGGGGCCCAGGGGATAGGGGGTCGCGCCCTATAGGGGGGGCGCCCCCTGTATCCTGGACAGGGTGTGGGCCCCCTGGCCTATTTCTTTCGCTCATAAATTCTTATTAAATCCAAAAAGTTGTTTCGTGGAGTTTCAGGACTTTTGGAGTTGTGCAGAATAGTTTCCAACGTTTGCTCCTTTTCCAGCCAGAATTCCAGCTGCCGGCATTCCCCCTCTTCATGGTAAACCTTGTAAAATAAGAGAGAATAGCCATAAGTATTGAGATATAATGTGTAATAACAGACCATAATGCAACAAATATTGATATAAAAGCATGATGCAAAATGGACGTATCACGCTCACATAGGAAAATGTCGCCGAGGAGATAAAAAATGGGACAAATGCAGACATGCTGCCTGAGTGTTTGCTGCTCTCGGCAGCCACATCTGCCTCACCACTTTATGCCCCTGCTGTCCCTACGCCCATATCGCTACCGTTAATGTAAAATCACATGAAGCATTAAGCAATGCCACCTAATGTCACTATAAGTAATGGTCTAGTGCCGTCGATAAATTGAAGCAATGCCACCACCATTTTATGAAGTGCTTCCGTCTTGCTTTATTTCCCATGAATTGTGTTTTTGCAGTTACACTTAAATCTCACACCGCTAACATTGCTTCATCTGAGTGGAACTGCACAAATTTGATTGCACATTTACTGACCATGTGCCTCTCTCATGGCAGTAATACTAATGCTATTGTTTTGCATGTTAATCTCGTTGCAGTGTTGATGTGATGTGATGCTACTTACTTAAGGACACTTTCATACTGTCAATCTAGTGCCAATTATAACACAATAGATGCTGCTGTTAATCATACGCCACTGCAAATATCTGTCGCTGTCTAAATAACCGTATTTCGTATTTGCGCAACTGGGGATGTTTGTCTCCATATCGTTTTGGGATGTCTGTCTCCATATCATTTCTATCCGCGCAATCAAAAGCACACACCTCAGTTTTAGTAGAATTGTGCAAAATGAGATGGATATCCCTCGCTGTCGTCGTCTGACCACCCATCTTCAGGTATTCCTACATTGGTAGTTACTAGGTAGAATGACCAACGCAATCTAAAAGAAGTTGATTCATATGCTTTACTTCCTGATTGCAGTGTAGGGGCGAGCGAAAACAACTGCATCCTAGTCCAGAATGCACTTTCTACCAGTTCATCCATGGACCGAGGACTAGCTGGCACGGCTGCACGGCGGTTTTTTGGATAGGTGCGCGGGCAAGAGGCATTGTGGTCTGCTTATTTCTGCAAATAGCGGTGCTTAAATTTAGTCGAATGCACAAGAATTTCACCTAGTCAGTACACTGCATGGTTCAGTTCAGCATTCCAACTGAGACCACAATTATAATTGGTTATGCTGGAATGAGAGAACCTAACCATGGATGGTGGCAACAAGAAAAAACCAGAGTGAACTTCGGGAAATTTAAGCCTGTCGGGAGGCCCTTTGCTCAGAGAAGCCTTGCTTGTTTTTTCCTTATTTGTAAACCTTCTCACAACTTTGTCTTTTGCTGTGAACTAGTATATGTTTGTTATGTTCTATGAATCATTGAGATGTATAAAATTCCTTAACTTATGCTTTTTAAGTTTTTTATGAACACGAGTTTAATGTGAGTGTTCCACATGAGCACTGGACTAGCGTGTGAACATTTGGAATTTACATTGTAGCCTAAGTTAACTGCATGAACCACTGTAACAAGATACATAGTTGCTAATACGTCAGACCGCAGATTGTTGATTGTTAGCTGGTCGATAGCCTAGTGTTGAAGCGAGCTGAGCAAATGTGACGTCTTTTGCACAACTACTTACAAGTGGGGTAGCACCAACAGTGTTTACAAGTACTTATGTATACGTCGGCGCACAGTTCTCGAATGAGTACTCTTATGCACACTGCTCGTATGATAAACCGTGACAACTTATGTCTTATCATGCCATATTCATGAAAAAACTAGTGAGGATGTATCTATTTCGGCAACAATTACGATGGTTCTCACATGATTCATGGGCACACAAAAGTAGCAGCAGTTCCCATAGGCGGATTCAAACATAGTACTAGCCCAGAGGGCTCGATAACAGGCAAGGTTCGGATAATTAGACACAATCCATACTACTATTAAACACTAGCTGAGCCAACTATTTCATGCCTCGATCTAATTTGGGCTGGACACAAGACAGACCTTGCCATGAACATCATCAAGGACGTCCCGCAGCAGCTCAATCCTGTGAACCTTCATGAAGACAACCTTGTGGCCTTGCCACTGATAAACTTATTTGTGGAGGCATGCCACATCATCTTCCTGCGTAATCTTCACAAGAACAGTATGCCTCACAAACGAAGTAGTAGTTTGAACTTCTTGTTCTTCAGTACACCCTGGACAACACGCCTGCCAATAGTGAGGCTGGAATACAACTCTTCATTGGTATAAGCGCAAATGGCTTCCAGGATCCAACAACCGAGGAACTTTGTATTCCCATTGCATATATTCAGGTCATCTGCCTCATAGCGAGTGACATGTACAACCACACAATCCTTGTCTGCGTCAGGGCTCTAATTGAAACATAAAGTAATTCTGAATTACTTTCCAGTATAAGAAACACAAGTTATTTAAAACACTATGTATAGCATGGCATCGAAGCTAATAAAATTTTGCATTATTCATCACCACATACTTAGATGAAAAACCACAATCGAGATCGCCAAAGAATAAAATCACCTTGGGTAGCTCAGCAGGGGGGGGGGCTGGACACATCCTCGAATGGGGAAAACTGCTCCTGCAGTGCCATGGGGGCTGTAACCTCAAACGGGGCGTTGACCATCTCAGTAGTGGCTGTGAGCATATCTGGGGTCGGCTCGGTGGCTGCCTCCATCTTCTTGGAGCTCTCTGTCTCGTGGGGATCAGCCTCCCGCGTCTGCTCCAATATCGGCAGATCTTTGCCTGGTTCTCCTTGGTCCATCATGAAACTGACGAATACTAGGAGACCACTGAAAGGAGAACACAATCGCAATGACAATGAAACAAAAAAGAGAGTGATGATCGGTTACTGCTTTGCAAAAGTTCTTTTTTTTTCTCTGAACGAAAATATACCAACATCATGGATCCGCTTACCTTCCCTTTGTTGGGAGAGAAGAACAGTGGCAAATGCGAGTGTTGCCTTTCTTGAAGATGGTGAGGGAGAAGGGGATTCAGCGAAGAGTGAAATTTTGCTTCGTCCGTCAAACTTAGACTGCGGGGAGGTGGGGTTTTGTGATACGATGGCTTGTTATTGCCGCGCTATGACCGGGGTGACTCTCCGCCTGCATACTGCCTTCTAATTTAATGTATGGCATTTGGGCCCGCACGCTGCATGGCCCGCACGTCGGTGAATAAAAGTATAACGGCATTCAGTAGAGGGAGACGTTTCGATGGCCTAGGAGGAGCCAGAAGCGGTAATTGGTTTTTTGGGTAGCTGTAGAGTGTCTCCACTGTACTAGTAGTAATTCATTCTCTGGTCCCAAGACAAAACAGCCCATCCACCCTAGTAAATAGTAAAATCAATTCAAAATCCCATGTATTTACTGAATGAGAGGCGCTACCCACACCCAGCACACCGCCCCCCAAAAAACCTGGGTGCTCTTCTTCCTCCTCACGCCCACCCACCTCACGTCAGCTCGCTCCACTCGTACCCCCAAATTCCTCACCTCACTCCTACAGAAAACCCCAGCTCCCCTTCTTCCTCACTACTACAGAAAACCCCCAGCTCCCCTTCTTCTTCACTCACACTACAACTAAGCTCATCATTCGTTACTCCTCTCAAATCCATTAGCGCGACGGGACGCCCTCGAGGAAAATGGAGTCGGCTGACCCCCAGCTCCAAGAAGATGAGGCTCCCGCCAGAGGCGACACCTATTGTAGATCCCACACCCGGCAGAGTGGGGAAAAGTAGCGACCCCCACTACAAAAAAAATACACTTCCGTGATGATACGTGTTTGTAACAGTAGGTCGCGTTTTCTGTCATGTACATCCATGACGATTTTATGACAGAATCAAGATAGTCATACGTATGCTGTCGTAGAAGTGTTCAATGACATTACCAAAATTATCATCACGGAAGTGTCCACTTCCATGATGATAAATCGCACGTCACAGAAGTGCTTTCGTCAAGGGTGACCTACACGTGGCATCCACCATAACGGAACACCGTTAAGCTATCGGGTAGGATTTTGGATCCGATAACCCGTTAAAAGCCACGACCAATGCCGATTTTCCACGTGTAAAATTATCATTGGCTGACGGATCCATGCATCAGCTCCGCGTTGGCATAGGTGTCACTCATCCAACGGACGAGATGGGCCTATGATATGTTGACACGTGGACCGGCCCAAAAGTGCCACACAAAGTTAAAATGGGCTGGCCCAACCGAAGGCCCATAAGATTTAGCGGACCATAATGGGCTGTCCCAGCTAAAGGCCCACAAAATTTAGCGGACCATAATGGGACGGCCCAGCTAAAGGCCCACACAATTTTGCATACCATAATGGGCCGACCCAGCTAAAGGCCCACAAGATTTTGTGGACCACAATGGGCCGGCCCAGCTAAAGGCCCACAAGATTCTGCAGACCATAATGGGCCGGCCCAGCTAAAGGCCCAACATTCTCTGTCAAATCGGCCCGTTAACGCCATGTACTAAACTTGTCATCAATGCGGCCCATGGTCACTTCTGGCCCGTTAACAGTTCGCTAAGTAATTGGCCCGAATTACGGCCGGGTGTATTTCTGGCCTGTTAAAGGTCTGGCTTCATTTGCGCCCATTTACAGGCCATCAAAACTTTCGGCCCATAAACGACCGTGAAGGATTTGGGTCATATTCGGCCATGTCTGACATTCGGCCTGTTAGAGGCCCACTATAGCTTTGGGTCACTTTCGGCCTGTTGTCATTTTAGGCCTGTTAACGCCGGACGTAAACCATGGGCCATATGTGGCCAACGTCATATCGGGCCCATTAATGACCCATATAAAAATGACGATAATCTAGCCCGACCGAAGTTCCGGCCTGGTAAAGGCCCGTGTATTAGGTCAGCGCATTTACGACCCGTCCGAATTTCGGCCTGTCAAATATTTGCATCGTAAATGGGCCACCATTTCGGCCTGCTAAGTCCAGTGGGTTATTTGGCACAATCAGGGCCCAATCTTAATTTCCGTCTATTAAAGGCCCATGTTATGGGCTCGAGATATTTACACCTATAAACGGCCTATTTTTCTGAGGGCCCAAATTATGTTTAGGCCTGTTAAAGGCCCACTATGGGCATAGGCCTACCAGAAAAATATGAAGCTTATGCTGATTTAGTCCTAGATATTTTTAGTGGGCTACATGCCAATTTCGGCCCGTAATCGTTTTAGCCCAATTGGAATGGGCCCGACGAATGTTGGCATGTTGGGCTCCTACGAAGCTTTCGGCCGAATACATTACTAAGATAAGCCTACACTATACAAAAATAGCATCGTAGTTACTGCAGCCTGTGGCAGCATCATAAATGTTGTATCACAACAAAATAAATTCCAACCATACAACAAAAGGCCTGTTGGCATAAAGTTTACAGTCCTTCCAGATAAAAGCACCATCAGATGTATAGAAGCATAGATCATTTGACCGGAGTGCTAATGTTTCAGGCTGTAGAATATGATGGAGCAGCACGATCTCCACCTTTTTTCCGCCATTGCTCTTGAACAACGAAGCGAATGTCTGATAGTCTTGTTTCAAAACCATTCATATCTTGACGACATTTCTCAACGACTATTCTTGTTTTCGAAACAACATCCATTAGGGATTGGACTTGTGTCTGGAGCACAGATATATCACTCTGTCTAGCAGGAAGATTTTGTTCAGTAGGAGATTTGGACGAGGTTACCTTGACAACCAATCCAGAATTACGCAAGAATGTGCTTTTTGCACTGTTAGTGGAGAGATACTGATGCACTGCAGCAAGAGGTGACATTGTGCCTATAGTAGCCTCGTCACCTTCAAGTGGTTGTGGTTGTTCAATCATTTGTTCCATAGCTTCTTGAATGTTTGAACTTGTAGATTAGTGTACCAGATAAGTTACTAATGAGACAAAAACAAACAAAGTAGGTTAAACATTTATACATAACTTATTTTGGTGAACTACTGTAATACATTAGCATGTATTGTAGTGCCAACTACATAATAAAATCACTTTCGGAACATATGTCCATGTAGCATGCCTACTGTATTGTCTATTTCCTCACATTCGTTAACATCTAAGGATAAAGAGACATGGTTTAAAGTAGGATGAACATAGTATGACATCATTCATATCATGGGCAAACCGATATGAAACAAACAGGCTATTTTATCATTGTGTGCGCATGTGAACATAACAACTAGATTACAGATCAAGACCAAAAGAATATCCTTCATCTCTTTTAAACCATGTAAGGTGAAATGATATGTTAAGACAACTGTGTATAAAAGTGAACAGAGTAACTGACATTGGCTGCAAACCAAGTAGTTAAATGAACACATCACAGTACCAATCAGTTCAAGGAAGGAGGAGTAAGGACTTACAACAGCGGCTTGAACTGGTGTGCTCATGCCCTTCATCTTCCTAGTGTGGCAATCCTTGAAGATTTGCACTGCATTCCGTTCAGGTTCTTTTTGGTCCACACGGTCTTTCCTCTGTATTTGGAACAAGTCAATATAGATATGATAATATGGCACAAAAAAAGAAGGAAGTTGCAGCTATTTACAAGAGCCTCGCAGTGTGCAATATAGCTACGAGATCCTGTTATTTGTTGGAATTTCACTTTAGAACGGTTGGTTTTGTTCTTCAAACAGCTAGCCTAGAAGAAGATACACTTGTAAGGCACATACATAAATACAAGTTCAATATGTGGTCTGATCAGATACATATAGCCTACCTGATACTTTGGATCAGACCAGTGTTTAACAAGGGTTGTCCAGTATTCATCTGTAATATATTCCACTGGAGATGTTTGGGCGATTTCATTTTTAGCCTTACCTTCAAAGTGAGATTTTCTAAGGTGGTACCGATACTGTCGCAGAGCAGACTGAAAAACATGAGTGCATGATTGTTTAGTTGCATCATCTTTCGGATCCAACTTGAACCTCATCTATTGAAAAAAGAACGTGAGTCTTATTAGGAGGAAGCTAGAAAGTATGGGACAGAGCAAGACAATATTACTAATTGCGATGAATAACATAACTTACGGATAAATGGTCAAGGAAGGTGTTAAACTGGGTATTGTCTTTCTCATTCCTATACTGGATGCACGTTGGGAGGATACGTGCATGACACCTAACGGCAACGGCTGCCTCTGATACTAACTTGGCTGACTCTGTAGCATCACGTGGCCTTTTTAAACCTGCCTCATGGTGGATCTCCATTCTTCCTCCTTCAGATTTTGTTAATCTGTCAAGCATTATCCCTAATGTCTGTTTCCGCTTGCGCCGTGGTGCTAGTTCAACAACGAATATGGAAAGTGTTAGTGTACATCAAACTGCGAGAGTACATATAAAGGAGCATGCAACTGTAACTTGAGTCGGTCAGGTACCGTCTTGGTGTTGATGCTCATGAGGTTCATCTGATATTACCAAGTCCTGTTGTGTCAGCAGTGCTTTGGAAGTAGTGTTAGGTGTGAAGGCAGCTTGGGAACTGGCCAATTCCGGAGCAAACGAACGAGTAACTGGTTGAGATGTTGGTACAGTTGAAGCGGATGCTGCAGCTGGTGGAGCAGGTGATACTGTGTTTGTAGATTTAGCCGGTGGACTTGGACCTTCTACTGCACTATAAGTACCAGCAGAATCTCGATGGCAGAACCTTTTCCGTTTCACCCGACGAGTAACAACACTCCCTACTATATTATTTTCCTTCCTCTTTTTTGACTTTGCCATTTCAAGCTATACCCACAACACAAAAGAATAAAATCACTCTTCAGAACTCATTGATGCATGATACAGACAAGCATTACTTTGATGTAAGACAACCGTATGAGGATGGAATATGTAAGAAAAATAGGACGGCATGCCATATTCACAGCTACGGTGTGCAAACTAAGCAGAAGGATTTTCAAGAAAATAGAAGTAATGCAAGCTAGACATCATATGAAAGATGCAACCAATATTACTCTGCCAAGTTAAAAGTGTCTTGTCATAAGTGGCAATTCAAAAAATTAGAAGCAGTACAACATAGAAATCAATGGAAGACGCAACCTGTTGGGGATATTACCACTAGGCGTAAACCGGCCTACTTGGGCCGGGTTAACTTCATTAGTGGTATAAGCAGATGAAGGCCCAAGGCCTGTAGTCGGTTTAGAACCTGTAGCCGTAAACCGGTCTGATGTATAACTTGTATTGTAAGTTAGGAATAGAGAGATACCAACCGGGATACGAGTATGAACCGGTTGGGACTCTATGGACCGACGGGCGTCACCCGTGTATATAAGGGGACGACCCGGCGGCGGTTCAAGAGAGACAACCACAACTCGAGCCTAGGCGAAGCTTGTTTGCTCCCTAGCCATCGAGATCACATCAATTCCATCACAACTAGACGTAGGCTTTTACCTTCATCGAAGGGGCCGAACTAGTATAAACCCTCGTGTCTTTGTGTCCGCTTTAACCCCTTCAAGTAAACCTGTAGCGATGGCTCCACGACTAAGTCCTTTCACTAGGACATCTGCCGTGACAAATCCACGACAGTTGGCGCCCACCGTGGGGCTATCGCACGATGGTTTGACGATCTTGGAGGGCAAGCTCAAAGGACTCGAAGGCTATGCTGTGGGCCGGATGACCAAGAGTCATCGTGGCAAGATCTACATCGACGACGCAGGATGGGGTCCCGAGGCCGATTCGATCGAGTACGGGTACCGGGTCCCCTTTGGTGGCATACACATTTTCATCGGCAAGATCGGTGAACCTGGGCCTGAGCCGGACATCTGCACCGACCTCGTCAAGACGGCTCAGCGTGCGAGATCTACCCAGGCTAAACCGGCCGTGAAGCGTGCCTTCGTTGGAGTCATCCACGGAGGAGAGCGTGAGGACGAGTCAGAACACGGTAGCGAGACCGTCGTCTATTCCGGCGACGAGTCCTCGACCGAAGAGACCAAGTCACTATACCAGTTGCAAGACGACCAGGTCAGGGGCTGTTTTGATGGCGACAGTATTCCGGACCCTCCGGGCCAGATCAACCAGGTTGGAATATTCATGGCCGGCACCCAGGCGGCGAACCACTCTTCGACCGCCGCAGCCATGCTTTCCGGATCAGCAGCGGCAGCGGCAGCAGGGGCAGGAGGCCTTGTGCGCCCGCCGGTTCAAGTTCTGTCTGATCTGTTTGATGCACTAGCCGCGCTTATGGCAGAGGCCAATCCGGTGGATCAGGAGGCCCATGATGTAGAGATTGCAAAGGTGAGAGAGCAGATCGTGCAAGCCAAAGCGGATCTGGCAGCAGAAAAAGACAGGATGGCTGCAGAGCGGGCCGCTTTGGACGCCCAGGCCTATAAACTCATGCTTGACCAGAACACATCACAGGAGGTTTTGAAGCGGAAGCACAGATCACGCCTGCCGTTAGGGTTTGACCCCCGAAATCTCTTTCACACTCCAGGAGCTGGACCCAGTAATCCGCCGCAGTACCTAGAGACAAACCGGATTGAGGCACCAGGACCAGGGGCGACGGTCCAACCTCGCCTGATGGAACCTCCTCAACAGAACATTGTGGTTCCTCCGCCGGTCCAGATGCCCCCGGGTCATTATTCTAATCCTATGGACAACCTCGTGGCAGCCGCTGTGCGATTAGAGGCTATCCCGGTCGAAGGGGACTCTCCGCAAGCGATAGAGACGCGCCGGGTTAAGGAGCTTCTCCGGACCGCGCTGATTCAGCAGGAAGCATATTCGTACAGCCATGATCGGATTCACTCTATGCCTCGTCCAAGCCGGAGCTATAGCAGGTGCATGGATGAACCGGCCATATCGAGCAATGCGCGAGGCCGTGAAGCGGCCCATGCCAATAACCCGGTAGGTGGTGTTCGCGATGCTCAGGATGTGGTCGACTGGGCCCGAGCACGAGGGGAGGCCGAGTTAGCAGTACAGAATGATGCGGGTCAACTGACACCGGTTCGTCCTACCACCTCCGCCGGACCAGGGGTCGCATCCGCTTTGGGAGTGCCTTGTTTAATTCCCGCTTTACGCAATGTGCGCCTGCCCAAAGATTTCAAGGGTCCGCGCAAGGTGCCGAATTACAACGCTGATTTATCTCCCGAAGCGTGGGTAGAAAGTTATGAGATGGCCATGGAGATGCTAGATGTGGATGAGACAGCGTGTGCAAAATACTTCACCATGATGCTTGAAGGCACGGCTCGTACTTGGTTGAAGAGCCTGCCGCCCAATTCTATCAGCTCATGGGCCCAGTTGCGGGCCCGGTTTATACAGAATTTCAAGGATACATGTAAGCAGCCCAAGTCCATAGTAGACCTGGCGGCTTGTGTCCAGGAGGACGGAGAATCAACGACCCATTGGGTGCGCCGCGTTTCGGAAGTTTTGCACTCGTCTGACAGGATCAATGCTGACTCTGTGATCTTAACCCTGGAAGGCAACTGCCGGTTTAAGCCTTTAAAATTGAAATTGGGATGCATGAAGCGTTTCTGTAATGACATGGGAACTCTCATGGCCGCTTTAGTGAAGTATGCTGATTCAGACAGTACCAAGGATCCCGAGACTGATGATGATGAAGCAGGGAAGGGAAAAAAGAATAGCAACTCCAAGGGGCAACAGTACAAACCGGCGGGTCATGGAAACAGAGGCAAGCGCAAGGCGGATGGCAGCGTGGACTTTGTGGCCAACACTAATGCACAGGACAGGGGGCAGCGGCGCAGAGGTAAAGCGGCAAATCGTAATGCGGCTCCCAATCCTAACGCAAACCGTTTGAATTATTTGTTGAATTAGCCTTGCCCAAAGCACGGGACGAAGGAGGCGTCGGCTAACCACCTTTGGAAGGATTGTTATATCATGCAGGAGTTTAAAAACTCTAATGCCTTCCGGTATGACCACGGGTCAGGTGGCGGTTCAGGATCCGGTTTCCATGGGCCGGGTCACAATGGAGCTTCCGGTTCAGGTCTCAATCAGGGCGGTCACAACAACCAGAATAATCAGAGCGGCCAGCAGCAGCAGCAGCAGTCGGGTTATCAGAGCCAGCCAAAACAGTTGAACAATGGGCAATATCATGTTTTCACAACTAGCTTGGATAAACGCGACCGAAAACTCCACAAGCGAGCGGTGAATTCTATTGAACCGGCCTTACCACGTTACTTACGCTGGTCAGAGCACCCTATCATGTGGAGTAGAGAGGATCACCCGCCCCGGGTTGATAATCTGGGCCAGCTAGCATTAGTGGTAGACCCTCAGGTGGGGGGTTATAAATTCACCAAGGTACTCATGGATGGAGGGAGCAGTATTAACATACTATTCTATGAGACATTCCGCCGCATGGGTCTAACAGACAAGGATCTCAGACCGTCTAATACGGTGTTCCATGGTGTGGTGCCTGACAAATCTGCATATCCTGTTGGTAAGATAGCCCTGGATGTGGCTTTTGGGGACGAGCACGACTCCCGGTCGGAAAAATTAACATTTGAGGTGGTGAAGATCCAGAGCCCGTATCACGCCTTGTTTGGCCGGCCGGCTTGTGCCAAGTTCATGGCGCGGCCTTGTTATATCTACTTACAGCTCAAGATGCCGGGTTACAAGGGGACAATAACGGTTCATGGGAGCCGTAGGGTCGCTTTGGAATGTGAGGAAGGTGATGCGGCTTATGCAGAGTCGGTCTGTGCCACGGAGGAGTTGAAGTACTATAAGGACAATATTGATCCGGCGGATATGACCCCTTTGAAGAAGCCAACTACAGAGCATGATTTGGATCTGAAGTTCAAATCGGCAGCTGAGACCAAGCTTCTTGACTTCGTGCCCGGCGATTCATCCAAGCAGTTCACTGTCAGTGCCAATCTGGATCCCAAATAGGAAAGCGCGCTCATCGAGTTCATCCGTGAGAATCGGGACATTTTTGCATGGAAACCGTCCGACATGCCAGGTGTACCAAGGGAACTCGCTGAGCACACTCTTAATGTGGATCCTAAGTATAAACCGGTGAAACAATTCCTCCGCCGGTTTAACGAAGAAAGGCGCAAAGCCATTGGAGAGGAAGTGGCCAGGCTTTTAACAGCTGGCTTTATCATTGAAGTGTTCCATCCAGAGTGGCTTGCTAATCCGGTGCTGGTTCTTAAGAAAAACGGCACTTGGCGTATGTGTGTGGATTACACGGATCTTACCAGGGCTTGTCCAGCGGATCCTTTTGCCCTCCCCCGCATTGACCAGATCATTGATGCCACGGCGGGTTGTGAGCGTTTGAGTTTTTTGGATGCATATTCTGGATATCATCAGATCAAAATGGCGGTTAAGGACTAGGAGAAGACGGCGTTTATTACTCCCTTTGGAGCCTTCTGCTATGTATCTATGCCCTTCGGGCTCAAGAGTGCCCAAGCCACCTATCAACGGTGTGTACAGAATTGTCTGCATAAACAGATCGGCCGCAATGTGCACGCCTATGTGGATGATATTGTAGTAAAGTCAAGACAGAAGGAGACGCTGGTGGATGATTTGAAGGAAACCTTTGACAACTTACGAGTGTACAAGATGATGCTTAATCCGGCCAAGTGTGTCTTTGGTGTTCCGGCAGGCAAGTTACTGGGATTTCTGGTGTCTAACAGAGGAATTGAGGCTAATCCGGAGAAGATTACGGCTATTACCTCCCTGGCTAAACCGAAGTGCATTAACGATGTTCAACGTTTGGTGGGCTGAATCGCCGCACTGAGCCGGTTTATCAGCCGCCTCAGAGAGAAGGCCATCCCTTTGTACCAAATGCTGAGGAAGACAGACCATTTTGTCTGGAGTCCGGCTGCTGATGAAGCATTTGAGGAATTGAAGCGGCAATTAGCCAATCCGCCTGTTCTTGCAGCTCCGGTCGACAAGGAGCCACTATTATTATACGTAGCAGCCAATGCTCGGGCAGTTAGCGTGGCTATTGTGGTGGAATGCAAGGAGGCAGGCAAGGAATATCCGGTTCAGCGGCTGGTTTATTATATCAGCGAGGTGCTTATTGAATCCAAGCAAAGGTATCCGCATTGGCAGAAGCTGGTCTATGGTGTTTTCATGGCCGGTCAAAAGTTAAAGCAGTATTTTCAAGGGCACCCCATCACAGTGGTCAGTTCAGCTCCCTTGGGTGATATCATACAGAACCGGGCGGCGACTGGCCGGATTGCCAAGTGGGCTATAGAGCTTGGGCCACACGGACTGAAGTATGTACCTCGGACGGCGGTGAAGTCTCAAGAACTTGTTGATTTCATCAATGACTGGACGGAGTTACAAGCACCAGAGGAGAAGCCGGATCACACATATTGGACTATTCATTTTGATGGATCCAGGCAATTGGAAGGCTCGGGGACTGGAGTCGTATTAACTTCCCCGCGAGGTGATAAGTTTTGTTATGTTCTCCGCTTAATGTTCCCTTGTACTAATAATGCAGCTGAGTACGAAGCCTTGCTCCATGGTCTCCGGGTGGCTAAGGAGATGAATTTAAGCCGGGTTAAGTGCTTCGGTGACTCAGACCTCGTGGCTCAACAGGTGTCTGGCACTTGGGATTCTAAGGACCCGCTCATGGCTGCATATCGTCGGGAAGTGGATAATATTGCGGGTTGCTTCAAGGGTTATCAAGTGGACATGTGGACCGTCGGAAGAATGAAGCGGCGGACACTTTAAGCCGGTTGGGCTCTCAGCGCAAACCGGTCCCGCCTAATGTCTTTCTGGACGTATTGCACAACCCATCAGTCAAGCTCCCAGGTGAAGCGGATTTGGCTATTCCTAATCCGGAGGCTCAATTGGTGGCAGCCCTGCATGTTATTCCGGATTGGACAGTTCCTTATCTTGCATACATGAACCAGGGGGAGTTACCAGAGGATGAGATTCTAGCCAGGCAGATAGTCTGGCGATCCAAGTTTATGATGATTGTCAATGGTGAATTACATCATTGCAGTGTATCAGGGGAGTTTCAACGTTGTGTTTCTCCTGAGGAAGGCTGTGAAATCTTAAGAGAAATCCATGAAGGGGATTGTGGACACCACGCCGGTTCAAAGTCTCTGGTGGCAAAAGCATTTCGTCACGGGTTCTACTGGTTGACAGCGCATGCTGATGCGGAGGACTTGGTTAAACGATGTGACGGATGTCAGAAATTTTCAAGGCGTGCTCATGTGCCGGCTCAAGAATTGAGGATGATCCCAATAACGTGGCCGTTTGCAACTTGGGGGCTGGATATGGTCGGACCTTTTAAAAAATCCAAGGATAAGAAAACCCACCTTTTGGTGGCAGTTGACAAATTTACCAAGTGGGTTGAAGCGGAGCCTGTCAGCAAGTGTGATGCAGCAACAGCGGTGCAGTTCATCAAAAAGGTGATTTTCCAGTTTGGCTTTCCATACAGTATCATTACTGACAATGGTACCAATTTATCCAAGGGCGCTATGAAGGAGTTCTGTGAACGTGAGCACATCCGACTTGACGTATCGTCAGTGGCACACCCCCAGTCCAATGGACAGGCAGAACGAGCTAATCAAGAGATCTTGCGAGGCATCAAACCCCGGCTTATGGTCCCATTGCAAAGAACACCAGGATGTTGGGTTGAAGAGCTACCATCTGTGCTATGGAGTATCAATACTACGCCAAACCGATCCACATGATACACACCATTTTTCATGGTCTACGGAGCAGAGGCAGTTCTCCCTAGTGATATCCGACACGATTCACCTCGTGTGGCAGCTTATGTTGAAGCGGACAATGAGACAGCACGGCAAGACGCTTTGGACCTATTGGACGACGAGCGTGATATAGCGGCTGCCCGTTCGGCGATTTACCAACAAGATCTTCGTCGCTATCACAGTCGCCGGGTTAGAACCAGAACTTTTCAAGAAGGAGATTTGGTGCTTTGACTCATCCAAGACCAGACAGATATGCACAAGTTATCCCCACCTTGGGAGGGACCTTTCGTGGTCAGCAAGAATCTGCACAACGGGTCGTACTATCTGATTAATATTCGAGAGCATCAAGACTCACGCACATCAGAGGAGGAGACCAACAGGCCGTGGAACATAGCTCATCTTCGGCCTTACTACACTTGAGCCATCGGCTCTATCTATGTACATATCATGACAGTGTATATATTATCTTTGATATAATAAAACCGGAGCCTCAGCTAAAGCGGGGTCTCTGTCTTTCTTATCATGCGTGGTTACATGGAGTGGCTCTGTTTTTAAAGCGGCCTCCGGTTTACCCCTTGACATTTGCTTTTTATATATCACTTGGGGCCTTGGTCGTGTCCGAACCAACGCGACACCTTTTGATAGGCGACAGCCACCAGATCACTTGGGGACATGGTCAAGTCTGAACCAGTCACGCCTCTTGATCGGCCTAAGGCCACAAAATCACTTGGGGGCTTGGTCGAACCCGAACCATTGCCACGCCTCTTGATTTGGCATATATGCCACGGTTTCATTTGGGGACCTGGCTGACTTGAATCATTGTCACTCCTATTGGGGGCTTGGTCCTGTCCGACCATGGTAACACCATCTGATCAGCTCAGTATAGCATATTTTTGCAAACGGTTTTTATCATTGCCTTTGCTTCCATGTTATTTTCATGGCTTGTTTGTTCTTTGTTTTTGTTGGATTTCTTTTATGTCAACAAACACCTTTTTTCCGGTTCAGCCGATGGATTTGATTCCCCTTTAATCCGGAGAAGTATGCCCGGTTTACCTTTTCCTGTTAAACATCATGGAGTAACAAGGGGGTTTGTATTGATTCAGTACGGTGTATACGGGAGCTGTTTTCTCCCCCCTTGTTGACGGTAATGGTTTATAAAACCTCCGCTTCAAGCTTGGCTAAGCCAGCTTCATGCCCAGACATGGCAGGTATTTTGTATCACCTATTTGTTATATTGCTGATACACATATCAAGATAATAAACCGGCTGGCAGTATAACCGCCACCGAAGTTCAATTTTTTCTGATTGCAGGAAATATGAGTTGAGGTTTTTCGAACAAAAGCTTGAGTACTTATGCATGAAGGCATATTCAAGGTAGAAGTATTAACTATCCTATTACAAGGCAACACGGTGCCTGAATAAGATCATTGTTATTTTGGAAAGATGCCAAAGACAGCTATCCAAACCGGCTTCCGGTTCAAGCCTGCTCCTCGTCATCGTCCGCTTCAGCTTCCTCGTCTCTACCCATTGGCTGGAAATCAACAGTGGTCCAGTCGATTCCCATTAAAGCTTGGAAAACAGCCTCTTCATGGATTAGGGAAGACGGTTCAATATCAGGAGCGTAAGTATGCTTACGGATTGGAGGAATCAGATTCTCCGCTTCAAGAGTTGGGGCAGGCACTCGCTTGTTCTGATTGTTGTATTGCGCTTGATAATGCGTCAAGTCTGCCTCTTCAGCTAATTGACAAGCTAGAGGTCGCACTGCACGGTTTATTACCCTCAGATCATCTTCGTTAAATTCAGAGCCATCTTCCTTCAGGCTGGGATAGCCATGAGCTGCTTCCACAGGGTCAAAATCTGGCACCCATGCCTTTGCCTGGATCAAGGCGTTAATAGCTCCGGTTCGAGCAGCGGATTTTTTCAGCTCCTCAATCCGGGCCGGAAGCATCGACAACCTGTTAAGAGTGTCCTGGATTAAAGAAGGTGCCATGTTGTTATGAGAGGCTGTGGTGATGATCCGCTGGGCTCCGGTATATAATTGTTCCACTAAGGTGTAGGCAGCCTTCAGTTTCTTCCGCACATCGTTTCCTAAGTGCCCGATGCGTGTGCCTACAACAATATAGGGACGGTCTCAAACCGGATTTATACTACAGCAGGTTCAAATTATCACAGAAGTTAAAAGGAGCTTACCAAAGATCGCAGCGGTCATGGAGTGTATTTGCCGCTTTACGACCGTAAATTCATCCACCACCGGTTTAAGGGCAGGTTCAGCATTTTCCGCTCCTTTGGTTAAAGTGGCCTTCTCAGTGGCCCAATCAGCCCACTCTTTCTTGAAGCTTTCCTTCAGCCGTTCAGCGGTGCTCAAGGCGCAGGTTAATTCTTCCTTTGCCTTGTCTATTTCAGCCTGTTGGGTTTTCAAGGTCTCCTGCAAATTGGCAATCTGGTCCTCCTTGATTCTCACCTCAGCCTGCATACAGATAGCATTTAGCTTTAAACAAGCGGTCCAAGAAATTGAAGTATCAACCACATAACAAAGTTATACGCCTGATACTTGGGGGCTAATGCACCTTCAATTTTCATATATTACTAGATTGCAAAGTCCAAAGCTCAATATAGGTATTCAACTTGGCACTTGGGGGCTAATGGCTATTTGATCAAATTATGTTCTAAGGATAGTTTTCTATCGGAGCCCCGGTTTAGTTATGCTAAGTTAAACCGGCCCTTGGGGGCTATATTGATGGATTTCAAAGTGTTGAGGATCGTATTCAAGTCCCGGTTTGATGAAGGTTACAAACCGACCCTTGGGGGCTAGGAGGATTGACACAATGGCAGTAAGTAAAGAAGTAAGTTACCTCAAATTTATCCCTCATCATCTTCACCAGACCGGCTTCATAGTCACGGCTAGTATAAAGCCGGTTTAAATAGCCGGAATGAAGATCTTGGGCACTCAGAGCAGCATATGTCTCCAGTTCAACATCCCATTTTCCTTTGTTCAGAGCGGAAAAATCCTCTTTTATGGTATGCTTGGTTAAGGTGACAGGATTCCCGGTTTCAAAGCGGCCTACACCGGTAATCACAATGTCATCATCTTTGAACTCGCCGGTTTGTGTTGGTACGGTCGGTTTGTCAGCAGGACTGTGGGATTTTTCAACCCGGGCGGAGCTGGCAGGCGGGTCAGCAGAGACTGAAGTGTTAATAGGCCTCTCTTCAGGAATAGCATCATCTTGCAAAGGAGGATCATTGGGAATATCTTCAGGGGGAAACTCTTCAAGATCTGGCGCTTTGTCATGTTCTGGGGCTACATCTTCTTCAGCCGCTTTATCCAGGCGGGCCTTCTTGCTTGGTTTCGGTTTGGCCCTGAAAGAAAAACAAAGAGTCAAGGAAAAGCATAAGCCATTACACAGTATACTGGAGGCATATGTTCAGTTTAGCTTACCAAGAACTATTTTCAATGGTGGCAGCTGAGTGGTCGACGATTCACCAGAAGATGAATGAGAAGTAACCTGATAATCGGAGTCGGATGGATTAAGAGGTTGACGGAAGAAACCCGCTTTAGGATTTAAATCAATAAAAAGGTCGGAGACCTCGGAGCGGCGTTTTCGAACGGGACTGTTTGGTAAACCGGCGGAGGTAACTACCTGGCCACTGTGCCGGGTTGTGCGGCGAGCTTCATGTTGCTGAGTATTCATAAGAAATTTGGGATCCAAATAAGCAAGAGGATGAGAAAAGTTAACTTTCCGGTTTGCTTGGCGAAATTTTGGCAAAGGCAAGATTTCTGAATCGGAAGAGAGAATAATTACCTCAGCAAATTCCGCATTGCTGGCTTCGGTGTCGTCCTGACAAGCATCATCATCAATAAGGCGTGTAAAAAGTAAGCCAAGTGAATCAAGTTCTACCTCAAGGTCCGGGTTACCCACATCATCATCAATAGCTGGATCAGATGAAGCGGTGGTTTTTCTCTTGTGAGCTGGCTTCTTGATAACCTTGGTCTTGGGCCGGGTTGACCACCCTGCTTTCTCCGTTTTGTCTTGTGGAAGCTTCTTGCTCCAAAATGGATTATCGCCCTGGATTAGCAGTAATCAAATATCAGATGGATAAAGCGGTAACAGGTTCAACAATAGAGCAATTAAAATCTTACCGCTGGCGGTTTGTTGGTGGTGCAGTAAGGAAGCAGACCGGTTTGAGCATAGAGGTGCTCCGGTTCATTCAACATCTTCTTTACAGAATCTGTGACTTGATCGTTGGAGAGTTGGATTTTGGTGTGTCGGAGTGGGTCATCGACGCTATCAGTATATTTGCACATCAAACTGGGGCGCCGGCTCAGAGGCAGTATGCTCCATGATATCCAACAGCGTGCAAGGTCTATTCCCGTTAAACCATTGGCCATAAAGGCTCGGAGCTTGGACAGTTGCAGAGCATATTTAATTCTCTCCTTGGCATTTAGTCTTTGTGGAAAAGGGTGAGTGTTGCTGAGCCGTTCCGGACGGAAGCCAGGCAAGGGATTTTCATTGTCAGGGGAGGTATCCTTGCAATAAAACCAAGTTGCATTCCACTCCTTGGGGTGAGTATGGAGTTTGACGTGGGGATAGGTGATTTCTTTCCTCTTCTGGATGGCCATACCGCCCAATTCAGTATTGGGGCCGTTGGTAAACTCGGTGCGACGGTTTAAGTGGAAGCAATCTCTAAACAACTCGACTGAAGGCTCCTCTTGAAGGTATACCTCAGAGAGCACTTGAAAGTGACATAGATTGGTAACGGAATTGGGGCCAATATCCTGTGGACGGAGCTGAAAATTGGCTAACACATCCCGGTAAAATTTAGAACCGGGCGGTTTGAAGCCCCGGGCCAAGTGATCTGCGAAGACCACAACCTCTCCTTCCTGGGGTGTGGGAGGACATTCATCTCCAGGAACCCTCCAGTGGATCGTATCTTTATTGTCTAAAGCGCCGATCAGGACTAGATCATCCAACTGAGATTCTATGACGCGTGAGGGAACCCAATTGCACTCATATACTTGTTTGGCCATGGCGAGATCTACAAGAAATAGGTGATCCGGTTCAAGAATATGCTGGATAAAAGAAGGTGTTGATTTAAACTACGATAAACCGGAGGCAATACCTATAAACCGGTCTTCTACAATGCGGCATCATATGGATTCTGGCGGTTCAACCAGGGGACTAATGGTATATACCGGTTTAGTAACTTTTTTCTATGGTAAGTTAAACTGCCTGACCTAAGCATCGGAAGCAATTGAACCTATGGACAACTAGGTATGCAGAAACAGGTTTCACAAGATCTTATTACAGCCGCGGATCTACAGCGAGCTCACAAAAACAGAAAATATTCCGAAGAGTAAGGCAGAACGGAAGTGAACCATTGAGCGGGTATGTGCGTGAGATCTATGGACTTAGATGAGAAATTATAGGTGGATGCTTAGAGATTACTACTAAACACAGCAGGGGTTCACAGATTCATTCAAGAGTCAGAGAACAAGTATGAGCAAGCGACGAACACAGCACGAACATGGAACCCTAAGAACAGATCTAGGTCAAGAAGAGGAGAAAGCTTACCGGAAACGGAGAAGATGCGGAAAGATACCGCAATGCTCTGGTGCGTTCAGGTTGATGCAGCGGCCCAAGACGAGGCAGAGGTCGACGGCGGTGGCAGAGCTCCGAGGCTGGCAACGCGAGGAAGACGAAGAAGAAGGGACGAAGGGAAAGGAAAGGAAATGACCCTTCGGTCTTATTTATAAGGCAACAGAGTTAGGTCAAGCGCGCGAATCCAGGAGCTATTATTAAAGGAGGGCGTTATAAAGGATAAATTTCATGATGACGTCATGCCGGTTTACAGCAACCAGAAATAATGACGATATGGCGGTTTACCAATTACCAGAAGATGTCCAAGACACGAAATTTTGTGAAGGATTGACATGAACCGGTTCAAATCAATCTAGGGCCTAATGTTGGGGATATTACCACTAGGCGTAAACCGGCCTACTTGGGCCGGGTTAACTTCATTAGTGGTATAAGCAGATGAAGGCCCAAGGCCTGTAGTCGGTTTAGAACCTGTAGCCGTAAACCGGCCTGATGTATAACTTGTATTGTAAGTTAGGAATAGAGAGATACCAACCGGGATATGAGTATGAACCGGTTGGGACTCTATGGACCGACGGGCGTCACCCGTGTATATAAGTGGACGACCCAGCAGCGGTTCAAGAGAGACAACCACAACTCGAGCCTAGGCGAAGCTTGTTTGCTCCCTAGCCATCGAGATCACATCAATTCCATCACAACTAGACGTAGGCTTTTACCTTCATCGAAGGGGCCGAACTAGTATAAACCCTCGTGTCTTTGTGTCCGCTTTAACCCCTTCAAGTAAACCCGTAGTGATGGCTCCACGACTAAGTCCTTTCACTAGGACATCTGCCGTGACAAATCCACGACACAACCACTATCAAACTGCCATGTTAAAAGCGTCCAATCATGAGTGACTGATGCGGGATACACAACAGCAGTACTTTGATGTAAGAACATGGTATGATAGATAGATGTAGTGTATTCTAGACACAGAAAGCCATGTCATATGCACATGTATAACGTATAAACTCAGCAGGTGCAATTTAATCAAAATAGAAGAAATACAGGCTAGACAACATATGCAACATGAAACCAATTATCACACTATCAACTTAGAGCAAGCACCTGTGATGGTGGAGTACGGGAGATGAAATCATCATGTATACTTGGGACTTCAACTTCATTAGCAGTAGCAATGGCAAATCTAGAGAGTCTCTGTTTGCGTCGGTGCGGAGGACCACCAACATCCCCTAACTTACTCTTTTCCTTCCTATTTTCTGATATTGCCTTATGAAGTCAAAACCACAAGAAGATGAATAAAATTAGCTCCGCATAACTGGTTGATGCATGACACAGACGAACACTACTTTGATGTAATGCAAGCGCGGGATAGGAGGATGGAATATATACAAAAAAGACAACGTTTCATATTCACACGTACAGTAGGAGGATGGAATATGTATGAAAAAACAGTAATCGGAAGGCATTTCAACAAAATTAGAAGAAATGAAAGCTAGGCACCATATGAATATGCAACCAATATCACTCTATCAAGTAAAAAGTGTCTCGTCGTAAGTGCCATTTCAAGAAATTAGAACAGTACAAGCTAGAAGACAATGCAAGATCCAACCTACATCACAGTCCCAAGTTAAATGTGTCTTATGGGTAAGTGATCGTTGCAGGTATAAGTTGTAAGCTACGCAGATGCAATTCAACATAATCAGAAGCAATACAAACTAGACATCATACGGAAAACGCAACCACGTATAACAGTTCCAAGTAAGAGCAAGCACCTGTGATGGTGGAGTAGGGGAGATGTGCTCATCATGTACACGTATGTTCTAGAAACAGGAACACATGTCATATTCACAGCCATTATGTGTAAAGTAAGCAGATGCAATTCAAGTTAGAAGCAATACAAGCTAGACATCATACGCAACATGCAACCACATATAATAGTTTCAAGTTAGAGCAAGCACCTGTGATGGTGGAGTAGGGGAGATGTGCTCATCACCTACACAACTACGTTGACTGTCCACCCTTGTGTTGTCTTGTGAATCTTGTTGGGAGGATCGCAGAGTAGAATCTGTAGAGACCCCCTGTTTGAGTTGCTCCGAAGGACCACCATCATCCACTGTCGGACTAATTTCCTTCAGCTGTAATGATTTTGCACTGTGAAGTCAAACCGATAAGAAAAAGGAATAAAATTCTCTCTTCAGAACTCATTCATACATGATACTGACGAACACTACTCGAATGAAAGGCAAACACATGATGCGAGGATGGAATATGTATGAAAAATAGGATGGTGTGACATATTCACACCTATGATGTGGTAACTAAGCAGAAGGCATTTCAACAAATTAGAAGCACTGTAAGCTAGCACCATATGAAAGATGCAACCAATATCACTCTGCGAAGTTCAAACTGTATGGCATATCAACAAATTAGAAGCAGTACATGCTAGAAATCATATGCAAGACACAACCAATATCACAGTGGCGACTTAAAGGTGCCTTAGCATAAGTGACTGATGCGGGATATTCAAGAATAGTGGTCTGATGTAGAAACAGGAACACATGTCATATTCACGGGCATTATGTGTAAAGTAAGCAGATGCAATTCAACAAAGTTAGAAGGAATACAAGCTAGACATCATACGCAACATGCAACCACATATAATAGTGCCAAGTTAGAGCAAGCACCTGTGATGGTGGAGTAGGGGAGAAGTGCTCATCATCTACATAGCTATGTTGACTGTCTAGCCTTGCGTTGTCTTGCGAATCTTGTTGGGAGGATGGCAGAGTAGAATCTGTAGAGAACCTCCGTTTCAATTGCTCGGAAGGACCACCATCATCTAATGCCTTGGCAATTTCCTTAAGCTTTATTAATATTGCATTGTGAGGTCATACCGACAAGAAAAAGGAATATCATTCGCTCTTCAGAACTTATTCATGCATGATACTGACGAACACTACTCTGATGAAAGGCAAAGTCATGATATGAGGATGGAATATGTACGAAAAATGGACGGCTTGACATATTCACACCTATGATGTGGTAATTAAGCAGAAGGCACTTCAACAAATTAGAAAAACTGCAAGACACCATATGGAAGGTGCAATCAATATCACTCTGCCAAGTTAAAACTGTCTCGTCATAGGTGGCGTTCATCAAACTAGAAGCAATACATGCTAGAAATCATATTCAAGATGCAAACCAATATCACACTGCCAACTTAAAGGTGTCCCATCATAAGTGACTGATGCAGGATACACAAGAAGAGTAGTTTCATGTAAGAACATGGTGCGATAGACATATAGTATGTTCCAAAAACAGGAAAGCGTGTCATATTCACATGTATCATGTGTAAGCTAAGCAGATGCAGTTTACACTAATTAGGAGCAATACGAGCTAGACACCTATGCAACATGCAACCAGATATCACACTGCCAAGTTAGAGCAAGCACCTTGGATAGTGGAGTAGGGGAGCGGAGACTTGGACCTTGTAATGCACTATTAGTACAAGGAGAATCGGTACAGATGCTCCATTTACGTTGCTGCAGAGGACCACCATCATCGCCTTCCTTCCTCTTTTCCTTCCTCTTTCTTGATTTTGCCTTGTCAAGTTAAACCCACCAGAAAAAGCAATAAAATTTGCTCTTCAGAACCCATTGATGCATGATACTGACGAACACTACTTTCATGTAAGGCAGCCGCATGATAGGAGGATGGGATATATATGAAAAATAGGACGGCGTGACATATTGACATGTATGATGTATAAAGTGTAAACTAAGCACAAGGTGCTTGAACTTGTTACAATCGATGCAAGCTAGAAACCATATGAAAGATGAAACCAATATCACTCTGCCAAATTAAAAGGATGCCCTAACAAATGTATTTGACCAAATTAGAAGCAATACATGGCAACAGGCTAGAAATAATATGCAATATGCAACGAATAAAGGTGACTCATTGTAAGTGATTGATGTAGGATACAGAAGAGAGGTAGTTTCATGTAAGAACAAGGTTAACACATAGATGTAGTGTGTACCAAAAATAGGAAGGCATGTCATATTCACAGGTATAACGTGTTAACTAAGCAGAAGCAATTTACCCGAATTAGAAGCATTACAACTAGACACCGTATGCAACATGCAACCACATATCACACTGCAAAGTTGGAGCACGCACCTGTGATGGTGGTGTAGGGGAAGTGCGGTCTTCAGGTACAGAGCAACGTTCAATATCTTCATTTAGGCTTGTTGTTTCTTGAGAATCATGTGGAGAGGATGAAATTGCATTCTTTATAAGAGTATTGCGTCTCATATTAGCCCACGCGCGTGATTGTCTCATCATAAGCGAAAGACGCAGGATACACAAGAACAATAGTTTGATGTAAGAACATGGTGTGATAGGCAGATGTAGTATGTACCAAAAACAGGAAGGCGTGTCATATTCACATGTATAATTTGTAAGCTAAGAAGATGCAATTTAACAAATTAGGAGCATTGATGAGGGATACACAAGAAAAGTAGTTTGATGTAAAAACATGGTTAATAGAAAGATCTAGTATGTACCAAAAACAGGAAGGCATGTCATATTCACAGGTATAACGTGTTAACTAAGCAGATGCAATTTACCCTAATTAGAAGCATTACAAGGTAGACACCATATGCAACATGCAACCACATATCACACTTCAAAGTAAGAGCAAGCACCTGCGATGGTGGTGTGTGGGAATTGCGGTGATCAACTAGAGAGCTACATTGACTATCTTCATTTAGTCTTGCTGTTTCTTGAGAATCATGTGGGGAGAATGACACTGCACACTTTAAACGAGTAGGGCGTCTCACAGTAACCCACACAGGTGACTGTCTCATCACAAGTGATTGACGAGGGATACAAAAGAGCATTAGTTTGATGTATGAACATGGTTAATGGACATATGTAGTATGTATCAAAAATAGGAAGGCATGTCATTATCAAAGGTATAATGTGTAAAGTAAGCAGATGCAATTTAACCAAATTGGAAGAAATACAAGCTAGACACCATATGCAACATGCAACCACATTTAACAGTGCGAAGTTCAAGCAAGCACCTGGGATGGTTGTGTGTGGCAATTGAGATCATCAACTGCAGAGGTACGTTTACGGTCTCCAACTGCTGACACTGCATCCATTAGAGCACTGAAATTCTTAGTGCTTATCTTCGAATTACACTTGAGCGACTTCTATCTTTTCTTTTCTGCATTGATCAACACTGCATCAGAGTCTGAAAAACCCATGCATAAAAAACAATAGTGTGAGTATGGGTGAAGTGTGTGCACAATTAGTATAGTGTAAAGGTAGCAGATATCAGGTCGGTGAGAAATAAATGACGGGAGACATATGATAGCTCTACAACATGCATGGCACATTAAATTACTACAAGATTCTATGAAAATAACAGTCGGTTGAAAGCAAATAGGTCACTCCATTTTTCTGCACCGTTCGATGTACAAAGAATGGGCAGATCGCCTTCATCTACCTCCAGCCAGTTAGTGTTGACGATCTTCCTCGAAACGCCAGCGACCACCGGCCCAGTATTCCTCCCCTGCATGTGCCCTCCCCTCGACCTCACCGCACCGCCATGCTTAGCACCGCCCCCCGGCCATCCATTCAAGCCCCGCCGACCTCCATTTTTTTTCCCCGCAAAAAAAAGACCTCCAGATCGGGCGCAAGCAGCTCCGATGCCCCACACCCCTATGATAGACACTGATGCTCCGCTTCCTCGGGGAATAGGCGGACTAGGTGCTCCGCGCGCCTAGATGGGTGCTGCTTCTTTTAATTGCTGTTCGACTGACCATGAATTGAAATCCAGGTGGGCTACTGACCTCTAGCAAAGGTGAAATAGTAAAAGGGAGGAAACCTTGTGCATTTAGTATCACGAAGAAGATGCAGTAAGAAGCGCTCAACTAGTTTGTTTCGTAGGATGAATACGGTGTGAGCGGAGACGTAAGATTTGCACGAATAAGGGAAGAGGAGTACCTCTTTCTGCTGCAGTGTTGTGCCCTCCTTCTGTTTTTCCGACGATCTTCTTGTTGTTCGCCAGAAACCAGAAGTTGTGGAGGACGGTGCAGCCTTGGACGAACCCATGGCCAAGTTGTTGAGTGTGGTGCGGTGGCCGTCTGTCTGCGGCGGGGAAGCAGATCCGAGGCAATGAACAACGGTGTAGTGGGAACAGCTCCGATGCGGTGGACGGTTGCGACAGTGGAGCCGCAGCAGTGAGGCACACGACGGCGTGGTCGGAGTGGTTCTGGTATGGCGCACACCAGCGTCGGCGTCATGGAGGCAGCTCTGCCTCGGCTTCATCTGCTAAGTCCTTGAGGGCATTGCAGTTGCGGTTGCGTTGGATGATGTCGGGGTACCGGCTCTGGTGTGATGGAGGAGGGCAGCGGTGGATTGGCCGCTATGGGGTGGAGGATAGAGGAGGCTGGGGTTTCGCGGCTGGTGGAGAGGGCGTTTTCGCGCCACGGGGTATGAATGCGGAAACGCAGAGATGCGGGGAACTAAGGGGGAACAATGTTTCGGTTTGAGACACGCTTGTTTGAAATTTGGGGAAAGTTACAAACTTTGCGCCCATCTAAAATTTCGGACATACTGCGGGTTGGGGGTAGGACAATCATGTCAGGTGTCCCAAATGTGGGCGGGATAGATTTCGGCCGAGCGCATGAGTGTTTAGGCGCCCATGGCGTATGAATGCTTCTCAGAGGCGGTTGAGACTGGCGTCTTGGTGAAGTTACAAACCTACCCCGGTTTAGAGCTTTGGACATCGGGGCGATAGGCTACACGGGGCAGAGTCAGGACAATAATTTCCTACCACCAAAACATTAGTCTCACGCGGTTTCAGGGGACCAAAGGCCTATTTGGCGCTTTGTTCAATATTTGGGAGCAGAAGCTTTAACGTTTTCGGTTCTCTTGAATTGAACTTTTAGGATTTGTCAATCTTCACAAATCTTTACTCTTGAAAATCCTAAAGCTACGATTATTTTGGAATGGAGGGGGTACATTTGAATATACATTGTACACGAGTATATATTAAAAAATATGCAACTTACCTCGGTTCATGCATGGTTTCAGATATAATCTCCTTGGTTGCAAAAAAAAGTTAGATATGCGTATGAATATATATAGCATGTTCAAACTCACAACAAAGATTGATGCCCCCTTTTACATCTGATTTACAAATGCCATTATCTCGGGTTCAAATAAATGAATGCACTTCCTATGAATTCGAATCTTCGAAACCCCCTTTATGTTGAATTCGACATTTATTCTATTTCATAGCTAGCAATTTGGAATGTATCCATGCAAGTGACAAATGTATAAAGTGCTTCACACTAACAACATGGAGTGCACTAATTAATGTTTATATATGAATTGCAAAAGCATCCATTGCCTGTATTTCAAACTGCTCTCACTCTATGGATCGATAATATGAAATAAACACATGCACATGCTAGAATTCAATAGAGTATGGGTGTTTGACAGACCGATTTTCTTCCATACGCAATTGCAAAATTCATGATCTCATCCAAAAATAATAATGCCATTTATATTTTAATTTAATGCCTAGAACCGCCTTTTACACGTAGATGCACTATGCCTCGCCCCGTTCTCACAAACGCGTTATATATCTCTCTATCTAACGCATAAGTGCACACACTTTTTATGGATCAGCATTTCTCTTTCACACATGTTCACAATCTCTCTCAAGGTGTCGAGGTGTCTCACGCACATGCCCTCTCTGTTTCTCTCTCTCTCTTTCTGACTACTATGTACCACTCTTTTCACTAATCTCAGTTGGAAAACACTATTTCTCTCACATGCATATATACACATGCACGGTCTCTACTATCCCTCTGTACGCACATATATGTGCCTACGTGTCTCCCGCACGCACATTATCTTTAGGCCTCTCTCGCACACATTGCACCCCTTGACACACCTCTCTCTTAGTAGTTAGCAGATGTGATTTCATCATATCATTCAGTAGGATATCCCTGGCTGTTAGGCTGGATGGTAATACGAGGCAAAGTTTTACCCTAGTTCGGATCGGACCCTTGTAGTTGAAGAAAGAGCCTACTCCTGGTAATGTATATTAGTGATAGGGGTGTGTACAAAGTACACGTGAATACCAGGCATTATGCGTGTGTGTGTATACTATCGACAAACTAGCCCCCAAGCTTGTATAACATACTAAGGGCCTAGGGTTACATATCATATATAGTCGGCTTATCACCAGTGGGGATAGAGTCCTCCACGACTCTGGTAGCTTCGTGTTATACGCCGAGTCCTCCACATGGGTCTTCGTATAACACGTCTCGGTCCAACCTATATGTGGCGCAGGATGGAACCGACCCATGAGTCTTCATGTTGACCCACCACAACTAGAAATGATGTGCCCACCACATGACACACGCAATCGGCCACTAAGAAAATAAGCATATACAATAGTACAACGATATCTAGCTCACGATACACATCTCCATATTTTGTTGATGACACTGAGGGACTTTGCATTTGATGCGTGCCCCGTATTTTGTTGACGACACTTACGGTCATTGTATTTGAAGCAAAAGCATGATATGGTCACTGGACTTCAGATTAAGCTCATCACGGTCACCACATACATTTTGTCGTGCTAACCAACATGTAGTTGGATGGTTAGAGGACAGTGGTTTCTCGAGCCCACCAAGGTTAAAGTCCGAGTGCTCGCATTTATCTTGTGTTAATTTCAGTATTTTCCAGCGATGTACGTTCAGTGGGAGGAGACGTTCCACTCGACTACGAGGCACCTATGGTGACTTCATAAAATCTCAAGATCATATATGCTGGCCCACTCTCTCGAAGGTGCTCATAGGGGTAGGGTTCGCGTGTGTGCGCTTATAGCGGTGAGTGCTTGCGCATATATATGAGCCCTTGCGTCTGTACTGTGTTAAACAAATACATGTCATGATTATACGTTCGCTGGCTCACCCGTACAACTCCGTATTTTGTTGATGACACAATCAATTGACTAGTCAAACGTTCCACGCAACGCAACTAGTGTTCCACCATCGGGGAGCGTAACCGTGGGGCCCACCTTTCAGCCCGTATATGAAAGAAAGAAATGGTAGTTTGAGTCTGTATTGTGTTAATAAAATAGGAGTACATTTTAGGGTGATCATACGGTCACTGGCTCACCATACAGCTCCATAACTTGTTGATAACACGATCAGTTTACTAGTCAAACGGTCCACATTCAGCAACGCACATTACTGTAGGGCCCACCCGTCAGCGCGTATATGAAGGATAGAAATGGTAATAAACTAGTGGTTGGTGGGTATTCGAAGTCGTGAGACCTCTGGTTGGCAGTCACCGGCGGTTGGGGGCCGTTCATTGGGTGGTGGGGTGGGGATCCCCAGAGAAAAAGCTTGGCTCGGGGTGGGGGGGGGTAGAGGGATGGCCGGTGCGGCAGCGGATCAGCGGTGGGGAGTGGTTTCGGGGAGGGTGGGCCGGCCGCGGGCGGCGGGGGCTGGCGGTTTGGCCGATGGTGGCTGGCGGTTCACGGGGGGTGGAGTTTGATGATAAACTAGGGGCCCTTGATTTTGTATCCAACGTCTAGAAAATGTAATGACCAGAGATGAAAAAGTTAGTCGACTGACGTGTAGCCTCACCCCGCACATACACATGCACGCATGCAAGACACGCATGCATGTAGGCGTGCAACACTGACATGTACGCATAACGTACACACGCACGCATGCCGGCGTGCAACACTAACATGTACACATGCACTCACAAACACACGCACTTACGCACCCATGCATGCAACACTGAAACGCACCCTTGCACGCACGCAACACTCACACGCCTGCATGCACACAGCACACGACGCAAGACACACGCTCAACCTATACATGCATGCAACCTTTGTTAAGGAGATGGATTGTTATGGGTATTAATCAATCTTGTATCTGTGATAAGCAGTACATTGATGTTTGCAGCGGTCTTTATGAATCACAACGTATCGAATGTGCTATCAACATAGTAGGCTTATCTACATGAAAAATATGACATCACACTCAATGAACAATCATCGGTTTATGAAATGCCCACTTCTGACTGCCCTGGCCCACCAAAGGTTCCTCTGCTGTGCGCTGCCTGCGTTGGGTCACTAACATGCAGGCCATGCACCCAAAGAGCCCACACGTCAGTGGAAGAACGGCGTGGTGTCCTAGGTCAGAGTCGAGGGCGCCACTCGTGGCACGCCCGGCTGAACATGCCTCCGTGCCGCATTCAAACGCCTCCATGAAAACCGCCCGTGTGGAAGCCGAGAAACCCACTCTAGACACACGTCCGTTCATGACCGGGCCGACGTTAAACGCAACGCCGGCCGAGCTCCTCCTGTCCACCGTCTATTTAATTTCCTGTTTAAACGAGGCCAAACGCCGACCAAGAATCGCACACCTCCGCCGTTCCCCTATCTCCTCCACCATTTTGTCCACTCTTACAATGGCTTACGAAGAGTAGTTATTCCGCATCCAAGCCGGCTGGGTAGCCCACCGGATATGAGCTATGCAGCTCGCTAATCCACCTCCCTCCCCTCGCCCGACGGAGCCAGTTACCGCCACAAGCCGGGGCGCGGTTCAGCAACTCGCCGCTCCAGGCTAGCTCGACGAGCAGCGGCGCACGGGCGTCGTTGCTGCCATCCACGCCGCCGCCTCGTACCGCGTCTCCTGTTTCTGTGGCCGAGCCTCCCATGCCGGCAGCCGCACCATCCAAGCAGCGGTAGAAGTCGAGTGCACGGAGAGTGACGAGTCGGTGGTCAGCGCCTCCGCGTCCGCCGCCATCATCGAGGAGAAGTAGAACACGGGAGGCCGCCGCCGCTTGGGTCCCATGAAGGCCACGGCGGAGGCGACGCCGGCATACACAGCAGGTGTCTTGCCGGATCCTTTTGTTGTGAGGACCTTTGTCGACCCCGCATGGGCTCCACGGAAGAGGGTAATGTTAGGATAAACTCGAGCCGGTGCCGGCCATGGCAAAGTAGTGGCCGTTGATGAACTCGAACCGATGCCGGCCACCATCATCTTCGGCACCAGCCAATGATATCAGTTGGGCAGTGGGGAAGCGAGCCGTCCTTTGCACTGAAACATATACCTCCGGGGCTCCCGGCAGTCCGGTGATCATGCTGCCGGACATGAGTAACAAAAATCGATCAACGGGCGACCATTTAGGCCAGGTATTATATACCTGTGCTGTCCAGAACTAGCACCGCGTAGTTCATTTGAATGTAATGAAATCCGTCATGTTTGTGTGAAAATCCAGTATTTTATATGATTTCCGTCGTTGTTTATATGAAATATTATTTTGTCTACGTGTTTGCATGAATTTCGTCCGGTTGGTTGAGTTACTATCATAATGTGTGCGGCTACGGTTGGATGGCGTAATCTGCGGGTCGCCGGTCGGTCTGCGGGCGGCTCGGGCGGCATTGTGGGACAAAAAAACACAGCTTGTGCAAGCTCGTCTCCAATGTGCGCGCTGGCGGATGCATGACAGCATGAGCACCCGAGCCATTCCTCGTTCATCGGTGGCAAAGGCACCGGTGGACAAAAGGGTCACCAATATTTTGGCTACCCCGGGCAAGATCCAAACATCACCTCCCAACAGATTCAAATCCCTCGTTCATCGTGGAATTTTGCCATGTGTTGTTTTCTTGGACTAGCAAGATGCCCGTGCATTGCACGAAACATCAAGATGCATTTTTTTACAAACTCCCGCATACATGCAAGGGATAATTAATGTCCTCATTTGCTAGTACCACGAGGCAAACACCATTAATATTGCATGAATTAGTGTGAGTGGCCTTGTATATCTGCAAATTGTAATTTTGATAGTGGCCCCTGGTATATAAAAATGAAGGGAGAAATATGAGAGATAAGGTGAGGAGGAGTGGGGCGTGGTGGTGACTGGTGGTCGGACTGGGTGGAGGCATGGGGATGGACGGCGCATTATGTCTAGGTTTGTATCTCTCTCACACACACCCACGTAGGTGGGGGACGTGCACAAAGAGAAGAGGTGCACGCACGGTGCATGTACTCCCGTCTCTTTCCCAACCACCCCCGCGCGGGTACACGATGGAGCTCATTTCTATACGAAAAAGGCAGCCCACGTGGTAATTTGGCACGTGTACTGGTTGTCCACTTGGTGGAGGGAGGATAGTCTACCACGGGTGAACAAACAAATTGCGACTTGACGCGTTATGTTAAATTAAAAAAAGAGGCAAACCATGTGGGGCCTACCTTAGAGGAAAGTCTCTATACACTGGAGTACTTTTGATGTGTCCCGTCAACTCGCAGAACAAGGAGAAGCTTGCTTAGTACGCCGTCTCCCCCGCCCACAGGCGCGGTGGCTCGCAGGATGAGGTGAAGCTTACTCCTACTGTACGCCTTTACACCCGCTCCCTCGCCCACACGCGCGGTGGCTCGCAGCACGAGGAGAAAATTTTACTACTCCCTCCGTTTACTCCTCGTCTCTACTACGTACTTTGGTTAGTACTCCCTCCATTTACTTTTACAAGGCCACTATAAAAAAATACATTTTGCATCTATACAAGGCCATAAATAGTAATCAAGATAAAAGTTACTATTCCTCCTTTCCAGTTTATGGCTCAATTTCAAAATCTCTCCAACCAAGGTAGACGGTGAGTGGTCGAATTAATTTTGTAGTTTGCACAAGCAATTAGTACGCTCGTTTTTCTCAAGAAGTTATGTTTACCAAGGCATTAATTAGAACGAATGCATGAATGACCACTAAATTTCCATGAACTTGTACATGCATCGGTTAGTTTCCTCTTGACACTGCTTGCGTCGGGTGATCTAACGCACCTCGAAATCCAACATGTAATGGTACTACTACTAGTATAGTAGAATTGAGACTAATCAAACGGAAAAACGAATGTTTTTTAGATGAGCCCTATAAACCCTAGTGGGTACGTACTCCGTAAAAACAGATTTTTCCAAAACTAAGTCGCTCCCTTTCATGAATTCTGTAGTATACTCCTCCGTCGATGCTCCCTTTCATGAATTCTGTACTTCCTATCGCCGACATGTGGGACATATAGCAACCGGGTCGACGTGTCAAGCACCAACTAACAATGTAGAACAGCAGGGGGGACGCACCCCACTCATACCGGCCCAGTAGTAGTAATGAGCAATGAGACGTCAAATCAAAATGCCGCACCTTCCTAGACGGACGAAGCAACCATTATTTCACACTTCGGTTCGCTATCATCTCAAACCACATACTAGTATTGCTTCTGCCTCAAGAGGGACACGCGCATCGCCTTGGTACATCATGACACGTGGGAGCACATGACAGGCCATGCTCCCCCGCCGACCGATCGGTAAAATTACCTTATTTTGACTATACTTCCTCCGTATCGGTTTACTACATGGCATGCACGTCATTCTAGGTTGAGAATTTAACTGGCTATATATGTGATGAACAGTACTCTAGCCTTTTAAAAAATGTATACTTTTGTACAATAGTACTATCGATGGATTGCGCCATGGAGCAAAAATTGAAATCTAAAAAAAGGTGAAAGTGCGTTATATCGACTAGAGGGGGGGTGAATAGGGGATTTTTATGAATTCTTCACTGAGGAATTTGCTGGTGAGGAAATTCCTTAGCGAAGAACTACTTGCAGCGGAATAAGTACTCAGAAGTAAACATAACAGGATACAAACATAGTCATCATGATGAAATGAAGACTAGCACAGAGTACAGAAAGCGTAAACACAGGATAACAAGATGAAGACAAACAGACTGAAGAAATTGAACTGAGGAATTTGTGAAAGTCTTCAGTCAAAGTCTTCAAGCACAGATATGAACAACATACAACACAGTCATGAGGAAATGAAAGAGTTGAGGAAATAGAACCAGTTAGTTGGTGAAGACAATGATTTGGTAAACAAGTTCCAACTGCTGTCTCAGTTGTACATCTGGTTGGAGCGGCTGAGTATTTAAACTCAAGGACACGCAGTCCCGGACACCCAGTCTCTGAGCCGCAACTCAGGACACCCAGTCCTCACCGTATTCTCCTTGAAGACCACGTAGGTCTCGTCCAATCACTCATGGTAAGTCTTCAGGTGACTTCCAAACCTTCACAGACTTGGTCACTCAGCGATCCACAATTCCTCTTGGATGCTCTAGACCTTGACGCCTAACCGTCTGGAAGAAGCACAGTCTTCAAAGGTAACAAGCGTCGGATCCACGCAGGATCAATTTCTTCAGTGATGCTCAATCACTTGGGTTTGTGGGGGTTTGGTTTTGGGATTTTCCTCACTTGATGATTTTCGCTCAAAGTCCTCGGAGGATGGGTTGCTCTCAGATGACAAATGTCAAGTTCTCTCGGAGCAGCCAACCAACTAGTGGTTGTAGGGGGGTGGCTATTTATAGCCTAGGGAGCAGCCCGACATGATAAGACATAAATGCCCTTCAATGATATGACCGTTAGGTGGATAGGATATTTTGGACAGCCAGCGCGCAGCACAGCAACGGTCAGAAATTTGACTCTCAAATTCCTCAGGGCTATCATGTTCCTCACTGTGTAGGCAATTCGCACTGGCGAATTCCTAACTCCTCACTCAGGGCAAAGTCCTCAGTGACCAGAAGAACTGCGTCTCTGTCACTGAAGAAATTGACTGAACTGTATGAGATTTCCAATGGCTTCACTCGAAGGGATAGGTAGGTGTAGGATTTTGAGTTGAGCATCACATGGAAATTTTTCCTTAGTATTTCCTCGACCCCCTTTAACAGTACGGTGTTTCCTATGACTCAAGAAAGAGAAAATGAAACTACGAAAACAAGAGTCTTCATGCTTCATATTCCTCGAATGAATACCAAGTCTTCAAGGTCACACCAATTTCTTCACTTTCAAAGTCTTCAGAAAGTCTTCAGAATATCAAAGTATTCAGTCGAAGAACTTCATTTTTAGGGGTCGAGTTTCTCTGTAAATATCAAACTCCTCATAGACTTATAGACCTGTGTACACTCACAAACGCATCAGTCACTTAACCTATAAGTCTTCAATACACCAAAATCACTAAGGGTCACTAGATGCACTTACAATCTCCCCCTTTTTGGTGATTGATGACAACATAGGTTAAGTTTTCAACGGGGATAAACATATGAAGTGTAAATACTGATGTTGAGGAATTTGATTGCAAGATATAGAAGAACTCCCCCTGAATATGTGCATAGTGAGGAATTTGCTTTTGACGCAATGCACATTTGAAGAATTGAATCATGGAGATCTCCCCCTATATCTTGTAATTCATACACGCATTTGATATATAATATGAAGAATTTGAAATGCATGATGAAATATGGTGCCTGATGAGATTCAGCATGCGTGCAATAATATTAACGAGGAATAGGCATGCAGAATAACACATCAAAAGTATAAGAGCACAGTGCATCAAAGTTAGAGCACCTTGCACCATCCAAAAGTATCAGGGCACCATCGAATTTAAGATTACAACTCGATCCAATAAAAAGTTTCGGAAGAACGAGAGTTGTAACTTAACAAAACGCCCATACTATAAACTCACTTGAAGACTAACTCAGATTTCTCCCCCTTTGTCATCAAATGACCAAAAGGATCGAAACTGAGGACTAACGCCCCTGAAGAATTTCAAGTTGATGGAGGAGCGCCAGCATTATCGGGGTTGTTCGTTGAAGTAGGGCCTGCCGCAGTGTCGTCCAAATCTTCATGTTCATCAGTTTCACGTGATGAAGAATAAGAGCTGGCCACCAGATCAGGAACTTTGACTCTCTTGAATTTCTTCGGAGGTGGTGCAGACCAGTCAAATGCTTCCTGGAGACCCATAGTCTTCAGTTCTTCCGCGGAATATACATGAGTGAGAACAGCCCAGGTGCGGTTGAGGGTTTCATGAAGGTGATACTGATTTTTCTTCACTGCATTATGAGTTGAGGTCATGTTGTGAAGAATTGCAGCAAACTGATGCTTCGCCCATTTGTGATTGCGATCAACCTTCTGATGAAGACTGAGGAGTAACTCACGGTCAGTCATCACCCTGGGTGCTGTTGCTTGAGGCTTTTGCTTGGCTGATGTATTTGCGGCAGTGTCATGTGTTGCAGAATCGTCATTGGTGGAGTAAGATGTAGCTAGACGGAATTGACCATCCAATGGACGAGTGCCTTGATCGATCATAGCAGCTGCCTTGCCCTTATCATCAGATGATGAAACTGGTCGCTTGAGGACCTCAATGGGCGGCAAGTAGCTACCATGGTTCAGAGTGTCAGCCTTGTAATTCAGTGAAGATCTTGCCCTTATGAATCTCATAATCCAAGGCGCATAGGGCTTCAGCTCAAAAGGTGACATAGCAACATTAGCCAGAGTCCTCATGAAGAAATCATGGAAGTTGACGGGAACGCCATGAATGATGTTGAAAAGCATGTTCTTCATGATGCCAACGACATCTTCATCATTTGAGTCGTGCCCTTTGCTAGGAATCATTGTCTTCGTCAGGATGCGATAGACAGTCCGAGGCACATATAGCAATTCCTTGACGAGGAATTTGGTTCATGGGGCTTGCCCTGGCTTCAAAGGCTTCATAAGCACTTGCATATAATGATCTGTCAGTTCGCGGTCATTGTAGATGCAACGTGCGCTGGCATGAGGAGGATCAAGAGGAAGGACACGAAGCAATTCAGTTGCTGGTGCCTTATAGTGAGTGTTTTCTGTCATCCAATCCAGCACCCATGAATTGACATCTTCAGCATCTCCGGTGATATGCAAAGTGGCATAGAACTGAAGAATGAGTTCTTCATGCCAATCACAGATAT
The DNA here is from genome assembly GCA_963921465.1 of Triticum timopheevii. Lineage (NCBI taxonomy): Eukaryota > Viridiplantae > Streptophyta > Magnoliopsida > Poales > Poaceae > Triticum > Triticum timopheevii. The sequence continues at coordinate 235,558,171 of OY997266.1, read as the reverse complement.
CAGTGCAGAAATTCAGTAGTCTTGCATCGTGAATAACTCGGAGAACTGGCTCGAAGCACGGCAGAGATTCCATATCCACATGAGGAATATGTTCATGATCGAAGATTTTGTCCTTGTCAAAGAGTACTGAGGAATAGAAGTTGGCTTGTGTAGCAGTCCAGAAATGTCTCTTCCTTCTGCGAGCAGAGTCATATGGATTGTAATCAGTGAAGAACACATGCTCAGAAAAGAAGTATTCAGCCTTGAATTTTTGCTTGCTAGAGAATGGATTCTTTGGTTTGGGCAGAGGAGTGTCAGTGATTTGCAGCACAACCTCAGGAATCGCGATCTCAGGTGCTTCAGGCTGAGGAATTTCTGGTTCCTCTTCTTGTGCAGTTTGGGGATCAGCAGCAGGTTCTTCAGCACTAGCGGCTGGAATTTCTTCATGAACAGATGATGTGGGATGAGTTTCTTCAGAGCCCATTTGAACAGTTGTAGCCGGGGACTGAGGAATTTGTTGAATAGGAGTGAAGAGAGGAGTATTGGGATGCTAACTTTCCCAAAAGTCATCGTTCATCACTGGTGTAGTGCATCCAATATCCACATCTTCTTCTTCTTTTTCAATTTCCTCAACACCAGCCTCTTCAGCTGTGAACTGAGGCATAGGTGAGGAAACGACTGGCGTTGAAGGGAATGTTTCCACGTCAATTTCTTCATCAAACTGCTCTGAGGTAGCAACAGAATGATTTTCTTCATCATATCCACTTGGGATCTTGTAGTCTTCTCCATAAGGAACAATTTCCTTAGACAACATGGAGGAAATGGGAACGGCGTCAATGGGATTTTCAAGCGAGCTGGTCATTGGCTTCATTTTCTTCATGGCCGAGCAATTTGACACAGTTGATGCCTTCCTTTTCTTCACTGCAGCTCGCTCTGCAGCCTTGGTCTTCTTCACTTCATAAGCAGAAGGAAGAATTGGAGTTGGTGTTGGCGCAGGAGGAGCTGAGGACTGTGGTTCAGTTTCTTCAGGCGCAACAGGTGTAGTTGCCCTGATCTCTTCAGTTTCTTCAGGCGCACCACTAGTGGATGCCCTGGGAATTTCTTCAGCGGCTGGAATGGAGTCATCATCCCTGGAACTTGTATTATCATCAGCAGGCTGAAAGTCATCAGCAGTGCTGGCATGTTCTTCAGCAGGCTGAGCAGAGTCTGCAGCCTGAGGATTTTCTTGTTGCGATGGGGCTGCAACAGTTGTCATTTTCTTCGTCAAATTGACGAATCTCACTTTGGCTCCTTGCCAATCAGCACTGTATGCATCAAAGTCCTTGCTGAGGGCTTGGATCTCAGATTGAGCCTTGAGAAGTTCTTCAGGAGTTAGTCTGACAACGTTCTTCTTCAGAAGCTTCTCCTTTCTAGCTTGAGCTCTTTTTATCTCACAGGCCTTTTCAAACTTCCATTTCTCTTGAGAGATGAAATGGGTCAGCATATGACTTTGACCAGGAGTCAGAGGCAGATCGGGCATTGGAGTGTTTGGATCCTGATGCCATAAGTCAATGTAGTCGAGGATCTTCTTTGGATCCAGAAGCAGAGGCACAGGTGTTCCTTTGGCTCTGGCGGCCTTTGCTTGTCTATCTCTGATGATTTCTGCAAGTTCTTCATCAGAAGCCTCGTCATCAGAGGGCACTTGGAACGCAACCTGTTTCTTTCTTGGACTTGGCCGAGGACCACGTCCAGCTGTTGCTTTTGTCTTCAGCAGAGTGGGGCCTGATGAGGACATTGGTGCAGCTGAGGAACTCGCTGAGACACCAGAAGCAATTGAGAAACCCTGAGTCCTTTGACATGTAGCCAGATGCACAGGAGTTGAGGACTTGGAGGGAGCTGCTGAGGACTTTGGTGGAGCAGCAGTAGTCTGAGGAATTTGCCGTGAGGGCGCTGATGGTGAAGCACTTGGCTTGCGAGCAGGCTTCTTCGGCATTGATTTCCTCGGCTTGACCAAGGTCTCAGCGGCGGCAGCAGCAGCAGAATCCTCATTAAATTTCCTCACTGCCTCCTTGGCTTGTCTTGCCAATTTTGCTTGGCGCCTAGCCCATTCTTCAGGAAAGTCTTCACCACTTTTGATGCTAGTGGGATCAGCGACTTGGCCAGGTGCCAATGGAGCTCTTGGGCATGGAGGATTTAAGGCGAATTTCTTCATGTACTTAGGAGTAACATATCGATATTCCCTCCATTCTCGTGCCCATCTTCGTTCAATCCTCTGAATCCGCACTTTGCGCTGATTCTTGTTTTCTTTGCCAAACTTGGCTTCATCAGGTGTGCAATAATCCTTGTATATTTCATCAGGGATCTCGAAAGCAGTCATGACCTCCGGTTTCTTTCCTCCTTTCTGCGGTCTCTTCCCTTCAGCCATTTTCTTCAGATGAGGAATTTGAACAATAGAACACTCTGAAGAAGTATGCAATTTTTCTTCGAGGAACGCTGCAAATGAGTTATGTTGATGAGAACCTAGTGATTCAGCAGCGGACATGAGTAACTGTGAACAGAGTGTAGGTGCGAGGAATTTGGAGAGGTCATATGCGTTCTCAGAAGATTTTTCGAAAAAGACAAGTTTTGAGGAATTTCACTAAGCGTTCTTGTCTTAGGTTCCAGAGTTGTACAGATCGAAAATCCGCACAATTGAGGAATCTTGAAGAAATGAGTGCTTAGAGAGATGGATCAAGAGCATACAGTGTGTGAGGTGTTCATATGTGAAGATTTGAAGAATAAAACACCTTTGAAGATTTTCAGAAAAGTTTGAGAATCAAAGCGAGTAATAAAAGTGACTTTTAATTACCTGAACTGAAGAACACGACGAATAGAGATGAACCGCGGTGAAGTTCATCAAGTTAGATCTCCCACGCCCTAACTTGGCAGAGGGAGATAGCTACGGCGGCGGCGGAGTGAAGATTTCCGCAGCCGGCGCGAGTACGACGGCGATGAGGTTGAGGCAGTGAAGCTCTTCCTCACCGGCGGCGATGGAGTAGCGGCGGCGCTAGGGTTTGAGGAGAGCTCGAGCGAGAGACAGCGACCAAGCGGAGTAAATGAAGTAAGGAAGGGAGGAGTGGTATTTATAGCCACGGTAAAAACTGTTCGCCCGAAGATTTTGGGACGAACATGCCCCTGCCCTTTCTTCTTCACGCGACATGAGTCACCCACGTACTGTGCAGATGAGATCGTGTAAGATCGTGGGTGAATAAAATAATGCATCGTGGGATGCGGAACGGTTTGAGCGGTAAAACCGAAAATCTGGATAAGATTTGTTTTAAAGTTTCGTTCGCAATTTCTTCAGCTGACAAAGACACAATGAAGACTTTGAACGAGTTTCAATTAGAACGCACATGAAGAATTTGTGAATAGATTGGGTTGAGTATAGCATAGAGGGGGAAGGGTCCGATCACATTCACTTAGCAGAAATCACAACTTGAAGAAATAGCAATAAGTGAATGTTGTAGAGGACATAAACTCATATATATATATCCAATAAAGACAAACGTCGGAAATAGTGAAGATTTTGCAAAGTTGAAGAATTTGAAAAACTGAAGAATTTCAAAAATGAGGAAAAACTTAAATTGAAGATTTTCAACTTTTTGTGGTGGCGTGACCCACCGTATAAGAATGATGATTTCAGACACCGCGTACAATTGTCGTAGGGTTCTGAGAATCAAATTCTTCATTAATTTCTTCACACTTAGAGTGTTATTCTTCATTGATTGAAGAAAAACGTTTCTTCATGTGTTGCACATCTACGTCATCAATTCTGCATAAGGGTTAGGATGTGTGTCCTTTTCAAAGAACATTCGAAGATTCTAAGATATTTAGCTCACACCGCAACTTGCTAAATTTCTTCTCGTCCAAGGGCTTAGTGAAGATATCAGCTAGCTATTCTTTAGTCTACACATGCTCGATGGAGATGTCGCCCTTCAACACATGATCACGAAGAAAATGATGACGAATCTGGATGTGCTTTGTCTTCGAGTGCTGAACTGGGTTGTGAGCAATCTTGATGGCACTCTCATTGTCGCAGAGGAGAGGCACATTCTTCACGTTGACGCCATAGTCCTTGAGGGTTTGCTTCACCCAAAGCAGTTGAGCACAGCATGAGCTAGCAGCAATGTATTCAGCTTCAGCAGTAGACCGTGATACACAGTTCTGTTTCTTCGAGGACCAACAGACCAAAGATCGTCCGAGGAAATGACAAGTGCCAGATGTTGACTTGCGGTCCACACGATCACTAGCATAGTCAGAGTTAGAATATCCGATGAGATAAAAAGCAGAGCCCTTGGGGTACCATAATCCTAGTGTTGGTGTGGGAGCTAGATATCGAAGAATATGCTTCACAACCTTATGGTGTGATTCCTTCGGTGCAGCTTGAAATCGGGCACACATGCAAACACTAAGCATTATATCTGGCCTAGATGCACATAAGTACAATAAGGAACCAATCATGGAGCGGTATACCTTGTGATTGAAGTCAATACCATTTTCATCAGTGCATAGATGGCCATTTGTGGGCATAGGAATTTTGACGCCTTTGCAATCTTGCATGCCGAATTTCCTCAGTACATCTTTGAGGTATTTCTCCTGAGATATGAATATGCCATTGCGCTGCTGACGAATTTGAAGACCTAAGAAGAATTTCAACTCTCCCATCATAGACATTTGATATTCTTCACTCATCATATGGGCAAATTCATCACTATAACGTTGGTCAGTATAGCCAAAGATAATATCATCAACATATATTTGGCACACAAACAGTTCACCATCATATGATTTAGTAAAGAGAGTAGGGTCGAGTGAACCGGGTGTGAAGCCATTCTTCACGAAGAATTATTTCAATGTGTCATACCACGCCCGAGGGGCTTGCTTGAGGCCATAGAGAGCCTTATTGAGTCTGAAGACTTTGTCAGGATTTTTGGGATCTTCAAAACCTGGGGGTTGAGCAACATATACTTCTTCCTCAAGCTTACGATAGAGGAATGCAGTTTTCACATCCATTTGATATAAGATGATATCATGATGGTTAGCGTAAGCAAGTAATATGCGAATAGCCTCAAGTCTAGCAACAGGTGCAAAAGTTTCATCGAAATCAATTCCTTCAACCGGTGTGTAGCCTTGAGCTACTAGTCGTGCCTTATTCCTCACCACAAGGCCATTTTCATCTTGCTTGTTGCGGTAGATCCACTTTGTGCCAATGATATTATGCTTGCGAGGATCTGGGCAATTGACCAATTCCCAGACATTGTTCAGCTCGAACTGATGTAATTCTTCTTGCATAGCCTGAATCCACTCCGGCTCCAGAAATGCTTCATCTACCTTAGTGGGCTCTGTGATAGAAACAAAAGCATAGTGCCCACAAAAGTTAGATAAATGTGAAGCTTTTGAGCGTGTGAGAGGACCTGGTGTGCTAATGTCATTGATGATCTTCTCCACTTGCACTTCTTTTGCAACGCGTGGCTGAGTTGGTTGTCGCTGAGGATTTTGATCAGCATTTTCTTCAGCACCATTTTCCTCATCATGTTCTTTAGGTGCATCAGCTCGACGTTCTTCATGAACAGGAATGAATTCTTCAGCAGATTCTTCAGTCGGAATGACATCCTCAGTTGCCTTGAGCTTGATAGCATCTTCAGGTGCTGGTTCATCTAACACAGAAGGTAGGTGCTCTCTTTGCGAGCCATTAGTTTCATCGAACCGCACATCTACAGTGTCAACAATCTTGTGAAGAACAATGTTGAAGACTCTGTAGGTGCGCGAGTCCTTTCCGTAACCAAGCATAAAACCTTCATGTGCTTTCGGTGCAAATTTAGAGTTGTAGTGAGGATCTCTAATCCAACATTTAGCACCGAAGACTTTGAAATAACTCACATTGGGTTTCTTGTCAGTGAGGAGTTCATATGCAGTCTTCATCAATTGCATCAATGGGCACCGAAGATATACTCTGTTGATGATGTGGCACGCAGCATCAATTGCATCAATCCAAAAACGCTGAGGCATTTTGTATTCATCAAGCATAGTGCGAGCCATCTCAACAAGAGTTCTATTCTTGCGCTCCACGATGCCATTCTGCTGAGGAGTATAGGGAGCAGATTACTCATGAGTAATACCAAGTTCATCAAGATAAGCATCAAGACCAGAATTCTTGAACTCAGTTCCATTGTCACTTCTGATATGCTTGATCTTCACACCAAAGTTTGTTGAAGCCCTCGAGGAAAATCGTTTGAAGACTTCCTGCACTTCATGTTTGTAAGTAACAATGTGTACCCATGTATATCGAGAATAATCATCAACAATGACAAAACCATATAGAGATGCATCATTAGTGACTGCTGAGTAATGATTAGGTCCGAAGAGGTCCATGTGAAGCAATTCAAATGGACGGGTAGTGGTCATGATAGTCTTCGCTGGATGCTTGTCCTTGGTCATTTTTCCAGCTTCACAGGCTCCGCATAAGTGATCCTTGAGGAATTTAACATTCTCAATGCCAATGACATGCTTCTTCTTCGCAAGCGTGTTCAAATTCCTCATGCCTGCGTGACCAAGTCGTCGATGCCATAGCCAGCCTTCTGAAGCTTTTGCAAGTAGACACACGGCTGGTTGTGGTCCTGTAGAGAAATCAACAATATAAAGATATCCTCTCGTAAAGCCTTCGAAGACTTTGAAATTGTCAGCTTCCATAATCACAACACAGCGATATTTGCCGAAGACAACAACCATATCAAGATCACAAAGCATTGAGACTGACATGAGATTGTATCCTAAGGACTCAACAAGCATGACTTTGTCCATGTGCTTATCCTTAGAGATAGCAACCTTACCAAGACCCAATACCTGACTTTTGCCTTTGTCAGCAAAGATGATATGCTTCAGAGGTGACGGTGATAAGGGAGCATCCATCAATAGATTCTTGTCACCAGTCATGTGATTTGTACATCCACTATCGAGGACCCACTCAGTGGTTTTGGGTTGATCATCCTGCAGATGAATTAGTGTAACTTACAATCTCATATGCTTCATCAGTGAAGAATATGATATCAAGTTCATCAGATGAATTTCATCAAGCAGAAAACATATATATAGCAGTATGAGGACGTGTGAAATGAAGGTTCATTTCATCATGATTTGCCTGCGTCCTATCAGGCATTTTTGTCAGGTCCCCAGCAAATTCTTCAGACGTTAAAGCACGTTTGGAGACCTGACCCTGCAGAAGAGATTAGTTCTTTTTCTTCACCACCCACATCTGGAGGGGTGGCAAAGAGTTCATCATTCTGCGAGCACCATATGAGAAAGGTGGCAAAGATGCCAAACCATTTCGTTTCACATAAGAGGGGTTAGGGTAAGCATATGAATAAGCAGAGTAATTCTTCGAGGACTTATGAACATAATGGTTTGAAGAATAATGCACATATTCATAGCCCTTAGCTCTACCCTGCGAGACAGAGTTGTTAGCACGATGATAATCATATGAGGACTTTGATCCATTTGAGGAATTCGATCCATGTGAAGAATTTGGTCCATAAGAGGACTTGGATCCATATGAAGAATTTGGTCCATATGAAGAATTTGATCTGGGGTTCCTGTTCTTCACAGGTGGTGTCATGAGGACATTCACCTGAAGACTTTCAACACAACTTTTGGGAACCCAGATGTTCTTCATAGGGGAACCATTCCTGCAGTTAGTGACAACATATCTAGCAAATACTTCACCATTCTGATTTTTGAACAGTTTGTAGTTGGAGTCAAAAGACTCAACAGAAGAATGAGGAGATTCACATGTAAAGCCAGACAAGTTAGATGGATCAACTGGAGGTCCCTTTGCAGCCACCCATGAGGTTTTGGGGTACTGCTCAGGCTTCCAATATGTTCCATCAGCATTGAGTTTCCTCTCAAAGGCAATACCCTTTTTCCTAGGGTTTCTGTTGAGGATCTGCTTCTTGAGCACATCACAAAGTGTCTGATGCCCTTTGAGGCTTTTGTACATGCCTGTCATGTAGAGTTCCTTCAGCCCTGCATTGTCAGTGATACTAGCAATGTCCTCAGATGAGGAATTAGTGGTAGCAGGGGTAGATGAAGAATTTGTAACAGTTGAAGCATTTGAACATTCAGGTGAAGAATTAGCAGATTCATGTTCAATGCACTTTAAGCATGGGGGAACAAATTCTTCCTATGAAGCGCTGATTTGTTGAGCTAGTAATGAATCGCGCTCCTTCTGAAGATCTTCATAACACACTCTTAGCTTTTCAAGATCTTCCTTTCTTTGAAGATATTCAAGAGAAAGCTTCTCATGATCAGTCAAGAGGGTATTATGTTGATCTTGAAGGGCGTCAAACTTGGAGTGAATTCTCTGAAGGCATTCACCCAAAGCTTTTGACTGATCCATTTATCTGTGCAACATTTTATCACTTTTGTCTAGCATATCTTGAGTTTGTTCTAAAGCTGTTTGTTGTTTAGTGGCAATGCAAACAAGTTTGGTATAGCAGGATTCAATATCATCATCAGATTCATCATTGTCAGATTCATCATTATCAGATTCATCATCACAAGACTCGGATGAGGAGCATTCGGTTACCTCAGCACCGTTTGCCACGAGACAAGATGCAGAAGATGAAGATTCTGGCTCGAAAGTCATCGTTTTGAGAGATTCCTTGAAGTCCTCAAACCAGGGATCATGACGAGTTCGATGACCTTCATAGACATCAGAGATTCGGTCCCAGATGAGCTTCGAATTGCCAAGATGCATAATTCGCCCGAATTGATCTCTGGATAGGCAGGAGCAGATGATATCCTTCGCTATGATGTCAAGTCGAGTGTACTTGCGAATATCAGCAACATTCGCCGTCTTGCATAAATCAGTAAGACCAATCTCAGTGACGGTCCACAGCTCGTTGTTCCTTGCCATGAGGCGCTTCCTGATCATGGCCTTCCACTTGGGGTAGTCATGACCGTCAAAGATAGGGCATGTCACTTTCTTCATACCTGCGGTCGACATAACTAAAACTCCAGGCGGTTAAACCAAAATCACACAGAACAAGGGAGTACCTTGCTCTGATACCAATTGAAAGTGCATTATATCGACTAGAGGGGGGGTGAATAGGCGATTTTTATGAATTCTTCACTGAGGAATTTGCTGGTGAGGAAATTCCTTAGAGAAGAACTACTTGCAGCGGAATAAGTACTCAGAAGTAAACATAACAGGATACAAACATAGTCATCATGATGAAATGAAGACTAGCACAGAGTACAGAAAGCGTAAACACAGGATAACAAGATGAAGATAAACAGACTGAAGAAATTGAACTGAGGAATTTGTGAAAGTCTTCAGTCAAAGTCTTCAAGCACAGATATGAACAACATACAACACAGTCATGAGGAAATGAAAGAGTTGAGGAAATAGAACCAGTTAGTTGGTGAAGACAATGTTTTGGTAAACCAGTTCCAACTGCTGTCTCAGTTGTACGTCTAGTTGGAGCGGCTGAGTATTTAAACTCGAGGACACGCAGTCCCGGACACCTAGTCTCTGAGCCGCAACTCATGACACCCAGTCCTCACCGTATTCTCCTTGAACTAAGACCACGCAGGTCTCGTCCAATCACTCGTGGTAAGTCTTCAGGTGACTTCCAAACCTTCACATACTTGGTCACTCGGCGATCCATGTGTTCCTCTTGGATGCTCTAGACCTTGACGCCTAACCGTCTGGAAGAAGCACAGTCTTCAAAGGTAACAAGCGTCGGATCCATGCAGGATCAATTTCTTCAGTGATGCTCAATCACTTGGGTTTGTGGGGGTTTGGTTTTGGGATTTTCCTCACTTGATGATTTTCGCTCAAAGTCCTCGGAGGATGGGTTGCTCTCAGATGACAAGTGTCAAGTTCTCTCGGAGCAGCCAACCAATTAGTGGTTGTAGGGGGCGGCTATTTATAGCCTAGGGAGCAGCCCGACATGATAAGACATAAATGCCCTTCAATGATATGACCGTTAGGTGGATAGGATATTTTGGACAGCCAGCGCGCAGCACAGCAACGGTGGGAAATTTGACTCTCAAATTCCTCAGGGCTATCATGTTCCTCACTATGTAGGCAATTCGCACTGGCGAATTCCTAACTCCTCAGTCAGAGCAAAGTCCTCAGTGACCAGAAGAACTGCGTCTCTATCACTGAAGAAATTGACTGAACTGTATGAGATTTCCAATGGCTTCACTCGAAGGGATTGGTAGGTGTAGGATTTTGAGTTGAGCATCACATGGAAATTTTTCCTTAGTATTTCCTCGACCCCCTTTAACAGTACGGTGTTTCCTATGACTCAAGAAAGAGAAAATGAAACTACGAAAACAAGAGTCTTCACGCTTCATATTCCTCGAATGAATACCAAGTCTTCAAGGTCACACCAATTTCTTCACTTTCAAAGTCTTCAGAAAGTCTTCAGAATATCAAAGTCTTCAGTCGAAGAACATTATTTTTAGGGGTCGACTTTCTCTGTAAATATCAAACTCCTCATAGACTTATAGACCTGTGTACACTCACAAACGCATCAGTCACTTAACCTATAAGTCTTCAATACACCAAAATCACTAAGGGGCACTAGATGCACTTACAAAAGGTGGTACATATAGAGAGCGCTCGTCGCCAAATTATGCATATAGTACTATCAAAAAAGCTAGTACGTGCTTAATTGGGGTGCTAAATTCTATTAAAGAAATACTAGTAGTATGTACATACTGAAGAGTTAAAGTAACGAGAAGAAACATAACATAGTTCTGCTGGGGGCTCAGCACAACACACCCCTTAAATTAAACTAAGCACGCCTAAAATTAAACTATGCAACTAATGCGGTAGACACTGCATTAGAAGTTTAGAACCACCATGATCAACGACACTGCCACCTTACTCGGAGTCCTCGTCCACGTCCTCGACTTCGTCCTTGTCCCTCTTCCTCTTGGACGATACTTCTTTGCTTGAACCGCCCACTTGGCTGTTGCTCTTCATCCAACCCTTGTAGATATTGAAACAAAGGTAGCCATCCATTGCAGCGTAGTGGATGTGGTCTATATCTAGTACATCCCGCTGCCACGCATGACGATGCAACGTGTAATGAAGTTTCTCCAGTTTATGGTACAAAGGATGAACCATGGCTCCTGCTAGGGTCAACATTGAAGGCTGACGAGAGGGCACCAGACGATTCTTTTGGAGGTCGAAGGGGTTGCCTACAACGAGGCCTATCCGATCCAGGACTTCTTTTTTCATTCTTAAAGTCTACAGTAACGAATTTCATTGTTTTGTCCTTGAGGAAGTACTTAAAATCCTGGCACTCAACGTCAGCATGGCATATGTGGTAGACCAAGCAAACGTTATGCACGCAAACCTGGATCACGGCGGGCTTCTTCCTCTCTTTGTACTTTAGATCCTTCTCTCATCTCAAGACTGTGGTGTACCCAACATCTAGCCCAGCGACCCACTCATCTTCTGAGTCTTCGAACATGCGTCTGAAGCGAGAAAGGCATCCTTTCACCGTCGCGGAAGAACGGGTGTAGATGACATCGAACTCATCGTCGGTGATGGTTCTAACCTTGTACTCGCCGCCGATCATGGAGATTTGGGACGCCATGGATTTGGGAGGACGGTTAGGATTAGTGGAACTGCCGTAATGTGAATGGACGGGACGACTAGGAGCGAACCGCCGTAGTATTAAAGGACGTGCGGAGACGAGTAGGAGCGAACTGCCAGCGTGCGAACGGCAGGGTAGTGGCTTTCCATTCTCCCATGATACAGGCTTCCGAGAGCCCTTGGATCCGAGATCGAACAGTTGCATGGCGTGATTCTAGACCTATGGGTGAATATCCTATCCTGGAGGGTTATTCTGCAAATTTCCAGCAACTTAGCATGCGACCATTTGATCTCAGATCCAAGGGCTGCCAGCAGCCCGTATCATGGTCACGCCTACCACGACCGTCGCATCGCTCGCGCGGTCGCGACCTTGGATATTTAACATGGTGCGTTTGGCTATCTGATGTTGGCATGTCATACATAGTCATCACTTAGTCACTCATACTACAACAAGGTTTTGGCTATAAGGTTGGCTATAAGTGTATTTATTTTTTACTTCTCTCTATATCTTTCTTCGTACTCCCTCCGTCCCATAATATAAGAACGTTTTTGGCACTAGTGTAGTGCCAAAAACGTTCTTATATTATGGGACACAGGGAGTACTAGTATTTATTGCATTTGCCAAGGAGTGACCTCTTCTAATGAAATGGTGTTGCTAAGTTTGCTTCATTTAATTAGCTATAGACTCAAAATTTTCTTTTCACCTAGGTACACGCGCTTATCACCGTTTCTTCCTTGGGTCACCAAACTAGTCTCTTTCTTCTTGATTAACTTGCCACATCAGATGTTATGCCTATGTAGCAAGCTTCGCACCTGTAGGAGCAAGTAAAAGTAAGTACAATAGTGCGCTTTACATGGCATTTTTGCATATGTGGAGGAAATAGAGGCAAGGAAAAAGTGGAGAAGTGGGCTCTCATGCAAGAGCCAGCCTCTATTACATGGTGGAGCATTGGGAGAGGCACCTGTATGGAGGTGGTCAGGAGTCGGGAGAATCACGCCGGTCGTAGCACCGCAGTTAAAATGATAATGGCAAGTCAAATCACGGGGCCCCACCTGTCCAGCAGTAACTCGCTGTCAAATCACACAGCCCTACTTTTGCAGCAGCCTACTCCCTCGTCTTCTCGCGTCTCTGTCGAACTGACTAGGCGGAACTGCCCCGCCACCTACCATGCAGGAAAAGCCCCGCCCTCAACTTTTAAATACAACTACATCCGCTTAAGAATCCAATGATATACTTTTTGTGACATAGTAACTCATATTTAGTTAGTCAAATAGATGACCTACAACTACGTGCAGGCCCTATACACCGTGACACCTAAAAATAAAAAACCGAGACGGAGAGGGTAGTTCAGCACGTATATTTTTAGATCAATATAGTCGGGATTCACCAAGGAGCAAAACCAAGTGGTAGGCTGCTCCTGTCGTGTTGGCGTAGCAACTCAAGCAGGGTCAGTCCGCACACAAAATGGCGACACACTTAACAGGACCCCTTTGCCCGACATGTGGCTCATCCACCATCTTGTTCCACGTGCGATGCACCAAATTACAGTTCAAAGCAGCAGTTGGAATTGGAGGCACCCCGGTCGTAGCGCCGTAGTAGTAGAAAATGAGCGATGAGGGGTGAAATCACAAAGCCCCACCTTTCCCGCATTAAGCTGGACGGACGAAGCAACCATCATTTCACTCTAGGGCGCAAGAGCATAAAGAAAAAAGAAAACAATGATGCGTGCGGCAGCTACCTAGGGCGCCCTAGGGTAGGGGTCTCCACTACAGATCCTTTTTTTTAAAGCGCCTCCACTACAAATTGGCTTCTCCCTCGTCCTCTTGAAGAAAACCGATGATGAGTGCGGCGGTAGGGTTTGTAGGAGTACTACAGTGTGCGGGGCCACGTCATAGTAAACGGGTTCGATTCGATGCCTTAAATATGTGTGGGCCGCTTGGTTTTACGGGAACGAGGCAGCATTTTGGGTTCGGTGACCAGTGGAGATATAGTACGTACAAAAAATTATGGACGTATGTTCGACCAAAAGGCAATGATGCATGGGCCCTGCATTTTGATATACCCGGGGCCGCGTGAAATTTGCTACTCTACTCAAAACTAGTAAGGTACACATGTATTGAACGCATGAGATTTCGAAACCAAATTATGAATAAATACATACTATAGCATGTAAAGCTTTGATTCATATATTCATGATGTAGATATTCGTTTAGTTCTTATAGTTCATCTCATTCAAAATCAATTAGTTTTATAAAAATGTTAAGATTCATGGGGTCGTGCATTGTAAATTACAAAGTAAAAAACAAATAATGGCAATTCATTTAGAAAAAATAATCAATTATGATACAGAAGATTCTAGAACAAAGGAGAAGTGCTTGTGTTTTGAGGTTTGTGCATTATGCTTAAGTTCAACCATGGAGTCTTCTAAATTGTACATGTGGCAGATCTGGTGGAATGTTGATGATATCCAACGACCAGTAGTGCTCGGATTTGCCTATCTCTGCACTATCGGGTTAGCTTCATCCAGCGACCATCTTTCAAAGTTATTGGCACACTATATAGTTCTTGTGCCATAGTTGCATGTTTTGGAAAAAAGCTACTAGTGGGTTGTACTATCTATTTAGGAATAGAAGATGTATACATGGAAGTTGTAGGGAAAGAGATGACATGGAGCATCTCAATTCCTATGAGTAGGGATTGGAAAAGAGATGTCATTTGGTTCTCATCATAGGAACTTTTCTATTTAATCTAGAGATGACATGTATCTCATTTCCTATGAGGAGGGATTAGAAAAGAGATGTAATTTGGTTCATATCATTGGAAATTTTCTATTGAATATACGCTAATGTTTATTTTCCTTTGAAAATAAGGGAGTATAGGAATCCATTCATATGAACCAAGTGGCTCTAAAGCTATAGAAATGTTATCATGTTTATTTCCTTTGAAATGTGGAGTATATGAATTTATTCCTACGAACCAATTGGCTCTAAAGGAAAAAATCCTATAAAAATCATATCATATAGAGTTCCTATGATATTCCTCGACACTAAAGGATGGTAGAAATTGCTGAATAAAATGTGGAGTATACGATGGTCTTTCTTTGTAGACTCCTCACCCATCTTTATAGTTACCTTTCGAAGATGAATGAAATGATATATACAGGGTATTCTACATGTGCAATTTGGTACATGAAAACTCGGTAAAAGTTTGCGAAGTTCGAATTTTCAATAATGCTATGTGCACTGCATTTTGGAACGGAGGGAGCATATGACAGTTGCTAACACTCACGTGGAAGATTTGTGTGTAGGAGGAGAGGCTGTTCTATTAAATGACATGGCAAAATTGACATTGTCGGATGCCGATCTAACGGTTCTTACGGCGTTCGTCAGGAAAAGGCTTGTGGCGAACATTTGTCGGATAATGATTTACGGACACATGCATTGCATTGATACGTGCCCCCCTCTCTCTCACGCACACGCACCCTCATGAGTCATGACTCTCCTGAGTCCTCTCGCAGACTCGCATGTCGCACCCACCATCTATCTGCAGGTAGATGTCACGCACATATGTGCTCGTCACACCCTACCCTCAGAACTTCTAAAAAACAAAATACGGCGCGCACATTTTATTTTAGCTCACACGTCACACACTTATACTCTTACTCTTGCGGCAAACGTTCTTTGGGCATAGTATATTGTACTCTCACGAAGAGAAGGGGTGCATGCACGCACTAGTTCTCTCACACCCACTCGCGAGCACACGTAGGAGCGTTTTTTTTGAAGCTGGTACAGCAAACTCACTCCACTATATATAAAAGCAGGAGCCTTAGCGCTTGCTTTACTAGGGTTCATCTCGTTCACTCTCTCATGCTCTCTAGATCTAAGCAAGACATAGGTGGCCACACTCTCTCTCTCAGCTCACTGCTGGTCACAAATCCGGCCGGACAACCTCGACCGGGGCAGGGGTGTAAGTGCACCGTTCACGCTGTCGTCAGCGGCGAGGGAGGAGACTAACGGCTGCCCGTGCGTCCCGATTGGCGGCCGTGCCGTTCTCTCTGAGAGAGCGCCGGCTCAGGAGGGCCTCCGACCCCTTATTCCTCCCCGCGGTATTGTGGCCAAGATGAGGCCTCCTGACGCCATCTTTGCCACATGCCGACGACCCTCAGGTATATATTCCTTCGAAACCTACCTTGCTCTACTGCCCCAGCTCTCTCCCCTTCGTGTGGATCCTTTTCTACTTCCGTCCGCTATTCCAAAGCCACCTAGACTTCTACTATTATTAGAAGTAAAGCTAGTTCATATAGTCGACTCAAAGCGTTGGTTCAAACAGGGAAGAACGTGGGAAAGCTGTAGCATGAATCTAAGACTTGGTTCTAAGAGGAAACGGGGGAAAGTAGTAATATTTGTCACTGTTTAAATAACCGTATTTCGTATTTGCACAAACAAGGATTTGTGTCTCCATATCATTTCGGGATGTCTGTCTCCGTATCGTTTCTATCCGCGCAATCAAAAGCACACACCTCAGTTTTAGTACAACTGCACAAAATGAGATGGCTATCCCTTATTGCCGTCGTCTAACCTCCCGTCTTCAAGGTATCCCTACATTGGTAGTAACTAAGGTAGAATGACCAACGCAATCTAAAAGAAGTTGATTCGTATGTTTTACTTCCTGATTGCAGTGCGGGGACGAGCAAAAACAACTACATCCTTGTCCGGAATGCACTTTCTACCAATTCATCCATGGACCGAGGACTAGCTGGCACCGCTGCACGGTGGTTTTTTGGACAGGTGCGCGGACAAGAGGCATTGTGGTCTGCTTATTTCTGCAAATAGTGGTGCTTAAATTTAGTGGAATGCACAAGAATTTCACATGGTCAGTACACTACATGGTACCCTTTGCTCAGAGAAGCCTTGCTTGTTTTTTCAGATTTGTATACCTTCTCACAGCTTTGTCTTTTGCTGTGAACTAGTATATGTTTGTTATGTTCTATGAATCATTGAGATGTATAAAATTCCTTAACTTGTGCTTTTCAAGTTTTTTATGAAGACGAGTTTAATGTCAGTGTTCCACATGAGCTTTGAACTAGCGTGTGAATGTTTGGTATTTATTACATTGTGGCCTCAATTAACTGCATGAACCACAGTAACAAGATACATAGTTGCTTATATGTCAGACAGCAGATTGTTGATTGTTAGCTGGTTGATAGCCTAGTGTTGAAGCGAGCTGAGCCAATGTGCCGTGTTTTGCACAACTGCTTACAAGTGGGGTAGCACCAATAGTGTTTACAAGTATTTATGTATACGTCGGCGCACGGTTCTCCAACGAGTGCTCTATTTCATCAAAACACACACTGCTCGTATGATAAACCGTGACAACTTATGTATAACCATGCCATATTCACGGGCACACAAAAGTAGCATCAGTTCCCATAGATGGATTCAAACAGAGTACTAGCCCTAGAAGGGTCGATAACAGGCAAGGTTCGGATAATTAGACACAATCCAAACTACTATTAAACACTAGCTGGGGCAACTATTTCATGCCTCGATCTAATTTGGGATGGACACAAGACGGACCTTGCCATGAACATCATCGAGGACGTCCCGCAGCAGCTCAATCCTGTGAACCTTCATGAAGACAACCTTGTGGCCTTGCCACTAATAAACTTGTTTGTGGACGCATGCCACGTCATCTTCCTGCGTAAGCTTGACAAGAACAGCATGCTCACAAACGAAGGAGTAGCTTTGAACTTCTTGTGCTTCAGTACACCCTGGACAACATGCCTGATAACAGTGAGGCTAGAATACAACTCTTCATTGGTATAACCGCAAATGGCTTCCAGGATCCAACACCCTAAGAACTCTGTTTTCCCATTGCATATATTCAGTTCGTCCGCCTCATAGCGAGTGACATGTACAACCACACAATCCTTGTCTGCGTCAGGGCTCTAATTGAAATAGAAACAAATTCTGAATTACTTTTCAGTATAAGAAACACAAGTTATTTAAACCACTATGTATAGCATGGCATCGAAGCTAATAAAATTTTGCATTATTAATCACCACATACTTCCTTTCCTAAAAAAAATCACCACATACTTAGATGAAAAACCACAATCGAGATCGGCAAAGAAGGAAATCACCTTCGGCAGCTCAGCAGGGGGGGGGGGGACACATCCTCGAAGGGGGAAAACTGCTCCTGCAGTGCCACGGGGGTTGTAACCTCAAACGGGGCATTGACCATCTCAGTACTGGCCGTGAGCGTATCTAGGGTCGACTGGGTGGTTGCCTCCATCTTCTTGGAGCTCTCTGTCTCGTGGGGATCAGCCTCCCGCGTCTGCTCCAATATCGGCAGATCTTTGCCTGGTTCTCCTTGGTCCATCATGAAACTGACGAATACTAGTAGACCACTAAAAGGAAAACACAATCGCAATGACAATGAAACAAAAAGAGAGTGAGGATTGGTTACTGCTTTGCAAAGGTTCTTTTTTTTCTCTAAACGAAAATGTACCAACATCAGGGATCCGCTTACCTTCCCTTCGTTGGGAGAGAAGAACAGTGGCAGATGCGAGTGTTGCCTTTCTTGAAGACGGTGAGGGAGAAGGGGATTCAGCGCAGAGTGAAATGATGGTTGCCTCGTCCGTCAAACTTAGACTGCGGGGAGGTGGGGTTTTGTGATACGACGGCTCGTTACTGCCGCGCTACGACCGGGGTGACTCTCCGCCTGCATACTGCCTTCTAATTTGGTGCATGGCATTTGGGCCCGCGCGTTGCATGGCCCTTATGTCGGTGAACAAAAGTATAACGGCATTCAGTAGAGGGAGACGTTTCAATGACCTAGGAGGAGCCAGAAGCGGTAGAGTGTCTCGACTGTACTAGTAGTAATTGTTTTTTTTGACGCGTAGTAATTGTTTTTCTGGGTAGCTGTAGAGTGTCTCCACTGTACTAGTAGTAATTGTTTCTCTAGGCCCAAGACAAAACAGCCCATCCACACTAGTAAATAGTAAAATCAATTCAAAAGCCCATATATTTACTGAATGAGAGACGCTACCCACACCCAGCACACACCCCCCCCCCCCAAAAAAACCTGGGTGCTCTTCTTCCTCCTCGCTCCCACCCACCTCACGTCAGCTCGCTCCACTCGTACCCCCAAATTCCTCACCTCACTCCTACAGAAAATCCCAGCTCCCCTTCTTCCTCACTCCTACAGAAAACCCCCAACTCCCCTGTTTCTTCGCTCGCACTACAACTAGGCTCGTCATTCGTTACTCTGCTCAAATCCATGAACGCGACGCACCACCCTCGAGGAAAATGGAGTCGGCTGACCCCAGCACCAAGAAGATGAGGCTCCCGCTAGCGGCGACCCTGCCCCAACCGGATCCCAGGAACCCGTAGAATCTCGGGTGGACCGCATCAGCGATCTCCCGGACGCCATCCTTAGGGAGATGATCTCGCGTCTCCCAACCAAGGATTGCTGCCGCACCCAAGTCCTCCCAATTTGGTGGCGCCCTCTATGGCGCGCCGTGCCCCTTAATCTCGACTGTCGTCAGCTATCTCTCTTCAATGATTTTGAAATCCCCAGAGCCATCATCTCCTCCCACCAGGGCTCCGTTCAAAGCCTCTGCATCCCGTCATGCTACCTGAGCAAGCATACCATGCCCTGCACGGTGGACGCCTGGCTGAAATCCCCTGAATTGACAGAACTACAGCTGCTTGAGTTCTACTATTCCCCTGGAAATCACATACCACATACCGAACACCATGAACATGTGCCCTCAGCACCGATGTCCATCTCGCAGTTTTCCTCCTCTCTCCACACCGCCACCTTTGCGCTATGCTACCTACCAGACAATATGGTATTAAACCTTCGAGTCCCATTTCTCAAGAAACTTTCACTTGTGCCGTATATCAGAGGCCTCATTGCACAACATCATCCACTCCAGTTGCCCTGCGCTAGAGTGCTTGTTGCTTGTTTTCACAGTTAGAATCGGTTGTCTCCAAATAAAGTCTCCTAACCTTGTAAGAATTTGAATTTCTTTTGATGGAAGGCAGCTCATCATCCAAGATGCCCCTTCACTTCAAAGGTTGATCCTTGATTCTAGTTATTCACCGTTGCAAATAACCGTCCTCTCTGCGCCCAAACTGGAGACGTTGGGTGTAATACATGATCTATGTGCTCATTTCAATATGGTGTTTGGCTCCACAGTTCTTCAGGTACTTTATATTATCATCTACACTTGTAACCATAAGCTGCATTTTAAATTTCTACGCATAATTTATATATCTTCTTGGAGTACACATTTTGTACTAATATTATGTTCTATGCTCAATGAAGTGTTTATCCATGGATGGCCTATCAATGGTGCTGGATTCTGTCAAGATCTTATATATCCAAATGAATAGTTTTGATCTGAACAAGATTATTGGCTTGCTGCAATGCTTTCCATGTCTGGACAAGTTGTATATAAAGGTGATAATTTCACGCACATTGGAAGCCCGCATATAGTGTACTAGAATTAACCGTTCAGCTGTTGCTCTTTCGACACTCTTCTTTTAGACCTTAAATGTTTTCAATCTTCATGTCTATTTAGGCAACATGACGGGGTAAGAAAGTTATAACCAATCGGTGGATTCGTAAGCATCGGGATTTTCTCACTTCTCATGAGATTCGATTGAAGACAATAACGCTAGAACGATATGTAGCCAACCGTGCAAACACAAGATTTGTCACATTCTTCCTGGTGAATGCGAGGTTACTATTGTCCATGAGGCTTAAGTTTATCAGCAGCATGGTTTTGACAGATGGGTATGTCGAAGAGCAAAAAAAGGAGTTTCTGGTGGGCAAAAGAGCGCCTGAACGTGCTGGGCTTCTATTTACAACATATTGTGGTCATAATCCAGTAAATTTTACGACCCAGGATGTTCATTCTATTGACCTGACTGATCCATTTGACTGTGACTGCCGAAAACAGTGCTGGAGTTAGATGTTGTTGCCCTTTTCAATCTGCGTTTTTTTGTAAACCTGAAGTACAATTAACCCTCGTGCTTTTGTACAGTTTGTAAGCTGGAGTTAGATGTTCCTGTCCTTTTCAGCTCGGCAGTGACTGTCATATTTTCTTTGAAACAAGGCAAATGGCTTGCCATTTGTTTAATTTAGAGTGAAATATTGTAACAAATCCCAACCAAGGGAAATAACATCACTCTCGCCGGCTGCTTGAGCTCACTGTGCATTACAGAGGCCAGGTGATTAGCCCCCACCAGCACCCACAAACTTATTTCGAACTAGCACATCAAATGGGCTCTAAATTTTCATAGGAAAGGCTGCATGACCGTGACAGATTTGGATTCTAACATTTGGGACCCGCGAGGAAATAGCCTATCCAAGGTGGTGTTGACTTACTAGACAGTCAACAAACGATTCTGCCTACTAGCCGTTGGATTGACATCCAACATCTGTCGTGTATCTTCTATTTCTTCTCTTCTTCTTCCTCCAGCCGCTCAAACCAAACCACCCCGTCGGCTCCGCCTGCTCCCGCCTCCCATGGCTGGTTGTGCCTCCGCCGCCCTACCGTACGTACCCTCCAACGTTGGCCAGTCCCTCCCTCTATTCCCCCACACATCCTGTTATTCTCCGGTGACGTCAGCCCCAACACGCACCCGCACCCGAATCAGTCAACCCTCGTACTCCCCTCCACTTGCGACTAGACCGGCGCATCTTCAACGGCTCCTGTTCGTTCCGTCCGAGGCTTCGCCGTCGTCCTCTGCCTTCCGGCCTTGGTTCGCTCGCCGTGCACGGGGCGCCACCCTCTTGCGTTGTCAACGTCATCAACAACCGAGAGGAACAAGGAGATGACTGTACGTGGAGAGGATGACAGTAGGGACCCACCAGCGTCATGGCAGTATGCAAGCAAGTGCCTCTATATTACAAGCCCAAAAATATGGTTCCTCCAAACGGTTGGACATCTGGGGCTCACACCATTGTCAATGTAGTCAATAAACGAGAGAATTACACTACGAGCGGCTGACACCAGGGACCCAACAAGTCGCGCAGTTTTTTTTTGAGGAACAAGCAGTTGTTATTTATACTAGTTTTAGCGACGGATCAGGGTAACAACGGGGCTGTGCGGGGGTTGTGGCCCGTCTAGCCAGGGTTTTATTTATGTTTACCACATCATGAGCCCAGTTGTGTTTTTTTCTTGCTGAAAATGGCTAGCCCAGTTCTATTTTCTTTAAAGAAATACCCAAACAAGGCTTACTTGCTTTATCGGCCCTTCTGGGCTGCAAATATTTCAAGACGAGGAGAGTTTCATTCGGTTTGCCCAGAAATGGGTTGTACATTTTTAAAACACATCAAACAGGGAATTAGTTTCAATTTGTTTTCATTACAAGATCTTAAATTCCATTGATTTTTATGCGTGGACAATTATTTGGATTTTATATTTATATAAATTATTTTTCAAAATAGTTTGAATGTGAATCGATATTTCTGGATTAAAAATAGTTGACCGCACCGAAATATGCAAAATTTCGTATACTTTTTAACCGTGGCCACAATATGGGGTGGAATGCTAACAAAAAGAAGATGGGCTCCAAAAAAATCTTAAGAATTAGCAAAATGGGCTGTACATTATTAGAAATAATGGCAGATGGGTTGTATGCTGTTTTCCACAGATTTGAGGCTGACTTGTGCGCCTACTACAGGTTGAGGCGTATGCTTTCATAAAAAAAGTTTGAAGCACACACAACGCCCTGTCAACTTAGTCAACACACGAGAGCAGTGACTGTTGGATGTCCAGCCAACGGCTGTCGTGCTTCTTCAATCTCTGCTCTTCATGCTCCAGCCGCTCAAACAAGCGCCGGCGGGACTGCCTGCTCCCTCCTCCCGCGGCCGGCTATGTGCTACGTCTTGAGCTTGTGTTGGTTTTCCTTGAAGAGGAAAGGGTGATGCAACAATAGTAGCGTAAGCATTTCCCTCAGTTTTTGAGAACCCAGGTATCAATCCAGTAGGAGGCTCCTCAAAAGTCCCACGCACCTACACAGAAAAACAAAGAACTCGCAACCAACGCAATAAAGTGGTTGTCAATCCCTTCACGGCCACTTGCGAAAGTGAGATCTAATAGAGATAATATGATAAGATAAATATATTTTTGGTATTTTATAATATAGATTGGAAAAGTAAAGATGCAAATAAAAGTAGATTGAAAGCTTATATGATAAGAGATAGACCCGGGGGCCATAGTTTTCACTAGTGGCTTCTCTCAAGATAGCATAGTATTACGGTGGGTGAACAAATTACTATCGAGCAATTGATAGAAAAGTGAATAATTATGACATTATCTAGGCATGATCATGTATATAGGCATCACGTCTGTGACAAGTAGACCGACTCCTGCCTGCATCTACTACTATTACTCCACACATCGACCGCTATCCAGCATGCATCTAGAGTATTAAGTTCATAAGAACAGAGTAACGCATTAAGAAAGATGACATGATGTAGAGGGATAAACTCATGGAATATGATATAAACCCCATCTTTTTATCCTCGATGGCAACAATACAATATGTGCCTTGCTGCCCCTGCTGTCACTAGGAATGGACACCACAAGATTGAACCCCAAGCTAAGCGCTTCTCCCATTGCAACAAAGATCAATCTAGTAGGCCAAACCAAACTGATAATTCGAAGAGACTTGCAAAGATAACTTAATCACACATAAAAGAATTCAAAGGAGATTCAAATATTTCTCATAGACAAACTTGATCATAAACCCACAATTCATCGGATCTCGACAAACACACCGCAAAAGGAGTTACATCAAATAGATCGCCAAGAAGATCGAGCAGAACATGGTATTGAGATCCAAAAAGAGAGAAGAAGCCATCTAGCTAATAACTATGGACCCGAAGGTCTGTGGTAAAGTACTCACAACTCATCGGAGGGGCTATGGTGTTGCTGTAGAAGCCCTCCGTGATCGATTCCCCCTCCGGCGGAGCGCCGGTGAAGGCTCCAAGATGGGATCTCGCGGATACAGAATGTTATGTTGGTGGAAATAGTTTTTTGTGGTCGCCTTGGATGTTCTCGGGGTATGTGAGTATATATAGGAGGAAGAAGTAGGTCGGTGGATGCCCGAGGGGCCCATGAGATAGGGGGGGCGCCTAGTAGGGGTGGGCGCACCCTCCACCCTTGTGGACGCCTCGACTGCTTCTTGACTTGCACTCCAAGTCCTCTGGATCACGTTCGTTCCAAAAATCACGCTCCCGAAGGTATCATTCCGTTTGGACTCCGTTTGATATTCCTTCTCTTCGAAATACTGAAATAGGCAAAAAAACAGCAATACGGGCTGGGTCTCCGGTTAGTAGGTTAGTCTCAAAAATGATATAAATGTGTAAAGTAAAGCCCATAAACATCCAATACGGGTAATATAATAGCATGGAACAATCAAAACTTATAGATACATTGGAGACGTATCACTATGCTGCCCTGCAGGCCTCACCGCCCCACCATACTCCCATCGTTGGCCTAGCCATCCCTCTACTCACCCACACCTGCTGTTATTCTCCGGGGATGGCAGACGAACCAGTAAACCCTCGTACTCCTCCGCGTGGGAAACAACTGTCAACTCTTCCCTGGCTCCATGTCTTTCCCTTCCTAGGCCTCGCTTCGTCCACCGCCCTGGTGCTCTCGGCGCGGCCTGGTCAACGTGGTCAATGAACAACATCCATCAGAAGTGGATTGTACGTGGAGAGGCTGACAGCTGGGTCCACGACCGCACGCAAGGAAATTCCACCTATTACGCGCAAAATAATGATTCCTCCACCTGACAGCTAGGACCCACGGGAAGGGCCTCTGTATTTCGTGAAAAAAACATTCCCCCCACTGATAGGTCCGACCCACTAGCTATATCTTCGCACGCAAGGAAGTGCCTCCTTATTACGCACAAAAAAATGAATACCCCCTGCTAGCTGGGACCCACCATAATGGGTGGCTGACTTGTGGGCCTACTAAGTTGACTGGGACGGAGGGCTTTGTCAACTTAGTCAATATGAACGATTCTAGCTCCAGTGACCGTATGATGTCCATCCAACGGCCATAGTGCTTCTTCAACCTCTGGTCTTCTTGCTCCAGCCGCCCAAAGCAGCGCCGGTCGTGCCGCCTGCTCCTGTCTCCCGTGGCCGGCTGTGCTGCCGCAGAGGCCTCACCGCCCCCTTCTACTCCAACCACTGGCTGATGACCCACTAGTGAAGGGGATCTATCGTAGTCCTTTCGATAAGTAAGAGTGTCGAACCCAACGAGGAGCAGAAGGAAATGATAAGAGGTTTTCAGTAAGATTTTCTCTACAAGCACTGAAATTGTAGGTGATAGACATTTTTGTGATAAGATAAATTGTAACGAGTAACAAATTAAATAAAGTAAATAAAGTGTAGCAAGGTGGCACAATCCTTTATGTAGCAAAGGATAAGCCTGGACAATTTCTAATAATGAGAAAGGAGCTCCCGAGGACACATGGGAAGTACCGTCAAGCTAGTTTTCATCAAGTCCATATGATTCGCGTTCGGTACTTTGATAATTTGATATGTGGGTGGACCAGTGCTTGGGTACTTCCCTTACTTGGACAAGCATCCCACTTATGATTAACCCCTATTGCAAGCGTCCGCAACTACAAAAGAAGTATTAAGGTAAACCTAACCACAGCATTAAACTTAAGCCTCTAACGAAGCAACGCATAAACTACGGTTTAAGCTTCTGTCACTCTAGCAACCCATCATCTACTTATTACTTCCCTATGCTTTCCTCTAGGCCCAAATAATGGTGAAGTGTCATGTAGTCGACGTTCACATAACACCACTAGAGGAAAAGACAACATACATCTCATCAAAATATCAAACGAATACCAAATTTTCACATGACTACTAATAGCAAGACTTCACCCATGTCCTCAGGAACAAACGTAACTACTCACAAAGCATATTCATATTCATAATCATAGGAGTAATAATATGCATTAAGGATCTGAAATTATGATCTTCCACCAAGTAAACCAATTAGCATCAACTACAATGAGTAATCAACACTACTAGCAACCCACAGGTACCAATTTATGGTTTTGATACAAGATTGGATACAAGATATGAAATAGGGTTTTGAGAGGAGATGGTGCTGGTGAAGATGTTGATGGAGATTGACCCCCTCCCGATGAGAGGATCGTTGGTGATGATGTTGGTGATGATTTCCCCCTCCCGGAGGGAAGTGTCCCGGGCAGAACAGCTCCGCGAGAGCCCTAGATTGGTTCCGCCAAGGTTCCGCCTCGTGGCGGTGGAGTTTCGTCAAGTAAGCTTGCCCACGATTTTTTCCATGGTAAAATCCCTCATATAGAAGAAGATGGACACCGGGGGGGCACCAGGGGGCCCAAGAGACAGGGGGCGCGCCTAGTAGGGGTGGGCGCGCCCCCCACCCTCCTGGACACGGTGTGGGCCCCCTGATGTATTTCTTTTGCTCAATAATTCTTATTAAATCCAAAAATAGGTTTCGTGGAGTTTCAGGATTTTTGGAGCAGTGCAGAATTGGTTTCCAATGTTTGCTCCTTTTCCAGCCAGAATTCCAGCTGCCGGCATTCCCCCTCTTCATGGTAAACCTTGTAAAATAAGAGAGAATAGCCATAAGTATTGAGATATAATGTGTAATAACAGCCCATAATGCAATAAATGTTGATATGAAAGCATGATGCAAAATGGACGTATCCACTCCCCCAAGCTTAGACCTCGCTTGTCCTCTAGCGGAAGCCGATATTGAAAAATATGTCCACAAGTTTAGAGATAGAGGTGACAATAAAAATAAAATATGGACATGAAGGCATCATGATCATTCTTATAACAGCAACATAAATACATTTTATCTAATGATTTCTTATGCTCAAGTAACAATCAATTCACAATGTCAAGTATGGTTCAAAAACTTCATTGAGAACCAACAAACTATAATCTCAGACATTGAAGTAATTGCAATTTATCATAACATCAGAAAGAGTCAACAATAGAGCTTTTCAGCAAGTTCACATACTCAACTATCTTGTAGTCTTCTATAACTGCTAACACTCATGCAATACTTGTGGTTATGGAGTTTCAGCCAGACACTGAGAAAGATAGGGGCTTATTGTGTTGCCTCCCAACGTATTCACCTTTAGGTGATGTCAACAATAATAGCCCATGCTAACTTACATCCAATTGGATATATATATATATATATATATATATATATATATATATATATATATATATCATGATCTTTCAAACATGAGGATCTTGCCAAAGGATAAAATGAAAAGGGAGAGGTGAGGATCACCTTGACTCAAGCATAAAGTAAAAACATAAAGTACAAGATAGGCCCTTCACAGGGAAGCAGAGGTTGTCATGTGCGTTTAGGGTTGGATGCACAAAATCTTAATGCAAAAGAACGTCACTTTATATTTCCCCTTGTATGTGGACCTTTCTTATGCAGTCCGTCGCTTTTATTACTTCCACAACAAGATCGTACAAAGCTTATTTTCTCTACACTAATAAGTCATACATATTTAGATAGCAATTTTTATTGGTTGCAGCATGACAACTTACTTGAAGGATCTTACTCAATCCATAGGTATGTATGGTGGACTCTCATGGCAAAACTGGGTTTAAGGATATTTGGAAGCACATGTAGTATCTCTACTTGGTGCAAGGAATTTGGCTAGCATGAGGGGGAAAGGCAAGCTCAACATGTTTGGAAGGTCAATGACAATATACTTTAACTGAGATGTGAGAAAACATAAACCATTACGTTGTCTTCCTTGTCCAATATCAACTCTTTTAGCATGTCATACTTAATGAGTGCTCCCAATAATAAAAGGTGTCCAAGATAATATATTTTTATGTGAACCTCTCTTTCCTTATCACTTCCTATTAATTGCAACGATGACCAAAACTACGTTTATCAACTCTCAATAATTTTTATGCATCATACTTTCTATGTGTGAAGTCATCAATAACCATAAGATCAACATGAACTCTTTTATTCTTTCTACTTTCTCAAGATCATAGTAACATAGCAAAGCCCTTGACTCAACACTAATCTTTATTATAGATAGCTCACGGACTCGATTACATAAAGAGATCACAAAGCAAAACTCAAAACTACTTGATATCAAAACTTTAATCTACTAGATCAAGATACTACTAAAGGGATCGAACTAAATAAAACGGTAAAGATAGGAGTGTGATGGTGATAAGATACCGGGGCACCTCCCCCAAGCTTGGCAGTTGCCAAGGGGAGTGCCCATACCCATGTGATTATGTCCTCGAAGGTGGTGAAGTAGGAGTTATTGATGATGTAGGCTTGTCGTCCGTCTTCCAAGGCATAGGATCTCCATCATAGAAGGATGTAGAGTCTTCGGGATCCTTAAATCTGCAGCCAAACTCATCCTCTTGAATCTATATTCATACTCATAGTTCTGGTTTTGCAGGTCATAGATCTGGGATTGGAGATGCTCGATTTTCTCTTGAAGCATGAAGATGGTCTCCCCAATGACTTTGGCATCCAGCTTGTGGTTGTTGGTGAACTCCGTGATCATCATCTGGTTGGCGTTGAGTCCATGGTCAACCATCCCTTGGCACTTGAAAACTTGTTGTTCCACGGCTTCGAGCTTTGTCTCCATGCTTCCGGTACGCCATGGTCCCTACACATCGCGGATGTGCAGCACCCCCTCACGCATCTCAATGGTTTGAAGGTGTTGCAACACCTCCGCAAGATAGGGGTTGATAACCCTCTCGAAAATTTGTCCTTGGCAGCGCTTGGAGACGACATGATGCTCTAGTTCTGAAACAGAAACAAGTCGAAATGAAAACAGAGGATATTTGCGTGATACGGCGGTCAAAACCTCCGGGAGTATATATAATGAATGTTACCGACCAAAATACGTAACGTGCAAGAAAATAGAGTCCGGGAGGCACACGAGGTGCCCACGAGACAGGGGGGCGCGCCTAGTAAGGGTGGGCGTGCCCTCCACTATCGTGGGGGCCTCGTGTCCCTTTCAGACTACTTTCTTTTGAAAATTCTTAAATATTCCAAAACTAATAAAAATTGCTATTGGAGTTGTTTTGGAGTCGGTTTACTT
This sequence comes from Triticum timopheevii, assembly GCA_963921465.1. Taxonomy (NCBI): domain Eukaryota; kingdom Viridiplantae; phylum Streptophyta; class Magnoliopsida; order Poales; family Poaceae; genus Triticum; species Triticum timopheevii. The sequence continues at coordinate 235,529,418 of OY997266.1, read as the reverse complement.
ACCGTACCACATACCTATTCCTTTTCGGAGTCTGGAACATTCTGGAAAGTGTCCCTTATGTATTCCTCCGGGGTTACGGTTTCAATAATATTAGTTTCAACATTGATAGGACTACCTGAAATATAATGTTCAACTCCTTGACCGTTTACCACCCTCGGACTTGTGCCTTCGAAGTTTTTGATTTTTATAGCACCAAAACGATAGACCTCCTCGATAACGTAAGGACCTTCCCATTTAGAGAGAAGTTTTCCTACAAAAAATCTTAAACAAGAGTTGAATAATAACACATAATCTCCTACGTTAAACTCACGCTTTTGTATCCTTTTGTCATGCCAGTGTTTGACTTTTTCTTTGAATAGCTTGGCATTCTCATAGGCTTGGGTTCTCCATTCATCAAGTGAGCTAATATCAAACAACCTCTTCTCACCGGCAAGTTTGAAGTCGTAGTTGAGCTCTTTAATAGCCCAATATGCTTTATGTTGAAGTTCAAGAGGTAAATGACATGCTTTTCCATAAACCATCTTATATGGAGACATACCCATAGGATTTTTGTATGCAGTTCTATAGGCCCATAATGCGTCATCAAGTTTTTTGGACCAATTCTTTCTAGATCTATTCACAGTCTTTTGCAAAATTAATTTGAGCTCTCTATTGCTCAACTCTACTTGACCACTAGACTGCGGGTGATAAGGAGATGCAATTTTATGGTTGACATCATACTTAGCAAGCATCTTACGGAAAGCACCATGAATAAAATGTGAACCACCATCAGTCATAAGATATCTAGGGACTCCAAACCTCGGAAAAATAACTTCTTTAAGCATTTTAATAGAAGTGTGATGATCAGCACTACTAATTGGAATAGCTTCTACCCACTTAGTAACGTAATCAACATCAACTAAAATATGTGTGTAACCATTAGAGGCAGGAAAGGGTCCCATATAATCAAAGCCCCAAACATCAAACGGTTCAATAACAAGAGAATAATTCATAGGCATTTCTTGACGTCTACTAATATTACCTATTCTTTGGCATTCATCACAAGATAAGACAAACTTATGAGCATCTTTGAAGAGAGTAGGCCAATAAAAGCCAGATTGTAGTACCTTGTGTGCAGTTCTATCTCGAGCGTGGTGTCCTCCATAAGATTCAGAGTGACACTTGCGTAGGATCTGTTCCTGTTCATGCTCAGGCACACAACGTCTAATAACACCATCTACTACTTCTTTATAAAGGTGTGTATCATCCCAAAAGTAATGTTTTAAAATCATAAAAAACTTTTTCTTTTGATGGTATGTGAAACTAGGCGGTATAAATTTAGCAACAATGTAATTAGCATAATCAGCATACCAAGGAGCAGTACGAAAAGCATTAATGACCGCTAATTGTTCATCAGGAAAGCTATCATCAATAGGAAGTGGGTCATCAAGAACATTCTCTAACCTAGACAAGTTGTCTGCAACGGGGTTCTCAGCTCCCTTTCTATCAATAATATGTAAATCAAATTCTTGGAGCAAGAGAACCCATCTAATGAGTCTAGGCTTAGCATCTTTCTTTTCCATAAGATATTTAATAGCAGCATGATCAGTGTGTATAGTAACTTTGGAATCAACAATATAAGGTCTAAACTTATCACATCCAAACACAACTGCTAAGAATTCTTTTTTAGTAGTAGCATAATTTCTCTAGGCAGTATCAAGGGTCTTACTAGCATACTGGATAACATTCAATTTCTTATCAACTCTTTGCCCTAGAACAGTACCTACAGCATAATCACTAGCATCACACATAATTTCAAAGGGAAAATTCCAATCAGGTGGCTGAACAATAGGTGCAGTGATCAAAGCTTTCTTAAGTATTTCAAATGCTTCTACACAATCATCATCAAAGACAAAAGGAATATCTTTTTGCAATAAATTAGTCAGAGGCCTAGAGATTTTAGAAAAGTCCTTAATGAACCTCCTATAAAAACCAGCATGACCAAGGAAACTTCTTATACCTTTTATGTCCTTGGGACATGGCATCTTTTCAATAGCATCAACTTTAGCTTTATCAACTTCAATACCTCTCTCGGAAATCTTGTGCCCCAAGACAATGCCTTCATTAACAATAAAGTGACACTTTTCCCAATTCAGGATGAGACTAGTGTCTTCGCATCTCTGCAAAACTAGATCAAGGTTGCTCAAACAATCATCAAAAGAGGATCCATAAACGAAGAAGTCATCCATGAATACCTCACAAATCTTTTCACAAAAATCAGAGAATATTGCCATCATGCATCTTTGAAAGGTAGCAGGTGCATTACATAAACCAAAAGGCATACTTCTATAAGCAAAGGTACCGAAAGGGCAAGTAAAAGTAGTTTTTGATTGATCACCCGCTGACACAGGTATTTTAGAGAAACCAGAATAACCATCTAGAAAGCAGAAATGGCTGTGTTTGGATAGTCTTTCTAGCATTTGATCAATAAAAGGTAAAGGGTAATGATCTTTCTTAGTAGCCTTATTTAATTTACGGAAATCAATTACCATCCTATAACCTGTAATAATTCTTTGTGGGATCAATTCATCTTTATCATTAGGTACTACGGTAATACCTCCCTTTTTAGGAACACAATGGACAAGGATTACCCAATCACTATCAGCAACGGGATAAATTATACCTGCCTCAAGGAACTTTAGTATCTCCTTTCTTACCACTTCTTTCATCTTGGGATTCAGTCGTCGTTGAGGATCTCTAACTGGTTTGGCATCGTCCTCCAAATTAATTTTGTGTTGGCATAACGTGGGACTAATGCCCTTAAGATCATCCAGAGTATATCCAATAGCATCTCAGTGCTTCTTCAGAGTTTTCAATAATCTTTATTCTTCTTGCTCTGAAAGGTTAGCACTAATAATAACAGGATATATTTCTTTTTCATCAAGATAAGCATACTTAAGATTATCAGGTAAGGGTTTGAGTTCAAACATGGGATCACCCTTGGGTGGAGGGGGATCCCCAAGAATTTCAATGGGAAGGTTATGTTTCAGCACAGGTTCCTGTTTAAGGAACACTACATCTATTTCCCTTCTTTCTTTCATAAACATATCATTTTCATGGTCTAGCAAATATTGTTCTAACGGATCAGTAGGAGGGACGGCAATGGAAGCAAGACCAATAATCTCATCCTTACTAGGTGGTTCCCTATCACGAGGTTGTCTACGAAACTTAGCAAAATTAAACTCATGATACATACTATCTAAGCCAATGGTGACAGTATCTTTTTCACAATCAATCTTAGCACTAGCTGTATTCAAGAAGGGTCTACCAAAAATAATGGGACAAAAATCATCTTGTGGGGAGCCAAGAACAAGAAAATCAGCTGGGTATTTAACCTTCCCACACAAAACTTCAACATCTCTAACAATTCCAACTGGTTTAATGGTATCCCTATTAGCAAGCTTAATGGTAACATCAATGTCTTCTAATTCAACGGGTGCAATGTCGTGCATAATTTCTTTATATAGATCATAGGGTATCGCACTAGCACTAGCACCCATATCACATAAACCATGATAACAATGATCTCCTATTTTAATAGAAATAACAGGCATGCCTACAACAGGTCTATGTATCTTAATATCTGGTCTAGCAATATTAGCAGTTTCATCACAGAAATAAATAACATGCCCATCTAAATCATCATCCAAGAGATCTTTAACCATAGCAATACTAGGTTCAACATTGATTTGCTCAGGATGTGTATAAGTCCTAGTATTACTCTTACGAACAACAGTCGAAGTTTTAGCATGATCTTTTATCCTAACAGAAAAAGGAGGTTTCTCAACATAAGTAGTAGGAACAATAGGATCACTATAGGTGATAGTATTTTCTTCAACTGTAATAGGTGCAACAACTTTCACTTCAACAGGAGGGTTATATTTAAACCACTTCTCTTTAGGGAGATCAACATTAGTAGGAAAAGATTCACAGAAAGAAGCTACTATCTTAGAGTCAAGTCCATACTTAGTGCTAAATCCATGAAAAGCATCGGTATCCATAAAAGATTTAACACAATCGAACTTAGGTGTCATACCTGACTCCTTACCATCGTCGGAACCCCAATCTTCAGAGTTGCGTTCAATTCTTTCCAATAAGTCCCATTTGAAATCAATAGTTTTCAGCATATAAGAAACAGCACAGGAAGTATCGAGCAGGTTGCGATCATTAAGAGAAAGTCGAGCATAAAAGTTTTGAATAATCATTTCCCGGGAGAGCTCATGATTGGGGCATGAATATAACATTGACTTAAGCCTCCCCCAAGCTTGAGCGATGCTTTATCCTTCGCAAGGCCAGAAATTATATATGTAATTACGATCACGATGAACAAGATGCATAGGATAGAACTTCTGGTGAAATTCCAACTTCAATCATTTATAATTCCAAGATCTCGTATCATCACATAGACTATACCATGTCAATGGATCTCCCTTCAAAGATAAAGGGAAGACCTTCCTTTTGACAACATCATCGGGAATACTTGCAAGCTTAAATAATCCACAAATTTCATCCACAAAGATAAGGTGTAAATCGGGATGCAATGTTCCATCTCCTGCAAATGGATTAGCTAGCAGTTTCTCAATCATACCCGAAGGAATCTCAAAGTAAATATTTTCAAAAAGTTCAGTAGGTTGAGGAGAAAATCTTTGCTCTTCTGGTCGGGATGAAGATACCCCGAACAAGCCCCTCAAAGGATTAGTTTCCATAGTGACAAGTAACAGAAAATTTCAGCACACTATATAAATGTTTCCTTACCAAGTTCCACTCACCAAAAGTGCTACACTCCCCGTCAATGGCCCCAGAAAGGAGTCTTGATGACCCACAAGTGTAGGGGATCTATCATAGTCCTTTCGATAAGTAAGAGTGTCAAACCCAACGAGGAGCAGAGGGAAATGATAAGCGGTTTTCAGTAAGGTTTTCTCTGCAAGCACTGAAATTATAGGTAATAGATAGTTTTGTGATAAGAAAAATAGTACCGAGTAACAAGTAAATACAGTAAATAAAGTGCAGCAAGGTGGCCCAATCCTTTATGTAGCAAAGGATAAGCCTGGACAATTTCTAATGATGAGAAAGGAGCTCCCGAGGACACATGGGAATTATCGTCAAGCTAGTTTTCATCACGTTCATATGATTCACGTTTGGTACATTGATAATTTGATATGTGGGTGGACCGGTGCTTGGGTACTACCCTTACTTCGACAAGCATCCCACTTATGATTAACCCCTATTGCAAGCGTCCACAACTACAAAAGAAGTATTAAGGTAAACCTAACCACAACATTAAACATATGGATCCAAATCAGCCCCTAACGAAGCAATGCATAAACTAGGGTTTAAGCTTCTGTCACTCTAGCAACCCATCATCTACTTATTACTTCCCTATGCCTTCCTCTGGGCCCAAATAATGGTGAAGTGTCATGTAGTCGACGTTCACATAACACCACTAGAGGAAAAGACAACATACATCTCATCAAAATATCAAACGAATACCAAATTCACATCACTACTAATAGCAAGACTTCACCCATGTCCTCAGTAACAAACGTAACTACTCACAAAGCATATTCATGTTCATAATCAGAGGAGTAATAATATGCATTAAGTATCTGAACATATGATCTTCCACCAAGTAAACCAATTAGCATCAACAACAAGGAGTAATCAACACTACTAACAACCCACATAGGTACCAATTTATGGTTTTGATACAAGGTTGGATATAAGAGATGAACTAGGGTTTTGAGAGGAGATGGTGCTGGTGAAGATGTTGATGGAGATTGACCCCCTCCCGATGAGAGGATCGTTGGTGATGACATTGGTGATGATTTCCCCCTCCCGGAGGGAAGTGTCCCCGGCAGAACAGCTCCGCCAAAGCCCTAGATTGGTTCCGCCAAGGTTCCGCCTCGTGGCGGCGGAGTTTCGTCCCGTAAGCTTGACCACGATTTTTTCCAGGGTAAAAGCCCTCATATAGCTGAAGATGAACACCGGGGGGCCACCAGGGGGCTCAGGAGAGAGGGGGGGCGTGCCTAGTAGGGGTGGGCGGGCCCCCCACCCTCCTGGACAGGGTGTGGGCCCCCTGATTTATTTCCTCCGCTCAATAATTCTTATTAATTCCAAAAATAGGTTTCGTGGAGTCTCAGGATTTCTGGAGCAGTGCAGAATAGGTTTCCAATGTTTGCTCCTTTTCCAGCCAGAATTCCAGCTGCCGGCATTCCCCCTCTTCATGGTAAACCTTGTAAAATAAGAGAGAATAGCCATAAGTATTAAGATATAATGTGTAATAACAGCCCATAATGCAAAATATGGATATAAAAGGATGATGCAAAATGGATGTATCACTGGCCAGGCCATCCCTCCACTCACCCACACCCCCTATTATTCCACGGCAACGACAGCCTCACACCACAGCCGAACCAGTGAACCCTCGTACTCCTCTCCACATGGGCATCCACTGCCACGTCTTCCCCGGCACCGTGCCGTCCCCTTCCTAGGCCTCGCCGTCGTCCAACGCCGGGGTGCTCTCGACACGGCGTGGTAAATGTGGTCCACGACCGACTTCCATCGGAAGAGCAATGTACGTGGAGAGGTTGACAACTAGGTCCACGGCAGCCGCAAGGAAGTGCCTCCTTATTACGCGCAAAATATTTATTCCTCCACCTGACAGCAGGGACCCACCAGACTGGCCACCGTATTTCGTGAAAAAAAGGTTTCCCCCCGGCTGCTGGGACCCACCGGACGGGCCACCATATTTCGTGAAAAAAACGTTCCCCCCCGCTGTCAGCTCGGACCCACCTGAAGTGCCTCCTTATTACGCACAAAAAAATGAATACTCCCCCTGCTAGCTGGGACCCACCTCGATGGGAGGCTGACTTGTGGGCCTACTAAGTTGACGGGGATGGAGAGCTTTGTCAACTCAGTCAATATGAACGATTCTAGCTCCAGTGACCGTACGATGTCCATCCAACGGCCGTACTACTTCTTCAACCTCTGGTCTTCTTGTTCCAGCCGCCCAAACCAGCGCTGGTCGTGCCGCATGCTCTTGCCTCCCGTGGCTGGCTGTGCTGCCACGAAGGTCTCACCGCCCCCTACTCTTCCAACCATTGGCAGGCCCTGTGGCGACGCTAGCCTCACACCGCAGCCGAAATAGTGAACCCTCGTACTCCTCTCCGTGCGGGCTTCCACTGCCGTGTCTTCCCCGGCTCCACGTCGTCTCCTTCCTAGGCCTCGCCGTCGTCCACTGCCCTGGTGCTCTCGGCGCGGCATGGTCAACATGGTCAAGGAACGACTTCCATCGGACGTGTACTGTACGTGGAGAGGCTGAGAGCTGGGTCCACGGCCGCAGCAAGGAAGTGCCTCCTTATTACGCGGAAAATAATTATTCCTATACCTGATGGCATGGACCCACTGGACGGGCCACCATATTTCGCGAAAAAACATTTCCCCCTGACTGCTGGGACCTACCGGCTACATCTTCGCACGCAAGGAAGTGCGTCCATATTACGGGCAAAAAAAATGATTCGCCCCCTAACTGCTGGGACCCACCAGCTACATCTTCGCACGCAAAGAAGTGCCTGACAGTCGGGACCCACCTGGTCTAAGCGTACATAGCGTTGTCATTCTGGTCGCGAACGTGTACGTACATACTCGTCGATGTAGAGGCACGCACGTGTCGTACATACAGTGGCCAGTGTGCAAGAAAGAAAATACAACCATGTATGTACATATGGGCGGGGTCTCGAACTCCTACTCGCGCATACATACGGCCAAGGCTCGTGTACATGGTTGGGTCGGAATGGATAAACTGCATCGTCGTCGTGTTCATGGGGAGGCAACGGGATGTGTCGTGTTCATCGGGAGGCAATAGAATGCGTCGTGTTCATCGGGAGGCAACTGAATGCGTCGTGTTCATCGGGAGGCAACGGAACGCGTGGGAGCCAGCCGGCTTGGACGAAACAGCCGTTGGAAACGAGGCCTAGCATACCGCAGTACAGAGGAAACGGCCTTGTGTTCGACCAGCCACGTTCGAAACGGGATCCTGTTCATTGGGAGGGGTCTGGCGTACCGCAAAACGGAGGAAACGGACTTGTGTTGGACCTCCTACGGTCGAAACGGGGTCATGTTGATCGGGAGGGGTGTGGCATACCGCAAAATGAAGGAAACAGACTTGTGTTGGAGTGCTACGGTCGAAATGGGGGTCCTGTTCATCGGGAGGGGTGTGGAGTATCGCAAAACAGGACTCCACGGGATATTGTTGATCTCCACTGTCGACGTCCTCCAGCCTCCACGGGCTACTGCTCATCCACCGTCGACCTCCTCCAGCCTCCACCTGCGACTGTTCATCCACGAGCTCCTGTTCATCCAGCATTCGACGCATGCTACTCCACCGGCTACTGTTCAACCACCCCTCTCCACGGGCTCCTATTCAACCACCCCTCCATGGGCTACTGTTCATCCAGCCCTCCACGGGGTCGTCCTATTTATCCATCCCTCCACGGGGTCCTGTTCATCCAGCCCCAACCGACTCGACCGATCGGGGTCTTGTTCGTCTAGAGGCAACACCATAGGGTCCTATTCATCCACCCCCATCGGGACTATTCATCCAAACCCCCCCAGCAACGCTCACTATTCATCAAGAGGCAGCATCGATCGGCTTCAGTTAGCAGCAGTAGTGAATGAATCACTCGATCGGGTTCAGTTAACCGCCATCGATCAATCGCTCGGGTTCAGTAACGTGTAGCCGGCAATGCAATCGCTCGGGTTCAGTTAGATCCCAACGCCTCGCACACACGCGCGTACGTGTACAAGAGAAATGCGCATCGCTTGGCCCTGACCACCCACCGTAACCCGGAACACCCCGATATTTTCCTCGCCCTCGCTTCTACCATGGTTTTTTCTGTCATGGACGGCCCAAAGAATGTCATGCAGCTGCGTCTCCGGCCCGCCCAGGATGAAAAGCCCATTTTCTGTCATGATTTTTTGTCATAGAAGTAGGAGCCCACCACATCTATGATGATACCGGGTTTTGTCACAATTATCGTCATAGAAGTGTCATAAGTATGACAGAAAATTTTTCGATCGGCCCAAAATGTCACAGAGGTGTCTTTTTTTGTAGTGTGTGGTTCATCATTCTTTATTTGGTTCTTATAAACTCTTGAACATATGTACCTATGAGTTGAATAATGCATTGGTTGTTTGAACCTGATGAATATGAATAAAGCTATAGCATACATTCAAATTCAAATTCAAATCCTGTACAATTTGAAAGAGCACCAATTAATCTACGATGAAATTATGCTCTCCAGGTCGTTAGGCACACGCGGTTCGTAAAACACAAACGTTTGCGATATGCACCATAATCCGACATGGTTCACAGAGTGGAAACGTGTGCAAGCATGCACACAGTTGCCGTTTGCAAAGCGTGTGCGATGTCAAACAATATCACAAACGGTGCAGTCAAACTAAACGCTTGTGATAGTTGCGTTATCGTACATGATTCATAACCATGAACTGTTTCTGATGAAGTGTGCATCATAAACGTTGCACCATAGAATAGCGTGTGCGATAGTTGTCGTGTACGACAATGTTACGATGGTCTGATGTTTCGTAATCCTGTCTGACACTCGTATGACGATTAGCTAATCTTATTAAGTAGTTAGCACATATAGTTTGGGAAAAGCAAACGTGTGTGATTCTGTGCTTATCATACACGTACTATAATAGTGGACCATTTGTGATGGGCTGCGCATGTAAATGTAGCACCATATAATAGCGACTGCGATGGCAATGCGAGCACAAATGAGTAGGAGTATTGTATATGCATCATGGCTCCCTATACCTGACGGTTTCTAGGTCGTGTGGGAAGGACCCCCTATCGCCCACACTCAATTGGCGATGGTTCCGAATGCCATCACGGAAAGGGGTTAAAAACCGTTTGGATAGCACAGACGCATACCAGTCTACCCTCCATTTGAACATGGTGCTTTATGCTTCATATTATTATACAATGATGTGTTGCCATCCTATGATGTCTGAGTTGATTTTTGTTGTCCTTTCGGGTGATTGGTGAATTGGTATGATTGGTTTAATTTGCTTGTGGTTATGTTGTTGTCCTTTGGTGCCCATCATATGAGCGCACGTGTGGATCACACCATAGGGTTAGTTGTATGTTGATAGGACTATGCATTGAGGGCGAGAGTGACAGAAGCTTCTTCCTACCATAGAAATTGATTCGTATGGGATTGGAGGGGTACCAATATATCTTAATGCTATGGTTTGGTTTTACCTTCATGAACATTAGTAGTTGCGGAAGCTTGCTAGTAGTTCCAATCATAAGTGCATAGAATTCCATGTAAGGGATGGCAAGCTAGCAGTGCCCTCTCCCACATAGAAACTTGTTATCGGTCTAGTAATTTAGCCAATTGCTTAGGGACAATTCCGCAAATCCTACCACCAGTTTTCCACATTCACTATACTAATTTAATTGTACTTTAATTAGAATAGCGCCCAACTTTTATTTTCATGTTCTTTATTATCCTATCCCTTTACACCTACAAACTACAGTTTCATACTTGTTCTAGGTAAAGTGCACTTTAAGTGTGCGTTAAGGGAATACAAATCCTACATTTAGCTCCTTGTTGGGTTCGACACTCTTTTTTATCGAAAAAGCTACAATTGATCCCCTATACTTCTGGGTTATCATATACCTTATAATAAATCTGTTAGTCAATGCCTGGATGAATTTGACAATTTCATTGTTAAGCAAGAACACTTTCATATGTATGTTACCAAGCAATTGGAACATAATGCTTACATGATTGATTGTTTGAGTGATTTAATATTCAGAATTGCTAATTTTTTTAAAGGTCTAGGTGAAGATGCATCCATGGTCCAAACTCAGTTAGAACAAGTGGGTAAATCTCAAAATGATTTTCTCAGTGAGATGAATAACACTATGAATGATCATGCTGCTAGATGAATGACTAGAGGAGGTAGAATGACTCAGGAGCCACTTTATCCTGAAGGTCATCCTAAAAGAATTGGACAAGATTATCAGAGAATTACTATTCATGCACCTAGTCCATCTAAGAGGAAAAAGAAAAAGAAAAATGGTAGGACATTGCATGCTTCTAGTGAACCTGGCGTAGAAAAACCTACGGAAAATAATAATGATTTTTCTATTTCTCATGTTGAAACACAATCTTGTAATGAACATTCACCTAGTGATAATTATAATGATAATGTTCATGTAGGGGCTCAACCAGACAATGATAAAAAAACCAGATAATGATCTTGAAATAGAACCTGTTGTTGATCTTGATAACCCACCTCCTAAAAATAAACACTATGACAAAAGAGATTTTATTGCTCGAAAACATGGTAAAGAAAGGGAACCATGGGTTGAGAAATCCATGCCTTTTCCTTCTAAGCCACCTAAGAATAAGGATGGGGAAGAATTTGAACGCTTTTCTGAAATGCTTAGGCCTGTCTTTTTGCATACTTGTTTGACTGATATTTTGAAGATGGCCCCATATGCTAGGTATATGAAAGATGTTGTCACTAATAAAACAAAGGTACGTGAAGCTGAAATTTCCACCATGTTTGCAAATTATTCTTTTAAGGATAGAGTACCCAAGAAAGTAGGAGATCCAGGAATACCTACTATACCATGCTCCATTAAGAAAAATTATGTCAAAACTGCTTTATATGATTTGGGAGCCGATGTTAGTGTTATGCCTTTTATTTATATAGAAGACTTGATTTAAATAAACTCACACCTACTGAAATATCATTGCAAATGGCTGACAAATTAGCTGCCATATCTATCGGTATTTGTGAGGATGTTCCTGTTGTAGTTGCAAATGTTACTATCTTAACAGACTTCGGTATACTTGATATGACCGAGGACGACAACATGTCGATTATACTTGGTAGACCCTTTTTGAATACTACATGGGCTGTTGTTGATTGCAATGAAAGCAAGATCACTTTTCATATCAATGGTAATGAACATATGGTGCACTTTTTGAAGAAACAATTTCAAGTGAACGGTATCAACGTTATTGAGAAGGCTTCAACAATTACTATTGGAAGTTTTCAACTCCCTCTTCCTACTGTCAAAATGAAATATGAAACACTTATTATTGGGGAGATGCATATCCCCGTTGAGGTAACCTAGTGTTATACGAAAATTCTTCGGTTTCATGTTACTCGGAAATAGTTTGTTAATAAGACTTGATCAACCTTATTAATGGATTATTTTTTAGGGGCATGTGGTCGATGAATTTAGTCAGCACAACTTTCTTTACCTACTAGTTTTTCTCTGTTATTTTTAGTTAAATACAATAAATGCCATGACTATCCTGTTTTCTGAATTATCTGTGAAATAGAAATTGCTCAAAAATAAAAGTGCCCACAATGATGTAAAATTTTAACATTAATTTTTTTGGAATATTTAAGAATTTTTTGCACTAAGAACAACCCCAGGGGATGTCTTTGGTACCCATGGGGCACCTACTCACGACCACCCCTAGGTGCACCCAGGTAGCTTGTGGGCCCCACAGGGACCCCCTCACCTATCCCTTTAGCCCACTTTATCTCTTACCTCTACAAAAAATCCCTAGTAGCTCTCTCTCTCTCCTCATGTTTTTGCTCCCAAACATGAGATTTTCGATCTCTTTGCTCGGACCTCCATTTCCAAAACTATTTTGGGGGATCGCTCCTTGGTATGCGGCTCCTCCATTGCTCTAATTAGTTTTTTCTTCGGGGGATTCAATTTTTCATAATTAGTTGCTCTTGGTGCTACTAAAAAGATCTCACATGTTGAATTATTTGAATCCAAGTAGTTTCAATGATTGATGTAGCCTCTAGACATTCATATGATTAGTTGATTTCAATCATGTGAAGTTTTATTTACATAATTGTGTGGCCCAAAAATTTCAGAAATTTGTTCATAGAAAAATGAAATTCTTTCATAGAAGATCCTTGAAATGGAATGCCAAGGGAGTCATTGGGGACTCCTCGGACAGTGACCTCAACATTCCGCGTAGGATGGAGGTCCGTCCATGCGAATGGCCACACGATGCCTTCATGAACAAAGCTGGATTCCAAGAGTTCTGGCAGTTTGTTGCAAATGCTGGATTGACTGACTTCCTTGCAGATGAGAGTGACCAGCATGACATCTTATGAATTCCTACGTGCAAAATTTCCATTTCCTTAATAGGCTCGAACCCCCCATGGTGCGTTTTGATTTATATGTTGAACATCATGAGATACCACAAGCTAAATTTTGTGAGATATGTTTGATTCCCTCTGATGGGGAAATAAGAGAGCCTAGATGGAGGAAATTGATGGTCTCCTCCTCAATTTAACTGTGGGAGAGGAAAGGGGCATGTCGAAAGCCCGAGCTACCAGTTTGCAATTTCCTGCTGTTCATTACTTTGCTTTATTTATAGGGAAATGTTTGACTGCTAGAGAGCAAGGTACCACGCTATGCGCTCCTAACCTCGCCATTTTATGACGAGCACTTTTCAGTGACAACACTTGTAGCCTTGGAGATATCATTGTGCGCCGCCTTCACACTAATATGACTAAGGGTAAAATCCATGGTGGTATTTATACTAGTCTCTTATGATTATTTGTTGCCTAGAATTTACTTGGATCACCAGTCTATGCAAGATCACCATTTCATTGATGCCTCTGAACCTCCTCACCACATTCGTCATAACTTGATTTTAGTGAGGATACTTGTGATATTATCCCATTGTCTGCACCTACTTTGTTTGACTCTCATCCCAGGAACGGATACACCGTTATGCCACTGGACATCACCACATACCGGAACGCGTTGATAGCAGCAGAGACTGAGGCCCAGGATTGGGACGCTCAAGTGTCGCCGCATCATTACTTCCATATTGGACCAGATGGCTACTATGGATGGTGATCAAGCTAGGCAAAATCTTAAGCTTGGGGGAGTACATTTTCTCACCGACATTACATTCATGCTCACGAAGTTCATTCCAGTTGTCGGTGTTCATCCTCTTTCATTGTATAATTCATGTTAGTTTTTATTTCTCGCTTTCTTCTTGCGTGTTTGAAAAACTTTGAGAAAATCCAAAAATGTGTCTCGCTTCATTTTGGGTTTTCTTTCTTGTTTATTTTTTTGTAGTATTAAAGAAAACCCAAAAAGATTTCTCGTTTCTTCTTTTGCTTGTTGGGAGCTTTCCCGTGTATATAGTTTTTCTCATTTTTGTTTTTCCTTTGTTAATTTGCTTTCTTCAAAAAAAGAAAAAAACTAAAAACTCCAAAAATATTTTAGTGTGTTTCTCTGAAATTCTTTTCTGTTGTTGAGTCGTCGTAAGGAGAAGACCACGATGAAAATGTTGAGTGGCTGTCATATGCATTATTGTTAATATAACAAAGGTCCCATATTACCTTGTCTTCTCATTTGAATAAAATGTTTGCATATTCTAGCTTAGTCCACGACACTCTTGCACTATTATTATTTTCATATTTTTCGGTTGTCCAAGTGAAAGGAAATAATGATGATAATTTGATGAAATGATTGTTGGAAGGAAAAGCGGGTATGAACTCAACTTTTTTTGTTTTTGCAAATATGTTTAATTCAGTATCCATGATTCAATGTATTATGAGTAAACATGTTCGTGGTGACAGTTAGAGATTATAGTTTCTCATCCCATGCTTAAGTAGCTAGGAGTGGATAATGATTTATCTTGGGTGTTAAAAATGCATTAAAATGGTTATGATGTAGTATGATAGTATGGTATCCTCACCTGAATGTTTGATGTGGCTTGACTTGGCACGTGTTCACGCATGTAGTTGATTCGAAACCAACATAGCCTCCATGATGTTTATTGTCATGGTGTTTATATCCTACTCATGCTAGTATTTAATGTTAATTATTCACAATGCATGGTAATGACCGTTGTCGCCCTCTAGTTGGTCACTTATCAATCTATTTGCTAGCCTTCGCCTGTACTAAGCAGGATTACAGCTTATGCATCCAAATCCCTAAACCAAAGTTTTTCAATATGAGTCCACTATATCTACCTATATATGGTATTACTCTACCGTTCCAAGTAAATTTGCATGTGCCACCTCTAAACATTCAAAAAAGCATCTTTGGTGTGTGCTCGTACCACTCGGGGAGCGACAGGTGGCATCCAGTATCTTCCATGCTAAGTGGACTATCCTGATGATAAGTGTTTATTCCCTTATCCATACACGAGAGGCGCGGGTGTTCGGGATGCCCAGTCCCATGAGCAAATCGGAAAATAATGAAACAAACTCCCCCGGAAAGTTGTTGGTATGGAGGGCACCCGATGATTCGGCGCCTGGGAACCGCTGCTAATGTGTTTAGCAGGGAAGATATTGAAAATTCTCGGTCATGATGTTGACAGGAAAGGCATGCCCCTCAAATTTCATTTATCTCCGATTTAACCTTTGACCTCTGGCACCTCTGCAAATCCCTGCTTCCCTTTGCGAAGGGAATATCCATTTACTTTTATGTTATTTATTTCTATCATTGAGTCATCACTAATATGTCCATTTTGCATCATGTTTTCATACTAATATTTATAGTATTTTTAACCAATATAAAACATTGTGGAGCAATTTTAATTCCTTTTCTCTCTTAATATGCAAGATTTACATGAAGAGGGAGATTCCCGGCAGCTAGAATTATGGACGTGAAAAAGCTATGTTAGAGATACCTATTCTGCAGATCTCCAAATGAGCTAAAATTTCACGAAGATTTATTTTGGAATAAATAAAAAATATAGGAGAAAAAACTCCAGAGGGGGCTGGTGGCTTGTGAGGCCCATGGCCAGCCTCTAGAAAAAAATAAGGACAGGACTTTCGGGATGGAGCGCCGTCGTCTCAAGGCGGAACTTGGGCACGTGCACTTTTGCTCTCCGGCAAAGCGATTCCACCGGGGTTACTTCCCTCCGGGAGGGGGAAATCGAAGACATCGTCATCACCAACAACCCTCTTATCCTGGGAGGACCAATCTTCATCAACATCTTCACAAGGAGAATCTCATCTCAAATCTTAGTTCATCTCTTGTATTCAATCTTTGTGTCAAAACCTCAGATTGGTACCTGTGGGTGGCTAGTAGTGTTGATTACATCTTGTAGCTAATGCTAGTTGGTTTATTTGGTGGAAGATTATATGTTGGGTCCATTGTGCTATTCAATACCCCTCTAATCTTGGACATGAATATGATGTGTGAGTAGTCGCTTTTCTTCTTAAGGACATGGGACATGTCTTGTCATAAGTAATCATGTGAATTTGGTATTCGTTCAATATTTTGATGATATGTATGTTGTTATTTCCCTTAGTGGTGTTAAGTGATCATCGACTACATGACACTTCACCATCTTTCATCCTAAGGTGATGCATTGTGGAGTAGTAATTATATGATAGGTTGCTAGAGTGATAGAAGCTTAAACCCAAGTTTATGCGCTATTCCGTATGGGGTTGATTTGGATCCATATGTTTAATCCTATGGTTAGATTTATCTTAATTCTTATTTCATAGTTGCCAATGCTTGCGAGAGGGGTTAATCAGAAGTGGGAGGCTTGTTCTAGTAAGAGCAGCACCCAAGCACTGGTCCACCCACATATCAAATTATCAAAGTAGCGAACGCGAATCAAACAAACATGACGAAAGTGACTAGATGAAATTGCCGTGTGACCTCAAGAACTCTTAGCTTATTATAAGAGACCATTGTGGCCTGCCCTTTGCAACTAAAATGATTGGGCTACCTTGTTGAACTTTACTTACTATTGCTACTTGTCACCTGCTACAAATTATCTTGCTATCGATCTACTCGTTACCGATAATTTCAGTGCTTGCAGAAAATACCTTGATGAAAATCGCTTGTCATTTCCTTCTGCTCCTCGTTGGGTTCAATGCTCTTAATTATCAAAAGGACTATGATTTATCAACTATACTTGGGGGTCATCAAGGCTCCTTTCTGGTGCCGTTGGCGGGGAGTGAAGCACCTTTGGTAAGGAAACATTTATATTATGTGGTGAAATTTACTATTACTAGTTACTAGGGAAAACAATCCTTTGAGGGGTTTGTTTAGGGTATCTTCACCTCGATCGGAAGCACAAAGAGATGCTCCTCAACCTACTGCATCTATTGAAAATATTTATTATGAGATTCCTTCGGGTATGATAGACAAGCTGCTAGCTAATCCTCATGCAGGGGATGGAACATTACATCCTAATATGCACCTAATCTATGTGGACGAAGTTTTTGGATTATTTCAGCTTGCAAGTTTACCAGAAGATGAAGTTAATAAGAAGGTTTTCTCTATATCATTGAAGGGAAAGGCATTGACATGGTATAGGCTATGTTATGATATTGGAACATGGGATCGGAGCCGATTGAGATTAGAATTTCATCAATAGTTTTATCCTATGCATCTAGTTCATCATGGTCGGAATTATATATATAAT
The DNA here is from genome assembly GCA_963921465.1 of Triticum timopheevii. NCBI lineage: Eukaryota > Viridiplantae > Streptophyta > Magnoliopsida > Poales > Poaceae > Triticum > Triticum timopheevii. Next base: position 235,511,896 of record OY997266.1, on the reverse strand, counting down.
TTTTAGCCTCGTGAAGGAGAAAGCATCGCTCAAGCTTGGGGAGGCTTAAGTACATGATGTACACATGTCCCAATCAAGCTTATAAATTTTTTATGCTCGGCTTTCTCATGATTATCAAATCATGCTCGATTCTTGTTCGATTGGCTCCTTTATGAAGAAAACTATTGAATTCAGATGGGATCTTCTAGAAAGAATTGAATGCAACTCTGAAGATTTGGAACTCGACAAAGGTAATGAGTCGGGTATAATCACTACAAAAAAAATACACTTTCGTGATGATACGTGTTTGTCACAGTAGGTCGTGTTTTTTGTCATGCATGTACATCCATGACGATTTTATGATAGAATCAAGATAGTCATACCTATGCTATCGTAGAAGTGTTCCATGACATTACCAAAATTATCATCACGGAAGTGTCCACTTCCATGACGATAAATCGCGCGTCACAGAAGTGCTTTCGTCAAGGGTGACCGACACATGGCATCCACCGTAACGGAACGCCGTTAAGCTATCGGGTCGGGTTTTGGATCCGATAACCCGTTAACAGCCCCGACCAATGGGGATTTTCCACGTGTAAAATCATCATTGGCTGGAGGAAACACATGTATGCTCATCGTTGGGAAATATGTCATCCACTCATTGGACGGAAGGCGCCTATGATACGTCGACACGTGGCACGGCCTAACAGAGGCCCATTCCTGTGAAAAGGCCGGCCCGTTTGACTTGGTCAAAATGTGGCGTGTCGGTCCATCAAAAGCCTGTTAACGGCTTGTTCGCATATAGCCCATTTACAACCCGCTAACACAAGGTCGGTTACGCCCTATCCGAATTAGGCCCAGTAGCGTCATCTGGGCCACCCAATATGATTCCAGCCTGTTTTCACTTTCGGCCCATGTATGGCCCATGACGTCTTTCGGCCCATATGAGGCCCTATGTAACTCTTGGCCTATTAACGGCCCGTGGTGAAACTGGCCCGTAATGAACAGTGTATCACTTTATACCCATTAACGGCCCATGGTGAAACTAGCCCGTAATGAACAGTGTATCACTTTATACCCATTAACGGCCCGTTATTCCGTTTGGCCGCTTCCAGCCCATGTTATCTTTCGGCCTTCTCGGAGCCCATTTATTCTTGGGCTCATTCCAGCATTCGTTTACTTACGGCCCGTTACTTTCATTTTCTGCTTGTGGGCCAAATTCAGCCTGTGGTTACAGTCGGCCCGTTTGTGGTCCGTTAATACGTTGGGCCGTTTTCATGGCGTCATGAAATATGGCCTATTAACGATGGCCCGTTATGGTCGGCCCATGAACGGACGATTCCAACTCTAGCCCGTTTACGTGGATAATGCGGCCTGTTATTGGCCCATGTTATCATACTGCCCGTATAAGGCCCATTGATGATACGGCCCGTAGAAGGCCCATTGTTTCTACGGCCCATAGAAGGCCCATTGTTTCTATGGCTCATAGAAGGCCCACTGTTTCTACGGCCCGTAGGAGGCCCAGTGTCACACCCTGATTTTCATGCCACAACACTTAAGTCAATAAATCATGCTAAAATGTGGTTTGACAAAAACTTTTGAGTGTTTTGTCTTTGCTTTGATTGAATGTTTGACTGCTGTTTGCAAGTGCTCTAAAAATCAAATAAATTCTCCAACCCTTATAGTTCATCTCCTTTCCCCAAACTCTTGAACCAATGATCATGCCATGTGTATAGGACCTAAAAATAATTTCTTACAAAAATAATTTGGCCAAATAGTATTTTCAAAAATTAGTTTTTCAAAAAACCCTGAATTGAGGTTTGCACATCAAGTACTTAATTAAGGGCAGTAAAAATCTTTCAAAAAATATATTTGACTCCTATTAGATATAGGATACCCAGAAACCACAAAAATATAATTTTAAAAGTTATTTTACTATTTTATTTAAAATCTTTTTTTAAGGCCAGAAATGGTCTTTAATAGGGAAAAAATATTTTATTGTTTCAAAAATATTTGACAAAAACCTAGGGAAGCTCAGTGGACATATATTGTCCATATATAAGAGTTTCAACACATGGTCATGTTCAAAATATTGGTCAAATCCCTCAAAAACCCTTTCTGGATATTTCAAGATTTTGAAGTATTTACAAAGGAAATATTCTCCAAAAATTCCAAGAAAATTCTTGCATGTCACATATGACATATTAGAAGATCTTGCCAAGTCTCATGTCATGGAGAATAGTATAACCCCATGAAACCCTCTCAAAACCCCTTCTGTCCTTTTTCAAGTTTGAGCAACTTTACATTGCCAAACATTTCCAAATGTTCTCAAACCTTGTGAACATGCTCCAATGGTATATTTATTCATCTAGACCAAATGGCACAAGTTGGAGAACAAGTTAACTTGATCAAAGTGCCCCAAAACCCTTCCTGTCCAGAACCAAATTTGAACAACTCTACATTGGCAACTTTCTCCTTTTGATCTCAACTTTTGTGGAAATGTTCAGAACCTCAAATGATGATACTACACCAAGTGGTGCGTCAAGGAGAACAGATTTACATGACTAAATCTTGAAAAGTCCATTTCTGTTGATTTCTAGGGTTTACAAAAGTTGCATTGGCAACTTTACCCAAATGAACTCAATCTTGGTGGAACCTCTTATTTTCTCATGCCATTTTACCCTGTCAAGCCTCATGACAAGGGAAGACCATTTGCTTGCCCAAACCTACATCAAACGCCTTCTGGCAGAAACTTAAAATGCATGCTTTGGCCATTTCCACTAATCTAAATGAGCTGAACTTCTTCCCACAACCTCTCCTAGTCCCCCTCTACCTGTGATGTGCTTCCCTGCCCGAGAGGCAATGATGAAGGGGTGCATGGATCCACTTTCCTTCTTTGGACAGCAGCATTTTCACTCTCTCTCCACCCCTCCTCTCCTCTACTGGCTCCCCAAGGCATCCAATGCCCTTTCCACATTGTTTACTCCCCCCTGCAGCCAGTAGACACAAGTGGACGCGCGAGTGCGCGCGGAAAAGTCGCGCATGCCGGCCAAAGACGTGCTCTGGAGCACGCTACCGTGCTCCCGACCGTTGACACGGCGCTCCAGTCCACCTCGAGCCTCCCCCTCTCGCCAGTCGAGGTCCTTGACATCTGCAACACGACAGCCGTGCAGGCCCCTCCCTCTCCCTCTCTCTCTCACCCCCTGCTGCTCGTGCCCGACGCCGCCCGGCTCGGCCAATGCATGGCCTCGCACGCGCGAGCGCCAGAGCCCTGCCCTTCCTCTCCTCTTTCTCCCCCATGACCTAAACGACTCCCACGTACGCCTCAGACATGCTCACCCCCCTTAAACGGTCGCCAGCGCCGTTGCAGCGGAGGCCGAGCGCCCTGTCCACGGTGCACCTCGCCCCCTCCTACTTAAGGCTGTCCCTGGCCCCCCTCTCTGCTCCATTTGCTCCCCCTCTCTCCCGTGCACCCCCTCGACCAACCCACTCCCCTCCTCATGCTCTCCATCCTCCTACTAGGCCGGAGCCAAGCCGCCGGCCATCGCTTAAATCCTCGTCGTCCGAGCCCCCTCCTCTCCACCTATGGGGGTCATTGCATCACCGCAACCACCACGGAGCTCTCCCGCTCTCCATTTACACACCCCGGAGGCCGTGGCGTCAAGTCCATCCTCGACGACGCCCCGGTCCGCCGCACCCGAAGCTCCTTCTCTTCCCAGGCTCCCCCGCGGGCGTGAAGCACCTGGATGGGTACGCCGCGGCGCGCTGAGTCTGCTGGTGTGCCGGTCACTGCCGGAGGTGGCCGGTGCCGCCTGGGAGAGCGCCGGCGCCGCTCGGCCTCGCCTCCTCTGTTTCCCGTCAAGCCGCGCGGGAGGTTGAAGGCGACGGCCTGAGCGCTGGGGCCCGCGCGTCAGCGACCCAGCGGCTGGGCCCCGCCCGTTTAAGTGGAGACGGCTTCGGCCTGATCCGTTTCCCTCGCCCGAAGGCGCACTCCGTGAACCCACCTCCGACATCGCCTCCTCTGTCGTCCAGCCGAGCCACTGGGTCGGCCCACTGCTAAACTGCGCCCAGTGCGCTGGATAAGGGTAAAACCCTTTCCCTTTTCTTTTTCTTTTTCTGTAAACTTGTAAAGTCCATAAACAATTCAAATGGACTCCAAATTAGATGATTCAAATTTCTAGTGACTCTATAAATCATGATCTACCTGTTGGTGCAACATGCACATTTTTCCAGAGACTTTTTCTTCACAAACATTTATCAAATCTTGTTCTTCCTATTCCTGTGATGAACATTAGAAAATCACAGAGAGCTCAAAATTGATCTGAATGCCATGATTCAAATTCCTAGATGCTTCTAAGTTCATAACTTAGTTTATGAACATTTTTCTTAATACTTTCTGTACCACATAAAATAATGAGCCATTTCTTCATATTTGTCAACTTTGCAAATTCATAGGAAATTCATTTGAACTCCAAATCCAGTGAAACCAACTCCCAGATGCTTCTAAAATCATGATTTGCTAAATGGGTGCCTTTGCTCATTTTTCAAAAATATATTTCTGTACACTTCTTGCAAATCCATAAACCCCTTGATTCCATCATATTGAAATGTTCAGAGATGTCCATTGATCAAATCCTAATGAAACCACTTTGGTCATCCCTCATATGACCAGAGGTATCATGGAAAAGTCTAACTCATATTTTTAGAGCACTTTTATTTCCTGCCTTGTTGTGTTGCTTATTATGGTTGCTTTCGACGATTGTTGACGAAGTAGACGAAATGCCCAAAGTTGGACCAGAGATATTTGAAGACCTCGAAGACTTTGCAAAACAGGCAAGCAGCCCTTTGACCATGTCTATGAAACCCTTTTTATGCATGTCATATAGCACCATATTGTTGTTGCAACGGAATCATGATGAGGTGGTATCCACTTTGATGGTTTGCCACCGTACTTCCTCGTTGATACTTGCATTGTGCATGACCCTACCTTCTTATGAGAGTTATAATGGTGGGAGTAGATAGGATGCTAAAGTAGATGCTACGCAAAAAGGGACGGGATTATGCATGGTGATGGAGGCAAAGTATTTACAAAAGGCTTTTTTTTGAAAACCCCGTCGGGTGCCACTTATGCCCGAGGGAGGTAATGAGATGGGTAACCACTTGATGACGAAGTGGTGCACCGAGGCAAGTGTGTGTGTTGTTTTCAAAGCGGATTGGTTTAAGTTGCCACCGTTATTCCAACCTTACATGCGCAACCACTCTACCCTTATATGGGAAAGGGCATTATTGATTACCTAGGTCGATACTAGCTTGGAGCCCGCATTGCTAGTGACGGGGGAGAGTTGGTGCTCTCTCTCAGGACGGGGTCGTGCCAGGTAGGGCGGCCAAGAATATTTTTATGGGGCACCGGACACACCGTTGGTACCCCGTGCTTGTGATGTGAGATGATTATGGAGCGTGGCTCCACGAAAATGCTGTGTGATAATGTTGAGCATGGGGGTTACTACCAATCGAGTGGACTCCTTGTTAGTGTCGTCTAGGGAAAGGTAGTGATCGGGTGCTTACCCCGGGTACTTGAGGTATCGCGGGTCGTGGATGACACGGAAGTTCCCCGGATCTTGTGGGTACAGTGTGCAACCTCTGCAGAGTGTAAAACTATTTGAATAGCCGTGTCCACGGTCAAGGACAGTTGGGTAACCGCTCTTGGGCTACGTCCACTTGTTTACAAACCGAGTGTGTGTGTTGATAAAATGACTTGGGTCAAGTCAAGGACTTGACATGATTGAGATGGGTTGGTGCCCACTCTATTTATGTTGATACCTGTAACCTGTCCTCATGGTTACTTAAATTCTCTTGATGCATGTCTTACAAGTTGTTGAACATGTCATTGCACTCAAAACTAGCTTTCTGCAAAAATTTACCTATATCATGCATTGTTGTATCTTGAACCAAAACATGGGTTGCTTGCGAGTACATTCAAAGTACTCATTGGCTTGCCACTGGTTATTTAATTGACCAGGCGTGGAAGAACCGGAGTTCAAAGAAGAGTTCTTTGGAGACGAACATGCGAACTAGGACGTTTCCCCAGTCAGAATGCCTGTAGGGTTAAGGCAGATGGCATGGGTCCAAGTTATCGACGAAGATTTCCGCTGCGATGTTACACTCAAGACTTGACCGTAATGATCCTACTTGTGTAAAATGGTATGTATGGATGTAAGACTCTTGTTATTCAGCTTCTGTGTGTTCAGTGAGCATTGATCTCTGGGATCACTGTACACGTGCATTCGGTGATCTCGACTTATGAGTCGGGGTCCCCACACCCAGTGTCACTACAGTAAATATTAGCCCATGGTTATTGTAGCCTAGTTTTAAAAAATAGGTTATTGCAGCCACTAGCAAACCGCGGAAAAAGAACTGCAATGACTACAAGCAAATAAATAAACAAGACAACATAGAAATAAATAAGCAAGCAACTTATGCTAGGCTATCACGGCTATCACATATTACATGCACTGGGCATCAAAGTTTGCCACCAGTGCAAATAAACGTGCCGACAAAAGAATATACAAAACTGAGAGCACTTCAGAAGGCACTAGGCCTGGCCAGGAAGGGCCCCCCAAACAGCTGAAGAAGCCGAGTAAACCTCAGTTGTGTCAACGATAGATGCATCAACACTAGATTTAAGGCATGATGGTGCGCACGCCAGTCCTCTGACATCTTTGTTGCATCTTTGACTTCAAGTCGGAGCTGAGCTGAAGCAAGCCTTTCCGCTTTAAGTTGAGACTGAAGAAGTCAAACTGATTGAGGCAGCGACTACACAGAGGTTGTCTCACACCTGCTGGTGAGTAGCTTCAACTCACTATCTTCATCAAGACGGGACCTTGGAATCATCTTGCTGTCCTCAAGATGGTTTGGCTCACTATCTTCCCTAAAGTTCTGCCTGGCATAAGAGATACGACTCTGAAAGAGAAACAAGGAGACAAGTAACAAGTTTCACAATTATATAGGCAAATAAATGGATCTGTTCTGCATAAGGAACATGTTTCTACAACTACAATTTGAAACTGGTAGTTGTTGCAAACATCCAATCAGATGTAAACAGCGAAGCAAACAGCAGTGAAATGACGCCTATCCAAATCTATACTAGAACAAAGTTTCAAGGCTTGAGAAGGATGAACTTACATTACATGTTAACATGGGCTGGACAAAGCCCTTCTCCATGTTGATGGAAGGATAATTCCATAAATTCCCCAAAGAAAATTCTTTATCAGCGTTGCATTATTCTACATTTTGCAGAGAGTAAATATAGATCAACTAATATTGGAAGAAACAGAGGATAATGAAGCTCAGGTGTAGACTGATGATACATAATCAAATAGCAATTAATTAAGTACAACATTACAAGGCAAAAGGGAGAGAGGTACTGACAAGAGCAATGCAGAGCCCATTATTGTTTTGAGATCATATGATCCTTTGAGCAAGGAGATTCATCTGAAATTAGTTTTCATACAAGAGAGGAGGTAAGGAACAAGCAGAAATTTAGGAGTTCGAATTTTGAATTGATATCATAGACAGTACCTGACGCTGGGCTCCCAGCAGTTCTAATAGGGTTTGGCCACTGGAGTATGGGTAAAGTGTGGTACAGTTGGGCTTTTGTTTTCTGTGGCTGCTGATCTATCTTATTTAACGGGTATCACTACCTTTTCCAAATACCTAGTTTGTACTCCTTGAGGATCTGCACTCACCCCCTTCCTTATGGACATCTATTATGAAAGAACAACATTTCACTGGAAAAACATAGTGTGACGACACATGGAATAGGTACAGAAAATGGATAGGTATGGCATATAATCATATATGATGCTTAAACTAAGCAGATGGTGTAACAAAGTAGAAGTAATGCAAGAGGTCAGATGCAAAATATGTGCGACCAATACAACTTTGCAAAGCTAGAGCAAGCACCTTGATGGGTGAATAAGATAGGCCATCCTCCACCATGCCAAGTTTGTTAGCCAGTGGATCGTTCCGCAATATTTCCTCTCGTGCGCCCATTCTCATATTCATTTTGATAATGTTCAATATCTGACATGCATGAAAATATAAAAACAAGTGAGATTTTCTTTGTAATGCAGAAGTGATTCTAATCCAATACTGCTTCCCTGTAAACCCCTTTTTGCTATCTCTGCAATTCTTTTAAAAGATGCCATGCATGCTGTAATTTTTTGTGTGCATTAAGATAATGTGGCCTACTACTCAAAATATGAGAGCTCTAGAAGTGATGACACTTCGCAGATGATAGCTTCAACATATAGTAAAGAAGAACAAGTCGACCTGACCTGACAGATTCAAAATATACTAAGGGAGAACAACTCGACCTGACCAGTCGACCACAAGAGAAGAGTATCATCTTAAAGAAGAGCAGAAGAGCAAGCAGATTGAAGATATTACAAGTCTTTCAATACAATGTCGGTTGGCCACCCGTGATGAACTAGAGTGCACAGAGAAATACTATTATTTCCCGTCTCTCCATATGTGGCTCACATGCATTTCGAACCTCAAGTAGGAACATCTAGCTCACCAATTAAACATCTCTCAGTTTTACTAATATCAACAATATTATCAGATATGAATTTATACAACTAAGCTTGTTTAGCTCGGTGGGTGGAGCAGTGCTATTATGACACGAACCACGTAGGCTGATTGTGGTCATCATAAAATGGGGAAAACATAAGCATGATGAGTACAATGTTGACCGTGGCAGTGGGATGGCAGATCTGAAGCTGCAAACCACGCAAAGGGTAGTTAGCAACCGATGTTTGCTCTGAAATAACAACTAAGATTTAGTATGGACAAGAAAGTACGGTCAACAAGTGACAAAGAAATGCAATTATGATGTCTCTCTATATGTCGCAACATGCATTTGGAAACTCAAGTGGGACCTTTAGCTAACCAATTAAATGTGTCGGTTAAATAATATCAGTATCATATCACAATCATAATTGAACAACTAAGCTTTCGAATTCTGAGTGTTTTGTTGTTTATCTTGAAGGGTGGAGTAATGCTAGTACGACAGAAAGCACCTACGCAGATCATAGTAGAGTAGATAAAAGGGGAAAACCCTAAGCATCAAGAGAAAAATCAGGAAAGTGGAACTAGCTGGACCAGTGGGTGGCGCACATGCTTTTCAAAATGAATATAGGAACATTAGGTGACCAATTAAACGTTCTCTGTTTTAGTGATACGAGCATCATATAATATTCGTATTTCAACACGTAAGATTTTGGTTGAGGTCTTTAGGAGCAGTGCTAGCACGACACGAAGAACCTATGATGATGGTAGTGAATATAAAGGGGGGAAACCATAAGCTTTACGAGTATAGTGTCCGTGCCATGGCAGATCTGAAGGTGCAAACCAGACAAAGCTACTTCGCAACCAATGTTTGCTTTCAACTAGCCACTACGATTTGGTACGGACAAGAAAAGTACAGTAAACAAATTACGATCTATTTTCCGGGTGAGATCAATAACTTAAGCACATATGGAAGAGTACCACCTCTCTTGTGACGCCGTGTAGGCCTATGCTGATACGTTGAGGGTGCTGCGGGTGCGATGGCTGTCGGCGGCGGGGAAGAAGACTTTAGACGGCAGACGGCAAGGTTGGGGGATATATCTTGTTGTCGTGGAAGAGGCGGTCGTAGGAGCGGCAACGGCAAGGTGAACGACGATGAAAGGATCTTGGTCCAGCGCCGTGGATGAGAGAAGTCTATCTCTTGTAGTGGACGACGGGATAGGGGTAGCGGCTCCGGCAAGGTGGAGGATGGGGTGGCGGATGGAGGAGGCTGGCCGCAGTGCGGAGGTTGTCGTGCCGCCGATGGTGTATGAATGAGGAAATTGAGGGGAGGGGGGATCTCAAACTTTGGAACGCGCTTCTCTAAAATGGGGGAAAGTTACGAACTTATCCCCCATTTAAAATTTCGGACATCGCGTCGGTTGGGGATAGGACGGTAATCTCGCATCTCCCAAATATTTGTCGGTAACTATTTCGGGCGAGGAGAGGGTGTTTTGCCGCCCATGGTTGGCGCCCACGGTGTATGAACGGGGCTGACAGGTAGGGCGGTTGTGTCACGTCTGATGGAAGTTACACATCTGCCCCTATTTAAAATATTAGCCTACATCCATTTCAGACGAGGAGAGTTTGTTTTGCCACCCACCGTGTATGAATGGGGAAATGGAGGAAGAGACACATGTCTTTCGGACGAGCTTGAATCAAATGTGTTTTGCCGCCCACGTTTGGCGCCCACCATGTCTGAATGGGCTCATAGGCCGTCGTGTCACGTCTAATTGAAGTTACTAGTCTACCCGTATCGACAGCAGTGTAAATACGGTCGATAAGGATGTCAAGTGTTAGGGGTAGACAGTAATTTCCATCTCGCAAACACTTGCTTCGGGCAGCCCACAAATTATAGTGGGTGTTTAGCCGCTTGGTTCAAAACTTGGTTGAATTAGCATTCATGTTTGCCCTAGGACCTGGCAAACTAAATTCAAATCCAATTTGTATTCGATTATGAATATCCACAGATAATTATACGTTTTGTTATTTATTTCTTCAAAACCACAACAAAGATTTATTCCACCTTTATATATGATTATGATTTAGAAATGTCGTGATCTTCGAATTCAGTAGGTTGGATACACTCTGATTCAAATAGTTATTTCATCCAATAGAATATGCTCACACGAAAAACAGTTCACCTTATGTCAATCATACAAGTACTGAGGATTACCTCGCCTAAAAAATTTAGATCATTACAACACATGGACAACATGGAACTCCGGACAACATAGGGGGTCTTGCAACATAATCCATTCAGAGACATGACACAACATGCAAGTACAATAATCTAATGAAAATTTCAACTGGTATCTAAAGAAGAACCGGGATTACCTTGGGCTTCAGATAGCAGAAACAGCAGGACCTCCTCCGTCTTCAAATGCAACATTCTTACTTCCTCCAATTCTTTGGTTGCTTGCATAATGCGTGCCGCTAATTTCATAATTTCCAGCCTCAAGATAAAGATTACCTCATTGATGGAAGCCACACCATCTCTTTCTGCCTCTAGTAGAGTCTCAAGCACTATAATATCTGTGCTCAGACTGCTCTCCGGCGGTGTTGCCTCTGAACTGCTACCATCTGGTAACATGGATGGCGCACTGCTTCCGCAAACAGATTCTAGGGTTGTACATTGTGTCCTAGTGTGAACGACATCCTGAAAGGTTTCCGCTGGACAAAAGTAAGAGATAGTTATTGTATGATCCAGGCAGTAAGCTTACATGGTAAACGACGGACGAATTATTGCCGAGCATGGCAAACTATATTTAAATGGTTCGAAGCAGCAAGCCGAAAAGAAATTAAAATGGTAAGGTGAAACTAGGGATGTAAGTGGCAAATAAACGACATCCTCCAGTCCCATCTAGTTAGTTTTTGCTACCTCCCTAGTTCATTTTCCTCAAAAAACAAAAACTCTTTTGAACTATCATACCACTAGTGGACTTTAATCGGGATTAAACGGGACCCAGTTGACATCCCTAGTTGAAAGGGAGTGTACAACCGCTATATTTAAGTTGCCAAGGCATCTAAGCAGTTGAAATAATCTGAGAAAGCACTTAACAGTGTGGCCTCATATAAACTACGAAGACAGTCTTGTGATGAAGTTGAGAGGAAAAGTTAAGGACTCAAATGAAATAGGCATGCATTTCTTTACGATAGTATAGCAGACACTGCTGACATATTGGCCAACTCAGGTACAGCGTAACAACAAACAAGCATTCAAATCAAGCAATACAGCAAAGTAGACAACTGAACTATTTGTAATTCGGTAGGATTACACGTTGAGGTCACAAGCCAAGAAAGCAGCCCACTCGCATTACATTTCACATTTACTAAAACACATTGGCCTACCATATGTTGATGTGAAGCCTAGCTGCTGTTGCAATGTTCTTTGAAGATATCGTCAACATCCCGTGGTTGCAAATCTAGTTGTTGTAGTTTATTCTGCACCATCTATTTAGGTAAAATTAATTTTAATCGCATGCACTATGTGACGCCCCCGATTCAATCGTACACTAATCATGCACGCAAACGTGTACGATCAAGATCAGGGACTCACGGGAAGAAATCACAACACAACTCTAAAAACATAAATAATTCATACAAGCATCATAATACAAGCCAGCGGCCTCGAGGGCTCGAATACAAGTGCTCGATCATAGACGAGTCAGCGGAACCAACAATATCTGAGTACAGACATAAGTTAAACAAGTTTGCCTTAAGAAGGCTAGCACAAACTGGGATACAGATCGAAAGAGGTGCAGGCCTCCTGCCTGGGATCCTCCTAAACTACTCCTGGTCATCGTCAGCAGCCTGCACGTAGTAGTAGGCACCTCAAGTGTAGTAGTCGTCATCGACGGTGGCATCTGGCTCCTGGGCTCCAGCATCTGGTTGCGACAACTAGAAAGAAAGGAAAGGGGAAAAAGGGGGGAGAAAGCAACCGTGAGTACTCATCCAAAGTACTAGCAAGCAAGGATCTACACTACATATGCATGGGTATATGTGTAAAGGGCCATATCGGTGGACTGAACTGCAGAATGCCAGAATAAGAGGGGGATAGCTAATCCTGTCTAAGACTACGCTTCTGGCAGCCTCCGTCTTGCAGCATGTAGAAGAGAGTAGACTGAAAGTCCTCCAAGTAGCATCGCCAAGTAGCATCTCCAAGTAGCATCTCCAAGTAGCATCTCCAGTAGCATCGCATAGCATAATCCTACCCGGCAATCCCCTCCTTGTTGCCCTGTGGAAAAGCGATCATCGGGTTGTCTGTGGAACTTGGAAGGGTGTGTTTTATTAAGTATCCGGTTCTAGTTGTCATAAGGTCAAGGTACAACTCCAGGTCGTCCTTTTACCGAGGGACACAGCTATTCGAATAGATTAACTTCCCTGCAGGGGTGCACCACATAACCCAACACGCTCGATCCCATTTGACCGGACACACTTTCCTGGGTCATGCCCGGCCTCGGAAGATCAACACGTCGCAGCCCCACCTAGGCACAACAGAGAGGTCAGCACGCCGGTCTAAACCTAAGCGCACAGGGGGTCTGGTCCCATCGCCCATAGCACACCTGCACATTGCGTACGCGGCCGGAAGCAGACCTAGCCTAGTGGCGTTCCAGTCCAATACGGCGCGTGCCACTTAGTCGCTGACGTCACGAAGGCTTCGGCTGATACCACGACGCTGGGATACCCATAACTACTCTCGCGTAGATGGTTAGTGTGTATAGACCAAGTGGCCAGACTCAGATCAAATACCCAGATCTCGTTAAGCGTGTTAAGTATCCGCGAACGCCGAACAGGGCCAGGCCCACCTGTCTCCTAGGTGGTCTCAACCTGCCCTGTCGCTCCGCCACAAAGTAACAGTCGGGGGCCATCGGGAACCCAGGCCCACCTCTACCGGGATGGAGCCACCTGTCCTTTGAGCCCCCTCATGAGAATCACTTGCGGGTACTCAATGAGCTGACCCGACTTTAGTCACCATCTGTATAGTATGTATGTATGTATAGTATATACCCGTGATCACCTCCCAAGTGATCACGGCCCGATAGTATAGCAAGGCAGAGTGACAAGAATGTAGGGCCAATGATGATAAACTAGCATCCTATACTAAGCATTTAGGATTGCAGGTAAGGTATCAACAGATGTAGCAACAATGTCAGGCTATGCATCAGAATAGGATCAACGGAAAGCAGTAACATGCTACACTACTCTAATGCAAGCAGTATAGAGGAGAATAGGAGATATCTGGTGATCAAAGGGGGGGGCTTGCCAGGTTGCTCTGGCAAGGAGGGGTTGTCAACTCCATAGTCGAACTGGGCAGCATCAGCGTCGGTCTCGTAGTCTACCGAGAGAAGAGGGGGAAGAAACAATGAATACCATGCAAAAAGATGCATATCGATGCATGACATGACAAGTAACGATGCTAGGTGTGCCCTAACGCGGTATGAGCTTATACCGGTGAAGGGGGGAAACAACCGGGAAAGTATCCCCGGTGTTTCATGTTTTCGGGCAGAGGAGTCGAAGGAGGAAAGTTGCGAGTTTGATATGTTAGGAGTGCGTCGCGGACGAACGGGTTGCGTATCCGGATTCGTCTCATCGTTCTGAGCAAGTTTCATGTACAAAGTTTTTCCATCCGAGCTACGGTTTATTTATTATGATTTTTCCAAGTTTTAGCAATATCCTGGAATCATTATTAATTCGAAATTAAATAGCTAAATGCTAGGTGCACCCAGCTCTGCGTACACAGAAGTGTACCAGAGGCTGACAGTTGGGCCAGGGGTCCCAGTTGACCAGTCAACGTTTGACTGGTCAACAAGGGGTGGGGCCCCCTGTCATTGGCTGTTACATTAATTAACTAGTTAATTTAGTCTAACTAGGTTATTAGGATAATAGGTTTTAATTAGTTTAATTAAACCTAAATAATTAAGTTAATTAATTTAATTAACTAATTGATTAATTAATAATTTTAATTACTTATTATCATTTTTATTCTTTTTTTATAAAATCGTTCTCGGGGGGTTTGGGGCCCCGGCTGTCAGTGGCCCCAGGGGCCTAAGCGGGCGCAAGGGCACGGGTAACGGGCGCCAGGACTCAGCGGGTGCGGGCGTTGCCCCAGGCGTGGCGTTGCCCGAATGCAGGACGCGCCGGGGCGAGGCCGCAGGCTGCCGGCGACAGCGGAGCGGGCGTGACTGGTGCCGGGCCATGGTGAGCACATGCAAGAGCAAGGCAAGGCGAGGGCATCACGGCATGGCCAGGGCCGGATGGGCACAGCGCCGGACGGGCCCAGCGCCGGGAGCGCGGGCGCGTCGCGCGTGCGGCAAGGCAACTCGGGGAGGGCGAGGACGGCGCGCCGAGGCCAGGGACGAATGCGGCGAGCGGCGGGGACTGCAGAAGCAGAGAGGGAGGAGGGGAGACGGCGGCTCACAGGGGAACGCAGGGAACGAGGCAGCGAGGCGCGAGGAGGGCGACGGGGACGACGACGTCGGAGAGGAGGTAGGCCGTCGAGGGAGGTAGACGGGGACAGTCCAGCGACGGGGTCGGGGAGGCGGCGATCCGGGTGGTGCTGGCGTCGGGGTCGTGGCGGCAGTGTCGCCGGCGATGGGGGGAGCGGCGCCGTTCGGGGGAGTTGCGGGCATCGGGGTCGACCCGGTCGATCCGACGATGGAGCTCGACGGCGGGGATGAGGAAGCAGCAACACGGCTCCGGCGAGTGGACCTTCAGGCGGCGGCAGTTGGTGTCGAAGGGGGCTCGAGAAGGCGATCTAGATCGGATCGCGAGAGAGGGAGAACCACGTGCGGAGTGGGGGATGTGTGCAGTCGGGTTAGAGTTTGACCGTGGTTGGGGGGTTATGGGGGAGTGGGGGTGGCCGGTTGGGCCTTTGCCCAGTAGGGCCGGCCAGCTGGGCCATCTGGCCCAGCGAGGGGGGGTTCCTTTCTTTTGTCTTTTTTTAGTTTTGTTTTCTGTTTTCTTTTTTTTCCTTTGTATTTTCTTTCATTATTTCTTTTCTATTTTAATTCATTTAAGAGTATTTAGGCATTTTATAAAATTGTGTTTACTTCACGATAATTACCGATGCAATAATTGACATAGCCCGAACATTTATTTTTAATATTTGAAAACTTTTGTTGTTTGACTTATTTAGGATTTAAATTTGAAACGGTTTTGAATTAACCCAAGATTAATTTCAATGACAGAGGTGACGTGCCATCATTAATGTGAAATTACTATACCATGATTATCCGGGCGTCACAATTCTCCTCCACTACAAGAAATCTCGTCCCGAGATTTAGGAGGGGAGTAAGGGGAAAGGGATTGGGTTATGAAAAATCTAACTGATCTTCTCGGTCTTGGTTGCTCTTCTCGAACAGGTCGATCCATTACGTTGACGTCTTCATTTATTTGCTTCAGGTCATCATGGTGAAGTCGTCCTTTTCTTTGGGAACTCCAACGTACTTACGAATAGGTAAGGGGTAACTACGGAAGAACGGACCTTACAAGGTTGGCTATCTAGCAGATAACTCCGGGAATGTGGTAGAAAGTAACTCTTGAATAGATACTTAAGAAAATATCAAGAGTAAAGTAAGAAGGTACCATGAGAAGCTTCAAAATGGATAGGCAATCGTTCGATGTCTGAAACAACATGCGAAAGGGGTCCAAAGCAACAGGGATAAGTATTATATTTGATAACAGGATTGATGATCCCTCGGAAGGTGGCTCGTGAATTACATACGAGGCCACGCGCGAGGAACAACCTTGGGAACAGGGGGTGTACAGGAGAGTTAGGTTTCGATCCTGTGGAACTGTGGGTTATGGGCCACCATGTGGTTGAAAGTAGGAAGGGGGTCGACATCTTGCACGGTCATGATAGCAAGACACGTCAGAGGGTAGCCTATCAATTATGTCGGCAACAATGTCGGTACCAAGGGCGAGGGACGAAGAGAACCATTTTCCTGCTCGTTGAACGAGGCGAACCATTAGGCAAAGTTCTCGTCCATCGGTGGCTACCGAAATGTCATCAACAATAGCAATAGGGTCATGCTGTCAGAATTGTACACCGAGGTGTTTACATAAGCAGGAGAATATTACTGCTTAGATCATATAGATCAGAAGAAGGTTTAAACAAATCAATGGAAAGGAAAAGTGGTTATCAGGTTTAAACAGAACAATGGAAGGGAAAATGTGTATACACACATATTTCGGGGTATTTCCTTCCCAAGGACAAACAGAGCATGATATCCATGACAGGATAGAAAGTAGAAAACCATTTATGTAAGGGGAGAGGAATTTCATGACATTACCCATACAACGGTGTTTGGATAATTGATAAAGAAACATTTAGCATTGGGCTTTAAATGTTCATGTTGAAAACCGGAGTATCACAGACATGCTTCGAGATAGCATAGACATGGTCTTCAAGCAAAGGTCGGACTTGGATATACAAAGGATTCATCAGGAACAACTTATAGAATAAGTCTCACAATTTCCTCCAGGAAGAATGGTTATCCTCGCAAAAGATATTATAATGATAGGTCCTCCAGCCAGGGGTGCTAGGCATGACATCATATTACCGGGTCATCAAGGGACCAACAACATAACTCCTGGAAAGTTGTCCCAACCATCATATCTGACCGAGATTCAGATCCGATTGGTGTCAGGATACCTCTGACTTAGGATGCCAGAGAAGAAAATATGCAACACAAATGACGAGACGACACTGTAAGATTCTCCGGAAATGAACTATGGAAGCAAGTTCCGAAAAAAGAGTTCATCAATAAACCAAGGAGAGAGTGAGGAGTTAGCTGATAGACTCAGCGACAATTCATCAAGAATTTCAACAAGATGGATTTCCACAACTATATGAACAAGGAGATAACATTAGCCAGATCAAATGACTTAATGATGTATGCTGGAGGAAAACATGCACAATTAAACATTGACTAGAAGGTGCACCCGAAATATGGGTTGGGTTGCATGACCAACGTCGGAATGGCGATTGAGCAACCAACACACCAAATTGGAATTATTGTCCAATAACTCCGAAGCGATAGGGTTGCTAGAGATATTAAATTTGTGTAACAGAGTTCACTTAACACGGGGACCAAGAAAAGAATGGTGATGGCGAGAAGCATCACTGTATCACAAATCCTTAAGAGGTGGTGTAATTCTCACAACATTGATGACATAAGAGATGGTAATGTTCCGAGTAAAGAAGAACAATTGCTGGATGGTAGGGAACTCAAGGTATAACACCAAACACGAACAAGCTGTGTTGGTGGGAAGGCAATAAAGTGGTCGATGATAATAAAATTCATTGAGGGCAAGGATGGTATTTCCCATCATGAATTTGATTGATATCCTGGAAGGAGTTAAAATGTTGATGACGATCACGACAAATTTTGTCGAGAGGCTCCATGAAGATGCAATGGCTCGGCGACGACATCAAGCCAAAGGACTGATGCAGCGAAAGGTCAATGGAACCATGGTTACGGCACGAACTTGGAACCAAGCTTGCTCTTCTAGGTGAAGCAACTGGACAAGGAAGATTGACGTAAGCCTAGCTCATTGTCAAAAGTTGTGCTCCAAGAATAAGGACCAGGTAGCACTGTTAAAATTAGCACGATAATGATGTAGCCGATTAGGCTAGGAATGACGTGATCGAGTACAAACTCGTAAGTAAGGAAGATTACTAAGAGTTGTTGAACCGTAGTGCGGACTTGATTCATTTATCGGGGTACTCGAGTGACTAACCACTCAAAACCCAGGAAAAATTGGAATCAATGAGAATGTAGTACTTGACGAAGAACTCATAAGAAGTTATGCAGTTTCGTGACAATCTCGAGATACCAGGGGGTGATACTCGACGACAGACCAAAGTAAAGGTTGGACATGTGTATTGATCCATAGAAGACAAGTGCTTAAACTTGCCCAAGAAATGGGATCAAAGAAGAACATATGGCCGGAACCACGATTGCAAAGGATCAATTCACCGATACCAAGGGATATTATATCACGGAAATAGTTATTATTACAAGAAGCTTCCATGATAGGATCTACATCGTGTCCATGGGCATGAACGCAAAGGTTCAAGGTCGACTCCCACTTCCTCAATGCATAACCTTCCATTCACCTCTCGTATTCCGAAAATGACATTAGTTGTTGAATGTTTTACCTGGTGCAATACCAGATAAGTAAAACCCGTGAAATCTTTCGGGTTTGCACGGATTAGGGAACGCGTAGGTTCAACCCACCAGGGCATCTTAGGAATATATACTACAAACTTCGATAGTAATTAACACAAGCTCGATAGTAGAGCATGGGTGACAAAACAAGAAGATACAATTTACCGAAGGCATTATGTATCAGGAAAAGAACTTCTCGAGGTTTTGTATATGAAAGACACTGTCGGATGATATTTCAACAAAGGATCCGACGGTCCATAGCAAAGCTGATGTGAGTATTGGCACACAACCAGAGGAAGAAACAATGCGAAGGCATTGGATTATAGAAGCAAATGGATAATTCAAAACTCAATGCAAATGAATTATGATTTCAAATTCAAGGGATCGGAAACAAACGCTCTGATTAAGGATGGGTAAACTGAATAGACTTAGGGGCACAATCGATGACAATTTCATTGGTCGATTAGTAGATCATGTTCAAAATGACATCTCAGCCGGAAGGATAATTTTAAAAGAATCAACCGATTATTGTGTGCATGCGCACACATGTTGAATCAATAGGATCAAAATGACAGTGTCAAAAGATACTGGTAAGTATTTGCAGAGCAATAGTTTGAAGAGGATGCTCAGAAGGTCGGATAGTATTTCAGAGTATCTTATGAAGCATACGAACAACTGGGGATGAAGGTATGAACGACAATTGTAGGTAGTTATCCATAAGGGCATATCGGTGGTAGGGGATTGTAAAGTTGATGGGCACAAGGGTCTAGGAAAAACCTCGAAGAGTATCTTCGGAATCTTCTGGTGTAGCAAGCGATCATCAATAGTAAGGGGCTCTCCGGGTGAAAGTGATTACGAGATCCTAATGTTAGATTTAGCAAAATCATTTAAACCCGAATAGAAGAGAGATCAGAGTCCCAGAGTAGAGGTCGAGAAGTAAAAGATCCTAATACCACCCAATGGCGACATGGGCCCATGGGCCGCACAGCCATGTTAGTAAAGGTTTTGTAAAGTCTAGACTCGACTTCGGCCAAGGAGTTGGAAGGGGGGTTCCTACAGGCTGTCGGCTCTGATATCAACTTGTGACGCCCTCGATTCAATCGTACACTAATCATGCACGCAAACGTGTACGATCAAGATCAGGGACTCACGGGAAGATATCACAACACAACTCTAAAAACATAAATAAGTCATACAAGCATCATAATACAAGCCAGGGGGCTCGAATACAAGTGCTCGATCATAGACGAGTCAGCGGAAGCAACAATATCTGAGTACAGACATAAGTTAAACAAGTTTGCCTTAAGAAGGCTAGCACAAACTGGGATACAGATCGAAAGAGGCGCAGGCCTCCTGCCTGGGATCCTCCTAAACTACTCTTGGTCGTCGTCAGCAGCCTGCACGTAGTAGTAGGCACCTCCAGTGTAGTAGTCGTCGTCGACGGTGGCATCTGGCTCCTGGGCTCCAGCATCTGGTTGCGACAACCAGAAAGAAAGGAAAGGGGAAAAGGGGGGGAGAAAGCAACCGTGAGTACTCATCCAAAGTACTCGCAAGCAAGGATCTACACTACATATGCATGGGTATATGGGTAAAGGGCCATATCGGTGGACTGAACTGCAGAATGCCAGAATAAGAGGGGGATTGCTAATCCTGTCGAAGACTACGCTTCTGGCAGCCTCCGTCTTGCAGCATGTAGAAGAGAGTAGACTGAAAGTCCTCCAAGTAGCATCGCCAAGTAGCATCTCCAAGTAGCATCTCCAAGTAGCATCTCCAGTAGCATCGCATAGCATAATCCTACCCGGCAATCCCCTCCTCGTCGCCCTGTGGAAAAGTGATCACCGGGTTGTCTGTGGAACTTGGAAGGGTGTGTTTTATTAAGTATCCGGTTCTAGTTGTCATAAGGTCAAGGTACAACTCCGGGTCGTCCTCTTACCGAGGGACATGGCTATTCGAATAGATTAACTTCCCTGCAGGGGTGCACCACATAACCCAACACGCTCGATCCCATTTGGCCGGACACACTTTCCTGGGTCATGCCCGGCCTCAGAAGATCAACATGTCGCAGCCCCACCTAGGCACAACAGAGAGGTCAGCACGCCGGTCTAAACCTAAGCGCACAGGGGTCTGGGCCCATCGCCCTTAGCACACCTGCACGTTGCATACGCGGCCGGAAGCAGACCTAGCCTAATGGCGTTCCAGTCCAATCCGGCGCGCGCCACTCAGTCGCTGACGTCACGAAGGCTTCGGCTGATACCACGACGCCGGGATACCCATAACTACTCCCGCGTAGATGGTTAGTGTGTATAGACCAAATGGCCAGACTCAGATCAAATACCCAGATCTCGTTAAGCGTGTTAAGTATCCGCGAACGCCGAACAGGGCCAGGCCCACCTGTCTCCTAGGTGGTCTCAACCTGCCCTGTCGCTCCGCCACAAAGTAACAGTCGGGGGCCGTCGGGAACCCATGCCCACCTCTACCGGGATGGAGCCACCTGTCCTTTCAGCCCCCTCATCAGAATCACTTGCGGGTACTCAATGAGCTGACCCGACTTTAGTCAGCATCTGTATAGTATGTATGTATGTATAGTATATACCCGTGATCACCTCCCAAGTGATCACGGCCCGATAGTATAGCAAGGCAGACTGACAAGAATGTAGGGCCAATGATGATAAACTAGCATCCTATACTAAGCATTTAGGATTGCAGGTAAGGTATCAATAGATGTAGCAACAATGTCAGGCTATGCATCAGAATAGGATCAACGGAAAGCAGTAACATGCTACACTACTCTAATGCAAGCAGTATAGAGGAGAATAGGCGATATCTGGTGATCAATGGGGGGGCTTGCCTGGTTGCTCTGG
Organism: Triticum timopheevii; assembly: GCA_963921465.1. Classification (NCBI taxonomy): domain Eukaryota; kingdom Viridiplantae; phylum Streptophyta; class Magnoliopsida; order Poales; family Poaceae; genus Triticum; species Triticum timopheevii. The sequence goes on along the minus strand of OY997266.1, from coordinate 235,490,274 downwards.
CAAGGAGGGGTCGTCAACTCCGTAGTCGAACTGGCAGCATCAGCATCGGTCTCGTAGTCTATCGGAGAGAAGAGGGGGAAGAAACAATGAATACAATGCAAACAGATGCATATCGATGCATGACATGACAAGTAACGATGCTAGGTGTGCCCTAACGCGGTATGAGGTTATACTGGTGAAGGGGGGAAACAACCGGGAAAATATCCCCGGTGTTTCGCGTTTTCGGGCAGAGGAGCTGGAGGGGGAAAGTTGCGAGTTTGATATGTTAGGAGTGCGTCGCAGACGAACGGGTTGCGTATCCGGATTCGTCTCGTCGTTCTGAGCAAGTTTCATGTACATAGTTTTTCCATCTGAGCTATGGTTTATTTATTATGATTTTTCCAAGTTTTAGCAATATCCTGGAATCATTATTAATTCGAAATTAAATAGCTAAATGCTAGGTGCACCCAGCTCTGCGTACACAGAAGTGTACCAGAGGCTGACAGGTGGGCCAAGGGTCCCAGTTGACCAGTCAACGTTTGACTGGTCAACAAGGTGTGGGGCCCCTGTCATTGGCTGTTACATAAATTAACTAGTTAATTTAGTCTAACTAGGTTATTAGGATAATAGGTTTTAATTAGTTTAATTAAACCTAAATAATTAAGTTAATTAATTTAATTAACTAATTGATTAATTAATAATTTTAATTACCTATTATCATTTTTATTCTTTTTTTATAAAATCGTTCTCGGGGGGTTTGGGGCCCCGACTGTCAGTGGCCCCAGGGGCCTAAGCGGGCGCAAGGGCACGGGTAACGGGCACCAGGACTCAGCGGGTGCGGGCGTTGCCCCAGGCGTGGCGTTGCTCGAATGCAGGACGCGCCGGGGCGAGGCCGCAGGCTGCCGGCGACAACGGAGCGGGCGTGACCGGTGCGCGGTCGTGGTGAGCATGTGCAAGAGCAAGGCGAGGCGAGGGCATCACGGCGTGGCCAGGGCCGGACGGGCACGGCGCCGGACGGGCCCAGCGCCGGGAGCGTGGGCGCGTCGCATGTGCGGCAAGGCAACTCGGGGAGGGCGAGGACGGCGCGCCGAGGCCAGGGACGGATGCGGCGAGCGGCGGGGACTGCACAAGCAGAGAGGGAGGAGGGGAGACGGCACCTCACAGGGGAATGCAGGGAACGAGGCAGCGAGGCGCGAGGAGGGCGACGGGGACGACGACGTCGGAGAGGAGGCAGGCCGTCGAGGGAGGAAGACGGGGGCAGTCCAGCGACGGGGTCGGGGAGGTGGCGATCCGGGTGGCGCTGGCGTCGGGGTCGTGGCGGCAGCGTCGCCGGTGATGGGGGGAGCGGCGCCGTTCGGGGGAGTTGCGGGCATCGGGGTCGACCCGGTCGATCCGACGATGGAGCTCGACGACGGGGATGAGGAAGCAGCAACACGGCTCCGACGAGTGGACCTCCAGGCGGCGGCAGTTGGTGTCGAATGGGGCTCGAGAATGCGATCCAGATCAGATCGAGAGAGAGGGAGAACGACGTGCGGAGTGGGGGGTGTGTGCAGTCGTGTTAGGGTTTGACCGTGGTTGGGGGGTTATGGGGGAGTGGGGGTGGCCGGTTGGGCCTTTGCCTAGTAGGGCCGGCCAGCTGGGCCATCTGGCCCAGCGAGGGGGGGTTCCTTTCTTTTGTCTTTTTTTAGTTTTGTTTTCTGTTTTCTTTTTTTTTCCTTTGTATTTTCTTTCATTATTTCTTTTCTCTTTTAATTCATTTAAGAGTATTTAGGCATTTTATAAAATTGTGTTTACTTCACCATAATTATCGATGCAATAATTGACATAGCCCGAACATTTTAATTTTAATATTTGAAAACTTTTGTCGTTTGACTTATTTAGGATTTAAATTTGAAACGGTTTTGAATTAACCCAAGATTAATTACAGTGACAGAGGTGACATGCCATCATTAACGTGAGATTACTATAGCATGATTATCCGGGCGTCACACACTGGTCCGAATTGATCTTCAATGGTTCATCTAAACTAATGAAAGAAGGGTGTGTGCATACACGACAATATATCTGCTTCCCTCTATTTTTATGCTTGTTCGAGGTGCCAGCCCCAAAAGAACAAATATTTTGCTTGATGGGGTTGGCAGCTCCATAATTAATAGAAGCATCAAATTAGTCATGCAACTGGGGAAGATCAAGAACACACAAACAAGTAATGAACAGAGGCTCGGAGGAGTGATGTAATAGCTAGCATCAGAAAATGTAGGGTAAAACAAACAAAAAGCAGCGGAACCACATGCTAGTTTGCTGATGTGTAATTAAGCATAGAGAACATTAAGCAGTTTGATGGAACCAACAGGTGGCATCAGAACAAAACTAAAGCATATTAACTATATGTGCACCGGTATGTAATTTAGCACATGTAACATGTTCACTACCAGAAGTATGGCCCTACAGGTGCAAGCAGAATAATGTGTCTCATCAAAAACTAAATGATGCCCTGAAGAAATTCAAAGGTGTGGTGCTTATGCTAGGAAAATGAACGTAGGCGCCGGCCATTGGATAATAGTACCTGATTCTCGGCGGCGTATGGGTATCGTTGTCATACTTGATAGCTAAGGATCTTCTATGGTGCTCGTGTTGTGGTTGAGTTTGGGCCGGCTGTCGCCGTCGCTGAAGTGGCTCCGGTGGTATGGTTGCGGCGCCTGTCGACATACAAGAAAGCTCATCTGTGGTAAGTGAACAGTTGCACGATAAAGAGAAAAACCGAAGGAGTACAAATCAAAATAACCTGATGAGGCTGCGGCGTTGGTAAAGCAGGGCCGGTGGAGTTGAATATGGCATCCGTGGAGCGGGTCCGGTGCAGTGGACGAAGGTTTCGAAGGGCGCGTTGTACAGTGCTTTCGGTGAGGCAGATCTGTTGCCGTGGACGAGGGCTTGTATGAAGGGCCAGCGAAGGGGCGGACGAGGGATTTAGTGAAGGGCCTAAGCTGTGGTGGACGAGGGCGCTGGTTAAGCAGATCCGGTGCGGTGGACCATGATGGCGGTCAAGGAGATCGGGAGCGGTCGACAAGCCATTCGCTGAAGCGGCTCCGGTGAAGTGGTGAGTTGGCAGTTGGGGGTTCCAAGGTGCGGAAGGTAGATCCGGCGGGGTGTGAGGTCCGTCGCTGCGGCGGAGGACTAGATTCGGTGGCTTGCCGTGGTTGGGGGGGTCGGGAAGGGGAAGGGGAGGGGATCTGGGGAAGAATGTTGGAGGCAAAGAGGGGAAAACAATGGAGTTACCAAAGCAGCCCTTTTCCGTTCATGTGGCAGGGGTAAAACAGGAATATCGCAGGGCTAAACTTTCGGGCGCGTGATAATTTGATGTGAGCGGGAAGTTTGAAAGCTTTTAGCGCCTAAAATTATAAGTATTCTGCTCTCGTACGGCCGACTATGATATCATGGCCGACAATTTGTTTGTTTTGCACGCAAAAAAAATGTGCAAGTTTTGAAAATCAATGTCTCCAACTCGAAACTTAGATTGTCCATTCAATTCAAATATGGATCATTGAGCTACTACAAGCAAATACCATCATACGGTCCAATTCAAATGAAATTCCGAATGTGTTTATCGTAAATATGATGACAAAAGCAAAAATGTGTATGTGTATGAATAAAGTGAATGATTATAAAGTTTGAACATGCCCGTATGTGTATATCTCTAGGTTTGATATATGAATTTGAAATCACGAAATCCCAGCTTAAAAAATGTACCTCCGTTTAAATGAATTACAAAAGCTAATGATGGAGTCGAATTCCAAAATTCCTATCTTAGGTTTGTAATTCTGGTACATCAAGGTATATCATGCATGTTCAAAAGTATCGTTATCTCATAGTACAAACTATGAAACAAATTGATCAACCATGAGTGCACAATATCTCAATTACGCTAAAGTCCCTCAAATATAGACACCTCACTCTTTATCTGAATTCAACCCCCCCCCCACCACCACCACACACACACACACATAGAGAAGTCGTTCTCTCCCCCAAACACCAACATACGAGCACATTAACACCCCTCTCTCTTGTAAAGTCCGGACCCCAACAGAGGTCTCTATCACTTTGTCTCTCGGGCATGCACACATCTCTTCCCTCACTCTCTAGGTCTCCCGCTATCTCTCTTACCCAAGTACACGCACTATGTAGAGTGTATATTTCCCATACACACAAAACGTCGCCCCCAAACGTCTATCTCCCTAGTTATGTGGTTCTCGCGCACTCACCTCACACACCACCCCCACTGCAAACAACCACAGTTTGTCTCCTTGTGCACCACTCTCCTCTTTCTATCTCTCCCACATGCAGACCCGCCCCTGCTCCTTCCCTGTGTACATATATGTCGTGACTCTTTGCATAGCTTCCTAATGTATAATCGTTCTCGATTTCGCACATTGTTCTCTACACCATCTATTCTATATCTCTCATGAAGTCCCTATCACACACACGATGATTTGCTTCCCTTGCGTCTCTGTTCATAGGCCAATTTCGGACAACATCAAGATTGTCTCCCTATCTATATGCCATTTATGGACACAAATGACCCCTCTCGCACCCTCTCTTCCTCTCTCACTCTCTCTCTCTCTCTCTCTCACTAGCTCTCTCTTTCTCTCGCTCTCACACCCCTCTCCCACACACACACTCGATGTCTCTTCCAAATAGTCTGCTCCCCCCGCTCGCACCCGTGCTATCTCGCTACTACACATGTCACACATTCCCCCTTCTCTTATACTAGGTTTACATCATCAGTGGTCTCTCTAGTCCACATACACTCTCTCCCTGTCACACACAAACGCGTGCACAAACACACATAGACACGCACAAACACCCATTTATCTGGATCCTCATCTCTCCCCATGTCTGCATGTGTATCTCACACACTCACTCTCTAAATATGTATATGTGTCTCCACATTACAGAACACAAAGCCCCATGTACATGTCTCTCTCTATCCTCCAGACACATAGACACAAAGAATCTGTTATCATTGCCTCAGTCTCTAACATATCACACACGCACACTGTCTCTATCTCTCTCTCTCGCAAACACGCTCAACAAGGATTTCCCCGTGAATAACTTACCGTCTACTCATCAACAGTCGTGGCAGTACAGCGAACACGAGACATGAAAAAGAATAAATCTACACGTGCTTAGACCACCTAGTATGACTACTAGGACTAGAGCAAGCCAAAAAGCGCGCCGCTGTCACCCCCTCCTTGTCGGCGACGGGGAAATCTTTGTTTTACATAGTCGAGAAGTCATTGTGCTAAGGCCCCACATGCCGAGGAGTTGAATAGAATGTAGATGCTAGTTTACGAAAACAAGTATCGATAATATGTTTGTATCTCCATACTTATATTTCTTCTTTTATAAAAAACCGAGTTGGTGATGATGGTACGTCTGCCATCTTGCAATATAGATCGTCTGATCTATATCTGATGGATGAAAATTAAACTAAAAGATACCCGCACCCCTCTCCACATTTTCATACAAGGCCTTCCCTCGTTCATCCTTATCTCCAACAAACCTCATTGTTGAGGAATTAAGAAAGGAAGCCTCTGGAACAAACTGGCCTGGTGGCCGCTGCCGGCGTCGTCAATCCCCATGCCTCCGCTCAGTCCGACCACCAACCACCACCACACCCCACTCCTCTCCACCTTATCTCATATTTCTCGAGATATCATTAGTTTTTACACATGGGATTACTCCCGCAAGGGTCAATCACAACAAGTGTTTTATAAAAAAATGCATCTTGATGTTCCGTGCAATGCACGGATCTTGCTAGTACTCCTACACAAGACTAAGTTGGTGATGCTGGTGTGTCTGCCATCTGTCGTTTCTGACCATTAGATCTACATCTAAAGATTGTGAGGTAAGTTGTTGCCTTTTCTCACCAACATCCCACTTGTCTACCAATTTGCAGATAAACCCATAATTAGTATCTTAAAACCAACCACATCCCTCCCTGACCTCACCAAAACAGCCCAAGGAATATATTATAATTGAAACTTAATATATCTCTAGTGACATATGTATATCAAAATTAGGGTGTTTTGTACCAAGTTTGTTAATAAGTATTATTCTAATTATGATTTGTTGCAACAGACATGAACATTGCTAGTATTTCCATCCATGCATTTTTTTCCTAGTATTCCATAGTTTTGAGTTTTCCATCAAGATATTAGTCACTCATGGTTGATATTTACTTTCAATCATGTACCGAGCCTTGCTTATTGGCTTCCAAAGCTTAACTAGCCTTGCTTATTGGCTTCCAAAGCTTAACTTTCACTCCTACTTACAATATGTAGAGTATTTAACAAAAAACTACCACTTTCAACCAGCCCTAGGAAGAATCTATTGTACAAAAAATAGCAAAAACATACCCAAAATTTCTTAATCCACGCCAAAAACTACTACCTAGTACTCCTACCGATTAGGTTCGTTTAAACCCATTTATGACTGGGTTGGCCCACACGTCCGTGCTGACGAGGCAGCTTAAACCAACACATTTTGTTTGACCATTGAGACGAGGGACCCACATCTGACCTTCTATCGTGTTATTCCCCCTCAAATCATTATTTTTCCTGAACATTACTTCAAACAGTACTGATGCGTGTTCGTCAGTGGCGCCGGTGATGAGCGAGTTGGCCGCCGCTCCGTCGGACGGGCCGGACGCTGCGCTGGCCTCCGCACGGGTTGGTAGGCTGGCCCGAGCATGACTCACGAGCGAGCTGGATGGAGCTATGTGGACGGGCCGGAGGTAGGAGGTCACTCGAGGATTTTGGTTGGTAAGAGCATGTACAATGGTTGATAAGGTAGTCTTATCTTAAGTCTGCCACGTATGCAAGTGGTAGTAGTTTCTTGGCATTTTAGTGGGTTCTTGCATTATTAGGGGTTTCTTGTAAGGAACAATGTACGTACTACTAGCGACAAAAGGCGATTCTAGGTTGCGTTGTACTCCAACGAGTACTACTAGTGGTCATGGGAGTGTATACCTCGTTTTGTGGGTTCGATCCCGGCCGAACGCACGGCGGCCTTTTTTTAAAAAATAGTACTACTTCGCTGTGAGCCAATATTTTACACGGTTAGTTTGAATTTTGAAGTCAAACGGACATGTAGCCCCACAATCTGGGTGCACTGGACAGCCTAGCCACGTGAACGGGTTTTCCTTCCCGGCATCCCGTGGCTCGCGTGCTCGCCCTAGCCGCACCTCGCTTGGAGCTTCCTCATCAGCTAGTAGCATATTTAAACTAGCGCCTCCCAATTAAGCCCGAGGAGTCGGAAAAGCCTGGCAGGGCATTGGGAACTGTGCAATATGGCTCTGTATGTAAAGTGTTGTACTACTACCATGTAGCTTGTGGCGTTGCACGCATGGACTTCACTCCATTATCGGCTCTACTATAAAAGAAATTCCTCTTGACGTGTTTTTTTGGAAACGGAGGCAAAAGCTTTGCTTCATCTCATTCATAAAGAAGGAACTACTAACAAAGTTCGACGAGATCCATTACACCTCCACAATGGAAGCAAAAAGCCTAGTCTTGCTGTATCAAATAACTCAAATGTTCTACCCCCGCAGACTGTAGTAACCGTCGCTGATAAACAGGCTGCTAGTGTGTGCGTGAGAGGAGCGGCTGAGTAGGCTAGCTACTCCTACGTGAGAGGAGCGGCTGAATATAGCACCGAGAGTACCCACTAGGCCACTACGCAGGTGTACTTCCCCTGCATTGATAGTACAACGATGGTTCTAGAGAACAGTAGTACCCTCCACTTCCAACTGTAGCTCCTTGGCCCTGAGATTCAAGAGTTCAAAACTGGTGCACTATACTAGACTAGACCAGAAGTACAGTACATCGCACTACTAGTTGAGAAAAGTAGTACTGGTACTGCTACAGTACGAGTACGTACTCCTCCGTCACATAATGTAAGACGTTTTTTGACACTAGTTGGCGTGTACAAAAAATGGCAAAAACATACCCAAAATTTCTTAATCCACGCCAAAAACTACTACCTAGTGCCAAAAATTTCTTACTAGTGCTATTATTTACAGTATAATGCAATCCCATAACGTTCCATAATGCTAGTACTACTAGTAAATAATATCCTCACCCCTTCGCTGAGGAACGATCTACAGTTGGAAGGGACGAGGCCCTGCGGTTACTACGCTCTTATCTCCTCCTCGCCAGTTCCCCTTCCCCCCGAAGAGAAGGCAGTTTGTTGCTGCTCCCATGGATTCGCCAGGCGGTTCTCCTCCTTGTCGGGGCTGGGAGACCTTGGACAACGATCCTCTAGGAGAAATTGCACGCCGCTCCGACGTCCACACTGCCGCAAGACTCGGTGCTTCCTGCACCAACCTTTTCAAGACGTTGCTTAAACAGGCTTGGGAAAAGGCCATGCTTGTTGGTCTTCCATGCGTCCTCGAGGAGAAGGTTCTTCTATGGGACAATCCTTCAAACAGTCCACCGCTCCCTGGCCATAGTTGCACGTTGACTCTGCTAGAGTTGCCGACGTTGAGAGGTAGTCGGATTTTTTCCGATGAGCAGGTCAGTAATGGAGTTTGATCATGTACTACTTAGTTATTCCATTTCCATCCCGTAATTTCTCTGCTGCCCACCGTCTTATATATAGGTCTGGGTCGGTGCCAACGAAGATTGGCTTGCAATCCTCTGGCCAGATACCACCATCATTTTGCACAACATCCACAGCAGTGCGGCCGTTCCAGTAGACCCCTTCTCCACCATTGGGATCGGCCTTCCGGACTGGCTGGGCTTGAATACGTATGATGATGCCTACATGAAATTGAAGAAGATAGCAATTGCGGACCCGCCGACAAAGCGACGCGGCTATGGCGATTACTATCTCATCACGATGTTCGACATAAGGATTGCCATCAATGCAAGACGCAGTAACGGCAGAAGCTGGCGCATGCTGGCGGCGGTAGATTTGTACCCCTACACGTTCGAAGATGCCGTGCGCCATCTGGGCCGCATCTTCGCGGTGACAAGCCAGGGGACTTGTTTCATCTGGTGCCATCCTACGGTACGGAGATTACAAACGGAATGCACAAACCATCATTTGCATCCCTAACGGTACTCCATTATTTTGTTGGGACTAGTCATACCCAGATCAAAATAAGATCGCCGATCCTGGATGTGCATTTGCATCCGCGATTCGGTCTAAGCTGGAACCTTGTAGCTGACTTTGGCATACTGGGATCAACTATCTTAGCAGTCGTTACCCATGGTACCACTGATGTGCAACATGGTCACACAATCTACCACGATCGGACCGTCGTCATCTACCCAGGTATTCCATTTTTTAACCCTCTCGCCTTCTCTTTCATTGTTGTACTAGTAGTATACTTAGTAGTACTAGTAGGAGTAATTTTTACCTTGGAGGACGCATATAGCTAGCTAGGCCCTTGAAGACTTGAACCCACTAGCTGCCACCATTTTTGTTTTTCCATGTCTTACTATCTCATCCATGTAGCCAAGAGTGGCTATATATAATAAGCCGGTTATTTTACTTCCTCTATACCAGAATAGTACTATTTGCTGCACAGTATTACTGACCGCCATATTTGAGCACAACATTATTATGATGGAACTTGACTATGTACGTCACCATGTGTCCAGATCTGGGCTGCCGCGTGTACCAGATGAACGGCGCCGAGTTCGACCCCTGTGATGCTACGTGGGTGCCAAGAAACACTCTTGGAGAGTACTCGCTTTTCATCGGGGACAGCTACCCCATTGTGAAGTGGATGCCACCTTCCCTGCACGACACGGAAGGCCTGCCATTCATGAAGCATGGTTGTGTCTTCAGTGTGCACCGCCGGATGAACGACATGCTGGGACACGCTATCCCTGATTTATGCAGCTTCAGCTTGGATGAGTCTCCATCGTGTGGAACCGGACTAGAAAGCTGCGATAATGATTCCTGTTGCCCACTGCTATGGATCATGCCATCCATGAAGAACACCTGGGACTGGAACTTGGAGGAGGACATGTAGCCCATCTATAACGTGTAAGTGGAGTACGGTAATTGTGAACGGTAGCGCTGTGAATATATGTAGACTAGTCGTGCACAAATTTATCACATGAGTTGGATATGAACTTGTGTGGCATACTAGCATTTGTCCTTTAGAATTTATTACTAGTAAATGTGTTATGTGTACGTGCAACTTGTGTGGTTGTTGCACGGGCTCCAACATGCTCTTTGAGTAAAAAAGGTGGCACAACTTTGGATATACGTGACGTGGCGGCATCATACAGTAGCATCATTCGCTATAGTTGTAGTACACTCCTACTAGGACGACAACTCCTATAAAACCTTGCGCTTGGCTCTTTGCCTCTTCGGGAGGTTCAACAATTCATACTCGTGTGAACCTTGCACTTGCCTCTTCGCCTCTTCGGAAGGTCCAACAATGATGATACTATAGTACAATATGCTTCTGGCAATCTGATAACGATTGAACTGCTGCACGTCCACCGCGATGGCGAGGGCAAGGGCGAGGGAGAGGGAGAGGGAGAGGGCGCTGTAGTCAAAACCCTCTCCTCGTCCTGCGAACCACCGCGCGCGTGGGCGAGGGGGACGCATAGTAAGCAAGCTTCTCCTCGTTCGGCGAGTTGATGGGAGACATCAAAGCAGTAATAGTACTAGTAGTAGTCCATACTGCGTACTTTCCGATTAATATGGCTTAATTTGAAATGAGAAAAATACACTGGCGGTCAACGTATGTAACAATACGCTCTTTACGGTCACTATATATAGTTTTGCATCGATTATACGATCACTAGCTCATCGTAGAGCACCATAATGCACCCTACTGACCGGCCACATAGTCGACGGGGCACTTTGTTGACTGGTTAAATTGTCACCTGGTTTCTGGGTCCCACCTATCAGTTGGCAGAGCAAAGAAATCAGTCAAACAAAACTTTACGCAGGCGCGACACGAGTCCAACCCTTGCACCCGAACCGCCCTGGCTGTGTATGTGAGTGCATGCACGTGTCCTCCCTCAGTCTTCCAACAAAGAGTGTACATCGGCTATAAAACAAAGAGTGTAGTAGTACATGATGTGCATCTACACTTCCAGTGCATTTAGCCTTTAATCTAAATCCATATTGAGTGATTAATGCACCAACTTGTGCTGTAGGTATAGGCTACATGTCTATCCTTAATTACAGCATGCAACAGCCTTCATTTAATCTTCTTATCTCAATGGTCGCATGCACACATAAGTCTGCTACTTTCGGGCGTTAATTATACCCTGGTTAATGTGTAAATCTCTAAATGTACAGTCTTTCACGGATGTAGGGAGTAGGTTGAGCACTTGAGCGTGAGCGTGTGTGTTGCGTCGTGTGCTGTGTGTCGCATGGGTGCGTGAGTGTTGCGTGCATCCATGTGGAGTACGTGTGAGTGTTGCATGTTGCATGCATGCATGCATGCATGCATGGGGCTTACTCCCTCCCATTGACATGTTCATATTTCAAGCTTCCTCTGTTCCCTCCATATGGTGATACTCCCTCTGTTCCCAAATAGTACGGAGTAAAAGCCTCCCTCTGTTCCCAAATACAGAGTATTTGTCTTTCTACAGATTTCAACAAGTGACTAGGTACGGAGCAAAACGAGTGAAGTGAGCGTAGAGGCATAGGGATACTGTAGAAAGGAAGTCCTCGTGATCCATCATTCCCCATCTCAGTCAGAGAGAACTATTCAACTAGTCATCACAGTGAAGTGACAATACACGCTGCAGCTGATGGGACACGTAATTAATAAGCTGAACCAGCGTGTTGGTGTTACTAAATCAGCCTTACCCAGTACTGTCATCATGTTTGCCAGTAGAGCATGCTTCTGCAAATATGCCTACGCACCTCTGTTCTCCATTAACTAACATATGGGCCCTCTTGTGGTAGACCCACATGTCATCGGTGTAACTATTTACACTCCGAAGGACGGTGCCTATATCCTGGTAGTAGTACTAGTAGAATTGAGATTTAATGCACTTTCTTCCCCGTCTTCCACTCTTCTTCCTCCTCTCTTCTTCTTCCTCCTCTCTTCCTCTTCCTCCTCTCTTCCCCATCGTCGGCCGCACACCATTTACCCCCGCTCACTGCTCGCCCGCCCGCGCCATCTTCCTTGGTAGCTCGCGCGTACCATATCCCCCCGCTCACTGCTCGGCCACACGAGGAGAAGCTTCTTCGCTCGCCTGCCCGAATCCACTTCCCCGCTGGCTCGCAGGCACCGAAAACCCAAATGGCAGAACCGACTGACATGCAAAGCCGCGATTTGAATTCCCTCCCCGATGTTCTCTTGGAGCAGATCTGTAGTCGTATGGACCTACTTAGCACTGTCCGTCTGGCCGCATGCTCGGTGTCTTTGTGCGGTCTACTCATCTACAACCCGCCGGCTCTTTTCGAGACACCCTGTTGCTGATGCCCGATCCTCGCAGGTGGCCCAAACAATGACTTGACGATCCTACGGAGGTTGCCTTGGTGCCCCTCGACATGCTACCACTACCCGTCCACCTGTCCTTCATGCGCGACCACTATTGGGGGGCATGAAGGCCAACTGGATTGTCCTCATCCACCACACCGGTAATCCGTGGCGTCTCATGGATATCTACACCCAGCAAGAGATCACCCTTCCATCATTGGATACCGCCGACATCGAGCCTCGCGGCCCGCCGGACACTCCTGCCTACTACGCACGAGACGCGTCAATCTTTTGGCTCGACCTCTGTTTGCAGAAAGTTGTAATCTGCGAAGTGCCCACACCATCAGAATACTACATGGATTACAAGCTCATTGCCTTGTTCAACATGGGATTAGTCAATCTGGAATCCGGTCGCCATACATGGTTATGGCTCATCATCAATCCTGTTGAGGCAACATTTATGTCTGATGCTGTAGTGCACGATGGCATCGTTTACGCGGTCGACGCACAGATTGGCGGCCTATACTGGTGGAATCTATCATCGTGTAATTTTTCTATCTCATCTCATCTTTACCTTATGAATAGGATTGCCTGTTCATTTGTTACAAATTTAGAAAGCATAGCATGTCTATAACCACATCATTGCTATATGTTCCTCTCATTTCTTAGATTTTTATGACCACACATGTTATTGTTAGAGTTGATATGAGAACAATTGGCATCTAATGATTGTTAGAATACATATTATGAGCATAACATCATGATCGCTATATGTTACTCTTGTTTACAAGATTTTTATAACAATGCATGTTATTGCTTAGAGTTGATATGAGAATAGTAGTAGTAAGTGCTATGGTAGAATATGAGTAGGCGCTGCCATAGCTGTTTTCCTCTCATTGTTACATGATGTTTGAACCATGACATGTTGTTAGAATATGAAAGCCATTGGCTTATTTTCTTAACTTGGGGTATGATTATGACCACGGCATTGCAATTCTCTGTCTATGATATGCGTCACTGTTACAATAATCTTAATTCCACACATACTCTGAACATGATTGTTTATTTTTGTCCTTTTGGTCTCCAATTTGAATTGTTGCAGCAAAAGCAAATGCGCTGGCCTTCATGATTCCAGGACCTGGAATCATACCAGCCGATGGGTGCTGGTTTATCGCTCGTTCAGCTGACGGCGGTCATTTGATGCTCATTCGCACGTACCAAATTGACCAAACCATTACATCAAACCACATGCAGTACAATGCGTGGGGAGTTTGTGACATTGATGGCTATGGCTGCTTCATGTTCGAGAAAGATCCCAGCTCCATTGGGCCAGGCGTATTCAACTGGAGGCGGGTTTATAGCCTCGGCAACCACTCCTTGTTCCTCGGGCTCAATTATCCGATCATCCAACCAATCATCGATCATATCACCAGCAATGATTACTGTGCTATGCAACTTCCATTCGCGAGGGGGGCTGTGTTTTACACATCATACCATGGGTTTCATGAATCACCATATCCAGAGATTCATCGACACAGCTTGTTGCCAGATAATCTTCAGTGTGTGAAAGGCATCAAGCTTCCATGCGATGGATGGCTTTTGCAAACCCGACATACGGAGATGTGGTTCATGCCAACAGCAAATATGCACAACTTGATTTGTGTTGATATCTAGACTGAGCCATGTATTCTGCTGCTGTAGCATGACCTTCTTTTGTTGGATATTATGTACTGTTGTTAGTTTGAAGCACTCCTCTGGTTTGAAGGATAGATACCTTCCTGGGATCAAGTGCATCCTAACTCACCTGCGTAGGATGTACTGATAATGATGATGGAGATGCTGTGCAGAAGCCATATATATACATATATATCAGGTAGGCTTCAAGTGCGTACTTGTTAGTTAAACCTATGTATAGATTGTGACACTAAATACGACTAGTAAGTAGTACAGTAGCAGTACTAGTATACGTCGGTCAAATTATTCATCATGTCCACACATTGAATTTACGTGACAACATGTTGCGCGTGAGGTGACACAAGAATCCCGGCGGCGTGTTCGGGTATTATGGACTTCAGATTTGGAGTACCACTTATCTTTCAAAATCTTTCATCGTTCACTTAAAACAGTCGATTGATCATACATTGAGTACCATATAACTAGAATTACCGATGCAAGTCGAAGAAGGATTGGCCGGTGCTGCCAGCTGGCGTCAAGTTCGATCCCACGGATCAGGAGCTGATCGAGCATCTTTAGGCCAAAGTGAGTGTTGATAGTGCGAGATTTCAGTCTCTCATCGATTTGTTCATACCAACCATCGACAGCGGGCACGGCATATGCTACACCCAACCTGAGAAACTTCCAGGTAAGACACCGATTGGCCGTCTACTTGCACAAACATATTCCTTTGTTTATAGCTATATTTTTCTTTTTAGACGCAGACCTGGTGAAGAAATTACAATTTGACAGTTAATAAAAAGTGAAACAAGTGACTGCAACATGCCAAAGATGTTATGAAAATGCCAACTAGGTACACTAAAACTTGTATTCCACAATACTGCAGGTATCACACTGAGTGGCCTAAGGAAGCATTTCTTCTAGCGCAATTCCAGGGCGTTCAAAAGGGGCATGTTGACGCGTCGCAAGATACAGTCGGAGTGCGGCATGCACGCGAAGTGGCACAAGACCGGCAATACCTTGCCGGTGATTGTCAACGGCTGGCAGACGGGCAGCAAAAAAGGTTCTGGTGCAGCACACCAACAAGAACTTTGACTAGCAGAGGCCCAACTGGGTGATGCACCAGTACCACCTCGGGGACCTGGAGCAAGAGAAGCAGCGGGATATGGTCCTCTGCAAGATTTTCTACCAGACGAACACTAGGGCCAGGAGTAAAAAGATTATAAGTTAGTTTGGTATTGGTAGTTGTACTACCTTGTCGTCCGCAAGTTGATATTGTTGTTAACGATCTTTTGGTATGAACTTGCATTTGCTTCCAACTATCATAAAGTTGAATCATTTGTTTCGAAACGAATTCTCAGGCACCTGATTTTTATTTGATGGGTAGCATAAGCACCCGCCGTTCGAATTCCCAGTTCTGTAGTTTTTTCGAAACAAGTGCATGCACTTATTATCACGATAAAAAAACAATATCCATGCTTTATCCCAGTTATCAATCTGTGCTTGCAGAATTCTCTAGTTTATTGAGCACGTATATTGTTTTTTCAGGTCGAGCAAGTTTCAACTAGGCTGTAGACTGCCCAGGGTTGGTTTTATTTTTAACAGGCCTAACCCATGACAACAACGGGGCACAAAGATCCAGCAAGTATCTACCGGCCTCTGGCCCGCTAGCTGTGGGGACCCCGACTCATAAATCGTGATCACCGAATGCACGTGTACAGTGATCCCAGAGATCAATGCTCACTGAACACACAGAAGCTGAATAACAAGAGTCTTACATCCATACCGTATTACACAAGTAGGACCATTATGGTCAAGTCTTGAGTATATCATCGCAGCGGAAATCTTCGTCGATATCTTGGACCCATGCCATCTGCCTTAACCCTACAGGCATTCTGACTGGGAAGCGTCCTAGCTCGCATGTTCGTCACCGAAGTGTTCTTCATCACATCCTGTTCTTTCATGCCTGGCCAATAAAATAACCAGTGGCAAGCCAATGAGTACTTTGAATGTACTCGCAAGCAACCCATGTTTTGGTTCAAGGTACAATAATGCATGATATAGGTAAATTTTTGCAGAAAGCTAGTTTTGAGTGCAATGACATGTTCAACAACTTTGTAAGACGTGCATCAAGAGAATTCAAGTAACCATGAGGACAGGTTACAGATATCAACATAAATAGAGTGGGCACCAACCCAACTCAATCATGTCAAGTCCTTTGACCTGACCCAAGTCACTTTACCAACACACACACTTGGTTTGTAAACAAGTGGACGTAGCCCAAGAGCGGTTACCCAACTATCCTTGACCGTGGACACGGCTATTCGAATAGTTTTACACTCTGCAGAGGTTGCACACTGTACCCACAAGATCTGGGGAACTTTTGTGTCATCCACGACCCGCGATACCTCAAGTACCCGGGGTAAGCACCCGATCACTACCTTTCCCTAGACGACACTAACATGGAGTCCACTCAATTGGCAGTAACCCCCGTGCCCAACATTTCACATAACACTTTCATGGAGCCTTGCTCCCATAATTATCACATACCACTGGCACGGGGTACCAACGGTGTGTCCGGTGCCCTGTGAAAACAGTCATGGCCGCCCTACCTGGCACGACCCTGTCCCGAGAGAGAGCACCAACTCTCCCCCGTCACTAGTAATGCGGGCTCCAAGCTAGTATCGGCCTAGGTAATCAATAATGCCCTTTCCCATATAAGGGTAGAGTGGTTGCGCATGTAAGGTTGGAATAACGGTCGCAACTTAAACCAATCCGTTTTTGAAAACAACACACACACTTGCCTCGGTACACCACTTCGTCATCAAGTGGTTACCCATCTCATCATCTCCCTCGGGCATAAGTGGCACCCGACGGGGTTTTCGTAAAAGTTCTTTGAAAATACTTTGTCTCCATCATCATGCATATTCCCGTCCCTTTTTGCGTAGCACTACTTTAGCATCCCATCTACTCCCACCGACATAACCCTCATAAGAAGGTAGGTTCACGCACAATGCAAGTATCAACGAGGAACTAACAGAGGCAACCAACCCACGTGGTTTACAATCTCATCATGATTCTGATGCAACAATAATAAAGAGCTATATGACATGCATAAAAAGGGTTTCATAGACATGGTCAAAGGGCTGCTTGCCTGTTTTAACAAAGTCTTCGAGGTCTTCAAATATCTCTGGTCCAACTCCGAGCATTTCGTCTACTTCGTCAACTATCATCGAAAGCAACCATAATAAGCAACACAACAAGGTAGGAAATAAAAGTGCTCTAAAAATATGAGTTGGACTTTTCTAGGATACCTCTGGTCATATGAGGGATGACCAAAGTGGTTTCGTTAGGATTTGATCAATGGACATCTCTGAACATTTTGATATGATGGAACCAAGGGATTTATGGATTTGCAAGAAGTGTCCAGAAATATATATTTGGAAAAATGAGCAAAGGCACCCATTTAACAAATCATGATTTTAGAAGCATCTAGGAGTTGGTTTCACTGGATTTGGAGTTCAAATGAATTCCCTATGAATTTGCAAAGTTGACAAATATGAAGAAATGGCTCATTATATTGTGGGGTACAGAAAGTATTATGAAAAATGTTCATAAACTAATTTATGAACTTAGAAGCATCTAGGAATTTGAATCATGGCATTTGGATCAATTTTGAGCTCTCTGTGATTTTCTAAAGTTCATCACACAAATGGAAAAATGGGGTTTTGATAAATATTTGTGAAGGAAATGCTTCTGTAAAAATATGGCAATAGCACCATGAGGTAGGGAATGATTTTAGAAACTACTAGAAATTTGAATCATCAAATTTGGAGCTAATTTGATTTGTTTATGGATTTTACAAACTTTACAGAAAAGAAAAAGGAAAAGATTTTTACCCAAATGGGCTGGATCTGGGCGGCGGCGGCGCGCACTGGGCGAGGCATAGCGGCGCAGTGCACTGGGCCGGCCCAGCGGCTCAGCTGCGTGGGGGCTGTTGACGCAGGAGGGGTACTTGGGGCGAATACGCCTTCCCCGAGCGAAGGAGACAGCAGCAGAGCCCGTCTCCACTTAACCGGAATGGGGCCCACCCGTCAGCGGCTCATCCTCGTTGGCCGGCCGACACGCGGGGCCCGCTGGCAGGCTCGTCCTCAACCTCCCCCGCGGGCGCGACGGGAGACAGAGGAGGCGTTCGACGCCGGCCGCTGGCGCTACAGGGCGTCTCTGGCGATGCTCCGCCCACCGGCGTGCTCAGGAGGATCAGCCGCATCCATCGGTGTACGGCTCGCTTGCCGAGGAGAGCCGTGGCGGCGATGGCCTGGGCGACCGCGGAGGAGGCCATCGGCCATCTTCGGCTTCGAGCATGCGATGCTCCTGGGGACGAACGGCGGCAAGGGGAGGGCTTGCGGTGGTGACAAGAGGGTGCGGAGCTATCCAGGAGGAAGAGAGAGGGGCCGAGGCCTACGGATTTGAGCAGCGGCCGGCGGCTCGGCTCCGGCCTAGGAGGGGGATGGAGAGCGCGAGGAGGGGAGTGGCTTGGTTCAGGGGTTCACAGGAGGGAGAGAGAGGCAAAGGAGTAGAGAGGAGGTTCGGGGGTGGCCTTAAATAGAAGGGGGCGAGGTACACCGCGGGACCGTGCACCGGCGAGGCCGTAGCCGTCGCTAGAGGCCACGGGAGGGTTTGGCTTCAAGTCGGGGGTCTTCCTGGGCGTGGTCTACGGCCAGGGGAAGGGAGAGAAGGAGCGGGGGAGTGTCAGGGCAGCGCGCTTGTGAGCATGCCCATTGGAGCTCTCGGGCGGCCGGCGCGCATGTGAAAGGAGGCAGCAGGAGGGAGAAGGAGGAGGGGCCCAGGGGCGTGGCGTGTTGCGGACGTCGAGGCACCTCGACTGGCGCGAGGGGGAGGCTCGAGGTGGTCGGGGGACGCAGCGTCAACGGTCGAACGCCCTGCCAGGCACTCCAGAGCATGCAAATGGCCGGCACCCGCGGCTTTTTGCGCGCACTCTCACGTCCACTTGTGTCTGGTGGTTGCAGGGGGGAGTAAACAAATGTGGATATGGCATTGGATGCCCTGGGGATCCACTGGAGTGAGGAGGGAGGTTGAGAGAGAGAGAGAAATGGTGCTGACCAGAGAGGGAAAAAGAGATTTTTACCCCCATCATCATGGCTCCTCGGGCAGGGAAAGATGCAGGGGTTAGAGGAGGACCAGATGGAGCTGTGGGAGAGAGATTAGCTCATGGAGATTAGTGGAAATGTCCAGAACATGCATTTTGAATTTCTGCCAGAAGGTGTTTGATGGTGGTTTGGGCAAGCAAATGGATTCCAAATGATATGAAGATTAACATGATCAAGTGTCATATAGAAATGGGTTTGATCACCAAGTTGGAGCTCATTTGGAGGAAGTTGACAACGCAACTTTGGTAAACCATAGAAATTAGCAGAAATGGCTTTTCCAAGATTTAGTCATGCAAATCTTTTCTCCTTGATGCACCACTTGGTGTAGTGTCATCATTAGAGGCTCTGAACATGTCCACAAAAGTTGAAATCAAAAGGAGAAAGTTGCCAATGTAGAGTTGTTCAAATTTGGTTCTGGACAGGAAGGGTTTTGGGTCACTTTGATCAATATAACTTGTTCTCCAACTTGTGCCATTTGGTCTTGATTAATTATTAGACCATTTGAGCATGTTCACAAGGTTTGAGAACATTTGGACATGTTTGGCAATGTAAAGTTGCTCAAACTTCAAAATGGACAGAAATGGTTTTGAGGGGATTTCATGGAGTTATACTATTCTCCATCACATGATACTTGTCAAGATCATCAAACAAGTCATATGTGACATTCTAGAATTTTCTTGGAATTTTTGGAGAATATCTCCTTTGTAAATATTTCAAAAGCTTGAAATATTCAGAAAGGGTTTTTGAGGGATTTGACCAATATTTTGAACATGACCATGTGTTGAAACTCTTAGATATGGACACTATATGTCCACTGAGTTTCCCTGATTTTTGTAAAATATTTTTAAAGCAATAAAATAATTTTTCCCTATTAAAGACCATTTCTGGCCTTAAGAAAAAGCTTTTAAATAAAATAGGAAAATAACTTTTAAAATTATATTTTTGTGGTTTCTGGGTATCCTATATCTAATAGGAGTCAAATATATTTTTGGAAAGATTTTCATACCCCAAATCAAGTACTTGCAGTGCAAACCTCAATTTAGGGGTTTTTGAAAAACTAATTTTAGAAAATACTTTTTGGCCAAATTATTTTTGTAAGAAATTATTTTTATGTCCTATACACATGGCATGATCATTGGGAAAGGTTGTTGGATCAAGGGGAAGGAATATAAGGGTTGGAGATTTTATTTGATTTTTTAGAGCACTTGCAAACAGCAGTCAAACATTCAATCAAAGCAAAGACAAAACACTCAAAAGTTTTTGTCAAACCACATTTTAGCCTGATTTATTGACTTAAGTGTTGTGGCATGAAAATCAGGGTGTGACAGACCTACCCCCCTTACAAGAATCTCGTCCCCGAGATTCCCAAACTAGGCGCAGAAAGGGATACAGAAACTTGGATCTGGGGTAGTCTTCAAGTCCTCATGTTGCTTCTGCTTCCGTGTAGTGCTCCATTGAGCTTGAAGTACTTGATGGTGTGGCTTCGTGTATGACACTCTTCTTGATCCAGGTTGCTAATGGGTAGCTCGCGGTATGTAACGCCCCGGATTCGATGCGCCAGGTGTCTGCCAGTTATTCGTCGTTGTTGCCATGTCATTTGCTTACGTGTTGCATTTTGCCATGTCATCATATGCATTTCATATCATGTCATCATGTGCATTTCATTTTGCAAATGTGTTCGTCTCATGCATCCGAGCATTTTTCCCGTTGTCCGTTTTGCAATCCGGCACTCCTATGCTCCCCGGCGCCCCCCTTTACCTCTTTTTGTGAGCGGGTATTAAACTTTCTCGGAATGGCCTGAGGTTTGCCAAGCGGCCTTGGTATATCACCGGTAGACCGCCTGTCAAGTTTCGTGCCATTTGGAGGTCGTTTGATACTCCAACGGTTAACCGGGAAACCGTAGAATCCCTCTTTGGTTGCAGCCTGACACCCCTTCAAAGTGGCCCAAAACCCACCTAACTCCCCTCCATGCTCTCGGTCGTTCGATCACGATCGTGTGGGCGAAAACTACATCTCATTTGGACTCTCCTAGCTCCCTCTACCTATAAAACTAGCCCCTCCCCCGAAATTCGCGGTCAAATACTACCCTAACCCTAGCTTCTTCCTCCTCCAGCCGCCGGACGCGTCCGCACCGCGCCGGACACGTCCGCCCACCGCCGCCCGGCCAACCACCACCTGCCACGTGGCCTCCCGCCGCCGCCCCGCGCCGCCGGCCCGCGGAGCCCATCCGGGGCCCGCGCGGGCCCGATCCGCGCCGCCGCCGCCCGAGCGCTCCTCCGCCTGCCCCGCCGCCGTTCGCCGTCTGGCCGTGCCGCCGCCCGGCCGCGTCGCCGCCGCCGGCTGCCGCCTCCGTCTGCCGCCCGCGCCGGCCGCGGCCTCCTCCCTGCTGCCGCCTCCGCCGCCCCGGTGCGCCTCAGCCGCCGCGCCCGTGCGCTGCCTCGCCCGAGCCGAAGCTCCTCGTCGCCGGCCACCGCATCGCCGCGCCGCGCCTGGCCTCCGGCCGCACCGCCCGGCCTCTCCCTTGCCTCCTTCGACCGAATTCGGCGAGGTGCGTCTAATATGTCAAATTGTTCGTCGCAACGAGTACAAGCATGCAAACTAGGCTTCATGCATGTAATATGTCAAATTGTTCGTCGCAACGAGTACTTCATTTCATTCCATTGCATAATTTTCATTTGAGCTCATCTTGATGCCCGAAATGCTGTTGGAAGAGTGCATGTTGATGTTAATCTGCTGAAACTGTTATAACATGCTCATTTGTCATTTTTGCCATGATTGATGTGTGCATCCTATGAGGTTGATGTCTACATGTGTTTTGATCTATGCCATGCCATCTTTCCAGGGGTGTATGCCATGTATTTTTGTGATCAATGTGGTGAATAGCACAAGCATGCAAACTAGGCTTCGTGATATTGCTGATTTTAGTCCCTGTTCTGCTGTTATTTTGATGCCATGTAAACTTGATGCTATAGAGAGATCCATGCATATTTTGAGATACTTCAGTAAGGGTGTTTTGAACATATGGTTGTTGTCTATCCATCCCTGCCCTTGGTTGCAATCATGGAGTAGCCTAGCATGTCATTTGAGTGTTCTACTTTTGCTTCAAAATGTTTCCTAGCAGATTGTTTACGTGTTATTCAATTTGGCCAAGGTTGCTATAGTTGATCCTTGCATGCTATGGACTTGTTCTTGACTTGGTTTGTTTCACAAACATGTATTCTTGATGATTCTATGCTTATCTTGTCATGCAATGACTTGTGATGAGTGAATCGAGCTTGTTAAGTAGTGTACTTGCTGTTGCTGTTTTGCTAGGCTGAATCTGTTATTTCGTGATGCTATATAAACATGTTGCTACTAATCATTCTATGCATAATCTGGAGATGTTCTATAAACATGTTTTGATCTACATGTCATCCTCTATCCGTCCATGCCCCTGGTTGCATTTATAGGTTGCTTTAGAGTATTGTAATCTTGCTCCAAAGTTGCTTGATAATGTTGCTGTCAGCCTATTTACATTAAGTTCAGTTGTTTCCATGTGTTTTCCTAGTGATCCATGAACCCTATGATATTGCTATTGCCATGCTTAGCTTCATAAACATGTCTTCTTACTGTTGGTTGCCTTTCCATGCCATGTATTGCTCCGTGGTGAGTGGTTCAAGCTCACCAACATGCCTACTTATTGTTGTTCCTGCCATGTATGAATCTGTAATATAACTTGCCATGTTTACATGGGTGCCATCATATCTTCGGTTCCTTTTTGGCTCATGGTCAGTAAGGGACTTTTGATCTATGCATTTAGTAGATTCATGCCATGCCTTTGTTTGCCATGATAAGTTCCTGTAACATGTTGTTTGATAGCTCTAAACATTGCATCTGATGTTATTTTCTGCAAAGTCTGAAACTGTTATTATTTGCAATCTTACCATGTGTTTTGGAGCATGTTCTATTGATTTCTGGAGATAGCTCAGTGTTCATGTTTTGTTATGCTTTACCTGTACTTCATGCTTATGCCTTTGGTTATTATGTTGGGATGCTGTAGCTTGTTGTTTTGATGCTTGCAAGATGCCTAGTTGCTGTTATGGACAGATTGTTGTTATGCCTTGTATAGAGTGTGTGTTGAACCGTTGCTCCGTTTTGAGTGTGCTCTATATGAAACTTGCTTGATTTTGCATGTAGCTTCTTATTATCATGTTGCATCCATGTTTTGAGGTGTTTGCTTGATGTTTGTATGCATTTTGCATCAATGCCATGTTTAACTTGATTTGCTCATATCTTCTAGGCCGTAGCTCCGAATCTAATGAACTTTATATGTAACTTGACTAGAATTTCGTGTAGATCATCTTGGTGCTCTTTAACTTGCTGTTTAACAACTTGAACATAAGGTTTATTCAGTTCTGGACCAATTTCGAAATTTGCATATGAGGTCTTACCGGAATTGTTATATGTTGTTTCTGGCGTCATTTAAACTTGCCTTGATGTGTTGTTCTTGTTTGCTTCATCTCTTGCCATGAGTAGCCTCATCTAGCTTTCTCATGCATCATGCTTGTTGTGCATCATGTCTTGTCATGTGTGGTGTGTTTACCATGTTGTGTGCTTCTTCTCGATAGTTTCCGTTTTGTTGCGATCGTGAGGATGCGTTCGTCTACGCGTGGTTCGTCTTCGTGGCTTCATCTTCTTCATGGACTCGTTCTTCTTTGTTGCGGGATTTCAGGCAAGATAACCGCTACCCTGGATCTCACTACTATCATTGCTATGCTAGTTGCTTCGTTCTATCGCTATGCTGCGTTACCTATCATTTGCTCTTCAAGCCTCCCAAATTGCCATGAACCTCTAACCTTTGACACCATTCCTAGCAAACCGTTGTTTGGCTATGTTACCGCTTTGCTCAGCCCCTCTTATAGCGTTGCTAGTTGCAGGTGAAGTTCAAGATTTCTCCATGGTGGACAGGGTTATGTTGGGATATCACAATATCTCTTATTTAAGTAATGCATCTATATATTTGGTTAAGGGTGGAAGGCTCGGCCTTATGCCTGGTGTTTTGTTCCACTCTTGCCGCCCTAGTTTCCGTCATACCGGTGTTATGTTCCCGGATTTTGCGTTCCTAACGCGGTCGGGTGATTTATGGGACCCCCATGACAGTTCGCTTTGAATAAAACTCCTCCAGCAAGGCCCGACATTGGTTTTACCTTTTGCTTCACCACCACCTACTTTTCCCTTGGGAGTCTCTCTCTCGAGGGTCATCTTTATTCAGCCCTCCCGGGCCAATGCTTGTCTAAGTGTTGGTCCAAACTAGAGCCACTTGCAGCGCCACCTCGGGGAAACTTGAGGGCTGGTTCTAGTTGTACATACTGCTCATCCGGTCGTGGCCTGAGACGAGATACGCGCGGCTACTATCAGGATGTCGGCACGCCGGGAGGTCTTGCTGGTCTTGTTTTACCATTGTCGGAATGTCTTGTAAACCGGGATTCCGAGACTGATCGGGTCTTCCTGGGAGAAGGTTTATTCCTTCATTGATCGCGAGAGCTTTTCATGGGCTAAGTTGGGACACCCCTGCAGGGTATAAACTTTCGAGAGCCGTGCCCGCGGTTATGTGGTAGATGGGAATTTGTTAATATCCGGTTGTAGATAACTTGACACCAGATCCGAATTAAAACGCATCAACCGCGTGTGTAGCCGTGATGGTCTCTTCTCGGCGGAGTCCGGGAAGTGAACACGTTTTCTGGGTTTTGTTTGACGTAAGTAGGAGTTTCAGGATCACCTCTTGATCATTGCTAGCTTCACGACCGTTCCGCTTGCTCTCTTCTCGCTCTTCTTTGCGTATGTTAGCCACCATATATGCTTAGTCGGTGCTGCAACCTCACCACTTTACCCCTTCCTTTCCCATTAAGCTTTGCTAGTCTTGATACCCATGGTAATGGGATTGCTGAGTCCTCGTGGCTCACAGATTACTACAACAACAGTTGAAGGTACAGGTTATGCGATGATCTTGACGCGAGAGCAATGTTGCTTGTTTTTTGGAGTTTCTTCTTCTGCTTCTTCGATCAGGGGATAGGTTCCAGGTCGGCAGCCTGGGCTAGCAGGGTGGATATTGTTTGACTTTCTGTTTATGATTCATCCGTAGTCGGATGTTGTTCTTGTATGTGGTATTGTTGTATTCATGTGGCATTGTATGCCTTTTGTATGTATCCCCACTATTATGTAATGTTGATGTAATGATATCCACCTTGCAAAAGCGTCTTCAAGATGCGCTTCTATCCTTGGTGGGACCTTCGAGTTCCTTTAGGATAGGGTCGCATCTTGGGCGTGACAAGTTGGTATCAGAGCCTCGACCGACCTTAGGAGCCCCCTTGATTGATCGTATAGTTTGGCCGTTGTTGAGTCTAGAAGAAAACTGATTTTGGAGTCTAGTTATATCGGAGAGTAGGAATTCTTTTTACTCCTCAGCCCCTTCGTCGCTCTGGTGAGGAATCTTGACGTAGGTGTTTTGAATTACTCCTCTTCCCCTTAAAATTTTTCTTTAGGATCACGTGGTTGGTTTTCCGATCGTTGGTTCTCAGTTCTTTTCATCCGGTGCACCTCTCTTCGAGTGGTTTCGATCCTCGTCATCTTCTGCAGGATTAATCCTCAGCTCTTTTCGATCGATGTTGTTTCCCTGTCCGAAGTTGCCCTTGTTTTTCCCACCCACCCTCCCTTCTTCTTCTCGGAACCGGAGCCTGTAATTGAGTATCCATCCTACTCGTGTGAAGTCTTTGCTTTCTTTCCTCAATGATTTCAACCGGTGTTTTATCTTCAAGATATTCGTCGATTTCCCCTTCTGAGTTTCTTTTGTTTTCCCGCCCTCCCCCTTTTTTCTTCCCGGAGTCTGACTCTCTCTCGACCATCTATCTCATTCGTGTGGAGCCTCTTCAGTCTTTCATCGATTATTTCAACCGGTGAATTCTCGTCTCTGTGGACATTCTTCATCTCTTTTCTTCTCCGGTGGTCTCGATTCAAGTTTTTCGGGTTGTTCATATTCTTTTTCCTCGGCTCAAGTGTTTTCCCTGCTCGTTTGCCTCTCGCCAGTTTATCCTTCCGGAGTGCTCAAGACATCTCAGGAGATTTGTCTGTATTCGAATTAATTCGAGGTTGTCACCTCATTCAAATATTTCAATTGTTCCGGTGCATCATCTATCTGTTCAACATCCTTTTCAACGGTGTTTTCTTTTAGTGGGCCCTAACCCACAGGTCTTTTCCCAGGATCTTACCTGACTCTTCTAATTCCCCCGGAGTTATTCTCAATTCTTTTCAAGTGTGACGTAAGAATGGATTCCATCAGTCACATGCCTTTTCAAGATCGATTTTAATTATTTTCATCTTTGGTTCAACCCTCCCTCTTTTTCATTCTCCCGGAGTAGTTTCGTAGTCTATCTGATTCCGTGAGTTTTTTTTCGATTCTCGTCATTCTCGTCGTTCCTCTCTTCTTCTCGAGTGCTCTCGATTCTTTGCTTCTTCTCTTGATTTCTTGTTTCACCTCATCCCTTTTCTCTTCCGTCTCGGTCCTAAGATCTCGGGACGAGATCTCTTGTTAGTGGAGGAGTGTTGTAACGCCCCAGATTCGATGCGCCAGGTGTCTGCCAGTTATTCGTCATTGTTGCCATGTCATTTTCTTGCGTGTTGCATTTTGCCATGTCATCATATGCATTTCATATCATGTCATCATGTGCATTTCATTTTGCATACGTGTTTGTCTCATGCATCCGAGCATTTTTTCCGTCGTCCGTTTTGCAATCCGGCACTCCTATGCTCCCCGGCGCCCCACTTTACCTCTTTTTGTGAGCGGGTATTAAACTTTCTCGGAATGGCCTGAGGTTTGCCAATCGGCCTTGGTATATCACCGGTAGACCGCCTATCAAGTTTCGTGCCATTTGGAGGTCGTTTGATACTCCAACGGTTAACCGGGAAACCGTAGAAGCCCTCTTTGGTTGCAGCCCAACACCCCTTCAAAGTGGCCCAAAACCCACCTAACTCCCCTCCATGCTCTCGGTCGTTCGATCACGATCGTGTGGGCGAAAACCGCTCCTCATTTGGACTCTCCTAACTCCCTCTATCTATAAAACTAGCCCCTCCCCCGAAATTCACGGTCAAATCCTACCCTAACCCTAGCTTCTTCCTCCTCCAGCCGTCGGACGCGTCCGCACCGCGCCGGACACGTCCACCCGCCGCCGCCCGGCCAACCACCGCCTGCCACGTGGCCTCCCGCCGCCGCCCCGCGTCGCCGGCCCGCGGAGCCCATCCGGGGCCCGCGTGGGCCCGATCCGCGCCGCCGCCGCCCGAGCGCTCCTCCGCCAGCCCCGCCGCCGTTCGCCGTCTGGCCGCGCCGCCGCCTGGCCGCGTCGCCGCCGCCGGCTGCCGCCTCCGTCCGCCGCCCGCGCCGGCCGCGGCCTCCTCCTCCCTGCCGCCGCCTACGCCGCCCCGGTGCGCCTCAGCCGCCGCGCCCGTGCACTGCCTTGCCCGAGCCGAAGCTACTCGTCGCCGGCCACCGCATCGCCGCGCCGCGCCCGGCCTCCGGCCGCGCCGCCGGCCTCTTCCTCGCCTCCTCCGACCGGATCCGGCGAGGTGCGCCTCGGATCCGGCCTCCCTCAGCTCTGGCCGTCTTCTTCGTCAACTCCGGCGGAACTCCGGCGATCTTCGTAATCCGTGCAGCCCGAGGTTGACCCCGAATTCGTCTAAGTCCCGAAGATATTTTTGCATAATCATGCCATGTTCATCATGCTGTATCTCTGCATCCATTGCTCCATTTCGTGCGTGTAATATGTCAAATTGTTCGCCTCAACGAGTACTTCATTTCATTCCATTGCATCATTTTCATTTGAGCTCATCTGGATGCCCGAAATGCTGTTGGAAGAGTGCATGTTGATGTTAATCTGTTGAAACTGTTATAACATGCTCATTTGTCATTTTTGCCATGATTGATGTGTGCATCCTGTGAGGTTGATGTCTACATGTGTTTTGATCTATGCCATGCCATCTTTCCAGGGGTGTATGCCATGTATTTTTGTGATCAATGTGGTGAATAGCACAAGCATGCGAACTAGGCTTCGTGATATTGCTGATTTTAGTCCCTGTTCTGCTATTATTTTGATGCCATGTAAACTTGATGCTACAGAGAGATCCATGCATATTTTGAGATACTTCAGTAAGGGTGTTTTGAACATATGTTTGTTGTCTATCCATCCCTGCCCTTGGTTGCAATCATGGAGTAGCGTAGCATGTCATTTGAGTGCTCTACTTTTGCTTCAAAATGTTTCCTGGCAGATTGTTTACGTGTTATTCAATTTGGCCAAGGTTGCTATAGTTGATCCTTGCATGCTATGGACTTGTTCTTGACTTGGTTTGTTTCACAAACATTTCTTCTTGATGATGCTATACTTATCTTGTCATGCAATGACTTGTGATGAGTGAATCGAGCTTGTGAAGTAGTGTACTTGCTGTTGCTGTTTAGCTAGGCTGAATCTGTTATTTCGTGATGCTATATAAACATGTTGCTACTAATCATTCTATGCATAATCTGGAGATGTTCTATAAACATGTTTTGATCTACATGTCATCCTCTATCCATCCATGCCCCTGGTTGCATTTATAGGTTGCTGTAGCTTGTTGTAATCTTGCTCCAGAGTTGCTTGATAATGTTGCTGTCAGCCTGTTTACATTAAGTTCAGTTGTTTCCATGTGTTTTCCTTGTGATCCATGAACCCTATGACCTTGATATTGCCATGATTAGCTTAATAAACATGTATTCTTACTGTTGGTTGCCTTTCCATGCCATGTATTGCTCCGTGGTGAGTGGTTCAAGCTCACCAACATGCCTACTTATTGTTGTTCCTGCCATGTATGAATCTGTAATATAACTTGCCATGTTTACATGGGTGCCATCATATCTTCGGTTCCTTTTTGGCTCATGGTCAGTAAGGGACTTTTGATCTATGCATTTACTAGATTTATGCCATGCCTTTGTTTGCCATGATAAGTTCCTGTAACATGTTGTTTGATAGCTCTAAACATTGCATCTGATGTTATTTTCTGCAAAGTCTGAAACTGTTATTATTTGCAATCTTACCATGTGTTTTGGAGCATGTTCTATTGATTTCTGGAGATAGCTCAGTGTTCATGTTTTGTTATGCTTTACGTGTACTTCATTCTTATGCCTTTGGTTATTATGTTGGGATGCTGTAGCTTGTTGTTTTGATGCTTGCAAGATGCCTAGTTGCTTTTATGGACAGATTGTTGTTATGCCTTGTATAGAGTGTGTGTTCAACCGTTGCTCCGTTTTGAGTGTGCTCTATATGAAACTTGCTTGATTTTGCATGTAGCTTCTTATTATCATGTTGCATCCATGTTTTGAGGTGTTTGCTTGATGTTTGTATGCATTTTGCATCAATGCCATGTTTAGGCCGTAGCTCCGAATCTAATGAACTTTATATGTAACTTGACTAGAATTTCGTGTAGATCATTTTGGTGCTCTTTAACTTGCTGTTTAACAACTTGAACATAAGGTTTATTCAGTTCTGGACCAATTTCGAAATTTGCATATGAGGACTTACCGGAATTGTTATATGTTGTTTCCGGCCTCATTTAAACTTGCCTTGATGTGTTGTTCTTGTTTGCTTCATCTCTTGCCATGAGTAGCCTCATCTAGCTTTCTCATGCATCATGCTTGTTGTGCATCATGTCTTGTCATGTGTGGTGTGTTTACCATGTTGTGTGCTTCTTCTCGATAGTTTCCGTTTCGTTGCGATCGTGAGGATGTGTTCGTCTACGTGTGGTTCGTCTTCGTGGCTTCATCTTCTTCATGGACTCGTTCTTCTTCGTTGCGGGATTTCAGGCAAGATGACCGCTACCCTGGATCTCACTACTATCATTGCTATGCGAGTTGCTTCGTTCTATCGCTATGCTGCGTTACCTATCATTTGCTCTTCAAGCCTCCCAAATTGCCATGAACCTCTAACCTTTGACACCATTCCTAGCAAACCGTTGTTTGGCTATGTTACCGCTTTGCTCAGCCCCTCTTATAGCGTTGCTAGTTGCAGGTGAAGTTGAAGATTTCTCCATGGTGGACAGGGTTATGTTGGGATATCACAATATCTCTTATTTAATTAATGCATCTATATATTTGGTTAAGGGTGGAAGGCTTGGCCTTATGCCTGGTGTTTTGTTCCACTCTTGCCGCCCTAGTTTCCGTCATACCGGTGTTATGTTCCCGGATTTTGCGTTCCTAACGCGGTCGGGTGATTTATGGGACCCCCCTGACAGTTCGCTTTGAATAAAACTCCTCCAGCAAGGCCCAACATTGGTTTTACCTTTTGCTTCACCACCACCTACTTTTCCCTTGGGAGTCGCTCTCTCGAGGGTCATCTTTATTCAGCCCCCCCGGGGCAATGCTTGTCTAAGTGTTGGTCCAAACTAGAGCCACTTGCAGCGCCACCTCGGGGAAACTTGAGGGCTGGTTCTAGTTGTACATACTGCTCATCCGGTCGTGGCCTGAGACGAGATACGCGCGGCTACTACCAGGATGTCGGCACGCCGGGAGGTCTTGCTGGTCTTGTTTTACCATTGTCGAAATGTCTTGTAAACCGGGATTCCGAGACTGATCGGGTCTTCCTGGGAGAAGGTCTATTCCTTCGTTGATCGCGAGAGCTTGTCATGGGCTAAGTTGGGACACCCCTGCAGGGTATAAACTTTCTAGAGCCGTGCCCGCGGTTATGTGGCAGATGGGAATTTGTTAATGTCTGGTTGTAGATAACTTGACACCAGATCCGAATTAAAACGCATCAACCGCGTGTGTAGCCGTGATGGTCTCTTCTCGGCAGAGTCCGGGAAGTGAACACGGTTTCTGGGTTATGTTTGACGTAAGTAGGAGTTTCAGGATCACCTCTTGATCATTGCTAGCTTCACGACCGTTCCGCTTGCTCTCTTCTCGCTCTTCTTTGCGTATGTTAGCCACCATATATGCTTAGTCGCTGCTGCAACCTCACCACTTTACCCCTTCCTTTCCCATTAAGCTTTGCTAGTCTTGATACCCATGGTAATGGGATTGCTGAGTCCTCGTGGCTCACAGATTACTACAACAACAGTTGAAGGTACAGGTTATGCGATTATCTTGATGCGAGAGCGATGTTGCTTGTTTTTTGGAGTTTCTTCTTCTGCTTCTTCGATCAGGGGATAGGTTCCAGGTCGGCAGCCTGGGCTAGCAGGGTGGATATTGTTTGAGTTTCTGTTTATGATTCATCCGTAGTCGGATGTTGTTCTTGTATGTGGTATTGTTGTATTCATGTGGCATTGTATGCCTTTTGTATGTATCCCCACTATTATGTAATGTTGATGTAATGATATCCACCTTGCAAAAGCGTCTTCAAGATGCGCTTCTATCCTTGGTGGGACCTTCGAGTTCCTTTAGGATAGGGTCGCATCTTGGGCATGACACGGTAGGTTAGATTGGGCTAGGGGTCGATGGCTCGGTGGTCAATGCCGTTGTAGAGATCGGGCAAGTTAGGAAGTTGGAAACACTTCCGGATTTGTGATGCATGGAAAGCATTGTGCACATCAGGTAACTCAGGTGGTAACTTAGCTGGTAGCCGTCTACTCTTCGTCTTGAAGTGACCTCGGAGGGGGTTGTTAAATCTTGGAGTGATCTCGAAGGGGGCCGATGAATCCTGGTGTGGGTCTCCTTGTCATGGAAATGCTTGGTTCCTTAGAGAGGAGTGGCTTGCAGATACACCTGGTCTTCGACGCGGATGTTTACTTCTTGATTATGGTGGTAGTTCTTCCTCCTTGGCATGGCGGTCTTCAAATTTTCCTGGACTAGCTGAACGGCTCCTCTTCTGTCTTCAGGTGGACAGGTAGGTCACCAAATGACGATGACAATTATCTTGTCTAAGCACTCCATGAAGGCTTTGTTCACGGGGTACATAAAGTAGGCTGGGGAATTAGTGGTGGTCAGGGTTGAGTATGGTCCAAGGTGTTCTTGATCTAGAGTCGAGACCCACGGTCATGGTCCGACCATGTTGTAGCTTGGTAGGGCTTAAGGGTTTCAAGGATCCTAGTGTGCGAGTGAATGTTTATCATCCCATCCTTGAGCACAGTTTCTGAGATGCCAATACTTCTACCTAGTCTTCACCTCATATTACCAAAAGAATCATCTCGTATAGGTCAACTCCAATCATCACTCATGTTATTCATATCCTCATGGCTCTCGAGAGGAGGTCTAACAAAATCATATATGTCTACAATCCCCAAACCCATATGTATGTCTACCCCTAAAAATCCATGGGTAGAACATATAAGCTGCTAAGCCGGAATAAAACAGGACAATCCAAGTGCTCATCCTATTCCTCCAAGGTCCATGCTAGTGCATCTCTATCTTAAGCAAACACGTCGTATGCCACTCCAAAATATTGTTTCCTTTTCTATGAATCAACTCCAACAACCTGTTAACTTCCATTAATCACTACATAATCCATTAATTCTACAAATCCAATGCCTATGCTGGTGTTCCACCTGATCTCCTAAAGTCCTTATAATCCCCAATACTTGAAAGGGCTGCCTTACTATAGTTAGTCCACCAATTCCCATTATTGTGATCTAATAATACTCCAAGGTCAAGCTCACAAAGATGCCTAAATAAACTCTGACAATTAGTCCAATCTCCTAGTTTATCGTCCACCGAGAAACATGGTATCATGATCGAGATCATCAGTCTAAATCCAATTTACTCCGAACCATGTAAAATTACTTTGCATCCAAACTCCACTAGGATAACCTATTGAATCCAAGTCTCATGCCCAACGAGGATTCCTATCTGTTTCCCCCAAGTCATTTCGTAATGTCAACTATCTTCTATCATATCCCTTGGCTAAGTCTAATCCTCATGCTTCCAAGAAGTTCAGCTTGCGGTCTTAATTGTCCCGCTAAATCCAATTTACTCACGGGTAATGAAAGCTATGCTGCCACATTAACATGATCCCAGCGAGTTCATCTACCCACATGAAAGCCTTATAATCCTCCGAAGAGTCTCAAATAATTCCTCAAGATCACTGATATAAATTCATCAAGTCATTTGTCCTCTGATCCTATATCCTTAAATTGGTCTTCCCTATGGCATCGTTAGTTTTGGTGCTATCTTAGGATGATAATGTGCTCGTCCACTATGTCCACTAGTTCCATAATGAACCCAGTGACTAGCAAGGTTACGGAGGCTTAACAGGTTCTCTTGCAATTCTGTGGGTTAAGCACATGGTTAAGGTTTCGAGCTGGGGTATCTCGTGAAGTCTCGAAGGGTCTGGGGATGGGCTTCTAATCTTGAGGGGTAAAAATAACTCCACGGGGTTGTACTTGGACGAGGAGGCCGCAACAAAAGTCTCCAGTGCTCGTTGGTTGTCGAAGTAGAATCCATGGTGTATCTTGTCTTGCTTGTCTTCAATTGAGGAGAGAGATGAGAGGGAAAAGTAGCATAGAGGAGGGATGCCTAAAGGGGTTTTATGGTGCAAGAGCAAACAAACAAGTGCCAAAAAGGGCCAAACACAAACAACAAAATAAGGCAGGTGATATAGTCGCGTACTTGTTGCCTAGGGCAAAAGGGGCGACTGATATCAAAACACAAACAAATAAAAACAAGCAACACACAATCATGGTTCTATTCGAACCATCATACAGACTCGACTGCGCATAGGGGGTACACGACTCATCCTACCCTAGGGGTTCTTGGACTCAGTAGTCGTGCCTTGTGCCTCATGCAGTCTTCTGAGTTTTCCTCAGATGTTGCTACGTCTCTTGTAGTTGTTCGATGAAACAATCCGGGTTGAGCCTGAAGATTCTTTAACGACTTCTCGCCTGTTGAAGTGATGGGGTGAAGGTGGCTCCTCGTAACTGGCATTGACTTGGTCTTCTATTGTCTTCTTAATCACGACGATCCCTTTTTGTCTTCTAAGACGTCGATGGTACCAGGTAGGTAATCCTTTATGCAATGATATTATCAAGGCGTAATAGAGGTCCACCATGTCGGTTAAGTTGATGACAACATCGACACCAAGAGCGGGGGATGAGGAGAACCGTTTTCCTACTCACTATGGTGAGGCGGACCCAATGGCTAGGTTCTCATCCATCGGTGGTTGCCGATACAACAACGGTAGTGACAGGGTTACTCTATTAGCGATGTATATCATGATCTTGCATATTCTATGCCCTGATCATCGTAGGCTAAGGTTGCATCGTCTTGGGGCAGTGTCAAGGGTGTCACCATCTCCTGGGTCTTCAGGTCCTCATTCCTCGAGGATGTATCTTCTGTTGGTATCGTCTTGTTGTGATGTCACCAATCTTGTGTTCAGGAGATGTGGGTGAACGTCTGGCACGGCATCTTCCTTCTAGATTATCCACGAGGATTACAAGGAATCCGGTGGTCAGGGGCATAAGGGTTCTAGCGACCAAAGATTTTGAAGGGGAAGAGATCAATAAGGAAAGTGTACCTTAGTTTTCGAAAAACTGAGAAGGGAAGAGAAGTACAGATAGTTTTGAAAACTAGTAGTAGTTTTGGAGATAGTTTTACCCTAAGTAATGACCATGCTAACTAAGGCTTCCTACAGTCAGGATGGCTCTAATACCAGCTCTGTGGGGACCCCGACTCATAAGTCGTGATCACCGAATGCACGTGTACAGTGATCCCAGAGATCAATGCTCACTGAACACACAGAAGCTGAATAACAAGAGTCTTACATCCATACATACCGTATTACACAAGTAGGACCATTATGGTCAAGTCTTGAGTATATCATCGCAGCGGAAATCTTCGTCGATATCTTGGACCCATGCCATCTGCCTTAACCCTACAGGCATTCTGACTGGGAAGCATCCTAGCTCGCATGTTCGTCACCGAAGTGTTCTTCATCACATCCTGTTCTTTCATGCCTGGCCAATAAAATAACCAGTGGCAAGCCAATGAGTACTTTGAATGTACTCGCAAGCAACCCATGTTTTGGTTCAAGGTACAACAATGCACGATATAGGTAAATTTTTGCAGAAAGCTAGTTTTGAGTGCAATGACATGTTCAACAACTTTGTAAGACGTGCATCAAGAGAATTCAAGTAACCATGAGGACAGGTTACAGATATCAACATAAATAGAGTGGGCACCAACCCAACTCAATCATGTCAAGTCCTTTGACTTGACCCAAGTCACTTTACCAACACACACACTTGGTTTGTAAACAAGTGGACGTAGCCCAAGAGCGGTTACGCAACTGTCCTTGACCGTGGACACGGCTATTCGAATAGTTTTACACTCTGCAGAGGTTGCACGCTGTACCCACAAGATCCGGGGAACTTCCGTGTCATCCACGACCCGCGATACCTCAAGTACCCGGGGTAAGCACCCGATCACTACCTTTCCCTAGACGACACTAACATGGAGTCCACTCGATTGGCAGTAACCCCCGTGCCCAACATTTCACATAACACTTTCATGGAGCCTTGCTCCCATAATTATCACATACCACTGGCACGGGGTACCAACGGTGTGTCCGGTGCCCTGTGAAAACAGTCATGGACGCCCTACCTGGCACGACCCCGTCCCGAGAGAGAGCACCAACTCTCCCCCGTCACTAGTAATGCGGGCTCCAAGCTAGTATCGGCCTAGGTAATCAATAATGCCCTTTCCCATATAAGGGTAGAGTGGTTGCGCATGTAAGGTTGGAATAACGGTCGCAACTTAAACCAATCTGTTTTTGAAAACAACACACACACTTGCCTCGGTACACCACTTCATCATCAAGTGGTTACCCATCTCATCATCTCCCTCGGACATATGTGGCACCCGACGGGGTTTTCGTAAAAGTTCTTTGAAAATACTTTGTCTCCATCATCATGCATATACCCGTCCCTTTTTGCATAGCACTACTTTAGCATCCTATCTACTCCCACCGGCATAACCCTCATAAGAAGATAGGGTCACGCACAATGCAAGTATCAACGAGGAAGTAACAGAGGCAACCAACCCACGTGGTTTACCATCTCATCATGATTCCGATGCAACAATAATAAAGAGCTATATGACATGCATAAAAAGGGTTTCATAGACATGGTCAAAGGGCTGCTTGCCTGTTTTAACAAAGTCTTCGAGGTCTTCAAATATCTCTGGTCCAACTCCGAGCATTTCGTCTACTTCGTCAACTATCGTCGAAAGCAACCATAATAAGCAACACAACAAGGTAGGAAATAAAAGTGCTCTAAAAATATGAGTTGGACTTTTCTAGGATACCTCTGGTCATATGAGGGATGACCAAAGTGGTTTCGTTAGGATTTGATCAATGGACATCTCTGAACATTTTGATATGATGGAACCAAGGGATTTATGGATTTGCAAGAAGTGTCCAGAAATATATATTTGGAAAAATGAGCAAAGGCACCCACTTAACAAATCATGATTTTCGAAGCATCTAGGAGTTGGTTTCACTGGATTTGGAGTTCAAATGAATTCTGTGACGCCCTCGATTCAATCATACACTAATCATACACGCAAATGTGTACGATCAAGATCAAGGACTCACTGGAAGATATCACAACACAACTCTAGACACAAATTAAAATAATACAAGCTGTATATTACAAGCCAGGGGCCTCGAGGTCTCGAATACATAAGCTTGAATACACAAGAGTCGGCGGAAGCAACAATATTTGAGTACAGACATAAGTTAGACAAGTTTGCCTTAAGAAGGCTAGCACAAAAGCAACATTGATCGAAAAGGCAAGGCCTCCTGCCTGGGAGCCTCCTAAATACTCCTGGTCGTCAACGGTCTCCACGTAGTAGTATGCATCGGCGGTGGCATCTGGCTCCTGGGCTCCGACATCTGGTTGCATCAACCGAAAAGAAGAAGAAAGGGGGAAAAGGGGGAGCAAAGCAACCGTGAGTACTCATCCAAAGTACTCGCAAGCAAGGATCTACACTACATATGCATCGGTATCAATGAAATGGCTGTATATGTGGACTGGGCTGCAGAAATGCCAGAATAGAGAGAAGGCCTAGTCCTATCGAAGACTAGCACCTTCTGGAAACCACCATCTTGCAGCAACCGGAGGGAGTAGAGTAGCATAAAGTAAAGTAGTAGAAGTGTTATCAACCTCGGCCGGAGATCCTTTCTCGACTCCCTGCGAGAAAAGCATCCCAGAGCCATACTATCCAGTTATCATCACAATCCAATTTTCATCACCATCCAGTTCTCATCACAAGTATCCAGTTCTAGTTGTATCGATCGGGATACAACTCCAAGTGTCCGTTACCGTAGGACAGGCTATCGATAGATGTTTTCTTCCCTGCAGGGGTGCACCAACTTACCCACCACGCTCGATTGACTCTGGCCGGACACACTTTCCTGGGTCATGCCCGGCCTCGGCCAAACAATACGCCGCAACCCGACCTAGGCTTAATAGAGAGGTCAAGCACGCCGGACTAAACCTATGCCCCCAGGGGTCATGGGCCATCGCCCCGGGAACTCCTGCACGTTGCGTGGGCGGCCGGTGAGCAGACCTAGCTACCTCCCTAAAAAGGCAGGAGCTTACCAGTCCAACCCGGCGCGCGCCGCTTCGTCGCTGACGTCTATTAAGCTTCGGCTGATGTACACGACGCAGAACGCCCATACTATGCCCACGTGATGGTTAGTGCTATCAGGCCAGAGGCCCCTCAGATCAAATATCCAATCGTAGTGGATTAGGAACGCGCGGTAACAAGCAGAGACACACGAAAGATGTGACCCCGTTGCCCCATCTCGAGGACTTGCGGCAAGGGCTAGGAATGCCCGGCCACGCCTCGTAATTATCTCGCGGGCACCTTCCAGGTCAACCCGACTCCACATCACTCGCAATTATGCTCGCGCGGGTACCCCTCAGGGTCGACCCGTCTTTAGTAACATGGTTCAGTGTAAAGTCATAGTAACCATAGTAACTGTGTGTCTAACACCAAGTGGAAAACCTGAGGAATCACCCTTGACGGATTCCACTCGATGTAATCATCAAGGTGAACGTAAGAGGAACCACCCTGAAAGTTCACACTTGAGGGGTTGCACGACAGATCCGTATCGGAAGTGATTAAGGAGGAAATCACCCTCGATGACCACGAACGAATAGCTACCTATAGGTTAACATCAGAAGTGTTGTAGAGGGCTCACCCTCGGCACTCGATAGTAACCCAGTAGTTTTGAGCAACTAAGGGGAAAGTGATGTGACGTGAGGTGTCGGGGCCTGGTCTTCGATCTCGTTGATCGGGTCTTCTGATAATCCAGCGGCGCAGTCAGGTCAAGTGGGGGGTCACTGATGGGTCTCTAACCAACCTATACTAAGCAGTTTAGGATAAACAGGTAGGTAACAATAGCAGGTTACAATAAACAGGATATGCAGCAGAATAGGAGCAAACAATAACAGTAGCAAAATCTAATGCAAGCATGAGAGAATGAAATGGGCGATATCAGGATGATCAAAGGGGGGGCTTGCCTGGTTGCTCTGGCAAGGAGGGGTCGTTGTCGACGTAGTCGGTCACAGGGGCGGCATCGGCCTCGGGGTCTACCGGAGAGAAGAGGGGGAAGAAAAAGTAAATATAAGCAAACAGATGCAACGCTAAGCATGACATGACGATAAGTAGAACTAGGGTCGACCTAACGTAGTACTACGCGGTGCAGACGGAGGGGATAAACATCTGAGGATGAATTCCCGTAGGTGGATTCCGGACAAAGGAAAAGAGGGGGGAAATTCCAAGTTCAGCATGCTAGGGGCATGTGACAAATGAACGGACCACGTATTCGGATTCGTTGGATTTTTCTGAGCAACTTTCATGTAGAAAACATTTTCATCCGAGATATAGATTATTTTACATTGTTTTTCAAAGTTTTAACTAATTTTTGAAACTAATACTAATTCGAGTTGACCGGGTCAATTTGACTGGTCAAAGGGAGGAGGTGTGGACCACATGGCATAGGCTATACCTAATCATATAATTAAAAAAATTATCCTAATCAAATGGGGCCAACATGTCATCTGCACATTAGGCAATTTAGTGTACTATAATCTAATCCTAAAACTATCCTATGTCTAATTAAATAAGCGGCCAGAGGCACAGCCGGCTTTGCATCCTGTGTACACAGCACGCCATGGCAAAGAAGCTACAGAGCAGCTTGGCGGCAGCAGACAGAGAAAGCAGCAGCAGCGCGCGAGAAGGAGGAGCGGGCCGCAGCCACGGGCAGCAGCGGCCCACGGGCGCGCGCGCACGTGTGAGGCGCGACCAGGGCGCGGGGCTGGGTGCCCACGGGAGTAGAGCTTCAGCCGCAGCCACGGCGAAGCGTTGGCCATGGTGGAACCAACGGCGGTTACGGCTACGGATCTGACAGGGGAAGAGGGGGAATCGGGCGAGGGCCTCAAAGAGGAGCTCATGGGCGCGTCAGGGAAGCAGAGGGAGCTCGGGAGGCGGCGCATATGATGATGAACAGCGGCGGCCGTGGCGGGGAAGACGGTCTGATGGCGAGGAAGCAGGGCATCCTGGCTTGATTCACTAATCGGGGACGAAGGAGACGATGAGGAGGATGCTCGTGAACATCTTCTTACGGCGCGGGGAGCATGGTGGTCGTGATGGCGACGGCGGTCATGGTGACGACGGCGTCGGGCTTGTGTGGGGGAGGAGGAAAACGATGCAGGGAGCGAAGGCGCGGGGTGGTAGCGAGCGGGCAGGGACGGGGCACTCGCGGGCAGCAGCGTGCACGCGAGGCAGGGGCGCGGCCCGGGGCGCGTCAGGGGCGCGGGAGCGGAGCTCCGGATGCGACGGTGACGAGCGCGGGACGATGCTTGCGGTGCTAGTGCTAGACGACGCGGACGAGCTCTATGAAAGGTAGGGGAGGGGCGTGAGCTCACAGGAAAGCTCGGGGAGGTCTTGGTGAAGACGATGATGCAGCGATGGCAGCGAATCAACGCAGTGGATGACGGTGGACGAAGTTGAAGAAGATGGACGAAGGCGACGACGATGCGGACGATCTCGCTCCATCCAGGGACGTAGTCAAAGAAGATGGACACGACGGAGCTCCGGGACATCCTAGCGGGGCTCGGGGAGCATGATGGCCGCGGGATCGACGATGGCGCGACGTTGATGGCGCTCGAGTGTGAGCGGGGAAGCAAGCAACGGCGCAAGGGAGGAAGAAGTGGCGGCTAGGGTTCGACCGAAGTTGCTCTGGGGATGCTCTTATCCACGAGGGAACTGGGGCGATGATTGCACGTGGTTGGGGGGGCGGCCACGGCCGTGGGATGGCCGCCACGCCCTCCCCCTTCTCCTGTAGAGAGAGGAGGGAGATGAGGAGAGGTGGGCTGGGCCACTCTTGATTGGGTGGACTGGGTCACCTGTTGGGCTGGGCCAAATGCACTGTAGCTGCATACAGCGCACCAGCAGAGTAGCTTGTTAGGCATTTTTCCCTTTTATGTATTTAAGTCAGCTACTATTTCACATTAGTTTGAGAGACAAAAAATGAATTTAGTCAATCTTGAAATCTAGCACCCAATTCAAGAACAACATTGTGGTGTTGCATAAAAAGTTTTAGAGCCTATGGAATTATTCAAGCATTTTTGGAAATTGAATAAGCCAATTAATATGCCGTTGGACCACTTTATATTTTCCTAGGGATTAAATGGTGAGTCAATTAATGTTGGTTTCTACATGATAATTAGCTAGTGAATATTTGCAACCCAACGAATATTCTTGTCTTTTAGTTTTTGAAGAAAATAATTTGACATGTAATTTGAATTTGTATTGGAGTTTGATTTGGAACAAAATGATGGTTAGCAAAATAATTGTGATGACTTGGCATTCATTAGCAGGAGTTTACTGTAGCTTAATTATCCGGGCGTCACAATTCTCCTCCACTAAAAGAAATCTCGTCCCGAGATTTAAGGGGTGGAGTAACGGGGAAAGACTCGGGAAGGACGGGGCTCAACACAAGATAGGTAACTAGGGGCTATCTCAGTGAACGTGGCATAGAGGCATCTCTCGAGTTCAAATGCAAGAAAGTCATCGAGAGCAAGGTTAGGAGGTGCAATAAGAAGCTTCAACCTAGTAGACAATCGTTTGTTGCCCGCAACAAGGGGGTGAAAGGGGTTTAGAGCAATGTGAATAAGTATTGCGTCTGATACCAGAATAGATCGCCTCTCGGAAGGCGGCTCGGGATTTTCATATGAAGCCAAGCGTGAGAAATAACCTTAGAAACAAGGGTGTACATGAGAGTCAGGTTTCGATCTTGTGGAACTGTGGGTTATGGGCCCACCATGTAAGTTAAAGGTAGAAGGGGTGCCGACAGCTTGCATGGTCATGATAGCGAGGCATGTCAGAGGATAGCCAGTTTTGTTGGCAACAACGTTGGTACCAAGGGCAAGGGACAAAGAGAACCATTTTCCTTCTCGTTGAAACGAGGCGGACCAATCGGCAAGGTTCGCGTCCATCGGTGGTTACCGGAATGTCATCAACAATAGTAACAGGGTCTCACGAACAAGGTTGTACATCGGGGTGTTTTATAAGCAGGGAATTATTCTGCTTATATCATATAGATCACAAGAAGATTAAACAAGCCAACGGACAGGAAAATGAAATTATCGGATTAATCAGACCAGTAGAATGGAAAATGTGTTTATACCCAAGTATAGGGTATAACTTTCCCAAGGAAAGGCAGAGCATGATAGGGCTCCAAGTATTAAACCATTTAGTCAAAGGGGCAAGGAATTTATGAGGTTTACCCATACAACGATGTTTGGATAATTGATCAAGAACAGTTAGCATTGCGCTCCCAATGTTCTGGTTGATGATCGGAATACCACACACATGCTTCGGGGTAGTGTTGACATGGTCATCAGGGAAAGGTCAGACTTCGGATACACAAAGGATCCATCGGGAATTTTTAGAACATCTCATGCAATTTCATCAGGAAAAGGATGAGGATGTGGCTGATGGGTTCAACTGCAATCCCTCGGCATGTCAAAAGGATGTATTTCCAAAATTATATGAACAAGTTTGTCTAGGGAGAAAGCAAGAATGTTGTCGATGATAACACAAATCATCTAGGGGCAAGGAGGGTATTTCTCATCACGAATTCAATTGATATCCTGGAAGAGCTCAGAATGTTGATGATGATCATGACACCTTTGTCGAGAAATTTCATGAAGAGGTAATCCTTCGACGATGACATCAAGTCAAAGGAATGATGAGCGAAAGGTTATTAGAACCACGGGTATGACAGAAACTCGAAATCAAGCTTGTTGTTCAAGGCGAAAAGATATGACGAGGAAAATCAATGTAGGCTTAGCTCATCGTCGAAAATTGTGCTCCGGGAAGAAGGACCAGGTAGCACAGTTAAAATTTAGCACGATAATGATATAGCCGATCAGGCTAGGAATGACTTGAAGGATTATTAAACTCATAAGCAACGAAAATTACTTAGAGTTATTGAATCGGAATGTGGAATTGTTTCATTTATCGGTGTTCTCGAGTCATAAACAACCCAGAACCCGTGAAGTGACAATGACAGGGAAAGGTAATGCTTCATCAAAAGTTCATAAGATGTAGTGCAATGGCATGATATCCTCGAGATACCAGGGGTAATACTCGAAGGAATATCAAAATAGAGGTTGAGGAGATGCATTAATCTGTAGAAGACAAGTGCTTTAACTTATCCGGGAAATGGAATCAAAGGGGAACAATCATGGTCAGAGCCACGGTTGTAAAGGACCAATTCATAGATACAAGATGAGCTTGTACCAAAGAAATAATTATTTTTACAAGCAGCTTCCATGATAAGTCCGACATCGGGTCCATGGGCATGAACACAAAGGTTCAAGGACGACTCCCACTTCTTCAATGCATAACCTTTCATTCACTCCTCGTTTTCGAAGAAATTATAGTGTAGAAGTGTAGAAGATTTATCTGGCGAAGAACCAGAAGAGTAAGACTCGTGAGAACTCTTGGGCTCACAGGGATTATGGAAGGCATAAGTTCAACCCATCGGGGCATTCTTACGAATATATACAACCATCAACCAAGCAGAAGATACGAGTTCGAAAGCAGAGTATCAAAGTCAAAGCAGATGATACAATTTACCGAAGGTATTATGTATCAAGGAAAAACTCACAAGATTTTGGATGCGAAGGACACTGTCGGATATCAACCCAACACTAGATCTGGCGATTCACGACAGAGTTGATGGGAGTATCGATAATCAATCAGATTAAGAAGGGGATGCAAAGGCATCAGCTCATAGAAACGTCTGAATGATTTGATGCTTGGGTACAAAGGAATTATGATTTCAAGACGAAGGATCAGAAGCAGAGGCTTTGATCAAAAGATGAGTAAGTTGAATAGACCTACAGTTGCACCCGATCAAATCTGGATTGGGCAAGAACCAGCTCATAACCGGAGCGATGTTGGAGTCGGAAAGAAAAATTTCCAAGGATTAATTGATGATTGCGAGCATTCGCTCACACGTTGAATCCATAGGAACAGAATGACAACCACAAAGAATTTTAAAGAATATTGCTAGACATATGGAATT
This sequence comes from Triticum timopheevii, assembly GCA_963921465.1. NCBI lineage: Eukaryota > Viridiplantae > Streptophyta > Magnoliopsida > Poales > Poaceae > Triticum > Triticum timopheevii. Next base: position 235,446,397 of record OY997266.1, on the reverse strand, counting down.
AATCCTAATGCAAGCAGGCATGAATTTCAAGAGCAACAGGGGGTGCAGAGAAATTTCGGAAGATCGATTAATAATGGGAATGATATTGCGAAGCACATGATCAACTAGGGATGAACGAATCCCTGATAAGTGTGAGGAATTATCCGCAGTGCGAAAGAAGCTGCAAAGCAAAAGCACAAGGATTCTCGGAACAATAACTTGTAATCATCAAGAGCAATTGGGAATGATTGTATGAACGACACGCATAAGTCGTTATCCATATGAATATAACGGTGGCAGGGAATTGCAAAGGCGGAGGTCACAAGGGTCTCGGGAAAACATCGGAGAGTAACTGCAGAATCTTCTGGTGCAGTAAGCGGTCATCGGTAATGTCGGGGCTCTCCGGGAAGAAGTGGGTCCGAGACCCTAAGTGTCGGCGTTAGTAAATCCATTTTAACCCGAATAGGAGAGAGATCAGAGTCCCAGAGTATAGTCGAGGAATAAAAGATCCTAATACCACCGAATTGGCGACGTGGACCCGTAAGCCACACTGCCAAGTTAGTAAACGGTTTCCGGTTTCTAGACTCAACTTCAGCCAAGGAGTTGGAAAGGGGGCTACCTACAGGCAGTCGGCTCTGATACCAACTTGTGACGCCCTCGATTCAATCATACACTAATCATACACGCAAATGTGTACGATCAAGATCAAGGACTCACTGGAAGATATCACAACACAACTCTAGACACAAATTAAAATAATACAAGCTTTATATTACAAGCCAGGGGCCTCGAGGGCTCGAATACATAAGCTTGAATACACAAGAGTCAGCGGAAGCAACAATATTTGAGTACAGACATAAGTTAGACAAGTTTGCCTTAAGAAGGCTAGCACAAAAGCAACATTGATCGAAAAGGCAAGGCCTCCTGCCTGGGAGCCTCCTAAATACTCCTGGTCGTCGACGGTCTCCACGTAGTAGTATGCATCGGCGGTGGCATCTGGCTCCTGGGCTCCGACATCTGGTTGCATCAACCGGAAAGAAGAAGAAAGGGGGAAAAGGGGGAGCAAAGCAACCGTGAGTACTCATCCAAAGTACTCGCAAGCAAGGATCTACACTACATATGCATCGGTATCAATGAAATGGGCTGTATATGTGGACTGGGCTGCAGAAATGCCAGAATAGAGAGAAGGCCTAGTCCTATCGAAGACTAGCATCTTCTGAAAACCACCATCTTGCAGCAACCGGAGGGAGTAGAGTAGCATAAAGTAAAGTAGTAGAAGTGTTATCAACCTCGGCCGGAGATCCTTTCTCGACTCCCTGCGAGAAAAGCATCCCAGAGCCATACTATCCAGTTATCATCACAATCCAATTCTCATCACCATCCAGTTCTCATCACAAGTATCCAGTTCTAGTTGTATCGATCGGGATACAACTCCAAGTGTCCGTTACCGTAGGACAGGCTATCGATAGATGTTTTCTTCCCTGCAGGGGTGCACCAACTTACCCACCACGCTCGATTGACTCCAGCCGGACACACTTTCCTGGGTCATGCCCGGCCTCGGCCAAACAATACGCCGCAACCCGACCTAGGCTTAATAGAGAGGTCAAGCACGCCGGACTAAACCTATGCCCCCAGGGGTCATGGGCCATCGCCCCGGGAACTCCTGCACGTTGCGTGGGCGGCCGGTGAGCAGACCTAGCTACCTCCCTAAAAAGGCAGGAGCTTACCAGTCCACCCCGGCGCGCGCCGCTCCGTCGCTGACGTCTATTAAGCTTCGGCTGATGTACACGACGCAGAACGCCCATACTATGCCCACGTGATGGTTAGTGCTATCAGGCCAGAGGCCCCTCAGATCAAATATCCAAATCGTAGTGGATTAGGAACGCGCGGTAACAAGCAGAGACTCACGAAAGATGTGACCCCGCTGCCCCATCTCGAGGACTTGCGGCAAGGGCTAGGAATGCCCGGCCACGCCTCGTAATTATCTCGCGGGCACCTTCCAGGTCAACCCGACTCCACATCACTCGCAATTATGCTCGCGCGGGTACCCCTCAGGGTCGACCCGTCTTTAGTAACATGGTTCAGTGTAAAGTCATAGTAACCATAGTAACTGTGTGTCTAACACCAAGGGGAAAACCTGAGGAATCACCCTTGACGGATTCCACTCGATGTAATCATCAAGGTGAACGTAAGAGGAACCACCCTGAAAGTTCACACTTGAGGGGTTGCACGACAGAGCCGTATCGAAAGTGATTAAGGAGGAAATCACCCTCGATGACCACGAACGAATAGCTACCCTACAGGTTAACATCAGAAGTGTTGTAGAGGGCTCACCCTCGGCACTCGATAGTAACCCAGTAGTGTTGAGCAACTAAGGGGAAAGTGATGTAACGTGAGGTGTCGGGGCCTGGTCTTCGATCTCGTTGATCGGGTCTTCTGATAATCCAGCGGGGCAGTCAGGTCAAGTGGGGGGTCACTGATGGGTCTCTAACCAACCTATACTAAGCAGTTTAGGATAAGCAGGTAGGTAACAATAGCAGGTTACATTAAACAGGCTATGCAGCAGAATAGGAGCAAACAATAACAGTAGCAAAATCTAATGCAAGCATGAGAGAATGAAATGGGCGATATCGGGATGATCAAAGGGGGGGCTTGCCTGGTTGCTCTGGCAAGGAGGGGTCGTTGTCGACGTAGTCGGTCACAGGGGCGGCATCGGCCTCGGGGTCTACCGGAGAGAAGAGGGGGAAGAAAAAGTAAATATAAGCAAACAGATGCAACGCTAAGCATGACATGATGATAAGTAGAACTAGGGTCGACCTAACGTAGTACTACGCGGTGCAGACGGAGGGGATAAACATCCGAGGATGAATTCCCGTAGGTGGATTCCGGACAAAGGAAAAGAGGGGGAAAATTCCAAGTTCAGCATGCTAGGGGCATGTGACAAATGAACGGACCACGTATTCGGATTCGTTGGATTTTTCTGAGCAACTTTCATGTAGAAAACATTTTCATCCGAGATATAGATTATTTTACATTGTTTTTCAAAGTTTTAACTAATTTTTGAAACTAATACTAATTCGAGTTGACCGGGTCAATTTGACTGGTCAAAGGGAGGAGGTGTGGACCACATGGCATAGGCTATACCTAATCATATAATTAAAAAAATTATCCTAATCAAATGGGGCCAACATGTCATCTGCACATTAGGCAATTTAGTGTACTATAATCTAATCCTAAAACTATCCTATGTCTAATTAAATAAGCGGCCAGAGGCACAGCCGGCTTTGCATCCTGTGTACACAGCACGCCATGGCAAAGAAGCTACAGAGCAGCTTGGCGGCAGCAGACAGAGAAAGCAGCAGCAGCGCGCGAGAAGGAGGAGCGGGCCGCAGCCACGGGCAGCAGCGGCCCACGGGCGCGCGCGCACGTGTGAGGCGCGACCAGGGCGCGGGGCTGGGTGCCCACGGGAGTAGAGCTTCAGCCGCAGCCACGGCGAAGCGTCGGCCATGGTGGAACCAGCGGCGGTTACGGCTACGGATCTGACAGGGGAAGAGGGGGAATCGGGCGAGGGCCTCAAAGAGGAGCTCATGGGCGCGTCAGGGAAGCAGAGGGAGCTCGGGAGGCGGCGCATATGATGACGAACGGCGGCGGCCGTGGCGGGGAAGACGGTCTGATGGCGAGGAAGCAGGGCATCCTGGCTTGATTCACTAATCGGGGACGAAGGAGACGATGAGGAGGATGCTCGTGAACATCTTCTTACGGCGCGGGGAGCATGGTGGTCGTGATGGCGACGGCGGTCGTGGTGACGACGGCGTCGGGCTTGTGTGGGGGAGGAGGAAAACGACGCAGGGAGGGAAGGCGCGGGGTGGTAGCGAGCGGGCAGGGACGGGGCACTCGCGGGCAGCAGCGTGCACGCGAGGCAGGGGCGCGGCCCGGGGCGCGTCAGGGGCGCGGGAGCGGAGCTCCGGATGCGACGGTGACGAGCGCGGGACGATGCTTGCGGTGCTAGTGCTAGACGACGCGGACGAGCTCTATGAAAGGTAGGGGAGGGGCGTGAGCTCACAGGGAAGCTCGGGGAGGTCTTGGTGAAGACGATGATGCAGCGATGGCGGCGGATCGACGCAGTGGATGACGGTGGACGAAGTTGAAGAAGATGGACGAAGGCGACGACGATGCGGACGATCTCGCTCCATCCAGGGACGTAGTCAAAGAAGACGGACACGACGGAGCTCCGGGACATCCTAGCGGGGCTCGGGGAGCATGATGGCCGCGGGATCGACGATGGCGCGACGTTGATGGCGCTCGAGTGTGAGCGGGGAAGCAAGCAACGGCGCAAGGGAGGAAGAAGTGGCGGCTAGGGTTCGACCGAGGGTGCTCTGGGGATGCTCTTATCCACGAGGGAACCGGGGCGATGATTGCACGTGGTTGGGGGGGCGGCCACGGCCGTGGGATGGCCGCCACGCCCTCCCCCTTCTCCTGTAGCGAGAGGAGGGAGATGAGGAGAGGTGGGCTGGGCCACTCTTGATTGGGTGGACTGGGTCACCTGTTGGGCTGGGCCAAATGCACTGTAGCTGCATACAGCGCACCAGCAGAGTAGCTTGTTAGGCATTTTTCCCTTTTATGTATTTAAGTCAGCTACTATTTCACATTAGTTTGAGAGACAAAAAATGAATTTAGTCAATCTTGAAATTTAGCACCCAATTCAAGAACAACATCGTGGTGTTGCATAAAAAGTTTTAGAGCCTATGGAATTATTCAAGCATTTTTGGAAATTGAATAAGCCAATTAATATGCCGTTGGACCACTTTATATTTTCCTAGGGATTAAATGGTGAGTCAATTAATGTTGGTTTCTACATGATAATTAGCTAGTGAATATTTGCAACCCAACGAACATTCTTGTCTTTTAGTTTTTGAAGAAAATAATTTGACATGTAATTTGAATTTGTATTGGAGTTTGATTTGGAACAAAATGATGGTTAGCAAAATAATTGTGATGACTTGGCATTCATTAGCAGGAGTTTACTGTAGCTTAATTATCCGGGCATCACAAATTCCCTATGAATTTGCAAAGTTGACAAATATGAAGAAATGGCTCATTATATTGTGGGGTATAGAAAGTATTAAGAAAAATGTTCATAAACTAATTTATGAACTTAGAAGCATCTAGGAATTTGAATCATGGCATTTGGATCAATTTTGAGCTCTCTGTGATTTTCTAAAGTTCATCACAAAAATGGAAAAATGGGGTTTTGATAAATATTTGTGAAGGAAATGCTTCTGTAAAAATATGGCAATAGCACCATGTGGTAGGGAATGATTTTGGAAACTACTAGAAATTTGAATCATCAAATTTGGAGCTAATTTGATTTGTTTATGGATTTTACAAACTTTACAGAAAAGAAAAAGGAAATGATTTTTACCCAAACGGGCTGGATCTGGGCGGTGGCGGCGCGCACTGGGTGAGGCATAGCGGGGCAGTGCACTGGGCCGGCCCAGTGGCTCGGCTGCGCGGGGGCTGTCGATGCAGGAGGCGTACTCGGGGCGAATACGCCTTCCCCGAGCGAAGGCGACAGCAGCAGAGCCCGTCTCCACTTAACCGGAATGGGGCCCACCCGTCAGCGGCTCATCCTCGTTGGCCGGCCGACACGCAGGGCCCGCTGGCAGGCTCGTCCTCAACCTCCCGCGCGGGCGCGACGGGAGACAAAGGAGGCGTTCGACGCGGGCCGCTGGCGCAACAGGGCGTCTCTGGCGATGCTCCGCCCACCGGCATGCTCAGGAGGATGAGCCGCATCCATCGGTGTATGGCTCGCTTGCCGAGGAGAGCCGTGGCGGCGACGGCCTGGGCGACCGCGGAGGAGGCCATCGGCCATCTTCGGCTTCGAGCATGCGATGCTCCTGGGGACGAACGGCGGCAAGGGGAGGGCTTGTGGTGGTGACAAGAGGGTGCGGAGCTATCCAGGGGGAAGAGAGAGGGGCCGAGGCCTACGGATTTGAGCAGCGGCCGGCGGCTCGGCTCCGGCCTAGGAGGGGGATGAAGAGCGCGAGGAGGGGAGTGGGTTGGTTCAGGGGTTCACAGGAGGGAGAGAGAGGCAAAGGAGTAGAGAGGAGGCTCGGGGGTGGCCTTAAATAGAAGGGGGCGAGGTACACCACGGGACCGTGCGCCGGCGAGGCCGTAGCCGTCGCTACAGGCCACGGGAGGGTTTGGCTTCAAGTCGGGGGTCTTCCTGGGCGTGGTCTACGGCCAGGGGAAGGGAGAGAAGGAGCGGGGGAGCGTCAGGGTAGCGCGTGTGAGCATGCCCATTGGAGCTCTGGGGCGGCCGGCGCGCGTGTGAAAGGAGGCAGCAGGAGGAAGAAGGAGGAGGGGCCCATGGGCGTGGCGTGTTGCGGACGTCGAGGCACCTCAACTGGCGCGAGGGGGAGGATCGAGGTGGTCGGGGGATACGGCGTCAACGGTCGAACGCCCTGCCAGGCGCTCCAGAGCATGCAAATGGCCGGCACGCGCGGCTTTTTGCGCGCACCCTCGCGTCCACTTGTGTCTGGTGGTTGCAGGGGGGAGTAAACAATGTGGATATGGCATTGGATGCCCTGGGGATCCACTGGAGTGAGGAGGGAGGTTGAGAGAGAGAGAAATGGTGCTGACCAGAGAGGGAAAAAGAGATTTTCACCCCCATCATCATGGCTCCTCGGGCAGGGAAAGATGCAGGGGTTAGAGGAGGACCAGATGGTGCTGTGGGAGAGAGATTAGCTCATGAAGATTAGTGGAAATGGCCAGAACATGCATTTTGAATTTCTGCCAGAAGGTGTTTGATGGTGGTTTGGGGAAGCAAATGGATTCCAAATGATATGAAGATTAACAGGATCAAGTGTCATATAGAAATGGGTTTGATCACCAAGTTGGAGCTTATTTGGAGGAAGTTGACAATGCAACTTTGGTAAACCCTAGAAATTAGCAGAAATGGCTTTTCCAAGATTTAGTCATGCAAATCTTTTCTCCTTGATGCACCACTTGGTGTAGTGTCATCATTAGAGGCTCTGAACATGTCCACAAAAGTTGAGATCAAAAGGAGAAAGTTATCAATGTAGAGTTGTTCAAATTTGGTTCTGGACAAGAAGGGTTTTGGGGCACATTGATCAATATAACTTGTTCTCCAACTTCTGCCATTTGGTCTTGATTAATTATTAGACCATTTGAGCATGTTCACAAGGTTTTAGAATATTTGGACATGTTTGGCAATGTAAAGTTGCTCAAACTTCAAAATGGACAGAAATGGTTTTGAGGGGATTTCATGGAGTTATACTATTCTCCATGACATGATACTTGTCAAGATCATCAAAGATGTCATATGTGACATTCTAGAATTTTCTTGGAATTTTTGGAGAATATCTCCTTTGTAAATATTTCAAAAGCTTGAAATATTCAGAAAGGGTTTTTGAGGGATTTGACCAATATTTTGAACATGACCATGTGTTGAAACTCTTATATATGGACACTATATATCCACCGAGTTTCCCTGATTTTTGTCAAATATTTTTAAAACAATAAAATAATTTTTCCCTATTAAAGACCATTTCTGGCCTTCAGAAAAAGCTTTTAAATAAAATAGGAAAATAACTTTTAAAATTATATTTTTGTGGTTTCTGGGTATCCTATATCTAATAGGAGTCAAATATATTTTTGGAAAGATTTTCATACCCCAAATCAAGTACTTGTAGTGCAAACCTCAATTTAGGGGTTTTTGAAAAACTAATTTTAGAAAATACTTTTTGGCCAAATTATTTTTGTAAGAAATTATTTTTATGTCCTATACACATGGCATGATCATTGTGAAAGGTTGTTGGATCAAGGGGAAGGAATATAAGGGTTGGAGATTTTATTTGATTTTTTTAGAGCACTTGCAAACAGCAGTCAAACATTCAATCAAAGCAAAGACAAAACACTCAAAAGTTTTTGTCAAACCACATTTTAGCATGATTTATTGACTTAAGTGTTGTGGCATGAAAATCAGGGTGTGACACCACCGTTAGTTATATTTTGTCTTACAACATCCTCAGGCAGATTTTTTTACTGAATCAAACACACAGCTCAGTTCTATTTTCCTCTTGAAACGCATGTCCTACATCCGTTTTCTAATCTCTACCTATAGTTTTACTAGTTCATATACACGTATCATTATATTGAAAACACATAAAATTCCCTTTTTATATTTACATACTTATTTTTGTTGTTTTTTCCCACCCAGTGCTAATTTTTTTACCACCGTTTTCTCTTAAACCAACTCAATTGTCCCACATCTTATTTGTTACAAAAACAGAACGATTTTTTTGGCCAATCAATAAGTTCTTAAAAAATGTGTATCATTTCGGGATTACAACAGTTTGGACTCCACTGAAATATGCAAAATAAGGTTGAAATTTTTGACCGTGGTCCTGGGCAGATAATGGGCTGTAATAAATTACTTAAGAATTAGCAAATGGGCTGCAAATTATAAAAAATAGCAAATGGGCTGCAAATTATAAAAAATAGCAAATGGGCTTTATGTTGTCTGCCACGGATTTGGAGGCTGACTTGTGGGCCTACTAAGTTCATGCGTACACAAGGTTTCTTAAAAAAGAAACTTAGTCAACAATCGACTCTACTAGCGTCAGACCGTTAGATGTCAATCTAACGACAATCATGCTTCTTCAGTCTCTGATCTTCCTGCCCCAGCTGCCGAAACCAGCGCCGTCAGAACCGCCTGCTCCCGCCTCCCGTGGCAGGCAGTGCTGCCGGGCTGGCCTCAGGGCCACATCATACTCGCATCCCTGGCCTGTCTATCCCTCTACTCACCCACACCTCCTGTTATTTTCCGGCGACGGCAGCCGAACCAGTCAACCCTCGTACTCTCCACCGCGTAGACAGCCACTGCCGTGTCTTCGCCGACTCCGTGTCGTTCCTTCGTAGGCCTCGCCATCGTGCACCGCCCTGGTGCTCTTGGCGCGGCGTGGTCAATGATGTCCATCCAACGTCCGTAGTGCTTCTTCAACCTCTGGTCTTCTTGCCCCAGCCGCCCAAAGCAGCGTCGGTCGTGCCGCACGCTCCTGCCTCACGTGGCCGGCTGCGCTGCCACGGAGGCCTCACCGTCCCCATACTACTCCCACCGCTGGCCAGGCCATCCCTCCACTCACCCACTCCCCCTATTATTCTGCGGTAACGGCAGCTTCACACCGCAGCCGAACCATCGAACGCGTGTACTCCTCTCTGCGTGGGCATCCACTACCTTGTCTTCCCCGTCTCCGCGTCGTCCCCTTCCTAGGCCTAGCCGTCGTCCACCGTCCTGGTGCTATCGGTGCAGCATGGTCAATATGGTCAACGACTGACTTCCATCGGAGGAGTACTGTACGTGGAGAAGCTGACAGCTGGGTCCACGGCACCCGCAAGGAAGTGCCTCCTTATTACGCCCAAAATAATTATTCCTCCACCTGACAGCAAGGACCCACCGGACGGGCCACCAGTATTTCACGGAAAAAATGTTTCCCCTTGACTGTCGTGACCCACCGGACGGGCCACCGTATTTCATGAAAAAAAACATTTGCCCCTGACTGCTGGGACCCACCGAACGGACCACCGTATTTCGAGAAAAAAACGTTCCCCCCGCTGTCAGCTCGGACCCACCAGAAGTGCCTCCTTATTACGCACAGAAAAATGAATACTCCCCCTGCTAGCTGGGACCCACCATGGTGGGAGGCTGACTTGTGGGCCTAGTAAGTTGACGGGGACAGAGGGCTTTGTCAACTTAGTTAATATGAATGACTCTAGCTCCAGTGACCGTACGATGTCCATCCAACGGCCGTCGTGCTTCTTCAATCTCTGCTCTTCCTGCTCCAGCCGCTCAAACAAGCGCCGGCGGGACTGCCTGCTCCCTCCTCCCTGCGGCCGGCTGTGCTGCCGCGCAGGCCTCACCGCCCCACCGTACTCCCATCGCTAGCCTAACCATCCCTCTAATCACCCACACCTGCTGTTATTCTCCGGTGAGGGCAGATGAACCAGTAAACCCTCGTAAAGTCGTACTCCCTCCGCGTGGGAAACAACTGCCGAGTCTTCCCTACCTCCGTGTCGTTCCCTTCCTAGGCCTCGCCATCGTCCACCGCCCTGGTGCTCTCAGCGCGGCGTGGTCAACATGGTCAAGGAACGGCTTCCATCGGACGTGGACTGTACGTGGAGAGGATGACAGCTGGGTCCACGGCCGCAGCAAGGAAGTGCCTCCTTATTACACGCAAAATAATTATTCCTCCACCTGATAGCTGGGTCCACGGCCGCAGTAAACCCTCTGTATTTCGCAAAAAAACGTGCCCCCGCTGACATGTCGGACCCACCAGCTATCTTCGCACGCAAGGAAGTGCCTCCTTATTACGCACAAAAAAAATGAATACTCCCCCTGCCAGCTGGAACCCAGCATAGTGGGAGGCTGACTTGTGGGCCTACCAAGTTGACGGGACGAAGGGCTTTGTCAACTTAGTCAATATGAACGATTCTAGCTCCTATTACCGTACGATGTTCATCCAACGGTCGTAGTGCTTCTTCAACCTCTGGTCTTCTTGCTCCAGCCGCCCATACCAGCGCCCGTCGTGCCGCGTGCTCCTACCTCCCGTGGCCGGCTGTGATGCCGCGGAGGCCTCACCGCCCCCTACTACTCCCACCGCTATCCAGGCCATCCCTCTACTCACCCACACCCCCTGTTATTCTGTGGCGACAACAGCCTCACACCGCAGCCGAACCAGTGAACCCTCGTACTCCTCTTCGCGTGGGCATCCACTGTTGCGTCTTCCCCGGCTCCGAGTCGTCCCCTTCCTAGGCCTCGCTGTCGTCCACCGCCGTGGTGCTCTCGGCACGGCGTGGTCAACATGGTCACGGAACGACTTCCATCGGACGTGGACTGTACGTGGAGAGGCTGACAACTGGGTCCACGGCCGGAGCAAGGAAGTGCCTCCTTATTACGCGCAAAATAATGATTCCTCCACCTGACAGCGGGGACCACCGGATGGGCCACCGTATTTCGCGAAAATACGTTTCCCCCTGACTGCTAGGACTCGCTAGCTACATCTTCGCACGCAAGGAAGTGCGTCCGGGCAAAAAGAAAACGATTCGCCCCCTGACTGCTGGGACCCACTAGCTACATCTTCGCACGCAAGGAAGTGCGTTCGAAAAAAAACGATTCGCCCCCTGACTGTTGGGACCCACCAGCTACATCTTCGCACGCAAAGGAAGTGCGTCCGAGCAAAAAAAATGATTCGGCCCTCTGACTGATGGGACCCACCAGCTACATTTTCGCACGCAAGGAAGTGCCTAATAGTCGGGACCCACCTGGTCGAAGCGTACGTAGCGTTGTCATTCTGGTCGCGAACGTGTACCTACATATATACTGCTGGATGTAGAGGCGCGCACATTGAGGGAGTCCTGGATTAGGGGGTATCCGAACAGCCGGACTGTGTACAACGTCCAGACTATTGAAGCGTGAAGATACAAGACTTAAGACTACGGCCCGTGTCCGGATGGGACTCTCCTTTGCGTGGGAGGCAAGCTTGGCGATCCGGATATTATATTTCCTTCCTTGTAACCGTCTCCATGTAAACCCTAGCTCTCTCCGGTGTCTATATAAACCGGAGAGGTTGGTCCTTAGAAGGCCGATCACATTTACATTCATACCATCCTAGGCTAGCTCCTAGGGTTTAGCCTCTACGATCTCGTGGTTGATCTACTCTTGTACTACCCATATCATAAGTATTAATCAAGCAGGAAGTAGCACCACACGCCTGGTTTCTCAACCTACCGGAATCCTTTGTGGCCTCCTCGGAGGAGCTGCACGGCCTCTTCATCGCACACTTCACGGCGCCGGCACCCCCCGTCATTGCAGCTCTCCTAGGTGGCTCGCAGGAACCACCCTCCGACCGCCACATCAAGTAGTTCCACCGACAAGTAAGTGCCGGCCAGGTAGGCTCGGTGGCTCCCCCGGGCTGGGCAACACCTATGGCCGACCTCACCTTCGGCCCACAGGATCATCCAGCCACCACGGGAGGAGCAGGCACGCTCCCGATGCTCTGCACCCCCACCATCTGTAACATGGCGGTCAACCAGACCCTCATCGACGGTGGAGCCGGCCTGAACGTGCTCTCCGCGGAGACATTCGGCCTGCTGCACGTGCCCCCCGGCCAGCTCCGCCCCACCAAGCCCTTCTCCAGGTTGGCGATGGCTCCACCAGCCCCCTGAGGAAGATCCTCCTTCCTGTCACCTTCGGAGCCCGTGACAACTACCGCACCGAGCTCATCGACTTCAACATCGCCCGGATCGACCTACCATACAACGCCATCCTCAGATACCCAGCCCTGGCCAAGTTCATGGCGGAAACACATCCAGCCTATAACCTCATGAAGTTGCCAGGTAGCAGTGGTGTCCTCACGGTGGCAAGGGACACCAAGGAGGCGCTACAGGCCCTCAAGCTTTCCTTCAAGTCGGCGGTGTCCGTGTTGCCAAGCGAGAAAGGGGGCTTTGAGGATCCAGGGGAAGCACCAGCCACGAAGAACCAGCTTTTTTCCCAAGACCGAGCCGAGACGAAGTAGGTGCCAGTTGATGAAGATGGGGCGTCAGGCGCCACCTTCACCATAGGAGCTGGCCTCCCCCAGGAACAAGATAAAGCGTTGGTCGGCTTCTTGCGCGCTAACAAGGATGTGTTCGCATGGGAGCCCGAGGACCTGGTCGGGGTTCCAAGGGGAATAATTGAGCATCGACTGAAGGTATGCCCAAACGTGCGCCTGGTGAAGCAAAAGGCTCGTCGACAGTCCACCAAGAAGCAGGCACTCATTGTCCAAGAAACCCGCAAGCTTTAGGACGTTGGAGTCATCCGGGAGGTACGGTACCTAGAATGGTTGGCAAACCCAGTCGTCGTCCCCAAGAAAGGAGGAAAGGAGCGCATGTGTGTCGACTTCACCAACCTCATCAAGGCTTGCCCTCAGGATCCCTTCCTGCTTCGGTGCATCAACCTGATCGTGGACTCCGCCGTCGAGTGCGACCTGCTGTACTTTTTGGATGCTTTCTCGGGCTACCACCAGATCAAGATGGCCGTGCAAGATGTGGAGAAGACGGCGTTCCTGACCCCCTATGGGGTGTACTGCTACACCTGCATGCCTTTTGGTCTGCGCAATGCTGGGGCTACCTTCTAGCGGCTGATGCACATCGCCCTGGGCAGGCAGCTTGGGAGAAATGCTCATGCCTATGTTGATGATATAGTGGTGAAGTCTCAAGAGGCGAGGACCCTGATTGAGGATCTAGAGGATACGTTTGCCAGCCTGCGCAAGGTGGACCTGTGGCTCAATCCTGAGAAGTGCGTGTTCGGGGTTCCCTCTGGAAAGCTGCTGGGTTTCCTAGTGTCACACAGAAGAACCGAGGCCAATCCAGGGAAGGTCAAGGCAATAGAAGACATGAGCCCTCTACAAACGCTCAAGGAGATGCAGAAGCTGACTGGTTGCGTGACATCACTAGGGCACTTCATCTCCAAGCTGGGAGAATGCGCCCTTCCGTTCTCCAAGATGATGAAAAGGAAGGGGCCATTCGAGTGGACCCCCAAAGCTGATGCGGCCTTTCAAGACCTCAAGAGATACCTGACCAGCCTACCAGTGATGGTGGCGTCGCGCCCTCTCGAGCCCTGGTGCTTTATTTGGCCGTCACCCCTCACTCCGCCAGCACCGCTCTGGTGGCGCTAAGAGAGGAGCGCACAATTTAGGGACCCTCAGCAGGGTGCTCGATCACCAAGCAAAGTGCGGCAGCCTCAGGACGGTGCTCCAAAGGCCTCGGCTGACTCTATGACCAACATTCCTCCAGAGGCTAAAACCGACCCCTCTGCCAGGGGGGCTCCCGAGCCTGATGCTCGCGAGGATGCCCTTGGCGCGGTAGGAGATGAGACCCCCGAAGGCCCGCATCCTCAAGAAACACAAGACTTTTTTTGAAACCTTGGAACAACGGGAGAAGAAACACAAGACTTCGCCAATGCCTCCTCCATCGTCGAGCACCCGGTCTACTTTGTCAGCGCAGTACTATGGGAGGCACGGGCACGCTACCCTATGCCTCAAAAGCTCTTACTTGCGCTCCTCGTCACCTCCCGAAAGCTGCGCCACTACTTCCAATGCCAACCCATCAAGGTCGTTTCAGCCTACCCACTTGAGAGGGTGCTCCGGAGCCCTAATGCTGCCGGGCGGGTTGCAGAGTGGAACATCAAGCTCCAGGGATTCCTGCTCAAGTTCAGCACCACCAGAGTCATCAAGGGGCGGCCCTCGCGGATTTCATGGCAGAATGGACTGACGTCCCTGACCGTGGAGTAAGCGAGGACTGCTCCCTCTTGCCTAGGGACGAGGCACCAGATGGGTGGATCATGTACTTCGACAGCGCGTTCCCACGACAAGGCACAGGGGCTGGGGTCATCCTCATCTCACCCGCCAAAGACAAACTCTACTACGTAGTACGGCTCTGTTTTCAGTGCGGCGAAAAGGTCTCCAACAACACCACAGATTATGAAGGCTTGATCGCCGGCCTCAGGGTTGTGGCGGCGCTGGGGGTGAAGCGTCTCACCATCAAGGGCGATTCCCAACTCCTCATCAACTTATCCAACAAAGGGTACACACCCAGGGACGAGCACATGGAGGCATACATGTAAGAGGTGCGCAAAATGGAGAAACGATTTCTAGGCTTGCAACTGCAACACGTGCAACGAGGAATGAATGAGGCAGACGACATCGCCAAGAGAGCATCCTGGAGACTCCCTCAAGAGCCAGGGGTGTTTGAGGAACGGCTCTTCAAGCCATCGGCGGCTCCCCCCACCACATCACTGCACCACCTCAGGAGGACCTACCCCAAGCACCAGCAACTGGCGCCCCAGCATGCGGCCCTCCCTCAGGGGCCCGCCCGCTCCTCGTGCTCGAGCCTCAGGATGGGTGCTGGACCGAGAAGTTCAAGATGTACCTACTCCAAGGGACCCTGCCGGAGAAGGAGGATGATACCGAGTGCATGGCTCGTCAGGCCACTTCATAGTGCATCCGTCACGGTGAGTTGTACGACAAGAGGCCCAATGACGTTTCTTTACGATGCATCTTGAGGGAGTAGGGGCTTGAGCTGCTGGCAGACATATAGGGTGGGGATTGCGGACACCACCCTCATAATGCACCCTTGTGGGCAAGGCGTTCTGCTATGGCTTCTATTGGCCTACTGCACTCAACGACGCCACTAAGCTGGTGCGCTCCTGTGAAGCATGCCAGTTCCACGCCAAGCAAATCCACCAGCCTGCACAAGGCCTCCATACCATCCCGCTCACATGGTCGTTCACGGTCTAGGGGCTGGACATCTTGGGGTCGTTTCCCCGAGCTCCAGGGGGCTACCGCTACCTTTATGTCGCCAGCGACAAGTTCAACAAATGGATGGAGATAGAAGCCGTCCGCACCATCCCAGCTGGATCAGCCGTCAAGTTCATCAAGGGCCTCATGAGCCATTTTGGGGTTCCTAACCACATCATCACCTACAATGGCTCGAAGTTCACTAGAAACCTTTTCAAAACATATTGTGCTAACCTTGGGATGCAGATATGCTACACCTCAGTGGCACACACCAGGAGCAACGGCCAGGCTGAGCGCGCCAACGCCGAGGTCCTGAGGGGCCTCAAGGCAAGGACCTTCAAGAAGAAGCTCAAGGCCTGCGACAGGGGCTGGCTCGACGAGCTCCAGTCCGTGTTGTGGTCCATCCGCACCACCGCGACCAAGCCAATGGGAGAGACGCCGTTCTTCCTCGTCTACGGAGCTGAAGCGATTCTCCCACACGAGGTCAAGCATTGCTCCACGCAGGTCCTAGCATTTGACGAGGCACATCAGGACGCCACGCGGGGGATGGATCTCGTGCTGGGGGAGGAATTCCGCCGTCAAGCCTCACTCCGAGCGGCAAGGTACCAGCAGGCGCTGCAGAGGTACCACTGCTGCAGCGTTCGCTCTAGGACGTGGGAGGTGGGGGACCTTGTCCTGAGGCGGGTGCTCTCCTGGGAGGGGCTGCACAAGCTCTCTACCATGTGGGAGGGCCCGTTTAGGATTACCCGTGTCTCCAGGCCTGGCGTCGCGCGCCTCGAGACACAGGACGGGGTCCCCATCCAGAACGCCTGGAACATTCAGCACCTCCGGAAGTTCTACCCGTGAAGCAAGGCCCCAGCCTATGAAGGTCTCCGCTCGTGACACTCTCACATAATAATGAGTGGGGCTATATGAGGGAGTCCTGGATTAAGGGGTCCTCGGACGGCCGGACTATGTAGCGTGTGCCGGACTAATGGACTATGAAGATACAAGACAGAGGACTTCTTCCCGTGTTCGGATGGGACTCTCCTTTGCGTGGATGGCAAGCTTGGCACCCGGATATGAAGATAGATTTCTTTATAACCGACTTTGTGCAAACCTAGTCCCCTCCGGTGTCTATATAAACCGATGGGCTTAGTCCGTAGAGGCAATCATAATCATACAGGCTAGACTTCTAGGGTTTTAGCCATTACGATCTCGTGGTAGATCAACTCTTGTAATACTCATATTCATCAAGATCAATCAAGTAGGAAGTAGGGTATTACCTCCATAGAGAGGGACCGAACCTGGGTAAACATCGTGTCCCCCGCCTCCTATTACCATCAACCTTAGACGCACAGTTCGGGACCCCCTACCCGAGATCCGCCGGTTTTGACACCGACATTGGTGCTTTCATTGAGAGTTCCGCTGCATCATCACCAAAAGGGTTGATGGCTCCATCAATCATCTACAACGATGCAGTCTAGGGGGAGGATTTCCTCCCCGGACAGATCTTCGTATTCGGCGGCTTCGCACTATGGGCCAACTTGCTTGGCCATCTAGAGCAGATCGAAAGCTACGCCCCTGGTCATCAGGTCAGGTTTGGAAGCCTGAATTATGTTGCCGATATCCGCGGAGACTTGATCTTTGATGGATTCGATCCCATGGTAGCCGCTCCCTGCCACCACAATGAACATGACCTAAATCTGTCATTGGACCGTGCCCAGGAGATAGCGCCTGTTACTGCTCTGGCCCTAGATCCGGAGCAGATTGCGCCGTCCGAGGACGGGAAGCTCAACCCCGCCGCGGAAGCCACGGACTCAGCGGCATTAGAGCCGCACACAGATCCAACCTTGAGCGGGGCCTGTGTCACCGGAACCTCGGATTCGTCTCCGGCCATAGGTTCCGAACCGCGTGCATCCGCGCCGATCGAACATGATCAGGCGCCGATCGCTGAGTTCAGCTCCGCGGACATCTTCCGGCACTCACCTGTAGGTGATGTGCTAAACTCATTAAAAGCCCTCTCGTTATCAGGGGACTCTCAGCCGAACTATATCCGGTTTGGATTGGAAGCTGATGACGAAGAATTCTGCTTCCCACCCACTGTCAGTGTCAAAACTGGCGGATCTCGGGTAGGGGGTCCCAAACTGTGCGTCTAAGGTCGATGGTAACAGGGGGCGGGGGACATGATGTTTACCCAGGTTCAGGCCCTCTCTATGGAGGTAATACCCTACTTCCTGGTTGATTGATCTTGATGAATATGAGTATTACAAGAGTTGATCTACCACGAGATTGTAATGGCTAAAACCCTAGAAGCCTAGCCTGTATGATTATGATTGCCTCTACGGACTAAGCCCTCCAGTTTATATAGACATCGGAAGGGACTAGGGTTGTACAAAGTCGGTTACAGAGAAACGAATCTTCATATCCGAGCGCAAAGCTTGCCTTCCACGCCAAGGAGAGTCCCATCCGGACACAGGAAAAAGTCTTATGTCTTGTATCTTCATAGCCCATCAGTCTGGCCCATGTCACATAGGCCGGATGGCCAAAGACCCCTTAATCCAAGACTCCCTCATTAGCCCCTGAAGCAGGCTTCAATGACGAGGTGTCCGGCATGCAGATTGTCTTCGGCATTGCAAGGCGGGTTCCTTCTCTGAATACTCCAAAATAGTCTTTGAACAGAAAATTGTGTCCGGCTCTGCAGAACAAATTCCATAGAAAACCATAGAGAGTACATTATTTCACGTGTCCAATCTGCTAACAATTTTTTGGTAACGTGACATCACGTCGCCACCCGGCCATTATTTTGAACCGTTTTTTAGCCTGCCGCTCCATATTTTGAGATGGAGTTTCATTGGCATGTCTTGTCAAAGCAGAGATCGTGTCCCCTTATTGCGGGATTCTCATCAATACGGGTGTGGGTAACCCAACCGTTCTGTTGGCATGATTCCTTGGGATTAGGCAGGTTTTAAGGGCTAGGAGGGGGGCGTTTGATATTCATCGCCTTTTATAAAGGGGCTAAGACCCGTCCTTTCTCCTTTACACCAACCCTTTCCTCAACCTCTCCCACCTCAACCTCCAGCGCCCAAGGTTCAATTTAATCGCTTCGCACTTCTCGGTCATGTCTGGACCCAGCCCTCAAGGCCGGTGGGTGGCTTCCTTTGTCACGGAGGAGGATATTGCGAAGCTCCAGGCGGCAAGATACCTTACCGCGGAAATCCCCCACGGGATTCCTACACAAGGCTAGGTTATTCCTACTCCCAGATCCGGCGATAGGGTCATATTCATCTCCCACTTCCTCCGAGGGCTAGGGTGCTCTTCATCCCTTCGTTCGAGGGCTCATGTTTTATTACGGTCTAGATTTTCATGATCTAGCTCCGGACTATTTTCTTCATGTCTCGGCGTTCATCATCACGTGCGAGGCCTTCCTCCGTATTCCCCCACACTTCGGCTTGTGGCTCAAGACCTTTAATGTGAAGCCGAAGGTAGTCGATGGGAAACAAGCGGAGTGTGGTGGTGCCAGTGAGCAAACTCACCAATACTCCTTGGCCAAAGGGCTCCTAAACAGAAACTTCCGACCTATGGCAGCGGGAGTGGTTTTACATCACTGAACCCCGTGGTACCAAGTGGGCAGCTACACCTGTGTTCCTATCTGTCCCTCCATTACAGCTTGCATCATGGATTAATATGGGTCTGGACTGGGGATCCATTCATGAAGTGCATACACTGCGAAGCCGCATTCGGAGCCTCATTGAAAAGGACACCGGTCTCATCAACGTAATCCATGTAATGCTAGTCCGTCGGGTCCTACCGTGCCAGCGACGGCCTCTCCGCATGTGGGAGTTCAATCCGAAAGGAACGCGAACCCTTCAGCACTTCTTCGGCACGACGCCCAGAGGAATGTGGAAATTATTCTTCGGGGCACGAAAATAGTGGCTGGATACTACAGAGGACATCGGCCTTGATTGAAACCATCCGGATACCTCGGTAAATACTCAACTCCCGAACACAGCTTAGTTAAATTTCTCATAACAATATACTGAGAAAACCATACTCGGCCAGGGCTGGATAAAGAAGGTGGAGAGAATTAGGTGTTTGGGCCCTCTTCCCGAAGACTCAGCTAATCCGGTGTTAACAAGGATGCTGGCCCGGCACCATATCAACTGCCGACGGAGGAAGACAAGGAGGAGAGCAAGAAGACCTGGAGTGGCCCCCAATCTACAGGTACACCAGACACCTCGTCCGGGGAGATTGGAACTCCTCTTCTGAAGGTGAAAGGGAAAAAGAAACTGACATCCCTTCTCCCCATGGGAAGAAGAGGACCGCCTCCAAATACTTGAAGATAAAGGCTTCTAAGCGAGGGAAGATATATTTGTCAGGGGGTTCTGGATCAGGAGGCGACGTTGACACGCAGTCCCTCCGTAAAGACGGGCCCTTAGCCGAATCGTAAGTGAACAAGGGTGTTTTAAACATATCCCGTCCTTTCCTAGTTGCAAGGATAATATTTAAAATATATGTTTGCAGTCCGGCACGTAGCCTTCCTCAACAGTCTTCCTCCTCGGGGGATCTTCTTCCGGAGATGATGCAGAGAGAGACGCCCCCACCGATCTCCCCGTCCAATAGGGCAGACGACCCCGAGGTGTCGTCCCGGGGGATCTCTCCCGATCAACAAGCGGTGCGAGGGACAATGAAGACTAGGCCTGAAGGTGACACTTCGACCGTCCAGGGTCCGGGTTGTGTGGCCCCTACGGGGACCAACAATAAAGGCCCCGGACTATCTGATTTACAGCCAGAGACGACTCTAAGGTCGAGTAAACATATTCCTTTGAAGGGAGTCTGTACCCCTTCAGCTGCTTCCAGGCATCCAGAGGTGTCGGATACATTGACAGATACATTACGACATGCGCCCATCTCAGAGGAACATCGTACCTTGATGGGTACGGTAGTTGAGAGGGTTCTGTCCACAAAAAGCGGATTGTATGAAGCCTTTATGGGCCTGCTAAGAGGCTTCGATATACGTAATTTAATATTTTCAATTGTGCTATAAACGCAAAATGCTCCTGTGTATAGATAGTAGCCCCTGAGACTCTGGTTGGCGTCCAAAGGGAGGCGATCAGAGGATCGAGAAAGATATGCCCAGGAAATAATGTGACTAATTGGAACACAGGCTGTTACATCCCTGGCGAATGCCCAAGCTAAAGAGGTTGCATATCTGAAGCAGAAAATTGACGTGGCGGATGATGACATCACGCTTATTAACAGGCGGCTCAACAAGGCACAAGGTATGTTTTTGGGGCAGTCAGTATATGCAAGTACTATAATATGAGCATGACGCTGAGAATTGTATATCGAGATATGCATAACTATAGATAGCACCGCCGCAGTGGAGACCCTTCGGGCCGAGCTTGCCCGGGCCAATAAGCGAGCCAGGATGAGTAATGCGGCTGCCGAAAAGGCAGTTGCTGAATTAAAGGTCTAACAGGCTGTTCGGCGCCAGTGCGAGGAGAGAATATCTACTATGGATGCTTGAGCTAAAGGATGCCACTAGCCGATGCGCATTTCTCGAGAAAGATAACAAAACTAGAGCGGCCGATCTTGACAAGGCCTTAGAAGAGGCGAGGGAAGCACGGTCAGAGTCTAGAGCGGCTCGGGAGGAGATCCGACAAGCTGGGGAGATCGCGGCTGGTAAGCCCTTCTTATTACAAACTAAATTCGGTGATCCGAAGTAGGCCCCGCTTAATCAAATATGGAGTTCTCCAGATGCATTTTTGGACTTACCGAAGAGTGTCTCAGATGCGATGCAGTTTTTCCAAGCGCACGAAGGACATGTGACGGAAAAGCTTTTCTGGTCGCAATTCATCATGCCAAAGCGTCCGTTGTTGCTAAACGAATAGATGGCCCAGTGGGCCGAGCTCCACAAGATATCCGGATCTGCCATGAAGGACGTCGTGGTCCGACTGTGGCCGGCTGAGCCAATTCCGAATAGTTATTTTGGTTTGGTGCAACGACTTGTTGATGTGGCGCCGCGTATTGATACGTCTCCAACATAACTATAATTTTTTATTGTTCCATCCTACTATATTATCTGTTTTGGATGTTTAATGGGCTTTACTATGCACTTTTATATTATTTTTGGGACTAACCTATTAACCGGAGGCCCAGTCCAAATTGCTGTTTTTTTGCCTATTTCAGTGTTTCGCATAAAAGGAATATCGAACGGAGTCCAAACGGAATGAAACCTTCGGGAGAGTTAATTTTGGAACAAACACAATCCAGGAGACTTGGAGTGGACGTCAAGAAAGAAACGAGGTGGCCACGAGGCAGGGAGGCATGCCCAGAGGGGGTAGGCACGCCCCCACCCTCATGTGCCCCTCGTGGCTCCCCTGACCAACTTCCTTCACCTATATATACTCATATACCCTGAAAACATCCGAGAGCACCACAAAACCCTATTTCCACCGCTGCAACCTTCTGTACCCATGAGATCCCATCTTGGGACCTTTTCCGGCGCTCTGCCGGAGGGGGAATTGATCACGGAAGGCTTCTACATCAACACCATAGCCTCTCCGATGAAGTGTGAGTAGTTTACCACAGACCTTTGGGTCAATAGTTATTAGCTAGATGGCTTCTTCTCTCTCTTTGATTCTCAATACAAAGTTCTCCTCGATCTTCTTGGCGATCTATTCAATGTAATTCTTTTTGTGGTGTGTTTGTCGAGATCTGATGAATTGGGGGTTTATGATCAAGATTATCTATGAACAATATTTGAATCTCCTCTGAATTCTTTTATGTATGATTGGTTATCTTTACAAGTCTCTTCGAATTATTAGTATGGTTTGGCCTACTAGATTGATCTTTCTTGCAATGGGAGAAGTGCTTAGCTTTGGCTTCAATCTTGCGGTGTCCTTTCCAAGTGACAACAGGGGCAGCAAGGCAGGTATTGTATTGTTGCCATCAAGGATAATAAAATGGGGTTTATATCATATTGCTTGAGTTTATCCCTTTACATCATGTCATCTTTCTTAATGCGTTACTCTGCTCTTATGACCTTAATACTCTAGATGCATGCTGGATAGCGTTCGATGTGTGGAGAATAGTAGTAGATGCAGAATCGTTTCGATCTACTTGTCACGGACGTGATGCCTATATACATGATCATGCCTAGATATTCTCATAACTATGCACTTTTCTACCAATTGCTCACAATAATTTGTTCACCCACCGTAATACTTATGTTATCTTGAGAGAAGCCACTAGTGAAACCTATGGCCCCCGGGTCTATTTTCCATCATATAAGTTTCCGATCTATTTTATTTTGCAATCTTTACTTTCCAATCTATATCATAAAAATACCAAAAATATTTATTATCTCTATCAGATCTCACTTTTGCAAGTGGCCGTGAAGGGATTGACAACCCCTTTAACGCGTTGGTTGCAAGGTTCTTATTTGTTTGTGTAGGTACGAGGGATTTGCGTGTAGCCTCCTACTAGATTGATACCTTGGTTCTCAAAAACCGAGGGAAATACTTAAGCTACTTTGCTGCATCACCCTTTCCTCTTGAAGGAAAAACCAACGCATGCTCAAGAGGTAGCAGGTATCGACGTTGTTAAGCGGTCAACGTGCATAGAAGGTGCACGGATGGCCCTTGCCCGAATCAAGGCGTTATGGGCAAAGATGAAGGCCCCTCATATTGCAGCGAAAAGTCCACCCAAGGTCAACGACCATCACGCGCCAGAGCATTATTTCGAGGATGTCCTAGAGGGTGCCCTCTTGATAGAGGGTCAGTGCTCGAAAGATATTATGTTTGAGTGAAGTGTATCGAAATTGTAAGAACAATATTATGATATATTAGGGCTATGTTTTTTATACTTTTGCCCAAAAAAAATTTTGGTGCCTCCTGTGCAGCCTTTTTTGTATAATCTGAAAGTTTACCAGTCGTCGGCTTCGGCCCCCTCGCATATAATGTGGCGGTGTTTGGAAAAGTACTTGATCACTCTTGACCCAACGTCTTGGTCCATTAAGGAGGTGTCAATGCGGTGAACTAGGCAATTAGACTATCAGGCTTTAACACTTTCACTTAGCCATAGGAGTTGGATGGTGGGTCTACGATATAGCCCCCGGTATGTATGCAGTTATCCGAAAATGGTGCGTTTACATATGTGACCAGAAGAACGGTCCTTCCTGTAATATAGAAGGAATCATGAAGATTCCGGTGAGTCATCGAGTGGTTGACCAGCTCTCGCCGCATCATGACAGTCAGTTTTCGGCTTTCTCTACCGAGATGCTCATCCGGACGAACCAGGACACAATCACAATAGTTCTCCCTTTACTACCCTAGCCGATAGAGCGGAACGTAAGGTAGAAGCACAGGAGCCGGGCAACCCAACTACTGACCAAAGACATGATTTGCAGCTGATGCATCTAAGGCCAAACTCGTGACACCGAAGTGTGCTATAAAGCTGTCCGTACTTGTCGGCCACTCGTATTTTGCCATATCGAGCCCCTGGCAATATATGCCGAAGTTCATTTGTGAAACAACCACAGCAGCAAAATTCAGTTCTTTGAGAAAAGCAAATACTGAATACGGGTTATGTTGACTAGCATCTGAATGATAGATTATAACGCTATTACCAAGGCTATTTGACATGCCGGGGGTCGAAAGCTGAGAAAGAAGGGCACTTTACAGGTTTGAAAAGTGTGCGGTTTGCAAGAAACATTTGGACCTCCTGTTGCACGTCTGCACTGTCTTGCCTTGGTTAAAGGACTTCTCAGCAAATATAGTCACCTGTGGTAAAAGATAAAAAATGGTTAGAAAAAGAAAAAGACTATGAGAGTGCGGATAGTGTTATAGGTTTGTCCGCATTGTGCCTCCCCGGTGACCAGGGTATTTTAAGTGTATAATTATGTGCGCGGGACAGACTTTGTGGCTATATGGGGCAGACGGCGGAGGTCGAACTGCTAATTAGGCTCTGAGATTGATTGGTCCTGTTGAGGGAGTCCTGGATTAGGGGGTATCCGGACAGCCGGACTATATACTTTGGCCGGACTGTTGGACCGTGAAGATACAAGACTCAAGACTTCGTCCCGTGTCCGGATGGGACTCTCCTTTGTGTGGAAGACAAGCTTGGCGATCCGGATATTGTATTTCCTTCTTTGTAACCGACTCCATGTAAACCCTAGCTCTCTCTGGTGTCTATATAAACCAGAGGGTTTAGTCCTTAGAGAGAGAATCATAATCATCATAGGCTAGCTTCTAGGGTTTAGCCTCTATGATCTCGTGGTAGATTAACTCTTGTAACACCCATATCATCAATATCAATGAAGCAGGAAGTAGGGTTTTACCTCCATCAAGAGGGCCCGAACCTGGGTAAACATTGTGTCCCTTGCCTCCTGTTACCATTAGCCTTAGACGCACAGATCGGGACCGCCTACCCGAGATCCACCGGTTTTGACACCGACATTAGTGCTTTCATTGAGAGTTCCTCTGTGTCGTCGCTGCAAGGCTTGATGGCTCCTTTGATCAACAACAACATGGTCCAGGGTGAGACTTTTCTCCACGGACAGATCTTCGTGTTCGGCGGCTTCGCATTGCGGGCCAATTCGCTTGGCCATCTGGAGCAGATCGATAGCTACGCCCCTGGCCACCAGGTCAGGTTCATAAACTTGAACTACACGACCGATATCCGTGGAGATTTGATCTTCAACGGGTTCGGGCCTGCGCCAGGTGTGCCGGACAGTCACGATGAGCACGGCTTAGACCTGCCGTCGGACAATGCTCGGGATATCGCCCCTGCAGAAGCCCCAGACCTAAATCTGGAGCAGATTGCATCGCCCAAGGACGGATGGATGGACCCCGCCCCGGAGGCCGCACACTCATCAGTGGTAGAACCAAACGCAGGCTTCACCCCCAAGGAAGCCTGTGACACCGGACCCCCAGACTCGTATCTGGCCGTAGGTTCCAGTCCGCGCACTCCCGAGCCCGCCGAATCTGGTTGGGCTCCAGTAATGGAGTTCACCGCTGTGGATATCTTCCAGCACTCGCCCTTTGGCGACATGCTGAACTCTTTGTCAGGAGACTCTCGGCCGAACTATGTCCGGCTCGAGTGGCAAGCAGGCGACGAAGGAATTCATTGCCCACCCATCACCCACTTCATAGGCACGGTCGATGATTTAACCGACGTGCTTGACTTCGACTCCTAAGACATCAACGGTATGGGTGACGATGCAGGAGAAGAACAGGAACCACCGCCCACGAGGCCGTGGACAGCCACCTCCTCATATGATATATATATGGTGGACACTCCGAAGGAAACCTATGGCGATGAGGCAATGGAGGATAACCCCTCAGGGAAGAAAGAAAAGCATGGGCGTCGTCGGCGCCGCTCCAAGCCCCACCACAACAATACTTGCACAAGGGACGAAAACAATCTGGATGGTGCCAAAGATGAATACAACCCCGATCAGCCTGCCTTCGAGCAGGCCAAGCAGGAAGACGGGCAGGTCAGCCCAGATGAACAGGCGATGGACGGATATCTGGAGGAGGACAACTACATGCCCCCCTCCGAAGACGAGATTAGCCTCGGCGACGACGAGTTCGGCGTGCCTGAGGACCCCATGGAGCAGGAGCGCTTCAGGCGCCAGCTTATGGCCACTGCGAGGAGTCTGAAAAAGAAGCAGCAGCAGCTCCAAGCTGATCAAGACCTGCTCACAGACAGATGGAACAAAGTCCTGGCAGCTGAGGAATATGGACTCGAGTGCCACACGGCTGACCGGCCACCTCGTGGCCGGGATAAAACGGCATATCAGCCCGAATACCAGCCCGCACCCCCACGCCAATACACTACGGCCCGGGGTAATAGGCAGGACCTGCAAGATATACTAGAAAACAAGGCAGGACAGCCAAGATCGATCTACGGATTGCGGGGGCGCGCCCCAACAGGTGACAATGATCGTCACGCCGGATACACTATGAACAAGTCCGGCCGGGCCGAATATAGCCACCCAGACTCATTCGAACTGCGTAGCCACATAGCCCGGCATAGAGGCGCCGCACACCCCCTCTGCTTCACTGACGAAGTGATGAATCATGAATTCCCAGAAGGGTTTAAACCCATAAACATCGAATCATACAATGGCACAACAGACCCCGCAGTATGGATCGAAGATTTCCTTCTCCACATTCACATGGCCCGCGGAGATGATCTACACGCCATCAAGTATCTCCCCCTTAAACTCAAAGGACCGGCCCGACACTGGCTAAATAGCCTGCCGGCAAATTCCATTGGCAGTTGGGAAAACCTGGAGGACGTGTTCCTCGACAACTTCCAGGGCACATATGTGCGACCACCAGATGCCGATGACCTGAGCCACATTACCCAACAGCCCGAGAGTTAGCCAGGAAATTCTGGACTCGGTTCCTAACCAAAAAGAACCAAATAGTCGACTATCCGGACGCTGAAGCCCTGGCGGCCTTTAAGCATAATATCAGTGACGAATGGCTCGCCCAACACCTCGGCCAGGAAAAACCAAAGTCCATGGCGGCCCTCATGACACTCATGACACGCTTTTGTGCGGGCGAGGATAGCTGGTTGGCTCGTAGTACCACCACGCCGATAAATTCAGGCACCTCAGATGTCCGCGACAACAACGGCAAGCCACGGTGCAACAAACATAAGCGACGAAACAACGGCGACAACACTGAAGACACGGCAGTCAATGCCTTCAATGGCTCGAAATCCGGTCAGCGGAAAAAGCCATTCAAAAGAAACAATCAGGGACCATCCAGTCCCGACCGCATACTTGAACACTCGTGCCAAATTCATGGCACCCCGGATAAACTAGCAAAACACACTAACAAAGACTGCTGGGTGTTCAAACAGGCCTGTAAAATAAACGCCGAAAACGAGGACAAGGGGTTGTACAGTGACAATGACGAGGAGCCCCGGCGTCCGAACACAGGAGGACAGAAGAAATTTCCTCCCTGGGTGAAAACAGTCAACATGATCTACGCCACCCATATTCCCAAACGGGAACGGAAGCGAGCACTACGGGACATCAATGCGATGGAGCCAGTCACCCCAAAATTCAACCCATGGTCAGCCTATCCGATCACCTCCGATCGTAGGGATCACCCTACCAGCATCCGTCACGGTGGTTCAGCCGGATTGGTCCTAGACCCAATCATCAACGGATTCCACCTCACGCGAGTCCTTATGGATGGTGGCAGTAGCCTGAACCTGCTTTATCAGGACATAGTGCGCAAAATGGGCATCGACCCTTCAAGGATCAAGCCCACCAAAACCACCTTCAAAGGTGTAATTCTAGGAGTAGAGGCCCGTTGCACAGGCTCCATAACACTGGAAGTGGTCTTCGGATCTCCGGATAACTTCCAAAGCGAGGATTTAATCTACAATATCATCCCTTTCCGCAGTGGTTATCACACACTACTTGGACGAACCGCATTCGCTCGATTCAATGCGGTACCACACTATGCATACCTCAAGCTCAAAATGCTAGGACCTCGCGGGGTCGTAACAGTCAACGGAAACATGGACCGCTCTCTTCGTACAGAAGAGCATACTGCAGCCCTCGTGACGGAACTACAATGCGGCCTTCTCCGGCAAACCACCAATCCGGCAACAAGAACCCCGAACACCGTCAAGCGAGTCCGGAGTACCCCGCAACAAGATCGCCAGGCACTCCAAGAGCGCGACTAGCAGTCCGGCCTCGGCTCTAGCTCCATCAAAGCAGCATTCATGCTGCGCGTACACACTTACGCACTAAAAATACCATGGGCATAGGCCGAGGAACCATAAGGGACTCAGTCAAATAGTGCGGCTCAGCCGCAACATACTTCAATAACCCCCCTTTTTACCTTTCAAGATACTGCTTTCGGGCAGCCTCTTCAAAAGAGCCGGATTGTCAGACTTGCACAGGAGAAAAAACCAAGGAGGCAAAAAGGCTTTGCGCACAACGGGAATACCCAGGTGGAATCTGTTCACGATCGTTATACCGGTTTTATATACCTACATGCAGCCCGCCCTTGGATGGGACATGTCAAATGGTCCTATTTACTTCTGCTTAACGCATTCGTTATAAACATACCCTTAGACGTATTATTCATCAATGGGAGATAACATATAGCGTCAGCTTATTATTCCTATTTGCACATTTTTTCTATAAATGTTTATTTAATATTGCATCCGTACACCTTGGTACATTTAGTTTGCCAGGGGCTCCT
The DNA here is from genome assembly GCA_963921465.1 of Triticum timopheevii. Classification (NCBI taxonomy): domain Eukaryota; kingdom Viridiplantae; phylum Streptophyta; class Magnoliopsida; order Poales; family Poaceae; genus Triticum; species Triticum timopheevii. The sequence goes on along the minus strand of OY997266.1, from coordinate 235,417,842 downwards.
TATGGCGCCCCATAACATGGCAAGACAAGTCCGGACACTTTCAACAGTGGGGCACCCCGAACTTATAGCACTATATGCATCAACTCCGAATCATGTCTTGGGTCAATAGTTGGGTTTGCCCGGCTCCCTTGTTTTGATAACTTACGTTCCGTTATATCGGCTAAGGTAGCACAGGGAGAACTACTGCGATTGTGTCCCGTTCTTCGAGACGAGCACCTTAGTAGAGAAAGCCGAAAACTGACCGGCATGATGCGGCGAGAGCTGGTCGCTGTTTGAGAGGTCTTAAAATCCTTAAAGATTTTTTTTTTCTGCTTTAGGCGAGGAATCAGCTTCGTCCTATTTAGGCGTATATAGCACCCCAATTCGGCTTTCCAAATTCTAGGGGCTTCGCCAAAATTTAAAATTGCAGACTTCTATGGCTAAGTGAAAGTTATAAAGCCGCATAGTCCAGTTGACTTGTTTATTGCGCCAAAAACCTCCTTCAGGGACCAACAATTTGGATAAAGAGTGTATGGGTTTTTCCAGGAACACCCCGGTACTAGTTATGTGGGGGCGTAAGCCGACGACTGGCCTACTTTCAGAATTTTATAAACAGCCGCACAAAAGGTAACATTTTAAATCGAAAAGCGCTATATAGCGCAAGTAACTTCGTCTTTATATTACAACAACGACAGAAGTACATTTACTCAAGGACCATATCCTTGGTACATTCATCGGCCATGAGACAAGCGCCTTTCATAATGCCATCATAATATTTTTCGGGACAGTGATGCGCCTTGCCCTCCGGCGGCCCGTCCTTCACCAGCTTCTCCACATCCAGCTTGCCCCAATGCACCTTCGCACGGGCAAAGGCCCGGCGGGCACCCTCAATGCAAACGGATCGCTTGATCACCTCAAGACGCGGACATGCGTTTACCATCTGCTCTTTCAGACCGAAGTAGCTGGCAGGCAAGGGCTCACCAGGCCACATCCGGACTATGAAATCTTTCATAGCCACTTTGGCCGCCCTGTGGAGTTCAACCAATTGCTTCAATTGGTCATTCAGAGGCATCGGATGTTCGGCATATTGGGACCAGAACAGCTTCTCCGTCGAGCTCCCCTCCTCGGCACGGTAGAACTCCGCGGCATTGGATACGCTGCGTGGCAGATCTGCGAATGCCCCTGGAGAGCTCCAAATTCGGGTAAGTAAGAGAAACGCCTCCTCCACATGCTTGCTTTGCATAAAGAATGTCTTACCCACCGCTATCTTCTTGGCCGCCTAGATTTCCTGCTGGGCCTTCTCGGCTTTGGCCTTGGCGTCTTTCATACTCACCAGGGCCTTCGCAAGCTCAGACTCCTTCATCTTGAGGTCACGCTCCAAGGACTCGAACTTCTTGTCGATCTCCTGGAGCTCTTGCTGTACCTCGCCCACCCTAGCATTCTGCTTTTTGCGCTCAATGCGCTCCATGGCCGCCTTGTCTTCAGCCTCGGACAACGCTATCTTCAGGGATGCCACTTCGGTTGTGGCCCCTATTATAAAGTCACGACGCTTTGTCGTTAGAATCACCAATTTTGTCTATTCTTTATAATACATGAACGGGGTATCACTCACCTTTGTTCTCTTAGAGCTACCTCTTCGTGAGGACGAGCTCTCCTTGTACCTGCTCCAAGTCCCGTTTAAGTCCAGCGACCTTGGCCGTGCGGGAAGCAGCGGCAAGTAGCACCACTTGCTTGTTCACATGCAAACCTACTATTAGACTCCTGCGGATTATAATCGACTATAACGCCCTCGATGCGGCTATATCTCCCACGTGTCGAAGCACGACTTAGAGGCATAACCGCATTGAGAGCAATGTCGCAAGTGAGGTAATCTTCGCACAAACCATGTAATACATAAGGGAAAAGAGATACATAGTTGGCTTACAGTCGCCACTTCACACAATACATAAATAAACATCCATCATACAGTTTACACTCAAGGTCCGGCTACGGAACCAAAATAAAAGAAGACTACCCCAAATGCAACACAGATCCCCGATCGTCCCGACTGGACTCCTCTACTGATCGTCTGGAAAAGAAACATAGTAACGACCAAGGGCCTCATCAAATTCCCACTTCAGCTCAGTTGCGCCCTCTGCGCTGGTATCATCGGTACCTACATTTGTTTTGGTAGAATCTTTGAGTCACAGGGACTCAGCAATCTCACACCCGCGAGATCAAGACTATTTAAGCTTAAGGGAAGGCTGGTGTAATGAGGTGGAGCTGCAGCAAGCGACTAGCATATATGGTGGCTACGATCGCAAAAGAGAGCGAGAAGAGGAGCAAGGCACGGTCGTGAAGCTAGTAGCGATCAAGAAGTGATCCTGAACTACTTACGCCAAACATAACTCCAACACCGTGTTCACTTCCCGGACTCCGCCGAGAAGGGACCATCACGGCTACACACTCTGTTGATGTATTTTAATTAAGGTCAACTTCGGGTTTTCTACAACCGGACATTAACAAATTCCCATCTGCCTCATAACCGCGGGCACGGCTTTCGAAAGATAATACCCTGCAGGGGTGTCCCAACTTAGCCCATCACAAGCTCTCACGGTTAACGAAGGAATAAACCTTCTCCCGGGAAGACCCGATCAGTCTCGGAATCCCGGTTCGCATGACATTTCGACAATGGTAAAACTAGACCAGCAAAGTTGCCCGATTGTGCCGACAAATCCCGATAGGAGCCGCACATATCTCGTTCTCAGGGCACATCCGGATAAGTCAAGCTACGAGTAAAACCAGGCCTCGAGTTTCCCCGTGGTGGCCCCGCAGGCTGCTCGGTTCGGACCAACACTCGAAGGAGCACTGGCCCGGGGGGGCTAAAATAAAGATGACCCTCGGTCTCGCGAAAACCCAAGGGAAAAAGGGTATAGGTGGCAAATGGTAAAACCAAAGTTTGGCCTTGCTGGAGGAGTTTTATTCAAAACGAACTGTCACGGGGGTCCCATAAATCACCCAACCGCGTAAGGAACGCAAAATCAAGGAACATAACACCGGTATGATGGAAACTAGGGCGGCAAGAGTGGAACAAAACACCAGGCATTAGGCCGAGTCTTCCACCCTTTAGCAAGTATATAGATGCATTAATTAAAAACAATAGATATTGTGATATCCCAAAATATCCGTGTTCCAACAAGGAACAAACTTCATCTTCACCTGCAACTATCAACGCTATAAGAGGGGCTGAGCAAAGCGGTAACATAGCCAATCAACGGTTTGCTAGGAGAATGGTGGTTAGAGGTTTGACATGGCAATATGGGTGGCAAGATATAGCAAGTGGTAGGTATCCCAGCATAGGCATAGCAAAAGAGCGAGCATGTAGCAAGCAAAGATAGAAGTGATATCGAAGGTATGGTCATCTTGCCTGCAAGGTTCTCAGAGTTGTCGAAGGCTTGATCCTCGTAGGCGTTCTCAACAGGTTCCTCGTTCACGTACTCATCTCCCGGCTCTACCCAAAGCAAGAGCACAAGCAATGGAACAACAATCAAACAAGGAGCAATGCACAAGCAATATGATGCAATACATGACATGCTATGCGAGATGTGATATGCAATGCATGTGTGTGCTCCGGAAGGAAAATGAGGAACCGGGCATCAACTTGTCAAACCAAGTATGCCGCTGGAAATATGAGATGATTTCGGTTGAAATCGATATAAAGATCACCGGAATCGGATGCACGGTTTGCAAATGACAAGCAAAACAAGAATGACGCGAATCTGCGTTTAACAGCACGATGCTACTTAGCACGCAACAAGAAACTATGCTACAGCACCCCAACATTCAAACAAAGCATATGGCAGTGATCTACAGGAGATGCTTAACAAAAGAGGAACACTGAGCTACGGCTAATTCACATCATAAGAGGCTCAAACAAGCATGGTGAAAGTGCAAAAAAATATCAGGTTCACAGACTTAGTGAAAATAGTAGCATGCCAGAAATTAACATCAGGAAGGCATGTTTAGAGAAAGCAAACACCAAGCTACAGGAACTTATAATAGCCAAACAAGGCATGACATGAATCTACTCAAAGCATAGATCAAAAGTCCTTTACTGACCATAAGCCAAAAAGGACCATAAGAAATGATGGCACCCATGTAAACATAGCAAGTTTCATTACAGATCTTAGCCTTAGTAGAAAAACTGGACATGGCAAGAACAGATAACAAGTAGGCATGTTCGTGAGCTCGATGCACTCACTACAGAGCATCTCATGATAAACTAAGCATACACCCATCAAGAAGACATGGCATAGAAGCTATACATGGCAAGAACAACATCATAGCATACACGGATCAACTACAACAACCTTGTGAAAATTGAATCTCATGTTAACAATCTGCCAGGAAACATTTTGAAGCAAAAGTAGAGCACGAAAATGACATGCTAGACTACTCCATAAATGCCAACAAAGGCATGGATGGATAGAGCACATCCATATGTTCAAAACACCCTTACTGATCATGCTCAAAAAGGGCATAGATCTCTCTCTAACAACATGAACACATGGCATAAAAATAATAGCAGGACATGACTTAGTGAAACTACTAAGTTCCTGAAATCAGCAACATCATCATCCCTAGTTTGCATGCTTGTTCTAGTCACCACATAACTCACAAAAATACATGGCATACACCCCTGGAAAGATGGCATGGCATAGTTCAACACACATGTAGGGCTCAAGTTCATAAGGTGCACACATTAATCATGGCAAAAATGATAAAAGTGCAAGTTCTGTTAAGAAACAGAAACTAACATTATGAAGCACCCTTCCAACAGCATTTCGGGCATCAAGATGATCTCAAATGAAAATGGTGCAATAAGATGAAATTATCTACTCTTCGAGACGAACAATTTGATATGCTACACGCCCAAAATGGAGCCACGGGTGCGGAGATGTGATGCAATGAAGATGCAACAAAAATATCACAGAAAAAGACTTGGTGGATTTCGGGAAGATGGTCAACCTAGGGTTCGATCTGGATCTTGCTCGGGGTCGTCGCCGGAGTTGGAGGTCGCCGGCGCGGGAGCTTGGGCCGGAGGGAGGAGAGGCTGTGGTGGCGGCCGGGGCGGCCGGATCCGGCGGGGTCGGGCGGCGGCGCAGGCGGCGCTGCCGGGCGGCGCTGCGGCGGCGCGGCCGGACAAGGCCCCGGGCGGCGAGCTGCGGTGGTCCGGCGCGGGACGGCGGCGGTGGTCCGCGCGGGCGGCGGCGGTGGAGGACGGGCCCCGCGGGGGCCGGCGGCGGGCCTGGCGGGCTTCGGCGGCGGCGGGCGCGGCAGCACCACGTGGCAGCTCGCGAGTGGCCGGGCGGCGGCGGGCGGACGCGTCCGGTCCGATCCGGACGTGTCCGGCGGCACGGAGGGGGAATTTCGCTAGGGTTTGCCCGGATTTGGAGGGGGAGATGCATATTTGTAGGTAGAGGGAGCTAGGAGACTCCAAATGGGGTGCGGTTTTCGCCCACACGATCGTGATCTGACGACGGAGAGCATGGAAGTGACTTAGATGGGTTATTGGGCTGTTTTGGAGGGGTGTTGGGTTGCAACTTAAAAGAGGCCTTTGCGAGAGTGCGGTTAACCGTTGGAGTATCAAACGAGCTCCAAATGACCCGAAACTTGACAGGTGGTCTACCGGTGCTATACCAGGGCCACTTGGCAAGGTTCGGTCCATTCCGAGAATGTTCAACACCCGCACACGAAGATAGACAAGAGGGGTGCACCGGTGCATGTGGGAGTGCCGGATTGCAAAACGGACAACGGGGAAAATGCTCGGAATCATGAGACAAACACGTTTGCAAATGAGATGCGCATGATGACATGATATGAGATGCATGACATGGACAAAATGCAAAACGAAAACAAAACCCAACCACGGAGGGAATATCATAGCACATGGCCGAAAATGGCAAGAGTTGGAGTTACAAATATGGAAAGTTACATCCGGGGTGTTACAACACTCCACCACTACAAGAGGATCTCGTCCCGAGATCTAGGACTGAAAGAACTCCAGATATTCGGAACGGAGGTGATCCTCGCGCTCCCAGGTGGCTTCTCGGTCGGAATTGTGTGACCACTTTACTTTCAGGAATTTGATTGACTTGTTGTGAGTCTTGCGCTTGGTTTCTTCAAGAATAGCAACGGGGTGCTCATGATAAGAGAGATCTTCTTGGAGGTCAATTTCTTCAAATTTGATAGTGCGCTCAGGAATCTTGAAGCACTTGCGGAGCTGTGACACGTGAAACACATCGTGCACGTTTGCAAAGTTGGATGGAAGCTCAAGTTGATAGGCGAGATCGCCTCTTTTTCCAATGATCTTGAAAGGACCCACGTATCTAGGGGCAAGCTTCCCTTTGATACCGAAGCGACGAGCGCCTTTCATTGGAGAGACGCGGAGGTAGACATGGTCTCCGATTTCAAAAGCCACATCACGGTGCTTGTCATCATAATAGCCCTTCTGGCGCGATTGCGCGGCTTTGAGATTCTCACGAATGACTTTGCACATTTCTTCGGCTTCTGTGATCAAGTCGTTGCCAAGAAGTTGGCGTTCACCTGTCTCGGACCAATTTAGAGGAGTACGGCACTTTCTGCCATAGAGAATTTCGAATGGGGCCTTGCCTGAACTCGCTTGGAAGCTGTTGTTGTAGGAGAACTCGGCATATGGAAGACAATCTTCCCACTTCATGCCAAAGGAAATGACACAAGCCCTGAGCATATCTTTAAGGATTTGATTGACTCGCTCGACTTGGCCACTAGTTTGAGGATGGAAAGCTGTGCTGAAACGAATGTTGGTGCCCATGGCCTTCTGAAAGGAGTCCCAGAACTTAGAAGTGAAGATGCTTCCACGGTCTGAAGAGATCAATTGTGGAATACCATGCAAGGAGACAATTCTGGAGGTGTATAGCTCTGCCAGCTGAGCTGCTGTGATAGATTCTTTGATAGGAAGAAAATGAGCCACTTTAGTAAGCTTGTCAATGACATCGAAGATAGCATCATTTCCACGCTTGGACTTGGGAAATCCAGTCACGAAGTCCATCTCGATATGATCAAACTTCCATTCTGGAATAGCAAGAGGTTGGAGGAGACCAGCTGGTCTTTGGTGTTCTGCTTTCACCCTTCTGCAGACATCACATTCATTCACGAATTGAGCAATTTCTCGCTTCATTCGAGTCCACCAATACGACTGCTTGAGGTCATGGTACATCTTCGTACTTCCAGGATGAATGGATAGGAGGGAATTGTGTGCCTCATTCATGATGACTTTTCTCAGATCGCCTTTGGGAACCACAATTCGATCCTCGAAGAAAGGAGTATCTTTGTCATCCAAGCGATAGCACTTGTATTTGGAAATGCCCTTGTCAATACCACATTTCACCTTCTTCACCATGTTATCCAGGAGTTGTGCCTCACGAATTTGATCTTCCAAAGAAGGAGAGACTATGAGGTTGGCAAGAAAGCCTTGAGGAACAACTTGAAGATTCAGCTTGCGGAAAGCTTCACAAAGATCCGGTTGGAAGGGCTTGAGAATTAAGCTGTTGCAATAAGCCTTTCTGCTCAGAGCATCTGCAATCACATTCGCCTTGCCAGGAGTATATTAAATACTTGGATTGTACTCTTGAATCATTTCGACCCATCGAGTTTGCCTGAGGTTGAGGTTTGGTTGAGTGAAGATATACTTGAGACTCTTGTGATCGGTGAAAATGTCCACTTTCCTTCCCAACAAGAGATGTCTCCATGTTATCAATGCATGGACAACTGCCGCCAACTCGAGATCGTGAGTGGGGTAGTTCTTTTCGTTGGGCTTCAACTGGCGAGAGGTATAGGCCACAACTTTCTTCTCTTGCATTAACACAGCACCGAGACCTTGCAAGGAAGCATCACAGAAAACTTCGAATGGCTTGGATTCATCAGGAGGAGTCAAGACAGGAGCTGTAACTAGCTTCTCTTTGAGGGTGTTGAAAGCGACATCACACTCAGGCGTCCAGACATACTTGATATGCTTTTGGAGGAGGTTGGAAAGAGGCTTTGCAATCTTAGAGAAATTCTCAACGAATCTTCGGCAATAGCTTGCAAGACCGAGAAAACTGAGGAGCTGCTTGACATTCTGAGGAGGTTCCCAATCCAGAACCGCAGAAACCTTCGCCGGATTAACAGCAATTCCCTTGGCGGAGATGATATGACCAAGATAAAGAACTTCATCAAGACAGAACTCACATTTGGAAAACTTCGCATAGAATTGATGCTCTCTGAGCTTGTCGAGCACCAATCGCAAATGTTTGGCATGATCCTGCTTGTTCTTGGAGAAGACCAAAATATCATCGAGATACACCAAGACGAAATCATTTGTGTAGGGGTTGAAGATAAAGTTCATCATACGAGAGAATGTTGGAGGAGCATTGACAAGGCCGAAAGACATGACAGTATATTCATAAGAACCAAAGCTTGTTCTGAATGCTGTCTTGGGAATATCTTGTTCACGAATGCGAATCTGATGATAACCCATACGGAGGTCAAGCTTGGAGAATACTTTAGCACCTTTGAGTTGCTCGAATAGCTCATTTATGTTGGGAAGTGGATACTTGTTCTTGATTGTCTTCTTATTCAATGGACGGTAATCGACGCAAAGTCGGTCCGTGCCATCCTTCTTCTAGACAAAAAGAACTCCACATCCCCATGGAGATGAACTCGGTCTGATCAAACCCAGACGCTCTTGTTCATCGAGCTGCTTATTCAATTCTTTCAGCTCCTTAGGTCCAAGCTTGTAAGGACGCTTGCAAACGGGTTCAGTGCCAGGCTCAAGATCGATAACGAATTCGACTGGCCGATGTGGAGGCATACCCGGAAGCTCTTCTGGAAAGACATCTTGGTACTCACAAACGACTGGAATCTGAGAGATAGCATCCAACTCGCCCTTCTCATTGAGAGAAAACAACCGAATGGTTTCATCACGAGCGGCATAGATGATAACATCCTCAGAAGGGTGTGTCAATTGAATTTCCCTGGCAGCACAATCAAGCTGAGCCTTGTGCTGAGAAAGCCAGTCCATTCCAAGAATTAGATCAATATCCGAGTCACCAAGGACAATTGGTTTAGACAGAAATTTGTAGTCGCCCATCTTGATTGTGGTATCCGGAACCACCAAACTGGAGCTCAACCGTTTACCCGGAGAAACGACATCCATGGGTTTAACCAAATGTGAAGAAATGAACTCATGCTTGGCAAAAAACGGTCTTGACATGAAACAATGCGATGCACCAGTATCAAATAAGACTTTTGCAGGAATAGAGTTAACTGGAAGGTTACCCATGATCACATCTGAAGAATCCTCTGCCTGAGTTGCATTCATCATGTTCACCTTTGCATGCTTTGGATTATGCTTGACCACTGCATTGCTTGAAGACCTCACAGGAGGAGGAGGAGGAAGGCGCCTTTGGTTGAAGCATTTGTTCGCATAGTGACCCTTCTGCTGGCACTTGTTGCAGGTCACCTCTGAGAGCGGACGGTTATAAGGAGCATTTGACCTTGGAGCTTGAGGCTGAGACTTGTTCTGATAGACTGGGTTGGGCGGGTGGGAAGATCCACGACCACCTGAGTTCTTCTGTTGATAAGGCTGACGGAACAGAGGAGGAGGAAGGTAGAACTTTTGCTGCTTAGCTGCGCCTTGAGAGGAAGAAGAAGACTAAGCTGCATCCCTGATTCTTTTCTTTGAAGCCTCACACTTGAGCTGAGCACCTTCTTGCTTGAGGGCCATATTGTAGAATTGATCAAACTGAGTAGGCTCAACAAGAACGAGAGCTAACTACAGATCCTCTCTAAGGCCACCTCTGAACTGATAGATCATACTCTTTTCATCAGGAACGTCTTGTTTAGCGAAGCGAGCAAGTTTCTGAAACTGCTTGTTATATTCGTACACTGACATGTTGCCTTGCTTGAGATTGCGGAACTCCTCACGCTTGCTCTCAACAACACTGGTAGGAATGTGGTGAGCTTTAAAGTCCCGACAGAAATCAGTCCAAGTAATCACTCGACCTCCTCTGGAATCCTTGTATTGCTGGAACCAATCAGCTGCCTGATCCTTGAGCTGAAAAGACGCGAACTTGACGTAGTCCTCAGGTCTGACATTGCTGCATTCGAAATGCTTGTTGATATCCACGAGCCAATCGTCGGCGTCTGTGGCCTCGGCACAGTAGCTGAAAGACTTTGGCTGATTTGCAAGGAACTGGTTGAGGGTAGGGAACTGAGGCTGATGGTAGAACTGCCCTTGACCTTGATTCCCTTGGTTGCCTTGGCCTTGGTTACGCTCTTGCATCAGCTGAATCAACAACTGAGCGTTGGCGTTTGTGGTTGCCATCAAAGTTTGCCATGCCTCCGGAGGCGGAGGTGGAGGTGGAGGGTTCGCCTGACTCCCATCACTGCGTTCCGGATTCTGACGCGTTGGCGGAGCCATCCTGAAGAGGGTGACATCCGTTAGCATCTTGATAGACAGATAGACAAGTTGAATCAACGGATAGAAATTGCAACATATAGTCTTCACAATAAACATTCGAACAAGGATGAACGAATGAATTCCAAAGTAAACATCACGTCCATTAAGGTGAGAAGCCACTTGATAAGAGATATTGATGAATGAAAATAAAAACAAGGTATGAATGGAACAAATAAGTGGTAAGGATTACCCAATCACAAACCAAATATCTACGGGAAGAAGTGCTAGAGCTACTTGAATCCCACCTATAAACTCCCGAAACTTTCCGGTTATGCAATCAGGTGTTGGGGATACAGGGGAAGCAATATATCTCACCCAAACTAACAATCCCTACATCCAGCTGTATCCATCCTTCAACACATAACCAAGAAACCTTCAGAAATCGTGTACCTCAACCTTCGAAAAACATCCGTTATACGAGTCATGGCAATACTCCCGTACTCACCTCAGTACTGGGTTAGCGGGGTTATCTCACCAACGAACTGCATAAAAGAGATTTTCGATGTCGGCGTACTAAACTCAGGTATTCCAGAACTGTAACGATAAAATTATGACGACAACACCTCAGAGCTCAACTCCCCGGGACACTTCCACTAAACCCCTGACAGGAGGCACCAAGATAGTGTTCTCATCATAAAACCATCGGAACGATTCCAAGATACCCGCGTGATCCTAAATTTTTTTAGTGAAATTTGAGGAGAGGAAAGTCAAAACTTCTACGTCAGGAGACCTCACCAGAGCAACGAAGGGACAGAGGAGTAAAAAGAATTCCTAACTCTCCGATATATATAATCCTAAATGACTCAAAACATTTTTCTAGACACAACTCGGCCGCTAAAAACGATCAAGTAGTGGGGCTCCTAAGATCGGGGATGGCTCTGATTACCAACTTATAACGCCCTCGATGCGGCTATATCTCCCACGTGTCAAAGCACGACTTAGAGGCATAACCGCATTGAAAGCAATGTCGCAAGTGAGGTAATCTTCGCACAACCCATGTAATACATAAGGGAAAAGAGATACATAGTTGGCTTACAGTCGCCACTTCACACAATACATAAATAAACATCCATCATACAGTTTACACTCAAGGTCCGGCTACGGAACCAAAATAAAAGAAGACTACCCCAAATGCAACACAGATCCCCGATCGTCCCGACTGGACTCCTCTACTGATCGTCTGGAAAAGAAACATAGTAACGACCAAGGGCCTCATCAAATTCCCACTTCAGCTCAGTTGCGCCCTCTGCACTGGTATCATCGGTACCTACATCTGTTTTGCTAGAATCTGTGAGTCACAGGGACTCAGCAATCTCACACCCGCGAGATCAAGACTATTTAAGCTTAAGGGAAGGCTGGTGTAATGAGGTGGAGCTGCAGCAAGCGACTAGCATATATGGTGGCTACGACCGCAAAAGAGAGTGAGAAGAGGAGCAAGGCACGGTCGTGAAGCTAGTAGCGATCAAGAAGTGATCCTGAACTACTTACGCCAAACATAACTCCAACACCGTGTTCACTTCCCGGACTCCGCCGAGAAGGGACCATCACGGCTACACATGCGGTTGATGTATTTTAATTAAGGTAAACTTCGGGTTTTCTACAACCGGACATTAACAAATTCCCATCTGCCTCATAACCGCGGGCACGACTTTCGAAAGATAATACCCTGCAGGGCTGTCCCAACTTAGCCCATCACAAGCTCTCACGGTCAACGAAGGAATAAACCTTCTCCCGAGAAGACCCGATCAGTCTCGGAATCCCGGTTCGCATGACATTTCGACAATGGTAAAAGTAGACCAGCAAAGCCGCCCGATTGTGCCGACAAATCCCGATAGGAGCTGCACATATCTCGTTCTCAGGGCACATCCGGATAAGTCAAGCTACGAGTAAAACCAGGCCTCGAGTTTCCCCGTGGTGGCCCCGCAGGCTGCTCGGTTCGGACCAAACCTCGAAGGAGCATTGGCCCGGGGGGGCTAAAATAAAGATGACCCTCGGGCTCGCGAAAACCCAAGGGAAAAAGGGTATAGGTGGCAAATGGTAAAACCAAAGTTGGGCCTTGCTGGAGGAGTTTTATTCAAAACGAACTGTCACGGGGGTCCCATAAATCACCCAACCGCGTAAGGAACGCAAAATCAAGGAACATAACACCGGTATGACGGAAACTAGGGCGGCAAGAGTGGAACAAAACACCAGGCATAAGGCCGAGTCTTCCACCCTTTACCAAGTATATAGATGCATTAATTAAAAACAATAGATATTGTGATATCCCAAAATATCCGTGTTCCAACAAGGAACAAACTTCATCTTCACCTGCAACTATCAACGCTATAAGAGGGGCTGAGCAAAGCGGTAACATAGCCAATCAACGGTTTGCTAGGACATGGGTGGTTAGAGGTTTGACATGGCAATATGGGTGGCAAGATATAGCAAGTGGTAGGTATCCCAGCATAGGCATAGCAAAAGAGCGAGCATCTAGCAAGCAAAGATAGAAGTGATATCGAAGGTATGGTCATCTTGCCTGCAAGGTTCTCAGAGTTGTCGAAGGCTTGATCCTCGTAGGTGTTCTCAACAGGTTCCTTGTTCACGTACTCGTCTCCCGGCTCTACCCAAAGCAAGAGCACAAGCAATGGAACAACAATCAAACAAGGAGCAATGCACAAGCAATATGATGCAATACATGACATGCTATGCGAGATGTGATATGCAATGCATGTGTGTGCTCCGGAAGGAAAATGAGGAACCGGGCATCAACTTGGCAAACCAAGTATGCCGCTGGAAAGATGAGATGATTTCGGTTGAAATCGATATAAAGATCACCGGAATCGGATGCACGGTTTGCAAATGACAAGCAAAACAAGAATGACGCGAATCTGCGTTTAACAGCACGATGCTACTTAGCACGCAACAAGAAACTATGCTACAGCACCCCAACATACAAACAACGCATATGGCAGTGATCTACAGGAGATGCTTAACAAAAGAGGAACACTGAGCTACGGCTAAATCACATCATAAGAGGCTCAAACAAGCATGGTGAAAGTGCAAAAAAATATCAGGTTCACAGACTTAGTGAAAATAGTAGCATGCCAGAAATTAACATCAGGAAGGCATGTTTAGAGAAAGCAAACACCAAGCTACAGGAACTTATAATAGCCAAACAAGGCATGACATGAATCTAATCAAAGCATAGATCAAAAGTCCCTTACTGACCATAAGCCAAAATGGACCATAAGAAATGATGGCACCCATGTAAACATAGCAAGTTTCATTACAGATCTTAGACTTAGTAGAAAAACTGGACATGGCAAGAACAGATAACAAGTAGGCATGTTCGTGAGCTCGATGCACTCACTACAGAGCATCTCATGATAAACTAAGCATACACCCATCAAGAAGACATGGCATAGAAGCTATACATGGCAAGAACAACATCATAGCATGCACGGATCAACTACAACAACCTTGTGAAAATTGAATCTCATGTTAACAATCTGCCAGGAAACATTTTGAAGCAAAAGTAGAGCACGAAAATGACATGCTAGACTACTCCATAAATGCCAACAAAGGCATGGATGGATAGAGCACATCCATATGTTCAAAACACCCTTACTGATCATGCTCAAAAAGGGCATAGATCTCTCTCTAACAACATGAACACATGGCATAAAAATAACAGCAGGACATGACTTAGTGAAACTACTAAGTTCCTAAAATCAGCAACATTATCATCCCTAGTTTGCATGCTTGTTCTAGTCACCACATAACTCACAAAAATACATGGCATACACCCCTGGAAAGATGGCATGGCATAGTTCAACACACATGTAGGGCTCAAGTTCATAAGGTGCACACATTAATCATGGCAAAAATGATAAAAGTGCAAGTTCTGTTAAGAAACAGAAACTAACATTATGAAGCACTCTTCCAACAGCATTTCGGGCATCAAGATGAGCTCAAATTAAAATGGTGCAATGAGATGAAATGATCTACTCTTCGAGACGAACAATTTGATATGCTACACGCCCAAAACGGAGCCACGGGTGCGGAGATGTGATGCGATGAAGATGCAACAAAAATATCACAGAAAAAGACTTAGTGGGAGTTGGATCTGGATCTGGCTCGGGGTCGTCGCCGGAGTTGGAGGTCGCCGGCGCGGGAGCTCGGGCCGGAGGGAGGAGAGGCCGGGGCGGCGGGCGGGGCGGCCGGATCCGGCGGGGTCGGGCGGCGGCACGGGCGGCGCGGCCGGGCGGCGCTGCGGCGGCGCGGCCGGACGAGGCCCCGGGCGGCGAGCTGCGGCGGTCCGGCGCGGGACGGCGGCGGTGGTCCGCGCGGGTGGCGGCGGTGGAGGACGGGCCCCGGGGGGGCCGGCGGCGGGCCTGGCGGGCTTCGGCGGCGGCGGGCGCGGCGACGCCACGTGGCAGCTCGCGAGTGGCCGGGCGGCGGCGGGCGGACGCGTCCGGTCCGATCCGGACTTGTTCGGCGGCGCGGAGGGGGAATTTCGCTAGGGTTTGCCCGGATTTGGAGGGGGAGATGCATATTTGTAGGTAGAGGGATCTAGGAGACTCCAAATGGGGTGCGGTTTTCGCCCACACGATCGTGATCTGACGACGGAGAGCATGGAAGTGACTTAGATGGGTTATTGGGCTGTTTTGGAGGGGTGTTGGGCTGCAACTTAAAAGAGGCCTTTGCGAGAGTGCGGTTAACCGTTGGAGTATCAAACGAGCTCCAAATGACCCGAAACTTGACAGGTGGTCTACCGGTGCTATACCAGGGCCACTTGGCAAGGCTCGGTCCATTCCGAGAATGTTCAATACCCGCACACGAAGAGAGACAAGAGGGGTGCGCCGGTGCATGTGGGAGTGCCGGATTGCAAAACGGACAACGGGGAAAATGCTTGGAATCATGAGATGAACACGTATGCAAATGAGATGCGCATGATGACATGATATGAGATGCATGACATGGTCAAAATGCAAAACGAAAACAAAACCCAACCACAGAGGGAATATCATAGCACATGGCCGAAAATGGCAAGAGTTGGAGTTACAAATATGGAAAGTTACATCCGGGGTGTTACACCTCCGTTTGGCTTTTCGTTCCGAACACCAAACAGAGTATCAGCGGCTAGTACCTATCGGGTGATAATTTCACACATTTTTGATTGCTCACCTCAAAGCCCGTCAGGAGGCTGGTGTAGGCTTCGGTTAGTCCGCTCTTGGCAGACAGAACCTTTTGAATCACCGCACTCATAAGAGTACGGTGCTCTTCATCCATGGAAGCGCCGTGAAGCACTTCCAGCAGACTATCCAACACCCCTGGCGTAACGGAAGTCATCGGCACGGACGGCTCGCACTCCCTAGCGAGGGGCCGCCTGCCCGAGTCCGGAACCATTGAAGGTTCCGCTACAGTATCCGGCTGAGAGCCTGGCTGGCTGCGGTTCTCGTCGGCACGATCCGCGGGGACTTTATACCCCGTGTGCCCGACATCTGGAATTTCGCCCTGGGGAGTCTCTAGAGCCACCTCCCCCTGCTCTGGGAGCCTTTGGGACAACACCTCTGTGTCATCCGCAGGCCGAGGGGTAGTGGCCGTCGGAAGGTAGTTCATCGCCGAATCACTCAAGGACCCATCCGAAGATGATACCTCGGGATGGACTCTAGCCGGACTGCATATATGTGTTCAGCGTTATAACAGACTATGAAGTGAAGTCGCACTAAAGTATAACAGAGTGCGGATACTTACGATCTCACTAGGGGCTTCCCCCCTGGGCAGCCACTCCTCCTCGCTATAGGCAGCCGTGGTGGAGTAATCTGGAAGGGATGCCTTTCCCTTCTTAGGTGTCCTAGCCTCCCCCTCAGGTGCGGCTTTCCTCTTCTTCTCCTCCCCGGTGCAGGGAGGTAGAGTTTCTTCGTGTTTCCTCCTGCCTTTGCGGGAGGAATCTGCCTCGCCATCTTCGGACGATGAGGGTATGACGACCTTGCACCGGGGACCCTTCCCGGTCCCCTGGCCCGCCTTCTTTGGCCCCTCATCCTCTCTGGATGGGGCGGCCCTTTCCTCTTCTTCCTCCCCTTCGAGGGAGGAGTGTGCCTTGTCGTCTTCGGACGAGGCGTCCGGTACGACCTTACGACGGAGACCCTTTCTGGTCCCCAGGGCCTTCTTTTCCGGTGCCTTGTAGGGCGCCGGGACTAGCATCTCCGTCAGGAGAGCATCTGCTGGACCTTCTGGCAGTGGAGCCGGACAGTCAATCCGCTCCGCCGTCTCCACATATTCCCGATCAAATACATACAATGACTTAGGATTCCCCCATGAGTGCATTTGGAAAAACAGAATCCGGTGGTAGTCAGAAAACTCACCGGACGGGGGAGCCGCATGGCGTGAAGTCCGCGATCCTCAGATGTGGGAGGAGGTATTTCGGAGGCCTTGAGTAGCGCCTTCCATGCGCCCTTGTGTGTCATGCCGTAGAGCTTTTGAAGCGTCTGGTGTTCAGTCGGGACAAACTCCCACAGATTAAATGCCCATCTTTGGCACGGAAGGATCTGGCGGACAAGCATGACCTGGACCACGTTGACAAGCTTGATTTTCTTGTCCTTCATATTCTTGATGTAGTTCTGAAGTCTGGTCAGCTCCACAGGCCCGCCCCAGGCCAGGCCCTTCTTTTCCCAGGAGGTGAGCCGAATGGGGATTCCGGATCGGAATTCGGGGGCCGCCGCCCAGTTGGCATCGCGCGGCTCGGTCATGAAGAACCACCCCGATTTCCACCCTTTCACGGTCTCCGCGAAGGAGCCGTCAAGCCAGGTGACGTTGGGCATCTTGCCCACCATGGCGCCTCCGCACTCCGCTTGCTGGCCGCTCACTATCTTCGGCTTCACGCAGAAGATTCGTAGCCACAAGCCGAAATGAGGCTTGATGCGGAGGAAGGCCTCGCATACGACGATAAACGCCGAGATGTTGAGGACGAAATTTGGGGCTAGATCATGGAAATCTACCCCGTAGTAGAACATGAGCCCGCGGACGAAGGGATGAAGTGGAAATCCCAGTCCACGGACGAAGTGGGCGAGAAACACGACCCTCTTGTGGTGTTCCGGAGTTGGAATGATCTGCCCTTCATCCGGTAGCCGGTGCGCGATGTCTGCGGCCAAGTATCCGGCCGCCAAAGCCCCGCAATATGCTCCTCCTTCATGGTGGAGGCCACCCACTTGCCTCCTGCTCCAGACATGTTTGGCTATGCGGAGAAGGCGTGAACTAGGGCGCTGGAGCTCGAGGGTATGAGAATGGATAAGCAGAGGAGGAAGAAGGCGTGGGTGAAAATGGGGAATCCTTATCCCTTTATAGAGGCGACAAGAACGGTGTGCCTCCCCACTTTCCTGTTGAGAATCGCTTGTTTCCCAAGCGCCATGATAGATTGCACGGTTGGGTTACCCATACCCGTATTGATGGAAATCTCGTGATAAGGGGACATGATCTCTGCTTCGACAAGACGTGCCGAGAAAACTGCCTCGCAATATGCGCTATGACTGGTTGTGGGAAAACGGTTCGAATAATGACCCGACCGTAGTGTCATGTCACTTTGTCTAAAATTGCCAGCAGATCAGATTTATGAAGTGCTATGCTCTCTACGGTGATATTTGAAGATCATCTTGCAGATCTGGGCACGGTTAAGTGTTCGATAATTACTTTGGAGTACTCATAGATGGAACCCGCCTTGCAATGCCGAAGAAAGAACTGTGCGCCGGACTCATCGTCATTGAAGCCTGGTTCAGGGGCTACTGAGGGAGTCCTGGATTAGGGGGTATCCGGACAGCCGGACTATATACTTTAACCGGACTGTTGGACCGTGAAGATACAAGACCCAAGACTTCGTCCCGTGTCCGTATGGGACTCTCCTTTGCGTGGAAGACAAGCTTGGCGATCCGGATATTGTATTTCCTTCTTTGTAACTGACTCCATGTAAACTCTAGCCCTCTCCGGTGTCTATATAAACCGGAGGGTTTAGTCCTTAGAGACAGAATCATAATCATCATAGGCTAGCTTCTAGGGTTTAGCCTCTATGATCTCGTGGTAGATCAACTTTTGTAACACCCATATCATCAATATCAATCAAGCAGGAAGTAGGGTTTTACCTCCATCAAGAGGGCACGAACTTGGGTAAACATTGTGTCCCTTGCCTCCTGTTACCATTAGCCTTAGACACACAGATTGGGACCCCCTACCCAAGATCCGCCGGTTTTGACACCGACACCTGCCTAATAGGGACCGGCGGCTTGATGGCCGACGAAATGTGTGGCTTGATAAGGCCGCTTTGTACTTCGGCCGTAGTAGCCGTAGTGTGTTCCTCTGTAGGGAGGGAGCATTCTGTATTTCCCTTTATTGTGATGGTGCCGTGCGGACCTGGCATCTTAAGTTGGCGATAGGTGTAATGTGGGACCGCATTAAAGCAACCAAAGCGGTACGCCCGAGTAGTGCATGGCAGTTACTGTGGAGCGGGACAATATCGAAGGTCAAGCCTTCACTTCGAAAGTTGTTCGGCGAGCCGAAAATGACTTCCAATGTAATCGAGCCCGTGCAGTGAGATTCTACGCCGGATACTGTTCCCTTGAAGGTAGTTGTTGTGGGCCTGGTTCTTGAAGGATCAATGCCCATTTTGTAGACAGTGTCTTGGTAGAGTAGATTAAAGCTACTGCTACTGTCCATAAGGACTTTCGTGAGATGGAACCCATTGATAATAGGATCGAGGATGAGAGCAGCCGGACCTTCGTGAAGGATACCGGCTGGGTGGTCCTTGCGGTCAAAAGTGATCGGGCGGGCCGTGCTACGTCTTGAGCTTGTGTTGGTTTTCCTTGAAGAGGAAAGGGTGATGCAGCAATAGTAGCATAAGTATTTCCCTCAGTTTTTGAGAACCAAGGTATCAATCCAGTAGGAGGCTCCTCAAAAGTCCCACACACCTACACAAACAAATAAAGAACTCGCAACCAACACAATATAGGGGTTGTCAATCCCTTCACGACCACTTGCGAAAGTGAGATCTAATAAAGATAGTAAGATAAGATAAATATATTTTTGGTATTTTATAATATGGATGCAAAAAGTAAAGATGCAAATAAAAGTAGATTGGAAGCAAATATGATAAGAGATAGACCCGGGGGCCATAGGTTTCACTAGTGGCTTCTCTCAAGATAGCATAAGTATTACGGTGGGTGAACAAATTACTGTCGAGCAATTGATAGAAAAGCGAATAATTATGAGATTATCTAGGCATGATCATGTATATAGGCATCACGTCCGCAACAAGTAGACTGACTCCTTCCAGCATCTACTACTATTACTCCACACATCAAGCGACTCCTGCCTGCATCTAGAGTATTAAGTTCATAAGAACAGAGTAACGCTTTAAGCAAGATGACATGATGTAGAGGGATAAACTCAAGCAATATGATATAAACCCCATCTTGGTATCCTCGATGGCAACAATACAATACGTGCCTTGCAACCCTTTCTGTCACTAGGTAAGGACACCGCAAGATTGAACCCAAAGCTAAGCACTTCTCCCATGGCTAGAAAGATCAATCTAGTAGGCCAAACCAAACTGATAATTCAAAGAGACTTGCAAAGATAACTCAATCATACATAAAAGAATTCAGAGAAGATTCAAATATTATTCATAGATAAACTTGATCATAAACCCACAATTCATCGGATCTCGACAAACACACTGCAAAAAGAGTTTACGTCGAATAGATCTCCACAAGAGAGGGGGAGAACATTGTATTGAGATCCAAAAAGAGAGAAGAAGCCATCTAGCTAATAACTATGGACCCGAAGGTCTGTGGTAAACTACTCACAACACATCGGAGGGGCTATGGTTTTGATGTAGAAGCCCTCCGTGGTCGATTCCCCCTCCGGTAGAACGCCGACGAAGGCTCCAAGATGGGATCTCGCGGATACAGAAGGTTACAGTGGTGGAAATTGTGTTTAGTCTACTCCCTGGATGTTTTAGGGGTACGTAGGCTTATATAGGAGGAAGAAGTACGTCGGTGGACGCCCGAGGGGCCCACGAGACAGGCGGGCGCACCCTATGGGGGGGGGGCGCCCTCCTATCTCGTGGGAGCCTCGGCTACTTCTTGACTTGCACTCCAAGTCCTCTGGATCACGTTCGTTCCAAAAATCACGCTCCCAAAGGTTTCATTCCGTTTGGACTCCGTTTGATATTCCTTTTCTTTGAAATACTGAAATAGGCAAAAAAAACAGCAATACGGGCTGGGCCTCTGGTTAGTAGGTTAGTCCCAAAAATGATATAAATGTGTAAAATAAAGCCCATAAACATCCAAAAGGGGTAATATAATAGCATGGAACAATCAAAACTTATAGATACGTTGGAGACGTATCAAGCATCCCAAAGCTTAATTCCTGCTTGTCCTCGAGTAGGTAAATGATAAAAAATAAATTTTTGATGTGGAATGCTACCTAGCATAATTCTCAATGTAATTTTCTTTATTGTGGCATGAATGTTCAGATCCAAATGATACAAAATAAAAGTTCATATTAACATGAAAATGGTGATACTTCAAGCATACTAATCAAAGTAATCTTGTCTTCTCAAAATAACATGGCCAAAGAAAGTTATCCCTACAAAATCATATAGTCTGGCTGTTGCTCTATCTTCATCACATAAAGTATTTAATCATGCACAACCCCGATGACAAGCCAAGCAATTGTTTCATACTTTAATAATCTCAAACTCTTTCAACTTTCACGCAATACATGAGCGTGAGCCATGGACATAGCACTATATGTGGAATAGAATGGTGGTTATGGTGAAGACAAAAAAAGAGAAGATAGTCTCACATCAACTAGGCGTATCAACGGGCTATGAAGATGCCCATTAATAGATATCAATGTGAGTGAGTAGGGATTGCCATGCAACGGATGCACTAGAGCTATAAATATATGAAATCTCAACAAAATAAACTAAGTGGGTGTGCATCCAACTTGCTTGCTCACGAAGACCTAGGGCATTTTGAGGAAGCCCATCATTGGAATATACAAGCCAAGTTCTATAATGAAAAATTCTCACTAGTATATGAAAGTGACAACATATGAGACTCTCTATCATGAAGATCATTGTGCTATTTTGAAGCACAAGTGTGGAAAAAGAGATAGTAGCATTGTCCCTTCTCTCTTTTTCTCTCATTTTATTTTTCCCCTTTTTTTTTCTTTTTTTCTTCTTTTTTTTCTTTGGCCTTCTTTTTTTTCTTTTTGGCCTTTCTCTTTTTTTTTCTTTTTGTAAAGTCCGAAGTCTCATCCCGACTTGTGGGGGAATCATAGTCTTCATCATCCTTTTCTCACTAGGAAAATGCTCTAATAATGAAAATCATCACACATTTATGGATTTACAACTCAACAATTACAACTCAAAGCTAGAACAAGATATGACTCTATATGAATGCCTCCGGCGGTGTACCGGGATATGCAATGAATCAAGAGCGACATGTATGAAAATTATGAAAGTGGCCTTGCCACAAATACGATGTCAACTACATGATCATGCAAAGAGCAATATGACAAAAGTAATGCGTGTCATATGAACGGAACGGTGGAAAGTTGCATGGCAATATATCTTGGAATGGCTATGGAAATGCCATAGTAGGTAGGTATGGTGGCTGTTTTGAGGAAGGTATATGGTGGGTGTATGGTACCGGCGAAAGTTGCGCGGCACAAGAGAGGCTACCAATGGTGGAAGGGTGAGGTGCGTATAATCCATGGACTCAACATTAGTCAAAAGAACTCATGTACTTGTTGCAAAAATCTAGAAGTCATGAAAAACCAAAGCACTACGGGCATGCTCCTAGGGGGATAGATTGGTAGGAAAAGACCATCGCTTGTCCCCGACCGCCACTCATAAGGAAGACAATAAATAAATAAAATTGTGCTCCAACTTCATCACAAAGCGGTTCACCATACGTGCATGCTACGGGAATCACAACCCTTAACACAAGTATTTTTCATAATCACCTCAACTAGCATGACTCTAATATCACTACCTCCATATCTCAAAACAATTATCAAGCATCATATCGATCATAGCATCCAATTCTCTTCCTATGATAGTTTTTATTATACCCAACTTGGATGCTCATCATTCTAGGACCAAATTTGTAACCATAGCAAATACCATGCTGTTCGAAAAGACTGTCAAAAAGATATAAGTGAAGCATGAGATACTAGCAATTTCTTAGAAATTAAGACACCACCGTGCTCTAAAAGATATAAGTGAAGCACTAGAGCAAAAACTATCAAGCTCAAAAGATATGAGTGAAGCACATAGAGTATTCTAGAAAATTCTAATCAAATAGGCTTCTCCCAAAAGGTGTGTACAGCAAGGATGATTGTGGTAAACTAAAAAGCAAAGACTTATATAATACATGACGCTCCAAGCAAAACACATATCATGTGGCGAATAAAAATATAGCTCCAAGTAAAGTTACCAATGAACGAAGACGAAAGAGGGGATGCCTTCCTGGGGCATCCCCAAGCTTAGGCTTTTGGCTACCATTGAATATCTTGGGGTGCCTTGGGCATCCCCAAGCTTAGGCTCTTGCCACTCCTTATTCCATAGTTCATAAAAGCTTTACCCAAAACTTGAAAACTTCACAACACAAAACTCAACAGGAAATCTTATAAGCTCCGTTAGTGAAAGAAAACAAAACCACCACATAAGGTACTGTAATGAACTCATTATTTATTTATTTTTGTGTTAAACCTACTGTATTCCAACTTCTATATGGTTTATAAACTATTTTACTAGACATAGATGCATCAAAATAAGCAAACAACACACAAAAAACAGAATCTGTCAAAAACAGAACAGTCTGTAGCAATCTGTAACTAACGCAAACTTCTGGAACTCTAAAATTCCTACCAAAATAGGAAGTCCTGGACAATTTGTTTAGTGATGAGCATCAAAAAGAATCAACGCAAAATCACGTTCCTGTGATTTAACAGAATTATATTCGTGCCCGCAAAGTTTCTGTTTTTCAGCAGAATCAAATCAACTATCATCATAGGTTATCCTATAGGTTCTACTTGGCACAAACACTAATTAAAAGATAAAAACACATCTAAACAGAAGGTAGATGCAATATTTATTACTAAACAGGAGCAAAAACAAAAAACATAAAGAAAATTGGGTTGCCTCCCAACTAGCGCTATCGTTTAACGCCCATAGCTAGGCATAAAAGCGAAGATAGATCTAACGAATGCCATCTTTGGCACTAAATTCATAAGTAGCCCACATGATAGATTCATAAGGTAATTTGACTTTATTTCTTGGAAATTGCTCCATGCCTTTCTTTAATGGAAATTGGAATCTAATATTCCCTTCCTTCATATCAATAATCGCACCAATCGTTCTAAGGAAAGGTCTACCAAGAATAATAGGGCAAAATAGATTGCAATCTATATCAAGAACGATAAAATCTACGGGCACCAAATTTCTATTTGCAACAATGAGAACATCATTAATCCTTCCCATTGGCTTTTTAATGGTGGAATCCGCAAGGTGCAAGTTTAAAGAGCAATCATCAAGATCATGGAAACCTAGAATATCACATAAAGTTTTCGGAATCGTGGAAACACTAGAACCCAAATCACACAAAGAAAAACACTCATGATCTTTAATTCTAATATTTATAGTAGGTTCCCACTCATCATTAAGTTTTCTAGGTATAGCAACTGCCAAATTAAGTTTTTCATCATAAGATTGCATCGAGGCATCAACGATATGTTTGGTAAAAGCTTTATTTTGACTATAAGCATGAGGAGAATTAACAATGGATTGCAGCAAGGAAATACAACCTTCTAAAGAACAATCATCATAATCAAATTTCTTAAAATCCGAGATAGTGGGTTCAATGCTATTTAAAGTTGTGACCTCTCCAATCCCACTTTTACCAAATTTAGCATCAAGATCTAAAAACTCCGAATTCTTGGGACGCCTTCTAGGCAAAGTTGACTCATCATCAGTGCCATAGTTATCAAAATTCATATTGCAAAACATAGATCTAATAGGAGATCCATCAATAACTTTAAGATCCTCATCATTATTTTCATGGAAACTAGAAGAACACGCTTTTATAAAGCTATCTTTTTTAGTACGCAATCTAGCGGTTCTTTCCTTGCACTCATCAATGGAAATTCTCGTGGCTTTGAGAGACTCATTGATATCATGCTTAGGAGGAGAAGATCAAAGTTTAAGAGAATCAACATCAAGCGAAAGTCTATCAACGTTCCTAGCCAAATCATCAACTTTGAGCAATTTTTCTTCAAGCAAGGCATTAAAAGTCTTTTGAGAAATCATAAATTCTTTCACACTATTCTCAAAATCAGAGGGCATCTTATTAAAATTACCATAAGAGTTATTGTAGGAATTTCCATAATTATTAGAGGAATTACTAGGGAACGGTCTAGCATTAAAATTTCCTCTATAAGCATTGTTTCCAAAACTATTCCTACCAACAAAATTCACATCCATAGATTCATTATTATTCTCAATCAAAGAAGACAAAGGCATATCATTGGGATCAAGAGGAGTATTTTTAGTAGCAAACAATTTCATAAGTTCATCCATCTTTCCACTCAAAACATTAATTTCTTCTATGGCATGCACTTTTTTACTAGAAGATCTTTTGGTGTGCCATTGAGAATAATTAGCCATAATATTATCAAGAAGTTTTGTAGCACCTCCTAACGTGATTTCCATAAACGTGCCTCCCGCGGCCGAATCTAAGAGATTTCTAGAAGCAAAGTTCAAACCGGCATAAAAATTTTGTATGATCATCCATAAATGCAAACCATGAGTAGGGCAATTGCGAAGCATGAATTTCTTTCCCAAGATTGGGCTACATGCTCATGATCAAGTTGTTTGAAATTCATAATATCGTTCCTAAGAGTGAAAATCTTAGCGGGAGGAAAATACTTAGAGATAAAAGCATCTTTGCACTTGTTCCAAGAATCAATACTATTTTTAGGCAAAGACGAAAACCAAACTTTAGCACGATCTCTAAGTGAAAATGGAAATAACTTCAATTTAACAATATCGTTATCCGTATCTTTCTTCTTTTGCATATCACACAAATCAACAAAGTTGTTTAGATGAGTAGCGGCATCTTCACTAGGAAGGCCGGTGAATTGATCTTTCATAACAAGATTCAGCAAAGCAGTATTGATTTCACAAGACTCAACATCATTAAGAGGAGCAATCGGAGTACTAAGGAAATCATTATTATTGGTATTCAAGAAATCACACAATTTGGTATTATCTTGCACCATGGCAACAAGTAATCCAACACACAAGCAAGCAGAAAAAAGGCAAGCGAAAAGAGAGGAGGAGATTGGGAAAGAGAGGGCGAATAAAACGGCAAAGGTGAAGTGGGGGAGAGGAAAACGAGAGGCAAATGGCAAATAATGTAAATGCGAGGGAGATGAGTTTGTGATGGGTACTTGGTATGTCTTGACTTGAGCAAAGACCTCCTCGGCAACGGCTCCAGAAATCCTTCTTGCTACGTCTTGAGCTTGCGTTGGTTTTCCTTGAAGAGGAAAGGGTGATGCAGCAATAGTAGCGTAAGTATTTCCCTCAGTTTTTGAGAACCAAGGTATCAATCCAGTAGGAGGCTCCTCAAAAGTCCCACGCACCTACACAAACAAACAAAGAACTCGCAACCAATGCAATAAAGGGGGTGTCAATCCCTTCACGGCCACTTGCGAGAGTGAGATCTAATAAAGATAGTAAGATAAGATAAATATATTTTTAGTATTTTATAATATAGATGCAAAAAGTAAAGATGCAAATAAAAGTAGATTGGAAGCAAATATGATAAGAGATAGACCCGGGGGCCATAGGTTTCACTAGTGGCTTCTCTCAAGATAGCATAAGTATTACGGTGGGTGAACAAATTACTGTCGAGCAATTGATAGAAAAGCGAATAATTATGAGATTATCTAGGCATGATCATGTATATAGGCATCACGTCCGCAACAAGTAGACTGACTCCTACCAGCATCTACTACTATTACTCCACACATCAAGGGACTCCTGCCTGCATCTAGAGTATTAAGTTCATAAGAACAGAGTAACGCTTTAAGCAAGATGACATGATGTAGAGGGATAAACTCAAGCAATATGATATAAACCCCATCTTGGTATCCTCAATGGCAACAATACAATACGTGCCTTGCAACCCTTTCTGTCTCTGGGTAAGGACACCGCAAGATTGAACCCAAAGCTAGGCACTTCTCCCATGGCAAGAAAGATCAATCTAGTAGGCCAAACCAAACCGATAATTTGAAGAGACTTGCAAAGATAACTCAATCATACATAAAAGAATTCAGAGAAGATTCGAATATTATTCATAGATAAACTTGATCATAAACCCACAATTCATCGGATCTCGACAAACACACCGCAAAAACAGTTTACATGGAATAGATCTCCACAAGAGAGGGGGAGAACATTGTATTGAGATCCAAAAAGAGAGAAGAAGCCATCTAGCTAATAACTATGGACCCGAAGGTCTGTGGTAAACTACTCACAACTCATCGGAGGGTATATGGTGTTGATGTAGAAGACCTCCATGGTCGATTCCCCCTCCGGCAGAACGCCGACAAAGGCTCCAAGATGGCATCTTGTGGATACAGAAGGTTAGAGTGGTGGAAATTGTGTTTCGTCGGCTCCCAGGATGTTTTCGGGGTACATAGGCTTATATAGGAGGAAGAAGTACGTCGGTGGACGCCCGAGGGGCCCACGAGACAGGGGGCGCGCCCTATAGGGGGGGGGGCGCCCTCCTATCTCGTGGGAGCCTCGGCTACTTCTTGACTTGCACTCCAAGTCCTCTGGATCACGTTCGTTCCAAAAATCACGCTCCCCAAGGTTTCATTCTGTTTGGACTCCGTTTGATATTCCTTTTCTTCGAAATACTGAAATAGGCAAAAAAACAGCAATACGGGCTGGGCCTCCGGTTAGTAGGTTAGTCCCAAATATGATATAAATGTGTAGAATAAAGCCCATAAACATCCAAAAGGGGTAATATAATAGCATGGAACAATCAAAAATTATAGATACGTTGAAGACGTATTAGGCCGCCCATTGGCTTAATTTTGGGGCTGCTGGCTCAATGACGCCGGCGTCCCGTAGCGTGCGCTTGCAACCCCCTATGGGGATGTGTGTCACGTATACCATGTTCACTGTCTTAACTTCGGGGGGGAATTGCTTCTGACCCCCGGTGTTTGGTTGGCGAGTCTCTTCGTCATCGCTGTCACTGGGTGGCCCCTTCACCTTGTGTTCGGCATTAAGCTTGCCGACTTGTTTAAAAGCCCAACAGCTCCTGTTGATGTGATTTGCTGGTTTAACGGGGGTGCCATGGATCTACTAGGGCCGATCCAGTATCTTGTCGAAATTGGATGGTACGTCTCTGTTTGCAATGAATGGCTTTACCGTTGACCGGGTTTGGAACCACTGAATCCGGCATTGACCACCGTGTCTTGCATTCTTTCAGTGTTATGGCGACGTTTGTGTTTATTGTGTCGTGGCTTGCCATTGCAATCTTGAACTTTGGAAGTACCCGGATCATCGGTGTTGTTGCTTCTACGAGCGAGCCAGGTGTCTTCTCCCGTCCAAAAACGGGTCATCAGAGTGGTAAGGGAAGCATGGATCTTGGTTTTTCTTAACCGAGGTGGCGGGTGAGCCACTCATCTCGGATGCTCTGTTTAAAGGCCGCGAGGGCTTCGGCGTTCGGATAGTCAACAATTTGGTTCTTTTTGATCAAGAACCTAGTCCAGAGCTTCCTGTCAGACTCCCCGGGTTGCTGGATAATTTGACTTAGGTCATCGGTGTCCGGAGGTCGAAGATATGTACCTTGGAAGTTATTGCAGAAGGTGTCTTCAAAGTCTTCCCAGCTGTCGATGGAGTTCTCAGGGAGGCTGTTCAACCAGTGCTATGCTGGCCCCTTTAGTTTTAGTGGGAGGTATTTGATGGCGTGGATGTCATCACTGCAGGACAAGTGGATATGGAGGAGGAAATCTTCAATCCATACTACAGGGTCTGTTGTTCCATCGTATGATTCGATATTCATGGGTTTAAACCCTTCCGGGAATTCGTGTTCCATTACTTCATTAGTGAAGCAAAGGGGGTGTGCGGCGCCTCTATGTCGGGCCACGTCGCGACGTAGCTCGGATGGAGTTTGTCTGCCGTGCTCGGCCTAGGCGTTATTGTGTTTGTCACGTCCGGCTAGATGGCCGTCGTTGCGCATCCGGGCACGTCCCCGTGATCTGTAGATCGATCTGGTCTGACCTGCTCTATTGTCTAGGTCCTACCGCAGGTCATATGTATGATCCCGACCTGTCGTGTCTCTGTTTTTACGGCGAGGTAGTGCGGGCTGGTATTCGGCTTGAGTTGCCGCTTTGTACCGGCCACGTGGTGGTTGGTCAGCCGCATTACGCGCTGGTAGGACGAGCTCCAGTGCCTCGTCATCGAATAGGGGTAACAATTTTTGTTTCGGGTAACTTTTGGTTAGGCGCCCGAGGGCTTATTCTTCGGCTGCTAGGACATTAGTCCATCTATCGTTGAGTAGATCTTGATCAGCTTGAAGCTGCTACTGCTTCTTTTTCAGGCTCCTTGCAGTGGCTATTAGCTGGCGCATAAGGCGCTCCTATTTGAGAGGTTCCTCAGGCACGATAAAATCTTCATTGCCGAGGCTCACCTCATCCTCGGAGAGCGGAAGTTAGTTACTGTCCTCCGAGTCTTCGTTCATGGCCTGTTCATCAGGGCTAACTCGCCCATCTTCCCGTTCGTCCTGTTCGGAGGTTGGCTCAACGGGGTCTTCATTGTCTTCGACAAACAGGAAGATGGGCTAGTTAGCCCTGATGAACAGGCCATGAATGAAGACTCGGAGGACAATAACTACCTTCCGCTCTCCGAGGACAAGGTGAGCCTCGGTAACGAGGATTTTATCATGCCCAAGGAACCTCTCAATCAGGAGCGCTTTAAGCGCCAACTAATATCCAATGCAAGGAGCCTGAAAAAGAAGCAACAGCATCTTCAAGCTGATCAAGATCTGCTCAATGATAGATGGACTAATGTCCTCGCAGCCGAAGAATGCGGCCTTGAGCGCCCAACCAGAAGTTACCCGAAGCGCAAATTGTCACCCCAATTCGATGACGAGGCGCCGGAGTCCATCCTACTAGCGCATAATGCGGTTGACCGACCACCACGTGGCTAGGACAAAGCGGCAACACAAGCCGAACCACAGCCCGTACCTCGCGGTAAGGGCAGAGACACAACATCTCGTGGTCATACATATGACCTGCATCAGGACCTAGACAACAGAGCAGGTCAGACCAGATCGATCTACAGATCATGGGGACGTGCTCGGACGCGCAACGACAGCCATCTAGTCAGACGTGACAAACACAACCACGCCCGGGCCGAGCACCGCAGACAAACTCCATCCAAGCTATGTCGCGACGTGGCCCGACTTAGAGGCGCCACACACCCCCTTTGCTTCACTCATGAAGTAATGCAAAATTCTAGGAAGGGTTTAAACCCATGAATATCGAATCATACGATGGAACAACAGACCCTGTAGTATGGATTAAATATTTCCTTCTCCATATCCATATGGCCCGCGGTGATGACATCCATGCTATCAAATACCTCCCACTAAAACTAAAGGGACTAGCGTGGCACTGGCTGAACAGCCTACCTAAGAACTCCATCGACAGATGGGAAGACTTGGAAGACGCCTTACGCAATAACTTCCAAGGTACATATGTTCGGCCTCTGGACGGCGATGACCTAAGTCACATCATACAGCAGCCCAGTGAGTCTGCCAGGAAGCTCTGGACCAGGTTCTAAATTGAAAAGAACCAAATTCTCGATTGTCCGGATGCCGAAGCCCTCGCGGCCTTTAAAGATAGCATCTAAGATGAGTGGCTTGACCACCACCTCGGTCGAGAAAAACAAAGATCCATGGCTGCCCTTACCACTCTGATGACTCGTTTTTGCGTGGGAGAAGACAACTGGCTCGGTCGTAGAAGCAACAACACCATTGATCTGGGTACTTCCGAAGTTCGAGACGGTAACGGCAAGCCTCGACACAATATGCACAAGCATCATAATAACAATGAAGGAATGCAAGACATGGCGGTCAATGCCGGATTCAGTGGTTCCAAACCCGGTTAACGGAAAAAACCATTAAAGTCAAACAGAGAAGGACCATCCAATTTAGACAAGATACTGGATCAGCCCTGCCAGATTCATGGCACCCCCGTTAAACCAGCCAATCACACCAACATGAGTTGTTAGGTTTATAAACAAGTCGGCAAGCTTAATGCCGAACAAAAGGTGAAGAGGCCACCCAGTGATAGCGATGACGAAGAGACTTCCCAACTGAACACCAGGGGTCAGAAGCAATCCCCCCCTCCCCAAAGTAAAGACACTGAATAGGGTATACGTGAAGCACATCCCTACGGGGGACTGCAAGCGCGCGCTACGAGACACCGGCGTCATAAAGCCACCCACCCCAAAATTAAGCCAATGGGCGGCCCTCCCGATTACTTTTGATCACAAGGACCACCCAGCCAATATCCTTCGTGAAGGTCTGGCAGCTCTCATCCTCGATCCAATTATCGATGGGTTCCATCTCACGAAAGTCCTTATGGACAGTGGCAGTAGCCTTAATCTACTCTACCAAGACACTTCTCACAAAATGGGCATTGGTCCTTCAAGAATCAGACCACCACAACTACCTTCAAGGGAACAATGTCCAGCGTAGAAGCTCAGTGCACGGGCTCGATTACATTAGAAGTCATTTTCGGCTCATCGAACAACTTTCAAAGAGAAGGCATGACCTTCGATATTGTCCCGCTCCGCAATAGCTGCCATGCACTACTCGGGCGTACCACTTTTGCTTGCTTTAATGCGGTCCCACATTACACCTATGTCCAACCTAAGATGCCCGGTCCACGCGGCACCATCACGATAAACGGAAATACGGAATGCTCCCTCCGTACAGAGGCGCATACTACGGCTACTGCGGCCGAAGTACAAAGCGGCCTTATCAAGCCGCACATTTTGTCGTCCATCAAGCCGCTGGTCTCCATTAGACATGACCAATCCATCTTAGAGATGGATAGCAGTTCGGCCTCCACCGTCCGCCCCATATAGCCGCGAAGTTTGTCCCGTGCACATAATTATACACTTAAAATACCCTGGTCACTGGTGGAGGCACAATGCGGACAGACCTATAACACTATCCGCACTCTCATAGTACTTTTCTTTTTCTAAGTATTTTTATATCTTTTACCACAGGTGACTATATTTGCTGAGAAGTCCTTTAACAAAGGCAAGGTAGCGCAGACGTGCGACAGGAGGTCCAAATGCTTTTTCTAGACCGTGCTCTTTATTTCAAACCTGTAAAGTGCCCTTTCTCTCAGCTTTCGACCCCCGGCATGTCAAATAGCCTTGGTGGTAGCGTTATAATCTGTAAAGATCATGCTTGACGTATCATTCAGACGCTAATCAACATAACTCATATTCAGTATTCGCTTTTCTCAAAGAACTGAATTGTGCTTCTGTGGTTATTTCACGCACGCACCTCGGCATATATTGCCAGGGGCTCGATATGGCAACACATGAGTTGCTGACAAAGTCTGAATAGCTTTATAGCACACTTTGGCGTCACGAGTTTGGCATTATATGCATCAGCTCCAAATCATGTCTTTGGTCTATAGTTGGGTTGCCCAGCTCCTGTTCTTCCTACCTTACGTTCCTCTCTATCGGCTAGGGTAGTAAAGGGAGGACTACTGTGATTGTGTCCTGGTTTTTCCGGATGAGCACCTTAGTAGAGAAAGCCGAAAACTAACTGTCATGATGTGGCGAGAGCTATTCAACCACTCGATGACTCACCAGAATCTTCGAGACTCTTTCCATATTACACGAAGGACCATTCTTCTGGTCACGTATGTAAATGCACAGTATTCAGATAACCACGTACATACGAGGGGCTATATCGTAGACCCACCGTCAAACTCCTATGGCTAAGTGAAAGTGTTAAAGCCCTATAGTCCGATTACCTTGTTCGCCACATTGACACCTCCTTAATGGACAAAGACGTTGGGTCAAGAGTGATCAAGTGCTCTTCCGAACACACCCTCGCGTTATACGCGAGGGGGCCGACACCGACGACTGGTAAACTTTCAGATTATACAAAAATGGCCGCACAGGAGGCACCAAAAACTTTTTAGGCACAAAGTATAAAAAACATAGGCCCAATATGTCATAATATTGTTTTTACAATTTCGATACATTTTCACTCGAACATAATATCTTTTGAGCACTGACCCTCTATCAAGTGGGCACCCTCTAGGACATCCTCAAAATAATGCTCTGGTGTGTGATGGTCCTTGCCCTTGGGTGGACTTTTCGCTGCAATATCGGTGGCCTTCATCTTCGCCCAGTACGTCTTGACGCAGGCAAAGGCCATCCGTGCACCTTCTATGCACGTTGACCGCTTAATAGCGTCGATACGTGATACGTCTCCAACGTATCTACTTTTCCAAACACTTTTGCCCTTGTTTTGGACTCTAACTTGCATGATTTGAATGAAACTAAACCGGACTAACGCTGTTTTCGGGAGAACTGCCATGATGTTGTTTTATGTGTAGAAAACAAAAGTTCTCGGAATGACCTGAAAATCCACGGAGACAAGTTTTGGAAAATATAAAAAATACTGGTGAAAGAATCAAGACCAGGGGGCCCACACCTTGTCCACGAGGGTGGGGGGCGTGCCCACCCCCTGGGCGCGCTGCCTGTCTCGTGGGCCCCCTGATGCTGCACCGACCTCAACTCCAACTCCATATATTCTATTTCACGGAGAAAAAAATCAGAGAGAAAGTTTCATCGGTTTTTACGATACGGAGCCGCCGCCAAGACCTAATCTCTCTCGGGAGGGCTGATCTAGAGTCCGTTCGGTGCTCCGGAGAGGGGGATTCGTCGCTGTCGTCATCATCAACCATCCTCCATCACCAATTTCATGATGCTCACCGCCGTGCGTGAGTAATTCCATTGTAGGCTTGCTGGACGGTGATGGGTTGGATGAGATTTACCATATAATCAAGTTAGTTTTGTTAGGGTTTGATCCCTATTATCCAGTATGTTCTGAGATTGATGTTGCTATGAATTTGCTATGGTTAATGATTGTCACTAGGGACCGAGTGCCATGATTTCAGATCTGATCCTATTATGCTCTCATGAATACACTACTAGGAAAAGGGCTATAGGTAGGATTGACACTAATGGCGCACCAGGGAAGTAGTGCGCCACTACTATATACTAATGGCGCACCAGTTGGCGATGCGCCATTAGTGTGGAAGACACTAATGGCGCACCATACAAAAGGTGCGCCACTAGTGATAATTTTTTTCATTTTTACATACATACTAATGGCGCATCCTACCAAAGTGCGCCATTACTAGTTCTAACTAGTAATGGCACACCAGACAAGGAGTGCGCCAATACTGAATTTTTTTATTCTTTTTTTTTGCAAAACTACTAATGGCGCACCGTGTCACAGTGCGCCATTACTAGTTTAAACTACTAATGGCGCACCGTGTCACAGTGCACCATTAGTATATATATATATATATATATATATATATATATATATATATATATATATATATATATATATATATATATTACTTTTCTGCAAAACTACTAATGGCGCACCACCTGCAGGTGCGCCATTAGTAACCAGGGTTACTAATGGCGCATTTGCGGGTGGTGCGCCATTAGTAACCTGGGACCCCAACAAGATATTTTTGGACAGCCCCACACCTACCCACTCACTTTCCCCACTTCATTCCCTCCACCTCCTTCTGCAAGCTTTCGGCTGCCTCCTCCTCCTCACCTCATTTCCACCATAGATTCATCAAAATTAAGTGGTGAAATTACCTTTGTTTGATAGGTAAGTAAGGGGAAAGCTATCTTCATGATGTAGATCTACTTTTTTTCTCCCTAGCTCGCTCCAACAACGTGCACATGCACTTTTTGTGGCCTAGCTAGATCTATGTATGTTTGTGGTGTTGCATGTGTTTGTGGTGTTGCATATATGTTTGTGTTTGCAGGTACCGGTATTTGAAATGCGATAGTTGCCAATATTTTGCATTCTTTTTCGGCGAGAATTTTGGCACTATGCATTCTTTTTGGTCCTATTTTTAGGGAAGGTCATGCCAAAGTTTTGTTGGTTCTAAAATATCGTTTTGCTCTACCCCGCAGGCGACCATGGTCCGCACGATGACCGAAGGCATCATGAATAGGTTTTTGAGCTCCACGAAGGCCGAGATGCTTCAAAAGAATGAGACGGAGATAAGATGTCCGTGTCGAAGATGCAAGCTGAAGAGCCTTATTGCGGACCCGGATTCCGGGCAGGTGCGGGACCACCTGCTCTTGCGTGGTTTCATGGATGGCTATCGGTGGCAAGGTGATGAAAATGACTATGAAGTCGTTCATGGGGGCCGGGCAAGAAATGAGGAAGGGCAACAAGACAAGTACCACCGCGGCGAGGGCGGGCGAGAAGACGAAGAATCTCCAGGACATCACGATAGTGATGCTGTACACAGTCAACATGTAGAAGATGTCGTACATGATGATGAGGAAGATCAAGACGAAGGGCATGATCATGAAGATGAAGATGCCGGAGCATACGACGATGGAGGCTGGGTGCAGGACCCTCATATTCAAGAGCTGCTTCTCAAGCAGACGGATAACGCAAGAGCTGCCGCCCGAGAGAAAGCCAAGCTGGATCAACTGGAGATAGACGCGGTTACTCCATTGTATAAAGGATGCAGGCCCGAGGATACCCACCTGAAAGTAACGCTCATGGATCTGGAGATGAAGGTAAAACACAAAATGACCGACGCATGCTTCGACGAGAACATGTCATTCTGGCAGGAACGTCTTCCCAAGGGGAACAAGTGCCCGACCAATTTCGAGGAGGCGAAGAAAATCGTGTGTCCTTTGGATTTTCCGCACATGAAATACCATGTGTGCATGAACAATTGCATATGTCCGGTGTGCGGCGTCACTCGATACAAGAAGAGGAAGAAAGCTGCTCGAAAATTGGTGTTGTACTTTCCGATCACTCCATGTCTGTAGCGGTATTTCGCGGACCCTAAGGTAGCGAAGCTCCTACGTTGGCACGCGGATAGGGAAGAGAAGAAGCGAGAAGATAACGGAAATGATTCGGAGATAAATAAAAAAGACAAGATGCTGAGTCACCCTAAGGATGCGAGCCAGTGGCAAGTGTTGAACTTTGAATACACAGAATTTGGGAAGGAGCCAAGGAACATCGTGCTGGGCGCGAGCACCGATGGAGTCAATCCGTTTGGCAGCCAGAGAAGCACACATAGCACCTGGCCTGTGTTTGTGTGGATGTACAACCTTCCCCCCTGGTTGTGCATGAAGAGGAAGTACATTCACATGAGTATGCTAATTGAAGGGCCGAAACAACCAGGGAATGACATCAATCTGTATCTGGGGCTGTTGAAGGAGGAGCTAGACACGCTGTGGAAAATGCCAGCCAATACGTGGGACGCCGCAGAGAAAGAATATTTCCCTATGAGAGCCGCATTGCTCACGACGGTGCACGACTATCTCGGTTACGGATATCTCACGGGGCAGGTAGTCCACGGATTTTCTGGATGCGTAAGGTGCATGGATGACACAACGTATCGCCAGCTAGATAGAGATCCCGGGTCTTCGAAAACCGTGTTCATGGGACATCAAAGGTGTCTTCGCAACGATGACTCGTGGAGGAAACACAAGGATCTTTTTGATGGTGAAACCGAACCCCGAAAATGCCCGTGTACGAGGAGCGGCGAGGAAATAGACGAGCTATTGAAAAATTGGAAAGACTGCCCACTGCCGGGAAAGAAGCAAAAGGCGCCAGAGCCGGGAAAGAAGCGAAAGGCGCCAAAGCCGCTGCTGAAGGTATGGAAAACGAGGTCTTTTTTCTAGGACTTGCCGTACTGGAAGATCCACCGTGTGCCTCACAGCCTTGATGTCATGCATATCACGAAGAACATGTGCGAGAGTCTGCTTGGTACCCTGCTCAACATGCCAGAGAGGACCAAAGATGGGCCGAAAGCAAGGGCAGACTTGAAATCAATGGGCATCAGGCAGGAGCTTCACGCTAATGATGATGATGATGATGAGGCGAAGCAGGACACAGAAAGTCGTCGCAAAGGCAAAAAGGCCAAGAAGACCGTAAATGACTACCCTCCCGCGTGCTTCACTCTAAGTCAGGAGGAGATCGAGCAGGAAGAGATTGTGGTGATACTATGCGAGCTTGAGATGTACTTCCCGCCCGCATTCTTCGACATTATGGTGCATCTGCTGGTCCATATCATGGAGGATATCATCCAACTCGGGCCGACGTTCCTGCACAGCATGATGCCGTTTGAAAGGATGAATGGTGTCATCAAAGGATACGTTCGCAACATGTCACATCCAGAGGGAAGTATAGCCAGGGGCTTTCTGACCGAAGAGTGCATCTCCTACTGCACGAATTATCTAGGCATCGAGAACCCCGTTGGTCTGCCCGTCAACAGGCACCTCGGCAGGCTCGCTGGATGGGGTCACCGTGAGGGTTGCCGCGAAATGCATGTCGACTTCGAGGGTCGACTCGCCGACTTTGAAAGAGCAAACCTAGTCACACTACAACACATAGACGTGGTCGATCCTTGGGAGGTAGAGCAGAAAACCTTTATTGAGAAGACATACAATGACCGAGGCCAACAGAGGACGGACGGAGATATAATCAAAGAGCACAACTCATGTTTCACATGTTGGTTCAAGCAGAAGCTTCTGTCGTACCCTTTACATGAGGATTCTTCCGCGGAAGAACAACTCATATTCGCCTTGTCACAAGGCGCTGAGCACAACCTGATGACCAATGAGGCGTACGACATCAACGGCTACACATTCTACACCGAAAACAAGGACATGAAAAGCAATAGTTATTAGAACTCCGAGGTAATGATGTAATCCTACACCGGCAACGACAAGGACAAATACTACGGAAGGATCGAGGAGATCTGGGAGCTGAGCTATGCTGGAGAGAAGATCTCGATGTTTCATGTCAGATGGGCCAAGAGCGTCCTAAAAGAAGACCGGTATTTCACCACCATGGTTATACCCGAAGCCAAATCCAAGACCGCGGGCGCAAACGTCACCGCGAAAAATGAGCCATGGGTAATGGCTTTCCAAGTGGACCAATGCTTCTTCATTACCGACCCGTCAAAGCCCAGTCGTGTTGTCGTGAGGAGAGGCAAAAGGAAGATCATCGGAATGGATGTAGTAGACAATGAGCAAGACTTCAACAAGTACGGTGACCCGAAGATCGAACATGATGACGACGATGAAGTAGCAGCACACACCACAAGAAGAAGCAGGACCACCCTACCTAAAGGACGTCCGTTCCACAGAAGAACTCCATTTGCGAAAAAGAAGGGCAAGAAGATTGTGAATAGCTAGCTAGCTAAGATCAATTGTATTTAAATCGTAGTCTTCATTTCTCGATTGTATTTCATGGGCACTTTTTGATATCATGAATATTTTTAAATTTCATGGGCACTTTTTGAATTCATGAGGACACTTGATCCTGATCCCCCTCCATCTCAATCTCGATTCCCCCTCCATCTCGATCTCGATCCCCCTCCATCTCGATCCCACCCGCACCCTCCCCCGCTAGCTCCACCGCCGCCGACGACCCACCGCAACCCTCCCCCGCTCCACCGCCGCCGACGAGCACCCGGCCCTCCGCACCCTCCCCCGCTCCACCGCCGCCAACGGGCACCCCCCGCACCCTCCCCCGCTCCACCGCCACCGCCGATGATATTTTCAAGTAATAAATTTGAACATATTTTTTAAAAATTATTACTGTTTTTATAAAAAAATATTATTATTTTGATTTAAACAAGTTTGAACATATTTAAACACAAATAAATATCAAACAACATTTAAAATGCATAAAAAAATATTGAGGAGCCTGGGAATCGAACCCAGGACCTCCTGGTGTGTTTGTGCTGCGTGCTGACCAGTCGAGCTAGTGGGCGGGTTCTGTTGTAGATAGATTTAGGTTGTAGATAGGGCTAGCGGGCTAGATTAAAACAAAATTCTAATGGCGCACCGAGGGGAGGTGCGCCATTAGAATAGTCGTACTTATGGCGCACGAGGGGGTGGTGCGCCATTAGAAAGCTTCCCACCCACACTAGATCCCCAATCTCTCTAATCTCTTCCCTGCCTCATCTATCTCACCCGCTTCCCCCCGTGTTCGCCGTCCCCCTCGCCGCCCCCCTCGCCTCCTTTGCCGTCCCCGAGCCGAGCGCCGCCTCCCTCGCCGCCTCCCTCGCCGTCCCCGAGCCGAGCGCCGCCTCCCTTGCTGTCCCCGAGCCGAGTGCCCTCGACGTCCTCCCGCCCAAGCGGCCCCTCCCCCTGCAGCCCCGCCTGCGCCCTCCATGTGCTCGCCGTCCAACACCGCACGACCTGCCCAGGAGGACCGCCGCTGTCTTCCTCTTGGACTACGGGGACCTGGACGAGCTCGGACACCCAGGAGGACCGCCACCGCTCGACGCCCTCGACCGCGCGGCCTGCCAAGGAGGACCGCAACCGCTTGACGCCGAATTCGCGCCGCCTCGACTAGCTCCGGCTGCCCCGAGTCGCCCTCGACCTCCCAAGTGAGCACCCGAGCCGCTTCCCCCTCTCCCCCCTCTTTATTTCCTTCTGATGTGTTCTAGGGTTGGGGGTTGGAGAAATTTGGACAAGGAAAGGGGGTTGGAGAATTAAGTAGCTAGGGTTTTCCAAATGTTCAAATCTCTGAGCTTGCTGCAGTGCAACCAAGATGATATTTAGATGCATTTTAGAGGATACTAGTCTCAACGAAGCATCCGCCTAGAGATTCTTTCTTTAAGTAGCTAGGCTCAATTAGTGAATTTTCCAGTGAGTTTGGATTCATGCAACAATATGAAACATTAATTACTATTCTTTCTGGCCACTAATGAAGTAGAAAGAAGGGATCGTCTCTTTGTTTGGTTGCCAGGTTGCGAAATCTACCCAAAACTCTGAGATTGCCCATGATAGATGTAACATGTAAGAAGTCCATAATTGATTAATGGATCTGTTAGTTTGATAGATTTTTTAGTGTTGTACCTTTTCCTTCTACAACTTGCAGATGTGCACACAGTTTTTTGTGTTCAGTTTAGGAGTTGGTCCTTGGGAAGCATAAATAAAACATTATTGGCAAGTGCAGTTACTCCTAGGAATCTACAAATGAGTAGATGAGTATTTGTTACCAGGAGGGGTTACAATATCTTTCAAACTGATGTTGTTCTCATGATCATGCTTTCTAATGGTTTGATATCACCCAAAGTTTGGCATGGAAACTACAGAGGTACTATGTAGTGTTGTATTACTTCTTCCGGATTCAGGGTGTTTAAATGTGCATTAGTTCTTCTGATAATTAATGGTTAAAGTCCTTTGACAAGAATGTGAACAATAAGAGATGTAACCAATCCCAGAAGTAGAACCATGTATCTTTTCTCTCTACAATTCTCATGCAACAATATGGAACTAATTCTTTAAGTAGTTAATGAGAACACTTGGTCCATATTCATTTGTAGTGAACATACATTTTCACTGTTCTTATAATATTTGCTTGATTGTCGGAGTAATGGGCCACGGGTAGGCCGACCCGGGACCCAGGATCTTTCAAGACATCGGGGCAGGCCGCGCCCCTCTGGCCGAGTCCCAGCCGACGACCTTCGGAGAGGCCGAGTCCCAGAGGGCGATCCCCCGAGAAGCCGAGTCCCAGACGATGACTTCAAAGCAAGCCGACTCCCAGCTTGCGACCTCCTGGAGTGCCGACTATGGGAGTCGGCCCGCGACATTTCACGAAGACCGATGCAGGGTACGGTCCCGATGTGGCCGTCCCTTCCTGCCTACGAGGGGTTGGCATGGCTACAGTGAGCCGTATCGCCGGGAGATCTCCGGCGAGGCGCGGCACTGTTGCCATGCCTCCCCTGACCTCAGCCACAGTGCGTGATGCACTGTACCCATGACGCCGGCCTGTACGGCCCAGAGATCGCAGGGCCACCCGTTTGTGGGTGAATCAGAGACGGCAGAACACCAGAAGACGGCCCTGAGGGAGTCGGCCTCCAGAAGTCGGCCGCCTCCCCGCCAGGGCCCCACAAGCCATAAACCAGATTGGATGGGGAGTGGCAACAGTGATCGCCTGACAGACGGCGGCACTGTTGCCACGACCCCATGACCAAGCCTGCGTCATCGAGAGTGTTGCACAGTGTTCGGCCTGTCCGCGGGACCCACTAGTCGGCGGGCCCCAGAAGCCGGCAGGAAGGACGGCGGCATGAGAGACAGACGGCTGGGGGCCACGCCCAGTCAGATTACTATTGTACCCCCCGGGGGGTAGGCCTATATCAACCCCCCGGGGCACCCATGCAAAGGGTTCGGCCTTTGATAGAGTTAGACACATAGACAGGGGAGGAGAGAGCCAGCCTCGCTCCCTCCTGCCTCCCGATACAGCTCTAGGAGCACCCTTGTAACCATCTCGCCATAGTGACCATGCGGAGACCCCGCAGAGCAGCAGCAGGGGTGTTATCTCCCCGGAGAGCCCTGAAGCTGGGTAAGATTCGCCGGCGTGCATGTCTGCGCCTCATCCCGTTTCCAGGCACCGGCGACGTTCTACTCGCCCCCACCATGATAAGCCATCCTTTGGCATATGTCGCACCTAACCCCCGACATTTGGCGCCCACCGTGGGGCTTGGTGCACCGTCGTCCGGAGATCTGTTCTGGACGGGAACCCTTTTCCTCCCTGGCGAGCGCAGCCAGCCAGGCTCGCCATATGGAGTATGCATCGACACGCTGCGCGGCGCCAAAGCCGCCTCTTCTGCGAGCGGCCTCACCGAACTTATCGGCGAGGTGCGCCTCTCCGACGAGCCTGCATCCGGCGCAGGCACGGGTGGCCCCGAGAACCTTCTCGCGGGCCTCCTCGACCAACTCCACGTCGCCGGTGAGCCTGCCGTAGACTTGGAGTCCGTAGGCTCCTCCGACCCGATGCTGGTCGACTCCGACGCCGTATCGCTTGACATCTTCCCCACCAACGTGGTGGTCTACGACGAGCCGCTTCCGTATGAGGAGAGTGGCGGAAGCGCCGTCACGGAGGTGCTCGTCATCAGCCACGGCGAGCACTCCGGTGAAGAAGCCCAGGACCCGCTACCAGCGGTCCTTCAAGACCTAACCGCGCCCATTCCAGAGGACGCGGACGCCGAGACGCTGGAAACACGCCGCCTTCAGATCATCGAAGGCGCCAAGAAGTTTGCAAGCGTGAGGCGCTTGTCAGAAGCGTACCAGCGCGAGATGGACCGCGCCGTAGGCGGCTCGCCGGCTCCGACTGGGCCGAGCCATCTGGGTACGGTTCGACAGCGTGGCACAGCCATCGCCGACTTGCTCGGGGCGAAATGCCCCGTGTACGCCACCCCAGCGGAGAATATCCGCGCTGCCCAAGCGGCGACTGACGAGCTGAAGAACTTTGAGGGCGAAGAGCGCCGTGTGATGACAGAGCGAGTCCAGCAGCTCCTCGACGCGGTTGCTGCGCAGAACGTGGCCGGCGGCCGCGCAGATGCGCTGCAGCAGCCAAACGAGGACTTACCTCCCCGCCGAGATCAAGGCGCGACCTCCCGGACGCCGACTGGCGGAGTCCGCGGAAGGAAAGAGAAGGAGCCGGCTGTCAGTCACAGTCGGACTCACATCACCATCGAGCGCGACCAAGACGGCCGCCCAAGAGCAGTGGAACGACGGGACGATTATCTGCCTCCCCCGCCCCAAAGAGAACGGCGAGTTTCTCCGCCACCTGTTGAGCATCCGACTCTCGGAGGTCGCCTTGGCCGTCGAGAGGGAGTCGGAGAGAATGACGCCCGTCATCGGATCGACCGACTCCACCGATCCCTGGTGCTGGAAGAAGAAGATGAGTTGGGTCCGCCTTGCTTTGGGCCCCGCATCAGAGACGAGCCCTTCCCCAAAGGGTTCACGCTCCCCCGAGACACGCCTAAGTACACCGGCTCTATGAAGCCGGAGGACTGGCTGATAGACTACTCCACAGCCGTCAACATAGCAAACGGCAACAAGCGGGTTGCCGTGAAGTATGTTCCTCTCATGCTCCAGGGCACGGCCCGGACGTGGCTGAACAGCCTGAAGCCCCGCAGCATCAATAGCTGGGTCGACTTCACCGAAGCCTTCATTCGCAACTTCACCAGCACATACAAGCGACCTCCCAAGCCGCGCCAGCTCTCCTTGTGTGTGCAGGGCCCTGAAGAATCAACGCGCGACTACCTCACACGCTGGGGCGAACGTCGAAACTCCTGCGAGGGCGTGCACGAGGTGCAGGCTATCGAGTACTTCACTGCCGGGTGCCGAGAGGGCACCCTCCTCAAGCACAAGCTCCTCTGCGACGAGCCAGAAACCCTTGAC
This sequence comes from Triticum timopheevii, assembly GCA_963921465.1. NCBI lineage: Eukaryota > Viridiplantae > Streptophyta > Magnoliopsida > Poales > Poaceae > Triticum > Triticum timopheevii. Next base: position 235,374,757 of record OY997266.1, on the reverse strand, counting down.
GAACTTCTAGTCATAGCGGATAAGTACGCCACGGCCGACTCTTCTATGAAGACGGAGATTCAAGTCAATGCGGCTGGCAAAGTGACACCCCAGGCTCCCAGAACTCTGGCTGGAGACGCCAGTCGGCGACAGCAACAAAACGACAACAAACGCAAGGCGTCACAGCCGACTTCCAACAGTCGGCAGGTCGCAGCAGTAGAAGATCAGCAGCCGGAGGGGCAGCCTCCGGGCAAGCGGCAGAAAGGCGGCAAGTCCAATTGGTTGCCGGCTTTCTCCTATGAGCAGACTTTGGATGGTCCTTGCAAGTTCCACAGCGGCACGAAGCCGTCGAACCACACCACCAGAAAGTGCCACTGGCTCATCAGAATCGCCAAGGGAGACGGCCTCACTCCTCCGCCGCCTGCAGGGCCGCCGCCTCCGCCGCCGCCCCAGCAGCCGGCGGCTCGGCCAGTCGGCGCAGTACAAGACGAGTTCCCAGAAGAGCACGGAGCCTACATAGTATTCACCAGTGTGGCCGATGACCGGCGCAGCAGGCGCCAACAGCAGCAAGAAGTAAATGCAATAGCAACGGACGCTCCAGAGTTCATGCATTGGTCCGAGGGGCCTATCAGTTGGAGTCGGGCGGATCACCCAGAGGTGATGCAGAGTCCAGGCTCCTACGCCCTGGTCCTAGGCGCGACCTTGGCCACTGATAGGCGGGCCGCCCGTTTTTCGCGGGTCCTGATAGACGGAGGCAGCAGCATAAACATCCTATACAAAGACACCATGGAGAAGCTAGGAATCAGGCGAAGGCAGCTGCAGAGCAGCCGCACCGTGTTCCATGGAATTGTACCCGGCCTCTCCTGCTCACCAATCGGCAAGATCCTGATAGACGTCCTCTTCGGGGACAAAGATCACTTCCGCCGAGAGCCGGTCTGGTTCGAGGTGGTGGACCTGGAGAGCCCGTACCATGCTCTGCTTGGCCGGCCTGCCTTGGCCAAGTTCATGGCGGTTCCACACTACGCCTACCTTAAAATGAAGATGCCGAGTTCCAAGGGGATCCTGACCATTACCGGCGACTACAAGAAATCATCCACTTGCGCGGCCGAGAGCAGTCGGCTGGCCGAGTCCTTGGTGATCGCAGCCGAGAAACGGCTCCTTGACCGGGTCGTGGCGATGGCCGGAAAGCAGCCAGAGATGTCGCCCGACCCCAAGGAGTCGGAGGCAGAAGGATCATTCAAGCCGGCTAAAGAAACCAAGAAGATACCCTTGGACCCAGAGCACCCAGAGAGATACGCTGTCGTAGGCACAGGCCTTGACAGCAAATAGGAAGGCGAGCTCGTCGATTTCCTCCATGAGAATCGAGACATCTTCGCATGGTCCCCCAAGGACATGCCGGGTGTACCGACGGAATTCACCGAGCACAAGCTACATGTCAGACCAGATATGAAGCCCGTCAGGCAGCCCTTGCGACGCCTGTCAGAAGAGAAAAGAAGAGTTGTTGGAGAAGAGATAGCCCGGCTCCTGGCAGCCGGTTTCATCATGGAAGTGTTTTTTCCAGAGTGGTTGGCAAACCCGGTGTTGGTACTGAAGAAAAACAAGCGGTGGCGGATGTGCATCGACTACACAAGCCTCAATAAAGCCTGCCCGAAGGACCCGTTTGCTCTGCCGAGGATTGATCAGGTGATAGATTCCACAGCCGGATGGGAGCTGTTGAGTTTCCTAGACGCATACTCAGGATACCACCAGATCAAGCTGAATCCAGCAGACAGACTGAAGACCGCATTCATCATGCCGTTTGGAGCCTTCTGTTACCTGACTATGACGTTCGGCTTAAGGAATGCCGGCGCCACCTTTCAGCGTTGCATGCAGAAGTGCCTCCTCAAGCAACTCGGCAGGAACGCCCACGTCTATGTGGACGATGTAGTGGTGAAGACGGAAAAGCGTGGGACGTTGCTGGAAGACCTCAAAGAGACCTTTGAAAATCTGCGCCGATTCCGGATCAAGCTCAACCCCGAGAAGTGCGTTTTCGGAGTACCAGCCGGCCAGCTCGTTTGCTTCCTGGTCTCCGAATGCGGCATAGAGTGCAACCCCGTAAAGATCAAGGCCATTGAGAGAATGGAGGTACCCAGCCGACTGTTGGATGTGCAGAAGTTCACCGGCTGCTTGGCGTCCATCAGCCGATTTATCAGTCGGCTGGGCGAGAAAGCTCTGCCCTTGTATCAACTGATGAAGAAGACCACCTTTTTTGAGTGGAACCACAAGGCAGATGAGGCATTTCTCCAACTGAAGAAGATGTTGACTACTCCCCCCGTGTTGGCGGCTCCGACTCCCAAAGAGCCCATGCTTTTGTACATTGCCGCCACCAGCCGGGTAGTCAGCACAGTCATCATAGTCGAGCGCAAGGAGGAGGGCAAGGCGCTCCCAGTCCAGAGACCGGTGTATTACCTGAGCGAGGTACTGTCGACCTCCAAGCAAAACTACCCTCACTATCAGAAGATGTGTTACGGCGTGCATTTTGCCGCCAAGAAGCTGAAGCCCTACTTTCAAGAGCATCCAATCACTGTGGTCTGCACCGCTCCACTCGCCGAGATCATTGGAAGCCGAGACGCCTTCGGCCGAGTGGCCAAATGGGCTATTGATCTAGCCCCTTACACCATCTACTACCAGCCCCGCACCGCCATCAAGTCGCAGGCGCTGGCCGACTTCCTCGTCGACTGGGCCAAGACCCAGTACCTGCCGCCAGCGCCCGACTCCACTCATTGGCGGATGCATTTCGACGGCTCCAAGATGCGCACCAGCCTTGGAGCCGGCGTTGTCCTCACCTCCCCTAAGGGCGACAAGCTCAAATACGTGCTGCAAATCCACTTCGCCGCCTCCAACAACGTCGCCGAATATGAAGCGCTCAGGCATGGGCTCCGGCTTGCCAAAGAACTCGGCATTCGCCAGATCCTGTGCTATGGCGACTCCGACTTGGTGGTTCAGCAATCATCCGGCGACTGGGACGCCAAAGACGCAAACATGGCAAGCTACCGCTTCCTGGTGCAGCAACTCAGCGGATATTTCGAGGGGTGCGAATTCCTTCACGTGCCAAGAAATGACAACGATCAAGCAGATGCCTTGGCACGAGTCGGCTCCACTCGCCAAGCGATACCTTCTAGCATTGCCCTTCAGCGCCTCCTCAAGCTGTCTATCAAGCCTTCACCAGAGTCAGACTCCATCTTCGTGCCGGCTCCACCAGAAATAGTCGGATCCGACTCCAAGGCCCCAGCAGGCGACCTCAAGAAAGCCACAGTTGAAACCAGCCCGGGGACTGCGCCAGTCGGCCCGGGGACCTCAGAGCCTAGCCCGGGGACTGTGCCAGTCGGCCCGGGGACTTCCGAGCCCGGCCCGGGGACTGCGCCAGTTGGCCCGGCAGCTGCCCCAATCATCACAGAGATTCCCTTAATCCAGCAAACGGCCGCAGACTCCAACCCGCCGCCTCCCAGCCCAGCCACCCTTGTCCAAGTCGCTGTGGTAGCAGTTGAAGAGATAGCAGCACCTTCATGGGCACAACCCATCCTCAAGTTTCTAGTGAGCAAAGAATTACCAACACATGAGATCTCGGCTCGGCAAGTGCAGCGCCGAGCAGCAGCATACACCATAGTCAACAGAGAGCTAGTCAGGCGCAGTGTCACTGGTGTCTACCAGCGCTGCGTAGAGTCAGAGCAAGGCCAAGCGATCCTCAGAGACATCCATCAGGGCGAGTGCGGCCACCATGCGGCTTCGAGGGCACTCGTGGCCAAAGCCTTTCGGCACGGTTTCTTTTGGCCGACTGCCCTGGAAGAAGCTAAAGAGCTAGTCCAAAAATGCAAGGGGTGCCAGATGTTCCGCTCCAAGCCCCTTCAGCCGGCTTCCGCGCTGAAGACAATCCTGATTGCCTGGCCCTTCGCAGTTTGGGGCCTGGACATGGTAGGACCATTCAAGACGGCCTGAGGCGGCCTAACTCATCTGCTTGTTGCGGTGGACAAGTTCACCAAGTGGGTGGAAGCAAAGCCCATCAAGAAATTGAACGGGCCCATAGCAGTAACCTTCATTGCCGACATCACGGTGCGGTACGGCATACCGCACAGCATCATCACCGACAACGGCACCAACTTCGCCAAGGGCGCCTTGGCTCGTTTCTGCGCGACGCAGGGCATCCGACTGGACTTAGCGTCCGTTGCCCATCCACAGTCAAACGGCCAGGTGGAACGAGCCAATGGCCTCATCCTGTCCGGCATCAAGCCTCGATTGGTCAAACCACTCGAGCGTTTGGCTGACTGTTGGGTCGAAGAGCTGCCTGCCGTCCTCTGGAGTCTGCGCACAACCCCAAACAAGTCAACCGGCTTCACGCCTTTCTTCCTCGTCTACGGTGCCAAAGCCGTCATCCCAACGGATATAGAGTTCGACTCTCCGCTAGTCTCCATGTACACCGAAGAGGAAGCCGAAGAAGCATGCCAAGACGACGTCGATCTGCTGGAAGAGGGCCGACTGTTGGCACTCAGTCGGTCCGGCATCTACCAGCAGAGTCTGCGCCGATACTACAACCGCAAGGTCAAGCCAAGATCGTTCCAAGAGGGCGACCTTGTGCTCCGGCTAATTCAGAGAACAGCCGGCCAGCACAAGTTGTCGGCGCCTTGGGAAGGTCCCTTCATCATCAGCAAGGTGCTAGGGAACGACGCCTACTATCTGATCGACGCTCAGAAGCCTCGAGCGCGCAAGAGGGACGACTCTGGCAAAGAAGCAGAGCGCCCATGGAACGCGAATCTTCTTCGAAGATTTTACAGTTGATGCAGTATGTATCGCACTACCCTCTTTGTATTAAAGTACTAAGACCTTAGGCCCCCCGGGACAAGCTCGGGGACTGCCTTTTTGATTATCTGTATGATAAGAATTACGCTTCCGAATATGCTGCTCTTTTTATCATACTGTCTGGCACCGGGTCCGACCAGTCGGCCCGGGGACTTGCCGTCTCGCGCTATGAAACGCTTCCTGCGGTCAGACAAGTAATGTGTTGCGCTCAAGCCGTCTCCTGTCGAAAGCCGCAGCTCGCAGAGCGACTGTCGGTAGGCAGGAGACAAGCAAGAACGAGCGCAGACATGAAAATGGCTAAGGACCTAAAAGCTTACGCATAGCCCAAGACGGTTACCAGCCTCCCCCCAGCAAGCCGACTCATGAGCAGTCGGCTCGCCGTCTCGACTTTTATCAAGGACAGCCGACTCTCGAATAGTCGGCCTGTCGTTTTCTAGCCGATTTGCTGGAGAAACTCTAAATGGCTAAGTACTTGCCTTCCTGAAGTAGCCGAGCATTGAGCTGGCGACAGTCCGCAGAGCGGCTGCCCAGCCGGCAAGGTGGCAACCAAAGGAAGGCGGCAAAGGAAAAAGTCTAAGGAGCAATAAGCAAGGAAAGGCGGGAATTAGATAAATATTTACATAGGCCCTCGGCCGAATCTCCGAATAAGAATTCAGGATACACCCCGTGGGTGGAATTGTTCGAACCTAACAAGTCTTTCCAATAGATTAATGAAGACAGATAAACAAAAGCAGTCTAGGAGGCGGCCTCCGGGGCCGGAGGATCGGAGGTGACGGCGGTGTCGGATGCCGGGGCAGTCGGCTAGGCGGTCTCAGCCTGGTCGCCTCCAGTGGCGGTCGCCTTGTCCCCGCGCGGCTCATTGCTAGAGGCGCGATCGGGTTGAGGCTGGCCACCTGCTTCGTCTTCTGGCGCCTCCTCCTCGCCTCCGTCCTCCGACTCGTCCTCCTCCTCGGCGCTGGAGTCAATCACCTCCGCCGAGTCTTCCTCGTACTCCGGGTTCATCCCGAACCAGTCCGGCGGTGCCTCCTCGCCGCCTTCAGTCCGCTCGGGCACGAAGACGCTGGTGTCCGTGTACTCAGCGATGGCCGCCGCGCGCTCGACAAGGGCGCCTTCTACGGCCTCCAGCTCGGCCTGGGCTTCTGACCGGAATGCGGCTAGACGGTCCAGGTCTAGCCCCGGATACCACGCCTTGACGAACTCCAAGGCCCGGCGTGCTCCGGCCCGAGCCGAGGAGCCCTTCCAAGCCTCAAGGCGGCCGGCGGCCACTTCCAGCCAGTCGGCAGTCCGACTGGCGGTGCAAAGAGCCGTCACGTCTGGCCACAAGGCGGCAACCCCTTGGGCACCGGCACGCTGAAGACGGCGCAGCAGCCAGTGAGCAGGACGAAGACGATCCCCGATGCTCAGAAGCTGCTCATCGATGGTTCGGGGGGCGTTGGCGGCAATCACTTCACCCTTCGCCCTTCGCGCCTCCCGAGCCGCCTCGATGGCCAGAGGGACTGCTTGTGAATGGCCGGGAAAGAAGTCTGCCAAGGCAGAAAAGAAGATAGTCAGGAAATCAGAAATCCGCCCGACACAGAGTCGGAAGACCAAAGAAGCGAAAAAGACTTACCATCGACGATGTCCTCGAGCTCGTGGTAGCCGGAGGTCAACATCGCCTCCCGGTCAGTCCAGGCGGAGCGTTCGACCTCAAACTCTGCCATGAGGGCGACCTCCCGCGACTTGGCGTCGTCCTGCGCCTTCCGGAGCAACTCCTTCTGCTCGGCCAGCTGCGTCGCCAGCAGATCGCGCTCTTTGGCGAGCCTGTCGCACTCCTCTTCCTTGGCACGACGAGCAGTGTTGGCCTCGCCCAGCTGCTCCTGGAGGGCGGCGTTGGCGCCTGAAGAGCGAAGAGGAAGACAAGAAAGTCATCAGTAAGGTAGATCGCCGGGGAGATCCGGCCCGACTGCTCAGCAGTGGGCCCGAATCTCGGGGACTACAGCCCGCGGGCGCGCCAGCGCGCCCCCGCGGAGAAGAAGGAAAGTTGATCGCCGGAGAGATCTGGCCCGACTGCTCAGCAGTCGGCCCGAATCTCGGGGACTACAGCCCGCGGGTGCGCCAGCGCACCCCCGCAAAGAAGGAAGAAATAAGTCACCTCGGCTTTCCGTCAGGTCGGCCGTCCGCTTATTCAGCTCCTCGACGTTGCGGTTGAAGGCAGTGGCGCAGAGATTATGATATTCCTGCAAAAAGCCGGCAAAGGCAAAAGTTAGTCCTCGGAGCTCACTAGAGGGAGTTCCGAACCGCCTGCTCAGTAGCCGACCCGGAACTCGGGGACTACACCCAGTGGGTGCGCTGGCGCGCCCCCACAGAGAAAGATAGAAAATTAAAGAAGAAAAAGGAAACATACCCGGACGGATGTCCGCACGGCCAGATGCGCTCTGGTGCAGAGTTGGAGGGCGTCGCTCTCCACGCGCAGCTTTGACTGGATGTCCAGGAGGGCCAGATTCAGCGGGCCGGTGCCGCCTCCGCGTAACCAGCCGGTGGGCGCGGCGTTGGAGGCCTCGGTGTCCAGATTCGCCGAACTTGCGGCGCTAGTCTCCCGAGCTCGCGGCGTCGAGCTCGTCCTCTCAAGCCGGCGGCGTGCCGGCACGGCAACTTGAAGAAGCAGCCGCGCCTCGGCGTCGTCCGTAGTCGGAGGATCCTGCGGGTCCACCGGCTGCTTGCCATGCGGCCTCCTAGACGGAGGCGGAGGCGGCGGAGGCGGCGCGTGGGTGTCCGAGCCTGAAGCGTCGCCGCCCTCCTCCATGAGAGGGTTCTCGGTGCCGACCTCTCCGGTCTGCCCCGTGAACTCCAGAGCCGGCGGCGCCGACGACAACGGAGGGACGAGCATCGCCGATCAGCGACGCGCGACCTCCTCAGCGCGTTGTTTCATCACAGCGGCAGTCTCGGCCTCCTCCAGTCTCCTCTGGGCATTGGCGGCTGCCTTCTCAGCCTCCGCCTTCTCCAGGCGGTCGGCCTCCTCTTCATCGCGCTTCTCCCGCTGTCGTGGGGAACGAGCACCTATGGGGCAGGGCCCCTTTTCGGTCCGGCAAGGGAGCGGAGGGCGCATGCAGAGCAGATCGAGGCGAGAGCACGCGGGGGATTTTACCCAGCTTCGGAGCTCTCCAGAGAGATAAAACTCCTACTGCTGCTTTGTGTTTCTATTCTGTTCTTGCTTGAAAGCGTGGGTGTGTTGTAGTGTCGTATGAGTCGAACCGAACCGAACCCAACCGAACCCCTTCTACGAGCGCATGGGCCTCCCTTTTATAGTCTAAAGGAGGTCACCGACAGGTGGCAGCATAGAGAGAGGGGTAAAAAAAGTAAAAACATAGGTTGGTACAACCGCTACCAACAGTGCCCCCTACCTAACTCTAACGGCAGGGGACAAGGGCATTTAATGCCCGTCCGGTCGCCCAAACAGTGCAAGGAAGCGACCGTTACGAGCGCCACCGCCTGCCACGATGGCCTTCTCGTCATCTCCTCTTGCCACCTCACACCGCTTGGCTGCACAGCGCCCCGCCACGTGCTCTTGGGATGGTCCTGGGGTGACACGTCGTCGGATGTGCTGGAGCTCGGGTGCAGAGTGGCAGCCTTGCCGCGGCAAGCGCCTTGCCGCGGCCGTTGTCTTGTCGCACCCGCAAGCTTGCCGCTCGTCGGGCCTTGCCGGGACGCGCGGAGCGTTGCGGCAAGTTTTCTGAAGTGCCTTGGTTGGCCTTCCCGGCAAGCTCCTCTTGCCGGGGTTCTGTCTTCTCAGCTAACACTTTGTTCTTGAATGGCAGTAAATAGGAATGGCGGAGGATCTTGGCAGACGCCCGGCAAGCCTTGCTGCGGGACGCTGCGACTGCCCGTGCACAAGTTCGGGGTACTAAGATACCCCTACTTTAGTACACCGACAGGAGCCCCCGGGCCTGGGCCATACACGGTGCCGAGCGCTATTGGGCCAGGCCCAAAATGAGGCACGGGCACGCGCGGCCTGGGTCCAAACCAAATCCACTCCGTATCCACTGCGTTCTCCCGCAACGGCACGCGTCAATCGCGGCGTCGTGGGAGAGATCGTGGGCAATACTTAAATCTAGGGAAGGCGTAAAGTTCGCCTTGGCTCTGCATCCCTGCCACGCTGCTCCCATGCGCTTGGGGTCGTGGACAGTGGAAGTTGAAAACTGGGCCGTTGCGAGCAGAGGCAGTAGGTCGGCCCCAACTCCCTGCTCTTCCCGTGCCCTGATTCGCTGAGCGGGGAGGCCGAGCCCCCACCTCGCTCCTTTAAGAAGAACAGGAGGGGAGCACAGAAGCCCGCACTCTCTCATCTTCTCCTTTCTTCAGTTTCTGCTCCCCTTCCTCTCATTTGCCATGGAGGAAGGGAACCCTGGCCCTTGATCGGTGGCGGCGAGGGTTGCCGCCAGACAGCGCACCCCTTCCTATCCCGCGCCCGTGGTGGCAGAGCCAGCCATAAGGGGAAGAGGGAGGGGGCGAGGTTGTGGACGAGGTCGAGGACGAGGTCAAGGCGCTCGGGGAAGAGGGGGACGGGGCAGCGCGCCATCTCCGCCTCCGCCGGCGGTTCCTCTCCCCACGGCGGTCCATACAGGGGTGACCCTTGCGAGTTCTTCGTCAGGCTGCGCCGGGCGCCTCGTCGTCGCCTCTGGCTTCCAGCTCCGTTTGCGAGCGCGATGGAGTTGGACCCGCCCGAGACACTGAGACTGCACATGAGGGGCTATGGGATCAACGGCACGCGAGTCCGCGTTGTATTCCCAGCCCCTAATGTGATGTATCTTGATCGTGGGTGGAAGACGTTCGCCCGCATCCACAGCCTGATGGCGGGCTTTACCCTCCATTTTAAGTTAATGGAGGGCGATCTCCTCTCCGTCAAAGCCTTCGGGGACTCCGGTACTCGGGCGAAGTGCTGCGTGGACAGCTCCTCCGATAGCGAAGGTTCCTCCTCAAGCGAGAGTGACGAGGAGGAGAGCGACAGCGACGACGAGGGTAGCGGGCGGCGGGATGGCGGGCCCGACTAGGTGTCGGGCGCCGTTTCATGCGTCACCGGCGACCCCATCATCCGTGTCGCCGGCTCCTTGAACTCCCCAGGGTCGTCTCCTTGGGTTGCTGGCGTAGGGAGGCTGCAGAAGGGGAAGAGGGCTGGCGACAAGGCCGTCAAGTCGGAGTACGAGGGCGTAGTGCCCTCGACAGCGTGCTGACGTCCTGCCGCCCCGTCTTCGAGCCCCACTTCCGGCGCCGCCATCACCGTTCAGCCTTCAGACGGCCCCCGGGATGTTCTCTTCTGGCACCTGTAGCTCGCCTAGGCGCCCCTTTTGCCCTTTTCGGCTCCTTGACCTACCTCCTGAAAAGAGGGACAGGAAAGGGATTACGGGCATCTTATCTTTTTAATTTGTAAGCCTCCGGGCCTTAGCCGCATCTACAACTCGTAATCCTCTTTTTCATGTTTTTCATCCTCTCTGGACTGTACCCGAGTGGGATGTTTTTTAATGAAAAAGGGATGCTTGTTATGTTATATCCTTTACTCAATTCCATCCCTTGTATGTTTTTACCCTGCGCTTTTAGGGAACTTGCCGGTGGGAACACACTTGCCGTGAGCGCTGAGTGCGGAACATCAGCAGCTTGCCGGCGGTGTTGCTTCCGGCAAGAAACCATGTCGGGGGTAGTTGCAGCACACTTTCATCGTTGAGCGGACTCGAAACAGATTAAGGGCGCAACTTAGCCACGAGTCAATTCCTCCACGCACAGGTTTTCCATACAAGGCACGGTTGTTCAAGGAATATAACATAAAAATTTAAAAAATTGACTGTGCTCAAACTTTGACAACTTAGCTTTTCTGTCGTCTGTGTCCCGGCAAGGCTGTACTTCTTCGAACGACGCCTGGTCCACACCTAGCTCCTCGATCCAATTTCTTCCGCACTTGCGCAGCCTGTCGAAAGTTCTGGTCTTGAGCCCGTGCAGCGCTTCAGCGTTCGCCCTCTCCGCTTGACTGTTGCTTCTCGGGTGAGCAACAGAAGCGAAGCAGATCTTGGCGCCAAGATCTTGGACGTACTGCATGAAGGTGCGGCTCATGAATTGTGTGCCGTTGTCGGTGATGATCCTGTTAGGGACTCCGAAATGGCAAACAATTGACCTGAAGAACTTGACTGTTGACTGTGCGGTCACCTTCCTCACTGCCTCCACTTCAGGCCACTTTGTGAACTTGTCGATTGCAACGTACAAGTACTCAAAGCCCCCGACAGCTCGGGGGAAGGGGTCGAGGATATCGAGCCCCCAGACCGAAAATGGACAGGATAAAGGGATTGTTTGGAGAGCTTGAGCTGGTTGATGTATCTGCTTGGAGTGGAACTGGCACGCTTCACACTTGGTTACTTGTGCAGTTGCATCCTGGAGGGCTGTCGGCCAGAAGAAACCTTGCCGGAAGGCTTTGCCGGCAAGTGCTCTTGCGCCAATGTGGTGACCACATATGCCTCCATGTATCTCCGCCAACAGTTGCCGTCCATCTTCCCGGGAAATGCACTTCAATTTCACTCCGTTGAATCTTCTTCTGTACAGTATGTCATCGACAAACTGGTAAATACTTGATTGCCGGGCTACTCTCTCCGCTTCTTCTTGTTCCTCGGGAAGTTCTCCAGTCTGAAGGAAATGGACGATCTGCTGTGCCCATGCCGGAGCTTGTGGCTCGACGACAAGGACTAAAGGCGCAAATGCTGCTGCGGGAACATCTGCTTCTACGGCAAGAATCTGTGATTCTGCCGGAGCATGATGCTCCCCGGCAAGCGTGTCGGGACACAGCTTGTCGGGAGCGTTTGCTTCAACGAAACAAGCCCTGGGGCTTGTCGGAGCAGACTGCTCCTTAGCACTCTTTGTGTTGATCTTAGGGACCTTCTTGACGGCGGCTTCAGGGAGCTCTGCCGGAAAGTAGTCGCTAGTAACCAACTTCCTCTTCTTGCTCTGTTCAGTTGATGGTGTTACAGATGGCTGAGTCAGCTTGAGCACAAAAATCCCTGGTTCCACAGGTAACTTGAGTGCGGCGCATTTTGACAGGCCGTCTGCAATGTCATTCTGAGCTCTTGGAACGTGTTCCATCTGTAGGCCATCAAAATGTTCTTCTAGCTTCCTCACTTCATCAATGTATGCTTCCATCAACAGACTCTGATAATCTTTGTTAACTTGGCGGACGACAAGCTGTGAGTCACCCCTAACAATAAGCTTCTTGATCCCAAGGTCTGCGGCGATCCTGAGTCCGGCAAGCAAGCCTTCATACTATGCAGTATTGTTTGTTGCTTGCTCCTTGGGGAAGTGCATTTGGACCACGTACTTGAGGTGCTCTCCGGTGGGTGCGACAAGTAGTACGCCCGCACCGGCGCCTTGCAGCGAGAAGGCACCGTCAAAGTATATGATCCATTCTCTGCTCTCTTCCTTGACGGGGATGCTCCTCTCCGGAGTTTCTTCATCAGGTGTTGGCGTCCATTCTGCTATGAATTCTGCCAATGCTCGGCTCTGGATAGTTGAAGTACTTTCAAACTTGAGGCCAAAGCTTGACAATTCCAGTGCCCACTCGACAATCCCGCCTGTTGCCTCTGGATTCTGCAATATCCTCTTCAACGGAAAGCGAGTGACCACTGTGATCTCATGTGCTTGAAAGTAATGGTGCAGCTTCCTTGAGGCCATGAGAAGGCCGAAAAGCAATTTCTGCACACCAGAGTACCTTGATCTAGCCCCCTGCAGAAGGGAACTGACAAAGTAAACTGGGTGCTGCACCATCTTCTTCTGTTTCTCTTCTTGTGGCTGCGCAGATCTATCCCTGTCGGGACCAGAGCTTGTCGGGGAAGCCCCCTGCTTGTCGCTGGATTCGCTTGCCGCTGCCGCTGGCTCATCATCTGCCTCCCTCTCCGCTACTAACGCAGCACTAACCACTTGATTGGTAGCCGCCAGATACAGCAGCAACTTCTCTTGTGGCTTAGGTGCGACAAGTGTTGGAGTGGAGGACAAATATTTCTTCAAGTCTTGCAGCGCAGCCTTCGCTTCCGGGGTCCATTTCATTGGACCCGCCTTTTTCAAAATTTTGAAAAACGGCAGGGCGCGTTCAGCGGACTTGGAAATGAACCTGCTGAGAGCAGCAATGCAGCCGGCAAGCCTTCGCACATCCTTGACGCGCTTTGGTGCTTCAATTTGCTCAATGGCCTTGATCTTGTCGGGATTGGCTTCAATCCCCCTCTGGGACACAAAGAACCCGAGAAGCTTGCCGGAAGGAACTCCAAACACGCACTTCTCGGGGTTCAACTTGAGATTGATCTTGCGCAGATTTGCAAAAATCTCGTCCAAATCTTGGATCAGAGTTTCTTTGTCCTTGCTCTTGACCACTATGTCATCCATGTAAGCTTCTACATTTCTGTGCAGCTGTGGCTCGAAAGCATGACTGACTACTCTTGCAAATGTTGAACCATCATTCTTTAGTCCAAAAGGCATCCGTACAAAGCAGTACGTGCCACATGGAGTAATGAATGCGGTTTTCTCTTCATCCTCTTCAGCCATGAAGATCTGATGATATCCTGAATATGCATCAAGGAATGAAAGCAGATCACATCCTGCCGTGGAGTCGACAATCTGGTCAATGCGCGGCAAGGGAAATGGATCCTTGGGACAAGCTTTATTAACATCAGTGAAGTCAATACAAAGCCTCCACTTCCCGTTTGCTTTGCACACGACTACTGGATTGGCTAACCACGTTGGATGGAGTACTCCTCAGACCAGGCCTGCTGCTTCCAATTTCTTGATCTCCTCTGCAATGAACTCTTGTCTCTCCACTGCTTGCTTCCTAACTCTCTGCTTGACGGGCCGCGCGTGAGGGCAGACAGCAAGGTGGTGCTCGATTACTTCCCTGGGAACACCGGGGATGTCAGATGGTTGCCATGCAAACACATCGACATTCGCCCGCAGGAAAGCAACGAGTGCGCTTTCCTATTTAGGGTCAAGCGTGGCACTGACGGTGAAGGTACCACCAGTGCCGTCCTCCTTGGCGGCCACTTTCTTGGTCTCTGGTGAAGCTGTCTTTGCCTTCTTGCACTTGCCGGTGGAGCTCGATGGTGCGTCCTCGACGGTAGCGCAGCACTCCGAAGAGGTGCGCTTGCCGGAGTGGGCATCAGAGCTACTCTTGCCGGACTTGGTCTTCTTCTTCCCCCCGGGAGCTTCAGCGGCAAGTGGTTTGCGTTCTGCTGCGGCTGCTGCTTCCCGGTAGATCTTGTCGGTACAGATAAGTGCATCTTTCTTGTCGCCATGGACAGAAATAACACTTACCGGACCGGGCATCTTGAGCACATTGTAGGCGTAGTGAGAGGCTGCCATGAACTTGGCAAGCGCTGGACGGCCAAGTATCCCATTGTAGGGCAATGGGAAATCAGCAACGTCAAATGTGACTCTCTCTGTCCTGAAATTCAGCTCGCTGCCAAACGTCACTGGCAGCGTGATCTTCCCCTTCGGCTTGCTCCTTCCGGGGTTGATTCCTTGGAAGGTACCAGTCTCTTCGAGCTCGCTGTCGGGGATCTGGAGCTTCTTGAGCACTGCGGAGGAGATTAGATTTAGGCCAGCCCCACCGTCAACCAGCATCTTCGTGACCTTGAGGTTGCGGATTGTTGGCGAAACCAACATCGGCAAGCACCCGACTGCAGTGATGCGATCAGGGTGATCCTCAACGTTGAAGATGATGGGTGTGCTGGACCACTTCAGGGGCTTGCGCGACTCAACGGACGGTTCTGCTGCGTTCACTTCCCGCACCCACTGTTTGAGTTGGCGGTGTGAGGTGTGCAGAGAAGCACCACCGTCGACGCACAACACCTCTGTTGCCTTCAGGAACTCCTGCTCGTCAGTCTCATCCTCCTCCATCTCATCATCTTCATCTTCGTCTTCGTCTTTGTCGCGGCCACGGGGAGGCCTATCTCCTTGCCGCTGCTTGGCCTTGCCGCGGCGCCCTCCCCGTGCAGGACGCTTCTTGCCGGATCCTCCGCCACCTTCCTGGGCCTTCTCCTTGTCGCGGCGCTCGTATTCAGCTTTCTATAGCTCTGCCATATGCTCAACCTTCTTGCAAGCTTGGAGGTTGTGGCCCTTGGTGCGGTGGATCTTGCAGTACTGCTTGCCAGAGCCATCCTGCTTGTCGGCGGCTACCACAGCCTCGCCGGAGTCACCGGCTCTGGCCTTCTCGGAACCGCCTCCGTTGCCGGACTGCTCAACAACTAGCACATCCTTAGCCTTCCTGTTTCTGTTATTCTGCCTCCGGTTCTTCTTTGCCGGAGGGGCGTCCTCACTGTCAGATCCTTCTGCTCCTGCGTTCTCTCTGGGGAGTCTCCTCCCCTCTTTAGCCCGTGCACACTTGTCGGCCAGAGCATATAGCTCGCTGACATCTCTGATTTTGCACATCGCCATCTCCTCCCTCATCCTGCGGTTACGCACGTTCTGATGGAATGCGCTGATAACCGCGGCAGGGTGGACGTCTGGGATGTTGCGCTACACCTGACTGAATCTCTGTATATACTTGCACAGGGGTTCTCCTTCCTTCTGGGCGAGCAGATGAAGGTCACTCTCCTGGCCATGGGGTTTGTGGCCGCCTGTGAAGGCGCCGACAAACTGATGACACAGGTCCGCCCACGAAGAGATGGAGTTGTCTGGCAAGTGCATGAGCCAAGATCTGACGTTGTGCTTGAGAACCAGCGGGAAGTAGTTGGCGAGGATCTTCTCGTCGCGCCCCCCGGCAGCCTGCACCGCGATGGTGTAGACGCTGAGGAACTCTGATGGATGTATCCTTCCATCGTACTTCTCGGGCACGTCTGGCTTGAAGTTCTTGGTACTGGGCCACTGGACCTGCCGCAGCTCACGGGTGAACGCAGGGCAACCTACCACGTACGGCAAGTCGCCTGGTTCCCCTGGCGCATGCATATCGACAGTGGGCCCAGCGCGCTGGTCAGATTGACGCCACGCTTCTCATCGACGCTCGATGCGAGTTCGAGCGTCTTCGTGTCGTCGTTCTTGGAGAACTTGGCATTGGAGTCGGTGGAGTCGGTGTCGAGGTTGGCCCGGCGAGTTGGCGATCTTGGCCTTCGAGGCGGGGAGTGCACGGTGGTGGCACCCCCAGCGGTCTTGTCGGCGTCGGCTTGCGCCTGGGCGTCTTGCCGGGGTTTCGAGGTGCTCGGTTGCCGGGGCTTGTTGCCGTTGGCGAAGCCGATAAGGCTCTGAATGGTGGCCCTCCAGTCGTCGATCTTGTCTGGCGCTGGAGGGTAATCTAGAAGCAGCTGGGCTCGGGCCAGCGCTTCCTCTGGAGTGTTGGGTGGCGGTGGCGAGCGACGCAAGGTGCGGGATACGCTCAAACTTCTAACAGTGTTAGAAGGAGCGACATCTCGTCCAGGCGACCGCACTGCGCTCGTGCCAGCGTGTTGACGCGTACGTTGGCCCTGTTCCAACGCGAGTACGGTGCTAGGAGCACCATGGCATTGTCGATCCTGCACCCCCTGGGAGGGTTGCGGTGGATGTACAGACGTTGAAGCTTGCGGGGCCTTGTCCTTGGACCTAGTGACGACGCGAGTCCCACCGTCGGCGCCCATTCCTCCGCCGGCGTCCACCCCACCGCCCGTTTGCTCCGGTAGCGGCAGGATAGTCGCAGACGGAGCGGCCACCTCCGAAGTCTTCTTCTTCGGTGGCATGTCGATGTAGATGTTGATGTAGCGCGCGCGGACGCCGGATCAGATACGCACGACCTCGACGCCCCCCTACCTAGCGCGCCAAAGATGTCGTGGGGAACGAGCACCTATGGGGCAGGGCCCCTTTTCGGCCCGGCAAGGGAGCGGAGGGCGCACGCAGAGCAGATCGAGGCGAGAGCACGCGGGGGATTTTACCCAGCTTCGGAGCTCTCCGGAGAGTTAAACTCCTACTGCTGCTTTGTGTTTCTATTCTGTTCTTGCTTGAAAGCGTGGGTGTGTTGTAGTGCCGAATGAGTCGAACCGAACCGAACCCAACCGAACCCCTTCTACGTGCGCATGGGCCTCCCTTTTATAGTCTAAAGGAGGTCACCGATAGGTGGCAGCGTAAAGAGAGGGGTAAAAAAGTAAAAACGCAGGTTGGTACAACCGCTACCAACAGTGCCCCCTACCTAACTCTGACGGCAGGGGACAAGGGCATTTAATGCCCGTCCGGTCGCCCAAACAGTGCAAGGAAGCGACCGTTAGGAGTGCCACCGCCTGCCACGATGGCCTTCTCGTCATCTCCTCTTGCCACCTCACACCGCTTGGCTGCACAGCGCCCCACCACGTGCTCCTGGGATGGTCCTGGGGTGACACGTCGTCGGATGTGCTGGAGCTCGGGTGCAGAGTGGCAGCCTTGCCACGGCAAGCGCCTTGCCGCGGCCGTTGTCTTGTCGCACCCGCAAGCTTGCCGCTCGTTGGGCCTTGCCGGGACGCGCGGAGCGTTGCGGCAAGTTTTCTGAAGTGCCTTGGTTGGCCTTCCCGGCAAGCTCCTCTTGCCGGGGTCTTGTCCTTCCCGGCAAGCTCCTCTTGCTAGGGTTCTGTCTTCTCAGCTAACACTTTGTTCTTGAATGGCAGTAAATAGGAATGGCGGAGGATCTTGGCGGACGCCCGGCAAGCCTTGCCGCGGGACGCTGCGACTGCCCGTGCACAAGTTCGGGGTACTAAGGTACCCCTACTTTAGTACACCGACACCTGCACGTTCCATTCCGTCGCCTCCCCGAGGTCGGCGGCGGGATCGACCCGCCGAGTGTTGGCGGATGTCTCTACCGACCCCATGACAGAGGGGATGGCGGCTCTCTCAAGGGAGAGGGGAGCTCTGGAGAAGACCGGAGGGAAAAATCAAAGAAGACACGGATAAGATCCAACAAAGAAAATGAAAGAGTAAAAAAGACTCACGCGGAAACTAGCGGCGGCCTTCTCACTTCCCTTCGGAAGCGGTTGGCCTTCGCGGCCGCCTCCTCCCGCTTGGTCGTGGCGGCCGCCCCCTTGAACTTCTTCTGCTTGCCGCCGGGCGCGCTCGGCCCGGCGTGGCGCCTATTTGCGCCAACTTGGCCAGAGGGGCCGGCCCTCGGCTGGCGGCGTGGGACGACTTCCACGTCGACATCGTCCTCAGGCCAGTCGGCGAAGGTGGCCAATGGCCTGAGGCCGCCGTCCGCCCCCTCTCCGCCGCCTTCGGCATCGGCCTCCAGCGCCGCCGCCCCCAAGTTGGGGTCGTCGACATCGCTGTCCTCGCGATCTGGGACGTAGTCGCGGGGCTCTCTCATGGCGCCGGCCACGGGCGCCGTGAGGGGATTCTGCCCAGAAGAAACCAACGAGGCCCTCCGACTGCAGCAGAACTCGGAGTCGCGCCATGGAGCCGGCTCCGGAGGGAGACAGCGATTTGGACCGGTGGGACCAACTGGCAAGCCTGCCAGTCAGAGGCTCGGGGTCGAAGGGCGGCAAGTTGACCCAGTCGTCGTCGGTGGAGAGGTTCTTCACGTAGAAGTAAGATCGCTGCCACATCTTCACCGACTTCACCAGCGAGATGGGAGGGAAAGGGTTGTCGGCCGTCGAGCGCCGCACCGCGATGTAGGTGCCGCACTGAGCCGGCGTGCCGGCGGCCTGAGTACCGAGCTTCGAAGAGAAAAATTCTCCTCACAACTCGAGGGTGGGGAGAACGCCGAGGTAGCCTTCGCACAGAGTGGCGAAGGCGGAGAGCGGCACCACCGCGTTTGGGGTAAGATGGTGCGGCTGAAGATTATGGAACTCCAGGAACGAGCGGAAGAACCCGCTCGCCGGAAGCCCCAGCCCGCGCATTAGGTGCGAGCGGAAGACGACCCGCTCGCCCTCCTCCGGCGCGGGCCGGATCTCTCCCGCCGGCGCAGGACGGGCGTGCACCAGGTCTGCGCCGGGGAGGCGGCGGGTCCGGCGGAGAAACTCGATGTGCTCCACCTCCACGTCCGAGCCGTCCCACACGCCGGAGCGCGAGGGAGGGGGCGCGGGAGAGGAAGAGCTCATCACCGACGAGAGAGGATGCGTTGGCTAGCGGCGGAGGAAGAAGAGAAGGCAGGAGAGCGGGGGAGTGGGTGTGCGCGCAGTGCCGCCCCGCTCCTCCCCGCCTATTTATAGCCCTACGGGCTGAGGAGCCGAGGGGGCGGACGTGGGATTAACTGCGCCCGAAGCCCCACACCGCCCACGATTTACCCCACGAAGTTACTGCGCGCAGTAACAACGTGGGGATGCCAACCGTCCGCAGCCGCAGTGGATCCGCTCGGAAGCCGAGGCGCGGTAATGGCGGGCCCCACCTGGCGGCCCGTCACGTCGCGCGCGTGGGTGGGCAGACTATCCTCCCCACGTGGCGCCACGCGATAAGACCGTCCTGATGGCGGCCGGGAAGTGTATCTGATATGCCGCCTGTTTTCCCGCCGCGACTTATGAATAATGTCCCCTCGCTGAACAAGTCCGACTTCGGCGAGTCGGCCCGAAGAAACAGCGGCCGAGTCTCAGAAACGGCGCTGGGAAGATTGAAACTGTTGAAGCCCCACGAGGCGGCGCCCGCAGGGCTTCACCAGCTTCAGGGACTACTGTCGGAGTAATGGGCCACGGGTAGGCCGACCCGGGACCCAGGATCTTTCAAGACATCGAGGCAGGCCGTGCCCCTCTGGCCGAGTCCCAGTCGGCGACCTTCGGAGAGGCCGAGTCCCAGAGGGCGATCCCCCGAGAAGCCGAGTCCCAGACGACGACTTCAAAGCAAGCCGACTCCCGGCTTGCGACCTCCAGGAGTGCCGACTATGGGAGTCGGCCCGCGACATTTCACGAAGACCGATGCAGGGTACGGCCCCGACGTGGCCGTCCCTTCCTGCCTACGAGGGGTTGGCATGGCTACAGTAAGCCGTATCGCCGGGAGATCTCCGGTGAGGCGCGACACTGTTGCCATGCCTCCCCTGACCTCAGCCACAGTGCGTGATGCACTGTACCCACGACGCCGGCTTGTACGGCCCAGAGATCGCAGGGCCACCCGTCAGTGGGTGAATCAGAGACGGCAGAACGCCAGAAGATGGCCCTGAGGGAGTCGGCCTCCAGAAGTCGGCCGCCTCCCCGCCAGGGCCCCACAAGCCATAAACCAGATTGGATGGGGAGTGGCGACAGTGATCACCTGACAGACGGCGGCACTGTTGCCATGACCCCATGACCAAGCCTGCGTCATCGAGAGTGCTGCATAGTGTTCGGCCTGTCCGCAGGACCCACCAGTCGGCGGGCCCCAGAAGCCGGCAGGAAGGACGACGGCATGAGAGACAGACGGCTGGGGGCCACGCCCAGTCAGATTACTATTGTACCCCCGGGGGGTAGGCCTATATAAACCCCCCAGGGCACCCATGCAAAGGGTTCGGCCTTTGATAGAGTTAGACACATAGACAGGGGAGGAGAGAGCCAGCCTCGCTCCCTCCTTCCTCCCGATACAGCTCTAGGAGCACCCTTGTAACCATCTCGCCATAGTGACCATGCGGAGACCCCGCAGAGCAGCAGTAGGGGTGTTATCTCCCCGGAGAGCCCCGAAGCTGGGTAAGATTCGCCGGCGTGCATGTCTGCGTCTCATCCCGTTTCCAGGCACCGGCGACGTTCTTCTCGCCCCCACCATGATAAGCCATCCTTTGGCATATGTCGCACCTAACCCCCGACATTGATGTCAGATTATGCTATGAGGATATTAGTCTAAGCCCAGTCTTGGATGCATTGTTTTATCCTGCGGTGGTTAAACCGGTTCTGAAAATTATCTAGTTTGACCTGTACTTGTCCAACTATCATAATCTATTCTTTGACCATGGCAGTAGCTGGCATTTTGTTATGATAATTTCAGTATATATCTTACTGTCCTTTGCTGATCTCTTTGTATTTTCAATTCACAGGCAACTCTCTGACGAAGTCTCCTCCAGGTAATATATGTCTCATGCTTTCTGAAGAGTACTAGTATACTGACTAAACTATCCACTTGCTATGCTTAGCTGCTCTGTTGTCTGAATCATGACACTTTGCCAACTGAAACTTGCCTATCACACTGTTGTTGTATTGCTCAACTAAAAACACAAATATTTGTAGTTTTTGCCTGTCATAATGCAACTAAGCATACTAGTCTCAACTAAGCATACTAGTTTTTTGTAGTGAGACATTAAGATAGTGAGACAATAAGAAGGAAACTTCCCAGATTATGTAGAAAGAAAATACTTGGTTTGACAGCAAGTACCATGACATGAATCAAAAAACATATATGGTGGGAAAAATAAAATGGCAGAAACCTGGGAGGTTCAAAAATGCCATTACGAAGCGAGGTTGCTTGTTACTTTCCTAAGATGTGCATCTCATTTATTTGTGTTTTTATTTGTAGTTGTATTGCTCAACTAAGCATACTAGTGTCGCAATACACTGTTTTGCAGGTAATAGTGTCGCAATATTTGTCTGTCATACCAGCTGAAAGTTGACAGTGTTTCCTAAAAACATAGTCACTGCCACTAAAATCATGACAATATAATTTCTAGTTTGTGTTTTTATTTGTTCACACTGTCGCTGTATTGCTCAACTAGACAATTAGTGTTTATGAAGAAGAAGAATAAACCTGCTGCTGCTGCTGTTATGCCTGTATTCACTGCTACTGCTGTACTTGTGATGATGTTGTACTTGTGATGATGCTACTTGTGATCTTCTGAAATGACCCATTGGCGACTTCACTGCTGCTGCTGTTGTACTTGTGATGATGTTGTACTTGGGATAATGATTTTGCAGGTACCCCGAGAGGCCCTTGAGTTTGCCGGAATGTCGATTAACTTCCGTTCCGGCAAATTCGGGTACTCCATATGTCCTATTTTCAGCAAAGGTCATGCTGAAATTTTCTGTGAATTTTAGCATGACTTTGCTAAAAATAGGACATATGGGGTACTTATGACTAATGCATGGGCCGGGGTATCTTAGTACTTAGTTAAGTGGGATCAACTGCCCTGCCATTCTTGCTGCATTAAACCATAGGTGGGAATAGAGCCAAGTGATTAGGCCCAACTTACAATTCTCCTTAGCATCGATAAACCCTAGATGATAAACCCAACATATGTGGCAATAGAGCCAAGTGATTAGTGCCAAGTGATTAGGCCCAACCTAGGGTGCCTCGGCATCGATAAACCCTAAATGATGAAAACTTAACTTGGCTGCCCTGGATGCCTCGGTGTCGATGAGAACCTAAATGATGTACGCTTAGGCTTTTAGGGTGCCTCGGCGTCGACAAACCCTAAATAATAAAAGCTTAGCTTTTAGGATGCCTCGGTGTCGACAAACCCTAAATGATGAGACCATGATCTTGTTCCTTGACAATAACCAACTTTTTGACCACACTTTTTTCATATTTAGAGCGAAACATGGCCCACAACGATGAGGCCGGTGGTTCGGGCGGCAATCAATTCTGGGAGCCGTCCCAGGAGATGGAGGAACAACCTCACGGCTATGAGGACGCCGCGGAAGACACCGATCCTGACTACACAACCCCTAGTGGCGTCGGGGATGACACCACTGATGGTGCCGCCGAGGATGCCACCACTGATGATGGCGGCGCACACATAGATGGCAGCCAACCGAAGAAGCAAAGGAAGGACCGGCGCCCGAATGCGCTCCGCACCCTCAAGGAGGAATTCACTCAAGTGGACTCCGACGGGAATCCAACGGAGCCCAAACATATAGTCAAGGGGTACTCGCTTCAGCTCGGGTGCATTCTCCGGAGCACCGTCTCGATCAACACTGATAACCTTAGGAATAAGGACCACGGGAATTTGTGCAACCTCCTCTTCACGAAGCTGCACGAATGATACAAGTTCCCCGCCGAATTTGAAAACACACGCCTCTCAGGGAATAAAGTGAACAGTGCCACCCTCACGAAGATGAGCACGGCCCTGTCTACTTGGAGAAGCGCGGTGAAGAGAATGATTGATAAAGGTGATAGTTATGAGAAGATCAAGGCGAAATATCCTTTGATGAGCGAAGATGAGTACAAGGAGTTCAAGATCAAGTGCGAGAGCAGCGCAACCTCCGAATCAAGTCAGTGGGGGAAAGAAATGAGGGAGTTGAACTTAGGGGAACACAAACTCGGTCTCGGCGGTTACAGAGTGGCGGAGCCTATATGGGACAAGGAGGACGCGGAGCGTGCCGAGCAAGGCCTACCGCCCCGCTTCGAGAAATACAGCGGTGACAAGCAGACCAGGAACTTTGTCAGGGCCAGGTACAAGGAGGACCCGATAACAAAGGAGCTTACCACGGATCCGAAGACCAGGGCGCTTGAGCTTGTTCTGGTAAGGAATACACCCCCGCATAATTAGCTCCATATGGTTGCACTCTAATTAATCCCCAATATTTCTAAATGGTTCAGGTTCCTTTCGCAGGACACTGAAATCAGTAGCGCGGGGTCTTCTCAGAGCTCCCCTTTTTGACACCCCTTTAAATAGGGCGTTGAACGTAATGAAAAACAAGGATAAGCTCACTAAGCCGATGTCAGCTGGTCGTGTGGCCGACAAAGGCTTATCCACAAAATGGGGGTCATACTATACCGCTGGTGTGCGGAAGGAGAAAAAGACCAGCTCGGAAAGCTAGACATGCGAGGTTGAAGCACTCAAGGCACAAGTGGCGCGGATTCCGGAGCTTGTCCAAGAGCAAGTGGAACAACAACTGGGAACGAAGCTCAACGCCATGGTGCCTACGTTGATTCATGGGCTGACAACGTGGATTGCGGGCGGCCAACAGGGGCCTCCCCCAGTTCCCAGCTTCACGGCCAGCAACTCGCACAACGCGCAGGCGGCACCATTGGTGTCTCTGGCGGCGGCGCCATTGGTGTCTCCGGCGGAGGCGGTATTCGTGTCTCCGGCGCCGGCACGGGCATTGGAGCTTGATGCACCCGGGTGTACGCCGGCCGACACCTCGCCAGCAAGCGCCCCCTCCGTCAGTTGCACGCCCGCCGTTGGCGGTTCCTCGACATTAGCCGAGCTCGACGGCATCACGGTAACTAAGCCTCTCGGCCGATGACTTCATCTCCTTGCCTTTGACTGGGCATCCCTGACGCCTTGTACATGTTTTCGCAGGGCACCGCCGACGTTCCTTGCACTCTTCTACACTTCGTGGGCGCTGAGTTGGTCGATCTCGCCAAGGGCAGAATCGTTCAACCGGGCAACCCCATGTTCCACGGTAGTCCGATGTCACCCATAGTGTATAGGGTTGAAGTGGTTCGGGTGCTGCCAGGGTGCGACGAGCTGTTACCTCCGATTCGAACCGTTGGGGCCGACGAAGAAGATGAGATGACCCTCAGCGCCTGCGTAAACTGGCCCCTGCTTTGGCCAAAGAGCCAGATTCGTTTGGGGGCGGGGGACACCACCCCACAGACAAGACCGCCAGTCGTGCCGGTGCCAAGCCATGGCAAGAACACCGCAACGCTACCGGACCTGCCGGACATCCCTATGGCACAGGATCCGGACAGCCCTATGGCACAGGATCCGGACGACGACGACAATGATGACGGTACATTTACCAAAGTCGATAAGTACTTTGCCGAACATGGGTACGCTGACGAGTTTTGCGGGCCTCTTTCTCAAGAACCCAACCAAGACAACCGCAATCTAGCTAGTACGGCGGAGAAATCCAATTGCAACAGGCATCGTCTGGCGTTCAGTTCTCAGGAGACGCCTCCAGCTCCCGCCTTCACCGAGCCTCAGATAGCTGAGGTGCGAAATATTATCAGCCCCAACACGCTCAAGAAGGCGGTCTGTGAGCAGAACTCGGTCCCATTACAGGAGATCAAGAAGAAGGGACGGAAACGAAATACTAA
The DNA here is from genome assembly GCA_963921465.1 of Triticum timopheevii. NCBI lineage: Eukaryota > Viridiplantae > Streptophyta > Magnoliopsida > Poales > Poaceae > Triticum > Triticum timopheevii. The sequence continues at coordinate 235,350,103 of OY997266.1, read as the reverse complement.
CAAGGGCGCCAGTGCGAGCCAGCCGACACCGAGTTCGATCCGTGCTTAGGACGGGCCACCTTCACCTAAGGATATCTCGAGGAGGGAGCATGTGGCGGGTAGGGCGATGCTACCGCCAAATATGCTGAATGCTGCAACCGGTGCTATACGGAATCTGCACGACAATGTTCTTTCTTTGGAGAAGCGGCATCTCAGAGAGAAGGATGTGGCATACCCGGTTTTCGTGGCCAAGGTGCCAGAGGGCAAGGGCTTTGTGGATGGCGACATCGGGGGTACGATTGTCCTGCGTTTTGATGACATCTTTGTTATGTTTAACCTTCATCCGCTGCACTACACCTTCGTTCGGCTGTTTTCACTGAGTATGGAGATGCGGATCATTAGAGACAAGACCCCGGACATCGTGATAGTCGACCCCTTCTACATGCGTGCCAAGCACTTAAGCAGCACTGGGGACCGCCAAGTTGCGAGTTCACACCTCGAAGGCGTCATTCTGGCAAACCCAGATAAGGATAACTTCCTTGTGGCTTACTTTCCCGAGTAAGTCATCCCTTAACCGCCCCGTAACATATGATTTCTTAGATTTCGATCGTTCTTTTTTTTCTAACATTCCGTGTTCTGTGCAGTGATACACATTGCACACTCATCCTCTTAAGCCAGAAATATTCCATGGCCACGTATTTCGACCCGAACCGTAACTCCAAGATAGACTACACAAATGTCAAGAAAGTTCTTGATGATGTTCTCCCCGGCTACGCCAAATCTGGAGGCACCTTCACCAGGGCAGTTCGGAAGTACGGCAAGCACATGTTCTCACACAATACGAAGTTCTGCTGCATCAAGCAGCCGCCTGGCGGTCACAAGGATGCCTACTATGCCCTCCATCACATGCGGGCAATCGTAAGGGACCATCATCACCTTCTGCTACCAGATAATCTCAAAGGTTGGGCCGCGAACTTGTCAGCAATCCAGGACGCGGACCTCAGACAAGAATTCTTTCGCACCCAGTCGGAGTTTGCGGACATCATTCATCAAGATGTCCTTCATACCTCGGGGCAGTTCTTCCTCAGATATCAACCATCCAACAATGAGATAGATGGAATGCTACAAATGCAGGGTGACAACGACCGTGATTTCATGACCATCATGACAGACGGCGGCTTCATCCACGCTCCTGTCCGATGAGTCGAGTCGAAAGTAGTGATGTGTAGTTCTGAAACATTGATTGGCTCATGTTGTAATTAAACTTTAATGAATTCGTATGTCTCTTTGGTTTGGACAGTCGTTCAACTTAGATGTAATCGATGCTATTTATTAGTAGGACCATGAATCGTGCTATTAATGTCTTGCTTTTCTCTTCCGATCCTTTTGTTGCATAATTACATATTGCTTATGTATTGTCTGTTGTTTGGCTTGTGCATAGAGATGCAGTCGTATGTCATGTACAAGGGTAAGATTCCCGGAGTCTACAACGATTGGGAGGAGTGTCGGAGATAGGTTCACTGTTTCAGCGGTAACAGTTACAAAGGGTACACCACTAGGGCGGAGGCCGAATCTAGATACGCCCGCTATCTAGCGGGAGAGAGGAGGGAGCGTTGGAGGAACCGGATGAAGACCAGTTTGATCGCGATGATGCTCATCGTGATGACCACAGCTCTCTTCTATGTGATGGTAGTTTAGATGATCGATATCGACTTGTAATGTGAAGACAAACTCGATACTCGCGGTCGATCTTGAGACTTGTAATGTTTTATCTTTGTTCGGTTAAGGGAGTCCTGGACTAGGGGGTGTCCGGACAGCCGCACTATCATCGTCCGCCGGACTCCAAGACTACGAAGATACAAGATTGAAGACTCCGACCCGTGTCCGGATGGGACTTTCCTTGGCGTGGAAGGCAAGCTTGGCGATACGGATATGTAGATCTCCTACCATTGTAACCGACTCTGTGTAACCCTAGCCCTCTTCGGTGTCTATATAAACCGGAGGGTTTTAGTCCGTAGGACAACAACCATTACAACAATCATACCATAGGCTAGCTTCTAGGGTTTAGCCTCCTTGATCTCGTGGTAGATCAACTCTTGTACTACCCATATCATCAATATCAATAAAGCAGGAGTAGGGTTTTACCTCCATCGAGAGGGCCCGAACCTGGGTAAAAACATCGTGTCCCTTGTCTCCTGTTACCATCCGCCTAGATGCATAGTTCGGGACCCCCTACCCGAGATCCGCCGGTTTTGACACCGACATTGGTGCTTTCATTGAGAGTTCCTTTGTGTCGTCACCGATAGGCTCGATGGCTTCTTCAATCAACAACAACGCCGTCCAGGGTGAGACTTTTCTCCCCGGACAGATCTTCGTATTCGGCGGCTTCACACTGCGGGCTAATTCACATGGCCATCTGGAGCCGATCGAAAGCTACGCCCCTGGCCGTCAGGTCAGATTTGGAAGCCTAAACTTCACGGCGGACATCCGCGGAGACTTGATCTTCGATGGATCCGATCCGTAGCCGAGCGTGCCGCACTGTCGCGATGGGCACGATCTAGCTCTGCCGCCGGACAGAGCCTTGGAGGCCGCACATGAATCCGCTCCGACCCATAGTTCGGGGCCGATCGCGCAGATCGAGGACGAGTGGCTGGACACCGCCTCGGGAGCTGCAACATCCGCGGCGATGGAGCCGAACACTGACCTTGTCCCCTATAAAGCTCGTGACTCTGAGGTGCCGGACTCCCTGCCGGACTCCGAACCTCCTGCGCCCCCGCCAATCGAATTCGATTGGGCACCGATCATGGAGTTCACCGTTGCGGACATCTTTCAGCACTCGCCCTTTGGCGACATCTTAAATTCACTAAAGCATCTCTCGCTATCCGGAGAGCCCAGGCCGGATTATGGCCAGGATGGTTGGGATGCGAACGACGAAGAAATTCAAAGCCCACCCACCTCCCACTTTGTAGCCACTGTCGACAATCTAACCGACATGCTAGACTTAGACTCCGAGGACATCGACGGTATGGATGACGATGCCGGAGACGATCAAGAACCAGCGCCTACAGGGCACTGGAAGACCACCTCGTCATATGACATATACATGGTGGACACCCCAAAAGATGGGGACGGCGAAAAAGCAGCGGAGGCAGATTCCTCAAAGAAACAGTCCAAGCGCCGGCGTCAGCGGCGCCGCTCTAAATCCCGCCACAGCAAGAATGGAGATTCCGGCACCGGAGATAGTAACACCCCAGAAAGTGCCGAAGACAACCCCCTCCAGCAAGATTCAGCACAGGAGGATGCAGAAGCAAGCCCTCACGAAAGAGTGGCAGACGAAGAGGTCGAGGATGATAATTACATACCTCCCTCTGGAGAAGAGGCAAGCCTCAACGACGACGAATTCGTCGTGCCCGAGGATCCCGTCGAACAAGAGCGTTTCAAACGCAGGCTAATGGCCACAGAAAATAGCCTAAAGAAAAAGCAGCAGCAGCTCCAAGCTGATCAAGACCTGCCGACCGACCGATGGACCGAGGTCCTCGTGGCCGAAGAGTACGAACTCGAACGCCCCTCCAAGACCTACCCAAAACGCAAGTTGCTCCCTCGATTAGAAGAGGAAGCATACATACCTTCATCACCAGCGCACAATACGGCCGACCGACCACCCCGTGGTCGCGACAGAGAGGCATCCAGGCCTTCCATCAAGACCGTACGCCGGCATCGCTCGAAGAGTACGAAGCCACGGGGGAACGCGCCGGACTTGCGGGATATATTGGAGGATAAGGCAAGACAATCCAGATCTATCTATGGATCACGTGGGCGCCCCACGACCCACGACGAATACCGTCAAGCCGGATACATAAACTCCGGCCGGGCCGAACACAGCAGACAACACTCCCTTGAGCTACGTCGTGATATTGCTCAATACAGAGGCGCCGCACACCCGCTATGCTTCACTGACGAAGTAATGGATCATAAAATCCCTGAAGGGTTTAAACCCATAAACATTGAATCCTACGATGGCACGACAGAACCCGCGGTTTGGATCGAAGATTATCTCCTTCACATCCATATGGCCCGCGGCGACGATCTCCACGCCATCAAATATCTCCCGCTCAAGCTTAAAGGACCAGCTCGGCATTGGCTTAACAGCCTACCCGCAGAGTCAATTGGGTGTTGGGAGGACCTGGAAGCCGCATTCCTCGACAACTTCCAGGGCACATATGTGCGACCACCAGACGCCGATGACCTAAGCCACATAATCCAGCAGCCAGACGAATCGGCCAGGCAATTCTGGATACGGTTCTTAACAAAGAAAAATCAAATCGTCGACTGTCCGGATGCAGAAGCCCTTGCAGCCTTCAAACATAACATCCGCGACGAGTGGCTAGCCCGGCACCTAGGACAGGAAAAGCCAAAATCCATGGCAGCCCTCACATCATTAATGACCCGCTTCTGTGCGGGAGAGGATAGCTGGCTAGCTCGCGGCAACAACCTCAGCAAAAATGCTGGTAGTCCGGACAATAAGGACCACAATGGTAGGTCGCGTCGAAGCAAAAATAAACGCCGCATTAACAGCGACGACAAGGAGGATACGGCAGTCAACGCCGGATTCCGAGGCTCTAAACCCGGTCAGCGGAAGAAGCCATTCAAAAGAACCACTCCGGGTCCGTCCAATTTGGACCGAATACTCGATCGCTCATGCCAGATACATGGCACCCCCGAAAAGCCATCTAACCACACCAACAGAGATTGTTGGGTATTTAAGCAGGCAGGCAAGTTAATTGCCGAAAACAACGACAAGGGGCTGCATAGCGACAACGAGGAAGAGACCCGACCGCCGAACAGTAGAGGACAGAAGGGTTTCCCCCCACAAGTGTGGACGGTAAACATGATATACGCAACCCATATACCCAAGAGGGAGCAGAAGCGTGCACTAAGGGATGTATATGCGATGGAGCCAGTCGCCCCTAAGTTCAATCCATGGTCCTCTTGCCCGATCACTTTCGATCGAAGAGACCATCCGACCAGTATCCGCCATGGCGGATTCGCCGCATTGGTTTTAGACCCAATCATCGATGGATTTCACCTCACGAGAGTCCTAATGGACGGTGGCAGTAGCCTGAACCTGCTTTATCAGGATACAGTGCGCAAGATGGGCATAGACCCCTCAAGGATTAAACCTACAAAGACAACCTTCAAAGGCGTCATACAAGGTGTTGAGGCCAATTATACAGGCTCAGTCACACTGGAAGTGGTCTTCGGATCCCCGGATAATTTCCGGAGCGAGGAGTTAATCTTCGACATAGTCTCGTTCCGCAGCGGCTATCACGCTCTGCTCGGACGAACCGCGTTCGCAAAGTTCAACACGGTGCCGCATTACGCATACCTCAAGCTCAAGATGCCAGGCCCTCGTGGAGTCATCACGGTCAACGGAAATACGAAACGCTCCCTCCGGACGGAGGAACATACAGCGGCTCTCGCAGCAGAAGTACAGAGCAGCCTCCTAAGGCAATTTTCGTGTCCGGCCGTTAAACGGCCGGACACGGCCAAACGCGCAAGGAGCAACATCAACCAAGACCACCTGGCACGTTCCGAGCACGCGTAGCAATGCGGCCCCAACCCCAGCCCTTGCATAATTGCAAAACCAACCCTCCGCGTACATCATTACGCTCTGGAGATACCATGGGCCTAGGGGGAGGGGCACGACCACAGCACACCCAAAGTGCGGCTCGACCACACCAGGGGCTCACAAGTGTGTTGCTCTTTTTTATTATTTTCCTTCTTTGTATACACAGGACTCCATTCACCAGAGGCCCTGTCCGGCGGCGAACCCGCCGAACTCACGATACAACAGCCAGGGAGGGAGAAAGGTTGCGACGAACACTCAGGTGGTCTCCATTACGAGCATTAAATTTGATTATATACACCAGTCCGCAGCCCACCCCTGGAGGGGGACATGTTTAATTAGTCCAATCCCTTGCTTACCGCACTATTTGTATCATTCCGCACTCATAGCAGAATTCCTTGAATAAATAATGCAACACCTTTTGCCTGTAATTGCATTACTTTACATATATGTTCACTAATGACATCTTGCACCCGTATATTTTGGTAAGGCCGAATACACCAGGGGCTTATGTTCCCCGCATTATGGTGTGATAAGTCCGAACACTTTCACAAGTGCGGCACCCCGAACTTATAAAATTATACGAATCGGCTCCGAATCATGTCTTGGGTCAATAGTTGGGTTTGCCCGGCTCCCACGTTTTGGTACCTTACGTTCCGTTCTGTCGGCTAAGGTGGCACTGGGAGAACCACTGCGATTGCGCCCCGGTTGAGCTGGGCGAGCGCCTCAGTGGAGAAAGCTAAAACTGACTGTCATGATAAGGTGAGAGACTGGTCGCTGTTCGAGAGGTCTTTTCGAGTCCTTAAAGACTTATGGCGCTTCAAGCGAAGAACCGGATAATGTCCGGCCAAGGCGTGGATAGCGCCCCGAACTCGGTCTTCCGAATACTAGGGGCTTCGCCGAAATTTAAAATTATAGAATTCTATGGCTAAGTGAGAGTGTTCAAGCATTATAAGTCCGGTTGCCTTGTTCGTTGTGTTGAGCGCCTCCCTAGATGGACCCAAAGATGGGAACAAGAGTGCTCAAGTTTATCCCGAACACCCCAGCACTCGTGGCTTGGGGGCTGAAGCCGACGACTTGCCCTCTCTCAGATTTTTATAAACGGCCGCACAGAAGGTAATATTTTAAATCAAACAAGCGTTGCTTGGCGCATATGAACAAAGTTTTCAGCGCACAGGATACTACATAGCGAGTCTACTCAATAATTACATCTCTGGGGCACTCATCCGCAATCTTGCGGGCACCCTTCAGGATAGTCTTATAGTACATCTCGGGCGTACGATACTCCTTGCCCGCTGGCGGCGCGTCAGTGATAAGCTTCTCCGCATCCAGCCTGCCCCAGTGCACCTTTGCGTGGGCAAGGGCCCGACAAGCGCCTTCAATACAGGCGGAGCACTTGATGACCTCCACCCAGGGGCACGCATCCACCAGCCTCCGCACGAGGCCGAAGTATCTCCCAGGCATGGCCTCTCCAGGCCACAGCCGGACTATGAGGCCCTTCATGGCCTGCTCGGCTACCTTGTGGAGCTCGACCAGCTGCTTCAGCTGGTCGCTAGGGGGCACCGGAAGGCCGGCCTCAGCGTACTGAGACCAGAAGACCTTCTCCGTTGAGCTCCCCTCCTCGCCATGGTAGAATGCGGCGGCATCGGATACACTGCGAGGCAGATCTGCAAACGCCCCTGGAGAGCTCCGAATTCGGGTAAGTGTCAGGTAGTTTACATTAACATGCTTGCTTTGCATGAAAAATGCCTTACCCGCCGCTATTTTCTTCACATCCTCAACCTCCTGAAGGGCCTTATGGGCCTCGGCCTTGGTGGCTTTGGCACTTTCGAGAGCCGAGGCAAGCTCAGACTCTCGAGTCTTTGTGTCGCGCTCCAAACTCTCATGCTTTTCCATGAGAGCCTGGAGCTCTTGTCGCACTTCCGCCACCCGCTCCTCCTGCTTCTCTCGCTCTGCCCGTTCCACGGCCGCATTGCATTCGGCCGCGGACATAGCCTCCTTCAGGGTTGCCACCTCGTTTGTGGCCCCTGCAGTACCCACATTATCCTTGTTATTTTTATTGCAACCTAAATCCTTTTCCGTAAGGTAACTATTCAAAGTGGTGTTACTCACCTTCTTTGTCCTCGAGTCGCTTCTTGGCACGGCCGAGCTCTTGCTCGGACCGCTCGAGGTCCTGCTTCAATGCACCGACCTCCGAAGTCAGTGCGGCAAATGTCAGCAGCGCAGCCTGCAAACCCATATTGACATAATTTATTAGCAACCCTGCGTATATCTTTTTAGATCCTCAGTCCGGCTTTTCAATCCGAACACCGAACCGAGCATCAGGGGCTACTGTCTATGCAGTATTACATTACATAATTTTAACTTCTTATCTCAAAGCCTGTTAGAAGGCTGCTGCAGGATTCGGTCAGCCCGCTCTTGGCAAGCTGAACCTTCTGAATCACCGCACTCATGATAGTGCGGTGTTCTTCCTCGATGGAAGCGCCTTTGAGCGCCTCCAACAAGTTGTCCGGCGCCTCCGGTTGGACGGGGGCCGCCGGTGTCACGGTCTTGCCCTTCTTGCGAAGGGGCCGCCTGCCGGACTTTGGAACCACTGCAGGTTCCGGCGTAGAATCCGGCGCAAAGTCCGGGAGGCTGCCTTGTGGCGCCTCCGGAGCCTCCTCCTGATGGGTCCTTTCTCGGGACCCCACCTCGGCGTCCTCAGCGGCGCGAGGGGTGGAGGCGGTCGGGATAGAATCTACATCCGACGGAGCCAACGACCCGCTCGATTAAGCGGGGAGATCATCGTCGGCCGGACTGCAGGCAGTATGCGGCATTAGAAGGACACTATGTGACATGAAAAGAAATTACAGATCATTCAGAATCAGGACACTTACGATCTTGCCGGAGGCCTGGCCCTCGAGGGCCACTCTTCTTCGCCAACGTTGGTGTTGGCGGAGCTGTCCGGGGGAATAGTTCTTCCCCTCTTGGACCCTTCGGCCTCCCCTGTCGGGGAGGCCTTCCTCTTTCTCTCTCCCTCCTATGGGAGAGAGTCTTGTTCCTCCTCCTCATCTTCGGGGGAGGAATCCGCCTCGGAGTCGTCAGACACCTGAAAACGGGAACTCTTTCGAGTACCCGTGGCCACCTTCTTGGCCTTCTTCTCCGGCACCACGTGTGGTGCCTGAACCAGCAGCCCCGCTAGACGGGCGTCCACTGGGTTTTCTGGCATGGGAGCCGGGCAGATGAGCTGGTCGGCCTTCTTCATCCAGTCCTGTCAAAGGAAAAAGGGAGATTGAAACCCGCTTAGGGTCGAACTATTAACAACAAGTGTCCCGTAATGGGGTAGAATCACTTACCTCGTCAGCTGGACGTTGCGAGTGAAATCCGCCATCTTCCGTCGCGGATGCGGGGGCTTCGGCGCCCTTAAACAGCACCCTCCAGGCGCCTTCGTACGTCGTGTCGAAGAGCCCGCTCAACTCCTGGTGCTGTGCCGGTTCAAACTCCCACAGGTTGAATGCCCGTTATTGGCATGGGAGAATCCGGCGGACGAGCATGACTTGGACCACATTAACAAGCCTGAGCTTCTTGTTCACCAGCTTCTGGATACAGGCTTGGAGTCCCGTCAGCTCCTTCGAACTACCCCATAGCAAGCCCTCCTCTTTCCAGGAGGTGAGCTGCACAGGGATACCAGATCTGAACTCGGGGGCCGCCGCCCACGTAGGGTCGCGCGGCTCGGTGATGTAGAACCACCCCGACTGCCACCCCTTGACGGACTCCACGAAGGCCCCCTCGAACCAGAGGACGTTGGGCATCTTGCCCAACATGGCGCCTCCGCACTCCGCCTGCGTGCCCTTCACTACCTTCGACTTGACATTGAAGGTCTTGAGCCACAAGCCGAAGTGGGGCTGGATGCAGAGGAAGGCCTCGCACACGACGATAGATGCCGAGATGTTAAGGATGAAGTTCGGCGCCAGATCATGGAAATCTAGGCCGTAGCAGAACATGAGCCCCCGGACAAAAGGGTGAAGTGGAAAGCCCAGTCCGTGGAGGAAGTGGGGAAGGAAGACGACCCTCTCATGGGGCCTGGGGGTGGGGATGAGCTGCCCCTTGTCGGGCAGCCGGTGCGCGATGTCGCTGGAGAGGTATCCGGCGCCGCGCAACTTTTTGATGTGCTCCTCCTTAACGGTGGAGGCCAGCCATTTGCCTCCCGCTCCGAACATGGTCGGAGAAGGTCGAGACGAGACGCACGGACTTGGGCGTTGGAGCTCGAGAGTGCGTGGAGATGGATAAGCAAAGGAGGAAGAAGGCGTAGGTGAAAAGGTGGATCCTTATCCCCTTATATATAGGCGGACGAAGACTATGCGTCCCCACCGGCCTGGTAAAACTCGCTTATCTCCCAAGCGCCACCATCAATGGCGCAGTTGGGTTACCCATGTCCGTATTGATGAGAATCCCGGAATAAGGGGAACACGATCTCTGCTTCGACAAGACGTGCCAAGGAAACCGCTTCGCTAAACGCGCTGAGGTGGTATAATAAAAAACGATTCAAGTAAAGACTTGGTAGTGGCGTGACGTCACGCTACAAGATACGTCAGTAGATTGAACCTGTGTACATGATATTCTCTCTACAGTGGAATGTGGAAATTATTTTGCAGAGCCGGACACTATCCTGGTGTTCACAATCTCATATGGATTATTCGGAGGAGGAACCCGCCTTGCAATGCCGAACATTATGCGCACCGGACTTATCGTCATTGAAGCCTGGTTCAGGGGCTACTAAGGGAGTCCTGGACTAGGGGGTGTCAGGACAGCCGGACTATCATCGTCCGCCGGACTCCAAGACTACGAAGATACAAGATTGAAGACTCCAACCCGTGTCCAGATGGGACTTTCCTTGGCGTGGAAGGCAAGCTTGGTGATACGGATATGTAGATCTCCTACCATTGTAACCTACTCTGTGTAACCCTAGCCCTCTCCGGTGTCTATATAAACCGGAGGGTTTTAGTCCGTAGGACAACAACCATTACAACAATCATACCATAGGCTAGCTTCTAGGGTTTAGCCTCCTTGATCTCGTGGTAGATCCACTCTTGTACTACCCATATCATCAATATCAATCAAGCAGGAGTAGGGTTTTACCTCCATCGAGAGGGCCCGAACCTGGGTAAAAACATCGTGTCCCTTGTCTCCTGTTACCATCCGCCTAGACGCACAGTTCGGGACCCCCTACCCGAGATCCACCGGTTTTGACACCGACATCGGTCTTTTGAATTCGGAGACTAATATGATGAATTGTATTCGGAGACTAATCTTCTATTGTATTCGATGAATCTGATGTTGCTGTGTGCTGCTGTCTATATTCTGCCCAATAATATATTTTGTAACCTGTGCAAAAATCAGAAAAGTAAAAAAAAACGAAATATTCATACTAATGGCGCATCACCACCAGGTGCGCCATTAGTATGCCAAAGGATACTAATGGCGCATCAACACAGAATGCCCCATTAGTATGACAAAGCACATGCTTATGTATGGCCCCCCGGGAGGCACACTAATGGCGCATGGTGTTACATACTAATGGCGCACTGCTTGGTGCGCCATTAGTATACCAGATACTAACGGCGCACCAGTGGTGCGCCATTAGTAAAAAATACTAGTGGCGTGCTACTAATGGCGCACTGGTAATGCGCCATTAGTAGGCAAAACCAGTGCGCCATTAGTAGGCATTTTCCTAGTAGTGATATATGTGTGTTCTTGATCCTATCTTGCAAGTATATAGTCACCTATTATGTGTTATGATCCGACAACCCCGAAGTGACAATAATCGGGATACTTCTCGGTGATGACCATAGTTTGAGGAGTTCATGTATTCACTATGTGTTAATGCTTTGGTCCGGTTCTCTATTAAAAGGAGGCCTTAATATCCCTTCGTTTCCTCTAGGACCCCGCTGCCACGGGAGGGTAGGACTAAAGATGTCATGCAAGTTCTTTTCCATAAGCACGTATGACTATATTCGGTATACATGCCTACATTACATTGATGAACTGGAGCTAGTTCTGTGTCACCCTATGTTATAGCTATTACATGAGGAATCGCATCCGACATAATTAACCATCACTAATCCAATGTCTACGAGCTTTTCACGTCTTGTGTTTCGCTTATTTACTTTTGCATTGCTACTGTTACAATTACTACAAAACTATTATCTTTACTTTTATCACTGTTACCATTACTATCATACTACTTTGCTACTAAATACTTTGCTGTAGATACTAAGTTATCCAGGTGTGGTTGAATTGACAACTCAACTGCTAATACTCAATAATATTCTTTGGCTCCCCTTGTGTCGAAACAATAAATTTGGGTTGAATACATTACCCTCGAAAGCTGTTGCGATCCCCTACACTTGTGGGTTATCAAGACTAATTTCTAGCGCCGTGGCCGGGGAGCATAGCTCTATTCTCTGAGTCATTTGGGATTTATATCTGTTGATCACTATGTCACATCCCTAGCTTCTGTTGCTGCTAGTGTTTGCATCTTGCTTGCATCATCTTTAACTTTCATGGAAATTTGAAATGGGGATTGTTCAAACCCTAGCACCAGATCAAATCAAATAGGTTCAACCTAAAATAATCTTCAATGAACCCAAAATGCCTTTGGAAATGTTCATGATTTTTGATAAAGGTGAAAACCTCTGTCAAAAATGATGAATATATTTCTAGGTCATCTCTGGATTTTTGATCTAAATCATTATGTATTTGGATTTGAGCATTTAATTACTATAAATATTTAAAATTCTCAAATAATTATGAGATTAAATGTGGGCCACTGGATTAATCCACGAAGTGTCCACAAATTATTTAAGGATTTTATAAAATGCTTTAGTATTTTTACTAAAGCCAAAACAGTTGCATAAAAATAGAAAACAGAAACAATTTAGGAAAGGGAGAGAGAACGCCTACCGGGGCCACTTACCTGGCCACCTACCTGTGCAGCCCACCAAAGCCGGCCCTGCTGGTTGGGCCAGCCCACCAGGGGCACGCTTGTCTTCTTCCCTTGCCAGCGCACAAAGCAGCTCGGTGGCGAGCGCCGACGTCGCGCCTGGCCACCTCCTGCTTGCTGCCGCCTCCCCGACGTCGCCCTGGAGACGCCACGCGCCCCCCAGGCCCTCTCAGCCTCTCCCTCACTCGCTGCTCTCTCTTCCCTCCCCTGGCTCTCTCCCCCGAGCTCCCCTGAGCGCAACCGTCGCCGCCGACTAGCACCACCGCGGCCACCGGCCCTCCCTCGCCCATCCAGCGTGTCCAGGAGAATTTCCGCGGCTCCGTCTCCCTCCTCGACGACCAACGCAACTGGGGACGCACCGCAGCGCCTGCATCGACCCCTTCTTCAACCTACGGCACCTGAGATCGCCGGCGACCCCGCGCTCGCCTCGCCGCCTCCCCGAGCTTGATGACGCCTCCGACGGATCCGCTGTGAGCCCCGCCGCCGTTTCCCCCTCTCCATTTTGTTACTCGCGCGCCGTAGCCGTGCTAACCACCGGACCCGAGCGGTCGCGCCGCCATGGATCCTCACCGTCGTGGCCAGAGCCACCGCAGCTCGCACCCGCGCATGCCATCGCGCTCAGGAGCCTCCCATAAGACCAAAGCCGCCGCCGCAGCTCCTGCCGTGCCCCGCAGCACCCCGCGCGCACCTGGCCGTGCTCCGGCCACCGCCCTGAGCTCGTTCCCTGTGAGCTTAGGCCGCCCCCGCCTCTCCCGCTTGCTCCAGACGACGCGGACGAGCCCTGGCTCCTCGCCCGTGGCCTCTGCCGCCCAAATGGTCGCCGGAGTGACAAACCCGACGCGCTCCGCCGCGTTCGGCCTCGCCGGCGACTAACCGCCGGTCAAACCGGTCAACACACGCTAATTAACCCCACTCCCTGGACACTGACAGTGGGCCCTGCTGCCTAATTAAACCGCTATTAGTTTTAAGTTAGTTTAGTTAACAAAACCAGCGGACCCACGCGTCAGAGTTGACTGGCTGACGTGGCAGTTGACCGGACCCACCTGTCTGTGGGACTAACCAGCCTGAGTCACTGACATGCTGGACCCACGCGTCAGGTTTGACCTGGACCGGCCTCGTTGACTACTGATGTCATAGTGACGCAATGCTGACGCAATAAGTATTTTCTGGATTTATTTTTATACAGGAAATTCCAGAAAATACCACAAACTTCTAAAAATCATAGAAATTCAATCGTAACTCCAAATGAAATAAATTATATATGAAAAATGATCAGAAAAATCGAATCTATCCATCTGTACCATTTTCATGCATGTTAGAACAACTTTTGTTCACTGTTTAGGTCAAATCAATTAAATGGCATTTGAATAATCACTTATGGAGTTTGAATTTGAATCTTGTATTCAAACCAACTTCATTTAATCTGTTGCTAGTTGCATTAGCTCAAATCACAGCATATTGCCATGTCATGATCATGCATCATATTGTGCATTGCATTGATTGTGTTCTTCCTTGTTTGCCGGTGTTTGTCCCCTCTCGATAGACATGGTTCCGACGATGAGTTCGATGACACCGATGAAGAAACTATATTATCTTCAGAAGTGCCAGGCAAGCAAAACCCCCTTGTTCATTCTGATACAATCCCACTCTCTCGCTCCTGCTCTCTTTTACTGCATTAGGACAACAACATTTGAACTGTTACATGCTGCGGTAGTTGAACCCCTTTATCCTCTGCATGACCTATCATTGCCACAGTAAATAGATGAAACCCACTAGCATGAGTAGGAATTGTTTGAGCCCTGATGTGCCTACTCATTCATGCTTGTTTGTCATGCCTGCTATTGCTTAGAGTTGTGTCAGGTCTGATTCATCGGGGATGAATTGGAGGTGTGTGAACATGTCCTACTGTTGAGAGCTAAGTGTGTGAACACGATTTGGTAAAGGTAGCGGTGAGAGGCCATGTAGGAGTACATGGTGGGTTGTCTCATTGCAGCCGTCCTCAGGAACTGAGTTCTGTGTTTGTGATCCATGAATAGCTACTACCACTCATTGGGATCCTTAATTGACCCTCTCGGCTTCTTAATCACCCTTGTTCTCTGTCCAGGAGTTGCAACTAGTTTCTGGTGTTTGTAGGTAGTGCTAGTAGTCTACCAGGTGGCACCCGGTACAGGTGGGCTTGGGACAGACTAGGCACAGTGGCTCGGTGTACCAAGTGGCACCCGGATGGTGGACTTGGGAACCCTGCACACATCGTTTGGGGCCGTGAGCGACACCCCAGCCGGATCTCCTTGCGGATGGAACCCGAATAGGCGATAAACCTGGACGAGAGACTTGAGTGTTTAGGTAGGCCGTGGCCGACTCCCTCGCCCGGCTTCCGCTTGAAGGTTGCCGAGGTACATGACGTGTACAGGGCGATAAGTGGCGAGAGCGTGTGTGAAGAAGTACACCCCTGCAGGGTTATCATTATCTATTCAAATAGCCGGATTCCTCGGATATGGAAACTTGGACCCCTTGTACAGTTCATAGACAAGTGAAAGTGGATACTCTAAAATGCGCAAGATAAGCGTGAGTGCTATGGATAGCGTTCTCATAGGGAGACGGGAGCGGATCCATAGTGGTGTATTGATATGGTGAATATGTGGACTCGTGTGCGCCACCTCAAGAGTTACTTGCAGTCGTAGTTCAGGTTAGCCACCGAGTCAAAGCTGGCTTGCTGCAGTTAAACCCCACCATCCCTTTGTTGATAATGATGCATATGTAGATAGCTCTGATGTAAGTCTTGCTGGGTACATTTGTACTCACGTTTGCCTATTTTACGTTTTTGCAGAGAGACTTCAGTCTCGCTAGTAGTTCCGCGTGGACTTTGACGTTTAGCTTGTTACCTCAGCTACGATCTTGTGCCCTCGGCAGGATCTGGTAGATAGTCAGGCTTTTCAGCCTTTTTCATTTATAGTTGTCTGTACTCAGACAAGTTAAGCTTCCGCTTGCGCTTTGACTTGTATGCTCTGAATGCTCGGTCGAGAGACCCATGTTTGTAATATCTCGCTCCTCGGAGCCTAATGAATAATACTTGAGTTGTAGAGTCATGTTGTGATGCCATGTTGTATTTGCACATATCGAGCATACTGTGTGTATGTTATTGAAATGCTTGGTATGTGTGGGATCTGACTATCTAGTTGTTTATCCTTAGTAGCCTCTCTTACCGGGAAATGTCTCCTAGTGTTTCCACTGAGCCATGGTAGCTTGCTACTGCTCCGGAACACTTAGTCTGGCCGGCATGTGTCATTCTTCGTTCCTGTGTCTGTCCCTTCGGGGAAATGTCACGCGATGAATACCGGAGTCCTGTTAGCCCGCTATAGCCCGGTTCACCGGAGTCCTGCTAGCCCAGTGCTACAGCCTGGATTCACTCGCTGATGACTGACACATTCGATGCTGGGTCATGGATGCCTGTCCCTATAAGTTTGTGCCACTTTGGGTTTATGACTAGCCATGTCAGCCCGGGCTCCTTATCATATGGATGCTAGCGACACTATCATATACGTGTGCCAAAAGGCGCAAACGGTCCCGGGCAAAGGTAAGGCAACACCCGTGGGAATACCGTGCGTGAGGCCGCAAAGTGATATGAGGTGTTACATGCTAGATCGATGTGGCATTGAGTCGGGGTCCTGACACACTATGAGGAACTTGAAAGACGAAAGAACCAAGATTTTGCCCTCAACTACGAGGGGAGGTAAGGAACTGCCATCTAGCTCTTCACTAGATTCTCCTTCTGTTTTGAGTAAGCTTCCGACACCTAAACCTGCTACTACTATGAATTATGATATGTTGCATGTTATTGATGATGCCACTTCTGCAATGCATGATACTTATGATGAAACTACTTCTATGCGTGATACTACTGTGCCATTAGGTGAATTTCTTGATGAACAACTTGCTAGGGCTAGAGAGAATGAAATTATTGAAGATGCTACTATTGATGATGGTGATGATGAAAGTTCTCCCCCTGATTATGGATTACCTGTTGTTCCTGAGGGTTATGTTATGGAGGAGGAAGCTGCTAGAGCTATTTTTGCTTGCAAAGATAGATATGATCTTAAAAAGTTATTAGCTAAATGGAAGCAGCAATCTCTTAATGCTAGAATGAAACCTGACCCTGCTTTTGCTACCTCACCTATCTGTGTTACTCATAAGGATTATGAATTCTCTGTTGATCCTGAAATAATTACATTGGTTGAATCTGATCCCTTTTATGGCCTTGAATCTGAAACTATTGTGGCACATCTTAACAAGTTAAATGATATAGCCACCATGTTTACTAATGGTGAGAAGTCTCGCTATTATTCTATCCTTAAGATATTTACGTTCTCATTAAAGGGTGATGCTAAGACTTGGTTTAATTCTCTTGATCCTGGTTGTGTTCGTAGTCCCCAGGATACGATTTATTACTTCTCTGCTAAATATTTCCCTGCTCATAAGAAACAAGTTGCCTTGCAGGAAATATATAATTTTGTGCAAATCAAAGAAGAGAGTCTCCCACAAGCTTGGGGGAGGCTTCTCCGATTAATGAATGCATTGCCTGATGATCCTCTGAAGAAAAATGAAATACTTGATATCTTTTATAATGGACTAACCGATGCTTCCAAGGACTACTTGGATAGTTGTGTTGGTTGTGTTTTCAGGGAAAGAACAGTGGAGGAAGCTGAATTACTACTGAATAATATGTTGACTAATGAAAATAATTGGACTCTTCCTGAGCCAATTCCTGAGGCAACTCCTGAACCAATTAAGCCAACTCCTGAGCCTATTCCTAAATCCACTCCGAAGAAGAGAGGTGTTCTATTTCTCAGTCCTGAAGATATGCAAGATGCAAAGAAATCAATGAAAGAAAAAGGTATAAAAGCTGAAGATGTTAAGAATTTACCACCTATTGAAGAAATACATGGTCTTAATATACCGCTTGTTGAAGAACCACATTGTATTGATAACCTGACACAGGTAGTAAAGGTAAATTCTCTCTATAGATACGATAAAGTTGAAATTCCCTCTACTAAATTTCATAGCCCATGCTTAGATGAATTTGATGACTTTATGGCTAGACAAGAAAGTTTTAATGCTTATGTTGGTAGAGAATTAAAGAATAATGCTTTCGAGATAGGACGCTTGAGTGATTATATGGCTAGAGTTAAAGGTGAACTTAAACTCATTAGCAAGTATGCTTCAATGGTTGGTACTCAAGCTGAGCAAGTACTTAAAGCTCAAAATGATTTGCTTGATGAATTAAATAATAAACCTTACTTTGCTGTTAGAGTGGCTACTAGAACTGGTAGAATGACTCAGGAACCTTTGTATCCTGAAGGCCAGCCTAAGAGGATCGAGCAAGATTCTCAGAGAAACAATTTAGAGGCACCTAGTTCTTCTATAAAGAAGAAAAAGAAAAACGATATGACTTTGCATGCTTCTAGTGAACCTATTGTAGACACACCTGAGAATCCCAATGATATTTCTATTTCTAATGCTGAAACACAATCAGTTGATGAACATGAACCTAGTGATAATGTTAATGATAATGTTAATGATAATGTTCATATTGATGCTCAACCTAGTAAAAACAATGAAGTAGAGATTGAACCTGTTGTTGATCTTGATAACCCACAATAAAAGAATCAACGTTATGATAAGAGAGATTTTGTTGCTAGGAAGCACGGTAGAGAAAGAGAACCATGGGTTCAGAAACCCATGCCCTTTCCTCCCAAACCATCCAAGATAGGATGATGAGGATTTTGAGCGCTTTGCTGAAATGGTCAGACCTATCATCTTACGTATGCGCTTAACTGATATGCTTAAAGTAAATCCTTATGCTAAATATATGAAGGATTCATTACAAACAAAATAAAGAGACCAGAAGCCGAAATTTCCACCATGCTTGCTAACTACACTTTTAAGGGTGGAATACCAAAGAAACTTGGAGATCCGGGGGTACCAACTATACCATGCTCCATTAAAAGAAATTATGTTAGAACTGCTTTATGTGATCTTGGAGCCGGTGTTAGTGTTATGCCTCTCTCTTTATATCGTAGACTTGAATTGAGTAAGTTGACACCTATTGAAATATCTTTGCAAATGGCTGATAAATCAACTGCTATACCTGTCGGTATTTGTGAGGATGTGCTTGTTGTGGTTGCATATGTCACTATCATAACGGACTTTTTTATTCTTGATATTCCCGAGGACGATAGTATGTCGATTATCCTTGGTAGACCCTTTTTGAATACTGCAGGGGCTATTATTGATTGCCACAAAGGCAATGCCACTTTTCATGTTAATGGTAATGAGCATACGGTACACTTTCCGAGGAAACAATCTCAAGTTCATAGTATCAATTCTATTGGAAAAGTTCCCACTATCATTATTGGAGGTTTTGAATTTCCTCTCTCTACTGTCAAGAAAAAGTATGATATTCTTATTGTTGGGGATGTTCATATCCCCGTTGAGGTAACTTAGTGTTATTCGAAATTTCTCTGGTTCCGTGTTATTCGGACTGATTTTGTTAACAAGACATGATCAACCTTGTTAGTGGATTCATTTTGATGATCATGAGATGGATGAAACTAGAAGGCACGACCTTCTGTACCCTCTTTTTATTTTTTGTTATTTAGAATAAATAAAGCAAAAATAGTATTATCTGTCTGTTTTCTGAATTATCCCTGCAATAAAAAAATATCCCAAAAAAAAAGTGCTCCAAATGCCCTGCAAATTTAGTATGATTTTTTATGGAATATTTGAGGATTTTAGGCACTGAAAACACTGTAGGAGGGGCAAGCACCAGGCCACGAGAGTGGAGCCCCCTGTCTCGTGGGCCCCTGGTGGCCCACCTCCACTTATGCCAGCACCCACACATTCCATCTTCTTCCCAAAAAGATCCCCATCCAGCTCAAGCATGAGTTCTAGCTCATTTTGCTGTGATTTTCGATCTCCTTGCTCAAAGCTCCATTCACAAAACTGCTTTGGGAGATTGTTGCTTGGTATGTGACTCCTCCATTGGTCCAATTAGTTTTTGTTCTAGTACTTTATTCATTGCAAACTTTTGCTGCATACGTGACCATATTCTTGAGCTTGCATGTTAAATTTATGAGGTCCCAAGTAATTCTAACGCATGATATAGGCTCTAGGCACTTGTAGGAGTAGTTGCTACCAATCTTGTTTAGTTTCATTCACTTTTATTTTGAAGTTACTAAAATTTTCAGAAATTTTTCAGAAAAAGCATTATGTCTCGGAGAATGTACCAAGGTGGTTCGTCGGTAAAGAAAGGACCCAGGATTGCTATATGTGAGCAAGACGATGAACTACCGAGGGACGCAGAAGTACGAGCTTGTGAGTGGCCATCAGACAATTTTATGGTGAAGCAGGCTTTAAGGAGGGATTTGAAGCGTATGTGCGTAATGCTGATCTGGAGGACTTCTTACAAGATAAGTGTCCTCAGTACTATCAATTGACTGATTTATTTGTGTGAAGGTTTAAATATAAATGTACACGTAATTCTCCGAGTGTCCTATTGGATATCTATGATACATCTTATACCATGGACTTAGAGGATTTTACAACTGCTTGCAAACTTCCACAGTGGGGCAATATTAATGATCCCCACAAATCTGAATTTAGAGATTTCCTTGCTAGTATTACTGTCGGAGAATCTAGGGACATTGTAGAAGCTACCATAGGGAGCATTCATTTTCCTGCTATACATTATTTTGCTCTCTTCATTGGTAGATGCATTAACGGTAAAGACGAAGCATGTCATATGTGTGTCCCTGATCTTAGTGTCCTCAAGAGTGCCGTGTTAGGTAATAAAGATTACAACTTGGGAGCAATAGTTGCACATAGGTTGCATAACAATGGTAGGGCTGGAGATTTATTTGGAGGAATTTATGTGACCCGTGTGGCTAATTATCTTGGTATAGCCCCACGAGAGGGGGATATGATGTTGCCTCCTGCTTATTTAGATTATGACGCTATGGTCCAACATCATTTTCTTAAGAGGAATGAACAATTCCTCTAGTATCGACTAATCTTTGACAGACATAGCGCTGTCCATGTTACTCTTCCTACTCCTTTCCTTTTTGATTACCAGGCAAAAGGAAGATATGTTGTTACCAGGGAGGAAGCAGCTGAACACGAGGGGAGAGCGGAGGCGGCTCGCCAGCATGCCGCAGCTCAGGAGGCATTTGCTGCTGCATCTCAGTACGACCCCAGTTACAACTACGGATATCAGCCAGGCTACCCTTGGCATTGGACCAACTTAGGCCAAAAGCCTAAGCTTGGGGGAGTACGTATTTCTCACCGACTTTACATTCATGTTCACACACTATTCGAGTCGTCGGTGCTCATACTCTTTCATTGTATTATCCATGCTAGTTTAATTTTCTTTTTCTCGCTTTCTTCTTGTGAGTCTGATAAACTTTAAGAAAAACCCAAAAAAATAGTTGGTTTAATTTCCATGCTTATAGTAGTAATTAAATTGAAAACCCAAAAAGATTTCTCGTTCTTCTTTTACTTGTTGGGAGTTTTCCCGTGTAAATAGTTTTATTTTCTTTTCTCTCCTTTGGGGGGTCGAGAGTAGAAGACCATATTGAAAATGTTTACTGGATCTCATATGCATGATTGTTTATTTAATTAGAGCCCATATTACTTTGTCTTCCCTCTTGAGTTGAATGCTTGTAGATTCCAGTCTAGTCCAATGCACGTGCACTATTGTTATTATACACATCATTCGGTCGTGCAAGTGAAAGGCAGTAATGATGATATATGATGGAACGATTGAGATGAGAAAAGCTGGTATGAACTCGACCTCTCTTGTTTTTGTAAATATGATGAGTTCATCGTTCCTGATTCAGCTTATTATGAAGTAAACATATTTGCAATGACATTTAGAGATTATAGTTGCTTGTGCCATGCTTGATTAGCTATGAGTTATAATGGTTTACCTTGCGTGCCAACATGCTATTAGAATGATTATGATGTGGTATGATGGGATGGTATCCTCCTTTGAATGAATTGAGTGACTCGACTTGGCACATGTTCACGCATGTAGTTGAAACAAATCAACATAGCCTTCATGATATTTATGTTCATGGTAGATTATATCCTACTCATGCTTGTACTTGGTGTGAATTGATTTTAATGCATGTTTATGACTATTGTCGCTCCCTCAGTTGGTCGCTTCCCAGTCTTTAGCTAGCCTTCACCTGTACTAAGCGGGAATACTGCTTGTGCGTCCAAACTCCTTAAACCCCAAAGTTATTCCAATGAGTCCACCATACCTTCCTATATGCGGTATTTACCTGCCGTTCCAAGTAAATTTGTATGTGCCAAACTCCAAACCTTCAAATGAAATTCTGTTTTGTATGCTCGAGCAGCTCATGTTTCAACTAGGGTTGCCTATATCTTCCATGCTAGGTGGGTTATTCTCAACAGGAGTGGACTCCGCTCCTCATTCACGAGAAAGGGCCGGTAACCGGGATGCCCAGTCCCATGATCGAAAAAGATCAAAGCAAATCAAAATAATTAAACAAAACTGCCCCAGGGCTATTGTTAGTTGGAGGCACTCGTTGTTTCGAGCAAGCCATGGATTGATGCTTGTTGGTGGTGGGGGTACCATTCTGTTTGGGAACTGCCTATAATGCAGGTAGTATGGAAGATACAGCCATCTCATAGTTGTTGCGTTGACAGTGAAAGTATGCCGCTCAAAATGTTATTCAATATCTATTTTAAAATCGAGCTCTGGCACCTCTACAAATCCTTGCTTCCCTCTGCGAAGGGCCTATCTATTTACTTTTATGTTGAGTCATCACCTTCTTATTAAAAAGCACCCGCTGGAGAGCACACTGTCATTTGCATTCCTTACTATTGGTTTATATTGGGTATGTCTAGTCAGTCCTTGATCTTTGAAGGTGCTCTGCATTTATGTTATGCGGTCTCAAAAAGGGCTAGCGAGATACCATTTTGTTATATCAGGTTATGATTGTTTTGAGAAAGTGTTGTCTCTAAGTTTTATTATTATGGCTCGCTAGCTGATTTTCCATTGATATGAGTAACTGTGAGACGAGTATGGTTAGTTCATAATATTTGCCGAAACCTGAATGCTGGTTTGCATGTTTACAACAACAAGAGCAAACAGAGTTTGTAAAAGTTTTTCTTTATCACTTTCAGTTTATAAACTGAATTGCTTGAGGACAAGCAAAGGTTTAAGCTTGGGGGAGTTGATACGTCTCCAACGTATCTACCTTTCCAAACACTTTTGCCCTTGTTTTAACTTGCATGATTTGAATGAAACTAACCCGAACTGACGCTGTTTCAGCAGAACTGCCATGATGTTGTTTTATGTGTAGAAAACAGAAGTTCTCGGAATGACCTGAAAATCCACGAAGACAAGTTTTGGAAAATATAAGAAATACTGGCGAAAGGATCAAGACCAGGGGGCCCACACCCTGTCCACGAGGGTGGGGGGTGCGCCCCTCTGTCTCGTGGGCCCCCTGATGCTCCACCGACCTCAACTCCAACTCCATATATTCCGTTTCATGGAGAAAAAATCAGAGAGAAAGTTTCATCGCGTTTTATGATACGGAGTCGCAGCCAAGCCCTAATCTCTCTCGGGAGGGCTGATCTGGAGTCCGTTCGGGGCTCCGGAGAGGGGGATTCATCGTCGTCGTCATCATCAACCATCCTCCATCACCAATTTCATGATGCTCATCGCCGTGCGTGAGTAATTCCATCGTAGGCTTGCTAGACGGTGATGGGTTGGATGAGATTTACCATGTAATCAAGTTAGTTTTGTTAGGGTTTGATCCCTTGTATCGACTATGTTCTGAGATTGATGTTGCTATGACTTTGCTATGCTTAATGCTTGTCACTAGGGCCCGAGTGCCATGATTTCAGATCTAAACCTATTATGTTCTCATGAATATATGTGTGTTCTTGATCCTATCTTGCAAGTCTATAGTCACCTATTATGTGTTATGATCCGACAACCCCGAAGTGACAACAATCGGGATACTTCTCGGTGATGACCGTAGTTTGAGGAGTTCATGTATTCACTATGTGTTAATGCTTTGGTCCGGTTCTCTATTAAAAGGAGGCCTTAATATCCCTTAGTTTCCGCTAGGACCCCGCTGCCACGGGAGGGTAGGACAAAAGATGTCATGCATGTTCTTTTCCATAAGCATGTATTACTATATCCGGAATACATGCCTACATTACATTGATGAACTGGTGCTAGTTCTATGTCACCCTATGTTATAGCTATTACATGAAGAATCGCATCCGACATAATTATCCATCACTGATCCAATGCCTAAAAGCTTTTCACATCTTGTGTTTCGCTTATTTACTTTTGCGTTGCTACTGTTACAATTACTACAAAACTATTATCTTTACTTTTACCACTGTTACCATTACTATCATACTACTTTGCTACTAAATACTTTGCTGCAGATACTAAGTTATCCAGGTGTGGTTGAATTGACAACTCAATTGCTAATACTCAATAATATTCTTTGGCTCCCCTTGTGTCGAATCAATAAATTTGGGTTGAATACTTTAGCCTAGAAAGCTGTTGTGATCCCCTACACTTGTGGGTTATTGTCGGTGTCAAAACCGGCGGATCTAGGGTAGGGGGTCCCGATATGTGCGTCAAGGCTGATGGTAACAGGAAGCAAGGGACACAGATGTTTACCCAGGTTCGGGCCCTCTCGATGGAGGTAAAACCCTACTTCCTGCTTGATTAATATTGATGATATGGGTAGTACAAGAGTAGATCTACCACAAGATCGTAGAGGCTAAACCCTAAGAGCTAGCCTATGATGGTATGAATGTAATTGTGATCGGCCTTCTAAGGACCAACCTCTCCGGTTTATATAGACACCGGAGAGAGCTAGGGTTTACATGGAGTCAGTTACAAGGAAGGAAATATAATATCCGGATCGCCAAGCTTGCCTCCCACGCAAAGGAGAGTCCCCTCCGGACACGGGCCAAAGTCTTGAGTCTTGTATCTTCACGCTTCAATAGTCCGGATGTTGTACACAGTCCGACTGTCCGGATACCCCCTAATCCAGGTCTCCCTTAGTAGCCCCTGAACCAGGCTTCAATGACGAAGAGTCCGGCGCGCAGTATTATCTTCGGCATTGCAAGGCAGGTTCCTTATCCGAATACTCCAAAGTACCTGTTACGACAAATTATGTCCGACCTCCAATCAATGTTGTGCTCCTCGGCTTCAGCACCTCAGTAATGACCATCTCCACGTGTCGAGCGAGTGCGAGGAGTCGAGGCATTTTTGCATTAGCCACCCTCGATCTTTCGGGCCAACCGTCTATTTGAAGGGACACAGATCCAAGCCTCACTCTTCTCCCTCGAGCTAGCATCCTACAGCGCTCCACGAAAAACTATGCCAGCATGGCCGGTCGCCGCAACTCTTCTGCTTGCCCTCCTTGCTCTAAGTCGAGGGATTGGGGAGAGTGCTCAGTTCCTCACACCCGTTTAGTAAAGTTACAGACCCAAGGGTTTCTCCCACCGGCGTACATGGTCTCCGTCTGAGCTGGAATAGCCACTTATGACAGAGGGGAACAGGCTGAGGGATCTCCTAACCCATCTTCGGACGAGCGGATATGCCTCATCTCACATCTGCTGAGGGGCGTCAGGTTCCCTATCCACCCATTTCTTCGTGGGCTCTTGGAGTTTTACGGCCTCCAGTTACACAATCTTACCCCAGCCTCTATTCTGCACATAGCGGGGTATGTCGCCCTTTGCGAGCTGTTTTTAGGCTGCGAACCGCACTTCGGATTATGGAGGAAGTTGTTCTGCCTTGTTCCCCGCACCCAGGGAGAGTCCCTATGTCAAGTGGGCGGGGCCGAAGTATGGCGCATCGCCGAGACCGGATACCCGTCCGACACTCCTGAGAAGGCACCAGAAAACTGGCCTTCAGAGTGGTTCTATATAAATGGCGTTCCCCTTCCGGATCTAGTCCGGATAGGTCTCCCCAAGTTCAGCAATGCTCCGCCGAGGCCCTCAAGAAGAGGACACAAAGGAGGTATACCTCCTGATGAACAGGATAAAGTCGCTGGACAAATCCGGACTGACGATAGTCAAGGTCATGGCGACATGCATAAGGCGAGGAGTGCAACCGCTCCAATATCGGGGGAAGCCCATGTGGCATTTCAACGGGGAAGACGACGCCACCCGTTGTGGCCATAAGGGTCCGGACTCTATTGCTGCTTTGGTGAGGATATTGTCCGATTTGTACAAAGGGGAAGAGGAGGAATTCCTCCGCATAAAAATGCGGGACGGATTCTGCATGTACAACCCCCAGAGTGGGTAAGTTGCCATTCTTTTCCCAGCTTTGCTTACTCTAGCGTCCTTCCGCTGAGATTACTTGCATCAATGCTTCTGAGCAGGAACTGAGGAGGGTCGTAGAGGGAATCTTCATCCCCTCCCCGCAACCAGAGGAACCTGGAAGGGCCCTAGATCCGGGACTCAAGGTAGACCCGGATATTACAGTGAAGCTTGTCAACGGGGTATTTTATCAGGCCAGCTGGGATGGCGCCCTAGTGGCCATTACGGCCGACTACCCCGGACTGCTCCCCGCATCGCGTGTAAGCTGGGCTAAAAAACCCTATCCTCCGAGGAGGATTCCCCCCAGGTATTGTAATTTACCCTTGAGGCATCGTTCTATTTGAAGAAGCGATGGTCGAAGCGAAGGGCCTAGCCCCTAGGGACTCGTCAACCACGGGCGTCCGGATCGGGTAGGCTCAAGAGGAAGGCGGTGAGGGTCGACACACCGCTATAGATGTAAAGTAAGGACCTGTCTTGCAATTTACAGAGTTTGAAATATGACCGTGCCCTTTGTGTCTGGCAGGAAGAGGAATAACCGGACTATATCCGGGGACCCCACCAATCACGCCTCCACCAGCCGGGTTCCAGAACCGGCTTCGGGAGCGGAGGCGGACACAGGGCCAACACCGCATATCCCCCCGACGGAGGATGCGGATATGTGTTCGGCCACGAACTCCAAAGTGGAGAGCGCCATGAATCACCGGCGCCGGAGGGTCGTGCTCCGGAACAACATCTTTTCCGAAGAGGCTTTTAATGCCTTCAATTCGGCGGATGCATATGTCCGAGCTGCTCGAGGCGGGCTTGCCCAAGCAACAAACCAGTATACCAAAGACATACGGGTAAGAAATTTTGATAAGTATGTATAGTAGTAGCCCCTGAGACTTGGAATAGTTGGGACAACTGTTTGAAGGATCAATATATGCACAGGTCCTTGTGGACAAGAACGAACAATTGGTGCGGGAGCTGGAGGCATGCAAAGCCCAGTTGACTGATGTGGTTAGTCTACCAAAAGATTCTGCAGACAATCCCGGGGTGAATCCGGAGGGCGTAATGGGTGACGATTCACATCTCCAATGGCACCTAAAGGCAGGCGAGCGGGTTCTTATGCAGGTGACCCGAGAGAAGAACAAGCTGCAAGATGCCAATATTCGTCTGGACGTGGAATTAAAGGACGTCCGCACTCAACTGGCGGACTCCGTGAAGGAGAACAAAATGCTTCAACGAGGGATTTATGGTAAGAGCTCAAGCGAACTGTGTGATAGTTCGGCGAGGAAGTCTCAATGAAAATTTTTGCCTGCAGGAATGTTAACTGGTTGCCCTGAAGAGGAGATGCCCTCATCTGCAGGTGATTTGCTGCAAGAACTTTCGCAGTTGCACGAGCGTGCTCGGCAGGTGATGCACGGCGTTGCTCAGGCCTTGTGGCAATCGAGCCTCCTGCCGAATGGCATGGGGGAGCTTGCGGACCTGCTTCAAGGAGCCCGGCGGTGCTTCCGTCTGTGGAAGATATCAGCATGCTGGCAAGGAGCAAGAGAAGCCTGGGCAATGGTGAAGACGCGCTACACCAAGCTGGACCTGAACCACATGGCCGAAGTAGGACCGGCGGGGCCGGATGGGCAAGAAATTCCCGTGAGTCTGGTATATGTCCAGGTAGCATTAGCCGCTAAGTGCTCTCAGCAAGATTGTAGGCTAGATAGCCTGTTAGATGGTATAGAGGAGGAGTATAGTCAGTCTCAGTGAGAGCCCCTAGCCGGATTGAAATCATTTGTCATGGCAGACCTTTTCGCTTCAGCCCCCAGACCCTATAGTCCGGGGTGTGTTCGAATACCTGCTCGGTTATACAAGAACCAGGGAATGCGTGGAGACCAGGCGTGGGGGTCATAAGTGCTTGAACATACAAGTACCCAACTAGTTATGTTATATTGCATGGATAGCAAGAAACATCTTCCAGGGAGAATAGTTCCGTTAGGGGTTCCTTTCCCTGGGAATGCATGTGTCAATGCACATGTCCGGTCTGCGAACTACGGCGCAGGATAAAAAGCTTCTGGGTTTTTTTCGTAACCAACAAATACATCCTTTGTTCACTGATCGAATATTCTCTTAAGGAAACTAGCTTTCGGCTTCACCCAGTCTGAGGTACACATCCGGCTTAACTGGTAGTAACAATCGCAGAGGTGCTCCCCTTATGCCCTAGCCGAATTAACGGGAACGTAGGGCATAAAAACAAGAGCCAGGCAACCCAGCTTGGCCACATCTTAAGTCATATCGATGCATAAAATGGTGAAGAAAGGCACATATGGAAAAGGAACACATATGCCCCCATGTATAGTCTACACAGATAGTACGGCGGAATGATCTGGTAACCCGCACTGTATTAAATACTTTGTGTGAGGAGAGAAGGAAAAAGAAAAAAAAAGTCGAGAAAGGAGAGGAAAAGAGGTGGAGCATAATTAAAAAGGAGGGGTGAGGAGACGAACACTGAGTTCGGCGTTAGGCGTAGAATCTCCGAAGTCTGGCCGCGTTCCATGGGTTCGGCTCGAGTCTGTTATCGGATGCATTACGTAGACGGTACACTCCTCCGGTGAGAACTTTGTCAATGACGAAGGGACCTTCCCACTTGGGTTTGAGTTTGTCCTTCTTATTCTCCTGTAGGCATAGAACGAGTTCGCCAATATTGTAAGTTTTGGCCCGCACTTCTCTGCTTTGATATCGTCAAGCCTGCTGCTGATAAAATGTGGAACGGGCTTTTGCGACATCGCGCTCCTCCTCCAGGGCATCCAAGTTATCCTGCCGATCTAACTCGGCTTCCTTCTCTTCGTACATGTGTAAGTGCGGCGAATCATGTATTATGTCGCAGGGTAGTACTGCTTCCGCACCGTACACCATAAAAAATGGTGTATATCCGGTGGTTCGATTCGGTGTGGTCCGCAGCCCCCAGAGTATAGAGTCTAGCTCCTCTACCCAGTGCGTATCCGATTCTGTTAAAGATCGCACTAGTCTGGGTTTTATGCCGCTCATGATGAGACCGTTTGCACGTTTGACCTAGCCGTTTATTTGGGGGTGGTAGACGGAAGCATAGTCGAGCTTAATGCCCATTTTGCCGCACCAAGTTTTCACTTCATCGGCTGTGAAATTTGAGCCATTGTCAGTGATGATGCTATGGGGGACACCGTACCGGTGTACGACCCCAGATATGAAGTCTATTACTGGTCCGGATTCGGTCGTTTTAACTGGTTTGGCTTCGATCCATTTGGTGAATTTGTCCACCATGACCAGCAAGTATTTTTTCTTATGGCTTCCCCCTTTAAGAGGTCCGACCATATCCAGCCCCCAGACCGCGAAGGGACAGGTTATGGGGATTGTTTGGAGAGCGGTGGGGGGCATATGACTCTGATTGGCGAAGAGCTGGCAGCCGACGCAATGTTGGACAAGGTCCTGTGCGTCTGCTTGGGCTGTCGACCAATAGAAGCCTGTAAGGAAGGCTTTGCTGACTAGTGCTCGAGCTGCGGCATGGTGTCCTCCCAGTCCGGCGTGGATTTCAGCCAGGAGTTGCCGCCCTTCCTCTTCGGAGATGCACCTTTGGAGCCCTCCGGTCGCACTTTTCTTGTAGAGTTCCCCTTCGTGGACTTTGTAAGCTTTAGAAGGCCAGACTATGCAGCGTGCTTCATTTTGGTCTTCGGGGAGCTCCTGCCTATTTAGGTAGGCCAAGAAAGGCTCAGTCCACGGGGGCGATTACGGCCATGATTTTGTGGGCCAAAGATGTTATTTCGGTGGCAGAGCCTCCGATTGTGTCTGATGGTTCGGAGTCTGGGGGTGTATTCGGATCCGTGCCGGTATTGCTGGACTCCCCTTCCCATACTACGGATGGCTTGAACAGCCTTTCCAAGAATATATTGGGTGGGACAGGGTCGCGTTTAGCGCCGATGCGGTCGAGGATGTTCGCTGCTTGGTTGTTTTCTCGAGCCACATGGTGGAATTCGAGCCCCTCGAACGGAGCTGACATTTTGAGGACGGCATTACGATAGGCCGCCATTTTTGGATCCTTGGCATCAAAGTCTCCATTTATTTGTGATATTGCGAGGTTCGAATCCCCGCGCACTTCCAAGTGTTGGATGCCCATAGAGACTGCCATCCGAAGACCCTGCAACAGAGCCTCGTATTCGGCTGCATTGTTGGAGTCTGTGTATAATATTTGTAGGACGTATTGGACCGTGTCCCCGGTGGGAGATGTCAGGACTACCCCTGCCCCCAGTCCGGCCAGCATTTTGGAGCCGTCAAAGTGCATGATCCAGTTAGGGTATGCGCCGTACTCTTTAGGGAGTTCGGCTTCTGTCCATTCGGCGACAAAGTCAGCCAGTACTTGCGACTTGATGGCACGCCATGGTTTGTATATTATGTCGAACGGGGGGAGCTCGGTAGCTCATTTAGTGATCCGGCCCGTGGCGTCGCGGTTGTTAATTATGTCATTGAGTGGTACTTCGGAGGCCACGGTAATTGAACACTCTTGAAAGTAGTGCCTTAGCTTCCGAGATGCCATGAAGACCGCGTATGCTATTTTTTGATAGTGTGGATATCGGGATTTGCATGGGGTGAGGACCGTGGATACGTAATAAACCAGCTTTTGAAGCGGGAATTTGTATCCGTTCACCTCTCGTTCGACAACAAGCACTGCGCTTACCACTTGATGTGTTGCAGCTATGTATAGTAGCATTGGTTCGCCGATGTTTGGCGCTGTTAGGACTAGATTACTGGCCAATAAGGTCTTTATCTCATCGAGTCCGGCCGCGGCTGCATCCGTCCATACAAAGTGTTCGGTGCGCCGAAGAAGGCGGTAAAGAGGCAATGCCTTTTCTCCTAGCCTGGATATAAAGCGGCTGAAAGCAGCCATGCATCCAGCTAGCTTCTGGATGTGCTTGAGGTCTGTTCGTATAGCCAACTGTGACAGAGCTCGGATTTTTGCTGGATTCGCTTCGATTCCTCTATTGGAAACAATGAAGCCCAGCAACTTCCCCGAGGGGACACCGAAAACGCATTTTTCCGGATTTAACTTGATGTCGTATGTCCAGAGGTTATCGAATCTAAGCCTCAAGTCATCTATTAGGGTTTCGACATGTCTAGTTTTTATGACTACGTCGTCCACATATGCTTCCACTGTTTTGCCAATTTGTTTTTCCAGGCATGTTTGAATCATGCGTTGATAGGTTGCGCCGGCATTCTTGAGCCTGAAAGGCATAGTGTTGAAGCAAAAAGGGCCATATGGCATTATAAATGCTGTTGCATCATGGTCACACTCTCTCATCTTTATTTGATGGTATCCGCAGTATGCGTCGAGAAAACACAGCGAGTCGTGTCCAGCTGTGGCTTCGATGATTTAATCGATGCGAGGGAGGGGAAAGGGATCCTTGGGGCAGGCCTTGTTGAGGTCTTTGAAGTCGACGCATAAGCGCCAAGATTTCTCCTTTTTTGGTACCATTACCAAATTTGCCAGCCAATCCGGATGTTTAACATCTCTGATCAATCCGGCCTCAAGCAGCTTGGCTAGCTCTTCCCCCATGGCTTGCCGTTTGGGTTCTGAAAACCACCTTAGGGTTTATTTGACCGGTTTGTATCCCTTCAATATATTGAGGCTGTGTTCGGCCAGCCGACGTGGGATGCCTGGCATGTCCGAAGGGTGCCAGGAGAAAATGTCCCAATTCTCGCGTAAGAAATCTCGCAGTGCGGCGTCCGTAATGGGGCTCAGTTGTGTCCTGATGGATGCTGTCTTGGCGGGGTCCATTGGGTGGACTTGGAATTTGACTATCTCGTCTGCAGGTTTAAATGAGGTGGACTTGGGTCATTTGTCGAGTATCACATTGTCCCTGTCTACGGTGGCCCGTAGTGTTGTTAACTCTT
Organism: Triticum timopheevii; assembly: GCA_963921465.1. Lineage (NCBI taxonomy): Eukaryota > Viridiplantae > Streptophyta > Magnoliopsida > Poales > Poaceae > Triticum > Triticum timopheevii. The sequence continues at coordinate 235,318,247 of OY997266.1, read as the reverse complement.
GAGCCGCTAGGGCTTCAGATAGTGCTTCCAGGGCTAGTGCTGGTGTTTTGTTTTCAGCGCGAAGTGCGACGTCCGGATCACTGGCTAGAGTGATGATTCCGTTGGGTCCGGGCATTTTAAGCTTCATGTATCCGTAATGGGGTACAGCTTGAAAGCTTGCAAACGCGTCTCGCCCTAGAAGGGCGTGGTATCCGCTGCTAAAGGGAGCCACTTTGAATGTGATTTCTTCGGACATGTAATTCTCCGGGGCGCCGAATACCACATCGAGTGTGATTTTTCCCACGCACCGCACTTCCCGAGTAGGGATGATTCCCCTGAAGGTGGTACCACTTTGCTCAATGCGGCCCTTATCAATATCCATTTTGTTGAGCGTTTCTTCATAGATCAAGTTCAACATGCTTCCGTCGTCCATGAGTACTTTGGTGAGCCGAAAGCCATCCATGATTGGGCTGAGGACCAGAGCGGCCGGTGCCCGGACAGTCTGGAATCAAGGCTCATCACTGGCATTGAAAGTTATGGCAGGGTCGTTCCAGGGGTTTATCTTTGCCACATGGCAAATTTCTGCAAAGCTTCGATGAGCCCGCTTGTGCCTGTTGTTCGAGGAAAAAGTCTCAAAGACTGTTAGTACCGTATTGTGTCCGCTGGCAGGATGTTGTTCCGCTTTATGGTTTACAAGAAGATCCTCGCCACTTTTTGCCACCTGCCGAAGTATCCAACATGCCCTAAGGCTATGAGTTGCCATTGTATTCGGAGTAATGTGGAGCTTACATGGCCCGTCGAGCCATTCCTCCAATACGGATCCCCGCCCTGGGGCGGGCTTTGGTTTCTTAGGGATAGGATCGGACGACTTACGAGAGTTCGTTCGTTTAGTTCGGACAAAGGTCTTGGTGAGAGCAGTACTATCCCAAAATTCCGTTCGGGTCTTCCAAGCGCTCTCTGTCGCACAGTACTTCCGTAGTATGTTTGTTAAGTCCGCGAAGCGTACTATGTCGCGGTGGCTTATAGCATTAAGGAGCCCTTCATCCGTGCAGTTTTTGCAGAAGAGTGAGACCATGTTCTCCTCGCGGCAGTCCTTGACATTGTTAAGCGCAAGGAAGAATCTGGCGCAGTAATGGTGTACCATCTCCTGAGTCTCTTGCCTGATGCGGGAGAGACAGTTTAAGTCCAGGTAGGTGTTGCTAGTGGAATCCGGATTTTGATCCGACCGAACACCCAAGGGCGTGGGCGGTTGCGAGCTTAACAGCTTAGAATCCTGGATACCGCCCAGTGCCTTTGGCCCGGTGCCCGATCCTACGTCCGAGGCCTGGGTCGTGTTTCCCTTTGAGCAGGGTTTCGGCTCAAGGAGTTCGGCAATCCGAACATATTTCATCCTCGAAATTGAGGGACAATCCGTGTGTGGTTCCTCCACTATCGCTACCTCATGGGTGGCCAGCGGGGACCTGATGTCCCTTCGGTCAGGTTTAAGCCCAATACGGTCATAGATTGTAGCGACTCCCAGAGCGGCGATGCGATCCAAGAGTTCATTAAGGGAGGAGAGCTCCATTGGGTCAATCTGTTTGGCAAGTTCCGAACTGACGCGAAGGTTATGATTGATGACCCGAGAGGCCATCATCGGTGCAACCGCCGATGGGGTGGCCATGATAAAGTCGCCGAGTCGGAGCATCTGGCCTACAGCCAGAGCTCCCTCCGAAGTAATGTCGTCCTTGAAGATGAGACGAGCCATTGAGCCTGACAGCGACGACACAGAGGAACTCTCAATGAAAGCACCAATGTTGATGTCAAAACCGGCGGATCTGGGGTAGGGGGTCCCGATCTGTGCGTCAAGGATGATGGTAACAGGAAGCAAGGGACACAGATGTTTACCCAGGTTTGGGCCCTCTCGATGGAGGTAAAACCCTACTTCCTGCTTGATTAATATTGATGATATGGGTAGTACAAGAGTAGATCTACCACGAGATCGTAGAGGCTAAACCCTAAGAGCTAGCCTATGATGGTATGAATGTAATTGTGATCGGCCTTCTAAGGACCAACCTCTCCGGTTTATATAGACACCGGAGAGAGCTAGGGTTTACATGGAGTCGGTTACAAGGAAGGAAATATAATATCCGGATCGCTAAGCTTGCCTCCCACGCAAAGGAAAGTCCCCTCCGGACACGGGCCGAAGTCTTGAGTCTTGTATCTTCACGCTTCAATAGTCCGGACGTTGTACACAGTCCGGCTGTCCGGATATCCCCTAATCCAAGACTCCCTTAGTTATCAATACGCGGTGCCGCATCAACAAGTCATTGCACCAAACCGAAATAACTATTTGGAATTGGCTCAGTCAGCCACAGCCGGACCACGACATCCTTCATAGCAGATCCAGATATCTTGTGTAGCTCGAAACATTGGGCCTTCTATTCATTCAGCAACAGCGGAAGCTTTGGCATGCTGAATTGCGACCAGAAAAGCTTTTCCGTCACATGTCCCTCTTATGCTTGGAAAAACTGGTCGATTCAATGACACTGTTCGGCAAGTCCAAATATGCGTCTAGAGAACTCCACATTTGATTAAGCGGGGAAGACTTCGGATCATCGAATTTAGTTTATAATAAGAAGGGCTTACTAGCCGCGATCTCCCCAGCTTGTCGGATCTCCTCCCGAGCCGCTCTAGACTCTGACCGTGCTTCCCTCGCCTCTTGTAAGGCCTTGTCAAGATTGGCCGCTCTAGTTTTATTATCTTTCTCGAGAAATTCGCATCAGCTAGTGGCATCCTTTAGCTCAAGCGCCATAGTAGATATTCTCTCCTCGCACTAGCGTCGAGCAGCCGGCCTTTAATTCAGCAACTGCCTTTTCGGTAGCCGCATTACTCATCCTGGCTTGCTCCTTGGCCTGGGCAAGCTCAGCCCGAAGGGTCTCAACTGTGGCGGCACTATCTGCAGTTATTCATATCTCAGTACAAAATCCTCAGTGTCATGCTCATATTATAGTACTTGCATATACTGACTGCCCCAAAAACATACCTTGCACCTCGTCGAGTCGCCTATTCATAAGGGAGATGTAATCATCCGCCACATCAAGTTTCTGCTTCAGATCTGCAACCTCTATAGCTTGGGCAGTCACCATGGATGTAACAACCTGTGTTAAAATTAGTCAGATTATTTCCTGGGCATATCTTTCTTGATCCTCTGATCGCCTCCCTTTGGACGCCAACCACAGTCTCAGGGGCTACTATCTATACACAGGCGCATTTTGCGTTTATAGCACAAATTGAAAATATTACATTACGTACCTCAAAGCCTCTTAGCAGGCCCGTAAAGGCTTTATTCGATCCACTTTTCACGGACAAAACCATCTCAACTACCGTACCCATTAAGGTACGACGTTCCTCTGAGATGTGCGCCTTTTGCAATATGTCCATCAATGTATCTGACGCCTCCGAATCCTTGGAACCAGCTGATGGGGTACGGACTCCCTTCAAAGGAATATGCTTACTCGACCTTAGAGTAATCTCTGGCTGTAAATCGGATAGTTCGGGGCCTTTATTGTTGGTCCCCGTAGGGGTCGCACATCCCGGACCCTGGACGGCCGAAGTGTCACCTTCGGGCCTTATCTTCATTGTCCCTCACACCACTTGTTGATCGGGAGAGATCCTCCGGGATGACACCTTGGGATCGTCTGCCCTATTGGGCGGGGAGATCTGTGGATGCGTCTCGCTCTCCGTTGTCGGTGTGAAAAAGTAGGGGCTCTCTTTTGTACCCCTTTAGTTGTGCATGGGCAGTCAGAGCCGCGCCCATGGCCACACTTAGTAGGGCAGAGGAGTGAAGCCAAATCCACAAGACAATCAAGGCAACGCCAAGACCAGAGACATGAGGAAGCAAGAGGGCAAGGTAGACTCCCCGGGCAAGATCCTCGCCGGGGCAGCCTCCGTAGCCCCCGCAAGAGCCTTGCCGGGGCAACTTGCCTGGCGCCAGCAGAGCGCGCCACCCTTGAGCCCAAGGGTTCCAACGCAATCAACCACATTGGGACCAAGGCTCAGGAGGCGCCTGCATGGTGGCATGCAGACCTTCGTAAAGATCATGAACACACAAAATCAAATGAGGACCAGAAGACGACGATCCTCGGCAAGATCCTTGCCGAGGAAATCCAGGAGACCTCCGGTGAGATCCTTGCCGGGGACGACCGTGATGCCACAGCAAGACCCTTGCCGAGGCCCCAGCAAGACCCTTGCCGAGGACATCAGCGAGGCCACAGCCAGGCCCACATCTGCCAAGACTCCATCACCGCTCCCCATGCAGCTGCCAGGCCAGCTAGCTAGGCGAGCACCTGCGTGGCGACATGGAACCTCACTACAAAAAAATACACTTCCGTGATGATATGTGTTTGTCACAGTAGGTCTCGTTTTTTGTCATGCATGTACATCCACGGCGATTTTATGACAGAATCAAGATAGTCAAACCTGTGCTGTCGTAGAAGTGTTCCATGACATTACCAAAATTATCACCACAGAAGTGTCCACTTCCGTGACAATAAATCGCGTGTCACAGAAGTGCTTTCATCAAGGGTGATCGACACGTGGCATCCACCGTAACGGAGCGCCGTTAAGCTATCGGGTCCGGTTTTGGATCCGATAACCCGTTAACATCCCGGACCAATGGGGATTTTCCACATGTAAAATCATCATTGGCCGCAGGAAACACGTGTTGCCTCACCGTTGGGACAGATGTCATCCACTCATTGGACAGGAGGCACCTATGATAGGTCGACACGTAGCACGGCCCAACAGTGGCCCATTCCAGTGAAAAAGGCCGGCCTAGTAAAAATTAGCAGGCCGGCCCATATAAGGCCTACTTGTGTGAGGTCCATTTAAGCCCACGGCCCATACGAGATGTGCCAATACGGCCCATCAACGGCATGTTAAAGATTTGACACCATTGCAACCCATCATCAGTTCGAGCCCGTTAACAGCCCGCTATACATTTGGGCTCAATATCGGCCCGATGAGATTTCGGCCTGTTAACGACCCATTTAATGGATGTGCCAATTTTCAGGATGTACATCTTTCGGCCTTTTAGCGACCCATTTAAATGTTGGGCTAATTTCCAGCCCGGTGTGTCTTTCAGCCTGTTGATGGCCCATAAATCTATTGGGCCATTTGTTGTCGGACCTGAGTTTCGGCCTTTTAGTGGCCCATTTAAGTGTTGGGCCAATTTCTGGCCCGGTGTCACTTTCAGCCTGTTGACGACCCATAAATCAGTTGGGCCATTTGTAGTCGGACCTGAATTTTGGCCTTTTAGCGACCCATTTAAGTGTTGGGCCAATTCCCGGCCCTGTGTGCCTTTTGGCCTGTTAACGGACCATAAATGAGTTGGGCCATTTGTAGTCGGACCTTAATTTTGGCCTTTTAATGGCCCATGCCCTTCATGGTCCAATACCAGCCCGATTTCTCTTTCGGCCTGCTAAAGGCCCACAACACAGTTGGGCCATTTACAATACGACCTGACTTTCGGCCTCTTAGCGGCGCATGGTATTCATGGTCCAATACAAGCCTGTTGTCTCTTTCAGCCTGCTAAAGGCATACAGTATAGTTGGGCCATATGTAGCCCAAACTTAGTAACGGCCTGTTAACGGCCCGTGAAATAAATTGGGGCCACCTGTTGCCCGCTTCGATGTCGGCCTGTTAACGACCAGGAAGGTAAGAGGGCCGACCATTAACTTTCGGCCTAGTAACGGCCCATTAACTTAATGGGCCCACTAAAGTTCGTACATGTCTTTAGGCCAAATTAGATAATTTGAGCCCATTACGACGAGCAATTATGCACAGGACCAAAACCGATCAAGCAAAGGTACCGCATACAGGGAATAACATTGCACATCCAGCATATATTACATGAAATTACATCCACTGGGCAATCAAAGATTGATGCCAGTGCAAATAAATGAGCAGAACCTAACCATCTACAACGTCACAATCTGCAACCTCAGCACAGATGACGCCCATAAGCATGTGGTCAAGTTCTTGCTGCTTTGCTACACTGTCTCTGAAAACATTGATCAGTTGTTGTGTCGCACGACTCTGCACCTCTGATTCATCCACCATTTCCATCATTGCCTCAGCCATTAATTGGTTCACAAACATACATTTATTCCGTTGCATTCGAGACAGAGGATGCTGAACAGATTTAGATGGCGATTTTGGCAGGCCTGTATTATTGATAGTGGAGAGTGTCTCGACCACTGCATCATAACATAAATTAGGACGGGAACCAAACAAATTAATCATGAGTTGTTGCCATATTACCTGGCCTAGATTTACTGGAAAGAAACAATGGGGTTGCCTTGCTGTTTTCAGAGTTTGTCTTCTTATCTTCAGCAGCATGCACAAAATTGACACACTAGCATTGCTATCATTGGCCAAGTCAAATAATAGGAAAGCAACATTGACACAACGAACGTTTGGGCAACTAGCCTACACCAAATTAACACAATATGGCACAGCTATCATTAGCCAGGTAAGGTAGTACGAAAGCAACATTGACACAATGAATGAATGGGCAACCAGAGAAGCACTACAATTCAGTAATGTGCGTGATATGAGACATTACATTCATGCAGCTCAGTATGCAAAACTACTAGGCAGTTTTCCTTACAAAAATCAACATTGGCGCCTTTAACATTTTGCTACAACTAACTTTAGATCAGATAAAGGTTAGATTCACGCCGATTAACAAAATACATGTTGATATAAAAATATAGTGATATACAACAGGTACTTACATCAGCATTGGAGCACAGAGAATTCCCGCAAGATATTTTCCTCGAATATGATACCGATGGAGGAAGTCTTCTATCGTTTACCCTTATTTTCTAAAAGAGAGATGGGTAAGAAACATGTAGAAAATATGATCAGAATGCTATAAAATTTCATGATGCGAGGATACACACACGCTTCTTAGAATGGAGTTGACATTCTTTTGCTGGACTGGAGCGGACTAGTTCTTTGGCCACTAGAATCTACTTATTATTAGTGGGAGTTGGGTTTCTCTGTGCTGGAGCAGTATCTAGGAAAAATGGAGTTGGTTTATTATCTCCTGGCGTTTGGATCTTTTGCAAAGAGCTGGTTTGTAACCCTTCAGATTCTAACATAGCCATCTTCCCCTTGCATGCCTTATATAGAAGAATGGTGATTCAGTTATAAAACATGCTACAGCAGAGATGGAATAGGTACTGAAGAATAGAAAGGCATGACATATTGACATGTATTCCTCCATCCAGAAATAAAATGGATGGGTCTAGGCGTATTTCAGTTCTAGATACATCTAGTTTTATCCATTTCTGCGACATTTAATCTGGATGGAGGGAGTATGATGTAAGAGCTAGGGAGACGACAGGACAACACAGTAAAAAAAACACTGAAAACCCCACTGCAGAACCAAAGTATTGAAACCCACTGATATGAGATAGTACACTCATGCAGCTCAGGATGCAAAACTACCAAGCAGTTTTCCTTACAAAAATCAACATTGTGGCCTTTAAACATACATTTTGCTACAACTAAATTTAGATCAGATAAAGGTTGGATTCACGCCGATTAACAAAATACATGCTATGTAAAAATATAGTGATATACAATAGGTACTTACATCTACATTGGAGCACAGAGAATTCCTGCAATAATCTTTCCTCATAAATGATACCATTGCAAAAATTCTTCTATCTGTTAAGCTTATTTTCTAAAAGAGAGATGGGTAAGAAACATGTAGAAAATATGATCAGCATGCTATAAAATTTCATGATGCAAGGATACGCACATGCTTCTTAGAATTGAGTTGACATATTTTTGCTGGACTGGAGCGGACTAGTTCTTTGGCCACTGGAATCTGCTTGTTATCAGTAGGAGTTGGGTTTCTCTGTGCTGGAGCAGTATCTATAAAAACTGGAGTTTGTTTATTATCTCCTGGCGTTTGGATCTTTTGCAAAGGCCTTGGTTGTAACCCTTCATATTCTAACATAGTCGTCTTCCCTTGCATGCCTTGTATAGAAGAATGGTGCTTTAATTATAAAACATGCGACAACAGAGAGATGGAATAGGTACTGAAGAATAGAAAGGCATGACATAGACATGTATGCCCTCCATCCCGAAAAAATGGATGGGTCTAGGCGTATTTTAGTTCTATATACATCCTTTTTTATCCATTTCGGCAACATGTAATCCGAATGGAGGCAGTATGGTGTAAGAGCTAGGGATACGACAGGACAACATAGCAAAAAAAACACTAGTTGAATGTAAAACTATATGCTAGCGAAATACGTACAGAAATAACTAAGGCAACATACACGTGTATGATTGGGAAAATAAGATGGCATTGCAACAGAGCACTAGAACAACACTTCAATGTAAAAAAATACATGGTATGGCAGACGGATGAAGTACATACTGATGAATAACAATGCATAAGATATTCAGAAGAATGATGTCCAAATTAAGCAGATGGCATTGCGATAGAGTAGAATGACAGTACTTGAATTTGAAAACATGTTATCATGAATGGAATATGTACTGAAAAACAGGAAGGCATGACATATTTACATGCATGATCAGCATGCTAAGCACAAGGCATTGCAACGGAGTAGATACACTCCAGGACATTATATGCATGTTTGTACCCATATCACAGGCCAAGTTAGAGCAAGGAACTTGTGGGGTGAAGAGGATTCATCATCTTTCTGCAAGCCTTCTGAAGAACTGCCTTTACATGTTCCATCATATTGGGTATCATTGACATCAAGTTTATTGGCCTTTACATTTTTCCGTGAGGTTCTTGTGGATATATCAGTGTGTGCAATTATATCTGACATGCATGGAAGACAACTAGTAGTTAGATTTATGTAATGAGTGCCTGTAGGAGACGACATAAATAGTAGGACTGGGGTTAACTAGCAGCAACAGGTCTCATAAACTAAAGGGAGAACACAGATGAAAGCTACATAATATGTATCGTTTGTACTCGAGATAACTAGATGGCACACAAAAGTATTAAAGAACAACATAGGTAATACTAGAAGTGGTATAATACTATAATCACCAGCCTGTGGGATAGCATTGGCTGATGGATGATAACTATGGAACAGCGTTACCTAAAGAACAAGTATCTTAGCTGAACTATGGAACAACGTGAACTCCTGAACAAGACTCGTAAGAGATCAACATGAATATACAATGAAATGTGATGATCTATTTTCCATGCTTAGATGAATAACAGAGCCATAAATGTTGCACACAAGTAAGATGAGAGTACAACCTATCTGGCTGCCATCCATAGGTGTGAGCATCATGTGCTGACTTGTCGATGGCCCTGCAGTTGTTGTGGCTGTCCATGTCGGGCACACGCATTCGATGCAGGGAACTATTGAGTGGGGACTATAGCTCCCTTCTGGTGTATGCTTCCCTTGTTGGAGCAGCTGCTGTGAGTCGAAAGACGGTGTGTCTGAAGATGCAAATAACGCATAATGTTAAGAATGACATATCTCTTTGATCTGAAGACATACACTAAGAGATCAACAGCAAGGTACGAGAGTGGTCACACGTCTGTTGACTAAAGACTAAGTTGGGGTCACACGATTTTATTTTATTTTGGTACTGTCCGATCTACGCCGGATGGCTTGATGTCCGTCTTGTGCCTCCCGGCTGACACTGTTCAGAATCTTCCCCGAAGAGCCAGCGACCAACGGCAGAGCAGCCTGCCTCCGCCGTCCGTGGCCCCGGCCAAAACCCCGCTCCCCGCCCCACCGCACTGCCGTGGTTGCGCCGCCCTCGGGCCAATCCACAAAGATTCCTCGTCATCCAGATCCGGCGGCGGCAGTACCTTCAACCCACGCAACTCTAAAAGATAGCCGTCTAAGCGCTGCTTCTGCGGCAAACTTGCGGCCCCGCACCATTACGTTACACACCAGCCAACCGGTAGCCTAGGAGCTTCGCCGCCTCGAGGGGTGCTGCTTCCCATTGGGAATCGATTGGCCCAGAATAAAAATTCAGACAACTGACGCGTAAATAAAGTGATTTGGTGAGGGTGTGACCTATCTGGCGGCATTGTGAAGTACGCAGGTCCAGCTGCCGAGTCGGTGAGGCCGGTGCAGTTGCGGTGGCGACCGACGGCAGGGAAAGAGCGATGTCGCGACGGTCAATGGCTACGCGGAAGCAGCACCAGGACTCTGGACGGATCCGAAGTTGGAGCCGCTCCAGCGCCGTGAACAACGGCGGGGGTGAATCGGCTCCGGTACGGTTCACGCGGCTGTCGTTGACGCAGCACCAGCAGCACGGAGTAAGAGGCACACGGCCCAGTGCGCGACGGCAATTGGATAGCGTCTCCGGCATTAGGGAGGAGGGCGGCTGTGAAATTGGTGCGGTGGGGGTGCCATGGAGGTGGGGCTGAGGTTTCACAGCTCGGGAGAAGGGAGCTTCCCGGGGAGAAGGTGATTTGGCGCCCACGGGTATGAATGGGGGCGTGCGGGTGGGAATTGGGAGGGGAGTGGAACCATGTCTTACTGTCGGCGTTCTGGGAAAAGGGGTACCCAGACTTGCCTGCCTGCGGCCTACGGCGTGGCTCAAGGACTGGCCCAGTGTGGCCCATCTTCATCAACACATGCTCAAGACCCTCACGAGGGGCCAAGCCTCGCGGGGCGGACGACAGGAGGCTTCCTCAGGCGCGGCCTTGTCAGGCTGGCTCACGAGAAGGCGGAGAGATCAAGGCGGGGTACCTCACGAGGTGCCCGTGATGCAAGCCATGACGACCAAGGCGCAGGCGGGCGCCGGCCTGCGCAGAGTCCTTGTTTCCCCTTTGGTGCAAAGGGGGCAAGCGCAGGCAAGGGTATCAAGCAAAGGCAACCATTTCGGTGCAACAAGACTAAGACCAGCAGGACGGCAGAACGGAGGTCATCGTGGAGCCCAAGCCAGCATCATCGTCAGGGTCTTTTGGCAGGCGAGGACCAACTTTAGTCAGGATAAGTGTACTAGATGTTCCCCTTCAAAATGGCCAATTGTTGGCACCCTTCCCGCTCAATATTTGGGAAGAGGCCCGGGGCCTTCGCCTATAAATAGGACTAGCCACCCACAGGGTAGGGCATCTGGATCAGATTGGATCCACACCCAAGACACAGAGAGAGGGGCAGTTGAACTCCCCTAGCAGTTCATCGCACCAACCAAGAATAGACCCTGGCGAGGCTGTTCTTCCCTTATACTGTTCCGCATCAGCCCTAGAGGCAATCCACACACCACAAACTGGAGTAGGGTATTACACCACAATGGTGGCCTGAACCAGTATAAACCTTGTGCCCCTTGAGTTGTTCTTTGAGTAGTTTAGATCCTAGCGAGGCGGTGAAACAAGGGTAGGCTGAGGGTGTGATCTCCGTGTAAACCCCAGTGTTCGAACCTCAAGGGTCTACCGGAACCCGAAATCTGACATTTGGCGCACCAGGTAGGGGTGTGCCGGAATCTGCTTTCCGTCGCCTCGTGTTTTCACCGCCCATCCCATCCATGTCAGACGCACGTCGCGCCCGCACCGAGCGCCGGGCCGCTCTCGCCGCTCGCGTCGCCCAGACGGCCCCTGTCAGCGGGCGCCCCCGTCGTTCCCTGTCGCCTGCCGTCAACGCCGCCACCGGCCCGTTGGGGAACGAACAGCAGGCGTCGTCCCTGCATCCATTAGTGCGGCGAGAAGGCCGCACCGCCACTCCATCGCTGACTCCGACCGGCTCCTCGTCCCACGCCCGTCGCGCTCCTGCGGACGTGCACGCCGTGCTGCAACTGGCGCGGGAGCTCCTGCACTACCGTCCCGTTGACGACCTCTATGACGAGTGGCTCGCCCGCATCACCGAGCTTGTCAGCGCTGCTGGGGCTCCCCTGCACCATCCCTCTCGTTGCACTGCGCCCCGCCCTGCATCGACGACGAAGCTCCGGGGGCGCCTCAGCTGCCTCCGCCTCAAGAAGGCGCCTTGGTTCCAAGGCGCATGGCCCTTGGGCGGAACCCACTCCGTCCGGCACCAGCATAGCAAGAGAAGAGCTGCCAAGAGATCCCTCGTCCCCAAGAAGCTGCCCGCGTGCTCCCCGTCGGCCTGGCAGGAACGCGCACCTGCCCCGGCGCATCAAGACCCCGCGCTGCACCTCGCAGCGGCGCACAGAGACCCGCAAGATCAAGCTCTCCGTCACCAAAGGGCTCCCGCGGCCACTGCAGGCTGCCGTGCCTTCTCCGCCGAGCTGCGCAGCGTGGCCTGGCCGGGCATGTTCAAGCCAGACCTGCCCCCGCGCTACGATGGCACGGCTGACCCTGCTGAGTTCCTCCAGCTCTACGAGCTGGGCATCGAAGCCGCCAACAGAGACGAGAAGGTCATGGCGAACTGGTTCCCCATGGCGCTCAAGGATGGCGCCCGCACCTGGCTCCTGAACCTGGCTCCTGGCACGATATCCTCCTGGGACGAGATGTGCACCCGATTCATCGCCAACTTCCAAGGCACCCGTGACCGGCCCCGGGCCATGAGCGACTTGCGCCGCATCAAGCAACAGCCGGGGGAGACCCTGCAGAAGTTCATCCAGCACTTCAACAGCGCCCGCCCTAAGATCCCCAAGGTGTCTGAGGAGGCCATCATCTCAGCCTTCTCCGACGGCGTGCGTGACGTCAGGATGAAGGAGGAGCTCACGATCCATGAAGACATGTGCACTTCCCTGGAGCTGTTCAATCTGGTGACGAAGTGCGCCAGGGCTGAGGAAGGGCGCCTGTCCCTCCTCGAGCTGCCAGTCGTTGACCTAGAAGAGAAGGAGCCCAAGACCAATGACGTGAAGCGCAAGGGGGCTGCCGTGCTTGCGGTAGAGCCAGACACCAAGCGAGGCAGAGATCAGCCCAAGTCATCCAAGGGCAGCCGGTACTACGTGTGCCACGACCTCCACACCCACAACACCAACGAATGCCAAGAGCTCAGCGCCGTGCGAGACATGTGTGCCGGCCGACGCCCCGAGCGCAGCGACAGGGGTTATGGCCGAGGAGGAGGAAGAGGTGGACGACGATGGGAAGACCGTGGCCCTCGCCAAGGGTGGCGTGACTGACCTCGCGAGGACCGCTGGCAGGACCAGCCTCGTGAGGGAGGTTGGAGGGACCCACCTCGCGATGGGGGTTGGAGAGATCAGCCTCGCGAGGATCGCCCACAAGGCAATGCGGGACTCCCTCCTGTGCCACCACAGCCAAGGAGGAACGAAGACCATCACCAGGATGAGGGGGCTGGAGGCTTCCAGGAGCCGCGCGCAATCGCTTGCATCTTGGGCGGCGCACAAGCCCCGACCTCTCAGCGCATCTTTAAGTAGTTTGCCCGCGAAGTGAATGCAGTCCTCCCCAAGCTTGAGGCCACACGCCCTCTCAGGTAGTCATCGTGCGCTATCACGTTCAGCTCAGCGGATCAGCTCAAATGCGCGGCCACAGCAGGAGTCCTCCTGATGCTTTGCTCCCCGATCATCAGCAATGTACAAGTCACCAGGACCCTCATCGATGGCGGAGCAGGGCTCAATGTCCTATCCGTTGAGACATTCCACAATCTCCAAGTACCATACAATCAGCTGCAGCCAACCAAGCCCTTCTCAGGAGTCACCGATGGTTCCACGGTTCCGATAGGGTAGGTCCGCCTTCCTGTTACCTCCGGGCAGCGCGACAACTACCGCACGGAGCTCATTGACTTCGACATTGCTCACATACATCTGCCGTACAACGCCATCCTCGGGTACACAGACCTGGCCAAATTCATGGCCGTGACCCATCACGGCTACAATGTCCTCAAGATGCCAGGAAGCGGCGGAGTCATCATTGTGCCTTGCGAAAAGAGAGACGCTGTGTGTTCCCTGGAACGTGCCTTCCAAGCCACATCAACTGAAGACCCAGATCACAGGAATGGGAGGCCTCCCGAGGTCGCTCCTAAGAAGAAGAAGACATCGCCTGGCCCGACCCCTCGGGAGGCAGGCCCCTCAGGGTCCGCACCCATTCAGGGGGCTCCTCCTTCTGTCACATAGGAAGGCGCGCCCGGCACCCTCCTCGAGTAGGGCTCGGGGGCTCTCTTCTGGAGGGCCATCGACTTTGCTAGGATTACGAGGGAGGCGCTCGGGCACCACTTGGAGGCGTGCTTCAATGCACGTTTCCCTCAGGAGTAAGCAAGGCAAGTAGGGCCAAACCCTCAGGAATTCATCGGCGAGATTATTCAGGAGTTGCAGGAGTCAAGAGTCATGAGTGGTAGCCGCCGCTTGCCCGCCGTAGCTCCCCATCCAGGCGAGGATGGTGGGCTGCGTGTCTGCATCGACATACCAGGACTCAACTGAGCCGCCTCTCAGGAGCGCCTCTGGCCCTCATGCGTGGAGCGCTGCGAAGGCCCACCTCACAGCTATGTTCGCATGCCTTACGGCCTGCCGAACGCAGCTGCAGTGCGTCAGCATCTCATGAGGAGCATCTTGGAGGCTCAGGCGGTCAGGCATTCCGCAGTCCTGACGGAGATGGAGATGGTCCGCGAGGAGCCGCCAGCGCCCCCGGAGCCTCTCGAGGCCCCTGGGCCTGGGGGCTCGTGAAGATCGTCTCCCGCAGCGCATGCCATCCGCTACTTCAGCATCCCTCCATCTTCGGCATCATCAGGTGACATCCTTCGAGTTTCATTTTCAACTGGGAGCGCCCCCCAGGGCTGCATCATTCCCAGGCCGCGTGGGTCCGTCCCTGCAGCATGTATCCCCTTTAGTTCATGTTTTCATCTTGCTTTATCGGGGGCGCCCCTCGGGCTGCATTATCCCCAAAGTCGCTCGGGCCCGACCCAGCGGTGATCGTTTCTTTCTGCGCCTATCTAAATGGATTTGCTTCTTCATGGCTAATGTGCTTGACCTAATTGCCTGCTCGATTGACACCAACTGATGGAGTTGCTCCCTCACGGCACGACACTTGCGCATGGATCTGTCCCTGCAACGTCGACAAACCTGGACGGCTGAGCTCTGGCCGCGGCAACCCCGCAGGGCGCCACCTCACCAAGCCTTCAGTGCCTTGTCACCCCTCTAGGGCAACCAATAGCTGGCCGGCAGTTGTAACGGCGAACCCTCGTTTTTCTCATGATGAACTCACAGGATCGTTTTAAGGAGCAGCGTCCGGCGAGGCCTCCGCGGTGTCTCCTTCGCTCTTGTCCACGTGAACCGCTTGCACGTTAAAGGGGGGGGGTACCTGAGCATCGCGACTCATGGGCTCTTACCGGCTCTCCAGCCTTCACCCTCTGGCTGTGTCCACGGCATCATGACCTGGCATACTAGCGACGGCTGAGCCCGCTTGAGGGCCGGGACCTGAGGATGTAGAGCACGAAGGGGAGCAAGGACGAGAGGGACGAGGCACGTAGGGGACCTCGCCAGGCAACTCCTCGGCTGACAACGCACGGGCCTGACGCCCCGCCAGGGAGCGGTTTCCCACCCCCGAGATAAGTCATCCTCCGGAATCACTAGGTGTCACAGCGCCGACCATGCACCTAATGCAGTTCCATTTTTGGCGACGTCGCACTACTTTCTCACCGAGCGATGGCTGCTTGAGCGCTAAAGGGGACCTCCTGAGCATCGCGACTCAGGGGCTCTTACTGGACCCCCGGCCGCTCACCTCCTGGCCTTGACCACGGCATCGCGACCTGGCATACCAGCGACGGCTGAAGCCTACCTTGGGACCGGGACCTGTCAGCGCAGAGCGTCAAGTCCTCGCGAGGTTCGAAAGGAGGAACTAAGCTAAGACGGGACGAGCGCCCCTCACCACTTCATGATAAGGATCATATTAACAGACAGAGCTACAAGCACCTTACAAACCCCCGCGGGGTGTGTTCTTCGATTCCTTGCAGGGAACAAAAGGAGTAGATCCTAAGGAGTGCTAACTACGCGCGCCACCGCAAGAGACGCCATCATCAACAGTGGGCGGCGGCGGCCCGACGAGCCCGCCCTGCTCCGGGAGCGACACAAGCTCGGGGGCTCGTAGTTGTCGTCGCTCGTCTCTGGGGTCGCCAGGAGCTCGGCGGAGTCGCTGGATCCTCCGACACCTCCGCTGCCTGAGGAGCTGCTGGGGAAGCGGTTGACGAGCCTAGTCCTTGCCGCAGCGGGACCCCGGCCGCCTTTCTCAGGGCAGAACTCCAGCCGGCGTCCCTCCGCGTCGAAGACCTTGAAGAACATTAGGGAGGCGCCATCGTACTTGAGGTGGATTGCGAGGGCGCCACCCGTCCTGCCGACCCGGGCAATCTCGCCCCAGCCACGGGTTAGGTAGACCCTGCCCGGAGCGACGACCTCAACCTCCGCTTCGGTCGCAGGGGCACTGCAGCCAGCATGCTGCAGCCAAAGCTCGATAGGCCCCCTTGGCAGGATCTCGAAGGCGAAGGAAGGAGGAAGGCGAATCCAAGACTGAGCAGGCGTGGCAGCGTGAAGCACGAGCTCGCAAGCAGAGCCCATGGCTTGGACCCTAGAAGGAACGACGCGCACCACCGTGATCCGCCGACGGTGAAGGTGCCTCTGGCGATGCTGCTCGGCGCCAGCACCTTCAGGGCCCTCGATCCGGGCGTACAAGGGTAGTGGGAATACCGGCGACGGTCGCTCGAACCATGGCCTCGACACCTCCTGCCAAGCACCTCCTTCCCCATGGCAAGAGATGAGCCGTTTCTTGGGATGAAGCGGGATAGGACTCTCTCGTGGGGCCTTCCCTTTCTCTTCGGCAGAAAACCGACGGATCGGTGCCATTGGCAAAGGGAGGAGCAAGGACGAAGAGGAAGACGAAGAGTAGCGGGAAGAGATGGATTGGAAGGGCTCGCGCCGTTCCGTACACATAGCCAAGGGAGGCCAAATGTCAACGTCCACGATCACAGGTAATCATGACCCGTTTTTCATGCAGGGACTTGTCAAATCATGCAGTTGCCGAGGCATCGTGGGGGAGCCAGGACGCCCACGTCCAATCAACCGCCACGCGGCTCCCAAGGCCGCAGGCTATTGGGGCCCGCAGCGCTTCGCACTTGCCTCTTCGCTTCTCTGCTAAGCCAAGTCCAAGCGCGCCTTGGGCCCAGGGGCTACTGTCGGCGTTCTGGGAACGGAGGTACCCAGACTTGCCTGCCTGTGGCCTGCGGCGTGGCTCAAGGAGTGGCCTAGTGCGGCCCATCTTCATCAACACATGCTCAAGACCCTCGCGAGGGGCCAAGCCTCGCAGGGCGGACGACAAGAGGCTTCCTCAGGCGCAGCCTTGTCAGGCTGGCACGCGAGGAGGCGGAGAGATCAAGGCGGGGTACCTCACGAGGTGCCCGTGATGCAAGCCATGACGACCAAGGCGCAGGCGGGCGCTAGGTGGGCGCCGGCCTGTGCAGAGTCCTTGTTTCCCCTTTGGTGCAAAGGGGGCAAGCGCAGGCAAGGGTATCAAGCAAAGGCAACCATTTCGGTGCAACAAGACCAAGACCAGCAGGACGGCAGAACGGAGGTCATCGTGGAGCCCATGCCAGCGTCATCGTCAGGGTCTTTTGGCAGGCAAGGACCAACTTTAGTCAGGATAAGTGTACTAGATGTTCCCCTTCAAAATGGCCAATTGTTGGCGCCCTTCCCTCTCAATATTTGGGAAGAGGCCCGGGGCCTTCGCCTATAAATAGCACTAGCCACCCATAGGGTAGGGCATCTGGATCAGATTGGATCCACATCGAAGACACAGAGAGAGGGGCGATTGAACTCCCCTAGCAGTTCATCGCACCAACCAAGAACAGACCCTGGCGAGGCTGTTCTTCCCTTATACTGTTCCTCATCAGCCCCAGAGGCAAGCCACACACCACAAACTGGAGTAGGGTATTACACCACAATGGTGGCCTGAACTAGTATAAACCTTGTGTCCCTTGTGTTGTTCTTTGAGTAGTTTAGATCCTAGCGAGGCGGTGAAACATGGGTAGGCTGAGCATGTGATCTCCGTGCGCACCCCAGTGCTCGAACCTCAAGGGTCTGCCCGAACCTGAAATCCGACACTTATGACGCATTTGTCTGAAATGTGAGGGGGAGTTATAGTTCTACCCTTGCCTATAGGCTTCTCGGCTTGGGTCTTTGTACTAAGGGTTGGGGATGGTAGAGTAACTTTGCTTCTTCCCAAATAGTGGGCCGGAGCGATGTCGGGCGAGGAGGGCATGTTTTGAACTATAGTGGGAGGGAGCGACTTCGGGCGAGGAGAGCATGTTTTGAAATAGTGGGTGCGAGCTATTTCGGGTGAAGAGAGCATGTTTTGCCGACCATGGTTTATGAATTATTCGGCACATGTCATTTCGGCCAAGGAGAAGGCGCGCTTGGATGAAGTTACGAACCTACCCTCAATGTACAACGGGCCAATTGATGTGTGTCCCACATAGCACGGTAATTTCGCGTCTCCCATTTATTTGCTCGGGCGAATTCCACCGAGCAGAGAGGATGTTTAACGGTTCGTTCAAATTTTGGGAGAACGAGCATCCACGTCTACCTTACCAAGTCGATTTGAATCAAATTTTGAAATATTAGCTTGCCACTTCTTTTTTAGATGGAGAGATGATGCTCGGGAGTAATGTGTTTTTACATGCTCGTTGCTAGCGATTTACTATATGACAAATAGTTGACCCACTGAAAAACGTGAAACAAACCCAAAATGAAATATCTCGATTCAATGAAATAGCTCGTTCAGTAGGTCAAAATAGTGAATTAAATCCAAAATTGAAGACCTCAATCGAATAGCATGTTGTACAGTATTATAGTACTCCATGAACATGTTGAAAGTCAAATTAATGAAATTGTTTGATATACGCGTATATCCGTTCATGTGTGGATTGCGGACATGTTCTCCAATTTAAATATTTGAATGCAAGTTTATATCGAAACATGGTTTATATCAGTCTTTGATGCATAAAACATGACCTCCCCCTCTCCTCGACTCCTATTCTCTCTCTCTCTCTCTATCTCTCTCTCTCTCTCTCTCTGTGTGTGTGGGGGGGGGGGGTCTTTCTAGTTCGCATGCATATATAAACCATCTATAGGTCTCTCTCGCACACTTTGTATGATACTCTCGCTAGTCCAAGCTAGATATCTTGGGTGCAGTCATCGTAAACACACAAAGTCCTTGGCTCTTTGCCCGTAACTCTCTCATGCACCACTATGTCATCTCGGAGCTCTTCCCCCCTCTCTCAAACTCTCCATCCACCTGGGTCACACATACACATGCATATCTCACTCGCACTCGATAGGCCCATCTAAAACTCCATCTCTCTCCCTCGTTCTCTCTCCATCTCACATGCACACACACGCACAATCTCATGCCCAGCTAGCCAAGTATGATGGTCTCTCATTCAATTGGAGGCACACACAGTCCCCCTATATGTATATGACTAGCTAATCTTAGTCTCCATCACAAACATGTGCATGGTCTATCTCGATTTCTCTTGGGGCATCTTTCTATCGCGCACGCACTCCCTCGATCTCCCACCCATATAGTCCCCTCACAATCTCGAGGGGATCTGTCTATCACAAACACACCCTCTCTCCCTCCCCATGCGTCCATGCCATCCATGTGTCCCTCTTGACCTTTTTTCCTTGTTGGCCAGACCTCTATTGGACATGTACTACAGGGGTGTTTCTCCCCGTTGCAAACAATCACACACTAGCTATCTTCGTGTATCTCCTCGCCTCGCTTTTCCATCCCGGAGATGCATGCGTGATATGTTCGCATAAGAAACGAAAAAACACACACTCTCTCTAATTTATCGTTTGTTGTCACTTTCTCTTTCACACACATACTCTTTTTGCACACTTACTCATTCTCCTTCACACACACTTGATCTGTCTCAACTGAGGCACTCTCCTCCATCCATAGCATATAGATTTATTGGAAAGTCAAACATCACAAAGTTTGACCATGTATGTGGAGAAAAAGAATTACATCTAGTACGGCAAACATATACCATTAGATTCACCATGAGATGTAGTTTTGTATGATGTTTCTTTGATATTGGAGATATAAATAACATTTGCATAAACCTGATCAAAGTTTCCAAAGTTTGACTTTTAAAAATTTACATGCACTGCATTATCGAGCAAATGGAGTATCTCTTTCCCCCTCTTAGCTATCTGACGCACCACTCAGCCTTATCGAGGCTCCTCAATCTCTCTCAAACTTTATTGGTCAGTTTGGTTCATGACTTGACCCTCATGCCTTGATGGCCGGTACTGCCTAGTGTGGACGTGAGATGTAAAATATTTCTGCCTGGCCAGGCTTGTGTGGTGCTGAAGCATTTGGTTCATGCCTGGGCCAGGCAAAGCAGCAGCGTCCCATCAATCAATCCATGCATCAATTATTTAATGCTAATATCCATCCATGTTGCTGTTTGCCTCGTGGCCGCATGACCAGGCACGGCCAGGCATTCGAAATCGGTCACTTGGGCCAGGCTACTTGCAGTGTCTGGAGTTCAGCCAGGCTAATTAAAGTGCAAGGGAAACCAGCCCAGGCGGGCTTTCTTTTTCATAGGGTAACATCCAAACAAGCGTGCATAATCCAGCCATAACCCGAGGCCACACAAAAGATGCTCAGGACGCAAGCCAAACTGGCCTTATATCTCTCTGGTTCACACATACACATGTCTCGCTCGCGCTATACATATAGACCGATCCAACACTCTCCGCCCCTGTTCTCTCTCCATGTGACACACACCCCCCTAAGTACCATAATCCCTCACTCCATCATAGGCTCTGTTTGCATCCATGGGTTAGAGTTAGTTTGGGTTAGTTTGGAGTCAACTAACCCAAAAAGATCCAAACAGGGTTAGTTCGGGTTAAATGCATCTAACCCATCCAAGAGGTGCTTATTTGGGTTAGTTCTTCTCGGGACCACTAATAAACACTTTTTTTCTCTCGCTCTCCCCACAGATGATCCCTCCCCGCTTCCTCGAAGCTTCTCGTCCTCTCCCTCCCTCCCTCGCGCACCACCCGTGAAGGTGCCTCGCCGTATCCGCGCTCCATCTAACCCTGCTATCCAAACACCTCTTTACTTAGAGTTAGTTCAGGGTTAGTTCAGGATTAGAATCTAACTCTAACCTCTAACTGAGTTAGAGTATCCAAACAGGAACATAGGCGCAAGCACTCCCCCCCCCTCCTAAGTATGATTATCTCTTACTAGCCATCAGGAACACACGTATTGTCTCTTTCCATCCATACGTCTATCTCGATATCTCTTGGCGCGTCTTCTATCAGGCAAACACCTTGTCACTCGATCTCCCACCCATGTAGTCCCATCACGATCTCCAGGGGATCTCTCTATGACAAACATACACTCTCTCCTCCCCATGTCTGCATTTTCTTCGTACGTCTCTCTCGACCTCTCTACCTTGTTTGTGAGATCCCTCTTGGCCACGTGCTAGGGGTCTTGCTCTCTCGGTTCCAAACAACCACACACTATCTCCTCACCTTGCCTCCGTTGTCGAAGATGCATGTGTGATATGTTTGCATAAGACACGCACGCTTTTTCTCTACTTTTATCGTGTGCTGTCCATGTCTCTTTCACACACGCACACACACTTTTTTCTCTCTCTCTCTCTCTCTCTCTCTCTCGTTAGGGACTCTGTCATGTCCATAAGCATATGGATGTTTTGAAAAGTCAAACCTCAGAAAAGTTTGACCAGGTATATGTGGAGAAAAACATTTACATCTGGAACGATCATTAGATTCATCACAACATGTACTTACTTCATACTATTATTTATCTTTGGTATTGTAGATATAAGTAATTTCTTTATAAACTTGGTCAAAGTCTCAAAAGTTTGACTTAAAAAAATGTTGGAACTACATTATCGCATGGAGGGAGTAGCTCTTTCTCTCTCTCTGCTATCTCTCACGGGCCTCCCCTCTCACTCGAACTCTCTATACTTATGGATTATACTCTCACTGTGTCAGCGTATAGCTCCGTATATTGTTTAGTTGACCGGTCAACCAATCCACATGCTGCCTTGTCAGCTCGTGTTCTGTATCTTGGTGTGCTGGCCCATGTGGCACTGGGTGAAAATAAGTAAACTAGAGGCCCATCTGACACGCGGTGAAATAAACAAAGTTGAAACCACTCGGGGTAGCACCCCACACACTAGTAAATTGAGGGTGCATTGAGGACAAACTTCTTGCGCGCGAAGGAAGCACTCGCGCACAATTCACCACTGCGCGGCGGCATGCACAGAAGGACGCACTCACGCACACCCATCACACAACACACACCAGCACACGTGTACACCGGTGTCGCCGCCGGTTGAGATGGACGGCAAGGTAGCTGTCGGTGTCAAAACCGGCGGATCTCGGGTAGGGGGTCCCGAACTGTGCGTCTAGGCGGATGGTAACAGGAGACAAGGGACACGATGTTTTTACCCAGGTTCGGGCCCTCTCGATGGAGGTAAAACCCTACTCCTGCTTGATTAATATTGATGATATGGGTAGTACAAGAGTGGATCTACGACGAGATCAAGGAGGCTAAACCCTAGAAGCTAGCCTATGGTACGATTGTTGTAATGGTTGTTCGTCCTATGGACTAAAACCCTCCGTTTTATATAGACACCGGAGAGGGCTAGGGTTACACAGAGTCGGTTACAATGGTAGGAGATCTACATATCCGTATTGCCAAGCTTGCCTTCCACGCCAAGGAAAGTCCCATACAAACATGGGACGAAGTCTTGAATCTTGTATCTTCATAGTCTTGGAGTCCGGCCGATGATGATAGTCCGGCTATCCGGACACCCCCTAGTCCAGGACTCCCTCAGTAGCCCCTGAACCAGGCTTCAATGACGATGAGTCCGGCGCGCATATTGTTCGGTATTGCAAGGCGAGTTCCTCCTCCGAATTAATTCATAGAAGATTGTGAACACCAGGATAGTGTCCGACTCTGCAAAATAAATTCCACATACCATCGTAGAGAGAATAATATGTACACAAGCTCAATCTGCTGACGTATTTTGTGGCATGACGTCACACCACTACCAAGCCTTTACTTGAATCGTTTTTATTATACCACCTCAGCGCGTTTAGCGAAGCGGTTTCCTTGGCACGTCTTGTCGTAACAGAGATCGTGTTCCCCTTATTCCGGGATTCCCATCAATACGGACGTGGGTAACCCAACCGCGCCATTGATTGTGGCGCTTGGGAGATAGGCGAGTTTTACCAGGCAGGTGGGGACGCATAGTCTTCGTCCACCCATATATAAGGGGATAAGGATCGACCCTTTTTACCTACGCCTTCTTCCTCCTTTGCCTATCCATCTCCGCGCACTTGAGCTCCAGCGCCCAAGTCCGCACACCTCGCCTCAACCTTCTCCAGCCATGTCCGGAGCGGGAGGCAAGTGGATGGCCTCCTCCGTTACGGAGGGGCACATCGAAAAACTGCGCGGCGCCGGATACTTGTTCAGCGACATCGCGCACCGGCTGCCCGACGAGGGGCAGCTCATCCCCACCCCCAGGCCCCATGAGAGGGTCGTATTTCTTCCCCACTTCCTCCGCGGACTGGGCTTCCCACTTCATCCCTTCGTCCGGGGACTCGTGTACTACTACGGCCTGGATTTCCACGATCTGGCGCCAAACTTCATCCTCAACATCTCGGCGTTTATCGTCGTGTGCGAGGCCTTCCTCTGCATCCAACCTCACTTCGGCTTGTGGCTAAAGACCTTCAATGTCAAACCGAAGGTAGTGAAGGGCGTTCAAGTGGAGTGCGGAGGCGCCATGGTGGGCAAAATGCCCAATGTCACTTGGCTCGAGGGCGCCTTTGTGGAATCCGTCAAGGGGTGGCAATCGGGGTGGTTCTACATCACCGAACCGCGTGACCCTCAATGGGCAGCGGCCCCCGAGTTCAGATCTGGTACCCCCATGCAGCTCACCTCCTGGAAAGAGAAGGGCTTTCTATGGGGCAGTTCGGAGGAGCTGACCGGACTCCAGTCCTGTCTCTAGACCCTGGTGAACAAGAAGCTTAAGCTTGTCAACGTGATCCAGGTCATGCTCGTCCGCCAGATTCTCCCCTGCCAACAACGAGCTTTCAATTTCTGGGAGTTTGATCCGGCACAGCTCCGGACCCTTAGCAGGCTCTTCGACACAACGTACGAAGCGGCCTGGAGGGTGTTGTTCAAGGGGGAGAAGCCCCCGCATCCGCAACTGAAGATCGCGGATTTAGCACGCAGTGCCCGGCCAGCGCGGTAAGATTTGTTATCCTTTATGGGACATTCATTTCTTTCATAGTTTGACTCTATGTGGGATCTAAAATTCCCCATGCCTTTAATAGTACTGGCAGAGGACGTCCGGACAGGTTAACTGTCCGGCTCCCCTCCCCGAAGACCTAGCAGATACCCGTTTAACGGGGATGCTAGTCCCGGCACTATATGTGGTGCCGGAGAAGAAGGCCAAGAAGAAGGCCACGGGAACCCGAAGAAGTTCCCGGCGCCAGGTGGTATCGGACTCATCGTCCGACGGCTCCGAGGCAGACTCCTCCCCCGAAGACGAGGAGGAAAAAGAGGCCTCTCCCCGAGAGGGGGAGAGAAGAAGAGGAAGGCTTCCCCAACGGGGGAGGCCGAAGGATCCAAGAAGGGAAGGACCCTTCCTCCGGACTGCTCCGCCAACGCCAGCGACGACGATGAGGAGTGGCCCTCAAGGGCCAAGCCCCTAGCGAGATCATAAGTATACGGATTCCTGAGTGATCTATAATTTTTCTTTTTGTCACACAGTGTCTTTCTAATGCCGCATACAACCTGTAGTCCAGCCGGGGACGATCTTCACGCTTCATCGAGCGGGTCCTTGGCGCCGTCGGATGTGGATTCCCTCCCGACCGCCTCAACTCCCTGTGGCGCAGACGATGCCGAGGTGGGGTCCCAGGAGGGGACCCATCAGGAGGAGGCTCCGGAGGTGCCGCAAGGCAGCCTCCCGGACTTTACACCGGACTTCGCACAAGAACCAGCAGTGGTTCCAGAGCCCGGCAGGCGGCCCCTTCGTAAGAAGGGCAAGACCGTGACACCGGCGGCCTCCGTCCAACCGGAGGCGCCGGAAAACTTGTTGGAGGCGCTCAACGGCGCTTCCATCAAGGAAGAACACCGCACTATAATGAGTGCAGTGATTCAGAAGGTTCAGCTTGCCAAGAGCGGGCTGAACGAAGCCTGCAGCAGCCTTTCAACGGGCTTTGAGGTAAGAAATTTAAAATATGTAATGTAATACCGCATAGACAGTAGCCCCTGATGCTCGGTTCGGTGTTCGGAAAGAAAAGGCGGACTGAGGATCTAAAAAAGTTATACGCAGGAGGTCTAAAAATTATGTCAATATGGGATTGCAAGCTGCGCTGCTGACCTCCGCTGCACTGACTGCGGAGGAAGGTGCTTTGAAGCAGAGCCTCGAGCGGTCTGAGAGTGAGCTCGGCCGTGCCAAGAAGCAGCTCGAGGACAGGGAAGGTGAGTAACACCGTGTTAAATTTGTACCTTATAGAAAAGGATTTTGGTTGCAAGAAAAATAACAAGGATAACGTGGGTACTCCAGGGGCCACGTACGAGGTGGCGACCCTGAAGGAGGCGGTGTCTGCGGCCGAACGCAATGCGGCCGCAGAGCGAGCCGAGCGGGAGAAGCAGGAAGCGAGGGTGGCGGAGGTGCAGCAAGAGCTCCAGGCTCTCATGGAAAAACATGAGGGTTTGGAGCGTGACTCGAGGACTCAAGAGTCCGAGCTTGCATCGGCCCTTGAGGGCGCAAAAGCCGCTAAGGCCGAAGCCCACAAGACCCTCCAGGAGGTGGAAGATTTGAAGAAAATAGCGGCGGGTAAGGCTTTTTTCATGCAAAGCAAGCATGTGAAAGTGAATTACCTGTCACTTGCCCAAATTTGGAGCTCTCCAGGAGCATTTGCTGATCTGCCTCGCAGCGTGTCCGATGCTGCCGCATTCTATTGGGCCGAGGAGGGGAGCTCGACGGAGAAGGTCTTTTGGTCTCAATATGCTGAGGCCGGACATCCGGTGCCCCTTAGCGACCAGCTGAAGCAGCTGGTCGAGCTCCACAAGGTAGCCGAACAGGCCATGAAGGGCCTCATAGTTCAGCTGTGACCTCAGGAGGCCATGCCTGGGAGCTACTTCGGCCTGGTGCGGCGGCTGGTGGATGCATGTCCCTGGGTGGAGGTCGTCAAGCGCTCTGCCTGCATTGAAGGTGCCCGTCGGGCCCTTGCCCGTGCGAAAGTGCATTGGGGCAGGCTGGATGCTGAGAAGCTTCTCAAGGACGCGCCGCCGGCGGGCAAGGAGTATCGCACGCCCGAAATGTATTATAAGAGTGTCCTGAAGGGTGCCCGCAAGATTGCGGATGAGTGCTCCAAAGATGTAATATTTGAGTAGACTCGCAATGTGTTATCCTGTGCGCTGAAGACTTTGTTCATATGCGCTAACCAACGCTTATTGATTTAAAATATTACCTTCTGTGCGGCCGTTTATCAAATCTAAGAGATGGAAAGTCGTCGGCTTCAGCCCCCATGCCACGAGTGCTGGGGTGTTCGGGATAAACTTGAGCGCTCTTGTTCCCACTTTTGGGTCCATTAGGGAGGCGCTCAACACAACGAACAAGGCAACCGGACTTATAATGCTTGAACACTCTCACTTAGCCATAGAATTCTATAATTTTAAATTTCGGCGAAGCCCCTAGTATTCGGAAGACCGAGTTCGGGGCGCTATCCACGCCTGGGCCGGACAGATCCGGTTCCTCGCTCTAAGCAGCATAAGTCTTTAGGGACTCGAAAAGACCTCTCGAACAGCGACCAGCTCTCGCCTTATCATGATGGTCAGTTTTAGCTTTCTCCACTGAGGCGCTTGCCCAGCTCAACCGGGGTGCAATCGCAGTGGTTCTCCCAGTGCTACCTTAGCCGATAAAACGGAACGTAAGGTACCAAAACATGGGAGCCGGGCAAACCCAACTATTGACCCAAGACATGATTCGGAACCGATCCATATAATGCTATAAGTTCGGGGTGCCACACTTGGGAAAGTGTTCGGACTTATCACACCATAATGCGGGGAACATAAGCCCCTAGTGTATTCGGCCGTACCAAAGTGTACGGATGCAGGATGTCGTAAATGAACATATATATATAAAAAGAAATGCAGCTATAAGCAAAAAGCGATGCATTGTTTATTCAGAAATACTGCCATGAATGGGGAGCGATACAAATAGTGCGGTAAGCAAGGGATTGGACTATTTAAACATGTCCCCCTCCAGGGGTAGGCTGCGGAATGGTGTATGAAACAGATTTAATACTCGTAATGGAGACCACCTGAGTGTTCGTCGTGGCCTTTCTCCTTCCCTGGCTGTTGCATCGTTAGTTCGGCAGGTCTGCTGCCGGACAGTGCCTCCGGTGAACGGAGTCCTATGGGTAAGAAAAAGAAAAAAAGGAAAAAAAGCGACACACTTGGGAGCCCTTGGTGTGGTTGAGCCGCACTCTGGGCCTGTCGTGGTCGTGCCCCTCCCCCTATGCCCATGGAATCTCCAGAGCGTAATGATGTACGCGAAGGACTAGTCTTGCAATCATGCAAGGGCTGGGGTTGGGGCCGCATTGGTATGCGTGCTCGGCATGTGCCAGGTGGTCTTGATGTATGTTGCTCCGTGCGCGCTTGGTCATGTCCGGTCGCTTAATGGCCGGACTTGAGAATTGCCTTAAGAGGCTGCTCTGTACTTCTGCCGCGAGAGCCGCTGTATGTTCCTCCATTCGGAAGGAGCGTTCCATGTTTCCGTTGACCGTGAGACTCCTTGAGGGCCTGGCATCTTAAGCTTGAGGTATGCATAATGCGGCACCGCGTTGAACTTTGCAAACGCGGTCCGTCCGAGCAGAGCATGATAGCCGCTGCGGAACGGGACTATGTCAAAGATTAACTCCTCGCTTCGGAAGTTATTTGGGGATCCGAAGACCACTTCCTGTGTGACTGAGCCTGTACAATTGGCCTCTACACCTGGTATGACGCCTTTGAAGGTCGTCTTTGTAGGTTTAATCCTTGAGGGGTCTATGCCCATCTTGCGCACTGTGTCCTGATAAAGCAGGTTCAGGCTGCTGCCGCCGTCCATCAGGACTCTGGTGAGGTGAAATCCATCGATGATTGGGTCTAAAACCAATGCGGCGAATCCGCCATGGCGGATACTGGTGGGGTGGTCCCTTCGATCGAAAGTGATCGGGCAAGAGGACCATGGATTGAACTTTGGGGCGACTGGCTCCATCGCATATACATCCCTAAGTGCACGCTTCCGCTCCCTCTTGGGTATATGGGTTGCGTATATCATGTTTACCGTCCGCACTTGTGGGGGGAAACCCTTCTGTCCTCTACTATTCGGCGGCCGGGTCTCTTCCTCGTCATCGTTATGCAACCCCTTGTCGTTGTTTTTGGCAATTAACTTGCCTGCCTTCTTAAATACCCAACAATCCCTGTTAGTGTGATTAGCTGGCTTTTCAGGGGAGCCATGTATCTGGCAAGAGCGGTCGAGTATTCGGTCCAAATTGGATGGACCCGGAGTGGTTCTTTTGAATGGCTTCTTCCGCTGACCGGGTTTAGAGCCTCTGAATCCGGCGTTGACTGCCGTATCCTCAGTGTTATCGCCGTTAACGCGGCATTTGTTTTTGTTTCGACACGACCTGCCATTGCGGTCCTTGGTACCCGGACTGCCAGAATTTTTGCTGAGATTGTTACTTCGGGCTAGCCAGCTGTCCTCCCCCGCACAGAACCGGGTCATGAGTGATGTGAGGGCTGCCATGGATTTCAGCTTTTCCTGTCCTAGGTGTCGGGCCAGCCACTCGTCGCGGATGTTGTGTTTGAAGGCTGCGAGGGCCTCTGGATCCGGACAGTCGACGATTTGATTTTTCTTCGTTAGGAACCGTGTCCAGAATTGTCTGGCCGATTCATCTGGCTACTGAATTATGTGGCTTAGGTCATCGGCATCTGGTGGTCGCACATATGTGCCCTGGAAGTTGTCAAGGAATGCGGCTTCCAGGTCCTCCCAACACCCAATTGACTCTGCTGGCAAGCTGTTAAGCCAATGCCGAGCTGGTCCTTTAAGCTTGAGTGGGAGATATTTGATGGCGTGGAGATCATCACCGCGGGCCATATGGATATGAAGGAGATAGTCTTCGATCCAAACCGCGGGGTCTGTTGTGCCATCGTAGGATTCAATGTTCACGGGTTTAAACCCTTCAGGGATTTGATGATCTATTACTTCATCTGTGAAGCATAGTGGGTGTGCAGCGCCCCTATACTGGGCAATATCATGACGTAGCTCAAGAGAGCTTTGTCTACTGTGTTCGGCCCGGCCGGAGTTGCTGTATCCAGCGCGACGGTAGTCGTCTTGCATCGTGGGGCACCCATGTGATCCGTAGATCGATCTTGATTGTCTTGCCTTGTCCTCCAATATGTCTCGCAAGTCCGGCGCATTCCCCCATGGCTTCGTACTTTTCGAGCGATGCCGGGGTACGGTCCTGATGGAGGTCCTAGATGCCTCTCTGTCGCGGCCACGAGGTGGTCGGTCTGCCGTATTGTGCGCTGGTGATGAAGGTTTATATGCCTCCTCCTCTAATCGGGGGAGCAACTTGCATTTTGGGTAGCTTTTGGAGGGGCGTTCGAGTTCATGCTCTTCGGCCGCGAGGACTTTGGTCCATCTGTCAGCCAGCAGGTCTTGATCAGCTCTGAGCTGTTGCTGCTTTTTCTTAAGGCTGTTTGCCGTGGCCATAAGCCTGCGTTTAAAACGCTCTTGTTCGACGGGATCCTCGGGCACGACAAATTCGTCGTCGTTGAGGCTTGCCTCGTCTCCGGAGGGAGGCATGTAATTGTCATCCTCGACCTCTTCGTCTACCGCTCTCTCATGAGGGCTGGCTTCTGCGTCCTCCTGCGCTGAATCTTGCTCGAGGGGGTTGTCTTCGGCACTTTCTGGAGTGTTATTATGTCCGGTACCGGAATCTCCATTCTTGCTGTGGCGGGATTTAGAGCGGCGCCGCTGACGTCGGCGCTTGGGCTGTTTCTTAGGGGAATCTGCCTCCGCTGCTTCTTCGCCATTCCCATCCTTTGGGATGTCCACCATGTATATGTCGTATGACAAGGTGGTCTTCCAGTGCCCCGTAGGCGCTGGTTCTTGGTCGTCTCCGGCATCGTCGTCCATACAGTCGATGTCTTCGGACTCGTAGTCTAGCATGTCGGTTAGATCGTCGACAGTGGCTACAAAGTGGGTGGTGGGTGGGTTTTGAATTTCTTCGTCGTCCGCATCCCAACCGTTCTGACCACAATCCGGCCAGGGCTCTCCTGATAACGAGAGATGTTTTAGCGAATTCAGAATGTCGCCAAAGGGTGAGTGCTCAAAGATGTCCGCGGCGGTGAACTCCATGATCGGCGCCCAATCGGATTCGATTGGTAGGGGCGTAGGAGGTTCGGAGTCCGGCACCTCAGAGGCACGAGCTTTACGAGGGACAAGGTTAGTATTCGGCTCCATCGCCGTAGAGATTGCAGCTCCCGAGGCGGTGTCCAGCCACCTGTCCTCGATCTGCGCGGTCGGCTCTGAACTAGGGGTCGGAGCGGACTTATGTGCGGCTTCCAGGGCACTGTCCGGCGGCAGAGCTAAATCATGCCCATCGTGACAGTGCGGCGCGCTCGGCTGTGGCTCGAACCCATCGAAGATCAAGTCTCCGCGGATGTCGGCCGTGAAGTTTAGGCTTCCAAATCTGACCTGGCGGCCAGGGGCGTAGCTTTCGATCTGCTCCAGATGGCCAAGCGAATTGGCTCGCAGTGCAAAGCCGCCGAACACAAAGATCTGTCCGGGGAGAAAAATCTCGCCCCGGACTGCATGGTTGTTGACGATTGAAGGAGCCATCAAGCCTATCGGTGACGACACAGAGGAACTCTCAATGAAAGCACCAATGTCGGTGTCAAAACCGGCGGATCTCGGGTAGGGGGTCCCGAACTGTGCGTCTAGGCGGATGGTAACAGGAGACAAGGGACACGATGTTTTTACCCAGGTTCGGGCCCTCTCGATGGAGGTAAAACCCTACTCCTTCTTGATTAATATTGATGATATGGGTAGTACAAGAGTGGATCTACCACGAGATCAAGGAGGATAAACCCTGGAAGCTAGCCTATGGTATGATTGTTGTAATGGTTGTTCGTCCTATGGACTAAAACCCTCCGGTTTATATAGACACCAGAGAGGGCTAGGGTTACACAGAGTCGGTTACAATGGCAGGAGATCTACATATCCGTATTGCCAAGCTTGCCTTCCACGCCAAGGAAAGTCCCATCCGGACACGGGACGAAGTCTTCAATCTTGTATCTTCATAGTCTTGGAGTCCGGCCGATGATGATAGTCCGGCTATCCGGACACCCTCTAGTCCAGGACTCCCTCAGTAGCCAACAAGCGGAGGCGGCTCGAGCCAAAACCACATCCGGCGAGCCTGGACTTCATCAGCAGCATCCCCGACGACATGCTGCTCATCATCATCGGCCTCCTCCCCACCAAATCTTCCGTGCGGACCGCCCTGCTCTCCCGGCGGTGGCGCCCCCTCTGGTGCTGCGTCCTCCTCAACCTCATCGTCGACAGCTCCCTCTGCGACGGGGATTGCAAACGCATGGCCCCGGTCTCTAAGATCCTTTCATCACACCCTGGGCCAGCCAGACGCCTTGACATCCACATGTTCAATACCAACTGCAAGGTCCAACCCAAGTTCGACAAGTGGTTCTTATCCCCCGCCCTAGATCATCTCGAGGAGCTCAGCTTTGAAACTGGACGATGTCGCTCTCTGCCGCCGTCCGCGCTCCGCCTCACACCAACGCTGCGCCGCACCAGCTTCAGTTCCTGCTTTCTTCCCAGATTATGCCGCGCCCGCCCTTCTTCTCCCTCAACTCAAGCAGCTCGAACTCTTCGACATTGTCATCTCGAAGAAGGCTATGGAGCACCTGCTCCGCAGCTGTACTGCGCTCGAGTACCTTTGTCTTGAGCAGATCCACGGGTTCATTAGCCTCCACATCGCCTCGACAAATCTCCGATGGATTTATGTGTCTTGCTGGCCCCGCCACAAGACATCAATTGGGAAGAGATCACTCCAGTTGTTCCACGTTATGGTAATTGAGAATGCGCCTTTCCTTGAGAGATTGCTTGTATCGGATCTAGAAGGTCCAACAAAAATCTGGGTCATTGACGCGCCGAAATTGACAGTGTTGGTGTACTCATCTTCCAAATTCTCCGATCTCTTTATTGGATCCGTAATCGTTCAGGTACAACACTCATCTTCTTCTCCGTCTTCTTGAAATTCACATTTTTATATTTCTTCTTGATGTATTTATGATCGTCTTCCAAAAAATGATTCCCACAAGCTTGACCCAGTCCATGCGCACAGTGAAGATCTTAGCACTAAAATCTATCAGCCCCAATCTAGATCAAGTTGTTGGATTCCTTACATGCTTTCCGTGCACGGAGAAGCTACTCATCAAGGTGAAACTCCTTTCCTATAAGTAAAAGGTAATCACAACGTAGCTCAATTTTTTCATAATTTTCCCAAATTATGATGTGCATCTACGCACTGCACCAAAAGAAATGTTTTTAGTATTTTTTCTCACGTGATCACCTGCATCGTTTTTATGTTGTACTACTATAGTATCCTAGGCTAGTCATAGTGGAAAGTAACTTAGACTACTCCAGTAACTCTATGGTTACCCAAAGGCTGGCCATAGTGGGAGTAACATAAGTAGTATCATGTACTTGGGACTCGCAAACATGCTTATGTGGCAGGCAATTAAGGAAGAGAGAGATGGTTATAGTAACATAGGTAGATACCCTAACATAATAAATGTGGTGCTACTATGTGTCATGCATGGCAATAAATGAGACCACCTATGATACTAATATATGATACTATGCACTATAGAGATAGTAACATAGACTAGTAACATATGCATGTTACTAGTCTAAGTTAGTTCCCACTATGACCAGCCTAAGGGCAAGTACTACCTCCGTCCTAGTTTACTCTTCCAATTTTGTAGTATCAAAATTTGACCATAGATTTAACTAACAAAATGTTAATGCATGTCACTAAGAACTATATCGTTGGATTCGTATTTGAACATAATTTCAAATGGTGTAATTTTTAGTGACATGCATTGGCATTTTCTTAGGTAAATCTATGGTCAAAATTTTATACTAAATACGAGTTAGTATTCCCTCCGTCCCAAAATTCTTGTCTTACATTTGTTTAGATACGGATGTATCTAACTCTAAAATGTAACTAGATACATCCGTATTTAGACAAATTTAAGACAAGAATTTGGGTACGGAGGGAGTACAAAAGTGGGCTATGTAGGCCAAAACATGTGCCAAATTCACTAGAGATGCATTTGTCATCGATGCCCCTCCATTGCTCACCTAGTGCCCCAATCTGGATCACCTACTTTGCTCCGGTGCCAAATTAACTCACGCAATGAAAAAACACTACGTGGGAGAGAGAGGACTGAGGCAATAAAAAACACTTGTTTGGGAGAGTGAGAGGCTGGTGTAGTTGGTTTGATTAATTTGTTTATACATGTGGGTCTGTGTGCACAGCTGTGCCAACTCTCTCACATCGCGAGAGCGGTGCCAAAATCTTTTGATTAGACATCGATGTGTATTATGTGGCATACTTTTGCGAAATATGGCATCGGCCACATAGTGGAAGGCAACAAATGCCCAAGCTCTATGTGCTCCTAGTTAAATGAGAGGAAATAGAGAGAGAGAGAGAGAGAGAGAGAGAGAGAGAGAGAGTGTGAAAAAATATCACTAGCCAGCCAACCTTATCATATGAGCGAATGATATTGGTACCTCTTGATGACACGGCAATCTTATGCAGCCAGCTACTCTAATATGTTCTCTTCTTTTGTAGCTAAAAAAAGACTCGAAAGTGAAAAATGTGTTGCACTATAACAATCTCATCGAATGCCTTGATCTCCATCTTATAGAAATTGATTTGATCGACTACCGAGGCAGCACATCTGAGATTAAATTGGCCAGGTTCTTTGTTCTAGAGGCAAGTGTTCTTAAGGTAATGAGGTTTGGCGTTCTCTGGCGCAACAATGAATGGCGTGCTGATCACTGCAAGCGTCTAAGCCTAAATGACAAAGTCTCCGCAGAAGCTGAATTTGTTTTTGAAACATCAAGTGGCCAGAGACTCGAAAACTTATTTGCCCATTAGTGACTTGTCAGGGCGGTGGATTTTAGTTTGTACGATAATGCTGCATCCATCTAAAGTAACGGAAGTTCTTACGTAAACTTACTAGTAATTCCCTCTTCGTAGGTGCAGCATTACTCCTAACATTTGTAATATCAGTTTGAAACTTGTAATATTGCCGTGTCCTATTCCTTCCTTTTCAAAATCCTGTGAATCAAACAGGTCCTGAGTTGGTGATGATGTTGTGCCTCCCATCTTTCACCAATAGCCGTCGGATCTAGATCTGACGCATACAAACCATGCTTCTCCATTTTTGCAAAAAGATGCCCACACTTGTTCCCTATTTACAAACAACTCCTTGTCTCTCACAATCAACCTTATCTCCTCCCCACCACATCTAGAAGGCCGTGGAAAAATCTGGCATGATGGCCGCTGCCGGAGCCGTCCACCCCCAATATTGGTGTTCCGTGCAACGCACGCACATCTATGCATGGGAAATTATGTCGAATAGGGCTAGTTGTAAGCAGGCTAGCTCTATAGCTATGATGATAGTGACTGCAGACGGTGAGGCTGACTATGGTATGCCGAACACGGTGCCTATACTCAGGTGTCATCTCCAGTGCAGGGTCTTGTCACTTCACTATGAGGAGCAACACGTAATAATTTGACCAACGGGTAGTACAGTGCTAGTACTCCTACTACTACATTGATATTACTACTACTAGTACTAGTAGCACCACCGTCTGGATTTAGGAGTACTACCACGTCCATCTGGATTTTAGTAGTTGACTAGCAATATCTAGTAATGCATGTCACAAAAAATGTACTACTCCCTCTGTAAATAAATACATGGTGTTTTATTCCTATCGGCGAGAGAACTTAATGTTTTTTGCTAACTAGAGTACTAATAGGATTACATGCAATGAACTAAACACTGCACGTCATGTTTGGTAGTCTCGAGTCATTGAAAGCATGCACGTCCCACATCTCTCATTGGTTGATATGTCACAAAATAAGAAACAAGGAGGGAGTTAATGCACCATGCCTAAGTGTTTTGGGATTATTTGGTTTTCGTAATGTGACTTACACAACATTTTTGTTTACATGCATTAACATTTTGTTAGTTAAATCAAAGGTAAAAACTTCGCGCAAAATGCAAAGGGGACCAATAAACCAGTAAACATCAAACTTCTCTCGTTTGGCCCCAACTAGAGGTCCAGTGAGATGACTATACTGCACCGGCACGGAGGGGGCCGCAGCTTCATTGACTTACGACAACTGCCTTTGGGTGAATGACACGTGGGCCCAGGGGGTGGCTGGCCCACCTATCATACAACCAAAGGTAGGTGCAGTAGAGGGCCGAGGAGTAGTACGAAATCCTACGCACCTACGCACGCTAACCAAGGGCAAGAGTGATCACTCGAATCGCAAGATCAGTTGACTAGAAGTTAAGCTAGACCCATGGAGGCGATGAGCACGAGCATCAGCCGGCTGCGCCAGATGGTCCACGACGCCGGCCTACGGCCCGACAACGAGGAACGTCTCCAGGTAGTATTTCTTGAGGCCGCCAGGGCGAGGGGCCGCTTGGACGACAGCTTCTTCTCCTTGTTCGACGAGGTCCTCGTCGGTTTCCTCGACAAGTTCACCGTCGTCAAGAAGCTCGCAGACGACTTTGACGTATGCCTCCAGCCGACGCGCCCAGGCTCTGCGATGCCCGCCACCCTCAACGGCCACTATGGTGACAACCTCTTCGACGCACGGGTGGCCCTGCGACTGCCCGCTGTCGCGCCGGAGAATGTCCACCTCGAGGTCGCGCTCGCCGCGCAGCGCCTGGTGCAGCAAGACACCATCCACATAATCACCCACGTCTACGCGCAAATCGTCCACAAGGACTACTACATGCAAGAGGAGGACGATAGGACGCTGGCCTTCTTGGACCGCAGGGCAACCTTGGTGACACTGTTTGGAAGCACGTTGAGCTCTCCGCCAACGCCGCTGCTCCTCACACGTCGGTTGGTGACCCGGCGCACTAGGGCGTGAGGATGTCGTTGATGGATCCGTGTGTATTTTTATCTTTCCGTCGAATCCATGTAGTAGTATATGATACTACAGTAATTATCTTACCTTTCGCATCAACTTCATAATTTTCGTACGTACTCCATGCATGAACGGTGCCAGAACCAAACTTCTCATTACTCTAGGAAAAATCGTTATTTTCTATCTATCAATCGTGCCATGGAGCAGAACCAAATTTTACAAGTTACAAGTTCAAAAGGAAAAGCCTGACATGTTCGCGTCGCACCCCCAGACGGTTGGTCCGGCATGCCGCTCAAGCGGGAATGCGTGCGGTGTTGCATTTTCACTTACAAGTGGGACCGCAGTTGAGCAAACTGACTATCGGCAAACCCCCACCCCGCCCACCGTGTGATGACTGAGAAAACAGGAGGGAGAAGAGATGGTTGTAGCATGGACTCCAAGAAAATTGGTGTCGGATGGGACTCGTGTGGGTGGCGTGTGCCGTACTGCTAGACGTGAATGCTAGTTATGGCCCATGCCACCCCACTATATCGAGCCTATATCGAGGTACGTAGAACAAATTTCCTGCAGTCCGTGCTCAGCCCTCCTCTATCTCTCTTCTCAGCCAGCCAGCGTTCGCGCAGAGCCCATCGTCTGTTTGCTCACATGCGGTCACACATGTCAGTGAAAACGCAAGCGGACCCACTGAACCTGCACATCTTTCACCTCGACGTGCTGGTGATGAAAAACAAATCCAAGAAAGATCTTTGGTGGCCGCTTTTGGAGTTACTCAAGAGTAGTAAGATTATATTTATAGTTTAACCCAAGATGCACATCTCGTGGCTTCAACTACCACTCTATTTTCTTTCATGACACGACCTGGATGCTAGATGTCCCACGTGTCGGCAAAAGGAGGAAGAACCTGACCAAATCT
This sequence comes from Triticum timopheevii, assembly GCA_963921465.1. NCBI lineage: Eukaryota > Viridiplantae > Streptophyta > Magnoliopsida > Poales > Poaceae > Triticum > Triticum timopheevii. The sequence continues at coordinate 235,281,136 of OY997266.1, read as the reverse complement.
TCGGTTGTGCTCTCGGATTAGACTAGTTGTGCTAACTTAAAATTTATATTGTGTACTCCCTCCGTTCCAAAATACTTTACTTCCATTTGTCCAAAAAATGGATGTACCTATATACTAAAACATGTCTAGATACATATATATTTTGACAAATAGAAGGCATGTATTGTGCAACGGATGGAGTAGAATGGATGCAGGTTTTCGTATTGGGAAGAAGAGTACATCCATATATTGATAGAGCGCAATTTAGTAGATGTTCTATCACTTTTAGCTAGCATAGAGGCTATAGATGAGATTAGTGCACTTGTTGATACTCCTACTAGAATAGAGGCTAGACATGAGACTTGATGCGAGGAAGCAGCATCTACTTCTTTACACTCGAAGAAGAAAGAAGCACGCAAGATCGAGCCTCCGCAGATCAAGCAGATCAACAATGAATGCATCGAGAAGGCACTAATCCAACTTACAGGAGTAGTAAAATGTATTCTTGTGGTTCTTGTTTTCTTTGGTCTTGCTTTTCTAGTCAAAATTATCGTTGGAGTTCATGTAAAATGGAGGTCCGTTTGGGGTCGTGCGTTGCAGTTGGCCTTACAAGTGGGACCACAGTTAAGGAAACCGACTATCAGCAAACCCCTACCTCGTCCTCTGCATGATGGCTGAGTTAGAGAAACGATGAGGTTGAAGAGATTACTCTAGCACGGACTCCAAGAAATATGGTGTCAGATGGAAGTCGTGCTGGTGGCGTGTGCTGTACTCCTGGACGTGAATGCTTATTCTGGCCCATGCCACCCTACTACTCCTACTACTTACTATATAGTACTACTAGTATCGAGGATTCGAGGTGCTGGTTACGTAGTACAATATGGCTACAGTAAAAACACCCACACCACGCGCGAAGCGTGTGAAGCTAGTACAAATAGTGTACTACTATTGTTGATTGGCCTCATCCGATAACCTGTTGCAATGCGCATACAATTATGTATTCGGAAAATATTTTTTTGCTTCATCACACCACTCACTCACAGAAGTGACTCTAAAGCCATTCATAAATTTGGTAAGTTTATCACAGGCATATCATTTTATTACATACAATAGGTCATCAACCCACATCGACAACGAGGATACATTATAAATACTAAAGTTTTCACCACACAACAAATAACAAGCAATGAAATGAACTTCAACTCAACCATTCCTCGACATTGGAAACGCTTGCTTTGAACCACAAGTGATTCTCTGGGACGGGCCATCCATTGTCGATCTGGAGACCAACGCAGGACTGATCATCCAGGCTGAAGCGGCCTACTATATCAGTACCAGGGTAGGGAACCACCCAAATGTCCGAGGTATAGACATGGTTGCTTCTCATAAATGGTAGTAACGCTGTGTCAACAGCAGTTGGATCGCCTTTCACCATCATTGGATAGTTTTGTCCAAGGAAGAGCGAGTTTTCTCCAAGACTATCAATTCTGTACCAGGGAGAAGGAGTTGGCGCTAGCACACTAGTATCCATCCTAAATACCATGCAACGGGTGTTGGAATAGGTCCAGAGAGTGCGACCATGGGAGACTACACCTGCTTCCTTAGTAGTAACATCATCAGTGGGCTGTATACACACAACAAGAGGTGATCCATCGGAATTAGTTGCCAGGCACCAAAGAGTATATGGGCGCTGCTCGTCCTCATGCTCGTGATCATCACCATCGTCATCTCCCCCTTGGTTATAAAAATCTTCAAGTATAGGTGGTGGAATGTTCACAGGACCTTGGAAACACAAGAAGAAGGTTAATTAGTAAAGGGAAACTTGCTAACCCGCATGCATGTGGATGAAACAATTATAATTATGGTGGAAGACAAACGCACCGAAACAACGAGGATGCCATGCAAAAACAGTGCCACGAGTGGTGGCAGCAAACACAAGGCCCTCGTATTGAATTGCATCATAGTACTCATCTGTGTACAGAAACTGATTTTTGAGCAATATCCATCCAGTCAAACCAGCAAGGACGGCAACAAGCTTGTCGAAGATAGCAACAACTTCATAGTTGTTGTAATTCCAAGAGCGGTTGGGAAATCGAGAAATTGCTATCTTCCATAGAAGATAGTCACCATGATTGTACTTGAATGTGCATACAATACCGGTGTGCTCAACCTCTGTGCAGTCTACTGAGATTTTTGGAAGTGGAACCCGGTCATGAGTGTACACATTCACAAGTTCCCACTCGCAGTTGGACCCAATGTAAACAACCCAATCTCCATTTGCGCCTGCCCAAGCCTTGCCCTCAAGCGATGGCATCTTAACATCATACGTATCATTATCAAGCGGCATCAACTTGCACAGGGCGAGGCCTCTGTCGTGATGGCGCCAGTCATCAGGGTCACGGCAAAGAAGATAGGGGAGATCAAACCGCTCCTTGACTCTTGGGTTCCTTGTAATGATGTTATTAGTTGAGTCGAGAATGGGCTTGAACGAACCTGCCATGTTAGCCGAGGTGATGACGTCGCACCGATCAATGAGTTCCTCCGCCACGTCATCTTTCAGATCGGGGCAATAATAACGGGGTCATTTCCGTCCTGTTCCCTCCATGGAGAAGACGATCGAACAATGTCAAAAGAAAGGGTGAAGGGCTGAAGGAAAATGGAGGAGGGAGAGGAAGAGCTTGCGACAACAGTTCCAAGTTGAGAGGGAAAGGCGAAGAGTCGATGGACGGTTGCCAGTTTGCCACGGTTCACAAAGGGGCGCCCCGGCCTACACGTCGGTTCATAAATACTCCTACTACTCGCCGTCGTCTCACTGATATGTTGGAACGGGACCACATGTCAATGAAACATGGTGTGTAATTTCTCGTGCAAAATGCGATCTGGCCGCGTTGGCCCGAGGTGCCGCATTAGTTATCGACCTTTATTTTTCTAATGGTGTGCCATTCAGTTTTGAAGCACGACTAACTGGTACTGTATGCAGAGAAAATATAAACTAATATACCACTACTCCACCTCTAGTACTAGTAGTATAAAAAAGATATATAGGCTGGAGCTTCAGCGCTTTCTTGCCAAGGGCTGCCCACTTGCTTCTCACACTACCACCCTTTCTCCAGATCTAAAAAAGATGGCCCCTCTCTCCCTCCTCACAGGTGGTCAAAGATCCACCAGGGAAGAAAAGGACGTGCAGCATTGACGCGCTCGTCGTCAGCGAGCGAGGTCACACACTGACGACAAGTCCGTCCTCTCAGACCTAGCACCCGCGCGGGATGGCCTCCGTCCCCAAGCTCGCTGCCGTAGTGTGTGCGGAGGACGATGACCACGAGTGAAGCCACTTCCCGCCGACCCTCAGGTGTGCTACCTCTTTTTGAACCATACCCTTTTTCTATTGCCCCATCTGGCACGTCGTTGCATGTGGATCTTTTTCCACTCCACCATCTTCCCAATTTTCTATCCTCTGTCTGCTGGCCACGCAGACAAAAACCATAATTTGCACTATTAAAGGAAACCCTACTTCATGCAGACTAATCCATGTCTGGGTTGAATAAGGAAAGGAAGGGAGGGTTGAATGAGGAAAGGAAGGGAGACTGTACTGTCCAAGAGAGTAGGCATCGAACCCGCATCTAGGTTGAAAAGTGGAAAATCAGTAGCTAAGGAACAAGTCTCGTGTCTCTTGGTTGAAGAAGGGTAGAAAGGCATGACAACGCAATAGAGAATGACCAGGTCGATCGGTTTGTTGTCCTCACATAGGAAAAGGGTGGATAAAGAGAACAAAAATGGGAAGTAATCCACATATGCTACCTGGATATTTGCTGCTCTGGGCAACCATACCTCCCTCACCACTCTGCGTCTGTGGAGGTACATCGTACTGGTGCGCCCACTGTCTGAATGGGCCTCCCATGCTCTTATTGCCACTTTTTTTGCTGTTAGTATAACGCCAGCATCAAGTCAAGCAATGCTACTGCTAAAGTGATGCCACATTTAACTAATGCCGCTCTCAGTCTAATGCCACCGATAAATTTAAGCAATGCCATTTAATGTCACTGGATTATTTCAGGGTTAGTTGTTGATTGTGGATGTATTAAAGATTTTTTAGCTAAGGCATTCTAAATGCTGTTGCATAGCTAGTATACCAACGATGAAACTTGTTACTACCTTCGGATTTTTGCACTGTTAATGCTTATAGATTACATACCTCACTTTCATGAGATAAGTTAAATTTTTTTACAGTGTCACCAAAATGCCAAGGCGCTGATGTCATTTTATTTTGGTTAAACTGCACAGACAATTATGAAGACAAGAGGAAAGGTCAAGAGTGGGCACCTCCTCCTCCGGCTGTTCTCTTGATTCGTTGATCAAGTTTTTATGTTTGATCGATTATCAAGATTGGGATAGCAATTTTTAAGGTCCCCCCGAGTTCGAAATGATATTTTCCTTGGAGGTACATGGTTTGCAATTTTTTTTATATTGTCATTAGTTAATAATGCTAGGTACCTTCAGGGCCGGTCCTGAGGTTTCGAGGGCCCGGGGCGAAACTAGAATAGGGGGGCCCTTAACAAAAACATAAAAGTAATTATATATATAATAATATAATTCCTTGGTGACTTTGACATACGACTTAGCCCTCGCCTCTCGGTGGCAGGGTGTGCTCATCTGAAGATCAAAGTTGTGACCGGTGACACGTAACTCCTGAGAGCGCTCAGGACTCAGGAGAGTAGGAAGCATCACATGAGGCAGTAACATATCGTCCTGCGTGCATGTCCAGTCTCATGTTGCGTCATGTTGCTCCCTGCTTGAGCAGCAACACTCTGTGCTACTACTTTGGTTGTACTAGCTCGTATTAACTAACATGTATACGATGCATATTTTCTGAATATTATGCCTAATGCATTTTAATAAACTCACAGTAATTAAAGATCTCAGTTACCTATGTATCACAAAAAATATGTTCAGAAAAGTACATACCGCTCTACTTTTCTTGGCACCTCGTTCATCTTCAGGAAGTGACATACCAAATCCTTACACGGAATTGAGCCGAGATTTCGTGCTGTATTATATTGATATTACCTGCTAAATCAGCAATAGTTCTTAGGATTTAGGACTGTAGTACTCAATGAAAATAGTAATACAGTAATACAAATGAAATTAGAAGAGAAATTAAGCTGCTATAATTATACTATTTGTTTGGATTGTGATGGGGGTGACATGAATCCCCTAGCCATAATTCTGTCGTCCACACAATCGCCAATCTACACCTTGGATCGATCCAAAAAACTGAAACATCTATAAACCCTAAGATAAATTAGAGAATTTTGATATGAGACGTACTTATATATCTCCTTCAGATCCATTAGACGGATGGATTGGCTGGGACGGTTTCGTGAAGATCAGAGCTGTAGAGGAATAATCAATTTTAGAGAGGAGGCAAGTGGCGGCGGATGACTGTTTTCGGCGGCAACAGCTGCGAGCCTCAAGGTGAATCAATCAGCACGATCCGCCGGCGTGTATGTGCGTGAGGAAGTATAGCAGTGCGCCTGTGTGCTACTACTCGGGCCAGGCCTTGTTTCACTTTTTTCCTGTGCATGCATAGCCCAGTACGAAGTAGAGCACCCTGGTGGGGTCCCCTTCCCTTTACGGGGCCCAGGGCGGCGGCCCCGCTCGCCCCCCCTCAGGGCCGGGCCTAGTTACCTTCAGACTTCTGTATTTGGTTTAATGCTCATGCACAGCTAGTATACCAATGCTGAAACTTGTTACCTTTATATTTTGTATTGTTAATTATTATAGAAACCTTCCGGTGCTAGAGTTTATTGAAATCTGTTCATTAAAACCATTGTACTGTACCCTGTAATAAACTAACTACTCTACTAAATACTAGACATTTGGTACTGGATTAGTGTATATTTGTAGTATCCGAATGGTGTTGCATTAGCGTATGGACATAAATAAAGTGTGGCAAGCTTTCCCAGATATGTGCACAAGAAAACTACTACCTATTTTTCTAAATACTAGACGTTTGGTACTTTAAATTGAACTACGAAAATGACTTATATTAAGGAACAGAGGGTGTAGAGTTCACTCAAATTATCCCGGTAAAGCTAGTCACACCTTTGTTAAAATTAATGTTCATTATGTTATCGGAGGAGGTCTGTATGTTTGTCTCTAATGCCTGTCGACTACATACTCGACACCATGATGTAATGTTAAGTCATTTCCTTTTGTACAGTGTCACTGAATTGTCAAGGCGGTGATGGCAATTTATTTTAGTAGAACTGCACAAAATTTTCTTAAAAGAATAGGAAAGGTCAGGAATGGCACAATTTTTCAGAAAAAACTACGTATGCCTTCCTGACATCAGCTGTTGTTGCTCTATTTATTCCTTAAAATAGGTGGTTAGAAACAGTCTTGCTACCTTTTCCCATTAAGAAATTGGAATGCTTATATTTGTGATTCTATGCTTCAACTAGTGCCACTTTTATAGTAATCACACTTTCAATATCTATGCAAACAGGGATGCTTGATTTTAGTGGAACTGCAAAAAAAAGTCCAACTGGTTCAACATTAGGAGCATGTTTTTTTCCAAATCTTTATATCCAATTGGTGGCACTATGAGCTGTTCATTACGAAGGTACATGGTTTGCTACTATATTGCTACTCTTTTTGTACTGTCATTAGATAGTAATACTAGTGGTTTGCATGTGAATTTATTGGCAGGGTGGACCTACATTGGAGGTGCAGGACAGGATTCAATGATTGGATGCTCAATTTCGATTGTATCGATTTCACCTCTTCCATCACTGCGAACATGGTGTGGTATATGTTTACTAACTGCTTGATATTTGTGCAGACAGAGATGTCTGCCCGTTGCTATTTGGCAAACAAACAAAGTGTCCACAATTTTGGTTGAACTGCACAAGAGAATAGTATAGTCACTGCCCATTTGAAAATAGGCACAAAGATTGGATAGTCACTTCATGGACTGCAGAAAAGTAGTACTGTACAATTTACTAGCCAACACTAGGTGCTTCATTGCTTTGGTTTGATTATACAATGGGCATCATTTTCCCTAAGTTAAAGTTTGTATTTCAAAAATAGTCTCGCGGTGTGATCGAGAGAAGACCAAATCATATTGCAGTGGATGTTCCTCCATCATGTGTGGCTCATTCCCATGGTTCCAGCTGTTGGTGAAATCACTTACGTTTGCAAGAGGAATTGTAGACTTCACAAACAAATTTGTCTTTCAGTCTGTACTGAATGTTGGCCAAGAGAAGCATCCATGTTAGTAGGAAGAACAGTTGGTATTTCTAGATCTTTGCTTTTGGAGCTACATATTTGTATATGATCTGTGAATCATTGAGATGCATTAACATGTTGATCTTGTGTATGGGAATCGTACTAGTTAGTTTTAGTTGTGACGCAAGATCCAAAGTGGCTGATCTTTGCTTTTGGACCTACCTATTTGTATATGATCTGTGAATCATTAAGATGCATTTACAGTTACTTATTTCTGTTCGCTCAGTGTTTACAAGTTACTGATCGAACACTAGCTAGCCTACAAATGCGCTCCTGGCAGTTTTATTTGCGACGCAAGATGCGAAGTGGCAGTTTTTTGAATAAAAATGCCTACCTCTGAAGAAACTGACAAGCTACACTATCGATCCTACACGGATAAAAATGCCTACCTCTAAAGAAACTGACAAGCTACAGTATCGATCCTACACGGATAAATAGCGGATCACGCACGTACTACCTCCTTTCCGGTTTGCAGGGCTCAATTCTAGAAACGACCTACTCGATCCTACACGAATAATTAGCGGATCACGCACGTACTAGTACCTTCTTTCCTTTTTTGCGAGGTAATACGTTTCTCATTCCTAAAATAAAGATCCGTTTACAAGACACGTAATCACCGACATTACAGTACTGAAACGATAGGATAATCCTACACAAAAAACCGACATTACTAGTACCTCCTTTCCGGTTTGCAGGGCTTAATTCAAACCTCTCACCAACCAAGGTACTCCCTCCGTCCAGGTTTATTAGTCTCGTGAGCAAAGCAGCAAGACCAAGGCATGGCAATAATTAATGGCATGCAGAAGTTTAAGCCTAATTAATTCCAGCGATTTAAGTGGCTGCATGTGTGCCCTCGGCTGCGACTCGTTGCATGCTGCTTCGCGTACTGCCTGCGAGTGATTCTGAGTGCCTGCATGCAGCCGGCCATAATTAAGGCAGCTAACTGAAGCGAAAAAAGATAGGCTTTAATTGTTGCGGGCTTTTTAAATCCGTGGAATCATTATTGACAAGGAGGGAGATGATTCGAGTGCACTCGTTTGACCGCCATGCCGGCGTGCGACCCAGACGGGACGGGACGATACAATCATAATTTTAGTTTCCCTAGTTTTCCACGGCAAGCTGGCGCGCTAAGTCATTATGCATTGAATTCCGATGACCATCACGCTACCTTCCCTCTATAAGTACTATTTCCTGGCCTTCTCCGGTGCCACCGTGACCCAACTCGCCATATCCTCATAAGCCCCCACTGGCCCGACGTCGCTCGCCACGTCCGCCATGCCCCCGCCCGTCAATGGTAGGCAACTCCAGAGGCGGTCACCGCCGGAACTAGTGTTCGGTTTTTCACCAGAAGGCAGACGGAGGGAGGAAGCATTATATCTGTCTTTAGATGGCAATGCGCAGATCGAGGATTTGTTGGAGCGCGACCGCATGGCGGAGGAGCAGGAGTTGTTGAGTGCGACCGCCTGGCGGAGGAGCAGCGTATCGCCGATTTGCGCCGCCAGCGGGACATGGAGCAGCAGCTCACCGACGCTTTGAGTCGCGAGCAGAGCGCCCGCAACTGGGCCGACTACATTGAGGCCGGCGCCAAGCAACTAGCCCTGGAGGCTGTCGGGCACGCACGCATTCGTGACGCCAATTTTTACTACCAGCTTGTCAAGTGGGTTTCCCGCTTGGAAGCTGATGCTTTAGTGGACCACGCTGGCATGGAAAGGGCCAACGCGCGCGAGCAACACGCCCTATCGCACCTCTGGCAAGTCCGAGGCGAGGCGCAGGACACCGGTGCCGGCGTTTAGCATGTATGACAGATGGCGGCCGACATCGTCTAGTTAGCTAAGAGTAAGTTAGTACTTGTACGCTACTAGAGTATTAGTGGGAGTAGATAGTTAACTTGGCTATGATGGTTGTCAACGTGGAAGTTCAGTACTCTATATGTGGATCAGACCTGTTACTTTGCTCTGAATGTTGAACTTTCCGTTTGAACGTATGGAATGGGCTGTTATTTTTTTAAATGGGTTGTATTTGTCCTCCACGGGTTTAGAGGCTGACTTGTGGGCCTAGCAAGTTGACGCATACACAATCAGGAGATGATTGTACGTGGAGAGGATGACAGCAGGGACCCGCCAAGGTCATGGCAGTACGCAAGCAAGTGCCTCCTTATTTCAAGCCAATAAAAAAATGGCTCCTCCTAGTGGATTTCTGACATCTGGGTCCCATGCCATTGTCAACGTAGTCAATAAACGAGAGAATTGCACAACGAGCGGCTGACACCAGGGACCCAGCAGCTCGCCCAATTATTTTTGTTTTGGGTTAATTTGATAAACGCCACTCCAAATCTGGTGTATCCGAGAAATGCCACTGCAATTTCCAAACTTCGAAAAATGCCATTTCATGCCATTTCTAGTGGCATTTTTCGAAGTCTGGAGTGGCGTTTTTCAAAGTTTGCCAACTGCAGCGGCGTTTTTCAAAGTTTGCAAAAATTGCAATGCATTTTTCAAAGTTTGGAAACTGCAGTGGTATTTTTATGAATCGCCATAATTGGAGTGGCATTTATCTAATTTGTTTTTGAGACGGAAGCAGTGTGCCAACTGGGCTGTGCGGGACACTCTGGCCTGTCTAGACAGCCTTTTCTTTTATGTTTACCACAGATCAGCCCAGTAGTTTTTTTCCTTTCTGAAAATGGCTAGCCCAGTTTTTTTTGTGATTTGTCAAGTAAGTCACTTTTATCAGGCCTGTTGGGCTGCAAATCTTTCAAGAGAAGGAGAGCTTCATTCGGCTGGCCGAGAAAATGGCCTATCAGTAATGAAAAATGGGTTGTACATTTTAAAACACATGAAACCAACAATTAGTTTCAAATATTTTTTTTTTCATTTTGAGATTTTAAATTGCATTGATTTTTATGCGTGGACAATTTATTGGATTTTATATTGATACACATTTATTTTTAAAATCAGACTGAATGTGACTCGAAATTTCGGGATTAAAAACAGTTCAGACCGCACCGACATATGCAAAATTTCATATAATTTTTTAACAGTGGCCACAATATGGGTTGTAATGCTAATAAAAAGAATATGGGCTCCAAAAAAACCCGTAAGAATTAGCAAATGGGTTGTAAATTATTTGAAATAATGGCAGATGGGCTGTATGCTATTTTCCACAGATTTGAGGCTTTCCATAGATGGCCTGTATACTGTTGGATGTCCATCCAATGGCCGTCGTTCTTCTTCAATCTCTGCTCTTCCTGCTCCAGCCGCTCAAACATGCGCCGGCGGGACTGCCTGCTCCCTCCTCCCCACGGCCGGCTGTGCTGCCGCGCAGGCCTCACCGCCCCACCGTACTCCCATCGCTGGCCAAGCCATCCCTCTACTCACCCACAGTCCCACACCTGCTGTTATTCTTCGGTGACGGCAGACGAACCAGTAAACCCTCGTATAGTCATACTCCCCTCCCCGTGGTAAACAACTGCCGAGTCTTCCCTGCCTCCGTGTCATTCCCTTCCTTGGCCTCACCGTCGTCCACCTTCCTGGTGCTCTCGGCGCAGCCTGGTCAACGTGGTCAACGACCGACATGCATCTGAAGTGGACTGTACGTGGAGAGGCCGATAGTTGGGTCCACGGCCGCACGCAAGGAAATGCCTCCTTATTACGCGCAAAATAATGAATCCTCCACCTGACATCTGGGACCCACCGAAAGGGCCTCTGTATTTCGTGAAAAAAACGTTATTGCCGCTGACATCTCGGACCCACCAGCTATATCTTCGCACGCAAGGAAGTGCCTCCTTATTACGCACAAAAAAATGAATACTCCCCCTGCTAGCTGGGACCCAGTATAGTGGGCCTACTAAGTTGACCGGGATGAAGGGCTTTGTCAACTTAGTCAATATGCACGATTCTAGCTCGACTGACCGTACGATGTCCATCCAACGGCCGTAGTGCTTCTACAACCTCTGGTCTTCTTGCTCCAGCCGCCCAAAGCAGCGCCGGTCGTGCCGCCTGCTCCCGCCTTCTGTGGCCAGCTGTGCTGCCGCGGAGGCCTAACCGCCCCATACTGCTCCCACCGCTGGCAAGGCCATCCCTCCACTCCACTCACCCACACCCCTTGTTTTTCTGCGGCGACGGCAGCGCAGCCGAACCAGTGAACTCTCGTACTCCTCTCCATGTGGGAATCCACTGCCGCATTTTCTCCGACTCCGCGTCGTCCCCTTCCTAGGCCTCACCGTCGTCCACCGCCATGGTGCTCTCGCCGCGGCGTGTTCAATGTGGTCAACGACCGAATTCCATCGGAAGAATACTGTACATGGAGAGGCTGACAGCTGGGTCCACAACAGCCGCAAGGAAGTGCCTCCTTATTACGCGGAAAATAATTATTCCTCCACCTGACAGCAGGGACCCACCGGACGGGCCACCAGTATTTCACGAAAAAAACGTTTGCCCTTGACTGCTGGGACCCACCCGATGGGCCACCGTATTTTGCGAAAAAAAATGTTTCCCCCTGACTGCCGGGACCCACCAGCTACATCTTCGCACGCAAGGAAGTGTGTCCGGGCAAAAAAAGAATGATTCACCCCCCTGACTGCTGGGACCCACCAGCTACACCTTCGCACGCTAGGAAGTGCGTCCGGGCAAAAAAAACGATTCGCCCCCCTGATTGCTGGAACCCACCAGCTACATCTTCGTATGCAAGGAAGTGCGTCCGGGCAAAAAAAAACCCAAAACGATTCGCCCCCCTGACTGCTGGGACCCACCAGCTACATCTTCGCAGGCAAGGAAGTGCCTGACAGTCGGGACCCACCTGGTCGAAGCGTACATAGCGTTTTCATTCTGGTCACGAACGTGTACGTACATATATACTGGTCGATGTAGAGGCGCGCACGTGTCATAGTAGAGGCGCGTACGTGTCATAGTAGAGGCGCGCACGTAGCATGTGCACATACGTACAACGGCCGGGTGCAAGAAAGAAAATACGACCATGTACGTACATACGGGCGGGGTCTCGAACACCTACTCGCGCATACGTACGGCCAGGGCTCGTGTACATGGATGGGTCAGAACGGAGAAACAACGTCGTTGTCGTGTTCATGGGGAGGCAACGGTATGCGTCGTGTTCATGGGGAGGCAACGGAATGCGTCGTCTTCATCGGGAGGCAACGAAACGCGTGGGAGCCAACCGGCTGGGTCAGAACGGAATGCGTGGTCATGTTCATCAGGAGGGCTTGGATGGAACAGACGATGGAAATGAGGCCTGGCGTACCGCACACGGAGCAAACGGACCTCCTACATTCGGAACATGGTCCTGTTGATCGGGAGGGGTGTGGTGTACCACAAAACGGAGGAAACGAACCTTCTACGGTCGAAACGGGGGTCCTGTTGATCGGGAGGGTTGTGGCGTACTGCAAAACGGAGGAAACTGACCTCCTACGGTCGAAACGGGGGTCCTGTTGATCGGGAGGGGTGTGGCGTACCGCAAAACGGACGAAACGGACTTGTGTTGGAGCGCTACAGTCGAAACGTGGGTCCTGTTCATCGGGAGGGGTGTGGTGTACCGCAAAACGGGACTCCATGGGATACTGTTAATCTCCACCGTCGACCTCCTCCAGCCTCCACGGGCTACCGTCGACCTCCTCCAGCCTCCACGGGCTCCTGTTCATCCAGCCTCCACCGCGTGCTACTCCATCAGCTACTGTTCAACCACCCCTCCACGGGCACCCCTCCACCGTCTACTGTTCATCCAGCCCTCGACACCACGGGGTCCTGTTCAACCACCCCTCCACGGCCTCCCCTCCACCGTCTACTGTTCATCCAGCCCTCCCCTCCACCGTCTACTGTTCATCCAGCCCTCCACACCACGGGGTCCTGTTCATCCAGAGGCAACGCGACCGCTCACTGTTCATCCACCCCCCCTGCAACGCTCACTGTTCATCCCAGAGGCAGCATCGCTCGATCGGGTTCAGTTAACAGCCATCGATAGATCATTCGGGTTCGGTAACGTGTAGCCTACAGTGCAATCGCTCGGGTTCAGTTAGAGCCCAACGCCTCGCTCGGGTTCAGTTAGAGCCAATGCCTCGCACACATGCGCGTACATGTACGAGAGAAACGCGCATCGCTCGGCCCCCGACCTCCCACCGTAACCGGCAACTCCCTGAAATTTTCCTCCCCCTCGCTTCTACCACGGTTTTTTCCATCATGGACGGCCCAAAGAATGTCATGCAGCTGCGTCTCCGGCCCGCCTAGGACGAAAAGCCCATTTTCTATCATGATTTTTTGTCATAGAAGTAGGAGCCCACCACATCTATGATGATACCGGGTTTTGTCACAATTATCGTCATAGAAGTGTCATATGTATGACAGAAAAAAAAATTCGTTCAGCCCAAAATGTCATGGATGTGTCTTTTTTTGTAGTGCCTCTAGACCTACTCAGCAAGCACCTGCGTGGTGGCCTGCAGATCTTCATGAAGACACTGCCACCGCGCCAACTTAGTAGCCTGCCAACCTACATGGCGCCGCACGCCTTGTTGGCCTGGACGCGTGTCGAAGCAAGGCGAGGCGGCGACGGACGGGACGGGCCTCGTTCCCATCCCCAATAAAGCGAGGGGACACCTAAGGAGAGCATTTAATGCCTCTTGTCCCGTAATGACAGGCGATAAGCTGGTACACTTTACCATTTCCACCTCCTGTGTGCCACCGTGACATCCCCTTTTTCTATAAAAGGAGGCCCGAGGCATACTGGAGAGGGATTCGGCTTTTTGGAATACACACGCACCATAGCTAGTTCAACAACACAAGAACACTCAAATATACACCAAAGCAGGACTAGGGTATTACACATCCTCGCGGTCCGAACCTGGGTAAAGGATCCTTTTGCTGGCTCCTAGACCCGCTCTTTGCACAACCTCGCGCCCGCCGACCGTAGTAGGGATTCCAATGATCCCATAGGTGTCATTCCCACCGACATCTTTGGCGCGCCAGGTAGGGGGAGCAGTTGTGAAAATCCGGCCTAGAAAGCTAGTCTAGCAGTTCCTCGTCGCCATGGCTCCCAAGAGGAAGACGACGACGGCGATCGGTTCATCCGGTGCCGGACTGCCCGTACTAATGCAGGCAACTAGCGGGGCGGTCGCGGACCGAACCGGGGGCGCGGCCCGCGAACACCCACATCGCTCTGGCAGTCAAAGCCTGGCGTGCGGCGTCGTTCGGGCGCAAGACGACAGGCCACACGCCGCCAAATCCAAAGACGGAGCTAGGCCCCTCGCAGGCAGCTCGGGGCCCTCCAAGGGCGGCACCATGCCACCTACCGACGGCGCGGCAACCTCCAAGACACCTACGCCGGCGCCCACGACGCGCTCTTCCCAAGTTGTGCATGATGAGCAGCGTCACCACGCTGGTGACCCTGGGTGCCACCATGGGAAGAGTCCTACGCATCTTTCGTAGGATGAAGAAGGCTAACATGCACGCTGAGGTGCTGGCAAAAATGGCGTACGGCCGCAAGGCCGTGATAGACCTCCTTCTAATGTGGTTAGAAGTCGGAGCGCGTCATGATCCATGCAGCTTTCGCCGCCGCCCACGCCAACAGAAGCTTTGGCGCGCGCATAGCTGCTCCTCAACTTTCCTCCTGCTGTGGAGAAGCTCGACGAGTGGAGAGCCACCGTCCGGAGCCTCATCGGCATCGCCAACAAACATGAGCTGCGACCAGCGGGGCCCATAGGCCGACGCTCCATCGAGCTACCGCATGCTAGTGGTGGAAGGGCCAGAGGTGATGCAGCCACGGTGCACTCCCCTCCCCCACGCCAGTTACCGCGGGTCTCGGTCCATCATGATGACGCTTGCGATAACATTTCCATAGCGTCGTCTGACCCACGGACACACCACAATCAGCGCCAAGTTCTTCATGAGCGAGCCCTTGAAGACGCTCAAACCAACATCGAGCGCTGGCGTGATGCGCGCCACCAGTCAGATAGGCGAGCAGGGCCCATGATGGACCACCCGGCACCGGGAGGCTATGGTGGCCTACCTTATGAGGTGGGCTGCCCAGTCTTTACCCGTGAGCTGTGGCAGTTCCAGTGGCCCTCCCACCGCATCTTCAAGCCCGACGTTGGCGAGAAGTACAACGGCAAGACTCGCCCCTCCGAGTTCCTCAGCATCTACACCATCGCGATGCAAGCTGTTGGAGGCCGCGACTACAAGGTGCTTACCAATTACTTCCCGTTGGCACTTAAGCCCAATGTCATGTCAAGGTTGATGCACTTGCCGGCGGATTCCATTTCTTCTTGGTCAGATTTGTGTCATGAGTTCCTTGGCGCCTTCATTGGAGGCCATAAAGCTCATGGCCAGGCAACCGATCTACATATCATCCCCCAGAAGGAAGGTGAAAATCTGTGCAAGTACATACAGAGGTTCAGCCCGGTGCAGTACAACATCCCAGACGTTCACCCCACCGCTGTGATTAGTGCATTCCATCAGAATGTGCGCAAACGCAAGATGCATGAAGAGCTGGCGATGAACAAGGTCAGAGATGTGGCCGAACTTTATGTTCTGGCCGAAAGGTGCGCTCGAGCTGAAGAGGGGAGGAAGTACCCCAGTGAGGACGCCGGTGCGGAAACCGACTCCACAGACGAAGACACCGCCGCCCCGACGAAGAAGGGCCTGCGCCACAACAGAAAGCGCAAGGGCAAGGCTATGCTTGCCGTCGAGGCATCCGATCTGTGCATCAAGGCTGATGGTAACAGGAAGCAAGGGACACAGATGTTTACCCAGGTTCGGGCCCTCTCGATGGAGGTAAAACCCTACTTCCTGCTTGATTAATATTCATGATATGGGTAGTACAAGAGTAGATCTACCACGAAATTTTAGAGGCTAAACCCTAAGAGCTAGCCTATGATGGTATGAATGTAATTGTGATCGGTCTTCAAAGGACCAATCTCTCCGGTTTATATAGACACCGGAGAGAGCTAGGGTTTACATGGAGTCAGTTACAAGGAAGGAAATATAATATTCGGATCACCAAGCTTGCCTCCCACGCAAAGGAGAGTCCCATCCGGACACGGGATGAAGTCTTGAGTCTTGTATCTTCACGCTTCAATAGGCCGGACATTGTACACAGCCCGGCTGCCCGGATACCCTAATCCAGGACTCCCTCAGTAGCCCCTGAACCAAGCTTCAATGACAATGAGTCCGGCCGCAGTACTGTCTTCGGCATTGCAAGGTGGGTTCCTCCTTCGAATACTCCAAAATAATTATCGAACACTCAAATTGTGTCCGGATCTGAAAAATGATCTTTGCATACCACCGTAGAGAGAATGATATTTCACAAATGCAATCTGCTGACAACTTTTTCTGGTGACATGACACGTTATTATGATCGAATCCATTATTCGAACCATTTCCCCGCAACCAGCTACAACGCATATTACGAGGCGGTTTCTGTGACACGTCTTGTCAAAGCAGAGATCGTGTCCCCTTATTACGGGATTCTCATCAATACGGGTATGGGTAATCTCACCATGCCATTAATCGTGGTGCTTGGGAAACAAACGATTCCCAACGGGCAAGTGGGGAGGCACACCGCTTCCGGTGCCTCTATAAAGGGATAAGATTCCCCCATTTTTACCCACGCCTTCTTCCTCCTTTTCCCACTCTTGCCCCCTCGAGCCCCAGCACCCAAGCCCAAGTCTTCCCCGCACAGCTAAACATGCCCGGAGCAGGAGGCAAGTGGGTGGCTTCCACCGTCAAGGAGAAGCACATAGCAAATCTTCGGGCGGCCGGATACTTGGCCGCGGACATAGCGCACCGTCTTCCAGACGCCGGGCAGGTCATTCCGACCCCAGGACCCCACGAGAGGGCCGTATTCGTCGCCCACTTTGTCCATGGACTTGGATTTCCACTCCATCCCTTCGTCCGCGGGCTCATGTTCTACTACGGGCTATATTTCCATGATCTAGCCCCGAATTTTGTCCTCAACATCTCGGCATTCATCGTCGTGTGCGAGGCCTTCCTCCGCATCTGGCCTCACTTCAGCCTATGGCTGCAATCTTTCTGCGTGAAGCCGAAGGTGGTAAGCGGCAAACAGGCGGAGTGCGGAGGGGCCATGGTGGGCAGAATGCCCAACGTCACATGGCTCGACGGCTCCTTTGCGGAGACCGTAAAAGGATGGCAATCGGGGTGGTTATACATCACCGAGCCGCGTGGCGCCGACTGGGCAGCGGCCCCCGAGTTCTGATCCGGAGCCCCCATGCGGCTCACCTCCTGGGAGAAGAAGGGCCTGTCCTGGGGCGATTCCACGGAGCTGGCCGGACTCCAAACATGCGTCAAAAGCATGAAGGACAAGAACATCAAGATTGTGAATGTGATCCAGGTCATGCTCGTTCGCCGGATCCTGCCCTGCCAGAGGCGGGCAGTCAATCTGTGGGAGTTCGTCCCAACCATGCACCAGACGCTCTAGAGTCTCTACGACATGACACACAAAGGCGCATGGAAGCTGCTGTTCAAGGACTCTGAAGCACCTCCTCCAACATCCGAGGACCGCGGGCTTCATGCCGCCCGGGCTCCTAGGTCGGTGAGTTCTTGAACTGACTCCGGACCCAGTTCTCCCCGACATATTCATGGGAGTGCCTTAAGTAGTTGTGTATATTTGCTTCAGGACTATGTGGAGATAGCGGAGCAGGTCCACTGTCCGGCTCCACTGCTAGAAGGCCCATCGGATGCTCTCCTGACGGAGATGCTGGTCCCAGCACCGTACAAGGTGCCGAAGAAGAAGGTCGAGAAGAAGGCCCCGGGGATCCAAAAGGGTCTCCGGCGTAAGGTCGTGCTAGAAGCCTCGTCCGAAGATGACAAGGCAGACTCCTCGCACGAAGGGGAGGAGGAAGAATAAGAAGATGCCCCATCTGGAGAGGATGAGGGGCCCAGGGGAGCGGACCGGGGGGCCGGAAAAGGTCCTCGGCGCAGGGCCGTCATTCCCCTATCGTCTGATGACGATGAGTCGGATTCCTCCCACGGAGGCGGGGGGAATCAAGAAGAGATCCTACCTCCCCCCACTTGGGAGAAGAAGAGAAAAGCCGCCCCAGGAGGGGAGGCTGGGGCGTCCAAGAAGGGGAAGGGCCCCCTTCCGGACTACTCCGCCACGGCTGCTCTCAGCGAGGAGGGGTGGCTACCAAGGGGGAAGCCCCTAGCGTGATCGTAAGTGTCTGCATTCTATCATGACTTCACTTCACAGTTTTTGTATTTATAATGCCGAACATATGTGCAGTCTGGCCAGGGATCACCCCGAGGTATCCTCCTCCGGGTCCCTGAGCAATTTGGAGATGAATTCGCTTCCGACGGCCACTACTCCTCAACCCGCGGACGACACGGAGGTGCTGTCCCAAAGGCTCCCAGAGCTGGGGGAGGTGACTCTGGATACGCCCCGAGGCGGGGTCCTAGACATCGGACACGCGGGGTTCAAGATTCCCGCGGGTCGTGTCGACGAGAGCCACGGCCAACTGGGTTCTCAACCGCACACAATTCCGGAACCTTCGATGGTTCTGAACTCAAGCGGGCAACCCCTCGTTAGGGAGGGCGAGTCGTCTGTATCAAGGACTTCCGTCATGCCTGAGGCGCCGGACTGTCTACTGGAAGCGCTTCACAGCGCTTCCATAGATGAAGAGCACCGTACTCTCATGAGTACGGTGATTCGGAAGGTTTTGTCCGCCAAAAGCGGACTAACCAAAGCTTGCACCAGCCTCCTGACAGGCTTTGAGGTAGGTAATAAATATGTGCAAAATTACTACCCGATAGGTAGTAGCCCCTGATACTCTGTTTGGTGTTCGGAAGGAAAAGCCGAACAGAGGGTCAATTATAATCCACAGGAGTCTAATCATAAGTATTATTGTGAATAAGCAGGCTATGTTGCTTGCTGCTGCTGCCCGTACTGCCGAGGTTGCCGATCTGAAGCGGGACCTGGAGCAGGCGCAGGGAGAGCTCGACCTCATGAAAAGGCAGCTCGAAGAGAACAAGGGTAAGTAATTCCCGTTCTTATGTATTTAAGGATAGGCAAAATTGGTGGGTCTTGAAATCTAAGTGTCGTGACCGTGTAAGAGGGGACACCGCCGAAGTGGTATCCCTAAAGAAGGCACTGTCCGAGGCCGAAGACAGGGCGGCCTCGGAGTGTAAGGAGCGCGAGAAGCAAAGTGCTACGGTGGGTGAGGTACAGCAAGAGCTCTAGGACCTCGGCAGGAAATGCGAGTCCGTGGAGCATGATCTGAAGGCGAAAGAGGCCGAGCTTGTGAAGGCCCTTATGAGTTTAAAATACACCAAGGCCGAAGCCAAGAAGGCACAGTAGGAGATCCAGGAGGCCAAGAAGATAGCAGCGGGTAAGAAGTTCTTTATGCAAAGCAAACATGTGGAGGAGGCGTTTCTTTTACTTACTCGAATTCGGAGCTCTCTAGGGGCATTCATAGATCTGCGATGCAGCATATCAGACACTGCGGAGTTCTACGGTGCCTAGGAGGGGAACTCAACGGAGAAGCTGTTCTGGTCCCAGTATGCTGGGGCCGAACACCCGATGCCTCTGAGTGACCAACTGAAGCAGTTGGTCGAACTCCACAGGGCGGCCGAACTAGCTATGAAAGGTTTCATAGTCCGGATGTGGCTTAGTGAGCTCATGCCCAGTAGCTACTTCGGCCTGATCAAGCAGATGGTGGATGCCTGCCCACGGCTTGAGGTGATCAAGCGATCCGTGTGCATCGAGGGTGCCCGCCGGGCCCTTGCCCGCGTCAAAGTGCATTGGGGCAAGATGGATGGGGAGAAGCTGGTCAAGGACGGGCCGCCGGAGGGCAAGCTGCATCGCCATCCCGAGCTATACTATGATGGCGTTATGAAGGGTGCTCATCTCGTCGCTGCTGAATGTACCAAGGACACCATTTTTGAATGAATTCACTTCTGTCATATTTCTATTTTAAGGACGAAGTTACTTGCGCTATGTAGCGGTTTTGTTATTTAAAATATTACCTTCTGTGCGGCTGTTTATAAAATTCTGAAAGTAGGCTAGTCGTCGGCTTCCTCCCCCGCGTAACTAGTACTGCGGTGTCCGTGGAAAACCCAGACACTCTTTATCCAAATGTTTGGTTCTTTAAGGAGGTGTCCGGCGCACCGAACAATGCAATCGGACTATGCGACTTGATAACTTTCACTAAGCCATAGAAGTCTACAATTTTAAATTTCGGTGAAGCCCCTGGAATCCGGAAGACCGAATCGGGGTGCTATACACGCCTAGATAGGACAAAGCCAATATATCGCCTAAAGCGGAAAATCTTTAAGGATTTTAAGACCTCTCGAACAGCGACCAGCTGTCGCCACATCATGCCGGTCAGTTTTGGCCTTTCTCTACTGAGGTGCTCGTCGGGAAGAACCGGGACACAATCGCAGTAGTTCTCCCTGCGCTACCTTAGCCGATATAACGGAACGTAAGGCACCAAAACAAGGAAGCCGGGCTATCCCAACTGTAGACCCAAGACATGATTTGGAGCTGATGCATATAATGCTATAAGTTCGGGGTGCCGCACTATTTAAAGTGTTCGGACTTTATTTGCCATATTTCGGGGCGCCATCAGAAGCCCCTGGCAAACTGGCTGAACCAAGTGTACGGATGCAATATCAAAGAAACACTTATGAGAGAAAAATACTCAAATAAAGATAATAAGCTGACGCTATATATAATCTCCCATTGACGAAAAATACGTTTAAGCGTACGTTTACAATGGATGCATTAAGCAGAGATAAAAATAGGAATATTTGACATGTCCTATCCAGGGGCAAGCTGTGTACAGATAGATGAAGTAGGTATAATGATCGTAAATATATTCCACCTGGGTATTTCCTTCTGCGCACAACGTCTGTTGCCTCCTTGGATGTCTCTTCCATATGAGTCCGGCAATTCGGCTCTTCTGAGGATGCTGCACTAACACGGTGTCCTGAAATGTAAGAGGGAAAGGGTATGAAGGTATTTGGCGGTTACCCGTACTATCGTCTAAGTCGTTGATGCGCCTCCACCCATGCCCAAGGTATCTTGAGTGCGTAATTGTGTACGTGTGGCACGAATGCTGCTTTGGAGGGGCTTGAGCGGAGGCCGGACTGCTAATCACGATCTTGACGTTCATGATGATCCTGTTGCGGGGTGCTCTGGACTTGTTTGACAGTGCTCGAAGCTATCGCCGGATTGGTTTGTCGGAGGAGGCCGCATTGTAGTTCTGCCGCGAGGGCTGCCGTATGCTCTTCTGTTCGAAGGGAGCGGTCCATATTTCCATTGACAGTGATGACCCCATGCTGTCCCGACATCTTGAGCTTGAGATATGCATAGTGTGGCACCACATTGAATCTAGCGAATGCGGTTCGTCCGAGCAGTGCGTGGTAGCCACTGCCGAAAGGGACGATGTCCAAGATTAGCTCTTCGCTCCTGAAGTTGCCTGGGGATCCGAAGACCACTTCCAATGTTATAGAGCCCGTGCAGCATGCCTCTACTCCAGGAATAACTTTTAAAGGTAGTTTTAGTGGGCTTGATCCTTGAAGGATCAATGCCCATCTTGTGCACTGTGTCCTGATAAAGCAGGTTCAGGCTGCTGCCGCCGTGCATAAGGACACGCGTGAGGTGGAATCCATCGATGATTGGGTCTAAGACCAATGCGGCTAAGCCACCGTGACGGATGCTGGTAGGGTGATCCCTATGGTCAAAGGTGATCGGACAAGCTGACCATGGATTGAACTTGGGGGCGACTGGCTCCATCACATAGACGTCCCGTAGTGCCCGCTTCCGTTCCCGCTTGGGGATGTGGGTGGCGTAGATCATGTTGACCATTTTCACTTGGGGGGAAATTTCTTTTGTCCCCCCGTATTCGGACGCCGGGGCTCATCATCATCGTCACTGTGCAGCCCCTTGTCCTTGTTTTCGGCGTTTATCTTGCTAGCCTGTTTGAACACCCAGCAGTCTCTATTGGTGTGGTTGGCTAGTTTGTCCAGTGTGCCATGAATTTGGCACGAGTGCTCTAGTATGCGGTCCAGACTGGACGGTCCCTGATTATTTCTTTTGAACGGCTTTTTCCGCTGTCCGGATTTAGGTCCGCTGAATCCGGCGTTGACTGTCGTGTCTTTAGTGCTGTCGCCGTTATTCCGTCTCTTTTGCCTGTTGCACCGTGGCTTGCCGTTAGCATCGCGGCCGTCCGAAGTGCCGGAATGTGGCGTGGTGCCGCTGCGAGCCAACCAGCTATCCTCACCTGCACAAAAATGGGTCATTAGGGTTGTGAGAGCTGCAATAGACCTGGCCGAGGTGTCGAGCGAGCCACTCGTCACGGATAGTATGCTTAAAAGCCGCCAGGGCTTCGGCGTTCGGACAGTCGACTATTTGGTTCTTTTTAGTGAGGAACCGAGTCCAGAATTTCCAGGCTGACTCTCCAGGCTATTGAGTAATGTGGCTCAGGTCATCAGCGTCCGGTGGTCGCACATATGTGCCCTGGAAGTTGTCAAGGAATGCGTCTTCCAGGTTTTCCCAACTGCCAATGGAATTTGTTGGCAGGCTGTTTAACCAGTGTCGGGTTGGTCCTTTGAGCTTAAGGGGGAGATACTTGATGGCGTGTAGATCATCTCCGCAGGCCATGTGAATGTGGAGAAGAAAATCTTTGATCCATACTGCGGGGTCTGTTGTGCCATCGTCTGGTTCGATGTTTACGGGTTTGAATCCTTCTGGGAATTCATGATCCATCACTTCGTCAGTGAAGCAGAGGGGGTGTGCGGCGCCTCTGTGCCAGGCTATGTGGATACACAGGTCGGATTGTTCTGGGTTGCTATGTTCGGCCCAGCCGATCTTGTTATGATGTATCCGGCGCGATGGTCATCGTCGCGCGCTGGGGCGCGCCCCCTCGATCCGTAGATCGATCTTGGCTATCCTGCTTTGTTTTCTAGAATATCTTGCAGGTCGTGCCTGTTGCCCTGAGCCGTATTGTATCGGTGTGGGGGTGCGGGCTGGTATCCGGGCTGGTATCCCGTTTTATCCCGGCCGCGGGGTGGCCGGTCAGCCGTTTGGTGTTCGAGTTCATATTCCTCGGCTGCCAGGACTTCAGTCCATCTATCTGTGAGCAGGTCTTGATCAGCTTGGAGTTGCTGCTGCTGCTTCTTCAGGCTCCTCGCAGTGGCTATAAGCCTACGCTTGAAGCGCTCCTCTTCTACGGGATCCTCAGGCACGCCGAATTCGTCGTCACCGAGGCTGATCTCGTCTTCGGAGGGGGGCATGTAGTTGTCCTCCTCCGGGCATGCGTCTGTCGCCTGTTCTTCTGGGCTGACCTGCTCATCTTCTTGTTCGGCCTGCTCGAAGGCAGGCTAGTCAGGGCCATATTCTTCTTTGGTGTCATCCGGATTATTTTCGTCTCCGAGGCCGGTGTTGATATGGCGGGGCTTGGAGCAGCGCCGACGACGCCCATTCTTTGATTTTCTTCCTGAGGGGTTGTCCTCCGTTGCCTCGTCGCCATTAGTTTCCTTCGGAGTGTCCACCATATATATATCATATGAGGAGGTGGCCGTCCACCGCCCGGTGAGCGGTGGCTCCTGTAATTCTCCTACATCGTCGTCCATACAGTCGATGTCTTCGGAGTCGAAGTCAAGCACGTCGGTTAGATCATCGATCGTGGCAATGAAGTGGGTGGTGGGCGGGCAACGAATTCCGTCGTTGTCTGCTTCCCACTCGAGCCGGACATAGTTCAGCCCGGAGTCTCCTGACAAGTAGAGAGACTTCAACAAGTCCAGCATGTCGCCAAAGGGCGAGTGCTGAAAGACGTCCGCCGCGGTGAACTCCATCAACGGAGCCCAACCAGGACCGGCGGGCTCGGGGGCGCGCGGACTGGAACCTACATCCGGATATGAATCCGGGGGTCCGGAGTCATAGGCTCCCTCAAAGGTGAGACCTGTGTTCGGATCCATCACCGACGAGGGGACGGCCTGAGGGGCGGGGTCCAGCCCTCCGTCCTTAGGCGAAGCAACCTGCCCCAGATTTAGATCCGAGGCTTTTGCCGGGGTGATATCCCGAGCGACGTCTGACGGCAGGTCAAAGCTGTGCTCATCGTGACTGTTCGGCGCTTCTAGCGCTGGCCTGAAACCATCAAAGATCAAGTCTCTACAGATATCCGCCATGTAGTTCAGGTTTCCGAACATGATACGGTGTCCGGGGGCATAGCTATCGATCTGCTCCAGGTGGCCAAGCGAATTGGCCCGCAGCGCGAAGCCGCCGAACACGAAGATCTGTCCGGGGAGGAAAGTCTCACCCTGGATAGCATCATTGATGACGATTGAAGGAGCCATCGAGCCTGACAGCGATGACACAGAGGAACTCTCAATGAAAGCACCAATGTCGGTGTCAAAACTGGCGGATCTCGGGTAGGGGGTCCCGATCTGTGCGTCAAGGCTGATGGTAACAGGAAGCAAGGGACACAGATGTTTACCCAGGTTCGGGCCCTCTCGACGGAGGTAAAACCCTACTTCATGCTTGATTAATATTGATGATATGGGTAGTACAAGAGTAGATCTACCACTAGATTGTAGAGGCTAAACCCAACGAGCTAGCCTATGATGGTATGAATGTAATTGTGATCGGTCTTCTAAGGACCAATCTCTCCGGTTTATTTAGACACCGGAGAGAGCTAGGGTTTACATGGAGTCGGTTACAAGGAAGGAAATATAATATCCGGATCGCCAAGCTTGCCTCCCACGCAAAGGAGAGTCCCATCCGGACACGGGCCGAAGTCTTGAGTCTTGTATCTTCACGCTTCAATAGTCCGGACGTTGTACACGGTCCGGCTGCCCGGATACCCCTAATCCAGGACTCCCTCAACCGGCGCTGCCAAGAAGGCCAAGGCAAGCGACCCCAGCAAAGAAGTTGCCGGGTGTGCCTCTTGCCAGGCCTTGGCGGCTGCCGAAAAGCCAGGAAGCTCCGACAAGCAGTATCGCAAGATCCATCGCACCAAGGGCCACGACCTCCAGAACTGCCGACAAGTTAAGCTGCTTGCTGAGAAGCAAAAAGCTGAGTATGAGAGGCGGGACAAGGAGAAGGGTTAGGATGGTGCCGAAGGATCCCTCAAGAAGTGTGGCGGCCAAGGAGGCCGCGGCGGCAAGGATAATCAGCAAGAGAGGCCCGCCCGGGGCGCGACAAGACGCAGGAAGACGATGATCACGATGAGGACGACGAGTTCGGCGACCACGAGTTTCAGAAAGCTACGGAGGCCATGTGCGTCGACGGTGGCACCTCGCTGCACACCTCTCACCGCCAGCTCAAGCAGTGGGAGCGTGAGATCACAGCGGCGGAGCCATCATTCGACGCTAAAGTGGTCCAGCACGCCTATCATTTTTGACAGCGAGGACCACCCTAATCGCACAAATGCAGTCGGGTGTGTGCTGTTGCTGGTTTCACCAACGATACACAACCTCAAGGTGACAAAGATGCTAGTTGACAGCGGGGCCGGTCTGAACTTGATCTCGCCTATTGTGATCAAAAGGCTGGGAAGAGACGGGCATGTTTCAGGGGGTCAACCCGGGAAGGAGTCAGCCGAAGGGTAAGGTCACGCTGCCCGTGACCTTTGGAGGCGAGTTGAACGATAGGACGGAGATGATTGTCTTTGATGTAGCCGAGATCCCCTTGCCCTACAACGTGATCCTCGGTTGCCCGACACTAGCCAAGTTCATGGCGGCGTCCCATTACGTCTATGCTACCTCTTGAGCACTATGTTGGTTTTCCCTTGAGGAGGAAAGGGTGATGCAGCAAAGTGGCGTAAGTATTTCCCTCAGTTTTTGAGAACCAAGGTATCAATCCAGTAGGAGGCTACACGCAAGTCCCTCGTACCTACACAAACAAACAAGAACCTCACAACCAATGCGATAAAGGGGTTCTCAACCCCTTCACGGCCACTTGTGAAAGTGAGATATGATAGAGAATAAGATAAATATTTTTTGGTATTTTTATGATATAGATTGGAAAGTAAAGATTCCAAAATAAAGTAGATTGGAAACTTATATGATAGACAATAGACCCGGGGGCCATAGGTTTCACTAGTGGCTTCTCTCAAGATAGCATAAGTGTTACGGTGGGTGAACAAATTACTGTCGAGCAATTGATAGAAAAGTGCGTAGTTATGAGAATATCTAGGAATGATCATTTATATAGGCATCACGTTCGCGATAGGTAGATCAAAACAATTCTGCATCTACTACTATTACTCCATACATCGACCGCTATTCAGCATGCACCTAGAGTATTAAGTTCATAAGAACAGAGTAATGCATTAGGAAAGATGACATGATGTAGAGGCATAAACTCAAGCAATGTGATATAAACCCCATCTTTTTATCCTCGATGGCAACAATACAATACGTGCCTTGCTGCCCCTGCTGCCACTGGGAAAGGACACTGCAAGATTGAACCCAAAGCTAAGCACTTCTCATATTGCAAGAAAGATCATTCTAGTAGGCCAAACCAAACTGATGATTCGAAGAGACTTGCAAAGATAACCAATCATACATAAAAGAATTCAGAGGAGATTCAAATATTTCTCATAGATAAACTTGATCATAAACACACAATTCATCGGATCTCGACAAACACACCGCAAAAAGGGTTATATCAAATACATCTCCAAGAATATCGAGGAGAACATTGTATTGAGATTCAAAGAGAGCGAAGAAGCCATCTAGCTAATAACTATGGACCCGAAGGTCTGTGGTAAACTACTCACAACTCATCGCAGAGGCTATGGTGTTGATGTAGAAGCCCTCCGTGATCGATTCCCCCTCTGGCGGAGTGCCGGAAAAGGTTCCAAGATGGGATCTCATGGGTACAGAAGCTTGCGGCGGTGGAAATTGGGTTTTCTAGTGTTCCTGGATGTTTTCAGGGTATGTGGATATATCACTACTGGAATTAGCTTCTTTGTCGTCCACCATGGCGGACGGCAAAGTTCTTTGCCGTCAGCCAGCGGCGGCAAACCATCCGACTGAACACGTGCTAGCAAAGGCCTGCTTTGAAGAAACGGGCGGCAAAGGATTGTGCTGTCCGCCATCCGAGGCCAGCAAATGGCAACAATGACAGATGGCAGTGGTGTGGGGTGAGAGCCGTTAGGGGGTTAATGGTGCTCTTTGCCGTCCGCCAGCCGACGGCACAGAGGCAAAGCTCTTTGCCGTCCGCTGACAGACGGCAAAGATCTTAGCTTGGGCAGCACTGGGAAGCTGCCACGTGGCCAGCTATGCCGTCTGCCAGCAGACGGCATAGATGGCCCGTTTTGCCAGGCCTATTTGCTCACTTTGCCGTCCGGTTGCGGATGGCAAAAGGACCAAATAGGTAGCCAGTGTTCCCATTTTTGCACGGGTGACTGCCACGTGTCCTCTTTGTCATCTGCTAGTGTACGACAAATAGACATGGTTTCAAACACAGATATACATGCATACATATCCAACATATCCAACATATCCAACAGCTTGTACAACAACATATGTCATCAAATCCAACAACATATTTCAACAAAGTCCAAAAAATCCATATATGCATAACCACAAACAAGTTTCCAACAACATATCCATATAGACATACATATCCAAACAAGTTTTCATAAACAACAAGGAAGCACCAGAAGAATAGTACACTCCATGAATCCAAGCCTTCCTCGTGTAAAGCAAATCTGCAAATTGGGAAAGATGAAAGTTAGAAGAATAAGAAGAAGAATAAGAAGAAGACTAGTTAGAAGAAGAAGAAGAAGAAGAAGTTTTCTTCTCTTTCTTTTTCTCCTCTCCTCTTCTGTATGTTCATCTTCTAACTAAGGTAAGTAAAAAATGCCATTTTATTGCTAAGCTAGGTAAAAATGCTAAGTGTAGGTCATTTTAGAGGTAAGCTAGGAAAATAGGTCATTTTGGTGCTTAGTAAGGTTATTATGTCATTTTCGAGGAAAATAAGCTATGTCTATATCATTTTGGAGGTAACAAAGATTATCATGCCAGTTTTGACCTAAGTATGCTAAGTATGTCATAAATGAACTGAATAAGCTAAGTATATCTCATTTTTTTTATCTAACTTAGGTAATTATGCCATTTAGGAGGAAAATAAGCTAAGTATCCATTTGTAAAGCAAAACATTAGAGAAAACTTACCCTCATCACAACAAATATTATGAAGATCGCAACTAAGGTAACAATTGATCCAATGGCATAATGATACCAAGCCTCATTATCAATGGCATATTTCTAATCTTCTTAAGCTTCAGGCGCACTGCATCCATCTTCAAGTGCATTGCATTCATCTTCATCTTGTGATCATCGATGACATCGGCAACATACAACTCCAATTTCATCTTCTCTTCTTCAATTCTTTTAATTTTTCTTTCAAATACTCATTTTCTTTTTCAACTAAATTTAACTTCTTGACAAGAGGGTCGGTTTCAAATTCCGGTTCACATACCTCCTTGATTAAAATATCTCTATGTCAACTTGATGGCCATAATTGTCATAAATGCGAAATGCAACAAATAGTTATGAAAGAGAATTTACCACATCCGAATCATAAAGCGGGCGAGGGCCGACGGGGATGGAAATCAAGACCATGGCACTATGTATAAGAAATAATCATACAAATTGGAAGAAAATTATACATACCAACCAAAGTACAACATAAAATTTTGAATATCTAATAATCACTATCGGTAATGACGTGCTCATCATCATCATTAATAAATGCATCATCATCATCACTCTTGTTAATGACGTGCTCATCATCATCATTAATAAATGCATCATCATGTGGAAGGCCACCTTTACGTAATCATTCAAGCATTGACAGGTCATCTGCAGTAGTAACTTCTTCTTCTTCCGGCTCTTCTTGTTCCGGCTCAGGGTCAGATTCACTATCGTTGTCTACTTCAATGTTCAAGGGTGTAGTAGAGCCTTTCCTAAAATGTTTTTTGGCAAGACGTATTTCTTGGAAGAATTCTGCTTCGTCATATGTGTCTTGGTTAATGTGACATTCATAATCCTCTTCATTGGGGTAGGTGGTCTAACACGAGGCCGCACTTCATAAATGATATCCCAACCAATGACATTTGGATCACTTTGACAGGCCCACGGTAGATAGAACTCTGGTTGCCTGCTGAGCCGTAATATAGACATCGGGAACATCCAAATGGGTGCTCTGTTTGATTTCGAGTAGCCCTATATGTTCATGAGTCCTTCTAGTCTCCCTAGGCTGGAACCAATAACATCTGAAGAGTACGACGTTTGGTGTGTTATCACCATAGAATTGAAGTTCATAAGATTGAACCAGGCCTTTGGCTTCTTCCAGTTCCGCTTTCCTTTTGGTTCTTACATGTTTTGTAACGGTCTATCACAGAGCTCCTCTTGATCGTCTCTAGCCTTAGTATTATCCTTTGATTTCCCCTCTATGCCGAACAATGTACCAAAAATGGCTTTGGCGATATTCTTTTCAGTGTGCATCACGTCGATGTTGTGTGGGCAAAGGAGGACTTTGAAGTAAAGCAGATCCCAGAAGCATGTCTTGTGAGTCCATGCGTGTTCCTTATTATACCCCTTGAAATACCCTGGACGCTCTGGATCTGGCTCGAGAGAGTTTAACTGATCTAGAGTCTGTTGGCTTGTCAACGCAGGTTGTGCAGAGTGTTTGACAACTCTACCTTTCATGAAGTTCTTTTGTCTTTGCTGAACTTATGGCGAGGATCTAGAAACTCTCTATCCAAGTCGAAGAAATCATACTTGTGCCCCGCCGTCAGCCAACGAAACTCAAGAGCTCCCTTGCATGTGGCGCACGGGAACCTTCCTTGCACACACCAGCCAACGAATAGCGCATACGCCGGCAAGTCATGCGTCGATTACATGTACTAGGCACGCATTATGAAGTTCTCTTTGCTAAAGGCGTCGTATGTCTTGAACCCATTATCCCAAGCTTCTTGCAATTCGTCCTTAAGCGGCTGCATGTACACATTCATATTCTTCCCCGGATAGTTGGGCCCTGGAATTATCAACGTCAGGAAAATGTTCTTTCTTTGCATAATCTGCCTGGGGGGTAGATTGAGTGGCATGACAAACACGGGCCAACAGCTGTATGGGGCTGCCATCTGACCAAACACACTGAACCCACATGTGCTGATGGCGACTCGAGGATGCCATCTGCCGTTTTTTCATTTCAATCTCGTCCCTCTGATTATAGTTGTCGCACCGGACACAGGGGCACCAGCTAAATTTCTGGCCATTTGCAAATGCGGCTCTAACAAACCCCTTAGTTTTTGTTAACCATTCCTCAGTCCAAACATACTGACTAGTGTAACCGGTGTACATCCACGCACGATCACTCATATTGACTTCCTACTGGACACACAAGAAATATATACATAATTTAGCAAACCATATCCATCAATTAATGGAGTTTGTTAGTTTTATTACGTCCATGCAACCTACACGCTAATAGGTAAGGATAGGTCCTAATCCCACCCGATTATGTGTAGATCAGGTTTGTTTTCCCATGCTCTGCTTCGGATCCGATGCAAAATTTCGGCAGCACCTCCCCGCTATTCTCCTGATACACGTCTTGGCAAGATGTGTACCCGGAGAACAACAGGGAGGAACTGACAAAATTCTGCATCGGATCCGGAGCTGAGCATATGGGAAAACGAACCCAATCTACACATACTCAGGCTGTCCATGGATAACGTTGGACAATTAGAAAGAATCACGATTATAAATATGCAAATGCATGCATACTTAGAGATGTAACCCTTTCGAATAGAAGACGCATAGTGGTTACGCATACCGATGATTGACACCTATATATAGCTAGCAAGTTTCATCGGCACGAAGACCGAAACAGAGCAAATGAAGGGGGGAGGAGGAGATGTCATTTATGCTCATCAACGAACGCAGGGGTGGAGCTCGTTGAACACTAGACCCTCGCAATGACGAAATAACTACATATTTAAATCAAAAGATGAGTAACATAGCAAGTATTCGACACCGACGGCCACATGTACCTCGCACTGATGATACTTGCTATTTACGGTACCATCGACATCGAGGAACCCTCTAACCCACTCGTCCCCGGGTAAACTAAATAGCAACTACCATTGGTGCAAGGTACATGAGGCGGTCGGCGTTGAACACCAGATCCACATCCCACAAGTGAAGTCGGTGCCGGTGTCGGTGTCAAAACCGGCGGATCTCGGGTAGGGGGTCCGAACTGTGCTAAGGCTAATGGTAACAGGAGGCAGGGAACACAATGTTTTACCCAGGTTCAGGCCCTCTCGATGGAGGTAATACCCTACTTCCTGCTTGATTGATCTTGATGATATGAGTATTACAAGAGTTGATCTACCACGAGATCATAGAGGCTAAACCCTAGAAGCTAGCCTATGATTATGATTGTTCTTGTCCTACGAACTAAACCCTCCGGTTTATATAGACAATGGAGTGTCTAGGGTTACACGGAGTCAGTTACAAATAAGGAAATCTACATATCTTTCACGCCCAATATGCGACCCTATCCAAGAGGAACTCGAAGGTCCCACCAAGGATAGACCCGCATATTGAAATGCTTTTGCAAGGTGGATATCATTACATCAACGTTACATAATAGTGGGGATACATACATAAGGCATACAATGCCACATGAATACAACAATACAACATACAAGAACAACATCCGACTATGGAGGAATCATAAACAGAAACTCAAACAACATCCACCCTGCTAGCCCAGGCTGCCGACCTGGAACCTATCCCCTGATCGAAGAAGAAGCAGAAGAAGAACTCCCAAACAAGCAAGCATTGCTCTCGCGTTAGGATCGTCGCATAACCTGTACCTGCAACTGTTGTTGTAGTAATCTGTGAGCCACGAGGACTCAGCAATCCCATTACCATGGGTATCAAGACTAGCAAAGCTTAATGGGAAAGGAAGGGATAAAGTGGTGAGGTTGCAGCAGCAGCTAATCATGATATGGTGGCTAACATACGCAAATGAGAGCAAGAAGAGAACCAAAGGAACGGTCGTGAAGCTAGCAATGATCAAGAGGTGATCCTGAACTCCTACTTACGTCAATCATAACACAGAAACCGTGTTCACTTCCCGGACTCCGCCGAGAAGAGACCATCATGGCTACACACGCGGTTGATGCGTTTTAATTCGGATCTGGTGTCAAGTTATCTACAACCAGACATTAACAAATTCCCATCTGCCACATAACCGCAGGAACGGCTCTCGAGAGTATATACCCTGCAGGGCTGTCCCAACTTAGCCCATGACAAGCTCTCGCGATCAACGAAGGAATAGACCTTCTCCCAGGAAGACCCGATCAGTCTCGGAATCCCTGTTTAAAAGACATTTCGACAATGGTAAAACAAGACCAGCAAAGCCGCCCGATGCGCCGACAATCCCGATAGGAGCTGCACATATCTCATTCTCAGGGCACACCGAATGAGCAAGACGACGGGTTGGCATAGACCCTGGTTGCCCAGGGGGCGCCGGACATCGCTCGGTTTGGATCAACACTTAGACAAGCATTGGCCCGGGGGGGCTAAAATAAAGATGACCCTCGAGAGAGCGACTCCCAAGGGAAAAGTAGGTGGTGGTGAGGCAAATGGTAAAACCAAGGTTGGGCCTTGCTGGACAAGTTTTATTCAAAGCGAACTATCAGGGGGGTCCCATAAATCA
Source organism: Triticum timopheevii (assembly GCA_963921465.1). NCBI lineage: Eukaryota > Viridiplantae > Streptophyta > Magnoliopsida > Poales > Poaceae > Triticum > Triticum timopheevii. The sequence goes on along the minus strand of OY997266.1, from coordinate 235,248,182 downwards.
CCCGACCGCGTTAGGAACGCAAAATCCGGGAACATAACACCGGTATGACGGAAACTAGGGCGGCAAGAGTGGAACAAAACACCAGGCATAAGGCCGAGCCTTCCACCCTTTACCAAGTATATAGATGCATTAATAATATAAGAGATATTGTGATATTCCAACAAAACCCTGTCCACCATGGAGAAATCTTCAACTTCACCTGCAACTAGCAACGCTATAAGAGGGGCTGAGCAAAGCAGTAACATAGCCAAACAATGGTTCGCTAGGAAGGGTGTCAAAGGTTAGAGGTTCATGGCAATTTGGGAGGCTTGAAGAGAAAATGATAGGTAACGCAGCATAGCGATAGAACGAAGCAACTAGCATAGCAATGATAGTAGTGAGATCCAGGGTAGCGGTCATCTTGCCTGAAAACCCGCAAGGAAGAAGAACGAGTCCATGAAGAAGACGAACGGATGAAGCCGAACCAACCGTAGACGAACGAATCCTCACGATCGCAACGAAACGGGAACTATCGAAAAGAAGCACACAACATGGTAAACACACCACACATGGACAAGACATGATGCACAACAAGCATGATGCACGACAAAGCTACATGAAGCTACTCATGGCAAGAGATGATGCATACAAGAGTAACACATCAAGGCAAGTTTAAATGAGGCCGGGAACAACATATAACAATTCCGGAAAGTCCTCATATGCAAATTTCGAAATTGGTCCAGATCTGAATTAAACATTATGTTCAAGTTGTTAAACAGCAAGTTAAGATGCACCAAGATGATCTATACGAGATTCTAGTCAAGTTACATATAAAGTTCATTAGATTCGGAGCTACGGCCTAGAAGATATGAGCAAAACAAGTTAAACATGGCATTGAAGCAAAATGCACCCAAACATCAAGCAAACACACCAAAACAAGGATGCAACATGGTAATATGGCACTACATGCAAAATCAAGCAAGTTTCATATAGAGCACACTCAAAACGGAGCAACGGTGCAACACCTACACTCTATACAAGTCATAGCAACAATCTGTCCATAACAGCAACTAGGCATCTTACAAGCATCAAAACATCAAGCTACAGCACCCCAACATAAGAACAAAAGGCATGGGCATGAAGTACTGGTAAAGCATAACAAAACAGGAACAATGAGCTATCTCCAGAAATCACTAGAACATGCTCAAAAGGACATAGGAAGATTGCAAATAATAACAGTTTTAGACTTATCAGGAAATAACATCAGGTTGCAATGTTTAGAGCTATCAAACAACATGTTACAGGAACATATCATGGCAAACAAAGGCATGGCATGATACTACTAAATGCATAGAACAACAATCCCTTACTGACCATGAGCCAAAAAGGATCAGAAGATAATATGGCACCCATGTAAACATGGCAAGTTATATTACAGATTCAAACATGGCAGGAACAATAATAAGTAGGCATGTTGGTGAGCTTGAGCCACTCACCACAGAGCAATACATGGCATGGCAAGGCAACCACCGGCAATAATACATGTTTGTTAAGCTAAGCATGGCAAGAGCAAGGTCATAGGATGCATGGAACACTAGCAAAACACATGGGAACTAGTGAACTAAATGTTAACAGGCTGACAGCAACATTATCAAGCAACTTTGGAGCAAGATATGAGCAATCTACAGCAAGCTATAGATGCAACCAGGGGCATGGATGGATAGGGCATAACATGTAGATCAAAACATGTTTATAGAACATCTCCAGATTATGCATAGAATGATTAGTAGCCACATGTTTATATAGCATCACGAAATAATAGATTCAGCATAGCAAAACAGTAACAGCAAGTACACTACTTAACAAGCTTGAATCACTCACCACAAGTCATTGCATGACAATATAAGCATAGAATCATCAAGAAGGCATGTTTGTGAAACAAACCAAGGCAAGAACAAGTCCATAGCATGCAAGGATCAACTATAGCAACCTTGGCTAATTTGAATAACAAGTAAACAATCTGCCAGGAAACATTTTGAAGCAAAAGTAGAGCACGCAAATGACATGCTAGGATACTCCATAATTGCAAACAAGAGCATGAATGAATATACAATAACCATATGTTCAAAACACCCTTACTGAAGTATCTCAAAATATGCATGGATCTCTCTGTAGCATCAAGTTTACATGGCATCAAAATAACAGCAGAACAGGGACTAAAATCAGCAATATCACAAAGCCTAGTTTGCATGCTTGTGCTAGTCACCACATTGATCACAAAAATACATGGCATACACCTCTGTAAAGATGGCATGGCATAGATCAAAACACATGAAGACTTCAACCTCATAGGATGCACACATCAATCATGGCAAAAATGACAAATGAGCAAGTTATAACAGTTTCAGCAGATTAACATCAACATGCACTCTTCAAACAGCATTTCGGGCATCAAGATGAGCTCAAATGAAAATGATGCAATGGAATGAAATGAAGTACTCGTCGAGGCGAACAATTTGACATATTATACGCACGAAACGGAGCTACGGATGCAGAGATACAATGCGATGAACATGGCATGATAATGTGCAAAACTTCGGGACTTAGTGAAAATCTCACCCCGGAGAAAGTTGGACGGTGAGGTTCGGGGACGGGGCGGTGCAGGCTCACCGTTTGGTTCAGGGGTTGCTGGCATGCAGGGACGGGGTGGACCCGGGACGACGGTGTGCTGGGACGGCGCGGTGCCGCCGTTCGTTTGGATTGGGGGACGGGGGCGTCCAGGACCGGAGCCGTCCAGATCGGCGCCGGCGGCGGATCTGAGACGCTCCGCGCCCGACGGCGGCGAGGCCGGCGGTAGAGATGAAGCCGACGGCGGGGCGGCGCAGGTGGAGATCCGGTGGGGCAGCAGGGCGCGGACGGGCGGCGGTAGGTGAACTCCAGTGAGGTGCGGGTGGTGGTTGTTGCCGGCGGACGGTGGCGGGCGGCGGCGGAGGAACGGGGAACGACGGCGGGGCGCGGGGCGCTGGGTGCCAGGGCGCGGGCGCCGGAGGGCGGCGTCAGCAGGCGGAGCTCGGGAGGCGCGCCAGCAGGCGAGCAGGCGAGGCGGCGCACCGACGGTGAGGCGACGGAGGGGCGCCGGCGGAAGGTGGCCGGAGCGGGAGGCGGAGGCGGGCTCCGGCGAGCGCAGCGACATGGACCCGGACGGGCGGCGGCGCTCGGGCTCCGGATGGGCTCGGGCGGGCCCCGCGCGGGCCTGAGCGGGTCGGCGGCGATGTGGGCGCGGGGGAGGACACGTGGCAGCCTCCCATTGGCTGCGGGGGGCGGCGGCAAAGCGTCCGGCACGGACAGACGTGTCCGGCGGCGCGCAGGGGAAGAGGCTAGGGTTAGGGTGGAATTTCATCCGTGAATTTGGAAGGGGGAGGCAATTTATAGGTAGAGGGAGCTAGGAGAGTCCAAATGAGGAGCGGTTTTCGCCCACACGATCATGATCGAACGACCGAGAGCATGGAGGGGAGTTAGCTGGGCTTTGGGCCACTTTGGAAGGGGTGTTGGGCTGCAAACAAAAGAGGGCTTTGCGGTTACCTGGTTAACCGTTGGAGTATCAAACGACCTCCAAATGGCACGAAACTTGACAGGCGGTCTACCGGTGGTGTACCAAGGCCGCTTTGCAAACCTCGGGCCATTCTGAGAAAGTTTAATACCCGCTCACAGAGAGGCAAAAGGGGAACGCCGGGGGACATAGGAGTGCCGGATTGCAAAACGGACAACGGGGAAAATGCTCGGATGCATGAGACAAACACATATGCGAATGTAATGCACATGATGACATGATATGAAATGCATATGATGACATGGCAAAGTGCAACACGCAAGCAAATGACATGGCAAAGACGGCGAACACCTGGCGCATCGAATCCGGGGCATTACAATATCCAAATATTAAAGCTTGTCTTCCACGCAAAGGAGAGTCCCATCCGGACACGGGACGAAGTCTTCAATATTGTATCTTCATAGTCCAATAGTCCGGCCAAAGTATATAGTTCGGCTATCCGAGGACCCCTTAATCCAGGACTCCCTCAGTAGCCCCTGAACCAGGCTTCAATGACAATGAGTCCAGCGTGCAAATTGTCTTCGGCATTGCAAGGCGGGTTCCTTCTCCGAACACTCCATAGAAGAGTTAGAACACAAGGATCATGTCCGGCTCTCCAAAACAAATTCCACATTCCACCGTAGAGAGTATAATATTCCACAAATCTAATCTGTCGACAGCTTTTTGTAGCATGACATCACGCCAAGGTTCGGTCATTATTCAAACCGTTTTTCACAACCAGCTACCGACGTAATGCGAGGCAGTTTTCTTGACACGTCTTGTCGAAGCAGAGATCGTGTCCCCCCATTGCGGGATTCTCATCAATATGGGTGTGGGTAACCCAATAGTGCCATCAATCGTGGCGCTTGGGGGAATAAGCGTTTTTAGCGGGCAAGTGGGGAGGCGCAGGATCTTTGCTGCCTTTATAAGGGGATAAGAACCTTCCCTTTCACCCACGCCCTTCTCTACTCATCCATTCCTTTCCGCTCGAGCCCTAGTGCCCAAGCGCTCCTCTTCTCCGCCCAAAAAGGCTTCCTGAAGATGTCCGAATCCGGAGCAGGAGGCAAGTGGATGGCCTCTACCATCCGAGAGAAGGATATCAAAAAGCTTCGGGGGGCCGGGTATCTGGCCAAGAGAATTAGCCATTGTCTTCCGACGGCGGGACAAATCGTCCCCATCCCGGAACCCCATGAGAGGGTGGTATTTCTTCCTCACTTTGTCCGCGGGCTAGGGTTTCCCCTCCACCCTTTCTTTGCGGCGTCATGTATTACTACGGGATTGATTTCCATGATCTATCCCCAAACTCTTTCCTCAACATATTGACATTCATAGTCGTGTGCGAGGCCTTTCTCCGCGTTTCTCCGCACTTCGGCTTATGGCTAAAGGTTTTTAATGTATAGCCCAAGGTAGTGAGCGGCGAGCATGCCGAATGCGGAGGTGCCATGGTGAGCAAGATGCCCAATGTCACATGGCCGATAGGGACTTTCAATGATTCCGCCAAGGAGTGGCAGCAGCAGTGGTTCTACATCACTGAGCCGCGTGGCAAGGAGTGGACCATCATTCTGGAGTTCAGATCCGGTGCCCCCATGCGACTTACGTCCTGTCACGAGAAGGGCCTGAGCTGGGCTTTGTCTCACGAGCTATCAGAGCTCCAGACGCGCGTACAGGTCATGGAAGACAAGAGCGTCAAGCTCGTCAATGTAGTCCAGGTGATGTTGGTTCGCCGGATTCTACCATGTCAACACCGAGCTTGCAATCTGTGGGAGTTCGACACGGCCAAGCACCAGACCCTGCTCGAGCTCTTTGGCTCTACACACAAGGACATCTGGAAGGTGCTTTTCAAGTCCGGCAAACCATGGTCAGACTCCACCGAGGACCGCGGGTAGCAACTATCCTGCCCCGCAAGTTCGGTAAGCAACTGAATGTTTGACAATTCATGCGTTCTATCCGTACATCCTCAGAAAAACACTTAACGTATTTCCCATCATTTTCCTAGGGCTGGGCCAAGAAGGCGGGGCGGATCTACTGTCCTGTCCCTCTACCAGAAGAATTGGCCGGCCCACTTCTGACGAAGATGCTGGTCCCGGCGCCATATAAAGCACCGAAGAAGAAGACCGAGAAGGAGGCCAAGAAGACCAGGGGCAGCCTCCGTCACCGTGGTACCGCGGGCACAAAATCCAAAGACTCCAATGCCCATTCTTCCTCCGAAGAGGACGGGGAGGAGGAGGACGAATCCCCCACAGGGGGAAAGAAGAAAAGAACAGCCTCCAGCTCCTTGGAGGCTGATTCGCCTAAGAGGGGAAAAACTCCTTTTCAAGAGGAGTCCACCGGCGCCACCGATAGCAGCCCGGAGTTGGGTCCCAGGGCCGAGCCCCTGGTGAACTGGTAAGTATAAAATCCGAACACACTCATGCGTCCGGACTTGTCATGGCACCACATTCTAATCTTAGTCGTGCTTTTCTTTTTTAGTCCGGCGAAGCCCTACGCCGAACAATCCTCATCAGAAGATCTTCTTGGTTCGGACGCTATGGGGAGCGGGACACCCCTGAAGGCCTCCTCCTCTAAACGTAGGAACGAAACCGAGGTATCGTCCAAGAAGGATTCGGGCCACGGAGGAGGGGAGAAGGTCGCGAAGGCGGCGCCAGGAGGCCATACTTCTGGGGCCGGTTACATGGGAGAGAAAACTCCCGTGGGTGTCGACGGCGGGGGTCAACCCGAATCCGGACCCAAGCCGGACAAGATTCTAGAGACCCATAAGGTCCCCGAGTCCCATCTACCGTCTGCCTCTGTTCAACCAGGGGTGCTGGATACTTTATTGGCAACGGTGAAGGGTGCCTCCATCGTTGATGAACACCGTGCCCTCATGGGTGCGGTGATTGAGAAGATTCAGTCCGCTGAGAGTGGACTGAACGAATCCTATGTCAGCCTCATAAGAGGCTTTGAGGTATGTTTTATGAGTTTCTGGGAGAATGTCATGGTATAGATCAGTAGCCCCTGATACACCGTTCGGTGAAATAGAGAACCGGACAGCGGATCAAATTCATGTTCGCAGGAGACTCACTTGATGATATTTATTTCTCTTTTTAACCAGTAGGCATCTATAGTGACTGTGGCCTCTCAAGCTGTGGAAGTATCCGGACTGAGGCGTAGTCTAAAGAGGGCCGAAGGAGAACTTGGCCAGTTGAAGAGACAGCTGGAGGATAATCAAGGTATGTAGAAACTTTGCTTATGTAGCACGAAAGGATGAGTGTGCATCATAACAATCTTTTGATGATGTGCTCTAGGGGCGTCGGCCGAAATTGAGGCCTTGAAGAAGGTTGTGGCCGAAGCCGAGAGGAAAGCAGCCGCAGAGCAGGTGCTCCATGAGAAGCACGAGGCCAGAGTTATTGAGGCTGAGCGAGAGCTTCAAGAGGCCGTGCAAAAATGCGAGACCCTGGAGAAGAGTTTAGAAGGAAAAGAATCTGAACTCTCCCAGGCTCACCAAGCCACAAGCGATGCCCGGGGGGAAGCCCAAGGTTCTGTGAAGGAAATACAGGAGGCTAGGAAGATTGCGGCTGGTAAGGCTTTTTCTGTAAAAAGCAAGTATAGGAGATGAGAAAATCAGATTTGACAATCTTGAGTGTTGATGTATACAGGGGTATTTGCAGAGCTGCCACACAGCATATCTGATGCCGCCCAATTCTACCGAGTCGAAGAGGGGATTACTGCGGATAAGCTCTTCTAGACGCAGTATCTGGAGCCGAATTATCCGGTGCCTTTCTCCGATCAGCTGAAGTAGCTGGTCGAGCTGCACAAGGCAGCCAAATTAGCCATGAAGGATTTAATTATCCGGCTGTGGCCTGCTGAGCCGATTCCGAGCAGCTACTTCGGGCTCGTGAAGCGGCTTCTAGGTGCCTACCCTCAACTCAAAGTCATCAAGCGGTCGGTCTGCATAGAGGGTGCGCGAATGGCCTTCGCCCGTGCCAACATGCATTGGGGGAAGATGGATGCAGAAAAGCTGATGACCGAGGGACCGCCGGAGGGGAAGGAGCACCGCGATCCCGAACTGTATTATGAAGGTGTCTTGAAAGGAGCCCCTCTTGGAGCGGAGAAATGCACCAAGGACATTATACTTCCATAAATACGGTCATATTTGTCCTTTGTAATATTTGAACAAGAGCATTCTTATCATCTATTGCTTGTTGTTTGAAAGTTTTTCATCCTATGCGGCCATTTTATATATTAATCCTGAGAGTCGGCCAGACATCGGCTTCCGCCCCAATGTAGTGAGTACGGGGGTGTTCGGGATAAACCTGAGCACTCTTTACCCAAGTTTTGGGTCCCTCAAGGAGGTGCTCAGCACAGCGAACCAGGCAATCAGACTATAGGGCTTTATCGCTGTCACTTAGCGATAGGAGTTGTTACGAGGAAGGTAGGCGCAACCCCTGGTGTTTGGAAGACCGCACTAGGGGCTCTATAAGCACCTGATCGGAAAAGTCCGATCCGTCGCATGCTGCATTGGTTATAGCATTATGCGGAAAGAATCCTCAAAGATTTTAGAACCTCTCGAACAGCTGACCAGCTCTCGCTGCATCATGACAGTCAGTTTTCGGCTTTCTCTATTGAGGTGCTCGTCGGAAGAACTGGGACACAATCGAAGTAGTTCTCCCAATGCTACCTTAGCCGATATAGCGGAACGTAAGGTACCAAAACATAGGAGCCGGGCAAACCCAACTATTGACCCAAGACATGATTCAGAGTTGATGCATATAATGCTATAAGTTCGGGGTGCCGGACTAGCATGAAGGTGTTCGGACTTTTTTGCCGTAGTATGGGCGTGACGAAGCCCCTGGCATATTAAGGCATATCGTGATAAGCAGCCGCCTTTTTAACAAAAGAGTTTTTAATAAGAGATGGCAGTAGGTGAGCATCACATAAATCCACATGTTGTATTTGAGTAATACGTCAATGCCTATGAGTATAGATGATGTGATAAAAAGAAATGTGACTGCGGAACTTGCTGATACCGGGCATGCGGAAGTTGTGTTCGGATCGGGGGTGTAGTCGGACGATTACAGGGGAATATCTAGAGGTTCCCTGATACGCTCGAACTATTCCCACGCCCTGCATCATAGCCAACGTAAAGGTGAACCTGTAAAGAAAATGTAAGAAATGGTTTTGCGCCAACTGGCGGTTGAGCCGCATTATGTGGCTTGTATTATTCTTTTCCGGAGTGTTTTTAATTAATCTCCGGGCGGGCCGGGCAATCCTGTCGCACAGTAGTTCGGACTCCTTTGGTGGTGTCCGAGAGTTTGGCCTTTGACTCGAGGTTTGACTGTAAGGTGCCGTCCGTTGTTCTTGCTGTTAAAGCGGTGGTAGACTCTTCGGACGTGAGGGGGAATTTGGACCTGCCACTAACCGTGATGACGCCACGTGGACCGGGCATCTTTAATTACAGTAGGCATAATGTGGCACCGCGTTGAACAGAGCGAATGCGTTTGTCCGAGCAGTGCCCGATGGTCACTGCGAAAGCGGACGATGTCGAAGACTAAGTCTTCGGTACGGTGATTGTCTGGAGATCCGAAGACCACTTCCATTGTGATTGAGCCCATGCAACAGGCCTCTACACCTGGTATTATACCTTTAAAGGTGGTTTTTGTGGGCTTGATCCTTGAGGGGTTGATGCCCATTTTGCGCACTATATCCTGGTAAAGCAGGTTCAGGCTGCTGCCTCCGTCCATAAGGACTTGTGTGAGGTGGAATCCGTCAATGATGGGGTCGAGGACCAATGCGGCCGAACCGCTATGACGGATGCTGGTAGGGTGGTCCCTACGATCGAAGGTGATCGGGCAAGAGGACTAATAACCTTCAAGTGTAGGGGATCGCAACAGCTTTCGAGGGTAAAGTATTGAACCCAAATTTATTGATTCGACACAAGGGGAGCCAAAGAATATTCCTGAGTATTAGCAGTTGAGTTGTCAATTCAACCACACCTGGATAACTTAGTATCTGCAGCAAAGTATTTAGTAGCAAAGTAGTATGATAATAAAGGTAACGGTAGCAAAAGTAATGTTTTTGGGTTTTGTAGTGATTGTACAGTAGCAACGAAAAAGTAAATAAGCAAAGCACAATATGTGAATAGCTCGTAGGCAATGGATCAGTAATGGATAATTATGTCGGATGCGATTCCTCATGTAATAGCTATAACATAGGGTGACACAGAACTAGCTCCAGTTCATCAATGTAATGTAGGCATGTATTCCGAATATAGTCATACGTGCTTATGGAAAAGAACTTGCATGACATATTTTGTCCAACCCTCCCGTGGCAGCGGGGTCCTAGCGGAAACTAAGGGATATTAAGGCCTGCTTTTAATAGAGAACCAGACCAAAGCATTAACACATAGTGAATACATGAACCCCTCAAACTACGGTCATCACCGAGAAGTATCCCGATTATTGTCACTTCGGGGTTGTCGGATCATAACACATAATAGGTGACCATAGACTTGAAAGATAGGATCAAGAACACACATATATTCATGAAAACATAATAGGTTCAGATCTGAAATCATGGCACTCGGGCCCTAGTGACAAGCATTAAGCATATCAAGGTCATAGCAACATCAATCTCAGAACATAGTGGATACTAGGGATCAAACCCTAACAAAACTAACTAGATTACATGGTAAATCTAATCCAACCCATCACCGTCCAGCAAGCCTACGATGGAATTACTCACGCACGGCGGTGAGCATCATGAAATTGGTGATGGAGGATGGTTGATGATGACGACGGCAACGAATCCCCCTCTCCGGAGCCCCGAACGGACTCCAGATCAGCCCTTCCGAGAGAGATTAGGGCTTGGCTGCGGCTCCATATCGTAAAATGCAATGAAACTTTCTCTCTGATTTTTTTCTCCGCGAGACGTAATATATGGAGTTGGAGTTGATGTCAGCGGAGCCTTAGGGGGCCCATGAGACAGGGGGCGCGCCCAGGAGGGGAGGGCGCACCCCCACCCTCATGGACAGGGTGTGGGCCCCCTGGTCTTGATTCTTTCGCCAGTATTTTTTATATTTTCCAAAAAGTGCCTCCGTGGATTTTCAGGACATTCCGGGAACTTTTGTTTTCTACACATAAAACAACATGATGGCAGTTCTACTGAAAACAGCGTTAGTCCGGGTTAGTTTCATTCAAATCATGCAAGTTAGAGTCCAAAACAAGGGAAAAAGTATTTGGAAAAGTAGATACATTGGAGACGTATCAACTCCCTCAAGCTTAAACCTTTGCTTGTCCTCAAGCAATTCAGTTGATAAACTGAAAGTGATAAAAAAAACTTATACAAACTCTGTTTGCTCTTGTTGTTGTAAACATGCAAATCCAGCATTCAGGTTTCAGCAAATATGATGAACTAACCATACTCACAATAACACTTAGGTCTCACAGTTACTCATATCAATAGCATAATCAGCTAGCGAGCCATAATAATAAAACTCGAGTGACAACACTTTCCCAATACAATCATAACATGATATAACAAAAAGGTATCTTGCTAGCCCTTTCTGAGACCGCAAAACATAAATGTAGAGCACCTTTAAAGATCAAGGACTGACTAAACATTGTAATTCATGGTAAAAGAGATCCAGTCAAGTCATACCCAATATAAACCAATAGTAATGAATGCAAATGACAGTGTGTTGTCCAGCAGGTGCTTTTTAATAAGAAGGGTGATGACTCAACATAAAAGTAAATAGATAGGCCCTTCGCAGAGGGAAGCAGGGATTTGTAGAGGTGCTAGAGCTCGATTTTAAAATAGAGAGGAATAACATTTTGAGCGGCATACTTTTGCTGTCCATGGTAAAGGTTTATACTTCCCCAACCACCAACAAGCATCAATCCATGGCTTGCTCGAAACAACGAGTGCCTCCAACTAAAAACAGCCCGGGGGGAGTTCTGTTTAATTATTTTGATTTGCTTTGATCTTTTTGGATCGTGGGACTGGGCATCCCGGTTACCGGCCATTTCTTGTGAATGAGGAGCGGAGTCCACTCCTCTTGAGAATAACCCACCTAGCATGGAAGATATAGGCAACCCTAGTTGAAACATGAGATGCTCGAGCATACAAAACAGAATTTCATTTGAAGGTTTGGAGTTTGGCACATACAAATTTACTTGGAACGGCAGGTAAATACCGCATATAGGAAGGTATGGTGGACTCATATGGAATAACTTTGGGTTTAAGGAGTTTGGATGCACAAGCAGTATTCCCGCTTAGTACAGGTGAAGGCTAGCAAAAGACTGGGAAGCAACCAACTGAGAGAGCGACAACAGTCATGAACATGCATTAAAATTAATTCACACTGAGTACAAGCATGAGGTGGATATAATCCACCATGAATATAAATATCATAAAGGCTATGTTGATTTGTTTCAACTACATGCGTGAACATGTGCCAAGTCGAGTCACTCAATTCATTCAAAGGAGGATACCATCCCATCAAACCACATCATAATCATTCTAATAGCATTTTGGCACGCAAGGTAAACCATTATAACTCATAGCTAATCAAGCATGGAACAAGCAACTATAGTCTCTAAATGTCATTGCAAATATGTTTACTTCATAATAGGCTGAATCAGAAATGATGAATCATCATATTTACAAAAAGAAGAGAGGTCGAGTTCATACTAGCTTCTCTCATCTCAATAAGTCCATCATATATCGTCATTATTGCCTTTCACTTGCATGACCGAATGATAAGTATAATAATAATAATGCACGTGCATTGGACTAAGCTGGAATCTGCAAGCATTCAACTCAAGAGAGAAGACAAAGTAATATGGGCTCTGAATTAAATAAACAATCATGCATATGACAGCCACTAAGCATTTTCAATATGGTCTTCTACTCTAGACCCCCAAAGAAAAGAAAATAAAACTATTTACACGGGAAAGCTCCCAACAAATAAGAAGAAGAACGAGAAATCTTTTTGGGTTTTAATTTTAATTCTACTACGAGCATGGAAATTAAACTAACTAATTTTTTGGTTTTTCTCAAGGTTTATCAAACACACAAGAAGAAAGCTAGAAAAAGAAATTTAAACTAGCATGGATAATACAATGAAAGAGTATGAGCACCGACGACTAGAATAGTGTGTGAACATGAATGTAAAGTCGGTTAGAAATACGTACTCCCCCAAGCTGAGGCTTTTGGCCTAAGTTGGTCTAATACCAAGGACCGCCTGGCTGATATCCGTAGTTGTAGCTGGGTTTGTACTGAGATGCAGCAGCAACCGCCTCCTGAGTTGTGGCATGTTGGCGAGCTGCCTCCGCTCTCCCCTCGTGTTTAGCTGCTTCCTCCTTGGTAACAACATATCTTCCTTTTGCCTGATAATCAAAAAGGAGAGGAGCAGGAAGAGTAACATGGACGACATTGCGTCTGTCATAGATTAGTCGATAATGGAGGAATTGTTCATTCCTCCTAAGAAAATGATGATTGACCATAGCCTCATAATCTAAATAAGCAGGAGGTATCATCATATCCCCCTCTCGTTAGGCTATACCAAGATAATTAGCCACATGGGTTGCATAAATTCCTCCAAATAAATCTCCAGCTCTACCATTATTCTGCAACCTATGTGCAACTATTGCCCCCCAAGTTATACCCTTTATAACCTAACACAACACTCTTGAGGACAAAGAGATCAGGGACACACATATGACATGCTTCGTCTTTACCGTTAATGCATCTACCAACGAAGAGAGCAAAATAATGTATAGCAGGAAAATGAATGCTCCCTATGGTAGCTTGTGCTATGTCCCTAGATTCTCCCACAGTAATACTAGCAAGGACGTCTCTAAATTCAGATTTGTAAGGATCATTAATATTACCCCATTGCAGAAGTTTGCAAGCAGTCGTAAAATCCTCTAGGTCCATGGTATAAGATGTATCATAAATATCAAATAGGACACTAGGAGAATTGCGCGTACAGTTATATTTAAACCTCCGCCCAAAGGAATCTGTCAATTGATAGTACTGAGGACACTTATCTTGTAAGAAGTCCTCCAACTCAGCATTATGCACACACGCGTCAAATTCCTCCTTAAAGCCTGTTTCGACCATAAAATCATCGAATGGCCACTCACAAGCTCGTACATCCGCGTCCCTCGGTAATCCAACATCTTGCTCACATATAGCAATCTTGGGTCCTTTCTTTACTGAGGAACCACCTTGGTACAATCTCCTAGACATAATTCTTTTTCTGAAAAATTTCTGAAATATTAGTAACTTCAAAATAAAAGTGAATAAAACTAAACAAGATTGGTAGCAACTACTCCTACAAGTGCCTAGAGCCTATATCATGCATTAGAATTTCTTGGGACCTCATAAATTCAACATGCAAGCTCAAGAACATGGTCACCTATGCAGCAAAAATTTGCAATAAATAAAGCACTAGAACAAAAACTAATTGGACCGATGGAGGAGTCACACACCAAGCAACAATCTCCCAAAGCAGTTTTGTGAATGGAGTTTTGAGCAAGGAGATCGAAAATCGCAGCAAAATGAGCTAGAACTCGTGCTTGAGCTGGATGGGGATTTTTTTGGGTAGAAGATGGAGTGTGTGGGTGCTGGCATAACTAGAGGGGGGCCACCAGGGGCCCACGAGATAGGGGGGCGCGCCCAGGGTAGGTGGGCGCGCCCTCCACTCTCGTGGCCTGGTGCTTGCCCCTCCTGCAGTGATTTCAGTGCCTAAAATCCTCAAATATTCCATAAAAATCATACTAAATTTGCAGGGCATTTGGAGCACTTTTATTTTTGGGATATTTTTATTGCACGGATAATTCGGAAAACAGACAGATAATACTATTTTTTTCTTTATTTATTCTAAATAACAGAAATTAAAAAGAGGGTACAGAAGGTTGTGCCTTCTAGTTTCATCCATCTCATGATCATCAAAATGAATCCACTAACAAGGTTGATCAAGTCTTGTTAACAAACTCATTCCGAATAACATGGAACCGGAGAAATTTCGAATGACACTAAGTTACCTCAACGGGGATATGAACATCCCCAACAATAAGAATATCATACTTTTTCTTGACAGTAGGGAGAGTAAATTCAAAACCTCCAATAATGATAGTTGGAACTTTTCCAACAGAATTGATGCTATGAACTTGAGATTGTTTCCTCGGAAAGTGTACCCTATGCTCATTACCATTAACATGAAAAGTGACATTGCCTTTGTTGCACTCAATAACAGCCCCTGCAGTATTCAAAAAAGGTCTACCAAGGATAATCGACATACTATCGTCCTCCGGAATATCAAGAATGACAAAGTCCGTTAAGATAGTGACATTTGCAACCACAACAGGCACATCCTCACAAATATCGACAGGTATAGCAGTTGATATATCGGTCATTTGCAAAGATATTTCAGTAGGTGTCAACTTATACAATTCAAGTCTACGATATAAAGAGAGAGGCATAACACTAACACCGGCTCCAAGATCACATAAAGCATTTCTAACATAATTTCTTTTAATGGAGCATGGTATAGTTGGTACACTCGGATCTTCATGTTTCTTTGGTATTCCACCCTTAAAAGTGTAATTAGCAAGCATGGTGGAAATTTCAGCTTCCGTTATCTTTCTTTTATTTGTGATGATATCCTTCATATATTTAGCATAAGGATTTACTTTAAGCATATCAGTTAAGCGCATACGTAAGAAGACAGATCTAATCATTTCAGCAAAGCGCTCAAAATCCTCATCATCCTTTGTCTTGGATGGTTTAGGAGGAAAGGGCATGGGTTTCTGAACCCATGGTTCTCTTTCTTTACTGTGCTTCCTAGCAACAAAATCTCTCTTATCATAATGTTGATTCTTTGATTGTGGGTTATCAAGATCAGCAGCAGGTTCAATCTCTACATCATTATTTTTGCTAGGTTGAGCATCAACATGAACATTATCATTAACATTATCACTAGGTTCATGTTCATCACCTGATTGTGTTTCAGCATTAGAAATAGAAATATCATTGGGATTCTCAGGTGTGTCTACAGTAGGTTCACTAGAAGCATGCAAAGTCCTATCGTTTTTCTTTTTCTTCTTTTTGGAAGAACTAGGTGCCTCTAAATTATTTCTCTGAGAATCTTGCTCGATTCTCTTAGGGTGGCCTTCAGGATAGAAAGGTTCCCGAGTCACTCTACCAGTTCTAGTATCCACTCTAATAACAAAGTCATTTTTATTATTTAATTCATCAAGCAAATCATTTTGAGCTTTAAGTACTTGCTCAGCTTGAGTAGCAACCATAAAGCATACTTGCTAATGAGTTTGAGTTCACCTTTAACTCTATATTATCGCTCATGCGTCCTATCTCGAAAGCATTATTCTTTAACTCTCTACCAATATGAGCATTAAAACTTTCTTGTCTAGCCATAAAGTCATCAAATTCATCTAAGCATGGGCTATGAAATTTAGTAGAGGGGATTTCAACTTTATCATATCTATAGAGAGAATTTACCTTCACTACCTGTGTCTGGTTATCAAGAAAATGTGGTTCTTCGACAGGCGGTACATTAAGACCATGTATTTCTTCAATAGGAGGTATATTCTTAACATCTTTAGATTTAATACCTTTTTCTTTCATTGATTTCTTTGCCTCTTGCATATCTTCAGGACTAAGAAATAAAACACCTCTCTTCTTCGGAGTGGGTTTAGGAATAGGCTCAGGATTCGGCTTAATTGGTTCAGGAATTGCCTCGGGAATTGGCTCAGGTAGAGTCCAATTATTTTCATTAGTCAACATATTTTTCAATAGTAATTTAGCTTCGTCGACTGTTCTTTCCTTGAAAACACAACCAGCACAACTATCTAAGTAGTCCTTGGAAGCATCGGTTAGTCCATTATAAAAGATATCAAGTATTTCCTTTTTCTTGAGAGGATGATCAGGCAAAGAATTAAGTAACCGGAGAAGCCTCCCCCAAGCTTGTGGGAGACTCTCTTCTTTGATTTGCACAAAATTATATATTTCCCGCAAGGCAGCTTGTTTCTTATGAGCAGGGAAATATTTAGCAGAGAAGTAATAAATCATATCCTGGGGACTACACACACAACCAGGAGCAAGAGAATTATACCAAGTCTTAGCATCACCCTTTAATGAGAACAGAAATATCTTAAGGATATAATAATAGAGAGATTTAACATCATGAGTAAACAGGGTAGCTATATCATTCAACTTGGTAAGATGTGCCACAACAGTTTTAGATTTAAGCCCATAAAAAGGATCAGATTCAACTAAAGTAATAATCTCAGGATCAACAGAGAATTCATAATCCTTATCAGTAACACAGATAGGTGAAGTAGCAAAAGCAGGGTCAGGTTTCATTATAGCATTAAGAGACCGTTGCTTCCATTTAGCTAATAATTTCTTAAGATCATATCTATCATTGCAAGCAAAGATAACTCTAGCAGCTTCTTCATTCATAACATAACCCTCAGGAACAACAAGCAATTCATAATCATTGGGAGAATTTTCATCATCACTATCATCAATAATAGCATCTTCAATAATTTCATTCCCTCTAACCCTAGCAAGTTGTTCATCAAGAAATTCACCTAATGGCAAAGTGGTATCACGCACAGAAGTAGTTTCATCATAAGTATCATGCATAGCAGAAGTGGCATCATCAATAACATGCAACATATAAGAGTTCATAGCAGTAGCAGGTTTAGGTGTCGCAAGCTTACTAATAACAGAAGGAGAATCTAGTGCAGAGCTAGATGGCACTTCCTTACCTCCCCTCATAGTTGAGGGAAAAATCTTGGTTCTGTCGTCTTTCAAGTTCTTCATAGTGATCAACAAATATAAATCCCAAGTGACTCAGAGAATAGAGCTATGCTCCCCCGCAACGGCACCAGAAATTAGTCTTGATAACCCACAAGTGTCGTGGATCGCAACAGCTTTCGAGGGTAAAGTATTCAACCCAAATTTATTGATTCGACACAAGGGGAGCCAAAGAATATTCTTTAGTTTTAGCAGTTGAGTTGTCAATTCAACAACACCTGGATAACTTAGTATCTGCAGCAAAGTATTTAGTAGCAAAGTAGTATGATAATAAAGGTAACAGTAGCAAAAGTAATGTTTTTGGGTTTTGTAGTGATTGTAACAGTAGCAACGGAAAAGTAAATAAGCGAAGCACAGTATGTGAAAAGCTCATAGGCAATGGATCAATGATGGATAATTATGTCGGATGCGATTCCTCATGTAATAGCTATAACATAGGGTGACACAGAACTAGCTCCAGTTCATCAATGTAATGTAGGCATGTATTCCGAATATAGTCATACGTGCTTATGGAAAAGAACTTGGATGACATCTTTTGTCCTACCCTCCCGTGGCAGCGGGGTCCTAGCGGAAACTAAGGGATATTAAGGCCTCCTTTTAATAGAGAACCAGACCAAAGCATTAACACATAGTGAATACATGAACTCCTCAAACTACGGTCATTAGTGGATACTAGGGTCCTAGTGACAAGCATTAAGCATAGCAAAGTCATAGCAACATCAATCTCAGAACATAGTGGATACTAGGGATCAAATCCTAACAAAACTAACTTGATTACATTGTAAATATCATCCAACTCATCAATGTCTAGCAAGCCTATGATGGAATTACTCACGCACGGCGGTGAGCATCATGAAATTGGTGATGGAGGATGGTTGATGATGACGACGGAGATGAATCCCCCTCTCTGGAGCCCCGAACAGACTCTAGATCAGCCCTCCCGAGAGAGATTAGGGCTTGGCTGCGGCTCCGTATCGTATAATGCGATCTAACTTTCTCTCTGATTTTTTTCTCCGCGAGACAGAATATATGGAGTTGGAGTTCAGGTCGGCGGAGCCTCAGGGGGGCCACGAGACAGTGGGCGCGCCCAGGGGGAGGGCGCGCCCCCCACCCTCGTGGACAGGGTGTGGGCCCCCTAGTCTTCATTCTTTCGCCAGTATTTTTTTATTTTCCAAAAAGTGCCTCTGTGGATTTTCAGGACATTCCGAGAACTTTTGTTTTCTACACATAAAACAACATCATGGCAGTTCTGCTGAAAACAACGTGAGTCCGGGTTAGTTTCATTCAAATCATGCAAGTTAGAGTCCAAAACAAGGGCAAAAGTGTTCGGAAAAGTAGATACGTTGGAGATGTATCAAGGACCATGGGTCGAACTTTGGGTCGATTGTATAGACCTCCCTTAGTGCACGTTTCCACTTGGGAATGTGGCTTGCGCGTATCGTATTCACCGTTTTCACCTGGGGAGGAAATTTCATCTTTCCACCTATATTCGGTGATCGGGGCTCTTCGTCGTCGTCGTCGCTTTGAGACCCCTTCCCCTTGTTTTTCGGCGTCTGACCTGCTGGCTTGTCTGAAGACCCAGCATTCTCTATTGGTGTGGTTGGCTGGTTTTCCAGGGGTGCCATGAATTTGGCATGGATGGTCGAGTATGCGGTCAAAACTAGACGGGCCTGAATTGTTTGCTTCCGCTGACCGAAATTGGAGCCGCTGAATCAGGCATTGACTAATGTGTCTTCGGCATTATCACCATTTTTGTACCGTGATGCTTGTGTTTGTTGTGATGTGATTTGTCGTTTTTGTGTCGAGTATGCTTGTGTTTGTTGTGCTGTGATTTGTCGTTGCTATCCTTGGCTTTAGATGTGCCTGGATTGCTTGCTGTATTGTTGCTACGGGCCAACCAGCTATCCTCGCCCGCACAAAAGAGGGTCATGAGTGTTGTGAGAGGAGCCATGGACTTTGGCTTTTCCTGACCGAGATGTCGGGCAAGCCATTCGTCGCGGATGTTATGCTTAAAGGCCGCTAGGGCTTCAGTATCCGGACAGTCAACAATTTGGTTCTTTTTGGTTAGGAACCGGGTCCAAATTTCCTGGCTGACTTCCCGGGATGCTGGGTTATGTGACTTAGATCATCAGCATCCGGTGGTCGCACGTAAGTGCCCTAGAAGTAGTCAAGGAATGCGTCTGCCAGGTTCTCCCAATTCCCGATGGAGTTTGCCGGCAAGCTGTTCAGCCAATGCCGAGCCGGTCCCTTTAGTTTTAGTGGGAGGTACTTGATGGCGTGTAGATCATCTCCGCGGGCCATGTGAATGTGGAGGAAAAAATCTTCTATCCATACCGCAGGGTCTGTGGTACCATCATATGATTTGATATTTGCGGGTTTAAACCCTTCTGGGAATTCGTGATCCATAACTTCATCAGTGAAGCATAGGGGGTGTGTGGTGCCTCTATGCCGGGCTACATCCCCACGTAGTTCAAATGAGTCTGGTCTATTGTATTCGACCCGGCCGGACTTTGGTTTATTATATTCGGCGTGATGGTCATCATCACGTCTTGTGGCGCGCCCCCGCGATCCGTAGATTGATCTTGACTATCCTGCTTTGTTTTCCAATACTTCTCGCAGGTCTTTCGTGTAGCCCCGGGCCTTGGTATTATCGTTTGATTGACGGCGGGGTGCGGTCTGGACTTCGGGTTGGTATGCCGTTTTGTCGCGACCGCGGGGTAACCTGTCAGCCACATCATGCGCTGGTAGTGTGGGATTTAAAGCCTCCTCCTCGTGTTGAGGTAGCAGCCTGCGCTTTGGGTAGCTTTTGCTAGGGCGTTCGAGTCCATATTCCTCGGCAGCCAGGACCTCGGTCCATCTGTCAGTTAAAAGATCCTGATCAGCTTGAAGCTGTTGCTGCTTTTTCTTCTGGCTTTTTGCAGTGTCGACGGGATCCTCAGGCACGATGAATTCTTTGTTTCCAAGGCTCACTTCGTCTTCGGAGTGAGGCATGGAATTATCATCCTCTGATTCTCCATCAGTTGCCTGTTCTTTAGGGCTAGCTTTCCCATCCGCTTGCTCGGCCTGCTCGAAGCCTGGCTGGGCAGGATTGTCTTCGTCTTCGGCACGATCCGGATTGTTATCTCCTGTGCTAGCATCACTATTTTTGTTATGGCGGGGCTTGGAGCGGCGCCGATGACGCCGATGTCTAGATTGCTTCCCAAGGGGTTATCTTCCATTGCCTCATCGCCATTGTTTTCTTTAGGGGTGTCCACCATATAAATATCATATGATGAGGTGGTGGTCCAGTGCCCTGTAGGCGGTGGTTCCCGTTCTTCTCCTGCATCGTCGTCCATACCGTCGATGTCTTCGGAGTCGAAGTCAAGCACGTCGGTTAGGTCATCGACTGTGGCTATAAAGTGGGTGGTGGGTGGGGGACAAATTTCTTCGTCGTCCGCTCCCCACTCGAGACGGACATAGTTCGGCCAAGAATCTCCTAACAAGGAAAGAGACCTTAATGAGTTTAGCATGTCACCCAAGGGCGAGTGCTGAAAAATATCCGCGGCAGTGAACTCCATGTCGGTGCCCGATCAGATTCGATAGGCACGGATGCACGCGGTTCGAATCCTGTGGCCGGAGACGAGTCCGAGGGTCCGACGACGCCACTTTCATAGGCGGTGGAATCAGTGTTCGGCTCCAACGCCGATGAGTGTGCGGCTTCCATGGCGGGGTCCATCCACCCACCCTCGGAAGGCACAAATCTGCTCCGGATTGATTCCCAGTGCCACCACATGCGTAATCTCATGAATACTGTCCGACGGTAGATCAAATTCATGCCCGTCGTGACCATTCGGTGTGCCTGGCATGGGCTCGAATCTGTCGAAGATCAAATCTCTGCTGATGTCGGCAGTATAGTTTAAGCTTCCAAACCTGACCAGATGGCCAGGGGCGTAGCTATTGATCTGCTCCAGATGGCCAAGAAAATTGACCCGCAGTATGAAGCCGCCGAATACGAAGATCTATCCGGGGAGGAACACCTCCTCCTGGACCGCATTGTTGAAGATGTTCAAAGGATCCATCAAGCATTATAGCGACAGCACAGTGGAACTCTCAATGAAAGCACCAATGTCGGTGTCAAAACCGGTGGATCTCGGGTAGGGGTCCCGAACTGTGCGTCTAAGGCTAATGGTAACAGGAGGCAGGGGACACGATGTTTTACCCAGGTTCGGGCCATCTCGATGGAGGTAATACCCTACTTCCTGCTTGATTGATCTTCATGATATGAGTATTACAAGAGTTGATCTACCACGAGATCGTAGAGGCTAAACCCTAGAAGGTAGCCTATGATTATGATTGTTGTTGTCCTACGGACTAAACCCTCTAGTTTATATAGACACTGGAGGGGGCTAGGGTTACACAAAGTCGGTTACAGAGAAGGAAACCTACATATCCGAATATCCAAGCTTGCCTTCCACGCAAAGGAGAGTCCCATCCGGACAAGGGACGAAGTCTTCAATCTTGTATCTTCATAGTCCAACAATCCGACCAAAGTACATAGTCCAGCTGTCCGAGGACCCCTTAATCCAGGACTCCCTCAGTAGCCCCTGAACCAGGCTTCAATGACGATGAGTCCGGCGCGCAAATTGTCTTCGGCATTGCAAGGCGGGTTCCTTCTCCGAACACTCCATAGAAGAATTAGAACACAAGGATCGTGTCCAGCTCTGCAAAACAAATTTCCACATTCCACCGTAGAGAGTATAATATTCCACAAATCTAATCTGCTGACAGCTTTTTATAGCATGACATCACGCCACGGTTCGGTCATTATTCGAACCGTTTTTCATAACCTGCTACTGCACGTAATGCGAGTCAGTTTTCTTGGCACATCTTGTCGAAGCAGAGATCGTGTCCCCTTATCACGGGATTCTCATCAGTACGGGTATGGGTAACCCAACCGCGCCATCGATCATGGCGCTTGGGAAATAAGCGATCTTAACAGGCAAGTGGGGAGGCGCACAGTTTCTACCGCCTTTATAAAGAGATAAGGATTCTCCTCTTTCATCCACGCCTACTTCCTTCTTTGCTCATCCATTCTCGCACACTCGAGCTCCAGTGCCCCAGTTCTCACCTTCTCCGCATAGCCAAACATGTCCGGAGCAGGAGGCAAGTGGGTGGCCTCCTACGTCAAGGAGGAGGACATTACGAAGCTCCAGGCGGCCGGATACTTGGCCGCTGATATTGCGCACTAGCTCCCGGATGCAAGGAAGATGTGACGCCCCCGATTCAATCGTACACTAATCATGCACGCAAACTTGTACGATCAAGATCAGGGACTCATAGGAAGATATCACAACACAACTCTAAAAGTAAAAAAAAGTCATACAAGCATCATATTACAAGCCAGGGGCCTCGAGGGCTCGAATACAAGTGCTCGACATAAATGAGTCAGCGGAAGCAACAATATCTAAGTACAGACATAAGTTAAACAAGTTTGCCTTAAGAAGGCTAGCACAAGCTGGGATACAGATCTAAAGAGGCGCAGGCCTCCTGCCTGGGATCCTCCTAACTACTCCTGGTCGTCATCAGCGGCCTGCACGTAGTAGTAGGCACCTCCAAAGTAGTAGGAGTCGTCGTCGACGTCGGCGTCTGGCTCCTGGGCTCCAACGTCTAGTTGCGGCATCCGATAAGAAGAGGAAAACGGGGGAAAAGAGGGAGCAAAGCAACCATGAGTACTCATCCAAAGTACTCGCAAGCAAGGAGCTACACTACATATGCATGGGTATATGTGTAAGGAGGCAATATTAGTGGACTGAACTGCAAAATGCCAGAATAAGAGGGGGATAGCTAGTCCTATCGAAGACTACGCTTCTGGCAGCCTCCGTCTTGCAGCATGTAGAAGAGAGTAGATTGAAGTCCTCCAAGTAGCATCGTGTAGCATAATCCTACCCGGTGATCCTCCCCTCGTCGCCCTGTGGAAAAGCGATCACCGGGTTGTCTGTGGAACTTGTCTGGGTGTGTTTTCTTAAGTATCCGGTTCTAGTTGTCATAAGGTCAAGGTACAACTCTGGTCGTCCTTTTACCGAGGGACACGGCTATTCGAATAGATAAACTTCCCTGCAGGGGTGCACCACATAACCCAACACGCTCGATCCCATTTGGCCGGACACACTTTCCTGGGTCATGCCCGGCCTCGGAAGATCAACACGTTGCATCCCCACCTAGGCCTAATAGAGAGGTCAGCACACCGGTCTAACTCCTATGACGCAGGGGTCTGGGCCCATCGCCCATTGCACACCTGCACGTTGCATGGGTGGCCGAAAGCAGAACTAGCCCCCGAATACAAGGGCAGGCTTACATTCCAATCCGGCGCGCGCCGCTCAGTCGCTGACGTCTAGAAGGCTTCGGCTGATACCACGACGTCGAGTGCCCATATCTTTCCCGCATAGTTAGTTAGTGCGTATAGGCCAGTGGCCAGACTCAGATCAAATACCAAGATCTCGTTAAGCATGTTATTATGAAGCAACCGCAGACGCCGACCAGGGCCAGGCCCACCTCTCGCCTAGGTGGTCTCAACCTACCCTGTCGCTCCGCCACAAAGATCCATACAGAGGGCCGTCGGGACAAAGGTCCTTTCAGCCCCCAATCCGTGAATCACTCGCGGGTACTCTTCGAGCGAACCCAACTTTAGTCACCATCTGTAGTATGTTATATATGTATAGTATATACCCGTGATCACCTCCCAAGTGATCACGGCCCGATAGTATAGCAAGGCAGACCGACAAGAATGTAGGGCCACAGATGATAAACTAGCATCCTATACTAAGTATCTAGGATTGCAGGTAAGGTATCAACAGTTGTAGCAAAAATGTCAGGCTATGCATCAGAATAGGATTAACGGAAAGCAGTAACATGCTACACTACTCTAATGCAAGCAGTATAGAGGAGAATAGGCAATATCTGGTGATCAAGGGGGGGCTTGCCTGGTTGCTCTGGCAAGAAGGATGGATCGTCAACTCCGTAGTCGAACTGGGAGTCGCCGGCAGTCTCGGGGTCTACCGGAAAGAAGTAACGGAGGGGGAACACAATAAATAACAGAGAAATCAAAGCATAACAAATTGTAACATGGCAACACGCGGTGCTAGGTGTGCCCTAACGCGGTAGTAGGTGATACCGACGAAGGGGGAAACATCCGGGAAAGTATCCCCGGCATTTCGCGTTTTTGGACAGATGAACCGGAGGTGAAATGTTGCAAGTTCACTATGCTAGGGACGCATGGCGGACGAACGGGCTGCGTATCTAGATTTGTCTCATCGTTCTGAGCAACTTTCATGTACAAATTATTTTAATCCGAGTTATGATTTATTTTATATTAATTTTAAAAGATTTATTCATTTCTAGAATTTATTTAATTATTTTACACCAACATTATCCAGAATAATGTATGCTGACGTCATCAGGGCGTCAACATGACGTCAGCAGTCAACAGGGCGTTGACTGGGTCAATCTGACGTGTGGGTCCCGCATGTCATACTCTGTTTTACTAACCTAACAGATTAAATAATCTAATTAGGATAAAAGATTAACTAACACATGTTAATTAAGTTAATTAACTCTTTAAAAAATTAATTAATTAATTAAGTTTCTATTATATATATATATATATATATATATATTAACATTCTCAGGGGGCGGCCCCACATGTCATAGGCCAGGGGGGCATAGCGGGTGTGGGCTAACGGGTTAACGGGCGGAGCCTGGATGGGCACCCAAGCGGTCGTTGCGGTCAGCGGGGCAAGGGGGCAGGCACGCGGCGCGACGCCGGCGGACGCAAAGGCGGGGTGCACGGGAAGGCGAGCACGGGCGGATGGGAGAGGCGCGATGGCAGTGGCCGTAGGCCACGGTGGCGTAGCACCCGCAGCGGTAGCCGTCGCAGAAGAGCAGCACGAGGGGGAGCACGGGGACAACAGCGGCAGTGTAGCAAGGGCTAAGGAGGCGACCGTCGTGATCGGTGCAGGAAGGCAGCGCACGGCGAGGATGACTCGGGCGCGGGGGGCTCGGCACAGAGGGCGCCCGGGGCACGGTGAGCGCGTGCTCACCGCGGATGACTCGTGTGCGGACTGCGAGCGAGGCGTGAGGCAGAGAAGGGGAAAGGCCCAGGGCCTCACCAGCGTTGATGGGGAGAGGGGGCGCCGAGGCTTGCTGGCAGCCGGCGGGGAAGAGGCCGAGGACGCGAGGTCCGGGGAGGAGGGGGTCGATGTGGCGTCCGACGCGGGGCAGGGCCTAGCAATGCCGGCGAAGACGGTGGGGCGGCTCCGGCGAGGTGGCGTCGCGGGGGAGGACGGAGGCGCGGCGGGGCGGCAACGGGCGGCGGGGCCGGGGCGCGCTGGGGTCGTGCAGGGCGAGCGATGGGTGGATCCCTGATCCAGATCGAGGGGAAGTGGGAGGACGAGAGGATAGGGCTAGGGTTTGGTGTGGATCGGGGGGTTAAGGGGTGTGGGGTGAGGCCGGATTGGCCAGGTTGGCCGGCCTGGTCCAGGTGGGTCGGTGGGCCGTGGGGGGGAGGTTTCCTTTTTATTTTATTGTTGTTAATTTTAGTTTCTGTTTTTTTCTATATCTATTTTCTTTTCTATTTTATTCTTTTAATTTCTGTTTTATAAAATATAAATACAACTCCAAAATTAATGTTATAATTTCTTCTATTGCCCCAAAAAGTTTGACACCTAATTAAAATAGTTTGCATTATTATTATTTTTAAAAGGCATTTAATTAGTTGTCATAGCTGCTATTTTAATTACTTTAGAGCCTTTAAACATTTTATAAAAGTGTGGTTTCTCCACAATAATTACCTATGCATTATTTGGCAACACCCCAACATTTTAGTTTTAATATTTGAAAATCTTTACCGTTTGACTTTATTTTAAGTTTGAATTTCGAATCGATTTTGAACTAACACGAGATTAACAACAGTAACCATGGTGACGTGGCATCATTAACGTGGGATTACTGTGGCCTAATTACCCGGTCGTCACAGCAGATCATTCTGACTCCAGGACCCCAAGAGAGGGTCGTGTTCCTTGCCCACTTCGTCCGCGGACTGGGATTCGCCCTCCACCCATTTGTTCATGGGCTCTTGTTCTATTATGGGCTAGATTTTCACGATCTGGCCCCTAACTTCATCCTCAACATCTCTGCGTTTATCGTCATGTGTGAGGCTTTTCTCCGCATCAGGCCCCACTTCGGCCTATGGCTAAAGATCTTTAACGTGAAGCTGAAGATAGTGGTCGGCCAGCAGGCGGAGTGTGGTGGCGCCTTTGTTGGCAAGATGCCCAGCGTCACCTGGCTCGAAGGCTCCTTTGCGGAGACCGCGAAGGGGTGGCAATCGGGGTGGTTCTACATCACCGAGCTGCGCGACGCCAACTGGGCGGCGGCCCCCAAGTTCCGATCCGGCATCCCTGTGCGGCTCACTGATACATCTCCAACGTATCTATAATTTATGAAGTATTCATGCTATTATATTACCCATCTATGATGTTTTATATACCATTTTATATGATTTTTGGGACTAACCTATTAACCTAGAGCCCAGTGCAGTTTCTGTTTTCTCCTTGTTTTAGAGTTTTACAGAAAAGGAATACCAAATGGAGTCCAATTGACGTGCCAATTTTTGATGATTTATTATGGACCAAAAGAAGACCACGGAGCATCGGAGTTGGGCTAGAAGAGTCCTGGGCTGCCCACGAGGGTGGGGGGCGCCCCCACCCCACTAGGGCACGCCCCCTATCTCGTGGACAGTCTGGAGACCCCCCTGATGTGAAACCAACGCCAAAAATTCCTATAAATACAGAAGCCTTCGGGAAATAACCTAGATCAGAAGTTCCGCCATCGCAAGCCTCTGTAGCCACGAGAAATCAATCTAGGCCCTCTCCGGCACCCTGCCGGAGGGGGCCATCATCACCGAAGGCCATGGAGGAGGATCTCGGAGGGGCCATCATCGCCATGAAGGCCAAGGACCAGAGGGGGAAAGCCATGGAGGAGGAAGCACAAGGGGAAGAACCTCTCCTCCTCTCTCTTGTTGGCACCGGAGTGCTATCCGGAGGGGAATCATCGCCGCGGTGATCGTCTTCATCAACATCACCATCATCATCACCATCCTCATCTCTTTTACGCGGTCCACTCTCCCGCACCACGCTGTAATCCCTACTTGAACATTGTGCTTTATGCCGCATATTATGATTCAATTATGTGTTGCCATCCTATGATGTTTTGAGTAGATATCTTTTGTCCTTGGGTGGATTGATGGTCTAGATTGGTATGATTTGTATGTTTTATTTTGGTGCTGTCCTATGGTGCCCTCCCTGTCGCGCAAGCGTGAGGGATTCCCGCTGTAGGGTGTTGCAATACGTTCATGATTCGCTTATAGTGGGTTGGTGTAACGCCCTGGATTCGTTGCGCCAGGTGTCCGCCAGTTATTCGCCGTCGTTGCCATGTCATTTGCTTGCGTGTTGCACTTTGCCATGTCATCATATGCATTTCGTATCATGTCATCATGTGCATTTCATTTTGCATACATGTTCGTCTCATGCATCAGAGCTTTTTCCCCGTTGTCCGTTTTTGCCTCTTCTCTTGTGCGGGTGTTAAACTTTCTCGGAATGGCCCGAGGTTTGCCAAGCGGCCTTGGTATAGCACCGGTAGACCGCCTGTCAAGTTTCGTGCCATTTGGAGGTCGTTTGATACTCCAACGGTTAACCGGGTAACCGCAAGGCCTCTTTGGTGTGCAGCCCAACACCCTTTCCAAAGTGGCCCAAAACCCATCTAAGTCTCTTCCATACTCTCGGTCGTTCGATCACGATCGCGTGGCCGAAAACCGCTCCTCATTTGGACTCTCATCTTCTCTCGCGCCGCCGTGGGGCATCTCGCCGCCGCCGGCGGCCACTGCCCCGCGCCACCCCGGCGCTCGCCGCGCTGCCCGCCGTCCTGCGCCCTGCGCCCGACCTGCCCCGCCGCCGCCTGTGCTCCTCGCGCCTCCGCGCCCGAAGGCCCCGGCCTCCTCCGCTGGCGCCGCGCTCGGCCTCCGCCGTCCTGGCCGCGCGCCTGGCCGCGGCCGCCGCCACCCGCCGCCCCGCGCTGCCGCCGGCCGGGCGCGCTCCGCCGCCGCCGCCCGAGCCGCGGCCCCGCGCCGTCCGCGCCGCCCCGCTTCGGCCTTCCCCCTCGCCGGAGCTCGCGGAGCTCGCCGGAGCTCCCTCCGGCCGGATCCACTCGGCCTGGATCAGATCCACCAGGCCCGTGAACCAAACGCCACTGCCTCAGATCTGCACCGAGCCATCCCGTTCCACTCCGTCCATTTTTCCCCAGATTCCAGTATTTTCTTGCCATGTTCATCGCATTGTATCTCTGCATCCATAGCTCCGTTTCGAGCGTGTAATATGTCAAATTTTTCGCCTCAACGAGTAATTCATTTCATTCCATTGCATCATGTTCATTTGAGCTCATCTTGGTGCCCGAAATGCTCATCTTGGTGCCCGAGAGCGATGTTTGCTTGTTTTGGAGTTCTTCTTCTGCTTCTTCTTCGATCAGGGGATAGGTTCCAGGTCGGCAGCCTGGGCTAGCAGGGTGGATATTGTTTGCGTTTCTGTTTGTGGTTCATCTGTAGTCGGATGTTGATCTCTTGTAATATGTTGTTGTATTCGTGTGGCATTGTATGCCCTTTGTATGTATCCCCATCTATTTATGTAATGTTGATGTAATGATATCCTCCTTGCAAAAGCGTTCCAATATGCGGGTCTATCCTTGGTGGGACCTTCGAGTTCCTTTTGGATAGGGTCGCATATTGGGCGTGACAGTTGGTGAGTGACTGAAACACAAACCCGAGTAAGGGCGTTGTTGCGTATGGGAATAAAGATGACTTGATGCTTTAATGCTATGGTTGGGTTTTACCTTAATGATCTTTAGTAGTTGCGGACGCTTGCTAGAGTTCCAATCATAAGTACATATGATCCAAGTAGAGAATGTATGTTAGCTCATGCCTCTCCCTCATATGAAATTGCAATGACGACTATCGGTCTTGTTAACAATTGCCTAGGACAATTCCACACACCGATCCATCATTATTCCACACTCGCTATTTCTATTATTTAGTAATATATTCTAACTTGATGATAACCACACCTACTTTCATATTTTAGCTCTCTGATATCATGTAAAGTTATCCTCTTTATACCCACAACACAGTTTTATTTCTTGTTTCTAGTTGGAAGCAAACGTTCGGTGCACGTAGAGTCGTATCAGTGGCAGATAGGGCTTGAGAGAATATTGATCTTACCTCTAGCTCCTTGTGGGTTCGACACTCCATACTTATCACTTCCACCTTTGGTAATTTCTATGATGATTCCCTGCACTTGGGGATTATCAAGCTCTTTTCTGGTGCCGTTGCCGGGGAGCAATAGCGTGGGGTTGATATTCTTGTGTGTGCTTGTTTGCTTTCTTCATTAAGTAGATTTTGTTTTTAATTTTTATTTATTTTTAGTTGTGGGTGAAACATAAAAAAAATTTAAAATAATGAAAATACCAAAAAAAATATCTACTTGCCTCTCATGCAAAAAAAGTTTTTCAAAAAGAGAAGTGATTGGAAAATTATGCATTGAAGAAGTGAGGGTCGACCTTGAGCACTTGTGTTCATGCTCACGGAAACAATGTAGAATTTTTCACGGAAGTTTCTCTGTAAATAATTATCCCCTTGTATATATCCATTTTATTATAAAAATAATGTGCCAAGCTTTGGTTTTAGTATGATAAGATTGCTTGCTTACTATGTGCAGAACAAAAACAGAAACTTTGGTTGTAGTGCATGAATTTACATTTTTTACTGGAAAGACAAATGGGTCTGAAACTTCTTGCACATTACCTCCGTCCAAATTGTTCAAATTTTCAAATTTATTTAATAATTTCTGGAGTTACAGAAGTTTACTAAACTTCCAGATTACTACAGACTGTCCTGTTCTTGACAGATTCTGTTTTTCGTGTGTTGTTTGCTGATTTTGATGCATCTATGGCTAGTATGTAAGGGTATGAACCATAGAGAAGTTGGAATACAGTAGGTTTAACACCAATACAACCAAAGAATGAGTTAGTTACAGTACCTTAAAGTGGTAGTTTGCTTTATTACACTAACGGATCTCACAAGTTTTTGTTTATGTTTTTGTGAATGAAGTGTTTGAAGAACGAGGAGTTACCGATGTGAGAAGAATAAAGAGAGACAAGAGTTCAAGCTTGGGGATTCCCAAGGCACCCCAAGTAAATATTCCAAAGGATACTCAAGCATATAAGCTTGGGGATGCCCCGGTTGGCATCCCATCTTTCTTCTTCAACAAATGTCGGTATACCTCGGTTTCTGTTTTGTTCACATGATTTGTGTCCTTTGTGTTTTTATTTTTCTTTAAGAATCATGCTAGTATGAGATAGCTCTTCATTGATTTATAGAATACTTCATGTGCTTCACTTATATCTTTTAAGTATGATCTTATAGAATTGCTCTCTGTGCTTCACTTAAATCGTTTGAGTATGGTTTTATAGAATACTTCATGTGCTTCACTTATATATTTTAAGTATGATCTTATACAATTGCTCTTTGTGCTTCACTTAAATCGTTTGAGTATGGTTTTATAGAATGCTTCGTGCGCTTCACTTATATATTTTGAGCTTGGATATTAGCTAGTCTATATTAATTGTAGAATGCTCCAGGAACTTCACATATATCTTTTGGAGTACGAATAATACTATAATTTAAAGTGGGTTTGGAAGAGTGTCAACTTTAGGTATTAGTGATCCCACTATCTTGGAGGGTGTTGAATCTTCGTACGATATTTATGAAAGTGGATTTGGAAGAGTGTCAACTTTAGTTAGTACTCCACTATTTCGGAAGAGGTTCCAATTGAGTATGAGAACAAAGTTGCTATCCATGATGCTACTGAAAATTATTATGAGGGAGGAATATGCACTTGTAGGAGCTGCAATAATATCAAATTTCCTCTCTATGTGCTTAAAGTTTTGAAGTTATACTTGTTTTGCCTTCCTATGCTAGTTGACTTTTGTTCCTATAAATTGTGTGCTCAAAAAATCCCTAGGCATAGGAAGTGAGTTAGATTTAAATGTGCTAGTCATATTCCTCATCATGCTCCTTTTGTGTTTCAACTCTTTTCTTTTATGCGAGCATCATTGAAATCATCTTGCCTAGCTAAAAGGCATTAAAGAAAAGCGCTTGTTGGGAGACAACCCAATATTTGCCCTTACTCTTTTTGTGTGTCTACATTATTAAGCTACTGTAGTAATAATGTTTTATAGCTTTTGTTTCAATAAAGTTCCAAGTAAGACCTTTGGGAAGACTTGGGTGAAAGTTAATGTGATCTTGCGGTAAAAAACAGAAACTTTGTGCTCACGAGATTAGCTGTCATTTTTTACAGAAGAGTGATTTTGAGTTGATTCTTTTTGCAGAAGATTAATAGACAAATTCCTCACTTCCAGCAATTTATTTCATAATTTGTGGAGTAGCAGAAGTATGGTTATTGTTCAGATCATTACAGACTGTTCTGTTTCTAACAGATTCTGTTTTCATTGCATAGTTTGCTTGTTTTCTAGTTTCTATGGCTTATATTTCTCAATATAAATTGTAGAAATGATATGGTAAAGTTGGCATTATGTGAAAACAATTATGAACCTTTTCTTTTACAGTACCAAAGTGCATGGTTTACTCTTTATCATACTAACCTATCTCACGAAGTTCCATTAAGTTTTGTGTGATTGAAGTTTTCAAGTTTTGGGTGAGATATCGATATGAGGAGAATAAGGAGTGGAAAGACCCTAAGCTTCGGGATGCCCAAGGCACCCCAAGGTAATATTCAAGGAAGACTCGAGCGCCTAAGCTTGGGGATGCCCCGGAAGGCATCCCCTCTTTCGTCTTCAAAACTATCGGTACATCTTACTCGGAGCTATATTTTTATTCGTCACATGATATGTGCTTTGCTTGGAGCGTATTTTCAATTTTACTTGCTGTTTGAATAAAATCATTGGATCTGAAATATTGAATAAAAGGAAACCTCCCATGGCTAGTTGATTATTCGACTACTCAGTGTCCCTCACTCATATATTTTGGAGTAGTTTGTCATTTACTCATGTGCTTCATGTATATCCTATGAGTAAATGGGGGAATGAATTGAATGTCATAAATCTGAATTTCTATATGTTTCATATGCTTATAACATGGATAGTAATGACTTCACATATAAAGAGTATGAGGCATAAAAGTTGTTGAGAGTTGGCAAACGTAGTTTTGGTCATCGTTGCAATTAATAGGAAGTAATAAGGAAAGAGAGGTTCACATACAAATATATTATATTGGACATCTTTTATGATTGGGAGCACTCATTAAGTATGACATGCTAAAAGAGTTGACGTTGGACAAGGAAGAAAACGTAATGGTTTATGTTTTCTCACATCTCAGTTAAAGTATATTATCATTGACCTTCCAAATATGTTGAGCTTGCCTTTCCCCCTCATGCTAGCCAAATTCCTTGCACCAAGTAGAGATACTACTTGTGCTTCCAAATATCCTTAAACCCAATTTTACCATGAGAGTCCACCATACCTACCTATGGATTTAGTAAGATCCTTCAAATAAGTTGTCATGTTGCAGGCAATAAAAATTGCTATCTAAATATGTATGACTTATTAGTGCAGAGAAAATAAGCTTTGTACGATCTCGTTGTGGAAGCAATAAAAGCGACGGACTGCATAATAAAGGTCCACATACAAGGGGCAATATAAAGTGATGTTCTTTTGCTTTAAGATTTTATGCATCCAACCCTAAATGCACATGACAACCTCTGCTTCCCTCTGTGAAGGGGCTATCTTTTACTTTATGTTTTTACTTTATGCTTGAGTCAAGGTGATCCTCACCTTTCCCTTTTTCATTTTATCCTTTGGCAAGCTCCTCGTGTTTGAAAGATCATGATATATATATATCCAATTGGATGTAAGTTAGCATGGGCTATTATTGTTGACATCACCTAAAGGTGAATACGTTGGGAGGCAACACAATAATCCCCTATCTTTCTCAGTGTCCGGCTGAAACTCCATAACCACAAGTATTGCGTGAGTGTTAGCAATTGTAGAAGACTATATGATAGTTGAGTATGTGGACTTGTTGAAAAGCTCTATTCTTGACTCTCTCTGATGTTATGATAAATTGCAATTGCTTCAATGACTGAGATTATAGTTTGTTAGTTCTCAATGAAGTTTCTGAACGATACATGACATTGTGAATAGATTGTTACTTGATAATGAAAAGTTTTATGAGATAAGCTACTAAATGACACATAATGATGCTAGAAAAGGTGATTGAAATTATCTTTGATCAAACTTGTGCACCTGCTAGCATTCACACTTCATAAATTATTTCTTGTATCATTTATCTACCCGAGGACGAGCAGGAATTAAGCTTGGGGATGCTGATATGTCTACAACGTATCCATAATTTATGAAGTATTCATGCTATTATATTACCCATCTATGATGTTTTATATGCATTTATATGCCATTTTATAATTTTTGGGACTAACCTATTAACCTAGAGCCCAGTGCCAGTTTTTGTTTTCTCCTTGTTTTAGAGTTTTACAGAAAAGGAATACCAAACGGAGTCCAATTGACGTGCCAATTTTTGATGATTTTTTATGGACCAAAAGAAGACCACGGAGTATCGGAGTTGGGCCAGAAGAGTCCCGGGCTTCCCACGAGGGTGGGGGGCGCGCCCACCCCACAAGGGCGCGCACCCTATCTCGTGGACAGCCCGGAGACCCACCTAACGTGAAACCAACGCCAAAAATTCCTATAAATATAGAAACCTTCGGGAAATAACCTAGATCATAAGTTCCGCCGTCGCAAGCCTCTGTAGCCACGAGAAATCAATCTAGGCCCTCTCCGGCACCCTGCCGGAGGGGGGCATCATCACCGAAGGCCATGGAGGAGGATCTCGGAGGGGCCATCGTCGCATTGAAGGCCAAGGACCAGAGGGCGAAAGCCATGGAGGAGGAAGCACAAGGGGGAGAACCTCTCCTCCTCTCTCTTGGTGGCACCGGAGTGCCATCGGGAGGGGAATCATCACCGCGGTGATCGTCTTCATCAACTTCACCATCATCATCACCATCCTCATCTCTTTTACGCGGTCCGCTCTCCCGCACCCCGCTATAATCCCTACTTGAACATGGTGCTTTACGCCGCATATTATGATTCAATGATGTGTTGCCATCCTATGATGTTTTGAGTAGATATATTTTGTCCTAAGGTTGATTGATGGTCTAGATTGGTACGAGTTGTATGTTTTATTTTGGTGTTGTCCTATGGTGCCCTCTGTGTCTCGCAAGCGTGAGGGATTCCCGCTGTAGGGTGTTGCAATACGTTCATGATTCGCTTATAGTGGGTTGGTGAGTGACTCAAACACAAACACGAGTAAGGTGGTTGCTGCGTATGGGAATAAAGAGGACTTGACGCTTTAATGCTATGGTTGGGTTTTACCTTAATGATCTTTAGTAGTTGCGGACGCTTGCTAGAGTTCCAATCATAAGTGCATATGATCCAAGTAGAGAAAGTATGTTAGCTTATGCCTCTCCCTCATATGAAATTGCAATGACAACTATTGGTCTTGTTAACAATTGCCTAGGACAATTCCGCGCACCGATCCATCATTATTCCACACTCGCTATTTATATTATTTCGTAATATATTCTAACTTTATGATAACAACACCTACTTTCATATTTTAGCTCTCCGATATCATGCAAAGTTATCCCCTTTATACCCACAACACAGTTTTATTTCTTGTTTCTTGTTGGAAGCAAACATTCGGTGCACGTAGAGTCGTATCAGTGGCAGATAGGGTTTGAGAGAATATTGATCTTACCTTTAGCTCCTTGTGGGTTCGACACTCCATACTCATCACTTCCACCTTTGGGAATTGCTACGATGATTCCCTGCACTTGGGGATTATCACTCACTTCCTGGAAAAAGAAGGGCCTAGCCTGGGGTGCATCCGCGGAGCAGACCAGACTCCAGAACTGTGTCAAGAACATGATAACCAAGAATATCAAGCTTGTCAACGTGGTCCAGGTCATGCTATTTTGCCGGATTCTCCCGTCTCAAAGACGGGCATTCAACCTGTGGCAGTTCGACGCGGCCCAACACCAGACACTACAAGAGCTCTTTGACACGATGCATAAAGACGTCTGGAAGGTGTTGTTCAAGTCCAGCGAAGTCCCTCCTCCCACTTCCGAGGACCACGGACTCAGCGCCAAGTGCCACGCCAATGCAGTAAGCATTCTACATTTTGCAAGATGTGGCTTTCCTCTGTATATTCGTGGGAGGAACTTAAGCCACCGCACTGATCTAACAGGAATACGTGGCAACGGCGGAGCGGATAGACTTTCCGGCTCCGTTGCCTGAAGATCTAGCAACCGCTCTGCTGAGGGAGATGTTGGTTCTGGCGCCTTATGAGGTGCCGGAGAAGAAGGCCAAGAAGAAGGCCGTGGGGACCAAGAAAAGTCTCCGGCGCAATGTGGTGCCAGACTCATCGTCTGAAGACACCGAGGCGCACTGCTCCAACGACAAAGAGGAGGAGGAGGAGGAAAACCCTCTCCCCCAAAACGAGGGGGATAAGAAAAGGAAGGCCGCCCCTTCCAGGGAGGCCGAAGGGTCCAAGAAGGGACGGACCCTCCCTCTAGACCACTCCACAACCGTTGCCTATAGCGAGGAGGAGTGGCTACCCAGGGCCAAGCCCCTGGCGAAGTCGTAAGTATTCGTATGCCAGGGTACTTCTTGCATATTTTAGCTTTATGGCTTCTTATTATGTCAAGATATGTTTGTGCAGTCCGCCCAAAGCCCATATCGAATTGCCCTCCTCGGATGGGTCCTTGAGCTCGTCGGAGATGAATAGCTATTCGCTCCCGACGGCTTCCACTCCCCGACCAACGGATGACACCGAGGTGTTATCTCAAAGGATGCCGGGCCAGGAGGAGGTAGTCCTGGAGACGCCTCAAGGCGAGACTCCTAATGCCGGGCTCATGTAGGGAAAGATCCCCCTAGATTCGGATGAGGGGGGCCACAACAGGCTTGGCCCCCAGTCGGATACTGCACCAGAACCTCCAGTGGTTCTGGATTCAGGCAGGCATCCACCCGCCAAGGGGGGCGAGCCGTCTGTGCCGATGACCTCTGTCCATCCAGAGGCATCGGATAACCTGGTGGAAGCGCTTCAGAGCGCTTCCCTTGGTGAAGGACACCGTACTCTTATGAGTACGGTGATTGCGAAGGTTCAGTCCGCCAAGAGCGGATTGACCGAAGCATGCGCCAGCCTCCTGACAGGTTTTGATGTAAGTAATTTAAATTATAAGAAAGTATCACAGTGTAGACAGTAGCCCCTGATGCTCTGTTTGGTGTTCGGCAAGAGATGCCGAACAGAGGATCAAATATTATTCCCAGGAGTCTAATCATATTATGTCTATGTGAATAAGAAGGCGTCGCTGCTGGCCACCGCCGCCACTAAAGAGGTCTCCGGATTGAGGCAGAGCCTGGGGAGGGCCAAAGAAGAGCTCGGCCTCGAGAAGAGGCAGCTCGAGGAGAACAAAGGTAAGCAATACCCTGTCTGAATGTTATACAAAGGAAAGAATCGTGGATGCTAATAGAAGCATGATAAATTTTGCTAGGGACCACGACCGAAGTGGCGGCCCTTAAGAAGGCGCTGTCCAAGGCCGAAAACAAAGCGGCTAAGGAGCGCATTGAGCGCAAAAAACAAGAGGCGCGAGTTGATGAGGTCCAGCAAGAGCTCCAGGACTTTGTCAAAAAATTCGAGTCTTTGGAGTGTGACTCCAAGACGCAAGAGTCGGAGCTTGCAAAGGCCCGTCAGAGCACACTAGACTGTAACGCCCATGATGCGGCTATATCTTCCACGTGTCGAAGCATGACTTAGAGGCATAACCGCATGGTGGTTTTGTCGCAAGAAGGGTCATCTTCACACAATCCCATGTAATGAACAAGAAAGGGATAAAGAGAGTTGGCTTACAATCGCCACTTCACACAATACATAATAAGTCATACATCATTCAAAATACACTCATAGACCGGCTACGGTCAAATCCAAATGAAAAGAAGACAACCCCAAATGCTAGATCCCCGATCGCCCCAACTGGGCCCACTACTGATCATCTGGAAACGAAACATAGTAACGACCAAGGTCCTCGTCAAACTCCCACTTGAGCTTGATTGCGCCACTTGCGCTAGTATCCTCGGTACCTGCATCTGTTTTGGTAGAATCTGTGAGTCACGGGGACTCGGCAATCTCACACGCGCGAGATCAAGACTATTTAAGCTTGTGGGTAGGAAAGGGGTAATATGGTGGAGCTGCAGCAAGCACTAAGCATATATGGAGGCTAACATACGCAAGTGAGAGAGAGAAGAGAAGCAACGCAACGGTCGAGAAGCTAGAAGTGATCGAGAAGTGACCCTGAAACTACTTACGCTCATACATAACCCAAACCATGTTCACTTCCTGGACTCTGCCGAGAAGGGACCATCACGGCTACACACGCGGTTGATGCATTTTAATTAAGTCAAGTGTCAAGTTCTCTACAACCGGACATTAACAAATTGCCATCTGCCTCATAACCGCGGGCACGACTTTCGAAAGATAATACCCTGCAGGGGTGTCCCAACTTAGCCCATCATAAGCTTTCACGGTCAACGAAGGATATACCGTCTCCCGGGAAGACCCGATCAGTCTCGAAATCCCGGTTCGCAAGACATTTCGACAATGGTAAAACTAGACCAGCAAAGCCTCCCGAATGTGCCGACAAATCCCGATAGGAGCTGCACATATCTCGTTCTCAGGGCACATCGGATTGTCCAAACTTCCGATAGGCCATCCCAGAGTTGCCCCTGGTGGCCACCGGCAGCTGACAAGTTGGACCAACACTCACAACGAGCACTGGCCCGGGGGGTGGGGTAAATAAAGATGACCCTCGGGCTAGCGAAAACCCGAAGGAAAAAGGCTTAGGTGGCAAATGATAAAACCAAGGTTGGGCCTTGCTGGAGGAGTTTTATTCAAAGCGAACTGTCAAGGGGGTCCCATAAATCACCCAACCATGTAAGGAACGCAAAATCAAGGAACATAACACCGGTATGACGGAAACTAGGGCGGCAAGAGTGGAACAAAACACCAGGCATAAGGCCGAGCCTTCCACCCTTTACCAAGTATATAGGTGCATTAATTAGACAGGAGATATTGTGATATCCCAAAGTATCCATGTTCCAACAAGGAACAAACTTCATCTTCACCTGCAACTAGCAACGCTATAAGAGGGGCTGAGCAAAAGCGGTGACATAGCCAAACAGTGGTTTTCTAGGAAAGGATGGTTAGAGGCTTGACATGGCAATATGGGAGGCATGATAAACAAGTGGTAGGTAGAGCTAACATAGCGATAGAGCGAGCAACTAGCAAAGCAAAGATAGAAGTGATATCGAGGGTATGGTCATCTTTCCTGCAAGGTTCTCAGAGTTGTCGAAAGCTTGATCCTCGTTAGCATACTCAACATGTTCCTCGTTCACGTACTCGTCTCCCGGCTCTACACAAAACAAGAACACAAGCAATGGAGCCACAATAAATCACGGTGCAATGCACAAGCAACATGATGCAAAACATGGCATGATATGCGAGATGTGATATGCAATGCGTATGCGTGCTCCGGAAGGGAAATGATGAACAAGGCATCAACTTGACAAACCAAGTATGCCGCTGGAAAGATGAGATGATTTCGATTGAAATCGATATAAAGATCACCGGAATCGGATGCACGGTTTGCAAATGGCAAGCAAAACAAGAATGACACAAATCTGCGATTAACATCACGATGCTACTTAGCATGCAACAAGAAACTATGCTACAGCACCCCAACACAATAACAAAGCATATGGCAGTGATCTAAAGGAGATGCTTGACAAAAGAGGAACACTGAGCTACGGCTAAATCACACCATAACAGGTTAAAACAAGCATGGCAAAAGTACAAAAGATAACAGCTTGGACATGGCATAAACAGCATCAGGTAGCAATGTTCAGAGCAAGTAATCAACATGCTACATGAACTTATAATAGCAAAACAAGTCCTAAAATGATTCTACGCAAAGCATAGAACAAAAGTCCCTTACTGACCATGAGCCATAAAGGAACAGAAGATATGAATGCACCCATGTAAACATACCAAGTTCCGTTAACAGATTCAGGAAACAGAGCATGGCATTAACAGCATTATGAAGGCATCTTTGCGAGCTCGATTCACTCACCACAAGTCATCGCATGACAAGATAAGCATAGCACCAGCAAGAATATATGTTTATGAAACTAAACATGGCAAGAACAAGTTCATAGCATGCAAGGATCAACTACAACAACCTTGGCAAAATTGAATATCATGTAAACAATCTGCCAGGAAACATGTTATAGCAAAAGTAGATCAAGAAAATGACATGCTAGACTACTCTATAATTGAAAAAATGGGAATTAATGGATAGAGCATAACCATATGTACAAAACATCCTTAATGAAGTATCTCAAAATATGCATGGATCTCTCTGTAGCATCATGTTTACATGGCATAAAAATAACAGCAGAACAGGGACTAAAATCAGCAACATCACGAGGCCTAGTTTGCATGCTTGTGATAGTCACCACATTGATCACAAAAATACATGGTAAGCACCTCTCTAAATATGGCATGTCATAGAACAAAACACTTGTAGGGCTCAAGTTCATAAGATGCACACATCAATCATGGCAAAAATGACAAAAGTGCATGTTCTGATAAGAATCTAAAACTAACATCACATAGCCCTCTTCCAACAGCATTTCGGGCATCAATATGAGCTCAAATTAAAATGATGCAATGAGAAATAATGATCTACTCGTCGAGGCGAACAAATTGGTATGTTACACGCCCAAAACGGAGCCACGGGTGCAAAGTTATGATGCGATGAATATGCTGAAAATAATGCAGACTTGGCGAAAAAACGAGGTCAACCTCTAGGGTGGATCTGGATCGGGCGCGCGGATCAAGGATGGCCGGTGCGAGTTTGTCGGAAGGCGCGGTGGTCGCCGGAGTTGGACGGGGGAGGCGGATCCAGAGCTGCTCCGATGAGGGGTCGCCGGATCTAGCGCCGGCACCGGCGGCCGAGGCGCGGGCGGTGGCGACCGACGCGGGACGGCGGCGGCTGGAGGTGCGGGACGGCGGAGATCCGGCGCGGCGGCGCGGGGATCCGGCGCGGCGGCGCGGAGCCGAGCGGGCGGCGTGAGGAGGCGGGGCGGCACGTGGGCCTCGGGGGCCGGCGACGGGCCAGGCGGGCCGGCGGCGCGGGGGCGGCGGACGCGCCACGCGCAGCCTCCGATTGGCGCGGGCACGGCGGCAGACGCGTCCGGCTCCGCCCGGACGTGTCCGGCGGCGGAGAGGGAGCGGGCTAGGGTTTCGGGATCCAGAAATTTTGGAGGGGTGCACATATTTATAGGTAGAGGGAGCTAGGAGACTCCAAATGGGGTGTAGTTTTCGCCCAAACGATCGTGATCCGACGACGGGGAGCATGGAAGTGACTTAGATGGGTTTTGGGGCTGTTTTGAAGGTGTGTTGGGCTGCAACACACAAGAGGACTTTGCGGTTATGCGGTTAACCGTTGGAGTATCAAACGACCTCCAAATGACATGAAACTTGACAGGCGGTCTACCGGTGGTGTACCAGGGCCACTTGGCAAGGCTCGGTCCATTTCGAGAACATTTAACACCCGCACATGAAAAGAGACAAGAGGGGTGCGCTGGTGCATGTGGGAGTGCCGGATTGCAAAACGGACAACGGGGAAAATGCTCGGATGCATGAGACGAACACGTATGCAAATGACATGCACATAATGACATGATATGAAATGCATGACATGAACAAAATGCAAAACAAAAGACAAAACCCAACCACGGAGGGAATATCATAACACATAGCCGAAAATGGCAAGAGTTGGAGTTACAAATATGGAAAGTTACATCCGGGGTGTTACATAGATGCTAAGGCCGAAGACCAGAAGGCCCTCCAGAAAATTGAGGCGGCCAAGAAGATAGCTGCGGGTAAGGCTTTCATTATGCAAAGCAAGTATGTGGAGGAGACTTTCCTTTTAGTTACCAGAATTTGGAGCTCTCCAGGAGCATTCACAGATCTGCCGCGCAGCATCTCTGATACCGCAGAGTTCTACCGAGCTGAGGAGGGGAGCTCGGCGAAGAAGCTATTTTGGTCCCAGTATATTGGGGCCGAGCACCCGATGTCCTTGAGCGACCAGCTAAAGCAATTGGTCGAACTCCACAAGGCGGTCGAACTGGCCATGAAGGACTTCATAGTCTGGCTGTGGCCTGGCGAGCCCCTGCCCAGCAGCTACTTCGGCTTTGTCAAGCGGATGGTGAATGCCTGTCCGCGACTTGAAGTCATTAAGCGGTCCGTCTGTATTGAGGGTGCACGTAGGGCCTTGGCCCATGCGAAGGTGCACTGGGCGAAGATGGACGCCAAGAAGCTGGTGATGGTATTTTAAATGTGTAATTATGTACGCGCGGCACGAATGTCGCCGCTCGGCTGGGACTAGGGCGGAGGCCGGATTGCTAGTCTTGTTCTGGACATGCCGGACGATCCTGTTGTGGAGTACTCCAGACTCGCTTGACGATATCCGGGTTCTTTATCGCCAAATTGGCTGTTTGCCGAAGAAGGCTGTTTTGTACTTCCGCCGTGAGGGCCGCAGTGTGCTCCTCCGTACGAAGCAAGCGCTCTGTGTTTCCATTAACTGTAATAACCCCGCGAGGTCCCGGCATTTTGAGCTTGAGATATGCATAATGCGGTACCGCATTGAATTTGGCGAATGCGGTTCATCCGACCAGTGCATGATAGCCGCTGTGGAAGGGGACGATGCCGAAGATTAGCTCCTTGCTTCAGAAATTGTCCGGAGAACGGAAGACCACTTCCAGTGTGATTGAGCCCGTACAACAGGCCTCTACACCGGGTATGACACCCTTGAAGGTGTTTTTTGTGGGCTTGATCCTGGAGGGGTCAATGCCCATTTTGCCCACTATGTCCTGATAGAGCAGGTTCAGGCCGCTGCCGCCGTCCATGAGGACTCATGTGAGATGGAATCCATCGATGATGGGGTCAAGGACCAATGCGGCTGAACCGCCATGACAGATACTGGTATGATGGTCCCTGCGATCGAAAGTGATCGGACAAGAGGACCAGGGGTAGAATTTTGGGGCGACTGGCTCCATCGCGTAGACGTCCCTTAGTGCACGCTTCCTTTCCCGCTTCGGGATATGGGTTGCGTATATCATAGTCACTGTTTTCATCTGGGGAGGGAATTTTTTCTGTCCTCCCGTGTTCGACGGTCAGGGCTCCTCGTCGTCATCGCTATGCAGCCCCTTTTCCTTGTTTTCGGCATTCAACTTGCCGGCCTGTTTAAACACCCAGCATTCCCTGTTGGTGTGGTTGGCTGGTTTATCGGGGGTGTCGTGAATTTAACACGAGTTATCGAGTATGCGGTCCAAACTGGACGAGCCTGGACTGTTTCTCTTGAATGGCTTTTTCCGCTGTCCGGATTTAAAGCCTCTGAATCCGGCATTGACTGTCGTGTCTTCAGCGTTGTCGCCATTATTGCGATGCTTGTGTCTATTCCGTCACGGCTTGCCGTTGCTATCTCTGGCGTCCGAATCACCTGAGTTTTTGGGTGTAATGTTGCTGCGAGCCAACCAGCTGTCCTCGACCGTGCAGAAGCGGGTCATGAGTGTCGTGAGGACTGCCATGGACTTT
This sequence comes from Triticum timopheevii, assembly GCA_963921465.1. Classification (NCBI taxonomy): domain Eukaryota; kingdom Viridiplantae; phylum Streptophyta; class Magnoliopsida; order Poales; family Poaceae; genus Triticum; species Triticum timopheevii. The sequence continues at coordinate 235,204,908 of OY997266.1, read as the reverse complement.
GGCTTCTCTTGGCTGAGATGTCGGGCGAGCCATTTGTCGCGGATGTTGTGCTTTAAGGCCGCTAAGGCTTCGGTATCCGGACAGTCGACAATTTGGTTCTTTTTAGTTAGGAACTGAGTCCAGAATTTCCTGGCTGACTCTCCGGGCTGCTGGGTTATGTGACTTAAGTCATCAGCATCCGGTGGTCGCACGTAAGTGCCCTGGAAGTTATCGAGGAATGCGTCTTCCATATCCTCCCAATGGCCAATGGAGCTTGCTGGCAGGCTATTAAGCTAATGCCTAGCCGGTCCTTTGAGCTTAAGTCGTAGGTACTTTATGGCATGCAAGTCATCACCGCGGGCCATGTGGATGTGGAGAAGAAAATCTTCGATCTATACCGCGGGGTCTATAGTGCCATCGTATGATTCAATATTTATGGGTTTACACCCTTCTAGGAATTTGTGATCCATAACTTCATCAGTGAAGCATAGGGGGTGTGCGGCGCCTCTATGCTAGGATACATCCCGATGTAGTTCAAATGAGTCCGGTCTCTTGTATTCGGCCAGTCTGGACTTTGGTTTATTGTATCCGGCGTGACGGTCATCATCACGTCTTGTGGCGCGCCCCCATGATCCGTAGATCGATCTTGACTTTCCTGCTTTGTTTTCCAATACTTCTCGAAGGTCCTTCGTGTAGCCCCGGGCCTTGGTATTATCGTTTGATTGGCGGCGGGGTGCGGTCTAGACTTCGGGCTGGTATGCCGTTTTGTCGCGCCCGCGGGGTGGTCGGTCAGCGGCATCATGCGCTGGTAGTGTGGGCTTTAAAGCCTCCTCCTCGAGTTGAGGTAGCAGCCTGCGCTTTGGGTAGCTTTTGCTAGGGTGTTCGAGTCCGTATTCCTCGGTAGCCAGGACCTCGGTCCATCTGTCAGTTAGCAGATCTTGATCAGCTTGAAGCTGTTGCTGCTTCTTCTTTAGGCTTTTTGCAGTGGCTATAAGCTGGCGTTTGAAGCGCTCTTGATCGACGGGATCCTCAGGCACGATGAATTCTTCATTGCCAAGGCTCACTTCGTCTGGGCAGGATTGTCTTCGTCTTCGGCACCATCCGGATTGTTATCTCTTGTGTCGGCATCACTATTTTTGTTATGGCGGGGCTTGGAGCGGCAACGATGATGCCGGTGTGTAGATTGCTTCCCCAAGGGGTTATCTTCCGTTGCCTCATCGCCTTTGTTTTCTTTAGTGGTGTCCACCATATAAATATCATATGATGAGGTGGCGGTCCAGCGCCCTGTAGGCGATGGTTCCCGTTCTTCTCCTGCATCGTCGTCCATACCGTCATTGTCTTCGGAGTCGAAATCAAGCACGTCGGTTAGTTCATCAACAGTGGCTATAAAGTGGGTGGTGGGCGGGGGGATGAATTTCTTCATCGTCCGCTCCACACTTGGGCCGGACATAGTTCAGCCAAGAATCTTCTGACAAGGAAAGAGACCTTAATGAGTTTAGCATGTCACCCAAGGGCGAGTGCTGAAAAATATCTGCGGCGGTGATCTCCATGACCGGTGCCTGATCAGATTCGATAGGCACGGACACACGCGGTACGGATCCTATGGCCGGAGACGAGTCTGAGGGTCCGATGATGCCACTTTCACAAGCGGTGGAATCAGTGTTCGCCTCCAACGCCGATGAGTGTGTGGCTTCTGTGCCGGGGTCCATCCACCTGCCCTTGGAAGGCACAATATGCTCCGGGTTGATTCCCGATGCCACCGTAGGCGCGATCTCCCGAATACTGTCTGACGGAAGATCAAAGTCATGCCCATCGTGACCATTCGACGTGCCTGGCACGGGCTCGAATCTGTCGAAGATCAAATCTCCGTAGATGTCGGCAGTATAGTTTAAGCTTCCAAACCTGACCTGATGGCCAGGGGCGTAGCTATCGATCTGCTCTAGATGGCCAAGCGAGTTGGCCTGCAGTATGAAGCCGCCGAATACAAAGATCTATCTGGGGAGAAACACCTCCTCCTGGACCGCATCGTTGAAGATGATCGAAGGAGCCATCAAGCCTTACAGCAAGGGCATAGTGGAACTCTCAATGAAGGCACCAATGTCGGTGTCAAAACCAGCGGATCTCGGGTAGGGGGTCCCGAACTATGCGTCTAAGGCTAATGGTAACAGGAGGCAGAGGACATGATGTTTTACCCAGGTTCGGGCCCTCTCGATGGAGGTAACACCCTACTTCCTGCTTGATTGATCTTGATGATATGAGTATTACAAGAGTTGATCTACCACGAGATCGTAGAGGCTAAACCCTAGAACCTAGCCTATGATTATGATTGTTGTTGTCCTACGGACTAAACCCTCTGGTTTATATAGACACCGGAGGGGGCTAGGGTTACACAGAGTTGGTTACATAGAAGGAAATCTACATATCCGAATATCCAAGCTTGCCTTCCACACAATGGAGAGTCCCATCCGGACACGAGACAAAGTCTTCAATCTTGTATCTTCATAGCAGTCCGGCAAAAGTATATAGTCCGGCTGTCCGAGGACCCCTTCATCTAGGACTCCCTCAGGAGGGACTATCCAAACTACAAAAACCCAAGAGAGAACCCTTAACCCTTTTTGATTTGGCCATGGCAAAAGGAAGGCAAGTGGTAAAGAGGGGAAGAAAGGCGAAGGTGAAGTGGGGGAGAGGAAAACGAGAGGCAAATGGCAAATAATGTAATGCGAGGGAGAAGAGTTTGTGATGGGTACTTGGCATGTATTGACATGTGTGTAGACTCGCTGGCAACGGTGCCAGAAATCCTTCTTGCTACCTCTTGAGCACTGCGTTGGTTTTCCCTTGAAGAGGAAAGGGTGTTGCAGCAAAGTAGCGTAAATATTTCCCGCAGTTTTTGAGAACCAAGGTATCAATCAAGTAGGAGGCTACATGCAAGTCCCTCGTACCTACACAAACAAACAAGAACCTCGCAACCAACGCGATAAAGGGGTTGTCAATCACTTCATGGCCACTTGCGAAAGTGAGATCTGGTAGAGATAATAATAAGATAAATATTTTTGGTATTTTTATGATATAGATTGGGAAGTAAAGATTGCAAAATAGAGTATATTGGAAACTTATATGATAGAAAAGAGACCCCGGGGCCATAGGTTTCACTAGTGGCTTCTCTCAAGATAGCATAAGTGTTACGGTGGGTGAACAAATTACTGTCGAGCAATTGATAGGAAAGTGCATAGTTATGAGAATATCTAGGCATGATCATGTATATAGGCATCACGTCTGTGACACGTAGATCGAAACAATTCTGTATCTACTACTATTACTCCACACATTGACCGCTATCCAGCATGCATCTAGAGTATTAACTTCATAAGAACAGAGTAACGCATTAGGCAAGGTGACATGATGTAGAGGGATAAACTCAAGCAATATGATATAAACCCATCTTTTTATCCTCCATGGCAACAATGCAATACGTGCCATGCTGCCGCTGCTGTCACTGGGAAAGGACACCGCAAGATTGAACCCAAAGCTAAGCACTTCTTCTATTGCAAGAAAGATAAATCTAGTAGGCCAAACCAAACTAATAATTCGAAGAGACTTGCAAAGATAACCAATCATACATAAAATATTCAGAGGAGATTCAAATATTTCTCATAGATGATCTTGATCATAAACCCACAATTCATCGGATCTTGACAAACACACCGCAAAAAGAGTTACATCGAATAGATCTCTAAGAAGATCGAGGAGAACATTGTATTGAGATTCAAAGAGAGAGAAGAAGCCATCTATCTAATAACTATGGACCTGAAGGTCTGTGGTAAACTACTCACAACTCATCGGAGAGGCTATGGTGTTGATGTAGAAGCCCTTCGTGATTGATTCCCCCTCTGGCGGAGCACCGGAAAAGGCTCCAAGATGGGATCTCACGGGTATAGAAGGTTGCGACAGTGGAAATAGGGTTTCGTGGGGATCCTGGATGTTTTCAGGGTATGTGGATAGATATATAGGCGAAAGAAGTCGGTCAAGGGAGCCACGAGGGGCCCACGAGGTCGGGGGCGCGCCCACCCCCCTAGGGCGCGCCTCCCTACCTCGTGGACGCCTCGTTTGCTCCATGATGTCCACTCCGAGTCTCCTGGATTGCGTTCGTTCCAAAAATAACTCTCCCGAAGGTTTCATTCCGTTTGGACTCCATTTGATATTCCTTTTCTGCGAAACACTAAAATATGCAAAAAAAAACAGCAATTTGGGCTGGGCCTCCAGTTAATAGGTTAGTCCCAAAAATAATATAGAAGTGTGTAGTAAAGCCCATAAACATCCAAAACGTGTAATATAATAGAATGGAACAATCAAAAATTATAGATATGTTGGAGACGTATCAGCCTACAACACGTTGAAGATGCCTGGGCCGATGACGATCATCACCATCCCCTCCGACAAGAAGGACGCGCTGATCTGCGCTGACCAACTCTACCGAGAAGCAGTTGTAGCGACCGCCGCCAAGGCACTTGCTCCTGCCGCCGAAGCCAAGGGAGGGAAGAAGACCAGCAAGACCTCTTGCACCCACTCCGGCAAGCGCACCTCTTCGGAGTGATCTGCTCCCGTCGAGGACGTGCCAGAGAGCTCCACCAGCAAGAGCAAGAAGTCCAGAGCTGCACCACCAGAGACCAAGAAGGTGTCCGTCAAGGAGGATGGCACGGGACGGCTTTCACCATAAGCTCCACCCTCGACAGCAAATAGGAAGGCGCACTCATCACTTTCCTGCGGGCAAATGTCGATGTGTTTGCATGGCAAGCATCTGACATCCCCGGCGTTCCCAGTGAGGTGATTCAGCACCATCTTGTTGTATGTCCTCATGCACGACCCGTAAAGTAGAAGGTCAGGAAGCAAGCTTTGGAAAGGCAGGAGTTCATCACAAAAGAGATCAGGAAGTTGGAAGCGGCATATGGGAAGTGGAGGCTGTGTATTGATTACACAGATATCAATAAGGCCTATCCAAAAGACCCTTTCCCATTGCCGTGCATTGACCAGATTGTTGACTCCACGGCCGGGTGTGACCTATTATCATTCCTTGATGCCTACTCAGGATACCATCAAATTTTCATGACGAGAGAAGATGAAGAGAAGACAACATTCATCACCCCATGTGGTATGTATTGTTTTTTATGGATGCCTTTCGGGTTGAAGAGTGCTGGCTTGACGTTTGCAAGAGCAGTCCAAATTATTTTTGAGCCCCAGCTACATAAAAATGTGGAAGCTTATATGGATGACATAGTGGTCAAAACCAAGGACAAGGCAACACTTGTACAAGATTTGGAAGAAACGTTTGCAAATCTGCGCAAGATCAACCTCAAGCTGAACTTGAGAAGTGTGTTTTTGGTGTTTTGTCCGGCAAACTTCTCGGGTTCTTTGTGTCACAGCGTGGGATCGAGGCAAATCCTAACAAGATCAAAGCCGTTGAGTAGATTGAGGCGCCTAAGTGGATCAAGGATGTGCATCGGCTCACTGGCTACGTTGCCGCAATGAGCACATTCATCTCCAAGTCTTGAGCGTGCCCTTGCCTTTTTCAAAATCTTGAAAAAGGTGGGCCCGATGGAGTGGACCCCAGAGGCCGAAGCAGCGCTGCAGGATTTGAAGAAATAACTCTCCTCCGCGCTGATACTACTTGCGCCTAAACCACAAGAGCCGCTGCTGCTGTATCTAGCAGCAAAGAATCAAGTGGTCAGTGTCACGCTATTGGCGCGGTGGGAGGTCAACGAAGGGGCAGGTGGCAACGGCAGGACTGGCGGATGGCGAGATAAAGCTCCCCCCGGCAGGGCCTGGTACCGGCAAGGCAAGGCCCTCGGTAGGGGCTGACGCCGGTGAGACAGGGCCTGCGCAACCAAATGAGGTGGTGCAGAGGAAGAAGATGATGTAGCACCCAGCTTACTTTGTCATCTCCCTCTTGCAGGGGGCTAGGTCAAGGTACTCCGGTGTGCAGAAATATCTCTTCGGCCTTCTTATGGGTCGAGGAAGCTGTGTCATTACTTCCAAGCACATGAGCTCACCGTCGTCACCCGCCTCCCGTTGCAACGGATACTGCATAACCCGGACGCAACCGGGAGGATTGTGGAATGGACCTTGGAGCTGTCGAGCTTTGGTTTGAAGTTTGAAAGTACCTCGACGATCCAGAGCAGAGTCTTGGCAGAGTTCATTGTAGAGTGGACCTCGACGCCCGACGAAGAGGTCCAGGAGACTACTATCCCCGGCAAGGAAACAATTCGCAACTGGATTATGTACTTTGACGGGGCTTTCTCGCTGCAAGGTACCGGTTCTGATGTGCTGCTCATTGCACCCACCGAGGAGCACCTCAAGTATGTAATCCAGATGCACTTTCCCAGGGAGATGTCGACGAACAACACTGCTGAATATGAGGGATTGCTTGCCAGTCACAGGATCGCGGCAGGCCTCGGGATTAAGAAGCTCATCATCAGAGGTGATTCACAGCTTGTCGTCAAGCAAGTCAACAAAGATTATCAAAGCCCGTTAGTGAAGGCCTATGTGGATGAGGTGAGGAAGCTGGAGGAGCATTTTGACGATATACATCCGGAGCATGTTCCCGAGTGGAGAACGACATCGCCGACTACCTGTCGAAGCGTGCTGCCCCCAAACTACCTGTGGAACGAGGTACTTTTGTGCTTCGGTTAACTCAACCATCCGTTGAACCATCGACAGAGCAGAACAAGCGGAGGAAATCAGGCCCCGGCAAGTACTTTCCCACCGAGCTCCCAGGAGCCGCTGGCAAAGATGCTACCATGGACACTGAGCCTGCCATGGGGCAACCGACTCCGACAGGTCATCAAGCCTTGGCCGTAGAGACAGCTGCTCCCATGGCAGAGGAAATGCCTTTAGTCCTTGCCGTTGAGCCCCAGGCGTCGGCATGCGCACAACATACCATCTGATTCCTCCAAACAGGGGAGCTTCCTAAGGAGCAGGAAGAAGTGGAGAAACTAGCCCGTCGGTCTGCCATGTACCAGTTCGTTGACAATGATCTGTACAGAGAAAGACCAAACAGCGTGAAATTGAAGTGCATTCCCCGGGAGGAAGAACTGGAGCTGTTGGCGGATATACATGGAGGCATATGTGGCTCCCACATAGGGTCAAGGGCCCTTGCCGGCAAGGCCTTCCGGCAAGGTTTCTTCTGGCCCACTGCCCTCCAGGATGCAACGGCACTAGTATCCAAGTGTGAAGCGTGTCAGTTCCATTCAAAGAAGCTTCATCAGCCAGCTCAAGCCCTTCAAACAATCCCTCTCTCCTGGCCTTTTTCGGTCCTGGGGCTCGACATACTGGACCCTTTGCCACGCGCTGTCGGGGTCTTTGAGTACTTGTACATTGCAATAGACATGTTCAAAAAGTGGCTGGAGGTGGAAGTAGTGAGGAAGGTGAAAGCGCAGTCAGCCGTCAAATTCTTCAAGGGGCTAGTCTACCGTTTTGGTGTGCCAAACAGAGTCATCACCGACAATGGCACGTAGTTGGCAAGCCGCACCTTCATGCAATACATCCAAGACCTCGGCAGCAAGGTCTGTTTCGCTTCTGTTGCACACCCACTAAGCACCATCTAGGCGGAGATGGCAAATGCTAAAGTACTGCGAGGCCTGAGGACAAAGACTTTTGACAGGTTGCACAAGAGCGGAAAGCACTGAATTGATGAATTGTCGGCGGTTCTTTGGTCGATCAAAACGATGCCAAATTGAGCCACCGGCCAGACACCCTTTGCCCTGGCATACGGGGCAGAGGCAGTTCTCCCCACGAAACTCACATACGGGTCACGTCGAGTGCTCGCTTATGACGAGCTTGAGCAAGAGCGATTGCGGCAAGATGACGCAACACTCCTCGAGGAAGATCATCTTCGGACGGCTGTGAGAGCAGCGCGCTACCAACAAGCCTTGCGCCACTACCATAGACGCAAGGTTCATGCCCGAAGTTTTGAGGAAGGCGACCTTGTTCTTCGGCATGTTCAATTGGCCACAAATTCCAACAAGTTGACGCCGAAGTGGGAAGGCCCTTATCGGGTAATACGAGTCACCAGGACCAGCGCAGTCCCCCTGGAGAGCGAAGGTGCCATTCCAGTGAGCAACTCCTGGAACATCGAGCATCTTCGCAAGTTTTACCCATAAGGCGCGGTTGTGGGGCCCCCCAGCAGACCACCTTTTGTACAAGCCTTACCGGCAAGGCATGTAACACTTTGTACAAAGCCAGGCGCAGACCTTGAGCATAAATAAATGAAGCGCTGGCGCCCTAAGTTATAGCATGCATGCTAGGTTGAGTCTCTCCCTTGGTTAGGGTTGATAGTGCTTAGCGGCAGCTAACCCCTAGCATAGAGGTCGAGTATGCGTCTCTCTATTCCTTTCCATCCTCTTTGGTTCGCAGGGTACACGGACATTTCTGCTGAGCTATTTCCAAGAAAGATGACGAGCGAGTGCTTCGATCCCGGCAAGCCGAGGTTGCCGGGGGCTGAAGACACAATGGTCCAACCATGGCAAGCCAAGGTTGCTGGGGGGCTGCAGATTCAGATAAGTCCTTTATCCCATGTTATGCATTTCCGTATGGAAGTGGGACGTATGAAACCTCATTTTATTCCTAGGCTACCGTGCTCCCCTTTTCCTATACCCAAGAATTATTCCTTGGGTCAGAATTTGGCTGTAGCCGCGGTGACAAGGAAGCAAGCGTAGGGCATAACCCTACTTCGCCCTGCCTCCGCCAAGAGCGTGAGTATGGTTGAATGGTGTAAGGGGACGGCAAGGCCTATTGCCAGGCGACAATGTTTATCTTAAAAATAATAAGGATTTGTTCCTTGGTATGGGCTTCGCTCACGCACAAAGAACCCGGCAAGCACCCTTTTTTCATTAATACGTCACATACAGGTACAGTTTGTACGGAATGTAAACATGAGCAAGGGGATTACAAGTTTCAAATTTAACTAAGTCCCGTAGGCTTACAAACTAAAAAGAGATAAGATGCCCGTAATCCCTTTCTTGACCCTCTCCCCAGGAAATGGAACAAGATGGCAGGAGGGCAAATGGAGTGCCTAGGCGACGTACGAGCAACAGAAGACACCAAGAGAACATCCTGGTGGTCGTCCAGGAGAGGGCTGGTGATGATGGTGCCAAGAGAAGAGCCGAAAGATGAGGTAGCGGGCCACCAATACGCTATGAAGGCTTCGGTGCCATCGTACTCCGACTTGACGGCCCGCCACCCGCCTTCTTCGCCTTCTCCGGCCTTCGCACGCCAGTCGCCCAAGGAGACGACCCCGAGAAGTTCAAGGAGCTGGCCCCACCCCTGGCAAATTGCTCTGCCAGGAGGAAGGGCCAAGTGCAGATGTTGCTGCTGCCGGTGCCGCCCAGGGACGGTGTGTCCGATGCCTAGTCGGACACGTCATCCTCTCGCTTGACGGACCCGTCGTTGCTTTCGATGTCCTCCTCGCCACTCTCGCTTGAGGAGGAGTCTTCGTCATCGGAGGAGCTCTCCACGCAACACCTTATGCGAGTTCCCAAGTGCCCGAAGACCTTGACGGAGAGCAGGCCATTCTACATTAATTTGAAGTGGAGAATGAGCCCCTTCGACAGACTGTGGGCACGAGCGAAGGCCTTCCATCCGCGACGAAGATACATAACGTGAGGGGCGGGGAAGTCAACGTCGACCCGCATGCTACCATTCCTGCAGCCCCTCATATGCAATCTCAGAGCCTGTGGCGGGTCGAGCTCCATCTCCAAAGCGAACGGAGTAGGGTGTCAGGACCCTGATCCTATGCCACACCAATCTAGCATGTAACACCTCATATCACTTTGCGGCCCCACGCACGGTATTCCCACGGGTGTCGCCTTACAAGGCCCGGGACTGTTTGCGCCTTTTAGCTCACGTATATGATAGTGTCTCTAGCATCCATATGACACAGACCCTGGGCTGACATGGCTAGTCATGAACCCAAAGTGGCACTAACTTACAGGGACAGGCATACATGACCCAACAACTTACGTGTCGGTCATCAGCGAGTGAGTCCGGGCTGTAGCAGCTGGGCTAGCAGGACTCCGGGGAATCCGGGCTGTAGCAGGCTAACAGGACTACGGTAGACACCGCGTGACATTTCCCCAAAGGGACAGACACAGGAACGAAGAAGGACACATGCCGGCTAGCCTAAGTGTTTCGGAGCAGTAGCAAGCTACCAAGGCTCAGTGGAAACACTAGGAGACATTTCCCAGTAAGAGAGGCTACCAAGGATAAACTACTAGATAGTCAGATCCCACACATACCAAGCATTTCAATAACATACACACAATATGCTTGATATGTGCAAATACAACATGGCATCACAACATGACTCTACAACTCAAGTATTTTATTCAATAGGCTCCAAGGAGCGAGATATTACAAGCATGGGTATCATGACCCCACATTCAAAGCATACAAGACAAAGCACATGCGGAAGCTTAACATGACTGAGTACAGACATCTACAAATGAAAAAGGCTGAGAAGCCTGACTATCTACAAGATCATGCCGAGGGCACAAGATCGTAGCTGAGGTAACAAGCTAAACGTCGAAGTCCACGCGGAACTACTAGCAAGACTGAAGTCTCTCTGCAAAAACATAAATTAAGCAAACGTGAGTACAAATGTACCCAGCAAGACTTACATCAGAACTAACTACATATGCATCATTATCAACAAAGGGGATGGTGGGTTTAACTGCAGCAAGCCAACTTTGACTCGGTGGCTAACCTGAACTACGACTGCAAGTAACTCTTTTGAGGTGGCGCACACGAGTCCACATATTCACCATATCAATACACCACTATGGATCCGCTCCCATCTCCCTACGAGAGCGCCATCCATGGAACTCACGCTTATCTTGCGTATTTTAGAGTAACCACTTTCAATTATCTATGAACTGTATAGGCAACCTAGAGGTCCTTCACCATGAACGCGGCTATTCGAATAGAGGATGTTAATCTTGCAGGGGTGTACTTCTTCACACACGCTCTCACCACTGACCGCCATTTACACGACATGTACTCGGCAACCTTCAAGCGGAAGCCCAATGAGGGTGTCGGCCACGGCACCTAAACACTCAAGTCTCTAGTCCAGGTTTATCGCCTATTCAGGTTCCATCCGCAGGCAGTCTAGCCGAAGTTTCCGCATACGGCCCCGAACGATGTGAGCAGGGTTCCCGAGACACCAAACGGGCGCCCGGTACATCGTGCCACGTGCCTATCGCATCATAGCCCACCCCTCGTGTCAGCACTGCGCACGACCCCCGGCATACTACAAACACCAGAAACTACTTGCAACTCCTTGACAGAGGACAAGCGTGGTTAAGAAGCCGAGAGGGTCAATTAATGATCCCAATGAGTGGTAATAGCTGTTCATGGACCACAAACACAGAACTCAGTTCCTGAGAATGACTTCAATGAGACAACCCACCATGTACTCCTACATGGGCTCTCGCCACTACCTTTACCAAAACGTGTTCACACACTTGGATCACGGACAGTAGGACATGTTCATCACCATTCCAATTCATTCCCGATGAATCAGACCCGACTCAACTCTAAGCAGTAGCAAGCATGACAAACAAGCATGAATGATTAGGCACATCAGGGATCAAACAACTCCTACTCATGCTAGTGGGTTTCATCTATTTTTTGTGGCAATGACAGGCCAGGCAGAGGAAAGGAGTTCAGCTAATGCAACATGTAATAGTTGAATCTTGTTGTCCTAAAGCAGTAAAAAGAGAGCAGGAGCAAGAGAGTGGGATTGTATGGGAATGAACAAGGGGGTTTTGCTTCCTGGCACTTCTAAGATGATATAGCTCTTCATCGGTGTCATCGAACTCATCGTCGGAACATGTCTATTGAGAGGGGACAAAAACCGGCAACACAGAAGGAAACACAATCAATGCAATGCACAACTTGATGCATGATCATCACATGGCAATATGAGTGTGTAGCCTAATGCAACTACAACCAGATGGGTTTGGGTCATTTTGAAGCAAAGGTTCAATCCCAAACTCAACTTATGAATTTAAATAGTGCCTTATCATGTTTTGCACTAAACAGCAAGGTTAAGTTGCTTAAACATGCATGAAACTAGTACAGATGGATAGACTGGATTTTTCTAATCATTTTTCATATATAAATCTTTGCATTTGGAGTTACCGATTAATTTCTATGAATTTTAGAAGTTTTAGCTATTTTCTAGAATTTCCTGAAATAGAATAAATCCAGAAAAAGGTTAACTGCGTCAGCATGATGTTGGGGTGACGTCAGCAGGTCAAAGGCGCTAGCCCAGGTCAAACCTGATGGTTGGGACCAACATGTCAGTGTAAGAACTAGCTAACAGAGTTAGTTAGCATTATGTTAGCACTAACCAACCAAGGTTAATTAGGGCATGGGCCCACTTGTGAGTGAGTCAACCAATTAACTAAGTTAATTAGCGCTAACTAAATTAACACCTAAACTAAACAGGGTCATGGCTCACACGTCAGTGACCCTGGGGGGTCAAACCCCAGGTCAAATCCACGAGCGACTCGACACCGGCGAAGCCCGAGACGGTGGCGCGGCTCGAAAATCACCGACAGGGCACGGACGAGGTCGTTCTTGGGCTCGTTGGAGAGCTCTTGCAGGCGCGCGTCGAGTGGTGGTGGCGGTCGGGCCTATGGTGGCCGGAGCCGGCGACGGCGAGCTCCAAGGCGGCAGCTGGAGTTCGGGTGAGCCTGGTTTCGGTGTTAGGAAGCACGGTAGGAGACAAGGAGGGGTGCTACAGCCTCCTGGGGGTGCACTGAGCACGGCGACGCGCTCGGTTGCAGCTATAGGTGACGGTGGCCACGGCCGCGACATGGCCGGGGGATCCAAGCTCCCGGCCATGATGGCCAATGGGTTTAGGGGGCAGCTCGAGTGACGTGGCTAGGGGGAGAAGGAAGAGGAGCTCACGGGGAGTGCAGAGGTGGCCTCGGCGTGCTCGGGGAAGCACTGGGGCAAGCGGGGCGGCAAGGGGGATCTCCAGTGGCTAGCGACGAAGATGATGAAGATGGCGACGATGCAGGGCCTCCGGCAAGGCGTGGCTAGACGAGGGGGCGCGGCAATGCTCGTGGACACATTGGGCTGCGTCTACGGGATGCGGCGGTGATGAGCTCCGCTCGGGCAGAGAGGAAGAGAGAGCAGAGGAGGGGCAAGAGGTCGGGAGAGAGTGAGAGGGTTCCAGGGGGTGGCGTGGCACTGCAAGAGACGTCCAGGGGTAGCAGGAGGCAGCCAGGCAGGAAGGAGGTGGCCGACGTGTGGCTGCGCACGCCGGGCAAGCGCCCCTGCCTATTGGCGCGAGGAGGAAGGCGATAGAGGCGCTGCGATGGTGGGCTAGGCCAGCCCCTGGGCCAGCCAGGTGGGCTGCAAAGGTGAGGCAGGTAAGTTTCTGTTCTTTCCATTTATTTCTCTTTTCTATTATTCTGTAACTTGTTTGCTTTATTAAAAATACTTAGACACTTCCAAAAATCATGAAACTGCCCATGACCACTATTGAAAATATATCCTACAGTAAACATTTTAGTTTATGATTATTTGAGCATTTAAAATATTTAATAGAATTCAAATGCCCAGATGCAAATAGAGTATGATTTAATCCAGAGCCCAAATACGTCATGGAAAAATGTGCATCACCTCTGGTTACTATTTCCAGCATTTTCCAAGAATGACGAACATTTTTGAAAGCCACTTGGATTTATTGGAAATATTTTGGTTGAACCTAGTGAATTCCTTTGATGCTAGGGTTTAGGCAATCCCCATTTCAAGTTTCTTCCAAAGTTAAATATGATGCACACATGAAGCTAGCCTAGTGCATTTCCAGAAGCTAGGGATGTGACAAGTCACCCCCACTAAACAAGAATATTGTCCCGAGATTCAAGCCGTGAGGTAAGAAGACAGAAGGGACACAAAGCTAGCACAATCTTCAAGATCCAAAAGCTCTTCTCGGAGATGTTGACTCACTGCATCATCTTGATTTGATGATAGCCCACACTCAAATTAAAGTTTGACATGACAGTAGACACAACAACTGATCACGGGGATCAATCAATGAATATATCAACTTTCTTCAACACACACACAAAAAGATATCCCTTGGAATGAACTGAGTCGAACAAGATTTTATCCTCCAACTCTCCAAGTTGTTGTTTAGCTTAGCCAACTAGCTCAGGGGTATCTAGCACAGATTCTTGGAGAAGGGGGTGGTTTATAAGAAACTAACTTCATCACGAACTCAACATAGCAGCCAGGTGACAACCTGGTGATACTTCTGTTAGGATATCCAGAAAAATCATGAACCACCGATATGTTACTAAGCTCGGGAACAATCTTGCTTTTCAGGGCAAGATGATATGATCAAAAGAGTGAGGGATTGGCACAACCCTAACTCATTGATCGAAGAGTGCACCAGAGATATGGACTAGGTGGCACGGTAAATCTTAGGATGGTGATTCGACCAACACACTAAGAATGAGATTATTGTCCTTTAAATACCAAGCAACAGAGTTGCTAGGAGTATTGATTTCACACATCACGATTCACTTGTCAGCATTTCGGTTGCGACAATACGGAACCAAGGAACGAATAATGATGGCGAGAAGTATCACTACGTCAAGGATTCATAAGAGAAGGTGCAATCCTCATGACATTCCTGACATAAAGTGGGTAATACTTCAGGGTAGAACAGAGCAAAAGCCGATTGCTTTTTTATCTGCGGAGTACAACTGCTTTGACCCAATACTGGATAGGGAAGAGGTACTGGAGTTTGTCTCTCCTAGTCACTCAGAATAGAATGGCTTGACAGACCACAAGAATAATAGGCATCGATGAGCACGAGTGCACGACTACTCCTGACTATCAATCAATAGATGAGGGCCAGAAGACAACTAAGGAGGGACAGCTCAAGGAACATATAATTTTCTGAGTTGTGGATGCATAGATTAGTATGTCGAACCAGGTTCAACAGATTTCTTCCGGATAACCCATGCAGAAAGGTAGAACTGGCAGAGTCACAATATAGAATGGAGAACTCACTGAGAGCACTCTTATTGTGATCTTTTGGTTCAAGAACTTCTGCCATACGCAGTTCATGGTATTTGTAGGAACGATATACCACGAACCCCGAGGACTATCACAAAGGTTACTAATACCCCAAAGGAACGAGCAAACACTTAAAACATGAAGTAGGTAGAGTGAGTCTCAGGTTCAAAACCCAGGAATAGAACGCCTACTAACTAAAGGGCATCACGGTATGCTTTCAAGAATGACGGCCAGAATCGTCACTCTAGGAACACAAAGCATAGATAGATTGCTAGGCGATTAACTAAGACACCTACGGTCATAATAATAACTCCATCATATGCACCGAGGCAATGAAGTACCTCAACATCAGAAGGCGCCAGCACAGGTCAAACCTGACGGCTGGGACACACATGTCAGTGTAACAACTAGCTAACAAAGTTCGTTAGCGTTAGGTTAGCACTAACCTAGGTTAATTAGGGCATGGGCCCATTGGTCAGTGAGTCAACCAGTTAACTAAGTTAATTAGCGCTAACTAAATTAACACCTAAACTAAACAGGGGCATCGCCCACACATCAGTGACCCTGGGGGGGTCAAACCGCAGGTCAAACGATGTCAAACCCACCGGCGACTCGACGCTGGCGAGGCCCGAGACGGCGGTGCGGCTCGGAAATCACCCACAGGGAATGGACGAGGCTGTTCTTGGGCTCGTTGGAGAGCTCTTGCAGGCGCGCATCGAGTGGTGGTGGCGGCTAGGCCTATGGTGGCCAGAGCCAACGACGGCGAGCTCCAAGGTGGCAGACAGAGTTCGGGTGAGCTCGGTATTTGTGTTAGGGAGCACGGCAGGAGGCAAGGAGGGGTGCTACGCCCTCCTGGGGGTGCACTGAGCATGGTGACACGCTTGGTTGCGGCTATAGGTGATGGTGGCCATGGCGGCGACATGGCCGGCGGAGCCAAGCTCCCGACCGTGATGGCCAATGGGGTTAGGGGGCATCTCGAGTGACGAGGCTATGGGGAGAACGAACAAGAGCTCACGGGGAGTGGAGTGGTGGCCTCGGCATGCTCAGGGAAGCACCGGGGTGAGCGGGGCGACGAGGGGGATCTCCGGCGGCCGGCGTCGAAGATGATGAAGATGGCAACAATGCAGGGCCTTCGGTGAGGCGTGGCTGGACGGAGGAGACGACGGGGCGCAGCGATGCTCGTGGACACGTCGAGGAGGCGAGGGGAACACGGAGGCTGTGTCTACGACATGTGGTGGCGACGAGCTTCGCTCGGGCAAAGAGGGGGAGAGAGAAGATGAGGGGTAAGAGGTTGGGAGAGAGTGAGAGGGTTCCAGGGGGTGGCATGGCACTGCAGGAGACGTCCAGGGGGAGGAGGAGGCAGCCAGGCAAGGAGCAGGTGGCCGGCGTGTGGCTGCACGCCCGGGGCACGCGCCCCTGCCTACCGGCGCGAGGAGGAAGGCGACAGAGGGGCCGCGGTGGTGGGCTGGGCCAGCTCATGGGCCAGCCAGGTGGGCTGCAAAGGTGAGGCCAGGTAAGTTTCTATTCTTCCCATTTATTTCTCTTTTCTATTATTCTGTAACTTGATGGCTTTATTAAAAATACTTAGACACTTCCAAAAATCATGAAACTGCTCATGACCACGGTTGGAAATATATCCTACGGTAAACAATTCAGTTTATGATTATTTGATCATTTAAAATATTTAATAGAATTTAAATGCCCGGATGCAAATAGAGTATGAGTTAGTCCAGAGCCCAAATATCTCATGGAAAAATGTGCATCACCTCTGCTTACTGTTTCCAGCATTTTCCAAGAATAATGAACATTTTCGAAAGCCATTTGGATTTACTGGAAATATTTTGGTTGAACCTAGTGAATTCCTTTGATGCTTGGGTTTAGGCAATCCCCATTTCAAGTTTATTCCAAAGTTAAGCATGATGTACACATGAAGCTAGCCTAGTGCATTGCAAGAAGCTAGGGATGTAACATAGGGAGACGAAGACAAGGATGCACTCGCCGGTGCAGCCTGACGACGAACTCGCGGGGCTGGCCGGTGTAATCCCCATGTAGGCTGTCGGGCTGCTGAGGTGGCACGATGGTAAGGCCTTCACGAAGATTTGCATGCCACCACGTAGGCATGAGCTTAGTTGGCCGAGAAGCCTCACACCGACATGCAGGCGCCTACCCAGCTGGTGGGCTGGCAGCTGCATGGGAATGGTGATAGAAGTTTGGCAGGTGCGGGCCTGGCTGTGGCCTCGCGAACGCCCTCGGTAAGGGCCTTGCCAGGGGCCCCGACAAGGGTCTTGCCACGGCATGGTAGTCGTCCCCAGCAAGGGTCTTGCCGGGGGTCTTGTAGGTTTCCTCGGTGAGGATCTCGCCAAGGTTGGTCGTGTTTTACTCTTCTAATTTGAAGTGTTCTTGTCTTCAAAAAGATTTGCATGCCATCACGGAGGCGCCTCTCGAGCCTTGGTGGCAATGCGGTTGGTGACGCTGGAGGAACTGGGGCTCAAGGGTGGTATGCCCTGCTGGCGTCAGGTAGGCTGCCCCGGCAAGGTCCTTGCCGAGGCCGTGGAGGCCGCCCTAGCAAGGGTCTTGCCGGGGGAAACCACCTTGCCTTGTTGCTCTCCGTGCCTCCGTCTTAGTGTTGCTTTGGCCGTCCCGTGGCTTTGATATCCTGTCTCTGCATTGCTTAAGTGTAGTCATGGGCGCGGCTCCGACTGCCCGTGCACAAATAAGGGTTACAAAAGAGTGCCCCTATTTCAGTACACCGATAGGAGCCCCTGGGCCTGGGCCACACATAAGCGCCACGCTTTATTGGGCCAGGCCCAGAGCGGTGCGCGGGCAGGCGGGGCAGTTTTTACCGCGGTAGCTTTCCGTCCGCTGCACTTCCCCACGACCTGTGTTGAATGCGTGACGTGGGGGTCGCGCGCGGGGGTGATCGAAGCACGCTTGCGTCACCTTGCAGTGAATAGTAAAGAGGCGGCTTGCATGTCCCTTCGAGACCGCAGGGCCGTCGCTCATTTACTGTCCTTTCCTGGGAACTGTTGTTCCACGTGTCCCATTACGTCCGTCTCTAGCACCACATACACCGCATGCACGACGCAGGGCGAATGACAGGCGTGTGGGATACGGGAAGACGTGCGCGCGTGGGTCGATTCCCACGCGCCTTCAATTGGGCGAGGAGGGCGGTCGACGGCCTCACCCGCTGTCACTTTAATGAGCCGGATTTGCTGAAAGGGGCGGCCGAGCCCTGATCGCGTCCCTTTATAAGGAGGGGAGCGGGAGGAACGGTGCCTCTCAGTCCTTCATCATCCGCCTCTCCCCATCCCTGCTCCTTCCTCCTTTCTGTCATGGCGAGAGGGCGCGGCGATCCTTCATAGGTGGCGGCGAGTGTCTCCACTCGACAACGCGTCGCTCCTCCCCAAGAGCTTGTGTTGGCGGAGCCAGCCGGTAGAGGAAGGGGAAGGGGGCGAGGTCGAGGCCATCGTGGTGCTCGGGGAAGAGGAGGACGGGGCGGCGCGTCGGCCTCGCCTCCGCCAGCGGCCCCTCCCCTGGTGGAGGGCCACGTCGGGGACAACTCCGACGAGTTCTTCATTAGGCTGCGCCGGCTGGGGCGCCGTCGTCTTCGTATCCCGACACCACTTGCTCAGGAGATGGAGCTGGACCCGCCACATGCGCTGTGGCTGCACATCAGGGGCTGTGGGAACAACGGCACATGGGCCGACATCGAGTTCCTAGCCCCTCACATCATGTACCTTCGCTGTGGGTGGAAGAACTTCGCTCGCATCCACAGCCTGACGGAGGGGCTCACCCTCCATTTCAAATTAATGAAGAGTGGCCTCCTCTCCGTCAAGGTCTTTGGACACTTCTGGACTCACGTAAGGTGCTGCGTGGAGAGCTCCTCTGATGACGAAGACTTGTCCTCAAGTGAGAGCGACGAGGAGGACAGCGGCAGTGACGACAAGGGTAGCGGGCGGCAGGATGACGGGTCCGACTAGGCGTCAGGCACGCCGTTCCCGGGCGACACCGGCAACCCCATCATCCATGTCGCCGGCTCCTTGAACTTCTCGGGGTCACCTCCTTGGGCGGCTGGCGTGGGGAGGCCGGAGAAGGCAAAGAAGGCGGGTGGCGGGCCGTCAAGTCGGAGTACGATGGCACCGACGCCTACGTAGCGTATTGGCAGACTGCTGCCTCATCTTCCAGCTCTTCCTCCAGCGCCACCACCGCCAGCCCTCTTCTAGGCGACCGCCGGCATGTTCTCTGGGCGCCTTCCGCTGCTCGTACCTCGCCCAGGCGCTCCTTCTGCCCTTTTGCCTTCTTGCCTCATTTCCCGAGGAGAGGGACAAGAAAGCGATTAGGGGAACCTTATCTTTTTTCAGTTTGTAAGACCACGGGCCTTAGTTAGATCTAAAACCTCTAACTCCCCTGTTTATGTCTACATTCTGCACGAACTGCACCTGTGTGGATCGTATTAATGGAAAAGGGTGCTTGCCGGGTCTTGTGTGTGTGTGAGCAAAGCCCATACCAAGGAACAAGTCCTTGTTATTTTCAATATAAACACCGTTGCCCCACTCCGTTTGCCCATACTCATGCCTTTGGCGGAGGCAGGGACAAAGTGGGGGTGGGCCCTACGCTTGCTTCCTTGCCGCCGTGGCTACAACCGTATTCCGAACCAAGAAATTCCTGGGTGATAGGAACGAGGGGAGCACGGCAGCCTTGGAACAAAACGAGGTTCCGCACGTTTCAAATTTCATACGAAAATGCATAACAGGAGACGGGAAAACTCATCTGGATCTGCAGCCCCCGGCAACCTTAACTTGTCGAGGGGGAACCTTCATGTCTTCAGCCCTCGGCAAGCTTGGCTTGTCGGGTTCTGAGCGCCGGCTTGTCCCCTTCCTCCCACTCGGCTTGGCAAAAATATTTACGTACCCTGCGAACCAAAGAGGATGGATAGAAACAAAGAGACGGAAACTCGACCTCTACGCTAGGGGTTAGTCGCTGCTAAGCACTATCAACCCTAATCGAGGGAGAGACTCAATCTAGCATGCATGCTATAACTTAGGGCGCCAGCGCTTCATTTATTTATGCTTAGGGTCTGCGTCTGGCTTTGTACAGAGGGTTACATGCCTTGCCAGTAAGGCTTGTACAAAAGGTGGCTTGCCAGGGGGCCCGGCAGCCGCGCCTTATGGGTAAAACTTGTGAATATGCTCGAGGTTCCAGGAGTTGCTCACTGGAAATGGCATCTTCGGTCTCCAGGCGGACAGCGCTAGGCCTAGTGACTCGTGTTACCCGATAAGGGCCTTTCCCACTTCGGCGTCAACTTGTTGGAATTCTTGGCCGACTGAATGCACCGAAGAACAAGGTCACCTTCCTCAAAGCTCCGAGCATGAACCTTGCGGCTATGGTAGCGGCGCAAGGCTTGCTGGTAGCGTGCTGCTCTCACAGCTGCCCGAAGACGATTGTCCTCGAGGAACGTTGCGTCATTCTGCCGCAATCACTCTTACTCAAGCTTGTCATAAGCGAGCACTCGAGGTAACCCGTATATGAGTTCTGTGGGGAGAACTGCTTCTTCCCCATAAACCAGGGCAAAGGGTGTCTGGCTGGTGGCTTGATTTGGTGTCGTTCTGATCGACCAAAGAACCGCCGGCAACTCATCAATCCAGCGCCTCCCGCTCTTGTGCAGCCTGTCAAAAGTCTTTGTCCTCAAGCCACGTAGCACTTCTGCATTTGCCCTCTCCGCTTGGTCGTTTCTCTGTGGGTGTGCTACGGAGGCAAAACAGACCTTGCTGCCGAGGTCCTCGATATACTGCGTGAAGGTGTGGCTTGTGAACTGCGTGCCATTGTCGGTGATGATTCTGTTTGGCACACCAAAACGGTAAACTTGTCCCTTGAAGAATTTGACGGCCGACCGTGCGGTCACCTTCCTCACTACTTCCACCTCCGGCCACTTTCTGAACTTGTCGATGGCAACATACAAGTACTCAAAGCCCCCGACGGCGCGGGGAAAAGGGCCTAGTATGTCGAGCCCCAAGACCGAGAATGGCCAGGAGAGAGGGATTGTCTGCAAGGCTTGAGCTGGCTGATGAAGTTTCCTCGAATGGAACTGGCACGCTTCACACTTGGTTACCAGTGCCACCGCATCTTGGAGGGCGGTGGGCCGGAAGAAACATTGCCGGAAAGCCTTTCCAGCAAGGGCCCTTGACCCTATGTGGGAGCCACATATGCCTCCATGTATCTCCACCAACAGCTCCAGTCCTTCCTCCCGGGAGGTGCACATTAATTTCACCCCTTTCGGTCTTTTTCTGTACAAGACATTGTCAATGAAGTGGTGCAGAGCAGACCGGCGGGCTACTCTCCCTGCTTCTTCCTGCTCTTCAGGAAGCTCTCCTACTTGGAGGAAACGGACGGTGTGCTGCGCCCATGCTGGAGCCTGTGGCTCGACGGCAAGGACCAAAGGCATTTCTTCTGCCACGGGTAGGGTTGCCTCCGCGGCAAGGGCTTGGCGCCCCGCTGGAGTCGATTTTTCCTAAGCAGGCTCGGCATCCATGGCAACTCCTTCCTCGGCGGCTCCAGGGAGCTCGGTGGGGAAGTACTTGCCGGGGCCTAGCTTCCTCCCTTTGCTCTGTTCTCTTGACGGTTCGACAGATGGTTGAGTTAACCAAAGCACAAAAGTACCTGGTTCCACAGGTAGCTTGAGGGCAGCACGCTTTGACAGGTAGTCAGCGATGTCATTCTCCATCCGGGGGACCTGCTCTCCCTGTATACCATCAAAGCGCTCCTCTAGTCTCCTCACTTCATCTACGTAAGCTTCCATCAATGGGCTCGAATATTCTTTGTTGATATGCCTGAAGACAAGCTGCGAGTCACCCCTGACGATGAGCTTCTTGACTCCGAGGTCTGCCGCGATCCTGAGACCGGCAAGCAATCCCTCGTACTCGACAGTGTTGTTTGTCGACATCTCCCTGGGAAAGTGCATTTGGACCACGTACTTGAGGTGCTCTCCAGTGGGTGCGATGAGCAGCACACCAGCGCCGCCGCCTTGTAGCGAGAAGGCTCCATCAAAGTACATAATCCAGTTGCGACTCGTTTCCCTGCCAGGGAGAGTGGTCTCCTTGACCTCTTCGTCGGGCGTCGAGGTCCACTCAGCAACGAACTCCGCCATGACCCTGCTCTGAATCGTCGAGGTGCTTTCGGACTTTAAGCCAAAACTTGACAGCTCCATGGCCCATTCCACAATCCTCCCCGTTGCATCTGGGTTATGCAGTATCCGTTGCAACGGGAGGCGGGTGACAACGGTGATCTCGCGCGCTTGGAAGTAATGACGCAGCTTCGTCGAGGCCATAAGGAGGCCAAAGAGCAATTTTTGCACACCAGAGTACCTCGACCTAGCCGCCTACAAGAGGGAGTTGACGAAGTAAACTGGGTGCTGCACCATTTTCATCTTCTGCACCACTTCACCTAGTCGTGTGGGCCCTGTTGTACTGGCCTCAGCCCTTGCCGGGGACTCAGTCTTGTTGGGACCGAGCCCTGCCAGGGAGGGTTCCGGCTCACCATCCGTTGATTCTGCCGCTGCTTCTGCTTCTTCGTCGACCTCTCTCTGTGCCACCAATGTGGCGCTAACCACCTGAATCGTTGCCACTAGGTATAGCAGCAACGGTTCTTGTGGTTTAGGCGCAACCAGCACTGGGGTAGAGGAGAGGTATTTCTTCAAATCCTGCAGCGCTGCCTCGGCCTTGATCTGGTCGATGGCCTTGATCTTCTCCGGGTTTGCCTCAATCCCATGCTACGACACAAAGAACTCGAGGAGCTTGCCATATGGGACACCGAAGACACACTTCTCAGGGTTTAGCTTGAGGTTGATCTTGCGCAGGTTTGCTAATGTTTGCTCCAGATCTCGCAAAAGTGTTGCCCGCAGGAAAGTGACAAGCTCGCTTTCCTATTTGCCATCGAGGGTGGAGCTTATGGTAAAAGAACCTCCCGTGCCGTGCTCCCTAACGAACACCTTCTTAGTCTCTGGTGGTGCAGCTCTGGACTTCTTGCTCTTGCCGGTGGAGCTCTCTGGCACGTCCTCAATGGGAGAGCAACACCCCTAAGAGGTGCGCTTGCTGGAGTGGGTGCGAGGAGTCTCGCCGATCTTCTTTCCTCCCGGGGCTTCAACGGCAGGAGCAGGTGCCTTAGCGGCAGCTGCCGCCACCGCTTTCCGGTAGAGTTGATTAGCGCAAATCAACGCATCTTTCTTGTCAGAGGGGACGGTGATGATGTTCATCGGCCCGTGCATCTTCAGCGTGTTGTAGGCGTAGTGAGAGGCCGCCATAAACTTGGCCAGCGCCGGGTAGCCGAGAATCCCGTTGTAAGCCAAGGGGATCTCGACTACATCAAAGACAATCCTCTCCGTCCTGTAGTTCAAATCGCCCCCAAACGTCATGCATAGCGTGACCTTTCCCTTTGGCTGGCTCCTCCCCGGGTTGACCCCTTGAAACATGCCCGTCTTTTCGAGGTCCCCATCAGGGATCTGCAGCCTATTGATCACAACAAGCGAGATCAAGTTCAGAGCAGCCCCGCCGTCAACTAGCATCTTCGTCACCTTGAGGTTGCGGATCGTTGGTGAAACAAACAACAGCAAGAACCCGACCGCAGTAGTGCGGTTGGGGTGGTCCTCGGTGTCAAAGATGATAGGCGTGCTAGACCACTTCAGTGCTTCCGTGCGTCGAGTGACGGCTCCACCGCTGCGATCTCAGGCGCCCATTGCTTGAGCTGGTAGTGGGATGTATGAAGCGAGGCGCCACCATCGATGCACATGGCCTCTATAGCTTTCTGGAACTCGTGGTCACCGGACTCATCGTCCTCGTCATGATCATCATCTTCCTGCTTCTTGCCGCGGCCTTGGGCGTGCCTCTCCTATTGATTATACTTGCCGCAGTGGCATCCTTGGCCGCCACGCTTCTTGCCGGATCCTTCGGCACCCTCTTGGCCCTTCTCCTTGTCCCGCTACTCATACTCAGCTTTCTACTTCTCAGCGAGTAGCTCAACTTGCTGGCAGTTCTGGAGGTCATGGCCCTTGGTGCGGTGGATCTTGCAACACTGCTTATCGGAGCCCCCTGGTTTGTCGGCAGCCGCCAAGGCCCGACAAGCGGCACACCCGACAACCTCCTTGTCGGGGTCGCTTGCCTTGACCTTCTTGGTGGTGCCGGTGTCGTCGGACCACTCGACGGCAAGCACGGTCTTGCCCTTGCCCTTTCTGTTACGGCGCTGGCCCTTCTTTGCCAGGGCGGTGGCGTCATACGTGGAGTCGGTTTCCGCACCGGGGTACTTCCTCCCCTCTTCAGCTCGAGCGCACCGATCGGCCAGAACATAAAGTTCGGCCACATCCCTGACTTTGTTCATCACCAGCTCCTCATGCATCTTGCGGTTGCGCACATTCTGATGGAATGCACTAATCACGGCAGCAGGATGAACGTCTGGAATGTTGTACTGCACTCGGCTGAACCTTTGGATGTACCTACGCAAGTTTTCTCCGTCCTTCTGGGGGATGATATGCAAGTCGCTCGCCTGGCCATGAGCTTGGTGGCCTCCGGTAAAGGCGCCAACAAACTCATGACACAGATCCGACCAGGAAGAATGGAGTCGACTGGCAAGTGCATCAACCATGACATAACATTAGGCCTGAGTGCCAACGGGAAGTAATTGGCAAGCACCTTATCGCCGCGGGCCCCGGCAGCTTGCATCGCATGGTATAGATGCTAAGGAACTCTGACAGGTGAGTCTTGCCATTGTACTTCTCGCCAACATCGGGTTTGAACGTGAGGTGGGACGGCCATTGAAACTGCCGTAGCTCACGGGTGAACGCCGGACAGCCTACCTCGTAGGGTAGGCCGTCGTAGCCTCCCGGTGCTTGGTGGTCCATAGTGGGCCCTGCCCGCCGGTCCGACTGGTGGCGCGCATCACGCCGACGCTCGATGGTTGTTTGAGCGTCTTCATGGGATTGCTCCCGAAGAACTTGACGTTGGTCGCGGTGGGTCCGCGGATCGGACAATGCTATGGAGATATCATCGCGAGCGTCGTCATGACGGGTCGACACCCGTGGTGGCCGGTGCGGAGGACGAGAGTGCACCGTGGCTGCATCGCCCCCAGCTCGCCCACCGCTGGCACGTGGAGGCTCGGCGATGCAATGGCTCACAGGCCCCGTTGGTCGCGGCTCGTCCTTGTTGGCGATGCCGACGAGGCTCCGGATAGTGGTCCTCCATTCATCGAGCTTCTCCGCAGCAAGAGGAAAGTCGAGAAGCAGCTGCGCGTGCGCCAGAGCTTCTGCTGGTGTGGGTGGCGGCGAAAGCTGCATGGACCGTGATGCCCTTCGACTTCCAACTATGTTAGAAGGAGCCCTATCATAGCCGTGCGGCTATCCACCGTTTCCGCCAGCACCTCGGCGCGCATGTTGGCCCTCCTCGTCATGTGAAGGACGCGCGGGACTCTTCCCAGGGCGGCGCCCGGGGTCACCAGTGGGGCGGCGCTGCTCATCACGCACAACTTGAGAAGAGCGCGCCATGGGCGCCGGTGTGGGTGTCTTGGAGGTCACCGCGCCGCCGTCCGGTGGCACGACGATGCCCCTGGAGGGCCCCATGCCGCCTACGGGGGGCCCAACTCCGTCTTTGGAGTTTGTGACGTGTGGCTCGTTGCCTGGCCCACGAACGACACCGCTTACTAGGCCTGGGCTGCCAGGGTAATGTGGATGTTCGTGGGCCGCGCCATGGGTTCTTTCCGTGACTGGGCTGCTACTGGTCCGCACCTGTAGAGGCAGTCCGGTCCCAGACGAACCGATCGCTGTGGTTGTCTTACTCTTGTGAGCCATGGAGACGAAGAGCTATGCTACTAGCTGCTAAACCAGATGCTCACTACTGCGCCCCCCTACCTGGTGCGCTAAAGATGTCGGTGGGAAACGACACCTATGGGATCACAAGAATCCCTACAACGGTTGCGGGGCACAAGGTTGTGAGGAGAGCAGGATCAGCAGTCAGTACGAGCACGCGGGTTGTTTACCAAGGTTCAGGCCGCAGGGATGCGTAATACCCTAGTCCTGCTTGGATGTGTATATTTGTGTTCTTGAGGTTCTTGAACTAGCTACTATGAGCGTAACTTGTCCAAAAGTCCGAATCCTTCTCCAGGATGCCTCGAGCCTCCTTTTATAGGCAAGGGGATCACCACAGTGGCACACAGGAGGTGGCATCGGGGTACTGTGGTTAAGCCTATTGCTAGCTATTACGGGACAAGACGCATTTAATGCCCCTCCGACGTGTCCCCTTCACTTTACCGCCGCTTTGCCCTGTCTTGACATGCGCCTGGGCCAGCGAGGCGGCCAACGCCATGTAGGCTGGCAGGCTACTGAGGAGGTGTGGTGGTAGTGTGACGCCCGGACAATCAAGCTACAGTAACCTCTGCTAATGACGCCATGTCACTTCCGTTACTGTCGCTAATCTCGCGTTAGTTCAAAACGATTCGAATTCAAATTTGAATTTTTGGCAAACAAACAAAGTTTTCAAACTTTAAAACAAAAATGTTCGGAACGTGTCAAATATTGCATAGATAATTATGGTGAAGTAAACACATTTTTAGAAAATGCATAAATATTTTAAATTGAAAAAAACAGAAAGGAAAATAAATAAAAAGAAACAAATGAAAGGAAACCAAAACAAAACAAAAACAACAGACCCCCCCCCCCCCCCCGCTGGGCCAAGTGGCCCAGCTGGCCTCCGCCGCCCGAACTGGCCGGCCCAACCGCCCCACACCCCCACTCCCTATAACCCCGTGGCGACCGAAACCCTAACCCACTCGCTCCCACTCCCTCCCCACATCGCCACACCCTCTCCCCCTCCCGATCCGATCTGGATCGGGGATGAAACCCCCACTCCCCCTCTCGCTCCCCATCCCCCGCGATCCAGAACTGGATCGGGCCGAACCCCGACGCCGAAGCCTGCTCGCCGTCCCCCGCCCTCGTCATCGCCCCCCGTCCTCTCTCCCTCGATGGCGCCCCTCGCCGCACTGACGGCGACCATGACCCCGCCGCCTGGATCGACCGCTCGCCGGCGCCGCCCGAAGACCACCACGCTGCCCCGCCGGACTTCCCCACCAGCCTGCCTCCTCATACGTCGACGTCGTCCCCGTCCTCCTCCACAACGGACCTCCCCGAGCCTCCCTGAGCACGCTGCCATTACCCTACCGGCCATGTGAGCACCCCCGCGCCCCTCCTCTCTCTCCCTCGCCCGGCCGCGTCCCCGCCTGGCCTCACGGCGCCGCACCACGCCGGTCGCCCCGTGCCCTTGCCAGCCCCGCTTCGCGCCCTCCCCTGCACGTCCCCGCATGCGCATTCGCAGTCACTGCGTGGCAACCGCGCCCGTCCGCGTGCCCGCGCCCCGCCTTTGCTCCCGGCCACCACGGCCACGGCCGTTCCCGCTCGCGACCTTGTCCTTCCTCTCGTCGGCCCATGCTCGTTGTCGCCCTTCTGCCGGCGTCCCATTCCGGCGACCGCCCGTGCTGCGCCGTCGACCACGCGCCCGGCGCCGGCGCCCCCTCTGCGCCCGCTCGGCTGTCTCCTGGGTGGGGCGCCCCACAGCACCTAGCGCCCGCACCTACGGCGCCTGCAGCACCCGAACCCACTATGGCCCCTAGGGCCTATGACAGCCGGGGCCCATGCCCCTGAGAACGTTTTAAAAAAACATATATAAAAAAAATAACAATATTAACATTAATTAATGAATTAATTAAC
Source organism: Triticum timopheevii (assembly GCA_963921465.1). Classification (NCBI taxonomy): domain Eukaryota; kingdom Viridiplantae; phylum Streptophyta; class Magnoliopsida; order Poales; family Poaceae; genus Triticum; species Triticum timopheevii. Next base: position 235,177,103 of record OY997266.1, on the reverse strand, counting down.
AATTAATTAATTATTGAATTAATTAAGTTAATTAATCCTATTTAATTAATCTGATTAACTTGTTAGTTTAATTAAACAGTAATTAGTTTAACTAAACACTAATTAACCTTAATAGAGTATGACAGGTGGGTCCCACTGGACCCACACGTCAGTTGACCAGTCAACACCTCTGTTGACTGCTGATGTCATGCTGGCGTCATGATGACGTCAGCAAACACTGTTTTGGATAATGTTGTTTTAAAATAATTAAATAAGTTCTAAAAATGATTTAAAATCTTTAAAAATTAATATAAAATAAACCGTAGCTCGGATGGAAAAACTTTGTACATGAAACTTTCTCAGAACGATGAGATGAATCCAGATACGCAGCCCGTTCGTCTACCACACATCCCTAGCATAGCAAACCTGCAACATTGCACCTCCGGTTCATCTGTCCGAAAACACGGAACACCGGGGATACTTTCCCGGATGTTCCCCCCTTCACCGGTATCACCTCATACCGCGTTAGAACATGTCTAGCTCTGCTTGTTGTCGTGTTATGCACTTGCTTGCTATGTATTTACTGTTTCTTCCCCCTCTTCTCTCCGGTAGACCCTGTGACGATGCTGATGCCCCTGTGGTCGACTACGTCACCGACGACCCCTCCTTGCCAGAGCAATCAGGCAAGCCCCCCCCCCCCCCCCTGATCACCAGATATCGCCTATTCTCCTCTATACTGCTTGCATTAGAGTAGTGTAGCATGTTACTGCTTTCCATTAATCCTATTCTGATGCATAGCCTGACATTGTTGCTACATCTGTTGATACCTTACCTGCAATCCTAAATGCTTAGTATAGGATGCTAGTTTATCATCATTGGCCCTACATTCTTGTCAGTCTGCCTTGCTATACTATTGGGCCGTGATCACTCGGGAGGTGATCATGGGTATATACTATACCTACATACATACTGTACAGATGGTGACTAAAGTCGGGTCAGCTTGATGAGTACCCGCAAGTTATTCTGATGAGGGGGCTGAAAGGACAGGTGGCTCCATCCCAGTAGAGGTGGGCCTGGGTTCCCGACGGCCCCCGACTGTTACTTTGTGGCGGAGCGACAGGGCAGATTGAGACCGCCTAGGTGAGAGGTGGGCCTGGCCCCGGTCGGCGTCCGTGGTTGCTTCATAATAACACGCTTAACGAGATCTTGGTATTTGATCTGAGTCTGGCCATTTGGTCTATACGCACTAACCATCTACGCGGGAGTAGTTATGGGTATCCCGACATCGTGGTATCAGCCGAAGCCTTCTTGACGTCAGCGACGGAGCGGCGTGTGCCAGGTTGGACTGCGTACAACTTCCTTTGTAATGGAGGTTGCTATGTCTGCTCACCGGCCGCGTACGCAACGTGCAGGTGTGCAATGGGCGATGGGCCCAGACCCCTGCGCGCATAGGATTTAGACCGGCGTGTTGACCTCTCTGTTGTGCCTAGGTGGGGCTACGACGTGTTGATCTTCCGAGGCCGGGCATGACCCAGGAAAGTGTGTCCGGCCAAATGGGATCGAGCGTGTTGGGTTATGTGGTGCACCCCTGCAGGGAAGTTTATCTATTCGAATAGCCGTGTCCCTCGGTAAAAGGACGACCCGGAGTTGTACCTTGACCTTATGACAACTAGAACCGGATACTTAATAAAACACACCCTTCCAAGTTCCACAGACAACCCGGTGATCGCTTTTCCACAGGGCGATGAGGGGAGGATCGCCGGGTAGGATTATGCTTTGTGATGCTACTGGAGGTGCTACTTGGAGATGCTACTTGGAGGACATTAATCTACTCTCTGCTACACGCTGCAAGACGGAGGCTGCCAGAAGCGTAGTCTTCGACAGGATTAGCTATCCCCTTCTTATTCTGGCATTCTGCAGTTCAGTCCACCGATATGGCCCTTTACACATATACCCATGCATATGTAGTGTAGATCCTTGCTTGCGAGTACTTTGGATGAGTACTCACGGTTGCTTTCTCCCCCCTTTTTCCCCCTTTCCTTTCTTTCTGGTTGTCGCAACCAGATGCTGGAGCCCAGGAGCCAGACGCCACTGTCGATGACGACTACTACACCGAAGGTGCCTACTACTACGTGTAGGCTGCTGACGACGACCAGGAGTAGTTAGGAGGATCCCAGGCAGGAGGCCTACGCCTCTTTCGATCTGTATCCCAGTTTGTGCTAGCCTTCTTAAGGCAAACTTGTTTAACTTATGTCTGTACTCAGATATTGTTGCTTCCGCTGACTCGTCTATGATCGAGCACTTGTATTCGAGCCCTCGAGGCCCCTGGCTTGTATTATGATGCTTGTATGACTTATTTATGTTTTTTAGAGTTGTGTTGTGATATCTTCCCGTGAGTCCCTGATCTTAATCGTACACGTTTGCGTGCATGATTAGTGTATGATTGAATCGGGGGCGTCACAGGTAGGGCCTTCACGAAGATTTGCATGCCACCACGTAGGAATGCGCTGAGTTGGCCAAGAAGCCTCACGCCGACACGCAGGCGCCTGCCCAGCTGGTGGGCTGGCAGCTGCATGGGAATGGTGATAGAAGTTTGGCACGTGCGGGCCTGGCTGTGGCCTTGCGAATGCCCTCGGTAAGGGCCTTGCCGGGGGCCCCGGCAAGGGTCTTGCCGCGGCATTGCGGTTGTCCCCGGCAAGGGTCTTGCTGGGGGTCTTGTGGGTTTCCTCGGCGAGGATCTCGCCGAGGTTCGTCGTCTTTTACTCTTCTGATTTGAAGTGTTCTTGTCTTCACAAAGATCTGCATGCCATCACAGAGGCGCCTCTCGAGCCTAGGTCCCAATGCGGTTAGTGGCGCTGGAGGAACTGGGGCTCAATGGTGGTCTGCCTTGCCGGAGTCGGGTAGGTTGCCTCGGCAAGGTCCTTGCCGGGGCCGTGGAGGCCGCCCCGGCAAGGGTCGTGCCGGGGGAAACCACCTTGCCTTGGCTGTCCCGCGGATTTGATTTCCTTTCTCTGCCGTGAGTGTAGTCGTGGGCGCGGCTCCAACTGCCCGTGCACAAATAAGGGGTACAAAAGAGCGCCCCTATTTTAGTACACTGACAAAGCCAAAGCCACAAGACAATCAAGGCAACGTCAAGACCAAAGACATGTAGATGCAAAAGGGCGAGGTAGACTCCCCCGGCAAGACCCTTGCCGGGGCAGCCCCGACAAGAGCTTGCCGGGGCAACTTGCCTGGCGCCAGCAGAGCGCGCCACCCTTGAGCCCAAGGGTTCCAATGCCATCAACCACATTGGGGCCAAGGCTTGGGAGGCGCCTCCATGGTGGCATGCAGATCTTCGTAAAGATCATGACCACACAAGATCAGATCAGGAACAGAAGATGGCGATCCTCGGCAAGATCCATGACGAGGAAATCCATGAGACCTCCGGAGAGATGCTTGCCGGGGATGACCGCGATGCCACGACAAGACCCTTTCCAAGGCCCCGGCAAGACCCTTGTCGAGGACATCAGCGTGGCCGCAGCCAGGCCCACATTTGCCAAGACTCTGCCGCCGCTCCCCATGCAGCTGCATGGTGGCATGCAGATCTTCGTGAAGACATTGCCACCGCGCCAGCTCAGCAGCCTGCCATCCTACATGGCGTCGCACGTCTCGTTGGCCTGGACGTGTGTCGAAGCAAGGCGAGGCTGCGACGGACGGGACGGGCCTCTTTCCCATCCCCAATAAAGCGAGGGGCACCTAAGGAGCACATTTAATGCGTCTTGTACCGTAATGACAGGCGATAAGCTTGTACACTGTACCCTTTCCACCTCATGTGTGCAACTGTGGCGTCCCCTTTTTCTATAAAAGGAGGCCCGAGGCACACTAGAGAGGGATTCGGCGTTTTGGACTACGCATGCATCATAGCTAGTTCAAGAACACAAGAACACTCAAATATACATCAAAGCAGGACTAGGGTATTATGCATCGTCGCGGCCCAAACCTGGGTAAATGATCCTTGTGCTAGCTCCTAGACCCGCTCTTTCCGCCACCTCGCATCCGCCAACCGTAGTAGGGATTCCAGTGATCCCATAGGTGTTGTTCCCACTAACACCATCATCTCCGGAAGAAGTTCCCCCCAAGAGGAGGATTGTTGAGGAAGGCTACATGCCGGACTGCAAACATATGTTTTAAATATTACCCTTGCAACTAGGAAAGAACGGGATATGTTTAAAACACCCTTCTTCACTTACGGTTCAGCTAAAGGCTTGTCCTTACAGAGGAACTGCATGTCAACGTCACCTCCCGAACCGGAACCCCCTGGCAGGGATATCTTTCCTTGCTTAGAAGCTTTTATCTTCAAGTCTTCGGAGGCGGTCCTCTTCTTCCCATGGGGAGAAGGGATGACAGTTTATCCTTCCCTTTCATCTTTGGGAGAGGGAGTTCGAATCTCCTTGGGGACCACCCTAGGCCTTCTTGCTCTCCTCCTTGTCTTCCTTCGCCCGACACTTGATATGGTGACGGAACCAGCATCCTTGTTAACACCGGATCAGCCGAGTCTTCGGGAAGAGGGGCCGGAAACCTAATTCTCTCTGCCTTTTTTATCCAGCCCTGGCCAAGTATGGTTTTCTCAGTATATTGTTATGAGAAATTTAACTAAGATGTGTTCAGGAATCGAGTGCTTACCGAGGTATGCGGATGGTTGCAGTCAAGGCCGATGTCCTCTGTAGTATCCAACCACTATTTTCGTGTCCCGAAGAATAACTTCCACATTCCTCTGAGCATCGTGCCGGAGAAGTGCTGAAGGGTTCGTGGTCCTTCCAGATTGAACTCCCACATGCGGAGAGGCTGTTGCTGGCACGGTAGGACCCGACAGACTAGCATTACTTAGATTACGTTGATAAGATTAGTGTCCTTTTCAATGAGGCTCCAAGCGCGGCTTTGCAGTGTCTGCACTTTATCAATTGATCCCCAGTCCAGCCCCTTATTAATTCATGATGCAAGCTGTAAAGGAGGGCCAGATCAGAACGCAGGTGTAGCTGCCCACTTGGTAACACGGGGTTCAGTGAGGTAAAACCACTACCGCTACCATAGGTTGGAAGTTTCTGTGAAGGAGCCTTTTGGCCAAGGAGTATTGGTGAGTTTGCTCACTACAGCAGCACCACACTCTTCTTGTTTCCCGTCGACTACCTTCGGCATCACAATAAAGGTCTTGAGCCACAAGCTGAAGTGTGGGGGAATACGGAGGAAGGCCTCACACATGATAATGAACGCCAAGACGTGAAGAAAGAAGTCCGGAACTAGATCGTGAAAATCTAGCCCATAGTAGAACATGAGCCCTCGAACAAAGGGATGAAGAGCAAACCCTAGCCCTCGAAGGAAGTGGGTGATGAATATGACCCTCTCGCCAGAATAGGAATAGCCTTCCCTTGAGCAGGAAGCCTATGGAGGATTTCCGCGGTCAGGTATCTTGCCTCTCGGAGCTTCGCGATGTCCTCCTCTGTGACAGAGGAAGCCACCCACCAGCCTTGAGGGTCGGGTCTAGACATGACTGGGAAGCGCGAAGCGATTAAATTGAACCTAGGGTGCTGGAACTCGAGGTGGGCGAGGTTGAGGAAAGGGTTGGCGTAAAGGAGAAAAGATGGGTCTTAGCCCATTTATAAGGGCGATGAATATCAAATGCCCACTCCTAGGCCTTAAAACCTGCGTATTCCCACAGAATCATGCCAACAGAACGGTTGGGTTACCCACACCCGTATTGTTGAGACTCCCGCAATAAGGGGACACGATCTCTGCTTTGACGAGACGTGCCAATGAAACCGCATCTCAAAATATGGAGCGGCAGGCTAAAAACGGTTCGAAATAATGGTCGGGCAGCGATGATGTCACGCTACAAAAAGTTGTCAGCAGATTGGACTCATAAAATATTATACTCTTTGCGGTTGTGCGTGGAATTTGTTTTGCAGAGCCGGACATGATTCTTGGGTTCAAAGACTATTTTGGAGTATTTGGAGAAGGAACCTGCCTTGCAATACCATAGACGATTCGCGCACCGGACACCTCGTCATTGAAGCCTGGTTCAGGGGCTACTAAGGGAGTCCTGGATTAAGGGGTCCTCGGATGGCCGGACTATGTAGCGTGGGCCAGACTGATGGGCTATGAAGATACAAGAAAGAAGACTTCTTCCCATGTTCAGATGGGACTCTCCTTTGCGTGGATGGAAAGCTTGGCGCCCGGATATGATGATTCCTTTCTCTGTAACTGACTTCTTGCAACCCTAGTCCCCTCCGGTGTCTATATAAACCGGAGGGCTTAGTCCGTAGAGGCAATCATAATCATACAGGCTAGACTTCTAGGGTTTTAGCCATTACGATCTCGTGGTAGATCAACTCTTGTAATACTCATATTCATCAAGACCAATCAAGCAGGAAGTACGGTATTACCTCCATAGAGAGGGCCCGAACCTGGGTAAACATCATGTCCCCCACCTCCTGTTACCATCAACCTTAGACGCACAGTTCGGGACCCCCTACCCGAGATCCACCGATTTTGACACCGACACTGTACATGCCCTGGAGTCTTCTAAGAGCCACCCTGGGCCCTCATGGGAGCTCCCTCCCACGTCCTAGTGGCGCTCCGCGCTGGTGAGAAGACTAGACTAGGTGCCGAACAAGGCTGTTCATTTGCTTTCCGAAGTTGCTTGCAATCTTTTAGTAGTCTTTAATGGAGTTGGTGCTTTCATGCCTTGGTTCGAAAAGTTGGTTTTTTCTCCCCTCGTTCTGTTTGTTCTTAGCCTGGGCCAGGAAGGTGTGGTAGTTGCCTGTAGCTCTTCCTCTCGCGCCTCGTGTGTGGGGGCTAGGCAGGTGTGTGCACATGGGCCCGCCCTCGCACGAGCACACCTCGTCGAACCCCGTTGCCCCAGTGCTTCGTCTTTATCCTCGCGAAGAGCCCTCAATCAAGCTCACGGGCACCAACACCCCCTCATGTTTGTGCCCCTCGGGAAGCGCGACGCGGTGCATTAAGCCACAGCTAACCTATGATAGGAGACTCATGCAAAGACGAATGAGGTGCTAGACAAGTTTTCTTTTTCTCTAAAACAGCTCTGCAGCGGATCTACAACACCTCCCGAGGCCTTAAGCGCCTCCCAGGTCACCAGGAATGGGGGCTTCGCCAGACTCCAAGGGCCTCGCCCTCGCGAGGTGGGAAGTCACCGCAAACATGTCAAGATAAGTTATCCTACCCTCGCCTACCCAGATTACAGACGTCATGACATAGCATTAAGATAATAAGCATTGCATAAAAGGGAATAACTATCATGGTTCATTACACACCCTAGCTGGGCACCCTACTTTTTTCGAATTGCAGAACGAAAAGGTTATATAGAAGTGGCCCAAGGGCGTGCAGATCCAGCGCCAGCTCTGCATCCTCAAGAAGCACCTCAAGGTGCCCCCGGCGCTCCACCAGTTCACTTGCAAGTGACCCTAGGCCGTGGCAGGACTTGAGTCCAAGTTCGGCTGCCCCGAGCTCAGGCCGGGATCCCCTCTAGCTTCACAGGGGCGTGGCAGTGAGACGACCAACTGCCACCCTCGATCCGAGCTCGATGGCGTGGAGGCTAGTCGTAGCCATCGCTGCTCAAGCTCTCATCCGAGGAAGAGCTGTCGCTGCGGGAGGAGGAGTGGACATCGCCAAGGCCAAGTTCACTCTCGTCGCCGGCGCGGCCGACGCCAAGGCCGAGCTCGTCATCGCTGCCGTCTTCTGGGCAGCACCCCACACGGTGGCCGTCCTCCCTGAACACCCTCACGAAGAGGGTCGCCAGGACGTCGTACTTGAAGTGGAGGGTGGAACTCCCGCTTAGGCCTCGAGCACATGTGAACATCTACCAGCAGCGGGTCAGGACCACGCTGCCTGTGGAGGCGACCTCAGTCCCCACCCATGAGGCCCTACTGCAGCAGCCGTCAGCCTAAAGCCAGAGTCCCTTGAGCCCCGAGGATGGCAGCTCACCGGATAAGAAGCACGGAAGCTAGAGCAAGGTGCTGGCAGACCTCTCCGGCCACACCACAAACTCGGGGAGCACGTCCAGCAAGGAGAAGCATGGTCGAGGTGGGCGCGCAACCACGGTGCGCCTCCCTTCGTCGTGGGGGCTACCCCGGGGTAGGTGGCCCCCGCCGCAAGAAGAAGTACCACCACGGGCGCCAAGGAAGATGCCCGGCCTTGGATACACACGCCCGTGCCCTCTGGGGGCCACCGCTGGGGTCGCGTCCTGCTTGCGGGGCTGGTCGCGGCCTCTCTTGGGTGGTGGAGAAGCTGGCCCCTCCTTGGGGGCCTTTCCCTTCTTAACAGCCGAGAACCTCCACGACGGCGACATGGATGCTACAGCATGATGGAGGAGGGAAAGGGTCGAGCGGCCAGCAGACGGAGGAAGAGATGAGCCGGAGTGGCTCTGTCCCTCCCCTCATATATAGCCAGAGGGAGGACAACCACAGGCCTCCATGACTTCGCGTAATAATGATCTTTTGTTTGCAGCATCGACCCTTGAAGTCGAACGATTGCTGAGGTAGCGTGGGGAAGTGGATACTCCCATGTTCCATCAATCGCAATTCGTCGTTCAAGGCCGCAGGCGGTTAGGGCCCGCGGCGCTTCGCACTTGCCCATTGGGTTCGCCTAGAAGCCAAGTTCGAGCGCGCCTTGGGCCCGGGGGCTACTGTCGGCATTCTGGATACTGGGGTACCCAGACTTGCCTTCCTACGGCCCACTGTGTGGCTCCACCGACGGCCTGGTACGGCCCAGCTTCAGCGTCAACAACTCAAGAACCTCTCGAGGGGAAAAGCCTCGTGAGGCGGATGACACCAAGACCTCTAAGGGGATCGGCCTCCTCAGGCTGGTTCCTGAGGATCGGAGACTTTTATGCAAGGTGCAACTCACGAAGCTCAGCTGACGTGAGCCATGATGACCAAGGCCAGGCGGGTTCCAGGCGGGCTCCAGCGTGCACAGAGTACCAGTTTCCCCTTTGGTGCAAAGGAGGCAAGCAGCAGGCGCGGAGTTCTGAGGAATCAGCCAAAGGTTTTCCATTCTGGTGCAACGAGACCAAGACCGCCAGGACAGCAGGACGGAGGTCATCGCCGAGCCCACCGCAGCGTCACGACCAAAGCCTTTTTGCAGGCAAAGACCACTTTAGTCAGGATAGGGTGTACACCTTGTCCCCCTTAAAATCTGGACGTTGTGGGATCCCTTCCCGCCAATATTTGGGAAGAGGACCAAGGCCACTATAAATATGACTTAGCCACCACCATAGAAGGGGATCAGATCCATTCTCATCCGACACCTCACCTTCTCTCTCGAGCTCAAGAACACCTCACCTCTTGAGGATGTTCATCCACTGTACTAGTTCATCCTCAGCCCCTCGAGGCAATCCACCAAAAAGCTGGACTAGGGTATTACACCGCAAGGTGGCCCGAACCAGGATAAACTATTGTGTCTCTCTGTCCCTTTGAGCTCGACGCGCTAGGCTTTGAGGAATTGCGAGTAGGCAGGCTGGGTAGGTTGACATCTCTGCATGCACCGCAGAGTTCAAACCTATCAAGGGTTTGCCGAACCCGAAACCCGACACTTCTCATTTGGAATAGTGGGAGTATCATAAGAAACTCGAATACTATAAATTGTTTCTACATTAAAAGGTAATGTTCAGAAAAAGGGTAATCATAATCATGACAAGTTTTATAAATATAATCACCACTAAATTTTATACATAAGTATCTTCACAATAATCATCATAAGTAGCAACTTCGTTCTCATTAAAATCAAATGAAACCTCTTCCAAGATAGTGCAATCATTACTAAAATAAAGTCATGACCTCTCCAAATCCACTTTTATCATTATAATAAGATTCAACACCGTCCAAAATAGTGGGATAATTATTATCTAAAGTTGACACTCTTCCAACCCATATTCATAAATATTGCTATCATCATAAATAGGAGGCATGCTATCATCATAATAAATTTGCACATCGAAACTAGGGTGGCTAAAAATATCATATTCATTAAACATAGCATCCCCAAACTTGGGACAAACATTAATTGCAGCAAATAAATTCTCAAACATGTCATTCTCATCAAGCATAACATCCCCAAGCTTGTCCTTTGCATATCATAAGCATACTCACTTTCATCATTAAAAGTATGAATAACATCAATAGTATAGCAATTATTATCATCACAATTTTCTACGTTGGTGCCAAAAATATTCTCAAGATTATAACAAGTATCATAACTTTCCCAATCATAACCATCACAATGAGTAATAGGCATAACAAAACCAACCTTGATAGTTTCTTCGGACGTTGTACCATAAGGCAAAGAATCAATATCATCATCAAGTATGTCATCCTCCACATTTATTTTTGATTCATTCTCATGGGGCATAACATTAATAGGAGCAACATCACTCGGGAGGGATACCTTTTTACCTTTGCTATTTTGTCTTTTCTTTTTCTTCTCCACATCATGTGTGGGTTTAATCAACCTTTTGGAGCTCCTTATTGAAGATATTGGTTGCATATGACGCTCATTCTCATAACATGTTTCATCACGAGAGAAAATAGGAGGGAAAGTGGAGAGCTTTACCCTTTCATTAGTATTTCTTTTATATTCTAATGGTTTTCCCATCTTTCTATAGTTCGCAATATAAGAATTCTCATTACAATTTACCATGCAAAACATATAGATTTCTTTAAGTGTAGATTCAGCATGGTCGGTGAATATGAACGCTTCAAACCAACTATTTTTATGTGACAATTCTTCATACCCCCAAATAAACAAAGTTCATCATAAAGTTCACGGGTGATCAAGTTATTGCAATATTTTGTAACGATTCGATCATGAAAAAGTATGCATTGAAAATTAAGATGACCAACTATATTGCATAGTTCACAAGTAATGGGATGAAAAGAGCATAATTTTGTAGAAAATTTATCTATCACCTTAAGCAACCGATTGGTTTCATCATGTTTATACTTTTTTTCAATATCTATCATCCCTATAAGGCATGTCTTCACGAACTCTATTCACTCCACAAAAAATGATATGCTTATAAGGAACTTGTTTATCATGACTAGTGCAATCATAATTAGTATCATGAATATTCCTAGCAAGAACACTAACAACATCGCAATCATGTTTATCATTCAACGATTTAGAGCCAAACATTTTATTGACTTCTTGTTCTAACAATTGAGTACAATTTTCCTTTCCATCATTTTCACGAAAGACATTAAAAAGATGAAGCATATGAGGCAACCTAAATTCCATTTTTTGTAGTTTTCTTTTATAGACTAAACTAGTGATAAAACAGGAAACTAAAAGATTCAATTGCCAGATCTAAAGATATATGATACGTCCATTTTGCATCATGCTTTTATATCGATATTTATTGCATTACGGGATGTTATTTCACGTTATGTCACAATACTTATGGCTATTCTCTCTTATTTTACAAGGTTTACATGAAGAGGGAGAATGCCAACAGCTGGAATTCTGGGCCGGAAAAGGAGCAAATATTGAAGGACTATTCTGCGCAACTCCAAAAGTCCTGAAACTCCACGGAACACATTAAAATAAATAAAGAAAAATCGTCGCCAAAGATGAAGGCCAGGGGGCCCACACCCTTCTCACGAGGGTGGGGGCGCCCCCCTGGGCGCGCCCCCCTGGGCGCGCCCCCCTGGGCGCGCCCCCTACCTCGTGGCCCCCCTGGTGGCTCTCCGACGCCCATCTTCTCCCATATGAAGTCTTCCGATGAGAAAAAAATAGAGGAGAACCTTTCGGGACGAGACTCTGCTGCCACGAGGCGGACCCTTGGCGGAACCAATCTAGGGCTCCGGCAGAGCTATTCTGCCGGGGACACTTCCCTCTGGGAGGGGGAAATCATCACCATCGTCATCACCAACGCTCCTCTCATCGGGAGAGGGCAATCTCCATCAACATCTTCATCAGCACCATCTCATCTCTAAACCTTAGTTCATCTCTTGTATCCAATTCTTGCCTCCAAGTCCGGGATTGGTGCTAGTAGGTTGCTAGTAGTGTTGATTACTCCTTGTAGTTGATGCTAGTTGGTTTATTTGGTGGAAGATCATATGTTCAGATCCTTTATGCATATTATTACCCCTCTGATTATGAACATGAATATGCTTTGTGAGTAATTACGTTTGTTCCTGAGGACAAGGGAGAAGTCTTTCTATTAGTAGTCATGTGAATTTGGTATTCGTTTCATATTTTGATAAGATGTATGTTGTCCAACCTCTAGTGGTGTTATGTGAATGTCGACTACATAACACTTCACCATTATTTGGGCCTAGAGGAAGGCATTGGGAAGTAATAAGTAGATGATGGGTTGCTAGAGTGACAGAAGCTTAAACCCTAGTTTATGCATTGCTTCGTAAGGGGCTGATTTGGATCCATATGTTTCATGCCATGCTTAGGTTTACCTTAATACTTTTGTTGTAGTTGCGGATGCTTACAATAGAGGTTATTCATAAGTGGGATGCTTGTCCAAGTAAGGCAGTACCCAAGCACCGGTCCACCCACATATCAAATTATCAAATTATCGAACGCGAATCATATGAGCGTGATGAAAACTAGCTTTACGATATTCCCATGTGTCCTCGGGAGCGCTTTCCTATTATAAGAGTTTGTCCAGGCTTGTCCTTTGCTACAAAAAGGATTGGGCCACCTTGCTGCACTTTATTTACTTTTGTTACTTGTTACTCGTTAAAATTTATCCTAACACAAAACTATCTGTTACCACTTATTTCAGTACTTGCAGAGAATACCTTGCTGAAAACCGCTTATCATTTCCTTCTGCTCCTCGTTGGGTTCGACACTCTTACTTATCAAAAGGACTACGATAGATCCCCTATACTTGTGGGTCATCAAGACTCTTTTCTGCCGCCGTTGCCGGGGAGTGAAGCGCCTTTGGTAAGTGAAATTTGGTAAGGAAAAATTTATTTAGTGTGCTGAAATTTTCTGTCACTTGTTACTATGGAAAGTAATAGTTTGAGGGGCTTGTTCGCGGTATCTTGACCCCGTGCGGTTGAGCCAAGAGTTGCTCCTCAACCTACTGAACCTACTGAATTTATTGAAGATGAAACTGCTTTTCAGATTCCTTCGGGTATGATGGAAAAATTGCTAGCTAACACTTTTGCAGGAGATGGAACAAAGCATCCTGATGAACATCTATGCTTTGTGGATGATATTTGTGGACTATTTAAGCTTGCAGGTATACCCGATGATGTTGTTAAGAAGAAGGCTTTCCCTTTATCTTTGGAGGGAGACGCATTGACATGGTATAGGCTATGTGATGATACGAGATCATGGAACTATAAAAAGTGAAATTGGAATTTCATCAAAAGTATTACCCTATGCATCTTGTTCATCGTGATCGCAATTATATATATAATTCTTGGCCTCGCGAAGGAGAAAGCATCGCTCAAGCTTGGGGGAGGCTTAAATCAATATATTCATGCCCCAATCATGAGCTCTCAAAATTGACAATTCTCCAGAATTTTTATGCTCGGCTTTCTGAAAATAATCGCAACATGCTCGATACTTCTTGTGCTAGCTCTTTTATGATGAAGTCTATTGAATTTGGATGGTATTTATTGGATAGAATTAAACGCAAATCTGAAGATTGGGACCTCGACGAAGGTAAGGAGTCAGGTATGACACCTAAGTTTAATTGTGTTAAATCTTTTATGGATACCGATATTTTCCGTAAGTTTAGCACTAAATATGGACTTGTCTCTAAGATAGTAGCTTCTTTCTGTGAATCCTTTGCTACTTATGTTGATCTCCCCAAGGAGAAGTGGTTTAAATATCATCCTCACATAGAAGTAAAAGTAGCTGCACCTATTAGAGTTGAAGAAAAGATTGTCACTTATAATGATCCTATTGTTCCTACTTCTTCTGTTGAGAAACCACCTTTCCCTGTTAGAATGAAGGATCGTGCTAAAGCTTCAACTGTTGTTCGCAAAAGCAATACTAGGACTTATAAACCTCCTGAGCAAGTCAAGGTAGAACCCAATATTGCTATTGTTAAAAATCTCTTGTCTGATAATATTGATGGGCATGTTATTCAATTCACTGGTGAAACTGCTAGAATTGCTAAACCCTGTGATAGAGATAAACATAGACCTGTGGTAGGCGTGCCTATTATTTCTGTTAAAATAGGAGATCATTGTTATCATGGCTTATGTGATATGGGTGCTAGTGCTAGTGTTATACCCATTGGCTCATACAAATAAATTATGCATGAGATTACACCTGCTGAGTTAGAGGAAATTGATGTTACAATTAAACTTGCCAATAGAGATACTATATCTCCAATGGGAATTGTTAGAGATGTTGAAGTCTTGTGTGGGAAACCAAATATCCCGCTGATTTTTTTGTTCTTGGCTCTCCACAAGATAGCTTTTGTCCCATTATTTTTGGTAGACCCTTCTTGCATACTGTTAATGCTAAGATAGATTGCAAAAAGAATGTTGTTACTATTGGCTTGGATGATATGGTTCATGAGTTTAATTTCTCTAGATTTAGTAAACAACATCGTGAGGAAGAATTGCCTAGTAGGACGAAATTATTGGTCTCGCTTCTATTGCTGTACCTCCTAGTGATCCTTTAGAACACTATTTGCTAGACCATGAAATTGATATGTTCATGAATGAAAGAAGAGAAATAGATGAAGTATTCTTTAAACAGGAACCTATTCTGCAACACAATTTGCCTGTTGAAATCCTAGGGGATCCTCCTCCACCCAAGGGTGACCCCGTGTTTGAGCTTAAGCCATTGCCTGATAATCTTAAATATGCTTATCTTGATGAAAAGAAAATATATCCTTTCATTATTAGCGCTAACCTTTCAGAGCATGAAGAAGAAACATTATTGAAAACTCTGAAGAAGCATCGTGCCGCTATTGGATATACTCTAGATGATCTTAAGGGCATCAGTCCCACTCTATGCCAACATAAAATAAATTTGGAAGCTGATGCCAAACCAGTTCGTGATCCTCAACGACGTTTGAATCCTAAAATGAAAGAAGTGGTAAGGAAGGAAATACTCAAGCTTCTGTAGGCAGGTATAATTTATCCCGTTGCTGATAGTCAGTGGGTAAGTCCTGTCCATTGTGTCCCTAAGAAGGGAGCTATTACTGTTTTCCCTAATGATAAAGATGAATTGATTCCGCAAAGAATTATCACAGGTTATAGGATGGTAATTGATTTCCACAAATTAAATAAGGCTACTAAGAAAGATCATTACCCCTTACCTTTTATTGATCAAATGCTAGAAAGACTATGCAAACATACACATTATTGCTTTCTAGATGGTTATTTTGGTTTTTCTCAAATACCTGTCTCGGCTAAAGATCAATCAAAGACTACTTTTACATGCCCTTTTGGTACTTTTGCTTATAGACGTATGCCTTTTGGTTTATGTAATGCACCTGCTACCTTTCAAAGATGCATGATGGCTATATTCTCTGACTTTTGTGAGAAAATTTGTGAGGTTTTCATGGACGACTTTTCCGTCTATGGTTTCTCTTTTGATGATTCCTTGAGCAATCTTGCTCGAGTTTTGCAGAGATGTGAAGAAACTAATCTTGTCTTGAATTGGGAAAAGTGCCACCTTATGGTTAATGAAGGTATTGTCTTGGGGCACAAAGTTTTTGAAAGAGTTATTGAAGTTGATAAAGTCAAGGTTGATGCTATTGAAAAGATGACATGTCCCAAGGACATCAAAGGTATAAGAAGTTTCCTTGGTCACGCCGGATTTTATAGGAGGTTCATTAAGGACTTCTCAAAAATCTCTCGGCCTCTGACCAATTTATTACAAAAAGATGTACTATTTGTCTTTGATGATGATTGTGTAGAAGCATTTGAAATACTTAAGAAAGCATTAGTCTCTGCACCTGTTGTTCAGCCACATGATTGGAATTTACCCTTTGAAATTATGAGTGATGCTAGTGATTATGATGTTGGTGCTGTTCTAGGGCAAAGAGTTGATAAGACATTGAATGCTATCCATTATGCTAGTAAGACTCTAGAAAATTCTTAAAGAAATTATGCTACTACCGAAAAGGGAACTTTTAGCGGTTGTATTTGCTTGAGATAAATTCAGACCATATATTATTGATTCTAGAGTAACTATTCATACAGATCATGCTGCTATTAAATATCTTATGGAAAAGAAAGATGCTAAGCCTAGACTCATTAGATGGGTTCTCTTGCTCCAAGAGTTTGATTTACATATCGTTGATAGGAAAGGAGCTGAGAACCCCATTGCAGACAATTTATCTAGGTTAGAGAATGTTCTTGATGACCCACTGCCTATTGATGATAGCTTTCCTGATGAGCAATTAAATGTCATAAGTACTTCTCGTAGCACTCCTTGGTATGCTGATTATGCTAATTATATTGTTTCTAAATTTATACCACCTAGCTTCACATACCAACAAAAGAAAAAGTTTTTCTATGACTTGAGACATTACTTTTGGGATGACCCACATCTTTATAAAGAAGGAGTAGATGTTGTTATTAGACATTGTGTACCTGAGCATGAACAGGAACAGATCCTACACAAGTGTCACTCCGAGGCTTATGGAGGACACCACGCTGGAGATAGAACTGCACATAAGGTATTGCAATCCGGTTTTTATTGGCCTACTCTCTTCAAGGATGCCCGTAAGTTTATTTTATCTTGCGATGAATGTCAAAGAATTGGTAATATCAGTAGACATCAAGAAATGCCTATGAATTATTCACTTGTTATTGAGCCATTTGATCTTTGGGGCTTTGATTATATGGGACCTTTTCCTGCCTCTAATGGTTACACTCATATTTTAGTTGCTCTTGATTATGTTACTAAGTGGGTAGAAGCTATTCCAACTAGTAGTGCTGATCATAACACTTCTATTAAAATGCTTAAGGAAGTTATTTTTCCGAGGTTTGGAGTCCCTAGATACTTAATGACTGATGGTGGTTCAAACTTTATTCATGGTGCTTTCCGTAAGATGCTTGCTAAATACGATGTTAATCATAGAATTGCATCTCCATATCACCCGCAGTCTAGTGGTCAAGTAGAATTGAGCAATAGAGAGCTCGAATTAATTTTGCAAAAGACTGTCAATAGGTCTAGAAAGAATTGGTCCAAGAAACTGAATGACGCATTATGGGCCTATAGAACTGCATACAAAAATCCTATGGGTATGTCTCCATATAAAATGGTTTATGGAAAAGCATGTCACTTACCTCTTGAACTAGAACATAAGGCATATTGGGCTATTAAAGAGCTCAACTATGATTTCAAACTTGCCGGTGAGAAGAGGTTATTTGATATTAGCTCACTTCGTGAATGGAGAACCCAAGCTTATGAAAATGCCAAGTTGTTTAAAGAAAAAGTTAAAAGGTGGCAAGACAAATGGATACAAAAGCGTGAGTTTAGTGTAGGTGATTATGTATTGCTATACAACTCTCGTTTAAGATTTTTTGCAGGAAAACTTCTCTCCAAATGGGTAGGTCCTTACGTTATCGAGGAGGTCTATCGTTCCGGTGCCATAAAAATCAACAACTTCGCAGGCACAAATCCGAAGGTGGTAAACGGTCAAAGGATCAAACACTATATTTCAGGTAATCCCATAAATATTGAAACTAATATTATTGAAACCGTAACCCCGGAGGAATACATAAAGGACACTTTCCAGAACGTTCCAGACTCCAAAAAGGAATAGGTATGTGGCACGGTAAGTAAACCGACTCCAAAACAATTTTTAAGGCAATATTTCTCCGTTTTGGAATATTTAGAAAAATAAGTAGCAGCCCGGGGAGGACACGAGGCCTCCACGAGGGTGGAGGGCGCGCCCTACCCCCCTGGGCGCGCCCCCCTACCTCGTGAGCACCTCGTGTGCCCTCCGGACTCCGTTTCCTTGCACGATACGTATTTTGGTCGGTAAAAATTCATTATATATACTGCCGAAGGTTTTGACTCTCGTATCACGCAAATCTCCCCTGTTCTTGTTTCGAGTTGTTTTTCTGACAGGTCTAGATCATCATGACGACCCCAAGTGCTTCCAAGGACAAGTTCTTCGAGAAGGTTATCAACCCTTACCTCGGGGAGGTGCTGCGACACCCCCAAACCATTGAGATGCGTGATGGGTTGTTGCACATCCGTGATGTTGAGGGACCCAAGGGAACCGGAAGCGTGGAGTTGAGGCTCGAAGCAATGGAGCAACAAGTTTTCAAGTGCCAGGGGATGGTGGAGCATGGAATCAACGCTACCCACAAGATGCTCGCGAAGTTCACCAACAACTATGAGTCGGATGCCAAGAAGACCGAGGAAGCCATCTATAAGCTACATGAGAAGATCGAGCACCTCCAAGCCCAAATCTATGATCTGCAAAACCAAAACTGTGACTATGAATATAGATTCAAAAGGATGAGTTTGGCTGCAGATTTGAGGATTCCGGAGACTCGATCATCCTTCTATGATGGTGAGCCTATGCCATGGAAGGTGGACGACAAGCTTGCATCATCATCAACACCTCTACCGCCAACAACAAGGAAGGAGACATAATCACATGGGTATGGGCACTCCCCTTGGCAACTGCCAAGCTTGGGGGAGGTGCCTTGGTATCGTATCACCATCACAACTCCTATCTTTACCGTTTTTCTTAGTTTGATCCTATTAGTAGTATCTTTTTAGTAGAATAAAGTCATGGCATGATCTAGTTTTGAGTTTTGCTTTATGATCCTTCTTTGTAATCGAGTCGGTGAGCTATATAATAAAGATTAGTGTTGAGTCAAGAGCTTGAGTATTTTGCCATGATCTTGGGTGATTAGAAGAAAAAGAATAGAAAGAATCAAAGAGTTCATATTGATCTTATTGAAAGTAATGACTCCACATAGAAAAAGTATGATGATTAAAAGTTGTTGGGAGTTGGAAAATATAGCTTTGGTCATCGTTGCAATTAATAGGAAGTAATAGGGAAAGAGAGGTTTCACATATAGATATATTATCATTGACATATTTTATGATTGGGAGCACTCATTAAAATATGACTTGCTAAAGAGTTGAGGTTGGACAAGGAAGACAACATAATGAGTTATGTTTTCTTACATCTGAGGTAAAGTATGTTGTCATGGTTCCTCTACCGTGTTGAGTTTGCCTTTCCCCCTCATGCTAGCCAATTCTCAGCACTAATTAGAAATACTACTTGTGCTTCCAAATACCCTTAAACCAGTTTTGCCATGAGAGTCCACCATATCTACCTATGGATTGAGTAAGATCCTTCAAGTAAGTTGTCATCAGTGCAGGCAATAAAAATTGCTCTCTAAATATGCATGACTTATTAGTGCGGCGAAAATAAACTTTGTACGAACTTGTTGTGGACGCAATAAAAGCGACGGACTGCATAATAAAGGTTCACATACAAGGGGCAATATAAAGTGACGTTCTTTTGCATTAAGATTTTGTGCATCAACCCTAAACGTGCATGACAACCTCTGCTTCCCTCTGCGAAGGGCCTATCTTTTATTATTATCCTCTACCTTATGCAAGAGTCACGGTGATCTTCACCTTTCCATTTTCATTTTATCCTTTGGCAAGCTCAACATGTTGGAAAGAACATGATATATATATATATATATATATATATATATATATATATATATATATATCTATATATAATTGGATGTGGGGGAGCGTGAATTATTATTGTTGACATTACCCTTGAGGTAAAAGGTTGTCGGGCAAAAACAATAAGCCCGTAACCACAAGTACCGCGTGAGTGTTAGCAATTATGAAGGACTAAGTGATAGTTGAGTATGTGGACTTGCTTTTAAGCTCTGACATAGACTCTTTCCGATGTTATGATAAATTGCAATTGCTTCAATGACTGAGATTATAATTGTTGGTGCCCAATAGGGTTTCTGATTCATATTTTGGCTCTGTGAAAAGTTCATCACTTGAACATGAGTAATCATATGACAAAATTTATATATGTTGCTGTTATGAAATAATCATGATGCCTTCATGTCCGTTTTTTATTTTTATCGACGCCTCTACCTCTAAACATGAGGACATATTTAATGTTATCGGCTTTTCGCTTGAGGACAAGCAAGGTCTAAGCTTGGGGGAGTTGATACGTCCATTTTTCATCATGCTTTTATATCGATATTTATTGCATTATGGGCTGTTATTTCACGTTATGTCACAATACTTATGGCTATTCTCTCTTATTTTACAAGGTTTACATGAAGAGGGAGAATGCTAGCAGCTGGAATTCTGGGCTGGAAAAGGAGCAAATATTGAAGGACTATTTTGCGCAACTCCAAAAGTCCTAAAACTCCACGGAACACCTTAAAATAAATAAAGAAAAATCATCGCCAAAGATGAAGGATAGGGGGCCCACACCCTGCTCATGAGGGTTGGGGGTGCCCCCCTGGGCGTGCCCCCCTAGCTCGTGGGCCCCCTGGTGGCTCTCCGACGCCCATCTTCTCCCATATGAAGTCTTTCGATGAGAAAAAAATAGAGGAGAACCTTTCAGGACGAGACTCCGCCGCCACAAGGCGGAACCTTGGCGGAACCAATCTAGGGCTCCGGCAGAGAGCTAATCTGCCGGGGACACTTCCCTCCGGGAGGGGGAAATCATCACCATCATCATCGCCAATGCTCCTCTCATCGGGAGAGGGCAATCTCCATCAACATCTTCATCAGCACCAGCTCATCTCTAAACCCTAGTTCATCTCTTGTCTCCAAGTCCGGGATTGGTGCTAGTAGGTTGCTAGTAGTGTTGATTACTCCTTGTAGTTGATGCTAGTTGGTTTATTTGGTGGAAGATCATATGTTCAGATCCTTTATGCATATTATTACCCCTCTGATTATGAACATGAATATGCTTTGTGAGTAATTACGTTTGTTCCTGAGGACAAGGGAGAAGTCTTGCTATTAGTAGTCATGTGAATTTGGTATTCGTTTGATATTTTGATAAGATGTATGTTGTCCAACCTCTAGTGGTGTTATGTGAACGTCGACTACATAACACTTCACCATTATTTGGTCCTAGAGGAAGGCATTGGGAAGTAATAAGTAGATGATGGGTTGCTAGAATGACAGAAGCTTAAACCCTAGTTTATGCGTTGCTTCGTAAGGGGATGATTTGGATCCATATGTTTCATGCTATGGTTAGGTTTACCTTAATACTTTTGTTGTAGTTGCGGATGCTTGCAATAGAGGTTAATCATAAGTGGGATGCTTGTCCAAGTAAGAGCAGTACCCAAGCACCGGTCCACCCACATATCAAATTATCAAAGTATCGAACGTGAATCATATGAGCGTGATGAAAACTAGCTTGACGATATTCCCATGTATCCTCGGGAGCGCTTTTCCTATTATAAGAGTTTGTCCAGGCTTGTCCTTTGCTACAAAAAGGATTGGGCCACCTTGCTGCAATTTATTTACTTTTGTTACTTGTTACTCGTTACAATTTATCCTTTCACAAAACTATCTATTACCACTTATTTCAGTACTTGCAGAGAATACCTTGCTGAAAACCGCTTATCATTTCCTTCTACTCCTTGTTGGGTTCGACACTCTTACTTATCAAAAGGACTACGATAGATCCCCTATACTTGTGGGTCATCAATATATCTTCAAGCACTCACCTCTCTGGCAACGGCGCCAGAAAACACCTTGATGTCTACTGCACAACCTTCTTGTAGACTCGTGTTGGGCCTCCAAGCACAGAGTGTTGTAGGACAGTACCAAATTTCCCTCAAGTGAATGACCTAAGGTTTATCAATCCATGGGAGGCATAGGATGAAGATGGTCTCTCTGAAACAACCCTGCAACCGAATAACAAAGAGTCTCTTGTGTCCCCAACACACCCAATACAATGGTAAATTGTATAGGTCCACTAATTCGGCGAAGAGATGGTGATACAAGTACAATATGGATGGTAGAAATATATTTTTATAATATGAATGAATAAAAACAGTAAGGTAACAAGTGATAATAGTGAGTAAAAACGATATTGCAACGCTTGAAAACAAGGCCTAGGGTTCATACTTTCACTAGTGCAAGTTCTCTCAACAATGATAACATAATCGGATCATATAACAATCCCTCAACATGCAACGAAGAATCACGCCAAAGTTCGTATCACAGAGAACATAATATGAAATTGCTTCTAGGGTACGAAACCTCCTCAAAGTTATTCTTTCTGATCAATCTATTGGGCTTTCCTATAAGTATCTCAAACAGCCCTAGAGTTTGTACTAAAATGACACCAGATGTTACACATCAATCAACCCTAACGTCACCTAGATACTCCAATGTCACCGCAAGTATCTGTGGGTCAATTCTACAATATGCATCACAAATCTCAGATTCATAATATTCTATCCAACCCCTATGCATAGATTACCCCAATGTCACCACGGGAATCCACAAGTTGATAACCAAAACATACATCAAGTGGATCAATAGAAAATCCCATTGTCACCACGGATATCCCATCGCTAGACATACATCAAGTGCTCTCACATCCAAAGATTCAATCTGGCATAACCAAACCTCAAAGGAAAAGATTCAATTCATCACAAGTTAGAAGGGAAGAACACCACAAGATCCAACTATAGTAACAAAGCTCGCCGTACATCAAGATCGTGCCAAATCAAGAACACGAGAAAGAAAGAGAGAGAGAGAGAGAGAGAGGGAGAGAGAGAGAGATCAAACACATAACTACTGGTACAAACCCTCAGCCCCAAGGGTGAACTACTCCCTCCTCGTCATGGAGACCGCCGGGATGATGAAGATGGCCTACGGTGATGGTTTCCCTCTCTGGCAAGTTGCCGGAACGGGCTCCCGATTGGTTTTTTGTGGCTACAGAGGCTTGCGGCGGCAGAACTCCTGATCTAGGTTTCTTTCTGAAGGTTTCTCTAATTATAGGAAATTTTGGTGTCGGTTTCACGTCAGGGGGGGTCCACGGGGCAGTGGCAAGTTAGGGGGGCGCACCGTAGGGGGGGCCTCCACCATTGTGGCTGGCTCGGGACTCCTCTGGTCCATCTTCGATACTACATGGGCTTCTTTTGGTACATAAAAAACCATCATAAACTTTCAGCTCGTTTGGACTCCGTTTGGTATTCCTTTTCTGTAAAACTCAAAAACTAGGAAAAAGTAGAAACTGGCACTAGGCTCTAGGTTAATAGGTTAGCCCCAAAAATAATATAAAATATCATATAAAACATCCAAGATGGATTATATAATAGCATGCAACAATAAAAAATTATAGATACGTTTGAGACATATCACTTATGACGAGAATTTTCCCATGTCCTCAAGAACAAAAGTAACTACTCACAAAACATATTCATGCTCAAGATCAGAGGGGTATTGAATATCATGATAGATCTGAACATATAACCTTCAACCAAATAACCGGCTAGCATCACCGACAAGATGTAATTAACACTACTAGTCACCCACATGTACCAATCTAAGTTTATGATACAAAGATTAAACACAAGAGATGAACAAGGATTTTGAGATGAGATGGTGATGTTGAAGATGTTGATGTACATTGGCCCTCCCATGATGAGAGGGTTGTTGGTTATGACGATGGCTTCAATTTTATCCCCGGCAGAATCGCTCTGCCAGAGAGCAAAAGTGCTCCTGCCCAAGTTCCGCCTCGCGTTGGCGGCGCTCCATCCTGAAAGTCCTCTCCTTATTTTTTCTAGGTCATAAGATCTTATATAGTAGAAAATGGGCACTGGAGGTGGGCCAGGGGCCCACTACCCACCAGGGCGCGCCTAGAGGGGGTGACGCGCCTTGGTGCCTAGTGGGAACCTGGGTGGCCTCCTCCAGTATTTATTTTCTCCAATAATTTTATATATTCAAAAAATACTTCGTAAAAGTATTATATTGCATAAAAATACTATAAATAGATGTAGAAAACATGATGCAAAATGGACGTATCAACTCCCCCAAGCTTAGACCTCGCTTGTCCTCAAGCGAAAACCAATATCTAAAATCATGTCCGCATGTTAAGAGAGAGGTGTCAATAAAAACAAAAAATAGACATAGTAGCATCATGCTTATTATTATAATAGCAGTAAACTTTATCATGAAACTTCTCATGAGAAAGTAACAATTCATCACAACATCAAAGTATAAAACATAAAATTTCGTGAAAACTAACAAACTATGTTCTCAGTCAACTTTGCAATTGCAGTTCATCATATTTTCAGGAAGGGTATCGTACCAGAGCCTTTTGGCAAGTCGACATACTCAACTATCGTGGGAAACCACGGCCACCTATGGGGCCATGAGCCAATTTTGGTTTGGCGGGTGGATGGGCACGTTGCACAAAGAGCAAAGAAGCGTAACACAGCACGACAGAGATCACACGGGCAGTTTTAATCAGGTTCGGGCTGCCCTGAGGCGTAAAACCCTACTCCTGCGTTGGTGGATTGATGGTGGAAAATGGTGGCGAACACAACACACTTTCCCAGCAAGGTTGCCTTGGGGCGAGAGTGGCTACGCGTGTATGAATGTGTGAGGTTCCGAATCCTTTCTACGGTTGCCATGGGCCTCCTCATATAGATCAAGGGGTCACCATAGTGGCAAATCAGTCTTTACATACTGATTAAATAGCAAATAGTGCTATCATACCTAACTCTATAGGCTGATAGAGTGCATTAAATGCGTCGCCTAGTGTCATATCACAGCATGCCCGGCAACCCTTGCCGGCCTATTTTGCCAGCTTTGTGCATGCTTGCTTGACACGTCTTAGGACGGGTGTCATATGGAGGTGTTTGTTGTAAGAAGTGGGTACCATGTGGCAAGAATCAGCTTCTTAGTCACTTTGGGACATGACACCGTACTAATCGATGACTTGTGTCACTCGTGAGGTGGAGTGATGGAGTGGCTTGCCTCCGCAAGTCCCGGTAGGGCCTGCTGGTACGGTTTGGAAGTATGCTTCTGGGGCAAAACCAAACCCCGCCAGGCTCGCCTGCCCGGAAAGGGTGGTTCTTTCCTTGGCATTATCTTGCTTCTCTAGCTCGTCTTGGACTTCTTGATATATACTTGAGTCTTCCAAAGGAGTTGATCCTCCTTTCTTTGTCTGATCTTGGTGTTGTAATTTCTGTCCTTTGAGCCCGTGGGCTATGAGGTCCGTGCACAAGTCAGAGGGAACATATACCCCTGTTTGTGTACCCCGACAACGATCTAGTCAGGATTTCCCTAAGCAGGGTAAATGCTGGACCGAGCATCGCGCAGGCTCGTTGACATTGGTGATGCTAAAACCCAGAGTAGCACGATTGTCAACGAGTGAGGGTGGCAGAGAGAGAAAACTTGGTACCTTTGCACATCGCTCCTTTCCCTCGAATGGGATTTGTAGGGCATTCATGTTGTCTAGCCCATTTGGGGTGGTATTGTTTCCCTTGCCGCCAGCTTCCATTGTCGTTGCGACCACGGCGTGGGGAGATGGCAAAGAGCAGGCGAGATTGGTGCGGGAGCAATGTTGCTCTTCTGCTCTCCGTCGGTCATCCCCTTGGGTGTCACAACGGGCGACGCCATTGGCGAATATGGCGCGCTTCATACGCTCCTCGGGTTCACGCAAGTGATGCCACTACCTGGCGCACCAAAGATGTCATGGGAAACCATGACCAACTATGGGGCAATGAGACCCTTTTGGTTCGGCAGGGAGATGGGCACGTTGCACAAAGAGCGGAGAAGCATAACACAGCACGACAGAGATCACATGAGCAGTTTTACCCAGGTTCGGGCCGCAGTGACACGTAAAACTATACTCCTACTTTGGTGGATTGATGGTGGAAAAATGGTGGCGAACGCAGAACACTTTCCTGGCAGGGTTGCCTCCAGGCGAGAGTGGCTACGCGCGTATGAATGTGTGAGTGTCCGAATCCTTTCTACGATTGCCATGGGCCTCTTTATAGATCAATGGGTCACCACAGTCGCAAACCAGTCTTTGCGTACTGATTAGATAGCAAACAGTACTATCATACATAACTTTGCAGACTGACAGAGCACATTAAATGCGCCGCCGAGTGTCACATCACAGCGCGCCCGGCAACCCTTGCGGGCTATTTTGCCAACTTTGTGCTTGCTTGCTTGGCCAGTCTCAGGACGGGTGTCATATGGAGGTGTTTGCTATAGGAAGTGGCTGTCATGTGGCAAGAAGTAGCCACTTATTCACTTTGGGGCTTGACACGGCACTGATTGATGAGTTGCATCGCTCGTGAGGTGGAGCGGTGGAGTGGCTTGCCTCCGCAGGCCCCGGCAGGCCTGCAGGGATGATCTGGAAGCTTGCTTCCAGGGCAAACCCAACCTTGTGAGGCTCGCCTACCCGGCAATGGAGGTTCTTTCTTTAGAGATATCTTGCTTCTCTGGATCATCTTGGTCTTCTTGATCTGTACTTGGATCCTTCAAATAATTGATCCCTCTTGTTTGGTCTGATCTGGTGTTGTAATCTTGTCCTTGGGCCTGTTGGCTTGCTGTCCGTGCATAAGTCAGGGGAAAACATATAACCCCATCTGTGTTCCCTGACATCAAACATCATTTAGCCTTCTATGATTGCTTGCTCTCACAACATATATATGGATCCAAAAGTTTTAATCAGACACATAGAAAGATAGAGGCTTCTAGTTTTGCCTCCCAACTTATTCACCTCAAGGGTGATGTCAACAATAATAACTCGTGATCACTCATATCCAACTGGATATATGTTCCTAGATCTTTCAACACCACATGATGCTTGAAAAGAGAAAATGAAAAGGAATAGAGGAGAATACTTTGACTCGTGCATAAAAAGTAAATTCATAAAAGTAAAAGGTAGGCCCTTTGCGGAGGGAAGCAGAGGTTGCACAACCTCTTAATGCAAAAGAACGTCACGTTAAATTGCCCCTTATGATAGCAACCTTTATTATGCAGTCTGCCGCTTTTATTACTTCGCCATCACAAGTTCATACAACACTTACTTTCCCTTACACTAAAAGATCAAAAATATTTAGAAGCAATTTTTATTGCCTTATGCACCGATGAAAACTTACTTGAAGGATCTTAATCAATCCATAGGTAGCTATGGTGGACTCTCAAAAAATGAATTTGGGTTTAAGGTTTTTGGATCCACAAGTAGTATCTCTACTTAGTGCGGATTTTTGGCTAGCAAAGATATTGGGCAAGCACTGCATGTTGGAGGATTTATAAGAATATAACTTCTGTGTGAATATGAACAAACATAAATCACTACATTGTCCTCCTTGTCCAATGTCAACAATTTCGCATAAAATATTTAATGGGGTCTCACAATCTTAAAAGATTTCCAAGATGGTATATTTGCATGTGAATCTTCTCAGCCCTTATTTATTCTTTCATGAATTGCATCATTGGCCGATGTTATATTTTCAGCTTTCAATAAATTTTACCACTTATATTTTTCCTTATGTGATGTCATTACTTACCGTAAGATTAGCATATGATTTTTTTCATTATTTCCTTTATTTTGAGTCTAACAAGAAAGGTAAAGAAGCAAAAATTCAAATTAAAATTTATTATATAACTCTCAGCTCGACTAAATAGAGGGATAGATCACAAAACTAGATCTCGAAAGTTGATCATGCTAAACTTTTATTCAACTAAATCACAAAATAACCAAGGATTGAACTAAAAACTAGTAAAAGCAATAAAACTGATAGTGATACAATATCGGGGCATCTCCCCCAAGCTTGGCAAAAGCAAAGGGGAGTGCCCATACCCGTGTACTCAAGTCGCCTTCTTCAGTGATGGTGGTGGTGATGATGTGCTAGGTTTGTACTCCGGCTTCCATGGCAGGGTTCACCATCATAAGAGGATGAACAGGTCTCCTAAGTCTAAGAAATTTGATTTTGAAGGTCGCAGATTTTTCTTTGCATAAAATTGTTTTGCTCGTTGAAGGTGAAGATGATGTCTTTCATAGACCAGCCATCCACCATGTGATCACGGGTGAATTCCATAATCAACGAGTAATTGTCACCGAGTCCATGCTCCACCATCCTTTTGCACTTAAAGATGTCCTGCTCCACCGCCTCGAGCCTGGCCTCCACGCTTCCCGTCCTCTTGGGCCCTTTGTTGGTGTCAAAACCGGCGGATCTCGGGTAGGGGCTCCCGAACTGTGCGTCTGAGGTTGATGGTAACAGGAGGCGGGGGACACGATGTTTACCCAGGTTCGGGCCCTCTCTATGGAGGTAATACCTTACTTCCTCCTCGATTGATCTTGATGAATATGAGTATTACAAGAGTTGATCTACCATGAGATCGTAATGGCTAAAACCCTAGAAGTCTACCTGTATGATTATGATTACCTCTATGGACTAAGCCCTCCGGTTTATAAGACATCAGAGGGGACTAGGGTTATACAAAGTCGGTTACAGAGAAAGGAATCTTCATATCCGGGTGCAAAGCTTGCCTTCTATCGGATTTCAGGTTCCGGCAGACCCTTGAGGTTCGAACTCTAGGGTGCGCGCGGAGATTCAACCCTCTGCCTACTTTTTCTTCGCCGAATCGCTCGGATCTAAACTACCAAACAGAACAACAAAAGAGACACAAGGTTTATACTGGTTCAGGCCACCATTGTGGTGTAATACCCTACTCTAGTGTGTGGTGTGGTGGATTGCCTGTCGGGTGGATGATGAACAATACAAGGGAGAACAGCCTCGCGAGGGTCTGTTCTTGGTTGGTGCTATTTGGTTCTAGCTCTTGGATTCTCGATCCGGTGCCTCGATATCAGATGCCTCTACCCAGGGGGTGGCTAGTCCTATTTATAGGCAAAGGCCCTGGGCCTCTTCCCAAATATTGAGCGGGAAGGGCGCCAACAATTGGCCATTTTGAAGGGGAACAGTGGGTACACTTATCCTGGCTAAAGTTGGTCCTCGCCTGTCAAAGGCTCTGGTGGTGACGCCTGCTTGGGCTCCACAATGACTTCTTCCCTGCCGTTGGGCTGGTCTTGGTCTTGTTACACCGAAATGGATGCCTTTGCTTGATGCTCTCACCTACGCTTGCTCCCTTTGCACCAAAGAGGAAAGGGAGGACACTGCGCCTGCTGGCGCCCGACTGGCGCCCTTGGTCGTCATGGCTTGCGTCATGGGCACCTCGCGAGGTACCCCGCCTTGAACTCTCTGCCTCCTCGTGAGCCAGCCTGACGAGGCCGTTCCTGAGGAAGCTACTTGTCGTCCGCCCCGCGAGGCTTGGCCCCTCGCGAGGGTCTTGAGCTTGTGTTGATGAAGATGGGTTGTGCTGGGCCTCATTTGAGCCACGCCGCAGGCCGCAGGCAGGCAAGTCTGGGGACCCCCATTCCCAGAACGCCGACAGTAGCCCCCGGGCCCACGGCACGCCCGGACTTGGCCGAGCAGAGAGGCGAATGGGCAAGTGCAAAGCGTCATGGGCCCTAACAGCCTGCGGCCTTGGGCGTCGCGTGGCGGTTGATTGGACGTGGGCGGCACTGTTCCCCCACGCCGCCTTATTTTGTGCCTTGCTAGGAAGACTCACTGCTGCACACTGCCGTTCCCCTTTCTGCTGCTTGAGCGCTCCCTGTCCTTTCTTCTCTCGAACTCCAGCTTCCGCATCCAATCCAATCTCGAACCTTCCCCCTCCCTTTTTTGCCGTCATGGCTCCGCCGAGGAAGGGAAAAGGGAAGAAGCCCGTGCCTCCGCCTCGCTCGTTGTCGACGGCGGCTCCTGCCGTCGATTGGCCGGTCATAATCAATCAAGAAGGCCTGAGCAAGGTCAGCTCAGCCCTGGCCACCATCTTCAATGAGTGGGGAGGACAACGACCTGGCCCGCGTCCCGCTTCGCCATTGACAGGATTCCCACCAAGGTCCGGTATTTCACCGACGCCCCGTGGGCGGGACTGGTTCCCCCCTTCTCTGATTTCTTCAACGCCGTGCTTTCCCATTATCAGATCCATATGATGCATCTGGGTCCTGAGTCCATCACCCTTCTCGCGGTATTTGCCTTCGTTTGCGAGGCAATGATGGGCATCCTTCCTTCGGTTGCCTTGCTGCGCCACTTCTTCTCTCTGCGCCTTGTCGACCCCACCCAGTGTTCGGGGTGCGTGAGCTTCATTGCTGCACCTGAGACAGCGGCTTCTGGAACTGACTTCAGTCTTCCTCCGTCCGCACCTGGGTTTCGCGAGCGGTGGTTGTATGTGGACGTAGGGGTGCCTAGCCCCCTGCTGACGGAGCCATCTTCGCCCGCTGTCCCCAACTCAGGCTGGGGTCAGGAGACGCTCGCGAGCCCCCGGCTCGCCTTCGACTGGCGTCGCTTCGAGTTCTTGAGAGGGCTCGGCGTGACGGCGCCCAAGGTGGTGAAGGAGTTCTTGCTACGCCGCGTCGCCCCTCTCCAGTGCCATTCTCATTGAATGTAGGCCTTCAGTGGTCGTGGGGATCGTATGCGGCTCCAGGAAGAGGACTTGACGCCTGAAGCGCTGAGGAAGGTGCTCTTGATCTTGACTGGGGATCCTTCCCCCAGCGGCATTCGTCAAGGGGGGCCTTGCTGTACCTCTGCTCGAACAGAGGTGACTTCATGGGCCAGATGCCCATCTTCGACGAATGGGGGCCGCGCCCTGCTGACCTCCAGGGGCCTCGCGAGAACCCAGTGGTGGTTGTCGCCCTCGCAGCCGTCCAGGGGGACTCTTCCTCAAATGGCGGGGCAGGGAGGCATGCGCCTCCGTAGGCCGTGGGTGCCCCCGCCGAGGCGACAACACTAGGCGGCGCTCACGAGGGAGCGGCCCCTGACGCCCATGCTGTCGCAGCTGAGGGTGGCGAGCGGCCGCCCGCAGTGCCTGCAGCTGAGGCCCCCGAGGCCCCAGCCGCTCTTCTTGGTGAGGGGACCGACAGCGCGCATCAGGCGGACGCCCTCGACGTGAGCCGCCTCGGTGCTTCCTCGTCGTCGCGAGCTGACCCCTGCGCTCAACTCTTGGGTTGCTTCCGCGTGGACTTTGAGGCCCTCCGGAAGAGAAGGGAGGCCCTGGGCGATCATTACCCTTGTCACCTGCTGAAGCGTAGGAAGTACTTCGCCATCGATGAGTAAGCCTTCTCCCTTCCTAGCTCCTAATTCTTCTGTTGCCTTTCCTGATCCTTGCTTCGCAGGGCCCTTCCTCCCGAGCTCATGGAGGTGGATGAGGAACCATCCGCCTCGCCCCCGCCGTTTCCGCCGTCTTTGATCGTTCCGAGCAGCAGGGCTCTTGTGGTGAGGCTGGTTGATGAGGTGAACCTTCCCGAGGCGCAGCGCGGCCCTGCGCTTCCCGTGGCCTTCCCCCACGGGCCTTTTCGTGGCATAGCTAGCCTGCCGTGGACTTCTCGACTGGCCGTGGACCGTGACTAGCTGGGGTACTCCCGGCGCTCTTCGCTTGGAGATGGACTGGCTTTTGGTTGGGCCTCCGGCAGGGTGCGCCCGGTCATCTCGAGGGCGCCAGCCCCCAACCCCCTGCCCGAGAGGGGAGTGCTGATGCGAGCCCCACGGCGCTCGCTTGGGGCGGATGATGGTGTGGAAGATGTACTTGAGCACGCCCGGGAGCGTCGCACTCTTCGCCAAGGGTTCCTCCGGAGGGCGGCTGACACGGTGAGCCTGCTTGGTGAGGAACTCACTGATGAGGACACGCGCCTCGAGGCCGAGGGCCTTCGGCTGGTTGCGGAGAGGCGCGAGCTGGAGGCGGCTTCCGCCCTTGCACCGTCGGCGCGATCTTGATGATGAGGAGGCCAAGGCGTTGCTGGAGGCCTCCCGGGAGGCCCGTTCCCAGGCCGTCGAAGAAGCCCGGGAAGCTGACCGGCGACGAGAGGCCACGGAGGAGCGGGCACGGGAACTCCTGGCCCGGTGCCGCTCACTGGAGGAGCAGGTGGAGCTGCGTGAGGCGGCCCTTGCGTCGATGAAGGTGGCCTCTGGCGACCCCGCGGGGCTCCAGAAGCATGAGGAGGCGTTAACGCTGGAAGCTGCCGAACGCGCGCGCGAGCACAAGCGCCTGGAGACAAGGGAGCGCTGGGTGACACGGGCGGAGGATGATGTCACTGCGCGGGAAGCCCGTGTCTCGGAGGAGGTCGGACGTCGGGTGGCGACGGCGCGCCTGAACCTCGAGAGTGAGTTCAAGGAGAGGCTGGACTTGGTCTGGACCGAGGCCGAAGGTAGGACCAACGCCCTCAGGACCAGACTGGAGGAAGAGACGCGGCGGGCTGACACATTGCGGGCCGCACTCGAGGCGGCGCAGGGGGAGTCAACTACTTCCCACGCCGAAGTGCTTCTTCTTCGCCAACAGGTGGTTGAGGCCGAGGCCATCACCCGTCAGAACGCGGACGAGATGCGTCAGCGGCGGCTCTTGGAGCATGAGCACGCCCCCATGCTCACCACGCTTCGAGAGAGGGCCAACACGGCCTTGGGTAACATCTGCGAAGTGGCCGTCGGCGAGCGGCGTGCCATTTACTACGCCGGCAACCTTCAGTTCTTCACCGACATCGTGACGCAGCTGGAGGCGCGGTCGGTTCGCGCCAACAGGTTGGTGGAGGAGAGGAGCCGAGCCCTGCTCGGGCGCGCCTTTTCCCGCGTCTTCAGCCATCTCCGGAATATGGATCCTCATTTTGACTTTGATGCTACCATCGCCCCAATCCCCTAGGCCGTCTAAGATGACCTGGCGTATTGGGTGGAAGACAACATGGACGCCCTCGTCAGGGCCTTCGTTTCAGACAACGGTGGCGTGATTGTGGCCGCCGACGAGGGCGCCGTGGTGAATGGCCCTGACTCCGCTGGCGACAATGCGGTGGGCGATGGTGAGGCCAGCGACGCCAGCGACAGCTCGGGCGGCGCTCCTGAGGATGCATTGGGGGATTTATCTGACTGACAGCGCGCCGTTCTTGTTTCCTTATCCTGCACGAATAAAACTCAGGCTTTTGTCCCGATGGTTGTAAGAGCATTTTGGGAGGGGGTGCCCCTCATGTAAAACTTATGTTCAGCGTACTAGAGAATGCTACTTCACTCGCATGCCCGTGCCAAGGGGTTGGCCACGTGATGAGCCGGCTGGATAGTTTACCTTTGCCCCGAGCGGGCCTCGAGATAACTTGTTGGAGGCCGTGGCGCCTCGCACGCCCCTTGATTGAATCCGTGGGATCTGCAATGAAAAACCTCCTGAGAGGGTATGTCAGCGGCAGTCTAGGCTGCACGCAAGCTAGGCCAGACCCGGCTCGCAAGGGGCTCGCGAGCGGAGGCAGCTGAGGTGAGGTCGTAACCGAAATGCGAGAGATTGCTCGAACGAGACTAAGCACCCCTTCCTCAAACACACACAAATCTCAAATGCGAGTTCAACTTAAATCCAGCGGGGGAAAGCAACAACCAGGAGAAAAGCAATGAAAGCAAACAAAAGGCCGCGTCCGGCACCTAGTCTAGTCTTGGACGTCTTCTCACCAGCGCGGAGCTAAGTGCTACCACTGGGCGTGGGAGGGAGCCCCAGGGCCTGAGGCCGGCACCCCTGAGACTCCGGGGCGTGTACAGCCCCACTCATTATTACGTGAGAGTGTCACGGGGCGGCTTATATTTTCAACTTTCAATAAATTTTACCACTTATATTTTTCCTTATGTGATGTCATTACTTACATAAGATTAGAATATGATCTTTTTCATTATTTCCTTTATTTTGAGTGAAACAAGAAAGGTAAAGAAGCAAAAATTCAAATTAAACTTTATTATATAACTCTCAGCTCGACTACATAGAGGGATAGATCACAAAACTAGATCTCGAAAGTTGATCATGCTAAACTTTTATTCAACTAAATCACAAAATAACCAAGGATTGAACTAAAAACTAGTAAAAGCAATAAAACTGATAGTGATACGATACCGGGGCATCTCCCCCAAGCTTGGCAAAAGCAAAGGGGAGTGCACATACCCGTGTACTCAAGTCGCCTTCTTCGGTGATGGTGGTGGTGATGATGTGCTAGTTTGTACTCCGGCTTCCATGGCAGGGTTCACCATCATAAGAGGATGAACAGGTCTCCTAAGTCTCAGAAATTTGATTTTGACAGTCGCAGATTTGGCTTTGCATAAAATTGTTTTGCTTGTTGAAGGTGAAGATGATGTCTTTCATAGACCAGCCATCCACCATGTGATCACGGGTGAATTCCATGATCAACGAGTAATTGTCACCGAGTCCATGCTCCACCATCCTTTTGCACTTAAAGATGTCCTGCTCCACCGCCTCGAGCCTGGCCTCCATGCTTCCCGTCCTCTTGGGCCCTTTGTCGGTGTCAAAACCGGCGGATCTCGGGTAGGGGGTCCCGAACTATGCGTCTGAGGTTGATGGTAATAGGAGGTGGGGGACACGATGTTTACCCAGGTTCGGGCCCTCTCTATGGAGGTAATACCTTACTTCCTGCTCGATTGATCTTGATGAATATGAGTATTACAAGAGTTGATCTAGCATGAGATCGTAATGGCTAAAACCCTAGAAGTCTACATGTATGATTATGATTGCCTCTATGGACTAAGCCCTCCGGTTTATATAGACATCAGAGGGGACTAGGGTTATACAAAGTCGGTTACAGAGAAAGGAATCTTCATATCCGGGTGCAAAGCTTGCCTTCTATCGGATTTCGGGTTCCGGCAGACCCTTGAGGTTCGAACTCTGGGGTGCGCGCGGAGATTCAACCCTCTGCCTACTTGTTCTTCGCCGAATCGCTAGGATCTAAACTACCAAACAGAACAACACAAGAGACACAAGGTTTATACTGGTTCAGGCCACCATTGTGGTGTAATACCCTACTCCAGTGTGTGGGTTGGTGGATTGCCTCTCGGGCGGATGATGAACAATACAAGGGAGAACAGCCTCGCGAGGGTCTGTTCTTGGCTGGTGCTACTTGGTTCTGGCTCTTGGATTCTCGATCCGGTGCCTCGATATCAGATGCCTCTACCCAGGGGGTGGCTAGTCCTATTTATAGGCAAAGACCCTGGGCCTCTTCCCAAATATTGAGCGGGAAGGGCGCCAACAATTGGCCATTTTGAAGGGGAACAGCGGGTACACTTATCCTGGCTAAAGTTGGTCCTCGCCTGTCAAATGCTCTGGTGGTGACGCCTGCTTGGGCTCCACAAAGACTTCTTCCCTGCCGTTGGGCTGGTCTTGGTCTTGTTACACCGAAATGGATGCCTTTGCTTGATGCTCTCGCCTGCGCTTGCTCCCTTTGCACCAAAGAGGAAAGGGAGGACGCTGCGCCTGCTGGCGCCCGACTGGCGCCCTTGGTTGTCATGGCTTGCGTCATGGGCACCTCGCAAGGTACCCCGCCTTGAACTCTCCGCCTCCTCATGAGCCAGCCTGACAAGGCCGTGCCTGAGGAAGCTCCTTGTCGTCCGCCCCGTGAGGCTTGGCCCCTCGCGAGGGTCTTGAGCTTGTGTTGATGAAGATGGGCTGTGTTGGGCCTCCTTTGAGCCACGCCGCAGGCCGCAGGCAGGCAAGTCTAGGGACCCCCGTTCCGAGAACGCCAACACCTTCCACGCCAAGGAGAGTCCCATCCGGACACGGGAGAGAGTCTTCTATCTTGTATCTTCACGGCCCATCAGTCCAGCCCACGCTACATAGTCCGACCGTCCGAGGACCCTTTAGTCCAGGACTCCCTCAGTAGCCCCTGAACCAGGCTTTAATGATGAGGTGTCCGGCGTGCAGATTGTCTTCAGCATTGCAAGGCGGGTTCCTCCTCTGAATACTCCAAAGCTTCCTTCAAACACAGAAAACGTGTCCGTCTCGGCAAAACAAGTACCACACATAACCGCAGAGAGTATAGTATTTCACGAGTCCAATCCACTGACAACTTTTTGTAGCGTGACATCACGACGCCACCCGGCCATTATGCTGCTCCATATTTCGAGATGTGGTTTCATTGGCACGTCTTGTCAAAGAAGAGATCGTGTCCCCTTATTACGGGATTCTCATCAATACAGGCGTGGGTAACCCAACTGTGCCGCCTGCATGGCCCTTGGGGAATTGGCGAGTTTTAAGGCGAGTGGGGAGGCGCTTGATATTCGCTGCCTTTATAAGGAGATAAGGGTTCACTGCTTTTCACCCACGCCATCTCTCTCTCTCTCTGCCTCCCCCTTTCTCGAGCTCTAGCGGCCACGTTCTCATCCTTTCCTCCCCAAGAAAGCACTCCAACCATGTCCGGATCCGGACCGCAGGGCAAGTGGATGGCCTCCTCCGTCAAGGAGAAGGACATTATCAAGCACCGGGAGGCTGGGTATTTGGCCAAGGATACGCCCACCAGCTTCCAGCCCAGGGACAGATTGTCCCCACCCCGGAGCCCCATGAGAGGGTAGTATTCATCCCCCACTTCGTCCGCGGGTTGGGTTTTCCTCTCCACCCGTTCATCCGCGGAATCATGTTTTACTGTTGGCTGGATTTCCAGGATCTACCCGCAACTCCTTCCTCAACATCTCGGAATTCATTGTCATGTGCGAGGCCTTCCTCCGCATCCCACCCCACTTCGGATTATGGTTAAAGATCTTCAATGTGAAGGCGAAGGTCGTGGGTGGTCAACACGCGGAGTGTGGAGGCGCCATGGTGATCAAGATGCCTAATGTCACACGGCCAATAGGTACCTTCATGGAGACCATTAAAGGGTGGCAATAGCAGTGGTTCTACGTCACAGAGCCGCGCGGTATCACCTAGGCCGCGGCTCCCAAATTTCAGTCTAGAGCCCCGTGCGGCTCACCTCCTGGCCAGAGAAGGGCCTGGACTGGTCTTCGGCGGACGAGCTGACAGCGCTTCAGACGCGCGTCACGAGCATGATAAACAAGAATATCAAGCTTGTCAATGTGATCTAGGTGATGCTTGTTCGCCGGATCCTTCCATGCCAAAGCCGAACATGACATTTGTGTGAGTATGATCCGGCCAAGCACCAGACCTTGCTGCAGTTCTTTGGCACTATGCACGAAGACATCCGGAAGGTGCTTTTCAAGTCCAGTGAGACATGACCGGACAGAACCGAGGACCGTGGGCACGACTTGGCCCATCCCGCTAGTCTGGTAAGTCTTTTCATGTTTTTAAGGTGTATCCTTTAATTGCATACTCGAGGAAGACGCCTAAGCCTTCCTACTGATAATATCAGGGCTGGACAAAGAAGGCGGAGCAGATTCACTATCTGGCTCTATTGCCCGAAGACGCAGCAATTCCACTTCTGACGAAGATGCTAGTTCCGGCGCCCTATCAAGCGCCGGAGAAGAAGGCCAAGGGGACCAGAGGTGGCCTCCGTCACAAGGGTGCTTCGGACAGGATGTCCGAAGACACCGAGACTCACTGCTCTGCCACCGAGGACGAAAAGGAGGACGAAAGCAACTCTCCCCCTGAGGGGGGAAGGAAGAAGAGGGTGGCATCCACAAATTTGGAGGAAGAGGCGTCCAAGAGGGGGAAGGGTTCCCTCGCGGATAACTCCGCGTGGGACGTCGACAGCAGCCCAGAGCGGCGCCCTCGAGACAAGCCCCTGGCCTAATCGTGAGTACTCAAAAAACCGGACGCATTCATTTATCCGGCCTCTCTACTTCATAGTCTTAACATGTTGAATCATGCATTTGCAGTCTGGCTCGGTCGATCCTCATCTTCGGGGGATTCGCTGGACCCGAAGGCGAAGGACAGCGGGTCCCTTCCTGTAGCCTCCTCTCCCAAGGCTATGGATGACACTGAGGTGTTGTTCCGAAGGATCCCAGGCTAGGGAGAAACTCAGGAGGCCGTCAGGGCGGTGGCGGAGGGTGAAACCTCTGCCGCCGGACACATGGGGAAGCAAATCCCCATAAAGACTGGTGATGGAGGCCATATTCAGTTCGGCCCCCAGCCGAATATTGTCTCGGAGACCTATGCGGCTCCGGAACCCGGCAAGCAGCCTCCTTCAAAAGGAGGAGGTGCGCCTATTCCGCCGGTGACCTCTGTCCAGCCAGAGGTGCCGGACACTCTAATGGAAGTGATGCGAAGTGCTTCCATTGTTGAGGAACACCGTACCCTTATGGGTACGGTGGTTGAGAGGATTCAGTCCGCAAAGAGCGGACTGACCGAAGCCTGCACAAGCGTTCAAACAGGCTTTGAGGCAAGCAACGCAATGAATATAACAATATAGACAGTAGCCCCTCAAACATTGTCCGGTGTTCGAAAAGAAAAGCCGGACAGAGGATCAAACAAGTTTCGCAGGAGACTAACCAGATGAGTCAATGTGAACAAGTAGGCGTCGTTACTGGCTGTGACCTCTCATGCTGCTGAGGTCTCTGGGCTGAAGCAAAGTCTAGAGCGGGCCGAGGAAGAGCTCGGCCGTGTGAAGAAACACCTGGAAGACAATCAAGGTATGCAGTAACCTTGTCTATATTCAGGAAGAGTGAATGATTTGTGCTGACTAAAGTTCCACGATATTTATTTAGGAGCGGCGATCGAGGGGGAGACCCTCAAGAAGGCACTGGCCGAGAACGAGGAGAGAGCGGCCAAGGAACAACTCGCCCATGAAAAGTATTAGGCCAGGGTCGGTGAGGTCCAACAGGAGCTCCAGGACACCATGAAGAAATGCGAGTCCTTGGAGCGCAACCTTGCGGATCAAGAGTCCGAACTTGCCAAGGCCCGCAAAAGCACACACGATGCCAGGGTTGAAGCCCAGGGCACCCTCCAGGAAGTCCAGGAGGCCAGAAAAATTGTGGCGGGTAAGGTCTTTATTACGCAGAGCAAATATGTGAAGAAAAGGTTCCTCTTACTGACCCAGATTTGGAGTTCTCCAGGTGCATTTGCGGATCTGCCGTGCAACATTTCAGACTCTGTAGAGTTCTTCCGAGCCGAAGAGGGGAGCTCTAAGGAGAAGCTGTTTTGGTCACAATACCTTGCGCCAGAACATCCGGTGCCATTTAGCGATCAGCTAAAACAGCTGGTCGGACTGCATAGAGTGGCCGAACTAGCCATGAAGGATTTAATAATCCGGCTATGGCCTGCCGAAGCCATACCCAGCAGCTACTTCGGGCTCGTGAAGCGGCTAGTCAATGCCTGCCCTCGACTTGATGTCATCAAGATGTCGGTCTGCATCGAAGGCGCGCAAATGGCCTTCGCCCGAGTCAAGATACAGTCGGTGAAGATGGATGCCATGAAGCTTGCGACCAAGGGACCGCCTGTGGGCAAGGAACACCGCACGCCCGAGCGGTATTTTGATGATGTCCTCGAGGGATCCCGCATTGTGGCGGAGCAATGTGTTAAGGGTATTATCTTTGAATGAATACATTCATGTTATCCTGTCCTGTATTATGAAACAGAGTCGTTATGTAATATAATGCCTGTTATTTAAAATTACTCCTATGCGGCCGTTTTGTTAAATTTGAGAGTTGGCCAGTCGTCGGCTTCAGCCCCCACGTAGGTAGTATGGGAGTGTTCGGGATGAATCTAAACAGTCTTTATCCCAGATTCTGGTCCTTAAAGGAGGTGTTTAGCGCAACGAACCAGGAAATCAGGCTATGTGGCTTTGTCACCCTCACTTAGCCATAGGAGTTTGACAAATAAAAATTTAGGCGCAGCCCCTAGTATTCGTAAGTCCGAACTTGGGGTGTTGTAAACACCTGATCGGATAAAACCGATTCATCACATAATCAGAAAAAATCGTAAAAGATTTGTAACCTCTCGAACAGCTGACTGGCTCACGCCACATCATGACAGTCAGTTTTCAGCTTTCTCTACTGAGGTGCTCATCCGGATAAACCAAGACACAATCACAGTAGTTCTCCCTTTACTACCCTAGCCGATATAGCGGAACGTAAGGTAGTAAGCACAGGAGCCGGGCAACCCAACTATTGAGCAAAGACATGATTCAGAACCGATGCATATAATGCTAAAGTTCGAGGTGCCGAACTATACTGTAAAAAAGTGTTCGGACTATGTTGCCATATTATGGGGCATAACGAAACCCCTGGCGAATTAAGGCATACAGAGTGTACGGGTGTAACTGATAAGAATATCAAGAAAAAGAAAAATGAAGCAATAGGCTAATGTCGTAGAAATTGGGCCGCAAACTATTTTCCATTAATACGTCAAAGCGTATTTGTACAAGTAGTGCGATAAGCAACATGTCTATTTAACATGCCACAACCAAGGGAGAGCTCCGTGCGGGTCCTTAAAACAGGCATAACAATCGTTTAAAGAGACCACCTGGAAATTCCCTTGTACGTGAATGCTTCTTGCCATCTTGTTGTATCCGTCCCTTGATAGGTCCAACAATCAGGCCACCAGGAAAGGCCTGGAAAAAAAACCCTGAAAAGAAAAAGAAAAAGTGAAAGTATGTGGGTCCAGGGGAGGTTGAGCCGTATTATGGACCACAATCTAGCTATGCCTCCTTCTATACCCATGGTATTTAGAGTGTGTACTTATGTACGCGCGGTATGAATGCTGCCATTTGGTCGAGACTGGGACGAAGACCGAATTGCTAGTCAAGCTCTTGACGAGCTTGACTGTCCTGCTGCAGAGTAGTTCGGACTCGCTTGACAGTGTCCGGGAGCTTGGCCGCCGAATTAAGGTTTTGCCTAAAATGGCCGCTCTACGCTTCTACTGCGAAGGCAGCGGCGTGCTCCTCGGTACGGAGGGAGCGTTTTGTGTTTCCATTGACTGTTATGACACCGCGTGGTCCGGGCATCTTGAGCTTGAGATAAGCATAGTGTGGCACCGCATTGAATCGAGCGAATGTGGTTCGTCCGAGCAGTGCATGATAGCCACTACGGAAGGGGATGATATCGAAGATCAACTCTTCGCTTCGGAAGTTGTCCGGGGATCCGAAGACCACCTCTAGTGTGATTGAGCCCATACAACGGGCCTCTACACTTGGTATGACTCCTTTAAAGGTGGTTTTTGTGGTCTTGATCCTTGAGGGATGAATACCCATTTTGCGCACTGTATCCTGATAGAGCAGGTTCAGGCTGCTGCCATCGTCCATGAGGACTCGCGTAAGGTGGATTCCATCAATGATTGGGTCGAGGACCAGTGCGGCTGAACCGCCATGACGGAGACTGGTCGGATGGTCCCTACGATCGAAGGTGATTAGGCAGGACGACCATAGGTTGAACTTTGGGGCGACTGGCTCCATCGCGTAGACGTCCCTGAGCGCGTGCTTGCGCTCCCTCTTGGGGATATGGGTAGCGTATATCATATTCACCGTTTTAACTTGGGGGGGGGCTTATTCTGTCCCCCTGTGTTCGGTGGCCGGGGCTCCTCATCATCGTCCTCGGTTTGCGACCCCTTCTCCTTGTTCTTAGCATTTAACTTGCCGACCTGTTTAAAAACCCAATAGTCTCTATTGGTATGATTGGCTATTTTATAAGGAGTGTCGTGGATTTGACATGGACGATCGAGTATGCAGTCCAAGCTGGACGAGCCCGGATTGTTCCTTTTATATGGCTTCTTCCACTGACCGGACATAGAGCCACTAAATCCGGCGTTGACCGTCGTGCCCTCGGTGTTGTCACCGTTGTTTTGATGCTTGTGTCTGTTGCGTCAGGGCTTGCCGTTGCTATTTCTGGCATCAGAAGTGCTAGGTTCGCTTGTATTGTTATTGCTAAGGGCTAGCCAGCTATTCTCTCCCACACAGAAGCGAGTCATAAGCGTCGTGAGGGCTACCATAGACTTAGGCTTTTCTTGGCCGAGGTGTCGGGCGAGCCATTCGTCGCGGATGCTATGTTTAAAGGCCGCTAGGGCTTCTGCATCCGGACAGTCGATTATTTGGTTCTTTTTAGTTAAGAATCTAGTCCAGAATTTCCTGGCTGACTCTCCGGGCTGTTGAACTATGTGACTTAAGTCGTCGGCATCCGGAGGTTGGACATATCTGCCCTGGAAGTTGTCAAGGAAGGCGTCTTCCAGGTCTTCCCAGTTGCCAAGTGAGTTTTCGGGCAAACTGTTCAACCAGTGCCGAGTAGGTCCCTTGAGTTTTAGCGGGAGGTATTTGATGGCGTGAAGGTCATCACCGCGGGCCATATGAATATGGAGGAGAAAATCCTCAATCCATACCGCGGGGTCTGTTGTCCCATCATATGATTCGATGTTCACAGGTTTAAACCCTTTCGAGAATTCATGTTCCATTACTTCATCAGTAAGGCAAAGGGGGTGTGCGGCGCCTCTTTATCAGGCCAAGTCGCGACGTAGCTCGGATGGAGTTCGCCTGCGGTTTTTGCCCGGGCGTGGTTATGCTTGTCACGTCCGGCCGGATGGCCATCGTCGTGCATCAGGGCCGCAGGCCATAGATCGATCTGGTCCGACCTGCTCTGTTTTCCAGGTCATGCTGCAGGTCGTATGTGTATCCCTGAGTTGTTGTGTCTCGGTTTTTAGGTGAGGTAGTGCGGGCTGGTATTCGGCTTGAGTTGCCGCTTTATCCCGGCCATGTGGTGGTCGGTCAGCCACTTACGCACTGGTAGGACGGGCTCTAGCACCTCATCATCGAATCGGGGTAACAATTTGCGTTTCGGCTAACTTTTGGTTGGGCGCTCGAGGCCGTATTCCTCAGCTGCCAGGACATTAGTCCATCTATCGTTGAGTAGATCTTGATCAACTTGAAGCTGCTGCTGCTTCTTTTTCAGGCTCCTTGCAGTGGCTAGTAGCTGGCACATAAAGCACTCTTGATCGACGGGCTCCTCAGGCACGATAAATTCTTCATCGCCGAGGCTCGCCTCGTCCTCGGAGGGTGGAAGATAATTACTATCCTCCGAGTCTTCGGTAAGGGCCTGTTCATTAGGGGTGACTCACCCATCCTCCCGTTCATCTTGTTTCGAAGTTGGCTCAACGGGGTTTTCGTTTTCTTCGGCATAGTCCGGAGTATTATTTTCTCCTATGCCGGTATTGCTGTTTTTTCCATGGTGTGGTTTAGAACGGCGTCGCCGACGTCAGCGCTTTGGTTGTATCTCAGGAGGCTTATCCTCGACTGGATCCTTTTCATTGTCGCAGTTGTTCTCTTTGGGTGTATCCACCATGTATATGTCATACGAGGAGGTGGCTATCCAGCGCCCTGTAAGCGGTGGTTTTTGTGCTTGCTCCTCTCCGGCACGTCGTCCATACCGTGGATGTCTTCGGAGCCGTAATCGAGCATGTCGGTTAAGTCTTGACAGTGGCTATGAAGTGGGTGGTGGGTGGGAAGCGGAATTCTCCGTCATTAGCTTCCAATCCAAACCAGATATAGTTCGGCTGAGAGTCCCCTGATAAGGAGAGGTCTTTTAATGAGTTTAGCACATCGCCTAAAGGTGAGTTCTGGAAGATGTCCGTGGAGCTGAGCTCTACGATCGGTGCCTGATCAGGTTCGATGGTCGCGGATGCACGCGGTTCAGAACCTATGGCCGGATACGAATCCGAGGTTCCGGTAACACAGGCCCTGCTCGAGGTTGGATCTGTGTGCGACTGTAACGCCGCTGAGTCTGCGGCCTCAGTGGCGGGGTTGAGCTTCCCGTCCTCGGACGACACAATCTGCTCTAGATTCAGGGCCAGAGCAGTTACAGGCGCTATCTCCTGGGCACGGTCAGATGACAGATTTAGGTCATGTTCATCATGGTGGCTGCCATGGGCTCAAATCCGTCGAAGATCAAGTCTCCACGGATATCGGCAACATAATTCAAGCTTCCAAACCTGACCTGATGGCCAAGGGCATAGCTGTCAATCTTCTCTAGATGGCCAAGAGAGTTGGCCCGTAGTGCGAAGCCACCGAATACGAAGATCTATCCAAGGAGGAAAACCTCTCCCTGGACTTCATTGTTGTAGATGATTGACGGAGCCATCAAACCTTTTGTTGACGATGTAGTGGAACTCTCAATGAAAGCAACAATGTCGGTGGCAAAACCGGTGGATCTTGGGTAGGGGGTCCTGAACTATGCGTCCGACGTTGATGGTAAGAGGAGCCGGGGGACACGATGTTTACCCAGGTTTGGGCCCTCTCTATGGAGGTAATACCCTACTTCCTGCTCAATTGATCTTGATGAATATGAGTATTACGAGAGTTGATCTACCACGAGATCATAAGGGCTAAAACCCTAGAAGTCTAGCCTGTATGATTATGATTGCCTCTATGGACTAAGCCCTCCGGTTTATATAGACACCGGAGGGGACTAGGGTTATACAAAGTCGGTTACAGAGAAAGGAATCTTCATATCCGGGCGCCAAGCTTGCCTTTGACGCCAAGGAGAGTCTCATCCAGACACAGGAGAG
The DNA here is from genome assembly GCA_963921465.1 of Triticum timopheevii. Lineage (NCBI taxonomy): Eukaryota > Viridiplantae > Streptophyta > Magnoliopsida > Poales > Poaceae > Triticum > Triticum timopheevii. Next base: position 235,132,907 of record OY997266.1, on the reverse strand, counting down.
AGTCTTCTGTCTTGTATCTTCACGGCCTATCAGTCCGGCCCACGCTACATGGTCCGGCCGTCCGAGGACCCTTTAATCCATGACTCCCTCACCGTTGAACATCCCGGATGTGGAGCACCCCTCACGCATCTTAATGGCTTGAGGGTGCTCCAGCACCTCCGGTAGGTAGGGGTTGATGACCTTCTCGAAGAACTTTTCCTTGGAAGAACTTGGTGCAGCCATGACGATCTAGCTCTGTCAGAAAAATAACACAAAACAAGAACACAGGATTTCTCCGTGATGCGGTCGTCAAATTGTCTGGGGGTATAAATAAAGAATTTTTATCTTGGGAAAAAGTATACCACAAGAAAACGGAGTCGGGAAGGTGCCCCAGTGGCTCACTACCCACCGGGGCGCTCCAGGTGGGGCAGGTGCACCCTGGTGCCTAGTGGGCAACTGGGTTGCCTTCCTGGTTGTTTATTATTTTTTAATTTTTGCTAATACTCCAAAACTGACAGTAAATATTTTTGCAGAATTTTTGGAGTCCGTTTACTTACTGTATCATGTACCTATTCCTTTTCAGGGTTTTGGAGTGTTCTCAAAGGTTTCTTTTATGTGTTCCTCCAGTGTCATGGTTTGGATAATGTTAGTTTCAACATTAATAGGTGTACCTGAAATATAATGCTTAACTCTTTGTCCATTGACCACATTCGGATTAGTGCATTCTTCATTATTGATCTTAATAGCTCCAGAGCGATAAACTTCTTCGATGATATATGGTCCTTCCCATTTGGAAAGAAGTTTTCCTGCAAAAAATCGAAAACGATAATTGTATAATAGAACATGCTCACCTACTTTGAATTCTCATCTTTGGATTCTTTTATCATGCCATCTTTTAACTTTTTCTTTAAACAATTTGGCATTTTCATAGGCTTGGGTTCTCCAATCATCTAACTAGGTAATTTGAAATAACCTCTTTTCACCAGCAAGTTTGAAGTCATAATTGAGTTCTTTAATTGGCCAATATGTTCTTTGTTCTAACTCAAGAGGCAAATGACAAGCTTTTCCAGAAACCATTTTGTAAGGAGACATACCCATAGGATTCTTATAAGCTGTTCTATAGGCCCAAAGTGCATCATCAAGTTTCTTAGACCAATTCTTCCCGAACCTATTGCCAATTTTTTGTAATATTATTTTTATTTCTCTATTACTCAACTCAACTTGACCACTAGATTGAGGATGATAGGGAGATGCAATTCTATGGTTGACTTCATATTTAGCAAGCAATTTACGGAAAGCACCATGGATAAAATGTGAACCACCATCAGTCATTAAATATCTAGGGACTCCAAACCTCGGGAAAATAACTTGTTTCAACATTGTAATGGAGGTGCCATGATCAGCACTGCTAGTTGAAATAGCTTCTACCCACTTAGTGACAAAATCAATAATAACCAAAATATGTGTATACCCATCAGAGTAAGGAAAAGGTCCAATATAATCAAAGCCCCAAACATCAAATGGTTGAATTACAAGTGAATAATTCATAGGCATTTCCCAACACTTACCAATATTACCAATTCTTTGACATTCATCACAAGGTAGGATAAAATTACGAGCATCCTTGAAAAGAGTAGGCCAATAAAAGCCGGATTATAATACCTTGTGTGCAGTTCTATCTCCCACATGATTCCCTCCATAGGCTTCGGAGCGACATTTCCGTAGGATTTGTTCCTGTTCATGCTCAGGTATACAACATGTAATAATACCATTTGCTCTTTTTTATAAAGATAAAGGTCATCCCAAAAGTAATGTCTTAAGTCAAACAAGATTTTTTTTCTTTTGTTGGTATGTAAAACTAGGTGGTACAAATTTAGCGACAATATAGTTAGCATAGTCAACATACTAAGAAGTATTGTGAGAAGCATTTATGACAGCTAGTTGTTCATCTGGAAAGGTATCATTAATAGGTAGTGGGTCATCAGGAATATTCTCTAACCTAGACAAGTTATCAGTTGCGGGGTTCTCAGCTCCCTTCCTATCAGTAATATGCAAGTCAAATTCCTATAGCAAAAGAACCCACCGAATAAGTCTTGGCTTAGCATCTTTCTTTTCCATAAGCTATTTAATAGCAACATGATTGGTGTGAACAATTACTTTAGAATCAACAATGTAAGATCTGAATTTATCACAAGCAATCACAACTGCTAAAAATTCTTTTTTTCAGTAGTAGCATAATTTCTTTAGGCACTGTCTTGAGTTTTACTAGTATAATGGATAACATTTAGTTTCTTACCAAGTCTTTGTCCTAGAACAGCACCAACAGCATAATCACTAGCATCACACATGATTTCAAAAGGCAAGTTCCAATCAGGTGGTTGAACAATAGGTGCAGAAGTTAAGGTTTTCTAAAGTGTTTCAAAGGCTTCTAGACAATCATCATAAAAAACAAAATGGAACATCCTTTTGCAAGAGATTAGTAAGAACCCAAGAAATTTTTAGAGAAGTCTTTAATAAACCTTCTATAGAAACCAGCATGGCCAAGGAAACTACGAATACATTTAATGTCTTTAGGACATGGCATTCTCTCAATTGCATCAACTTTAGCTTTATCCACCTCAATATATCGCTCAGAAATTTTATGCCCCAAGATAATACCTTCATTTACCATAAAGTGGCACTTCTCCCAATTCAATACAAGATTAGTTTGTTCACATCTCTGCAAAACTCGATCAAGATTGCTTAAGAAATCATCAAAAGAAGTTTTGTAAATGAAAAAATCATCCATGAAAACCTCAATAATCGTTTCACATAAGTAAAAGAATAAATCAGTCACACATCTTTAAAAGGTAGCACGTGCATTACATACACCAAAAGGCATACGTCTATAAGCATAAGTTCCAAAAAGGACAAGTAAAGGTGGTTTTCTCTTGATCAGGTTGTGATACAGGTATTTGAGAGAAACCAAAATATCCGCCAAGAAAGCAAAAGTGTGTGTGCTTTGACAATCCTTCCAACATTTGATCAATGAAAGGCAAAGGATAATGATCTTTTCTAGTACCTTTGTTTAATTTTCTAAAATCAATTACCATTCTATAGCCAGTCACTATTCTTTGTAAAATGAGTTCATTTTTATCATTAGGAACAATAGTAATAGCTCCTTTCTTAGGGACACAATGAACATGACTTACCCATCTACTATTAGCTAAGGGATAGATTATACCTGCCTCCAGAAGCTTTAGTATTTTGGTTCTTACCACTTCTTTCATCTGAGGGTTCAAACATCGTTGGTGATCAACAATGGGTTTCATATCAGGTTCCATATTAATCTTGTGCCGACAGAGAGTGGGACAAATGCCCGTAAGATCATCAGGAGTATATCCAATAGCAGCACTGTGCTTCCTCAAAATTTTTAATACTCTCTTTTCTTCATGCTCTCTAAGGTTAGCACTAATAGTAACATGATATATATTATTTTCATCAAGATAAGCATATTTCAAAGTGTCAGGTAATTGCTTTAATTCAAAGACAGGATTAGATTTAGGTGGAGGAGGACATCCTAGAGTTTCAACAAGCAAATTGTGTTTAAGGATAGGTTGTTGTTTAGAAAATATTTATCCTATTTTATTTCTTTCATGCAAGTGCATATAATTTTCAATGTCCACCAAATATTGTTCGAGTGGACCAGTAGGAGGTGCGGCAATAGAAGCAAGACCAATTATTTCGACCTTACTAGGTAATTCTTTATCATGAGGTTGTTTAAGAAACATAGAGAAATTAAACTGATGAGAAACATCACCAAAGTTGACATTGACCGTTTCTTTATGGCAATCTATCTTAGCATTAACAATGTTCAAGAAGGGTCTACCAAATATTACGGGACAAAAATCATCTTGTCGAGAACCAAGAACTAGAAAATCAGTAGGATATTTTATTTTCCCATACAAGAATTCAACATCTCTAAGAATCCCAAGTGGTGTGATGGTGTCCCTATTTGCAAGTTTAATATTAACATCAATATCTTCTACTTCAGCAGGTGCTATATAATTCATAATTTTTTGATAAAAGGTAAAAGGAATATCACTCACACTAGAACCCAAATCACATAAACCATGATACCAATTGTCAGGACCCCGACTCAATGCCACACTGATCTAGCATGTAACACCTCATATCACTTTGCGACCTCATGCACGGTATTCCCATGGGTGTCGCCTTACCAGGCCCGGGACCATTTGTGCCTTTTGGCACACGTATATGATAGTGTCGCTAGCATCCATATGACAAGGAGCCCGGGCTGACATGGCTAGTCGTGAACCCAAAGTGGCACTAACTTACAGGGACAGGCATACATGACCCAACAACGAACGTGTCGGTCATTATCGAGTGAATCCGGGATGTAGCAACTGGGCTAGCAGGACTTCGGAGAATCCGGGCTGTAGCAGGCTAACAGAACTCCGGTAGACACCACGTGACATTTCCCTAAAGGGACAGACACATGAACGAAGATGGACACATGCCGGCCAGCCTAAGTGTTTCGGAGCAGTAGCAAGCTACCAAGGCTCTGTGGAAGCACTAGGAGACATTTCCCGGTAAGAGAGGCTACCAAGGATGAACATCTAGATGGTCAGATCCAACGCATACCAAGCATTTCAATAACATACCAACGCATACCAAGCATTTCAATAGCATTTCGATGTGTGTAAATACAACATGGCATCACTGCATGACTCTACAACTCAAGTATTTTATTCAAGGGTTAATTGGATAAATGCCACTCCTATTCTGGTGATTCAGAAAAATGCCACTCCAATTTGCAAACTTCGAAAAATGCCACTCCAATTCTCGGATACATCTGTCGATGCCACTCCGGCCTTTTGAGCAAGTTTTTTAAGAAAAAACGCTGACGTATATGCCCTGTGTTTTCCGTTGGATGGAAATGCCCCTGCATCCATCTGTCCAGCCCGTGCGTATCTTCTCACCTTTGTTACTCTCCCTGTTTCCGCTCCTCTCTCGCCAAGAACGCTAGCCGCTGCCCGCTGCCGCGCTGCTGTTGTTGCTCCACATTCGGGCCGAGCCCCTCTTGCTACACATCCCCGGCCACGACCCTGCTGCTCCACACCGTCCGCCGTGCCTTGCTGCTCCGCATCTCGTCCCGCCGCCCTGCTGCTTCTCACCCCCGGGCAGGAGTACCAGCCAGCACGCCGCACCCCAACCACCGTTCCACTCCGGCACCCCAACTCCCCTCCCCCTGCACTATCTCCTGTGGTCCTTCCGCCGGAGCTCGCTGCCAGCCTCTTCTGTCCTCACTCCCCCCTGCCTCAGCTTCCTGTACTCCATCCGCCATGGCAAGGAGAGCTGTCGGGGCCATTGGAGGTGGAGAATGGAGCTCGTCGTTGTTATTTAGATGATCTGAAGAGTAAGGAGAAAGAGAAGATTGCAGGAGGCCTTGTTGAATTTAAGAGGAAGAAAAATGATGTAGGCTGCTTCTATTTGAATGAACTGAAGATTGCTGAATGAAGGTTGCACAATGGAAGATCGAAGATCTGAAGATTGATAGTGCAAAAATATGTGTGTTGTAAAGTGTAAACAGATTGAGAATGCAAAAATGTATGTGTGATGTGCAGATTTAAGCAGAAAAATGATGGGATCATGCTTGTAATGTGTGCTTTACTAGTGGCTGTACTAAAAAAGATGTAACATTTCTATGAGTAATGAAGAATGTGTTATTTTCCTGTGCAGAAGAAGCATGATTGTACTGTGCAGAGGAAGCATGAAGTTAGTGGGAAAAATGGACATGACCCCGGCCGAAATACATATAATTTGCATCAGATGACAAGTCACAATATTTTGCATCAATAGAAGATGAACCAAAATAGTCTTAAAGCTCCAGTTTGAGAATCAACAGTAGATGAACCAAAATAGCTAAGCTCCAGTTTAAGCAACACACATCAGGGTCTAGTTTGACCATCAGGCTTTAGTTTGAGCATCACACACACACACACACACACAAGTTCAACCACTAGTTTGAGCATCACACGCATACAAGTTCCAGCTCCAGTTTGCGCATCACACACACATACATGGTCCAGTTCAAGCAAATTCATCCCCCAAGCCAATAAAGCAGATTTTTCGTGGTTCCTAGAGTTGGCTTGAGAACAACATCACTAGTAGATGGTGTAACAAACTGCAGTTTTTTGCTGTTCTTCCCTGCAGTTTTCTCCTTTTCAGTAACTTCAGTTTGCTTGCCTTTCCCCTTGACTGGAGTCTTCTTCTTGACCGACGTCTTCTTCTTCTTAACCGGTGTCTTCTTCTTGACCGACGTATTTTTCTTCTTGACCGGTGTCTTCTTCTTGATCGGTGCCGTCTTCTCCTTGACCGGCGTCTTCTTGACCGATGTCGTCTTTTTAGCTGGCGTCCTCTTCTTGATCGGCGTAGTCTTCTCCTTGACCAGCGTCGTCTTCTCCTTGACCGGTGTCCTCTTTTTAGCCAGCATCTTCTTCTTGACCGGAGTCTTCTGCCTGTAGGTACACTAAGAGCAAATGTCGGAACTAAGTATTGTGTGTTCATAAATTATGGTAAAAGAATGAACATAAGTTAGTATTATACCTTTTATATTTTGCTATAGGTTCGTCATCTTCCACAACTTCCTCCTCGGCTGTAGTAGCATCTCTCTTTCTGCATGATAGAAAAAGGTGAAATGGTTTAGCAACATGAACCCATTTGACATAAACAAATTTTGTAAGTACAATGGCACCTTTTAGTAGGAGTGTGCTCCATTGGTGGTGGTTCTGCAATAACTAAAGGAGGGAGATTGCAAGTTTTTGCAAAGTGGCCATTTCGACCACATTTTTTGCATGTAACCACTTTCCTTCCTGGGTCTTCAAGAAATCCTCTAATTCTTTGAACCCTGGGCCTTCCAGGTGGCCTTTTCTCTTGTATAGGTGGGTACACATGGAATCCAAGGTCAACTTGCTCCCATTGTGTCCTATCAGTCATGGTTGGCAGTGCCCCAGGATAAGCAGCTCAAAATTTTGCCATGCTGTAATACTCATCAACAAAGGAATCAATCTTTGCGCCCCTTGTTGAACAAATGAAAGTCAATGCATGAATGCAAGGCTGCCCAAAAACTTGAAATTTCTGACATGAGCATGTTCTCTATTTTAGATCAATAGTGTGCCTCTGGTCATACAGTTTCACATCGTATAGTGTAACTCTGCCTCATGTTCGGTATTCCACGCCACTTTATGGGGCCCAATTGTTTTACTGAGTGCATTGAGCCTCTTGAGAACCTCGGGCAAGATTATGCCGGCCAAATACCTACGAACATTCCTCCTCACATTGAACTTCACCATTATTAGCTCTCTAATCCTATCTAGTAGCTCACACAAATTTAGCCCTTTCAAGTCTTTGATCTAGTTGTTAAAACTTTTAGAAATGTTGTTAGTGAGATAATCAACCTAGCTATCCACACCAAAGGCACACCTATACCAAATCCTATTGTTGTGTTTTTCAAGGTACTCGATAGCACTTGGACCAGCCTCAAATATCTTTTGCATATGACATCTAAACTTGTGCTCTATGAATCCCCTAGCAGCTGGGTACAAATGGTCTGTGTACACTTTACCATGGAATTTTTTCATAAAATTTTGGTCTAAATGGCGCATACACTCCCTATAATCGCACTCGAGGAATGCTTTGTCAACTGCATTTTCTAGTCCCTTGCAAGCATCACTCGAAATTATTAGCCCTAGTGGACATCCTACAGCCCTGCGCAGCTGCTGCATAACCATGCCCAGTTTTCTGTAGTTTCTGAATCAAATACGGCATATGCTATAGAATACAACCAGTTGTGTCCATCAACTCCGGTCTCTGATGCTAATTGACCAACATATTTGCCATTCAGTGCAGTTGCATCTACTCCTATGTATGGTCGACATCCAGCTAAGAAACCATCTATGCAGGGTTTGAAAGCTACAAAGACTCTATTGAAATAGTACTTATCTTTTTCCTTGACCAAATCAATCTCAACAATACTACCAGGGCATCTCTTCTCTATCTCTGCTTTCCAATTAGACAACAACTGAAAACTATCCTCATATTTACCATGCATTTGTTCTAGAGCTATCTTCATACCTGCCCAAGCTTTGGAATACTTCAGCTTGAAGTTGAAGTCACCCTCCAACTTAGTTTTTGCTACCTCTGCTCCCTCTCCTGGGTTTTTCTTCACCCAATCAACAAGCTTCTCTGCAACCCAACCTTGTGTTGCCATTCTGCTGTCTACAAGCTTTGTAGTAGGGCAATTGTGCTCAGACGGAATCTTCTTTATCTACACAAAGATGCCATGATTAGTTCACACACAAAAACAAGATACTTGTAGGATATAACAGTCATAAGAGAAAGGTGAGAAAATGCACAAATAATTACAATATGAGTAATCATACCATGACAACTTGTTGATCACGCAACCTCGATGCATGAATGCGCCAAGGGCAACTAGGATATGAGCAATTAGCCATGAATCTAGTAGAATCAGTCCTTACTTTAGCTAGCTCAAAGTCTTTTACCACAGCATGATGTCTTATTGCTTTTCTGAAGGTTACAATGTTAGGAAAAAGGGCCCCCACTTTAATGTCAGCATTATAAGGATCAGTTGCCAAATTGTACTGAATAGGCATGTCAGTAACTTCTTCCTCCTGCTGGATAAGATGCTTAACATCAGAGATATCCATATCATCTTCGGCCTCCTCATCTTCGGCTTTTTCATGAGGTGTTGTAGCCGGTGCTTGCACTACGGCAGGTTCAGGAATGCTAACACCTACTAGATGTTCATCATCAACTCCAACACACTCCTCCTCGTAATCAAATGGATCAGTGGAAGGATTTTGAAGTTCTTGTTGTTGGTCAGCATGTGGCACATTAGGCTGGCTTGCACTTCCAACCTCTGATGTGACACTCTCAACTATAGGAGGCGGTGCAGGCTGAGTTGGCGTTGTTGGATAATTAGTAATGTCGGTCTGGAGGTATGCTTGTGCATCATTCGGCTGGATTATATTTGCATAATTTTGAGTGCCCATGACCAGTGGATCATCATTAGGCACAACACTAATAGGAACAAAATCTGCAATTTTTGATCCTCCATTGAATACACTAGATCCAATTACATCCACCACTACCACACTAAGTGGCACTTTCAGCTCAGCTGCATACATATCAAACATCAAGTAGTGCTGCTCATCATGCAACAACCTGACATTTTCACCCAACACTTTGTCAAAATATGAAACCGACACCAATTGATTAGTGCCAATGTTCAACTCTAAAGCTAGCTGGCGTGTTAATGCATCAATGCCGAACTTTTCTATGACTACAGTCCATAGCAAATTCCTACCCTTCACATAAATCTTCCTACCATCAGGACTTGTATAGAAAAAGGCCTCCACAACAATTTGTAAATTAAAAGCATTGCTGCCATTGTACCTCTGAAAATCATATGGGTAATCAAACATCAACAATTGGGGAAGAACTAAACACACATGCAACAAATCAGTGGAACTTGAGCATGTTTTCTACAAACTTACTGAGAATTCGGGGCTGGGGATACCATTGTTGCGGGGTTACTTCGAATCTTCGGCAGTGGCGCTCGAGGATGCGCGATTCAAGTGGCCTCCAACATGGCCACCACCATGCTCGCTTGCTGGTGGTGGGGCGCTCAACAGCAAGGCGTCGGCTGGGGCTCCTGCCCGGCGGGGGGAGAAGCAGCAGGACGGCGGCACCGGGATGTGGAGCAGTAGGGCACGGTCGAGGATGTGGAGCAGCAGGGCGGAGGCTCGGGATGCGGGGGAGCAGGGCGGCGGTGGCTAGGGTTCTTGGGAGAGAGGAGGGGAATGAAGAGAGGAACGCGAGGAAGACGATAGGCACGAGGCTGGACCAGTGCGTGTTAACCAGATGGATGCAGGGGCATTTCCGTCCAACAAAAAACACAGGGCGTATACATCATCGTTTTTTCTTAAAAAAACAGCTCCAAAGGCCGGAGTGTCATTGACAGATGTATCCGAGAATTGGAGTGGCATTTTTCGAAGTTTGCAAATTGGAGTGGCATTTTTCTGAATCACCAGAATTGGAGTGGCATTTATCCAATTAACCATTTATTCAATAGGCTTCGAGGAACGAGATATTACAAACGTGGGTCTCGCAACCCACCATTCAGAGCAAACAAGTCAAAGCACAAGTGGAAGCTTAACATGTCTGGGTACAGACATCTATAAATGAAAAAAGCTGAGAAGCCTGACTATCTACCAGATCTTGCCGAGGGCACAAGATCGTAGCTGAGGTAACAAGCTAAACGTCGAAGTCCACGCGGAACTACTAGCGAGATCGAAGTCTCTCTGCAAAACATAAAATAGGCAAAGGTGAGTACAAATGTACCTAGCAAGACTTACATCAGAACTATCTACATAAGCCTCATTATCAACAAAGGGGATGGTGGGGTTTAACTGCAGCAAGCCAGCTTTGACTCGGTGACTATCCTGAACTACGACTGCAAGTACTCTTTTGAGGTGGCGCACACGAGTCCACATATTCACCATATTAATACACCACTATGGATCCGCTCCCGTCTCCCTACGAGAATGCCATCCATAGCACTCACGCTTATCTTGCGTATTTTAGAGTATACACTTTCACTTATCTATGAACTGTATAGGCAACCCAGAGGTCCTTTACCGCGGATGCGGCTATTCAAATAGATGATGTTAACCCTGCAGGGGTGTACTTCTTCACACACGCTCTCGCCACTTACCGCCATGTACACGTCATGTCTCTCGGCAACCTTCAAGCGGAAGCCTGGCGAGGATGTCGGCCACGGCCTACCTAAACACTCAAGTCTCTAGTCCAGGTTTATCGCCTATTCAGGTTCCATCCGCAGGGAGTCCGGCCGAGGTTTCCACATACGGCCCTGAACGATGTGTACAGGGTTCCACGACACCAAACGGGCGCCCGACATACCCGGCCACGTGCCTACCGCATCACAGCCCACCCCTCGGGTCAGCACTGCCCACGGCCTCCAGCATACTACAAACACCAGAAACTACTTGCAACTCCTGGACAGAGGACAAGGGTGGTTAAGAAGCCGAGAGGGTTAATTAAGGATCCCAATGAGTGGTAGTAGCTGTTCATGGATCACAAACACAAAACTCAGTTCCTAAGGATGGCTTCAATGAGACAACCCACCATGTACTCCTACATGGCCTCTCATCGCTACCTTTACCAAATCGTGTTCACACACTTAGCTCACACACAGTAGGACATGTTTACACACCTCTGATTCATCCCTGATGAATCAGACCTGACTCAACTCTAAGCAGTAGCAGGCATGACAAACAAGCATGAATGAGTAGGCACATTAGGGCTCAAACAACTCCTACTCATGCTAGTGGGTTTCACCCATTTACTGTGGCAATGACAGGTCATGCAGAGGAAAAGGGGTTCAACTACCGCAACAAGTAACAATTGAATCGTTGTTGTCCTAATGTAGTAAAAGAGAGCAGGAGCGAGAGAGTGGGATTGTATCGCAATGAACAAGGGGGCTTTGCTTGCCTGGCACTTCCGAAGATAGTATAGTTCTTCATCGGTGTCATCAAACTCATCGTCGGTATCACGTCTATCAAGAGGGGACAAATCCCGGCAACGCAGAAGGAAACACAATCAATGCAATGCACAATATGATGCATGATCATGACATGGCAAAATGAGTGTGTTGGGCTAATGCAACTACAATCAGATGGGTTTGAGTTAGTTTGAACCCAGGGTTCAAGTTCAAATTCAAACTATGACGTTATAAAGTGCATTATAATGTTTTGACATAGACAACAGGTTTAAGTTGCTTCAACATGCATGAAACTAGTGCAGATGGATAGATTGGATTTTTTCTAATCATTTTTCATATATAACTTATCTCATTTGGAGCTATGGTTGAATTTGTATGAATTTTTGAAGTTTAAAGCATTTTCTGGAATTTCTAATTATTTCTGATTTATTTTAATTCCAAAAAAGCTTTACTTCATCAGCACTGCGTCAAGGTGATGCCAGCAGGTCAACTAGACGGGTCCTGGTCAAACCTGACCAGTGGGGTCCACTAGTCAGTGACACAGTGCTGCCTAGGGTCAGTGACAGGTGGGTCTGGTCAACGGCCACGTCAGCAAACTCAACCTAACATGTGGGCCCAGTGGATTAGTCTAAGTTAACAGGGAATTAATCCGGGGGATTAATTAGGGTGTGGGGCATGTCCGTCAGTGGCACACGGGTTAAGCTAACCGCGGGGTTAGTGGCTAAACTAACCTGCCACGTCACCCAACCGGCGTTTAGCCGCCGGCGCTATAGAACGCGGCGGCGCTCCTCGTCCGGCCATCTCCAGCGACGGGAGCTCGCGGGGCTGGGATCTACGGGTGCAGCGCGACGAGGCGCGTCCGGTGGCGGCACTGATGCGGCCGGAGGTGGAGCGAAGCGATGGCAGCGGCGACAAGCGCAGCGGCCGAAGCTCAGCTAGATGCGGGCGCGGGGCTGCAGCTCAATTTAGAGCGAACGAGGAACATGGGAAGAGGTTACGGGGCAGCAGGAACTCGGCCAGGTGCTCATACGCGGTGTTGGCCCACCGTAACGACGACGGCGACATTCGCGGTGGCGGCAAGCTTCGGCGGAGGTGGGGAACGGAGCTAGAGTATGGGCGCGAGCAATGGAGGAGGGGGGATCGATCCATGAGCTCACAGCGGTTGCAGCATGCGTCTCAGTGGGCTCGAGGAAGGTCGGATGATGTTGGGGCATTGTCGGTGATCTTGGAGGCCGGAGTTGAAGAAGAGGTGGTGGCGGCGTTCCCGGGCACCCGGCGTTTCCTGACTCGATGGAGATGACGAGGGAGTCTTCGCGGATCTCGGGGGTGTGTCTAGGGGCGTAGGGAGGCCGGTGGCTATGCGAGCGGTGGACGGCGGCGACGGGGCCGCTCGGATGCGTGTGAGTAAGAGAGCAGAGGAGCGGAGGAGCATGAGGGAGAGGCTGAGGGGGTTCCAGGGGTTGCATGGCTTCACCAGGGCGTCGAGGGGGAAGCGGTAAGCAGGAGGTGGCCGGGACGCATGCCGGCGCACTGCGGCCACGCGCTCGTCCTCCTGTCAAGGGAAGAAGACGACATGGGGGGAGGCTAGTGGGCTGGGCCAGCTGGGCTACCAGGTAAGTGGCCAGGTAAGCCTGCTTCTTTTCTATATTTCTGTTTTCTATTTTTGTCGTTCTATTTTGATTTAGTTCAAAGACAAAACCATTTTGCAGCTTCTGAAAATAATTATGGGGTTAGGTATGAAATATCCAGAACCACATAAAAAGTTCCAGAATTATTGAACTTATATTTAATATATAACAAATATAAATCCAATGCAAATAATTATTAGATTAACTCAAATGCCCAAAATAAATATTTCTAAGCTTCCAGAAATATTTGTTTGAATTTTACCTCTTGCCAATATTTTTAGAGGAAAACAGGAATATTTTCTTGGACTTATTTGAAGAAATTTTTATCTTGGTCATTTTCAGAAATAATTTCTGAGGCTTTCACATGTCCCCACTTCAAATTCATTGAAATTTAAACGTGATGCACACATGACATAGCTAGTCTAGGTCATACCAGAACAAGGGATGTGACAACTCACCCCCACTAAACAAGAATCGCGTCCCGAGATTCAAGCGTAGGGTAAGATGAAGGGGGAACGCAAGCTAACATGATCTTCATGATCCAGGTTGTACTTCATAGGAACGTCGATTCGATCACCGTCTTTGTCTCGATGTGTTGCTCTGAGAACTCCAACCCACATGACAGCGAGAGAAAGGAAAAACTCTAGAAGGATTGAACTTCTCGGATATCGAACAACTCAGGATCATCTCTCAGAGGGAGACATAGAAACATCTCTGGAGCGGAGAGGCAAACAAGCATCGGAAAGGACAGAGGAAACAGTTGGACAAGGGTTTTCATGTAGCGAGGAGAAATTGCCATGATCCCATAATGGGGCACCTTGGGAGAGGTGACTCGTAGATTTATCCTTGAAGTGGCAAAAAGAATTACTTTGATACAAAGATCTTTGAAACTCTTTAGACCAGCCCAAGGCAAATCACAATCGATCATTTAGCGGGGGACGAAAGGATGGCATACCCGGACTAGAATGGATGGTGTGGATTACCTTGTTGAAAACAACACAAGGGATGATTTTTTTGCTTATCATCGGAAATGGGTGGGACCCATGGTAGGATCACTTTTGAAGACGATCCTGAATAGCAATTACTAAGAGGGGCAACCCATGGAAAATTGGCACAATGGCGGTGCAAGCTGGGACGAAAATGCAAATGTTGGGAATGATTCTAGTAATTGGGGAGAAACCCAACCGTGGAGAGTGAATCCACTGTTTGAAAGGTTATAGCATAATCGAGGAAAACTAGGAGCGATCTGAGTTAGTGCCAGTGATAAGACCTAGTGCTTGTGCGTGCTTTCAGGAACTTGAGCATTTCCATATTCATCAAGGTTTTACCAATTTCTGTGACAAGGATCCTGTCAACACAACATACTACCATGATGAATAATGGTGGAGGATGCAGATCCGAAGGAAGATAACACCTTCTCAGATTTTACCTTAGCGGGGCCAAGGGGAAAAAATCTGGATGAGCAACCGAGGAACATTTAGCACTCCGCTTCTAATGTTCTCCTTGATGTGCTAGCATAATCCATTCATAGATATGGTTTGGTATCTAGAACATCAAGTAAGAGGTCGAACTTCGGGAACACAAAATCATAAGGCACAACTAGGGAGTAAATCCTATGAAGTCCTTATGGGGAGGTGGCCAACTTCCTCAATCAAGATATTACAATATTAGGTACTCCGGCTGGGTGTGTTGGCCACGACACCCACTTTACTGGGTTACAGAGAGATCGATACCATAGTTCTTCAAAAATGTTCCGACCATCATATCAGCCTGAGATTCAGAGCTAGTTGGTGTTAGGATATTCCAGACTCATTAAGACTAGAAATAAAAATGAAAGTTTGCAACACAATTCAACGTGATGATGTTGCGAGATTCTCTGGAAATGGACTACGGTAGCAAGCTCCAAAACATGAGCTGGTTCTACTACAAACATGTGAACACGTTGTCCCAAACAAGCATGACCACATGGTAGTCTTACAATAAAACACTACCGAGTTCAGGTGGGAAACCATCATCAAGGATATCGAAGTCCTTGTGCACTTATCGATTAACTTCTTATCCTTGAGCAAATCAATTAGTGGCTTGATGTGCTAGGGAATTCATATGGAATGAAGATGATCAGTCTAACAGACCAAGGAATACTTTGCACGTGCATAACTGACTTGGGATGATTCCACAGGAGGTAAGAACATGCTCTCTCGAATTCACGGCGGCAACTTGCATCAAATGCACATGAATTAGAGGAAGTCACTTCTTTCATCCAAGCATATGCTTCATGAACGGGACATGAAGATAATGCTTATAAAGTTTCCAATACTAGCTGGATGTTCAACACAAACCATGGAGAAGATAACAATGTTGCTGATGGGCTCAACAACAATTCTTCCAGGTTTCCACATAAGTGAAATGCCAGAATTATGTGAACAAGGTGATAGCATTGGTCAGACCCAAAGGATACAATGGTGTATGCTTGAGGAAACAACCACGAGTAAGACAACATTACAAATATCGTTGGTTCTGATTTGATTTGACGTTAGCCCATACGCAAATCAAAGATTTGGGTAATACAATAGATCCAACAATTGACACGAGGATCAATCAATGAAGATATCATCTTTCTTCAACAAACACACACATAAGATATCCCTTTGGGGTGAACTAAGTCAGGTAAGCTCTTATCTTCCAACTCTCCAAGTTGTTGTTTATATTAACCAACTAGCTCAGGGGTATCCAACACAGACTCTTGGAGAAGGGGTGGTTACAGGAAACCAACTTGATTACAAACTCAACATAGCGGTCAGGTGACGACCTGGTGATACTTCCGAGAAGATATTCGGAAAATCGCGAACCACCGATATGTTACTAAGCTCGAGAACATTCTTTCTTCTCAGGGCAAGACGATATGATCAAATGAGCGAGGATTTGACAAAATCCTGACTCATCAATCAAAGAGTGCACCAGGGAAGTGGACTAGGTAGCACGATGAACCTTAGAGTGATAATTCAATAATCACACGCTAAGAATTAGGTTATTTTCCTTCAACTACCAAGCAACAGGGTTGCTAGGGGTATTGATTTCACACATCATGATTCACTTGTCGGCGTTCCGGTTACAATAACACGGGAACCGAGGAATGAATAATGAGGCGAGAAGTATCACTGTATCAAGAGTTCTTAGGATGGTGTGCAAGACGATATCCTTGATATAAAGGTGGTAATACTCCAAGGTAGAACATAACAAAAGCCGGATTGGCATTTTGATATGCGGATTACAACTACTTTGACCCAATCTTGGATATGGATGAGGTTCTGGAGTTTATTTCTCCTAGTCATTCTGTAATAGAATGGCTTGACGGACAACAAGAGTAGCTGGCATCGATGAACGAATGCATGACTACTCCTGACTACCAATTGATAGACGAGGCCAGAAAACAACTAAAGAGGGACAACTTAAAAGAGCATATGATTTTTTGAGTTGTAGATGCATGGTTTAGAATGTCGGACGAGTTCAATCTATTTCTTCCGGATAACCCATGCAGAGAAGGTAGAACTGGCAGAGTCACAACATAGAATCGAGAACTCGTCAAGAGCACTCTGGTTGTGATCTTTTGGTTCTGCGTGGAATTTCTTCCATATTGGTTCATGGTATTGGAAGAACGATTTACCACGGACCTCGAGGACTATCGCAAAGGTTACTAATAACCTAAGGAACGAGAAAAACACTATCAACATGAGGTAAGTAGGGTGAATCTCAGGTTCAAAACCCAAGGAGTAGAATACCTACTACTAGAATGGCATCTCGGGATGCTTTTGAAAACGATGGTGGCCAGAATCATCACACTGGGAACACAAAGCATGGCTAGGGTACTAGGTGATACTCTAGACACCTAGGGTCATAATAATAACTCCAACATATATACCGAGGAAATGAAGTACCTCAACACACTGGTTAGTGTGGTTGAACTGGCACAAAGGAACTTCAGAAACGGAAAGAAGGGACTTGCAAATGCATTAGACTAATTAGAAACCTGGGACGACTCGGACAACATAACGGCTGTAAATGCTCAAGAAGATTTGAGACATCCTGCAAAATGGTGGCATAACCACTCGACCATCACAATATCAAGGTTCTGAAATCAACTGTCAACATACGAAAGTAGTAGAAACTGAACGAAGGCTTAAACCCAACAATCCTATAAGTCTAGGAATTAGTAACACGTGATCCTGATAGAATGAAAAGGAAGCCTAGTTTCTTAACCCCGTAGGAAGGATAAGATGACTCGGATCAGAAGGGCATAAGGTAAAGGAGTAAGAAGAGCCTTACGTTCCATCCCACAATAAATTCCCATATATAACTAAAGAATTTCTAGACTCAACTTCGACCAGTTTGGCTTGGTAATCCTACAGGTAGTCATGCTCTGATACCAAAGCTGTCCGGACCCCGACTCAATACCAAACCGATCTAGCATGTAACACCACATATCACTTTGTGGCCTCACGCAAGGTATTCCCACGGGTGTCGCATTAACAGGCCCGGGACCGTTTGCGCCTTTTGGCACACGTATATGATCATGATAGTGTCGCTAGCATCTATATGACAAGGAGCCCGGGCAGACATGGCTAGTCGTGAACCCAAAGTGGCACTAACTTACAGGGACAGGCATACATGACCCAACAACAAACGTGTCGGTCATCAGCGAGTGAATCCGGGCTGTAGCAACTGGGCTAGCAGGACTCCAGAGAATCCGGGCTATAGCAGGCTAACAGGACTTCGGTAGACACCGCATGACATTTCCCCGAAGGGACAGACACAGGAACGAAGAAGGACAAATGCCGGCTAACCTTAGTGTTCCGGAGTAGTAGCAAGCTACCAAGGCTCGGTGGAAGCACTAGGAGACATTTCCCGGTAAGAGAGGCTACCAAGGATGAACAACTAGATAGTCAGATCCCACACATACCAAGCGTTTCAATAACATACACACAATATGCTCGATATGTGCAGATACAACATGGCATCACAACATCACTCTACAACTCAAGTATTTTATTCAATAGGCTCCGAGGAGCGAGATATTACAAACATGGGTCTCGCAACCCAGCATTCAGAGCATACAAGTCAAAGCACAAGCGGAAGCTTAACATGTCTGGGTATAGACATCTATAAATGAAAAAGGCTGAGAAGCCTTACTATCTACCAGATCCTGCCGAGGGCACAAGATTGTAGCTGAGGTAACAAGCTAAACGTTGAAGTCCACGCGGAACTACTAGCGAGACCGAAGTCTCTCTGCAAAACATAAAATAGGAAAACGTGAGTACAAATGTACCCAGCAAGACTTACATCAGAACTATCTACATATGCATCATTATCAACAAAGGGGATGGTGGGGTTTAACTACAGCAAGCCAGCTTTGACTCAGTGGCTATCCTGAACTACGACTGTAAGCAACTCTTTTGAGGTGGCGCACACGAGTCCACATATTCACCATATCAATACACCACTATGGATCTGCTCCCGTCTCTCTACGAGAACACCATCCATAGCACTCACGCTTATTTTGCGTATTTTAGAGTATCCACTTTCACTTGTCTATGAACTGTTTAGGCAGCCCAGAGGTCCTTTACCGCGGACGCGGCTATTCGAATAGATGATGTTAACCCTGCAGGGGTGTACTTCTTCACACATGCTCTCGCCACTTACCTCCATGTACACGTCATGTATCTCGGCAACCTTCAAGCGGAAGCCTGGCGAGGGTGTCGGCCACGCCCTACCTAAACACTCAAATCTCTAGTCCAGGTTTATCGCCTATCCTGGTTCCATCCGCATGGAGTCCGGCCGAGGTTTTCACATACGGCCCCGAACGATGTGTACAGGGTTCCGCGACACCAAACGGGCGCCCGGCATACCCGGCCACGTGCCTACCGCATCGCAGTCCACCCCTCGGGTCAGCGCTGCCCACGGCCTCTAGCATACTACAAACACCAGAAACTACTTGCACCTCCTGGACAGAGGACAAGGGTGGTTTTGAAGCCGAGAGGGTCAATTAAGGATCCCAATGAGTGGTAGTAGTTGTTCATGGATCACAAACACAGAACTCAGTTCCTGAAGACGGCTTCAATGAGACAACCCACCATGTACTCCTACATGGCCTCTCACCGCTACCTTTACCAAATCGTGTTCACACACTTAGCTCACACATAGTAGGACATGTTTACACACCTCCGATTCATCCCCGATGAATCATACCTGACTCAACTCTAAGCAGTAGCAGGCATGACAAACAAGCATGAATGAGTAGGCACATCAGGGCTCAAACAACTCCTACTCATGCTAGTGGCTTTCATCTATTTATTGTGGCAATGATAGGTCATGCAGAGGATAAGAGGTTCAACTACCACAGCAAGTAACAAATGAATCGTTGTTGTCCTAATGCAGTAAAAGAGAGCAGGAGCGAGAGAGTGGGATTGTATCGGAATGAACAAGGGGGTTTTGCTTGCCTGGCACTTCTGAAGATAGTATTGTTCTTCATCGGTGTCATCGAACTCATCATCGGTGTCACATCTATCGAGAGGGGACATATACCGGCAACACAGAAGGAAACACAATCAATGCAATGCACAATATGATGCATGATCATGACATGGCAAAATGAGTGTGTTGGGCTAATGCAACTACAATCAGATGGGTTTGAATTAGTTTGAACCCAAGGTTCATGTTCAAATTCAAACTATGACTTTATAAAGTGCATTATCATGTTTTAACATAAAGCATGTTTAAGTTGCTTAAAGATGCATGAAACCAATGCAAAGATAGATTGGATTTTTCTGATCATTTTTCATATGTAACTTATCTCATTTGGAGCTATGGTTGAATTTCTATGAATTTTTGAAGTTTAAAGCATTTTCTGGAATTTCTAATTTTTTCTGATTTATTTTAATTCCAGAAAAAGCTTTACTATGTCAGCACTGCGTCAGGGTGATGTCAGCAGGTCAACTAGACGGGTCCTGGTCAAACCTGACCAGTGGGGTCCACTGGTCAGTGACACAGTGCTGCCTAGGGTCAGTGACAGGTGGGTCCGGTCAACGGCCACGTCAGCAAAGTCAACCTGACATGTGGGCCCAGTGGATTAGTCTAAGTTAATAGGGAATAAATCCCGGGGATTAATTAGGGCGTGGGGCCTGTCCGTCAGTGGCACGCGTGTTAAGCTAACTGTGGGGTTAGTGCCTAAACTAACCTGCCACGTCACCCAACCGGCGTTTAGCCGCCGGTGCTAACAGAACGCAGCGGCGCTCCTCGTCCGGCCATCTTTGGCGACGGGAGCTCGCGTGGCTAGGATCTATGGGTGCAGCGCGATGAGGCGCGTCCAGTGGCGGCATCGATGCGGCCGGAGGTGGAGCGAAGCGACGGCAGCGGCCACAAACACGGCGGCCGGAACTTGGCTAGATGCGGGCACGGGGCTGCAGCTCGATTTAGAGCGAACGAGGAGCACAGGAAGAGGCTATGGGGCAGCAGGAACTCGACCAGGTGCTCATACGCGGCGTTGGCCCACCATAACGATGACGGCGACATTCGCGGTGGCGGCAAGCTTCAGCGGAGGTGGGGAACGGATCTAGAGTATGAGCGCAAGCAGGGGAGGAGGGGGGATCGGTCCGTGAGCTCACAGCGGTTGCAGCACGCGTCTCAGTGGGCTCGGGGAAGGTCAGACAATGTCGGGGCAATGCCGGCGATCTCGGAGGCCGGAGTTGAAGACGACGTTGGTGGCGGCGTTCCCGGGCACCCGGCATTGCGTGACTTGATGGAGATGACGAGGGAGTCTTCGCGGATCTCAGGGGCGTGTCTAGGGGCGTAGGGGAGGCCGGTGGCTATGAGAGTGGTGGACGGCCGCGATGGGGCCGCTCGGGTGCATGTGAGTGAGAGAGCAGAGGAGTGGAGGAGCATGAGGGAGAGGCCGAGGGGGTTCCACGGGTTGTGTGGCTTCACCAGGGCGTTGAGGGGGAAGCGGTAAGCAGGAGGTGGCCGGGACGCATGCCGGCGCGCTGCGGCCACGCGCTCGTCCTCCTGGCAGGGGAAGAAGACGACAGGGGGCAGGCTAGTGGTCTGGGCCAGCTGGGCTACCTGGTAAGTGGCCAGGTAAGCCTGCTTCTTTTCTATATTTCTGTTTTCTATTTTTGTCGTTCTGTTTTGATTTAGTTCAAAGACAAAACCATTTTGCAGCTTCTGAAAATAATTATGGGGTTAGGTATGAAATATCCAGAACCACATAAAAAGTTCCAGAATTATTGACCTTATATTTAATATATAACAAATATACATCCAATGCAAATAATTATTATATTAACTCAAATGCCCAAAATAAATATTTCTGAGCTTCCAGAAATATTGGTTTGAATTTTACCTCTTGCCAATATTTTCAGAGGAAAACAGGAAAATTTTCTTTGACTTATTTGAAGCAATTTTTATCTTGGTCATTTTCAGAAATGAATTCGGAGGCTTTCATGTTTCCTCTTCGGTGCAAGGGAGGCAAGCCATAGGCGCGGAGTCCCGAGGAATCAGCCAAAGGTTTCCATTCTGGTGTAATAAGACCAAGACTGCCAGGACGGCAGGACGGAGGTCATCACCGAGCCCACCGCAGTGTGACGACCAGAGGCTTTTCGTAGGCAAAGACTACTTTTGTCAGGATTTACTATAATGCTTGTCCCCTTTCAAATCCCGCCATCGTAGAATCCCTTCCTGCTCACATTTGGGAAGAGGACCAAGGCCACTATATATAGGACTTAGCCACCACCATAGAGGAGGACCGAAAACCAGAACAAGTAAAACACCACACCAGCTCAAGAACACCTCACCTCCTGAGGCTTGTTCATCCTTTGTACTAGTTCATCCTTAGCCCCTTGAGGCAATCCACCACACCACACTGGATTAGGGTATTACACCACAACGGTGGCCAGAACCAGTATAAATCTCTGTGTCTTTGTGTCTCTTTGAGCTCGATGCACTAGGCTAGGGAGGATCGCGAGTAGGCAGGCTGGGTAGGTTGAGATCTCCGCATGCACCCTAGAGTTCGAACCTCTCAAGGGTTGCTGGATCCCGAAATCCGACATTTGGCGCACTAGGTAGGGGTGCATCGGATCCTCTCTTCCATAGTTCGATCCGTCTAAGCTCCGACTTCTCCATGGCCGATGCGCGTAGGGCTCACGCCTAGCGTCGGGCTGCGGTCGCCGCCCGCATCGCTCGGACGGCTCCGGCGGGTGACGGTTGTGCCCACGTCGCTCCTTCTCCAGTGGCCAACGCCGCCATGGTCCCTGCAGGCCACGAGCAGCAAGCTTCATCGCTGCACCCGTCGGTGCACCGTGATGGGCGCACCGCTACTCCGTCACTGTCCCCAGCAGCTTCATCCTCCCACGTCCTCCGCGGCTAGGTGGACGTGCATGCCGCTCTGCTCACGGCGCGGGAGCTTCTTTGCTACCGTTCGGTGGGTGATCTCTATGAGGAATGGCTTGAGCATATCGCCGAGCTCATCAGCGTCGCGCACAGGGGCTCCGATGGGCCGGCTCGCTTGCTGCCTCAGCAATCACCTACAGCGGGTGACGTCGCGCACGGGGCTCCTCCTCCGCCTCCGGCCCAGGACGCCATCATCGAGCCAAGGCGTATAGCTCCACGGCACGACCTGCAGCGCCTAGCGCCGTCTCGGGACGACGTGAGCTGCCAGGGGGTGCAACATCCCCAAGGAGAAGCACGCGTGCTTCCAGCACCCCAACACCAGGCTCATGACCCACCACAGGAGCTGGCGTAGTGCATGCACCAGGACGATGTTCTACCCCCTCGATGACCTCCGGTGGCCACGGAATAATGCCGCGCGTTCACTGCGGGGCTCCGCTACATCGTCTGGCTGAGCAAGTTCAAGCCTGACCTGCCTCCACGCTATGACGGCACCATAGACCCCACCGAGTTCCTACATCTCTACGAGCTAAGCATCGAGGCAGCCAAGGGCGATGAGAAGATCATGGCAAACTGGTTCCTGATCGCCCTGAAGGATGGCGCACGTTCTTGGCTCCTGAACCTAACCAAGGGATCTGTTTCTTCCTGGGAGGAGATGCGCAGCCGCTTCATTGACAACTTCCAGGGCACACGCGACCGTCTGCCAGCCGCAGGCGACCTGCACCACGTCAAGCAGCAATCTGGAGAGACCCTGCATAAGTATATCCAGCGCTTCAACAACGTTCGCCTCAAGATTCCCAAGGTGTCTGATGAGGCCATCATCTCCGTGTTCACCGATGGCGTCCGCGATGTCAAGATGAAGGAGGAGCTAGCCATTCACGAGGACCTCTGCACCACTCTGGAGATTTTCAACATGGCGAAAAAGTGTGCAAGGGCTAAGGAGGGATGCCTCTCCCTCCTCGAGCTCCCTGATGCTGATCCAGAAGAAAAGAAGACCAAGACCAAGGACACAAAGCGCAAGGGGCCAGCAGTACTGGTGGCAGAACCAGAGACCAAGCGCGGCTGCGACCACCCCGAGTCATCAAAGGGCAAGCGGCCGTTCTGCGCCTTCCACAATGTCTACACCCACAACACCAGCGACTACCAGGAGCTCAGGGCTCTCCGCGACAGGCACCTCGGTCGACGCCCCGAGCGCAACGATCGAGGCTACGATCGCGGAGGTGGCCGAGGTGGAGGACGCTGGGATGGACGCGACCGCCGTTAGGAGTGGCGCGACTAGCCTCGTGAGGACCACTGGCAGGACCAGCCTGGCAAGGGCAACTGGAGGGAGGAGCCTCATGAGGACCGCCCTTAGGGCAATGCAGCTTTGCCTCCTCTGCCTCGACCGCCAAGAAGGAACGAAGATCACCACCAAGACGAGGGGGCTGGGGGCTTCCAGGAGCCACGGGCCATCGCCTGCATCTTTGGCGGCTCAGAAGCCCCAGCTTCCCACCGTGTCTTCAAGCAGTTTGCGCACGAGGTGAATGCGGCGCTCCCCAAGCTTGAAGCAACTCACCCTCTCAAGTGGTCCAAGTGAGCCATCACCTTCGAATCCACAGACCGGCTCAAGTGCGCGGCCATAGCTGGCGTGCTCCCCATGCTCTGCTCCCCCGTCATCAGCAATGTGACCGTCACCAAGACTCAAATCGATGATGGAGCAAGGCTCAATGTTCTCTCCATCCAGACATTCGATAGACTCCAGGTGCCATACTACCAGCTGCACCCCACCAAGCCATTCTCAAGAGTGACCGACTGATTGACACACCCGATCGGGCAGGTTCGCCTCCCAGTCACCTTTGGCGAGCGCAACAACTACCTCACCGAGCTCATTGACTTCCATGTCGCTGACATCCGCCTGCCCAACAATACCATCCTAGGGTACCCAGCACTGGCCAAGTTCATGGCGGCAACACACCACGGCTACAACGTCCTCAAGATGCCATGGAGCAGCGGCATCATCACGGTACCTACCAAGAGAAGGATGCAGTGTGCTTCCTCGAGCGCGCCTTCCAGGCTGCAACAGTTGAGAACCCAGAAGACGAAGATGGCGCCATCCCTCCTAAGGTCGCCCCCAAGACGAAGAAGCTGTAGCTGGGCTAGGGGTCTTGTGAGGGAGCTTCACTCGAGGACGCAGCACTGAGTCTCACGTCCCTGGACGCGGCACCTTCACCCATCGCATAGGAAGCCGTGCCCGACACCCCTCTCAGGTTGCGCTCGGGTGCTCTCTTTTGGAGGGCCTCAGATCTAGCCAATGTCACGAGAGCGGCGCTCGGGCACCATGTGGAAGCGCTCTTTGGAACACGCTTCCCAGGAGAAGGTAGCAGGCATGAGGCACCAGGCGTTCAGGAGTTCATCAGCAAGGCAATTGAGGAAATTTAGGAAGGAAGGGTTCTGCAAGGCAATCGTCGCCTGCCATGAGGCAGAGCTCACTGCCCTAGCGAGGGTAAAGAGTCCCGCATCTGCATCGACATCCCTGGGCTCAAAAGGGCCGCGTCTCGGCAGCTCATGTGGCCGTCTCGTGACGGCCGATGCGAGGGTCCGCCTCACAGCTACGTCTGCATGCCTTTCAGCCAGGCGGGCGCGGTTGAGGCGTTCCAACACTGCATGAGGGACGCTCAGGCGGCCTGCGAGGCTAGGCACCACGTGATCTTGGCGGAGATGGAGGAGCACCTTCAGGAGCCTTCCAGTCCCTCCGAGCCTCCCGAGGCTCGGCAATGCAACGACTCATGAGGAGCGGCTTCGGCCGCACGCGTTTTTTGGCTACTTCAACAACTCTTCAGCAACGGTACCAGGTGACATCTCCCTAGTTCATTTAGTTTGGGGGCGCCCCTCGGGCTGTATCATCCCTAGTCCGTGTGGGTCCGTCCCTGCGACAGGTATCGTTTTGCATTCACCAGGACTATCTAATCGTTTCTATGAATTTATCTATGATTGTCACCGCGTGGCCACCGCCTCACACCCTTCGTGCGTTCTGGCTAACGACATTCCCACATCACTGCATGATACTCACGTCGGCACGGTGCTTGTGCTTTGGTCCATCCCTGCAACGCTGATAAACCCGGGGATCGAGCTCTAGTTCGCAGCCCGCCTCGCGTACACCACCTCACAGGGTCCTTGGTGCCTCTGTCTCATGCCCCTGGGGCTCTCGGCCTTCTTTGTCATCTAACCTGCAGGTTCACCCCGCAATGAGGTGATGGTCGGCCCGGACAACCACTGTCTAGCCTCGCGAGTCGCTTGCACGCTAAAGGGGGGTCTCCCGAGCATCGCGTCTCGGGAGCTCCTACTGGCTCTCCAACCCTCACCCCCTGGCCTTGACCACGACATAGTGACCTGGCATACCAGCGGCGGCTGAGATTGCTCGAGGGCTTGGTCCTGAGGACGTAGAGCACTTTGACAAGCGAGGCAGGAGAGTGGCCAATGCAGGCTGCACCTGACGGTACCACAAGCGCAATAGCAAGCATCACCTCCCAAACGTACTCGGACAACAAAAATATAAGTCTCGGTTCGCTACGGCACCAGTTTAGCTCCACACGCCCTGCCTCGCAGTTCCACTTGGGTGGTTCAGCTCCCCTTTTTGATTTTCCGTGCAGCTGTGCATGCCAAAGGGGACCTCATGGGCATCGCGTCTCATAAGCTCTTACTGGACCTTGGGCCGCTCACCTCCTAGCCTTGACCACAGCATCGCGATCTGGCATACTAGCAACGGCTGAAGCCTGCCTGGGGACTGGGTCCTGCCGGCGTAGAGCACCACACTGCCTAGAGAAAAGAAAAGGGAGGAACCTAGCCGAACTGGAATAGGCGCATTCATCGCAAAATCAAAAGAAATGGTGTTGACATTAAATACATTCCAATCCTTACAAGCCCCACAGGGGCTGATCTCCATTCCGCGTAGGGAAGGCAACTACTAGGTCCTACAGCGTCGCCAACGGCGCTGAGCGGCAGCCGCAGCAGCATTCCGGCCTCGACAGGAGCTCGGCGACACGTAGCTGTCGTTGCTCGACTCTAGAGAATCACCGGGCGCAAGAGAGTCACTGGATTCCCAGGAGTCGTCACTGCTGCTGGACGAAGCACTGAAGGGGAGCAGCGGCATATCCAGCACCCACTACGGCATCCCTCGAGCTGTCTCCTCCGGGGCAGCACTCCAGCTGCTCGCCCTGCTCGTTGAAGACCTTGAAGAATAGGGTGGCCACAGCGTCGTACTCGAAGTGGATCGCCAGGGCTCCCTCCGTGCGGCAAGCCCGGGCGATCTCGCCCCATCCTCGTGTCATGAAGACGTCTCCAGGTGGCACCACCTCGAATTAAGCCCTGGTGGCCAAGTTGTGGCACCCTGCATGCTGCAGCCACAGCTCCACCGGTCCCCTCGGAGGCAACTCGCGGGCGAAGAACCGCGGGAGTCAGATCTAGGTGTCGGGAGGCATCGCCGCCCGCACCCCGAACTCGCGCGAGCTCCCCTCGGCGTGGGTCCATGGTGCGGCCGGTAGGGCAATGGCGGCCCTGCCTTCCTCATCAGGCGCCGCGCGGAGGCGTGCTCCATCGTCTTGAGCGCGGGCGTATAGGGGGAGAGGGAAACCAGGTGTAGTCCTAGATTGCCAAGGCCTGGCCACCTCTCACCCCACGCAGGCATCGTCAAGAAGGCGGATTTGTTTCTTCGGTGGGAGAGGGTCGGGCCCCTCCCTAGGGGCCTTCCCTTCTCTTTCGTTGAGAACCTCCTGATTGGCGCCATGGAAGCAAGGTGGAGACGAGAAGAAGCAGTCGGGAGCAAGATGAAAGAAAGATGGGCAGGGGATACACCCGCTCGAACGTTTATAGCTAGGTGAAGGTAAATCATCGGCCTCCCACGATTTCCAGTAATGATGATCCTCTCTGCATGTAGCATGCAGTTGCCAAATCAAGCAGTTGCCAAGGAAGCGTGGGGAAATGGATTCGCTCACGTCCAATCAATTGCCACGTGTCATCAAGGCCGCAGGCGGTTAAGGCCCATGACGCTCCGCACCTACCCTTTGGCTTTGCCTGGAAGCAAATTCCGAGCGCGCCTTGGGCCCGGGGGCTACTATCGGCATCCTGGACTTGGTGGTATCCAGTCCTGCCTGCCTGCAGCCAACACGTGGCTCCATCAACGGCCTGGTACGGCCCAGCTTCATCACCAACACCACAAGACCCTCGCGAGGGGCCAAGCCTCGTGAGGCGGACTACGCCAAGACCTCCGAAGGAAGTGGCCTCCTCAGGAGGGCTCCTGATGGGCAGAGAGTTCTATGCAGCTACCAAATGAGGCTCAGCTGACGTGAGCCATGACGACCAAGGCCAGGCGGGCGCCAGGCGGGTGCAGAGTGAAGGTTTCCTCTTCGGTGCAAGGGAGGCAAGCCACATGCGCGAAGTCCCGGGGAATCAGCCAAAGGTTTCCATTCTGGTGCAACAAGACCAAGACCGCCAGGACGGAAGGACGGAGGTCATCACTGAGCCCACCGTAGCGTCACGACAAGAGGCTTTTCGCAGGCGAAGACTACTTTTGTTAGGATAGACTATACTGCTTGTCCCCTTTCAAATCTCGCCGTTGTGGAATCTCTTCCCGCTAATATTTGGGAAGAGGATCAAGGCCACTATATATAGGACTTAGCCACCACCATAGAGGAGGACCGAAAACCAGAACAAGTAGAACACCACACCAGCTCAAGAACACCTCACCTCCTGAGGCTTGTTCATCCTTTGTACTAGTTCATCCATAGCCCCTCGAGGCAATCCACCACACCACACTCGATTAGGGTGTTACACCACAACGGTGGCCCGAACCAGTATAAATCTCTGTGGCTTTGTGTCTCTTTGAGATCGACGTGCTAGGCTAGGGAGGATCGCGAGTAGGCAGGCTAGGCAGGTTGAGATCTCCGCACGCACCCCAGAGTTCAAACCTCTCAAGGGTTGCCGGATCCCGAAATCCGACAATAACTAGTTCCTCAATCTTTTCTTTAATAGGAGGATGATATTTAAACCATTTGTCTTTAGGGTGGTAAACATGAGTAGCAAATGATTCACAAAAAGAAGCTACTATCTTAGAGTGTCCATATTTAGTGCTAAACTTGTGAAAAGCATCGGTCTTCATAAAAGATTTGACACAATCAAACTCAAGCTTAATACCCGACTCTTTACCTTCATCGAGTTCCCAATCTTCAGAGCTGTGTTTAATTCTTTGCAAAATATCCAACCTGAATTCAATAGTCTTTTTCATAAAAGAACCAGTACAAGAAGTATCGAGCATGGATTGATCATTACGAGAAAGCCGGGCATAAAAAAATATGTATAATAATTTCTCTTGAGAGCTCATGATTGGGGTATGAATATAACATTGATTTAAGACTCCCCAAGCTAAAGCAATACTTTCTCCTTCATGAGGCCAAAAATTTTATATATATATATATAATTCTGATCATGATGAACTAGATGCATAGGATAAAACTTTTGGTGAAATTCCAATTTCGATTTACTCCAATCCCAAGCTCCAGTATCATCATATAGCCTATACCTTCTCAATGATTTCCCCCCAAAGATAAAGGGAAAACATTCTTCTTAACTTCACTTCCAAGTAAACCTGCAAGCCTAAACAATCCACAAATTGCATCCACATATATCAAATGCATATCATGATGTCTCGTTCACTCTCGTACATAAGGATTAGCTAGGAGTTTCTCTATCATACCCGAAAGAATTGCATAACCAATATTTTCAGTAGGTGTAGTAGATTGAGGAGCAAATCTTTGTGCTTCCGGTCAAGGTGAAGATACCCCAAACAAACCCCTCAAAGGATTGTTCTCCATAGTAGCAAGTAATAGTAAATTTCAGCACGTAATATAGTTTTTTTCCTTACCAGGAGCGCTTCATTCCCCAACAATAGCGCCAGAAAAGAGTCTTGATGACCCACAAGTATAGGGGATCAATCGTAGTCCTTTCGATAAGTAAGATTGTCGAACCCAATGGGGAACAGAAGGAAATGACAAGCGGTTTTCAGCAAGGTAATGTCTGCAAGCACTGAAATTGTCGGTAACAGGTAGTTTGATAGGTAGATAATTTGTAACTAGTAAAAAGTAGAAATGGAAACAATAGGTGCATAAAGGTAGCCCAATCCTTTTTGTAAAAAAAGACATGCCAAAACAATCTCTTATAGTAAGCAAAGCATTCTTGAGGACACACGAGGGTTTCATCTAGCCACTTTCATCATGTTGGTTTGATTCGTTCGATAATTTGATAATTTGATATGTGGGTGAACCGGTGCTTGGGTGTTGTTCTTACTTGAAAAAGCCTCCCACTAATGATTAACCCCTCTAGCAAGCATCTGCAACTATGAAAGAAGAATTAAGATAAAATCTAACCATAACATTAAACATATAGATCCAAATCAGCCCCTTACGAAATAGCGCATAAACTAGGGTTCAAGTTTCTGTCACTCTAGCAACTCATCATCTAATAACTACTGCACAATGCATTCCCTTAGGCCTAAAGATGGTGAAGTGTCATGTAGTAGAAGTTCATATAACACCACTAAGGGAATCATACATACATATCATCAAAATATTGGAAGAATATCAAATTCACATGATTACTTATGACGAGACTTCTCCCATTTCCTCAAGAACAAAAGTAACTACTCATAAAACATATTCATGCTCAAGATTAGAGGGGTATTGAATATCATGATAGATCTGAACATATATTCTTCCACCAAATAATCGACTAGCATCAAGTACAAGATGTAATCAACACTATTAGTCACCCGCAGGTACCAATATGGGTTTTTCATACAAAGATTAAACACAAGAGATGATCTAGGGTTTTGAGATGAGATGGTGTTGTTGAATAAGTTGATGTAGATTGGCCCTCCCACGATGAGAGGGTTGTTGGTGATGATGATGGCTTCGATTTGCCCCTCCCGAAGGGAAGTATCCCCGGCGGAATCGCTCACTGAAGATCTCCTGCCCAAGTTCCACCTCTAGACGGAGGCGCCCCATCCCAAAAGTCCTCTCCTTGTCTTTTCTAGGTCAAAAGACCTTATCTACCAGAAGATGGGCCCCGAAGGTGGGCCAGGGAGCCCACTACCCACCGCAGCGCGCCTGGTGGGGGTGGCAGGCCCTGGTCCCTATTGTGCACCTGGGTGGCCTCCTCCAGTATTTCTTTTCTCCAATACTTTTATATATTCCAATATAAATATTTGGAGATGTGCAGAATAGGTATCTCTGACATAGCTTTTTTAGGTCCAGAATTCCAACTATCGTTATTCTGCCTCTTTGTGTAAACCTTGCATATTATGAGAGAAAAGGCATTAGAATTACTCCACAAAGTATTATATTGCACAAAAACACTATAAATAACAGTAGGAAAACATGATGCAAAATGGACGTATCAACCACCTTTCCCTGTTAGGATAAACATGCTAAGGTTTCAACTATGCTTAACAAAAGTAATATTCAAGCAACTATACCCTCTGAACAAATTAAAGTTGAACCTAATGTACCTATGGTTAAATATCTCTTGGTCGATAATATAGATGGGCATGTTATTTATTTCTGTGATGTAGCTACTAGAATTGCCAAACCCGATACTAAAGATAAGAATAAGCCCGTTGTGGGCATGCCTGTTGTCTCAATTAAGATAGGAGATCATTGTTATCATGTCTTATGAATGATATTGCACCTGCTGAACTAGAGGATATTGATGTTACTATTAAGCATGCGAATATAGATACTATTTCACCACTTGGGATTGTTAGAGATGTTGAAGTCTTGTGTGGATAAATAAAATACCCGACTAATTTTCTATTTCTCGGTTTTCTAGAAGATGATTTTTGTCCCATAATATTTGGTAGACCTTTCTTGAACAATGTTAATGCTAAGATTGATTGCTCTAAAGAAATTGTAAGTGTTAACTTTGGTGACATTTCTCACAAGTTTAATTTCTCTAAGTTTCATAGACAAACTCATGGTAAAGAATTGCCTAGTAAAGATGAAATTATTGGTATTGCTTCTATTGTCGTACCTCCTACTGATCCATGAGAACAATATTTGCTAGAGCATGAAAATGATACGCACATGATTGAAAGAAATGAAATAGATAAGATGTTCTATGATCAACCACCTATTCTTAAACACAATTTTCCTGTTGAAACTCTTGGAGGTCCTCCTTCACCTAAAGGGGATCCTGTGTTTGAATTGCAACAATTGCCTGATACACTGAAATATGCTTGCTTATCTTGATGAAAAGAAGATATATCCTATTATTATTAGTGCTAACCTTTCAGACGATGAAGAAAAGAGGTTAGTGAAAACTCTGAGGAAGCACAATGTTGCTATTGGATATACTCTTGATGATCTTAAGGGCATTAGTCCCACTCTAAGTCAGCACAAAATTAATATGGAGCCCGATGCCTATGGCAACCCGGCTCAGAGAGACTGAAACGCCCCATATTCCAGCCCAAAGATCAAGTCTTCTAGAATAGGGCACTGTTTTGCATAGAACAAATCAGCTCTTATTTACAAATACTTGGGGTACAAGGGTCTGATGATACCAAGATCACATCGGCACGGCAACACTTCGCCTTCTATGGTAGATATATGCAAGTAGCAGAACAACTCATAGAAGCGGAATAACTTCTAGCAGCGGAACAACAACGACGGTGATGAACTCCACTCCGCAGGGACTTTGACTAGAACACATCCTAGCGTGCAAACTTGGGATACTCGATAAGCAATCAATCATGGCATGACCTGCAATATGGCATGACATGCCAGGTGAGTACTTTGTTACTTGCAAGTTCACAACAACCAAAGCAATCAAGACAATACAACAACATGGCATTTACAAGTTAATCAATAATGAGCATGATACAACTAGAACAATATGAGATGAGCATGCATGAACATGTTGAACATAACACAATTAGAACCAATGAAATGAGCATGGCATGTTACTCATGATATGAACATGATGATACTAGAACTAGTATGCAAAGGGGTTGATGTTTAAGGTCCCTTGGACCAACTTACTCTTCTCGAAGGTTACCTCGTAACCACCATAGATAAAAATCTTTCTTACCATCGTGATCATCACCAGATCACCTCATCATCATCAAGAATACCATTGTGATCATCTAGTGACCACATAAAGATCAACCAACTTCTTTCCTCATCGAACCTGTGATGAGGACATCAATACCATTGTTACACCCACAGCTGTAACACCCCGGATGCAACTTTCCATATTCGTAACACCAACTCTTTCCTTTTCCGGAGATGTGATATGATATTTCCTTCGTGGTTGGGTTTTGTCTTCGTTTTGCTTTCTGTTCATGTCATGCATCTCATCTCATAGCATCATGCGCATTGCATCTGCATGTTTTCATAATACTCGTAGCCGTTCACAGTTGCCCTTTCTCTCTTTGCCTCCGTTGTTATTTTGTCAGGCCCTTGTCCTCGTTGAGCTCTCTCAGACCCCGTCTTGCGTGCGTCCGAAAACTCCCCCGAACTCGAACCTGGTTGTCGTGAACGTTGGGTTTGGATCATCCCCCAACATCTATAAAACATCTCCATTTTCTTATTTAGACTCCCTATCTATTTATTTCTCGACCGTCCGATTTAATCGGAGGGTCCAAATCTACCCTAAACCCCCTTTCCCTATATATATAAGACCATCACCTACCAAATCATCCCAACCCTAAAATCTAGGACATCTGTCCCCGCCGCCGCCGCACTCAAATCCCACCTCGGGATCCTCCCAGATCCATCTCCCTCCAACCAGCGCCTGAGACCGTGCCTCCTCTTCCCTCCTCTGCTCGATCCCGAATGGATCATGAGCACCGAGCGCCTCCCCGTCGCCTTGCCCGTCCATGCCATCGGGGACAACATCAGCAGCCCCCGCGTCCCCGAGCACCTCTCCTCTCGTTCCCGCAGCACCCAGCCCCAGCTCTCCTCTACTCTGGCCCGAGGCCTTTGGTGAGAAGCCCCCTCGAGCCCCTCTGCCCAGTGCTCCTGTCGGGCCAGCCAAATTCGGCCCATCTCATGTTTTCTTCCCCGGACGATTTTGCGATTTAAACCAGTGCATTAATAATTACAGAAAATGCCATGATTTTAAATTACTCACAACTAAATAACCGTGCATCGGATTTAAACATGTCATATATTTAACTTGCTCTGTTTTTCATGTACTTCCATAATATGCTATTTTCATCCATGTTTAAACTGTTTGAAATGATGTTTGTTTAAATTTGCTTAAATGCCATGTTAAACTGGTTTATTTCATAACTAAATAACTGTAGCTCCAATTTTAATAAACTTTGTATGTAAATGGGGTGGAAAAATGCCTAGATTAACATGGTGCACTTTGTTTTATTGTTTAACAACTTTAAAATATGTTTTAGGGCAGAACAGTAGCAAATTCATAAATTGCATATGAGGATTTTCCGGGATTGTAGTTTGTTGTTCCGGCCTCATTTAAACTTGCCTAGATAGGTAGTTTTCTTATGCTTCACCTCTTGCCATGTTAACAACATTTAATCCGGACATGCATAACACTTGTTTGTGCATCATGCCATGTTTATGCTTGTGGGTTTACCATGTTGTTTGCTTCTTTCAAGTTGTGCTCCTTCTTGTTAGTTCCTGTTTCGTTGCGATCATGAGGATTCGTTCGCCTACGCCTGGTTCGTCTTTGTGGCTTCATCTTCTTCCTGGATTCGTTCTTCTTCCTAGCGGGATTTCACGCAAGATGACCGCTACCTTGGATCTCACTACTATCATTGCTATACTAGTTGCTTTGTTCTATCGCTTTATTGCGCTTCCTAAAACTTGTTCTTCAAGCCTCCCAAATTGCCATGAACCTCTAACCTTTGACACCCTTCCTAGCAAACCGTTGTTTGGCTATGTTACCGCTTTGCTCAGCCCCTCTTATAGCGTTGTTAGTTGTAGGTGAAGTTGAAGATTGCTCCATGGCGGACAGGGTTATGTTGGGATATCACAATATCTCTTATATTATTAATGCATCTATATACTTGGTAAAGGGTGGAAGGCTCGGCCTTATGCTTGGTGTTTTTGTTCCACTCTTGCCGCCCTAGTTTCCGTCATACTGGTGTTATGTTCCCGGATTTTGCGTTCCTTACGCGGTCGGGTGATTTAAGGGACCCCCTTGACAGTTCGCTTTGAATAAAACTCCTCCGGCAAGGCCCAACCTTGGTTTTACCATTTGCTTCACCACCACCTACTTTTCCCTTGGGAGTCGCTCTCTCGAGGGTCATCTTTATTCAGCCCCCCCCCCCCGGGCCAATGCTTGTCTAAGTGTTGGTCCGAACTAGAGCCACTTGCAGCGCCACCTCGGGGAAACTTGAGGTCTGGTTTTAGTTGTACGTAGTGTTCAT
Source organism: Triticum timopheevii (assembly GCA_963921465.1). Classification (NCBI taxonomy): domain Eukaryota; kingdom Viridiplantae; phylum Streptophyta; class Magnoliopsida; order Poales; family Poaceae; genus Triticum; species Triticum timopheevii. The sequence continues at coordinate 235,097,833 of OY997266.1, read as the reverse complement.
CCGGTGTTGCCCTGAGAACGAGATATGTGCAGCTCCTATCGGGATTGACGGCGCATCGGGCGGTCTTGCTGGACTTGTTTTACCATTGTCGAAATGTCTTGTAAACCCGGATTCCGAGACTGATCGGGTCTTCCTGGGAGAAGGAATATCCTTCGTTGATCGCGAGAGCTTATCATGGGCTAAGTTGGGACACCCCTGCAGGGTTATAAACTTTCGAGAGCCGTGCCCGCGGTTATGTGGCAGATGGGAATTTGTTAATATCCGGTTGTAGATAACTTGACACCAGATCCGAACTAAAACGCATCAACCGTGTGTGTAGCCGTGATGGTCTCTTTTCGGCGGAGTCCGGGAAGTGAACACGGTTTTGGGTTATGTTTGACGTAAGTAGGAGTTCAGGATCACCTCTTGATCATTGCTAGCTTCACGACCGTTCCTTTGTTTCTCTTCTCGCTCTCATTTGCATATGTTAGCCACCATATTTTGCTTAGTCGCTGCTGCAACCTCACCACTTTACCCCTTCCTTTCCCATTAAGCTTTGCTAGTCTTGATACCCATGGTAATGGGATTGCTGAGTCCTCGTGGCTCACAGATTACTACAACAACAGTTGCAGGTATAGGTTATGCGATGATCATGACGCGAGAGCGATGTTTGCTTGTTTTGGAGTTCTTCTTCCGCTTCTTCTTCGATCAGGGGATAGGTTCCAGGTCGGCAGCCTGGGCTAGTAGGGTGGATGTCGTTTGAGTTTCTGTTTGTGTTTCATCCATAGACGGATGGTGCTCTTATGTAAGATGATGTTGTATTCGTGTGGCATTGTATGCCTCTTATATGTATCGCCATCTATTATGTAATGTTGATGTAATGATATCCACCTTGCAAAAGCGTCTCCAATATGCGCTTCTATCCTTAGTGGGACCTTCGAGTTCCTTTAGGATAGGGTCGCATATTGGGCGTGACAAGTTGGTATCAGAGCCTCGACCGACCATAGGAGCCCCCTTGATTGTTGGCCGTTGTTGAGTCTAGAAAAAAAACTATTTTGAGTCTTAGGATTATATATATCGGAGAGTAGGAATTCTTTTTACTCCTTAGCCCCTTCGTCGCTCTGGTGAGGTGTCCTGACGTAGATGTTTTGTCTTTCCTCTCCTCAAATTTGACTAAAAATTTTAGGATCACGCGGGTATCTTGGAATCGTTCCGATAGTCTTGTGACGAGAACATTGTTCTTGGTGCCTCCTGACATTTAGGGGTTGTGGCCATGTCCCAGGGAGTTGACCTCCGAGGTGTTGTCGTCACAATTTTATCATTGCAGTTCTGGAATACCTGAGTTTTGCCGACATCGAAAAACTCTTTTATGCAGTTGTTGGTGAGATAACCTCGACGTCACCCAGTACTGGGGAGTTCGGGAGTATTGCCATAGCTCATATAATGGATCCTTTTCGAAGGTTGAGATACACGATTTCCGGAGTTTTCTTGGTTATGTGTTGACAGATGGATACAGCTGGATGTAGGGATTGTTAGTTTGGGTGAGATATATTGCTTCCCCTGTATCCCCAACACCAGATTGCATAACCAGAAAGTTTTGGGAGTTTTATAGGTGGGAATTCAAGTAGCTCCTAGAATATCTTTCTGACAAATGCATGATACGGGATTGGGTAAATCTCTATCATATGTATTTGTTCCGGCTTATTCTGCAAGCCAAATCCTTTGTTTTGTTTTATTTGTGGTATTCGAGTTGCTTCGAAGTCAAATGTTGAATCCATACCTTTTCCTAAATGGTGTTCTCATATTTCTATGTGAATACTAATCCTTCTTGATCATTGAGGATGTCATGTTAATTCTTTTCCAACTGGCGTGTTTCTCTTCAAGTGCATCTGATCATTCCAACATTTGCGAGATCAATTCTAAGTTTTCTCAATGGTGTTTGTTTCATCCATCCCAAGTTGTCTTTGTTTTCCCGCCCTCCCACCCTTTTTCTTCAAGGACTCAGATTTTTTTTTAATCAAGTATCCATTTATTCATGTGAAGTCTCTTCACTCTTTTCAATCAATGTTCTTATCCGGTGATTTCCCATGAAGATGTTCAACAGTTTCAAGTTCATCATCTTCAATTGTTGTTTCTTCTCCGGTGGATCCAATTCAAGATTTGGATATTCATCATATTCCCTTCCTCGTTTCTAATGCTTTCTCATGCCGATGCACCTCTTAATCATTCACCTCTCGCTTTTCATTTGTTCTGGAGTGCTGAAGATATCTCACAAGACTTGTGTTTCCATTCTCAATCTGTTCAAGATATTTCGAGGTTGTTATCTCATTCAAGCCATTTAATTCAACCGGTACAATCTCTTTTTTTTCAAGCAATCGTTCAACGGTGTATCTTTTGAGTGGGCCCTAACCCACAGGTCTTTTCCCAGGATCTTACCTGACTCTTCTAATTTATCCGGAGCCATTTCCCAAATTCTTTTCAAAGCTTGACGTAAGAATGAATTTTCATCGGTCATATGTCTTTCTCCAAAATCTTTCAAATTCTTTTCATCGTTGGTTCAACCATTCCAATTTTCATCTCGGAGTATCTCAACAATTCATGGTGGGTTCTCATCGTCATTCTCAACATTTGAAGACCGAAGAAGAGTTTCTCTTAAATCTTGCTCCATTCACCTCAAGATTCATGGTTCTAGCCTGATGCCATCCTCTCATAATTGTTTTCGATTGTGAGAATTCTTTTTAGCCATCCGAAGCATTTCATGAGTTGTTTCAACCCATCATAATTTCTTCGTAGGAGTATCTTGATATAGATTTCACCTAAAAGCCTTCCATTGGGAATGTTGCTATTTGTGGTGCTTGTCAATGATCCAAGTTATCTCTTTATCATCTTGGTGGAAGAAGTGTTCATCTCTTCATAGATCTATAGCAAGCAATTGTTTCCTTTAGTGGTCGGTTGTCACCTCATAATGTTGAGATGTTTCCATAAGCCCACTACAAACTTGTTCTTTTCGTTGTTGGTCTTCCAACAAATCTATTCTAACCTTCTTGCAAGGATTCCTTCCAAATTCAATTATGGTAGAAGTTGTCATTTTCTTCTTCGTCCCTTTATCCCAACGGTCTAGCTTCTATTCTTTCGTTCCGGAGGCATTGTGATGTTGTGCTCTTCACCCATCACCTCGTTTTGTCAAGATCATGTTATTTTATTGCTTACCCATTTAACCGAAGTGTTGTGTCATCCCTTCAAGTTCTTTTCATCTTATCAAGTCTTGCATCTCTTTTCAACCGGAGTGTTGTCCGAATTTGATCTTCCTTGTTCCTTATTTATCTTGTTTCAACCAGAGTGGTTCCATTGTGCTCGTCATTCATAGCTTTGCAACTCCAAGGTTCACATGATGTTCCTTGTTTCTCTTTTCTATCGGAGTGCTACCAATTTCGTTCAACTCCGTTGTGTTCTTTATTTCAACTTTTCAGCCTCTCAAGGTTCTTTGGTTTCACTCATTGGTTGAAGAAGCAACTTGTTTTACCTCTTCTCTCCCTCTTTCGTTTCTCTCCAGTGCCATCCTAGATCTTGGGAGGGATCGTCTTGTAGTGGTGGAGTGTTGTAACACCCTGGATGCAACTTTCCATATTCATAACTCCAACTCTTGCCTTTTCCGGAGATGTGATATGATATTTCCTTCGTGGTTGGGTTTTGTCTTTGTTTTGCTTTGTGTTCATGTCATGCATCTCATCTCATAGCATCATGCGCATTGCATCTGCATGTTTTCATAATACTCATAGCCGTTCACAGTTGCCCTTTCTCTCTTTGCCTCCATTGTTATTTTGTCAGGCCCTTGTCCTTGTTGACCTCTCTCAGACCCCCTCTTGCGCGCGTCCGAAAACTCCCCCGAACTCGAACCTTGTTGTCGTGACCGTTGGGTTCGGATCATCCCCCAACATCTATAAAACATCTCTGTTTTCTTATTTAGACTCCCTATCTATTTATTTCTAAACCGTCCGATTTAATCGGAGGGTCCAAATCTGCCCTAAACCCCCCTTTCCCTATATATATAAGACCATCACCTACCAAATCATCCCAACCCTAAAATCTAGGACATCTGTCCCCGCCGCCGCCGCCGCACTCAAATCCCACCTCGGGATCCTCCCAGATCCATCTCCCTCCAACCAGCGCCTGAGGCCGTGCCTCCTCTTCCCTCCTCTGCTCGATCCCGAATGGATCATGAGCACCGAGCGCCTCCTCATCGCCTTGCCCGTCCACGCCATCGGCGACAACATCAGCAGCCCCCGCGTCCCCGAGCACCTCTCCTCTCGTTCCCGCGGCACCCAGCCCCAGCTCTCCTCTGCTCTGGCCCGAGGCCTTTGGTGAGCAGCCCCCTCGAGCCCCTCTGCCCAGTGCGCCTGTCGGGCCAGCCAGATTCGGCCCATCTCATGTTTTTTTCCCCGGACGATTTTGCGATTTAAACCAATGCATTAATAATTACAGAAAATGCCATGATTTTAAATTACTCACAACTAAATAACCGTGCATAGGATTTAAACATATCATATATGTAACTTGCTCAGTTTTTCATGTACTTTCATAATATGCTATTTTCATCCATGTTTAAACTGTTTAAAATGATGTTTGTTTAAATTTGCTTAAATGCCATGTTAAAATGGTTTATTTCATAACTAAATAACCGTAGCTCCAATTTTAATAAACTTTATATGTAAATGGGGTGGTAAAATGCCTAGATTAACATGGTGCACTTTGTTTTATTGTTTCACAACTTTAAAATATGTTTTCGGGCAGAACAGTAGCAAATTCATAAATTGCATATGAGGATTTTCCGGGATTGTTGTTTGTTGTTCCGGACTCATTCAAACTTGCCTAGATAGGTAGTTTTCTTATGCTTCACCTCTTGCCATGTTAACAACCTTTAATCTGGACATGCATCACACTTGTTTGTGCATCATTCCATGTTTATGCTTGTGGGTTTACCATGTTGTTTGTTTCTTTCCGGTTGTGCTCCTTCTCGTTAGTTCCTGTTTCGTTGCGATCGTGAGGATTCGTTCGCCTATGCCTGGTTCGTCTTTGTGGCTTCATCTTCTTCATGGATTCGTTCTTCTTCCTAGCGGGATTTCAGGCAAGATGACCGCTACCTTGGATCTCACTACTATCATTGCTATGCTAGTTGCTTCGTTCTATCGCTTTGCTGCGCTTCCTAAAACTTGTTCTTCAAGCCTCCCAAATTGCCATGAACCTCTAACCTTTGACACCCTTCCTAGCAAACCGTTGTTTGGCTATGTTACCGCTTTGCTCAGCCCCTCTTATAGAGTTGTTAGTTGCAGGTGAAGTTGAAGATTGCTCCATGGCGGACAGGGTTATGTTGGGATATCACAATATCTCTTATATTATTAATGCATCTATATACTTGGTAAAGGGTGGAAGGCTCGGCCTTATGCCTGGTGTTTTTGTTCCACTCTTGCCACCCTAGTTTCCGTCATACCGGTGTTATGTTCCCGGATTTTGCATTCCTTACGCGGTCGGGTGATTTATGGGACCCCCTTGACAGTTTGCTTTGAATAAAACTCCTCCAGCAAGGCCCATCCTTGGTTTTACCATTTGCTTCACCACCACCTACTTTTCCCTTGGGAGTCGCTCTCTCGAGGGTCATCTTTATTCAGCCCCCCGGGACAATGCTTGTCTAAGTGTTGGTCCGAACTAGAACCACTTGTAGTGCCACCTCGGGGAAACTTGAGGTCTGGTTTTAGTTGTACGTAGTGTTCATCCGGTGTTGCCCTGAGAACGAGATATGTGCAGCTCCTGTCGGGATTGTCGGCACATCGGGCAATCTTGCTGGACTTGTTTTACCATTGTCGAAACGTCTTGTAAACCGGGATTCCGAGACTGATCGGGTCTTCCTGGGAGAAGGAATATCCTTCGTTGATCGCGAGAGCTTATCATGGGCTAAGTTGGGACACCCCTGCAGGGTTATAAACTTTTGAGAGCCGTGCCCACGGTTATGTGGCAGATGGGAATTTGTTAATATCCGGTTGTAGATAACTTGACACCAGATCCGAACTAAAATCCATCAACCGTGTGTGTAGCCGTGATGGTCTCTTTTCGGCGGGGTCCGGGAAGTGAACACGGTTTTGGGTTATGTTTGACGTAAGTAGGAGTTCAGGATCACCTCTTGATCATTGCTAGCTTCACGACAGTTCCTTTGTTTCTCTTCTCGCTCTCATTTGCGTATGTTAGCCACCATATTTTGCTTAGTCGCTGCTGCAACCTCACCACTTTACCCCTTCCTTTCCCATTAAGCTTTGCTAGTCTTGATACCCATGGTAATGGGATTGCTGAGTCCTCGTGGCTCACAGATTACTACAACAACAGTTGCAGGTATAGGTTATGTGATGATCATGACGCGAGAGCGATGTTTGCTTGTTTTGGAGTTCTTCTTCCGCTTCTTCCTCGATTAGGGGATAGGTTCCAGGTCGGCAGCCTAGGCTAGCAGGGTGGATGTCGTTTGAGTTTCTGTTTGTGTTTCATCCGTAGACGGATGGTGCTCTTATGTAAGATGATGTTGTATTCGTGTGGCATTGTATGCCTCTTGTATGTATCCCCATCTATTATGTAATGTTGATGTAATGATATCCACCTTGCAAAAGTGTCTCCAATATGCGCTTCTATCCTTAGTGGGACCTTCGAGTTCCTTTAGGATAGGGTCGCATATTGGGCGTGACAATAGCCCCTGCTATTATACATCTCATCGAAGCTATGATGAGGACATCAATACCATTGTTACACCCACAGCCCCTGCTATTATACATATTGGACCAATTACTAGAGCTCCTGCACACCAATTAAATTACCAGGTACTTTATTTTCTTGATTATGATTCTAATGTTCATGAGAATATGTTGTAACGCCCCGGATCCGATGGGCTAGATATCTTCCAGTTATTCGCCGTCACTGCCATGTCATGTGCTTGTGTGTCATCATCTGCATTTCATCTGCATGTTTTTCAAAACTTGCATCCGGTCATTTTCCCCGTTATCCGTTTCGCGATCTGGCACACTCGCATGTGCCCATCACACCTGTCAGACCTTGTTTCGTGAGTGGGAAAAATGTTCTCGGAATGGGATGAAACTTGGCGTTCAGTGTTGTTTTAGAGTAGTAGACCACCTGTCAATTTTCGTCGCATTCGGAGTCCGTTTGATGCCCCAACGGTTAACCGCGAAACCCCTCTCTTTTTGCAGCCCAGCCCCTCTTCACCACAGCCCATGAGCCCATTCAAACCCCCTCCATGCTCTCATTCGTTGCATCACGATCGTGTGGGTGAAAACAGCTCCTCATTTGGAATCTCCTAGCTCCCTCTACCTATATAAACCCCCTCTCCCCCCAATATTTCACGCAGATAAAACCCTAGTTCAAACTCCTTCCCGCCGTCGGATAGATCCTCCACCGACGGCCGTACATGTCCGCGTCGCCCCTCACCCAATCCGCCTCCGCCATGTGGCGTCCCGGCACCCCGCGCCCCGCTGGCCCGCGAGCCCTAAGCAGGCCCCCGAAGCCCATCCCCCGCCTCCGCGCCCCTGCACGCCTCGCGCCGAAGCTCCGCCCGCCGGCGCCGCCCTCTGCCGCCCGGTCTCTCGCCCCGCCGCCGCACCGCTCCCGCGCCTCCATCAGTCTCCCGCCGCCGGGTCCCGTCCCCACCGCCGGCATCCCATCGCCACGCCGCTGGCGTGCCTCGCCACCGTCGCCCTCGACCGCCCCGCCCAGCAGCTCCCCTCCGGCCTCGCCTCCGCCGCCGCCCGTGTCCGCTGGCGCGGCCCGCGCCGCCTCGGACCTCGCCGGCCCCGGATCCAGCGACCTCTCCCCCAACTCCGGCAACCCGCTGCCTGCCTCGAAGTCCGTGCTGGGTCAAACCCTAGATCTGTTTTTGGAGGGTAATTTTCGCCAAGTCCCCGGATCTGCAACTTTAACATGCCATGTTTAGTACATCATAACTTCTTGTGTGCTGCTCCGTTTTGTGTGTGCAATATATCAAAATGTCCATTGTGAGATACTCTTCATTGTGTTCCACTATGCCATTATCATCGTTGCAAGAGTGCTATATGATGTTAGCTGATGTCTATTAACAGAACTTGCTACTTTATCTTTTTCATTGCATTTTATGTGTGCATCCTATGAGCTTGATGTCTAAACGAGTTTTGAGCTACATCATGCCATATTTACAGTGGTGCAACCCATGTATTTTTGTGTGCCTTGTGGTGAGTGCATCATGCTTATGTAGTAGGGTGCCTGCTGTTACTGTTTTGCTGGGCTGAACTTGTTATATCATGATGCTACGTAAACCTACTGCTACAAGTCATTCTATGCATAATCTGGAGATCTTCACTAAGGATGTTTTGTTATACATCTCATGATCTATCCATCCATGCCCTTGGTAGCATTTATATGTTGTTGTAGCATGTCCTTATCATGCTCCAAATTTGCTAAATAATGTTGTTGTCAACCTGTTAACATTAAGTTCAGTTTTGCCATGTGTCTTGCTAGTGATCCATGCACCCTATGAACTTGATCTTTCCATGTGTAGCTTCATACTTATGTCATATTACTGTTGGTCAACTTTTTATGCCGTGTATTGCTCTGTGGTGAGCTGTACAAGCTCACCAACATGCCTACTTATTGTTGTTGTCTGAATCTGTCATATCACTTGCCATGTTTGCATGGATGCTTCCATCTTGTCTGTTGATCTTTGGAATAAGTTCAGCAAGGGAGTTTTGTTCTTTGTCTATAGTACTAGCTTGCCATGTCTTTGTTTGCCATGATAAGTTCCTGTAGCATGTTATTTGATAGCTCTAAACATTGCAACCTGATGTTATTTCTGCCATGTCCAGTGATTTCTGCCAAGTCTGTGAAACTGTTATTATTTGCAATCTTGCCATGTCCTTTTGAGCATGTTCTAATGATTTTTGGAGATAGCTCAGTGTTCATGTTTTGTTATTCTTCACCTGTTCATCATGCCCATGCCTTTTGTTTTCATGTTGAGGTGTTGTAGCATATTGTTTTGATGCTTGCTAGATGCCTAGTTGCTATTTTGGACAGCTTGTCCTTTAAACTTGTTTCATGTGTGTGTTGAACCGTTGCTCCGTTTTGAGTGTGCCTTATATGAAACTTGCTTGATTTCGTATGTAGTTTCATCTTATCATGTTGCATCAATGTTTTCAGAGTGTTCGCTTGATTTTTGAATGCATTATATGTAACTTGACTAGAATTTCGTGTAGATCACCTTGGTGCATTTTTTAACTTGCTGTTTAACAACTTGAACATAAGGTTTATTCAGATCTGGACCAATTTCAAAATTTGCACATGAGGACTTACCGGATTTTTTATATGTAGTTTCCGGCCTCATTTAAACTTGCTTTGATGTGTTGCTCTTGTATGCATCATCTCTTGCCATGAGTAGCCTCATCTAGCCTTGTCATGCATCATGTTTGGTTGCGCATCATGCCATGTCTATGTGTTGTGTGTTTACCTTGTTGTTTGCTTCTTTCCGGTTGTGCTCCTTCTTGTTAGTTCCTGTTTCGTTGCGGTCGTGAGGATTCGTTCGTCTACGCTTGGTTCGTCTTCGTGGCTTCAACTTCTTCATGGACTCGTCCTTCTTCCTAGCAGGATTTCACGCAAGATGACCGTCACCTTGGATCTCACTACTATCATTTCTATGCAAGTTGCTTCGTTCTATCGCTATGCTGTGCTACCTATCACTTGTCCATCAAGCCTCCCAATTGCCATGTCAGGCTCTAACCTTTTTCACCCTTCCTAGCAAACCGTTGCTTGGCTATGTTACCGCTTTGCTCAGCCCCTCTTATAGCGTTGTTAGTTGCAGGTGAAGTTGAAGATTGCTCCATGATGGACAGGATTTTGTTGGGATATCACAATATCTCTTATTTAATTAATGCACCTATATACTTGGTAAAGGGTGGAAGGCTCGTCCTTATGCCTGGTGTTTTGTTCCACTCTTACCACCCTAGTTTCCGTCATACCGGTGTTATGTTCCTTGATTTTGCGTTCCTTCCATGGTTGGGTGATTTATGGGACCCCCTTGACAGTTCGCTTTGAATAAAACTCCTCCAGCAAGGCCCAACCTTGGTTTTACCATTTGCCTACCTAAGCCTTTTTCCCTTGGGTTTCCGGAGCCCGAGGGTCATCTTTATTTAACCCCCCCCCCCCCGGTCCAGTGCTCCTTCGAGTGTTGGTCCGAACCGAGCAACCTGCGGGGCCACCTCAGGGAAACTTGAGGTCTGGTTTTACTCGTAGCTTGACTTATCCGATGTGCCCTGAGAATGAGGTACGTGCGACTCCTATCGGGATTTGTCGGCACATCGGGCGGCTTTGCTGGTCTTATTTTACCATTGTCGAAATGTCTTGTAAACCAGGATTCCGAGACTGATCGGGTCTTCATGGGAGAAGGAATATCCTTCGTTGACTGTGAGAGCTTGTGATGGGCTAAACTTTCAAGAGTCGTGCCCGCGGTTATGTGGCGGATGAGAATTTGTAAATGTCCGGTTGTAGATAAATTGACACCAGATTCGAATTAAAATGCATCAACCGCGTATGTAGCTGTGATAGTCTCTTTTTGGCAGAGTCCAGGAAGTGAACACGGTTTTGGGTTATGTTTGACGTAAGTAGGAGTTCAGGATCACTTCTTGATCATTGCTAGCTTCACGACCGTTCCGTTTGCTCTCTTCTAGCTCTTATTTGCGTATGTTAGCCACCATATTTTGCTTAGCCGCTGCTGCAACCTCACCACTTATCCATTCCTTTACCCATTAAGCTTTGCTAGTCTTGATACCCATGGTAATGGGATTGCTGAGTCCTTGTGGCTCACAGATTACTACAACGACAGTTGCAGGTGCAGGTTATGCGATGATCATGACGCGAGAGCGATGATTGCTTGTTTTGGAGTTGTTCTTCTGCTTCTTCTTCGATCAAGGGATAGGTTCCAGGTCGGCAGCCTCGGCTAGCGGGGTGGATGTCGTTTGAGCTTCTGTTTGTGTTTCATCAATAGTCGGATGTTGATCTTATGTATGATGTATTGTTGTACCCTTCCGGCATTTGTATGCCTCTTGTATGTATCCCCAACTATTATGTAATGGTATGATGTAATGATATCCACCTTGCAAAAGCGTCTCCAATATGCGCTTCTATCCTCGGTGGGACCTTCGAGTTCCTTTAGGATTGGATCGCATATTGGGCGTGACAAGTTGGTATCAGAGCCTCGACCGACCATAGGAGCCCCTTGATTGATCGTGTAGTTTGGTTGTTGTCGATTCTAGAAGAAAACTGTTTTCGGAGTCTAGTTATATCGGAGAGTAGGAATTCTTTTTACTCCTCAGCCCCTTCATCGCTCTGGTGAGGAATCTTGACGTAGGTGTTTTGAATTACTCCTCTTCCCCTTCAAATCTTTCTTTAGGATCACGCGGTTAGATTTTCGATCGTTGTTCCTCAGCTCTTTGCATCCGGTGCATTTCTCGTCAAGGTGATTCGACCCTCTCCATTTTTGCAAGTTCAATCCTCAGTTGTTTTCTTTTCCCACCCACCCACCCTTTTCTTCTCGGAGCTGGAGTCCGTAATCGAGAATCCATCCTACTCGTGCGAAGCATTTGCATTCTTTCAACTGATGTTTCCTCTTGAAGTTATTCATCGATTGTTCCCCTTCTAAGTTGCCTTTGTTTTCCCGCCCTCCCACCCTCTTCTTCCCGGAGCCTGAGTCTGTTTCGAGCATCAATTTCATTCGTGTGGAGCCTCTTCAGTCTTTTGTCAATTGTTTCAACCGGTGAATTCTCATTTTGTTCGACATTCTTCATCTCTTTTTCTTCTCCGGTGGACTCAATTAAAGTTTTTCGGGTTGATCATATTCTTTTCCTTGCATCAAGTGTTCTCCCTGTTCGTTTGCCTCTCGCCAGTTTATCCTTCCGGAGTGTTCAAGACATCTCAGGAGATTCGTCTGTGTTCCAATTAATTCGAGGTTATCACCTCATTCAAATATTCCAATTGTTCAGGTGTATCATCTATCTCTTCAACAATCCTTCCCAACGGTATTTTTCTCTTCAGTGGGCCCTAACCCACAGGTCTTTTCCCAGGATCTTACCTGGCTCTTCTAATTATTCCGGAGCCATTCCTAATTCTTTTTGAGTTTGATGTAAGAATGAATTCATCAATCACATGCCTTCTCCAAGATCGCTTTCAAATTCTTTTCATCTTTGGTTCAACCCTTCCTCTTTTTCATCCTCCCGGAGTATCTCAGTAATTTTGGTGGTGTTTTCTCATCGTCATTTGAAGATCGAAGAAGAGTTCCTCTTAATCTTGTCCGTTCTCTCGAAGTTTCGTGGTTCTAGCTTCATGTTATCCTCTCGAACTATTCCATTTGTCAGATATATTCCTTTTTCTCACCTACCGGAGTATTTCATGAGTTGATTTCTGTTTCTCTTCACCGGAGGCCATCTTCCAGTCATCATTCTCTATTTATCCCGGCGCTTCGTTCAAATGTTCTTTAATCAGCTTGTTATCTCTTCTTGCTTTTGCATCTAAATCCCCTCTAGCATATTTGTTCTTCTAATTCTTCCTGGTGATTCATTCTCTTTCATCAGTCATTTTTCTAATTCTTACGGTGGTTCCTTCAGATACTTTTTCCTTTGTTATCATATTAATTCACTCATTCTTTTCAATCCTGCCGGTGGTTCATGAAGACCTAATCAAGTTTGCGATATGTCACTTCTCAATCCTTTTCAAGAAGAATAAGTAGTATGCAAAAATCCATTGCTTGTCATCAATTTAATTTGATGAAGGATAAGCATACAATAAATCTTATTCTTATTTCCTCAAAGTGATTAATCCCTTTCTTCGGAGTTTTTTCGTGATGAATAAATTCTAGTTCCAAGAGTTTTCATCTTTTCTTTTCTAGAGTTCAAAAATTCCCTAGGCCATTTCGTCCGAACCTCCATCTAAATCACCGCAAGGCTTGAATCTTATTCTTTCATCCTTCATTTCTATCTCATCATCCTTTTGTCACCGGAGTTCTTCATGGTGGTTCGTCAAGATTAAATTCATTCTTCAAGAGTTCATCAAGATTTTGTTGGAGGAGTTCAAGCATCTTTTCTTCTTGCGTCTTGAAGTGCAAATAATTCTTCTTTTTCTTCTGAAGTGGAGTTTTGCATTTCTTCTTTCTTCACAGCTATTCAGACTTTTGGTTGTGGTGTAATTTCACCTCTAGTTTTGAGTTGTTTTGATAAGTCCACAACAAGCTTATTCTTTCGTTGTTGATTTTCTCAACAACTCCGTTCAACCCTTCCTTCTAACTTCTTTTCATTCCATTATTTTGATTCTTCCGGAGGCTTTGCATTGTCCATCTCGTCAAGTGTCATCCCATTGGGTGAAGTTTAGGTCTCCATTCCTTCCATTTTCAGTCGGAGTGTTGCCGAAATTCTTTTGTTCATTCCTTTTCTCTCTTGTTCTAACCGGAGTGGTTTCAGAGTCTATCTTGTTTCCATGAGCATTTGATTCTCATCATATTCGCCATTCATCTTTTCTAACCGAGAGCTCTCGACTTTGTTCATATTCTCTCTTGCATTCTTACTTCACCTCTTCCTCTTTCTCTTCTGTCTTGTTCCTAACATCTCGGGACGAGATCTCTTGTTAGTGGATGAGAGTTGTAACGCCCCAGATCCGATGCGCCAAATGTCTTCCAGTTATTCACCGTCGCTGCCATGTCATGTGCTTCTGTGTTGCATTTTTCCTGTCATCATCTGCATTTCATCTGCATGTTTTTCAAAACTTGCATCCGGTCATTTTCTCTGTTGTCCGTTTCGCTATCCAGCACACTCGCACTCGCCTGTCGCACCTCTCAGACCTTGTTTCGTGAGTGGGAGAAAAATGTTCTTGGAATGGGATGAAACTTGGCGTGCGGTGTTGTTTTAGAGTAGGTAGACCGCCTGTCAATTTTCGTCGCATTCGGAGTCCGTTTGACGCCCCAACGGTTAACCGTGTAGCCTGAAACCCCTCTCTCTTTGCAGCCCAGCCCCTCTTCACCACAGCCCATGAGCCCATCCAAACCCCTTCCATGCTCTCGATCATTGGATCACGATCGTGTGGGCAAAAACTTCTCCTCATTTGGAGTCTCCTAGCTCCCTCTGCCTATATAAACCCCCACACCCCCCGATATTTCGCGCAGATGAAACCCTAGTTCAAACTCCTCCCCGCCGCCGGACAGATCTCCACCGACGGCCGCACATGTCTGCGCCGCCCCTCACCCAATCCGCCGCCGCCACATGGCGTCCCGGCCACCCGCGCCCCGCCGGCCCGCGCGCCCAAAGCGGGAACCTGAAGCCCATCCCCCGCCGTCGCGCCCCTGCACGCCCCGCGCCGAAGCTCCGCCCATCGGCGTCGCCCTCCGCCGCCCGGTCTCCCGCCCCGCCGCCGCGCCGCTCCCGCGCCTCCATCCGCCGCCCGCCGCCGAGTCTCGTCCCTGCCGCCGTCGTCCCGTCGCCACGCCGCCGGCGCGCCTCGCCGCCGGCGCCCTCCACCGCGCCGCCCCGCAGCTCCCCGCCGAGCTCGCCTCCACTACCGCCCTTTCCGCTGGCGCGGCCCGCACCGCCTCAGACCTCGCCGCCCTCGGATCCGGCGACCTCTCCCCCAACTCCGGTGAGCTGCCGCCTGCCTTGAAGTCCGCGCTGGGTCAAACCCTAGATCTGTTTTCGGAGGGTAATTTTCGCCGTCCCCGGATCTCCAACTTTATCATGCCATGTTCATTGCATCATATATTTTTGCAAGCTGCTCCGTTTTGTGCGTGCAATATATCAAATTGTTCATTGTGAGATGCTGTTCATTTTGTTCCTCTATGACATGCCTGTTTGAGTACATCTTGATGCCATTATCATCGTTGTAAGAGTGCTATATGATGTTAACTGCTGTCGGTTAACAGAACTTGTTGTTTTGTCTTTTTCATTGCATTTTATGTGTGCATCCTATGAGCTTGATGTCTACATGAGTTTTGAGCTACTTCATGCCATCTTTAAGATGGTGCAATTAATGTATTTTTGTGTGGCTTGTGGTGAGTGCACCAAGCTTGTGTAGTAGGGTACTTGTTGTTACTGTTTTGCTGGGCTGAACCTGTTATATCATGATGCTATGTAAACCTGCTGCTACAAGTCATTCTATGCATAATCTGGAGATGTTCACTAAGGATTTTTTGTTACAAATGTCATGATCTATCCATCCATTCCCTTGGTTGCATTTATAGCTTGTCGTAGGTTGTTAATATCATGCTCCGTATTTGCTAAATAATGTTGTTGTCAGCCTGTTAACATCAAGTTCAGTTTTGTCATGTGTCTTGCTAGTGATCCATGCACCCTATGAACTTGATCTTTCCATGTGTAGCTTTAGACGTGTGTCGTCTTACTGTTGGTCACCATGACATGCCATGTATTGCTCTGTGGTGAGTTGTACAAGCTCACCAACTTGCCTACTTATCATTGTTCCTGCCATGTCTGAATCTGTCATCTCACTTGCCATGTTTGCATGGATGCTTCCACCTTTTCTGTTGATCTTTGGAATAAGTTCAGTAAGGCAGTTTTGTTCTTTGTCTCTGGTACAAGCTCTCCATGCCTTTGTTTGCCATGATAAGTTCGAATAGCATGTTATTTGATAGCTCTAAACATTGCAACCTGATGTTATTTCTGCCATGTCCAGTGATTTCTGCCAAGTCTGTGAAACTGTTATTATTTGCAATCTTCCATGTCCTTTTGAGCATGTTCTAGTGATTTCTGGAGATAGCTCATTATTCATATTTTGTTATGCTTAACCTGTACATCATGTCCATGCCTTTTGTTTTCATGTTGAGTTGTTGTAGCATATTGCTTTGATGCTTGCTAGATGCCTAGTTGCTGTTTTGGACAACTTGCCCTTTAAATTTGTTTCATGTGTATGTGTTGAACCGTTGCTCCATTTTGAGTGTGCCTTATATGAAACTTGCTTGATTTAGCATGTAGTTTAATCTTATCATGTTGCATAAATGTTTTGAGAGTGTTCGCTTGATGTTTGAATGCATTTTGCATCAATGTCATGTTTAACTTGTTTTGCTCATATCATCTAGGCCGTAGCTCCGAACTAAATAAACTTTATATGTAACTTGACTAGAATTTCGTGTAGATCACCTTGGTGCATTTTTAACTTGCTAATTAACAACTTGAACATAAGGTTTATTCAGATCTGGACCAATTTCGAAATTTGCATATGAGGACTTACCAGATTTGTTATATGTCGTTTCCGGCCTCATTTAAACTTGCTTTGATGTGTTGCTCTTCTATGCATCATCTCTTAACATGAGTAGCCTTATCTAGCCATGTCATGTATCATGTTTAGTTGTGCATCATGCCATGTCTATGTGTTGTGTGTTTACCTTGTTGTTTGCTTCTTTCCAGTTGTGCTCCTTTTCGTTAGTTCCTGTTTCGTTGCGGTCGTGAGGATTCGTTCGTCTACGCTTGGTTCGTCTTCGTGGCTTCATCTTCTTCATGGACTTGTTCTTCTTCCTAGCGGGATTTCAGGCAAGATGACCGTCACCTTGGATCTCACTACTATCATTGCTATGCTAGTTGCTTTGTTCTATCGCCATGCTGCGCTACCTATCACTTGTCCATCAAGCCTCCCAATTGCCATGTCAGCCTCTAACCTTTTTCACCCTTCCTAGCAAACCGTTGCTTGGCTATGTTACCGCTTTGCTCAGCCCCTCTTATAGCGTTGTTAGTTGCTGGTGAAGTTGAAGATTGCTCCATGATGGACAGGATTTTGTTGCCTTATGCCTGGTGTTTTGTTCCTCTCTTGCCGTCCTAGTTTCCGTCATACCGGTGTTATGTTCCTTGATTTTGCGTTCCTTACGCGGTTGGGTGATTTATGGGACCCCCCGCTTTGATTAAAACTCCTCCAGCAAGGCCCAACCTTGTTTTACCATTTGCCTACCTAAGCCTTTTTCCCTTGGGTTTCCGGAGCCCGAGGGTCATCTTTATTTAACCCCCCCCCCCCCCCCCGGGCAATGCTCCTTCGAGTGTTGGTCTGAACCGAGCAACCTGCGGGGCCACCTCTGGGAAACTTTAGGTCTGGTTTTACTCGTAGCTTGACTTATCCGGTGTGCCCTGAGAACAAGGTACGTGTGACTCCTATCGGGATTTGTCAGCACATCGGGTGGCTTTGTTGGTCTTGTTTTACCATTGTCGAAATGTCTTGTAAACCGGGATTCCGAGACTGATCGGGTCTTCCTGAGAGAACGAATATCCTTCGTTGACCGTGAGAGCTTGTGATGGGCTAAGTTGGGACACCCCTGCAGGGTATAAACTTTCGAGAGCCGTCCCCGCGGTTATGTGGCAGATGGGAATTTGTTAATGTCCGGTTGTAGATAACTTGACACCAGATTCGAATTAAAACGCATCAACCGCGTGTGTAGCCGTGATGGTCACTTCTCGGCGGAGTCCGGGAAGTGAACACGGTTTTGGGTTATGTTTGACGTAAGTAGGAGTTCAGGATCACTTCTTGATCATTGCTAGCTTCACGACCGTTCCGTTTGCTCTCTTCTCGCTCTTATTTGCGTATGCTAGCCACCATATTTTGCTTAGCGCTGCTGCAACCTCACCACTTATCCATTCCTTTACCCATTAAGCTTTGCTAGTCTTGATACCCATGGTAATGGGATTGTTGAGTCCTCGTGGCTCATAGATTACTACAACAACAGTTTCAGGTGCAGGTTATGGGATGATCATGACGCGAGAGCGATGATTGCTTGTTTTGGAGTTCTTCTTCTGCTTCTTCTTCGATGAAGGGATAGGTTCCAGGTCAGCAACCTGGGCTAGCAGGGTGGATGTCGTTTGAGCTTCTATTTGTGTTTCATCCGTAGTCGGATGTTAATCTTATGTATGATGTATTGTTGTACCCTTGCAGCATTTGTATGCCTCTTGTATGTATCCCCAATTATTATGATGGTACGATGTAACGATATCCACCTTGCAAAAGCATATCCAATATGCTCTTCTATCCTTGGTGGGACCTTCGAGTTCCTTTAGGATAGGGTCGCATATTGGGCATGACAATGATGCTACCTAAATTGGATACATTTGTTTTGCTTACAATTGAAGGGCCTAGCTTGGACAAGAAGGATGAACATCAGAGCAAGAACAAGCATGGAGTTGATGGCATGCGCAAGGGCAACAAGAACGGAGTTTCAAGTGATGATTTCAGGACTTTGAAGCCACCATAATGAGTGCATGAAGGCTTGGAAAAAAAATATAAAATGCTACTTAACAAATTTCGTCCAGATGCTATTATAGGTGTTGCGTCACCTTATTATTGGGCCAGGCCCATGTAATTCTAAAATACTAGGGTGTAGGCTCCTTTTAGAGCCTGTATGTGTGGGGAAACATGAGTTAGGGTTGGTTTCGGACCCCTCCTCCAAGGGCCACGAAATCACCCCCCCCCCCCTCTTCCTCCATATGTACAACCTTAGGGCGTCGTTTAGACTATGGGTTTTGTTTAGATTAAAAGTTCGCCATAGCTGCAAATTCACGTACTTCGTTTCTGTTTAACGACCAAACCATGACGTCACAGAACCCCACTTTCATCAATAAAGCTTTCCTCTTGTATTCGCAATATCCAGATTGCAATCTCGGCTTCTTGCTTGTTCTTCATTTGCTCGCAGGAAATACCCTCGTGGTGAGGTTGATCATGCTCTGACGTCGTCAATAACCCCTCGTAAGTTGGTTTAGTGATTGCTAAGGCGCGATGTCTCGCACGTTCGTAGACGGATCGTCAAGGTCGACTCCCATAGAAAACGATATCTATCTCATCGAAACATCGGGAAACCTTTGCCTCTATCAAATGTTGTCAAATTTCCAGGTTGGTCGATGAGATTTTCCAGTTTTTCATAGTTTAGATCGAGTCTGTTCTTCAAACCTAGAGTCCACAAAAAAGCCAAAAAATAGGGTTAGTTCATCATATCCAAACCAATCTGAGCCTTTGCATAATCTTTTTAGGGTTTTGCTTTGCTGAATTTGCGGTTGCATCGTCATGTCTAGTTGCTCGTCTTAGCGTCTAATCCTTTAGAGTTTCGAGTTCTGTCACAGTTTTTCATGTCGTTGCTGCACCATCTTCATCGATGCTGCCATATTTCACCACCACTGCCATATCCTACCACCGCTACCATATACCACCACTACTGCCATATCCTGCCACAATATATCCTTCACCAGTCCGAGTTCTTGTCATATTTGGTTTGTTTTCGAGATCCATCTATTTCTGATTCGTGTTTCCTTGCCTGAGTAGGTTTCAAAAAAATTAGGCCAAAATTTCAGCAGGTGAAAATATTTATCCCTATCCTGGTTTTAGGCTTTTCTGAGTCTTTTGAGCCACGTGCCATCATATTGAGTTTTTATCGCACTTTTTGGCCGTAGCTGCCCTGATTTCCAAAAAAATATTGTCAAAAAAATTTCGTGCCTATCCTGTTATTTTGACTTGGGAAGAGTTTTGAGACACTCGCCATTATTGTGGTTTTCGGCAAAAAAAAGGAGCACAAAAAAAAGATCGTAAAAAAATCTAGAGTGTACTTTCCCTTGTTTCTGTTTCGCGTCGTGATTTTGTTAGTGTTCTAGGCTCGTGCCTCTAGAATGGTCTAGCCTAGGACCAACACAGTACCATCGTTGAGCGTGTATTCAACTTTGCATCTCTGAATTGATTATTCTGACATTTTTGCTAACATATCATAAGCCTTCCTAGCTCCACATACATCTACATCATGCGTTTGACACCACATGAAAATCGCTCCATCCAAGCTTTGAGAGTTTTGACTACAATGTTTGCCGATTACCACCTGCTGCTGAGTAAGAATTGGTAAGAATTTGAGATTTGCTTGACGGATTTGTGACACCCCACCACCACCACATTTTAGTAGTCTGTAGGATCAGATTCTTGTGTGTTTCTATTGCTTCTAACCATGGCAGGATGATGCAGAGCATCCCACGGTCATCCCCATGGACCTACCTACGTCTCCCATGAAACCAATTGGACCAATGACAAGAGCTCGAGCAAAGGCTATTGAAACTAAGGTGAACCCGCTCCTATCCGAACTACCACTTTCTTCATATCAGACATGGCTACTACCTCAAGCGGAGACCCTATGTGTGATCAGGTACTTGGAGGAAGGCCACGGAGCAGCTACACCCAACAGACAAGACGACGAGGACACCAAGGGCGAGGACCTAGTGCAACTACCACGAAGCTATAGCCCTTAGACACCGACACCTGTCGGGCATCCAACGCCTGGAGGCACTAGCCGGCCAGCCAAGTCCCAGCGTGTGCATGCTCCAGCGGCTAGACAACCAACCGTGACCGGAAGTCTGACACCTCCCAGCGCCCGGACGACCGACCCCACTGGACGACCGGTGCCACCGTCATAGAACCAAAACGTCGGAGGTATGTAGACCGCCTCTCCATTTGCCTTGATTTCCATAGCTTTGGTGATCATGCCTTGGTTTGACTACCAAGAAGAGTATGGCGTCTAGTGAGGGAAATTACCACCGTAGTGGTCCTTACTTTCATGTACTAATTTTGCTAGTTGGAAACAAAAGATGAAAATGCATATTCTTGGACATAACGCCGCCGTTTAGGCTATTGTGTGTATTGGTTTGGAAGGTGAATTCTTCGATGGGAGAGAACCAACTTGTGAAGCTACCGTGGAAGAATTGAAGATGTTGCAATACAATGCTCAAGCTTGCGATATCCTCTTCGACGGATTGTGCCCCGAAGAATTCAACAAAATCAGCCGTCTTGAGAATGCAAAGGAAATTTGGGATACATTGATTGATATGCACGAAGGTACCGACTCCGTCAAGGAATCCAAGTTGGATGTGCTTCAAAATCAACTTGACAAGTTCAAAATGAAGGATGGTGACGGTGTCGCTGAAATGTACTCTAGGCTTGCTCTTATCACAAATGAGATTGCCGGCTTAGGAAGTGAAGAGATGACCGACAAATTCATCATCAAGAAGATCCTAAGAGCCTTAGATGGAAAATATGATACCGTGTGCACTTTGATCCAAATGATGCCAAATTACAAAGATCTCAAGCCAACCGAAGTCATTGGAAGAATTGTTGCTCATGAGATGTCACTGAAGGATAAATAAGAGCTTCACAATAAGTCTAGTGGTGCTTACAAAGCCTCATGTGACTCTCCTACATCATCAAGTGAGAAACAAGCCTTTAATGAAAAATTGAGCTTAATGATGAAGAACTTCAACAAATTCTACAAGAGTAGAAGCAAGGAAAGAAGTTCCAAGTCAAGGTCCTACAATGACAAAAGATTTTCTAGTCATTAGAAAAATTGCTACAATTGTGGAAGACCCGGACACTACTACAATGAGTGTATGGATCCATGCAAAAGAAGAGAATACTCACCTAAAAGGAGAAGCAAAAGGGAAGAATCACCTCCAAGAGAGAGAAAGAGTAGAGATGATCTCTATGAACTTAGAATCTCTCGAAGAAGCAAGGATTCAAAAAAGAAGGACAAGTCATCAAGGAGGCACACAAAACAAAGACATCAAGCTCATGTTGGTGAATGGGTATCCGGCTCCGACTTCGACCACCACTCCGAGAGAAGTTATCACTTCGACTCCGAATATACTCAAGATGAAGGTGTTGCCGGTCTAGCACTTGTGTCAACCAACTCCTATGACATATTTGAGTCACCAAATGAAGGAATTGGAAAATGCTTCATGGCTAAAGGCCCCAAGGTATCACACGAGTATGTTGATTTCAATAGTGATGAAGATGATTTGCTAGGTGATGATGATTTACTTGTTGACAACTCTAGTGATGAATACTAGGATAAAAATGCTATTAATCATTTTATCAAGATGAAACAAATGACAATGATAAGAAGGAGATTGAGCGTCTAACTAAAAAACTAAACACTCCTAAGTTAGCTCATGAAACTACTTTAGAAGATCATTGAGAACTTTTAAAAACTCATGACAAGCTACGCTTCGAGAAGCTCAATCTGGAGCAAGAACATGAATTTTTAAAATCCATCAATGATGATCTTCAGAAGAGAAGTTCTTCTTACATTGCCAAGCATTTACTCTTGTCTACTTACATGCCGCAAGTTAAATCTAGCACAAGAGTAAGAAAGATTCTTCTTCTAGTAGTAAGAATTATCCTGTTAAATCCAATGTTGTTGCTTCTAGTAGTTCTCTTGATTCCAGTAATGATTCTCTTAGCCAAGTTACACTTGAGCTAGAAAATAGCTTATCGAAGGTGTCGTTGTACAAAAGTAGGGGCTCTCCTTTTGACCACTTTACTTGTGCACGGGAAGTCAGAGCCACATGCCGTGGCTACACATAACAGGGCAAAGGAGGGAAGCCGGAGATAAGCCGAAGGCTCGAGACAAACAAGGCAACATCAAGGACCAAGGCCACTGCTACGTCTCGAGCTTGCGTTGGTTTTCCCTGAAGAGGAGAGGATGATGTAGCACAGTAGCGTAAGTATTTCCCTCAGTTTTTGAGAACCAAGGTATCAATCCAGTAGGAGGTCATGCGCAAGTCCCTCGTACCTGCACAACACGATAGCAACTCGCAACCAACGATTAGGGGTTGTCAATCCCTTCACGGTCACTTACGAGAGTGAGATCTGATAGAGATAATATTTTTGGTATTGTTGATAGATAGATGCAAAGTAAAAAGTAAAGGCAAAGTAAAAACAAAGCAAGTAAATAAAGTGATATAGATTGATATGATGAGAATAGACCCGGGGGCCATAGGTTTCACTAGTGGCTTTTCTCAAGAGCATAAGTATTCTACGGTGGGTGAGCAAATTACTGTTGAGCAATTGACAAAATTGAGCATAGTTATGAGGTTATCTAGGTATGATCATGTATATAGGCATCACGTCCGAGACAAGTAGACCGAAACGATTCTGCATCTACTACTATTACTCCACTCATCGACCACTATCCAGCATGCATCTAGAGTATTAAGTTAAATAGAGTAACGCCTTAAGCAAGATGACATGATGTAGAGGAATAAATTCATGCAATATGATAAATACCCCATCTTGTTATCCTCGATGGCAACAATACAATACGTGCCTTGCAACTCTTTCTGTCACTGAGTAAGGACACCGCAAGATTGAACCCAAAGCCATGCACTTCTCCCATTGCAAGAACTACCAATCTAGTTGGCCAAACCAAACGGATAATTTGAAGAGACTTGCGAAGATAACTCAATCATACATAAAAGAATTCAGAGAAGAATCAAATATTTTCCATTGATAATACTGGATCATAAACCCACAATTCATCAGTCTCAACAAACACACCGCAAAAAGAAGATTACATCGAATAGATCTCCACAAGAGAGGGGGAGAACATTGTATTGATATCCAAAAAGAGAGAAGAAACCATCTAGCTACTAGCTATGGACCCGAAGGTCTGAAGTAAACTACTCACACTTCATGGGAGGGGCTATGGTGATGATGTAGAAGCCCTCCATGGTGTATGCCCCCTCCGACGGAGCTCCGGAACAGGCCCCAAGATGGGATCTCATGGATACAGAATGTTGCGGCGGTGGAATTAGGTTTTTGGCTCCCCTTTTGATCATACGGGGATACGTAGGTATATATAGGAGGAAGGAGTACGTCGGTGGAGCTCCGAGGGGCCCACGAGGTAGGGGGGTGCCCTCCACCCTCGTGACCTCCTCGGAAGCTTCTTGGAGTAGGGTCCAAGTCTCCTGGATCACGTTCGGTTGGAAAATCACGATCCCGAAGGTTTCATTCCGTTTGGACTTTGTTTGATATTCTGTTTCTTCGAAATACTGAAAAAGGCCAAAAACAGCAATTCTCGGCTGGGCCTCCGGTTAATAGGTTAGTCCCAAATGTAATATAAAAGTGAAAAATAAAGCCCAATATAGTCCAAAACAGTAGATAAAGTAGCATGGAGCAATCAAAAATTATAGATACGTTGGAGACGTATCAAGCATCCCCAGGCTTAATTCCTGCTCGTCCTCGAGTAGGTAAATGATAAAAAAGAATCTTTGATGAGCATGATACTTTGGCATAATTTCAATGTAAATCTTCTTAATTGTGATATGAATATTCAGATCCGAAAGATTCAAGACAAAAGTTCATATTGACACAGAAATAATAATACTTCAAGCATACTAATCAAAGAAATCATGTCTTCTCAAAATAACATGGCAAAAGAAAGTTCATCCCTACAAAATCATATAGTTAGGCTATGCTTCATTTTCGTCACACAAAGATGTTCCCAACTTCTATACCCCCGATGACAAGCCAAGCAATTGTTTCATACTTAAATAATCTCAAACTTTTTCAACCTTCACGCAATACATGAGCGTGAGCCATGGATATAGCACTATGGGTGGAATAGAATATGATGATGGGGATTGTGTGGAGAAGACAAAAAGGAGAAAGTCTCACATCAACGAGGCTAATCAATGAGCTATGGAGATGCCCATCGATTGATGTTAATGCAAGGAGTAGGGATTGCCATGCAACGGATGCACTAGAGCTATGAATGCTCAACAAAAGAAAACTAGTGGGTGTGCATCCAACTTGCTTGCTCATGAAGACCTAGGGCATTTTGAGGAAGCCCATCGTAGGAATATACAAGCCAAGTTCTATAATGAAAAATTCCCACTAGTATGAACAATACAACTTAAGAGGCTCACTATATGGAAAACATGGTGCTACTTTGAAGCACAATATATGAGACTCACTACATGAAGAACAAGGTGCTACTTTGAAGCACAAGTGTGGAAAAAGAGATAGTAGCATTGCCCTTTTTATATTATTATTTTTGGGCCTTTCTTTTTTTTATTTTGGCCTTCCCTTTTTTTGGCCTTTCTTCTTTTTTGGCCTTTTTTTTATTATTTGGGCAATGCTCTAATGATGATCATCACACTTTCATTACAACATATGAATTACAACTCGATACTAGAACAAGATATGACTCTATATGAATGCCTCAAGAGTGACATGTATGAAAAATAATGCATGGTGGCTTTGCCACAAATACGATGTCAACTACAAGATCATGCAATGGAAATATGACAAAAGTAATGCATGTCACGATGATGATGGTGGAAGTTGCATGGCAATATATCTCGGAATGGCTATGGAAATGCCATGACAGGTAGGTATGGTGGCTGTTTTGAGGAAGATATAAGGAGGTTTATGTGTGATAGAGCGTATCGTATCACGGGGTTTGGATGCACCGGCGAAGTTTGCACCAACTCTCAAGGTGAGAAAGGGCAATGCACGGTACCGAAGAGGCTAGCAAAGGTGGAAAGGTGAGAGTGCGTATAATCCATGGACTCAACATTAGTCAAAAGAACTCATATACTTATTGGAAAAATTTAGAAGTCATCAAAAATCAAGTACTACGCGCATGCTCCTAGGGGGATAGATTGGTAGGAAAAGACCATCGCTCGTCCCCGACCGCCACTCATAAGGATGCAAAAGCCAGGTACACTTCATGTTTCAAATTTGTTACACAACTTTAACCATACGTGCATGCTACGGGACTTGCAAACTTCAACACAAGCATTCGTTGAATTCATAATCACCCAACTAGCATGACTTTGATATTATCACCTCCATATCTCAAAACAATTATCAAACATCAAACTTATCTTAGTATTCAATGCACTCAAAAGAAAGTTTCACATATCTTGAATACCAAGTATATTAACATTAAGCAAATTACCATGCTATTAAAGACTCTCAAAATAATCTAAGTGAAGCATGATAGATCAACTTTCTTTAAAACAAATCCACCACCGTGCTCTAAAAGATCTAAGTGAAGCACTAGAGCAAAAATTGTCACACTCAAAAGGATATAAGTGAAGCACTATGAGCAAAACTATCAAGCTCAAAAGATATAAGTGAAGCACATAGAGTATTCTAACAAATTTCAATTCATGTATGGCTCTCTCAAAAGGTGTGTACAGCAAGGATGATTGTGGTAAACTAACAAGCAAAGACACAAATAATACAAGACGCTCCAAGCAAAACACATATCATGTCGGTGAATAAAAATATAGCTCCAAGTAAATTACCGATGGAAGTGGACGAAAGAGGGGATGCCTTCCGGGGCATCCCCAAGCTTTGACTTATTGGCGTCCTTGGATTATCTTGGGGGTGCCATGGGCATCCCCAAGCTTAGGCTCTTGCAACTCCTTGTTCCATAATCCATCAAAATAATTCACCCAAAACTTGAAAACTTCACAACACAAAACTCAACAGAAATCTCGTGAGCTCCGTTAGAGAAAGAAAACAAAAGACTACTTCAAGGTACTGTAATGAACTCATTATTTATTTATATTGGTGTTAAACCTACTGTATTCCAACTTATCTATGGAGCATAAACTATTTTACAAGCCATAGATTCATCAAAATAAGCAAACAACACACGAAAAACAGAATCTGTCAAAAACAGAACAGTCTGTAGTAATCTGTAACTAACGCAAACTTCTGGAACTTTGAAAATTCTAAAAAAATAGGAAGTTCTGGACAATTTGTTTATTGATCAGCAGAAAAAAGAATAAACGCAAAAGCACGTTCCTGTAATTTATCATAATTATATTCGTGCGCGCAAAGTTTCTGTTTTTCAGCAGAATCAAATCAACTATCATCGTAGATTATCCTATAGGTCGTACTTGGCACAAACACTAATTAAAACATAAAACCACATCCAAACAGAAGGTAGATGGATTATTTATTGCTAAACAGAAGAAAAAACAAAATACACAAAATAAAATTGGGTTGCCTCCCAACAAGCGCTATCGTTTAACGCCCCTAGCTAGGCATAAAAGCAAGGATAGATCTAGGTATTGCCATCTTTGGTAGGCAATCCATAAGTGGATCTCATGATAGATTCATAAGGTAATTTTATTTTATTTCTAGGGAAGTGTTCCATACCCTTATTTAAGGGAAATTGGAATCTAATATTCCCTTCCTTCATATCAATAATTGCACCAATTGTTCTAAGGAAAGGTCTACCAAGAATAATAGGACATGAAGGATGCAATCTATATCAAGAACGATAAAATCTACGGGCACATAATTCCTATTTGCAACAATAATAATATCATTAGTTCTTCCCATAGGCTTTTTAATAGTGGAATCCGGAAAATGCAAGTTTAGAGAGCAATCATCAAAATCACGGAAATCTAGCAAATCACATAGAGTTTTGGGAATAGTAGAGACACTAGCACCTAGATCACACAAAGCATGAAACTCAAAGTCTTTCATTTTAATTTTAATAGTAGGTTCCCACTCATCATAGATTTTTCTAGGGATAGAGACTTTCATCTCAAGTTTTTCTTCATAAGATTGCATCAAGGCATCAACAATGTGTTCGGTAAAGGCCTTATATTGACTATAAGCATGAGGAGATTCTAGCACGGATTGCAACAAGGAAATACAACCAATCAAAGATCAAATTTCATAATTAAATTCCTTGAGATCCAAAATAGTAGGTTTAGCAACATCACGGTTTCTATTTATTTCAATCCCACTTTCATCAATTTCATCATGAAGATCTAGAAACTCCGAATTCTTAGAACGCCTTCTAAGTAAAGGAAGATAATCTTCAGATTCATTAAGATTCATATTACAAAACAAAGATTTAATGGGGGACGCATCAATAACTTTTAGATCTTCATCTTGATTTTCATAGGGATTAGAAGAACACGCTTTAATAAAGGCATCTTTGGAAGCACGCATCCTAGCGGTTCTTTCTTTGCACTCATCAATGGAAATTCTCATGGCTTTGGGAGACTCATTGATATCATGCTTAGGAGGAATAGATCTAAGCTTTAAAGAATCAATTTCAAGAGAAATTCTATCAACGTTCCTAGCCAAATCATCAACTTTAAGCAATTTCTCTTCAAGCAAAGCATTAAAATTCTTTTGTGAATTCATAAACTCTTTAACACTACTCTCAAATTCAGAGGGCATCTTATTAAAATTTCCATAAGAGTTGTTGTAGGAATTTCCATAATTATTGGAAGGATTACTAGGATAAGGCCTAGTATTAAAATTCCCTCTATAAGCATTGTTTCCAAAACTATTCCTACCAATAAAATCCATAGAATCATTATTATTCTCAAGCAAAGTAGATAAAGGCATATCATTGGGATTAAGAGGAGTATTTTTAGGAGAAAACATCTTCATAAGTTCATCCATCTATTCACTCAAAACATTGATTTCTTCTATAGCATGCACCTTTTTACTAGAAGATCTTTCGGTATGCCATTGAGAATAATTATCCATAATATTATCAAGCAATTTTGTAGCATCTCCTAACGTAATTTCCATAAATGTGCCTCCCGCGGCCGAATCTAAAAGATTTCTAGAAGCAAAATTCAATCCAGCATAAAAAGTTTGTAGGTTCATCCATAAATTCAAACCATGAGTAGGACAATTGCGAAGCATCCATTTCATTCTTTCCCAAGATTTGGCAACATGCTCATGATCAAGTTGTTTAAAATTCATAATATCGTTCCTAAGAGTGATGATCTTAGTGGGAGGAAAATACTTAGAGATAAAAGCATCTTTGCACTTGTTCCAAGAATCAATACTATTTTTAGGCAAAGACAAAAACCAAATTTTAGCACGATCTCTAAGTGAAAACGGAAATAACATCAATTTGACAATATTGTTATCTGTATCTTTCTTCTTTTGCATATCACACAAATCAACAAAATTGTTTAGATGAGTAGCGGCATCTTCACTAGGAAGGCCGGCGAATTGATCTTTCATAACAAGATTATGCAAAGCGGTATTGATTTCACAAGACTCATCATTATTAAGAGGAGCAATCGGAGTACTAAGTAAATCATTATTATTGGTATTCGACAAGTCACACAATTTGGTATTATCTTGCGCCATGGCAACAAGTAATCCAACACACAAGCGAACAGAAAGGCAACGAGAAAAGGCAAACGGGAAAGAGAGGAGGAGATTGGGAAAGAGAGGGCGAATAAAATGGCAAGGGTGAAGTGGGGGAGAGGAAAACGAGAGGCAAATGGCAAATATTGTAATGCGAGAGATAGGGATTGTGATGGGTACTTGGTATGTTGACTTTTGCATAAGCCTCCCCGGCAACGGCGCCAGAAATCCTTCTTGCTACGTCTCGAGCTTGCGTTGGTTTTCCCCGAAGAGGAGAGGATGATGCAGCACAGTAGCATAAGTATTTCCCTCAGTTTTTGAGAACCAAGGTATCAATCCAGTAGGAGGTCACGCGCAAGTCCCTCGTACCTGCACAACAAGATAGCAACTCACAACCAACGCTTAGGGGTTGTCAATCCCTTCACGGTCACTTACGAGAGTGAGATCTGATAGAGATAATATTTTTGGTATTTTTGATAGATAGATGCAAAGTAAAAAAGTAAAGGCAAAGTAAAAACAAAGCAAGTAAATAAAGTGATATAGATTGATATGATGAGAATAGACCCGGGGGCCATAGGTTTCACTAGTGGCTTTTCTCAAGAGCATAAGTATTCTACGGTGGGTGAACAAATTACTGTTGAGCAATTGACAAAATTAAGCATAGTTATGAGGTTATCTAGGTATGATCGTGTATATAGGCATCACGTCCGAGACAAGTAGACCGAAACGATTCTGCATCTACTACTATTACTCCACTCATCGACCGCTATCCAGCATGCATCTAGAGTATTAAGTTAAAAAAAGAGTAACGCCTTAAGCAAGATGACATGATGTAGAGGAATAAATTCATGCAATATGATAAATACCCCATCTTGTTATCCTCGATGGCAACAATACAATACGTGCCTTGCAACTCTTTCTGTCACTGAGTAAGGACACCGCAAGATTGAACCCAAAGCCATGCACTTCTCCCATTGCAAGAACTACCCATCTAGTTGGCCAAACCAAACGGATAAAGCGAAGAGACTTGCAAAGATAACTCAATCATACATAAAAGAATTCAGAGAAGAATCAAATATTTTCCATAGATAATACTGGATCATAAACCCACAATTCATCGTTCTCAACAAACACACCGCAAAAAGAAGATTACATCGAATAGATCTCCACAAGAGAGGGGGAGAACATTGTATTGAGATCCAAAAAGAGAGAAGAAGCCATCTAGCTACTAGCTATGGACCCGAAGGTCTGAAGTAAACTACTCACACTTCATCGGAGGGGCTATGGTGATGATGTAGAAGCCCTCCGTGGTGGATGCCCCCTCCGGCGGAGCTCCGGAACAGGCCCCAAGATGGGATCTCATGGATACAGAAGGTTGCGGCGGTGGAATTAGGTTTTTGGCTCCCCTTTTGATCATACGGGGATACGTAGGTATATATAGGAGGAAGGAGTACGTCGGTGGAGCTCCGAGGGGCCCACGAGGTAGGGGGCGCGCCCTCCACCCTCGTGACCTCCTCGGAAGCTTCTTGGAGTAGGGTCCAAGTCTCCTGGATCACGTTCGGTTGGAAAATCACGATCCCGAAGGTTTCATTCCATTTGGACTCCGTTTGATATTATGTTTCTTCGTAATACTAAAAAAGGCAAAAACAGCAATTCTGGGCTGGGCCTCCAGTTAATAGGTTAGTCCCAAAAGTAATATAAAAGTGAAAATAAAGCCCAATATAGTCCAAAACAGTAGATAAAGTAGCATGGAGCAATCAAAAATTATAGATACGTTGGAGACGTATCAGCCACAAAGTGCAGATGGACGAAGTAGGTTTCCTCGGCAAGACCCTTGCCGGGGGCAACCTCAGCAGCCCCGGCAAGGCCCTTGCCGGGGCAGCTCACCCACACCGGCAGAGCGAGCCACCCTTGAACCCACGGCCTCCAATGTCAACAATCACGTTGGACTAAGGTTCGGGAGGCACCTCCGTGGTGGCGTGCAGATCTTTGTGAAGATATAGAATGCTCAAGATCAGATGGGGGTTGAGAGGCAACAATCCACACTGAAGACCCTTACCGAAGAAATCCACAAGACCCCTGGCAAGATCCTTGCCGGGGACGCCAGCGCGCCACAGCAAGACCCTTGTCGGGACACCCGGCAAGACCCTTGCCGGACCACCCGACAAGACCCTTGCAAGAGGCGACAGCAGGGCCACTGCCAGGCCCGCACCAACCAACTCCCCGCCGCCGCTCGCATGCAGCTGCCAGCCCAACCAGCTGGGCAGGCACCTGCGTGGCAACGTGCAGCTTCCAGGCCAACTCGGCACGCACCTGCGTGGCGGCATGCAGATCTTCGTGGAGGCTCCACCACCGGGCCACCTTAGTTGCTTGCCTGCCTACATGGCACTGCATGCATCGCTGGCCAGGGCACGTGTCAAAGCGAGGAGGAGCGGCGACAGACGGGATGGGCCTCGCTCCCGTCCCCGATAAACTGAGGGACACCTAAGCCACTCATTAAATGCATCTTGTCCTGTAATAAGGGCGATAAGCTCGCAACACTGTAGGCTCTTTTCCACCTCCTGTGTGCCACCTCCCGTGGCATAAAGAAGAGGGATTCGGCTCTTTCAAACAACGCAGCACCCGTAGCTAGTTCGCGAGCTCAAGAACACTCAATACATCTGTCGGTGTCAAAATTGGCAGATCTTGGGTAGGGGGTCCTGAACTGTGCGTCTAGGCAGATGGTAACAGGAGACAAGGGACACGATGTTTTTACCCAGGTTCGGGCCTCTCGATGGAGGTAAAACCCTACTCCTGCTTGATTGATATTGATGATATGGGTAGTACAAGAGTAGATCTACCACGAGATTAAGGAGGCTAAACCCTAGAAGCTAGCATATGGTATGATTGTTGTTTGTCCTATGGACTAAAACCCTCCGGTTTATATAGACACCGGAGAGGGGTAGGGTTACACACAGTCGGTTACAATGGTAGGAGATCTACATATCCTTATTGCCAAGCTTGCCTTCCACGCCAAGGAAAGTCCCATCCGGACACGGGACGAAGTCTTCAATCTTGTATCTTCATAGTCTTGGAGTCCGACCAATGATGATAGTTCGGCTATCCGGACACCCCCTAGTCCAGGACTCCCTCAGTAGCCCCTGAACCAGGCTTCAATGACGACGAGTCCGGCGCGCATATTGTCTTCGGCATTGCGAGGCGGGTTCCTCCTCTGAATAATTCATAGAAGATCGTGAACACCAGGATAGTGTCCGGCTCTAAAAAATAAATTCCACATACCACCGTACAGAGAATAATATTTACACAAGCTCAATCTGCTGACGTATTTCGTGGCGTGACGTCACACCACGGTCAAGCCTTTACTCGAATCATTTTTATTATTCCACCTCAGCGCGTTTAGCGAAGCGGTTTCCTTGGCACGTCTTATCGAAGCAGAGATCGTGTCCCCTTATTCCGGGATTCTCATCAATACGGACATGGGTAACCCAACCGCGCCATTGATTGTGGCGCTTGGGAGATAAGCGAGTTTTACCAGGCTGGTGGGGACGCACAGTTTCGTCCGCCCATATATAAGGGGATAGAGATCCACCTTTTTACCTACGCCTTCTTCCTCCTTTGCTTATCCATCTCCGCGCACTCGAGCTCCTGCGCCCAAGTCCGCACATCTCACCTCAACCTTCTCCAACCATGTCCGGAGCGGGAGGCAAGTGGATGGCCTCCTCCGTTACGGAGGGGCACATCAAGAAGCTGCGCAATGCCGGATATTTGTCCAGCGATATCGCGCACCGGCTCCCCGACGAGGGGCAGCTCGTCCCCACCCCCGGGCCCCATGAGAGGGTGGTATTCCTTCCCCATTTCCTCCACGGACTGGGCTTCCCACTCCACCCCTTTGTCCGGGGGCTCATGTTCTACTATGGCCTGGATTTCCATGATCTGGCCCCGAATTTCATCCTCAACATCTCGGCGTTTATCGTCGTGTGCGAGGCCTTCCTCTGCATCCAGCCCCACTTCGGCTTATGGCTAAAGACCTTTAATGTCAAGCCGAAGGTCGTGAAGGGCAACCAAGCGGAGTGCGGAGGCGCCATGGTGGGCAAGATGCCCAACGTCACTTGGCTCGAGGGCGCCTTCGTGGAAACCATCAAAGGGTGGCAATCGGGGTGGTTCTACATCACCGAGCCGCGTGACCCTGAATGGGCAGCGGCCCCCGAATTCAGATCTGGCATCCCTATGCGGCTCACTTCTTGGAAAGAGAAGGGCCTGCTGTGGGGCGATTCGGAAGAGCTAACCGGACTCCAATCTTGTCTCCAAACCCTGGTGAACAAGAAGCTCAAGCTTGTCAACGTAATCCAGGTCATGCTCATCCGCCGGATTCTCCCCTGCCAACAGCAAGACTTTAATTTGTGGGAGTTCGATCCGGCACAGCACCAGACCTTGAGCGGGCTCTTCGATACTACGTATGAAGAGGCCTGGAGAGTGTTGTTCAAGGGCGCCGAGGCTCCCGCATCCGCTACCGAAGATCGCGGATTCAGCTCGCAGCGTTCGGCTGGCAAGGTAAGCTATAGTATCCTTTATGGGACACTTGCTTTTCATAGTTTGACTCTATGCGGGATCTAAACTCCCAATACCTTTAACAGGCTTGGCAGAAGATGTCCGGACAGGTTAACTGACTGGCTCCCCTTCCAGAAGACCCAGCGGATGCCCATTTGACAGGGCTGCTGGTCCCGGCGCCTTACGTGGTGCCGGAGAAGAAGGCCAAGAAGAAGGCCACGGGAACTCGAAGGAGTTACCGACGTCAGGTGTTATGGGATTCATCGTCCGATGACTCCGAGGCGGACTCCTCCCACGAGGACGAGGAGGAGAAGAACTTGAGCGCTCTTGTTCCCATTTTTGGGTCCATCTAGGGAGGCGCTCAACACAACGAACGAGGCAACCGGACTTATAATGCTTGAACACTCTCACTTAGCCATAGAATTCTATAATTTTAAATTTCGGCAAAGCCCCTAGTGTTCGGAAGGCCAAATTCGGGGTGCTATCCACGCCTGGGCCGGACAAAGCCGGTTCCTCGCTCTAAGCGGCATAAGTCTTTAGGGACTCGAAAAAACCTCTCGAACAGCGACCGGCTCTCACCTCATCATGACGGTCAGTTTTAGCTTTCTCCACTGAGGTGCTCGCCCAGCTCAACTGGGGCACAATCGCAGTGGTTCTCCCAGCGCTACCTTAGCCGATATAACGGAACGTAAGGTACCAAAACATGGGAGCCAGGCAAACCCAACTATTGACCCAAGACATGATTCGGAGCTGATGCATACAATGCTATAAGTTTGGGGTGCCGCACTTGTGAAAGTGTTCGGACTTATCACACCATAACATGGGGAACTTAAGCCCCTGGTGTATTTAGCCGTACCACAGTGTATGGATGCAACATGTCATAAATGAACATACATATAAGAAAGGAATGCAGTGGTAGTTAAAAAGCGATGCATTGTTTATTCAAAAATACTATCATGAATGCAGAACGATACAAATAGTGCGGTAAGCAAGGGGTGGAACTATTAAGCATGTCCCCCCCTCCGGGGGTAGGCTCCGGAATGGTGTATAAAACAGGTATAATGCTCGTAATGGAGACCACCTGGATACTCGTCGTAGCTTTTCTCCTTCCCTGGTTGTTGCATCGTGAGTTCAGCAGGTCTACTGCCGGACAGGGCCTCTGGTAAACAAAGTCTTGAGGATAAGAAAAAGAAAAAAAGGATGACACACTTGGGAGCCCCTGGTGTGGTTGAGCCGCACTCTGGGCCTACCGTGGTCGTGCCCCTCCCCCTATGCCCATGGTATCTCCAGAGCGTAGTGATGTACGCGAAGTGCTGGTCTTGCAATTTTGCGAGGGCTGGAGTTGGGGCCGCATTGCTCCGCGTGCTCGGAACATGCCAGGTGGTCTTGTTGTAGGTTACTCCGGGCGCGCTTGGCGGTGTCCGGTCTCTTAACGGCCGCACTCGAGAATTGCCTTAAGAGGCCGCTCTGCACTTCTGCCGCAAGAGCCGCTGTATCCTCCTCCGTTCGGAGAGAGCGTTCAGTGTTTCTGTTGACCGTGATGACTCCTCGAGGGCCTGGCATCTTGAGCTTGAGGTATGCGTAGTGCGGCACCGCATTGAACTTTGCAAACGCGGTTCGTCCGAGCAGTGCATGATAGCCACTGCGTAACAGAACTATGTCGAAGATTAACTCCTTGCTTCAGAAGTTATCCGGGGATCCGAAGACCACTTCCAGTGTAACTGAGCCTGTATAATTGGCTTCTACACCTGGTATGATGCCTTTGAAGGTCATCTTTGTGTGTTTAATCCTTGAGGGGTCTATGCCCATCTTGCGCACTTTGTCCTGATAAAGCAGGTTCAGGCTGCTGCCGCCGTCCATCAGGACTCTAGTGAGGTGAAACCCGTCGACGATTGGGTCTAGAACCAATGCGGCAAATCCTCCATGGCGGATGCTGGTGGGGTGGTCCCTCTGATCAAATGTGATCGGGCAGGAGGACCATGGATTGAACTTTGGGGCGACTGGCTCCATCACGTATATGTCCCTGAGTGCACGCTTCCGCTCCCTTTTGGGTATGTGGGTTGCGTATATCATGTTCACCGTCCGCACTTGTGGGGGGAAACCCTTCTGTCCTATATTGTTCGGCGGCCGGGTCTCCTCCTCGTCATCGCTATGCAGCCCCTTGTCATTGTTTTCGGCAATTAACTTGCCTGCCTGCTTGAATACCCAACAATCCATGTTGCTGTGATTAGCTGGCTTTTCGGGGGTGCCGTGTATCTGGCACGAGCGGTCGAGTATTCGGTCCAAATTGGACGGACCCGGAGTAGTTCTTTTGAATGGCTTTTTCCCCTGACCTGGTTTCGAGCCTCTGAATCCGGCGTTCACTGATGTATCCTCAGTATTATCACCGTTAATGCGGCGTTTGTGCTTGTTGCAACGCGACCTGCCATTGTGGTCCTTGGTATCCGGACTGCCAAAAATTTTGTTGAGGTTGTTACTGCGGGCTAGCCAGCTGGCCTCTCCTGCGTAAAAGTGGCTCATGAGTGATGTGAGGGCTGCCATGGATTTCGGCTTTTCCTGTCCTAGGTGCCGGGCAAGACACTCGTCGCGGATGTTATGTTTGAAGGCTGTGAGGGCCTCTGCATCCGGACAGTCGATGATTTGATTTTTCTTGGTTAAGAACCGTGTCCAGAATTGTCTGGCCGATTCGTCTGGCTGCTGAATTATGTGGCTTAGGTCATCAGCGTCTGGTGGTCACACATATGTGCCCTGGAAGTTATCAAGGAATGCGGCTTCCAGGTCCTCCCAACACCCAATTGATTCTGCTGGCAAGCTGTTAAGCCAATGTCAAGCTGGTCCTTTAAGCTTGAGTGGGAGGTATTTGATGGCGTGAAGATCATCACCGCGGGCCATGTGGATATGAAGGAGATAGTCTTCGATCCAAACCGCGGGGTCTGTTGTGCCATCATAGGATGTAATGTTCACGGGTTTGAACCCTTCGGGGATTTGATGATCCATTA
This sequence comes from Triticum timopheevii, assembly GCA_963921465.1. Classification (NCBI taxonomy): domain Eukaryota; kingdom Viridiplantae; phylum Streptophyta; class Magnoliopsida; order Poales; family Poaceae; genus Triticum; species Triticum timopheevii. The sequence continues at coordinate 235,061,318 of OY997266.1, read as the reverse complement.
CTTCATTTGTGAAGCATAGTGGGTGTGCGGCGCCTCTGTATTGGGCTATATCATGACGTAGCTCGAGTGAGCTTTGTCTACTACGTTCGGCCCGGCCGGAATTGCTGTATCCGGCGCGACGGTTGTCGTCGCGTATCGTGGGGTGCCCACGCGATCCGTAGATCGATCTTGATTGTCTTGCCTTGTCCTCCAATATGTCTCGCAAGTCCGGTGCATTCCCCCGTGGCTTTGTACTTTTCGAGCGATGCCGGGCTACGGCTTTAGTGGAAGGCCTAGAGGTCTCTCTGTCGCGGACACGAGGTGGCCGGTCGGCCGTATTGTGCGCTGGTGATGTAGGTTTATATGCTTCCTCTTCTAACCGGGGCAGCAGCTTGTGTTTGGGGTAGCTTTTGGAGGGGCGTTCGAGTTCGTACTCTTCGGCCGCGAGGACTTCGGTCCATCTGTCGGCTAGCAAATCTTGATCAGCTCTAAGCTGTTGCTGCTTTTTCTTGAGGCTGCTTGCCGTGGCCATAAGCCTGCATTTGAAATGCTCTTGTTCGACGGGATCCTCAGGCACGATGAATTCGTTGTCGTCGAGGCTTGCCTCGTCTCCGGAGGGAGGCATGTAATTATCGTCCTCTACCTCTTTGTCTGCCGCTATCTCATGAGGGCTGGCTTCTCCATCCTCCTGTGCTGAATCTTGCTGGAGGGGGTTGTCTTCGGCACTGTCCGGGGTGTTATTGTCTCCGGTGCCGGAATCTCCATTCTTACTGTGGCGGGATTTAGAGCGGCGCTACTGACGCCGGCGCTTAGGCTTTTTCTTGGAGGGGTCTTCCTCCGTTGTTCCATCGCCGTTCCCGTCCTTTGGGATGTCCACCATGTATATGTCATATGACGAGGTGGCTTTCCAGTGCCCCGTAGGCGCTGGTTCTTGGTCGTCTCCGGCATCGTCGTCCATACCGTCGATGTCTTCGGAGTCGAAGTCTAGCATGTCGGTTAGGTCATCGACAGTGGCTACAAAGTGGGTGGTGGGTGGGCTTTGAATTTCTTCGCCGTCCGCATCCCAACCGTCCTGACCATAATCCGGCCAGGGCTCTCCTGATAACGAGAGATACTTTAGCAAAATCAGGATGTCGCCAAAAGGCGAGTGCTGAAAGATGTCCGCAGTGGTGAACTCCATGATCGGCGCCCAATCGGATTCAATTGGTAGGGGCGCGAGAGGTTCGGAGTCCGGCGAGGAATCTGGCACCTCAGAGTCACGAGCTTCACAAGGGACAGGGTCGGTATTCGGCTCCATCGCCGTAGATGTGGCAGCGCCCGAGGCGGTGTCTAGCCACCCATCCTCGATCGGCGCAGTCGGCTCCGAGTTAAGGGTCAGAGTGGACTCCTGTGCGGCCTCCAGGGCACTGTCCGGCAGCAGAGCTAAATCATGCCCATCGTGAAAGTGCGGCGCGCTCGGCAGTGGCTCGAATCCGTCGAAGATCAAGTCTCCGCGGATGTCGGCCGTATAGTTCAAACTTCCAAATCTAACCTGGTGGCCAGGGGCGTAGCTTTCGATCTGCTCCAGATGGCCAAGCGAATTGGCCCGCAGTGCAAAGCCGCCAAACACGAAGATCTGTCCGGGGAGAAAAGTCTCATCCTAGACCGCGTCATTGTTGATGATCGAAGGATCCATCAGGCCTATGAGCGACGACACAGAGGAACTCTCAATGAAAGCACCAATGTCGGTGTCAAAACCGGCGGATCTCGGGTAGGGGTCCCGAACTGTGCGTCTAGGCGGATGGTAACAGGAGACAAGGGACATGATGTTTTTACCCAGGTTCGGGCCCTCTCGATGGAGGTAAAACCCTACTCCTGCTTGATTGATATTGATGATATGGGTAGTACAAGAGTAGATCTACCACGAGATCAAGGAGGCTAAACCCTAGAAGCTAGCCTATGGTATGATTGTTGTTCGTCCTATGGACTAAAACCCCCCGGTTTATATAGACATCGGAGAGGGCTAGGGTTACACAGAGTTGGTTACAATGGTAGGAGATCCACATATCCGTATTGCCAAGCTTGCCTTCCACGCCAAGGAAAGTCCCATCCGGACACGGGACGAAGTCTTCAATCTTGTATCTTCATAGTCTTGGAGTCCGGCCAATGATGATAGTTCGGCTATCCGGACACCCCCTAGTCCAGGACTCCCTCAACATCCACCAAGCGGGACTAGGGTTTTACGCATTCTCGCAGCCCGAACCTGGGTAAACGATCCTCGTGTCAACTACTAATCCTGCTCTTCTCACAACCCCGCGCCCCGCAACCGTAGTAGGGATTCTTGTGATAAAATAGGTGTCGTTTCCCACTGACATCTTTTGCGCGCCAGGTAGGGGGCACGCAATTGTGAGAATCTGGTCTAGCAGTTGACCTAGCTGTTCTTCATCACCATGGATCGTAAGAAGAAGACGACCATGGCGATCGGTTCATCCGGGACCGGATTGCCAGTACCAGTGCAGACCAGTAGCGGGCCAGTCGTGGAGAGAACCCGTGGCGCGGCCCGCGAACATCCACATCACCCTGGCGGTCCAGGCCTGGCGAGCGGCGTTGTTCGTGCGCCAGGCAATGAGCCACTAGTCGCGGGCTCTAGAGACGGAGTCGGGCCCCCCGCAGGCGGCGCGGGACCCTCTAGGGGCACCATCATCTCGCCAGACGGCGGTGCGGCGGCCTCCAAGACGCCAACACCGGCGCCCACAGCGCGCTCTTCTCAGGTTGTGCCGCCCTGCTGGTGACCCTGGGCGCCATCCTGGGAAGAGTCCCATGCGCCCTTCACATGATGAGGAAGGCCAGCATGCGCGCTGAGGTGCTGACGGGGAAGGCGAACGGCTGCGGGGCCGTGACGCGTCTCCTTCAAACAAGGTTAGAAGTCGAGGCGCATCGCGGTCCACACAGCTTCCGCCACCACCCACGCCAGTAGAAGCCCTAGCACGCGCGCAGCTGCTCCTCGATTTTCCTCCTGCCGCGGAGAAGCTCGACGAATGGAGGGCCACCGTCCGGAGCCTCGTCGGCATCGCCAAAAATGATGAGTTGCGACCGGCGGGACCCATAGGTCGTCGCTCCGTCGGGCCACCGCATGCCAGCAGAGGCTGGGCCGGAGGCAATGCGGCCACGGTGCACTCCCCTCCTCCATCTCGACCACCGCGGGTGTTGGTCCGTCGCGATGAAGCTCGTGATGATATCTCCATAGCATCGTCCGACCGGCAAACCCACCGCGACCAACGCCAAGTTCTTCGGGAGCGAGTTCATGAAGACGCTCAAACCACCATCGAGCGCTGGCGTGACGCGCGCCACCAGTTGGACAGGTGGGCAGGGCCCACTACGGACCACCCAGCACCGGGAGGCTACGGTGGCTTACCTTACGAGGTAGGTTGTCCGTCCTTCACCCGTGAGCTGCGGCAGTTCCAGTGGCCCTCCCACCGCACATTCAAGCCCGACGTTGGCGAAAAGTACAACGGCAAGACTCACCCGTCGGAGTTCCTCAGCATCAACACCATCATGATGCAAGCTGCTGGGGCCCACGATGACAAGGTGCTTGCCAATTACTTTCCATTGGCACTCAATCCCAATGTTATGTCATGGTTAATGCACTTGACGGTAGACTCCATTTCTTCTTGGGCGGATCTGTGTCATGAGTTTGTTGGCGCCTTTACCGGAGGCCACCAAGCTCATGGCCAGGCGAGTGATCTGCATATCATCCCCCAGAAGGAAGGAGAAAACTTGCGCAAGTACATCCAGAGGTTCAACCGAGTGTAGTACAACATCCCTGACGTTCATCCTGCCGCCGTGATCAGTGCATTCCATCAGAATGTGCGCAATCTTAAGATGCGTGAAGAGCTGGCAATGAACAAGGTCAGAGATGTGGCCGAACTTTATGTTTTGGCCAATTAGTACGCTCACGCTGAAGAGGGAAGTAAGTACCCCGGCGAAGACGCCGGCACGGAAACCGACTCCACGGATGATACCACCACCCCGGCGAAGAAGGCCGGCGCTGTAATAGGAAGCGCAGGAGCAAGACCATGCTTGCCGTCGAGGGATCCGACAATACCGGCGCCACCAAAAAACCCAAGGCGAGTGACCCCGGTAAGGAGGTTGCTGGGTGTGTCGCTTGCCGGGCCTTGACGGCTGCCGATAAGCCAGGGGGCTCCGACAAGCAGTATTGCAAGATCCATCGCACCAAAGGCCATGATCTCCAGAACTGTCGGTACATAGAGCTGCTCGCTGAGAAGCAGAAAGCCGAATATGAACGGCGGGACAAGGAGAAAGGCAAAGAAGGTGCCGAAGGATCCGGCAAGAAACATGGAGGCCAAGGGGGGCGCCGCGGCAAGGATAATCAGCAGGAGAGGCCCGCCCGGGGCCGCGACAAGAAGCAAGAAGACGATGATCACGGCGAGGACAATGAGTCCGGTGACCACGAGTTTCAGAAAGCCACAGAAGCCATGTGCTTCGACGGTGGGGCCTCGCTGCATACCTCCCACCGCCAGCTCAAGCAGTGGGCGCGTGAGATCATAGCAGTGGAGCCGTCGGTCGACGCACAGAAGCCGCTGAGGTGGTCCAGCACGCCTATCATTTTTTATACCGAGGACCACCCTGACCGCACTGCTGCGGTCGGGTGCTAGCCATTGTTGGTCTCACCAACAATCCGCAAACTCAAGGTAACGAAGATGTTGGTTGATGGCGGGGCCGGTCTAAACTTGATATCGCCCGTTGTGATCAAGAGGCTGCAAATCCCTGATGGAGACTGAGGGAGTCCTGGATTAGGGGGTATTTTGACAGCCGGACTATATAATTTGGCCGGACTGTTGGACCGTGAAGATACAAGACATCGTCCCGTGTATGGATGGGACTCTCCTTTGCGTGGAAGACAAGCTTGGCGATCCGGATATTAGATCTCCTTCTTTGTAACCGACTCTGTGTAAATCCAAGGCCCCTCCGGTGTCTATATAAACCGAAGGGTTTGATCCGTATAGGGACAATCATAATCATCATAGGCTAGCTTCTAGGGTTTAGCGTCTACAATCTCATGGTAGATCAACTCTTGTAATACTCATATCATCAAGATCAATCAAGCAGGAAGTAGGGTTTTACCTCCATCGAGAGGGCCCGAACCTGGGTCAAACATTGTGTCCCTTGCCTCCTGTTACCATTAGCCTTAGACGCACAGATCGGGACCCCCTACCCGAGATCCGCCGGTTTTGACACTGACATTGGTGCTTTCATTGAGAGTTTCTCTGTGTTGTCGTTGCAAGGCTTGATGGCCCATCTCGTTGTCAAGGAGAACATCACCTCTGGGGGAGCACTGATGGTAGGCCAAACTCTCCGGCTAGGCGGCTTCATCATGAACACCCGGTCGGCTTTCGCGCCGATGATGACCTCTCGGGTCAACAAAAACAGCCTCCATGTCAACTCGGAACTCACCGAACAGATGGATCCAATGGAGCTCTCCTCCCTTAATGAGCTCTTGGATTGCATCGCCGCTTTGGGAGTCACTACAGACTATGATCGGGTTGGGCTTATACCCGACCAAAGGGATATTAAATCCCCACCGGTCGCCCACGAGATAGCGGTAGTGGAAGAGCCGCATGTGGATTATCCCTCTCTTTTGAGGACGAACTATGTTGGGATTACCGGGCTCTCCGAACCGGATTCCCGCTCGCAGGAGGACATGACCCAAACCCCGAACTTAGAATCAGGCAACGGGCTGGAAAAATCGGCAGCACCCCGGAGCCCGAGCTGCCAAGCCCGGAAGCTCCTCTGCCCCTGGGCACTAGATCGGATCAGAATCCAGATTTAACTATACCTGTCGGTGTCAAAACCGGTGGATCTCAGGTAGGGGGTCTCGATCTGTGCGTCTAGGCAGATGGTAACAGGAAGCAAGGGACACAATGTTTACCCAGGTTCGGGCCCTCTCGATGGAGGTAAAACCCTACTTCCTGCTTGATTAATATTGAAGATATGAGTAGTACAAGAGTAGATCTACCACGACATCGTAGAGGCTAAAACCCTAAGAGCTAGCCTATGATGGTATGATTGTAATTGTGATCGGCCTTCTAAGGACCAACCTCTCCAGTTTATATAGACACTGGAGAGGGCTAGGGTTTACATGGAGTCGGTTACAAGGAAGGAAACACAATATCCAGATCGCCAAGCTTGTCTTCCACGCAAAGGAGAGTCCCATCCGGACACGGGCCAAAGTCTTGAGTCTTGTATCTCCACGCTTCAATAGTCCGGATGATGTATACAGTCCGGCTGTCCGGATACCCCCTAATCCAGGACTCCCTCAGTAGCCCCTGAACCAGGCTTCAATGACGATGAGTCCGGCGCGCAGTATTGTCTTCGGCATTGCAAGGCAGGTTCCTTCTCCGAATACTCCAAATTAATTATCGAACACATAGACCGTGTCCGGATCTGCAAAATGATCTTCACATACCGTTGTAGAGAGAATGATATTTCACAAATGCAATCTGCTGACAACTTTTTAGACAACGCGACGTGTCATTACGGTCGGGTCATTATTCGAACCGTTTTCCTACAACCAGCCACAACGCATATTGCGAGGCAGTTTCCTTGACACGTCTTGTCAAAGCAGAGATCGTGTCCCCTTATCACGGGATTCTCATCAATACGGGTATGGGTAATCCCACCACGCCATCAATTGTGGCGCTTGGGAAGCAAGCGATTCCCAACGGGCAAGTGGGGAGGCGCACCGCTTTCGTCGCCTCTATAAAGGGATAAGATTTCCTCATTTTTACCCACTCCTTCTTCCTCCTTTGCCCAACCTTGCCCCCTCGAGCTCCAGCGCAAAAGCCCAGGTCTTCTCCGCACAGCTAAACATGTCCGGAGCAGGAGGCAAGTGGGTGGCCTCCACCGTCAAGGAGAAGCATATCACAAATCTTCGAGCGGCCGTATACTTGGCCGCAGACATAGCGCACCGGCTATCAGACGCCGGGCAGGTCATTCCGACCCCAAGACCCCACGAGAGGGTCGTGTTCATCGCCCACTTCGTCCGTGGACTGGGATTTCCACTTCATCCCTTCGTCCGCAGGCTCATGTTCTACTACGGGCTAGATTTCCATGATCTAGCCCCAAATTTCGTCCTCAACATCTCGGCGTTCATCGTTGTATGCGAGGCCTTCCTCCGCATCAAGCCTCATTTCGGCTTGTGGCTGCAAACCTTCTGCGTGAAGCTGAAGATTGTGAGCGGCCAGCAAGCGGAGTGCGGAGGGGCCATGGTGTGCAAGATGCCTAACGTCACCTGGCTAGACATCTCCTTTGCGGAAACCGTGAAGGGGTGGCAGTCGGGGTGGTTCTACATCACCGAGCCGCGCGGCGCCAACTGGGCAGCGGCCCCCGAGTTTCGACCCGGCATCCCCATGCGGCTCACCTCCTGGGAAAGGATGGGCCTGTCTTGGGGTGAATCTACAGAGCTGATCAGACTCCAAACCTGCATCAGGAGCATGAAGGACAAGAACATCAAGCTTGTCAATGTGATCCAGGTCATGCTCGTTCGCTGGATTCTGCCATGTCAAAGGCGGGCATTCAATCTGTGGGAGTTCGTCCCGGCCGAACACGAGACGCTTCAGAGGCTCTACAACATGACGCATAAAGGCACGTGGAAGGTGTTATTCAAGGCGTCCGAAGTACCTCCTCCCACATCCGAGGACCGTGGGCTCCACGCCGCGTGGACTCCCAGTAAGGTGAGTTTTCAGGCTACCCCCGGATTCAGTTCTTCCCAATATATTCATGGGGGAGTCTTAAGTAACTGCGCATATTTGCACAGGATTATGTGGAGACAGCGGAGCAGATTGACCATCCGGCTCCGCTGCCAGAAGGCCCCGCTGATGCTCTCCTGACGGAGATGCTAGTCCCGGCACCCTACAAGGTGCCGGAGAAGAAGGCCGAAAAGAAGGCTCTGGGGATCCGAAAGGGTCTTCGGCGTAAGGTTGTGCCGGAAGCCTCGTCCGAAGACGATGAGGCGCACTCCTCCCACGAAGGGGAGGAAGAAGAAGAAGAAGATGCCCCATCCGGAAAGGATGAGGGGCCTGGGGAGGCGAACCAGGGGGCCGGAAAGGGCCCCCAGCACAAGGCCGTCATACCCACATCGTCCGATCACGACGAGACAGATTCCTCCCGCGGAGGCGGGAGGAAGCAATAAGAAATTCTACCTCCCCGCACTGGGGAGGAGAAAAAGAGGAAAACCTCCCCGGAGGGGGAGGCCGGGGCGTCCAAGAAGGGAAAGGTGTCCCTTCGGACTATTCCACCACGGCCGCTCTCAGCGAGGAGGGGTGGCTGCCCCGGGGGAAGCCCCCAGTGCGATCGTAAGTGTCCGCACTCTATCATGTCTTCACTCCATAGCTTTTCATAACGCCAAACATATGTGTTGTCCGGCCAGGGCTCACCCCGAGGTATCTTCTTCCGGGTCCCTGAGCGATTCGGAGATGAATTCGCTTCCGACGGCCACTACTCCTCAGCCCGCGGATGACACGGAGGTGTTGCCTGAAGGCTCCCAGGGTGGGGGGAGGTGACTCTAGAGACGCCCCAAGGCGGGATTCCAGATGTCGGACACGCGGGGTTCAAGATCCCCGTGGATCGTGTCGATGAGAGCCACAGCAGGCCGGGCTCTCAGCCGAACACTGTTCCTAAACTTTCAATTGTTCCGGACTTAGGCGGGCAGCCCCTCGTTAGGGAGGGCGAGCCATTTGCATCGAGGACTTCCGTTGCACCCGAGGCACCGGATTGTCTGCTGGAAGCGCTTCGCGGCGCTTCCATGGATGAAGAGCACCGTACTCTTATGAGTGTGGTGATTCAGAAGGTTTCGTCCGCCAAGAGCGGACTAACCAAAGCTTGCACCAGTCTCCTGACAGGATTTGAGGTAAGTAATAAATGTGTGTAAAATTACCACCCGATAGGTAGTAGCCCCTGATATTCTATTTGGTGTTCGGAAAGAAAAACCAAACGGAGGGTCAATTATAATCCGCAGGAGTCTAATAATAAATATTCATGTGAATAAGCAGGTTGTGCTACTTGCCGCTGCTGCCCGCACAGCCGAGGTTGCTGAACTGAAGCGGGACCTAGAGCAGGCGCAGGGAGAGCTCGACCTCACGAAGAGGCAGCTCGAAGAGAACAAGGGTAAGTGATTCCCCGCTCTTATGTAGTTAAGGATAGACAAAATTGGTTAGTCTAACGCCAAAGCGTTGTGACTGTGTAACAGGGACCACCGCCGAAGTGGCGTCCCTGAAGAAAGCGCTGTCCATGGCCGAAGACAAGGTGGCCTTGGAATGCAAGGAGCGTGAAAAGCAAAGTGCTAGAGTGGGCGAGGTGCAGCTAGAGCTCCGGGACCTCGGCAAGAAGTTCGAGTCCGTGGAGCATGATCAGAAGATGAAAGAGGCCAAGCTTACGAAGGCCCTTGTGAGTATGAAGGACGCCAAGGCCGAAGCTGAGAAGGCACAGCAGGAAGTCCAGGAGGCCAAAAAGATAGCGGCGGGTAAGAAATACTTTATGCAAAGCAAACATGTGGAGGAAGCATTTCTTTTACTTACTCGAATTTGGAGCTCTCCAGGGGCATTCGCAGATCTGCTACGCAGCATTTCAGATGCCGCGGAGTTCTACCGTGCCCAAGAGGGGAGCTCAACGGAGAAGCTATTCTGGTCCCAGTATGCTGGGGCCGAACAGCCAATGCCTCTGAGTGACCAACTGAAGCAGTTGGTCGAACTCCATAGGGCGGCCAAAGTGGCTACGAAAGATTTCATAGTCCGGATGTGGCCTGGTGAGCTCCTGCCCACTAGCTACTTCGGCCTGATCAAGCGGATGGTGGATGCCTATCCGCGGCTTTAAGTGATCAAGCGATCCATTTACATTGAGGGTGCCCACCGGGCCTTTGCCCACGCAAAGGTGCATTGGGGCAAGCTGGACGCGGAGAAGCTGGTGAAGGACGGGCCGCTGGAGGGCAAGGCGCATCGCCATCCCGAGATGTACTATGATGGCGTGATGAAGGGCACTCGTCTCATGGCCGATGAATGTACCAAGGACACCATTTGAGAATAATTCACTTCTGTCATGTTTGTAATTTAAAGACGAAGTTACTTGTGCTATGTAGCACTGTTTGATTTAGAATATTACCTTCTGTGTGGCTGTTTATAAAATTCTGAAAGTAGGCCAGTCGTCGGCTTCCGCCCCCACGTAACTAGTACTGGGGTGTTCGTGGAAAACCTGGACACTCTTTATCCAAATGTTTGGTCCCTTAAGGAGGTGTCCGGCGCAGCAAACAAGGCAATCGGACTATGCGGCTTTATAACTTTCACTTAGCCATAGAAGTCTACAATTTTAAATTTCGGCGAAGCCCCTAGAATCCGGAAGGCCGAATTGGGGTGCTATATACGCCTAGATCGGACGAAGCCGATTTATCGCCTAAAGCAGAAAAATCTTTAAGGATTTTAAGACCTCTCGAACAGCGACCAGCTCTTGCCACATCATGTCGGTCAGTTTTCGGCTTTCTCTACTGAGGTGCTCGTCCGGCAGAACCGGGACACAATCGCAGTAGTTGTCCCTGCGCTACCTTAGCCGATATAATGGAACGTAAGGTACCAAAACAAGGGAGCCAGGCTAACCCAACTGTAGACACAAGACATGATTCGGAGCTGATGCATATAGTGCTATAAGTTCAGGGTGCCGCACTGTTGAAAGTGTTCGGACTTTACGGGGCGCCATGAGAAGCCCCTGGCAAACTGACCGTACCAAGGTGTACGGATGCGATATCAAATGAACATTTATAAGAAAAAATGCTCAAATAAGAATAATAAGCTGACGCTATATATGATCACCCATTGATGAATAATACATTTAAGCGTATGTTTACAATGGATCCATTAAGCTGAGATAAATAGGACTATTTGACATGTCCTATCCAGGGGCAGGCCGCGTACAGATAGATAAAACAGGTATAACGATCGTAAAAAGATTCCACCTAGGTATTTCCTTCTGTGCGCAACGCCTGTTGCCTCCTTGGTTTTCTCTCCTATGCGAGTCCGTCAGTCGGGCTCTTCTGAAGAGGCTGCACTAAAGTAATGTCCTGAAAGGTAAAAGGGAAAGATTATGAAGGTATGTAGCGTTTACCCGCACTATTGACTGAGTCGTTGTTGCGCCTCCGCCTACGCCCATGGTATCTTGAGTGCGTAATTGTGTATGCGTGGCACGAATGCTGCTTTGAAGGGGCTTGAGCGGAGGCCGGACTACTAGTCGTGCTCTTGGCGTGTTGATGATCCTGTTGTGGGGTGCTCCGGGCTCTCTTGATGGTGCTCGAAGTTATTATTGCCGGATTGGTTTGTCGGAGTAGGCCGCATTGTACTTCCGCCGCGAGGGCTACAGTATGCTCCTCTGTTCGGAGAGAGCGGTCCATGTTTCCGTTGACTGTTATGACCCGCGTGGTCCTGGCATCTTGAGCTTGAGGTATGCGTAGTGTGGTACCGCATTGAATCTAGCAAATGCGGTTCGTCCGAGCAGTGCATGGTAACCACTGCGGAAAGGGATGATATCAAAGATTAACTCTTCGCTTCGGAAGTTATCCAGAGATCCGAAGACCACTTCCAATGTTATAGAGCCCGTACAACGGGCCTCTACTCCAGGAATCACGCCTTTAAAGGTGGTTTTGGTGGGCTTGATCCTTGAAGCGTCAATGCCCATTTTGCGCACTGTGTCCTGATAAAGCAGGTTCAGGCTGCTGCCACCATCCATAAGGACTCGCGTGAGGTGAAATCCGTTGATGATTGGGTCTAAGACCAATGCGGCTGAGCCACCGTGACGGATGCTAGTAGGATGATCCCTACGATCAAAGGTGATCGGACAAGCTGACCATGGGTTGAACTTGGGGGCGACTGGCTCCATCGTGTAGACGTCCCGTAGTGCCCTCTTCCGTTCCCGCTTGGGGATGTGAGTGGCGTAGATCATGTTGACCGTTTTTACCTGGGGGGATTTCTTTTGTCCCTCGTGTTCGGACGCCGGGGCTCTTCGTCATCATCGTTGTGCAGCCCCTTATCCTTGTTATCGGCATTTATTTTGTCGGCCTGTTTGAACACCCAGCAGTCTCTATTGGTGTGGTTCGCTGGCTTGTCCGGGGTGCCATGAATTTGGCACGAGTGCTCCAGTATGCGGTCCAGACTGGATGGTCCCTGATTATTTCTTTTGAACGGCTTCTTCCGCTGACCGGACTTGGATTCGTTGAATCCGGCGTTGACTGCCATGTCTTCAGTGTTGTCGTCATTGTTCTGTCGCTTATGTCTGTTACGCCGTGGCTTGCCGTTAGTATCGCGACCGTCCGAGGTGCTGGAATGTGGCGTGGTGCCGCTGCGAGCCAACCAGCTGTCCTCGCCCGCGTAAAAGCGGGTCATTAGTGTTGTGAGAGCTGCCATGGATTTGGGTTATTCCTGGCCGAGGTGTCGAGCGAGCTACTCGTCATGGATATTATGCTTAAAAGCCGCCAGGGCTTCAGCGTCCGGACAGTCGACTATTTGGTTCTTTTTAGTTAGGAACCGAGTCCAGAATTTCCTGGCTGACTCTCCGGGCTGTTGAGTAATGTGGCTCAGGTCATCATCGTCCGGTGGTTGCACATATGTGCCCTAGAAGTTGTCGAGGAATGCGTCTTCCAGTTTTTCCCAACTGCCAATGGAATTTGCTGGCAGGCTATTTAGCCAGTGTCGGGCTGGTCCTTTGAGCTTAAGGGGAAGGTACTTGATGGCGTGTAGATCATCTCCGCGGGCCATGTGAAGGTGGAGAAGGAAATCTTCGATCCATACAGTGGGGTCTGTTGTGCCATCATATGATTTGATGTTTACGGGTTTGAACCCTTCTAGGAATTCATGATCCATCACTTCGTTAGTGAAGCAAATGGGGTGTGCGGCGCCTCTGTGCCGGGCTATGTGGCTACGCAATTCGCATTGGTCTGGGTTGCTATGTTCGGCCCGGCCGGACTTGTTGATGATGTATCCGGTGTGACGGTCATCATCGCGCGCTGGGGCGCGCCCCCGTGATCCGTAGATCGATCTTGGCTGTCCTGCTTTGTTTTCCAAAATATCTTGCAGGTCTTGCCTGTTGTCCCGGGCCGTAGTGTATTGGCGTGGGGGTGCAGGCTGGTATTCGGGATGATATCCCGTTTTATCCCGGCCACGGGGTGGCCGGTCAGCCGTTTGGCGCTCGAGTCCGTATTCCTCGGCTGCTAGGACTTCAGTCCATCTATCTATGAGCAGGTCTTGATCAACCTGGAGTTGCTGCTGCTTCTTCTTCAGGCTCCTTGCAGTGGCAATAAGCCGGCGCTTGAAGCGCTCCTGCTCCACGGGATCCTCAAGCACGCCTGGCCCAAGCCATCACGAGGCAGGTACTTCTGGAGGCGTTGCGTCAGGATCCGCGCCCGGTCAGGGGGCGCCACCCTTTGTCGCATAGGAAGGCGCGCCCGGCGCCCTCCTCGGGCAGGGCTCGGGGGCTCTTTCTTGGAGAACCACCGACTTTGCCAAGGTCACGAGGGAGGCGCTCGGCCACCACTTGGAGGCGTGCTTCAAAGCACGTTTCCCTCAGGAAGGTATGAGGAAGGAGGGCCAAACCCTCAGGAGTTCATTGCGAGAAACACTCAGGAGCTGCAGGAGTCAAGAGTCATGCGTGGCAGCCGCCGCTTGCCCGCCGTAGCCCCACATCCAGGCGAGGACGGTGGGCTGCGCGTCTGCATCGATGTGCCAGGGCTCAACCGAGCCGCGTCTCAGGAGCGTCTCTAGCCTTCACGCGTGGGGTGCTGTGAGGGTCCACCTCACAGCTATGTTCGCATGCCACTCGGCTTGCCGAACGTGGTTGCCGCTCATCAGCGCCTGCTGAGGAGCATCTTGGAGGCTCAAGAGTTCAGGCATGCGCGGTCCTGGCGGAGATGAGATGGTCCTCGAAGATCCACCTGTGCCCCCGGAGCCTCCCGAGGCTCCAGGTCCCAAGGGCTCGTGAGGGTCGGCTTCCTCACCGCATGCCGTCCGCTGCTTCAGCATCCCTTCATCTTCAACCATATCAGGTGACATCTTTCAAAGTTCCATTTTCAGCTGGGAGCGCCCACAGGGCTGCATCATTCCTAGGTCGCGTGGGTACGTCCCTGCGGCATGTATCCGTTTTGCTCATGTTCTCTGCTTACCTTGTTGGGGGCGCCCCTCGGGCTGCATTATCCCCAAGATGCTTGGGCGTGACCCAGTGGCGTTTGGTTTTTCTGCATCTATCTAAATGGATTTGCTTCTTCATGCTTAACCTGCTTGACTTAATTGCCTGCTCGATTGACACCTACCTTTGGAGCCGCTCGCTCTGGCACGGCGCTTGCGCATGGCTCCGTCCCTGCAACACTGACAAATCTGAGTGGTCGAGCTCTGGCCGCAGAAGCCCCGCAAGGCACCACCTCACCAGGCCCTCAGTGCCCCCGTCACTCCTTCGGAGCAACCAATGGCTGGCTGGCAACCATAACGGCAAACCTTGTTTCCCTCGTGCTTGGTATGCAGGACCTGCTCCAGGAGCAACGCTGGTGGCGTCGCGATCCTTCTCTCTCTATTTCCGGCACAATCCGCTCGCGCATTAAAAGGGGGGCGCCTGAGCATTGTGACTCATGGGCTCGTACTGGCTCTCTAGCCCTCACCCCCTGGCCTTTACCCACGGCATCACGACCTGTCATACCAGCGGCGGCTGAGCTCGCTCGAGGGCTGGGACCTGAGGACGTAGAGCGTTAAGGAAAGTGTGGGAAAGAGGGAAGAAGCTCACGCGGACCTAACCCAGCAACACCCCAGCTGCTGCCACGCAGGCCCGGCACTTTGCCGAAAACCACTCCAAACCTACAAGATAAGTCACGCAAAAACTGAGTCAACTCAGCGCTAAACCATTGCCTATTGCAGCTCTGTCACGGCAATGTTGCCTGCCTTTCTTGCCCAGCGGACGCTGCTTGAGCGCCAAAGGGGACCTCCTGAGCATTGCGACTCAGGGGCTCTTACTGGAACTTGGGCCCCTCACCTCCTGGCCTTGACCACGGCATCGCGACCTGGCATACCAACGACGGCTGAAGCTTGCCTGGGGACCGGGACCTGTCGGCGTAGAGCACCAAGCCCTCATGAGGAAAGAAAGGGGGAGCCGAGCCGGGACAGGACAAGCATCTCGCATCAATTCATAATAAGGACATAATATTCACAAAAGACATGGCCAGTGCCTTACATACCGCCGCGGGGTGGTACTTCGATTCCTTGCAGGGAGCAAAAGGTGCTAATCCTGAGGAACGCTAACTACGCGTGCCTCCGCAGGAGACGCCATCATCAACAGTGGGTCGTCAGGCGCTGGCGCCAAACCCATCCAGATCAGTGGCGTCGGCGGCCTGATGCAACTGCCCTGCTCCGGGCGCGACGCGAGCTCGGGGGCTCGTAGCTGTCGTCGCTCATCTCCGGAGTCGCGTAAAGCTCGGCGGAGTCGCTGGACCCTCTAGCTCCTCCGCTGCTGCCTGAGGAGCTGCCGGGGAAGCAGTTGGCGGGCCTGGTCCTTGCCACGACGATGCTCCGGCCGCCTTCCTTGGGGAAGCATTCCAGCCGGCGTCCTGACGCGTCAAAGACCATGAAGAATAGCAAGGAGGCGCCGTCGTATTTGAAATGGATTACGAGGGTGCCCCCCGTCCGGCAGACCCGGGCGACCTCGCCCCAGCCGCGGGTCAGGAAGACCTTGCCCGGGGCGACAACCTCAACCTTCACACCGGTCGCAGGGGTGTTGCAGTCGGCGTGCTGCAGCCAGAGCTCCCGAGGCCCCCTCGGCGGAATCTTGAAGGCGAAGGAGGGAGGAAGGCGAATCCAAGATCGAGGAGGCATGGCAGCGGGAAGCACAAGCTCGCGAGAGGAGCCTTCGACGTGGACTCTAGGGGGAACGACGCGCACCGCCGTAACTCGTCAGCGTCGGCGGCGGCACCGTCGGTGTCGCTTGGCATCTTCTTCTCCGGGGCCCTCAATGTGGGCGTACAAGGGCAGCGGAAACCCAGGCGGCGGCCGTTCGTACCAGGGCCTGGACGCCTCCTGCCGATCACCCTCATCTCGGCGGCAGAGGACTAGCCGCTTCTTCGGCAGAAGCGGGTCAGGACCCTCTCGAGGGGCCTTTCCCTTCTCTTCTGCAGAAAACCGGCGGATTGGTGCCATTGACGTGATGTGGAGCAAGGGCAAGGAAGAAGAAGGAGTAGCAGGAAGGGATGGATTGGAAGGGCTCGCGCCATTCCGTACTTATAGCTGGAGAAGGCCAACCGTCGGCCACCACGATCGCAGGTAATCATGACCCAATTTTGCATGCAGGGACTTGTCAAGTCGTGCAGTTGCCGAGGCGTCGTCTGGAAGCGGGGACGCCCATGTCCAATCAATCGCCACGCAGCGCCCAAGGCCGCAGGCTATTGGGGCCCACGGTGCTTCGCACTTGCCCCTTCGCTTCTCAGCTAAGCCAAGTCCGGGCGCGCCTTGGGCCTGGGGGCTACTGTCGGCGTTCTGGGAACGGGGGTCCCCAGACTTGCCTACCTGTGGCCTGTGGCGTGGCTCAAGTGGGGGCCCAGTGCAGCCCTGCTTCATCAGCTAAAGCTCAAGACCCTCGCTAGGGGCCAAGCCTCGCGGGGCGGACGACAGGAAGCTTCCTCAGGAGCAGCCTCATCAGGCAGGCTCGCGAGGAGGCGTAGAGATCAAGGCAGGGGCACCTCGCGAGGATCCCGTGACGCGAGCCATGACGGTCGAGACCAGGCGGGCGCCGGCATGCGTAGTGTCCTTGTTTCCCCTTCGGTGCAAAGGGGGCAAGCACAGGCCTAGCCATCAGGCAAAGGTTACCGTTTCGGTGCAACAAGACCAAGACCAGCAGAGCGGCAGGATGGAGGTCATCGTGGAGCCCAGGACGGCATCATTGTCAGAGCCTTTGGCAGCCGAAGACCAACTTTAGTCAGGATAAGTGTACTACATGTTCCCCTTCAAAATGGCCAATTGTTGGCGGCCTTCCCGCTCATTATTTGGGAAGAGGCCCAAGGCCTCCCTCTATAAATAGAGCTATCCACCACAGGGCAGAGGGATGGATCGACCAGGGAGAGAGAGAGAGAACCGATCGAACTCACCCAAGCAGTTCATCGCACCAGCTCAAGAACAGCCCCTTGCGAGGTTGTTCTCACTTTGTATAGTTCATCATCAGCCCCTGAGGCAATCCACCACACCACACACTGGAGTAGGGTATTACACCACAATGGTGTCCTGAACCAGTATAAATCTCGTGTCCCTTGTTTGTTCTTCTTTCTAGCTTAGATTCCTTGCAAGGCTTCGAGACGTGAGCTGGTAGGGGAAAGATCTTCATGCGCACCCCAGAGTTCGAACCTCAAGGGTCAGCCGAAACCCGAAATCCGACAACTGGCGAGGCAGAGGAAGGCAAAAACCGAAGACTACCAAGATATATACTCAAAACACAAGGAGCAAAGGGCAAGTTGGACCACCCCCGGCAAGTGCCTTGCCGGGGTAACCTGCACAGCACCAGCAAGTCCATCACTCTTGGGCCTGAGAGCTCTGACACCAGACAACGTCAAGACCAAGATCTGGAGAGTGCATGCCTGATAGCATGAAGCTCCTCATAAAGATTGACAGCTCACAGATCCATGTAGGAGCAGAAGACAAAGACCCCCGGCAAGACCCTTGCCGGGGACGACTCCAAGGCTCCCGGCAAGCCTTGCCAGCGCCCGGCAAGGTTTTGCCACCTCACCACCACTCCAGTACGACGATTGGCGTGCCAACTAAGCAGGCGCATCCGTGGCGGCATGCAGATCTTCGTGGAAGCTTTACCATTGTGCCAACACAGCAGCTAGTTAGCCGGCATGGCACCGTATGCCTTGTTAGCCTGGACGTGTGTCAGAGCAAGGAGGAGCGGCGAAGGACGGGATGGATTCTGTTGCCGTCCCCAATAAAGTAGGAGGACACATAGGCAACGCATTAAAGGCATTTGTCCTACATTGCCGAGCGATAAGCTTGTACAATTGTAGCTTGGCACCTCCTGTGTGCCACTGTGGAAACTCCTTTGCGTATAAAAGGAGGCCCAAGGCATACAGAGAGAGGATTCGGACTTTTGGACAAGGCACGCACCGTAGCTAGTTCAAAAGCTCAAGAACACATATATCCAGACAAGCAGGACTAGGGTATTACGCATTGCGGCCCGAACCTGGGTAATTCCTCTGTGTGCTAATGGCTCGACCTGCTCTTCGTGCAACTAATCCCCCGCCGAACGTAGAAGGGATCCTTATGACCCCATAGGTGTTGGTTTACCCCGACTCACCTCCTCTGCGCCCGCTGGCACCCGCCTGGCCTTGGTCGTCATGGCTTGCATCACCGCAACCTCATGAGGTTGAGCACCTGCATTGGAATCTCTGCTCTTCAAGAGGCAGCCTAGGAAGGCCGCTCCCTCCGGAGGTCTTGGGTGTCGTCCACCTCACGAGGCTTGGCCCCTCGCGGGGGTCTTGACTTGTTGGTGTCGTAGATGGGCCATACCAGGCCGTCGATGAAGCCAGGTCGTGGGCCGCAGGCAGGCAATTTTGGGTACCCTGGTTCCCAGAACGCCGACATCAGCGCTGGCAGATCTAGTCGCAATACGACCATGCCTATGCCTAGTGGAAGCCCCATGCTCCGCGCTGGTGGATAAACAACTGAGGTTGCCCAATGGGTAGTGTTAAACCTCAGGATGGCCTCTTGGCTCTTTACGCGATCCGCTGTTCACAGCTTTCCACTGGGCCTCATGTGAGCGGGGGTTGGACACTGTGCCCATGCTCAGGCCAGGCTCTGGTTAACGGGCCTACCCCTCCGCGTGTCACCCCACCAGGTTCCTGGTGCCTGGTCTCCTTGCGTGCCCCCCAGGTGTAGGCTAACAAAAGGTATCAAAGGCCTCGAGTTAACCTCGACATTGCCCATGTTTCCTTTGTGCGGGTCACTTGCGCGTCAAGGGGGACCCCTGAGCATCACGACTCAGGAGCCTCACTAGTCCCGTAGCCCCTCGCCCCTTGGCTTTTTCTAGGCATTGCAACCTAAAATTCTGGTGGTGGCTTTTTCTGGGCCCTGCCGACGTAGAGCACAAAGGCAAGCAGGAATGAAACCAAGCACGAAAAGGAAGCTACGAAGTTTGAATAAATTATTACAGGCATCAAGTTATTCACAAAGCCAAAAAAGTCTTACGCCTCCACGAAGCATGATCAGTGGTTGGAGGATAATCTTTAGGAGAAAGGACCATCACTACCATTGTCGTCGTCACCGCGGCCCACTTCAGCCGCGATAGGCCCGTCTTGAACATCGTCGTTGTTGCAGCTGCTGTCGTCTTCGCTGCCTGCATCGGTTGCGGCAGATCCGCCATCGACAAAGGTGAACATCCTGAGCAGCATGGCCACGTGGCCCTCCACTGCCTCCGCTGTGTCGACATGGAACTCGCGAGGAATGGGGCCTATCACCGCGTAGAAGTCAAATGTGGCATCACGGAGGTAAAGGTGGCTGAAGACACGCGTCGCTACCATAGAGAAGAGGTCGCGGCACTCCTCCTCCAGGATGGCATCCACCTTGGCGCTAGCACCTTCAAGCTCCGCGATGAGCCTGGACAAGAACTCTACATAGCTGTCCTTGGGGGTCGCGAGAAGACCCTCGAATCCTCCCCTGCAGATCGACTTCAGCGCTTGGCGAGCCTTGATCTCGAGAGAGGAGAAGGAGCCGCGGTCCTCCATCGCCTTCGCGTCGGTCATGTCTACTATGCAACCTTCTTCTTGTAGACGTTTTTGGGCCTCCAAGTGCAGAGGTTTGTAGGGCAGTAGCAAATTTTCCTCAAGTGGATGACCTAAGGTTTATCAATCCGTGGGAGGCATAGGATGGAGATGGTCTCTCTCTAACAACCCTGCAACCAAATAACAAAGAGTCTCTTGTGTTCCCAACACACTCAATACAATAGTAAATTCTATAGGTGCACTAGTTCGGCAAAGAGATGGTGATACAAGTGCAATATGGATGGTAGATATAAGTTTTTGTAATCTAAATTATAAAAACAGCAAGGTAACTAATGGTAAAAGTGAGCGAAAACGGTATTGCAATGCTTGGAAACAAGACCTAGGGTTCATACTTTCACTAGTGCAAGTTCTCTCAACAATAATAAAATAATTATATAATATAACAATCCCTCAACGTGCAACAAAGAGTCACTCAAAAGTCACTAATAGCGGAAAACAAACGAAGAGATTATTGTAGGGTATGAAACCACCTCAAAGTTATTGTTTCCGATCAATCAATTGTGATATTCCTTTAAGTGTCACAAACAGCCCAAGAGTTCATAGTAAAATAACACCTTAAGAGACAAATCAACCAAAACCCTAATGTCACCGAGATACTCCAATGTCACCACAAGTATCCATGGTTTCGATTATACGATATACATCACACAATCTCAAATTCATCTATTCAGACCAACATAAAGAACTTCAAAGAGTGCCCCAAAGTTTCTACTGGAAAGTCAAGACGAAAACGTGTGCCAACCCCTATGCATAAGTTCACAAGGTCACTGGACCCGCAAGTTGATCACCAAAACATACATCAAGTAGATCACGTGAATATCCCATTGTCACCACAGATAAGCACATGCAAGACATACATCAAGTGTTCTCAAATCATTAAAGACTCAATCCGATAAGATAAATTCAAAGGGAAAACTCAATCCATTACAAGAAAGTAGAGGGGGAGAAACATCATAAGATCCTACTATAATAGCAAAGCTCGCAGTACATCAAGATCGTGCCAAATCAAGAACACAAGATAGAGAGAGAGAGAGAGAGAGAGAGTTCAAACACATAGCTACTGGTACATACCCTCAGCCCTCAGGGTGAACTACTCTCTCCTCATCATGGAGAGCGCTAGGATGATGAAGATGGCCACCGGTGATGGATCCCCCTCCGACAGGGTGCCGGAACAGGGTCCCGATTGGTTTTAGGTGGCTACAGAGGCTTGCGGCAGCGGAACTCCTGATCTAGGTTCTGTTCTGGAAGTTTGGGGATTTGTAGGAGGGGTTGGCATCGGTTTCACGTTAGGGGGCCACACAGGGAGTCCACGAGGCAGGGGGCCCCCTAGGGGGATGGCGCGCCCTCCACCCTGGTGATGCCCTCGGGACTCTCCTCTGTTAGCTTTTCGTTCCATTATTTTTTATATTTTCCAAAAATATTCTCCGTTGATTTTCAACGCATTCCGAGAACTTTTATTTCTGCACAAAAACAACACCATGGTAGTTCTGCTGAAAACAGCGTCAGTCCGGGTTAGTTCTGACCAAATCATACCAAAATCATGTAAAAATATTATAAACATGGCATGAATACATCAAAAACTATAGATACGTTGGAGACGTATCAAGCATCCCCAAGCTTAATTCCTGCTCATCCTCGAGTAGGTAAATGATAAAACAGAATTTTTGATGTGGAATGCTACCTAACATATTTATCAATGTAATCATCTCTATTGTGGCAAGAATTTTCAGATCCATTAGATTCAAAACAAAATTTTATTATTGACATAGAAACAATAATACTTCAAGCATACTAACAAGTGATTATGTCTTCTCAAAATAACATGGCCAAAGAAAGATCATCCTTACAAAATCATATAGTATGGCTATTCTCCATCTTCATCACACAAAATATTCAAATCATGCACAACCCCGGTTTCAGCCAAGCAATTGTTTCACACTTTATTATTCTCAAACTTTTTCAACTTTCATGGAATACATGAGTGTGAGCCATGGACATAGCACTATAGGTGGAATAAAATGGTGGTTGTGGAGAAGACAAAAAGAAGGAGATAGTCTCACATCAACTAGGCGTATAGCCAGTCTATGGAGATGCCCATCGATAGATATCAATGTGAGTGAGTAGGGATTACCATGCAACGGATGCACTAGAGCTATAAGTTTATGAAAGCTCAGAAAGAAACTAAGTGGGTGTGCATCCAACTTGCTTGCTCACGAAGATCTAGGGCCATTTGAGGAAGCCCATCATTGGAATATACAAGCCAAGTTCTATAATGAAAAATTCCCACTAGTATATGGAAGTGACAATATAGGAGACTCTCTATCATGAAGATCATGGTGCTACTTTGAAGCACAAGTGTGGTAAAAGAATAGTAACATTGCCCTTCTCTCTTTTTCTCTCATCATTTTTTTGTTTTTTTTTTGTTTTTTGGGCCTTCTCCTATTTTTGTCCTCTTTTTTATTTATTTTTATTTTTCATCCGAAGTCTCATCCCGACTTGTGGGGGAATCATAGTCTCCATCATCCTTTCCTCACTGGGACAATGTTCTAATAATGAAGATCATCACAGTTTTATTTACTTACAACTCAAGAATTACAACTCAATACTTAGAACAAAATATGACTCTATGTGAATGCCTCCGGCGGTGTACCGGGATGTGCAATGATTCAAGAGTGACATGTTGAATGTGCGTTAAGTCGAATAGAGGGGGCGTGAATAGGTGATTTTTACAAATTCATCACTGAGGAATTTCAGGGTGAGGAAATTCCTAAGTCACGAGCAACTAGAAGCGGAATAAGTACTAAGGTATAAGCATAACAGAGCAATAGCACAGACATCATGATGAAATGAAAGACAGACACAGAGTACAAAAAGCATAAACACAGGATAAGCAGGCTGAAGACAATCTGACTGAAGAAATAGGATTGAGGAAATAGAGAAAGTCTTCGGTCAAAGTCTTCACACAGTAATGATCAGGTTCATCAACGCATGAATGAGGAAATGAAAGGGTTGAGGAAATAGAACCAGTAGGCTTGGTGAAGATAATGATTTGGTAGACCAGTTCCAACTGTTGTGACAGTTGTACGTATGGTTGGAGCGGCTAAGTATTTAAACTCGAGGACACACAGTCCCGGAAACACAGTCCTCACCGTATTCTCCTTGAGCTAAGATCACACAGACCTCTCCCAACACTCGGGGTAAGTCTTCACAGGTGACTTCCAAACCTTCACAGACTCGGTGACTCGACAATCCACAATTCCTCTTGGATGCTTAGACCATGACGCCTAACCGTCTGGAGGATACATAGTCCTCAAAGGTAACAAGCATCCATTTCATAGAGGAACAATCTCTTAAGTGATGCTCAATCACTTTTGGGGTTGTAGGTTTGGGTTTGGGATTTGGGTTTTCCTCACTTGATGATTTTCACTCAAAGTCCTCGGAGGATGGGATGCTCTCAATTGACAAGTGTCAATTTCTCTCGGAGCAGCTAACCAGCTAGTGGTTGTAGGGGCGGCTATTTATTGCCTAGGGAGCAGCCCAACATGATAAGACATGAATTCCCTTCAAGGATATGACCATTAGGTGGTAGGATATTTTGGACAGCTGGTGCATAGCACACCAAAGATTGGATTTTAGGTTCGAATTCCTCAGGGCTATCATGTTCCTCACTGTGTAGGCAATCCGCACTAATGAATTCCTAACTCCCAGTCAGAACAAATTCCTCAAACACCAGAAGATCCTCGTCTCTGTCACTGAAGAAATTGACTGAACTGGTATGAGATTTACAATGGCTTCACTCGAAAGGATTGGGTAGGTGTAGGATTTTGAGATGAGCATCACTTGGAAATCAGTTTCCTTAGTATTACCTCGACCTCTAACAGTATGGTGTTTCCTATGACTCAAGAAAGAGAAAATGAAACTACGAAAACAAAAGTCTACACGCTTCATAATCCTCGCATGAATGTGACGACCGGATAATTAAGCTACAGTAATCCCACGCTAATGATGCCACGTCACCACGGTCACTGTTGTTAACCTCACGATTATTCGAAACCGTTTCAAAATTCAAATTCAAATTAATGTCAACAATAAAAGTTTTCGAAAGTTAAAACAAAAATGTTCGGGAGGTGCCATAATTTGCATATGTAAATATGGTGCAATAAACACATTTTTATAAAATGCCTAGATATTTTATAGTGGATGGAAACAAGAAAAAAAAGCAGAACCTAACTAAACAAAAAAACAAAAGCCTGCCCCTCCCCACTAGGCCTCGGCCCAGCTGGCCATCTGGCCAACCAGGCCGGCCCACCCGCGCCTACTAACCCCCACCCCGGTCAAACCATATCCCACCGACACCCCCACTCCCCCACTCGCTCGCCTCTCCCTCTCCCCCCTCTCCTCTCGATCCCATCTGGATCGGGGAGGGGCCCGACCCCGACGCCGCCCGCGCCCGTCCCGCTGTCGTCGCGCCGACGCCACCCAGAGCGCCCCCGCCTCGGCCACCTCATCGTCGACCCCGTCGCCGCTTCGCCGTCCTCCTCCTCATCTCCTCCTTGCCGGGCCGCCTCGACCCCGACTTCGTTGCCCGCCACCTCGCGCTCCCATCTCCCTCTCCCTCGACAGATCTGCTCGCGCCCGAGGACGCCGTCCCCATCGCCGGAGCATGCCGCCATCAAGCCCTCCCCGAGCACGCTGTTCCACGCCTACAGGGCCCGGTGAGCGCGCCCTCGATCCCCGTTTCGCCCCCGTCTATTTGTCGTTCGCCGCACCACGCCTGTTGTTGCGCGTCCGCGGCCACCTGCCCGTGCCCCTTTCGCCGTGTCTGCCGCTCCACACCACCTTCCCGCGCCCAAGGTTGTCGTGGTCGTGTTTTGCCCTTGCTCATGCCTGCCCCTTGCTCACCGCCTTGCCATCCGCCGCAAGTGCTGGCCCCGACCGATGTCCCGTTCTGCACATCTGCTGAAGCCGAAGGCCACCGTTGCTCGTCCTGCCCGGCCACCGCTCCCCGCGCCCATCTCCGCAGCCGGCTGCTGCCCCGCGCCCCGGCGCAACCCCGCCGTGGCCTTGCCACTGCCGCCTCCGGCGGCTGGCCTCGTTGCGCCTATGGCCGGCGCCCCCCCTGTCGATCTGGGCATATGCCCAATCGGGCTGGGCACCAGCGCCCGTTAACGCCCGACCCACTATGGCCCCCTAGGGCCAATGACATGTGTGGCCCAGCCCCCATAATGGATTTTTTTTCAAATATGAAAATAAAATCTAATTAATTAATCCCGCTTAGATAAACTAATTAAACTTAATTAACCTAAAAATCTAATTAAACTAACTAATCTGTTAGTTAGGGCAATGTGTCAATGACAGATGGGACCCACACGTCAGCTGGACCCAGTCAACACCTCTGTTGACTGATCATATCATGCTGACGTCATGCTGATGCAGTAATGCTATTTTCGGATTAAATTAATAATATTAATTTATAAATTTATTTAAATCTTTAAAAATGAATATAAAATAAAACGTAACTCGGATGAAAATGTTTTGTACATGAAAGTTGCTCAGAACGACGAGACAAATCCGGATACGCAACCCGTTTGTCCACCCCACATCCGTAGCATAGCGAACACATCCCCCTCCGGTTCATCTGTGTGAAAACATGAAACACCGGGGATACTTTCCCGGATGTTTCCCCTCTTCACCGGTATCACCTCCTACTGCGTTAGGTCACCTCTAGCACCGCGTGTTACCATGCTATGCTTTGTGATACTTTGATTGCTCAGTTATTTATTGTGTTCCCCCTCCGTTACTTCTTTCCAGTAGACCCCGAGACTGCCGACGACCCCCCAGTTCGACTACGGAGTTGACGACCCCTCCTTGCCAGAGCAACCAGGCAAGCCCACCCCCCCCCCTTGATCACTAGATATCGCCTATTCTTCTCTATACTACTTGCATTAGAGTAGTGTAGCATGTTACTGTTCGCTTACTCCTATTCTGTTGCATAGCCTGTCATTGTTGCTACAGTCGTTGATACCTTACCCGCAATCCTAAATGCTTAGTATAGGATGCTAGTTTATCATCATTGGCCCTATATTCTTGTCAGTCTGCCTTGCTATACTATCGGGCCGTGATCACTTGGGAGGTGATCACGGGTATATACTGTACATATATACATACTATACAGATGGTGACTAAAGTCGGGTTGGCTCGTTGAGTACCCGCAAGTGATTCCGATGTGGGGGCTGAAAGGACAGGTGGCTCCATCCCGGTAGAGGTGGGCCTGGGTTCCCGACGGCCCCCGACTGTTACTATGTGGCGGAGCGACAGGGCAGGTTGAGACCACCTAGGCGAGAGGTGGGCCTTGCCCTGGTCGGCGTCCGCGTTTACTTCAAAATAACACGCTTAACGAGATATTGGTATTTGATCTGAGTCTGGCCACTGGCCTATACGCACTAACCAACTACGTGGGAAAGATATGGGCACTCGACGTCGTGGTATCGGCCGAAGCCTTCTTGACGTCAGCGACGGAGCGGCGCGCGCCGGATTGGACTGGAACGCCTGCTCTTGTATTAGGGGGCTAGGTCTGCTTCCGGCAGCCCTCGCAACATGCAGGTGTGCAATGGGCGATGGTCCCAGACCCCTGCGCACATAGGATTCAGACCGGCGTGCTGACCTCTCTGTTGTGCCTAGGTGGGGCTGCGACGTGTTGATCTTCCGAGGCCGGGCATGACCCAGGAAAGTGTGTCCGGCCAAATGGGATCGAGCGTGTTGGGTTATGTGGTGCACCCCTGCAGGGAAGTTTATCTATTCGAATAGCCGTGTCCCTCGGTAAAAGGACGACCCGGAGTTGTACCTTGACCTTATGACAACTAGAACTGGATACTTAATAAAACACACCCAAACAAGTTCCACAGACAACCCGGTGATCGCTTTTCCACAGGGCGACGAGGGGAGGATCGCCGGGTTGGATTATGCTATGCGATGCTGCTTGGAGGACTTCAATCTACTCTCTTCTATATGCTGCAAGACGGAGGCTGCCAGAAGCGTAGTCTTCGACAGGATTAGCTATCCCCCTCTTATTCTGGCATTCTGCAGTTCAGTCCACTGATATGGCCCTTTACACATATACCCATGCATATGTAGTGTAGCTCCTTGCTTGCGAGTACTTTGGATGAGTACTAACGATTGTAAATTTTCTCCCCCTTTTCCCCCTTTCCTTTCTACCTGGTTGACACAACCAGATGCTGGAGCCCAGGAGCCAGACGCCACCGTCGACGACGACTCCTACTACACCGGAGGTGCCTACTACTACGTGCAGGCCGCTGACGACGACCAGGAGTAGTTTGGTAGGATCCCAGGCAGGAGGCATGCGCCTCTTTCGATCTGTATTCCCGTTTGTGCTAGCCTTCTTAAGGCAAACTTGTTTAACTTATGTCTGTACTCAGATATTGTTGCTTCCGCTAACTCATCTATGATCGAGCACTTGTATTTGAGCCCTCGAGGCCCCTGGCATGTAATATGATGCTTGTATGACTTATTTATGTTTTTAGAGTTGTGTTGTGATATCTTCCCGTGAGTCCCTGATCTTGATCGTACACGTTTGCGTGCATGATTAGTGTACGATTGAATCGGGGGCGTCACAATGAATATCCAAGTCTTCAAGGTCACACCTATTTCATCACTTTGAAAGTCTTCAGGAGAATCAAAGTCTTCAGCCAAAGACATTCATTTTTAGGGGTCGACTTTCACTGTAAATATCAAATTCCTCATCGACTTATAGAGCATGTGTACACTCACAAACATATTAGTACCTTAACCTATAAGTCTTCAATACACCAAAATCACTAAGGGGCACTAGATGCACTTACAATCTCCCCCTTTTTGGTGATTGATGACAATATAGGTTAAGTCTTCAACGGGGATAAAATTATGAATTGAAAGTGCTCAATATTGAGGAATTTGATTGCAAGATATAGAAGAACTCCCCCTGAAGATGTGCATAGTGAGGAATTTTCTTTTGAATCAATGCACATTTGAAGAGTAGAATCATGGAGATCTCCCCCAATATCTTGTAATTCATACACGCATTTGACATATAGAATGAAGAATTTGAAATGCATGATGAAATATGGTGACTGATGTAATTCAGCATGCGTCATGGCATATATGAGGAAATAGCATGCAGAAAACAGAGCAAAAGTATCAGGTCACCACCGGGCTTAAGTTTACAGCTCAATCAACAAACACTTCAAAAGAGCGAGAGTTGCAACTTAACAAAAAAAGCGCACATATACATAGACCCACTTGAAGACTAAATCAAATTTCTCCCCCTTTGTCATCAAATGACCAAAAGGGATGAAAAATGAGGACTAACGCCCCTGAAGAGTTTCATCACGAAGTTGATGGAGGAGTGCCAGCGTTGTTGGGTCGGTTGCTGGAGTAGGGCCTGCCACAGTGTCGTCCAAGTCTTCATTTTCATCAGTCTCGCGCGATGAAGAATATGAGATGTGCACCAAGGGAGGAACTTCGAATTTCTTCGCCGGAGGCTTAGACCAGCTGAAGTCCTGCTTGAAGCCCATCTGCTTGAGATCTTCATCACTGTAGAGATGAGTCAGAACAGCCCAGGTGCGATCAAAAATTTCATGGAGGTAGTAGTGGTTCTTCTCCATTGAATTATGTGTAACAATCATGTTGTGAAGAATCGAACCAAACTGATGCTTGACCCATTTATGGTTGCGATCGACCTTCTGATGAAGACTGAGGAGAAGCTCATGATCAGTCATCACCCTTGTAGTTGTGGCTTGAGGACTTTGCTTTGATGCATTGGCGGCAGAATCATGAGTGGCAGAGTCATCATTGGTGGAATGCGATGCAGCTTTGCAGAACTGTCCATCCAATGGACGAATGCCCTCATCAACAATTGCAGTGGCCTTGCCCTTTTCATCAGCTGAGGAAAATGTCCACTTGAGGACTTCAATAGGGGGCAAGTAACTGCCATGGTTAAGTGTGTCAGCCTTCTAGTTGATTGAAGACCTTGATCTAAGGAATCTCATAATCCAGGGAGCATAAGGCTTCAATTCAAAGGGAGACAGTGCAACATTTGCCATAGTCTGCATGAAGAAGTCATGGTAGTTTATTGGGATACCATGCATGGTATTGAACAGCAGGTTCTTCATGATGCCAACGACTTCTTCATCATTCGAGTCATGGCCTTTGATTGGACTCAATGTCTTGGTCAAAATGTGATAGACAGTCCGAGACACATATAGAAATTCCTTCATGGGGAATTGGGTCCTTGGGGCTTGACCGGGCTTCACTGGCTTCATCAGTACTTGCATGAAGTGATCTGACAGCTCAGGTTCATGATATATACGACTGGCACCTTCAAGGGGAGGACTGACAGGCAGGGCATGAAGTAATTCAGAGGCCGGTGCTTTGAAGTGAGTTTTCTCTGTGATCCAGTCCAACACCCAAGAGTTGACATCTTCAACATTTCCAGTGATGTGCAGCGTCGCATAGAACTGAAAAATGAGTTCTTCATTCCAATCACATATGTCTGTGCAAAAGTTGAGCAATCCAGCATCATGAAGAACACTGAGCACTGGTGTGAAGCACGGAAACGATTCCATGTCCACATGAGGAATATGCGCATGGTCGCAGACTTTGTCCTTATCAAAAAGCAGTGAAGAATAGAAGTTTGCTTGGCTGGCAGTCCAGAAATGCTTCCTTCTAAGACGAGCAGATTCATAAGGGTTGTAGTCGGTGAAGATCACATGCTCATGGAAGAAGTCATCAGCCTTGAATTTTGGCGTCTTCGAGAATGGATTCTTCGGCTTCGGCTGAGGAGTATCAGTCAATTGCAGCACAACCTCAGGAATCTGAATCTCTAGAGCTGCAGGCTGAGGAATTTTAGGTTCTGCTTCAATAGCAGCCTGGGTCTCCATTTCTTCTGCAGCTTTGTCATCAGCACTAGTGGCTAGAATTTCTTCAGGAATGGAAGCTGCCGTGTGAATTTCATCAGAGCCCATTTGAACTTCAGTAGGTACTGGGGACTGAGGAATTTGTTACAGTGGCGTGAACAAAGGAGAGATGGGGTGCTGACTTTCCGAAAAGTCATCATTCATCACAGGCGTGGTGCTCCCAATGTCCACGTCTTCATCTTCTTCCATTTCTTCAACGCCTGCCTCTTTAGCTGTGAACGGAGGCATTGGCCATGATACCAAAGGAGTTGAAGTGATAGTGTCCACTTCAATTTCTTCATCCATCTACTCTGTCGAGGCAGCAGAAGGATTTTCTTTATCAGATTCATTTGGAATCTCATAATCTTCACCAAAAGGAATGATTTCCTTTGATGGCATGCTTGAGAGAGGAACAACATCAATTGGATTTTCAAGAGAGCTTGTCAAAATCTTCGCCTTCTTGGGAGCAGAAGATTCTGAGGAAGAAGATGCTTTCCTTTTCTTCAGTGCAGCTCGCTCCATAGCCTTTGTTTTCTTCACTTCCAAAGCAGAAGGAAGAATTGGACTTGGTGTTGGTGTTGTCCTAACTTGTTCAGCTTCTTCAGGTGCAGCTTCAGATGCTTCAGCTGGCCTGACTTGTTCTTCCGGCGCAACACTAGTGGTTGCCCTGGCAATTTCTTCAGCGGGTGGACTTTCTTCGGCCCTGGTGCTTGCAGTTTCATCAGTAGCCTGATTTTCATCAGCGGTACTGACATGTTCTTTAGTTGGCTGAGAAGATGCTTCAGCCAGAGATATTTCAATGTGCGTTGGATCAGCAACATTGGAAGTGAGGTCTTTCTCCATTTTGACGAATCTGACTTTGGCTCCCAGCCATTCTGGCTTGTAGGTGTCAAATTCATCACTGAGCTTTTTGATCTCAGATTGCAGAGTGATGAGTTGTTCAGGCGATAGCGTGAGCATGTTGTCCTTCAGAAATGTTGTTTCTTGTACTGGGCTTTCTTCACACTCCTGGCTTGTTCATATTTCCATTTTTCCTCAGAGATGAAAGCCGTCAACATGTGAATTTGTCCAGGAGTGAGGTCTAACTTTGGCAAAGGAGTGTTTGGGTCTTTGTGCCAGAGGTCAATGAAATCCAGGATCTTCTTCGAATCCAATAGAAGGGGAACAACACTTCCCTTGGCTCTAGCAGCCCTTTGTTGTCTATCTTTGATGATTTTGGCTAATTCTTCATCATCAGCTTCATCATCATCAGATGGTACCTGGAAGGCAACTTGCTTCTTGTGAGGACTTGGTCTAGTGCCTCGTCCTGTAGTGGCCTTGGTCTTCAGCAAGGTGGGGCTTTTTGAAGACAGAGGAGGAGCTGAAGAACTTGCAGAAGCTCCTGAGGCAATTGAGATGCCTGTGGTCCTTTGGCAAGTGGCAAAATGCATAGGTGCCGAGGACTTTGCCGGAGGAGCTGAGGGTTTTGCAACCTGAGGAACTGGAGCAGCTTGAGGGATTTGCCATGAGGGCACAGATGAGCTTGGCCGTGAGGGTATTGCTGAGCTTGGAGGCTTGCGTGCAGGCTTCTTGGGCATAGCCTTCTTGCTTGTGGAAGCCTTAGCAACGGCAGCAGCAGAATCTTCATTGAATTTCCTCACTCCTTCTTTGGCCTATTTGGCCAACTTGGCTTGCCGCTTGGCCCATTCATCAGCATAATCCTCACCACGTTTGATGCTAGTGGTATCAGCACGCCGGCCAGGTGCCAACGGAGGTCTTGGGCAAGGAGGGTTTAGAGCGAATTTCTTCATGTATTTTGGAGTAACATATCTGTACTCCCTCCATTCCCATGCCCATCTTCGTTAAATTTTCTGTATGCGCACCTTGCGCTCATTCTTTGTTTCCTTCCCATGAGTTGCCTCATCAGGCGTGTAGTACCCTGCATAAATGTCAGCAGGGATCTCAAAAGAAGTGTTGACTTCCAGTTTCTTTCCTCCCTTCTGAGGTCTTTTGCCATCTACCATTTTCTTCAGCTGAGGACTTTGACCTATTGAGTTCTCTGAAGAAGTATGCAGTTTTTCTTCGAGGAATGCTACAAATGAGTTAAGTTGATGAGAACCTAGTGATTCAGCAGCAGACATGTGTACCTGTGAACAGAGTATAGGTGCGAAGAATTTGGAGAGGTCGTATGCGTTCTCAGAAGTTTTTGCAAAACGAAACAAGTTTGAGGAAATTGACCAGATAGGTTTGGAAGAATTTCACTAAGCTTTCTTTGACTTAGGTTCCAGAGTTGTGTGGATTGTGAGATTCACACAATTAAGGAATCTTGAGGAAAAACATCACTTAGAGAAACAGATCAAGAACATATGATTGTGCGAGGTGTTTAGAGTGTGGAAGTTGAAGAATAAACACCTTTTGGAGATTTTATGAAAATCACCAGTATTAACAAAGGCAGTAAAAGTAACTTTTAATTACCCTTGATGAAGAACACGATGAACTGGGAGTGTAGATTTAGGAGTTCGTCAGTCCAGATCTTCCACGCCCTAACTTGGCAGAGGAAGACAGCTACGGCGGCGGCCGAGAGAAGATGTCCGCGGCCGGCGCGAGTACAACGGCGACGAAGTCGAGGCAGTGAAGCTCTTAATCACCGGCGACGATGAAGGTAGCAGTGGCACTAGGGCTTGAGAGCTCGAGTGAGGGGAGTGAGATCGAGCGGGGTAAATGCAGTCTGAGGAGGGTGAGGGGTATTTATAGCTGCAGTGAAAAAACCGCTCACCCGAGGAAAATGGACTAACGTGCCCATGACCCTTCTCATCCTAGAGACATGTGTCACCCATGTACAATGTGGTGGAGATCGTGTACGATCATGGGTGAATAGATAACTCTTATCGTGGGATGTGTAATGGTTTGAGCGGCAAAAGCCAAAAATTCATCTAAGAATATTTAAGGTTTCGTTTGCAATTTCTTCAGCTGACAAGGACATAGTGAAGATTTTGAACGGGTTTCAAATAGAACACACATGAAGAATTTGTGAACAGGCTAGGTTGAGTTTAGCATAGAGGGGGAAAGGGTCCGATCACATTCACTTAGTAGAAAAGGCAACTTGAAGAATTAGCAATAAGTGAATGCTATAGAGGACATAAAACTAAAGTATATATATAGTCAATGAAGAACAATGACGGAAAGAGTGAAGGAAATGCAAAGTTGAAGAAATTGAAAAACTGAGGAATTTCAAAAAAATGAAAAAGAACTCAAATTGAAGATTTTCAGCTTTGGTTGGTGGCGTAACCGACCGTATAAGAATGATGATTTCAGACACCACGTACAATTGTCGTAGGGTTCTGAGAATCAAATTCTTCATTAATTTCTTCACACTTAGAGGGTTAGTCTTCATTGATTGAAGAAAAAAGTTACTTCATGTGTTGCACATCTAAGTCATTAAGTTTGCATAAGTGTTAGGATGTGTGTCCTTTTCAATGAACATTCGAAGCTTCTAAGATATTTAGCTCACACCGCAACTTGCTAAATCTCTTCTCATCCAAGGGCTTTGTGAAGATATCGGCCAGCTGGTCTTTAGTATTTGCATGGTCGATGGAGATGTCGCCCTTCAACACATGGTGACGAAGAAAATGATGACGAATCTGGGTATGCTTTGTCTTCGAGTGCTGAACTGGGTTGTGAGCAATCTTGATAGCACTCTCATTGTCGCAGTAGAGTGGCACATTCTTCACATTGATGCCATAGTCCTTGAGGGTTTGCTTCATATAGAGCAATTGAGCACAGCAAGATCCAACAGCAATGTACTCAGCTTCAGCAGTAGAGAGTCATACGCAGTTCTGCTTCTTCGAGGACCAACATACCAAGGATCGTCCAAGGAAATGGCATGTGCCTGACTTTGACTTGCGGTCCACCCGATCACCAGCATAGTCAGAGTCTGAATATCCAATGAGATCAAAGGAAGAGCTCTTGGGATACCATAATCCAAGTGTTGGTGTGTGAGCTAGATATGGAAGAATATGCTTCACAGCCTTATGGTGTGATTCCTTCGGTGTAGCTTGAAATCGGGCACACATGCAAACACTAAGCATACTATCCGGCCTAGATGCACATAGGTACAATAAAGAGCCAATCATGGAGCGGTATACCTTTTGATCGAAGTCTTTACCATTTTCATCAGTGCATAGATGGCCATTTGTGGGCATAGGGATTTTGACACCTTTGTAGTCTTGCATGCCGAATTTTGTCAACACATCCTTGAGGTATTTCTCCTGAGATATGAATATGCCATTGAATTGTTGACGAATTTGAAGACCTAAGAAGAATTTCAATTCTCCTGTCATAGACATTTGATATTCTTCACTCATCATATAGGCAAATTCGTCACTTTAACATTGGTTGGTA
Organism: Triticum timopheevii; assembly: GCA_963921465.1. NCBI lineage: Eukaryota > Viridiplantae > Streptophyta > Magnoliopsida > Poales > Poaceae > Triticum > Triticum timopheevii. Next base: position 235,027,178 of record OY997266.1, on the reverse strand, counting down.
CAGCCAAAGATAATATCATCAACATATATTTGGCACACGAATAATTCATTGTCATATGCTTTGGTGAAAAGAGTTGGATCAAGTGAACTAGGTTTGAAGCCTTTCTTCATGAGGAATTCCTTTAGTGTGTCATACCACGCCCGAGGTGCTTGCTTGAGGCCATAGAGGGCCTTGTTGAGTCTGTAGACGTGATCTGGAAATTTTGGATCCTCAAAACCTGGTGGTTGAGCAATATATACTTCTTCCTCAAGCTTACCATTGAGGAATGCACTTTACACATCCATTTGATATAAGATGATATTATGATGGTTAGCGTAAGCAAGCAATATGCGAATAGCCTCAAGTCTAGCAACAGGTGCAAAAGTTTCATCGAATTCAATTCCTTCAACCTGTGTGTAGCCTTGAGCTACAAGACGAGCCTTATTCCTCACCACAAGACCATTTTCATCTTGTTTGTTGCGGTAGGTCCGTTTGGTACCGATAACGTTGTGCTTGCGTGGGTCTGGTCGCTTGACAAGTTCCCACACATTTTTGAGCTTGAATTGATGCAATTCATCTAGCATAGCTTGAATCCACTCAGATTCTATGAACGCTTTATCAACTTTAGTGGGCTCTGTGATAGAGACAAATGCAAAATGCCCACAAAAGTTAGATAAGTGTGAATCTCTTGAGCGCGTGAGAGGACCTGGTGCGTTGATGTCATCGATGATCTTCTCGATCTGCACTTCGTTTGCAACGTGAGGATGTGTGGGTTGACGACTTTGCTTAGGCCCAGCAATTTCTTCAGGACCAGTTTCTTCAGCAGCACCAGTGTGATTTTCTTCACGATCCGAAATGACTTCTTCAGCAGATTCTTCAGTAGGGATGATATCCTCAGTAGCTCTGAACTTGATGGATTCCTTAGGTGACATTTCATCTTGCACAGGAGGTAGGTGCTCTCTTTGCGAGCCATTAGTTTCATCGAACCACACATCTACAGTTTCAACAATCTTGTGATGATTGATGTTGAAGACTCTGTAGGTGTGCAAGTCTTTTCCGTAACCAAGCATAAAACCCTCATGTGCTTTCGGTGCAAATTTAGAGTGATGGTGAGCATTTCTAATCCAGCATTTAGCACCGAAGACTTTGAAATAACTTACATTGGGTTTCTTGTTAGTGAGGAGTTCATATGAGGTCTTTTTGAAGAATTTGTGAAGATATACCATGTTGGTGATGTAGCACGCAGTATCAATGGCTTCAGGCCAAAAGCGCTAAGGTGTCTTGTATTCATCAAGCATGGTGCGAGCCATCTCAACAAGAGTTATGTTCTTGCGCTCCACGATGCCATTCTGCAGAGGAGTATAGCAAGCAGATAACTCATGAGTAATACCAAGTATATCACGATATTCATCGAGACCAGTGTTCTTGAACTCAGTTCCATTATCACTCCTGATATGCTTGATCTTCACACCAAAGTTAGTAGAAGCTCTTGAGGAAAATCGTATGAAGACTTCCTGCACTTCATTTTTGTAAGTGATGATATGCACCCATGTGTAACGAGAATAGTCATCAACTATGACAAAGCCATATAATGATGCAGAACTAGAGAACGTGGCATAATGAGTAGGGCCAAAGAGATCCATATGAAGTAATTCAAAGGGACGAGACGTGGTCATGATAGTCTTCGAGGGATGCTTGGCTCTGGTGATCTTTCCATCCTCACAAGCCCCACAAAGATGATCTTTGAGGAATTTGACACCCTCGATGCTAATGACATGCTTCTTCTTCGCAAGTGTATGCAAGTTCCTCATCCCATCATGACCAAATCGTCGATGCCATAGCCAGCATTCTGAAGCTTTTGCAAGTAGACATGTGGCAGGCTGTGGTCCTGTAGAGAAATCAACAATATACAAGTCTCCTTTCCTAAAGCCTTCGAAGACTTTGGAATTGTCAGATTCCATCAGCACAATGCAATGATATTTGCCAAAGACGACAACCATATCAAGATCACAAAGCATTGAGAGAGACATGAGGTTGAATCCTAAGGACTCGACAAGCATGACCTTGTCCATGTGTCTATCCTTTGAGATCGCAACCTTACCTAGACCCAATACCTTGCTTTTGCCTTTGTCAGCGTAGGTGATATGCTTCAGATAAGATGGTGACAAATCAGTGTCCATCAACAAGTTCCTATCACCAGTCATGTGGTTTGTACATCCACTGTCGAGGACCCATTCATTAGTTTTAGGTAGTTCATCCTTCAGATGAATTAGTGCAACTTACGAACCCATATACTTCATCAATGAAGAATATGATATCATTTTCATCAACAGTAATAGATATAGTAATATGAGTACGTGAGAAATGAGTGATTCATTTCTTCATGATTAGCTTGTGTCCATTCAAGCACATTCAAGTCTCCAGAAAATTCTTCAGACAATCAAGTTCGTTTGGAGACCTGACCCTCCATAAGAGATTAGTTCCTTTTCTTCACCACCCACATCTGGAGGGGTGGCAAAGAATTCATCATTCTGCGAGCTCCATAAGAAAAAGATGACATTGAAGCCAGTGCACTTCATTTCACAAAAGAGTGGTTAGGATAAGCATATTAATAAGTACAGAAATTCTTCAAGGACTTATGAACATAATGGTTTGAAGAATAATGCACATATTCATGGCCTTTAGACTTTCCCTGCAAACAGAAGTGTTAGCACGATGATGTTCATTTGAGGATTTTGATCCATGTGAGGAATTTGATCCATATGAAGAATTTGATCTGGGGTTCATATTCTTCATAGGTGGTGTCATGATGACATTCACCTGAAGATTTTCAGGGCACCTTTTGGGAACCCAGATTTTCTTCATAGGGGGGCCGTTCCTGCAGTTAGTTCCAACATATCAAGCAAATACTTCACCATTCTGATTCTTGAACAATCTATAGTTGGAGTCAAATGACTCATTAGAGGAATATGAAGAATCACAAGTAAAGTCAGATAGAGTGCATGGATCTACAAGAGGTCCTTTCGGAGCAATCCATGAGGTTTTGGGATACTGCTCAGGTTTCCAGTAGGTCCCATCAGCATTGAGTTTCTTCTCAAAGGCAATGCCCTCTTTCCTAGGGTTCCTGTTCAAGATCTGCTTTTTGAGCACATCACATAGATTCGGATGCCCTTTGAGGCTTTTGTAAATGCCTGTCACATACAGTTCCTTCAGCCCTGCATTATTGTCAGTGATACTTGTGGTATCCTCAGATGAGGAATTTGTGACCACAGAGACAGTTGAAGAATTTGCAGCAATAGAAGCATTTGAACATTCAGGTGATGAATTAGCAGTTTCACGCTCAATGCATTTCAGACATGGTGGAATAAATTCTTCCTGAGGATGATCTGTTGAGCAAGCAATGAATCGTTTTCCTTCTGAAGATCTTTATAACTCACTTTTAACTTCTCAAGATCTTGCTTTCTCTAAAGAAATTATTAAGAAAACTTCTCATGATCAGTTAAGAGAGTGTTATGATGATTTTGAAGGTTGTCAAACCTAGCTTGAAGTCTCTGAAGATTATCTGTCAGAGTCTTGGTTCGATTCAATTCCTCACCCAACAAGTCATCGCTTCGGTCTAGTAGATTTTGAATCTTTTCTAAAGCCTTCTGTTGTTTAACAGCAATTTTAGCAAGTTTGGAATAGCTAGGCTTGAGGTTGTCATCAGATTCATCCTCACTAGAGTCAGAGGGGGAATGTTTGAGTACCTTCGCACCTTTTGCCATGAAGCAGTAGGTGGGAGCATAGTCATCGACGCTCTTGTCAGCAGAGTTGGGGAGGTCATTTTCTTCAGTGTTGAAGATGGACTTGCTGACGTAAGCAGTAGCGAGGACTAAGCTCGCCACACCAGAGTCTGATTCCTCAGATTCCTCCTCTTCCACATTATCCTCAAATTCAGCTTCAGAGTCCATTTCCTTGCCATGAATGCCCGGGCCTTCTTGGAATTGCTCTTCTTGTGAGATGAAGACTTTGAAGATTTTGATGGTGAAGACTTTGAAGATTTCTTCTTCTTCATTGAGTCATCAAAATCGTCATCTTTGTACTTCTTCTTTGATTCCTTTTCCCACAGAGGACAATCAGACATGTAGTGACCAGGTTTCTTGCATTTGTGGCAAGTTCGCTTTTTGTAGTCACGAGACGAGGAATCATCATTTCTTGAAGACTTTCCAAAGCAAGCGCGACAAGAGAACTTCTGGAATTTTTCACGAGCATTGCTAGCTCCTGGCTCAGTTCTTCAGGATCACCAAGGCTGCTACCCGAATCTTCAGCTTCAGACTCAGATATTTCCTTGGCCTTCAGTACACATGACATTCCATAGCTCCGTCCATAGAGGTCTCTCTTCTCAGCAAGCTGGAACTCATGAGTGTTTAGCCTCTCAAGGATATCAGCAGGATCTGGTGACTTGTAATCAGCTCGCTCTTGAATCATCAGTGCAAGAGTATCAAATGAGGAATCAAGTGATCTCAGCAATTTATTCAACACCTCATGATCGGTGATATCACTGGCACCAAGTGCTTGAAGCTCATTTGAGATGTAAGTGAGGCAATTGAAGGTTTGCTGAACATTCTCGTTGTCGAGTCTTCTGAAGCGGTTGAAGAGTTTGCGAAGAACATCAACTCGGGAGTCACATTGAGTTGAGACTCCTTCGTTGACCTTGGATAGCCTGTCCCAAATCAGCTTGGCAGTTTCAATGGCACTCACTCTGTCGTACTGTCCTTTGCTCAGATGGCCACATATGATATTCTTTGCTTGAGAATGGAGTTTCTTGAATTTCTTCACATCGGCAGCATTCACAAACGGAGTGACTGAGGGAACGCCATTTTCCACAACATACCAAAGATTGTTATCAATTGCCTCAAGATGCATGCACATCTTGTTCTTCCAGTAGGGGTAGTCCATCCCATCAAAGGTAGGACACCCAGCCAAGACCTTGATCATACCTGCAGTCGACATACCTAAAATCTAGGCAGTTAAACCAAAATCACACAGAACAAGGGAGTATCTTGCTCTGATACCAATTGAAAGTGCGTTAACTCGACTAGAGGGGGGTGAATAGGCGATTTTTACAAATTCATCACTAAGGAATTTCAGGGTGAGGAAATTCCTAAGTCATGAGCAGCTAGCAGCGGAATAAGTACTCAGGTATAAGCATAACAGAGCAATAGCACAGACATCATGATGAAATGAAAGACAGACACAGAGTACAGAAAGCGTAAAAACAGGATAAGCAGGTTGAAGACAATGTGATTGAAGAAATAGGATTGAGGAAATAGAGAAAGTCTTCAGTCAAAGTCTTCACACAGTAATGATCAGGTTCATCAACACATGAATGAGGAAATGAAAGGGTTGAGGAAATAGAACCAGTAGGCTTGGTGAAGACAATGATTTGGTAGACCAGTTCCAACTGTTGTGACAGTTGTACGTTTGGTTGGAGCGGTTGAGTATTTGAAATCGAGGACACACAGTCCCGGACACACAGTCCTCACCATATTCTCCTTGAGCTAAGATCACACAGACCTCGCCCAACACTCGTGGTAAGCCTTCACAGGTGACTTCCAAACCTTCACAGACTCGGTCACTCGGCAATCCACAATTCCTCTTGGATGCTCAGACCATGATGCCTAACCGTCTAGAGGATACACAGTCCTCAAAGGTAACAAGGGTCGGTTCCGCACAGGAACAATCTCTTCAGTGATGCTCAATCACTTTTGGGGTTGTAGGTTTGGGTTTGGGATTTGGGTTTTCCTCACTTGATGATTTTTGCTCAAAGTCCTCGGAGGATGGGATGCTTTCAATTGACGCGTGTCAGTTTCTCTCAGAGCAGCCAACCAGCTAGTGGTTGTAGGGGCGGCTATTTATAGCCTAGGGAGCAGCCCGACATGATAAGACATAAATGCCCTTCAAGGATATGACCATTAGGTGGTAGGATATTTTGGACAGCTGGCGCGTAGCACACCAATGGTCCGATTTTAGGTTTGAATTCCTCAGGGCTATCATGTTCCTCACTGTGTAGGCAGTCCGCACTATCCTAACTCCTCAGTCAAAACAAATTCCTCAGAGACCAGAAGATCTTCGTCTCTATCACTGAAGAAATTGACTGAACTGATATGTGATTTCCAATGGCTTCACTCGAAAGGATTGGGTAGGTGTAGGATTTTGAGATGAGCATCACTTGGAAATCAGTTTCCTTAGTATTACCTCGACCCCCTTTAACAGTACGGTGTTTCCTATGACTCAAGAAAGAGAAAATGAAACTACGAAAAAAAAGTCTTCACGTGTCATAATCCTCGCATGAATATCCAAGTCTTCAAGGTCACACCAATTTCATCACTTTCAAAGTCTTCGAGATAACCAAAGTCTTCAGCCGAAGACATTCATTTTTAGGGTTCGACTTTCACTGTAAATATGAAACTCCTCATCGACTTATAGAGCCTGTGTACACTCACAAACATATTAGTTCCTTAACCTATAAGTCTTCAATACACCAAAATCACTAAGGGGCACTAGATGCACTTACACATGTATGAAAAAATTACGAATGGTGGATTTGCCACAAATACGATGTCAACTACATGATCATGCAAAGCAATATGACAATGATGAAACGTGTCATAATAAACGGAACAGTAGAAAGTTGCATGACAATATATCTCGGAATGGCTATGGAAATTCCATAATAGGTAGGTATGGTGGCTGTTTTGAGGAAGCTATATGGTGCGTGTATGGTACCGGCGAAACTTGCGCGTCATGAGAGAGGCTAGCAATGATGGAAGGGTGAGAGTGTGTATAATCCATGGACTCAACATTAGTCATAAAGAACTCACATACTTATTCCAAATATCTATAAGTCATCAAAACCAAGCACTATGCGCATGCTCCTAGGGGAAGGGTCGGTAGGAGTTAACCATCGCTCGATCCCGACCTCCACACAAAGGAAGACAAACAAAAAATAAGTCATACTCCAACTTTATCACAAAACGGTTCACCATACGTGCATGCTATGGGAATCATAGACTATAACACAAGTATTTCTCAATATCACAATTACTCCACTAGCATGGCTCTAATATCACCATCCTCATATAGCAAAAGAATCATAAGGAATCAAACTTCTCATAGTATTCAATGCACTTTATATGAAAGTTTTTATTATGTCCCTCCTGGATGCCCATCATATTAGGACTAAATTAATAACCTAAGAAAATTACCATGTTGTTTATGACTCTCAACATAATATAAGTGAAGCATGAGAGTTCATCAATTTCTTCAAAATAAAACCACTGTCATGCTCTAAAAGATATAAGTGAAGCACTAGAGCAAACGACAAACTACTCCAAAAATATAAGTGAAGATCAATGACTAGTCGAATAATTGTGCAACTATGTGAAGACTCACTAATGTTTAAGAATTTAAGATCTTGGGACATTATTCAAACAGCAGCAAAACAAAATAATACAAAATGATGCTCCAAGAAAAATACATATCATGTGGTGAATAAAAATATAGCTCCAAGTAAAGTTACCGATGAACAAAGACGAAAGAGGGGATGTCATCCGGGGCATCCCCAAGCTTAGGCTCTTGGTTGTCCTTGAATATTACCTTGGGGTGCCTTGGTCATCCCCAAGCTTAGGCTCTTGCCACTCCTTATTCCATAGTCCATCGAATCTTTACACAAAACTTGAAAACTTCACAACACAAAACTCAACAGAAAACTCGTAAGCTCCGTTAGTATAAGAAAATAAATCACCACTTAGGTACTGTTGTGAACTCATTCTAAATTCATATTGGTGTTATATCTACTATATTCCAACTTCTCCATGGTTCATACACTCCGATACTACTCATAGATTCACCAAAATAAGCAAACAACACATAGAAAACAGAATCTATCAAAAACAGAACAGTCTGTAGGAATCTATAACTCTCGAATACTTCTGTAACTCCAAAAACTCGGAAAAAATTAGTTCCACCTGAGAAATTTGTGCACCAATCCATAGAAAAAAGAATCAGGTCAAAAGCACGTTTCAATAAGATTCTGGAAATTATTTACTGAGTGCAAAAGTTTCTGATTTTCAGCAGGATCAACACAACTATCACCACAAGCTATCCTAAAGGCTTTACTTGGCACTTCATTGAAACAAAAGCTATAAAACATTTTAGTACAGTAGATTAATCATGTGAACACACAAAAACAGTAGGGGTAATGTAACACCCATGATGCGGCTATATCTCCCACGTGTCGAGGCACGACTTAGAGGCATAACCGCATTGTGGTTTTGTCGCAAGAAGGGTCATCTTCACACAATCCCATGTAATGAACAAGAAAGGAATAAATAGAGTTGGCTTACAATTGCCACTTCACGCAATGAACATACAATTCATACATCATCAGAGTACACTCATAGTCCAACTACGGACAAACAAATGAAAGGAAGATAACCCCAAATGCTAGACCCCGATCGTCCGAACTGGGCACCACTATTGATCATCCAGAAATGAAATATAGTAATGGCCAAGGTCCTCGTCGAACTCCCACTTGAGTTTGTTGGCATCACTTGTACTGGTATCCTCGGCACCTGCAACTATTTTGGTCGTATCTGTGAGTCACGAGGACTCTGCAATCTCAAAACCTATGAGATCAAGACTATTTAAGCTTATGGGTAGGATGAGGTAATGAGGTGGACTTGCAGCAAGCACTAAGCAAATATGGTGGCTAACATACGAGTACAAGACTAAGATGAGAAACTACGCAATGGTCGTGAAGCTAGAAGTGATAGAGAAGTGATCCTGAACTACTTACATTCGAACATAACCCAAACCGTGTTCACTTCCCAGACTCCGCCGAAAAGAGACCATCACAGCTACACACGCGGTTGATGCATTTTAATTAAGTCAAGTGTCAAGTTCTCTACAGCCGGATATTAATTAACAAATACCCATCTGCCACATAACTGCTGGCACGGCTCTCGAAAGTTCATACCCTGCAGGGGTGTCCAAACTTAGCCCATCACAAGCTCTCATGATCAACAAAGGATATTCCTTCTCCCCGAACAAACAAATCAGACTCAGGATCCCGGTTACAAGACATTTCGACAATGGTAAAACAAGACTAGCAAGACTGCCCGAATGTGCCGACAAATCCTGATAGGAGCTACAGATATCTCGTTCTCAGGGCACACCAGATGAACACTATGTACAGCAACCGAAAACCCCAGGTGAAGGGGTGGCACCACAAGTGGCTCTAGGTTGGACCAACACTCAGAGGAGCACTGGCCCGGGGGGGTTAAATAAAGATGACCCTCGGGTTTGCAACTCCCAAGGGAAAAAGGCTTAGGTTGTTAGGCAAATGTAAAACCAAGGTTGGGCCTTGCTGGAGGAGTTTTATTCAAAGCGAACTATCAAGGGGGTCCCATAACCCCAACCGCGTAAGGAACGCAAAATCAAGGAACATATCACTGGTATGACAGAAACTAAGGTAGCAAGAGTGGAACAAAACACCAGGCATAAGGCCGAGCCTTCCACCCTTTGCCGAGTATATAGATGCATTAATTAAATAAGAGATATTGTGATATCCCAACATATCCATGTTCCAACATGGAACAACCTGCAAGCCACTTGCAACTAGTAACGCTATAAGAGGGGCTGAGCAAAAGTGGTAACTTAGCCAAACAACGGTTTGTTAGGAAGGTGGGTTAGAGGCTTGACATGGCAATATGGGAAGCATGATAAACAAGTGGTAGGTAGCGTGACATAGCGATAGAGCAAACAACTAGCAAGCAAAGATAGAAGTGATATCGAGGGCAATGGTCATCTTGCCTAAAATCCCGCTAGGAAGACGATCGAATCCATGAAGTAGTCGAACCAACGTAGTAGAATGAATCCTCACCATCTCAACATAACCGGAACTATCAGGAAGAAGCACAACCGGAAAGAAGCAAACAACATGGTAAACAACCATCACATAAACATGGCATGATGCACAACCAAGTATGATGCATGTCCGTTTTAATGAGGCATGTCATGGCAAAGTGCAACAAACAATATTACAAGTTAAGTGGAGCCTAATATGCAACGAGTTGCATATTGACGAAACACCATATTCGAGTTATTTAGTTTGCTCTCCTTTAGGTACACAACAATATTAAATGTTGTTAAACATGGCAAGAGGTGAAGCATAAGTAAACTACACATTTAGGCATTCTAAATAAGGCCGGAAACAACAAACAACAATTCCGGAAAATCCTCATGTCCATGTTTTGAATTAGCTACTGTTCTGCCCTAAAACATATTTTTAATGTTGTTAAGTAGTAAAACAAAGTGCACCATGTTAATCTATGCATTATTCTACCGCATTTTCATATAAAGTTTATTTAATTTGGAGCTACGGCTAATTAGTTATGAATGAAACCATTTTAGCATGGCATTTATGCAAATTTAAACAAACAGCAAGTTTAAACATTTTAAACATGGATGAAAGCAGCATATAGTGAAAGTGCATGAAATTCTAAGCATTTTGCATATTCGAAGTTTTAACATATGGTGCATGGTTATTTAGTTATTAAATGCATGAACAACAAGGGTTTTTCTGCAAAACTGCAGTCTCTGGGAATAACTAAATTCCAGATCTGAAAAAGAACAGGAACTGGGCCGCATCTCGGGCGGACTGGGCTTCTCACCAGAGGGCTAGGTCGGGCCGGTGGTGGAGGGAGTCCAAAGCAGGCCGGATTGGAGAGGTTGCTGGTGGCCCAGGAGGCGAAGGAGATGGGCAGGTCGCGGTCAACGGGAGCGGGCGGTGCTGCGAGCATTTTCTCCTGCTCGAAGCAGAAGCAGGGGAGGCAGCGGCACGACATAGAGGCTCGGCGGCAATGGGACTTGGTGAAGACGGGGCATCTCCAGCAAGGCGAGGACGGGGCGACAGAACTTGGCGCGGCGCAGAATCTTGGCGGACGGCAGCAAGAGGTGCTGGGCATTCAGATCCACTGGATTGAGACGAGGCAATGGCGCCACAGATGAAGTAGTCCTACTCCTTCTTATTCAAAAGAGAAGAGGGGAGAGCAGGGGCAGCGGGGTCTCACCGGCGAGGCATGTCGGCTACCAGCGGGCAAGCAGCAGAGCAGCAGCTGCAGAATACGGCGATGGGACCTCAAGGCCGAGCTCAGGCCATGGCGGTTCCTGTCCAAGGCAGAGAGAGAGCCCTGAGAGAGAGATGAATACAGAGGGAGGAGGAAGAACGAGGGAAGGAGGCGGGGTAAGGCGCTGGACCTATGGCCGCCGGCGGTGACGCTTGTAGGGAGGTCCAGCGACCTGGGGAACGGATCCGGGATGCGAGGGCGGCTTGAGGCGAGGAGGCGCTCGAGGCAGGAGGCGCACGGGGCCAAGGGGTTCGGTGGCTTCGGCTGGATGGGTGGATCGAGCCAAGGCCGAGTGATGGTTGGTCGGGGATGGATACCAAGGGAGAGGATTAGGGTGGCAGCGGCGTCGAGGAAAACGATAGAGGCAGGGGAGGGTGGTGGTTGGCTGATCCTAGGGGGGATTGAGCTAGTGGCGGCGCGATGGGACAAGAAGCCTAGGTTTTACGGTTGCTGGTTTATATATAGCAGGTGGGTTAGGTTAGGGCTAATTTGCATCCCTTCAATCAAAATCGGGTAGTTGTGAATAAATAGGCTAGGACAGTCAAAGAAGAAACCGAAGATATTTAGGGGATGTTTGGGGATGATCCGAATCCAATGGTGATGACTGAGCGGGTTGGGTTCAAAGAAGTTTCGGACGCGCACACAAGGGGGTATATGCACTGTACAGAGAGACTCCAGTTTAGGCAAGAGGGAAAATGAAGAACAAGGTTGGTCTCGGAATGGTCAACAAAAGCAAGAGGGGACGCTGCAACTACAAGCAGATGCAAGTTTTAAAAACAATGACGGCAACGAGTGCCGATGCAATGCAGATGATGCCATGATGAAATGCAACAAAGAAATAAAACACATTGCGACAATGAAAAACATGGAAGGCATCTGGAGCATCGGTCTCAGGGCGTCACAGGTAAATACTGGGTTGTCTCCCAACAAGCGCTTTTCTTTAATGCCTTTTTAGCTAGGCATGATGATTTCAATGATGCTCACATAAAAGATAAGAATTGAAACACAAAGAGATCATCATGAAGAATATGACTAACACAGTTTAACCCACTTCCTATGCATAGGGATTTTGTGAGCAAATAACTTATGGGAACAAGAATCAACTAGCATAGGAAGGCAAAACAAGCATAACTTCAAGACTTTAAGCACATAGAGAGGAAACTTGATATTATTGCAATTACTACAAGCATATATTCCTCCCTCATAATAATTTTTAGTACCATCATGAATAAATTCAACAATATAATCATCACATAAAGCATTATTTTTATGATGCACAAGCATAGAAATTATATTATTCTCCACATAAGCAAATTTCTTTTCATGAATAGTAGTGGGAGCAAGCTCAACAAAATAACTTTCATGTGAGGCATAATCCAATTGAAAATTAAAATCAATATGACAAGTTTCATGGTTATCCTTATTCTTTATAGCATACATGTCATCACAATAATCATCATAGATAGCAACTTTGTTCTCATAATCAATTGGAACCTCTTCCGAAATAGTGGATTCATCACTAAATAAAGTCATGACCTCTCCAAATCCACTTTCATAATTATTACAATAAGATTGAACACCCTCCAAAATAGTGGGACCATTACTTCCTAAAGGTGACACTCTTCCAATCCACTTTCATCAATATAATCATCATAAATAGGAGGCATGCTTTCATCATAATAAATATTCTCATCAAAACTTGGGGGACTAAAAATATCATATTCATCAAACATAGCATCCCCAAGCTTGTGGCTTCGCATATCATTAGCATCATGGATAGTCAAAGAATTCATACTAATAACATTGTAATCATGCTTATCATTCAAAAATTTAGTGCCAAACATTTTATAGAATTCTTCTTTTAACACTTGAGCACAATTTTCCATTCCATCATTTCATGAAAGACATTAAAAAGATGAAGCATATGAGGCAACCTCAATTCCATTTTTTTTGTAGGTTTTCTTTTATAAACTAAACTAGTGACAAAACAAGAAACTAAAGGATTCAATTGCAAGATCTGAAGATATACCTCCAAGCACTAACCTCACCGGCAACGGCGCCAGAAAAGAGCTTGATGTCTACTACGCAACCTTCTTCTTGTAGACGTTGTTGGGCCTCCAAGTGCAGAGGTTTGTAGGACACTAGCAAATTTCCCTCAAGTGGATGACCTAAGGTTTATCAATCCGTGGGAGGCGTAGGATGAAGATGGTCTCTCTCTATCAACCCTGCAACCAAATAACAAAGAGTCTCGTGTGTCCCCAACACACACAATACAATAGTAAATTGTATAGGAGCACTAGTTCGGCAAGGGATGGTGATACAAGTGCAATATGCATGGTAGATATAAGTTTTTGTAATCTGAAATTATAAAAACAGCAAGGTAACTAGTGGTAAAAGTGAGCGAAAACGGTATTGCAATGCTTGGAAACAAGGCCTAGGGTTCATACTTTCACTAGTGCAAGTTCTCTCAACAATAATAACATAATTAGATCATATAACAATCCCTCAACATGCAACAAAGAGTCACTCCAACATAACTAATAGCGGAAAACAAACGAAGAGATTATTGTAGGGTACGAAACCACCTCAAAGTTATTCTTTCCTATCAATCATTTTGGCTATTCCTATAAGTGTCACAAACAGCCCTAGAGTTTGTAGTAAAATAACACCTTAAGACAAATCAACCAAAACCCTAATGTCACGTAGATACTCCAATGTCACCACAAGTATCCATGGGTTCGATTACACGATATGCATCACACAATCTCACATTCATCTATTCAAACCAACACCAGGAACTTCAAAGAGTGCCCCAAAGTTTCTATCGGAAATTCAAGGCGAAAACGTGTGCCAGCCCCTATGCATAACTTCACAAGGTCACTAAACTCGCAAGTTGATCACCAAAACATACATCAAGTAGATCACGTGAATATCCCATTGTCACCATAGATAAGCACATGCAGGACATACACCAAGTGTTCTCAAATTCTTAAAGACTCAATCTGATAAGATAACTTCAAAGGGAAAACTCAATCCATTACAAGAAATTAGAGGGGGAGAAACATCATAAGATCCAATTATAATAGCAAAGCTCGCGGTACATCAAGATCGTGCCAAATCAAGAACACGAGAGACAGAGAGAGAGAGATCAAACACATAGCTACTAGTACATACCCTCAGCCCCGAGGGTGAGCTACTCTCTCCTCGTCATGGAGAGGGCCGGGATGATGAATATGGCCACCGGTGATGGATCCCCCTCCGGCAGGGTGCTGGAATAGGGTCACGATTGGTTTTTGGTGGCTACAGAGGCTTGCGGCGGTGGAACTCCCGGTTCTATTCTGGAAGTTTGGGGCTTTATAGGAGGGGTTGGTGCCGGTTTCATGTTAGGGGGGGGCCACAGGGAGTCCATGAGTTAGGGGGCGTGCCCTAGGGTGGAGGGCGTGCCCTCCACCCTCGTGGTGCCCTCGGGACTCTCCTCCGGTAGCTTTTCTTTCCAGTATTTTTTATATTTTCCGAAAAATTCTCCGTCGATTTTCAACCCATTCCGAGAACTCTTATTTCTGCACAAAAACAACACCATGGTAGTTCTGCTGAAAACAGAGTCAGTTCGGGTTAGTTCCGACCAAATCATACCAACATCATGTAAAAATATTATAAACATGGCATGAATACATCAAAACTTATACATACCTTGGAGACGTATCAGTCGGCGTCAGGAAGGATCTTCTTCTCATGGGCGTCCAGCTGAGTCGTCACCTTGGAGACATGCTTGGCGTGGGATGCTTGGGCCTCGGTCACCTCCATCTGTATATTGTCCAAACGATCGCGCTCTATGGCCTACTCGACGACCACCTTCGATAGGATGGAGTCGTGGTCCGCAAGCTTTGCCTTGTGAGCCTTGAGGTCATCCTCCCGCTGCTGGAGTAGTTGTGAACGCATGGTATGTTCCTCCCGAAGCGCCTTCAGGCTGGCCTCTGCCTCGCTGGAATGCTTGGTGGCTGCAGCTGCTTCAGCCAGCTGTCGTCGCGAGCCGCCCTTGCATTGGTGGCCTCTTCCCTGCTCCCTGCGGCGGCGGCCTCGGACCGGCTCCATGCCTCCTTCGTTGCCTTCTCAACCTGGAGCCACGCTGAGGCTAGCCCCAGGCGCTCCCTCGTGAGGCGCCTGTCAGTGTCTCGGAGGTCCGCCTCGAACCAGCCGAGCGTGGCGTGAGCATCAACGAAGGCCCCGTGCCTGATCAGGGCGTCGCAATTCGCAAGCCCAAGGACCTGACAAGGGAGCGACGCTGGCGCTTCAGTTGGGACCGTGGCCAATGAGGCCATGGTATGATCAACTTGGGGCGCCAGGGGATCCGGTTCCTTCTCCGCGCCACCCGTCTCCTGCGACACGGCAAGAACGACCGACGCCATGGCCTACTAGGTTACAGGGGTCGGCACTGCCTGAGGCTGCGCTGCCGCATGCCCCGAGTCGAATTCGACCAGCAGAGGATGGGGCATCGCCCCCTCGCCCATGACCAGGGTTGCTGCAACCACGGCAGGGAGTGCTGCTCAGCGAGCCCCCACGTCCTTGTTGGGTGGCCCTTCGGCAGCACCAGCGAAGCACCACGTGGGGGGTGACACGCCCATGCGCCCTGGTGCGCTACTGCCCGTGCGCCCGAGAGTTACAAATGGCCCGCGCTGTGCGCCCCGCGCCCGTCGAGGCCACGGCCAAGCACCGTGGTCGTTCTTAGGACGATGGGTAACTTCACATCGGCGGATGACTTCTTCTTCTCCGCGTTGTCGCCCTTGTTCAGTGCGACAAGGGGATGCATTAGAGGAGGACTACAAATGCGTGATCGGGAGGTAAGGCAAGGATACTTACTCATCTAGCACAGCCCACTTCCTTTTCTTTTCCTCCTTGGAGGCTAACGCGCCCCCACCCTTCTTCAGCGTGGCCCTGGGCTTGCATCTGGGGCTGGCGGGGCGGCTCCCAACGAGCCCCGTTGTGGCACCACCATCTAAAGAAACCAGGGGGTCCCCTTGACGAATCTTGGCCCGCGCAGCCATGACCCCCTCGCCGGAGGTCGCCGCAACACACGATTGCCCGTCCTGCTGGGATGAGCCGGTCTCCTTGGCTACCCCGGTAGGATGTGAGGGTCCTTCCGGAGGGGGTACTGCCGCCCCCTCACCCGAGGCCGTCTGGTCGAACGCTCGCGCGGTCAGGAGAGTAGACTCTGCCCACCTGGGTACCCTGATGGAGCGCAGGGAATCAGCGGTCGGGGTCTCATCACCGTTAGCATCGTCATCCTTGTAGCCGAGGAGGAGCCGACGCCGCGACAATGGGGATGCCTCCTCAAGGTCGTCATCCTCTGTTTCCTCCGAGTCCTTGTCGCCGCCACTATCACTGGAGGACAGCACCACAGGCGATTCAGGGTGGTCGCTCGGCTCAAGCCCCCACTCATTGAAGACGGGCATGGCCTCGAGTAGCTCCTCACTGTCTTCGCGATTATACAGCTGGGCGGCGGGCTCTGGGATGTCCTCTGGACTCACACCGAGTAGGGCGACCAAGGCCACGTCTAGTTCCTCGCCTGTCAGGCCAGGGACATGCAGCATCACCGCGTCCTCCGCGCCCGTGTACTCCCACAGTGGCTTCGTATGCGACTGAAGTGGTGTGATGCGGTGTGCCAGGAATTCCTTCACAATCATCGCCCCTGTCAGCAGCTTCGCCTTCATGTCTAACGCTATCCTCTTCAGGACAGGTCTTGCTCGAGAATCAGCGAGATTCGAAGAGCCCCACTCGGGGATTTGCTCGGGCAGCACCGTCGGAAGCTCTAGGCGTGGGTCAATGCAGCGGGCGTCCAGGAAGACCCAGCGCCGCCGGAAGACTTCCGCCTTATTCCCTGTCTTCAGGAGCGAGTTCCCTCTGGACACGGCGATGAAGGAGATGCAAGAGGACGCATGGGTCCAAGAGGTAAACCGAAGGCTGAAGAAGTGGCGGGAGAGTGCTACCGAGGGATTCACGCCCACGAAACACTACTGCAGGATGCTGCTAATGATGATGACAAGTACCTAGGGTAGGGTCTTAGGCCTGACCTATATGCCCTACCCAAGGACATCACAAGAGGTCAAGGCCTACAAGGAACGAAAGAAGATACCGATTGGAATCATCACAAGACATAATCCACTCGACGATAGGTCCACTCGGATACCCCAACTCACTAGATCGTCGTTGTTCACTCGGAAGACAAGGATTCACTCGAAGGACAGAAGACCTAGAGTCACCCCTGAATGGCAATGGTTAGGCGTTCACTCTATAGCCTTAAAGTGTATTAAATGCGGGTATAACCAGTAACATCACGTCATTATTCTCTCATTCAACCCTCGTGTACCTGAGGACGGCGAGGGGTCGGCGCACTATATATAAGCCACCCCTCCTGTCGGGCACAAGGGTTTGCACCCCCTGTAACTTCACACTCCAATAAACAAGCCTCCGAGGCACCAATACGTAGGGCTGTTACCTCCTTCGAGAGGGGCCTGGACTCGTAAAACCGAGTGTACAACCTCACCGTAGCTAGGAGTTTGCCCTCTCCTACGTACCCCCTATCTCTACTGTCAGATCTGTTCCCATGACAGTTGGCGCACACTATGGGGCAGGCGTCTAAGCGACTTCCGGTGAGGTTCAAGTCTTCGATCTTCGTCAACATGGGTTCTGACGGTGGATTGTCCTTGGGTCGCGAGATCTATCTTGGCGTGTTCACTTTCATCGTTGATGATTCGACCCTGCTCCAAGAAGCCCCCACGATGTCGATGCACTTCCCATTCATGGGGCGGCACACTTCCTTGTGAGTGCTTGCGGTGTCCTCCTGCTGTAGCCGTCGACTCAGTATCGGTCGGCTCCCGTGGCGTCTTCACTTCCTGCTACCTATCACCGCAAGCGATCCAGTTGCTCGCGGCTCCAGTGGTGGCTCAAGCACGCGGTGGCCCGTCAGTCGGATACTCCTCAAATCATGGCAATCGGGGCTGATGAACCTCTCTATGGGTTGTTTGATCTGTCGACTAGCCATTCAGATGCTCTCTCTGAGTGCGAAAGCAATAACCCCGCTGCAGAAATCCTCATGGTTGGTCCCCAGCGCAGCCCGCCAGGATTTCCTTGTGGCGCGGGCGGTAGCGGCGGTCTATCGCATGACAACAATGAGTATTATCCTGAAGCCCTCACTACGGAGCAGAGGGAAGAGCTGCAGCACAGAAATGATCAAGCTCTTTAGACCCCTATCACTGGGGACACCCCCGAGGCTCGGGCCTTGGAGGCTGCGCGTGTTGCCACTCTAGCTGAGCATGCACGCTTGGAGAATCTTCAGCAAGCACCAATCGACGCCAGTGGCAATTGTTTTTGACTGGACCTCAGGATGAATGTCAGGTATACCATACTCCGATTCAAAATGTTGCAGCAGCAGTGTGTATTGCAGATTCCATCCAGCCGTCCTGTTCCAAGGTTGGTAGAGGCTTACAGCAGATCCGGGCACTGCTCAGGGTGGCCGGGGAACAAAACTCGGTTGTTTCCCAGTCGCGTAATAGGATTCACAGCAGGTCTCTCATGGCAGACACAGTTCAGTCAGCACATAGCCCAAGGTCGCCTCTACGGTGTGAAGATCGTGGTTATCGCCAGGACTAGTATCTAGGTCAAGGCCACAAACAGTTCGACCCTTGATTCCATTGTGATGACCGCCGTCGAGTACCTACACCCCTATGAGGGGTGGTTCGTACGCGCCTCGGCAGTATGATGATAGGGGCCCATATGGCGACGAGCGGAGGATTCCAGCTGACCCCTGAGGGCCCAGATTTGATGCAAGGTCAGTCCTCATGCAGGGCCTGGTTAACAGAGGCAGAGCTAACAAAGAAGGCTTGGGCAGAGATCAACCGAGTGGGAGCAGAGCGTTCATCCCTGGACCTGAGTGTTTTAGCAGAGCCATTCGTACCGCTGAGATTCCTCCCAACTTCAGATTGGCTGCAGGAGTGAGCAAGTTTACTGGTGAGTCAAAGCCAGACACGTGGTTAGAGGATTATCAAGTGGCAGTGCAAATTAGTGGGGGCAATGACGAAGTAGCCATGAAGCACCTACCCTTCATGCTTGAAGGCTCGGCCAGGGGCTTGTTGAATTAGTTTCCCCCGCTAGCATATATTGTTGGGAAGACTTGGCTCGAGTGTTCATCAAGACCTTTGAAGGCACTTGCAAGCGTCCCGCTGGGTTATCTAAATTGCAACATCGTGTCTAAAGCCGAGTGAAACTTTGAGAGATTACATCTAGTGTTGGACTACATTTCACCATCTGGTGGAGAATGTTTCAGAGCACCAAGCAGTCTGCGCTTTCAAGGAAGGCGTACGGTACAAAGAGCTCACTCTGAAATTTGGTCGCTCCGAGGCCATGACTCTGAATCGGATGATGGAGATAGCCACTCGGTACGTGAACGGCGAAGAAGAAGATCGGCTCCGTAATGGCAAAGGGAAGACAGTCGACCCCTACGCTGGGGGCGGAAATACCAGTCGGAAGCAAAAATGCAAGGCTAAAGCCACAGGTCAGGCTGAAGCTACAGTGTTGAATGCCCGAGGAAAGATCAAGGGAAAGCCCAACGGGCCATGGATAATAATGAAGATCAAGGACCAGTCGGGCCAGGAAGTCCTGGATTTTCCATGTGCCATTTACACAAAGAAAGATGAAGAGGGCAACTTGATTTTGCCCAACACACCACTCGATAGTGCAGACTCCTTATTTAGCTGCTCCATGATGGTTAGCAGAGTGAGAAAGGCTCCGATAAGGATGAAGATGAATAAAAAGCAGATGATTACCCAAAGGTCAATGCAACCCTGGTGATTTTTGCTGACGTTGAGAGCAAAAGTTGACTGAAAGTCATCAACAGAGAGGTGAACATGGTTGCTCCGGCAACTATAACAGACCTCAAGTGGTCAAAGACTCCCGTCACCTTCGACCAGTCGGATCATCCAGCTCACCTGGGCGGCAGGCTTTGGTGGTCGACCCAGTCGTTGAAGGCACTCGACTGCATAAAGTGTTCATGGATGGTGGAAGTGGTTTGAACATTCTGTATGCTGAAACCCTTCGGGGGATGGGCATTCCGATGTCTTGACTCGGTGAGAACAACATGCAGTTCAACGGAGTCGTCCTAGGAAAGAAGGCGAAATCACTCAGACAGATTGCTTTGGATGTGATTTTTGGTGATTCATAGAATTTTCACAAAGAGAAGTTGACATTTGAAGTGGTAGATTTTCACAGTGCATATCATGCTATTCTAGGCAGGCCGGCGTATGCTCGTTTCATGGCTCGTCCATGTTACGTATATCTCAAACTGAATATGCTTGGGTCCAAAGGTGTGATCACGGTCACTGGGAATAGGCAGAGAGCAGAGGAATGCCTCCGGAAGGGTTCCAAGATCGCCGACGAGCTAGTGGCAGTGGTGGAACTGGAAGAGTACAAAAAGAATGATGATCCGAGTGATTTGCTTCGTTCCAAGAAGCGTCTTTCTGAGTCCGCATTTTAGTTGGCTGGCGAGATGAAACCAGTTCACATTCACCCGAAAGATCCCACAGCTGCTCTGACCCACATCTCAACAACACTCGACGGCAAATAGGAAGCTGCGCTCATCAGTTCGTCCATGATAACTGGGACATATTCGCATGGAAACCATCAGACATGCCAGGTGTACCCAGAGGACTAGCTGAGCACCATTTGCGTGTCGACTCCAAAGCCAAACATGTCAAAGAGCATCTCCATCAGTACGCCGCAGAGAAGAGGAAGGCGATTGGCGAGGAAGTGGCTCAGCTACTGGCAGCTGAGTTCATCCACGAGTGTCGGCGTTCTGGATACAGGGGTACCCAGACTTGCCTACCTGCGGCCCACAATGTGGCTCGATGGCCTGGTACGGCCCAGCTTCAGCATCAACAAATCAAGACCCTCGCGAGGCGGACGACGCCAAGACCTCCGAGGGGATCGGCCTCCTCAGGCTAGCTCCCGAGGGGCGGAGATTTCTATGCAAGGTGCACCTCATGAGGCTCAGCTGACGTGAGCCATGACGACCAAGGCCAAGTGGGCACCAGCGGGCACAGGGTACCAGTTTCCTCTTTGGTGCAAAGGAGGCAATCCGCAGGCGTGGAGTCCTAAGGAATCAGCCAAAGGTTTCCATTATGGTGCAACAAGACCAAGATCGCAAGGACGGCAGGACGGAGGCCATCGCCGAGCCCACCGCAGCGTCATGACCAGAGGCTTTTCGCAAGAGAAGACAAATTTAGTCAGGATAGGATGTACTTCATGTCCCCCTTCAAATTTGGCTATTGTGGGATCCCTTCCCGCCAACATTTGGGAAGAGGACCAAGGCCACTATAAATAGGACTTAGCCACCACCATAGAGTGGGGGAGATAGATCGGATCCACTCTCACCTGATCACCTCACCAGCTCTCTTGAGCTCAAGAACAACTCACCTCATGAGGCTAGTTCATCCATGGTACTAGTTCATCCTCAGCCCTTCGAGGCAATCCACCAAAAAGATGGTGTAGGGTATTACACCGCAAGGTGGCCCGAACTAGGATAAACTGTTGTGTCCCTCTATCCCTTTGAGCTCGACAAGCTAGGCCTAGAGGATTGCGAGTAGGTAGGCTGGGTAGGTTGAGATCTCCGCACGCACCCTAGAGTTCAAACCTATCAAGGGTTTCCGGGACCCGAAATCCAACATTTAGCGCACCAAGTAGGGGTGCGTCAGAGATCCGTTGCTCC
Organism: Triticum timopheevii; assembly: GCA_963921465.1. Taxonomy (NCBI): domain Eukaryota; kingdom Viridiplantae; phylum Streptophyta; class Magnoliopsida; order Poales; family Poaceae; genus Triticum; species Triticum timopheevii. The sequence continues at coordinate 235,005,272 of OY997266.1, read as the reverse complement.
ATCTGTCGCATCATGCCGACGGCTTCAATGGCGGGCGCCCCATTGTCAACTCGACCATCGCGCGCCTTTGAGGGAGCCGACGGGCTCTGCGCTTTCACCATCTCCTTGCGACGGGTGGAGTGGCCACCTAAGTTCAAGCAAGAGATGCCGCCACGCTACGATGGTGCGGCGGACCCGGCCGGCTTCCTCCAGGCGTACGAGGAGGCAGTCTGGGCGGCCGGCGGAGATGACAAGGTGAAGGCCAACTGGCTCCCCATGGCCCTTGTAAGCGCACCGCGCGCCTGGTTGCTCAACCTGCCGGAGTCCTCTATGGCCTCCTGGGAGGAGCTGTGCGGCCTCTTCATCGCGCACTTTGCGGCACCGGCGCCTCCTGTAGTCGCGGCTCTCCTAGGTGTCTTGCAGGCACCACCCTCTGACCGGCACATCAAGCAGTTATGTCGCCAAGTGAGCGCTGCCCAGATGAGCTTGGGGGCCCCTCTGGGCAGGGCAGCGCCTAAGGCCGACCTTGCCTTCGGCCCAGAAGATCATCCAGCAACCACAGCGGGAGCAGGCGCGCTCCCGATGCTCTGCACCCCCACCATCTGCAACATGGCGGCCACCAAGACCCTCATCGACGGCGGGTGTCGGCATTCTGGGAATGGGGGTACCCAGATTTGCCTGCCTGCGGCCTGTGACGCGGCTCAAGGAGTGGCCCAGTATGGCCCATCTTCATCAACACATGCTCAAGACCCTCGCGAGGGGCCAAGCCTCGCGGGGCGGATGACAGGAGGCTTCCTCGGGCACGGCCTCATCAGGCTGGCTTGCGAGGAGGTGGAGAGATCAAGGTGGGGTACCTTGCGAGGTGCTCATGATGCAAGCCATGACGACCAAGGCTAGGCGGGCACCAGGCGGACGCCGGCCTACGCAGAGTCCTTGTTTCCTCTTTGGTGCAAAGGGGGCAAGCGCAGGCAAGAGCATCAAGCAAAGGCAACCATTTCGGTGCAACAAGACCAAGACCAGCCGGACGGCAGAACGGAGGTCATCGTGGAGCCCAAGCCGGCGTCATCGTCAGAGTCTTTGGCAGGCGAGGACCAACTTTAGTCAGCATAAGTGTACTAGATGTTCCCCTTCAAAATGGCCAATTGTTGGCACCCTTCCCGCTCAATATTTGGGGAGAGGCCCAGGGCCTCCACCTATAAATAGGACTAGCCACCCACAGGGTAGAGGCATCCGCATCCGAAGATAGAGAGAGAGAGGCGATTGAAGTCCCTTTAGCAGTTCATCGCCCTAACCAAGAACAGACCCTCACGAGGCTGTTCTTCCTTGTACGGTTCATCATCAGCCCCTGAGGCAATCCACACACCACAAACTGGAGTAGGGTATTACACCACAATGGTGGCCTGAACCAGTATAAATCTCGTGTCCCTTGTGTTGTTCTTCGTGTAGTTTTAGATCCTTGCGAGGCGACAAGACACGGGTAGGCAGTAGGTGCGATCTCCTCGTGCACCCCAGAGTTCGAACCTTGAGGGTCTGTCGGAACCCGAAATCCGACAGCGGGGCCAGCCTCAACGTGCTCTCCGCGGAGGCATTCGGCCTACTGCATGTGCCCCCCGACCGGCTCCGCCCAACCAAGCCCTTCTTCGGGGTTGGCAGTGGCTTCACCAGCCCCTTGCGACAGATCCATCTTCCCGTCACCTTTGGGACCCACGACAACTACCGCACCGAGCTCATCGAGTTCGACATCGCCTGAATCGACCTGCCATACAATGCCATCCTTGGGTACCCCGCCCTCACCAAGTTCATGGCGGCAACTCATCCAGCCTACAACCTCATGCAGATGCCAGGTAACAATGGTGTCCTCATGGTGGCAGGGGACACCAAGGACGTGCTGCAGGCTCTCAAGCTCGCCTTCAAATCTGTGGCGTCCGCGCAGCCAGGTGAGAAAGGGGGTCCTAAGGCCCCAGGGGTAGCACCCACCAAGAGGAAGCAAGTTTTCTCCCAAGACCGAGTCGAGACGAAGCAAGTGTCGGTTGATGAAGATGGGGCGTCAGGCGCCACCTTCACCATAGGAGCTGGCCTCCCTCATGACTAAGAGAAAGCATTCGTCGACTTCTTGCGTGCCAACAAGGAAGTGTTTGCATGGGAGCCCAAGGACCTGGTTGGGGTTCCAAGGGGAATAATCGAGCATGACCTGAAGGTATGCCCAAACGTGCGCCCGGTGAAGCAGAAGGCCCGCCGATAGTCCACCAAGAAAAAGGCATTCATTGTCCAAGAAACCTGCAAGCTGTAGGATGCTGGGGTCATCAGGGAGGTACGGTACCCGGAATGGCTGGTGAATCCAGTCGTCGTCCCCAAGAAAGGAGGGAAGGATCGCATGTGTGTCGACTTCACCAACGTCAACAAGGCTTGCCCGGAGGATCCCTTTCCGCTTCCTCGCATCGACCAGATCATTGACTCCACCATCGAGTGCGACCTCTTGTGCTTTTTGGACGCTTTCTCGGGCTACCACCAGATCAAGATGGTCGTGCAAGATGTGGAGAAGACGGTGTTCCTGACCCCCTGCGGGGTGTACTGCTACACCTGATTGCCCTTCAGGATGCGCAATGTCAGGGCTACTTTCTAGCGGCTGATGCACATCACCCTAGGTAGGAGCTCAGGAGAAACGCTGAGGCCTACGTTGATGACATAGTGGTGAAGTCTCTGGAGGCAAGGACCATGATTGAGGATCTACAGGAGACGTTTGCCAGATTGCGCAAGGTGGACCTGCGGCTCAATTCCGAGAAGTGCATGTTCAGAGTTCCCTCTAGCAAGCTGTTGGGTTTTCTAGTATCGCACAGTGGGATCGAGGCAAATCCGAAGAAGGTCAAGGCAATAGAAGACATGAGTCCTCCGCAGACGCTCAGGAGATGCAGAAGCTGGCGGGCTGCGTGACCTCGCTGGGGCGCTTCATCTCCAAGATGGGGGAATGTGCCCTCCCGTTCTTCAAGCTGATGAAAAAGAAGGGGCCGTTCGAGTGGACCCCTGAGGCTGACACGGCCTTTCAAGACCTCAAGAGATACCTGACCAGCCCTCCGGTGATGGTGGTACCTCGCCCTCTTAGCCCCTAGTACTCTATTTGGTAGACACCCCTCACTCTGCGAGCGCCGCTATGGTGGCACTAAGGGAGGAACGCATGATCAAGGACCCACAGCAGGGCGCATGGTCACCAAACAAGGTGCAGCAGCCTCAGGATGGTTCTCCTGGGGGCCCAGCAGATCCAACGGCCAACATTCCACCCGAGGAGGAGACGAACCCCTCGGCTGGGGGGACTCCTGAGGCTGACACCCGCGAGGCCGCACTTGGCGCGGCAGAAGGTGGGACCCGTGAAGACCCGCCTCCTCAAGAAGCACAAGGCCACGCCAACACCTCTTCCCTCGTCGAGCACCCTGTCTACTTCATCAGCACGGTGCTACGGAAGGCACAGGCGCATTACCCTATGCCTCAAAAGCTCTTACTCGCGCTCCTCATCACCTCTCGAAAGTTGTGTCACTACTTCCAAGGCCACGCCATCAGGGTCGTTTCAGCATACCCATTGGAGAGGGTGCTCCGGAGCCCTAATGCCGCCGGATGAGTTGCGGAGTGGAACATTGAGCTCCAGGCGTTCCAGCTAGAGTTCAGCACCACCATAGTCATCAAGGGTGCGACCCTCACGGATTTCGTGGAAGAATGAATTGACGCCCATGACCGCGGAGTGAGCGAGGACTACTCCCTCTTGCCTGGGGACGAGGAGCCAGACAGGTGGATCATGTACTTCGATGGCGCGTTCGCACGACAAGGCGCGGGGGCTGGGGCCATCCTCATCTCACCCGCCAAAGACAAACTATACTATGCAGTGCAGGTCTTTTTTCAGCAGGGCAAAAAGGTCTCCAACAACATCGCAGAGTATGAAGGCTTGCTCACTGGCCTTAGGGCCACAGCGGCACTGGGGGTGAATCGCCTCACCATCAAGGGAGACTCCCAGCTCCTCATCAACTTCTCCAACAAAGAGTACACACCCAAGGACGAGCACATGGAGGCATACCTGGACAAGGTATGCCAGATGGATAAACGATTCCTAGGCTTGGAATTGCAGCACGTGCCGCGAGGAACGAACAAGGAGGCGGACGACATCGCCAAGAGAGCATCCCGGAGGCTCCCTCAGGAGCCAGGGGTGTTTGAGGAACGGCTCTTCAAGCAGTCAGCGGCTCCCCCCACCACGACACCCGCACCACCTCAGGAAGATCTACCCCAAGCACCAGCAACCGGCGCCCCAGCATGTGGCCCTCCCTCAGGGGCCCGCCTGCTCCTCGCGCTCGATCCTCAGGAGGGGTGCTGGACCAAGGAGTTCAATACATACCTACTTTAGGGGACCCTGCTAGAGAAGGAGGAAGATGTCGAGCGCGTGGCTCGTCAGGCCTCCGCGTACTGCATCCGTGATGGTGAGTTGTACCTCAAGAGGCCCAATGACATTTCATTACGATGCATCTCCAGAGAGCAAGGGCTTGAGCTGCTGGCGGACATACATGGTGGGGATTGCGGGCATCATTCCTCATCAACACTCTTGTGGGCAACGCATTACGTAGTGGCTTCTTTTGGCCCACTGCACTCAACGACGCCACTGAGCTGGTGCGCTCCTGCGAAGCATGCTAGTTCCACGCCAAGAAAATCCACCAGCCTGCACAGGGCCTCCAGACTATTCCTCTCACATGGTCGTTCGTGGTCTGGGGCTGGACACCTTGGGGCCGTTCCCTCAAGCACCGGGGAGCTACCGCTACCTTTATGTCGCCATCGACAAGTTCGCCAAATGGGCGGAGGTAGAAGCTATCCGCACCATCCTAGCTGGATCATCCGTCAAGTTCATCAAGGGCCTCGTGAGCCGGTTTGGGGTCCCTAACTGCATCATTACCAACAACGGCTCGCAGTTCACTAGCAACCTTTTCAAAACATATTGTGCTAACCTTGGAACGTGATATGCTACGCCTCAGTGGCACACCCCAGGAGCAACGGCCAAGCTGAGCGCGCCAACGCCGAGGTCTTGAGGGGCCTCAAGGCAAGGACCTTCAAGAAGAAGCTCGAGGCCTGCAGCAGGGGCTGGCTCGACGAGCTCCAGTCTGTGCTGTGGTCCATCCGCACCACCGCGACCAAGCCAATAGGAGAGACGCCATTCTTCCTCGTCTACGGAGCTGAAGTGGTTCTCCCACATGAGGTCAAGCATCGCTCCACACGGGTCCTGGCATTTGACAAGGCGCGTCAGGACGCCACGTGGGGGATGGATCTCATGCTGGGGGAGGAATGCTGCCGTCAAGCCTCGCTCCGAGCAGCATGGTACCAGCAGGTGCTGCGGCGGTACCACTGCCGCAGCGTCCGCTCCAAGACATGGGAGGTGGGCGACCTCGTCCTGAGGCGGGTGCTCTCCAGGGAGGGGCTGCACAAGCTCTCTCCCATGTGGGAGGGCCCGTTTAGGATTGCCCGAGTCTCCAGGCCTGGCGCCGCGCACCTGGAGACACAGGATGGGGTCCCCATCCAGAACGCCTGGAACATCCACCACCTCCGGAAGTTCTACCCATGAAGCAAGGCTCTGGCCTGTGAAGGTCCGCTCGTGACACTCTCACGTAATAATGAGTGGGGTTGTACACTCCCCGAAGTCTCCTGAAAGCCGCCCTAGGGCCTCACGGGGGCTCCCTCCCACGTCTTAGTGGCAGCGCTTAGCTCTGCGCTGGCGAGAAGACTAGATTAGGTGCCAGACGCGGCTGTTCATTTTCTTTCCGAAGTTTCTTGCTATCTTTTAGTGATATTTAATGGAGTTGGTGATTTTATGATCTGGTTCACCAAATTGAATTTTTCTCTTCCTGTTTCGTTGATTCTCAGCCTGGGGCTAGGAAGGTGTGGAAGTTGAGCGTCGCTCTTCCTCGCGCACCTCACGCATGGGGGCTAGGCAGGTGTGTGCGCATGGGCCCGCCCATGACACACTGCGCCGAACCCCATTACCCCAGTGCTTCGGCTTTATCCTTGCGAGGAGCCCTCGATCAAGCTCACGGGCACCAGCACCCCCTCATGTACGTGCCCCTCGGGCAGCGCAATGCGGTGCATTAAGCCACAGCTAACCTACGACAGGGGCTCGCGCAAAAAGGAATGAGGTGCCAGACAAGCTTTCTTTTTCTCTAAACACCTTTGCAGCGGATCTATAACATCTCCCGAGGCCTGAAGCGCCTCCCAAGTTGCCAGAAATGGGGGCTTTGCCAGACGCCAAGGGCCTCACCCTCGTGAGGAGGGAAGCCACTACAAACGTGTCAAGCTAAGTTATCCTACGCTTTCCTACCCAGAGTACAGACGTCATAACACAGCATTGGGATAATTAGCACAGCATAAAAGGGGCATAACTGCCTTAGTTCATTACACACCCCAGCGGGGCACACTACTTTTTCAAATTGCAGAAGAAAGGAAAGGCTAAACAGAAATGGCCCAAGGGCGCGCGGATCCAGCAACAGCGATGTGTCCTCAAGCAGTGCCTCAAGGTGGCCCCAGCGCTCCACCAGTTCCCCCGCATGCGGCCCGATGCCCCGACAGGTCTCGAGTCAAAGTTTGCTAGCCCCGAGCTCATGCCGGGCTTCCCTCCAGCTTCAGCAGAGCATGGCGGCGGGACGACCCACCGCCGCCCTCGATCCGAGCTCGACGGCGTGGGGGCTGGCCGTAGTGGCTGTTGCTCGAGCTCTCACCGGAGGAAGAGCTGCCACTACGGGAGGAGGCACGGGCGTCGCCAAGGCCAAGTTCACCCTTGTCGCCCTCGTCGTCACTGCCGTCTTCTAGACAGCACCCCACGCGGCGGCCGTCCTCCCTAAACACCCTCATGTAGAGGGTCGCCAGGCAGTCGTACTTGAAGTGGAGGGTGCACCTCCTGCTCAAGCCAACCATGCTACCCATGGCAGCAACCTCAGTCCCCACCCATGAGGCCCTGCTATAGCAGCCATCAGCTTGCAGCCAGAGGCCATCGAGCCTCGAGGATGGCAGCTCACCGGAGAAGAAGCACGGGAGCCGGAGCGAGGTGCCGGCGGGCGCCTCCGACCACACCACAAACTCCGGGAGCACGTCCAGCGAGGAGAAGCATGGGCGAGGAGGGCGCGCAACCACGGCATGCCTTCCTTCGTCATGTGCCGGTGGCCCCCACCGCGAGAAGAAGTACCACCACGAGCATCAAGGAAGGCGCTGGCCCATGGGGATGCGCACCCACGCCCCCTCGGGGCCACCGCATGGGTCACGGGGTGCTTGTGGGGACGGCCGCGACCTCTCTTGGGAGGCAGAGAAGCTAGCCCCTCCTTGGAAGCCTTCCCCTTTTCGGCCACAGAAAACCTCCTCGTCGGCGCCATGGAAGCAGAAGCAAGATGGAGAGGGAGGGAAATGAGCAGCGAGAAGACAGACGAAGAGATGAGCGAGGGGGCTCTTCCCCTCCCCCCCCCCCCCCCTCATTTATAGCCGGAGGTAGGCCAACCGCCGGCCTCCACGACCTTGTGTAATGATGATCTTCTGCATGCAGCATCGACCTGTCAAGTCGAACGGTTGCCGCGGCAGCATGGGGAAGTGGAGACGCCCACGTCCCATCAATCGCCACGCGTCGTTCAAGGACGTAGGAGGTTAGGGCCCGCAGCGCTCCACACTTGCCCTTTGGCTTCGCCCAGAAGCCAAGGCTGAGCGTGCCTTGGGCCCAGGGGCTACTGTTGGTGTTCTGGATACGGGGGTACCCAGACTTGCCTGCCTGCAGCCCACAGCATGGCTCCATCCACGGCCTGGTACGTCCCAGCTTCAGCATCAATGATTCAAGACCCTCGCGAGGGGCCAAGCCTCGTGAGGCGGACAACGCCAAGACCTCCGAGGGGATCGGCCTCCTCAGGCTGGCTCCCGAGGGGTGGAGAGTTCTATGCAAGGTGCACCTCATGAGGCTCAGCTAACGTGAGCCATGACGACCAAGGCCAGGCGGGCTCCAGGCGGGCGCCAAAGGGTGCAGGGTACCAGTTTCCTCTTTGGTGCAAAGAAGGCAAGCTGTAGGAGCAGAGTCCCGAGGAATCAGCCAAAGGTTTCCATTCTGGTGCAACAAGACCAAGACCGCCAGGACGGCAGGACGGAGGTCATCGCTGAGCCCACCGCAGCATCACGACCAGAGGCTTTTCGCAAGCAAAAACCACTTAGTCAGGATAGGATGTACTTCCTGTCCCCCTTCAAATTTGGTCATTGTGGGATCCCTTCGCACCAACATTTGGGAAGAGGACCAAGGACACTATAAATAGGACTTAGCCGCCACCATAGAGTGGGGGAGACAGATCGGATCCACTCTCACCCGATCACCTCACTAGCTCTCTTGAGCTCAAGAACACCTCACCTCCTTAGGCTAGTTCATCCACTGTGCTAGTTCATCCTCAGACCTTCGAGCCAATCCACCAAAATGTTGGAGTAGGGTATTACACCGCAAGGTGGCCCGAACTAGGATAAACTGATGTGTCCCTCTGTCCCTTTGAGCTCGATGTGCTAGGCCTAGAGGATCACGAGTAGGTAGGCTGGGTAGGTTGGGATCTCCACACGCACCCTAGAGTTCGAACCTATCAAGGGTTTGCGGAACCTGAAATCCGAGATATACCAATCCGAGTGGCTTGATAACGTCGTCATGGTCCCTAAGAAGGATAATTCACTTTATATGTGCATTGACTTCAAACATATAATTGGGCCTACCCAAAAGATCATTTTCTTCTCCCTCTCATTGATCAGATAGTCGACTCATCTGCAGGATGTGAGCGTTTGTCTTTTCTTGATGCTTATTCGGATACCATCAGATTTGACTGTATGGGCCAGATGAAATAAAAATGGCCTTCATCACCCAGTTCGGGTGTTTTTGCTATGTCACCATGCCATTCGGTCTGAAAAACGCTGGTGCCACATTCATGCACATGATTCAGAAATGTCTGCTCACTCAGATTAGTCGGAATGTGGAGGCGTACATGGATGATATTGTGGTTAAGTCATGCAAAGGTTCCGACCTGCTGACTAACCTTGCGGAAACCTTTGCCAATCTAAGAAGGTACGACATTAAGTTAAATCCGTCCAAGTGCACATTCGGAGTACCCGGAGGAAAGTTACTCGGTTTTCTCATTTCTGAACGAGGGATAGATGCTAATCCCAAGGAGATCGGTGCAATTCTACGAATGAAGCGCCCTATGCGTGCGCATGATGTTCAGAAACTCACAGGTTGTCTCGTTGCATTAAGTCGGTTCATTTCCCGCCTCGGTGAAAAGGCACTGCCTCTTTACCGACTGATGAAAAAGTCCGACACATTCAAGTGGACTCCCGAAGCCTAAACAGTGTTTGGGGAGCTCAAAGCCCTGCTCTCCACCCAGCCGGTGCTTGCTGCTCCGAACAGCAAAGAGCCTCTACTCTTGTACATCGCAACCACTAGTCGGGTGTCGGCATAGTGCTCACAGTGGAGCGAGAAGAAGAAGGTAAAGCCTATAAAGTTCAACGTCTAGTGTGCTATATCTCTGAAGTCTTGACTTCATTCAAGCAGAGGTACCCACATTACCAGAAGCTCATTTATGGAATTTACTTGACTGTGAAGAAAGTTGCACATTATTTCCAAGACCACTCGGTTTCAGTCGTCAGTTATGCCCCATTATCTGAGATCATGAACAATTGAGATGCAACTGGTCAAGTGGCTAAGTGGGCAATTGAAATTCTCCCTCTGGATATCAAATTTGAAGCGAAGAAGGCAATCAAATCTCAAGCGCTCGAAGATTTCTTGGCTGAGTGGATTGAATAGCAACATCCGACTCAGGTTCACTCGCAACACTGGACTATGTTCTTCGATGGGTCTAAGATGTTGAATGGTTCTGGTGCCGGAGTGGTCCTCGTGTCCCAAAGAGGTGATAAACTTAGTTATGTCCTCCAAATTCACTTTGATTCCTCCAATAAAGAAGCTGAGTACGAAGCACTCCTCTACGGGTTGCGTATGGCCATCTCACTCCACGTCCGTCTCCTGATAGTCTATGGCGAATCAGATTTGGTGGTCAATCAGGTGATGAAGGAGTGGGATGTCAGAAACCCTGCCATGACTGGATACTGCAATGCAGTAAGAAAGTTGGAGAAAAAATTCAAGGGTTTGGAGCTTCACCACATTCCCCATATCAAGAATCAAGCAGCTGATGATTTGGCAAAAGTAGGTTCCACTCAGAAACCTATCCCCAGCAATGTGTTTCTTGAGCATCTCCATTCCCCATCAGTGCAAGAGGATCCTTTTACTGAAGAACCTCCTCAAGCAATAAGTCCTACCAATCCGACTGAAATTGAGGTACTAGCAGTTGTTGATCTAATTATGGAGATCCTGGTGATCACCCCCATCTGGACAGTACCATACATTGCATATCTGCTTAGGCAGGAGCTTCCAGAAGATGAAGTTGAAGCGCATCAGATTGTCCGCAGATCCCTAGATTTCACAGTGATTGGCGGGCAGCTCTATAGAGAGAGTGTTACTAGCGTGGCTCAACGATGTATCTCTCCAAAAGAGGGTCGACTGATTTTAAATGAGAACCACTCGGGGACCTGTGCTCACCATGTGTCCTCTCGGACCATCGTGCCCAAAGCATACCGACCCGGATTCAACTAGCCATGGGCCAATGAAGCTGCAAAGGAAATCGTTCAGAAGTGTGAAGGTTGCCAGTTTTATGCGCAAACATGTCCCATAAGCTCGCATCTGCTTTGAAAACAATTCCACTCGCTTGGCCATTTGCCATGTGGAGATTGGACATGATTGGGCCGCTCAGGACCGGCAGAAGTGGCTGCACTCATCTGCTCGTTGCAGTCGACAAGTTCATGAACTGGATCGAAGCCAAACCAATCAAAAACTTAGATTCACGCATAGCCATCAAGTTCATAAAAGAGTCGGTGTTTTGATACGGAGTCCCACACTGAATTATCATAGACAACGGCTTGAACTTCGATTCAGAGGAATTCAGAGAATTCTGCGCTTCCCAGGGCACTCGGGTAGATTACACATCCGTCGCGCACCCGCAGTCGAATGGTCAAGGTGAAAGAGCAAATGGTCTGATCCTCCAAGGGTTGAAGCCTCGGCTCATGCGCGACCTTGAGCACGCAGCTGGAGCTTGGGTGACTAAACTATCATCTATTCTGTGGGGGTTGAGGACAACTCCTAAATGATTCACTGGCCGAACCCCTTTCTTCATGGTGTACGGAGCTGAAGCCGTGATACCTATTGATATGTTCACAATGCGCCCCGAGTGGAACTTTATTCAGAGGCTGAGTGTGACGCCCCGGATACAACTTTCCATATTCGTAACTCCAACTCATGCTTTTTCCGGAGATGTGATACGTTATTTTCTCCGTGGTTGGGGTTTTGTCTTTCGTTTTGCTTTTGTTTCATGTCATGCATTTCATCATAGAATCATGTGCATCGCATCCATATGTTTTCATAAAACCCGTATCCGCTCGTAGTTGCCGCATCACCCCTTGCTTTCGTTGACCGTTCCGAGACCAACCGTGTTTGCGTTTCCCTCTTGTCAAACCCCCCTTGCACGCGATCGCCTTGTTTCTCTGCACCGCGCACAGACCCCTCGCGTGCGTCCGAAACCTCTTCCAAACCCGACCCGCATGGTCACGACCGATGGGTCCGGATCATCACCAAACATCTCTAAATCATCATCGGTTTCTCTTTTGGACTCCCTAGCTATTTTATTCGTGACCGTCCGATTACGATCGGAGGGACCTAACCGCCCTAAACTATTTTCATTGGTTATAAATATAAGATCCAACCTTAGATCCTAGGGGTCTTGTCCCATCGATCCCACCGCGCCGCCACTCCACCTGGTTTCCTCGTGATCCCTCCCGGACCAACCAGCAGCTTCCTCCCTGATCCAAAAATTCCTCTCTCGTTCTCCACCAGCCACCACCAAATCCTCCTCCCTGCCTCGATCCAGCCCACAAGAGAGGAGCTCCTCCTCTGCTTTCTCCTCGAGACCGCAGCAACAGCGCAGCGCCCCAGCGCACTTCGCCTCGCCTGACCTGCTGGACCCCGCGCGCCACCATCGACCGACGACCTCGCCGAAGCTCTGCACCACCCCAAGCTGCTCTGCCTCCGGTGTCGTCCCGCTCGTCCCGGCTTCCTCTACGCCCGGAGCTCTCCTAGCCGTGCGCCTCCTCCTTGTTCCCAGCGAAGCCCTGTCCTCCCGAGCTCTCCCGAAGGCAGCCCCGCGCCCGACCCAGGCGGGATCGAGGCGACCACCTCGTGCACGTCGAGTCCAATCGTCGGACCAGCTCCACCACCAGGCTGCACCTCTCCTTCTCTTTTCCTTCTTCCCCCTGGTGCTTCTCTCCCTCTTTAATCTGCCCGCTGTTGTTCTAATTCTCCGTTGCCTCTGTGGTTTGCAGAGGCCGAAGCCGACGCCGCCATGCGAGCCTTGCTCAAGCTCCACCCGCGCCGGATCCACCTCCTCCGGCTTCCCCCATGTAACCCCAGTCGTTGCCCCGTTACCTTGCTTCGCCGGAGATCATTGCCGTGAAGACCTTCTTCGAGCCATGGCGCACCAAGGTCTTCATCGCCCCCTGCAGCCGCGCCTTGCTCCAACCCTCGCGAGTTCTAGCAAGTCTGGCTCTTCCCCGACCCGTTCAAGCCAGTCCCGGCCTTTCCCTCGTAGGATCCGGCCGATCTCCCCGCGCCCGCCGTCTGCTACCTCCTCTGCATCGCGCCGGTGCGTCATTCCCCTGCTTCTACGTGCGAGCACGCGAGGACAACGACCAGCGCCAAGTTCAGATCGATCCCCTGCTTCCGTTGACCGCAACCAGCGCCAGGCCCAGCCGAAGCCAAGCCTCTGCCTCCCCTTCAACCGGCCTCCTCCTCTCCAACCGGGCCATAGCCCATGGGTGAGAGCCCAAAGCCCTCCTCTCTGTTAGCCCAACAGTTCAACCAGATTCGGCCCGTATATGTTTTTTTTGGGTTCTGCGAATTTCCTAATTATCCAGAGTTTGCTAGTTTTTCAGAAAACCCCTTAATGTTCATGCATCAATAATTAATTAACCATGCATCGGATTAAAACAAATTATATAGGTAAAGTGCTTAGAATTTCATCTAGTTTCATAATATTCCACTTTCATCCATGTTTAAAATGTTTAAAATGTTGTTTGTTTAATTTTGCTTAAATGCCATGTTAAAATGATTTAATTCATAACTAAATAACCGTAGCTCGGTTTTAAATAAACTTTATATGTAAATGGGGCGGAAAAATGCATAGATTAACTTGGTGCACTTTGTTTTACTATTTAACCACATTAAAATAAGTTTAGGGCAGAACAGTAGCTAATCCAAAATATGTGCATGAGGATTTTCCGGAATTATTGTTTGTTGTTTCCGGCCTCATTTATACTTGCCTGGATAGGTAGTTTATATTATGCTTCCCCTCTTGCCATGTTTAACAACGTTTAACATTGTTTGGTAGCTTAAACGGGATCAAACTAAATAATTGCATGTGGTGTTTTGTCAATATGCAACTCGTTGCATATTGAGCTCCACTTAACTTGTAGTATTGTTTGTCGCACTTTTCCATGCCATGCCTCATTAAACCGGACATGCATCATACTTGTTTGTGCATCATGACATGCTTATGCTTGTGTGTTTACAATGTTGTTTGCTTCTTTCCGGTTTGCTTCTCTTGCTAGCCTCAGTTTCATTCCGGAGTTGTGAGGATTCATTCAACTACTCCCGTTCGTCTTCTTCATGGACTCGTTCTTCTTCCTAGCGGGATTTCAGGCAAGATGACCGTTTCCTTGGATCTCATTACTATCATTGCTATGCTAGTTGCTTCATTCTATCTCTATGCTGCGTTACCTATCACTTGCTCCTCAAGCCTCCCAAATTGCCATGTCAGTCTCTAACCTTTTTCACCCTTCCTAGCAAGCCGTTGCTTGGCTATGTTACTGCTTTGCTCACCCCTCTTATAGCGTTGTTAGTTGTAGGTGAAGTTGAAGATTGCTTCATGGTGGACAGTGTTATGTTGGGATATCACAATATCTCTTATTTAATTAATGCATCTATATACTTGGTAAAGGGTGGAAGGCTCGGCCTTATGCCTGGTGTTTTGTTCCACTCTTGCCGCCCTAGTTTCCGTCATACCGGTGTTATGTTCCCAGATTTTGCGTTCCTCACGCGGTCGGGTGACTTATGGGACCCCCTTGACAGTTCGCTTTTGAATAAAACTCCTCCAGCAATGCCCAACCTTGGTTTTACCATTTGCCTCACCAAGCCCTTTTTCCCTTGGGTTTCCGGAGCCCGAGGGTCATCTTTATTTTACCCCACCCCCCCCCCCCCCCGGGCCAGTGCTCCTTCGAGTGTTGGTCCAACCTGAGCGATGTCCGGCGTCCCCTGGGCAAACAAGGTCTATGCTAACCCGTCGTCTTGCTCATCCGGTGTGCCCTGAGAACGAGATATGTGCAGCTCCTATCGGGATTTGTCAGCACATCGGGCGGCTTTGCTGGTCTTGTTTTACCATTGTCGAAATGTCTTGTAAACCGGGATTCCGAGACTGATCGGGTCTTCCTGGGAGAAGGAATATCCTTCGTTGATCGCGAGAGCTTATCATGGGCTAAGTTGGGACACCCCTGCATGGCATAAACTTTCGAGAGTCGTGCCCGCGGCTATGTGGCAGATGGGAATTTGTTAATGTCCGGTTGTAGATAACTTGACACCAGATCCGAATTAAAATGCATCAACCGCGTGTGTAGCCGTGATGGTCTCTTCTCGGCGGAGTCCGGGAAGTGAACACGGTTTCTGTGTTATGATTGACGTAAGTAGGAGTTCAGGATCACCTCTTGATCATTGCTAGCTTCACGACCATTCCTTTTGCTCTCTTCTCGCTCTTATTTGCGTATGTTAGCCACCATATATGCTTAGTCGCTGCTGCAACCTCACCACTTTACCCCTTCCTTTCCCATTAAGCTTTGCTAGTCTTGATACCCATGGTAATGGGATTGCTGAGTCCTTGTGGCTCACAGATTACTACAACAACAGTTGCAGGTACAGGTTATACGATTGTCATTACACGAGAGTGATGCTTGCATGCTTGAGTTCTTCTTCTGCTTCTTCTTCGATCAGGGGATAGGTTCCAGGTCGGCAGCCTAGGCTAGCAGGGTGGATGTCATTTAAGTTTCTATTTGTGTTTCATCTGTAGCCGGATGTTGATCTTATGTATGATGTATTGATGTATTCGTGTGGCATTGTATGACTCTTGTATGTATCCCCATCCATTATGTAATGTTGATGTAATGATGTCCACCTTGCAAAAGTGTTTCAATATGCGGGTCTATCCTTGGTGGGACCTTCGAGTTCCTCTTGGATAGGGTTGCATATTGGGCGTGACAAGTTGGTATTAGAGCCTCGACCGACCATAGGAGCCACCTTGATTGTTGGCCGTGTTGAGTCTAGAAGAAAACTATTTTGAGTCTTAGGATTATATATATATCGGAGAGTAGGATTCTTTTTACTCCTCAGTCCCTTCGTCGCTCTGGTGAGGTCTCCTGACGTAGATGTTTTGTCTTTCCTCTCCTCAATTTTTCTTAATTTTTTTTAGGATCTCGCGGGTATCTTGGAATCGTTCCGATAGTCTTGTGACGAGAACATTGTTCTTGGTGCCTCCTGACATTTAGGGGTTGTGGCAGTGTCCCGGGGAGTTGAGCTCCGAGGTGTTGTTGTCACAATTTTATCATTGCAATTCTGGAATACCTGAGTTTTGCCGACATCAAAAATCTCTTTTATGCAGTTGTTGGTGAGATAACCTCGACGCCACCCAGTACTGGGGAGTTCGGGAGTATTGCCATAGCTTGTATAACGGATGCTTTTCGAAGGTTGAGGTACACGATTTCCGAAGGTTTCTTGGTTATGTGTTGACGGATGGATACAGCTGGATGTAGGGATTGTTAGTTTGGGTGAGATATATTGCTTCCCCTGTATCCCCAACACCAGATTGCATAACCAGAAAGTTTCGGGAGTTTATAGGTGGGAATTCAAGTAGCTCCTAGAATATCTTTCCGACAGATGCATGATATGGGTTTGGGTAAATCTCTATCATATGTATTTGTTCCGGCTTATTCTGCAAGCCAAATTCTTTGTTTTGTTTTATTTGTGGTATTCGAGTTGCTTCGAAGTCAAATGTTGAATCCATAGCTTTCCTAAATGGTGTTCTCATATTTCTATGGGAGTACTAATCCTTCTTGATCACTGAGGTTGTCATGTCAACTCTTTTGCAACTGGTGTGCTTCTCTTCAAGTGGATCCGATCATTTCAACATTTGTGAGATCAATTCTAAGATTTTCTCAACGGTGTTTGTTTCAACTGTCCCAAGTTGCCTTTGTTTTTCCCGCCCTCCTACCCTTTTTCTTCAAAGACTCAGATTTCTTAATCATATATCCTTTTATTTGTGGGAAGTCTCTTCATTCTTTTCTTTCAATGTTCTTATCCGGTGATTTCCCATGAAGATGCTCAACAGTTTCAAGTTCATCATCCTTCGTTGTTGTTTCTTCTCCGGTGGATCCAATTCAAGCTTTCAGTGTTGATCATATTCCTTTCCTCGTGTCAAATGCTTTCTCATGCCGGTGCACCTCTCAATCACTCACCTCTTGCTATTCAATTGTTCCGGAGTGCCGAAGATATCTTTGAAGATTCATGTTTCCACTCCGCATCAATTCTAACTATTTGGAGATTGTTATCTCATTCAAGCCATTTAATTCAACCGGTGCAATCTCTCTTTAAAATCATTTTCAACAGTGTTTTCTTTTGAGTGGGCCCTAACCCACAGGTCTTTTCCCAGGATCTTACCTGACTCTTCTAATTCTCCCGGGGTTATTCCAAATTCTTTTCAAGTGTGACGTAAGAATGATTTTCATCAGTCACATGCCTTCTCCAAGGTCATTTTCAAATTCTTTTCATCTTTGGCTCAACCTTTTCTCTTTTTATTCTCCCGGAGTATCTCAACAATTCATGGTGGTTATCATCATCATCCTCAATATTTGAAGACCGAAGAAGGATTTCTCTTAAATCTTGGTCCATTCTCTTGAATATTCATGGTTCTAGTTTGACGCCATCCTCTCATAATTGTTTTCGATTGTGAGAATTCTTTTCACCATCCGGAGCATTTCGTGAGTTCTTTCCATTTTATTCCTACGAAGGCCATCATGTCATAATTCTTCATTCTCAGCGTGTAGCTTTAATTCTCCAAATCTTATCGGTGCATCATTCAAATACCCTCTAATCAGTTCATGATCTCTTCGTTCTCATGTATCTAAATCCCCTCAAGTATTTTCATTCGTTTTCCAATTCTTCCCGGTGAATTGTGCCTTTGCTACTTTCATTTTCAATTCTTATGGTGGTTCATTCCAGATTTCTCTTCCTCCGTTATCATATCAATTCATTCGTTGTTTCCAAACCCCACCGGTGGTTCGTGCAAGACCTTCCCAAGTTGCGCTATTTCTCTCATCAATCTTTTCAAGAAGAATAAGTAGTATGCCAAATCCGTTGCTTGTCATCAATTTAAATTGGTGAAGGATAGGCATAACGTAATTCTTATTATTGTTTCATCCAAGTGATTAATTGTTTCCTTTGGAGTTTGTTCTTGAGGAATAAATTCTCGGTTCGAGATGCTTCATCTTTTCTTTTCCGGAGTTCCAAGTTTTCCGCGTTATCTCGTCGCGAAGCTCCATCTAAATCATTGCAAGGTTTCACCTTGTGTTTTCAACCTCTCTTTCTTTTTATCATCCTTTTATTACCAGAGTTCTTCATGGAGGCTCTACATGGTGGTTCATCAAGGATTCTTTTCATTCTTCAATTGTTCTTCAAGATTTCTCTCGAAGTTATGATCCGCCAAGCTTTACTCAAAATTAAACATGGTGCTCAACACATGTTTGTTTTGAGGCATTCAAGTATTCTTCTTCTTGCATTTCGAAGTGCAATTCCTTCTACCTTATCTTCGAGATGGCCTTATATCATTCTTGACAATTTGAGTTCGTGTCTCATGATTCACATGTTTGTCAAGAATGAGATATTTTAAATCCACCAATCTCTTCATTGGAGTTATCTTGTGTCATGTTTCACCTAAAGCCTTCCCTAAGGAATGTTGCTATTGTGGTCCTTATCAATGATCCAAGTTATCTCTCTATCATCTTGGTGGAAGAAATTTTTCATCTTGTCGGTGTTATCAATTATATTATTTGTTTCCGTAGTGGCAGAATTTTGCCTCAGTTTTGAGAAGTTTTACATAAGCCCACTACAAGCTTATTCGTTTCGTTGTTGATTTTTCAACAACTCCGTTCTAACCTTCTTGAAAGGGTGCTTTCCAAGCTCATTTGTGGAAGAAGTTGGCATTTTCTACTCCATTCTGTTATTCCAATGATCTATCTTCTATTCTTTCTTCCGGAGACATTGTGATGTTGCTCTTTTCACTCATCATCTCGAATTGTGAGGATCGTGTTCTTTTCGTGCTTATCCATTTAACCGGCGTGTTGTGTCCTCCATTCAAGTTCTTTTCATCTTATCAAGTCATGCGTCTCTACTCAACCAGAGTGCTGCCCGAATTCTTCCTCTCTCATCTTGTTTTAACCGGAGTGGTTTCGAATTCTATCTTGTCCATTAAACTCTTGATTCATGTCTTTGCAACCTTCAAGTTCTCGTAATACTCACTTGTTCCTCTTTTCTAACGGATTGTTCGTAATCTCGTTCATCTCTGTTGTACTCTTTCTTTTAAATTGCTCAACTTCTCAAGGTTCTTTGGTTTCACTCATTGGTCGAAGAAGCAACTTAGTTTTACCTCTTCTCTAACTCTTCCGTTTCTCTCCGGTGCCATCCTAGATCTCGGGACGAGATCCTCTCGTAGTGGTGGAGTGTTGTGATGCCCCGGATACAACTTTCCATATTCGTAACTCCAACTCTTGCTTTTTCCGGAGATGTGATACGTTATTTCCTCCGTGGTTGGGGTTTTGTCTTTCGTTTTGCTTTTGTTTCATGTCATGCATTTCATCATAGAATCATGTGCATCGCATCCATATGTTTTCATAAAACCCATATCCGCTCGTAGTTGCCGCATCACCCCTTGCTTTCTTTGACCGTTCTGAGACCAACCGTGTTTGCGTTTCCCTCTTGTTAAACCCCCCTTGCACGCGATCGCCTTGTTTCTCTGCACCGCGCACAGACCCCTCGCGCGCGTCCGAAACCTCTTCCAAACCCGACCCGCATGGTCACGACCGATGGGTCCGGATCATCACCAAACTTCTCTAAATCATCATTGGTTTCTCTTTTGGACTCCCTAGCTATTTTATTCGTGACCGTCCGATTACGATCGGAGGGACCTAACCGCCCTAAACTGTTTTCATTGGTTATAAATATAAGGTCCAACCCTAGATCCTAGGGGTCTTGTCCCATCGATCCCACCGCGCCACCACTCCACCTGGTTTCCTCGTGATCCCTCCCGGACCAACCAGCAGCTTCCTCCCAGATCCAAAAATTCCTCTCTCGTTCTCCACCAGCCACCACCAAATCCTCCTCCCTGCCTCGATCCAGCCCACAAGAGAGGAGCTCCTCCTCTGCTTTCTGCTCGAGACCGCAGCGACAACGCAGCGCCCCAGCGCACTTCGCCTCGCCTGACCTGCTGGACCCTGCGCGCCACCATCGACCGACGACCTCGCCGAAGCTCTGCACCACCCCAAGCTGCTCTGCCTCCGGTGTCGTCCCGCTCGTCCCGGCTTCCTCTACGCCTGAAGCTCTCCTAGCCGTGCGCCTCCTCCTTGTTCCCAGCGAAGCCCTGTCCTCCCGAGCTCTCCGCAGGCAGCCACGCGCCTGATCCAGGCGGGATCGAGGCGACCACCTCGTGCACGCCGAGTCCAATTGTCGGACCAGGTCCACCACCAGGCTGCACCTCTCCTTCTCTTTTCCTTCTTCCCCCTGGTGCTTCTCTCCCTCTTTAATCTGCCCGCTGTTCTTCTAATTCTTTGTTGCCTCTGTGGTTTGCAGAGGCCGAAGCAGACGCCGCCATGCGAGCCTTGCTCAAGCTCCACCCGCGCCGGATCCACCTCCTCCGGCTTCCCCATGTAACCCCAGTCGTCGCCCCGTTACCCTGCTTCGTCGGAGATCATTGCCGTGAAGACCTTCTTTGAGCCATGGCGCACCAAGGTCTTCATCGCCCCCTACAGCCGCGCCTTGCTCCAACCCTCACGAGTTCTAGCAAGTCCGGCTCTTCCCCGACCCGTTCAAGCCAGTCCCGGCCTTTCCCTCGTAGGATCCGGCTGATCTCCCCACGCCCCGCCATCTGCTGCCTCCTCTGCATCGCGCCGGTGTGCCATTCCCCTGCTTCTACGTGCGAGCACACGAGGACAACGACAAGCGCCAAGTTCAGATCGATCCCCTGCTTCCGTTGACCGCAGCCAGCGCCAGGCCCAGCCGAAGCCAAGCCTCTGCCTCCCCTTCAACCGGCCTCCTCCTCTCCAACCGGGCCATAGCCCATGGGTGAGAGCCCAAACCCCTCCTCTCTGTTAGCCCAACAGTTCAACCAGATTCGGCCCGTATATGTTTTTTTTGGGTTCTGCGAATTTCCTAATTATCCAGAGTTTGCTAGTTTTTCAGAAAGCCCATTAATGTTCATGCATCAATAATTAATTAACCATGCATCGGATTAAAACAAATTATATAGGTAAAGTGCTTAGAATTTCATCTAGTTTCATAATATTCCACTTTCATCCATGTTTAAAATGTTTAAAATGCTGTTTGTTTAATTTTGCTTAAATGCCATGTTAAAATGATTTAATTCATAACTAAATAACCGTAGCTCGGTTTTAAATAAACTTTATATGTAAATGGGGTGGAAAAATGCATAGATTAACTTGGTGCACTTTGTTTTACTGTTTAACAACATTAAAATATGTTTAGGGCAGAACAGTAGCTAATTCAAAATATGTACATGAGGATTTTCCGGAATTATTGTTTGTTGTTTCCGGCCTCATTTAAACTTGCCTGGATAGGTAGTTTATATTATGCTTCCCCTCTTGCCATGTTTAACAACGTTTAACATTGTTTGGTAGCTTAAACGGGATCAAACTAAATAATTGCATGTGGTGTTTTGTCAATATGCAACTCGTTGCATATTGAGCTCCACTTAACTTGTAGATTGTTTGTCGCACTTTGCCATGCCATGCCTCATTAAACCGGACATGCATCATACTTTTTTGTGCATCATGACATGCTTATGCTTGTGTGTTTACCATGTTGTTTGCTTCTTTCCGGTTTGCTTCTGTTGCTAGCCTCGGTTTCGTTCCGGAGTTGTGAGGATTCGTTCGACTACTCCCGTTCGTCTTCTTCATGGACTCGTTCTTCTTCCTAGCGGGATTTCAGGCAAGATGACCGTTTCCTTGGATCTCATTACTATCATGCTAGTTGCTTCGTTCTATCGCTATGCTGCGCTACCTATCACTTGCTCCTCAAGCCTCCCAAATTGCTATGTCAGCCTCTAACCTTTTTCACCCTTCCTAGAAAACCATTGCTTGGCTATGTTACTGCTTTGCTCAGCCCCTCTTATAGCGTTGTTAGTTGCAGGTGAAGTTGAAGATTGCTTCATGGTGGACAGTGTTATGTCGGGATATCACAATATCTCTTATTTAATTAATGCATCTATCTACTTGGTAAAGGGTGGAAGGCTCGGCCTTATGCCTGGTGTTTTGTTCCACTCTTGCCGCCCTAGTTTCCATCATACCGGTGTTATGTTCCCGGATTTTGCGTTCCTCACGCGGTCGGGTGATTTATGGGACCCCCTTGACAGTTCGCTTTTGAATAAAACTCCTCCAGCAAGGCTCAACCTTGGTTTTACCATTTGCCTCACCTAGCCCTTTTTCCCTTGGGTTTCCGGAGCCCGAGGGTCATCTTTATTTTACCCCCCCCCCCCCCCGGGCCAGTGCTCCTTCGAGTGTTGGTCCAACCTGAGCGATGTCCGGCGCCCCCTGGGCATGGGTCTATGCCAACCCGTCGTCTTGCTCATCCGGTGTGCCCTGAGAATGAGATAGGTGCAGCTCCTATCGGGATTTGTCAGCACATCGGGCGGCTTTGCTGGTCTTTTTTTACCATTGTCGAAATGTCTTGTAAACCGGGATTCCGAGACTGATCGGGTCTTCCTGGGAGAAGGAATATCCTTTGTTGATCGCGAGAGCTTATCATGGGCTAAGTTGGGACACCCCTGTAGGGTATAAACTTTCGAGAGCCGTGCCCGCGGTTATGTGGCAGATGGGAATTTGTTAATGTCCGGTTGTAGATAACTTGACACCAGATCCGAATTAAAACGCATCAACCGCGTGTATAGCCGTGATGGTCTCTTCTCGGCGGAGTCCGGGAAGTGAACACGGTTTCTGTGTTATGATTGACGTAAGTAGGAGTTCAGGATCACCTCTTGATCATTGCTAGCTTCACGACCGTTCCTTTTGCTCTCTTCTCGCTCTTATTTGCGTATGTTAGCCACCATATATGCTTAGTCGCTGCTGCAACCTC
Organism: Triticum timopheevii; assembly: GCA_963921465.1. Lineage (NCBI taxonomy): Eukaryota > Viridiplantae > Streptophyta > Magnoliopsida > Poales > Poaceae > Triticum > Triticum timopheevii. Next base: position 234,982,720 of record OY997266.1, on the reverse strand, counting down.
ACCACTTTACCCCTTCCTTTCCCATTAAGCTTTGCTAGTCTTGATACCCATGGTAATGGGATTGCTGAGTCCTGGTGGCTCACAGATTACTACAACAACAGTTGCAGGTACAGGTTATGTGATGGTCATTACGCGAGAGCGATGCTTGCTTGCTTGAGTTCTTCTTCTGCTTCTTCTTCGATCAGGGGATAGGTTCCAGGTCGGCAGCCTGGGCTAGCAGGGTGGATGTCGTTTAAGTTTCTGTTTGTGTTTCATCCGTAGCCGGATGTTGATCTTATGTATGATGTATTGATGTATTCGTGTGTCATTGTATGACTCTTGTATGTATCCCCATCCATTATGTAATGTTGATGTAATTATGTCCACCTTGCAAAAGCGTCTCAATATGCGGGTCTATCCTTGGTGGGACCTTCGAGTTCCTCTTGGATAGGGTCGCATATTGGGCGTGATACTGAGGCAGAACAAGCACGCCAAGATGTCGTAGACCTTCTGGAGGAGGAACGAGAGATGGCTCTAATGCGGTCGACTGTTTATCAGCAAGATCTTCGCTGATTCCATGCAAGAAACGTCAGAGGTCGAGCATTTCTTGAGGGAGACCTTGTTCTCCGAGTGGATCAGCAGCGTCCGCACAAGCTTGCCCTCGCATGGGAAGGCCCCTTCGTCGTCACCAAGGTGTTACAGAATGGGGCCTACCACCTCTACAACGTTGCGAAGAAGAAAGATGAACCACGCTCCTGGAACGCAGATCTTCTTCGTTGTTTTTATACTTGACAGTCGGATTGTCAGGATGTAATAAGAGTACTTGTTAGATTATTTATCAAGACATGATTCCTGCAGTCTCTTAATGATTGTTCTTGCATAAGCATGTGTTCAAATCCCCCAGTGGGTGACTTAGCTACAAAACCAGTTTCTCCTAAGTTAAAAAACTATTCCGAGTGGAGAGCAATCCTCCTAATCGGGGGCTTACCCGCGAACCAGTTTCGCCTAAGTTAAAAATTGCTCCAAGTGGAGAGCAATCCTCCCACTCGGGGGCTTAGGTGCCGTAGGTTGAGGGGCAACTAATTGTGGTTCCGGTCGAGGTGAAGATACCCCGAACAAACCCCTCAGAGGATTGTTTTCCATAGTAGCAAGTGACAATAAATTTCAGCACATAGTAATATTGTTTCCTTACCAAAAGAGCTTCACTCCGGGCAACAGTGCCAGAAAATAGCCTTGATGACCCACAAGTATATGGGGTCAATTGTAGCCTCAAGTGGTTTTCAGCAAGGTAATGTCTGCAAGTGCTAAAATTGTCAGTAGCGGAGTAGTTTGATAGCAATATAATTTGTAACGAGCAAGTAATGATAGTAGTAAAAAAAGTGCAGCAAGGTAACCAATCCTTTTGAGGCAAAGGACAGGCCAAAACGGTCTCTTATGATAAGCAAAGTGTTCTTGAGGGTACACGGGAATTTCATCTAGTCACTTTCATCATGTTGGCTTAATTCGTGTTCGCTACTTTGATAATTTCGTATGTGGGTGGATCGGTTCTTAGATGTTGTTCTTACTTGAACAAACCTCCTACTTATGATTAACCCTCTCGCAAGCATCTGCAACTACGATAAAAGTATTAAGAATAAATTCTAACCATAGCATTAAACTTTTGGATCCAATCGGTCCCTTACGGAATAGCGCATAAACTAGGGTCTAAGCTTCTGTCATTCTCACAACCCATCATCTAATAACTACTCCACAATGCATTCCCTTAGGCCCAAATATGGTGAAGTGTCATGTAGTCTATGTTCACATGACACCACTAAGGGAATCACAACATACATATCATCAAAATATTGAACACATATCAAGTTCACATGATTACTTGCAGCATGATTTCTCCCGTGACCTCAAGAACAAAAGTAACTACTCACAAATGATATCATGCTCAATATCAGAGGGGTATCAAATAGCATAATAGATTTGAACATATAATCTTCCACCAAATAAACCATATAGTAATCAACTACAAGATGTAATCAACACTACTAGTCACCCACAAGCACCAATCTATAGTTCAGGTACAAAGATCGAACACAAGAGATGAACTAGGGTTTGAGAGGAGTTGGTGTTGTTGAAGATGTTGATGAAGATATCCCTCCCTAAGATGGGAGAGTTGTTGGTGATGATGATGATGATGATGATTTCCCCCGACGGAATCGCTCCGCTGGAGGACAAAAGTGCTCCTGCCCAGGTTTCGCCTCGAGACGGCGGTGTTTCGTACCGAAAGTCCTCTCCTTATTTTTTTAGGTCAAAATGACTTATATACTAGAAGAGGGGCACCGGAGGTGGGCCTGGGTGAGCACAACCCCCCAAGGTCCCCTAGGCTCCCTGGCACACCCAGGTGGGTTGTGCCCACTTGGTGGGCCCCCTCTAGTACTTATTTGCTCCATTATTCCTCAAATATTCCATAAAAATTCATCGTAAAGTTTCAGCTCATTTGGAGTTGTGCAGAATAGGTAGTCTGATGTAGCTTTTTTAGGTCCAGATTTCCAGCTGCCGGAATTCTCCCCCTTTGTGTATACCTTGCATATTATGAGAGAAAAGGCACTAGAATTACTCCAAAAAGTATTATTATACAATAAAACAACATAAATAATAGTAGGTAAACATGATGCAAAATGGACATATCATTCATCACCATGATTGTTGCCGCGCCCTCGCAAGCCCACTTGATATATATAGGCTGGCACAACGTCTGTGCTCGGGTCCGTCCCTGCAGCGTTATTAAATCCAAGCAACCAAGCTCTGTCGCGCAGGCCAGCTCCTGTGCACGTCACCTCCCAGGGTCCTTGGTGCCTTGTCCTCGCATGAGCTCATCGAGGGTAGGTGAGTAAGGGCGAGCGGCTCGGTTCGTACAGCCGTGATTTCGGCACATTGCCACTGCGGGAGCCGCGTGTCGGGTGTTCTTCCTTAAGATATTGCATGAGGATGGCATATGTGCTCGGGTCCATCCCTGCAGCATTGATAAACCCAAGCGACCAAGCTCTGCCTGGCGGGTCGGCCCCATACACGTCACCTCCTGTGGGTCATTGGTGTTTGGCCTTCTCATGCAATGACCTCTAGACGTTAGCTCGGCGCATGTCACCCTCAACACTCAGGTTTCACAAGCGTGCCTCACGCCCAGAGACTAGGTGCAACCTGCCTTGAGGTAGGACCTCCTGAGCCCCACGCTGGCTCACGGGCATCCAAATACACCTCCCCAAAATTCGGTCGTGCCAGCCACGCGTATGAACGGATCAGGGTTGGACACGCCCGGAGACTCTTTCACAGAGCTCCCTACCCACACCCAGTGGAAGCCCCATGCTCATCTGTCGGATTCATGGCTCCATAGACCCAGGAAAAGGTTTGAACTCTAGGGCGTGTGCAAAGAACTCAACCCCTTCAGCCAAGCAGTTCGTCGCCCCCACGGCCTAGCTTGATGAACAAGGAAGAAGATGGACACAGTAGTTTACCCAGGTTGGGGCCACCTTGCGATGTAAAACCCTACTCCTGCTTTGTGGTGGATTTGCCTCACGAGGGGTTGAGGATGAACTAGTACAAGGGAAGAACACCCTCATGAGGTCTGCTCTGGTGTGGGTGTGAGCGGAAGGGATTCGACCCCTTTCTATGGTGGTGGCTGACCTATACTTATAGAGGCCTTGGTCCTCTTCCCCTAAAACGTAGGCGGGAAGGGATCCCACAGTGGCCAATTCGAACAGGGACAAGTAGTACATCTTATCCTGACAAAAGGTGGTCTTCTCCTGCAAAGTTCCTAGTCGTGACGCTGCGGTGGGCTCGGGACATCCGTCTTTCGTCCTCCACGGGAAAGAAAACCTTTGGCAGATTCCTCGGGACTCCGCGCCTGCGCTTGCCCCCTTAACACCAAAGAGGAAACATGCTCCTCTGCACCCACTGGCACCCGGCTGGCCTTGGTCGTCATGTCTTGCATCACCGCAACCTCATGAGGTTGAGCACCTGCATAGGAACCTCCACTTCTCAGGAGGCAGCCTGGGGAGGCCGCTCCCTCCGAAGGTCTTGGGGTTGTCCGCCTCGCGAGGCTTGGCCCCTTGCGAGGGTCTTGACTTGTTGGTATCATAGATGGGCCATACCAGGGCGTCGATGAAGCCATGCCGTGGGCTGCAGGCAAGAAAGTCTGGGTACCCTGGTCCCCAGAACACCGACAGTAGCCCCCAGGACCAAGGCGCGCTCGAACTTGGCTTCGAGGCAAAGCCAAAGGGTAAGGGCAGAGCGCCGCGGGTCCAAATTGCCTACGGACCGAGTCGACGCGTGGCGCTTGATGGCACATGGGCGTCTCCATTTCCCCATGCTGCCTCAGCAACTACCCGGCTTGACAACTGCTTGTTGCATGTAGGAAGGCCCTCATTGCCCGGGGCGTGAGAGGCCGGTGGTTAGCCTTTCCTCCGGCTATTGATGGGGAAGTGGGTGGAGCCCCAGACCATCTTCGTCTTCTCGCCCCCTCCTTCTCCTTCTTCTTTGTCCCGCCATCTTGCCAGAGCGTCCATGGCGCCAGTGAGGAGGTTCTCCACTGCAAAGAAGGGAAAGGCCCCCAAGCAGGACCGGACTCGCCGCCGCCCAAGAGGGGGCACGGCCGTCCCCGCAAGTACGCTATGACACTGGTGGTGGCTCCCCGAGGGCGTGGGCGCACCCCCTCAAAGGCCGGCGCCGCCTCCGGTAGCCGTGGGGGTGCACCTTACCGCGGCGGGAGTTGTCATGGTGGGGCAGCCGTAGCAAAGAGGGGAGGCGTGTAGCGACCGTCCGGCCATCGCGCCCGCGGTCCCACTCGGCCGACACATCCCCAGAGTTTGTGGTGTGGGCAGAGAGGCCCGCGGGCATCTGGTTCTAGCTCTCGCGCCTCTTCGCGGGTGTGCTGCCAGCCGGGGACCCGGTGACCTCTGGCTATAGGCGGACGGCTGCTGCAGCAGGGCCTCGTGGGTGGAGGTCGAGGTCACCGCCGCCGGCAACGTGTTCCTGAACCGCGGGTGGCAGTCGTTTGCCTGCGCGCATGGCCTGCATGGGAGGTGCACCCTCCACTTCAGGTATGATGGCATGGTGATCATCTACGTCCGGGTCTTTGGGGAGGATGGTCGACGCCTGGGGTGCTGCCCGAAGAGTGACAGCGACGACGACAAACGACGGCGGCGGCCACAGGGACGACGCCGTCCCTGGTAGTGAGCTTGCCATTGGCGATGGTTGTGGCGCCTCTAGCAGCGGCGGCTCTTCCTCTAGGGAGAGCATGAGCGACAGTGACTACAACGAGCTGCCACGCCGCCGAGCTCAGACCAGGGAGGGAGACGAGCCGCCTCACGCCATACCCCAGTGAAGCAGGAGCATGACTCCGATTGAGCATGGGCGCTGCTGGAGCCGGGTCTTAGGAGCCGTTGTAGTCACGCAGCTGCTTTTGCTTCTTTCTTTCTCCTGCATCAAAAAAAGTGGAAGGCCCTCTTGGGGCATGTAATGGACCACGACACTTGCGCCATTATGTTATAGCTTTTATATTGTGTCATGGTGTTCATGTTGCCGTTGATTGTGACTAGGTTGACTTAGCTTAGTGTTCCTGTGGTAGACTCCCGTGCCATGGGAGCGAGCTTCTCCGGAGCTTGGAATCCCTGCGCATCATTCATTCTGGAGGGGTCCTCGAGAGGTGTCTTTCTTGAGGGTTCAAAAGTCGTCAAGCCTCAGGAGGCGCCCGGTGACTGTAGGGTTACGAAACCTTCGGAGGTGTCACACCTTGCGCAAGCCCCCGATCGTGGGCTGGTCGCCACTAGTATGTCATGTCACGATGCCCGGAGGCACGGACTCAAGAGGGCGTGTGTGCCCGTCGGCTCGTTTGAGACCATCGCATGAGGATTAAGGCGCCAAAGGCTAGGGAATCAGGGCTTTGGCAAGGTGTGCTAGCAGGTCGCCCCGGCGCACACACCGTGCCCATCCCCCACGCGCGAGACGCGCGAAGAAGAGCAAAGGGCAACTATTACTCTCCCTAAGGCAAGACCTGAAAGAGCGAACGCTGTGAGAAGAAAAGGTTTCCCAACCCTTTCAAATAAAAGACGCGAAAGCACCAAATTTCATTTCAAGAAGTTGCAAATCATCTACGGAAAGCAAGCAAAAGAATAGCCGTGTCCAGCACCTACACTAGTCTAATGGTCTTCCCACCAGTGCGGAGCATGGGGCCTCCAGTAGGACATGGGTGGGAGCCCCCGTGAGGCCCAGGGGCGGCACTCAGGATATTCCAGGGCGTGTACAGCCCCAACTCATTATAACATGAGAGTGTCACGAGGGGATACTTGAGAGGCGCATGGCCTTGATCATGGATAGAACTTCTGGAGGTACCGGATGTTCCAGGCGTTCTGGATGGGGACCTCGTCCTGCATCTCCAGGCGCGCGACGCTAGGCCTGGAGACACGGGCGATCTTGAACGGGCCCTCCCACATAGGCGAGAGCTTATAAAGCCCCTCCCTGGAGAGCACCCGCCTCAGGATGAGGTCACCCACCTCGAGGGTCCTAGAGTGGACGCTACAGTAGTGATACCGACGCAGCGCCTATTGGTACCTCGCTACATGGAGCGAGGCTTGGTGGCGGCCCTCCTCCCCCGACACAAGGTCCATCCCTTGTGAGGCGTCCTGGCGTGCCTCGTCAAATGCCAATACCCGTGGGGAGCGATGTTTGACCTCATGAGGGAGGACCGCCTCAGCCCCGTAGATGAGGAAGAATGGGGTCTCGCCTGTGGGCTTGGTCACGGTGGTGCGGATGGCCCATAGCACGGACTGGAGCTCATCGAGCTAGCCCCTTCCACAGGCCTCGAGTTTCTTCTTGAAGCTCCTTGTCTTGAGGCCCCTTACGACCTCCGCGTTAGCGCGCTTGGCTTGGTCATTGCTCCGTGGGTGTGCCACCGAAGCATAGCATATCTGCTTTCCAAGGTTTGCACAATATTTTTTGAAAAGGTTGCTCGTGAACTAAGAGCCATTGTCAGTGATGATGCGGTTGGGGACCCCGAAGCGGCTCACGAGGCCCTTGATGAACTTGACAGCCGATTCAGCTGGGAAGGTGTGGACGGGCTCCACCACTGCCCATTTGGTGAACTTGTCGATGGCGACCTAGAGGTAGCGGTAGCCCCCGGCCTCCCGAGGGAATGGGCCAAGGATATCCAGCCCCCAGACTACGAATGGCCATGAGCGCAGAATGGTTTGGAGGCCCTGAGCGGGCTGGTGGATCTTTTTGGCATGGAGCTGACATGCCTCGCAGGACCACACTAGCTCAGTGGCGTTGTCGAGCGTTGTGGGCCAGTAGAAACCGTTGTGGAACACCTTGCCCACAAGGGTGCGCGATGAGGAATGATGCCCGCAGTCCCCGCTATGGATGTTGGTCAGCAGCTCGCACCCCTGTTCCTTGGATATGCACCGCAGAGAGACGTTGTTTGGGCGCCTTCGGTGAAGCTCGGCGCCCTGGATGCAGTACGCGGTGGCCTGGCGGGCCACACGTTCTGCTTCTTCCTCTTTTCTGGCGAGGTGCCTTGGAGCAGGTACGCCTTGAACTCCTTGGTCCAGCACCCCTCCAGAGGTTCGAGCGCGAGGAGCAAGCAAGCTCCGGAGGCCTGACCGCAGGCTGGGGCGCTCGAAGTGGGTGTCATGGGCGGTTCCTCCCGGGGCAGCGCCGGTCTTGCAGTGGGAGGAGCCACCGATGGCTTGAAGAGTCGCTCCTTGAAGTCGTCGGTCTTCTAGGGTGGCGCCGAGACGCCCTTTTGGCGATGTCATCCGCCTCCTTGTTCGTGCCATGCGGTACGTGCTACAGTTCCAAGCCCAAGAATCGTTTTTCAATTTTGTGTACCTCTTCAAGGTATGCCCCCATGTGCTCGTCTTTTGGCTTGTACGCCTTGTTGGAGAAGTTGACGCGGAGCTAGGAGTGATGGTGAGGCGCTTGACCCCCAGAGCTGTCGCGGCCATGAGTCCGGCAATCAAGCCCTCATACTCAACGATGTTGTTGGAGACCCTCTCGCCATGCTGGGAGCAGAGTTGCACGGCGTAGTAGAGCTTGTCCTGGGTAGGTGAGATGAGCACGGCTCCAGCCCCCACGCCTGCAGCTCTTGATGACTCTGGTGGTGCTGAACTCTAGCTGGAACGCCTGCAGCTCGAAGTTCCTCTCTGCAACCCTTCTCGCAGTGTTGGGGCTCCGGAGCACCTTCTCCAGGGGGTATACTGAGACGACCTTGATGGGGTGACCTTGGAAGTAGTGGCGTAGCTTCCTGAAGGCAGCGACGAGTGCGAGCAGGAGCTTCTGTGGCATGGGGTGGCCTGCCCATGCGTCACGCAGCACCATGCTAATGAAGTACATGGGACGCTCGATGAAGGAGGGGGATCGACGGCGTCCTTCCCTTCTTGAGACGAGGTAGCCTCGGGAGCTTTTCCGTCTGGTGGGGTAGCTGGGGCCTCAGGAGCGCCATCCTGAGGTGGCGATGATACAGTCCAGCACGGGGCGCTATGCCGCCCGCCCGCATCCACGCGCTCTTCCTGGACCGCCACGAGTGCCGCACTGGCTGAATGGGGTGTGGCGTCCAAGTAAAGCACCGGGGGGCCAAGAGGGCGAGGCGCCACCATCACCGGCGGGCTGGTGAGGTACCTCTTGACGTCTTGGAAGGCCGCCTCTGCCCCGGAGTCCACTCGGACGGGCCCTTCTTTTTCATCAGTTTGAAGAACGGGAGGGCGCATTAGCCTAGCATGGAGATGAAGCGCCCCAATGAAGCTATGCAGCCCACGAGCTTCTGCATTTCCTTGAGGGTCTACGGCGGGCTCATCCTTTCTATCGCCTTGATCTTCTCTAGGTTAGCCTCGATCCCCCTATGCGACAACAAGAAGCCCAGCAGCTTGCCAGACGGGGCGCCGAACACGCACTTCTCTGGATTGAGCCGCAAGTTTACCTTGCGCAGATTGGTGAACGTTTCTTCTAAATCTTCGACGAAGTTCCTCCCCTCCCATGACTTGACCATTATGTTGTCAACGTACACCTCGGCATTTCTCCCGAGTTGGCGGCCCAGGGCAATGTGCATCTGTCCCTGGAAGGTTGCACTGGCATTGCACAGCCTGAACGGCATGCAGGTGTAGCAATACACCCCGCACGGGGTCAGGAAAGCTATTTTCTCAACATCCTGCACCGCCATCTTGATTTGGTGGTAGCCTAAGAAGGCGTCCAGGAAGCACAGCAAGTCACACTCGGCGGTGGAGTCAACGATCTGGTCAATGCACAGAAGAGGGAAGAGGTCCTAAGGGCATGCCTTGTTGAGGCTTGTTAAGTCGACACACATGCGCTCCTTTCTGCCCTTGGGGACAATGACCGGATTGCCAAGCCAGTCTGGGTGTCACACTTCCCGAATGACGCCAGCCTCTTGCAACTTGTGGACCTCCTGGACAATGATGACTGCTTCTCCAAGGCTTGTTGCCGCGCCTTATGCTTCAGCGGTCGTGCTCCGGGGCACACCATCAAGTGGTGCTTGATCACTCCTCGCGGGACGCCGAAGTCTATTGCCTCCCATGCAAACATGTCCTTGTTCACCCGGAGGATGTTGACCAGCACCTCTTCCTGGTCTGGGGGGAGGCAGGTGCATACGGTGAAGGTGGGGCCGTAGCCCCCATCGTTGACTGGCACCTGCTTTGTCTCTGGCCGGTCTTGGGAGAACAACTGCTTCTTCTTGGCCGGCGTGGCCTCCGGAATCTATGGAGTGCCCTCCGCATCCGGTCGCCTGGCTGTCGTGGCCTTGAAAATGAGCTTGAGGGCCATGAGCGCATCCTTGGTGTCCCCTGATACGTCTTCAACGTATCTATAATTTTTTATTGTTCCAGGCTATTATATTACCCGTTTTGGATGTTTATGGGCTTTATTATACACTTTTATTGTAACGCCCCGGATTCGATGCGCCAGGTGTCCGCCAGTTATTCGCCGTCGTTGCCATGTCATTTGCTTGCGTGTTGCACTTTGCCATGTCATCATCTGCATTTCATATCATGTCATCATGTGCATCGCTTTGGCATACGTGTTCGTCTCATGCATCCGAGCATTTTCCCCGTTGTCCGTTTTGCAATCCGGCACTTCTATGTCCTCCGGCGTCCCTCTGTTGCCTCTTTTCATGTGCAGGTGTTAAACTTTCTCGGAATGGCCCGAGGTTTGCCAAGTGGCCTTGGTATAGCACCGGTAGACCGCCTGTCAAGTTTCGTGCCATTTGGAGGTCGTTTGATACTCCAACGGTTAACCGGGTAACCGTAAAGCCCTCTTTTGTGTGCAGCCCAACACCCCTTCCAAAGTGGCCCAAAACCCACCAAACTCCCTTCCATGCTCTCGGTCGTTCGATCACGATCGCGTGGCCGAAAACCGCTCCTCATTTGGACTCTCCTAGCTCCCTCTACCTATAAATATGTGTCCCTCTCGGATTTTTCGCGCAGATGAACCCTAGCCTCTTCCCCTGCGCGCCGCCGGACATGTCCGCCCGGCGGCCGGACACGTCCACCCGCCCTCAGCCACGTCGTCCGGGCCAATGAGCATCTGCCACGTTGCTCCGCCGCCGCCCTCCTCCAATCGCGGCGCGCCACCTGTCCCCGCCAGCCCTCTCTCTCTCCTCCCGCCGCCGTGACCCGCCGGGCCCGGGTCGGGCCCGCCCAGGCCCGTGTGCCGCCCCGTGTGCCTCCCGCGCGCCCCGCCGCCGCTCGTCGCCGGCGCCCGGCCGCCTCCGCCGCTGTTGTCCTCCGACGCCGCCGCTCGCGCCCGCCTCCGCCGCCGTCGGGCGCCGCCGCCCCGACCGGCTCCGGCCGCGCCGTCCGCCGGCCCGCCGCAGCTCCGTCGCGCGCCGCCGCCACGGCCTTGCCTTCGCCGTCCCAAGCTCCACCGCCGGCGCGCCATGGCCGCCGCCGCGCCACCCACCGGCGCCTCTGTCCCGACTCGCCGGCGCCCCGCGGCCTCCCGCTCGTCGCGCCGACCGGAGCCCCTCGCCATCCGCCGGCCCCGCCGCCTTCCTCGTCGGTCAATGCCGCCGCCGTCCGCCGCCTTGGCCGCGCCCTTCCTCGCCGGAGCACCGCGCCGCTCGCCGGAGCTCCCTCCGGCCGGATCCAGCCGGGGTGGACGAGATCCACCAGGCCCGCGAACCAAACGCATGCCCCATCCCGGATCTGCTCCGTCCCGGGATCTCCCCGTCCTGCGTTGACTTTTCGCGGAGGTATAATTTGTCCAAGTCCCCGGTTTATTCCAACATAATCATGCCATGTTCATCGCATTGTATCTCTGCATCCGTAGCTCCGTTTCGTGCGTATAATATGTCAAATTGTTCGTCTCGACGAGTACTTCATTTCATTCCATTGCATCATTTTAATTTGAGTTCATCTTGATGCCCGAAATACTGTTGGAAGAGTGCATGTTGATGTTAATCTGCTGAAACTGTTATAACTTGCTGTTTTATCATTTTTGCCATGATTGATGTGTGCATCCTATGAGGTTGATGTCTACATGTATGTTGATCTAGGCCATGCCATCTTTCCAGTGGTGTTAACCATGTATTTTTGTGAGTTGTGTGCTGAGTGCATCAAGCTTGCTAAGTAGGGTAGTTGCTGTTGTTGTTTTCCTGACAGATTCTGTTATATTTTGTTGCTATGTTAACATGTTGCTACTAATCATTCTATGCATAATCTGGAGATGCTCTATAAACATGTTTTGATCTACATGTCTTGCTCTATCCATTCATGCCCTTGGTTGCAATTATAGCCTGCTGGAACATGTTCGTATCTTGCTCCAAAGTTGCTTCATAATGTTGTTGTCAGCCTGTTTACATTAAGTTCAGTTGTTTCCATGTGTTTTCCTAGTGATCCATGAACCCTATGACCTTGCTATTGCCATGCTTAGCTTCATAAACATGCCTTATTACTGTTGGTTGTCTTGCCATGCCATGTATTGCTCTGTAGTGAGTGGTTCAAGCTCACGAACATGCCTACTTATTGTTGTTCCTGCCATGTTTGAATCTGTCATATAACTTGCCATGTTTACATGGGTGCCATCTTATTTTATATGCCTTTTTGGCTCATGGTCAGTAAGGGACTTTTGATCTATGCAATTAGTAGATTCATGCCATGCCTTTGTTTGCCATGATATGTTCCTGTAACATGTTGTTTGCTTGCTCTAAACATTGCAACCTGATGTTATTCCTGCTAAAGTCTGAAACTATTATTATTTGCAATATCTCCATGTGTTTTTGAGCATGTCCTAGTTGTTTCTGGAGATAGCTCAGTGTTCATGTTTTGTTATGCTTTACCTGTACTTCATGCCCATGCCTTTTGTTATTATGTTGGGTGCTGTAGCATATTGTTTTGATGCTTGCAAGATGCCTAGTTGCTGTTATGGACAAATTGTTGCTATGACTTGTATAGAGTGTATGTGTTACACCGTTGCTCCGTTTTGAGTGTGCTCTATATGAAACTTGCTTGTTTTTGCATGTAGTTCTATATTATCATGTTGCATCCTTGTTTTGAGGTGTTTGTTTGATGTTTGGGTGCATTTTGCATCAATGCCATGCTTAACTTGTTTTGCTCATATCTTCTAGGTCGTAGCTCCGAATTTAATGAACTTTATATGTAACTTGACTAGAATTTTGTGTAGTTCCTCTTGGTGCTCTTTAACTTGCTGTTTAACAACTTGAACATAAGGTTTATTCAGTTCTGGACCAATTTCGAAATATGCATATGAGGACTTACCGGAATTGTTATATGTTGTTCCCGGCCTCATTTAAACTTGCCTTGATGTGTTGTTCTTGTTTGCATCATCTCTTGCCATGAGTAGCCTCATCTAGTTTTGTCATGCATCATGTTTGTTGTGCATCATGCCTTGTTCATGTGTGGTGTGTTTACCATGTTGTGTGCTTCTTCTCGATAGTTCCCGTTTCGTTGCGATCGTGAGGATTCGTTCGTCTACGTTTGGTTCGTCTTCGTGGATTCATCTCCTTCATGGACTCGTTCTTCTTCCTTGCGGGATTTCAGGCAAGATGACCGCTACCCTGGATCTCACTACTATCATTGCTATGCTAGTTGCTCCGTTCTATTGCTATGTTGCGCTACCTATTACCTGTTTATCAAGCCATCCCATATTGCCATGAACCTCTAACCTTTGACACCTTTCCTATGCAAACCGTTGTTTGGCTATGTTACCGCTTTTGCTCAGCCCCTCTTATAGCGTTGCTAGTTGCAGGTGAAGTTGAAGATTACTCCATGGTGGACAGGTTTTTGGTTGGGATATCACAATATCTCTTATATTATTAATGCATCTATATATTTGGTAAAGGGTGGAAGGCTCGGCCTTATGCCTGGTGTTTTGTTCCACTCTTGCCACCCTAGTTTCCATCATACCGGTGTTATGTTCCCGGATTTTGCGTTCCTAACGCGGTCGGGTGATTTATGGGACCCCCCTGACAGTTCGCTTTGAATAAAACTTGTCCAGCAAGGCCCAACCTTGGTTTTACCATTTGCCTCACCACCACCTATATTTCCCTTGGGAGTAATTAACCCAAGGGTCATCTTTATTATAGCCCCCCCGGGCCAATGCTTGTCTAAGTGTTGGTCCAAACTAGAGCACCGTGCGGGACCATTCCTTGGCAACTTGGATTCGTCGGTACCTGTACGCTTCGCTTATCCGGTGTTGCCCTGAGAACGAGATATGTGCAGCTCCTATCGGGATTGTCGGCGCATCGGGCGGCTTTGCTGGTCTTGTTTTACCATTGTCGAAATGTCTTGTAAACCGGGATTCCGAGACTGATCGGGTCTTCCTGGGAGAAGGTCTATACCTTCGTTGATCGCGAGAGCTTGTCATGGGCTAAGTTGGGACACCCCTGCAGGGTATAAACTTTCGAGAGCCGTGCCCGCGGTTGTGTGGCAGATGGGAATTTGTTAATGTCCGGTTGTAGATAACTTGACACCAGATCCGAATTAAAACGCATCAACCGCGTGTGTAGCCGTGATGGTCTCTTCTCGGCGGAGTCCGGGAAGTGAACACGGTTTCTGTGTTATGATTGACGTAAGTAGGAGTTCAGGATCACTTCTTGATCATTGCTAGTTGACGACCGTTCCACTTGCTCTCTTCTCGCTCTTATTTGCGTTGGTTAGCCCCCATATATGCTTAGCCGCTGCTGCAACCTCACCACTTTACCCCTTCCTTTCCCATTAAGCTTTGCTAGTCTTGATACCCATGGTAATGGGATTGCTGAGTCCTCGTGGCTCACAGATTACTACAACAACAGTTGCAGGTACAGGTTATGCGATGATCATGACGCGAGAGCGATGCTTGCTTGCTTTGAGTTCTTCTTCTGCTTCTTCGATCAGGGGATAGGTTCCAGGTCGGCAGCCTGGGCTAGCAGGGTGGATATTGTTTGAGTTTCTGTTTGTGATTCATCCGTAGTCGGATGTTGCTCTTGTATGTTGTATTGTTGTATTCAGGTGACCTTGTATGTATTGGATGTATCCCCACTATTATGTAATGTTGATGTAATGATATCCACCTTGCAAAAGCGTTCCAATATGCGGGTCTACCCTTGGTGGGACCTTCGAGTTCCTTTTGGATTGGGTTGCATATTGGGCGTGACATTTATATTATTTTTGGGACTAACCTGATAACCGGAGGCCCAGCCCAAATTGTTGTTTTCTTGCCTATTTCAGTGTTTCGAAGAAAAGGAATATCAAACGGAATCCAAACGGAATGAAACCTTTGGGAGACTTATTTTTGGAATGGAAGCAATACAAGAGACTTGGAATAGACATCAGGGAAGCTTCGAGGTGGCCACGAGGGTCCAGGGAGCGCCCTACCCCCCTGGGCATGCCCCGCCCTCATGGGCCCCTCGTGGCTCCCCTGACCGACTTCTTTCGCCTATATATGTCCATATACCCCGAAAACATCGAGGAGCACAATAGATCTGGAGTTCCGCCGCCGCAATCCTCTGCAGCCAGCAAAAACCAATTGGGACCCTGTTCCGGCACCCTGCGGGAGGGGGGGTCCCTCACCGGTGGCCATCTTCATCATCCCGGCGCTCTCCATGATGAGGAGGGAGTAGTTCACCCTCGGGGCTGAGGGTATGTACCAGTAGCTATGTGTTTGATCTCTCTCTCTCACGTGTTCTTGAGGTGATACGATCTTGATGTATCGCGAGCTTTTCTATTATAGTTGGATCTTATGATGTTTCTCCCCCTCTACTCTCTTGTAATGGATTGAGTTTTCCCTTTGAAGTTATCTTATCGGATTGAGTCTTTAAGGATTTGAGAACACTTGATGTATGTCTTGCCGTGCTTATCTATGGTGACAATGGGATATTCACGTGATCTACTTGATGTATGTTTTGGTGAGAAACTTTCGGGTTCAGTGACCTTGTGAACTTATGCATAGGGGTTGGCACACGTTTTCGTCTTGACTCTCCGGTAGAAACTTTGGGGCACTCTTTGAAGTACTTTGTGTTGGTTGAATAGATGAATCTGAGATTGTGTGATGCATATCGTATAATCATGCTCACAGATACTTGAGGTGACAATGGAGTATCTAGGTGACATTAGGGTTTTGGTTGATTTGTGTCTTAAGGTGTTATTCTATTACGAACTCTATGATATATCGAACAGAAAGAATAGCTTCGTGTTATTTTAGTACGGACTCTTCAATAGATCAATCAGAAAGGATAACTTTGAGGTGGTTTCGTACCCTACCATAATCTCTTCGTTTGTTCTTCAGTATTAGTGACTTTGGAGTGACTCTTTGTTGCATGTTGAGGGATAGTTATATGATCCAGTTATGTTATTATTGTTGAGAGAACTTGCACTAGTGAAAGTATGAACTCTACGCCTTGTTTCCTAGCATTGCAATACCGTTTACACTCACTTTTATCATTAGTTACCTTGCTGTTTTTATATTTTTGGATTACAAAAACCTATATCTACCATCCATATTGCACTTGTATCACCATCTCTTCGCCAAACTAGTGTACCTATACAATTTACCATTGTATTGGCGGTGTTGGGGACACAAGAGACTCTTTGTTATTAGGTCCCAGGGTTGTTTGAGAGAGACCATCTTCATCCTACACCTCCCACGGATTGATAAACCTTAGGTCATCCACTTGAGGGAAATTTGCTACTGTCCTACATAACCTCTGCACTTGGAGGCCCAACAACGTCTACAAGGAGAAGGTTGCATAGTAGACATCAAGCTCTTTTCTGGCGCCATTGCCGGGGAGGTGAGTGCTTGAAGGTATATCTTTAGATCTTGCAATCGAATCTTTTAGTTTCTTGTTTTATCACTAGTTTAGTTTATAAGAGAAAACTACAAAAAAATGGAATTGAGTTTGTCTCATACGCTTCATCTTTTTAATATCTTTCGTGAGAATGATGGAAAGGAAAATTGTGCTCAAGTGCTAGAAGAAGAAGTCTATAAAATGTTTGGCACTAAATCTTTGAATGATGAGCATGATTGCAATATTGTTAGTATGAACTCTTTGAATATCCATAGTACTAATGATGATTGCACTAGTCATGATGAAAATGTCTCTTATAAGCATGTCAACTTTTGTGGAGTACATAGAGTTTGCAAGTACACACCAAATAGGGAAGATAGATTTTGCAAGAGGCATAAGTATTTAGAAACTAAATGGTTGCAAGAGAGGCTAGAAGTTTGTGCTCAAAATTTAAAATTTCTTTGCCATCCTTGTGGACTTTGCAATGAACGTGATCATTTAAATACCCAATGCAAATTGTTTCATGATCGAATTGTGTCCAAAAATTGTGATGACTTGATTTCCCTTGCACATCATAATGAACATAGTTTGCTTATGGGTTATGAAGAAATGAAACGTTTAACCAAGGATCTTCCAGAGTTTGTCCTTGATAAAGTTCTTGATTTTGATCTAGAAGAAATTTTTATGTATTGTGCGGTGAATTGCATTGAAAATCCTTATATTGCAAATTACATAAGAAAAGAAAACAAATAGAAGATGAAGAGAATACTAATGAAAGGGAAGAGACTTCCCAATATCCTCCTATTATTTCTTATGACGAACCAGGTAACGAGGAGGAGCTTTCTATCCAACCAATCTCATTAATGAGGAGCTCAAAAAAGAGGGTTAAACCCACACATGATGTGAAGAAGAAAAAGAAAAGACGAAGAAGGAAGGGTAAAAAGGTACCCCTCCCAAATGATGTTGCTCCTATTACTCATTGTGATGATCATAATTGCTATACTATTGGTGCTATCCATACTATTAATGATGAGAGTGATTATGCTTATGATATGAAAAGGCCCAAGATTGGGGATGCTATGTTTTATGATAATGACATGTTTGAGAATATATTTGCTGCAATTAATGTTTGTCCCAAGCTTGGGGATGCTACGTTGAATGAAGATGATATTTTTAGCCTCCCAAGTTTCGATGAGCAATTTTTTTTGATGATAGCATGCCTCCTATTTATGATGGTTATAATGATGAAAGTGGGTTTGGAAGAGTTTCAACTTTAGGAAGTAATGATCCCACTATTTTGGAGGGTGCTTAATCTTATAATATTTATGAAAGTGGATTTGGAGAGGTCATGACTTTATTTAATGAGGAATCCACTATTTTGGAAGAGGTTTCAATTGATTATGATGAGAACAAAGTTGCTACTTATGATGATTATTGTGATGAAACTTATGCTATAAAAAGTAGTGATTATTATATTTATAAAACTTGTCATGATTATGATTACCCTTTTTCTGAACATTACTCTTTTAATGTGGAAACAATTTATAGTATTCGAGTCTCTTATGATACTCCCACTATTCCTAATGAGAATAATTTTGCTTATGTGGAGAGTAATAAAATTTCTATGCAAGTAGATCATGAAAAGAATGCTTTAGGTGCTGGTTATGTTGTTGAATTCATTCATGATGCTACTGAAAATTATATGAGGGGGGAATATATGCTTGTAGGAATTGCAATAATATCAAGTTTCCTCTCTATGTGCTTAAAGTTTTGAAGTTATGCTTGTTTTGCCTTCCTATGCTAGTTGATTATTATTCCCATAAGTTGTTTGCTCACAAAATCCCTATGCATAGGAAGTGTATTAGGCTTAAATGTGTTAGTCATATGCTTCATGATGCTCTCATTGTGTTTCAATTCTTATCTTTTATGTGAGCATCATTGAAATCATCATGCCTAGCTAGGGGCGTTAAACGATAGCGCTTGTTGGGAGGCAACCCAATTTTATTTTTGTCCTTTGCTTTTGCTCCTTTTTGGTAATAAATAATTCATATAGCCTCTGGATAGATGTGGTTTTATGTTTTAATTAGTGTTTGTGCCAAGTACAACCTTTGGGGAGACTTCGGTGAAGTCTTTGTGATCTTGCTGTAAAAAACAGAAACTTTAACACTCACAAGATTAGCTGCCATTTTTTACTGGAGAGTGATTTTAGGTTGATTATTTTTGAAGATGATTAACAGACAAATTCCTCATGTCTACCAATTTATTTTCGAATTTTTGGAGTTCCAGATATTTACGTTTCATACAGATTACTACAGACTGTTCTGTTTATGACAGATTCTGTTTTCTATGTGTTGTTTGCTTATTTTGATGAATCTATGAGTAGTATCAGAGCGTATGAGCTGTAGAGAAGTTGGAATACAGTAGATATTACACCAATATGAATTTAGAATGAGTTAAAAACAGTACCTAAGTGGTGATTTATTTTCTTAGACTAACGGAGCTTACGAGTTTTCTGTTAAGTTTTATGTTATGAAGTTTTCAAGTTTTGGGTAAAGATTCGATGGACTATGGAATAAGGAGTGGCAAGAGCCTAAGCTTGGGGATGCCCAAGGCACCCCAAGGTAAAATTCAAGGACAACCAAAAGCCTAAGCTTGGGGATTCCCCGGAAGGCATCCCCTCTTTCGTCTTCGTTCATCGGTAACTTTACTTGGAGCTATATTTTTATTCGCCACATGATATGTGTTTTGCTTGGAGCGTCATTTTATTTCTTTTGTTTTGCTTGTTGTTTGAATAAAATACCAAGATCTGAAATTCTTAAATGTTAGAGAGTCTGCACATAGTTGCACAATTATTATAATACTCTATGTGCTTCACTTATATCTTTTGGAGTAGTTTGTCATTTGCTCTAGTGCTTCACTTATATCCTTTTAGAGCACAGTGGTGGTTATATTTTATAGAAATTATTGATCTCTCATGCTTCACTTATATTATTTTGAGTCTTTTAGAACAGCATGGTAATTTGCTTTGGTTATGAATTTAGTCCTAATATGATGGGCATCCAAGATGGGTATAATAAAAACTTTCATATAAAGTGCATTGAATACTAAGAGAAGTTTGATTCCTTATGATTGTTTTGAGATATGAAGATGGTAATATTAGAGTCGTGCTAGTGAGTAGTTGTGAATTTGAGAGATACTTGTGTTAAAGTTTGTGATTCCCGTAGCATGCACGTATGGTGAACCGTTATGTGATGAAGTTGGAGCATGATTTATTTATTGATTGTCTTCCTTATGCGTGGATGTCGGGATCGCGCGATGGTTAACTCCTACCAACCCTTCCTCTAGGAGCATGCGTGTAGTACTTTGTTTTGATAACTTGTAGATTTTTGCAATAAGTATGTGAGTTATTTATGACTAATGTTGAGTCCATGGATTATACTGTAGCGACCCGACCTCAAACGGTCAAGTATCTGTGCCTCAGTGTCATCCCTGGATCAGTAATGCTGACACGCACAGTACTTGAAGGATTTATAACAGAGTAGCAATCACACACTTATTACATCGAGTGTCTCAAAACAGAACTTATTACAATTATATGGCTTAAGGCCATCTAATGCGAATACAGCGGAAGGCTTGGCAGATAAAGTGAGTCCATCAACTCCAACGGCATAGCTGAGCTGCACGGCAACGACCTAACGAACCTTACTCCTTGTTTGAAAAGTCTGCAACATAATACGTTGCAGCCCTAAAACGGGTCAGGACATGGAATATGCTGGCAATATAACACAGTAGAGTGGAAACAGAATAATACTATCACTACATGCATATATGGCTGGTGGAAAGCTCTACGGTTATAGTTTTGCGGAAAGCAAATTTTTCCCTACAACAAAGGAATAAATTTTAATTTAACTATCATGGTGGTTGATAAAATATTGAGAAGGTAAACCCCCTCTCAATCCCAAATTAAAGTCACTAACAACCCAACAATATTAATTAAGAGTGTTGAGATACATGTGAATACTCAAGTACTAGATACTCAAATTGTCCATAACCGGGGACACGACTAACCATGATTAGTTTGTACACTCTGCAGAGGTTTGCGCACTTTTCCCCACAAGACTCGATCGCCTCCGTTGGATTTCTCGCACTACATGGTGTTTGAGAAACGGATGACCGAGACACAGTCTTTCAGAAACATTAACTCTCTACTCCCGGTAGACCATACCAAACCTACAAAACCCACTACCTGCTGATCTAGCTCTTCAAGAGCTTCACGTAACTTACTGAACTATGCTAGAGCCCATAATAGCTTGTGGCTGCACACAGAAGTTTCTAGCATGAATAATCTCAGTTCCCTTTGAGCCTGGGTGGCGGTCCATAGGAAGATCACATGGATACCCCGGGATTTCCAAAAATAAAACAGACAACACTGGGTTCCCCAGGTGCCTCAAGCCACCCAGATGTGTATTTAAGTTGCCACCTTAAGTAAACCATTAATTAACAATCTCACATCTGTCATGGAAACCACTCAAACCCAATCCACGTCTACGAGCATAGCATGGCAATATAAGCAAAGCGTAGAAGTAACTCCCAAGGGTCTGATATTAAACAGGGCAATAGGTTCTACCTCAGCAACTACTTCCCAAGCCACAAGTTAAAGACATCCTAATCATGCAATGTTTGAGGATTGAACAAATGCAATGAAAACTGGGTATGGAAAGAGCATGATCAGTGTGTTACTTGCCTTGCTGACGATCCGTGAATCCTAGAGACTCGTAGTAACACGCTTCGCACTCCAGGAATTCTATCGCAAACAAACAATAACATACATAAGCAACTAGCAAAGATGCATAAGTAAAACTCCAAATTAAAAAGATTGACCAGAAAGTTCAACTTAAGAACTCCGGTTTGCAAAAAGAATCAAACCAAACGGAGCAACGAAACTCAAACGGCGAAAGAAACAAGATCCGTTTACTAATCTGAACTAGGATCAAATTTTACCGTACCAAAACTTTGTTTAAGTTGATTAAACAGAAAGAGGGTCTCGAGACGAAACTCTAGGTGTTTGAATCACCTGATTCCGACTAACGAGCGCGAAGGAAAACAGAATCTAAGATCGGATCAGAAATCACGACTGAAAAATAATCCCGGATAAATCCGGTAAAAGAAATCTGACGAACAAACTATCGAACGAGCGTTCGTTATCTGTAACTAACGGAAGAAAACTGTTCGTTTAAATGAACGTACGTACGAACGTCCGTTAAATAGACGAACCAAGAAAACCGGCGAACCGAATCTAAAAAACGATCTAGGGTTTCTAAAAAAATCGAACAGTTTTTTAAAAAAACCGGCGGCGACGGTTCGGTGCGGTACGTCGACGAGGTGGCTCCGGCGAGGCGGAGTGGCGGCGGGGCGGCGGCTCTCGGGGCGGCGGGGCGGCAAGCGGCGGCGGCGGCGGCACTCGGCTGCGGCAGCGGCGAGGCACGGAGGCGGCGGCGGCGGCGCTCAGCCCCGGGCGGCGGGGCTGGTGGTGGTGGCGGTTTGGGGGGGTGTGGCGGCGTATATAAAGGGGGGGCAGCGGCTTGGAGGAGGGGCCAAGGCGGCGGCGAGGAGGAGTCCCGGCCGGACTCCTCGTCCGAGGCGGCGGCGGCTCGGTCTCCGGGTGGGAGACGGCGCGCGCGGGGAGGGTGGGCCGGCTCGGCTGGGCTTCGGCCCAGTCGGCGCTGGAAGTTTTTTTAAAAAAAATTACACCGACAGAAAAATAAATCCTATAAAATAAAATAAAAACCTAAAAATGCCAAAACAAATTTTCATCGTCTAAATAAAATATTTAGAACGAGATGAACATTTTCTTGGCCCTAAAATGCAATTTTAAAAATGTGCATATTTTTCTAATGCAAATAAAATCCAAATAAATTCAAATAAAAGCAAATAAATGATTTTAACAATTTTCCTCCAATGTTTCAATTGTTTTGCAGAAGTCATATTCTCTCCTCTCATATTTTTTTATAAGATATATTTTTCGGAGAGAAAAATAATTAAAATCAAAATCCTTGTTTCATTATTTGATAGGAAAATCAAATATGAAAATCGGGAAATCCCCAACTCTCTCCAGGGTCCTTGAGTTGCTTAGGATTTCGAGGATTTCGGAACAGAAATGCAATAAAATATGATATGCATGGATGATCTATGTATAACATTCCAAATTGAAAATTTGGGATGTTACAAACCTACCCCCCTTAAGATGAATCTCGCCCTCGAGATTCGGGTTGGTCAGAAAATAGGTGCGGGTGGTCCTTGCGAAGATCATCCTCTCGTTCCCAGGTGGCTTCATCCTCGGTATGGTGGCTCCACTGAACTTAGCAAAATTTGATAACCTTGCTGCGAGTGACTCGGCTGGCAACCTCAAGAATCTTAACTGGTTTCTCCTCGTACGTCAAATCGCTGTCCAGCTGAATTGCCTCCAAAGGTACGGTATATCGGCCATCTCAGCATGACACTTCTTCAGCTGTGAGACGTGGAACACATCGTGAACTCCTAACAATCCCTCAGGTAATTCCAACTTGTAGGCAACTTCTCCCATCCTTTCCAAAACACGATATGGTCCTACAAACCTCGGGGCTAATTTTCCCTTAACTCTGAATTGTTTCACCCCTCGCAAGGGTGATACTCACAGATATGCTTTGTCTCCAATCTCATAGGTAACCTCTTGTGTTTCGAGTCTGCATAACTTTTCTACCTGGACTGAGCTATCTTCAGTCTATCCCGAATCAACTTAACCTTCTCCTCAGACTCTTTGATCAAGTCTGGTCCAAACAGCTGTCGGTCTCCTACCTCATCCCACATCAAGGGTGTTCTGCATCTACATGCATACAAAGCTTCGAACGGTGCCATCTTCAAACTGGCTTGGTAGCTATTGTTGTATGAGAATTCAGCGTAGGGCAAATTGTCATCCCAACTAGATCCATAGTCTAGTGCACAAGCTCTCAACATATCTTCCAGTATCTGGTTGACTCTCTCGGTCTGTCCATCTGTCTACGGGTGGAATGTTGTACTGAACTCCAATCTCGTACCCAAAGTCTGGTGTAAATGATGCCAAAACTTTGAAGTAAACTGCGTCCCTCTATCTGATACGATGCTCCTCGGAACTCCATGCAAACATACGATCCTGGACATATATATTTTGGCCAACTTTGCACTTGTATAAGTGGTTTTCACCGGAATAAAATGAGCCACTTTGGTCAAGCGATCCACTACTACCCATATAGAGTCATATCCTGCCTTTGTCCTGGGTAGTCCGGTGATAAAGTCCATGCCAAGTTTATCCCACTTCCATTCGGGTATCGGCATAGGCTGCAATAGTCCTTCTGGCTTCTGATGCTCTGCCTTCACTCTTTGGCATACATCACATACGGCTACATACTCAGCAATATCCTTCTTCATACCAGTCCACCAGAAACGTTCCTTTAAATCCCAGTACATCCTTGTGTTTCCGGGGTGTATTGAGTATGGTGAGTCATGAGCCTCCTGAAGTATTAACTTCCTGATCTCTAGGTTATTGGGCACATAAACTCGGTCCTCAAACCATAAGGTATCATGCTCATCCTCGCGAAAACCTTTGGCCTTTCCTTCGCTCATCTTCTCCTTTATTTCCGCAATCTCTTTGTCCTCCTTCTGAGCTTCTCGAATTTTGTTTAACAAGGTCGATTGAACCTCCATTTTTGCAACGAAACCTCGTGGAACAATCTCCAACCGAAGTTCCATGATATCCTCGGCTAACTCCTTTGGCAATCTCTTACTTTCAAGTATGTTAGCATAACTCTTCCGGCTTAAGGCGTCCGCTACAACATTGGCCTTCCCTGGATGATAGTGTAGCTTCATATCGTAGTCCTTTATAAGTTCCAACCATCCTCTCTGCCTAAGGTTCAGCTCCTTTTGGGTGAAGATATATTTCAAACTCTTATGATCCGTGTACACATCACAACGGTTCCCAATAAGATAATGTCTCCAAGTCTTTAATGCATGCACTACATCTGCTAACTCCAAATCATGGGTGGCATAGTTCAACTCGTGGGGCTTCAGTTGTCGTGAGGCATACGAAACAACTTTTCCATCCTGCATAAGCACACATCCCAGTCCCAATCGTGAGGCGTCGCAATATACTTGAAACTCCTTATGTATATCTGGCAATGTTAGTACTGGGGTTGTAGTCAAACGTTTCTTCAACTCCTGGAAACTTGCCTCACAATCTTCTGTCAATATAAACTTATTATCCTTCTTCAATAGTCCAGTCATTGGCTTTGCCAGCTTGGAAAAATTCTCAATGAATCTCCGATAATATCCCGCGAGTCCAAGGAAACTGCGGATCTCGCCGACTGAAGTGGGTGCCAACCATTCAGTGACCGACTAAACCTTGTTGGGGTCTACTACTATACCTTCTCCTGATATAACATGCCCAAGAAATCCAACCTCCTTCAACCAAAATTCGCACTTGCTGAATTTTGCGTATAACTGGTGTTCCTTGAGTTTCTCGAGAACTAATCGCAAATGCTCCTTGTGCTCCTCTTCATTCTTCGAGTACACCATAATATCATCGACAAACACCACAACAAACTTGTCCAAATACTCCATGAACACTTTGTTCATCATACTCATGAAATAGGCAGGGGCGTTTGTCAGTCCAAACAACATGACCGTGTACTCGTATAATCCATACCGCGTAGTAAACGCTGTTTTTGGTATATCCTTCTCTCGGATCTTCAATTGATGGTATCCTGATCGCACATCAATCTTCGAAAACACCTTAGCTCCTTGCAGCTGATCAAACAGATCATTGATCATCGGTAGTGGATACTTGTTCTTAATGGTTACTTCGTTCAAGGCTCGATAATCAACAACCATCCTTAGGGATTTATCCTTCTTCTCCACCAAAAGTACTGGACCTCCCCAAGGTGATGAACTCCTTCGAATATAACCTTTCTCCAACAACTCCTTGATCTGCTTCTTAATTTCCTCCAGATCATTTGTGGGCATCCGATAGGGTCTCTTGGATATGGGCCCCGTACCTGGCAATAGCTCTATCAAAAACTCAATGTCTCGGTCCGGTGGCATGCCGGGTAACTCTTCTGGGAAAACATCCGGGTAATCCTTTATTACAGGCACTTCCTCCTGCACCACTCCCGTGAGAGCATTCACTTGGGTCCTCCTAGGAACATGCCTAGATACGTACTTAATCCTTTTCCCCTCCGGGGTGGTGAGATAAATTGACTTACTTGCGCAGTCAATACTTCCTCCATACCTTAACATCCAGTCCATACCTAATATCACATCAAATCCTTGTGATTCCAAGATAATTAGGTCGGACGGAAAAACATGCGTCCCAATGGTTAGGGGTATGTGGTTGCACCATCGGCTAGCCATATACTCTACTCCAGGCGAGCTCACTAAAAGAGGGGTCCTCAGGGTTTGGGTTGGTAGGTTAAACTTATCCACGAATCCCCTTGATATGTATGGATGCGATGCACCAGTATCAAAAAGAATAAGAGCGGTAAATGACTTAACCAAAAACTTACCTATTACCGCATCCGGCTGTTCTTCAACATCCTCCACGTTAACGTGGTTCACTTGTCCTTTGTTGAATGGGTTAGGCTTCTTTCCAGCGCTCCCATTTCCGTTTCCATTCCTTCCTTCAGGATAATCATTGGCATAGTGCCCTGTCTTCCCGCACTTATAACAGGTAACTTGACTTAGGTCTCTCTTGGCGGGTGTAGCTGGATTGGAGCGATTATTGGTAGCTCCGTTCCCATTTCCGTTCTTAGCGCCATTGTGATTATGCGATCCTCCTCCAGGGTGGTTATGACCTCTGTGGTTATGAACGAGTCCTCCTGAATTCGGGTTTAAGCGAGGCTTCTGCTGAGCTCCTGAATTATACTTCCCTTGTCCATACTTCCTCTTACGGCTCTCAATCTGCTGCTGCTTCCCTTCAATCATAAGAGCTTTATCTACCAACTCATGTTAGTTGTTGAAGGTTGCCACCATCAACTGCATGCTCATTTCATCATTCAACCCTTCCATAAACTTCTCCTGCTTTGCGGCATCGGTGGCCACATCATCAGGGGCATAGCGTGATAACTTGCTAAAATCATCCACGTACTGGCCAACAGTACGGTTCCCCTGGCGTAAGTTGCGAAACTCCCGCTTCTTCATCTGCATAGCTCCAGTGGAAACAAGGGCAGTACAAAAGGCCTGCTGAAACTGAGCCCATGTGACAGTGTCTACAGGATAGGTGGTTGTGAAAATTTCCCACCATGCTGCAGCGGGTCCATCCAGTTGGTGTGCGGCAAAGCGCACCTTCTCCGCATCCGTGCACCCTGCGGTGGTTAACTCCCTTCCAATACGGCGTAGCCAATCATCTGCAACTATTGGCTCGGTGCTACTGGAGAACACCGGCGGCTGTAACCTTAGAAAACGGGCTAGATTGTCCACTGGTGGCGGGTTGTTGTTGTTGTTGTTGTTATTGTTGTTTTTTGCCCTGGTTCTGAACTAGCAATTGCATCAAAGCATTCTGCTGCTGGATCAACTAGGTGAGCTCCGATGGGAAAGCAAAACCGGTGTCACGTCTCGGAGGCATCTGAGGGGTTTAGATGGAAGAGATTAGAATAGAGGAAAAGGTCTAGTGAGAAAGCACTACCCATATGCACATGAGACAAAAAAATCATTTCACTCAATAAATCAAGCAAAGGCATACATCGGTCTAAAACTATCGCAAAAGTGCTCAACTACTACTTGATACATGGGGGGAATACTAATGGTGTATGGTGGACATCTAGAAATTTTGATCGGTGGAAGATTCCATGATGTCTGCTCCAGCTTCGTCTTCATAGTCATCATCACTCGGATCAGAATCAGTGTCGTCGATGATGATGTAGTTGTCCGGGCAGGTGGGATCGTCGTCTTCATCTCCCGGGGCTGGTCCTCCCATGAATATTCTGATCTTCTTAACCAGGTCGTCGTTCTTCTCCAGTAGTGTCTTGATTTCCTCCTCATATCCATCGCGTGTGAACTTGAGTTCTTCCTCCAGCTCGATGATCCTAGTCTTTGCCTTCTTCAATTCCATCATATCGGTGCACATCTGGTTCTCCTGGCGTCGAATGTGTTGGTTTAGCTCCTGGATAAAAGCTGCGACGGATCTATCCTTCCTGGTGCTGATCATCTCCCATTTCTCATCTCGGCGCCCACATATTTGATAAGTAGTGTCCTTGAGTTCCTTGTTGTACACTTCTCCAATGCGTCCCATGGTAATGTGGGCTGCCATGCTCTTGCCTAGACTCCAGGTTAGTGCTTCGAAAGAAAATTCTATGAGTTTCGAAGTTGGCGAGAACGTCCTTCCTGGAACTTGTACTTGAATCATCCAGCGCTCTTCTTCTGGTAAGGTGGCATTGTACGTCCCGGTGAAACTAGGTATTCCAATGTTCAAGTACCTAGTGACTTCCTTCAAGTGGCTTCCAAAAGGTGTATCCTCATCCGGTTGCGCGAACTTGTTCTTCTTCTCCATCATCCTAAAGAGTGGAAAAGGGAGAGGAGTCAAAAATGAGTAGAGAAGAGTGACCTGTGGTTTATCTTAGTGGTCGTGTCCGACACTTAGCGTGTGCTCTTATACCATCTTGTAGCGACCCGACCTCAAACGGTCAAGTCTCTGTGCCTCAGTGTCATCCCTGGATCAGTAATGCTGACATGCACAGTATTCAAAGGATTTATAACAAAGTAGCAATCACACACTTATTACATCGAGTGTCTCAAAAGAGAAGTTATTACAATAATATGGCTTAAGGCTATCTAATGCAAATACAGCGGAAGGCTTGGAAGATAAAGTGAGTCCATCACCTCCAATGGCATAGCTGAGCTGCACGGCAACGACCTAACGAACCTTACTCCTCGTCTGAAAAGTCTACAACATAATACGTTGCAGCCCGAAAACGGGTCAGCACATGGAATATGCTGGCAATATAACATAGTAGAGTGGAAACAGAATAATACTATCACCACATGCATATATGGCTGGTGGAAAGCTCTACGGTTATAGTTTTGCGGAAAGCAAATTTTTCCCTACAACAAAGGAATAAATTTTAATTTAACTATCATGGTGGTTGATAAAATATTGAGAAGGTAAACCCCCTCTCAATCCCAAATTAAAGTAATTAACAACCCAACAATATTAATTAAGAGTGTTGAGATACATGTGAATACTCAAGTACTAGATACTCAAATTGTCCATAACCGAGGACACGGCTAACCATGATTAGTTTGTACACTCTGCAGAGGTTTGCGCACTTTTCCCCACAAGACTCGATCGCCTCCGTTGGATTTCTCGCACTACATGGTGTTTGAGAAACGGATGACCGAGACACAGTTTTTAGAAACATTAACTCTCTACTCCGGGTAGACCATACCAAACCTACAAAACCCACTACCTGCTGATCTACCTCTTCAAGAGCTTCACGTAACTTACTCAACTATGGTAGAGCCCATAATAGCTTGTGGCTGCACACGGAAGTTTCTAGCATGAATAATCTCAGTTCCCTTTGAGCCTGGGTGGCGGTCCATAGGAAGATCACACGGATACCCCGGGATTTCCAAAAATAAAACAGACAACATTGGGTTCCCCAGGTGCCTCAATCCACCCATATGTGTATTTAAGTTGCCACCTTAAGTAAACCATTAATTAACAATCTCACATCTGTCATGGAAATCACTCAAACCCAATCCACGTCTACGAGCATAGCATGGAAATATAAGCAATGCATAGAAGTAACTCCCAAGGGTTTGATATTAAACAGGGCAATAGGTTCTACCTCAGCAACTACTTCCCAACCACAAGTTAAAGACATCCTAATCATGCAATGTTTGAGGATTGAACTAATGCAATGAAAACTGGGTATGGAAAGAGCATGATCAATGTGTTACTTGCCTTGCTGACGATCCGTGAATCCTAGAGACTCGTCGTAACACAATTCGCACTCCGGGAATTCTATCGCAAACAAACAATAACATACATAAGCAACTAGCAAAGATGCATAAGTAAAACTCCAAATAAAAAAGATTGACCAGAAAGTTCAACTTAAGAACTCCGGTTTGCAAAAAGAATCAAACCAAACGGAGCAACGAAACTCAAACAGCGAAAGAAACAAGATCCGTTTACTAATCTGAACTAGGATCAAATTTTACAGTACCAAAACTCTGTTTAAGTTGATTAAACAGAAAGAGGGTCTCGAGACGAAACTCTAGGCGTTTGAATCACCTGATTCCGACTAACAAGCGCGAAGAAAAACAGATCGGAGCAGAAATCGCGACTGGAAAATAATCGCGGATAAATCCGGTAAAAGAAATCTGACGAACAGACTATCGAACGAGCGTTCGTTATCTGTAACTAACGGAAGAAAACCATTCGTTTAAACGAACGTCCGTTAAATAAATGAACCGAGAAAACCGGCGAACCGAATCTAAAAAAACCGATCTAGGGTTTCTAAAAAACCGAACGGTTTTTCTAAAAAAACGACGACGACGGTTCGGCGCGGTACCTCGACGAGGTGGCTCCGGCGAGGCGGGGTGGCGGCGGGGCGGCGGCTCTCGGGGCGGCGGGGCTTGGTGGCGGCGCGGCAAGCGGCGGCGGCGATCGTGCTCGGCTGCAGCAGCGGCGAGGCGCGGAGGCGGCGGCGGCGGCGCTTGGCTCGGGGCAGCGGGGCTGGTGGTGGTGGAGGTTTGGGGGGTGTGGCGGCGTATATAAAATTAGGGGCGGCAGCTTGGAGGAGGGGCCAAGGCGGCGGCGAGGAGGAGTCCCGGCCGGACTCCTCGTCCGAGGCGGCGGCGGCTCGGTCTCCCGGTGGGAGACGGCGCGCGCGGGGAGGGTGGGCCGGCATGGCTGGGCTTCGGCCCAGTCGGCTCTTGAAGTTTTTTTAAAAAAAATAATTATGCCGATAGAAAAATAAATCCTATAAAATAAAATAAAAACCTAAAAATGCCAAAACAAATTTTCATCGTCTAAATAAAATATTTAGAACGAGATGAACATTTTCTTGTCCCTAAAATGCAATTTTAAAAACGTGCATATTTTTCTAATGCAAATAAAATCCAAATAAATTCAAATAAAAGCAAATAAATGATTTTAACAATTTTCCTCCAATATTTCAATTGTTTTGGAGAAGTCATATTATCTCCTCTCATATTTTTTTATAAGAAATATTTTTCAGAGAGAAAAATAATTAAAATCAAAATCCTCGTTTCATTATTTGATAGGAAAATCAAATATGAAAATCGGGAAATCCCCAACTCTCTCCGAGGGTCCTTGAGTTGCTTAGGATTTCGAGGATTTTGGAATGGAAATGCAACAAAATATGATATGCATGGATGATCTATGTATAACATTCCAAATCGAAATTTTGGGATGTTACGTATACGCACTCTCACCCTTCCACCATTGCTAGCCTCTCTTGTACCGCGCAACTCTCGCCGGTACCATACACCCACCATATACCTTCCTCAAAACATCCACCATACCTACCTATTATGGCATTTCCATAGCCATTCCAAGATATATTGCCATGCAACCTTCCACCGTTCCGTTTATTATGACACGTTTTATCATTGTCATATTGCTTTGCATGATCATGTAGTTGACATCGTATTTGTGGGAAAGCCAACATTCATAATTCTTTCATACATGTCACTCTTGATTCATTATCCCAGTACACCATCGGAGGCATCCACATAGAGTAATATTTTGTTCTAAGATTCTTGAGTTGTAAGTAGATAAAAGTGTGATGATCTTCATTGTAGAGCATTGTCCCAGTGAGGGAAGGATGATGGAAGCAATGATTCCCTCACAAGTTGGGATGAGTCTCCGGACTTTATGAAAAATAAAAGAGGCCAAAGAAGCCCAAATAAAAAAGAGGCCAAAGAAGCCCACACAAAAAATATACAAAAAAACGATAGAAAAAGAGAGAAGGGACAATGTTACTATCCTTTTACCACACTTGTGCTTCAAAGTAGTACGATGATCTTCATGATAGAGAGTCTCCTATGATGTCACCTTCATATGCTAGTGGGAATTTTACATTATGGAACTTGGCTTGTATATTCCAATGATGCGCTTCCTCAAAATGCCCTAGGTCGTCGTGAGCAAGCAAGTTGGATGCACACCCACTTAGTTTCTTTTGTTGAGCTTTCATACACTTATAGATCTAGTGCATCCGTTGCAGGGCAATCCCTACTCACTCACATTGATATGTATTGATGGGCATCTCCATAGCCCATTGATACGCCTAGTTGATGTGAGACTATCTTCTCTTTTTTTTGTCTTCTCCACCAGCACCATTCTATTCCACATATAGTGCTATGTCCATGGCTCACGCTCATGTATTGCATGAAGATTGAAAAAGTTTGAGAATACTAAAGTATGAAACAATTGCTTGGCTGAAACCGGGGTTGTGCATGATTTAAATATTTTGTGTGATGAAGATAGAGCATAGCCAGACTATATGATTTTGTAGGGATAACTTTCTTTGGCCATGTTATTTTGAGAAGACATGATTACTTTGTTAGTATGCTTGAAGTATTACTATTTTTATGTCAATATTAAACTTTTGTCTTGAATCTTATGGATCTGAATATTCTTGCCACAATAGAGAAGATTACATTGAGAAATATGCTAGGTAGCATTCCACAGCAAAAATTCTGTTTTTATCATTTACCTACTCGAGGACGAGCAGGAATTAAGCTTGGGATGCTTGATACGTCTCCAACATATCTATAATTTTTGATTGTTCCATGCTATTATATTACCCGTTTTGGATGTTTATGGGCTTTATTATACACTTTTATATTATTTTTGGGACTAACCTATTAACCGGAGGCCCGGCCCAAATTGTTGTTTCCTTGCCTAGTTTAGTGTTTCAAAGAAAAGGAATATCAAACAGAGTCCAAACGGAATGAAACCTTCGGGAGAGTTATTTTTGGAACGGAAGCAATCCAGGAGACTTGGAGTAGACGTCAGGGAAGCTTCGAGGTGGCCACGAAGGTCCAGGGCGCGCCATACCCCCTGGGCGCGCGCCCCACCCTCGTGGGCCCCTCATGGCTCCCCTGACCGACTTCTTTCGCCTATATATGTCCATATACCCCGAAAACATCGAGGAGCACAATAGATCGGGAGTTCCGCCGCCGCAAGCCTCTGTAGCCACCAAAAATCAATCAGGACCCTATTCCAGCACCCTGCCGAAGGGGGGATCCCTCACCGATGGCCATCTTCATAATCCCGGTGCTCTCCATGACGAGGAGGGAGTAGTTCACCCGCGGGGCTGAGGGTATGTACCAGTAGTTATCTGTTTGATCTCTCTCTCGTGTTCTTGAGGTGATACGATCTTGATGTATCGCGAGCTTTGCTATTATGATGTTTCTCCCCCTCTACTCTCTTGTAATGGCTTGAGTCTTCCCTTTGAAGTTATCTTATCGGATTGAGTCTTTAAGGATTTGAGAACACTTGATGTATGTCTTACCGTGCTTATCTGTGGTGACGATGGGATATTCACGTGATCTACTTGATGTATGTTTTGGTGATCAACTTGCGGGTTCAGTGACCTTGTGAACTTATGCATAGGGGTTGGCACACGTTTTCGTCTTGACTCTCCGGTAGAAACTTTTGGGCACTCTTTGAAGTACTTTGTGTTGGTTGAATAGATGAATCTGAGATTGTGTGATGCATATCGTATAATCATGCCCACGGATACTTGAGGTGACAATTTAGTATCTAGGTGACATTAGGGTTTTGGTTGATTTGTATCTTAAGGTGTTATTCTAGTATGAACTCTATGATAGATCGAATGGAAAGAATGGCTTCGTGTTATTTTACTACGGACTCTCGAATAGACCGATCAGAAAGGATAACTTTGAGATGGTTTCGTACCCTACCATAATTTCTTCGTTTGTTCTTCGCTATTAGTGATTTTGGAGTGACTCTTTGTTGCATGTTGAGGGATAGTTATATGATCCAGTTATGTTATTATTGTTGAGAGAACTTGCACTAGTGGAAGTATGAACTCTAGGCCTTGTTTCCTAGCATTGCAATACCATTTAGGCTCACTTTTATCATTAGTTACCTTGCTGTTTTTATATTTTCATATTACAAAAACCTATATCTACCATCCATATTGCACTTGTATCATCATCTCTTCACCGAACTAGTGCACCTATACAATTTACCATTGTATTGGGTGTGTTGGGGACACAAGAGACTCTTTGTTATTTAGTTGCAAGGTTGTTTGAGACCCACGGATTGATAAACCTTAGGTCATCCACTTGAGGGAAATTTGCACTGTCCTACAAACCTCTGCACTTGGAGGCCCAACAACGTCTACAAGGAGAAGGTTGCATAGTAGACATCATCCCCCACCAAGCTGAGGACACCGCTGCTCCCCAGCATCTTGATGACGTTGTAGCTGGGGTGAGTCACTGCCATGAACTTGGCAAGGGCCGGATATCCGAGAATGGCGTTATACGGGAGGCCAATGCGAGCGACATCGAAATCGATGAGCTCGGTGCGGTAGTTGTTGCGCATACCGAAGGTGACTGGGGGCGGATCTGTCCCACAGGAAGGGTGGAGCCGTCGGCCACCCCTAAGAAAGGCTTGGTGGGGAGGAGCCGGTCGTAAGGCACATGAAGCTGGCCGAAGGCTTCTACGGAGAGAACGTTGAGTCCAGCACCGTCGTCGATGAGGGTCCTGGTGACTGCAACATTGCAAATGGTGGGGGTGCAGAGCATTGGGAGCATGCCAACATCGATCGTGGTCTTGGGGTGATCCCTGGAGTCGAAGGTGATGTCCGCCTCGGGCGCCGCCCACCGTCGAGGATCCCCCTCCCCCCTGCAACTGGGCAGCCCCCACCTGCCAGAAGAGTTGCTTGATGTGGCGGCTTGAAGCAGGCACATGCGACCCACCGAGGGGGTCACGACGGCATGAGGTGCCGGGGCCATGAAGTGCGCGACAAACAATTCGCGCAGCTCCTCCTAGGAGGCTATCAAAGACTCCGGCAGGTTGAGCAGCCAGGAGCGAGGAATGCCTGTGAGAGCCATAGGGAGCCACTTTGCCATGACTTTATCGTCTCCGCCCGCCGCTGAGATGGCCTCCGCCTACACCCGGAGGAACGTCGTAGGGTCCGCTGCACCATCATACCGCGGTGGCAACTCCAGCCTAAACTTCGGCAGCCACTGCACCTGATGCAAGGCGGAGGAGAAATGTCGAAGGCCTGTGATGCCTCCAATTGCGCTTGGCTGGCCGGTGGGAGGGGCGGCGCCTGCCATGGGAACTGAGCAGCGAGGGTGGAGCGCGGCTGGTGAAGAGACCTTCGACATGCCCCTACCTGGCGCGCCAAATGTTAGATTCAGGGCTCCGCAGACCCAAGAAAAGGTTCAAACTCTGGGGCGTGTGCGAAGAACTCAACCCCTTCAGCCAACCAGTTGCCCCCACGACCTAGCTCAATGAACAAGGAAGAAGATGGACACGACAAATTACCCAGGTTTGGGCCACCTTGCGGTGTAAAACCCCACTCCTGCTTTGTGGTGGATTAGCCTCACGAGGGGTTGAGGATGAACTAGTACAACGGAAGAACAACCTCGCGAGGTCTGCTCTGGTGTGGGTGTGAACTAGTACAAGGGAAGAACAACCTTGGCCCCTTGCTATGGTGGTGGCTAACCTATACTTATAGTGGCCTTGGTCCTCTTCCCCCAACGTAGGCGGGAAGGGATCCCACAGTGGCCAATTCGAACGGGGACAAGTAGTACATCTTATCCTAACGAAAGGTGGTCTTCTCCTGCAAAGTTCCTGGTCGTGACGTTGCAGTGGGCTCGGCAATGACATCCATCCTACCGGTCTTGGTCTTGTTGCACAGGAATGGAAACCTTTGGCTGATTAATCAGGACTCCGCGCCTGTGCTTGCCTCCTTAGCACCAAAGAGGAAACCTGCTCCTCTGCGCCTGCTGGCACCCGCCTGGCCTTGGTCATCATGGCTTGCGTCACTACAATCTCATGAGGTTGAGCACCTACATAGGAATCTCCGCTCCTTAGGAGGCAGCCTGGGGAGGCCGCTCCTTCTGGAGGTCTTGGCATCATCCGCCTTTCGAGGCTTGGCCCCTCGTGAGGGTCTTGACTTGTTGGTGTTGTAGATGGGCAATACCAGGCCGTCGATGAAGCCACACTGTGGGCCGCAAGTAGGCAAGTCTGGATACCCTGGTTCCCAGAACGCCGACATCAGCGTTGGCGGATCCAGTCGCAATACGATCATGCCCATGCCTAGTGGAAGCCCATGCTCCGCGCTGGTGGATAAACAACTGAGGGTGTCCAACGGGTAGCGTTAAACCTCAGGATGGCCTCTTGGCTCTTTAGGTGACGTTGTTCGCAGCCTCCCATTGGGCCTCACGCGAGCAGGGGCTGGACAGGGTGCCTATGCTCAGGACAGGCCCTGGTTCATGGGCCTTCCCCTCCGCGTGTCAGCCCACCAGGTTCCTGGTGCCTGGTCTCCTTGCGTGTCCCCAGGTGTAGGCTGACAAATGGTATCAAAGGCCTCGAGTTAACCTCGACATCGCCCATGTTTCCTTTCTGCGGACCGCTTGCGCGTCAGGGCGGACCCTTGAGCATCGCGACTCAGGAGCCTCACTAGTCCCGTAGCCCCTCGCCCCTTGGCTTTGTCCAGGCATTGCAACCTGATATTCCGATGGTGGCCAAGGTATGCGCGGGGGTGGGCCCTACCGATCCAGAGCACAAAGGCAAGCAAGAATGAAACCAAGCATGAAAAGGAAGCTACAAAGTTTGAATAAATTATTACAGGCATCAAGTTCTCCGCAAAGCCAAACAAGTCTTATGCCTCCACGAGGCACGATCAGTGGTTGGAGGATAAAATTTAGGAGGAAGGACCATCGCTGTCGTTACCGTCGTCACCATGGCCCACTTCAGCCGTGACAGGCCCGTCTTCAGCATCGTCGTCGCCGTTGTTGTTGTCGTCACCGCTGCCTGCATCGGCTGTGCCAGATCCGCTGTCGATGCAGGTCAACTTCCTAAGCAGCAAATCCAAGTGGCCCTCCACGGCCTCCACCGTGTCGGCATGGAACTCGCGAGGAACGGGGCCTATCACCATGTCGAAGTCGAAGCTCGCATCACAGAGGTAAAGGTGGCTGAAGACAAGCGTCGCTACCACAGAGAAGAGGTCACGACACTCCTCCTCCAGGATGGCGTGCACCTTGGCGTCGGCACCTTCGAGCTCTGTGGTGAGCCTGGAGAAGAACTCTACATAGCCATCCTCGGGGGTCATGACCAGACCCTCGAATCCTCCCCTGTAGATCGACTTCAGCGCTTGGCGAACCCTGAGCTTGAGAGAAGAGAAGGCGCTGTGGTCCGCCATCACCTTTGTGTCTGTGTCAGCAAGGATGTTCTTCTCCCGGGTGTCCAGCTGAGCCATCACCTTGGATACATACATGGCATGGGATGATTGGGCCGCGACCACCTCCTTCTGCAGCTTGTCCAATCGCTCGCGCTCCACGGCCTGCTCGACGACCACCTTCGATAGGATGGAGTCGCAGTCTGCAAGCTTTGCCTCACGAGCCGTGAGGTCGTCCTCCTGCTGCTGGAGTAGCTGTCAACGCGTGGTCTGTTCCTCCTGAAGCGCCTTCAGGCTCGCCTCCGCCTTGTTGCAATGCTCGGTGGCCGTTGCTGCTTCACCCAGCGCGTTGTCTGAGCCGCCCTTGCGTTGGTTGCCTCTTCCCTGCTCTATGGGGCGGTGCCTCGGACCGGCTCCATGCCTCCTTGGTTTCCTTCTCAACCTGGATCCACGCCGAGGGTAGCCCCAAGCGCTCCCTAGTGGGGCGCCTCTCAGCGTCTCAAAGTTCCACCTCGAACTAGGCGAGCACGGCGTGATCATTGAGGGAGTCCTGGATTAGGGGTATCCGGGCAGCCGGACTGTGTACAACGTCCGGACTATTGAAGCGCGAAGATACAAGACTCAAGACTTCGGCCCGTGTCCGGATGGGACTCTCCTTTGCGTGGGTGGCAAGCTTGGCGATCCGGATATTATATTTCCTTCCTTGTAACCGACTCCATGTAAACCCTAGCTCTCTCCGGTGTCTATATAAACCGGAGAGATTGGCCCTTAGAAGACCGATCACAATTACATTCATACCATCATAGGCTAGCTCTTAGGGTTTAGCCTCTACGATCTCGTGGTAGATCTACTCTTGTACTACCCATATCATCAATATTAATCAAGCAAGAAGTAGGGTTTTACCTCCATCGAGAGGGCCCGAACCTGGGTAAACATCTGTGTCCCTTGCTTCCTGTTACCATCAGCCTTGACGCACAGATCGGGACCCCCTACCCGAGATCCGCCGGTTTTGACACCGACATTGGTGCTTTCATTGAGAGTTCCTCTGTGTCATCGCTGTCAGGCTCGATGGATCCTTCAATCGTCATCAACGATGCTATCCAGGGTGAGACTTTCCTCCCCGGATAGATCTTCGTGTTCGGCGGCTAAGCGTTGCGGGCCAATTCGCTTGGCCACCTGGAGCAGATCGATAGCTATGCCCCCGGCCACCGAATCAGGTTCGGAAACCTGAACTACGCGGCGGATATCCGCGGAGACTTGATCTTCAACGGATTCGGGCCAGCGCCAGAAGTGTCGAACAATAATGATGAGCACGGCTTAGACCTGCCGTCAGACATCGCTCGGGATATCACCCCGGCAGAAGCCTCGAATCTAAATCCGGGGCAGGTTGCTTCGCCTAAGGACGGAGGGCTGGACCCCGCCCCTTAGGCCATCCCCTCCTCGGCGATGGAGCCGAACACAGGTCTCACCTCTGAGGGAGCCTGTGACTCCGGACCCCGGATTAATATCCGGATGTAGGTTCTAGTCCGCGCGCCCCCGAGCCCGCCGATCCTGGTTGGGCTCCGGTGATGGAGTTCACCGCGGCGGACGCCTTTCAGCACTCGCCCTTTGGCGACATGCTGGACTTGTTGAAGTCTCTCTCCTTGTCAGGAGACTCCGGGCCGAACTATGTCCGGCTCGAGTGGGAAGCAGACAACGACGGAATTCGTTGCTCGCCCACCACCCACTTCATTGCCATGATCGATGATCTAACTGACGTGCTTGACTTCGACTCCGAAGACATCGACGGTATGGACAACGATGTAGGAGAATTACAGGAGCCACCGCTCACCGGGCGGTGGGCGGCCACCTCCTCATATGATATATATATATGGTGGACACTCCGAAGGAAACTAATGGCGACGAGGCAACGGAGGACAACCCCTCGGGAAGAAAATCAAAGAATGGGCGTCGTCGGCGCCGCTCCAAGCCCCGCCATATCAACACCGGCCCCGGAGACGAAAATAATCCGGATGGCACCGAAGAAGAATATGACCCTGACCAGCCCTCCTTCGAGCAGGCCGAACAGGAAGATGAGCAGGTCAGCCCAGAAGAACAGGCGACAGACGCACGCCCGGAGGAGGACAACTACATGCCCCCTTCGAAGACGAGATTAGCCTCGGTGACGACGAATTCGGCGTGCCTGAGGATCCCGTAGAACAGGAGCGCTTCAAGCATAGGCTTATAGCCACTGCGAGGAGCCTGAAGAAGAAGCAGCAGCAACTCCAAGCTGATCAAGACCTACTCACAGATAGATCAACTGAAGTCCTGGCAGCCGAGGAATATGAACTCGAATGCCAAACGGCTGACCGGCCACCCGGCGGCCAGGATAAAACAGGATACCAGCCCGGATACCAGCCCGCACCCCCACGCTGATACAATACGGCTCAGGGCAACAGGCATGACCTACAAGATATTCTGTAAAACAAAGCAGGACCGCCAAGATCGATCTACAGATCGAGGGGGCGCG
The DNA here is from genome assembly GCA_963921465.1 of Triticum timopheevii. NCBI lineage: Eukaryota > Viridiplantae > Streptophyta > Magnoliopsida > Poales > Poaceae > Triticum > Triticum timopheevii. The sequence goes on along the minus strand of OY997266.1, from coordinate 234,943,542 downwards.
CCCCAGCGCGCGACGATGACCGTCGCGCCGGATACATCATCATCAAGTCCGGCCGGGCCAAACATAGCAACCCAGAACAATCCGACCTGCGTAGCCACATAGCCCGGCACAGAGGCGCCGCACACCCCCTCTGCTTCACTGACGAAGTGATGGATCATGAATTCCCAGAAGGATTCGAACCCGTAAACATCAAATCATACGATGGCACAACAGACCCCGCAGTATGGATCAAAGATTTCCTTCTCCACATTCACATGGCCCACGGAGATGATCTACACGCCATCAATTATCTCCCCCTTAAGCTCAAAGGACCAGCCCGACACTAGTTAAACAGCCTGCCAGCAAATTCCATTGGCAGTTGGGAAAACCTGGAAGATGCATTCCTTGACAACTTCCAGGGCACATATGTGCGACCACCGGATGCTGATGACCTGAGCCACATTACTCAACAACCCGGAGAGTCAGCCCGGAAATTCTGGACTCGGTTCCTCACTAAAAAGAACCAAATAGTCGACTGTCCGGACGCTGAAGCCCTGGCGGCTTTTAAGCATAATATCCGTGATGAGTGGCTCGCTCGACACCTCGGCCAGGAAAAACCCAAGTCTATGGCAGCTCTCACAACCCTAATGACCCATTTTTGTGCGGGTGAGGATAGCTGGTTGGCTCGCAGCGGCACCACGCCACATTCCGGCACTTTGGACGGCCGCAATGCTAACGGCAAGCCACGGCGCAACAGACATAAGAGACGGAATAATTGCGACAGTACTGAAGACACGGCAGTCAACGCCGGATTCAGCGGACCTAAATCCGGACAGCGGAAAAAGTCGTTCAAAAGAAATAATCAGGGACCGTCCAGTCTGGACCGCATACTAGAGCGCTCGTGCCAAATTCATGGCAGACCGGACAAACCAGCCAACCACACCAATAGAGACTGTTGGGTGTTCAAACAGGCCGGCAAGATAAACGCCGAAAATAAGGACAAGGGGCTGCACAGTGATGATGACGATGAGCCCCGGCGTCCAAATACGGGGGACAAAAGAAATTCCCCCCCCCCCCAGGTGAAAACGGTCAACATGATCTACGCCACCCACATCCCCAAGCGGGAACGGAAGCGGGCACTACGGGACGTCTATGCGATGGAGCCAGTCACCCCCAAGTTCAATCCATGGTCAGCTTGTCCGATCAACTTTGACCGTAGGGATCACCCTACCAGCATCCGTCACGGCGGCTCAGCCGCATTGTTCTTAGACCCAATCATCGACAGATTCCACCTCACGCATGTCCTTATGGACGGCGGCAGCAGCCTAAACCTGCTTTATCAGGACACAGTGCACAAGATGGGCATTGATCCTTCAAGGATCAAGCCCACTAAAACTACCTTTAAAGGTGTTATTCCTGGAGTAGAGGCCCGCTGCACGGGCTCTATAACATTGGAAGTGGTCTTCGGATCCCCAGACAACTTCAGGAGCGAAGAGCTAATCTTTGACAACGTCCCTTTCCGCAGTGGCTACCACGCACTGCTCGGACGAACCGCATTCGCTAGATTCAATGTGGTGCCACACTATGCATATCTCAAGCTCAAGATGCCAGGACCGCGTGGGGTCATCACTGTCAATGGAAATATGGACCGCTCCCTTCATACAGAAGAGCATATGGCAGCCCTCGCGGCAGAAGTACAATGCGGCCTCCTCCGACAAACCAATCCGGCGACAGCTTCGAGCACTGTCAAACGAGTCCGGAGCACCCCGCAATAGGATCATCATGAACGTCAAGATCGTGATTAGCAGTCCGGCCTCGGCTCAAGCCCCTCCAAAGCAGCATTCGTGCCACGCGTACACAATTACGCACTCAAGATACCTTGGGCATAGACGGAGGCGCATCAACGACTCAGACGATAGTACGGGTAACAGCCAAATACCTTTATACCCTTTCCCTCTTACATTTCAGGACACCGCATTAGTGCAGCATCCTCAAAAGAGCCGAATTGCCGGACTCATATGGAAGAGACATCCAAGGAGGCAACAGACGTTGTGCGCAGAAGGAAATACCCAGGTGGAATCTATTTACGATCATTATACCTGCTTCATCTATCTGTACACAGCTTGCCCTTGGATAGGACATGTCAAATAGTCCTATTTTTATCTCTGCTTAATGCATCCATTGTAAACGTACGCTTAAACGTACTTTTCGTCAATGGGAGATTATATATAGCGTCAGCTTATTATCTTTATTTGAGTATTTTTCTCTCATAAGTGTTTCTTTGATATTGCATCAGTACACCTTGGTACGGCCAGTTTGCCAGGGGCTTCTGATGGCGCCCCGAAATATGGCAAATAAAGTCCGAACACTTTAAACAGTGCGGCACCCCAAACTTATAGCATTATATGCATCAGCTCTGAATCATGTCTTGGGTCTACAGTTGGGATAGCCCGGCTCCCTTGTTTTGGTGCCTTACGTTCCGTTATATCGGCTAAGGTAGCGCAGGGAGAACTACTGTGATTGTGTCCCGATTCTTCCGGACAAGCACCTCAGTAGAGAAAGCCGAAAACTGATCGGCATGATGTGGCGAGAGCTGGTCGCTGTTCGAGAGGTCTTAAAATCCTTAAAGATTTTCCGCTTTAGGCGATATATCGGCTTTGTCCGATCTAGGCGTGTATAGCACCCCGATTCGGTCTTCCGGATTCCAGGGGCTTCGCCGAAATTTAAAATTGTAGACTTCTATGGCTAAGTGAAAGTTATCAAGCCGCATAGTCCGATTGCCTTGTTCGCTGCGTCGGACACCTCCTTAAAGGACCAAGCATTTGGATAAAGAGTGTCCGGGTTTTACATGAACACCCCAGTACTAGTTACACGGGGGAGGAAGCCGACGAATGGCCTACTTTCAGAATTTTATAAACAGCCGCACAGAAGGTAATATTTTAAATAACAAAAGCACTACATAGCGCAAGTTACTTCGTCCTTAAAATACAAATATGACAAAAGTGAATTCATTCAAAAATGGTGTCCTTGGTACATTCATCAGCGACGAGACGAGCACCCTTCATAATGCCATCATAGTACAGCTCGGGATGGCGATGCGCCTTGCCCTCCGGCGGCCCATCCTTGACCAGCTTCTCCGCATCCATCTTGCCCCAATGCACTTTGACGCGGTAAGGGCCCGGCGGGCACCCTCGATGCACACAGATCGCTTGATCACCTCAAGCCGCGGGCAGGCATCCACCATCCGCTTGATCAGGCCGAAGTAGCTACTGGGCGTGAGCTCACCACGCCACATCCGGACTATGAAACCTTTCATAGCCAGTTCGGTCGCCCTATGGAGTTCGACCAACTGCTTCAGTTGGTCACTCAGAGGCAGCAGGTGTTCGGCCCCAGCATACTGGGACCAGAACAGCTTCTCCGTTGAGTTCCCCTCCTGGGCACGGTAGAACTCCGCAGCGTCTGATACGCTGCATGGCAGATCTGCGAATGCCCCTGGAGAGCTCCGAATTTGAGTAAGTAAAAGAAACGCCTCCTCCACATGTTTGCTTTGCATAAAGAACTTCTTACCTGCTGCTATCTTCTTGGCCTCCTAGATCTCCTGTTGTGCCTTCTCGGCTTCAGCCTTGGCGTCTTTTAAACTCATAAGGGCCTTTGCAAGCTCGGCCTCTTTCGCCTTCAGATCATGCTCCACGGACTCGCATTTCCTGTCGAGGTCCTGGAGCTCTTGCTGTACCTCACCCACCCTAGCACTTTGCTTCTCGCGCTCCTTACACTCCGAGGCCGCCCTGTCTTCGGCCTCGGACAGCGCCTTCTTCAGGGACGCCACTTCGGTGGTGTCCCCCGTTACACGGTCATGACACATAGATGTTAAGACCCACCAATTTTGCCTATCCTTAAATGCATAAGAACGGGAATTACTTACCCTTGTTCTCTTTGAGCTGCCTCTTCGTGAGGTCGAGCTCTCCCTGTGCCTGCTCCAAGTCCCGCTTCAGATTGGCAACCTCGGCGGTACGGGCAGCAGCAGCAAGCAGCATAGCCTGCTTATTCACAATAATACTTATGATTAGACTCCTGCGGATTATAATTGACCCTCTGTTCGGCTTTTCCTTCCGAACACCAAACAGAGTATCGGGGGCTACTACCTATCGGGTGGTAATTTTGCACATATTTATTACTTACCTCAAAGCCTGTCAGGAGGCTGGTGCAAGCTTCGGTTAGTCCGCTTTTGGCGGACAAAACCTTTCGAATCACCGTACTCATGAGAGTACGGTGCTCTTCATCTATGGAAGCGTCGTGAAGCGCTTCCAGTAGATAGTCCGGCGCCTCAGGCGCGATGGAAGTCCTCGATACAGACGGCTCGCCCTCCCTAACGAGGGGTCGGCCGCCTGAGTTCGGAACCATCGAAGGTTCCGGAATTGTGTGCGACTGAGAACCCGGCTGGCCGTGGCTCTCGTCGACACGATCCGCGGGGATCTTGAACCCCGCGTGTCCGACGTCTGGGACCCCGCCTTGGGGCGTCTCCAGAGTCACCTCCCCCCGCTCTGGGAGCCTTTGGGATAGCACCTCTGTGTCGTCCGCGGGTTGAGAAGTAGTGGCCGTCGGAAGCGAATTCATCTCTGAATTGCTCAGGGACTCGGAGGAGGATACCTCGGGGTGATCCCTGGCCGGACTGCACATATTTTCGACATTATAAATACAAAAACTGTGAAGTGAAGTCATGATAGAATGCAGACACTTACGATCGCGCTAGGGGCTTCCCCCTGGGCAGCCACCCCTCCTCGCTGAGAGCGGCCGTGGCGGAGTAGTCCGGAAGGGGCCCCTTCCCCTTCTTGGACGCCCCAGCCTCCCCTCCTGGTGTGGCTTTTCTCTTCTTCTCCCCCCCCCCAGTGGGGGAGGTAGGATCTCTTCCTGATTCCCCCCGCCTCCGCGGGAGGAATCTGACTCATCGTCATCGGACAACAGGGGAATGACGGCCCTGCACCGAGGACCTTTTCCGGCCCCCGGGCCCCTCATACTCTCCAGATGGGGCGTCTTCTTCTTCTTCCTCCTCCCCTTCATGGGAGGAGTCTGCCTCGTCGTTTTCGGACGAGGCTTCTGGCACGACCTTACGCCAGAGACCCTTTCGGATCCCCGGGGCCTTCTTCTCGGCCTTTTTATCCGGCACCTTGTACGGTGCCGGGACCAGCATCTCCGTCAGGAGAGCATCCGCTGGGCCTTCTGGCAGTGGAGCCGGACAGTGGACCTGCTCCACTGTCTCCACATAGTCCTGAAGCAAATGTACACAACTACTTAAGGCACTCCCATGAATATTGGGGAGAACTGGGTCCGAAGTCAGTTCAAGAACTCACCAGCCTAGGAGCCCACGCGGCGTGAAGCCCGCGGTCCTCGGATGTTGGAGGAGGTGCTTCGGAGGCCTTGAACAGCACCTTCCATGCGCCTTTGTGCGTCATGTCGTAGAGCCTCTGGAGCGTCTGGTGCTCGGTTGGGATGAACTCCCACAGATTGACTGCCTGCCTCTGGCAGGGCAGGATCCGGCGAACGACCATGACCTGGATCACATTGACAAGCTTGATGTTCTTGTCCTTCATGCTTTTGACGCATGTTTGGAGTCCGGCCAGCTCCGTGGAATCGCCCCAGGACAGGCCCTTCTTCTCCCAGGAGGTGAGCCGCATGGGGGCTCCAGATCGAAATTCGGGGCCGCTTCCCAGTCGGCGCCACGCGGCTCGGTGATGTAGAACCACCCCGATTGCCATCCTTTTACGGTCTCCGCAAAGGAGCCGCTGAGCCATGTGACGTTGGGCATTCTGCCCACCATGGCCCCTCCGCACTCCGCCTGTTGGCCGCTTACCACCTTCGGCTTCACGCAGAAAGTTTGCAGCCATAGGCCGAAGTGAGGCCGGATGCGGAGGAAGGCCTCGCACCTGACGATGAACGCCGAGATGTTGAGGATGAAATTCGGGGCTAGATCGTGGAAATCTAGCCTGTAGTAGAACATGAGCCCGCGGACGAAGGGATGGAGTGGAAATCCCAGTCTACGGACGAAGTGGGCAACGAATACGACCCTCTCGTGGGGTCCTGGGATCGGAATGACCTGCCCGGCGTCTGGTAGACGGTGCGCTATGTCCGCGGCCAAGTATCCGGCCGCCCGAAGATTTGCGATGTGCTTCTCCTTGACGGTGGAATCCACCCACTTGCCTCCTGCTCCGGACATGTTTAGTTGTGCGGGGAAGACTTGGGCTTGGGCGCTGAGGCTCGAGGGGGCAAGAGTGGGCAAAGGAGGAAGAAGGCATGGGTAAAAATGGGGGAATCTTATCCCTTTATAGAGGCACCAGAAGCGGTGCGCCTCCCCACTTGCCCGTTGGGAATCGTTTGTTTCCCAAGCGCCACAATTAATGGTGTGGTGAGATTACCCATACCCGTATTGATGAGAATCCCGTAATAAGGGGACACGATCTCTGCTTTGACAAGACGTGTCACAGAAACTGCCTCGTAATATGCGTTGTAGCTGGTTTGGGAGGAAACGGTTCGAATAATGGATTCGATCATAATAACATGTCACGTCACCAAAAAAAGTTGTCAGCAGATTGCATTTGTGAAATATCAGATCCGGACACAATTTGAGTGTTCGATAATTATTTTGGAATATTCGGAGGAGGAACCCGCCTTGCAATGCCGAAGACAATACTGCGCGCGGACTCATCGTCATTGAAGCCTGGTTCAGGGGCTACTAAGGGAGTCCTGGATTAGGGGTATCCGGGCAGCCGGACTTTGTACAACGTCCGGACTATTGAAGCGTGAAGATACAAGACTCAAGACTTCGGCCCGTTTCCAAATGGGACTCTCCTTTGCATGGGAGGCAAGCTTGGCGATCCGGATATTATATTTCCTTCCTTGTAACCGACTCCATGTAAACCCTAGCTCTCTCCGGTGTCTATATAAACCGGAGAGATTGGTCCTTAGAAGACCGATCACAATTACATTCATACCATCATAGGCTAGCTCTTAGGGTTTAGCCTCTACGATCTCGTGGTAGATCTACTCTTGTACTACCCATATCATCAATATTAATCAAGCAGGAAGTAGGGTTTTACCTCCATCTAGAGGGCCCAGACCTGGGTAAACATTTGTGTCCCTTGCTTCCTGTTACCATCAGCCTTGACGCACAGATTGGGACCCCCTACCCGAGATCCGCCGGTTTTGACACCGACAATCATCATCCAAGGCCCCGTGCCTGATCAGGGCGCCGCAATTCACAAGCCCAAGGACCTGACAAGGGAACGGCGCTGGTGCGTAAGTTGGGACCATGGCCAATGAGGCCGTGGTAGGATCAACTTGGGGCACCAAGGGATCCGGTTGCTTCTCCGCCCTGCGCGGCTCCTACGACATGGCAATAATGACTGACGCCACGGCCTGTTGGGTTATGGGGGTCGGCACTGCCAAAGGCTGCGACGCCGCACGCACCAAGTTGGATTCGACTGGCAGGAGATGGGGCGTCGCCCCTCGCCCATGACCAGGGTTGCTGCAACCACGGCATGGAGTGTTGCTCGGCGAGCCCCTACGTCCTTGTTAGGCGGCCCTTCAGCGGCACCGGCGAACCACCGCGCAGGGGCGACATGCCTATGCGCCCTGGTGCGCTACTGCCCGTGCGCCCGAGAGTTATGACGGGCCCGCGCTGCACTCCCCCGTGCCTGCCGAGGCCGTGGCCAAGCGTCGAGGTCGTTCTTAGGACGATGGTACCTTCACATTGGTGGACGACTTCTTCTTCTTCTCCGTGTTGTCACCCCTGTTCATTGCGACAAGGGGCTGCATTAGCGGATGGACTGCGAATGCGCGATCAGGAGGTAAGGCAAGGATACTTACTCGTCTGGCGCATCCCACTTCCTTTTCTTTTCCTCCTTGGAGGCCGACGCGCCCCCGCTCTTCTTCGACATGGCCCTGGGCTCACACAAGGGGCTGACGGGGTGGCTCCCAATGAGCCTTGCTGTGGCACCTCCATCTGAGCAAACTAGGGGGTCCCCCTGAGGGTTCTTCGCCGGTGAAGCGATAACCCCCTCGCCGGAGGTCGCCACAATAGACGATTGCCCATCCTGTGGGGACGAGCCTGTCTCCTTGGCTACCCCGGTAGGACGTGAGGGGCCTTCCAGAGGGGGTACTGCCGCCCCCTCGCCCGAGGCCGTCTGGTCGGACGCTCGCGCGGTCGGGGAAGTAGACTCTGCCCTCCTAGGTGCCTTGATGGAGCGTGGGGAATCCGCGGTCGGGAGCTCATCGGCGTCAGCGTTGTCATCCTCGTAGACGAGGAGGAGCCAGTGCCGCGATAGTGGGGATGCCTCCTCAAGGTCGTCATCCTCCATTTCCTCTGAGTCCTCATCACCGCCACTATTGCCAGAGGACAGCACCACGGGCGATTCAGGGTGGTCGCTTGACTCAAGCCGCACGCACTAAAGACGAGCATGGCCTCGAGTAGCTCATCCCTGTCATCGCAACTATACAGTGAGGCGGCGGCCTCTGGGATGTCCTCTGGGCTCACGCCGAGCAAGGAAACCAAGGCCACATCCAATTCCTCGCCTGTCAGGCCAGGGACACGCAGCCTCAACGCGTCCTCCGCGCCCGTGTACTCCCATAGTGGCTTCGTATGCGACTGGAGTGGTGCGATGCGGTGCACCAGGAATTCCTTCACGATCATCGCCCATGTCAGCAGCTTCGCCTTCATGTCCGAGGCTATCCTCTTTAGGACAGGTCTCTCCTAGGAATTGGTGAGCTTCGTGGAGCCCCACTCGGGGATCTGCTCGGGCAGCACCGTCGGAAGCTCTAGGCGCGGTTTGATCCCGCGGGTGTCTAGGAAGACCCAGCGCCGCTGGAAGACTTCCGCCTTCTTCTCACTCTTCAGGAGCATGTTCCCTCTGGACATGGCGATGAAGGAGACACAAGCGGATGCATGGGTCTGAGAGGTAAACCGCAGGCTGAAGAAGTGGGGAAGAGCGCTACCGAGGGTATCTCCCCACTTGTTCGTGTCGCCCGCTGTCGGTGTCAAAACCGGCGGATCTCGGGTAGGGGGTCCCGAACTGTGCGTCTAGGCGGATGGTAATAGGAGACAAGGGACACGATGTTTTTACCCAGGTTCAGGCCCTCTCGATGGAGGTAAAACCCTACTCCTGCTTGATTGATATTGATGATATGGGTAGTACAAGAGTGGATCTACCATGAGATCAAGGAGGCTAAACCCTAGAAGCTAGCCTATGGTATGATTGTTGTAATGGTTGTGTGTCCTACGGACTAAAACCCTCTGGTTATATAGACACCGGAGAGGGCCAGGGTTACACAGAGTCGGTTACAATGGTAGGAGATCTACATATCTGTATCGCCAAGCTTGCCTTCCACGCCAAGGAAAGTCCCATCCGGACACGGGACAAAGTCTTCAATCTTGTATCTTCATAGTCTTGGAGTCCGGCCGATGATGATAGTCCGGCTATCCGCACACCCCCTAGTCCAGGACTCCCTCAGTAGCCCCTGAACCAGGCTTCAATGACGATGAGTCCGGCGCGCATATTGTTCGGCATTGCAAGGCGGGTTCCTCCTCCGAATAACTCATAGAAGATTGTGAACACCAGGATAGTGTCCGGCTCTGCAAAATGAATTCCACATTCCACCGTAGAGAGAATAATATGTACACAAGTTCAATCTGCTAACGTATTCTGTGGCATGACGTCACGCCACTACCAAGCCTTTACTTGAATCGTTTTTTATTATACCACCTCAGCGCATTTAGCGAAGCGGTTTCCTTGGCACGTCTTGTCGAAGCAGAGATCGTGTTCCCCTTATTCCGGGATTCCCATCAATACGGACGGGGGTAACCCAACCGCGCCATTGATGGTGGCGCTTGGGAGATAAGCGAGTTTTACCAGGCCGGTGGGGATGCATAGTCTTCGTCCGCCCATATATAAGGGGATAAGGATCCACCTTTTACCTACGCCTTCTTCCTCCTTTGCTTATCCATCTCCATGCACTCGAGCTCCAGCGCCCAAGTCCGCACATCTCGTCTCGACCTTCTCCAGCCATGTCCGGAGCGGGAGGCAAGTGGTTGGCCTCCTCCGTTACGGAGGGGCACATCGAAAAGCTGCGCGGCGCCGGATACCTTTCCAGCGACATCGCGCACCGGTTGCCCAACGAGGGGCAGCTCGTCCCCACCCCCAGGCCCCATGAGAGGGTCATATTCCTTCCCCACTTCCTCCGCGGACTGGGCTTCCCACTTCATCCCTTCGTCCGGGGGCTCATGTACTACTACGGCCTGGACTTCCACGATCTGGCGCCAAACTTCATCCTCAACATCTCGGCGTTTATCGTCGTGTGCGAGGCCTTCCTCTGCATCCGGCCCCACTTCGGCTTGTGGCTCAAGACCTTCAATGTCAAGCCGAAGGTAGTGAAGGGCGTCCAAGCGGAGTGCGGAGGCGCCATGGTGGGCAAAATTCCCAACGTCACATGGCTCGAGGGGGCCTTCGTGGAGTCCGTCAAGGGGTGGCAATCGGGGTGGTTCTACATCACCGAGCCGCGTGACCCTAAATGGGCAGCGGCCCCCGAGTTTAGATCTGGTATCCCCATGCAGCTCACCTCCTGGAAATAGAAGGGCTTGCTATGGGGCAGTTCGGAGGAGCTGACAGGAATCCAGTCCTGTCTCCAGACCTTGGTGAACAAGAAGCTTAGGCTTGTCAATGTGATCCAGGTCATGCTCGTCCACCGGATTCTCCCCTGCCAACAGCGGGCCTTCAACTTGTGGGAGTTCGATCTGGCACAGCACCGGACCCTGAGCGGGCTCTTCGACACGACGTACGAAGCTGCCTGGAGGGTGCTGTTCAAGGGCGGAGAAGCCCCCGCATCCGCGACGGAAGACCGCGGATTCAGCACCAAGCGCCCGGCCGGCGAGGTAAGCTTTGTTATCCTCTATGGGACACTTATTTTCTATCATAGTTTGACTCTATGTGGGATTTAAAACTCCAAATGCATTTAACAGGACTGGCAGAGGACGTCCGGACAGGTAGACTGTCCGGCTCCCCTTCCCGAAGACCCAGTGGACGCCCGTTTAACGGGGCTGCTAGTCCCGGCACTTTATGTGGTGCCAGAGAAGAAGGCCAAGAAGAAGGCCACGGGAACTCGAAGGAGTTCCCGGCGCCAGGTGGTATCGGACTCATCGTCCGATGGCTCCGAGGCAGACTCCTCCCCCGAAGACGAGGAGGAGAAAGAGGACTCTCCCCAGGAGGGGGGAGAGAGGAAGAGGAAGGCTTCCCCAACAGGGGAGGCCGAAGGGTCCAAGAGGGGAAGGACCCTTCCTCCGGACAGCTCCGCCAACGCCAACGTTGGCGATGAAGGGTGGCCCTCAAGGGCCAAGCCTCGGGCAAGATCGTAAGTATCCGGATTCCTGAATGATTTATCTCTTTTGTGCCACATGTCGTCCTTCTAATGCCGCACACTACCTGCAATCCGGCCGAGGATGATCTTCCCGCTTCATCGAGCGGGTCCTTGGCTCCGTCGGACGTGGATTCCATTCCGACCGCCTCCACCCCTCGTGATGCTGACGACGCCGAGGTGGGATCCCAGGAGGGGACCCATCAGGAGGAGGCTCCGGAGGTGCCGCAAGGCAGCCTCCCGGACTTTGCGCCGGACTCCGTGCCGGAACCCGCAGTGGTTCCGGAGTCCGGCAGGCGGCCCCTTCGTAAGAAGGGAAAGACCGCGGCGCCGGCAGCCTCCGTCCAACCGGAGGCGCCAGACGACTTGTTGGAGGCGCTCAACGGTTCTTCCATCGAGGAAGAACACCACACTATCATGAGTGCGGTGATTCAGAAGGTTCAGCTCGCCAAGAGCGGGCTGACCGAAGCCTGCAGCAGCCTTCTAACAGGCTTTGAGGTAAAAAGTTTTAAAATATGTAATGTAATACCGCATAGACAGTAGCCCCTGATGCTCGGTTCGGTGTTCGGAAAGAAAAACCGGACTGAGGATCTAAAAAAGATATACGTAGGAGTTCTAAAAATTATGTCAATATGGGTTTGCAGGCTGCGCTGCTGACCTCTGCCGCACTGACTGCGGAGGTCGGTGCTTTGAAGCAGGACCTCGAGCGGTCCGAGCACGAGCTCGGCCTTGCCAAGAAGCAGCTCGAGGACAAAGAAGGTGAGTAACATCACATTAGATTTGTACCTTACAGAAAAGGATTTTGGTTGCAATAGAAATAACAAGGATAATGTGGGTACTGCAGGGGCCACGAACGAGGTGGCGACCCTGAAGGAGGCCGTGTCCGCGGCCGAACGCAATGCGGCCGCGGAACGAGTGGAGCGAGAGAAGCAGGAGGCGCGGGTGGCGGAGGTGCGGCAAGAGCTCCAGGCTCTCATGGAGAAGCATGGGAGTTTGGAGCGCGACTCGAAGACTCGAGAGTCCGAGCTTGCCTCGGCTCTTGAAAGTGCCAAAGCCGCTAAGGCTGAGGCCCATAAGGCCCTCCAGGAGATTGAGGCGGTGAAGAAGATAGCGGCGGATAAGGCATTTTTCATGCAAAGCAAGCATGTGAATGTAAATTACCTGTTACTTACCCGAATTCGGAGCTCTCCAGGGGCGTTTGCAGATCTGCCTCGCAGCGTGTCCGATGCCGCTGCATTCTACCGGGCCGAGGAGGGGAGCTCAATGGAGAAGGTCTTCTGGTCTCAGTATGCTGAGGCCGGACATCCGGTGCCCCCTAGCGACCAGCTGAAGCAGTTGGTCGAGCTCCACAAGGTAGCCGAGCAGGCCGTGAAGGGCCACATAGTCTGGCTGTGGCCTGAAGAGGCCATGCCTGGGAGCTACTTCAGTCTCGTGCGGCGGCTGGTGGATGCGTGCCCCTGGGTGGAAGTCATCAAGCGCTCCGCCTGCATTGAAGGTGCCCGTCGGGCCCTTGCCCGCGCAAAGGTGCACTGGGGCAGGCTGGATGCTGAGAGGCTTATCACGGACGCGCCGCCGGCGGGCAAGGAGTATCGTACGCCCGAAATGTACTATAAGAGTGTCCTGAAGGGTGACCGCAAGATTGCGGATGAGTGCCCCAAAGATGGAATTATTGAGTAAACTCGCAATGTGTTATCCTGTGCGCTGAAAACTTTGTTCATATGCGCTAAGCAACGCTTATTGATTTAAAATATTACCTTCTGTGCGGCCGTTTATTAAATCTGAGAGATGGCAAGTCGTCGGCTTCAGCCCCCATGCCACGAGTGCTGGGGTGTTCGGGATAAACTTGAGCACTCTTGTTCCCATTTTTGGGTCCATCTAGGGAGGCGCTCAACACAACAAACAAGGCAACCAGACTTATAATGCTTGAACACTCTCACTTAGCCATAGAATTCTATAATTTTAAATTTCGGCGAAGCCCCTAGTATTCGGAAGACCGAGTTCGGGGCGCTATCCACGCCTGGGCTGGACACAGCCGGTTCCTCGCTCTAAGCGGCATAAGTCTTTAGGGACTCGAAAAGACCTCTCGAACAGCGACCAGCTCTCGCCTTATCATGACAGTCAGTTTTAGCTTTCTCCACTGAGGCGCTCGCCCAGCTCAACCGGGTCGCAATCACAGTGGTTCTCCCAGTGCTACCTTAGCCGATAGAACGGAACGTAAGGTACCAAAACATGGGAGCCGGGCAAACCCAACTATTGACCCAAGACATGATTCGGAGCCGATGCATATAGTGCTATAAGTTCGGGGTGCCGCACTTGTGAAAGTGTTCAGACTTTTCACACCATAATGCGGGGAACATAAGCCCCTGGTGTATTCGGCCGTACCAAAATGTACGGGTGTAAGATGTCATGAATGAACATATATGTAAAAGAGAAATGCAATTATAAACAAAAAGTGATGCATTGTTTATTCAAGAAATTCTGCCATGAGTGCAGAACGATACAAATAGTGCGGTAAGCAAGGGTTGGACTATTAAAAGTGTCTCCCTCCAGGGGTAGGCTGCGGAATGGTGTAGTAAACAGATTTAATGCTCATAATGGAGACCACCTGAGTGTTCGTCGTAGCCTTTGGCCTTCCCTGACTGTTGCATCGTGAGTTCGGCAGATCTACTGCCGGACAGGGCCTCTGGTGAACGGAGTCCTATGAAAAAAGAAGAAAAAAGAGTGACACACTTGGGAGCCCCTGGTGTGGTTAAGCCGCACTCTGGGCCTGTCGTGGTCGTGCCCCTCCCCCATGCCCATGGTATCTCCAGAGCGTAATGATGTACGCAAAGGGCTAGTCTTGCAATCTTGCGAGGGCTGGGGTTGGGGCCGCATTGCTACGCGTGCTCGGAACAAGCCAGGTGGTCTTGATGTATGTTACTCCGGGCGCGTTTGGCCATGTCCGGTCGTTTAACGGCCGGACTCGAGAATTGCCTTAAGAGGCTGCTCTGTACTTCTGCCGCAAGAGCCGCTGTGTGTTCCTCCATTCGGAGGGAGCGTTTAGTGTTTCCATTGACCGTGATGACTCCACGAGGGCCTGGCATCTTGAGCTTGAGGTATGCGTAATGCGGCACCGCGTTGAATTTTGCAAACGCGGTTCGTTAGAGTAGAGCGTGATAGCCACTGCGAAACGGGACTATGTCGAAGATTAACTCCTCGCTTCGGAAATTATCCGGGGATCCGAAGACCACTTCCAGTGTGACTGAGCCTGTACAATTGGCCTCAACACCTGGTATGACGCCTTTGACGGTCGTCTTTGTAGGTTTAATCCTTGAGGGGTCTATGCCCATCTTGCGCACTGTATCCTGATAAAGCAGGTTCAGGCTGCTGCCGCCGTCCATCAGGACTCTAGTGAGGTGAAATCCATCGACGATTGGGTCTAAAACAATTGCGGCGAATCCGCCATGGCGGATACTGGTCGGGTGGTCCCTTCGATCGAAGGTGATCGGGCAAGAGGACCATGGATTGAACTTCGGGGCGACTGGCTCCATCGCATATACGTCCCTAAGTGCACGCTTCCGCTCCCTCTTGGGTATATGGGTTGCGTATATCATGTTTACCGTCCGCACTTGTGGGGGGAAACCCTTCTGTCCTCTACTGTTCGGCGGCCGCGTCTCTTCCTCGTCATCGCTATGCAGCCCCTTGTCATTGTTTTCGGCAATTAACTTGCCTGCCTGCTTGAATACCCAACAATCCCTGTTGGTGTGGTTGGCTGGCTTTTCGGGGGTGCCATGTATCTAGCAAGAGCGGTCGAGTATTCGGTCCAAATTGGACGGACCCGGAGTAGTTCTTTTGAATGGCTTTTTCCGCTGACCGGGTTTAGAGCCTCTGAATCCTACGTTGACTGTCGTATCTTCGGCGTTATCGCCGTTAACGCGGCTTTTGTTTTTGTTGCGACGCGACCTGCCATTGCGGTCCTTGCTGTCCGGACTGCCAGAATTTTTGCTGAGGTTGTTACTGCGAGCTAGCCAGCTGTCCTCTCCCGCACAGAAGCGGGTCATGAGTGATGTGAGGGCTGCCATGGATTTCGGCTTTTCCTATCCTAGGTGCCGGGCCAGCCACTCATCGCGGATGTTATGTTTGACGGCTGCGAGGGCCTCTGCATCCGGACAGTCAACGATTTGATTTTTCTTTGTTAAGAACCGTGTCCCGAACTGTCTGGCCGATTCGTCTGGCTGCTGAATTATGTGGCTTAGGTCATCGGTGTCTGGTGGTCGCACATATGTGCCCTGGAAGTTGTCGAGGAATGCGGCTTCCAGGTCCTCCCAACACCCAATTGACTCTGCTGGCAAGCTCCGAGCTGGTCCTTTAAGCTTGAGTGGGAGATACTTGATGGCGTGGAGATCGTCGCCGCGGGACATATGGATATGAAGGAGATAATCTTCGATCCAAACCGCGGGGTCTGTTGTGCCATCATAGGATTCAATGTTCACGGGTTTAAACCCTTCAGGGATTTGATGATCCATTACTTCGTCTGTGAAGCATAGTGGGTGTGCGATGCCTCTATATTGAGCAATATCACGACGTAGCTCAAGAGAGCGTTGTCTGCTGTGTTCGGCCCGGCCGGAGTTGCTGTATCCGGCGCGACGGTAGTCGTCGTGGGTCGTGGGGCGCCCACGTGATCCGTAGATAGATCTTGATTGTTTTGCCTTGTCCTCCAATATGTCTCGCAAGTCCGGCGCATTCCCTCATGGCTTCGTACTTTTCGAGTGATGCCGGGGTACGGTCCTGATGGAGGGCCTAGATGCCTCTCTGTCGCGGCCACGGGGTGGTCGGTCTGCCGTATTGTGCGCTGGTGACGATGGTTTGTATGCTTCCTCCTCTAGTCGGGGGAGCAACTTGCGTTTTGGGTAGCTTTTGGAGGGGCGTTCGAGTTCATACTCTTCAGCCGCGAGGACCTCGGTCCATCTGTCGGCCAGCAGGTCTTGACCAGCTTGAAGTTGTTGCTGCTTTTTCTTTAGGCTATTTGTCGTGGCTATAAGCCTGCGTTTAAAACGCTCTTGTTCGACGGGATCCTCGGGCACGATGAATTCGTCGTCGTTGAGGCTTGCCTCATCTCTGGAGGGAGGCATGTAATTTTCCTCCTCCTTGTCTGCCGCTCTGTCTCGAGGGCTGGCTTCCCCGTCCTCCTGTGCTGAATCTTGCTGGAGGGGGTTGTCTTCGGCACTCTCTGGGGTGTTATTATATCCGGTGCCGGAATCTCCATTCTTACTGTGGCGGGATTTAGAGCGGCGCCGCTGACGTCGGCGCTTGGGCTATTTCTTAGAGGAATCTGCCTCCGCTGCTTCTTCGCCGTCCCCATCCTTTGGGGTGTCCACCATGTATATGTCGTATGACGAGGTGGTCTTCCAGTGCCCTGTAGGCACTGGTTCATGATCGTCTCCGGCATCGTCGTCCATACCATCGATGTCTTCGGAGTCGTAGTCTAGCATGTCGGTTAGATCGTCGACAGTGGCTACAAAGTGGGTGGTGGGTGGGCTTTGAATTTCTTCGTCGTCCGCGTCCCAACCATCCTGACCGCAGTCCGGCCAGGGCTCTTCTGATAGCGAGAGATGCTTTAGCGAATTTAGGATGTCGCCAAAGGGTGAGTGCTGAAAGATGTCCGCGGCGGTGAACTCCATGATCGGCGCCCAATTAGATTCGATTGGCAAGGGCGCAGGAGGTTCGGAGTCCAGCAAGGAGTCCGGCACCTTGGAGTCACGAGCTTTATAAGGGACAAGGTCAGTATTTGGCTCCATCGCCGTAGAAGTTGCAGCTCCCGAGGCGGTGTCCAACCACCTGTCCTCGATCTGCACGGTCTGCTCCGAACTATGGGTCGGAGCGGACTCGTGTGCGGCCTCCAGGGCACTGTCTGGTGGCAGAGCTAAATCATGCCCATCGTGATAGTGCGGCACGCTCGGCTGTGGCTCGAATCCGTCGAAGATCAAGTCTCTGCGGATGTCGGCCATGAAGCTTAGGCTTCCAAATCTGACCTGACGGCCAGGGGCGTAGCTTTCGATCTGCTCTAGATGGCCAAGTGAATTGGCCCGCAGTGCAAAGCTACCGAACACGAAGATCTGTCCGGGGAGAAAATTCTCACCCTGGACTGCGTTGTTGTTGATTGAAGGAGCCATCAAGCCTATCGGTGACGACACAGAGGAACTCTCAATGAAAGCACCAATGTCGGTGTCAAAACCGGCGGATCTCGGGTAGGGGGTCCCGAACTGTGCGTCTAGGCGGATGGTAACAGGAGACAAGGGACACGATGTTTTTACCCAGGTTCGGGCCCTCTCGATGGAGGTAAAACCCTACTCCTGCTTGATTGATATTGATGATATGGGTAGTACAAGAGTGGATCTACCATGAGATCAAGGAGGCTAAACCCTAGAAGCTAGCCTATGGTATGATTGTTGTAATGGTTGTGTGTCCTACGGACTAAAACCCTCCGGTTTATATAGACACCGGAGAGGGCTAGGGTTACATAGAGTCGGTTACAATGGTAGGAGATCTACATATCCGTATCGCCGAGCTTGCCTTCCACGCCAAGGAAAGTCCCATCCGGACACGGGATGAAGTCTTCAATCTTGTATCTTCATAGTCTCGGAGTCCGGCCGATGATGATAGTCCGGCTATCCGGACACCCCCTAGTCCAGGACTCCCTCACCCGCCGTTAGTGGGAGCACTATGCCGAGGTCCTCCTCCCTGGCAATGGAGAGGCTGCGAGCGCCAGCGCAAGAGGAGGGAGCTCGAGACCTGGGTTGCGGGCTTTGATTTCCCGGCAGGCGCCATTGGAGGAAATGCACGCAACGGCCAGGGGAGCAAAGGCGATGCCCTGTCTGGATCTGGAGGAGCTTCTCACGAGAAAAGGGGGATTGCGGCCAGGTGAGGAATTATGCAAGGTGGGGAGCAATGATGGCCTCGCAGTGCATGGGCCAGGCTTTTGTTAGCCTGGGAAGTTGCCGAGGCGACATGGCAAAGTGGAGGCGATTGTGTCCCGCCATGCGCCACACGTCAAGCCTGGCCCGCAGGCGATTATGGCCCGCGTCGCTTTGCTCTCCCTTAGTTTCCTTCGCCTCGAAGCCAGGCCGAGCTCACCATGGGCCCAGGGGCTACTGTTGGCGTTCTTGGACTGGGGGTACCCAGACCCATCTGCCTGGGGCCCAGCGCATGGCTCCACCGACGGCCCAGCTCCAAGACCTCACGAGCAAGACCCTCACAAGGCGAACAACATCGAGGCCTCTCGAGAAGTAGCCCCCCTAGGCTGCCTCCAGAGGAGCGGATATCTCTAGGCTTGCACCCACCTTGCGAGGAGCATGGTGACATGAGCCATGATGACCAAGACCAGGAGGGTGCTTCGAGCATAGGAGAGGACGGTTTCCTCTTTGGTGCTAAGGAGGCAAGGACATACGCGGGTTCCCAAGGAATCCCCCAAAGGTTTCCATTCTAGAGCAACAAGACCAGGACCGCTGGCTCGGCAGGATGGAGGTCATCACCGAGCCCACCACCGCGTCACGATCAGAAGCTTTGCAGGCGAAGACCACCTTTAGTCAGGATATGGTGTACTCCTGTCCCCCTTCAAAATTGGTCGGTGTGGTATCCCTTCCCGCCTAAGCCATGAGGGAAGAGGGCCAAGGTCACTATAAATATAGACTAGTCTTCACCGTAGAGAGGGTGATGGAATCCTTCCGCCATCAAGCTCCCCCAGGGCAGCTCATACTTGTACTAGTTCATGCTCATCCTCCTCGTGAGGCAATCCCCCACAAAGCAGGAGTAGGGTTTTACACCGCAAGGTGGCCCGAACCTGGGTAAACCACCGTGTGCATTTCTTTCCCGCCTCACCCGAGCTCGACGAGGCATCGCCGCGAGGCAGCGAGCGGCAAGAAGTGGCTTGGCGAGGTTCTTCGTGTGCACCCCAGAGTTCGAAGCTTGTTTGGGTCTGCAGAGCCCCGATTCCGACAAGCTCGACCTGTCTTGTTTTTGTAAATATGTTTAGCTCATCAGTCTTGATTCAGCCTATTATGAATGAAACATGTTTGCAATGAAAATTAGAGATCATAGTTACTCATGCCATACTTAAATAGCTAGGAGTGGATAATGGTTTGTCTTGTGTGACAACATGCATTTAAAATGGTAATGATGTAGTATGCTAGGATGGTATCCTCCTTTGAATGATTCAAGTGGCTTGACTTGGCACATGTTCATGCATGTAGTTGAATCAAAACTAATGAAGCCTCCATGATATTTATGTTAATGGTGATTTATATCCTACTCATGCTTGCATTCAATGTTGATTAACCTCAAAGCATGTTTATGACCGTTGTCGCTCTCTAGTTGGTCGATCCTCAATCTATTTGCTAGCCTTCACTTGTACTAAGCGGGAATACTGCTTGTGCATCCACTTCCTTAAACCCAAAGTTATTCCATATGAGTCCACCATACCTACCTATATGCACTATTTACCTGTCGTTCCAAGTAAATTTGCATGTGCTAAACTCTAAATCTTCAAATAATAATATGTTTTGTATGCCCGAATCGCTCATGTAGGGATAGGGGGCTGTCAGTATCTTCCACACTAGGTGGGTTATTCTCATGATGAGTGTTTATTCACTTGTCATTCACGAGAAAGTGTTTGGTAATCGGGATGCCCAGTCATATGACCAAAATCAAGATCAAAATATAATAATGAAACAAAACTCTCCTGGATTGTTGTTGGTATGGAGGGTACCCAAGGATTCGGCTAGCCATGGCTTGTGTTTGTTGGTGGAGGGGGAGTAAAAACTTTACCTTCTATTTGGGAACCGCCTATAATGTGTCTAGCATGGAAGATAGTGAGAACTCTGGGTTGCTCCATTAAAAATGAGAGCATGCCTCCCAAAATTATATTCATCTCTGTTTTAAAAGCTTCGACCTCTGGCACCTCTACAAATCCCTGCTTCCCTCTCTGAAGGGCTTATCCATTTTCTTTTATTGTTGAGTCATCACATTCTCATTTAAAGCACCAGCTAGAGAGCACTATTGTCATTTTATGCTTTGTGTTTAATTGATGTTGAGTATGAGTGTGACTAGATCTCTTTTGCCATGAATTACAATGGCTAGTCAGTGCTTAAACTTCAGACGTGCTCTGTGTTTATGTTTTGTTGTCTCGGAAAGGACTAGCCAGATACCATTTTGTCATACTATATCATGATTGTTTTGAAAAAGTGTTGTCATCCAGAACATCTTATTATCGCTCACTAGTTGGTTATGTCATTGACGTGAGTAAATGTGAGACCTAAATGTTATTATGAATATGGTTAGTTCATAATCTTTGCTGAAAACCTGAACATGGTTAGTCATATTTACAACAACAAGATCAAACAGAGTTTGTAAAAGTTTTTCGTTGTCACTTTCAGTTTGTCAACTGAATTGCTTGAGGACAAGCAATGAGTTAAGCTTGGGGAGTTGATACGTCTCCATCATATCTACTTTTCCAAACACTTTTGCTCTTGTTTTGGCATCTAATTTCCATGATTTGAATGGAACTAACCCGGACTGACGTTGTTTTCAGAAAAATTGCCATGGTGTTGTTTTTGTGCAGAAATCAAAGTCCTCAGATTGACCTGAAAATTGATGGAGAATATTTTTGGAATATATACAAAATACTGGTGGAAAATATACCAGAGGGGGGCCACCAGGAGCCACAAGCTCGGGGGGCACGCCACCCCCAGGGCGTGCCTGGTGAGCTTGTGAGCCCCCTGGACCTCCCGCAACCCTAACTCCAACTCCATATATACCTATTCGCCAAGAAAAAAATCAGAGAGAATGAGTCATCGCGTTTTACGATATGGAGCCACCGCCACCTCCTGTTCTTCATCGGGAGGGCTGATCTGGAGTCCGCTCGGTGTCACGGGAACCACGGCCACCTATGGGACTAGGAGGCCCCTTGCTGGTTCGGCAGGGGGACACAGTGTTGCACAAAGAGCAGACCAACATGAGGCAGCACGATAGAAATCACACGGGCAGTTTTACCAAGGTTTGGGCCGCCGCGAGGCATAAAACCCTACTCCTGCTTTGGTGGGTTGATGGTGGAAATGTGATGGTGGAGCGTAATACACTTGCCCGGCAAGCGTTGCCTTAGGGCGACAGCGACTACGTGCGTATGGGGGAGTGAGTTATCCAACCTTCTAACCCTGTCTATGGTTGCCAAGGGCCTCCTTTTATACATCAAGGGGTCACCATAGTGGCAAAGTAGTCATTATGCATTCATATAATAGCAAACAATGCTATCATACCTAACTTTGTGGGCTGACAATGCGCATTTAATGCACCGCTCAATGTCACATCGTTTGGTCGCCCGGCAAGGCTTACCGGGCTATCTTGTTAGCTCCATGTCTGTTTGTTTGGCACGCCGCAGGACGGGTGTCATCTGTGGGTTTTTCCTGTAGGGAGAGGCTGCCATGTGGCGAATGACTGCCACCTAATCGACGACATGCGTCATGGTGGAGTGGTTGGTGAGGTGATTTAGCCTCCGCAAGTCCCGGCAGGCTCTGTCGGGGGGGGGGGTCTTGGTTGCCTTCTTCTGGGGTGGCCTCGCCCCTTGCCGGGCTCGCCTGCGCGGCAAAGGAGGCCTTTCTCTTTATGATATCTTGCTTCTCTCGCTTGGTCTTGGTCCCTCTGATCTGCTTGTTGGTCCTTCGAATCTCTTGGTTCCTTGTACTTTGTCTTGGGTTGATGCTTCAACCTTGATCCCGTGGTTGTGCACAGTCAGGGCAACAAACCCAGGGTTTGTTGCACCGACAGAAGCCCCCGGGCCTGCCCCAAGCCCGCTGCCAAGCATCGTTGGGGTAGGGCCTAATACGTGCATAGGCAGAGTTGCTAAAGAGGCTGGTCTCTTGATATCTTCTTTGCTTCTTAATTGGTCTTGATTTCGGGCCAGTTTCCAGTTTCCCCGTGCGTTGTGCGCAGCATTATGGGAAAAGCTCGGATCATGGCCTGCATGGCGCTCGCATCCCAGGATCACGGGGTGGAAACTGCCATCCCACTTGCTTTCGTCCTTCCGGTTCATCCGCCATGTGTCTTCCATGCCTTAGGAAGGGTAGGTGGTGGATGCGGAGGGCACGGGTGTTAGTGCCACAGCGGGAAATTAGGCGTTGTTGGTTGGAGCAGCGGGTCAGCCCTGATCCCCTGCGCCTTTGGATGGGAGGGGAGGCCGCATTGGATCAGCGGGGCAGCTGTCCTTGGGATGAGAGGCCAGCCCTTGGCCTCGCCTTTCGATAAAATGGGGGCGGAAACGGTGCCCTTCCATACGCACCTCTTTCTCCTTCTTTCTTCATAGTCTTCCTTCGCTCGCCATGGTGAGGGGCGAGGGCGCTAGTACTCCAGTGGAAGCAATGAGGGATTCTACTCGACAGCGCATCCCTCCTCTTCCTCTGAAGCCTGCGGTGGTGGAGCCCGCCATGAGAGGAGGAGGAAGGGGGCGAGGCCGAGGTCGCCACGGTGCCCGGGGAAGAGGAGGGTGGGGCGGCGCCCTGGTTGCGTCCCCACCGGCAACCCCTCCCCCGACGGAAGGCCATACCAGGGACCAACCTCGGGAGTTCATCATCAGGCTGTATAAGCCTTTGTGTGGCCATCTTCGCCTTCCGACTCCTTTTGCATGGGAGATGGAGCTTGAACAACCACGTGCTCTGAGATTGCACATGAGGGGCTATGGGAACAGCAGCATGTGGGTTGATGTTGATTTCCCTGCCCCTCACGTGATGTATCTCCGTTGTGGTTGGAAGACTTTCGCTCGTGCCCATGGCTTCTCAGAGGGGCAGGTTCTCTAGTTCAAATTAATGGAGAGCGGCCTGCTCTCCGTCAAGATCTTCGGGCGCTCAGGAGGTCGCTTAGGGTGCTGCGTGGAGAGCTCTACCGACGACGAAAGCTCCTCCTCGAGCTAAAGCAACAAGGAGGACAGTGATGGCGATGACGACGGTAGCGGGCGAGAGGGCGACGACTCTGACTCCAACTGATTGCCGCCCGCACCATCTTCATCAGGCGGCAGCACCATCATCTGCATTCACATCTCCTCCCCGGTAATATGATTTGCCGGAGAGTTGGATGCAGAAGTGGGGATGGTGCTCCCGGACTCCTCCAACATCCTTCCAGCTGGACCCCGGCAGGCTTCCTCTCGGGCTGCAGCTTCGTTAGCCCTGCCATGCCCTGCTAGCCCTGGTGGCGGTGGTCAATGGGTCGCCTCCACCGTGCTCTCCATCAATATGTTCCCCGGTGCCCCCCTTTTTCCCTCTTTGCCTTCACCTGTCGTGCCTAGGAGGAGAGGGACAACAAAGGGGATTACGGGGCACTTATCTTTTTTCAATCTTAAATCTATAGGCACTTGCCAAATTATAATTCAAATAATGTAATCTCTCGATTCCATGCTTGTGTTCTTTAACTCTAGTACTTATATCAGCATGTTTGTAAAAAAGATAAACCTTGCCGGGAACCCGTGCATGTATATGTCCATGCAGAGGCGAGATGCCTCTTTAATGTAAATAAACGAGTTTTCGCCGGCAGGCTATCTTGTTGGCACCATTTTTGTTGCCGGAGGGCCACATCTACCGGGTTACAGACAAAGGTACCAGCCCCCCACCAACTTCTTTTACCAAAGGCCATTGCGACCATTCCGACAGAAGCAACGTTCCAGTCAGGGATGGGAGCACCTAAATTTGAAAAGAATGTCGAGGTTTTCTAATGCATAAGTCATAGCTTACAGAACACGAATGGACAAGAGGTAGAACTTACCTTTTTGGCTTACCGAGGATCGCAGTGTTGGGCAATCTCCTCAACTCCTTGTCGAACCCAAGTTCATGACAAGAACCTGCAGCTTCATGCATGTAGATGAGATTGAATGCAGGATGTGATCCTATCTATATGCATATGCAGATGCTCATGAAATGCTTATGCTGTGACCTTGCAATGCTCATGCATGCATGTAGTCTAGGTTGGGGGCCCCCTACAACGCTTCTTTATTTTCTCTTGCATGGGGTCATCGCCCCGACTTTGTACAAGGGGTTACATGCAACTAAGGCAAGGCCTGTACAAATGGGTGGCTGCCGGGTAGGGCCTGACAGCCTCGCGCCTTACGGGTAGAACTTGCGGAGATGCTTAATATTCCATGAGTTTTGCAACTAAGTGCCATCTCCGGTCTCCAGACGGACTGCGCCAGGTCTGGTGACTCGTACTACCTAGTAAGGGCCTTCCCACTTTAGTGACAACTTGTTTGTACCCTTGGCGGACTGAGCGCGCCTAAGGACAAGGTCACCTTCCTCAAAACACCGGGCATGAACCCTGCATCTATGATAGCGACGCAGGGCTTGCTGATAACGTGCAGCACGTGTAGTAGCCTGGAGACGGTTCTCCTCGAGTAGCACAGTGTCATCACGTCGGTGCTGACCTTGCACTACTTCATCATAGGCAAGCACTCGAGGCGACCCGTAAATGAGTTCTGTGAGGATAACTGCTTCTTCCCCGTAGACCAGGGAGAAGGGAGTCTGCCCGGTAGCTCGGTTTGGTGTTGCTCTAAGGGACCAGAGAACTACCGGCAGCTCCTCGATCCACCGCCTGCCGCGCTTCTGCAGCGTATCAAGGGTTCTTGTCTTGAGTCCATGCAGCACTTCAGTGTTCGCCCTCTCAGCTTGTCCATTGCTCCGAGGGTGTGCCATAGAGGCGAATGAGATCTTGCATCTGAGGGCATGAACATATTGCATGAAGGCGCGGCTCGTGAACTGGGTGCCGTTGTCGGTGATGATCCTTGTCGGGACTCTAAAACGACGCACCAGATCTTTCAAGAACTTGATAGCTGACTGGACAGTCACCTTTCTCACGCTAGTCACTTCCGGCCACTTTGTAAACTTCTTGATGGCAACGAACAAGAATTCAAAGCCCCCGATTGCTCGGGGAGGGGGCCGAGGATATCGATCCCCCAGACCGAAAATGGCCATGATAAAGGGATTGTCTGAAGAGTTTGGGCAAGCAAGTGGGTTTTCTTGGAATGGAACTGGCAGGCTTCACACTCAGTGACCAGCTCGACTACATCTTGGAGGGCTGTGTGCCAATAGAATCCTTACTGGAATGCTTTCCCAACTAATGGCCTTGATCCAATGTGGGAGCCGCACATTTCATTGTGTATTTCAGCCAACAGTTCCTTTCCTTCTTCCCAGCAAACGCACTTTAATTTCACACCGTTGGGCCTCCTTCTGTACAAAGTGTCATTGACAAATTGATACATACTGGCCCTCTGGGTTACTTTTTCAGCTTCATCTTGGTCGCTGGGAAGCTCTCCGGTCTGGAGGAAGCGGACAATGTGCCTTGCCCAAGTTGGAGCCTAGGGCTCGATAACAAGGACTAACGGTACCTCCTCTGCTGCGGGAGCACATGCCTCGTACGTGGGGCCCATGGGCCCGGCTTGAGGGGTGGTTTGGCAGGCTGCGAGGAGTTGTTTCTGCCAGGGTCTCTGCCGGGAGCGGACGGCTCTACCGGGAGAGGCTTACCGGTGTCCAACTTTCTCCTTTTTTGGGCCATTATGGCAAGGGATACGGAGGGCTGAGTAAGATGGAGAACAAAAGTTCCTGGTTCCGCAGGAAGCTTTTGTGCAGCACACTTTGACAGATGATCAGCTATGCTATTTTCCACATAGGGCATGTGCTATTTTTGCAATCCGTCAAAGTGCTCCTCCAATCTTCTCACTTTCTTGATGTATGCCTCCATCAATGAACTTTGATAATCCTTGTTGACTTGTCTCACCACAAGCTGTGAATATCCTCGAATGATCAGCTTCTTAATTCCCAATTCAGCTGCAATCCTTAGCCCGACAAGGAGCCCGTCATACTCTGTTGTATTGTTGGTTGCTTCTTCCTGGGCAAAATGCATTTGGACGACGTACTTCAAGTTCTCCCGGGAGGGGGCGACAAGAAGCACGCCAGCCCCTGCACCTTGCAGGGGGCACCATCAAAATAAATATTCTATTCTTGGGGTGATTCCTTGCCGGGAATAACTATCTCTATCACTTCCTCATCACGGGTTGGCGTCCATACTGCAATAAACTCATGCAATGCCCTGCTCTGGATAGTTTATGTGCTTTCAAACTTCAAACCAAAGCTGGATAGCTCCAAATCCCACTCCACTATTCTGTCGGTAGCCTCAGGGTTTCGGAGTATCCGTTGCAACGAGAAATGAGTGAAAACCGTGATCTGGCTTGGAAGTAGTGGCGCAGTTTCCTTGAGGCAATGATGAGACCAAAAATAAACTTTTGCACGCTAGAATACCTCAATCTAGCCCCTTGTAACAAGGAGTTGGCGAAGTACACTAGGCGCTACACCACTTTCTTCCTTGCCATGTCCTTGGGGTTGCCCTTGTTGCCATGCTCACTTTTGTCCTGATCCTTATCCGACTCTGCCAGTCTCTGCTCACTCTCTGCCTCATCCACTTCTTGCTGTGCTACCAAGGCTGCACTGACCATTTGGTTGGTTGCCGCTAAGTACAGCAGCGGTGGCTCCTGGGGTTTGGGAGCAACCAAGGTGGGCACAGAGGATAGGTAGGCCTTCAACTCTTGCAAAGCTGCATCTGCTTCTAGGGTCCACTTCATAGGCCCTGCCTTTTTTCAAAATTTTGAAGAACGGCAGGGCACGCTCGGCAAACTTGGAGATGAATATGCTTACCGCGGCAACACATCCCGTCAGACACCTCACATCTTTAACTGTCCTTGGGGCTTGGATCTGCTCAATGGCCTCAATCTTGTCGGGATTAGCTTTGATCCCGACAAGATTGAGGCCATTGAGCAGATCCAAGAAGCTTGTCGGACGAAACGCCAAACACACACTTCTCTTCGTTAAGCTTCAAGTTGATCTTTCACAGATTTGCAAATGTCTCCTCCAAATCCTAGATAAGAGTTTCTCTCCTTGGTTTTGACCACAGTGTCATCCATATAAGCTTGAATGTTTCTGTGCAGCTGAGGTTCAAAACCAATCTGGACTGCCCTTGCAAAAGTAGACTCGGCACTCTTTAATCCGAATGGCATGCGAACAAAGCAGTATGTACCACATGGAGTGATGAACGACATCTTCTCCTCATCTTCTTTGGACATGAAGATTTGGTGATATCTATAATATGCATCTAGAAATGAGAGCAAATCACAGCCTAAATGGAATCCACAATCTGATCAATACGCTGCAAGAGAAACGGGTCCTTCGGGCAAGCCTTGTTGAGATCTATGAAATCAATGCACAGCCTCCACTTCCCATTTGCCTTCCGGACCACCACTGGGTTTGCTAGCCAAGTGGGATGTAGCACTCCTCTGACCAAACCAGCTGCCTCAAGTTTCTTGATCTCTTCTGCAATAAATTGTTGCCTCTCCAAGGCCTGCTTCCGGACTTTCTATTTAATAGGTCTGCGTGTGGGCAGACGGCAAGGTGGTGCTCGATTACCTCCCTAGGAACACTGGGGATATCAGATGGTTGCCAGGCAAACACATTGATATTCGCCCACAGGAAGGCAATAAGCGTGCTTTCTTATTTGTCATCAAGGGTGGCGCTGATGGTAAAGGTACCATCAATGCTAGCCAGCCCTATTGAGACCTTTTTCACTCTTGGAGCAGCAACCTTGGATCTCTTGCTGTTGGAACACTCCAGCACGTCGTCAACAGGTGTCGTGCACTCAGTGTGGGCATGCTTCCCGGACTCTTTGCTGGAGGTCCTACAATCCCTCTTCTTTCCTTTACTTTCCTTGCCAAGAACTGTTGCTGCCGCTGCCTCTGCCGCGACCGCATCCCAGTACATCTTGTCGACACAAATGATTACATCCTTCTCATCTGATGGGATGGTGATAACTCCTAGTGGCCCAGGCATCTTCAGGGTGTTGTAGGCATAGTAGGATGCCGCCATGAATTTAGCCAAAGCCGGGCGTCCAAGAATCCCATTGTACGGCAGGGGGAGATCAACCACGTCAAACACAATCTTCTCTGTCCGGTAGTTCAGTTCTCCCCCAAACGTTACCGGCAACGTAATCTTTCCCTTAGGATGACTCATGTTGGGATTAACTACTTGAAATGTGTTGTTAACCTCCAGCTCTTTCTCTGCTATCTGAAGCTTGCTGATAACTACTGGGGAAATCAGATTCAATCTGGCCCCACCGTCCACCAACATCTTTGTGATTTTGAGGTTGCGAATTGTTGAAGAAACCAACAATGGCAGGCACCCTACCACAGTGGTACGGCTAGGATGATCCTCCTCGTTGAAGACGATGGGTGTACGGGACCATTTGAGCGGCTTTCGGGCCTCTGGCGCTGGTTCCACGGCACTGACTTCTCACGCCCACCGCTTGAGCTGGCGGTGAGAGGTGCGCAAAGATGCACCCCCATCAACGCACAGGGCGTTAGTAGCCTTTTGAAACTCTTGCTCACTGGTTTCCTCTTCATCCCCTCCATCACTCTCATCATCACAGGCTTCCTTCACCTAACACCTCGCGGGTTTTCCTTTGCTCCGAAAGGGTTTGCCGGGGCGGTTTGCTTCACTGCCTCGGCCCTCACCGCCAGTGGCATTCTGACCTTTGTCCTTGTCATGCTTCTCATATTCGGCTCTCTGTCTCTTGACCAACTTCTCAACCTGATAGCATTCTTGAAGGTCGTGGACCTTGGTCCGATGGATCTTGCAGTATGGCCCATCTCCCTTCCCGGCCTTCTAGGTAGCCGCAGCTTCCCGGCAATCAGCGCACACGACAGCCTCCTTGCCGGGGACCTCAGCCTTGGCGTTCTTGCCGGTACTTGGGGTGCCTGATCCTTCAACAGTCATCACTGCCTTATCCCTCCGCTTCTTACTGCGCTTCTCGATCTTCTTCTGACTGGTTGATTCATCATCATCCTCTGAATCAACATTGATGCAATCATCCTCTCCGAACAACTTCCTTCCCTCCTCCATTCGAGCACAATTATCTACCAACGTGTAGAGTTCCTTCACAGTCTTGGGCAACCGCACGTTCATCTTAGAACGAATCCGGCGGTTGCGCACATTGGACTGGAAGGCGGCTATCACAGCTGCTGGATGGATATTTGGAATATTTCTATGAACTTTGCTGAATCTCTGTAAATACTTACGGAGGGTTTCTCCTTCCTTCTGTTGGAGAAGTTGTAGGTCGTTGGGTCGGCCTGGCTCCTGGTGGCCACCTGTGAAGGCATCGATGAACTCGTGGCATAGGTCTGCCCATGACGAAATGGAGTTCCCTAGCAGGTGCATTAGCCAAGACCTCACATTGGACTTGAGGGCCAAAGGGAAGTAGTTGGCGAACACCTTCACATCTCTTCCCCCGGCAGCCTGAACAGCGATGGTGTAGATGCTCAGGAACTCTGCCAGGTTCAGCCTCCCATCGTAATTCTTAGGTATCTTTGGCTTGAATGTATGAACGGACGGCCAACAGACGGCTCGCGGGTAAAGGCAGGGCAGCCAACCTCGAAAGGTAGGCGCCCGTCAAGACCGAGCATGGGATCGTCAACGTCGGGGCCGTCGCACCCGTCGGTCCGGCGGAGGTCGTCACGGCGCTGCTCGACGACGCGCGCGTCTCCTCTCCGCCTATCTTCCGGGGTTCGTTGTTGGCCTGGACATGCTCGAGGGTCACAGGAGGCCATCAAGGCATCGTCGGGGTCTTGACTTGGTCGCGCTCATGCTGGCTGCCGTGGCGGGGCCTGCACCATGGGGATGCCCCCCTCTAAATGGGCAGCAGCATGAGTCGTCGTTGTCACTTAGGGAGGCTGTCGCGGGTCAGCTCGCCGTGAGCCCCCATCTTTGGCGAAACCGAGCAGACTCTGGATGGTGGCACGCCATTCGTCCATTTGCTCGGCCGTCGGTGGAAACCTTAACAGCAGCCGAGCCTGCACCATGGCCTCCGAGGCTGTACTTGGCATGGATGACGATGAAGTTGATTGCGCCGTTGCTCGGCTCCTAACAGTGTCAGCAGCGGCAACACCGTGCCCCCGCTGTTGTGGTGCAACCACCTGGATGGTAGGGCGATGCGACGAAGGCGCTCGAGGGCGCAGCGGCTTGGTCGACTCGCCAGGGGGAAAGCGCACGCGCAGCGGTCGCGCCTCCGACAAGGGTGGCCGGAGGGCGGCGGTTCGCACTAGACCGAGCACCGTCACTACAGCTATGCCCCGTCGGCGAGCACAGCATGGCCGTCGAGGTGTTGCTGATGCTACTCTTCTCCGGTACCTCTCGCTCCTGCGTCGGCCGCGGGGAAAGTGGTGGCGGTGTCGCCTGCTCCGACCACATCCCCAACAGCGTCTGCGTCCTCGCGCATCACCGCGCCCCTGCAGCGTTGGAGGTCGCAGACAGCGGAGCCTTCGAGGTGGATGGATGAGCCAAAGAAGCGGGTTTCTTCTTGGGCGCCATGGTCGATGGTGTCGTTGAAGATGTAGATGGCGATGAAGGTGATGCGCTGCTCATGTCTTCAGGTTCGCGTAAGCGATCCCCCTACCTAGCGCGCCAAAGATTTCATGGGAAACCATGGCCACCTATGGGACCAGGAGGCCCCTTGCTGGCTCGGCAGGGGGACATCGCGTTGCACAAAGAGCAGACCAACGTGAGGTAGCACAACAGAGATCACACGTGCAGTTTTACCCGGGTTTGGGCCGCCGCGAGGCGTAAAACCCTACTCCTGCTTTGGTGGATTGATGGTGGAAATGTGGTGGTGGAGTGTAGTACACTTGCTCGGCAAGGGTTGCCTCAGGGCGGCAGCGAATATGCGCGTATGGGGGAGTGAGTTATCCAACCTTCTAACCCCATCTATGGTTACCAAGGGCCTCCCTTTATAGATCAAGGGGTCACCACAGTGGCAAAGTAGTCATTATGCATTGATATGATAGCAAACGGTGCTATCATACCTAACTCTATGGGCTGACATTGTGCATTAATGCACTGCTCAATGTCACATCATTGGTCGCCCAGCAAGGCTTGCCGGGCTATCTTGCCAGCTCCACGTCTGTTTGTTTGACACGCCGCAGGACGGGTGTCATCTGTGGGTTTTTCCTGTAGGGAGAGGCTGCCATGTGGTGAATGGCTGCCACTTAATCACTCTGCGGCTTGACACCGCACTGATCGATGACGTGAGTCGTGGTGGAGTGGTTGGTGAGGTGATTTAGCCTCCGCAAGTCCCGGCAGGCCCTGCCGGGGAGGGGGGGGGTCTTGGTCGCCTCCTTCTGGGGGTGGCCTCGCCCCTTGCCGGGCTCGCCTGCCCGGTAAAGGAGGCCTTTCTCTTGACGATATCTTGCTTCTCTGGCTTGGTCTTGGTCCCTCTGATCTGCTTGTTGGTCCTTGGAATCTCTTGGTTCCTCGTACTCTTTCTTGGGCTGATACTTCAACCTTGATCCTGTGCCTGTGCATAGTCAGGGCAACAGACCCAGGATTTGTTGCACCGACACTCGGTGCTCCGGAGGGTGGAATCCGTCGTCGTCATCATCAAGCTTCCATCATCACCAATTTCATGATGCTCACCGTCGGGAGTGAGTAATTCCTTCGTAGGCTTGTTGGACGGTGATGGGTTGGATGAGATTTATCATATAACCGAGTTAGTTTTGTTGGGGCTTGATGCCTAGTATCCACTATGTTCTGAGATTGATGTTGCTATAACTTTGTTATGCTTAATGCTTGTCACTAGGGCCTGAGTGCCATGATTTCATATCTGAGCCTATTATGTTTTATTGAATATGTGTGTGTTCTTGATCCTATCTTGCAAGTTGATGCACCTATTACGAGTTATGATCCGCATACCCCAAGGTGACAATAATTGGGATTCTTTCCGGTGATTACCGTAGTTTGAGGAGTTCATGTATTCACTAAGTGCTAATGCTTTGTCCCGGTTCTCTATTAAAAGGAGGCCTTAATATCCTTTAGTTTCCTTATGGACCCCGCTGCCATGGGAGAGTAGGACAAAAGATGTCATGCAAGTTCTTTTCCATAAGCACGTATGACTATATATAGAATACATGCCTACATTACATTGATGAACTAGAGCTAGTTCTGTGTCGCTCTAGGTTATAACTGCTACATGATGAATATTATCGAACACAATTATCCATCGCTGATCCAATGCCTACGGGGTTTTCATATATTGATCTTTGCTAGGTTACTTTCGTCGTTGCTACTGTTACAATCACTACAAAAACGTTACTATTACTATTTCTACTGTTACCGCCACTATCAAATTGCCATACTACTTTGCTACTGATCACTTTGCTGCAGATATTAAGTCTTTCAGGTGTGGTTGAATCGACAACTCAACTGCTAATACTTGTGAATATTCGTTGGCTCCCCTTTTGTCGAATCAATAAATTTTGGATGAATACTCTACCCTCGAAAACTGTTGCGATCCCCTATACTTGTGGGTTATCATCGGCCATGTAAAACCATTCGGTGGCCCATGTCTCAGCATCCTCCCTAGGGGTACCTGGAAAATATTTGGCCCCTTCAATACGACATGCCTCGGCTTCGCCCACTTCATGAATCCTCCCATTTCAGGAGCATGGCATCAAGAAAAAATACTTCTCCATAGCCCGAAGTGCGCCTCGCATCCGAGGTACATCTTGCATAGGGCGAGGAATCCCGCGATATACGGAGTCAAACTGGGTGTTAGGTGGTGGAGTTGGATCTCGTAGAATGCTAACAAACCCCTGAGGAACGGATGAATGGGAAATCCAAGAGCCTGCAATAAGATGGGAACTAAGAAAACTCGTTCCTCTCCATGTGGACGGGGGTAATTATTCACATGTGCCCGCCTGTCTAAGGATACCAAGCTAGGGCGAGTGGAAGTCAGATCTGAACCTAGCAGATGACCTTGAGTGGCAAGCTAATCCAACCACAAACGGGTGACGGAACAACTTCCCTAGTCACCCATGAGGGGCCCGTGGGGACACGTTGATGAGCCTGCGCCACTTGGCATTTTTGGAGATTTTTAGCTAAGTTTGAGGGAGGAAATTGTGTGTTGGGGCGAGATGGCGAAAGGCTAGGGTATGATCTCTGCTGTGACCCTATATGACTAAATACCCGATGAATCGAGATGTAGGGAGACGCTTTGTCGTCCCGCCATAAGTTTGCATGTTCTCCAGACTACACGAAGATCAAGAAAAATCTTAAAGTACTAACCAAAGGGCCACATATGGTGGGACCCTTGGTGAATCTCTAGTAAAAAGTCTTCGGATTGCATAAAGTAAGGGCCGCCTGGTCTGACATATGTTGATGCTCGGACCCTTGCGGAGGAGGCTGGAGATGTTTTGAAGATCTGGAAGATAAACTTAAACCAATGGAGGAACTCGCTTGCCAAGCCAATGACATCAAGCAGAAGACATTGGTCTAAGGATGAAGCTGCCGTCCTCAGCTTTGAAGACAAGTTCAGGGGCTACTAATGGTGTCCTACACTAGGGAGTGCTCACCTATATGACCCACAATCCATTGGCCGAGCTTACGGCTCACCGATCTCCACATGGAAGGACTCCAAAAGCTATGAACCTCGGCATGATCAAGATGGAAACCTCTGAAGACTTGGCGTGCGCTTCAAGGATACCTCATTAGCCGACATTTCTGGACACCGACCATATGTGTAACCTAGGTATCCCCGGTGTGTATATAAGTCGTGGGGTTTAGTCTTTAGAGGCACAATTACCAACCTTTGGGTTTAGAACACAATATATGATCTCGAGGTAGATCATCTTGTACTCGATACTCCACCACATCAATATAATCAAGCAGGACGTAGGGTTTTAACCTCTAGGAGAGAGCCCGAACCTGGGTAAACATCATCTCGTGTTTTCCCCATGTAACCATCGTTCCTAGATCACCAGCTCGGGATCCCCTACCCGTGATCCACCAGTTTTAGCACAGACACCTATACTTGTGGGTCATAAAGTCACTTCATACCATATGGTACACTTTGGTTTGCTCCAATGTCATCGGTAACATGGTGATCATAACGACAACTTATAGGTTTATCAGAAAGTGTGACAAGAGGGAAGATAGCTCAAGAGTTTGATTTGCTCCTCCGATGTTTGAGAGATATTCTTAGGTCCATCTTAGTGTGATGGCATCCATCATTATCTGGCCAAACACAGGTGATTTAGTCACAGGGATGCCGGAACATGATAACAAGAAAGAAGAACAAAATCGGTAACGAGGAAATCGGTATAGTGAGCATGAGAATGACTCAAGAGAATACCGACATATCTTACCTCGGCAAAGTATCATGAAGCAAAAGGAACAAAATATGATAACCAGAGGTTCACTTGAATATCATTCGTGTGAGTATAGGGGCCAACATGGATGTCCATGATTCCGTTGTTGATCACTAAACAAAAGGAAGTTTTCTTCATGTCTATATTTCACCAAACCTGCAGGGTAGGGTCACACACTTAAGATGAATTTGATATATTGAGTAGTAACTGGAGAATATCACCGAAAAAGTTTCGGAGATAACAGAATTGTTTTGAGAGAGAACGAAAAGCGTTTCAGGAAAATCGGAAGTGTTTTAGAGGAAAACTAGAATAGTTTCTCTGAACCGTAAAAGGCCTAGAGATTGTAGTAAGTCCACCATAGGATATGGGAAGGATTTGGGATTTACTAAAACATCCTATAATAGTCCTAGGGGTGCCATGGGCTTGTCCCATGGCAAGGCCCAAGGTGGGAGCAGCCGCATGGGCCCTGGAGGCCCAATAGTGGGGCATACCCCTTAGCCTTGGTGGGCAAGCCACATGGTGCCGCCCTAGGGTTTGGGGAGGGGCTGCACCACTTGGAGGCATCCTAGATGGAGCGTCCTCCTTGGGCCGTTGCCCTCCTCTCCAAGTTGGCCCCTCCCTATGTCACGCCCAATATGCGATCCTATCCGAGAGGAACTCGAAGGTCCCACCAAGGATAGAGCCGCAAGTTGAAGATGCTTTTGCATGGTGGATACATTACATCGTGCCATTACATAATAGATGGGGATACATACAAAATGCATACAATGCCACATGAATACAACAACATCATACATAAGAGCAACATCCGACTACGGATGAAACACAAACAGAAACTCGA
This sequence comes from Triticum timopheevii, assembly GCA_963921465.1. Lineage (NCBI taxonomy): Eukaryota > Viridiplantae > Streptophyta > Magnoliopsida > Poales > Poaceae > Triticum > Triticum timopheevii. The sequence continues at coordinate 234,908,083 of OY997266.1, read as the reverse complement.
ACGACATCCACCCTGCTAGCCCAAGTTGCCGACCAAGAACCTATCCCAAGATCTATGAAGAAGAACAAGAAGAACTCCAAAACAAGTAAACATCGCTCTCACATCATGATCATCGCATTACCTGTACCTACAACTGTTGTTGTAGTAATCTGTGAGCCACGAGGACTCAGTAATCCCATTACCATGGGTATCAAGACTAGCAAAGCTTAATGCGTATGGAATGGATAAGTGGTGAGGATGCAGCAGGCGGCTAAGCATTGTATGGTGGCTAACTTATGATCACAAGAATAAGATGAGAAGCTACGCAAACGGTCGCAAACTAGTAATGATCAAGAAGTGATCCTCAACTACTTACGTTCAAACATAACCCCATAGTATTCTCTTCTCGACTCACTCGAAAAGAGACAGTCACGATTACGCACGCGGTTGGTGTATTTTATTTCGAATCTGGTGTCAAGTTCTCTACAACCAGACATTAAAAATTTCCATCTGCCGCGTAACCACGGGCACGGCTCCCAAAAGTTTAAACCCTGCATGAGTGTCCCAACTTAGCCCATGACAAGCTCACGATCCGCGGAGACAATCCTCCATCTCGGGACTCTCCGATCAGACTCGGAATCCCGGTGCACAAGATATTTCAACAATGGTAAAACAAGTCTGGCAAGACCACCCGGTGCATCGATAACCCGATAGGAGCCGCGCGTATCTCGTTCTCAGGACAACACCGTCTATGCGAAGTGGACGATAGCCAAAAACCTCGAGTTGCCCCGAGGTGGCACCGCCGACTCCTAGGTAGGTGGACTAACACTCATGAGGAGCACTGGCCCAGCGGGTTGATTAAGAATCCTCGGGGTCCGGAAAGTCCTTATGCAAGTTCTAGTTGTTATTAGGCAAATGGTAAAACCAATGTTAGGCCTTACTGGAAGAGTTTTATTCAAAGTGAACTGCCAAGAGGGGCCCATAAACCCTCACCGTGTTAGGGACGCAAAATCAAGGAACATAGCACCGGTAAGACGGAAACTAGGGCGGCAAGAGTGGAATAAAACATCAGGCAAAAGGCCGAGCCTTCCCCCTTTACCAAGTATATAGATGCATTAATTAAATAAGATATATTATGATATCCCATGATATCCATGTCCCAACATGGAACAACCTGCAACTGCACCTACAACTAGAAACTCTATGAGGGGCTGAGCAAAGTGGTAACATAGCCAAACAACGGTTGATGGGATGGTGAAAAAGGTTAGAGGTTGTTTCATGGCATAATGGGAGGCTTGATAAACAAGTGGTGGGTAGCATGATATAGCATTAGCATCGAGACAACTAGCATAGAAAAGATAGTAGTGAGATCCAAGGTGATGGTCATCTTGCCTGAAATCCCGCTAGGGAGAAGAACGAGTCCATGAAGAAGACGAACGGGCGTAGACGAACCAAGCGTAGTAAAACGGATCCTCACAATCGCAACGTAACTGGAACTATCAAGAAGAAGCACAACCGGAAAGAAGCAAACAACATAGTAAACAAACAACACATGAACAAGGCATGATGCATGACTAGGTTAAATGTTGTTAACATGGCAAGAGGTGAAGCATATGCAAACTACCTATGTAGGCAAGTTTAAATGAGGCCGGAAACACAAATAAGAATTCCGGTAAATCCTCATACGCATATTTTGAATTTGGTACTGTTCTGAACAAAACATTATGTTAAAGTTGTTAAACAACAATTTAAAGTGTGTCATGTTAATCTACGTATTTTTCCACCCCAGTTACATATAAAGTTTATATAATTCGGAGCTTCGGTTATTTTGTTACAAAATAAACCATTTTAGTATGGCATTGGTGCAAATTAATCCAAACAACATTTTTAAACATTTTTAACATACATGGAAGTGGCATATTGTTAAAGTACATGAAAATATGAGCAAGATGCATATATGACATGTTTTATTGGGATGCATGGACATTTAGTTGTGAGCATTTTGAAATGATGGCATTTAAAACAATAATGAGGCTAGCCAACTCGCATGGAGAAGGCTCCCCCGATCGCTTCCTTCGATGGTCGTTCGATCGTGGTCAAACTGGTCTTTGACTTTATTTCGACCGTTAGATGCTCGCTACTCTCGCTGCTGGTTTTGACCGCGTGGTAAGTTTGCATGGCAAATGACCGGTGGGCTCTTGTTCTGTGCCTATTGGCTGGGTAAGCCCTTTCGAGGTGCGAGTGCGCCCTCTCCCCGCACGCCGCGTGCATGTCGCGCCATTTGCGGCGGCGTGGGTAACCCTGTCGTCGAAAGCCCCTCGGCCCAATCCAATCGCCCGCACTCCGCAACCCTCCCTCCCTCCTCGATCTCTCTCCCTCAGCCGCCACAAATCCTAGGTCCCTTTCCTACGATCCCGTGGTCGTTGCCCCTGCTCCATCCAACCTTCGTGGTGGGCCTGATCCGCGTCGACGCCGTGCCGGCGGCGGACGGGGCGGGCGCGGAGAGGGCCGATGCGGCGGCCGCGGGCGGGGCGGCGGCGGCCAAGGCCAGGGAGGACGAGGTCAGGGAGTACAAGAGTTACGTGATGAACCCCTCCGTAAAGGAGTTCGTGCCGCTCTCCCGCCGCCAGGGGGACGGCGCACGCCGCCTATCGGCCAACGCGCCCATCTTCGTCTCGCCCGTGATCGACTACTATGCTCCTCCGTCCACCAACTCTGTCCGTGCAGGCGGCCAGTTTCCTTCTGCCCCAATCTTCTCCATGGTCTCCCCAATTCATCCTCCGTCCCTTGCTGCTCGAGATTCTCATCTGCTCAGGCCGCGAGGAAGCCACATGAGGAGGAGAGACCTCGTCTCGAGAATCCCGGGAGGAGGGGCTCAACCAGAGAGGAGCAGATGCCAGCCAGGTAGTCGGCTCGGCTCGACGCCGTCCTTCATGTCTTGGTCGCGGCAGACCCTAGCGCCGTCCTTCAGGTGTCTTCACGGCTGCAGGAGTGTATGTGAGCCCCCAACCATCTCCCTCTCTCTCCTGCACTCATTTTCTCTCTCTCTCTCACACGTTTTTCCTTTGTGGTTCTCTGTTCAACTGAAGATGGCTTCAGATAGGACTAACGTTGGAATATTCATGTGTTATAGGCCAATATAGATTTTCATTTAACTTCTGGATTGGTGCAGGTTCGAGGATGTAAATCTATCTGATATGTTGTTGATGGGGATTAAGATTATTGTACTGACATATCTGAAAGTATTGTACTGACATATCTGAGAATTTAATGATCTATCAGCAACTAGGTAGATGTACTCACCTCAAACTATTATTTTTGTGTGCTTAAGCTCATTTAACTACATGTTAATTTACTCATAAACCTCTTGCTGCAGCTATAGGTTTCTTTGTAAAAATTATTGATTATTCTGAAATCTTATTATTTGGTGTTAAGCTTCAGGCTGATGTATTGGTTGAGATCGAGGAGAGAGAGAGCCGTTGCAGAGGAGAGGAGATACGAGGGTGGGCGGAGGTCAGGCATTGCTAACAGATTTGAGGCGGAGTGGGAAAGGTGAAGGTGATGCCGGCTAGCTTGGCGCCTCACCACTGGCTCCTGTTTTGCAGTGGCAAAGAGAAAGGTGCCGAGGATGTGTTGCTCTATGCACGGCTGTCAGAAGTACATCCTTGCTATGATGTGTATGGTTTCTCTACTTTCCTCCTATTGCTCTATTCCCAATTTTACAAACTGCTAAGTTGGTGGTTGGCTTCGTTTCTTTAAGGTCAGGCATTGCTAACAGATTTGAGGCGGAGTGGGAACGGTGAAGGTGATGCCGGCCGGCTGGCGCCTCACCACTGGCTCCTGTTTTGCAGCGGCAAAGAGAAAGGTGCCGAGGATGTGTTGCTCTATGCACAGCTGTCAGAAGTACATCCTTGCTATGATGTGTATGGTTTCTCTACTTTCCTCCTATTGCTCTATTCCCAATTTTACAAACTGCTAAGTTGGTGGTTGACTTCGTTTCTATCAGATTTTTCTGTGGCTTTCTCCATTAGAATATTTCTCCTCAACGACCATATCAACCTGTCTGGTGTTTGCACATGTCATTTTGGTTGAGGTGTGTGCAAGATCATCCCTCTCTAAACTGTAAATTTGTCTGTATGTTTTGGTAGATTTGATTTATCGGCGGCGAAGGCAGGCTGGCTATACTACAAGGCGGGGTGCCATTGTTATTTTGCTTTTGGCTCATGAAGTTCAAATCAGTTTTCCTATGAAAGAAAATCAATCTGTGTATGCATGATACTTGTTAATACTTTAACCGCACTTTAGGATACAAATGTGATTACATTAATCATTTGTTAAACAGGTTACCGCCATTCCGCCTCTTCCTTGTGATGGTATAGGAGTATATACTAATTCGATAAACAAGAGGCGAAGTTTCCATAGCGTGAGATAGTGGTTCCTACCTATGGCCTTCGCACCTTTAGTTCTGCAAGTAGTTCAGCAACTCAAATGGTAAGAACTTCAGGGTTCTTTTTTCTCTTTCTTTCTTTTCTCTTGGGACTGTTTATTCTATGTTTGTATATATTTCCTTTGATTGAAATAAAGGACTGTGTGGCCTTTGCTCCACATAAGGTAGTCAAAAGAAAGTACTCCCTCTAATCCATATTAGTTGTCGCTGATTTAGTAGTGTACTAAATCAATGAAAATTAATATGGATCAGAGGAGGTAACATGTATTTTGTTAAAACTGCTTGAAGTAACTAGGGCCAAGTAACATACTATGTGATTGTTGTGTGTGGTCGTGGCATGTGAATCTGATTAGACCATCGTAGTTGGATAATAGCAGTATTGGGGAGGAATACGATGTGTGTTTCAGATATTTAAGAGCGGTTTGATTATGTTTCAATTTTGAAGACATGGTTTCGTGTTATGCCTTATAAGGTTGAGGCATGTGCTATAGAGGCAAGGAAGATTACTTTGATTTTGTTGATTATTAGGGTTTTTGATAATGCAACTTCTTTTGGAATCTATTATTAGTATTTTATATATTGTTCCCCCAAACGTCATTTTTTGTTTAGTTATGTATTGGCAACCATTTCCTTCTTCCATTGTAGTAAGTAGAAGTTATATATTTTCCTGACCATGCCCTTCTTTTCCTAGGCCAGCGATTTGCTTTCTCCTTGGTTTACACTGGCTGCAGCCTCCTATTTGTGACGTCGTAGCCCCAAAGGTATCCTTCTCTCTATACTGAATCTGATTCTTTGCATTTTGGGTTTGGATATGTTTGCTATTGCTAGCTCTATTTGCACTCAATCAATATATGTGCATGCGCTGGTAGAAGTGAAAGAGAAATTTAGAGGGCGATAAAGGAATATACGGAAGGTCCTGAGGAAAATGATACCTGTACATGGTTTGGATTACTCGTGTTTTTTTATTTTGACTGCAAAATAAGTTCTCTTTTCAACACACTTAGTACGTGATCTAGCAATCACACTATAATAGAGTAAGTGAGAAAAGGCTCTTTATTTGAATGACCAAGAATCTGTGGTGTGCTCCTGAACTGCAAGGAACACTCCACTACGAAACTCACTTAAGCAGGCTGATAGATGATACCTTGTTTTGAGCCTATTTTCTCAAAATAATGAGAGGCTGAATGATTCAGACACAGGCTGAACCATCTTTCTCACCTCATCATTTCGTTACATTTTGATTTCGTTGTGTGGTGTGTTTCGATCTAGGTGAGTTGAGTTGTTGCTTGGTTCGAGATGTTGATGTCGTTCGAGACGCCCACTGGATTCACCCTTTTCAAGGTTCTGAATAAGGGCAAGCTCGACAAGGTCGAGGTGAGTGTTCGTCACCACCTCAGCTCTTGGTTTGGTTTGGATTACTCGTGTTTTTTATTTTGACTGCAAAATAACTTCTCTTTTCAACACACTTAGTACGTGATCTAGCAATCACATTATAATAGAGTAAGTGAGAATAAGCTCTTTATTTGAATGACCAAGAATCTGTGGTGTGCTCCTGAACTGCAAGGAACACTCCACTACAAAACTCACTTAAGCAGGCTGATAGATGATACCTTGTCTTGAGCCTATTTTCTCAAAATAATGAGAGGCTGAATGATTCAGACACAGGCTGAACCATCTTTCTCACCTCATCATTTTGTTACATTTGATTACTGATTCGTCAAGGAGTTGCTGTTCTGCGTTCAGCTATTTCCCCAAACTGTATGTACGCATCGCTCGCAAAAGAAATCGATTTAAACCCTCTTCGAAAAAATTGGACTGTTGTAAGGTTGAAAAAAATGCATGTGTTGTTCTGTAAGCACTTGAATTGAAGGGCAAAATGAAAAGTAACTCAATAGTGGATAATCTTACCTCATTAGCCTAGACAATACTACAGGTAGTATGTTGTTGCTGGCCCATATATCCCAAGACAGGGTATACAGATAGCTCTTGACCTTGCCAGAGCGTAAGTAGTTCATTTGGTCAATCTGTTTTGCGTTTTGACATGCATCATTTGTTGCAGACTGCTAGATCAATGCTACTTCCGTTATTATTATTTTTTATTGCCTAAGCGCCGAACAAGCACTCTTGCATTGGAGATGCCCTGATTAGCTGCTTCTACAAATTTGTCCCAGTGCAATTAGCAGGCTAGCATATTCGAAAAATGAAATTTTGAATGACATATAGCAGGATATGCATGTATTCCTATTCCTATCTTATATGGACAAATAGATCTAACAGCTGGCTTGCTTGCTTGCAGTGGTGCAGGTGTGATCTTCATGGAGCTAGCCATCATTCGATTTGGTAATACATAATCACTTATTCAGAGAGCCCAAGGTGAGAAGGGATGAGCATCTAGAACACCACCACCTACTTATCAGTGAGCTACTATCTGTCTTTGAATGAGTTACTTAACAAGAGAAGGCAGGTAGCAATAGAACACATGTAATCTCAATGTTTACTAATTATCTATTTCTGAATTTATTCATTCCCAGCTGCTCTGAATCTGGGTGTTTTGCTTGCTGCTTTGTAGGAGTTTCCTACCTTTCTTCTGCAAATCTGGAATGCCTTTATGGCATGATCATGTGAAAAAAGTACCTTGATGCAGTAATGGATTTGATTATCACTGGTTACTCTGTTTTCACGAATTATACCCTAAGGCCCATGTAAATCTGATAGAAGATTAAGCTATTTAATTTTAACTAAAAAGGATAATATTCTTTCAGTCGCTTGAATCTGTCCAGACCTGAAAATACTTATACTTTGAAAGCTTGATATATGAGTATGTAATTTTGCAGGTATGTAGATAGCCGACAATGTTATTGTTCAAATGTACTCGAGCCAGGTTTCCGGTGTTTCATTGCAACCAAAAGAATTGGTAATATTGTTTTGATGAAAACATGGTCGCACTTGTCGGTGTTGTAGTGGCATAGGAAATTTTTCCCTAAGATCCACTATGAAGTTGAATGAAAGTCCATTTTCCCTAAGATCCACTATGACAATGAAAAAAAATCTGAAAATTGTGTCACCATAAATGTTCCATCATTGTCCATAGCAGTCCCATGCCATATTAATTTCAGAAGAATAAACTCTTATTCAGATGTTCATTGTGTTTTTATGTACTGCTATATCTAAAAAAGCAAGTTTCAGCTAAAACCAGAGTCGTGGTTAAGATACTCTTCGCACCTAGGATATGTGTATATGTTCAGATTGCTAACTTTAAACTATAGTTTTAGAAAATGTGGTGCCCTCGCTTATTTTTCTAATGCATGAACTTAGGGTAAATGTTTTATGTGTAATGTGTGCTTGATTTCTTTTTTATTCTGGTGGATTTTGATTTTCTCCACCATGCTTCTCTCCAACGGGATGAGTCTGTTTTCGCAATGCATGTGCTTATTGTTGGCTGTTGCTGTGGTATGCATTTTCTCATTGTTGGCTGTTTGTTGTTTGCTATGCTTAAGATACATTGGCATGTACATTTTATATCAGTTTTGTTTTCAACACCACCTATCATTGTATTATTTGCCATTAATAGAGTAGTTTCTCCTTTATTCCATTGCATAATGCTAGCAGAAAAATAATCCTCTTCCAAGGTTCAACCTGTTTTTTCCTTCTAGCAAAGATCTTCTTTGGAAAAGATCAATTCTGTTAGCCTATAATATTGCAGTTCTTTCGTATCCTTCAAAAATTTATAAATATTTTCTGTTTCAACTCCATTCGTTCTCATGGATTCTGAAAAAAAAAAAGTTTTTTGTTGATTAATAATATTGCTTTCCCTTTCAGTTTTGTGGTGGTCGATGCATGTAGAATATACAAACTTTCCTAGAATGGCGCCTTTTAGTTTTTCTGCCTGATGTTAGTTCATTGATGAGAACACCTATGTACATGATTGCTGCATGCATGATATCCTACTATATACTGAGAAATATTTTTGTTTTCCGGACATTGTTTTCTAAATCCTATCGACATATTTACCTGATATGGTCTTTGAAGTTTCTATTTTATAGCGAGCTTTGCAGTGGTCAACTTGAGTATGGTATGGTTATCTTTTCTTTTGTTTACACGCGATGTGTGGTAGAAGCTGTACTCACAGGAACACTATCGTGCTGTGTATAAACCATGTTCTACGATTCACTTCTGTTATGCATATTTACTTTCCAGTTTTAGGACCGAAATCCATCCATTGTAATGAATTTGGTTGTATGGGCATTACCTATTTGACTTAGGCTTGCTTCATCACATATAGACTGCTTTTCTTTTCCCCATTGCTTGTATGACCTAAAACTATCATGTATATGAGGCAAGTTATTGGCAATGTTTCACATTTTCTTACTTGCAATACTGTGCTTGCCTATTCAGGTGTTCCAAGACCCAAATCATCAGAAAAACAACACATACAACACTTTTTTCTTTTGAACTTTGGTTACCCTTATACAAGCCCCTGTTCATTTTGTTTATATAGTGGTTAGAATAGTAACCATATGTGCTTGCTCAATACTGATAAATGGAATATTTTCAAAACACGTATGGTGTGGGTCTATTCGCAATTTGGCGCAACGGGAGATTACTGAAAAATACACATTTTTTCAACATGACATGGTCTTGAAATGGGACTCTACTACCAAATTAAAATGTGTATATCTCATTGTAGATGACAAGTATCTATTTTTTTATTAAAGGGGGTTAAATTTGTTATCATATATGCTTGCCCGCTACTAAAACAACTAAAACATGGAATTTCTTTTCATGCTGAACATGGATTCAATGGGTCTCTGCGCCATTTTGTTACCCAGTTGACGAACTGAGAAAGAGAGGAAGGGGATAGACAGTCTTCGCTGGCTTCGCCCCTGCCGTTTCATATTCAGCTCCTCACGGGCCACAGGCATCGCTCTACGTGGGTTGGGGTAAATAACACATGGGCTATCCTAATGCCTCCTGATCCCTATATCTCTGTATATGCACAACAAAGACATGTTTTTTTCTTAGGTTTTTTATATTTTCCCCTCTTTTTTTGCAGGAAGAATATGCATGGTCAGGTTTCTCATCATGATAACCATGTTTCCAAACTTTCTAGAAAATACAATCATGCCAACTTTACTCTCTCATCATAGTGCCCATATTTTCAAACTTAACATATGCATATTATGCAAAGCATCCCTTTTTCCAGACTATTATTTAACAACGTAACAAACATGTTTAAAAAATAGCATGATTTAGTTGAAGGTTCTTGCATCATGAAACTATTTTCATCGACAACATGTCTTCAGCAGGTCTCAGCGCCATTTGGCGCAACGGGTCAACTAGTTTCTATAAATTTGCATGCACTGAGTATATGACAAAATCAAAGGATAGAAGAAAAACATCTGCGGGCCGAATGCAACGCACTGTGCAAGGCCCAAGTCGGATCTCGGCCGAAATGGATGAGTGTGAGTGAGCAAAATAAAAGGAAACAAAGCAAAATGGAATATTTTCAAAGCACGTATGGTGTGAGTCTGTTCGCAATTTGGCGCAACGGGAGATTACTGAAAAATACACATTTTTTCAACATGACATGGTCTTGAAATGGGACTCTACTACCAAATTAAAATGTGTATGTATATCTCATTGTAGATGACAAGTCTCTATTTTTTTATTAAAGGGGGTTAAATTTGTTATCATATATGCTTGGCTGCTACTAAAACAACTAAAACATGGAATTTCTTTTCAAGCTGAACATAGATTCAGTGGGTCTCTGCGCCATTTTGTTACCCAGCTGACAAACTGAGAAAGAAAGGAAGGGGATAGACAGTCTTCGTTGGCTCTGCCCCCTGCCGCTTCATATACAGCTCCTCACGGGTCACAGGCGTCGCTCTACGTGGGTTGGGCTAAATAACATATGGGCTATCCTAATACCTTCTGATCCCTATATCTTCATATATGCACAACAAAGCCATGTTTTTTTCTTAGGTTTCTTATATTTTCCCTCTTTTTTGCAGGAAAAATATGCATGGCCAGGTTTCATATTCAGCTCCTCACGGGTCACAGGCGTCGCTCTACGTGGGTTGGGCTAAATAACATATGGGCTATCCTAATACCTTCTGATCCCTATATCTTCATATATGCACAACAAAGCCATGTTTTTTTCTTAGGTTTCTTATATTTTCCCTCTTTTTTGCAGGAAAAATATGCATGGCCAGGTTTCTCAACATGATAACCATGTTTCCAAACTTGCTAAAAAAATACAACCATGCCAACTTTACTCTCTCATCATAGTGCCTATATTTTCAAACTGAACATATGCATATTATGCAAAGTTTCCCTTTTCCCAGACTATTATTTAACAACGTAATAAACATGTTTAAAAAATAGCATGATTTAGTTGAAGGTTCTTGCAGCATGAAACTATTTTCATCGACAACATGTCTTCAGCGGGTCTCTGTGCCATTTGGCGTAACGGGTTAACTAGCTTCTATAAATGTACATGCACTGGGTATATGACAAAATTGAAGGATGAAAAAAAACATGCGTGGGCCGAATGCAACGCACTGAGCAAGGCCCAAGACGGACCTCGGCCGAAATGGATGAGTGTGAGTGAGCAAAATAAAAGGAAACAAAGCAAAATGGAATATTTTCAAAGCACGTATGGTGTGGGTTTGTTCGCAATTTGGCGCAATTGGAGATTACTGAAAAATACACATTTTTTCAACATGACATGGTCTTGAAATGGGACTCTACTACCAAATTAAAATGTGTAGGTATATCTCATTGTAGATGACAAGTCTCTATTTTTTTGTTAAAGGGGGTTAAATTTGTTATCATATATGCTTGCCCGCTACTAAAACAACTAAAACATGGAATTTCTTTTCATGCTGAACATGGATTTAGTGGGTCACTGCGTCATTTTGTTACCCAGCTGACGAACTGAGAAAGAAAGGAAGGGGATAAACTGGCTTCGCCCCTTGCCGCTTCATATTCAGTTCTTCACGGGCCACAGGCATCGCTCTACGTGGGTTGGGCTAAATAACATATGGGCTATCCTAATACCTCCTGATCCCTATATCTCTATATATGCACAACAAAGACATGTTTTTTTCTTAGGTTTCTTATCTTTTTCCCTTTTTTTGCAGGAAAAAAATGCATGGCCAGGTTTCTCATCATGATAACCACGTTTTCAAACTTGCTAAAAAAATACAACCATGCCAACTTTACTCTCTCATCATAGTGCCCATATTTTCAAACTGAACATAGCATATTATGCAAAGTTTTCCTTTTTCCAGACTATTATTTAACAACGTAATAAACATGTTTAAAAAATAGCATGATTTAGTTGAAGGTTCTTGCAGCATGAAACTATTTTCATCGACAACATGTCTTCAGCAGGTCTTTGCGCCATTTGGCGCAACGGGTCAACTAGTTTCTATAAATATACATGCATTGGGAAAAAACATCTACGGGCTGAATGCAACGCACTGTGCAAGGCCCAAGACGGACCTCGGCCGATATGGATGAGTGTGATTGAGCAAAATAAAAAGGAAACAAAGCAAAATGGGGGTCGGCTGGGACTTGAACCCACGACCTCCGGCATAGAAGAGCAAAGCGCTGACCAGCTGGCCTAAAAGAGTGTTCGCGATTAGGAAGGGGCAGAGACCTCTTTGAACAAGCAGAGGCTCGGTCTTGGAAACGCCATGAGCGCAACAACTTGTCGGCGACGACGGCAAGCAAAGCAGCGGCTGCCGGTGCAGCAGAACACCGGCGAGGGTGCGGCTTTGGAAGGTGGATGCGTAGGCGGCGAGGCCGGCGCAGCAAAGGTTTGGGTGTGTGGGATCTCACGGGCGAGCCTTTCTTCTACATGACGGACGGCTATCCCTCGTCGGCGACAGGAACAAGCAGCGGCGACTTCTGCGGCTACCAAGCGCCGGCGGGAGCGCAGAAAAGGCTTGCGGTGGCTGCAGTGGGATAGCTATTGCCTGTTGCTGAGAGGTAAGTGGGCTCCTGCGCTGGGCTTCCCTCTCCTCTAATTCTCTTCCTTTTTTGCTTTCTTCAGACAGAAAATTGGAAGAAAAAGAAAGGCAAGAGTAGATATGGAATTTGGCAGAGATGAAGATATTTGTCGAGTCCTGGGTTTATGCCCAATTTAAATAAAATGCTTTGGTAATTTTTAGAGACAATAAATTCAGACAAGTTTGGAATTGTTTAAATTCACTGTCCAACCAAAGCACACTCGACTGGGCTAAATATTGGATGAGTGGCTCCTGGGATGGTTTAGGGAATTTAGAAATATAGTAACATTTCTTGGGAGCAGAAAAAAATACCATTTGCAATAATTGGGAGAAAAGAAAGAATTGGAAGCGTTGACTTTGTTTTGATTAAACTTGGTGGAGCCAAGCTGGAGCTTCAGCACAAGAAAGGAGAGGAAGAACACACACAAACACACCAATGGAAACAAGGCAACATGAACATGATGGATGCAAATGCAGACGACAACATACACGAAGATGGAATGCACAAAGTGAGAAGAAAAGATAACACAAGCATGATGATGCAACAATTTATTATGACAATCATGGCAATCCATACATCAACATCAAAATAAATGGAAGGCAACTGGAGCACCGGTCTCGGGGCGTTACAACTTTCCTCCACTAACAGAAGATCTCGTCCCAAGATCTTAGGAACAAGACGGAAGAAGAAGAGGATGAGGTGAAATAAGAGCGTAAGAGAGAAGATGAACAAGGTCGAGAGCACTCGGGTAGAAAAGAAGAACGACGATTATGACGAGAATCAAGAGCTGAAGGAAAAAGATAGACTCTGAAACCACTCCGGTTAGAAGAAGATATAAAAGGAATAAGAACAAAAGAATTGGGATAGCATCTTGGTATGAGAGAAAAGGATAGGTAGACAAGATCAAAGATTTGAAAAGAGGGCACCACACTCCAGTAAATGAATAATCAAGGAAATAAAATGGTCTTGGATAAATGAGATAATGGGTCAAAGAGAGCAACATCACCATGCCTCTGGAACGAAAGAATAGAAAGTAAATCATTGGAAGGAAAAGAAAGGGGAAAACAAAAGACAATTTCCACCATAATTGGATTGAGAGGCATCCTTGCAAAGAAGGATTGAACGGAGTCGTTGGAAACATCAACAACAAAAGAATAAGCTTGTTGTGGACTTATGGAAAACATCTCAAAATTTGAGGTGAATTTCTGCCACTACGAAATGGTTGATTAAATAAGATGGACGAAGAAACACAAAACTCCACTTCAAAAGAATACGGAGAATTAATTGCACTTTGATACGCAAGAAGAAAAGATACTTGAGCTCCTCCAACAAGAATCTTGACAGACTTGAAGAATGAATTAAATCCTTGAAGAGAATGAGTTGAATCCTTTATGAACCACCATGAAGTCTCCGGTAAACAAAAGGATTAAAAAGACGAAGGTTGAAAAGAATAAGATGAAGCCTTGGGTGATTTAGGTGGAGGTTCTAACAAGATAGCCGAGGAAAACTTGGAACTCCGGAAAAGAAAAGATGAAAACACTTCAAACCGAGAATGTGATATGATGAACAAACTCCAAAAAAGAAGAGATTAATCAAGTAGATGAAAGAAGAATAAGAATTATGTTATGCTTATCCTCCACCAATTAAATCGATGGGAAGCAATGGATTTGCATACTACTTATTCGCATTGGACAGAATTAAGGGGAGATATAGCACAAAAGTTGGGAAGGTCTTCCTGAACCACCGGTAGGATTGGAAAGAACGAAAGAATTTATATGATAACAAAGGAAAAGGAATATTGAATGAACAACCATAAGAATTTGAAAAAGAATGAAGAAGAGAGAGTGGATCGATGGGAAGAATTAGAAGAACAAATAAGCTTGAGGAGATTTAGAGACAAGAGAACGAAGAGATCACGAACTGATTACAGAATACTTGAGAGATGCGCCGGGATAATTGGATAACGATAGCTAAAATGTGAGTACGAAGAATTCTCATGGAAGGATGGCCTTCGATGAATCGAAATGGAAAACGACTCCTGAAATACTCCGGGTGGGTAAGAAAAAAAATTCATGATTGGAAACAATTTGAGAGGATAGCATCAAGCTAGCACCACGAATCTTCGAGAGAATGGACAAGATTCAGAGGAAAACTCTTCTTTGGTCTTCAAATGTAGAGAATGGCGATGAGAAACACCACCAAAATTGTTGAGACACTCTGCAAGAATGAAAAGAGGAAAGGTCGAGTGAAAGATGAAAAGAATTTTTGAAAGCAATCTTGGAATAGGCATATGACTAATGAAAATTGATTGTTAGGTCAACTTTGAAAAGAATTTGAGAATAACTCCGGAAAAAATTAGAAGTGTCAGGTAAGATCCTGGGAAAAGACATGTGGGTTAGGGCCCACTTAAGAGAAAACACTGTTGAAAAGGATTGTTGAAAGATAAATGGTGCGCCAGAACGATTGAAAGAATTGAATGAGGTGACAACCTCGAATTAATTGGAACACAGACGAATCTCCTGAGATGTCTTCAGAACTCCGGAACAATTGAATAGCGAGAGGCGAACGAGCAAGGGAAAACATTTGAGCCGAGGGAAAGAATATAATCAACACCGAAAAATTGAATTGGACCCACCGGAGAAGAAAAATAGATGAAGAATGACAAACTAGATGAGGATTCACCAGTTGAAGTGATTGAGGAAAGACTGAAGTGGCTCCACACGAATGAAATTGATGCTCAAATAGAGACGCAGACTCTAGGAAGAAAAAGGGGTGGGAGGGCGGGAAAAAACAAAGGCAACTTGGAATGGGGAACCGGCGAATAACTTGAAGAGAAAAGCACCGGTTCAAATAATTGAGAAAAGAATGCAAAGGCTTCGCACGAGTAGGATGGATATTCGATTACGAACTCCGGCTCCGAGAAGAAAAAGGGTGGGCGGTTGGGAAAAGAAAGACTACTCCGCGGGGAAACAACGTCGTTGGGAAAGAACTGAGGACCGATCTTGCCAAATACAAAGAGGATCGAATCCTTTGAAGAGAGTGCACCAGATGAAAGAGCTGACAACACAACAATCAAAAAACTAACTCGTGATCCTAAAGAAAATTTGAAGGGGAAAAGGAGTATATCAAAACACCTACATCAAGATTCCTCACCAGTGCGACGAAGGGGCTGAGGAGTAAAAAGAATTCCTACTCTACGATATAATTGACTTAGAAATAGTTTTCTTCTAGACTCGACAACGGCCAAACTACGATCAATCAAGGGGGCTCCTATGGTCGGTTGAGGCTCTGATACCAACTTATCATGCCCAATATGCGATCCTATCCGAGAGGAACTCGAAGGTCCCACCAAGGATAGAGTCGCATATTGAAGACGCTTTTGCAAGGTGGATATCATTACATCGTACCATTACATAATAGATGGGGATACATACAAAAGGCATACAATGCCACATGAATACAACATCATACATAAGAGCAACATCCGACTACGGATGAAACACAAACAGAAACTCAAACAACATCCATCCTGCTAGCCCAGGCTGCCGCCCAAGAACGTATCCCAAGATCGACGAAGAAGAAGAAAAAGAACTCCAAAACAAGTAAACATCGCTCTCACATCATGATCATCGCATTATCTGTATCTGCAACTGTTGTTGCAGTAATCCATAAGCCATGAGGACTCAGCAATCCCATAACCATGGTATCAAGACTAGCAAAACTTAATGGGTATGGAATGGATAAGTGGTGAGGTTGCAGCAGGAGGCTAAGCATTGTGTGGTGGCTAACTTACGAGTACAAGAATAAGATGAGAAGCTACGCAAACGATCGCAAACTAGTAATGATCAAGAAGTGATCCTGAACTACTTACATTCAAACATAACCCTATCGTGTTCTCTTCTCAACCCACTTTAAAAGAGACTGTCACGGTTACGCACACGATCGGTGTATTTTATTTCGGATCTGGTGTCAAGTTCTCTACAACCAGACATTAAAAATTCCCATCTGCCACATAACCACGGGCACAGCTCCCAAAAGTTTAAACCCTGTAGGGGTGTCCCAACTTAGTCCATGACAAGCTCACGATCCGCGGAGACAATCCTCCATCTCGGGACTCTCCGATCAGACTCGGAATCCCGGTGCACAAGACATTTCAACAATGGTAAAACAAGTCCGGTAAGACCACCCGGTGCATCGATACCCCGATAGGAGCCGCGCGTATCTCGTTCTCAGGACAACACCGTCTATGCGAAGTGGACGATAGCCAAAAACCTCGAGTTGCCCCGAGGTGGCACCGCCGACTCCTAGGTAGGTGGACTAACACTCATGAGGAGCACTGGCCCAGCGGGTTGATTAAGAATCCTCGGGGTCCGGAAAGTCCTTATGCAAGTTCTAGTTGTTATTAGGCAAATGGTAAAACCAATGTTGGGCCTTGCTGTAAGAGTTTTATTCAAAGTGAACTGCCAAGAGGGGCCCATAAACCCTCACCGTGTTAGGGACGCAAAATCAAGGAACATAGCACCGGTAAGACGGAAACTAGGGCGGCAAGAGTGGAATAAAACACCAGGCAAAAGTCCGAGCCTTCCATCCTTTACCAAGTATATGGATGCATTAATTAAGTAAAAGATATTGTGATATCCCATGGTATCCATGATATCCATGTCCCAACATGGAACAACCTGCAACTGCAATTGCACCTGCAACTAGCAACGCTATAAGATGGGCTGAGCAAAGTGGTAACATAGCCAAACAACGGTTGCTGGAATGGTGAAAAAGGTTAGAGGATGTTTCATGGCATAATGGGAGGCTTGATAAACAAGTGGTGGGTAGCGCGACATAGAGATAGCATTGAGACAACTAGCATAGCAAAGATAGTAGTGAGACCCAAGGTGATGCTCATCATGCCTGAAATCACGCTAGGGAGAAGAACGAGTCCATGAAAGAGGACGAATGGACGTAGACGAAACAAGCGTAGTCGAACGGATCCTCACAATCGCAGTGTAAATGGAACTATCGAGAAGAAGCACAACGAGAAAGAAGCAAACAACATAGTAAACAAACAACACATGAACAAGGCATGATGCACAACCAAGTATGATGCATGACAAGGTTAAATGTTGTTAACATGGCAAGAGGTGAAGCATATGCAAACTACCTATGTAGACAAGTTTAAATGAGGCTGGAAACACAAATAACAATTCTGGAAAATCCCCATATGCATATTTCAAATTTGGTACTATTCTAAACAAAACATTATGTTAAAGTTGTTAAACAACAAGTTAAAGTGTGTCATGTTAATCTACGCATTTTCTACCCCATTTACATATAAGGTTTATTTAATTCGGAGCTACGATTATTTTTTTATAAAATAAACCATTTTTACATGGCATTGGTGCAACTTAATCCAAACAACAATTTTAAACATTTTTAACATGGATGGAAGTGGCATATTGTTAAAGTACATGAAAATATGAGCAAGATGCATGTATGACATGTTTTATTTGGATGCACGGACATTTAGTTATGAGCATTTTGAAATGATGGTATTTCTGTAAATATGCATGCACTGGGTATATGACAAAATCACAGGATGGAGAAAAAACATCTGTGGGCTGAATGCAATGCACTGTGGAAGGCCCAAGACGGACCTGGGCAGAAATTGATGAGTGTGAGTGAGCAAAATTTAAAACAATACAGAGGCTAGCCAACTCGCTCCCGGCGCGCCCCCTCGATTTCTTCCTTCGATAGCCGTCCGATCCTGGTCAACACAGTCTTTTTCTCGTTCCTGTCCGTTTGATGTTCGCTGGGAATTGACCTATGCGTTTTGACTGGCGGTAGATCATGGGTGGGGATGACTTGTGGGGCTCATGCTCTGTTTGATTGGTTGGGTGCCGGTTTCTTCGGTGCGCGGGACAGCCTCTCTTGCCGCGCCGCGTGCGCGCGAAGGCTACGTCGTGGGCGCTGCGCGGGTTAGAGCATGGTTAATAGTATAGCCAGCTGCTGGCTATAAGCCAGTGCCATGTCATCTACAGCCCATCTTATAGTCAACATGTACAATAGTAGATCAAAAGAGTGTACTACTTTTTTATTATGTGGCCCACCTTTCATTCTCACAAAGTACATAGGAGCACATGCTAGAGCTGGCTTTTCACGAAGAGCCCGCTTACCTTCTCTCTCCTCTTCTTTTTCCTCCAACTAAACACAAATATACTAGTTTATTTCTTATAGCCCGCTGACTAAGCTCTATTGTACTTGCTCTTACGCGCTGCTCGGACAACGCATATATACCTGGTTTTTGCGCCCGCACCTGCGCTGGACCGATGACGGGTGGACCTGTGCTGCTGTTGGCCCGCTCGTCGGTTGAACTAGTTGCACGTCCCACGGTGTTTCTCTCGGGTCAAACATGCCTGGGGGCCGCCGCTCGCACGCATGCTGCTTGCCTCATCTGCTGCGCCCGCGTCGTGCGTTATGGGAGCAGCTGCGCAGGGCTCGGCCGGTGCATGTGTACCTGGCTTATGCACCAGCGTCTCTCCTATCGCGATGGCAGGTGGTCCGGTCCTGCTGCTGGTCCCGCTCGTCAGCTGCGCGGACTGCGTCAGGGTTGTTGGTTGTGCGGACTGCACCGGGTTGGCTGGGGCATGTTCGCATGGACCCCTGGCTGACCGATGCATCGTGTGCGCGTCCTGGGTGCCTCACCTCCGTCTGCGGTTGGAGAGAGGAGATGGACTGGCAAAATATCTCGCGAGCCCACCTCCCGCGTCTCCATCGACCTAGCCGCCTCCATGCTCGTGCATCCTCCCGCGTCAATGGCGCCCAAACCTCCTCATCCCGTGGGACCGAGGTGCGGGCATGGAGGCGAGCATCCCTGACGGCCGCGGCGACCTACAGGCAAAGGGTGACGGCGGCGGCGGCGCTCGATTAGATCTGCGGGAGAGAGAGAGGATGAGAGGGAGAGATAAGGAAGAAGATGAGAGGGAGAGGGAGAGGGAGAGAGAGAGGGGGGGGGGGGGGGGGGGGGGGTAAGGGAGAGGAAGGGCTTCTACATCACCGCTCTCTGGATGCACGCCATCCACCCGCGCACGCTCGCCACCAACCTCGCCGGCTTCGCCAGGTTCGGCTGACTCAAGGACCTCCCCGAGATCCTCTATCGTTTCCTCCACGACCCCCGCGATGAGCGCAAGGACCAGGACGACGTCGCCGCGGCGGCCCCGGGGGCAAGAGCGGCAAGCGGCGCTGCGTCGACGGCCTTGCCACCGCCACGGCTGAGGCCGCCAAGGCCCGGCGCGAGAAGGAGGCGGAGCACGCGCAGGCCGTGCTCGCGCGCTACGACTCTGACGAGGCCTTCCGCAACCTCTACGACGGCGTCGCCGACCTCTTCGTCTGGCTGCTCAAGTCGGGCCTGGAGCACCTGCGCGCGGGCGACATGGCCAAGATCGTGTTCGCCGCCAAGTGCGCTCGTCGTACGCATGGGTCTCCTTTGCTCCATGGGTGCCGCTGGCTGAGGTTTGCCGTGCTCTTATTCTCCTCTTCTTCCGCTCTGTTCTTTATTCTTTTTTTGGTCATCTACTATATTGATGCAGAACATTTGTTTTCTGTGCAAGAAGTGTGCCTTATCTAATCTGACAATCATCTTATTTGTTGTTCTAAATAATTGCTGCAGGATGGAGCAGCACGCATAGAAGAAATCTACAGCCAATTTCTCTTGGCTGCGCCATCTTCCGCTGACAGTAACTCTACACAACAGCCTGCTAAGGTTGATTCTTGCAAAAAAAACATAAGCCTTGCATCATTCATAAATAAGTATATGGTCAGTTTCCTTTATAAATGTTGTGCTTAAAAATACCTTAGTTAAGTCCATCGACCGTGAGATCTTGCTCGCCGGCCTCATCTTTTTCTTCAGGTCGGTAGTACGTCGTTTCTGCGGCAAGATGAGCTTACCCATTAAATTTGTTCAATCCAGGGTTAAGATTCATCTCCCTTCAACTATAATTTGAACATTTAGCCTTTTTCCGCTCATTACAATTAACGGCATCTAAACACACCATACTCGCATCTGCTGGACTCTACTGTACTCGCATCTGCTGTCCTCTCTCCGTTTTCTTTAGCTCTCTTCTATTGACTGTTTTTCATGCCTGTGTGCCAGCTTTGTACTTCTTGGATTAATTCCTCTAATGCAATAAAGTCTCTAGACATTTTATTCTTCATATGTCTGCCCTGTGGGCTTGCTGTGTCTTCTTTCTATGTTCTACAAAGTAGAAATGGCCCTTTCTAATTTGATTCTTCACAATCCATTGATCACCCCTCTTGTTTCCTGCTCCTTGGGGGGCCTGGAGAAAAAATGCCTCTTGCGTACTCAAGAAGATTCTTGGTACTGCTTATAGTGCCTCTTTGAGCTTCTTCTTCAATGTTCCCACGCGGGCCCAAATAATTGATGTCTTGCTTATTTATTGGTGCTCCTTCTGTTGGGCCTTTGGGCCGCCCCTCTCTTTTATTACAGATTTATTTTACATGGGGTTTACAGGGCTTTGTGTTTTTTGGGCTTATAATTCTTCATGGGCTTTTTGAAAGATGTGTCTTGGGTTTTGCTTCTTGGGCTTGCTCTTTGTGTTCTCTGGATTTTTTGTTTCCCAGCTAGGTTGCCTCTCCTTTTGTTTACTTCTTTTTCTTGTCATTCCTTTTCAAAAACTTGTTTCTTAGTCTTTCTTCTGAGGTATCCTTTTGGGCTGCCTTCTCATATCAGGAAAAAAATGCTTTCCATGGGATTTGTAGGGTCTTGTGTTTTCTGGCCTGGTGATTCTTCCTGGGCTTTTGAAAGGATGTTTCTTGGATTTTGCTTCTTGAGCTTTCTCTCTGTCTTCTCTGTATTTTTGTGCTCCTCCTAAATATAATGTTTTCTCTTCATGCCTTTTCCAAAAAAAAAATGATTATTGGGTCCTTCTTCTTAGGTAAAGCTTCTTTTCTACTACTCATATAAGCACGTGTGAATGCACATGTTTTAGATCTCATATGAAAGCAACTCGATTGTACACCAAAAAATAACTGCTGTGTTAATATAGCTTTCTCTCATGCCTTGCTTGATTGCGCAATTGTACAGTCAAATGCTTATCTCACATGAGGAAGAAAACTTACAGCTGCTGTGTTGATATAGCTTTCTCTCATGCCTTGCTCAATTGCACAATTGTACAATCAAATGCTTATCTCACATGAGAAAGAAAACTTAGTGTCGCATGTTTTACGGAGATACAAATATATAGATGGCCATAAAGAAATTCTAGTTGAAGCTGTCTAACTGATTGAGTGAGCTGAAACCTGCCCGAGCCAATTTATTTACCTTTGGATATTAATATCTCATCTTGCTCCGTTACCAAACTACTTGGTTTTCTAGGTGCACCAGGAGAAGTCTGATGATAAGGCTGAAGCTCTTTCATCTTCTATTGAAGGAAAGAATGATAAGGATGACCAGGGGTAGATGACCAAAAAAAAGGTGTCAATTCTTATACTGTCTGTCTACCTATGCATTCTTTAAGCCTAGATAGACATAGCGATTGTTCATTTCTGACCACAATAATTTCTAAAAGGGAGCTGTGCTATTGGAAAGGGGGCTGGGACAGCAAAGAAATGAAGGCAGTTACTACTCTGCGTCATCTATGCAGAGATTAATTACCTATAGGTACAACCCAGATCTGTTCCCATGTGTTGTTGCTAAATTCCTCTGCTAAGCATACTTTTAACTTTGTGTTATATCATGTGTTTCACTGTAGGTCACCTATCCTATAATATTAGCTTCTACCCGACAACATCTATGCTTAATTTGTGTTTAGTTAATGCCCACAGATTGTGATGTTCATATATGGGGATTTTTTTGGGTCAATTTTGTTGCTTCAATATGTAGGTGCTACTGTCCATGTGTGATATATAATAGGTCAGACTGGTTTGCTAGCTTAATTTTTTAACTCGATATTTTCATTTAGGGGTGTCCTCCTCTTCAGCTGCATCTTTTGTGCAGCTCCAAAATTCTATGTTTCAAAACACTTATTTCCATATTCTGTTTATTATTTTTAATTCATGAAAACTCTTTTCGGTGTGCTTGATCACTCCACTTCCATGTTTATCCTTGCAGAAAAGAATGCCTTTATCCTGATAGGCATGGAAACACCGCTTCGCATTGAGTGCATCATCGCTAATCAGCTACTATCTATGGTCAGCGGACATGCTTGCTTATTCGTGTAACATATCATTACTCTATCTGCTTAGCCTTTCCAACTTTTAAGATTTGATCAATTCTTTAGAAGTTCGTACAGATCTAGAAGTATTTGGTTTTGTTGGTCAAATCCATTGCCTGTCTGTCCTTATTTATTTTATTGTTCGAACAAGATATCAGATCACCTACATTCATTATTCTTGATTACAGTCTCATACTAAAGTAGTCTAAAATGGTCTGAATAGTTGTAGTAATTCATAAATATTTTCAGTGTAGTTCTTATTTGGTTTCTAGGCATAGAATTTACTTCAAAATTTTGATCTTTATTTGGTTAGTAAGGCTCTAGAATAAAAGAGACCAATGATATATATACAAACAAACACAATAGGGGTTAACTGGTACCTAGCTTTTGAAACCTCTGATATATACAAAATATTATTTGAGTAGAACAGGAGAGATGCAATCTTATGGATATTTCCGCATTTGTAAGAAACTTTCCAGCTTGGCAAGAGGGCTTAACTAGCCATGTGTAGGACTCAGCCATGCTGCCTTCCAAATGATTAGTCATTGGTGTTTTCTTATGTTCCTGTTAGTCCAAGTGCATCAGATAAGTAGACTGTTATGTGGAAAAAAGGAAAGAGACTACTCTTTTGTTACTTACAGTATAGATATATGCTATAACATACTCCCTCCGTTCCTAAATACTTGTCTTTCTAAAGATTTCAACAAGTGACTACATACGGCGTAAAATGAGTGAATCTACACTTTAAAATATGTCTCATACATCCGTATGTTGAGTCCATTTGAAATGCCTAGAAAGACAAGTATTTGGGAACGGAGGGAGTATTACCTTTATGCTCTCGATTTCAGTATACGCCTGCGAACAAGTAAGTCAGTAATATCAATGCCTAAGAATTACTTTGTTTGCCATTTTAATCGTTACATCAGAGAGCAATGGATATAGAAGAAATATGTAAACAGTTGTCCCTAGAAGAAATATGCAACAACTTATTCAGGTTACTTAATTAATAACGCATCTACTCCCTCCGTTCGGAATTACTTGTCGCAGAAATAGATGTATCTAGACATATTTTAGTTCTACATACATCCATTTTCGAGACAAGTAATTCCGAACGGAGGGAGTATATCATTACATACACATACTGAATGTGCCTTTTGAGAGTGAGCTTCTGTCAGTACCTCACACTTATCTTATATGCCATTCCAACTATCTGTTGCAGTAGAGAGCAAGGGACATATAAGAAATCTCCAGGCAGCTTCGCTTAGATGCATCATCTTCTGCTAGGACCTAGGAGTCAGCTTGAAGAACGACTTTCTCAGGTTAATTCTTTACAGAGAACCTGCTGCACTATAACTTTGGTTTAATCTGTCGATAATGCCTGTGAGTATATTCTTATGGGGTGTTTGGTTCAGAAGTCCTAGGACTTTTTCTAGTCCCAGGGACTAATCAAAAAAGACTCTCCAGTAGAGTCTTTTTCTAGTCCCTGTAGAAAAAGTACCTCCCGTTTGGTTCCTAGGGACTTTTTCTAGTCTTTGGGACTAAAAAGTCCCTGAACCAAACACCCCCTTAGTGTATGTTTGACTAGATTGTTTTAACTTATGTTGTTCCTATGCTTCAGGAGACTGCAACTGACATGCTGGATGGTGAATAACCAAATTTGTGGACAAAGACAGAGAGTTCATCGTAAGGGGTGGTGTTTAGGATATATATACACAAAAGAGGAAACTTTCTTTTGTACAGAACCAAATTATATGATGTAATTGACCACTATTTCTAAGAAATGTTCATCGTGTATTAAGTACATTTTATTGTGTCACTTT
The DNA here is from genome assembly GCA_963921465.1 of Triticum timopheevii. Classification (NCBI taxonomy): domain Eukaryota; kingdom Viridiplantae; phylum Streptophyta; class Magnoliopsida; order Poales; family Poaceae; genus Triticum; species Triticum timopheevii. The sequence continues at coordinate 234,883,598 of OY997266.1, read as the reverse complement.
TTTTTGAGGGGTAGCTTTATTCATCAAATACCACAAAGTGTGCAATGGAGTTCATCAAACCAGGCTTTATTGTGTCACCTATGTTTACCTTCTTTTTTACTGTGTCACTTATGTTTACCTTCTTTTTAGCGTAAGCTATTTGGACTTTCTAATTGCAGGCTCCGTTATTTGACTCGCCGATGTTCTAATTTGTTGCATAATTACATTAAGCAACTATTTACATTTCATTCTTTGTTTGATTTTTTTTTAACTTATGCCTCTGTGTTCCTGAATAATATAACAAATTATGCATGCTCAAGTATATATTTTGAAAGACAAGTCTATTCTTTTTTATAAAAGTAGTTACAGTTCGTGTCCTATGTGATTGCTCAAGCGTATAGTTATTAACAAATGCAAATATTTTCAAAGTGTTCATGGTTTTAAACGGGCCTTTGCGCCACTTGGTGCAATGGGTCATCCAGAGAGCGCGCCACTTGAAAGCCCTTCTCATGCATAGAGCTGCCTCCGCACATCTCGATTGTGGGGATTGATGAGGCAAAGGAAAGCATACCAGGATATTGCAATTTCAAAATTTAGAAAAACGAGAAAGATGCCCAAACGGACAACCTACGGATTTGTAGTTAACATTTAGCACTACATGTTGCCATTGGGTCATTCTGCCATTTAATGTTCTTATATAAATTTTTCTTTTCAAACTCAGATTTCTCAGCGCGATAACCATATTTTCAGCTAAAAAAAAAGCTTCCTTAACTGTCTATACATGTTATACAAATATGGTTTGTTTTTCACAGTCAAATTTTTCGGGGTGATAAACATATTTTCAATATAGCATGGTCTAGCACATGTGCTTTCTACTACCAGTATTGACAACGGGTCAACTAGTAAAAGGAAACAGAACAAAATGAGAGCTGGCTGGGACTTTGATCACACGACCTCCTGCATAGAGGAGCAGAGCGCTGACCAACTGGCCTCACTGAGTGTTCGTGATTAGGAAGGGGCATAGGTCTCTTTGAACAAGTAGAGGCTCGGTGTTGGAAATGCCATGAACGCGCAACAACTTGCCGGCGACGACTACAAGAAAAGCAGCGGCTGCCGGTGCAGCAGAACACCGACGGGGGTGCGGGTTTGGAAGGTGGATGTGCAGACGGCGAGGCAGGCGCATCAAAGGTTCGGGTGTGTGGGATCTCACGGTCAAGCCTTTCTTCTACATGGTGGACGACTATCCCTCGTCGGCGACAGGAACAAGCAGCGGCGACTACTACGGCTACCAAGCGCCGACGGGAGTGCGGAAAAGGCTTGCGGTGGCCGCGGTGAGATGCTGTTGCCTGTTGCTGAGAGGTAAGTGGGCTGCAGCGCTGGGCATCGCTCTCCTCTAATTCTCTTCCTTTTTTGCTTTCTTCAAACAAAAAATTGGAAGAAAAAAAAAGGCAAGAATAGATATGGAATTTGATAGAGATGAAGATATCTGTCGAGTCCTAGGTTTATGCCCAATTTAAATAAAATGCTCTGATAATTTTTAGAGACAATAAATTCAGACAAGTTTGGAAGTGATTCCAAACTTGTTTAAATTCACTGTCCAATCAAAGCACATTCGACTGGGCTAAAAATTGGATGAGTGGCTCCTGGGATGGTTTAGGGAATTTAGAAATATACTGAACATTTCTTGGGAGCATAAAAAATGCCACTTGCAATAATTGGGCGAAAAGGAAGAGTTGGAAGCGTTGACTTGGTTTTGATGAAACTTGGTGGAACCAAGTTGGAGCTTCAGCACAAGAAAAGGGCAGGGAAGAGGAAGAACACACACAAGCACACCAATGGAAACAAGGTAACATGAACATGATGGGTGCAAATGCACACGACAACATACATGAAGATGGAATGCACAAAGTGAGAAGAAAAGATAACACAAGCATGATGATGCAACAATGTATTATTTAAGAACAGTATAACCACACCTAAAGCGAGCCCTCTCAGCGTTTTGAGTTTCTGACCGTCCGTTTCAATGATTTGGATGTTTTGGCCGTCGGATTTGCTGTCCTAGGGGCTGCTGCTCCGGAAGAAAAAACTGAGACCTCTCATAAACTGGGCCGGACAGCCCATTTACCTGACCGAGCACATACAGCCCATCACGCTCGTCGCGACGCCCACGCCCGTCCGTCTCCCTCCGCCCTCCGCCCTCCCCGCACCCTTCCGACCTCGGCCTGGAGCGAAGCCTAGATGCGCCGCCACTCCTGCCCTCGTCGCCGCGCGAGAGAGATCTCCCTTGATTGCATGCTGGGAATAGGGATATGGCTTCGTCACTTGGGTCGGCCGGAACTCTGCTTTAGCCGACGGCGGCTGCGAGGACGACGACAAGGACCACCATGGAGGTAGCTGCAGAAGGAAGATACTCTGTGGGCGCCCTTTTTCCTTTACTCCCGTCGAGGTATTGCGCCGTTGTAATCAAATTCAAACTCCGTTGGTGACTTGATGATTTGTTGAGGATTTTGTCCTCCATTCCTCCTATGAAGATTTCTGAGCCCATGTCCTAACTCAGCCGCTTCTAACCATAAGTTTGTGTGCATATTCGCTCAGGATTATTTTTGTGTGGGTACTTGAGTAGATGCAATAGTTCGCCCAGATTGGTTGAAGAGTCTCCACTGCTATTACGAAACCAACTGTGATGTAGGGAGAAACATTAGCATCTGTGGCACTTGATTCTTGTGAAAAAACATCCCTATAATCAAATTTACCAGCTGCTGGTGTAGATTACCAATACTGGTAGCCAATGAGTCACCTACTAGCTCTCGATAGTGCTTAGTTACTGAAATACGATTGCTTGTGTAGTTATGTTGGCATGAAATCTATAAACAAATTGCATACATAGATAGTACTATCTGAAATCTCTCTTGTTCTTTCCTTTGTGCTTTTCCGTGTATCCATCCATTCAGTGAGTTTGTTTTTAGAGGGAGAGAATTCTTTAGCAATCTTTCATCCGTGAAGAACTGAGATGGTTTTTTTTAATATTTTTCTACAGAGAGGCACTGCAGTTCCCAAGGGTGTCTTTCTTGACACTACAGGCACATATACATGCACGAAGATTCAATACAGGGAATTTCTTGAGTGGATTAGATTTCATTTTCCCAGCTTTGAAGATGTTATGAGGACCGTTTTATAACCATACTCAATTACTGAATAATTATACTATTCTATATATATGTGCTTCAGGAGAAATTCTGCATTTATGCTATTAGAGTTCAAGGGCACTGTCATGAACGTGTGTAGCTCAATGTATGCATGAACATCAGCCATTTTTTATTTGCAAACCGCAACATGGATCGTGCATGGTTAGAATACGCAATGAGATGAGTTATTGACCAAAGTATGGCAACGTTTGCTCTAAATGAAACTTGGGTCCTTTCATGAACTATTTCTAATGGTTCCGTTCTCTTTTTGCAAGCAAAGTGTATGCTACCAATTTTCTCAGCAAAGCGCACCCCAAATGTGACCGGAACCTTCACATCGACCATGGAATTACAGTGCTAATTGCGGGAGTGATTATTTATGTTGATGCTCTTTTGTTCGTTGTCAAGTAATTCAATATTGGTGTTGATGCCCTTTTGTCTCTTTGGATTGACAGGAATTCAGGGAGCTATGATTCAGATGGCGGGCTCTGATGCTATGTGGTTTCCTGGAATAGACCATGTTGGCATAGCTGCATACATCTGCTACCCTTCATGATGGATGATAAATAGTACTCCCTCCGTTCGGAATTACTTGTCTCGGAAATGGATGTATCTAGAACTAAAATACGTCTAGATACATCCATTTCCGCGACAAGTAATTCCTAACGGAGGGAGTAGATTCCAATGCTGAGAAAGTTTGTACTATGTCCATGGCACCAAAATATGTTCTTACTATTGCTCGCAGCCTGGTAGTATTGACCTCAGTTCAAATTGATATCTACTCATACATTATGTTGAACATTATCGATTGTTACCTGACTGATCAAGTGTTACTATTTTCACTGCAGCAAATTTATCGAACAAAAATGCTTCCCTTTATATGATATAGTGGTGCAAAAGAAGCTCGTGTGTGAGAGAAAGCTGTCAAAGTATGATGTAGGGCATGAGAAATTACAATATGAGGTAAGCTTTGATTTCTTACGCATTGCCTACCGTGTCACAAGTAGTGCAATCAACGTTTGTTAACAGAGTAAATAATCATATTGATAAGTGACTTTCTAGGATTTATGGTCTATTATGTCTTCAATTAAAGGGGAAGTTTTCTATATAGCAGTACAATTTTTGAAATTTTGTATCGATACACTATTTCATGAAATGAATTGCATGTTAACCTCATTTAGCGAGATGAGTTTCTGGTTCAGTGCTATGACATACTTTTATTAGCTGGTCGACTCTCACATTTCAGCATTCTCTGGATCAATCATCTTTTTGGCAGGTCCACACATTGACACAGTTACGTATGCTTGGAGCATCATATGATAGGTCAAACCATTTTTTTTCCAATTATATCATTGTCATAGCTAGGGAAAGAAACATTTATGCCCGAACAATATATTTTGTTTTTAGCCCTTGAATTCCATGTCAATCTGTTTTGAGCGTTTTACAATGGTGAGATGAGAACAAAAGTTAAAACATAAGCTTCTGACAGGCTATATATAGAATGCGTTTTTTTTATCTTGGTTTGTCTGAGCTTATGTGTTTACTGATGTTGTTTGGAATCCTCTCATATTACTTTGTCACCTCTCGGATAATTGTAGTGATATTTATGTTGGCACTGGGATTACACCCTTCGTATTTTCTTATATATTCTATCATGCAGGACAATTTGTTCCATTGCATGTGTGAGTATAAACGTAATATTCTAGCTTGCATTCTGATCACTGTTTTAAGGTGAAAGGATTGATTCTTTATTAGCAAACAAATTATCCATGTTTTCATGTACTTTATTACATGATTTATCCTTCATTTCGAATCATTTGATTTTAACTATAAAAGCTATCTATATTGTGGACTGTGTATATTTTCTCAGAAATTTGTACAAACCATGCAAATTTAACTTCTATATTCTGTTTATCCATATATGTGTAAATTGCTTATCAATTCTATACTATAGAAATAGTCTAGCATGAAAAGAGGGCCACAACCAGTCCAATAAAAAGCAAATAAGCACCGGTCAATTATAATTCACATGCTGCACTGGAAATGCAATCAAAATTCTATAATACGAGCACTATTTTACCTTTAAGTATAATTTCTCCACATATTTGCATCAAGCCCTAGCATTAAATATTACAAATAGATGGGCGCAACAACGCGCGCCATCGATGATCTAGTGACAATCATGGCAATCCATACATGGCAACATCAAAATAAATGAAATGCAATTGGAGCATCGGTCTCGGGGCGTTACACCCTAGCCTATTAAACAGAGGGAGAGAGGGCAGCCCCAAACATGCAAGTTCTTCGTGCCCATGGCTACACCTCTCCCTCTCTCTCATATTCTCCACCAGTCTTTCTTTCTAAAGGGCTGCTCATCCCTCTACTTCTTCTTCGGCACAACATATATCTAGACGATGAAGCCTTGCTGTATCAATGGATTGGTATGTGTGCAATCCGACAGAGGATTGTACAATCGATTCTTGTTTAAGGGAACTGTTCCTGGGACGGTTTGAGGTACTTCAAGAATGTGATCTTCACCAACTCTTCATCCACCACAATTGGTTTGTTGGTAAGATCATATCTAACCTTCTATGCATAATCTTCATAGTGCTCCTAGGAACTAGATTTGTAGGCCATTTTTTTGTTTTCTAATACGTTTCCCAACACGTGCTGTGTCGGGCTGGACCGGTCGCACCAGGTGGGGTGTGTGTCACGCGCACAGGGTCCTGTCTCGCGTTGTCCCGTTATGTAGGACTGGAGCTGGACTCGCCTATCTACGTTGTCCGGCCGCGCCGGCCTGGTCTGGTCGCGCCAGGATGGGTGTGCGGCGCAGCCACACACACCGGTTTGGTCGCACAAGACTGGCCCATCCGATGTGACTGTTTAGAATTGAGATCGAGAGAGGAACGAGAGACAAACACAAAGATGTAAAAGTGAACTCTTGTTCTCATTGATGATGGGATTACACATATATAGCCCCTGAAGGGGTACGACCGAAGGGATGTGAGGCAACCGCCTCGGTTAGAAAAAGCAGGGATTAATAGGATTAATTAAATCCTAACACTCCCCCTAATCCATGCTTGTTAGTGTAAGTATCATCATCTTGAGAAGCTCCTCCAAAAATCCTGTGGGAAAAATATGAGGAGATAGGTGTTCCATATGTTGCTAAAACTCCTTCAAACCCAGTGGAAAAAATAAGGAAAAAATGATGCAACATATAATGGTTATTGTCTCTTTAACTCAATACAAGAAAACTCACAGAGTTTACAGGACAATAAATATGTCGTATATACTTTCCTAAAAACCCCGATGGGGAAAACAGAAAGTATGACGTATGATCTCATGTTGATATTACCTCATTAAAAACCTTTATGAGAACCTGTAAAGTAAACTCATGAAGGGAAAAAGAGTATAATATGATGCATTGAACAGGAACAATTCAGGAAGATACTCCCCCTGATTCTTGCATATTCCGAAGCCGTCACATACCAACTCCATGAACATATTTCTGGAATGTAGATGTTGATAGAGACTTCGTGAACAAATCAGTTGCATGATTTGACTTGCAAGATATGCCATATATCGACATTGCTTATTACGTAACCTGTTTGCATCCGGGCAACACAAGAGACATTATCATTGAGATAATGGTTGGTGGATGTAGCTATGAGGTCTGTTTCGAAGACTATTCATGAGGGAGCTACCACACCTAGTAGGAACACTAAGCTTGTCCACGATCTAACATAGTGGGGATCTGATCGATGTATCCAATGACACCGGTGTTCACATTCCTGTGAAACTGAAAACCAGGACAAGATGTTTGATGCCTTGGAGATATCGAAAGACATTCTTGAGTACCAACCAATTGTGCTTGGTGGATCCAATGGCATTATGGAACGTTGAGTCCCAATATCTCATTTCCATCATCTCTTGGTTTAAATAGATCTTTCTCTATGTCTAGAGAATGAACTACCGTGAGAATTATGGATGGATAAGATTTGTCCACAATGAATTTCTCCAATATATTTTGGATATAGACAACATGGTGTACCATAATGTATGAATGAAGGTGCTCAAGTTAACGAGCAGTATTTTGGTTTACCCAAATCCTTCATTTTCAACTCCGTCATTTAGATGATTACATGTGTCGTCATTACAGACACACAAACATGGATAATCATCATTGTAAGAGTAATCCTTGTGTATAAGGAACTCACTATGTCGGTTGTACCATATGTACCGACAACAGTAAGTCGTATGGTGACTTACTGACTTTTACACAATGTATGTTGCATTTTGCATTTCGATTCAAAAGTGAGATTTCATCGGGAATCAATCATATATGTCTGAATCTAGTGATCCACATGGATATGTAATCACTACATCTATCAACTGCAGAGATAGATGATTTTGTACTGCCAATGATATAAGTTCCTCTGGAGAATAGTTGGGTATCTGCATGAACCCTTGTGCTACAATACTTGCTCTTTGTTTCACCACCTCGTTATTCTCAATTCTGTTTCCAGAAGAAAACTGGTGTAGGTGTTGCTTATGCATACCTTTCCATTTTTGAGCAAGATCATTTCTACCTAGATTATACCCTTTGCTTGAGTTCAGTCCGAGTGTTGTTCACACTTTGCCATGGCCATGGTCTTTGGATCTGAATCACTTGAAAGGTTTTTTCAATCTAGTTGAGAAATGTATGTCGACAATTGTAGACTTCCGGTTATATGTTTCTCCAGAATCTATATATCAATATAAAGTTGATGGAAATATCATTACCCATGGTGACTGCTCGTGATTTCCCAATGCGATTGAGTCGGGTATTCCGATGTCTCGGTCATTGTGTGCACTGTGACCTGGGTTGGTGGAGGTTTCTCGTCCACTGGGTGTATACTACCCATCAGGTGTGTTGTCAACGTGAAGTTGACTTGCATTTACTGATTCACAGGCCTTGATATCCTTGCTTGCGAGAAGTTGAATCCTGATGTACTTCTGCCATACATCTCCCCCGGTTGCTTTGAACGGGAAGTGGAGTGGATTTTGTTGGTACCTCCACTCTTTCAGGCGTACTTTTGCAGGATTGTAGGATTGTGTGACACATTTATAGTCAGTAAATGAATCTGGCAGGTTATTTGCAACGTGTTGCAAATCTTGTGAATGCATGGTTCAGCTCTTTGAGTACGTGGATTTGAGGCAGAAATGTGTTGAACATTCCACTAATTTCCTGGCATTTGTATGGTACTTGAAATCTCCCCCTAATGCCTGGAAATGTTCCTCATTGAATCAGCATACTGGCCTTGAATAACTCCCCATGTGAGGGGCTTGAGGTATTGACGGCAATAAAGTTATTCCTCACATAGATCCCAACTATATGTTGAGGGGCCAATGATGTATGCCGGGTGGTGATATCGATGCAACCGAATTACCGCGGATAGGAAATACTTGGTAGACTTCCACGTATCAAAGACAGAGGGGAATAATATTATGCAGTTTGGTCATGAGCGTGTAAAACTACTGAAAGAACATGCGATGCCCCCATGTTTGGTTTTGGTAATTGATGACAATCTCTATGGACTAATGGTTGCCTTGAGTTATATTTTAAGGTTTTGTCCATAGGCTTTTCTTGAAGTCCATGTGTTGCTTTCAAGGAGTTTATGAGTTGACCAAGGTGCTATTAAGGAATTATCCAAAGATTGGTCATGTGAGTGTTGAGCTTATTGTAAGCATGTCTTGAAGAAGAAGATTGTGTGATCATTAATATTTACCTTCAAGACATCATCCAAATGAAGAGAGTTGGAAAGATTCAAGGTTGATCAAGACTAAGTCAAGAGTGAATCAAGTTGATCAACTCACAAAGCATAGAAGATGTACCGAGTGGGACCAAGTGTTCCCATGGTATGGTAAGCATTGTCCATTATGCTTTGTGTACTAACCCATGGTCTACTTGAGAGTTCTTTGTGGGGTTAGGTATGTTTCCATGGTTTTGCGTCAAGAGGAAGATCCCATACAACCCATGGAGGATGACATCAAGTGGTGATCGTCATCAAGTTTGCAGTGTGCAAGTTCAAGTGGAGCAACACAAAAGAGTAGCTCACCCATAATGGAGTATGGGGGAGCAATCAAGTTTGAATCTTGCCATCCATTATGGTGTCAATGGACTTGTGAAGATGTGCCGAAGAGTCGCTCACCCATAGTGGACTATGGGGGAGCAATCATCTAGTCTTCATCGAGCCAACACAATCAAGAAAGGTGGTCCAACTTGAGGGAGTCAAGATCGTCATCATCTAGCTCAAGTGGACCATGTGCAAGGCAAAGGTTTGCCCTTGATAGGTTTTCTATTTTACCGGTCTCGTGGTGGTAGTTGGGAGACCGGGTTATAGGATCGTTTGCCGTACTATCAAGGGGGGCTCTCAAGTTGGTAGCTTGATCGTATCGTTAGTAGAGAGCTCAAATCATTGCATCCTTGCATCATGTTTCTTGGTTCTTGTTTGGTTCTCTTTGTGAGTCTTAGAGCTTATGGTCATCTTGATGACAAGCTTGAGTTCATCGAAAACAGAGTTCGCATGCGTCTTCTATGATGTTTTCGGTGTTGGAGGTTTTACCGGTCTTATCCGAGGAAGGGTTCTCACCATTTTATTTTGGGCCTTTTCTCTTTTGCTTCTTATTGATATTTCTTTCAAGATTGTGTTAGCCCTTGTCGCTAGCTTTCCAACAAACTTGGTTTCATCGAATTCGGAGTCCATTTGCAAAAGTTGTGGCAGTTTTGGTGTTCTGAAAAGGCTGCAGCCGGTACTACCGCGAATTGGAGCGGATGTAATTTTTTACTACCGCTCCAGAGCGGTACTACTGCGGCTCCTACAGCGGTAGTACCGCTCCGGACCAAAAAACTCGTCCCAAGTCCTGTGGAGGTAGGTTCGGAAGTATTTTTTTTGTACCGCAAGCAGTAGTACCGCGATCCCTAGCGGTAGTACCGTGAGGACGAGCGGTAGTACCGCTCTGTGCGGGTTGTGAGCATAACGGTTGGATTTTCCCCCATCTATAAAAGGGTGTCTTCTTCCCCATTGAACCTTATCCTTTGAGCTCGTGTTCTTCCCCCATTGTTGACCTTCTTCGAGCTTGCTAACTCTCAATCCCTACATGGATTCTTGCTAGTTTTTGAGGAAAAAGAGAGAGGAGATCTAGATCCACATTTCCACCAATCACTTTCTCCTCTATGTGAGGGGAACCCTTTGGATCTAGATCTTGGAGTTCTTTGTGTTCTGTTCTTCGTTCTTCCTCTCATTTTCCTCCCTAGCATTAGTTGCTTCAGTGGGATTTGGGAGAGAAGGACTTGGGCACTCCGTGTGCCCTTGCCATTGCATTTGGTGCATCGGTTTGAGTTCTCCACGGTGATACGTGGAAGTGAAGTTTGAGAAGCTTATTACTCTTGGGTGCTTGGCACCCTTGAGCTTGTTCCTCTTGGGTGCTTGGGCACCCTAGACGGTTGGTGGTGTTCGGAGCTCAATCATTGTGGTGTAAAGCTCCGAGCAAGCATCGGGGTCTTCAATTAGGTTGTGGAGATCGCCCCGAGCAATTTGACGGGTTTCGGTGACCGCCCCCAAGGGTTGCCAAAGTGTACGGGTTCGGTGACCGCCCCCAAGGGTTGCCATTTGTACGGGTTCGGTGACCGCCCTCAAGGGTCCCTTAGTGGAATCACGGCATCTTGCATTGTGCGAGGGCGTGAGGAGATTACGGTGGCCCTAGTGGATTCTTGGGGAGCATTGTGCCTCCACACCGGTCCAAACTGAGATTAGCATCCGCAAGGGTATGAACTTCGGGATACATCGTCGTCTCCGCATGCCTCGGTTATCTCTTACCCGAGCCCTTTACTTATGCACTTTACTTTGTGATAGCCATATTGTTCTTTGTCATATATCTTGCTATCGCATAGTTGCTTATCTTGCTTAGCATAAGTTGTTGGTGCACATAGGTGAGCCTAGTTGTTTTAGGTTTTGTGCTTGACAAATTAACCGTTAGGTTTATTCCGCATTTGTTCAAGCCTAAACCGTAATTATTTTAAAGCGCCTATTCACCCCCCCTCTAGGCGACATCCTCGATCTTTCAATTGGTATCAGAGCCTCGTCTCTCTTTGTTGGGCTTAACCGCCTAGAGAGTAAAGATGTCGACTAGGGGATTAGGTTTCTTTGACACTCTTAGTTTCGATGGCACAAATTTTGATGTTTGGGTAATTCGTATGCTTAATCTCTTTAGGGTCATGGACCCAAATTTAGAGCGAATTGTAGATATGGGTTTTTCTCCTCCAAAGGATCCCCAAAGATTATCTTTAGAGGATGAGAAAAACTCTTATCTCAATGCTCAAGCCTCTAATGTGCTTTTCGATGCTTTGAGCAATGTAGTTATATTTCAACTCATGCCGTTCCGGGATGCTCATGAGTTATGGACAAAGCTTCAAGATAAATATGGTGTGTCCAAGATTTGTGGGGATGGTTGTTCTCCCTCCACCTCCGGTCATATAGTCTTCTCAACTTCTTCTACTTCACCTACATGTGGTTTGCCACAAGGTAATGATATAGTGAGTAGTGTTGGTCATTGCAATGATGATAGTATGCTTATTGTGGATGATCCTTCATCACTATATTATTGCAATGCTCCCTCTTTCGGCTTTAACACTTCAAGCACTCCAAATGTTTCACGTGCTTGTGCTGATAGTCCTTGCATATCATGTAGAAATTGCTTGACTAAATATCATGATGATATGCTTGATATGTCTTGTTGCCATGATAAAAATGCATCTATTTCCTCGAATTGTTGTGCTAACAATGTAGAGGAAACCGAACACTCCATGGAACAAGATGTGATGTTTAATGGTGCCTCAAGGGATCCTACATCATCATCTATTGCGTTTTGCCTTATGGCTAAGGCGTCAAAGGTATCTCCTACTTTGTACCCCAATATGTCTCTTGATGATGATGTTGATGCTAATGATGATGAGGATAATGATGAAGAGAATGATAATGTTGCCTCCTTAAAAATTAAGGGGGAAATGGTTTTTAAAGCTCTTCATAAAAATAAAATTGCTCGTTCCAACTTCATGAAAATTATGTCCATTGCTATTGAGAGCAAAAAATATATTGATGAGTTGGAATCTTGTCTTGAGGAGCATGTGGTCACCATTGATAAAATGGAAGGTCATGGGCGTGATTACGCTAATGAGATTGCGGACCTCTCTCAAGCTCTTGAACTTGAACAAACCACCAAGGAATCTCTTGAGGAGACTTTTGCTCTAGAATTGTCTAGAGTGAAGGAATCTACTGATAGAGCTCTTGAGGTGGCCAATGTTTTTGAAACTAAAAATGTTAAGCTTGAAGTTGCTCATGCTAGACTCCTTGAGGATTTTGAGCTGTAAGTGCATCTAGTGCCCCTTAGTGATTTTGGTGTATTGAAGACTTATAGGTTAAGGGACTAATGCGTTTGTGAGTGTACACAGGTCTATAAGTCTATGAGGAGTTTGATATTTACAGAGAAAGTCGACCCCTAAAAATGAAGTTCTTCGACTGAAGACTTTGATATTCTGAAGACTTTCTGAAGACTTTGAAAGTGAAGAAATTGGTGTGACCTTAAAGACTTGGTATTCATTTGAGGAACATGAAGCGTGAAGACTTTTGTTTTCCTAGTTTCATTTTCTCTTTCTTGAGTCATAGGAAACACCGTACTGTTAAAGGGGGTCAAGGAAATACTAAGGAAAAATTTCCATGTGATGCTCAACTCAAAATCCTACACCTACCAATCCCTTCGAGTGAAGCCTTTGAAAATCTCATACAGTTCAGTCACTTTCTTCAGTGACAGAGACGAAGTTCTTCTGGTCACTGAGAAACTTGTTCTAACTGAGGAGTTAGGAATTCGCCAGTGTGAATTGCCTACACAGTGAGGAACATGATAGCCCTGAGGAATTTGAGAGCCAAATTTCCGACCGTTGCTGTGCTGCGCGCCGGCTGTCCCAAAATATCTTATCCACCTAACGGTCATATCATTGAAGGGCATTTATGTCTTATCATGTCGGGCTGCTCCCTAGGCTATAAATAGCCGCCCCCTACAACCACTAGTTGGTTGGCTGCTCCGAGAGAACTTGACACTTGTCATTTGAGAGCAACCCATCCTCCGAGGACTTTGAGCGAAAATCATCAAGTGAGGAAAACCCAAAACCAAACCCCTACAAACCCAAAGTGATTGGGCATCGCTGAAGAAATTGATCCTGTGTGGATCCGACGCTTGTTACCTTTGAAGACTGTGCTTCTTCCAGACGGTTAGGCGTCATGGTCTAGAGCATCCAAGAGGAATTGTGGATCGCCGAGTGACCAAGTCTGTGAAGGTTTGGAAGTCACCTGAAGACTTACCATGAGTGATTGGACGAGGTCTGCGTGGCCTTAGTTCAAGGAGAATACGGTGAGGACTGGGTGTCCTGAGCTGCGTGCTCAACGACTGGGTGTCCGGGACTGCGTGTCCTTGAGTTTAAATACTCAGCCGCTCCAACCAGACGTACAACTGAGACAGCAGTTGGAACTGGTTTACCAAATCATTGTCTTCACCAACTAACTGGTTCTATTTCCTCAACCCTTTCATTTCCTCATTACTGTGCTGAGTGTTTGTTCATATGTGTGTTTGAAAACGTTGACTGAAGACTTTCTCAATTTCCTCAGTTCAATTTCTTCAGTCTGTGTGTCTTCATCTTGTGTTATCCTGTGATTACGCTTTCTGTACTCTGTGCTAGTCTTCATTTCATCATGATGACCATGCTTGTATTCTGTTATGCTTACTTCTGAGTACTTATTCCGCTGCAAGTAGTTCTTCGCTAAGGAACTTCCTCACCAGCAAATTCCTCAGTGAAGAATTCATAAAAATCGCCTATTCACCCCCCCTCTAGTCGATATAACGCACTTTCATGAGCACCTCGAAAATGGCTCAAGGGTCATCAAGGATGAGCTCATCAAACTCACCGAGTCTCATGCTCAACTTGAAGCCGCTTATTTAAAAGAGCTTGCCAAGTTGCCTTCTCCTCTTGTTGTTAATGATTATGCTTGTGCTACTAATTCTGTTACTTGTGAAGCATCCATTTTGAAGGAGAATGTTGAGCTACGGGCTCAACTTGAGGTGCTATCTTGCAATTATGGGAAATTGGAAGAAAGTCATGAAAAGCTCTCAAGCTCTCATGATGATCTTCTAGTATCCCATAGTGTGCTAAAGATAGCTCATGAGGCCATGATTGCTAAGGTAACATCTAGTGAGCCTCATGTGGATACTAGCACTACTTCTAGTCAAAATAGTATATTGCCATGTGCTAGTCCTTGTAATTCATCTACTCACAATGTTGGTACATCTTGTGATGAATTTCTTTCCTTGCCTTGTTGCTCTAACGATGAAGCTTATACTTCCTCTAGTACTTGTGTTGAGACTAACCATGTAGAGGAAATCAAAGAGCTCAAGGCCCAAGTCACTTCTTTGAAGAAAGACTTGGAAAAGTGTCATGAAGGGAAGGCCACACTCAACAATATCTTGAGTGTGCAAAAATCCCCAATGACAAAGGTGGACTTGGATTCAACTCCAACAAGAAGAAGAAGTCCAAGTTGAACAAGAAGAAGGGCCAAGAACAAGTCAAGAATTCGGCCAAGATTGTTTGCTTCAAGTGCAAAGTCGAAGGGCATCATGTTAGATCTTGCCCATTGAAGAAGAAGGCCATTAGTGTCAAGCAACAAGGGAAGAGGGCACAAGTTCAATCTCATGCTCAACATCAAGTTGAAGAAAGGCCTCTTCCCAAGAAGACTCAAGTTAATGCTTCTCAAATTGAGAAATCAAGTGAGAAGAAAGTGAAGAGTAGACGTTGCTACTTATGTCGTGAGAAAGGTCACGTCGCTTCTTCATGCACTAGTGGTAACTTATCCAACCCAATTATTATTGATGATATCTATTCTCTTGGTAAGTATAAGGTTGGCAATGTGTTTGCCAAGTTTGTTGGTACTCAAAGTGGTGTCAAGCAAAGAACCATTTGGGTAGCCAAACCTATTGTGACTAACCTCTTAGGACCCAACTTGGTTGGGGACCAACAAGCTCAAACTTGATCAATAGGTGTTGTTGGAGGGCATTGGAGACTTGGCTACATTATGAAGAATTAAGGGGACTTCATCATTCTCTTTGTCTCAAGCCAAGTCAATTGGATTATCAAGTTTCTATCTTATATCCAATGTGCCTCCTTGCGGTAACTTGTACTTAAATTGTTTACCTTGAAAGTTACTTGCCCCCTTTGCATGTTTTGGTTTTGTTCCTTGCATGTGTTTGTATATGTTGTGCTTCCAACTTGCTTATCTTGAGCAATCAAGTATGTGTGTGTTGGTTTGCACATCATGTACATGTGTGTCGTGCGTTGAGCCTTTTTTGCTTCTTGTTTGTATCCTAGTTGGATCATGTGAGAGATTAATGGAATATCCCATTTTGGGGGAGTGATGTGCTTTGTGCACCTCACAATCCTATAAATGTGTGTACATGAGGAATACCATCTAGTATTGATATTACAAGATTATCTAGTCGCTTGGTGGTATATCTCTCATGAGAAATTCAAATTCTAAAAATTCCATTGATTATCTCTTGTTGGTTCCTCTTATTGCCTTTTGTTAAAGTTCTTTTTGGTATCACATTATGGGGGAGTAATATGTTATGTGCATATTACAAGCCTAGAAAATGTGTACATTTGAGATATTGTCACCTAGAATTGATATTGTAAATTATCTTGTTCCTAGGTGGCATGTTAGCTCTACAAGTGGCAATTTCCTTGTGTGTGTTGTGAAGATGATGTTGGATATCCTTGTTATCTACCACCGGGAATTATTTCCAAATACTTCTTGTCTTTTGACAATTGGTAGTCACTTATGTGTGGTAGAATTTATTGATCATCTTTACATTGGCTTTTGTTTTTATTTGCCTTTTCTCTTGCCAAGGTTTGTGTCAACTCCCGTTATCTTCCATACCACTTGTGGATCTTGTTAATTTCTTGTTCTTGTCTAGTGTTTTCTAGATATAGTGAAAGTGGTGATCCACCTTGTGCATTTTATATTCAAAAGCAAATTTTCTATAGTGCACAACTCATGGGGGAGCTATCCTATTTTCTTTAGAACACTCTTCTTGTGATCCTTATCAAGTGTGTGTGTTGGTGGAAGGCAAGCCTTTTTCCTTTGGTACCTTGTGCCATCATGAAACTTTGTTGAGAGCTTGGTTTGTTTGGAACCATCCTCTCTTTGGGAGTTTGACATCTTTAATTTAGTGTGTATCAATGGATATCTCATTCCTTGATGTATCTTTAATGATATCTTCCAAGTGATGATTTCTCCATTTGGTATCCTTTTCACTTGGCATTTCTTTGTCTTTTGGTTTCGGGTTTTGAAAGTCTTGAGCATGCATGTTTACTTCATGTATTTTATTTGGCTTGCTTTCTTTCTTTAACTCAATATATAGGGGAAACTCCACCCAGTCTCAATTTGGATGAGATGTGCATGAAATTCATTTTCATATCTATATGCACATATATATGTGGAGTTTGTCCTGTGTATTGGTGTTTCTAACTATTTGGTCCCGATAAGTTTGGGTACCGTTTAGTTTGTGTTGTTCTTCTAGGAACATTTGGAGATGCATTGGATGCTCGGCTCACTCACAAGGAAGGTGTTGTCACCATGTGCATATTGGAGTCAAGCTAGGATGATCAATGAACTACTATCTACCTTCATTGGTATCTACTATATCCTTCCAATGGTATCTCGGTAACAAGTATCATCATCTACTTCATGCACACATTTCTTGCATCAACCTTGTGTAGGTTGTATCATGGCATGTTATTCATTCTTTCTTGTGTTACTTGTTTCCTTTCTCAAAGCATCCCAACAATGATCTCTTGTTGCTAGTTGTGATGTCTTTGATGTTCGTGTGGTTGGAATTCATTTATATACATAAGACCATATCAAGCCAAGTGCTATGCTTCCAAGCAAATATCTTATTATTATATTTATGACTTCCTTGTGGATATCTTGTTCCTTCGTGTTGTAACTATTTCGGGTGTACATCCTTCTTTGTAGATATATATATATATATATATATATATATATATATATATATATATATATCATGATTTCGTCTACATAGAACCTTATACACTTGAGAGAAATTACATCTCTAGTTGATATCCTTTCTTTCACGTCCACCTTGTCTTTCTTATGTTATTTCTTTGGTGGCTCCGTGAAAGCTTTTGCCTTGAGTGTGTGTCCTCTATCGTTGCATCTTGTTGCACTCTTGTGTGGTGAAGATTATTTTCCTCTTGCTTATCTTTACGAGGCTTTTGCCATCTTTTTTGGTATCCCTCGTCTTGATGAGCCTCTCATCTTCTATCTTCACCGCGGGTTGTCACAAGCATAGGTTCTCTATATGCTTATTAGTAAGCTTGTGAACCCATTCGCTAGTTGTGTGTGGGAATGATAGGCCTTGCACCGTGTGCCTCATTCTTTGAAGACTTTATTGATGCTTAATGCTTTTCTGTACATTAGTCTTCTCAAGTGCATTGCCTTGAGTCACACACATCTTTTTGGTTGAGCCCACTCTTAAGTTGCCTCTCTTACTTGTTGCTCAACCATGTGTTTGTTGCAAGTACTAGGCTTAGTTTCCTATATGCTCACTTGCACTTGTTGTAAGTTTCTATTGATTTTGGGGGAGCTATGATCCTATTTTGTGCACTTTGTATCCAAATACAAAAATTCTTGATGTGCACAAATCATGGGGAGCTTCTCTAGTTTCTTTAGAACACTGCTCCGCTCTTATCATAATATCCTTTATTCATGTGGCTCGTAGGATCTTTGGCCTAGTTGGTTCAATTGGTATCTTTTGATAGCTTGCTTCAATTGGTATCTTTTGATTGCTTGATTGCTTGTTTCTCTCTTTGATTATGTCTTTGTGGCATATCTTCCTTTTGCAATCTTTGGGCCTCAATATAGTTTGTCTTCCTCCAAGTATTTACCGTTGGATATGTGTATTGCATTCCACTCTCTTGTTGAGAAATACACAATTTATAGAGGAACAAATTTTATATTGGCCTTCTAAGCTTTTAGCCCATTTTGGCAATCGATGCCAATGGGGGAGAAGTTTCACAGAGTTTTGTGGAGAAGTTTAGAGAGTAGTCACCTCTTGCTTTGATTTTGTTCCTTAGCATTTACATCTCATTCACATTCACTATTGGTTGTTGCATTGCATGCTGATGCATAATTCCTTATATAAACTCTCTTGAAAGTGATTGTCATCAATTACCAAAATGGGGGAGATTGAAAGAACATGCGATGCCCCCATGTTTGGTTTTGGTAATTGATGACAATCTCTATAGACTAATGGTTGCCTTGAGTTATATTTGAAGGTTTTTTCCATAGGCTTTTCTTGAAGTCCATGTGTTGGTTTCAAGGAGTTTATGAGTTGACCAAGGTGCTATTAAGGAATTATCCAAAGATTGGTCATGTGAGTGTTGAGCTTATTGCAAGCATGTCTTGAAGAAGAAGATTGTGTGATCATTAATATTTACCTTCAAGACATCATCCAAATGAAGAGAGTTGGAAAGATTCAAGGTTGATCAAGACTAAGTCAAGAGTGAATCAAGTTGATCAACTCACAAAGCATAGAAGATGTACCGAGTGGGACCAAGTGTTCCCATGGTATGGTAAGCATTGTCAATTACGCTTTATGTACTAACCCATGGTCTACATGAGAGTTCTTTGTGGGGTTAGGTATGTTTCCATGGTCTTGCGTCAAGCGGAAGATCCCATACAACCCATGGAGGATGACATCAAGTGGTGATCGTCATCAAGTTTGCAGTGTGCAAGTTCAAGTGGAGCAACACAAAGAGTGGCTCACCCATAATGGAGTATGGGGAGCAATCAAGTTTGAATCTTGCCATCCATTATGGTGTCAATGGACTTGTGAAGATGTGCCGAAGAGTCGCTCACCCATAGTGGACTATGGGGGAGCAATCATCTAGTCTTCATCGAGCCAACGCAATCAAGAAAGGTGGTCCAACTTGAGGGAGTCAAGATCGTCATCATCTATCTCAAGTGGACCATGTGCAAGGCAAAGGTTTGCCCTTGATAGGTTTTCTATTTTACCGGTCTCATGGTGGTAGTTGGGAGCCCGGGTTATAGGATCGTTTGCTGTACTATCAAGGGGGGCTCTCAAGTTGGTAGCTTGATCGTATCGTTAGTAAAGAGCTCAAACCATTGCATCCTTGCATCATGTTTCTTGGTTCTTATTTGGTTCTCTTTGTGAGTCTTAGAGCTTATGGTCATCTTGATGACAAGCTTGAGTTCATCGAAAACGGAGATCGCATGCGTCTTCTATGATGTTTTCGGTGTTGGAGGTTTTACCGGTCTTATCCGAGGAAGGGTTCTCACCATTTTATTTTGGGCCTTTTCTCTTTTGCTTCTTATTGATATTTCTTTCAATATTGTGTTAGCCCTTGTCGCTAGCTTTCCAACAAACTTGGTTTCATCGAATTCGGAGTCCGTTTGCAAAAGTTGTGGCAGTTTTGGTGTTCTGAAAAGGCTGCAGCCGGTACTACCGCGAATTGGAGCGGATGTAATTTTTTACTACCGCTCCAGAGCGGTACTACCACGGCTCCTACAACGGTAGTATCGCTCCGGACCAAAAAACTCGTCCCAAGTCCTGCGGAGGTAGGTTCGGAAGTATTTTTTTGTACCGCAAGCAGTAGTACCGCGATCCCTAGCGGTAGTACCGTGAGGACGAGCGGTAGTACCGCTCTGTGCGGGTTGTGAGCATAACGGTTGGATTTTCCCCCACCTATAAAAGGGGGTCTTCTTCCCCATTGAACCTTATCCTTTGAGCTCGTGTTCTTCCCCCATTGTTGACCTTCTTCGAGCTTGCTAACTCTCAATCCCTCCATGGATTCTTGCTAGTTTTTGAGGAAAAAGAGAGAGGAGATCTAGATCCACATTTCCACCAATCACTTTCTCCTCTATGTGAGGGGAACCCTTTGGATCTAGATCTTGGAGTTCTTTGTGTTCTGTTCTTCGTTCTTCCTCTCATTTTCCTCCCTAGCATTAGTTGCTTCGGTGGGATTTGGGAGAGAAGGACTTGGGCACTCCGTGTGCCCTTGCCATTGCATTTGGTGCATCGGTTTGAGTTCTCCACGGTGATACGTGGAAGTGAAGTTTGAGAAGCTTATTACTCTTGGGTGCTTGGGCACCCTAGACGGTTGGTGGTGTTCGGAGCTCAATCATTGTGGTGTAAAGCTCCGGGCAAGCATCGGGGGTCTCCAATTAGGTTGTGGAGATCGCCCCGAGCGATTTGACGGGTTCCGTTGACCGCCCCCAAGGGTTGCCAAAGTGTACGGGTTCGGTGACCGCCCCCAAGGGTTTCCATTTGTACGGGTTCGGTGACCGCCCTCAAGGGTCCCTTAGTGAAATCACGGCATCTTGCATTGTGCGAGGGCGTGAGGAGATTATGGTGGCCCTAGTAGATTCTTGGGGAGCATTGTGCCTCCACACCGGTCCAAACGGAGATTAGCATCCGCAAGGGTATGAACTTCGGGATACATCGTCGTCTCCGCGTGCCTCGATTATCTCTTACCCGAGCCCTTTACTTATGCACTTTACTTTGTGATAGCCATATTGTTCTTTGTCATATATCTTGCTATCGCATAGTTGCTTATCTTGCTTAGCATAAGTTGTTGGTGCACATAGGTGAGCCTGGTTGTTTTAGGTTTTGTGATTGACAAATTAACCGTTAGGTTTATTCCGCATTTGTTCAAGCCTAAACCGTAATTATTTTAAAGCGCCTATTCACCCCCCCCTCTAGGCGACATCCTCGATCTTTCAACTACGTGACTCCAACGTAAAGTTGGTTGGTTGCAATTCCAAAATAAAGATAATGCAATGAGCTTAACTCTTTGGATATGATTCTACGAAACCATTTTAAGTCTAGACTTTAGGACAAATTGCTAAACTTCAATCCAAAGGCCATAGAGAATGCCTTCAAGGAGAATTCTGCAATGTTATCCATTCGATTTGCTTGAAATCGATGTCAGATAATGAGGCAATGGTTTTGTGTGAATAAAGCACACACTTAAGACCATCATGTAGATATGCCTTTTAGAACCATTTAATACCTGAATAGTCTACTCAATGGCTGGGAAGAGCCACTTACCTCGACTTGATGCATTCAAGGAGTCTGAGTGATTCATCGTAGAATTTAAGGTGTGCAAGCCTTAAACTTAGCTTCCCTGTGTCACTTGTAGTGCACATAAAATCCAAATGTTATTAGAATTTAGCATCATAATAATCATAAACTATTGGAATTGCTGATAATTTCTGTTTCAACCCAATGTCTCGATGACCAAGGCGAGTATGCTAAGTTTGTCATGTACAAGACACTCTGGAAAACTATCTCGTACACAACATGTGCTACGGGTTGAGTCGTATGTGTAGTACAATCCAGATGATACATAGAGAATGTGCTTGCCATATCCGTTGCATATGGTAAAGAGAAGTTATTTCTCTTTATTGTCATTATAAGTTTCGCTATGGAAACTATTTTGATGGATACCTCCATAGTTTAGTAAGGTATGAGTTAAACCTGGGAAGCAATGAAGCATCCCGACATTACTCGAGTACCCACAGGGATAGTAAATATGACTCGAGTTGAGCCAACAAATACCTCATCGTGTCTAGCGATTTAAAAATATCTCCTTTCTCTCAATGAGAGTGGAAACATTGGACTTCCCTGAGTATAGAGTTTGTGGTGCATATGTCCATAAGGCACATATCATTTTTCATCGGGTTGACTCCCGTGGAAATCTATATATAGACATGAAGATTCTCAAGAAAATCACTGTTAGATATATAGAATACATACAAATGAATTTGTATGAAAATGTTGATACAATATATTGTGATATACAATATATGATGATAATAATAATCATGTTCTTATTAGAACATCATAAATGGTCAGAAATAAATAGATCACTAAGGAGACTAAGGGACTAAATGTATAGTCTCCAAACATGTCGGTTGATGCATATTCAACCATCATGCTCTCCATGCTCATAGGGTCTCGTGACAGCTTGATGGTGTCAGGTTGAGGGTTTGAAGTGAGTTTCAAACCATTACCCCTGAGGTCCTTTGTGTCCCGATGTTGTGGCTTGGATTGCACGCACTATCCCATGGGATGCAAGACTGATCTTGATGTCCATGACCCGCTTAAGTGCGTTGTGGCCATTGAGGGCAAGTGCCTCAAGTTGTTAGCCATCGATTACTTATAGGGGCAAGCCAGAGATAATTAATTTACAAGAAGTAAATTAAAAACCATCATGGTTTTGTAATAAGAATGCAAAAATTTGACTCAAGTGTATAACTTAAAAATGCTCAACCTCAATTGTGGGAACATAACACATTGAAGATCATTCAGATCTCACAGTAATAGAGATAGTCTGCACATGGGCAGTAGATCCAACTCATTACCTTGTGTTTTCCTAATATAATGAGGGAGATGTTATTGTAAAAAATTTACAAGTTTGTTGTGCGGGAGAAATCAATCTCGACCGCTATGACATGTTCATGAAGAATGGCAATGTGGTAAACACAAAGAACATATCATCTCCGGTGAAAAACCAGTAGTTTATTTATATTACAGATTGCGCAATATAAATACATATTAATGTTGCAAAATTAATAGATTTCAAGAAAGGTGGCTCGAAATCATTAGTGCGAATCTCAAAATGCTAAGGATGACACCTTGAATTTTGCATATGTATTTGCAAGAAATTGAAAATCTCAATTGCAAATAGACGTATTAATCTCGACATGTGGTTAACATGGAAATAGATACATCATAGAAATATTCCGGAATACCGCATACTCAACGGAGAAACAGTACTGCAGTGGTACTGAATTTATCTTTGCAAGAGATTAAAATCTCAATTGCAAATAGATGTAATTTATCTCAACATGTAACAAATGTGGAAATATAACATACTAAAAACAGGGATAAGATCACTGTTAAAAGTTATTGTTAGAACTAATTTTCTGAAAAGAAAGAGTAAACTAGTAAAGCAAATACTAGTACAGGAGTGTTGATGACTCAACTAGTAAAGCAATTAAGCAAATACTAGTACGGAAGTGCTAATGACTCAACCGCATGCATGTAAGCCACGTAGTAGTACACGTATGTGCGGCAGTCCACGACCTGGTCAATCGAGTATAGATAAGGAGAGAGACAGGGAAATAAATTCCCAATTACTCAATCCCCATCCTCACCGGACTAACAGGCAGAGACTGACTTCCATGGCCGGCCGGTGCCACCTCCAGCCACGCTGCCACGGCGTTCACCAGCGACGGGTGGAGGGACCAAGTGCTCCATCGTCTTCCTCGGGAGAGGAACCACCAATGAGGTCGTGGCTGGAAGCCACGCCGGTGGAGACGCCGTTTGCGGCACCGTTCGTGAGGCCGAGCGCCGCGGGGCTCCATGTGCCGGAGCGGACGCTCGACGGCGAGCTTGCCAACGGGACGCCAAGGGCCATGAGACGGCGGCGAGCGCCCGAGCGCGGTGAAGGCTGAGGAGTTGCCGGCACCGGGGTCAGCAGGCGTGGTGCGACGCGACGGCGTCGGTGTTGACGCCCGCGACACTACTGGAGCAGCTCAGAAGGGGCTCGTAGGGCGAGAGCCGTGTCGTGCCTCCGTGTTGGAGGCCGCGGTCGTGCCTCAACCATGCTCCGCGCTGGGAGTCACCTCCTCTGCCGGGGGTGTTGCGCCGGAGGGCGCTGCCTCCCTGCAGAGCTGAGGTCGTGCCATGGCCACCACTTCGCGGGCTGCGCGCCTCTCTGTGAGCGGGCGCGACCGTGGCCGTGGTCCCCTGCGCTCGTAGGGGCAAGGCCGAGGGCCAGGCGCGGGGTGTACTGGGAGGAACGGCCGCACCTTTTGCTGGTCGCGCGTGCGTCAAATGGCGCAGCCGAGGGCCCGACCACCGCAGTGCTTTGCGACGAGGCTGAACTCCACGCCGTGGGGAGCCGTGCAAGAGGGCTGTCGTCAGTCTCGCGGGCGGGCGCGCGCGAGGGCGGCCACGGCGATGGACGGAGCGCGTGAGCGCGGCCACGGGCGGGGCGCAGGTGGCCACGCGGGCGGGCGCTGCCGGCTGTATGGCGCGGTTGCGTCGTACGCCAGTGCCAGGGGCCGATGATATGGCACCGTTGCTGATGCTAATGCTTTCTACAGAGTGGAAAAACACGGTGAAGAACCTTTTTTTCTTCTCATGTGGTGCCTTTTTGCATCAGTCTGTTGATTGATCTTCTGGCCTTGATGATCTTTGAATCAATGGATGCCAACGCCCACTTATTCTGTTGTCGATTCAGGAATAGAGTCGACGGCGGCTGGGTTTACGCCCTGTTTCTTCTGATTTTTAGAGAAAAGGCCAGAGCCCGACTTTATAAATAAAGCCACAAGGCAGCGTCTGTGACGCCCCGATTCAATCGTACACTAATCATGCACGCAAATGTGTACGATCGAAATCAGGGACTCACGGAAAGATATCACAGCACAACTCTAAAACATAAATAAGTCATACAAGCATCATAATACAAGCCAGGGGCCTCGAGGGCTTGAATACAAGTGCTCGATCATAGACGAGTCAGCGGAAGCAACAATATCTGAGTACAGACATAAGTTAAACAAGTTTGCCTTAAGAAGGCTAGCACAAACTGGGATACAGATCGAAAGAGGCGCAGGCCTCCTGCCTGGGATCCTCCTAAACTACTCCTGGTCGTCGTCAACAGCCTGCACGTAGTAGTAGGCACCTCCAGTGTAGTAGTCGTCGTCGACGGTGGCGTCCGGCTCCTGGGCTCCAGCATCAGGTTGCGACAACCAGAAAGGAAGGAAAAGGGAAAAAAGGGGGGGGAGAAAGCAACCGTGAGTACTCATCCAAAGTACTCGCAAGCAAGGAGCTACACTACATATGCATGGGTATATGTGTAAAGGGCCATATCAGTGGACTGAACTGCAGAATGCCAGAATAAGAGGGGGATAGCTAGTCTTATCGAAGACTACGCTTCTGGTCACCTTCGTCTTGCAACAAGTAGAAGAGGGTAGGTTGAAGTCCTCCAAGTAACATCACATAGCAATAATCCTACCCGGCGATCCCCTCCTCGTATCCCTGAGAGAGAGCGACCACCGGTTGTATCTGGCACTTGAAAGGGTGTGTTTTATTAAGTATCCGGTTCTAGTTGTCATAAGGTCAAGGTACAACTCCAAGTCGTCCTGTTACCGAAGATCACGGCTATTCGAATAGATTAACTTCCCTGCAGGGGTGCACCAACTTACCCAACACGCTTGATCCCATTTGGCCGGACACACTTTCCTGGGTCATGCCCGGCCTCGGAAGATCAACACGTCGCAGCCCCACCTAGGCAAAACAGAGAGGCCAGCACGTCGGTCTAAACCTAAGCGCACAGGGGTCTGGGCCCATCGCCCATAGCAGACCTGCACGTTGCGAGGGCGGCCGGAAGCAGACCTAGCCTAGTGGCGTTCCAGTCCAATCCGGCGCGCGCCGCTCCGTCGCTGACGTCTGAAGTGCTTCGGCTGATACCACGACGCCGGGATACCCATAACTACTCCCACGTAGATGGTTAGTGCGTATAGGCTCGTAGCCAACTCAGATCAAATACCAAGATCTCGTTAAGCGTGTTAAATATTCGCGAACGCCGAACAGGGCCAGGCCCACCTCTCTCCTAGGCGGTCTCAACCTGCCCTGTCGCTCCGCCACAAAGATCCACTCGCGGGTGCTCAACCAGCCGACCCGACTTTAGTCTCCACATGTATCATGTATAAAGTATATAGTATACACCCGTGATCACCTCCCGAGTGATCACGGCCCGATAGTATAGCACGGCAGACGGATAAGAATGTAGGGCCAATGGTGATAATCTAGCATCCTATACTAAGCATTTAGGATTGCCGATAAGGTATCAACAGATGTAGCAACAATGTCAGGCTATGCATCAGAATAGGATCAATGGAAAGCAGTAACATGCTACACTACTCTAATGCAAGCAGAATAGAGGAGAATAGGCGATATCTGGTGATCAAGGGGGGGCTTGCCTGGTTGCTCTGGCAAGAGAGAGGGGTCGTCAACTCCGTAGTCGAACTGGGCAGCAGCAGTGTCGGTCTCGTAGTCTACCGGAGAGAAGAGGGGGAAGAAACAATGAATACCATGTAAACAGATGCATATCGATGCATGATATGTGACAAGTAACGATGCTAGGCGTGACCTGACGTGGTATGAGGTGGTACCGATTAAGGGGGGAAACATTCGAGAAAATATCCCCGGTGTTTCGTGTTTTCGGGCAAAGGAGCCGGAGGGGGAAAGTTACGAGTTCGATAGGTTAGGGGCGTGTGGCGGATGAACGGACTGCGTATCCGGATTCGTCTCGTCGTTCTGAGCAACTTTCATGTTGAAAATATTTTAATCCGAGTTACGGATTAAAAGATATAATTTTCTAAAGATTTTATTAATTTCTGGAATTTAATTAATTATTTATCCCAACATTATCCAGAATAGTAAATGATGACGTCAGCATGACATCAGTGTGATGTCAGCAGTCAACGTTGACCATTGACCTGGTCAACCTGACGTGTGGGTCCAGTGGGACCCACCTGTCATTCCCTGTTTAGGTTAATTACAAATTAGTTAATTTAATTAGTGATTAGGTTAATCTAATCAGAATTAATTAACTTAATTAATTACTTAATCAACTAATTAATATTCTAATTATTTTAATTATTATTTATTTATTTATTTAATATTTTTTTAATTCTTTTTTATTAAAACGTTCTGGGGGTGGGGTTTGCTTGTCATAGGGCCAATGGCCTTAGCGGGCATGGGCATGCGGGCGTGCGCCCGAGTCCACCCGGAAAGGGGGCAACGGGCGCTTGGGCGGGCGCTCGCCCGCAGGGAGTGCGACAGGGCGAGGCCAGCGGCCAGGGCGGCCGCGGTGGCCGGCCGGCGTGGGGGGGAAACGGAGTGTAGGGCCGGCGACGAGCGGGCCCGCGGGCGGCAGGGGAGCCGGGCGCGGTGGTGGTGCGAGGAGGCGTGGCGTGCACGGGACGCACGCGTGCGGTGGCCGCGGCGACGAGCACCGGGCGCGCGCGGTGGCGCGTCGAGCAGGGGAGGCCGGTGCGGGTGGCGACGGGGAGACGTGCAGAGCGGGCACAAAGAGGAAGAGGAGGCCGTGGCCTCACCGGCGTTGCAGAGAAGCGGGGCGGCGAGGCTCGGGGGCGACCGTTGTGGAGGAGGACGGGGACGAGGCGTCGCCGCGGCGTCGGGGAGGCGGGCGTAGTCCGGCGAGGTGGAGGACGGGGACGCGGCGACGGCGGGGCAGCGGGCTCGAGCTCGAGGAGGGTGACGGGGATGACGTGCGGCGGGTCGATGAGGTCCGGCGACGTAGAGGAGGAGGACGGCGAGGTCTGGCGATGGGCAGCGGCGGGACGGCGCGCGTCCACGGCGTCCGGCGACGAGGGGGTGAGGACGAGTGGCGGGGGGCGGTGGTCGGGTTCCGGGGGGGTGAGCATCGGGGGGGGGGGGGGGTCGCGCGAGGAGAGGGGGGGCGGGAAGGCAACGGCGAGGGCGATCCGGGGCGGTGGCGTGGTCGCCCCGATCTCGATCCAGATCGGGGGAGTGAGGGGGAGTGGGGGAAGTGGGGATCGGGGAGTGGGTAGGTTAGGGTTTGGTGCCCCCAGGGGGTTATAGGCTAGGGGAGGGAGTGGGCCGGCCTGGCAGGCCACTGGTTGGGCCGAGGCCCAGTGGGGGGGTCTGCTTTTCCCTTTTTTGTTAGTTTTGTTTTCTGTTTTGTATTTTCTTTTCTTTTCTTTGTTTTCCTTTTCTGTTTTAATTCAATTTAAAATATTTATGGATTTTATAAAACTGTATCTTCTACACCATAATTATCTATGTAATATTTAGTACAAACCGAACATTTTTATTTTAATGTTTGAAAACTTTTATTGTTTTCCTGTAATTAAATTTTGAATTTGTTTCGGTTTTGAATTATCTAGGGTTTATCAACAGTAACCGAGGTGACGTGGCATCATTAGCGAGGGATCACTGTAGCTTAATTATCCGGGCGTCACAATTCTCCTCCACTACAAGAAATCTCGTCCCGAGATTTAGGAGGCGTAAGGGGGGGAGAAGATTCTAGTTACGAAATTCTAGCGAGTGTTCTCGGTCTTAATTGCTCTTTCCGAAGTAGTTGATCCCTTTTTGGTGATGTCTTCATTTCTCTGCTCCAGGTCATCTTGATGAAGTGGCCATACTTCCTTCGGAGTCTTCATCATACTAACAAAAAATTAAGGGGGTATACCGGAAGAATGGACCTCTGCAGGGTAGACTATCTGGTAGATAACAACGAGGAAGGTGGCGGAAAGTAACTCTCGAATTGAAATTTAAGACAATATCGAGAGCAAAGCAAGAAGGTGCAAAATAGAAGTTTCAAGCGCATAGGCAATCGTTCGTTGCCTGTAGCGAAGTGTGAAAGGGGTTCAGAGCAATGGGAATAAGTATTGCGCCTGATACCAGATTGATGATCTCATCGGAAGGTGGCTCATGAATTACATACGAGTCCACGCGAGAGGAATAACTTTGGGAACAGGGGGTGTACAGGAGAGTCAGGTTTCGATCATGTGGAACTGTGGGTTATGGGCCCACCATGTGGGTTAAAAGTAGGAAGGGCGGAGACGTCTTGCGTGATCATGCAAGAAAGGCATGTCAGAGGATAGTCTGTCGATTATGTTGGCAACAACATCGATACCAAGGGCGAGGGACGAAGAGAACCATTTTCCTGCTCGTTGAACGAGGCGGACCAATAGGCAAGTTCTCGTCCATCGGTGGTGACCGGAATGCTATCGACAATTTCAACAGGGTCTTACTGACAGAGTTGTACACCGAGGTGTTTGCACAAGCAGAGAATTATTACTGCCTATATCATATAGATCATAGAAATGGTCTAAACAAACCAATGGAAAGGGAAAAGTGTCTATCAGGTTTAATCAGAACGATGGAAAGAAAAATGTGTTTAAACACATAATTCAGGGGTATATCCTTCCCATGGACAAGCAGAGAGCATGATATCCATGACATGATTTAACGTAGGAAACCATTTAGGTTATGGGAGAGGAATTTTCATGGCATTACCCATACAACGGTGTTTGAATAATTGATAACGAAATTTAGCATTATTCTCCAAATGTTTTTATTGAAGATCGGAGTACCACAGACAAGCTTCGAGATAGCATGGACATGGTCTTCAAGCAAAGGTCGTACTTTTGATACATGAAGGATTCATCAGGAACAACTTGTAGAATAATTCTTACTGTTTCCTCATGGAAGAATGGATAACATAGCAAAAGGGAACTATAACAATAGGGTCTCCGGCCTGGTGGGCTAGGTATGACCCCACCTTACCGGGACATATAAAGACCAATGTTATAATTCTTGGAAATATGTTCCAACCATCATATCTGACCGAGGTTCAGATCCGATTGGTGTCAGGATAACTCAGAAGAAAAGGTGCAACACAATTTACGAGATGACAATGTTAGTTTCTCGGGAAATGAGCTATGGAGCGAGTTCCGTCACACAAGTTCATCATTTAATCAAGGAGAGGTGAGGAGGTGGCTGATTGACTCAGCAACAATCCCTTGACATTTCCAAAAAGGATGGATTTCCACAACTATGTGAACAAGGAGATAACATTTGTCAGATCAAATGTTATAATGAGGTATGCTGGAGGAAAACATACACAGTTAAACATTGGTAGAAAGGTGCGCCCGAAATATGGGTTGGGCTACAAGACCAATGTCAGAATAGTGATTCAATAATCAATAGTCTAAGAATGAATGGCCGACCATTAACTTCAAAGCAATAGGGTTGCTAGAAGGGCAGAATCCAAACAGCACCCTTCACTTGTTGGTACCCCGGTTCGAATCAACGCGAGGACCAAGAAAGAATGGTGATGATGAGAAGTATCACTATACCAAAAATTCTTAAGAGGTGGAGCCATCCTCACAACATTCTTGACATCAAAGATGGTAATACTCCGCGGTAGAATCAGAACATAAGTTGGATAATAAGGAACTAAAGGTACAACACAAAACAGGAACAATTTTTGTGTTGGATGGAATACAACAATGTTGTGGATGATAACCCAAACCATCGAGGGCAAAGGATGCTATTTCTCATCGTGATTTCAATAGATCTCTTGGAAGAGCTCAGAATGTTGATGATATTCACGACACATTTGTCACGAGAGTTCATGAAGATGTAATCGATCGGCGATGACATCAAGTCAAAGTAATGATAAAGTGAAAGGTTATTGGAACCAAGGGTACGACACAAACTCGAAACCAAGCTTGTTGTTCAAGGCGAAATGATATGACGATGATGATCGACGTAAGGTTAGTTCATCGTCGAAAATTGTGCTCCGGGAAGAAGGACCGGGTAGCACAGTTAAAATTAGCTCGATAATGACATAGCCGATCAGGCTAGGAATGACTTGAAGGATTAATAAATTTGTAAGCAGTGATGGGTTCAAATACTTGTTGAATCGCAATGCGAACTCGATTCAGTTATCGGTGTCTTTGAGTGTATAATAACTCAGAGCCCGTGAAAAATTGGAATCAGTGGGAAGGTAGCACTTGATGAAGAACTCATAAGAAGTTATGCAGTTCCATGATAATCTTGAGATACCAGGGGTAATACTCGACACAAGATCAAAGTAAAGATTGGACGGGTGTATTGATCCATAGAAGACAATTGTTTTAACTTGTCCGAGAAATGAAATCAAAGAAGAACAATCATGGTCGGAACCACGGTTGCAAGGGATCAATTCACAGATACCATATGTTAGTTATCAAGGAAATAGTTATTATTACAAGAAGCTTCCATGATAGGATATACATCACGTCCATGGGCATGAACACAAGGTTCAAGGTCGACTCCCACTTCCTCAATACATAATCTTTCATTCACTTCTCGCCTTCAACGAAATCGTGTGTTGAAATTTTATCTGACATAACACTAGTAGAGTATGACCCGTAGTAGTTTCCGGGTTCACACAGTTTAGAGAAGGCATATGTCCAACCCATCGGGCCTCTTAGGAACATATACCACAAACTTCAGGAGTAAATATCACAAGCTCGATAGCAGAGCATGGTTGACAAAGCAGGGGATACAATTTACCAAAGGCGGTATACATCCTAGGAAAGGCTCAAGGTTATTGAATATGAAGGACATTGTCGGATAAAATCCAACAAAGGATCTGGGGTGAGTATCGGCACACAACCAGAGGAAGAAGCAAGGCAATTACATTGGATTATAGAAACAACTGAATAACTTAGAGCTCAATTGTTAAGGAATCATGCTTTACAAAGTGAAGGATCAGAAGCAGACGCTCTGATCAAGGATGGATAAGTTCAATAGACTTAGGGGCACAATCGACGACAATTTAATTGGCGAGAACCAGCTCATGATTAAAACGACGTCTGAGCCAGAAGGATGAATTCTGGGATCTGTTTGAGGATTCCAAGCATTCGCAACAAATCGAATCAATGGACTCAAAATGACAATGACAATGGATGTCAACAAGATTACTAGACTTATGGGATTAACCATAATGCAAGCAATCAAGAATTTCAAGAGCAATAGGATGCTCAAGATTTACGGAAGATCGAATGGTATTTCGAATTCTTTTGCAAAACACTTGATCAGTGGGGGTGAGCGGATACTCAGTAAGTGTGGGAAATTATCTGTAGGGGTATTCATTCGGCAAAGAACCGCAAGGCAATAAGCTCAAGGGTTCTCAAAAAGTTGGAGAAATAATTCGTTGCATCTTGTAATAACAAGATCAACGGGGAATGATTATATCAATGGCAAGTGCACGTGGTTGTCCATAGGGGTTTATCGATGGAAGGGAATTACAATAGCAATGGCACAAAGTCTCGAAAGATCATCGTAGAGTATCTTCCGAATCTTCCGATGCAGCAAGCGATCATCTCGAGTGAGGGGCCCTCCGGGAGAAAGTATTTTACGAGAACCTAGAGTCAGAGTTAGCAAAATCATTTAAACCCGAATAGAAGAGAGTTCAAAGACCCAGAGTGCAGATCAAGGAGTAAAAGATCCTAATACCACCCAATGGCGACGTGGGCCCGTAAGGCACACAGCCATGTTAGTAAAAGTTTTGCAATGACTAGACTCGACTTCGGCCAAGGAGTGTGGAAAGGGGATTCCTACAGGCAGTCGGCTCTGATACCAACTTGTGACGCCCCGATTCAATCGTACACTAATCATGCACGCAAATGTGTACGATCGAAATCAGGGACTCACGGGAAGATATCACAACACAACTCTAAAACATAAATAAGTCATACAAGCATCATAATACAAGCCAGGGGCCTCGAGGGCTCGAATACAAGTGCTCGATCATAGACGAGTCAGCGGAAGCAACAATATCTGAGTACAGACATAAGTTAAACAAGTTTTCCTTAAGAAGGCTAGCACAAACTGGGATACAGATCGAAAGAGGCGCAGGCCTCCTGCCTGGGATCCTCCTAAACTACTCCTGGTCGTCGTCAACAGCCTGCACGTAGTAGTAGGCACCTCCAGTGTAGTAGTCGTCGTCGACGGTGGCGTCCGGCTCCTGGGCTCCAGCATCTGGTTGCGACAACCAGAAAGGAAGGAAAAGGGAAAAAAAGGGGGGGGGGAGAAAGCAACCGTGAGTACTCATCCAAAGTACTCGCAAGCAAGGAGCTACACTACATATGCATGGGTATATGTGTAAAGGGCCATATCAGTGGACTGAACTGCAGAATGCCAGAATAAGAGGGGGATAGCTAGTCTTATCGAAGACTACGCTTCTGGTCACCTTCGTCTTGCAACAAGTAGAAGAGGGTAGGTTGAAGTCCTCCAAGTAACATCACATAGCAATAATCCTACCCGGCGATCCCCTCCTCGTATCCCTGAGAGAGAGCGACCACCGGTTGTATCTGGCACTTGGAAGGGTGTGTTTTATTAAGTATCCGGTTCTAGTTGTCATAAGGTCAAGGTACAACTCCAAGTCGTCCTGTTACCGAAGATCACGGCTATTCGAATAGATTAACTTCCCTGCAGGGGTGCACCAACTTACCCAACACGCTTGATCCCATTTGGCCGGACACACTTTCCTGGGTCATGCCCGGCCTCGGAAGATCAACACGTCGCAGCCCCACCTAGGCAAAACAGAGAGGCCAGCACGCCGGTCTAAACCTAAGCGCACAGGGGTCTGGGCACATCGCCCATAGCACACCTGCACGTTGCGAGGGCGACCGGAAGCAGACCTAGCCTAGTGGCATTCCAGTCCAATCCGGCGCGCGCCGCTCCGTCGCTGACGTCTGAAGTGCTTCGGCTGATACCACGACGCCGGGATACCCATAACTACTCCCACGTAGATGGTTAGTGCGTATAGGCTCGTAGCCAACTCAGATCAAATACCAAGATCTCGTTAAGCGTGTTAAATATCCGCGAACGCCGAACAGGGCCAGGCCCACCTCTCTCCTAGGCGGTCTCAACCTGCCCTGTCGCTCCGCCACAAAGATCCACTCGCGGGTGCTCCACCAGCCGACCCGACTTTAGTCTCCACATGTATCATGTATAAAGTATATAGTATACACCCGTGATCACCTCCCGAGTGATCACGGCCCGATAGTATAGCACGGCAGACGGACAAGAATGTAGGGCCAATGGTGATAATCTAGCATCCTATACTAAGCATTTAGGATTGCCGATAAGGTATCAACAGATGTAGCAACAATGTCAGGCTATGCATCAGAATAGGATCAATGGAAAGCAGTAACATGCTACACTACTCTAATGCAAGCAGAATAGAGGAGAATAGGCGATATCTGGTGATCAAGGGGGGGGGCTTGCCTGGTTGCTCTGGCAAGAGAGAGGGGTCATCAACTCCGTAGTCGAACTGGGCAGCAGCAGTGTCGGTCTCGTAGTCTACCGGAGAGAAGAGGGGGAAGAAACAATGAATATCATGTAAACAGATGCATATCGATGCATGACATGTGACAAGTAACGATGCTAGGCGTGACCTGACGTGGTATGAGGTGGTACCGATTAAGGGGGGAAACATCCGGGAAAATATCCCCGGTGTTTCGTGTTTTCGGGCAGAGGAGCCGGAGGGGGAAAGTTGTGAGTTCGATAGGTTAGGGGAGTGTGGCGGATGAATGGACTGCGTATCCGGATTCGTCTCGTCGTTCTGAGCAACTTTCATGTTGAAAATATTTTAATCCGAGTTACGGATTAAAAGATATGATTTTCTAAAGATTTTATTAATTTCTGGAATTTAATTAATTATTTATCCCAACATTATCCAGAATAGTAAATGATGACGTCAGCATGACATCAGTGTGATGTCAGCAGTCAACGTTGACCATTGACCTGGTCAACCTGACGTGTGGGTCCAGTGGGACCCACCTGTCATTCCCTGTTTAGGTTAATTACAAATTAGTTAATTTAATTAGTGATTAGGTTAATCTAATCAGAATTAATTACTTAATTAACTAATTAATATTCTAATTATTTTAATTATTATTTATTTATTTATTTAATATTTTTTTAATTCTTTTTTTTATTAAAACGTTCTGGGGGTGGGGTTTGCTTGTCATAGGGCCAATGGCCTTAGCGGGCATGGGCATGCGGGCGTGCGCCCGAGTCCACCCGGAAAGGGGGCAACGGGTGCTTGGGCGGGCGCTCGCCCGCAGGGAGTGCGACAGGGCGAGGCCAGCGGCCAGGGTGGCCGCGGTGGCCGGCCGGCGTGGGGGGGGGGGGGGAAACGGAGTGCAGGGCCAGCGACGAGCGGGCCCGCGGGCGGCAGGGGAGCCGGGCGCGGTGGTGGTGCGAGGAGGCGTGGCGTGCACGGGACGCACGCGTGCGGTGGCCGCGGCGACGAGCACCGGGCGCGCGCGGTGGCGCGTCGAGCAGGGGAGGCCGGTGCGGGTGGCGACGGGGAGACGTGCAGAGCGGGCACAAAGAGGAAGAGGAGGCCGTGGCCTCACCGGCGTTGCAGAGAAGCGGGGCGGCGAGGCTCGGGGGCGACCGTTGTGGAGGAGGACGGGGACGAGGCGTCGCCGCGGTGTCGGGGAGGCGGGCGTAGTCCGGCGAGGTGGAGGACGGGGACGCGGCGACGGCGGGGCAGCGGGCTCGAGCTCGAGGAGGGTGACGGGGACGACGTGCGGCGGGGCGATGAGGTCCGGCGACGTAGAGTAGGAGGACGGCGAGGTCTGGCGATGGGCAGCGGCGGGACGGCGCGCGTCCACGGCGTCCGGCGAGGAGGGGGTGAGGACGAGTGGCGGGGGCGGTGGTCGGGTTCCGGGGGGGCGAGCATCGTGGGGGGGGGGGGGGTCGCGCGAGGAGAGGGGGGAGCGGGAAGGCAACGGCGAGGGCGATCCGGGGCGGTGGCGTGGTCGCCCCGATCTCGATCCAGATCGGGGGAGTGAGGGGAGAGTGGGGGAAGTGGGGATCGGGGAGTGGGTAGGTTAGGGTTTGGTGCCCCCAGGGGGTTATAGGCCAGGGGAGGGAGTGGGCCGGCCTGGCAGGCCACTGGTTGGGCCGAGGCCCAGTGGGGGGGGGGTCTGCTTTTCCCTTTTTTGTTAGTTTTGTTTTCTGTTTTGTATTTTCTTTTCTTTTCTTTATTTTCCTTTTCTGTTTTAATTCAATTTAAAATATTTATGCATTTTATAAAACTGTATCTTCTACACCATAATTATCTATGTAATATTTAGTACAAACCGAACATTTTTATTTTAATGTTTGAAAACTTTTATTGTTTTCCTGTAATTAAATTTTGAATTTGTTTCGGTTTTGAATTATCTAGGGTTTATCAACAGTAACCGAGGTGACGTGGCATCATTAGCGAGGGATCACTGTAGCTTAATTATCCGGGCGTCACAGCGTCACGGAAACCGAACAGGAACGAAACCAGCTAGCAAGGACAACGACACTCGGTGCACGGAGCGAAAAGTTTGAGAGTACCCAAAGAGGAAGGATACAGGCAACTGCCATACACGACACGCAGGCCGGAAAGTAGAAAGACCTAAACTCCGCAAACAGCACCACCAGGATTAGACGACGGGATCCCGCCCGGAGATGTGAGATGCCGAAGCCCGAATTTTGTCGATGAGCAGGTCCAGGGCATCCCGATCAGCCTCCTTAGTCAATGATCTCCACTGCTGCAATAATATACATGATTTGAAAAGAACGTGCTTAGATGGGCGTGCTTAGATGGGAAGATAAGCTCAATAGTAAACTTGTTCCTAATGGTCCAGAGAGCCCAATATAAGGCTCCCAGGCCGACCCAAAACACCCTCTTGGTGACCCCAACCAAAGCTTTGGCTAGGGTCGAATCTCGGAGAAAGAGGAGGGGTTTCAAGAGACCTGAAGCCAAGATCTGACACAGCACCAAACCAACTTGGCTAGCACGCAATTGAAAAAGATGTAATCAGAGTTCTCCAAGGCCCTACAAAGATGACAAAACTCCGAACCAGGCCCATTGCGCTTTTTGATCTGGTCAGCAGCCGGGAGGCGACCACGAAAGGCTTGCCAAAGGAAAATTTTAATCTTAGGATGGACTTTGGACTTCCAAACGCAAGAAAATCTGGACGAAGGAGTACCACCAATAAGTCTAGAGTAAAGCGACTTAACCGAAAATCTACCTGAGGCCGAATGAGGCCAAACCACAGAATCGGCCGACTCCGAGAGCATGGGGAAGAGGGCAGAGAGACTTTGCCAATCTTCCAACTCTTCAGGAGACAGGGCCCGACGAAAAGCCAGATCCCAGTTATTAGCTGCCACCTCCGCGATGGAGATGTTCGGATTAGGACAATAAGAAAACAAAACCGGAAAGCTCGCGGCTAGGGGGGCATCCTGAGACCACCAGTCCAACCAAAAGCGAACTGCCAACCCATTACCAACATTAAATTTAACATGTTCCAGAAAAATCGGTCTGACTTTGACAAGGGATTTCCAAAATTGAGACCCGCACCTCGCGGTGGCAAACAGCGGATTGGAGTGTGGGAAGTATTTAGCCTTAAGAATCGAAAACCACAGTGAATCAGCCCCACTAGTCAAAATTTTCCACCACCACTTGATAAGCAAGCAAATGTTCATCACCCGAGTATTAATAATGCCTAACCCCCCAAGGTTTTTAGGATTACACATATGTTGCCACTTGACCAGCCTATATTTCCGTTTGTTATCCGCGGAATTCCAGTAAAAGGCTCCCCTATGTTTGTCGAAACCAGCATGCACGCCATCCGTAAGAAGATAAAAGCCCATAAGAAACATGGGGAGAGAGGATAAGCAGGAGTTAATTAGAGCAACTTTGCCAGCATTGGTATTATATCTGCCCCTCCAAGGGAGCACCTTGTTCCCCACTTTAGCGACCGCCGGAGCAAAATCTTTAGCATAGAGCACGCCAGGAGAGATAGGGAGGCCTAGATACTTGAAGGGAAAGGAACCCAATGAACAGTTAAGAAGCCTGGCAACCCGCAAGGCTTCCGCCCCATCCACGCCCGTCACCAGGACCTCACTTTTAGCGAAATTAATCTTAAGACCTGAAACAGCTTCGAAACACAGCAGGATGAATTTCAGGTTGGCAATGCAGGCGTTATCCAGCTCCACCAAGATAATTGTATCATCCGCATATTGCAAGTGGGAAACACCCTCCGGAAGTAAATGGGAGACCACAGGAGCAATGTGCCCACAGCGGGCCGCCCTGGAAAGCATGCACGAGAAGGCGTCGGCCACAAAATTAAAAAGAACAGGGGAGGCCGGATCCCCTTGGCGAAGGCCCCTACCATTTGCGAAGAAATTGCTAACGAAACCATTAACTGAAACGGCAGTATGGCCACCCGAGACCAACTGCATGATACGATGACCATAAGCACCGTCGAAACCTTTAGCAAGAAGGACCTGCTTGAGGAAGGGCCAGCTAACCGAGTCACAAGCTTTCTCAAAATCTAACTTAAGGATAATCGCTTTAGCTCTTCGAGCGTGAAGATCGTGAACAATCTCATGTAGGGATAGGATACCATCAAGGATGAAACGCCCTTTGATGAAAGCAGATTGATAAGGACTAATAACTCTATGAGCAACCGGCGACAAACGATTCGCAAAGCCTTTAGCCGGGAATTTGGCAAAGTTGTTAATCAAAGCAATAGGCCGAAATTGGGAAATAACATCAGCACCCTTAACCTTGGGGATTAGGGATATCACTGCGTAGTTCAGGCGGGAGATATCGACAGTACCAAGACAAAAACCCTGGATAACATTACAAACCAGCTATTTCAACTGGGGCCAGAATTTTTGAAAAAAGGAATGGAGAAGCCGTCTGGCCCAGAAGCAGCATTGGGATTGGCAGTGTTAACAACATCCCAGATTTCCTGATCAGAAAGAGGGATCATCAAGGAGGCATTCTCCTCGGGTGAGATTTTAAGACCTAAGTTCCAAAGGGAGGGAGATATAGAGAAGACCGATTGAGGTTTAGCCCCCAACAACGAAGAGAAAAAGTCCACCACATGAGCCATAATAGCAGACTGCTCCGAGGATCGCACACCATTAATCAACAGGCTATTGATACCACGACGCCTACGCCTACCGTTCGCAATCACAAAGAAATACGCTGTAGGGGAGTCACCTTTTAGAGTCCAGTTTAGAGTACCCCGCTGACGCCAATAAATCTCAGCCTGGTGGTGCAACTGCATTAAAGCGGCCTCAAGATTATAACGAACTGCCCAACCATCGGCAGAGAGTCCAGTAGAATCGGCCGCGCGGTCCAGCGACAGGATCTGGTCCTCGAGGAAAGATTTGGTACGACGATCCTCCGCTGCACGATTACGAGACCAACCTCTGAGAAATTTACGCAAGTTATAGGAGCACAAGTGCCAATCATCCAGAGGCCCAAAAGAGCGAGCATTGGAGGAGAGAGAAAGGAAGATCTTCGCTGCAACCATGTCAACAAAGCCATCCACAGACAGCCAAGAGGCATCAAATTGAAATCTAGCCGGAGGCCTAAGGCTAATGGAACCGTCATCAAGAATTAAGGGGGTATGATCAGAACCGATAATGCATTTGGCGTTAAGAGAGGCCCTAGGGAACAGGGAATCCCACCTGGGACAAAGGAAGACTCTATCAAGCACGGATCTAATAGGGGTAGCCTGATGATTGGACCATGTATAACGGGCTCCCCCCGGGGAAGCTCACGAATAGCATTGGCACTAATGAAGTCGTTAAAGGCATTAGCTAAAGGCCAAGAGAAGTTATCATTATTCTTGTCATTAGGGCACCGCAGAAGATTAAAGTCTCCCCCGATAACCATCGGTAAATTACAGGAGTCGATCTTCATCGAAAGTTCATTAAGGAATAAAGGCGACAAAGAATGGTCCGCAGGCCCATAAACAACGATAAACTCACAGAGAATATTCATAGCTTTATGAGATAGAATAACACTGGCCCAGAAGATCCCATGATCAAAAGCAACAAAATCAAAAATATCTTTATTGGAACCAATCAAAATCCCACCAGAGTGACCCGAAGCAGGTAAAAAATGCCAATTAAATCTGTTCATGCCCACAATAGCAGAGAAATCATTAGGGGAAAAAGAGGCCTTGAAGGTTTCAACCAGCCCCACAAAGTCAATAGAATTAGAACGAACCAAATCTTTAAGTTGGTCACAGCGCCCCCTAGCACCGAACCCCCTAATATTCCAGAATAACGCCCTCATTTATAAGAAAGATTCTTGATTCGGAGGCTCGACCTGCAAGGGGCCATGCAGGGTTTAGCTCGCTTATTAGTGCCCCTCTTAGATAAGTTGGATTGGGGCTGGCCACTACCAGCGCCCGTGTCCACACCCGGACCACAACCAGAGTCCCCTACCCGAGAGGCAACGACCTCTTTGGCTTTAGCAAAGGTTGCCTGAGCCATCTCGTTAGCCCGAATAATAGCAAGTAGCGAACTAGGAGAACCCACAGATGAATCAACCACCACACCCACATCCACATGATATTTAAAAGATGATCATCGAAAAGAGAAGGAAGAACCAACCGGACCGGAGAAGCAACAACAGAGAGGACGGGGGAAGTACCTGGGGGAAGGAGATCCTTCGCCGCAGCCCGCTTCTCAGCCCGCTCCAGGATAGGACCACCTGAATTCGCCAACCGCCTTCCTTTGCGAGCCGTGGACACCGGAGATCGAATAGCAGGCGACCGCACAGCAGGAGAGCCAACATGGGGACCCGAGCAGGACATAGATCCCAAATCTTGATCAAGACGCCGACAGATCCCCGTCATGGATTGCTTCGAGCCCGACGAGTTCCGGCTCTTAGCCGAGAATTTGCGCACTAAGGATTTCTTCTTCCGGAGGGACTGGGATTCCACCACATCGTGAGCCGGGGAGACAGGGAGATCTTCAATTCCCGAACGAGTGGGGGAGAGCGGGCGGACAGGAAGATTGGAGCAGGCACCAGAAACGGGGGTAGCAGAGCAGGGCGGGAACTTCGACATATCAGCACCAGCAGTAGGGACAGACGGAGCAGCAGACGGGATCACCGGGTCATCATGAGGAGCAACACCAAAAGGAGCTTGGGATTGAAACAACTCACGTTCAGAATCTGCCAGACCGTCCCATTTAGATTGGGTGAAGCGGAGGTTAGACCCAAAACTCTGATTAGGGCCACCCAAAGATCCGTCCCCCTCCTTATCAAAGGAGGAGGAGGGGGAGGTGGGGCTTGAAAAGCTGCCGTCCCCTCCACCCGCACCCGAAGCCTAATACCATTGGGAGAGGGAAAGATATCAATTGAGCCATGCACCCGATCAGGATCCACACACCAAACCTTCATCCTAGCAGGACCAACCTTGTTCAGAGAATCCTCATCCACCTCAGTGGGCTTCCCAATCAAAACCCCAAAGGACATGAGAAAAGCAGGCGAGCGGAGGCCAGCAGACAAATCATCAATCAAAACCCAAACTTGGGAGAGAGGACCAACAGCCGTTCCATTGCAAGGAGCCGCTTTGACAGAAACCACCAATTGATTGAGGGGCAAGGTGAAGCTAGTGCATGAGGCAATCATCCGCAAACATTCTTTGGAGGGAAACACCACAGAGAACTCATATTCAGACAGCTGCACAACTTGCCAGTCCCATCCAGCCTCATCCCAAATGCGAAGACCTTCCAGAAGAGTTTGGGGTGAAATCTTTTGGTCCTTGACCGAGACAATGGCGGCATTAGACAGAGCAGGTGCCACCTCCCGGACAGGCAGGTCACCGTCAAAGGCGAAAAAGGCGCAACCAAGGAGGCCCGAGCCGAACTGGAGGACCGCGGGAGGTTTCTGCCTAGCCATGCAGTTGACCGTGAGGTGACCATCAGAGCGATAGATCAGGCAGAAAGGGGGGTTGGTGCAGCGAGACTGGAAATGGCCAGGCCTGTGGCAAGCGAAGCAGGTGAGCACTGAGGGGTTGCTATGGGAGGCAGAGGACGGGCGGGGTTGCAGAAGCGGCGGCGGAGGAGGAAGGATCCCATCCCCCATTCCCGGAAAAAGGGGCGCCCCAGAGGCCGGACCTGGCGGCCGACGCGCCGGCCCCATGAAGGACCGAGGTGGCGGACGAGAACCAGCACCAGCCCCAGTTGAGCGAGGAGGAGGAGGAGGCGGAGGACGCGACGGCGCAGATGAGCCACGCCCCGCACCCGAAGCGGAAAGGGAGGCAGAAGACGAAGAAACCCCACCGCCAGAGGCCACCGCCGCCTCCCACGGATCCAGCACCGGAGAGAGAAGGGCCCGATCCAGAGCCCTGCGGGCCGGATCCAGGCACACCACCCCTCTCCGAGCGTTGCACCCGTCCCGGACCCGAAGCCCAGGCCTCGCGGTCACGAGCCACCTGCTCGCGCGCCGCCTGCTCCGCCTCTAGCTTGAAGCGGAGCGAAGCCTCGAGCTCCAGATCCACCGCGGAGGCAGGGGAGTCCTCACGGCGCCGCTTGCTGCCCGAAAGCGCCTCGCAGGAGGAGCCCCTCGATTTGTCCATGGAAAGCACCGCAGCAAAAGGGAGGAGGAGGGGTGGAGGTGGGGAAGATCTAATGAGGCGACGGATGGGGAGACGGTGGCGGCGCAGATCGGAAGAGGAAGCCGGAAACCCTAGCAGGGGGGAGAATGAACCGCGGGGGATCCATAAATAGCCCGTCCGAGCCGTGCCCACCTGGGCCCGACTCGCCAAATGGGCCGAAGGACGTGGAGGAGCAGGAACCCGGGTGGTGGGCCCGACTGGGCCAGACGAGACAAGAGGGGGGAATTCGACCACAAATGAAAGGAGGGGAGGAGAGGAAGGCCCACTGGCCAACGCCGCACCGCAAGGCCCAGCAAGCCCACACGAGGAAGCGGCCCGCGGCCCGGAGGCCACCGCAGAGAAATCGAGATCTAGGTTACACGAAGCCACCAACGACCCCACCGTCGCTGCCGCCGGCGACGAGGCCGCCGCAGAGGATGCCGGAGAGGGAGATGTGAGGCCTCCAAGCTTCCCATCAGGCGCACAGCCCAAGACACCGGGATCAGGAGACGCAACAGCAAACTTACCAAACTTACGCCGCCGCCGCGAGATCCGGATCCAGCCATCGACCGACGAAGACGCAGCCACCGACTGGCCCCGCCCACCAGGAGCGAACTTGCAGAGGTGAGGAGCGGCGGAAGGCACCACCACCCCCCAGGGCAGGGCACGGGACCACAAGGGGAGGAGGCCGACGACTGCGAATCCTCCTCATCGGACGCAAGGGCCCAAAAACGAGACCCAAGCACCGACAGCGAAGATGAAGGAGGGGAGAGCCCCACCCACGGGGAGACAGGGGAGAGGAGAGGGAGAGCACCTGCACGCGGAGAGGAGGACGGCCGAGCACCGGCCAGCGTTGGCAGGGCGGGGAGCGGGACGGCTAGGGCGGGGAAGGGAGGAGGGGGAGGAGGAGGAGAGGGAGGGGGGAGGGAGGGGATCCATGGAGCATGGATCGATGAGGGGTCTCGTTTCTTCTGATTTTGGCCGAACACCTATGATTTTCTTTCTTCGATTTGCTCTTTCTGTATGCACTTGATGGAAGTAACCCACGTGAGTGCATAGCGTAAACCAAGAAGAGAAAACAATCAAATCAATTGTTAGATCATTGATGTTAATCACAAAAGATAAGAAAATTGCTTTCTCCTGATCGATCTCTTGAACGGCGGTGCATCTCTGCAGTGGGCGGCTGATTTCTCCAGCGATCTGGTCATGATCGGCAATCTTCGGAAGGAAGCCCAGCAGTGGGGGTTTCGCCGGAAGCGGTTCCATGCGCCATCCCTTCTGCGCTGGATACTCTTCTCCATTGGTAACCGCCGCTGGCCGCAAAGGGCCTATGCGTGAACGGGCCCCTATTCACTTCGCGTTAAGGATGACCCAGGCACAGCGCCGGGTTGTGGGTTCGCCGGTCGAGGGATGTGCCATTTCCAGTTCTTTCCTCTTCGCCGAGTCGCTCACGGAAGAGCATGCTGATAACGTGTTTAGAATTGAGACCGAGAGAGGAACGAGAGACAAACACAAAGATGTAAAAGTGAATTCTTGTTCTCATTGATGATGGAATTACACATATATATAGCCTCTGAAAAGATACGACCGAAGGGATGTGAGGCAACTGCCTCGGTTAGAAAAAGCAGGGATTAATAGGATTAATTAAATCCTAACAGTGACTAGGTTGGGTGTGTATCGTGCCACAATAGGTGAGTCACTAACCCATAGTACCAGGAACAACGAAAGGGAGTTGATGCCACCAACTGGGGAAAAGTCAACCTCGACATAGAAAAAGTACCATCCGACATAGGGAGGGGGAAAATAGGAATATCATCCTCCAACTGCCTCCGAGACCGCTGCCTAGGGTTTTGCCCGCAACGACCCTACGCACACCGGTATGAACCTAACGACACAAGTACGCCTTTTACCAAGTGGGCTAGACACGCAATGACCCCAGCCAATGTCGGTATGAAGAAAACGTGCATGAAAAATGACAAACCCGAATCAAATGACCCTCACGAGTACGTGGTGCAGCGAGAGAATAGAGCACCATGATGTAACGATTAAAGAGCAAAAAATGAAGGACACTCGCTTTTTGCAACCCAAGCCGAACGAAACTTAGAAACTAGCTGAAACGGAGAGAGAAAGAAATGGGCATGCACCAAACCAAACATAACAGTCACACCAGTGAGAAAGAGAAGGCC
Source organism: Triticum timopheevii (assembly GCA_963921465.1). NCBI lineage: Eukaryota > Viridiplantae > Streptophyta > Magnoliopsida > Poales > Poaceae > Triticum > Triticum timopheevii. The sequence goes on along the minus strand of OY997266.1, from coordinate 234,839,045 downwards.
ACACCATTAAAACCAATCCAGGCTCGACGATGCACTGTCCGGAAACAACCGGGTAAGAAAATTGGTATTCCACTCGACCATAGTCGAAAACCCCAAACGAGGTATATACTTCCACCTTGAATCACATGAGTAGAAGGAACAAAGCGAGCCGCCAAATGATTCACCATCCTAGAAAGAGTGCGATCCGAGAGCACGTGTAGCACACACGTGCACAAAGCAGGGCAGCAGGGCAGACCACGGCATCCAAAAGCCGGGATGACATTCCAAAACACGCCATACGATCAGGGGCCGCGATGAAAAGAGGACAGATAGATAAAGCACCTCCATATCCGAACGAGGCCAACAGGTGAAAGTGCCCCATAGGGACCAAAAGACGCAAGCCGACCACGAGGGTTATTCGGCCAAGGGGTGCGGTGGCAAGCCAGGCAACCATAAGGGTCACCGACTAGGAACCACGACGGCAAGAGGCTAGCCAAAATCCCTTCACATCAGATCGAGACCAACAGGTGAAAGTGCCCCATCTATACCTACCTTATAATAAAGGGGCTATTGCTTCTGGCCATACGTCACGAAAATTGCCCCCAAAGATGCAAAATATTACCCACCAATGCCACCTATAAGTGATAAAAACGTTTCACACAGGGGAATCCCTCGCCTAGGTCGGCCCATGCAGTAGAGACCTCCTATACTGCGCTCTACGCGCTGGGAGAAGACGCAACGCGTCCGTTTGGGCCGGCCCATGTCTGGACGACCTGTTTTTTAAATTTTATTATTTTTTTCCTTTTCTTTTTTGTTTTATTTTTCTCCACTTTAAATAATTTGGGACATCAACAAAGTTTCAAAAATATAAAAAATGATAATTTTGAAATAAGATGTTTAATAAATCATAAAAAGTTTGCGGATTCAAAAAAATGTTCGTGATTTTGTAATTTATTTTACTTATTCAAAAAATGTTCGAAGTTTTGAAAACAAATGTTCTGGAAAAGAAAAATGTTCATGTTTTTTTAAATGTGTATTAATTTTTTTTAATGAAATTGAACACGATTTAACCAATTCAAAATATGTTCACGAATAAAAAAATATCCTAAAAATTCAAAAAATGTTCGTGACTTATAAAATTGTATATTCATTCATAAATTTTCGCTGATTCAAAAAATGATCATGCATTTCAAAAAAATGTTCGTTAAATCAAAAATATGTTTGTGAATTACAAAAATCATTCCACAAATTTCCAAAAAAATATTCATCCATTCAAGAATTGTTTGTCAATTCAAGAAAATTATTTAAAAATGATAACAATTTTTTAAAAATATATTGTGAAATTGTGTAAAATGTTCATGAATTCAAAAAATGTCCTTGAGTTTCGAAAATATTTGAATATTTTTAAAAGTGTTCACAAATTTGAAAAATGTTCATAATTTCAAATATGTGCATGAGTTTAAAAAAGTGTTTACGATTTCACAAAATCGAGAATTATGGTGTATCTTGACGATGCAGAAAAATGTGTTCATGGCCATTAAAAATTATGATTTTTTTCTTCAGTTGAAATGCACGGGCCTTTTTTTTTAGTAAACAGGCCCTAGTAAGGACGAGAACACGTCAGCCGACCATCAGCCCCGGATGGATAGCCCTCCACATCCGAACGGCGCCCGACATGCCAACCGGGTTCACCTGACGTATGTAGAGCCCGTTTTGCTAGTATGATCCGCTGGATGCTGAGCCCCGGTGAAGATCGGACGATGGGAAAGGCGTGGCAACGGCACGAGTCGCAACCTGGAACAAACGGCGGAGAGGGAACTCGCGAACCAGGGTCCCCAAGCCTCAAAGATGAGATAAAACCTTACACTCTCGAGAGCTTGGACGGTGAACCATCCATATGGCAACCAACACCCTGCCCTCTCGCTCCCTCCTCGCTGCTCCGGCCCAGCACCCTGGTCTACGGCTCCGGACCTCTCTCCGCCTCTCCCTCTCCCTCTCTCACCACAATCAACCTGCCGACGACCCTGAGCGCCGCCGAGCTCCGGTCGGCTCTCACCCGGCCTTCTCGCGCGGTAACCGTGCCAAGAAGATCCCCATCCCGACCACTGGCGAGCCCGCCGCCGGCATCCGGGTCACCGACCGGGGCCTCGCCTACCACCTCGAGGGGGCGCCGTTTGAGTTCCAGTACAGCTACACGGAGGCCCCACGAGCACGCCCCGTCGCGCTCCGGGAGGCTCCATTCCTGCCGTTCGGTCCCGAGGCCACGCCGCGCCCGTGGACCGGGAGGAAGCCTTTCCCCAAGAGCCGCAAGGAGCTGCCTGAGTTCGACTCTTTCGTGCTACCGCCGCATGGCAAGAAAGGGGTGAAGCCCGTGCAGTCGCCAGGGCCATTCCTCGCTGGGATGGAGCCAAGGTACCAAGCGGCGTCCCGGGAGGAGGTCCTCGGGGAACCGCTCACCAGAGACGAGGTCGCCGTGCTCGTCAAGGGAAACCTCAAGGCGAAACGGCAGCTCAATATGGGTAAAGTTTCCTGAACTCGCTCAATAAGCTAGGAGTTACAGCTATGTTCCTTTTAGTCTGAATGTGCATTTCTGCAGGCAGGGATGGTTTAACACACAATATGTTGGAGAACATTCATGCACACTGGAAGAGGAAGAGAGTTTGCAAGATAAAATGCAAAGGTGTATGTACAGTTGACATGGATAATGTCTGCCAACAACTCGAGGTAACTATGCTACCACCCTCTATTGTTTCTTCGGGCTGCTACATCTCGTTCAGCTCTAGCCCTCAGTTTTTTATTTTGTATCCTGCAATCTATTTAGGATATATCCTATCTTGTAATTCTTCAAATATATCGATTTTACAACATGGTAAAATTTGTCACTCTTGGTTTCTTTAGAATGTCTGGCTTTATATTAATAAAGCCCAACCGAGAGGCAAACACAAAGTCTTACAACCAAACCGAATAAAATGGAAAACAAGGTAGCAAGGATATCAGTTTAACAAAACAAGCCACATAAGCGAGTATGTAAACTCGCAACACAAGGCACAAGCAGCCAAGATCCCAATTAGCTGCTCGACGTTAGATGTCTATTGATGACATACGCTGCCCTGCGTTTTTTCCCTTGGGGGAGACAGAGCTGAAAGAAAGAGATGGTTTTGAAGATGTAATCAGCTGGGAGACCTGGGATAATTCTCTCAATAGAATGCTTGTTAATCACATTCCATAACCCCAGAATTCGCGCTACAAAGCAACGCCAAACGACCCTATGCGTAGGACCCTTAGGGTCACACAGTAGCTCTAAGAACTCAGGTGTGTAGTTGGCGTTCCAGGAGCATCCCATGCAATCTCAGACGCAACTCCACATAAACTTAACCGGCATGTAATTGAAAAAAATGTGGCCGGGTCTACCGGAGCACCACACATGGAGCAAGATCCATCACTCGGGCCGCGTCTTTTATGGATGCTAAGCGCTTAGGGAAGCGTATATCTTAGGAGCTGCCAGATGGAACACCTTGATATTTAGGGAAGAGCAGCAGTCCATAACGTCTTTGGCGTGTGCCATGGGAGGATTCCTAGTCAGTTTTGTGTGCATAGACTTGACCTTGTAGCGCCCCGCCGCTTCAAGGTCTCGTGAAATAATGTTATTGCCTTTCGACAGAGGAATTATCTGCTACTCTCCCCTCAGTGCCTCCCGAACTAGCCAATTTTTGAGGGGGAACATTATGACAGAACACCATGCTGACAAGCTGTCATGGAAAACAGAGTGAACTGAGGCCTCTGTCTCCATGGCTAGCATGTACACTTGTACATGTTGTGATAATTTTTGGAAAAGAGGGGTGTCTCCAAGCCACTTGTTAGCCCTGCCATCTTTGACCTCAAATCTCGCCCCAAGCTAAAGTCGAATTTAATTTTCTGCATCCCATTCCATAACGATGAACGTTTGTCAACAGCCTTTGACCTCGAATCTCGCCCCAAGCAAAAGTCAAATTTGACTTTCTGGATCCCATTCCAAAATGATGATCGTTTGTCAACAGCCGAGAAGACATTAGAGTTGGGGAAATTTTTCTCCTTTAACAACCTGGCCCACAAACAAGATAGAAGGGTTATGGGAAAGCTTCCAGATCCATTTGACAAGCATCCTAGCCATGCAGAGGCCGGATGTGTGCTCTTTCGGTTGTATCCTCTTGATGCTTTTGTTGGAGTCTAGGATCTGCGTCCAAGAAACTTCTCCAAGAACTAGGGTTCGAACTTTGGGGGCCTTTGCTTGGCGACCTACGACCCGACGACAACTACGGCGAGATCACGACGTGCACACTCACACCGGACACGAAGGGGACGCGTGAGCTACCCAGGTTCGGGCCACCGTGCGGTGTAATACCCTACTCCTGCCTGTGTTGGGTTGCTCTGTAATGGAGAGCTTGTGGCTCGAGGTACACGAGGTGTGGGGGAGAATGGCCCGATCCCGTTACATCGAAGCGGCCTGCCCCTTTTGTAGTGCCTTGGTCCTCTTCCCCGAAAATATGAGCGGGAAAGGGTGGCCATAGGGCGGCATTCAAAGGGGGACAGGCGCCCAGGCTTATCCTAACTAAAGGTGGTCTCCGCCTGATAAAGCGGTCTTCCTGAGCGCTGGTGGGCTCGGCGATGACCTCCGCCCTGGCGCGCCGATCCGTTTTGATCCCCCTACACCAAAGAGGAAATGCTTTGGGAGAGGCAGACTCCCTTATCACCAGAATGGAAACCTGTCTGAACCGTGCCCTGTTGTCTTTACCCTGACAGCGGGACTTCACCCATGTGACGGGCCTGGAGCCCCGCGGCTGGCGCTGTACGCCATCCCTTCCTCCAGCAGCTTGCACAACAATTGTGTATATGCCCAGGAACTCTGCCGGGTTTAGCTTGTCATCATACTTCTCCGGTACCTCTGACTTGAACGCCCGGACGGACGGCCAGCGAACTTGCCGCAGCTCACGCGTGAAAGCGGGCACCCAACCTCATAAGGTAGGTACCCTCCAACAGCGGGCGCTGGCTCGTCGACGACTGGACCATTACGCTCGTCGGAATGACGGCGTGCCTCCCGGCGACGTTGAATAGTGGTACGAGCAGCTTCCGCTCGCCTTTCCAGCAACACTTGCCGTTGATCTCGCTGCGTCTATGGTTTCGAAGAGGCCATTGACACATTGTCGGGCTCGACAGTTCGTTGAGTTTGCTGTGACTGCCGATGCTGTTGCCGGGGTTGCTGCCGTGGAGGTGATTGCACCGTTGGTGCACCACCTACAACATGGCCTTCGGTCTGAACTACCGGTGCTGTTTGCTGGCGCCGTGAGGGCTCCGCCAGCTGGGATTTGTTCACTTCTGCAAATCCAATCAAACTTTGGATGGTGGCTCTCCACTCATCCATCTTATCTGCTGTTGGAGGGAAGTTCAACAACATTTGGGCTCTGTGCCATCGCCTCTGTTGCCGTCGAAGGCATATTGGAGTGCGAAGACTGCGACGTCGCTCGACTCCTGACAGAGCCAGTAGGAGCGCCGCTGCGACCTTGCCGCGGGACCGTGGGAGCGGCAGCAGGTTGGCGTGGCGGGAACGGTGCGTGATGATCTTGGGCCTGATCGATAGGCGTCTTGCCGTGTGAACGCCGTTGTGCATGATCAACAGCGCCGCTTGGGGGCACGTCATGCCCATCCCGCGACGGGCGCGGCGTGTGTTGTGATGTCGCTCCCCTCGTCGCTGCTGTGGTAGCCGCAACGGGGTGGTCTCTGTTCGCGCCCGACCAAACGGTGTTGCTCCGGTGGCTGCGCTCACCGTCGTGCTGGGGAGGCGGGACTTGCGTGCCCGCATTGCCTGTGCTATTGTTGTTGTTCTCGCCGGAGGGTCGCAGAAGGTGATCGTCTCCAGCGTCTCCACCGCCCGTTCTCGCCGCAGCGGGAACAACGACCGCGCCGCCTGCAACGGTGGTGGCGCCGCCTGCGCCGCCCGCGGACATGTGTGAAGGAAGTTTGGACGTGGAAGGCTTTGTTGCCATGGGACCCTTCTTCTTGGGCGCCATGGATGATGAAGATGGTGATGAAATTCGATGAAATCGACGCGCTGTCTGCTGACTAGGTTCACGCCAGTGAATCCCCTACCTGGCGCGCCATAGATGCCGGTGTGGAACGGCTATCTATGAGGTGGTTTAGCCCCTTTGTGGTTCAGCGAGGGGAATGCACTAAACGCAAAGAGCAGGAACAACAAAAAGCGCAAGGATCTTTACCCAGGTTCGGGCCACCTTTGAGGTGTAACACCCTACTCCTGCTTTTGTTGTATTGAAAGTGTGTGGAGCACAAGTACATGGAGCGCTCTCCCCCGGCAAGGTACTAGGAGAAGGCAGTTACACGAGCAAGTGTGCTAGGGGTTTGAATGGGTTCGAACCCTCGTAAAGGTTGCCCTGACCCTCCTTTTATAGCTCAAGGGGTCACCACAGTGGCAAAAAGGGAATTACATGATGATTTGATAGCATGCAGTGCTATCATACCTAACTCTGCTAGTTAGGACAAAAAGTATTAAATGCATCGCTAGGTGTCATGAAGAGGAGAAGCCCCGGCAAGGATATCGCACCGCTTGCCCAACTAACTCCTATTAGCTTGACATGCCATTTGGACGGTTGTCGATAAAGGTAACCTTCTCTCTAGCGTGTCGACACGTGCCGACAAACTCCACCTCGCTGCCTGCGGGCTCGACACCTTACTGACCAGCGACCAGCTGGCTGGTGAGGTGGAGCGCTGGTAGTTGGCGGGGGTTTGCTAGCCACGGGGCTTGCCGGGCTCTTGCCTTGCCGGCAAAGGTTGCTTCCAATGTCCTGTCTTGATGCTTTCTTGATCCTTGGTCTTCTTAATGCGCTCCTTGATCTCCCAAAGAGCTGTTTCTTTGATTCGGAAATCTTCACTGAAACTTTAGTTCGGCGGAGGAGCTGCTACTCGTCTGTGCATAGGTCAGGGTACTAAACACCCGCGTTTAATACACCGACACGAGCGGGCTACGACCGTCGCTGGTATGCTTAGAACGTGCGCTCACCAAGGCCAGAGGGTGTAGGGCTCTTGGGGTTGGTAGGATCCCCTGAGGCGCGATGCTCAGGCTCAGGGTCCCTGTCACGCCCAATATGCGATACTATCCTAAAGAAACTCGAAGGTCCCACCAAGGATAGAACCGCATATTGATACGCTTTTGCAAGGTGGATGTCATTACATCAACATTACATAATAGATGGGGATACATACAAGAGGCATACAATGCCACACGAATACAACATCATCATACATAAGAGCACCATCCGACTACGAATGAAACATAAACAGAAACTCAAACGACATCCACCCTGCTAGCCCAGGCTGTCGACCTGGAACCTATCCCCTGATCGAAGAAGCAGAAGAACTCCAAAGCAAGTAAACATCGCTCTCGCGTCATGATCATCACAAAACCTGTACCTGCAACTGTTGTTGTAGTAATCTGTGAGGCACGAGGACTCAGCAATCCCATTACCATGGGTATCAAGACTAGCAAAGCTTAATGCGAAAGGAAGGGGTAAAGTGGTGAGGTTGCAGCAGCGGCTAAGCAAGTATGGTGCCTAACTTACGCAAATAAGGGCGAGAAGAGAAGCAACGGAACGGTCGTGAAGCTAACAATGATCAAGAGGTGATCCTGAACTCCTACTTACGTCAAACATACCCCAAAACCGTGTTCACTTCCCGGACTCCGCCGAAAAGAGACCATCACGGCTACACACGCGGTTGATGCGTTTTAATTCGGATCTGGTGTCAAGTTATCTACAACCGGACATTAACAAATTTCCATCTGCCACATAACCGCGGGCACGCTCTCGGAAGTTTATAACCCTGCAGGGGTGTCCCAACTTAGCCCATGATAAGCTCTCGCGATCAACGAGGGATATTCCTTCTCCCAGGAAGACCCGATCAGTCTCGGAATCCCGGAATCCCGCGGGCACGCTCTCGCAAGTATGGTAAAACAAGACCAACAAGACCGCCCGCTATGCCGACAAATCCCGATAGGAGCTGCACATATCTTGTTCTCAGGGCACACCGGATGAGCAAGACGTCGGATTGGCATAGACCCTGATTGCCCAGGGGGCGCCGGACATCACTCGGTTTGGACCAACACTTGGAGAAGCACTGGCCCGGGGGGTAAAATAAAGATGACCCTCGAGAGAGCGACTCCCAAGGGAAAAGTAGGTGGTGGTGAGGCAAATGGTAAAACCAAGGTTGGGCCTTGCTGGAGGAGTTTTATTCAAAGCGAACTGTCAAGGGGGTCCCATAAATCACCCAACCGTGTAAGGAACGCAAAATCAAGGAACATAGCACCGGTATGATGGAAACTAGGGCGGCAAGAGTGGAACAAAACACCAGGCATAAGGCCGAGTCTTCCATCCTTTACCAAGTATATAGATGCATTAATTAAATAAGAGATATTGTGATATCCCAACATAATCCTGTCCACCATGGGGCAATCTTCAACTTCACCTGCAACTAGCAACGCTATAAGAGGGGCTGAGCAAAGCGGTAACACAACCAAGCAATGGTTTGCTAGGAAGGGTGAAAAAGTTAGAGGCTGACATGGCAATTTGGGAGGCTTGAGCAACAAGAGATAGGTAGCGCGGCAAAGCGATAGAACGAAGCAACTAGCATAGCAATGATAGTAGTGAGATCCTAGGTGACGGTCATCTTGCCTGAAATCCCGCTAGGAAGAAGAACAAGTCCATGAAGAAGACGAACGGATGAAGTCGAACCAAGCGTAGACGAACGAATCCTCACGATCGCAACGAAACAGGAATTATCGAGAAGAAGCACACAACAAGATAAACACACCACACATATACATGACATGATGCACAACCAAGCATGATTCATGCCAAAGCTACATGAAGCTACTCATGGCAAGAGATGATGCATACAAGAGCAACACATCAAAGCAAGTTTAAATGAGGCCGGAAATAACATATAACAATTCCGGTAAGTCCTCGTATGCAAGTTTCAAAGTTGGTCCAGATCTGAATAAACCTTATGTTCAAGTTGTTAAACAGCAAGTTAAAGAGCACCAAGAGGATCTACACGAAATTCTAGTCAAGTTACATATAAAGTTCATTTAGTTCGGAGCTACGGCCTAGAAGATATGAGCAAAACAAGTTAAACATGGCGTTGATGCAAAATGCATCCAAACATCAAGCAAACACCTCAAAACAAGGATGCAACATGATAATATGAAACTTCATGCAATTCTAAGCAAGGTTCGTATAGAGCACACTCAAAACGGAGCAACGGTTCAACACATACATTATATACAAGTTTAAAGGACAAGTTGTCCAAAACAGCAACTAGGCATCTAGCAAGCATCAAACAATATGCTGCAACACCTCAACATAAGAACAAAAGGCATGGGCATGATGTACAGGTAAAGCATTACAAAACATGAACACTGAGGTATCTCCAGAAATCACTAGAACATGCTCAAAAGGACATGGCAAGATTGCAAATAATAACAGTTTCAGACTTGACAAAAATAACATCAGGTTGCAATGTTTAGAGCTATCAAACAACATGTTACAGAAACTTAACATGGCAAACAAAGGCATGGCATGCTAATACTAAAGACAAAGAACAAAACTCCCTTACTGAACTAATTCCAAAGATCAACAGAAAACATGGTATCATCCATGCAAACATGGCAAATGATATGACAGATTCAGACATGGCAAGAACAACAATAAGTAGGCATGTTGGTGAGCTTGTACAACTCACCACAGAGCAATACATGGCATGACAAGACAACCAACAGTAAGAAGACATGTTTATGAAGCTAAGCATGGCAAGAGCAAATTCATAGGGTGCATGGATCACTAGCAAAGCTCATGGCAAAACTGAACTTAATGTTAACAGGCTGACAACAACATTATTTAGCAAGTTTGGAGCAAAATAACAACAAGTTACAGCAGGCTATAAATGCAACCAGGGGCATGAATGGATAGAGCATGACATGAATAATAAAACAACCTTAGTGAACATCTCCAGATTATGCATACAATGACTTGTAGCAGCAGGTTTACATAGCATCATGATATAGCAGATTCAGCCTAGCAAAACAGTAACAGCAAGTACCCTACTTTACGAGCTCGATGCACTCACTACAAAACTCACAAAAATACATGGATGGCACCACTGTAAATATGGCATGATGTAGCTCAAAACTCATGTAGACATCAAGCTCATAGGATGCACACACAAAATGCAATGAAAAAGACAAAACATCAAGTTATAACAGTTTCAGCAGGTTAACATCATATAGCACTCTTGCAAATGATTAGAGCATCAAGATGGCCTCAAACAAGCATGGCACAATGGAATGAAATGTAGAGCACATCCTGATGAACATTTCGGTATCTCATACATGCAAAAGGGAGCTACGGATGATGAGTTATGGCATGTTGAACAGAGGCACACAAAGTTGCAGAAAAAGGACTTGGAGAAAAATCGGGGCAACCTCAGATCTAGGGTTTTGGGCACAAATCTCGAGGTTCGCCGGAGCAGAGGACGGGGAGGCGGCCGGCGGGGTCGGAGAGGGGCGGATCCGGGCGCAGCCGACGAGGGGGCGGTGCTGGCGGCGAGAGGAGGCGGCGTCGGGCTTCTCCGGTGGCCGGTCCGGCGACGGGCGCCGACGGACGGAGCTCCGCAGCGAGGGGCAGCGAGGGGAGACGGGAGGCGCGGGCGAGGCTCGGGGTCCGGCGCGGCGGCGACGGGTCCGGCCGGGAGGCGCCGGCGGCGACGGGAGGCGCGGGCGAGGCTCGGGGTCCAGCGCGGCGGCTCGGGAGACCGGCCGGGAGGCGCGCGGAGGGCGTGGGCCGCGGGGGCCGGCGGGCGCGAGGCGAAGGGGAGGCCACGTGGCGCGCCGCGATTGGAGGGCGATTTTTAGGGTTTGGGGGGAGAATTCATCCGCGAATTTCGGGGGGAGGGGCTAATTGATAGGTAGAGGGAGTTAGGAGTGTCCAAATGAGGAGTGGTTTTCGGCCACGCGATCGTGATCAAACGACCGAGAGCATGGGGGGGGGGGGGGGTTGGATGGGCTCATGGGCTGATTTGGAGGGGTGTTGGGCTGCAAGTCAAAAGGGGCTTTACAGTTACCCGGTTAACCGTTGGAGTATCAAACGGGCTCCAAATGGCACGAAACTTGACAGGCGGTCTACCGGTGGTGTACCAAGGCCGCTTGGCAAACCTCGGTCCATTCTGAGAATGTTTAACACCCGCTCACGAAAAGAGGCAAAAGGGGGCGCCAGAGGACATAGGAGTGCCGGATTGCAAAACGGACAACGGGAAAAATGCTCGGATGCATGAATGCAAAATGAGATGCACATATGACATGGCAAAATGCAACACGCAAGCAAACGACATGGCAATGAAGGCTAATAACTGGCGGACACCTGGCGCATCGAACTCGGGGCGTTACAGTCCCCCCCCCCCTTGACGCGCAGGCGGCTCGTGCCAAGGAAGTCAAGGTGCCTTGAGGGGGAAAACAAGAGGAAGGGACCCGAGGGGCGCTTAGACTTAGCTGTTTTGAGGCGTGCAGCTTGGAGCGAGTCCTTCGCAGGGCGTGGCACGCGAGGCACGGTCCCTCACGAAGCCTTCTGCTCGCGGGGCGCCGCTCGTGAGGCCTCGCGAGGTGGGGCTCCTGAGGCCTTTGACATCCTGCACCAGGAAAATTGCCAAGTTTTCGCATGTAATGCAGCGGCGCGCGCTTGCGAGGCCGCCTGTGGGTGTTACGCAAGGAGACAAGAGCACCAAGGACCTGGTGAGGTGACGTGCACGGGAGCAGGCCCGTGAGCCAGAGCTCAGTCAGTTGGGTTTTGCAGCACTGCTGGGACTGACCCAAGCACAGGCACCGTGCCCAGCCCGTGCTCGTGTGAAACACACGGGGGGAGATCGTGAGCGCGCCTCCTCAGGCAACTCAGCTGCAAGGACGCCGGTTGTTTTTAGGAAATAAACTTTACTGATGCATGAAATAGATTCGGAGGCAGCGCTGGTAGAGAGAGCTCCAGAGCGTGTACAACTCCATTTCTTTCGTATCCGTGGGGTCACAGATAGAACTTGCGGGGACGTTGGATGTTCAATGTGTTTTGTACTGGAACAGCCTCCTCCGTTTCGAGCCGTGCTTCGTCGGGCCAGGAGACGTGCGTGACCCTGAAAGGGCCCTCCCGCATGGGTGAGAGTTTGTGGAGTCCTTCTCTGGAGAGGATCCAGCGCAGGACAAGGTCACCTGCCTCGAGGGTGCGGGGGCGTATGTTGCGGCTGTGATAGCGACGCAACGCCTGTTGGTACCTTGCCGCGCGGCGGGCAGCTTGGCGGCGTGCTCCTTCGAGGAAAAGCAAGTCATCCTCTCACAAGCCGCCCTGACGAGATTCGTCGAAAGCCAAGACCCGCGGGGACCGGTGCTTAACCTCGGTTGGGAGAACCGCTTCTGCCCCATAGACGAGGAGGAAAGGCGTCTTGCCGGTGGGCTTGGTCGCCGTGGTGCTAATGGACCATAGCACCGATGGGAGCTCGTCCAGCTAGCCCTTGTTGCAGGCCGTGAGCTGCTTCCTGAAGCTCCTGGTTTTGAGGCCCTTGAGGACCTCTGCGTTGGCATGCTCGGCCTGGCCGTTGCTTCGAGGGTGTGCTACGGACGCTAAGCAGATCTATGTGCCGATGGTGGCACAGTAGGTCTTGCAGAGGCCGTTGGTGAACTGTGTGCCGTTGTTCGTGATGATGCGGTTGGGGACGCCGAAGCGGCACACCAATCTCTTGATGAACTTGACCGCTGACCCTGCCGGATGATGGATAAGTCTGTGTACTAGGGTCTTTGTGGGGCTGCAGCACATGGTCCTTGTGGCAGTTAGGAGGATAAAGTCCTGGACCATCAAGGACTGGCTGTTAGGATAGAGTTCTGTTCTTGACCATCAAGGACTGTCAGTTAGCATCTTAGACTAGCATCTTAGACTGGCATCTTAGCAGCATCTTAGCATATGCCTTGGCTAGCTAGCAGCCTATAAATATGTATCCCCAACCCCTCAGGTTGGCATGGCATTGTGTGAGAAATAAACCAACGAAAATTGTCCCAACTCTCCTAGTGTCATCCACAACTATCAATGCTCAGGCTGAAAGGTCTAACAAGTGGTATCAGAGCCAGGTTAACCTGTACCCTGAGCATTTCCTGTGAGCAGCCCAAGTCGGTAGCAGCAGCTGCTCCGTCTGCCTCTGGTTACCTTCCTCCCTCCGGACTGTCGAGCAGCAGCTCGTCTTCATCAGCCTCCTCTTCACGCAACAGCCCCCCTGCAGCGAGCCATGTCTGCAGGTTGCTCTCAGCACACGGCTACCTCGAGCATGCGGCGCCGGCAGGAGGCCGAGCGCGCCGTGGCAGAGGAGCGTGAGCGAGTGGCTGTAGCAGCAGTAGCTGCGGCGGCAAGGGTGTCGAGGCTGGCTGCAGCGGAGCTGGCAGCAGCCAGAGCGGAGGTAGAAGCAGCCAGGGCGGAGGTAGAAGCAGCAGCAGCAGCAGAAGCAGCCCGTGAGGCTACGGCGGATGCCAAGGCACTCCGCGGCAGCCCCGCAGCTCCAGCAGCTCCGCGCCTGCGGACGACGGCGCCGACGCAGATCGCACCAAAGTGGCGCAGGAGCGGACGGCGCAGTGGGCAGCCGAGCACGCCCGCGCTCCAGGTGGAGGCGTGCACTGCGACAGCGGCTGCAACGACCAGGACCACGGCCTCTACGAGGTCCGGACTGTGGTCAGGGATGTTGGTTCCAGTGTTGGGTGGCCTACCCTCACTAAAACCAACTACGTCGAGTGGGCCGGGATCATGAAGGTCAGGCTCCAGGTGCGGCGCATGTGGGAGGCAGTCCAGGACAGCAACGCCGACCACCTAGAGGATCGACGGGCGCTGGACGCCCTCATCGCCGCAGTCCCGCCTGAGATGCAGTTCTCGCTTTCCAACAAGCGGACTGCCAAGGAGGCTTGGGACGCCATCGCCGCAGCACGCATCGGCAGCGACCGTGCTCGCAAGTCCACCCTGCGGGCACTTCGTAAGGAGTGGGAGAACCTGGGCTTCAAGCCAGGTGAGGACGTTGATGACTTTGCTCTCCGTCTCAACACTCTGCTGTAGAAGATGGTGAAGTTTGGCGATGCCACCTACACCGAGGAGAGAGCTGTCGAGAAGCTTTTTCGGTGCATTCCCGAGAAGTACAAGCAGATGGCTCGCTCGATCGAGTCGTTGCTGGACCTCTCCACGATGACGATCGAGGAGGCGATAGGCCGTCTCAAGGTCGTCAACACCGACGAGCCACAGCCCCCCTCGGGGCCCATCACCACCGGCGGGAAGCTGCTCCTAACTCGGGAGCAGTGGGATCCCAGCCTTGGTGACAGGAAGAAGGGGGAGCCTTCCTTGACGGGCGGCCGCAAGCGTGGCAAGCAGCGTAAGGCGCGAAGAGGCCCCCCGGGCATGGCACAAGGACATGCCGAAGGTGACGCCCGCGGAGGGGCCAAGGACGGCGCCGCTGGCAAGCCCAAGCCGGCACAAGACAACAGTTGCCACAACCGTGGCCGGTTTGGCCATTGGGCCAATGAGTGTCGGCAACCATGACAAGGCCAGGCTCACGTCGCACAGGCGAAGGAGGAGGAGACGGCTCTGTTCATGGCGCATGCAAGCATTGAGCTACCCTCGGCGACTCCAGTCGCAAAGGCTTTCATCCACCTCGATGAGCCAAAAGCACACGCTCTTCTCGGGGATGGCTCCGGGAAGGACAAGACTACGGGGTGGTGCCTCGACACCGGCGCCACCCACCACATGACTGGTCGAAGGGAATTCTTCGCCGAGCTCGACTCCGATGCGCGAGGCTCCGTCAAGTTCGGGGATGCCTCCGCTGTGGAGATAAAGGGCGTTGGCTCTGTCATCTTCACCACCAAGATGGGAGAGCACCGGCTACTCACCGGTGTCTACTACATCCCCGCGCTAAGGAACTCCATCATCAGCTTGGGACAGCTGGATGAGAACGGCTCACGCGTGCTGATTGAGCATGGGGTCCTACGCATCTGGGATCGCCAGCGTTGCCTTCTCGCCAAGGTGCCCAGAGGTGAAAATCGACTCTACGTCCTTGATGTGCAGGTGGCACGACCGGTCTGTCTCGCTGTCCGCCGGGACGACGAGGCGTGGCAGTGGCATGAGCGCTTTGGGCACCTTCACTTTGAGGCCCTGAAGCGTCTAAATGCCAAGGAGATGGTGCGAGGCCTGCCATGCCTCGACCATGTGGAGCAGTTCTGCGACATCTGCGTGCTGACGAAGCAGAGACGACTCCCCTTGCCCCAACAGGCGAGTTTTCGGGCCAAGGAGAAGCTGGAGCTCGTGCACGGAGACCTGTGCGGCCCGGTGACGCCAGCCACACCAGGAGGTCGACGCTACTTCCTGCTGCTCGTCGACGATCTCTCCCGCTACATGTGGGTGATGATCCTCGGCAGTAAGGGAGAAGCAGCGGACGCCATCAGGCGCTCGCAGGTTGGTGTGGAGGCGGAGAGCGGCCGCAAATTGCGCGTGTTGCGCACTGACAACGGCGGCGAATTCACGGCGGCTGAATTCGCGTCGTACTGCGCCGATGAGGGCATCCAACGCCACTACTCCGCGCCGTACAGCCCGCAACAAAACGGCGTCGTCGAGCGGCGCAACCAGACAGTTGTGGGGATGGCTCGGGCTCTCCTCAAGCAGAGAGAGATGCCGGCTGTCTTCTGGGGAGAGGCGGTGCTAACGGCCGTCTACATCCTCAACCGCTCTCCTACTAAGGCACTCGACGGCAGAAATCCGTACGAGGCCTGGCATGGGCGGAAGCCGGCGGTCTCTCATTTGCGGGTCTTTGGCTGCCTTGCGTTCGCCAAGGAGCTCGGCCACATCGGCAAGCTCGACGACAGGAGCACTCCGGGAGTCTTCATCGGCTACGCGGAGGGCTCAAAGGCCTACCGCATCCTCGACCCAAAGACACAACGTGTGCGCACAGCGCGAGACGTCGTGTTCAACGAAGGGCGAGGGTGGCAATGGGACAAGGCGGTGGACGACGGCTCGACGCCGACGTATGACGACTTCATTGTCGAGTACGCCCACTTCAAGGAAGCTGGGGGAGCAAGCAGCTCCTCTTCACCGGGCACGTCTACCCCGGCCCCCAAAACTACATCGACTCCAGCGCCTGCTACGCCGACGACACCACAACCGGCGACGCCGCATACTCCAGCCCCGGCGGTCGCCACTCCGGGCTCGTCTTCATCAGCACCAGCTCACGCAGAGCACAACCCGATGAAGTTCGCTTCCCCGCTCACTCACGACGAGGAGCGTATCGACGCGTGGCATGACGGCGAACCGCTGCGGTACCGTACGATGGATAATCTGCTCGGCGACCAGCCGGTGCCAGGACTGGTGCCACGTGACCTGGAGGCGCAGCTACAGCTCGCGTGTGAAGACGGCGAACCACGGTCCTTTGCAGAGACCGAGAGAGACGCGGCATGGCGCGCCGCGATGCAGTTGGAGATGGATGCGGTCGAGCAAAACCGCACCTGGGAGCTTGCTGATCTCCCTCGAGGTCACCGCGCAATCACCCTTAAGTGGGTGTTCAAGATGAAGAGGGATGGAGCCGGCGCCATCATCAAGCACAAGGCTCGCTTGGTGGCCCGAGGCTTCTTACAGCAGGAAGGAGTCGACTTTGACGACGCTTTCGCTCCCGTGGCACGGATGGAGTCCGTGCGACTTCTCCTTGCGCTGGCTGCCCAGGAGGGCTGGCGTGTCCACCACATGGACGTTAAGTCGGCATTCCTCAACGGCGACTTGAAGGAGGAAGTCTACGTGCATCAGCCACCGGGGTTTACGATTCCCGGCTAGGAGGGCAAGGTACTCCGCCTGCGCATGGCTCTCTATGGCCTGCGGCAGGCACCCAGGGCGTGGAACGCCAAGCTGGACTCCACGCTGAAGAAGATGGGTTTCGAGCAGAGCCCGCATGAGGCTGCCGTCTACCGACGGGGGAGTGGAGGAAATGCCCTGCTGGTGGGCGTCTACGTTGACGACCTGGTGATCACCGGCACCAAAGATGCAGAGGTGGCGGCGTTCAAGGAAGACATGAAGGCCACGTTCCAGATGAGTGACCTGGGGCTCCTCTCCTTCTATCTAGGGATTGAGGTGCACCAGGACCACTCCGGGATCGCGCTTCGACAGTCCGCCTACGCCAAGCGCATCGTTGAGCTAGCTGGGCTCACCGACTGCCATCCAGCTCTCACTCCGATGGAGGAGAGGCTGAAACTGAGCCGCGACAGCACGACGGAGGAAGTGGATGCTACGCAGTACCTACGCCTTGTGGGGAGCCTTCGCTACCTCACTCACACACGACCGGACTTGGCATTCTCTGTCGGCTATGTCAGTCGGTTCATGGAGCGACCAACGTCGGAACACCAGCAGGCAGTGAAGAGGATCGTCCGCTACATAGCAGGGACCCTCGACCACGGCCTCCACTACCCTAGGTGTCCTGGGGCGGCACACTTCGTCGGGTACAGCGACAGCGACCACGCCGGCGACATCGACACCAGCAAGAGCACGAGCGGGATCCTCCTCTTCCTCGGCAAGTGTCTCGTGAGCTGGCAATCAGTCAAGCAGCAGGTGGTGGCCCTGTCCAGCTGTGAGGCTGAGTACATAGCGGCCTCCACCGCCTGCACTCAGGCGCTCTGGCTTGCTCGACTGCTTGGTGATCTTCTCGTTCAAGACACCAGAACGGTGCAGCTCCTGGTGGACACCAAGTCCGCCCTGGCCCTAGCAAAGAACCCCATGTTCCATGAACGGAGCAAGCACATCCGACTGAGGTATCACTTCATCCGCAGCTGTGTGGAAGAAGGGAGCATCGAGGCGAGCTACATCAACACCAAGGATCAGCTCGCAGACCTGCTCACCAAGCCCCTTGGGAGGGTCAAGTTCCTCGAACTTTGCTCCAGTATTGGGATGATTCAACTCTCCCACAAGACGACGCACAAGACTTAGGGGGAGAATGATGGATAAGTCTGTGTACTAGGGTCTTTGTGGGGCTGCAGCACATGGTCCTTGTGGCAGTTAGGAGGATAAAGTCCTGGACCATGAAGGACCGGCTGTTAGGATAGAGTTCTGTTCTTGACCATCAAGGACTGTCAGTTAGCATCTTAGACTAGCATCTTAGACTAGCATCTTAGACTGGCATCTTAGCAGCATCTTAGCATATGCCTTGGCTGGCTAGCAGCCTATAAATATGTATCCCCAACCCCTCAGGTTGGCATGGCATTGTGTGAGAAATAAACCAACGAAAATTGTCCCAACTCTCCTAGTGTCATCCACAACTATCAATGCTCAGGCTGAAAGGTCTAACACCGGAATGGTCCGGACAGGCTCCACCTCCGCCCATTTGGTGAATTTGTCGATGACGACGTAGAGGTAGTGATAGCCGCCGACCGCGCGAGGGAAGGGCCCGAGGATATCCATCCCCCAGACCGCGAAGGGCCACGGAGAGGGATGATCTGAAGCCCTTGCGCTAGCTGATGGATCTGCTTGGCGTGGAATTGGCAAGCCTCGCATGCCTAGACCAGCTCCGTGGCATCCTCGAGCGCTGTGGGCCAGTAGAAACCGCTATGGAATGCTTTACCTGCAAGAGTGCGCGAGGATGAGTGGTGGCCACCGTCGCCTCCGTGGATGTCGGCAAGCAGCTCACGCCCTTGCTCCTTGGAGATGCACCACAACGTGACCCCATTTGGCTGGTGGTGATACAGGTCACCCTCCTTCAAGTGGTATCGCATAGCTTGGCAGACCACACGCTCTGCTTCTGCGTCGACCTTCGGGAGGGCACTGCCCTCCAGGTAGGCCTTGATCTCCGTGGTCTAGCTTTCAGGCTGCGACTCGAGCGCCTGAGGACGGTCTGCAGTCTGGTGCGCCCATGCGTGGTGTGGGAGGGAGCTCCTCATGAGGCGCCGCGGGGCTAACGATCGGAGGTGCCGCTGCAGGCTTCAGGAGCCGCTTCTCGAAGACGCCGGGGTTCTGGGGCTCGCACCGAGAAGCGTGCTTGGTGATTTCGTCCGCCTCGCTGTTGTCGCTGCTGGGAATCTGGTGGAGCTCCATGCCCATGAAGCACTTCTCGAGCTTGCGCACCTCCTCTAGGTAGGCCGCCATGTGCTCATCCTTCGGCTTGTACTTCTTGTTGGAGAAGTTGACGAGGAGCTCCGAGTATGACGATGCGCCTGACTCCAAGCGTGATGGCGGCCTTGAGCCCAATGATGAGTCCCTCGTATTCGGCGATGTTGTTGGAGACCTTGTCGGTGCGCCTGAAGCAGAGCTGCACTCTGTAGTAAAGCATGTCGCCTGTGGGCGTAGTGAGAACCACACTAGCCCTCGCGCCCTGGCGCGCGAAGGCCTCATCAAAGTGCATTCTCCAGCCTCTGGAGGCGGCCTCGGGCGAGAGTGACTCCTCATGAGGCTCGCCCTGGTGCGGGTCCGTCCACTCTGCCGTGAAGTCCGCCAAGGCCGCGCCCTTGATGGTCCTGGTGGTGAGGAACTCCCAGCTCGAAGGGCTGCAACTCGATGTTCCATTTAGCAACGTGGCCGGTGGTGTTCGGGCTCCGCAGGACTTCCTCCAATGGATAGGAGGAGATCACTTTGACTGGGTGACCCTGGAAGTACTGGCGTAGCTTTTTGGAGGCCATGAGGAGCGCTAGGAGGAGCTTCTGCTGCATGGGGTATCGCTCGCGTGCGTCTCGCAGGATCGTGCTGACGAAGTAGACAGGGTGCTCGACAAGGTGTGTGACCGTGGTGTCCAAGTCATGCTCACCAGGGAGCTCAGCTGGCGATGCCGCGGGGCCTCCGGGGGCGGCACCGCGGGGGCCTCCGAAGGCGGGGCTCCAGAGGCCTCCTGAAGAGGGCCTTCGGCAGGAGCCGGCAGATCCTTGAGGGGCTCAAGCGATGCCTCCGCAGGTGCGGACTCGGCAAACTTCTTGGCGCAGACTCGCTCCTCCCGTTCTGCCACAAGGGCCGCGCTGGCCGTTTGGGGAGTGGCCACCAGGTACAGCAGCAGGCGCTCACGAGGGCGCGGGGCGACCATGACGGGAGGGCTTGTGAGGTACTTGAGGTCCTCGAAGGCAGCGTCGGCGTCGGCCTCGGGTCCACTTGAAGGGGCCAGACCTCTTCATGAGCTTGAAGAATGGCAGAGCCAGCTCGCCGAACTTGGATATGAAGCGAACGAGCTAGGCCATGCACCCCGCCAGGCACTGCATCTCCTTGAGGTTGCGGGGCGACCGCATTTCCTCGATAGCCTTGATCTTCTCTGGGTTAGCCTCAATGCCGCGATGGGGACCAAGAAACCAAGGAGCCTGCCGGAAGGGACACCGAAGACGCACTTGGCGGGGTTGAGTTTAAGGTTGACCTTGCGCAGGTTGGCGAAGGTTTCTCCCAGGTCTTCGATGAGGGTGCCTCGCGCGTTTTGATGACGATGTCGTTTGACGTATGCCTCCGCATTTCTCCCCATCTGGCACCCCAGGCAGTTGTGCATCAGCCTCTGGAAGGTGGCTCCCGCGCTCTTCAGGCCAAAGGGCATGGATACGTAGCAGAACACTCCGCAGGGGGTGATGAAGGCAGGCGGTTTTCTCCTCATCTTCCCTTGCCATCTTGATCTGATGATAGCCTGAAAAGGCGTCTAGGAAGCAAAGCAGATCACACCCAGCGGTGGAGTCTACTATTTGCCCGATCCTTGGTAGCGGGAAGTGGTCCTTGGGGCAGGCCTTGTTGAAGTTGGTGAAGTTGACGCACATACGCTTGCCGCCGTGCGGCTTGGCAACGACAACGGGGTTGGCGATCCACTCTGGGTGGAGTAACTTTGCGGATGATTCTGACGTCTTGGAGTTTCTCGACCTCCTGGACGACGAACTTTTGCCTCTCGGGTGCCTGGCGCCGTACCTTCTGTTTGACGGGGCGCGTTGGGGCACATCGCCAAGTGGTGCTCGATCACCTCCCTTGGCACACCGGGCATGTCCGAGGCTGTCTAGGTGAACATATCAGCCCGGAGGAAGGCGACGAGCGCACTCTCCTGCTCGGGGAAAAGGCCACTGCCGATGGTGAGGAAAGGGCCCGCTCCGCTCCCATCCAACGACACTTTCTTTGTCTCGGCCCGCTCCTGGGAGAACATGAGCTTCTTCTTCACGGGCGCCGGCTTGCAATCTCAGGGGCGTCTTCCTCGATTGGAGATGCAGCGGCAGCTGCCTTGTAGGCGCACGTGAGGGCGTGCGTTGCACGCTTTTCATCGCAACGGATGGTTAGGGTGCCGCTGCATCCGGGCATCTTGATGAGGCCGTAGGCGTGGTGGGTCGTAGCCGGGAACTTGGAGAGCGCAGGGTAGCCCAAGATGGCGTTGTAGGGTTGCCAATATGAGCCACGTCGAAGTCTATGGACTTCGTGCGGTAGTTCTTGCGAGTGCCGAAAGTGACGGGGATGCGCACATGCCCCAGGGGCAGGGTGGAACCGCTGGTGACGCCCATGAAGGGTCTGGTGGGTGCCAGGCGCTCATAGGGCACCTGGAGCATCTCGAAAGTCTCCACCGAGAGCATGCTGAGGCCTGCGCCGCCATCGATGAGCGTCTTGGCGACGGCCACACCGCTGATAGTGGGAGTGCACAACAGAGGGACAACGCCCACGACCCTAGTGGTCTTGTGGTGATCGCTGGCGTGGAAGACGACGGGGGACTCGCACCACTTGAGGCGGCCGGCGGACTCGGGCGCCGGGAGCCCGGGAGGGTCGCGTTCACCTCGCGCGAGAAGCGCTTGAGGTGGTGGTTGGACGGAGGGGCCTGGCCCCTCTCAGGATGCAGGCCACCCCGCGGGGGGCCCCTGGGAGCCCCCACTGGTGACAATGCCCTTGGTCGGAGCCGCACGGCTCCCGCGCTCTCATGCGGCACGCCGCGGGGGACGCGATGGATGATTTGGCGGCGGCCGCCGACGCCGTCTGGCGCGGACGAGCCGTGGGACAACTCCGAGGCGCACGCCGCGCGGCGCCACCCGGTTGCGACACGACCCATAGGAGGAGGAGGGCGAGGAGCGGTGCGTCCGGGTAGCTCAGCGCGCGGCGGCACAGTGGGCGAGGAACGAGGGGCACCCGGTCGCCGCGTGCGGCGAAGGCGAGCTTGGTGGTGCCCTCGAGCCAGGCGTCGCGACCGTCTCTGGCGGCGCGACAGCGCAACAGCCCCTATGCCATGAGCAGCACGACGTGCGGAGCGGGAGGTTCGCGACACGCAAGCGAGGAGGCAGTGGCGGGGCGGCCACCCGCTTGCTCGTTCACCTGCGGACGGACGAAGGAGGCCACCCACTCCCCAGCAGGCTCGGTGGCGGCGCGAGGGCGCCGCCCATGGGCACCTCGGGCGGCGGGCGCCACGTGGGCCCTGGCGGCAGCTCGGCGCGCAGCGGCATCGTCCATGTTGATGTTGACGTCGAGGTCGAAGGCGCGAAGACGGCAAGTCCCCCTACCTGGCGCGCCAAATGTCAGAGTCTAGGATCTGCGTCCAAGAAACTTCTCCAAGAACTAGGGTTCGAACTCTGGGGGGCTTTGCTTGGCGACCTATGACCCGACGACAACTACAGTGAGATCAAGACGAGCACACTCACTCACACCGGACACGAAGGGGACGCGCGAGCTCCCCAGGTTTGGGCCACCGTATGGTGTAATACCCTACTCCTGCCTGTGTTGGATTGCTCTGTAATGGAGAGCTTGTGGCTCGAGGTACACGAGGTGTAGGGGAGAATGGCCCGATCCCCTTACATGGAAGCGGCCCTGCCCCTTTTGTAGTGCCTTGGTCCTCTTCCCCGAAAATATGAGCGGGAAAGGGTGGCCACAGGGCGGCAATTCAAAAGGGGAGAGATGCCCAGGCTTATCCTGACTAAAGGCGGTCTTCGCCTGATAAAGCGGTCTTCCTAACGCGCTGGTGGGCTCGGCAATGACCTCCCCCCTGGCGCACCAATCCGTTCTGATCCCCCTACACCAAGAAATGCTTTGGGACTTGCTTTGTGGGAGGCAGATGCCGCTGCTGCCTTGTCATCAGAATGGAAACCTGTCTGAACCGTGCCCTGCTGTCTTTACCCTGGCAGCGGGACGTCGCCCACGTGATGGGCCTGGAGCCCCGCAGCTGGCGCCGTACGTCATGCCTCGTGAAGCGGCCTCGTGAGTCAACCTGGTGCTTGGCGGCCTCGGCAGGGCTTGGCTTGGCGGCGAGGGGCTTTGCGAGGCTCGCACTCGTGAGGCGACTCCCTTCGGAGCGGCCGAGGCAGGGCCATCTTTCCTGGGCCGGCCCCAATGTTGTCCTCTGGGCCAGAGGCAGATGGGCCATGGTACCCTGGTTCCCACTAGGCCGACAACTTCTTTTTGAGCTAATCAAACCAACCCTTTGTCGAAAAAAGCAAGGTCATATTCGTAATTTCTGAGTTCATCACCCTGAGGCCTCCCTTGGCTTTCGTTTTACAAATATCGACCCAAAAGAATCACGCACACACCTTATTTGTGTTTGTTTTTGTTACCTTCCCCTTCAAAAGAATCATGCACACACCTTATCAAAGTTTGCTATCAACTCCATAGTGAAAGAGGGAATCACCGATAAATACACATTCGCTAAAGCCATTCTTCCGCCTGAAGGCATGAATTTGCCTTGCCAAGGTTCCACCCTCTTGGCAACCTTGACACCCAACCGATCCCATTCCGCTATGCTTAGATTTCTATCACTAATTGTAAATCGGTACAAGATCAGGAAGGCTGCCAAGTTACTATTCCTTCGGTACGCCTCCCCTAGAAAATTTTACAGACATCGATGCAGATTAAAGGTTGAGATTAGAAGGTACCCCTTCAACAAAAACGGATAATATAGTCTTTTGTATCCAAATCAATGTACTCAATACGTTTGATCTGCAGGCTAATACGGCGATAGCCTTTTAAAATAACTTCAAGATCCATGCAAACTTTTAAGAGGGGGGGGGGGGGGGGGGGTACCGAAGCAAAACCTAGAAAGAAATTGATTTTCATATCGGACATTACCTTGAAACCTAAAAGGAGCTTGACGGTGGCAATGCTATGTTGGTCTGGGTGAAACAACATGGGGTTGTTTGCCTATTGGAGTTGGGTAACCCCCCGGGATGAAGTGCGGCACCACTCTTAATGTGACATGCCTTATCGAGCATCGAAGCAACCGCTTGGGCCACAATATCAAACATTGTGGGGCTGAAAGCAGGCCGCCTTATTCCATTCCTAAAGGGGCTCCAACTCCTCGTTGATAAAAATCACAATTTGCCCCCCCCCCCCCCCCCCCACTTCCCGCAAGAGAAACACCAGCTCACCCGGTCCAGCTAGTCATAGGGCTTCTTGAGCTCAAGTTTAAGTAGGACCGCTGGTTGTTTCCTAACTCACGTCACACTATTTCGTGAGGGAGAGAACTAATTCCAAAATATGCCTACTCTTAATAGATGCAGATTGGCAGCTATTGACGATATGATGAGCTAAGTGAGCCAGTATGTTAGTGTAGTACTTAGCAACCAACTTGAACATTACGTTTAGGGCGAAATTTCGTAGTACAGTCACCCCCTTGAACATCGGGAGCAGCAATGTCGACTATCCCAAGCATGAAATCATTCACAATCGCGCAAACTATGTCCTTAATTGTTCCCCAGACCTTTTTAACCTGTAACCTGTCCAGTCTTGGCGTTGTATTGTATCAGTTTTCAGGGAGTGCAATGCCGACTCAATTTCTTCCTTGGAGAAGGGAAGCATGAGAGCCTCATTTTCCTCGTCCAAGACCAGTTCCCAGCCTACCAAGGTATTAACTGCCAGCTCTACCAACCTAGGTTTGCCTGACCCCATGAGCTTAATGTAAAAATGTATATGTGGTCTTGAAGCTTAGACTGAGACGTGAGCGTGTTAGGAAATGTAGTAGCAAACAAAAAAAAGTTACATCCTACGAATAAAACCCAGGATCACTATGAAGATGCAAGGAGAGTTAGATCTGATTTTTATCAACTACGCAGCAGAGAGAAGAGGTTGGTGAAGATGTTGAGGCAGATTCCCGCAACTAGGATTAAACCTCCCAACCGGAAGAATTACTTGTCCCGTTCGAGGATCAAAGGACTGATCCCTCTCCCGGTATTCACGTGTGTGGAATCACCAATGCAGCCGGGTTTCCCCGTCTAGAATGAAGAACAGCTGAAGATTAGAGGGGGTGATGGAGCAGCCTTGCGGCGGCGGCGCGGGGGTGGGGGGGGGGGGGGGGTGGGGGGTGGGGGGGGGGGGGGGTGGGGGGTGGGGGGGAGGGAGTGGGGAGTACAAATTGGTTTGGCTAGTTCGAGTTGCTGGCACAACTCTATGTCTGGTTGGAGAGGCCGAGATTTAATTAATTCAGAAGGCAAAGCCTTTATCCTATTCTCCTTGAGCTAAAGTCACTTAGACTTCGCCCAAGATCTTCGAGGTAGATCTCCAGGACCTTCACAGACTTGTTCTTCGGTCGTCCACAGTCACTCTTAGAGCTCAGAATTGACACCTAACCGTCTAGTGGATGCATAGTCCACAAGAGTAATAGGTTAAGTTAAGTTTCGACTAGTTCTTCAGTGATGCTCAATCACTTAGCAGATTTTAGGCTCTGGGTTTTTTCCTCCCTTAGGATTCTCTCAATCTCTTTCGAGAGGATTGGTTGGTCTGACAAACTCTCGTCAATTCTTTCTGGAGCAGCCAATCATCTAAAGTTGAAGTGGGGTGGCTATTTATAGTCGGCGCAATGCCAAGGTTTGAAATGACCAACATGGGTACTTGCCACCTAACAGACAACCGACACGTGGAGTTATTGTCGGATTTTAAAAGCGGCCTGTGACTTACTTGCAGCACAAATCAAGTCGACTCAACTGCACCTGATTCTTCTTCGGAGTCCTGAAGAACAACGTCTCGGACTCACAGAGAAAATCACGGCGCACGAAGAGATTTCAAAGTCTTCACTTGAAGAGGTTTGGATTAAGCATACATCAAAGACGTAGATCTCAACTTTCACTTAGACTCCCTTAATAGTACGGTTTGCCCTATGACACAAATAGAAGAAAATGAAACTAGAAAAAAAGTCTTCACTACGCTTCATTATCCTCTCTGTGAGCTGATTGTTTCTCAAACAGGCAATCCCAAAGTATTCATTGTCATCACAAATTTTCGGGGTCATAACTCTCTGTTAGGAGCTAGGGTTTTGCCCCTTCGAGGGCGTATGTTGTAGGGGAAGGAGGGAGTTGGGCGAGGGCTCGAGCGCGGCGGCCGGCGGCGAGGCGCCGTCCTTGCGCGTGGGGCGGCGGCGAAGACAGGAGGCGGCTAGGGTTTTAGGGTTCCGGCTCCTCTGGGAGCTGTGCAATAGAAATAGTCTTATTGCTTGATTCTCAAAATAGTTTTACAACTAGTATATATAACCATAATCTGAAAATAAACCTAAGATAACTTGGGCCTTAAGCCTGCCCAGTGGGCCCACGGCGGCCATAGACCTGGCCGGTCATAACATCTCTCCCCGCCTGCGCAAACAGCTCGTCCTCGAGCTGAAAGTCG
Source organism: Triticum timopheevii (assembly GCA_963921465.1). Lineage (NCBI taxonomy): Eukaryota > Viridiplantae > Streptophyta > Magnoliopsida > Poales > Poaceae > Triticum > Triticum timopheevii. The sequence continues at coordinate 234,812,439 of OY997266.1, read as the reverse complement.
GGGTAGTGCTGGAGCAACTCCTCGCGCTGCTCCCAAGTAGCGTCCTCTTCCGGTAGTCCCGCCCACCGAATCAACACGTACCAGGCGCCTCGGCGTAGCTGGGCCTTGATCGCCTTCTCCGGTGCAGGAAGGAGACGTCCGTCCGAGGCCGGCGGTAGGGGCGGCGGTGCCGCGGGTGGATCACCGCGGAATGGCTTGAGCAGCCCGACGTGGAAGACATCATGAATGCGAGCGCCGGCCGGAAGCTGAAGACGATACGCCACTTTCCCAATGCGCTCCAGAATAGCAAAGGGACCGGCATACCGGGGACCGAGCTTCTTCCGTGCGCTGGGGTCCAATGACTGCGTAGAGCGGTGAAGTAGACGCAGCCAGACCCAATCTCCCACCGCGAACTCCGCCTCGCGATGGTGGCCATCATAGTATCGTTTGGCCAACTGCTGGGCCTGGACAAGTCGTTGCTGGACCTCCGCAAGCATCTCATCACGGCTCCTCATAATAGCTCCCGCCGCCTCGGTCCGTGCCGAGGCCGCATCCACCGGCAGGATCGGCGGGGGCGGCCGACCGTAAACCACCTCAAAGGGCATAGCACGAAGGGCGGAGTGAAAAGAAGTGTTGTAGCAGTACTCCGCCCATGAGAGCCAGTCCACCCATGCACGAGGGCGATCACCTGTAACACAACGCAAATACATGGCAATCACCTTGTTAACGATCTCCGACTGGCCGTCCGTCTGAGGGTGGAAGGCAGTGCTCAGGCGGAGCTTCACGCCCGCCAGCCGGAATAGGTCGCGCCACACATGGCCCGTGAAGACAGGATCCCGATCACTGACGATCGAAGAAGGAAACCCGTGGAGACGGACAATGCCATCGAAGAAGGCCCGGGCCACAGATGCCGCTGAATATGGGTGGCCCAGGGCGATGAAGTGAGCATACTTGGAGAAGCGGTCAACCACTGTCAGAATGTCGGACTTGCTGCCCACCTTGGGAAGGCCCTCGATGAAATCCATGGAGATGTCCGCCCAAACCTGAGATGGAACCTCCAAGGGCTGAAGCAAGCCAGCTGGACGCAATGTCTCTGTTTTGTTGCGCTGGCACGTCACACAAGACCATACCCAATCACGGACCAGGGCACGATCCCCCGGAACGTAGAAGTCGGCACGGAGTCGATGGAGCGTCTTCTGCACGCCCTCGTGTCCCGCCGAGTGGGCGAGACGTAGCACCTGCTGACGAAGATCGTCGTGCGCTGGGACGAAGACGCGGCGCCCGTGGAGAAGCAAGCCATCGGCGAGGCGCCACGGCTCATCCAGCTCACCCGCCGCCAGCTGCTGTTGTAAGAGGAGGGCGTCGGCCGCGGTCTCGGTCGCAGGGCGGATGTCGGCGTAGAGGGCGAACGAGGGTCCGGTGATGATGCAGAAGGCCGCCCCCTCCGCTTCGCCGTCGTCCACATCGACGTCACGCCGGGACAGGGCGTCGGCGACGGTGTTAAGGCGTCCTGGCCGATACTCGACAGTGAAATCAAAGCCAAAGAGCTTACTGGTCCACTGGTGCTGAGGAACCGTCGAGAGCCTCTGATCCAGCATGAACTTGAGGCTGTAGTGATCCGTGCGGATCCGGAAAGAGCGACCCCAAAGATAGGGCCGCCAGTGGCGTACTGCCTGTACCAACCCAATCAACTCACGCTCATACGCCGCCAACTTAAGATGGCGTGCAGCAAAGGGGCGGCTGAAGAAAGCGAGGGGTCCATCGCCCTGATGCAGGACCGCACCAAACCCTGCACCGGAGGCGTCGCAGTCGACGGTGAAGGGAAGGTCGAAATCCGGCATCTGTAATACGGGTCCCGTCGTAAGGGCCCCCTTGAGAGCCTCGAATGCTGAAGTGGCCTCCTCATCCCAAGAGAAGGCGTCGCGCCGGAGGAGGCGCGTGAGCGGAGCCGCGATGAGGCCAAATTCTCGGATGAACTTCCGATAGTATCCCGCAAGGCCAAGAAATCCGCGGAGAGCCCGCGGAGACTGCGGAATCGGCCAGGCGGCAACGGCCGCCACCTTGTCGGCATCCATGGCCACACCCTCGGCCGAGATGACGTGGCCGAGGTAAGCGACTGAAGGTGTCCCGAACGAGCACTTCGAGCGCTTAAGATGAAGATGATGCGCCCGAAGCTCGTTGAAGACGATGGCCACATGCTGGAGGTGCTCCGCCCAAGAGGCGCTGTAGATAAAAATGTCATCAAAGAAAACGAGCACAAACCGACGTAAGTAGGGTCGAAGGACATCATTCATCAAGGCCTGGAATGTCGCCGGGGCATTGGAGAGGCCAAAGGGCATCACCAAAAACTCGAAGTGGCCGTGATGAGTCCGGAACACCGTCTTGGCGATGTCGTCGGGATGCATGCGCACCTGATGATACCCCGACCGGAGGTCCAGCTTGGTGAAGAAGCGCGCCCCATGTAGCTCATCCAGGAGCTCATCGACCACCGGGATAGGAAATTTATCCTTAAGTGTGAGAGCGTTAAGGGCGCGGTAGTCGATGCAGAAGCGCCAAGTGCCGTCCGACTTGCGAACGAGGAGGACCGGTGCCGTGAAGGGTGAGGTCGATATCCGGATAATGCCCGCGGCGAGCATGAGCGCGCACTGCCGCTCCAACTCGCCCTTCTGCAACTGAGGGTACCGGTAGGGCCGTACTGCCACCGGAGCCGACCCTGGCAGGAGGTGAATACGGTGGTCGTAGACCCGGGCCGGCGGAAGGCCCCGGGGTTCCTCAAAAAGATCACCGTGCTGCTGTAGGAGATGATCCAGCAGTGGATGCTCGGCCTCCGCAGTGGCCGCGGCGAGCCGGAGTGGGGGTGACGCCGGGGTGCCGCCAACGCCCTCCCACCGGATGTGGCGGCCCATGCGCCAGAAGGACATCGTCAGGGCGTCGAAGTCCCACAGGATGGGGCCGAGAGTCCGCAAAAAGTCGACGCCGAGGATGAAGTCGAAGCAGCCCAAATCGATGCCGGCACAAGTGATGATGAAGCGCTCGTCACCGATAGTGATGGGAACGTCTCGAGCGAGTCCATGGCAGCGGAGGCGGTCACCATTAGCAACGGTGACGCTCAGCTGCTCCCCGCCCGTGGGATGTAGTGCCAGTCGCCGCATAGAAGACTCCGGAAGGAAGTTATGAGTGGAACCCGTGTCCAACAGGGCCACCAGAGTCTCGCCGTGGATCGTGACCAGGATAAGCATAGTCCGCTCATTGCGGATGCCGGCCAACGCGTGAAGGGAGACGACCAGGGCCGTAGCCGGCGCAGGTGCGGGTGCCGGCGCGACCTCGGCGGCTGGATCGCCGAGGCCCTCCTCAGTGACAACGTCCTCCGTCTCGTCGATGGTCTCCAAGTAGAAGAGGCGCGGGCAGACATGGCCGGGGGCATAGGGTGCATCACAATTAAAGCACAGCCCCAGGCGGCGGCGCTCGAGCTGCTCGGCCTGCGAAAGGCGCCGGAAAGGTCGTGTCGCGGTCGGAGTGGTCGCCGGTGCGACGGCTGAAGAAGTAGGCGCGGCCGACGGTGGTCGTGGAGGCACTCGGCCCCCCCGAGGTGCTGCGGGACGTGTCAAGGCCTGGGCGCGCTGCTCGAACGCCCTGGCGTAGTACATGGCCGTCTGGAGGTCCTGGGGCCCCTTCATCTCAACGTCCACTCGGATGTGGTCGGGAAGGCCCCCGACGAAGAGCTCCGCCCGCTGGAGTGCTGTCACCCCCGGTGCGTGACACGCCAGAGCCTGGAAGCGGTCGGCGAAATCCTGGACCGTGGAGGTGAAGGGTAGACGGCCCAGCTCGGACAAACGGCTGCCGCGCCGTGGTGGTCCGAAACGAAGGAGACACAGCTCGCGAAAACGATCCCAGGGAGGCATGCCGCCCTCATCCTGCTCGAGAGCGTAGTACCAGGTCTGGGCGGCGCCCCGAAGGTGGTAGGACGCGAGCCAAGTCCGCTCGGACGCCGGTGTCCTCTGCCCCCGGAAGAACTGGTCACACTGGTTTAACCAGTTAAGCGGGTCGTCCGAACCGTCGTAGGTGGCGAAGTCGATCTTCGCGAACCGAGGCGGCTGCTGGTGTGGCGCGCCATGGCCCACTGCCTCGGCGGTGCGGAGAGCTGAGGACGGCGCTCGGTCCATGGTGGAGAGGTCGGGGTAGTGCCCCGTTGCGCCCGACGCCTCGGGCTGCAACTGGGAACCCGACGGTGGCCGGGCCTCCGGGTAGGCTGGGCCACAGATGCCGCTCGAAGAAGGCCCGGGCCACAGATCACTGACGATCACTGACGATCACTGACGATCACTGACAGGATCCCGATCACTGACGATCGAAGAAGGAAACCCGTGGAGACGGACAATGCCATCGAAGAAGGCCCGGGCCACAGATGCCGCTGAATATGGGTGGCCCAGGGCGATGAAGTGAGCATACTTGGAGAAGCGGTCAACCACTGTCAGAATGTCGGACTTGCCGCCCACCTTGGGAAGGCCCTCGATGAAATCCATGGAGATGTCCGCCCAAACCTGAGATGGAACCTCCAAGGGCTGAAGCAAGCCAGCTGGACGCAATGTCTCTGTTTTGTTGCGCTGGCACGTCACACAAGACCATACCCAATCACGGACCAGGGCACGATCCCCCGGAACGTAGAAGTCGGCACGGAGTCGATGGAGCGTCTTCTGCACGCCCTCGTGTCCCGCCGAGTGGGCGAGACGCAGCACCTGCTGACGAAGATCGTCGTGCGCTGGGACGAAGACGCGGCGCCCGTGGAGAAGCAAGCCATCGGCGAGGCGCCACGGCTCATCCAGCTCACCCGCCGCCAGCTGCTGTTGTAAGAGGAGGGCGTCGGCCGCGGTCTCGGTCGCAGGGCGGATGTCGGCGTAGAGGGCGAACGAGGGTCCGGTGATGATGCAGAAGGCCGCCCCCTCCGCTTCGCCGTCGTCCACATCGACGTCACGCCGGGACAGGGCGTCGGCGACGGTGTTAAGGCGTCCTGGCCGATACTCGACAGTGAAATCAAAGCCAAAGAGCTTACTGGTCCACTGGTGCTGAGGAACCGTCGAGAGCCTCTGATCCAGCATGAACTTGAGGCTGTAGTGATCCGTGCGGATCCGGAAAGAGTGACCCCAAAGATAGGGCCGCCAGTGGCGTACTGCCTGTACCAACCCAATCAACTCACGCTCATACGCCGCCAACTTAAGATGGCGTGCAGCAAAGGGGCGGCTGAAGAAAGCGAGGGGTCCATCGCCCTGATGCAGGACCGCACCAAACCCTGCACCGGAGGCGTCGCAGTCGACGGTGAAGGGAAGGTCGAAATCCGGCATCTGTAATACGGGTCCCGTCGTAAGGGCCCCCTTGAGAGCCTCGAATGCTGAAGTGGCCTCCTCATCCCAAGAGAAGGCGTCGCGCCGGAGGAGGCGCGTGAGCGGAGCCGCGATGAGGCCAAATTCTCGGATGAACTTCCGATAGTATCCCGCAAGGCCAAGAAATCCGCGGAGAGCCCGCGGAGACTGCGGAATCGGCCAGGCGGCAACGGCCGCCACCTTGTCGGCATCCATGGCCACACCCTCGGCTGAGATGACGTGGCCGAGGTAAGCGACTGAAGGTGTCCCGAACGAGCACTTCGAGCGCTTAAGATGAAGATGATGCGCCCGAAGCTCGTTGAAGACGATGGCCACATGCTGGAGGTGCTTCGCCCAAGAGGCGCTGTAGATAAAAATGTCATCAAAGAAAACGAGCACAAACCGACGTAAGTAGGGTCGAAGGACATCATTCATCAAGGCCTGGAATGTCGCCGGGGCATTGGAGAGGCCAAAGGGCATCACCAAAAACTCGAAGTGGCCGTGATGAGTCCGGAACACCGTCTTGGCGATGTCGTCGGGATGCATGCGCACCTGATGATACCCCGACCAGAGGTCCAGCTTGGTGAAGAAGCGCGCCCCATGTAGCTCATCCAGGAGCTCATCGACCACCGGGATAGGAAATTTATCCTTAAGTGTGAGAGCGTTAAGGGCGCGGTAGTCGATGCAGAAGCGCCAAGTGCCGTCCGACTTGCGAACGAGGAGGACCGGTGCCGTGAAGGGTGAGGTCGATATCCGGATAATGCCCGCGGCGAGCATGAGCGCGCACTGCCGCTCCAACTCGCCCTTCTGCAACTGAGGGTACCGGTAGGGCCGTACTGCCACCGGAGCCGACCCTGGCAGGAGGTGAATACGGTGGTCGTAGACCCGGGCCGGCGGAAGGCCCCGGGGTTCCTCAAAAAGATCACCGTGCTGCTGTAGGAGATGATCCAGCAGTGGATGCTCGGCCTCCGCAGTGGCCGCGGCGAGCCGGAGTGGGGGTGACGCCGGGGTGCCGCCAACGCCCTCCCACCGGATGTGGCGGCCCATGCGCCAGAAGGACATCGTCAGGGCGTCGAAGTCCCACAGGATGGGGCCGAGAGTCCGCAAAAAGTCGACGCCGAGGATGAAGTCGAAGCAGCCCAAATCGATGCCGGCACAAGTGATGATGAAGCGCTCGTCACCGATAGTGATGGGAACGTCTCGAGCGAGTCCATGGCAGCGGAGGCGGTCACCATTAGCAACGGTGACGCTCAGCTGCTCCCCGCCCGTGGGATGTAGTGCCAGTCGCCGCATAGAAGACTCCGGAAGGAAGTTATGAGTGGAACCCGTGTCCAACAGGGCCACCAGAGTCTCGCCGTGGATCGTGACCAGGATAAGCATAGTCCGCTCATTGCGGATGCCGGCCAACGCGTGAAGGGAGACGACCAGGGCCGTAGCCGGCGCAGGTGCGGGTGCCGGCGCGACCTCGGCGGCTGGATCGCCGAGGCCCTCCTCAGTGACAACGTCCTCCGTCTCGTCGATGGTCTCCAAGTAGAAGAGGCGCGGGCAGACATGGCCGGGGGCATAGGGTGCATCACAATTAAAGCACAGCCCCAGGCGGCGGCGCTCGAGCTGCTCGGCCTGCGAAAGGCGCCGGAAAGGTCGTGTCGCGGTCGGAGTGGTCGCCGGTGCGACGGCTGAAGAAGTAGGCGCGGCCGACGGTGGTCGTGGAGGCACTCGGCCCCCCCGAGGTGCTGCGGGACGTGTCAAGGCCTGGGCGCGCTGCTCGAACGCCCTGGCGTAGTACATGGCCGTCTGGAGGTCCTGGGGCCCCTTCATCTCAACGTCCACTCGGATGTGGTCGGGAAGGCCCCCGACGAAGAGCTCCGCCCGCTGGAGTGCTGTCACCCCCGGTGCGTGACACGCCAGAGCCTGGAAGCGGTCGGCGAAATCCTGGACCGTGGAGGTGAAGGGTAGACGGCCCAGCTCGGACAAACGGCTGCCGCGCCGTGGTGGTCCGAAACGAAGGAGACACAGCTCGCGAAAACGATCCCAGGGAGGCATGCCGCCCTCATCCTGCTCGAGAGCGTAGTACCAGGTCTGGGCGGCGCCCCGAAGGTGGTAGGACGCGAGCCAAGTCCGCTCGGACGCCGGTGTCCTCTGCCCCCGGAAGAACTGGTCACACTGGTTTAACCAGTTAAGCGGGTCGTCCGAACCGTCGTAGGTGGCGAAGTCGATCTTCGCGAACCGAGGCGGCTGCTGGTGTGGCGCGCCATGGCCCACTGCCTCGGCGGTGCGGAGAGCTGAGGACGGCGCTCGGTCCATGGTGGAGAGGTCGGGGTAGTGCCCCGTTGCGCCCGACGCCTCGGGCTGCAACTGGGAACCCGACGGTGGCCGGGCCTCCGGGTAGGCTGGTGGAGAGGACGTCCCGTAGAGCCATCCTGGCAGCGGAGATGGTGACGATGGAAAGCGGACCTCCTGGATCGGGAGGCCGCTCGGCGAGGAACGACCCAGGCTAGGGCTGGGCGGTGGCGGTGGTGGCCCCTGCGCGGTGGCAGCCGGGAGGGACGGCGCGGCTGGGGCCGGCGCGGACGGCGCGGTCCATGTCGGCCACTGCGGCCCCAAGGCGGCGGCGGGCGGCGCGGGCGGCGCCGGTGGTGGCGGTGGCGGCCACTGTGGCCATGGCGGCGTCGATGCCGCCGGCGAGGGGAACGCCGAGTAGCCCCCGGTGATGGCCGCAGGTACGGCGTACCACGGCAGGGGCTGTTGGCCCGCGGCCACGGCCGGATGGAGCGGCGGGGGCGGCCCGTACGGGCTGGCCAAGAAGAGACGGATGCCCTGGACCGCGACGACTAAGTCGTTGAGGACACCGGCCATGGCCTCCGGTGTGAACTGCTGCGGCGCTGGGGGAGGCGATGGCGGTGGATGCTGGGTTTGCAGCTGACCCTGGCCCTGGTCCGGCGTGGTGCCGGGGGCGGGGGAGATCGGCGCTGAGAGGGAGGCCGTGGCACTCGGCGACGCAGCGGCGGCGTTGGTGGAGTCGGTGGCAGCGGCGGTGGGGGAGGCGTTGGGCAGCGGCGGCTGTGGTGGAGGAGGGTTTGGAGGCGAGGACGACATGGTCGTAACCCGGGTAGCTGATACCAAGGTGTTAGGAGCTAGGGTTTTGCCCCTTCGAGGCGTAGGTTGTAGGGGAAGGAGGGAGTTGGGCGAGGGCTCGAGCGCGGCGGCCGGCGGCGAGGCGCCGTCCTTGCGCGTGGGGCGGCGGCGAAGACAGGAGGCGGCTAGGGTTTTAGGGTTCCGGCTCCTCTGGGAGCCGGGCAATAGAAATAGTCTTATTGCTTGATTCTCAAAATAGTTTTACAACTAGTATATATAACCATAATCTGAAAATAAACCTAAGATAACTTGGGCCTTAAGCCTGCCCTGTGGGCCCACGGCGGCCATAGACCTGGCCGGTCATAACACTCTCATGTTAAACCAAATCCTCAGGGACTTTCACCTGTGTATACTCACACATTAGTACCTTAACTATTTTGTCATTAATCATCGAAAACCCTCTAGGGGGCAGTAGATGCACTTACAGAATCTGTGGGAGTGCATTGGGTATGAATAAGAAGGAAGAAACAACAATGCACATATGTGATCTTGAAGAATTGGCAACATGCATATGAATAAGCACGTCACACATATTGTAGCACAATATCACAGAGACTTGAGTTTACAAATCATACATGAATCATCAGAGGAACTAAGAAGCGTATATCAACTTAGGTTGCCCTCCCAAATACATCTTGAAGATTCTAATCATTATGTTCTCCCTCTTTGGCATCAAAGCTAACCAATAAGATGAGGACATAGGCACTAGTCGTCCCTGGCGCCGGGCGGTGAAGAAGTTGAAGGAGGCGCATCCAGTTCTTCAACTGTGTAATGCTTCTTCAGAAGAAGCCAAGAGCGCTTGAGTGCTTCTTCACTGGCATGTTGATTTACCTTGACCTTAATCATGTTGTAAAGTTGGTTCATCTCAGAAAACATCAGTTTATGCTCCTTCTCAAGATTGTCAGTTGCTACCACTTCTGACATCCCCGTTGGCACCAGTAAACTTCCTCTTTGTACAAAAGGATTGGTCTTCAAGCGCATATCAATGAGCCCATTCTCTATGAGAGACCGGACGCATTGATCTTTTGGTCCAACTAGATCTCTTGGAGCATGTCAGCTTTGAACGGTCTGGCGCCCCTTTCCCTTTTGGCACCCCAGACGCGGAGTAGATGTTCGCTTTTATCCGCATTCTCGGACCAAGTTAAAGTTTCCACCCATTACTACGGGTGTCAATACTGATGCCACTTCCTCTTCTAGCTCGGAGAGGAATTGCACTCTTGTTTTTTAGTGCACCAGTAAACTAGTTCGCCATTTTAAATGAATTAATCTAAAAGTTGTGTTAGTTAAACTCATTTATGTAGTTTCTGTTTTGTTGTCCTCTTCACTTTCTGGTAGCAGCTTGTCTGCTGATTACTTTCTCATAAGTTACACCACATACTTGAGCAGGAAAAAGTTGGAGGAAAAGTAATTCACCGTCAAGGGGGTGTTATATTTCTCTTTCGTGGCAGAAACTATAATTACAGGACTCGCCCAGTTTTTCCACTTATGCTCTGGAGACCTGCAGCACCGATGTACCCTCGCCTGGTCAAAATGGTGCCGGATGGCTTAACTTCAGACGAGGCAACACAAATGCGCAAGAGAGGGCATCAATTAACACCAATTTGCAAACTTGGTAAAGATGTTTATTTTCCATGTATGTTGCTTTGAACCATACTTTAAACATCGGATGCTCAGTAGATAACATAGTAAGGAGAAAGAAGAGCCCTCCCGCAAAAAAGGCGAAAGCAATCCGAAATCACAAGTTGATGCATGTTGCATGGCTTATAAAATATACCAGTCAATTACTCTAATACGACAAGTTAATGCATGTTGCATGATATATTATTCATTGTTCAAAAAATAGATAAGAAAAGAAGATCTCCTAAACAAGGCCAAAGTAGTTCTTGTTGCAAAATTGTATGCCCTTTTTTGGTTCTACCTTCTACGTTGTACTTATGTTAAGAAACAATTAAAGATGTAATGCCTGTGACCAAACTCAGTGTAGAGTAGACACTCATACTTGCTTTGCCTCAACTGGTTAACTTGCTATGGTTTGGTCCTACAGCCATACGTATGGCGAAAAAACTGGATGATATCTGAATTTTTTTCCCTATTTCCTATAGCCTTATTCCAGCTTTTCTGAATTTTCTTAGTACAGTGTATATCATATATCCATATACAACATTTTGATCTGCACGTTTCGATTGTATGGTTGAGTCATTGGGCCATATCCTGTTGCTCGTAGCAGAGTCCTCAATTCGTTTAATTTTGTACAGGAAAAAATGGTGTTTATGCTAACCTTGTGAAGGAAGTTAGAGAAGCATTTGAGGCATGTGATCTTGTCCGAGTTGATTGCTCAAGTCTAAACAAAAGTGATTGCAGAAAAATTGGAGCTAAACTGAAGGTTTGATTAATCTGTTGTATTGTGTTGTTATATGGTTGTTTTGTTCAAAGCATGAGTAACTGTACCTTGCAGGATCTAGTTCCGTGTATCTTGCTGTCTTTTGAGTTTGAACATATACTGATGTGGAGAGGAAATGATTGGAGATCATCTCTTCCTCTGCCAGAAGTTGTAAGTGATCAACATCCGTTCTATGGTGAAGAAAAAATGAATAAAATGGAAAATGATTCAGCAACTGTTCCGACTTCTATCGAGGTGGTCAATAATGCAGCATCTGTTTACAACAGCATCTTGAGTGAACGTGAACGTTTTCTGGAAGATCCCTTGAATCCTAGTCTTGCTAATGATATGGTGCTAAGTTCTCCACTTACAGTCCCTGGATTGTGTAATTCTAAGAGTGTAGCTGTAACTGAAATCTCAGTTGTTGGTCCATTACAACTTTCTACTTCAGATACAGTGATTCCAGCTCTTACGTCACAGTTTTATGGCCGAGGTATCCTATCAGGCAACAGTGAAAATGGAGATCCAGTTCAAAGGTCTCCTGTTGACTCTGCGAAGTCTGAACAATATCCAGATGTGGTAGAAACTTCCATTTGTCCGACGAGCAGGAGTGATGTGGTCAGCAAATTAGAGACTACGAGGAAAATTAGTAAAGATTTGAATGGACATGATGGTGTAAAGAGTTATTCAACCATGTTATCCTGTGTGGAGGGAATGTTACTTCTTTTAGAACAGGCCACATTAACTGGAAAGGCAAATGTCTTGGATGAAAATGAGTTTGTTGATGCTGATGTGATTTATCAAAAGTCTGTTGCCTTTGCAAAGACAGCTCCACGAGGTCCACTTTTCAAAAGTGCACGAAGGAAGTCCGGCCTTCGGAAAAGCATGCCAGATAAGAGCGTAAGAGTAAAGAAGCATTCTATAGAACATGAAGAACCTAGTGATGTTGAAAGGAAATATGATGTCGACAGACGATTGGGAAAGCAGAGAAATGATCTTGCACAAGAGTTTCTATCGGATGTGGTTCCACGAGGTACACTGAGAGTGGATGAACTAGCGAAGTTACTTGCTTAGATATGGCTGCTCTTTTAGTAACAATGACGGCATGCAAAATATGCATACCCTGTACTTTGACATGGTCAATGAGTGCAATGGAGCATGTATGTCATGCCGTGTTAGGCCAGGGCAGGATAGCGGCTGGAGGGAGGAGGAAGATGAACCAGCAGCCTTGGATTGCGTTGAATTTCAATGGCAAAATCGAAGGAAACTGAACTTGCCCCTCAATTTTTAGACTCAAGAATTGTTTAGAAGTACTCAGTCAATTGCGTTGGATTTCGTTGGATTGCGTTGGACTGTAATGGCAAAATCGAAGGAAACTGATTTTTGTATTCTTCACTGGCGACATTTAGGCGGAGGGTGTGATGTTGGTGAAAATAAAATTACCCTTGTTCTCTTCCCACTGTGACGGTGCCTTATCGGGTAGCGGTAGGGAGCCAGAGATGTCCACGTATTTGATCTTACGGAATTTCGGTTTTCGTTCTTGTAGATGATTCCATGCAGATTTGACCAGTTATTGTTAGTGTTTGGTGCTTTTGTTCGTTTGATCTCTTTTGGCTTCGGTGCACTTCTCTGACATTTTGGTGAAGCGCCAGTTCTCTCTCAATTGTGTTTCATGGCGACATTGCCAGCAACTCGAGCTAAAGTTCGAAATGGAGGAGGAGGAAGGGGATTGACAACTCGTCCACGCTATGTGTCAGGGACCTTCCCTAGCCCATACGTGTACTTGGGCTGGCCCTTGGATATCACATGGGCTGGGCTTGGCCTGCCACCATCGACTGCTACGAGCTACAAATAGCAGGAGTGGAAGCAACGGAGAATCCATCCGCGTAGGATCACGAACCCGGCGGCGGCGGCTCTCAGTTCTTCTTCTACCTCCGTCCCCCTCCTCTACATTGGTGTATCCATTCCTCTTGTAATCACTACTAAGACAAGAATTCTTGTGTGAGTGCTATAGATTGTGTGATACATATATCTGGTACCTAACATCTGATATTCGGAGCCAGTCCTCCATCCCTTTCCGCCCCAAATTGTCTCTTCCAGTCATCGCCTTCTTCCTGTTCGACAAAATGTCTAGCCACCAAACGTCCTTAGATCAAGTTCTCAGCATGGTGGTGGAGCAAGCAATTTACCCAATCACCGTTGATGTGATGTATTCCCTCTTTGGTCCCTTCGGTGTTGAGCGGTTGGTGGTGTATCCCCCAATAATATCAGAGGATGGACAACCATGTGTGGCGGCGGATATGCGGTTTTGTTCGGCACACGCCGCCGCGCACGCGTTGGCATACTGGGATGGCCGCTGCATCTACTTCCGGTGCTGTCGGCTGCAAATGTGGAACGCAACGCCTGACGTGTTGCTGGCCCCAACCTTACCACCACCGCGCACGACAACGCCGGATGCGTTCATGGCGGGCGATACCGCTGCCTCGGCACACTCCACCGTCTTGGACCCCTCAATCAACATCCATACGGCGGCCAGCACCAGCACGCCGCCTCACGTCCAGGATACACTCCCCAAGTTCTCCCTCGACAGCAACGGTCGCGTCCTCGTCACGAGCACGACCGAGTACACATTGGTGGCAGCAAATCCAGAAGTCGTCACCGAGCTTGCCGTCCTCCCTGGCGACCCCTCCTCCACCACCAAGGCTCAGGAGATCCCCAGGGTTGCCCATGATGCAGCCCCAGTGTGCATCGTGATGGTGCCCGTCACCTATTCGACGGAGTGCTCGACCCATGTCGACACCATCGACAGTGTCGACGAGGTCCATGACACCACTACTTCCATCTTCCCCACACCCACAGTCGACATCCAGCATGCCCTCGACACCACCATCCACGTCGCCAAGGGTTTGGGACCATCCAATGGTGACAACGAGTTTGTCCGCACCATCGGCACTCCGTCGCTCGCGTCGCCAACAATGATGATGTCGCTGCTTCCAGCAGCCTCCCCGGCACCTGTCACCGACTCTGCCCATCGTGCCATTAACGACGATTCTATCCCGCGGGTGCCCCTGGCCATGGAGGAAGTGCTTCTGCTCACTCAAGCCCCTTGCATGGTTTCAGTCGTCTCTTCTCTACAGCTGCTCGTGAACCGTGACTTGGACGACTCCCTGCCAACAAAGTGTTCGCATGTCTGCCTCAGTGACACACCCATGTCCTCACTAAGCATGATGGCGTCTCCGCACATCAGGCACGAGACGCTAGTGCTACGGCCGACGCCGTGGCCATCGCTTTTGGAGGATTCCACAGAGGGATACAAGGTACGACCTGTTGCATGGCCGTCTTTTGCTTGCTTGATATCCATGGTGCCAAGAGATACGCATGTCCTGAGTCAGCCGATAATGCAAGTTGTGGGTGATCTGAACCTGGGTGTTGTGGAACGGGGACTAGTTACCTGTTCTATGGCCGCACATCTATTTATGAGCATGCAACAAATGGGCGTTCTAAGCACATGATGTTCTAACAATATTTTTCTTCAGTTCATGCTAAGTGGGCAATATGAACTAGGCTGTGTTGCTGTTATTTACTTGCTTGAGGACTATTTGAGCCCAGTTAACCTTGAGTGGCGACCGGAAAGGCCACTGCTAGTAAAAGCTAATTTCAGCAAGTTGTGTTCATTCGGGAAGTGTGATTCATATTCCACATTATGATTGTTCCCTTGGAATCCAGGGGATTATTTGCTCAGAATAACCATAGGGTTTCTTACTGCTAGCAGTGGTTCACAATGACATGTTATGTCAATCATTGCGGAGTCCGGTCAGTGCTTCTCTCTGATTGTAAAAATCGAGTGGTTGTTTCGTATTTGTCTGAAGATGATGACATGGGTTTTACTATATCCTGCTAACACTGATTATGAGCTGTGGCGTCGACCAGATCAAACAAAAAATTGTGGTTTGCTTGGGAAGTTTAGAATGTTGCATATTTTTCTAGCCCCTCCAGTCAAGCTGCAACCATGGCCTTACTGCAGATTATCACTGATTTCTCTAGCTCGCATCTCTGGACAATGGATATTTAACTATGATGAGTGATAACCCACAAGTGTAGGGGATTGCAACAACTTTCGAGGGTAAAGTATTCAACCCAAATGTTGGGGGTTGGGTGCGACATATGCCAATGTATGGCTTATCATGGTGGGAGCGAGTAGAACGTCGCCGGTGCCTGGAAGCGGGATAAGGCGTAGACACGAACGCCGGCGTACTTTACCCAGGTTCGGGGCTCTCCTAGGAGATAACACACCTAGTCCTGCTCTGCGGGGTCTCCGCATGATCACTAAGGCACAAGTGATACAATGGTGCTCCTTGAGTTATGTGCTAGAGGCAGAAGGAGGCAAGGCTAGCTCTTCCCTGCTCTAGGTATCTGGCTACTTCTCTCTGGGTTCGAACCGTTTGCATGGGTGACCTGGGGGGTTTATATAGGCCTACCCCCCAGGGGTACAATGGTAATTCGTCCGGGTGCTGGGCCCGGCTGTCAGTGTCTCCAGCCTCCGGCTTCTCCGCCGGCAGTTGGGGCCCGCCGCCAGGTGGGCCCCACCGACTGGTTGGTGGCTGCTTACTGTAGCCGTGTCGTTGGTGACGGGGGCTTGGTCATCTTAGTGTGGCTACAGTCCCGCCGCCTGGTGGGAGACCACTGTAGCCATACCTGGTCTTATCAGCTTAATGGCATGCTTGCCTCGGGGCAAGGGACGGCCGCCTGCTGGAGGCCGACCCCTCTCGAATCCGTTTGGTTGAACTTCCGCCGTCTTCCTTGGGGTCACTGCCCGATAGGGCCCGCCTCCGGTGGGCCGTACCGACAGGCCGTCGTGGGGAACAGGGCTCCGCCTGCCCGGAGCGACGTCAGGGGAGATATGGCACAGTGCCCCGTCGTGCGGAGATCTCCGTATGTACGGAGCACTGTAGCCATGCCCGTCCTGAGCGTTGGAGGCGACGTGCTTCACTGTAGCCATGCTCTGACTTGTACTCTCGGTGGGGGCTCGGCCGCACCGTAGTCGCGAGGTGGCCGCCTGCCAGTTGCCGCCCTCTCTGGAGGGCGGCCATCAGGAGCCGGTCACTTGGAGCGCCGTAGACTTGGATCGGCCGCCCTCTGGCAGCCGGCCGCTGAGTCAGCCGGCGCCAAAGGGTGGAGCTCCAGCTTGGGGTCCAGCAAGGCGGAGTTGGCCCAAAGTCTTGATAAATCCAGTTACTCGGGTGAGCCTACCCGTGGCCCATTACTCCGACAGTAGTCCCCGAAGCCGGTGAGGCACCGCGGTCGAGGGGCTGCGAAGTCTCAGCGGCTTCCTCCCTCACCGGGCTCCGAGAAGACGCCGGTCCGCCGTGCAGCCAGCCGACTGCTGAGGCCGACCTCTTCCAGGCGGAGCTTGCGCGGTTGGTCTTTGAACTTCAAGGCGGGAAATAGGTGGCGTGCCTGCTAAGCTTCCCAGGCCGCCGCCCACCACAGGCGCGCCACGCGGTGCACGTCAGCCTAGTCAGCCTGCCATCCCACGTCTTAGACGTGACATGACACTGGTCCGGGCCCGCAACTACCGTGCCTCGGCAACCGGGCGGATCTGCTGCGCCGAAAGAGATGGTTGCCATTCCCACGACTATTAAAGGGGTGGTGAATGCGCGCGGGAAACGGGGGCCGTGGGGACGTGGGCGCAATTAATCCCACGGCCCATGTCCCGCCCCCTCGGCTTCGTAGCCCGAGAGCTATAAGTAGGGAGGGGGGAGAGGTGCAGCAAAGCTCTCGCGCCCCTCCCACTCTTCTTCTTCTTACTTATCCACCGCTGCTGCTCTGTGCCGCCGTGGCACCGCCGCCGTCGCCCGCTGTCGTCGCACTTCTCCTCTCCACGCCGCCGGACGGAAGCCATGGCACGCGAGAGAGGCGGCGATTGGGATGGATCGACCATGATCGAAGATCACATTTCCTTCCTCCGCGACACGCGCCGGATGCCCAACGCGGACTTCGTCAAGGGGCGGGTGCCGCCGGAGACAGAGATCTCGCCGGCGCCACAGGAAGGCAGCGGGTCGTCTTTCGCTCGCACTTCCTCCGCGGCTTCGGCCTTCCGGTGAGCGGCTTCTTCCGCTCCTTCCTCGACTTCTACCATCCCCAGCCTCACCACCTTACGCCCAACGCCGTGACTCTCCTCTCCGCCTTCATCACAGCGTGCGAGGGCTACATCGGCGTCCTCCCCACAATCGAGCTGTGGGGAGCGTTCTTTTATGGGAAGCTCGGCACCTCCGCCAGGGAGACGATGGCCGAGTGCAGGGGCTTCGTTGTCGTGCGTCGACTGGCGAAGCGGAACGCCTTCCCCGTCATCAAGCTGGTGCAGTCGGTGAAGATGTGGCAGCAGTCCTACTTCTACATCGAGAACATGGACCCGGATGCCGACTTTCTCAACCTGCCGGCCTACGAGGCCGCCCCCCACCGGGGCTTAGCCCACTTGGGGTACAAGCCAAAACCGGTGTCGGCCGACGCGGTGGCCGCCATTGGCCGACTCCGGGTGCTCTAGGAGTCGGAGGGCCTCGTGGCCTCCGACCTCCTCGTCGCCTTCGTCGAGCGCCGGGTCCTCCCGCTCCAGAGCCGCCCTCATCCGATCTTCCGGATGGGCGGACACCGCGATCCGTGCCGGCTATGCACGAAAGGGATGCCGCCCGCTGAAGTTGCGCGGATGGTAAACGAGATCTCCGACCTCAAAGTGTCGGAGAAGGAGTGGCGGTACGGGAAGCGGCCGTACTCTCGCCACAATCCATCGCCTGCTATAAGTTTCTTCATTTTATCCTTTGAACTGTTTCCTTCAGCTTCGTTTCTCTTCGTGACGCAACTCTTTCTTGGTTGCAGATTTATATGTCCGAGGCTACGGCCGCCCTCCTGGGGCCGGGTGATGACCTCCAGCTGGACAGGGCGGAGAGCGACTTGGACGACCCCGACTTGGGGGCAGCCGCCCTGGCCGACGACGCGACAGGCGGCGGCGGCAGGGCGGACGACGATGGTGGAGCAGGCGGCTCTGAGGCAGGCGGCGGAGTGGGGGCTTGGCCTGACGACGACGAAGACGAAGACGAACCGCGCCCTGCCCGAAGCTCTGCCACCACCGGTGCCGGCCCCTCTTCTGCATCGCCCGCGCATGGCGGCAAGCGCAAGCGGAAACAGGGCGCGACCTGTTCGGCAGCGTCCCGAAGAAGCCCAAGAACCCGGCCGCGGCGACCAGGCGGAAAGAAGCCGCGGCCAAGGTGACCCAATATCAAAGGCAGCCAAAGGTGCCTGTTATGGTGTCGGCGTAAGTATCCTTCCCTCACTTCTTGTCTTCTCGTCAATCTAGCGTGAGGGCCTTCCAACTTGTCTTCTTGTTTCAGGGCCCCGCAAACCCTCGAGAAGTTGAGCGCCGCCTCGGCCCTCAGGTCGGCAGCGACCTCCTCGACCAGTCGGCGGATCGACCCGCCCGCCGACCTCCAGGAGGCGACAGAGCGGAATGCGCGGGAGGCGCGCGAGGAAGAGGCCGATCGCCTGGCCAAGGAGCAGGCGGCCTTGTCCGCCACATCTGCTGAGAGGGCGCTGGCGCAGGCAGAAGCCCAGGCCGCGGAGAAGGAGCGGCTCGCTGCTCGTGGCGCCCCTGAACACCGCGCCACCTCCGCCTGAATTCCAGGCAACGACCGGAGGAGCCAGCGGCGACGGCGACGTAGCCATGCTAGACGTCTTCGTGCCGCCGCCCTCGCCCCCGCCGTCTCCGCCAGCCACCGAGCCACTGGATGAGCAGCCGGTTGCGCCGCCGGTGCCATCGGTTTAAAATACGGTGGTGACGGACCTAATTCCTACGGTCCGCACACCCACGCGCCGCCGTCTGGAGAAGGCGGCCTCAACACCGAGGCCACAGGAGATCGGCGCCGCAAGCTCGTCGGCCCCCGACACCGAGGCGACCAGCGCCGCACCCGTGGGTTGGATACACGGGGGCGGGAGGGGCGCCCTGAACCAGGCGTCTCTTGACGTCCAGGCCAAGCTTCGGGCAGAGGCGGAGGCCCTCAAGCGCTGCAACGAGGCCTTCTTGGAGTCGCGCACCGCCATCCGCGTAAGTTGTCTTTGGCTTTCTTCTTCGGATGAACCTCTTGCTTCTCTCATGGGGGCGCGCAAGCGCACCCACTGGGTGTAGTCCCCAAGTTCCGGGCCGGCTGCTGAGCAGGCGGGCCGGAACTTTATCTTGCAATTGTCGACTGCTGACTTCTTCTGATGTCTCTTCTGCAGGACTATCACAATCTCCGCGCGACCGCCTACAACTCCAGGGTTCGAGAGCTGGAGACGCAGATGACCCATCTGGCCGAGAGCCGGCGTAAGTTTCTATCTTCTTTCTTCGCGGGGGCGCGCTGGCGTACCCGCAGGCTGTAGTCCCCGTGGTTCGGGCTGACTGCTGAGCAGTCGGGCCGAATCTCCTCAGTTGTCTCTTTCCTGCGTCAACTACTTCTTTTCCGGGGGGCGCGATGGCGCGCCCGTGGGCTGTAGTCCCCGAGGTTCGGGCCGACTACTGAGCAGTCGGGCCGAATCTCCTTGATTGTTTCTTTCCTTTGTCTTGTCCGCTTGACTGATGCCTTTTTTCTTCTCTTTCTTTCTTCAGAGGCCAATGCCGCCCTGCAGCAGCAGCTGGGCGAAGCCAACACCGCCCTGTGTGGCAAGGAGGTGGAGTGCAGCAAGCTGGCGGAGGAGCGGGACCGCCTGGTCGCCCAACTTGCCGAGCAGGCGGAAGCCCTCAAGGCGGCCCAGTTGAAGGTTTAAGACGACGGAGACCAACCTCCTCGCCGAATTTGAGATTGAGCACTCCGCCTGGGCCAACAAGGAGGCCCAGATGACAGTCTGTTTCAGCAGCATCGAAGACTTGGTTGATGGTAAGCCTCATTCTCTTGGTTTCTTGTTTTGAGCTACCAGCCCTTGCTTATAGCCTTGGCCTTTTTCTTCTTTCGCCCGGACAGACTTCTTCCCGGGCCATTCTGTAGCCGCGATCCAAATGATCGAGGCCCAGCACGAGGAGCGAAGGGCGGAGGGTGCGCAAATCGCCGCTGGTGCTCCCCGAACTCTTGGCGAACAGATCATCAGCATTCAGGCCCGGCTTCGGCCTGCTCATTGCACGCTATGCCACCTCCAGCGCATCAGAGCCCAGGAGGTCTCCGCCCTTTGGCCAGGCTTGCCGGCTCCACGCACCCCAAGTCGGACTGCCGACTGGCTGGAGGTGGCGGCCGGCCGCCTGGAAGCCTGGAAAGGCTCAGCAGCCCGGGCAGGGGCGCGTCGGGCCTTGGAATTCGTCAAGGCGTGGTACCCTGGGCTAGATCTAGCCCAGTTGGCCACGTTCTGACTGGAGGCACAGGAGGAGCTGGCGGCGGTGGAAGCTGAGCTCGTCAACAGGGCGGCGGCGATCGCCGACTTCACCGACACAAGTGTCTTTGTCCCGGAGGTGGTCGAGGAAGGCGGCGAAGCTCCGCACGAGTGGCTCGGGTTAAACCCGAAGGACAGCGAAGATTCAGCCGAAGTCATTGACTCCAGCGACGAAGGGGAAGACGAGGAGGAGGAAGAGGAGGAGGGGGAGGAGGAAGACGAGGAGAGCAACGTCGACCTGCCGGAGGTCGGGGCGGACGGTCAGCCCCAGCCTGACCGAGCCTCAAGCAACGAGCCACGCACCGAGGTGCTGCCCGCTACTAGAGGCGTCCAGGTGGGGGCCGCCCAGCCACCCGTTCCTCCGACGGACGCCATCGACTCCGTCCTCCAGCACTCCAACGCCCCGCCTGCTGCTGGTGATTCCTTCGTTCGGATGGAGCCGCCTGCCGCGCCAGGCGGTGCAGTTGACTCCGGCGTCCAGCCAGAGTCCTCGGCCACGCCATCCGGCACCGTCCAACCGGATCCTTCTGCTGTACCAACCGGCACCGCCCAGCCAGAGTCTTCTGCTGCTCCTTAGGATTTTATCTGCTTTCTGCTTTCCGCTCTGAACATTTTGTTAAATTCGCGCAACTCCACCCGTGGGGTGTATATCAAAACTCTGTTTGAATGCCGGCCAGAGGCCTTTATCCATGTAAATATTTATCATTGCTTATGCTTGCTGTGCCGACCTCCAGCCTTTTTCCCTTTTTCTCCTTGGTTTTTTCCTTTGCTGCCAACTCATGGCTATGCTCTTACCAGCCGGTCAGCCGCTCTGCGGACCGTGGCTGATTTGAGCACTCTAGCCATTTGTGAGGGGGGCTAGGACTTGGCCATTCGGAGTTTTTGGTAGTAAAAGCGGAGGCCGGCCGTCTAGCTGCCAAGCAGCCAGACGGCTAGGTGCGATGCCGCCCTCTACTATATGCATTTTCTTCCTTAGTCATTCTTTCGTGTGGGGCACTGCTTTGCAACCTTTGCGCGCCATACAGTCGCTCTGCAAGCTGTGGCTTCTGACAAAGGAAGTTTTTGGTGCCGGCACACTACTTGTCCGGCTGCAGGAGGCGGCATATTGTAGAAGGCGGCGAGGCTTCGGGCCGACTGGTCGAACCCGGTGCCAGGCGGAAGAAATAAAACTATACATTCTCATAGGCATGGCACTTATCATATAGATAAAAGAGGGCAGTCCCCGAGCTCTTCTCGGGGGACCTGGAGTCTTTATACATAGTAGAAAAGGTAGCGTGATACATACTGCTTTCAACTGTAAAACCTTCGGAGGAGGTTTGCGTTCCATGGCCTTTCCGTCTCTTTGCCTGAATCATCTCTCTTGCGTGCTCTGGGCTTCTGGGCATCGATCAGATAGTAGGCATCGTTGCCCAACACCTTACTGATGATGAAAGGGTCTTCCCAAGGTGCCGAGAGCTTGTGCTGTCCGGCTGTTTGTTGGATCAGCCGGAGCACAAGGTCTCCCTCCAGGAAGGATCTTGGCTTCACCTTGCGGTTGTAGTATCGACGCAGACTCTGCTGGTAGATGGCCGACCGGCTGAGTGCCAACAGCCGGCCTTCCTGTAGCAAGTCAACGCCGTCTTCTCGCGCCACCTTGGCGTCCGCCTCGGTGTACATGGTGACTCTTGGGGAGTCGAACTCAATATCAGTCAGGATGACGGCTTCGGCACCGTAGACGAGGAAGAAGGGCGTGAAGCCCGTTGACTTGTTTAGAGTTGTGCGCAGGCTCCAGAGGACGGCCGGCAGCTCGTCGAGCCAGCAGCCGGCCGAACGCTCTAGAGGCTCGACCAGTCGGGGCTTGAGGCCGGACAAAATGAGGCCGTTTGCACTCTCCACTTGGCCATTTGACTGTGGGTGGGCAACGGATGCTAAGTCCAGGCGGATGCCCTGTGTTGCACAGAAACGAGCCAAGGCTCCTTTGGCGAAGTTGGTGCCGTTGTCGGTGATGCTGCTGTGTGGGATGCCGTATCGCGTGGTGATGTCGGCGATGAAGGTCACGGCAGTCGGCCCATTCAGCCTCTTGATTGGTTTTGCCTCTATCCACTTGGTGAACTTGTCCACAGCAACAAGCAAGTGAGTCATGCCACCGCGGGCCGTCTTGAATGGTCCTACCATATCCAGTCCCCATACAGCAAAGGGCCAGGCTATGGGAATGGTCTTGAGTGCAGAAGCCGGCAGGTGTGGCTTGGAGCGGAACCTCTGACACCCTTGACACTTCTGAACTAGCTCTTTGGCCTCTTCAAGGGCAGTCGGCCAGAAGAACCCATGGCGGAAAGCCTTGGCCACAAGTGATCTTGAAGCCGCGTGGTGGCTGCACTCGCCCTGGTGGATATCCCTGAGTATTGCTTGGCCTTGGTCCGACTCCACACACCGCTGATAAATGAAGGAAATATGCCCTAGAGGCAATAATAAAGTTATTATTTATTTCCTCATATCATGATAAATGTTTATTATTCATGCTAGAATTGTATTAACCAGAAACATAATACATGTGTGAATACATAGACAAACATAGTGTCACTAGTATGCCTCTACTTGACTAGCTCGTTTATCAAAGATGGTTATGTTTCCTAGCCATGGACAAAAGAGTTGTCATTTGATTAACGGGATCACATCATTAGGAGAATGATGTGATTGACTTGACCCATTCCGTTAGCTTAGCACTTGATCGTTTAGTATATTGCTATTGCTTTCTTCATGACTTATACATGTTCCTATAACTATGAGATTATGCAACTCCCGTTTACCGGAGGAACACTTTGGGTGCTACCAAACATCACAACGTAACTGGGTGATTATAAAGGAGTACTACAGGTGTCTCCAAAGGTACATGTTGGGTTGGCGTATTTCGAGATTAGGTTTTGTCACTCCGATTGTCGGAGAGGTATCTCTGGGCCCTCTCGGTAATGCACATCACTATAAGCCTTGCAAGCAATGTATCTAATGAGTTAGTTACGGAATGATGCATTACATAACGAGTAAAGAGACTTGCCGGTAACGAGATTGAACTAGGTATTGGATACCGACGATCGAATCTCGGGCAAGTAACATACCGATGACAAAGGGAACAACGTATGTTGTTATGCGGTTTGACCGCTAAATATCTTCGTAGAATATGTAGGAGCCAACATGAGCATCCAGGTTCCGCTATTGGTTATTGACAGAGAATAGTTCTAGGTCATGTCTACATAGTTCTCGAACCCGTAGGGTCCGCACACTTAACGTTATGATAACAGTTATATTACGAGTTTATGAGTTTTGATGTACCGAAGAAGTTCGGAGTCCCGGATGAGATCGGGGACATGACGAGGAGTCTCGAAATGGTCGAGACATAAAGATCGATATATTGGACGACTATATTCGGAGTTCGGAAAGGTTCCGAGTGATTCGGGTATTTTTCGGAGTACCGGAGAGTTACGGGAATTCGCCGGGGAGTATATGGGCCTTATTGGGCTTTAGGGAAAAGAGAGAGGAGAGGTTGGGCGCCCCCCAAGGCCTAGTCCGAATTGGACTAGGGGGAGGGGCTGCGCCCCCTCCTTCCTTCTCTTCTCTTTCCCCTTTCCTTGACTCCTACTCCTACTACTTAGAAGGGGGGAGTAGGACTCCTCCTTGGTGCGCCTCCTCCTAGGCCGGCCACCCCCTCCCTTGCTCCTTTATATACGGGGGCAGGGGGGCACCCTAGAACACACAAGTTGATCTACGTGATCGTTCCTTAGCCGTGTGTGGTGCCCCCTCCACCATATTCCACCTCGGTCATATCGTCGCGGAGTTTAAAGCCCTGCGCCGGTAGAACATCATCATCGTCACCACGCCGTCGTGCTGTCGGAACTCATCCCGACACTTTGCTGGATCGGAGTTCGGGGATCGTCATCGAGCTGAACGTGTGCTGAACTCGGAGGTGCCGTACGTTCGGTACTTGGATCGGTCGGATCGTGAAGACGTACGACTACATCAACCGCATTGCCATAACGCTTCCGCTTACAGTCTACGAGGGTACGTGGACAATACTCTCCCCTCTTGTTGCTATGCATCACCATGATCTTGCGTGTGCGTAGGAATTTTTTTGAAATTACTACGTTCCCCAACAGTGGCATCCGAGCCTGGTTTTATGCGTAGATGTCATATGCACGAGTAGAACACAAGTGAGTTGTGGGCGATACAAGTCATACTGCTTACCAGCATGTCATACTTTGGTTCGGCGGTATTGTGAGATGAAGCGGCCCGGACCGACATTACGCGTACGCTTACGCGAGACTGGTTTCACCGTTACGAGCACTCGTGCTTAAAGGTGGCTGGCGGGTGTCTGTCTCTCTCACTTTAGCTGAATTGAGTGTGGCTACGCCCGGTCCTTGCGAAGGTTAAAACAGCACTAACTTGACGAACTATCGTTGTGGTTTTGATGCGTAGGTAAGAACGGTTCTTGCTAAGCCCGTAGCAGCCACGTAAAATTTGCAACAACAAAGTAGAGGACGTCTAACTTGTTTTTACAGGGCATGTTGTGATGTGATATGGTCAAGACGTGATGCTGTATTTTATTGTATGAGATGATCATGTTTTGTAACCGAAGTTATCGGCAACTGGCAGGAGCCATATGGTTGTCGCTTTATTGTATGAAATGCAAACTCCCTGTAATTGCTTTACTTTATCACTAAGCGGTAGCGATAGTCGTAGAAGCAATAGATGGCGTAACGACAACGATGCTACGATGGAGATCAAGGTGTCGTGCCGGTGACGATGGTGATCACGACGGTGCTTCGAAGATGGAGATCACAAGCACAAGATGATGATGGCCATATCATATCACTTATATTGATTGCATGTGATGTTTATCCTTTATGCATCTTATCTTGCTTTGATTGACGGTAGCATTTTAAGATGATCTCTCACTAAATTATCAAGAAGTGTTCTCCCTGAGTATGCACCGTTGCGAAAGTTCTTCGTGCTGAGACACCACGTGATGATCGGGTGTGATAGGCTCTACGTTCAAATATAACGGGTGCAAAACAATTGCACATGCGGAATACTCAGGTTAAACTTGACGAGCCTAGCATATAACAGATATGGCCTCGGAACACGGAGACCGAAAGGTCGAGCGTGAATCATATAGTAGATATGATCAACATATTGATGTTCACCGTTGAAACTACTCCATCTCACGTGACGATCGGACATGGTGTAGTTGATATGGATCACGTAATCACTTAGAAGATTAGAGGGATGTCTATCTAAGTGGGAGTTCTTTAGTAATATGATTAATTGAACTTTAATTTATCATGAACTTAGTCCTGGTAGTATTTTGCAAATTATGTTATAGATCAATAGCTCGCGTTGTTGCTTTCATATGTTTATTTTGATATGTTCCTAGAGAAAACTGTGTTGAAAGATGTTAGTAGCAATGATGCAGATTGGATCCGTGATCTGAGGTTTATCCTCATTGCTGCACAGAAGAATTATGTCCTTGATGCACCGCTAGGTGACAAACCTATTGCAGGAGCAGATGCAGACATTATGAACGTTTGGCTAGCTCAATATGATGACTACTTGATAGTTTAGTGCACCATGCTTAACGGCTTTAGAATCGGGACTTCAAAGATGTTTTGAACATCATGGACCATATAAGATGTTCCAGGAATTGAAGTTAATATTTCAAGCAAATACCCGAGTTGAGAGATATGAAGTCTCCAAAAAGTTCTATAGCTAAAAGATGGAGGAGAATCGCTCAACTAGTGAGCATGTGCTCAGATTGTATGGGTACTTCAATCACTTGAATCAATTGGGAGTTAATCTTCCAGATAAGATAGTGATTGACAGAATTCTCTAGTCACCATCACTGAGTTACTAGAACTGCGTGATGAACTATAGTATGCAAGGGATGACGGAAACAATTCCCGAGCTCTTCGTGACGTTGAAATCGACGAAGGTAGAAATCAAGAAAGAGCATCAAGTGTTGATGATTGACAAGACCACTAGTTTCAAGAAAAGGGCAAAGGGAAAGAAAGGGAAACTTCAAGTAGAATGGCAAACAAGTTGTCACTCCCGTGAAGAAAACCAAAGCTGGACCAAAGCCTGAAACTGAGTGCTTACACTGCAAAGGAAATAGTCACTGGAAGCGGAAATGCCCTAAATATTTGGTGGATAAGAAGGATGGCAAAGTGAACAAGGGTGTATTTGATATACAGGTGTTTGATGTGTGCCTTACTAGTGTTTATAGTAGCCCCTGAGTATTTGATACTTGTTCGGTTGCTAAGATTAGTAAATCGAAACAGGAGTTACATAATAAACAGAGACTAGTTGAAGGGAAGTGACGATGAGTGTTGGAAATGGTTCCAAGATAGATATGATCATCATCACACACTCCCTATATTTTCGAGATTAGTGTTAAACCTAAATAAATGTTATTTAGCGTTTGCATTGAGCATGAATATGATTTGATCATGTTTGTTGCGATACAGTTATTCATTTGAAGTTAAAGAATAATTGTTATTCTGTTTACATGAATAAGACCTTCGATGGTTATACACCCAATGAAAATAGTTTGTTGGATCTCGATCGTAGTGATACACATATTCATAATATTGATGTCAAAAGATGCAAAGTTAATAATGTAGTGCAACTTATTTGTGGCCCTGCCGTTTGGGTCATATCGGTGTAAAGCGCATGAAGAAACTCCATAAAGATGGAATTTTGGAATCACTTGGTTATGAATCATTTGATGCTTGCGAACCGTGCCTTTTTGGTCAAGATGACTAAAACTCCGTTCTCCGGAACAATGGAACAAGCTACTGACTTATTAGAAATAATACATACCGATGTATGTGATCCAATGAGTGTTGATGCTCGTGGCAAGTATCATTATTTTCTGACCTTCACAAGATGATTTGAGCAGATATGGGTATATCTACTTGATGAAACATAAGTCTGAAATAGTTTAAAGGTTCAAAGAATTTTAGAGTGAAGTGGAAAAATCATCGTAACAAGAAAATAAAGTTTCTGCGATCTGATCGCGGAGACGAATATTTGAGTTACGAGTTTGGTCTTCAATTAAAACAATGTGGAATGGTTTCACAGCTCACGCCACCTGGAACACCACAACGTTATGGTGTGTCCGAACATCGTAACCACACTTTATTGGATATGGTGCGATCTATGATGTTTCTTACTGATTTACCACTATTGTTTTGGGGTTATGCATTAGAGACAACTGCATTCACGTTAAAAGGGCACCGTCTAAATCCGTTGAGACGACACCATATGAACTGTGGTTTAGCAAGAAACCCAAGTTGTCGTTTCTTAAAGTTTGGGGCTGCAATGCTTATGTGAAAAAGTTTCATCCTGATAAGCTCAAACCCAAATCGGAGAAGTGTGTCTTCATAGAATAACCAAAGGAAACTGTTGGGTACACCTTCTATCACAGATCCGAAGGCAAGATATTCGTTGCTAAAAATGGATCCTTTCTAGAGAAGGAGTTTCTCTTGAAAGAAGTGAGTGGGAGGAAAGTAGAGCTTGATAAGGTAATTTGTACCTTCTCCCGAATTGGAAAGTAGTTCATCATAGAAATCAGTTCCAGTGATTCCTACACCAATTAGTGAGGAAGCTAATGATGATGATCATAAAGCTTCAGATCAAGTTACTACCGAATTTGTAGATCTTCCAGATTAAGATCCGCACCAGAGTGGTACGGTAATCCTATTCTGAAGTCATGTTACTAGACCATGATGAACCTACGAACTATGAGGAAGCGATGATGAGCCCAGATTCCGCGAAATGGCTTGAGGCCATGAAATCTGAGATGGGATCCATGTATGAGAACAAAGTGTGGATTTTGGTGGAGTTGCCCGATGATCGGCAAGCCATATTGTATAAATGGATCTTCAAGAGGAAGACAAATGCTGATAGTAGTGTTACTATCTACAAAGCTCGACTTGTCACAAAAGGGTTTTCGACAAGTTCAAGGTGTTGACTACAATGAGATTTTCTCAACTGTAGCGATGCTTAAGTCTGTCCGAATCATGTTAGCAATTGCCACATTTTATGAAATCTGGCAAATGGATGTCAAAACTGCATTCCTTAATGGTTTTCTTAAAGAAGAGTTGTATATGATGCAACCAGAAGGTTTTGTCAATCCTAAAGGTACTAACAAAATGTGCAAGCTCCAGCGATCCATCTATGGACTAGTGCAAGCATCTCAGAGTTGGAATATACGCTTTGATAAGTTGATCAAAGCATATAGTTTTGTACAGACTTACGGTTAAGCCTGTATTTACAAGAAAGTGAGTGGGAGCACTACAACATTTCTGATAAGTATATGTGAATGACATATTGTTGATCGGAAATAATGTAGAATTATTCTGCAAAGCATAAAGGAGTGTTTGAAAAGAGTTCTTTAAAAGAAAGACCTTAGTAAAGCTACTTACATATTGAGCATCAAGATCTATTGAGATAGATCAAGACGCTTGATAAGATTTTCAATGAGTACATACCTTGATAATTTTTTTGAAATAGTTCAAAATGGAACAGTCAAAGAAGGAGTTCTTGCCTGTGATGCAAAGGTGTGAAGTTGAGTAAGACTCAAGACCCGACCATGGCAGAAAATAGAAAGAGAATGAAAAGTCATTCCCTATGCCTCAGTCATAGGTTCTATAAAGTATGCTATGCTGTGAACCAGACCTATTGTATACCTTGCTCTGAGTTTGACAAAGGAATACAATTTTGATCTA
Organism: Triticum timopheevii; assembly: GCA_963921465.1. Taxonomy (NCBI): domain Eukaryota; kingdom Viridiplantae; phylum Streptophyta; class Magnoliopsida; order Poales; family Poaceae; genus Triticum; species Triticum timopheevii. The sequence goes on along the minus strand of OY997266.1, from coordinate 234,783,445 downwards.
AGAGTAGATCACTGGACAGTGGTCAAGAATATCCTTAGTGAGGACTAAGGACATGTTTCTCGATTATGGAGGTGATAAAAGAGCCCGTCGTAAAAAGTTACAACGATGCAAGCTTCTACACCGATCCAGATGACTCTAAGTCTCAATCTGGATACATATTGAAAATGGGAGCAATTAGCTAGAGTAGCTCCGTGCAGAACATTGTAGACATAGAATATTTGCAAAATACATACGGCTCTAAATATGACAGACCTGTTGACTAAGCCTCTCTCACGAACAAAACATGATCACACCTTAGTACTCTTTTGGGTGTTAATCACACAGCGATGTGAACTAGACTAGATTATTGACTCTAGTAAACCCTTTGGGTGTTGGTCACATGACGATGTGAACTATGGGTATTAATCATATACAGATATGAATATTGGTGTTAAATCACATGGCGATGTGAACTAGATTATTGACTCTAGTGCAAGTGGGAGACTGAAGGAAATATGCCCTAGAGGCAATAATAAAGTTATTATTTATTTCCTCATATCATGATAAATGTTTATTATTCATGCTAGAATTGTATTAACCGAAAACATAATACATGTGTGAATACATAGACAAACATAGTGTCACTAGTATGCCTCTACTTGACTAGCTCGTTTATCAAAGATGGTTATGTTTCCTAGCCATGGACAAAAGAGTTGTCATTTGATTGACTTGACCCATTCCGTTAGCTTAGCACTTGATCGTTTAGTATGTTGCTATTGCTTTCTTCATGACTTATACATGTTCCTGTAACTATGAGATTATGCAACTCCCGTTTATCGGAGGAACACTTTGGGTGCTATCAAAGGTCACAACGTAACTGGGTGATTATAAAGGAGTACTACAGGTGTCTCCAAAGGTACATGTTGGGTTAGCGTATTTCGAGATTAGGTTTTGTCACTCCGATTGTCGGAGAGGTATCTCTCGGCCCTCTCGGTAATGCACATCACTATAAGCCTTGCAAGCAATGTATCTAATGAGTTAGTTACGGAATGATGCATTACATAACGAGTAAAGAGACTTGCCGGTAACGAGATTGAACTAGGTATTGGATACCGACGATCGAATCTCGGGCAAGTAACATACCGATGACAAAGGGAACAACGTATGTTGTTATGCGGTTTGACTAATAAAGATCTTCGTAGAATATGTAGGAGCCAATATGAGCATCCAGGTTCCGCTATTGGTTATTGACAGAGAATAGTTTTAGGTCATGTCTACATAGTTCTCGAACCTGTAGGGTCCGCACACTTAACGTTACGATGATAGTTATATTATGAGTTTATGAGTTTTGATGTACCGAAGAAGTTCGAAGTCCCGGATGAGATCGGGGACATGACGAGGAGTCTCGAAATGGTCGAGACGTAAAGATCGATATATTGGACGACTATATTCGGAGTTCGGAAAGGTTCCGAGTGATTCGGGTATTTTTCGGAGTACCGGAGAGTTACGGGAATTCGCCGGGGAGTATATGGGCCTTATTGGGCTTTAGGGGAAAGAGAGAGGAGAGGTTGGGCGCCCCCCCAAGGCCTAGTCCGAATTGGACTAGGGGGAGGGGCTGCTCCCCCTCCTTCCTTCTCTTCTCTTCCCCCTTTCCTTGACTCCTACTCCTACTACTTGGAAGGGGGGGAATCCTACTCCCGGCGGGAGTAGGACTCCTCCTTGGTGCGCCTCCTCCTAGGCCGGCCACCCCCTCCCTTGCTCCTTTATATACGGGGGCAGGGGGGCACCCTAAAACACACAAGTTGATCTACGTGATCGTTCCTTAGCCGTGTGCGGTGCCCCCCTCCACCATATTCCACCTCAGTCATATCGTCGCGGAGTTTAGGTGAAGCCCTGCGCCGGTAGAACATCATCATCGTCACCACGCCCTCGTGCTGACGGAACTCATCCCTGACACTTTGCTGGATCGGAGTCCGGGGATCGTCATCGAGTTGAACGTGTGCTGAACTCGGAGGTGCCGTACGTTCGGTACTTGGATCGGTCGGATCATGAAGACGTACGACTACATCAACCGCGTTGTCATAACGCTTCTGCTTACGGTCTACGAGGGTACGTGGACAATACTCTCCCCTCTCATTGCTATGCATCACCATGATCTTGCGTGTGCGTAGAAATTTTTTTGAAATTACTACGTTCCCCAATAATAAACCCCTGTGACGCTTCGTCGCACCAGCTCTTTGTTGACTATGGTGTAGGCTGCTGCTCGCCTCTGCACTTGTCGGGCTAAGACCTCATCGGCCGTCAGCTCTTTATTCACCAAGAACTTGAGGATTGGCTGAGCCCTTGAGGGCACCGCAATTTCTTCGACTGCGACTACTGCAACTTGTATGATGGCGGTTGGGCCGGGAGGCGTCGGGTTGGGAGCTGCTTCCGCCTGCTGTGTTGAAGAAGTCCCCGGGCCGACTGCTAAAGTCCCCGGGCCGACTGCTGAAGTCCCCGGGCCAGGTTCTGAAATTCTCGGGCTGGGTGTGGCTGTAGCAGTCCCCGGGCCGCCTGTCAAAATCTCCGTGCCGGCCGCTGGGATCGTCAAGTCGGATCCGACCGCTTCGGGGGGGGGGGGGCACAAAGATGGAGTCTGAATCAGAAGACGACTTGACAGACGGCTTCAGAAGGAGGCGTAGGGCGACGCCGGCTGGTATTGCTTGTCGGGTGGAGCCAATTCGTGCCAAGGCATCTGCTTGCTCGTTGTCATTTCTTGGCACGTGAATGAACTCGCACCCGTCGAAGTATCCGCTGAGTTGCTGTACTAGGAAGCGGTAGCTTGCCATTTTTGCATCCTTGGCGTCCCAGTCGCCTGACGACTGCTGGACCACCAAGTCGGAGTCACCATAACACAGGATCCGGCGAATGCCGAGTTCCTTGGCAAGCCGGAGCCCGTGTATTAGTGCCTCATATTCTGCTACGTTGTTGGAGGCAGCGAAGTGGACTTGCAACACGTATTTGAGCTTGTAGCCCTTGGGAGAGGTGAGGACGACGCCGGCTCCCAGACCAGTGTGCATTTTTGAACCATCAAAATGCATCCGCCAATGAGTGGAGTCTAGTGCAGGCGGCAAATATTGGGTCTCGGCCCAATCGACGAGGAAGTCGGCCAACACTTGTGATTTGATGGCGGTTCGAGGTTGGTAGTAGATGGTGTAAGGGGCCAGATCAATAGCCCACTTGGCCACTCGGCCAGAAGCATCCCGGCTTCCAATGATCTCAGCAAGCAGGGCTGTGCAGACGACGGGTTTTGGGTGCTCTTGAAAGTAAGGCTTCAACTTCTTGGCAGCAAAATGCACGCCGTAACACATCTTCTGGTAATGGAGGTAGTTTTGCTTGGAGGCGGACGATACTTCGCTCAAGTAATACACCGGTCTCTGGACCGGCAATGCTTTGTCCTTCTCCTTGAGCTCTACTACCATGACTACGCTGACAACCCGACTGGTGGCTGCAACGTAGAGGAGCATGGGCTCCTTCTCAGTCGGAGCCGCCAGGATAGGCGGGGTTGCCAACATCTTCTTGAGTTGGAGAAATGCTTCGTCCGCCTTGTCGTTCCACTCGAAAAAAGTGGTCTTCTTCATGAGTTGGTACAGGGTAAGAGCCTTCTCGCCCAGCCGACTGATGAAACGGCTGACTGACGTCAGGCAGCCGGTGAATTTCTGCACGTCCAGCAGTCGGGTGGGCACTTTCATCATCTCAATTGCCTTGATCTTCACGGGATTGCACTCTATGCCGCGCTCTGAGACCAGGAAACTGAGAAGCTGGCCGGCTGGCACCTCAAAGACACATTTCTCTGGGTTGAGCTTGATCTGGAATCGGCGCAGGTTCTCAAAAGTCTCCTTGAGGTCCTCCAGCAGCGTGCCACGCTTCTCCGTCTTCACCACCACATCATCCACATATACGTGGGCATTTCTGCCGAGTTTCTTGAGGAGACACTTCTGCATGCAACGCTGAAACGTGGCGCCGACGTTTCTCAAGCCGAACGTCATGGTCAGGTAGCAGAAGGCTCCGAACGACGTGATGAAGGCGGTCTTCAGCCTGTCGGCCGGGTTCAACTTTATCTGGTGATAACCTGAGTATGCATCCAAGAAACTCAACAGCTTGCATCCGGCTGTGGAGTCTATCACTTGATCAATCCTTGGCAGGGCAAAGGGATCTTTGGGGCAGGCTTTGTTGAGGCTGGTGTAGTCAATGCACATGCGCCATTGCTTGTTCTTCTTCAACACTAGGACTGGGTTGGCCAGCCACTCTGGAAAGAATACTTCCATGATGAATTCGACTGCTAGAAGCCGGGCTATCTCTTCTCCAACAACTCTTCTCTTCTCTTCCGACAGGCGGCGCAAGGGCTGCCTGACTGGCTTGACGTCAGGTCGGACATGTAGCTTGTGCTCGGCGAAATCCGTCGGAACACCCGGCATGTCTTTGGGAGACATGCAAAGATGTCCCGATTCTCATGGAGGAAATCGACGAGCTCGCTTTCCTATTTGCTGTCAAGGCTTGTGCCTACGACAGCGTGCCTCTCCGGGTGCTCCGGGTCCAAGGGTATTTTCTTTGTTTCCTTGGCTGGTTTGAACGAGCCCTCAACCTCCGACTCCTGGGGGGTGGGTGATATTTCCGGCTTCTTGCCTGCCAACGCCACCACCCGGTCAAGGAGCTGCTTCTCGGCTGCAATCACGAGGGACTCGGCTAGCCGGCTACTATCCGCGGTGCAAGCAATCGACTTCTTGTAGTCTCCGACTACTTTCAGGATCCCCTTGGTACCTGGCATCTTCATCTTGAGGTAGGCGTAGTGGGGGACTACCATGAACTTGGCCAGAGCAGGCCGGCCAAGCAGTGCATGGTAGGGGCTCTCAAGGTCCACCACTTCAAACCAAACTGGCTCTCGGCGGAAATGATTCTTGTCTCCGAAGAGGACATCAATCTGGGTCTTGCCGATTGGTGAGCAGGAAAGGCCAGGGACTATGCCATGGAATACAGTCCGACTGGGGACGAGCTGCTTCTGCTTGATTCCCAACTTCTCCATTGTGTCACAGTACAGGATATTGATGCTGCTGCCGCCATCTATCAAGACTCTGGAGAAACGGGCTGCTCGCCTCTCCGTTGCAAGGGTTGCTTCTAGGACCAGGGCATATGAACTAGGGGAAGGCATCACTTTCGGGTGGTCGGCCCTGCTCCAATTGATAGGCTTCTCGGACCAATGCCTGAACTCTGGAGTGTTGGAGGCCACTGCTTGCACTTCTTGTTGTTGTTGACGTCTGCTGCGTCTGTCATCGGCCACGCTGGTGAACACAACATAGGCTCCGTGTTACTCCGGGTACTCATCTTGTATGGCGCCGACTGGTCGGGCTGCCGGCTGCTGGGGCTGAGGAGGCGGCGGTCCGGCAGGCGGAGGAGGCAGGAGTCCATCTCCCTTGGCAATTCTGGTGAGCCAGTGACATTTTCGAGTGGTGTGGTTGGAGGGCTTTGCGCCACTATGGAACTTGCAGGGTGCATCCAAGGTTTGCTCGTAAGAGAAAGCAGTCAAGCAATTGGACTTGCCGCCCTTCTACCGTTTGGGGGCCGGCGGCCCTTCTGGATGCTAATCCTCGATCGTTGCCACCTGCCGGCTGGTGGAAGCCGGCTGGGTGGCCTTCCGCTTGTTGTCGCCTGGCTGCTGCCACCGGCTGGTGTCACCAGCCGGAGTCCGAGGGGCCTGAGTTGCCACCTTGCCGGACGCATCAACCAGAATTTCCGCCTTCATGGAGGAGTCGGCCGTGGCGTGCTTGTCGGCGATGACCAGCAGCTCATCGAGGGTCTCGGGCTCGTCGTAGAGGAGTCGATGCTTGAGGAGGGTGCCCTCTAGGCACCCGGCGGTGAAGTACTCGATCGCCTACGCCTCGTGTACGCCCTCGCAGGAATTGCGCAGCTCGGTCCAACATGTGAGGTAGTCGCAAGTTGACTCCGTGGGCCCTTGGATGCACAAGGAGAGCTGTCGAGGCTTGGGAGCCCGCTTGTAGGTGCTGGTGAAGTTGTGGATGAAGGCCTCGGTGAAATCAACCCAGCTGTTGATGTTGCGGGGCTTCAAGCTAATGAGCCACGTCTGGGCAGTACCTTGAAGCAGGAGCGGGACGCATTTCACGGCAACACGCCTGTTGCCGTTTGCTATACTGACGGCCATGGAGTAATCGACCAGCCAGTCCTCCGGCTTCACGGAGCCGGTGTACTTGGGCGTGTCTCGCGGGAGGATGAACCCCTTGGGGAAGGGCTCATCTCGGATTCGGGGGACGAAACAGGGCGGGCCCAGCGCATCTTCTTCTTCAAGTGCCAGGGATCGGTTGAGACGATCAATCCGATAGCGAGCATCGTTCTCTCCGACTCCCTCTCGGCGGCCAAGGCAGTCACCGAGTGTCGGATGCGTGACGGGAGGCGGAGTGGGGTACCTCGCTCCACGAGGCGGGGGAGGCGGCGGGTCACCTCGCCGCTCTACTGCACGAGGGCGGCCGTCCTCATCCCGCCCGATGGAGAGGCGCGTCCGACTGCGGCTGGCAGCTGGCTCGTTGCCCTTTCCTCCGCGGGCGCCACCAGTCAGCATCCGGGAAGTTGCCCCATGATCTCGGCATGGGGGCGGCTCGTTGTTTCGTCCAGCTGGGACTTCAGTGTGGCAGGCGGCCTCGTGCTGCGCGGCAGCCGCGTCTAGGAGCTGCTGGACTCGCTCCGTCATGTGGCGGCGCTTGTCGCCGTCGTATTTGTCCAGCTCATCCGTTACCGCCTGGGCGGCCCGGATGTTCTCCGCAGGCGTGGCGTAGACGGGGCGCTCTGCCCCGAACATGCTGGCGATGGTCGCGCCACGCTGCCGTACCGTGCAGAGGCGGCTAGGCCCCCCAGGAGCCGGCGTGCCGCCTATGGCCCGGTCCATCTCACGTCGGTAAGCGTCCGAAAGCCGGCGCATGCTGGCTAGGTGGCCAGCATTTTTGAGAAGCTGGAGGCGGCATGCCTCCAGCGCCGCAGCGTCCGCGCCCTCAGGAATGGGCGCCGTGAGGTCGCGCAGAGTAGCGTCGAGGGGATCTTGAGCACACCCGTCCGAGTGCTCTTCACTGTAGATGACGAGTACCTCCGTGACGGTGCTCCCGCCACTGTGCTCGCGAGGAGGCGGCTCGTCGTAGACCACCACATTGGTGGGGAACGCGTCGAGCGACGCCGTGTCGGAGTCGACGATCATCGGATCGGTCGAGCCGACGGACTCCAGGTCCACAGCAGGCTCACTGGTGACATGGAGCTGGTCGAGGAGGCGGACGAGGCGGCTCTCAGGGCAGCTAGTGCCCGCGTCGGAGGCCGGCTCATCGGAGAGGTCGATCTCTCCGACGAGGTCAGCGCGGCAGCTCACCGCGCAGGCGATCTCCGCGCCGTGCAGCGCGTCAGGGCTGACGCCGTCGGGCGTGCTAGGCTGGCTTCGCTCGCCAGGAAGGAACAAGGTTCCCGTCCAGAGCAGATCTCCGGGAGACGGTGCACCTCGCCCCACGGTGGGCGCCAAATGTCGGGGGTTCGGTGCGACATATGTTAATGGATGGCTTATCATGGTGGGAGCGAGTAGAACGTCGCCGGTGCCTAGAAGCGGGATAAGGCGTAGACACGAACGCCGGCGTACTTTACCCAGGTTCGGGGCTCTCCTAGGAGATAACACCCCTAGTCCTGCTCTGCGGGATCTCCGCATGATCACTAAGGCACAAGTGATACAATGGTGCTCCTTGAGCTGTGTGCTAGAGGCAGAAGGAGGCAAGGCTAGCTCTTCCCTGCTCTAGGTATCTGGCTACTTCTCTCTGGGTTCGAACCATTTGCATGGGTGGCCTGGGGGGTTTATATAGGCCTACCCCCCCAGGGGTACAATGGAAATTCGTCCGGGTGCTGGGCCCGGCTGTCAGTGTATCCAGCCTCCGACTTCTCCGCCGGCCGTTGGGGCCCGCCGCCTAGTGGGCCCCGCCGACTGGTTGGTGGCTGCTTATTATAGTCGTGTCGTTGGTGACGGGGGCTTGGTCATCTTAGTGTGGCTACAGTCCCGCCGCCTGGGGGGAGATCACTGTAGCCATACCTGGTCTTATCAGCTTAATGGCGTGCTTGCCTCGGGGCAAGGGACGGCCGCCTGCTGGAGGCCGGCCCCTCTCGAATCCGTTTGGTTGAACTTCCGCCGTCTTCCTTGGGGTCACTGCCCGATAGGGCCTGCCTCCGGTGTGCCGTACCGACAGGCCATCATGGGGAACAGGGCTCCGCCTGCCCGGAGCGATGTCAGGGGAGATATGGCACAGTGCCCCGTCATGCGGAGATCTTCGTCTGTACGGAGCACTGTAGCCATGCCCGTCCTGAGCATTGGAGGCGACGTGCTTCACTGTAGCCATGCTCTGACTTGTACTCTCGGTGGGGGCTCGGCTGCACCGTAGTCGCGAGGTGGCCGCCTGCCAGTTGCCGCCCTCTCTGGAGGGCGACCGTCAGGAGCCGGTCACTCAGAGCGCCGTAGACTTGGATCGGCCGCCCTCTGGCAGCCGGCCGCTGAGCCAGCCGGCGCCAGAGGGCGGAGCTCCAGCTTGGGGTCCAGCAAGGCGGAGCTGGCCCAAAGTCTTGATAAATCCAGGGACTCGGGTGAGCCTACCCGTGGCCCATTACTCCGACACCAAATTTATTGATTCGACACAAGGGGAGCCAAAGAATATTCTTGAGTATTAGCAGTTGAGTTGTCAATTCAACCACACCTGGATAACTTAGTATCCGCAGCAAAGTATTTAGTAGCAAAGTAGTATGATAATAAAGGTAACGGTAGCAAAGGTAATGTTTTTGGGTTTTGTAGTGATTGTAACAATAGCAACAGAAAAGTAAATAAGCGAAGAACAATATGTGAAAAGCTCGTAGGCAATGGATCAGTGATGGATAATTATGCCGGATGCGATTCCTCATGTAATAGCTATAACATAGGGTGACATAGAACTAGCTCCAATTCATCAATGTAATGTAGGCATGTATTCCGTAAATAGTCATAAGTGCTTATGGAAAAGAACTTGCATGACATCTTTTGTCCTACCCTCCCGTGGCAGCGGGGTCCTAGTGGAACTAAGGGATATTAAGGCCTCCTTTTAATAGAGAACCGGAACAAAGCATTAGCACATAATGAATACATGAACTCCTCAAACTACGGTCATCACCGAGAAGTATCCCGATTATTGTCACTTCGAGGTTGTCGGATCATAACACATAATAGGTGACTATAGACTTGCAAGATAGGATCAAGAACACACATATATTCATGAAAACATAATAGGTTCAGATCTAAAATCATGGCACTCGGGCCCTAGTGACAAGCATTAAGCATAGCAAAGTCATAGCAACATCAATCTCAGGATATAGTGGATACTAGGGATCAAACTCTAACAAAACACTTGATTACATGGTAAATCTCATCCAACCCATCACCGTCCAGCAAGCCTACGATGGAATTACTCACGCACGGCGGTGAGCATCATGAAATTGGTGATGGAGGATGGTTGATGATGACGATGGCGATGAATCCCCCTCTCCGGAGCCCCGAACGGACTCCAGATCAGCCCTCCCGAGAGATATTAGGGCTTGTCGGCGGCTCCGTATCGTAAAACGTGATGAAACTTTCTCTCTGATTTTTTCTCCCCGAACGTGAATATATGGAGTTGGAGTTGAGGTCGGTGGAGGTCCAGGGGACCCACGAGACAGGGGGGCGCGCCCCCACCCTCATGGGCAGGGTGTGGGCCCCCTGTTCTTGATTCTTTCGGCAGTATTTTTTATATTTTCCAAAAAGTGCCTCCGTGGATTTTCAGGACATTTCGAGAACTTTTCTTTTCTACACATAAAACAACATCATGGCAGTTCTGCTGAAAACAACGTCAGTCTGGGTTAGTTTCATTCAAGTCATGCAAGTTAGAGTCCAAAACAAGGGCAAAAGTGTTTGGAAAAGTAGATACATTGGAGACGTATCAACTCCCCCAAGCTTAAACCTTTGCTTGTCCTCAAGCAGTTCAGTTGATAAACTGAAAGTGATAAAGAAAAACTTTTACAAACTCTGTTTGCTCGTTGTTGTAAACATGCAAAGCCATCATTCAGGTTTCAGCAAATATTATGAACTAACCATACTCACAATAACACTTAGGTCTCACAATTACTCATATCAATAGCATAATCAGCTAGCGAGCCATAATAATAAAACTCGAATGACAACACTTTCTCAAAATAATCATAACATGATATAACAAAATGGTATCTCGCTAGCCCTTTCTGAGACCGCAAAACATAAATGCAGAGCACCTTTAAAGATCAAGGACTGACTTAACATTATAATTCATGGTAAAAGAGATCCAGTCAAGTCATACCCAATATAAACCAATAGAAATGAATGCAAATGACAGTATGCTCTCCAGCGGGTGCTTTTTAATAAGATGGGTGATGACTCAACATAAAAGTAAATAGATAGGCCCTTCGCAGAGGGAAGCAGGGATTTGTAGAGGTGCCAGAGCTCGATTTTAAAATAGAGATTGAATAACATGTTGAGTGGCATACTTTCACTGTCAACGTAACAACTATGAGATGGCTGTATCTTCCATACTACATGCATTACAGGTAGTTCCCAAACGGAATGGTAAAGGTTTATACTCCCCCAACCACCAACAAGCATCAATCCATGGCTTGCTCTAAACAACGAGTGCCTCCAACTAACAACAGCCCTGGGGGAGTTTTGTTTAATTACTTTGATTTTCTTTGATCTTTTTGGATCATGGGACTGGGCATCCCGGTTACCGGCCCTTTCTCGTGAATGAGGAGCAGAGTCCACTCCTCTTGAGAATAACCCACCTAGCATGGAAGATATAGGCAGCCCTAGTTGTAACATAAGCCGCTCGAGCATACAAAACAGAATTTCATTTGAAGGTTTGGAGTTTGGCACATACAAATTTACTTGGAACGGTAGGTAAATACCGCATATAGGAAGGTATAGTGGACTCATATGGAACAACTTTGGGATTTATGGAGTTTGGATGCACAAGCAGTATTCCCGCTTAGTACAGGTGAAGGCTAGCAAAAGACTGGAGTGACCAACTGAGAGAGTGACAACAGTCATAAACATGCATTAAAATTAATTCACACCGAGTACAAGCATGAGTAGGATATAATCTACCATGAACATAAATATCATGAAGGCTATGTTGATTTGTTTCAATTACATGCGTGAACATGTGCCAAGTCGAGTCACTCAATTTATTCAAAGGAGGATACCATCCCATCATACCACATCATAATCATTCTAATAGCATGTTGGCACGCAAGGTAAACCATTATAACTCATAGCTAATCAAGCATGGCACAAGCAACTGTAATCTCTAAATGTCATTGGAAATATGTTTACTTCATAATAAGCTGAATCAGAAACGATGAACTCATCATATTTACAAAAATAAGAGAGGTCGAGTTCATACCAGCTTTTCTCATCTCAATAAGTCCATCATATATCGTCATTATTGCCTTTCACTTGCACGACCGAACGATGTGTATAATAATAATAGTGCACACGCATTGGACCAAGTTGGAATCTGCAAGCATTCAACTCAAAAGAAAAGACAAGTAATATGGGCTCTAAGTTAAATAAACAATCATGCATATGAGAGCCACTAAGCATTTTCAATATGGTCTTCTTGACCCCCAAAGGAAAGAAAAAGAAAATAAAACTATTTACACGGGAAAGCTCCCAACAAGTAAAAAGAAGAACAATAAATCTTTTTGGGTTTTCATTTTAATTTCTACTATAGGCAAAGAAATTAAACTAACTAATTTTTTTTGTTTTTTCTTAAGGTTTAACAAACACACAAGAAGAAAACTAGAAAAAGAAATTTAAACTAACATGGATAATACAATGAAAGAGTGTGAGCACCGACGACTAGTGTAGTGTGTGAACATGAATGTAAAGTCGGTGAGAAATACATACTCCCCCAAGCTTAGGCTTTTGGCCTAAGTTGGTCTAATGCCAAGGGTAGCCTCGTTGATATCCGTAGTTGTAACTGCCTCAGCTCTCCCCTCGTGTTCAGCTGCTTCCTCCCTGGTGACAACATATCTTCCTTTTGCCTGATAATCAAAAAGGTGGGGAGCAAGAAGAGTAACATGGACGACGTTGCGTCTGTTATAGATTAGTCGATATTGGAGGAATTGTTCATTCCTCCTTAGAAATTGATCATTGACCATAGCTTCATAATCCAAATAAACAGGAGGTATCATCATATCTCCCTCTCGTGGGGCTATACCAAGATAATTAGCCACACGGGTTGCATAAATTCCTCCAAATAAATCTCCCTTTCTACTATTATTCTGCAACCTACGTGCAACTATTGCCCCCAAGTTATAACCTTTATATCCTAACACATCACTCTTGAGGACACACAGATTAGGGACACACATGTGACATGCTTCATCTTTACCGTTAATGCATCTACCAATGAAGAGAGCAAAATAATGTATAGCAGGAAAATGAATGCTCCCTATGGTAGCTTGTGCTATGTCCCTAGATTCTCCCGTAGTAATACTAGCAAGGAAATCTCTAAATTCAGATTTGTGAGGATCATTAATATTACCCCACCGCGGGAGTTTGCAAGCAGTTGTAAAATCCTCTAAGTCCATGGTATAAGATGTATCATAGATATCAAATAGGACACTAGGAGAATTACGCGTACAGTTATATTTAAACCTCCGCACAAAGGAATCAGTCAATTGATAGTACTGAGGACACTTATCTTGTAAGAAGTCCTCCAGCTCAGTATTACGCACAAACGCGTCAAATTCCTCCTTAAAGCCCGCTTCGACCATAAAATCATCGGATGGCCACTCACAAGCTCGTACATCCACGTCCCTTGGTAATTCAACATCTTGCTCACGTATAGCAATCCTGGGCCCTTTCTTCACCGAGGAACCAGCTTGGTACATTCTCCTAGACATAATTCTTTTTCTGAAAATTTCTGAAATTTTAGTAACTTCAAAATAAAAGTGAATAAAACTAAACAAGATTGGTAGCAACTACTCCTACAAGTGCCTAGAGCCTATATCATGCATTAGAATTGCCTGGGACCTCATAAATTTAACATGCAAGCTCAAGAACATGGTCACCTATGCAGCAAAATTTCGCAATGAATAAAGCACTAGAACAAAAACTAATTGGACCAATGGAGGAGTCACATACCAAGCAACAATCTCCCAAAGCAGTTTTGTGAATGGAGCTTTGAGCAAGGAGATCGAAAATCGTAGCAAAATGAGCTAGAACTCGTGCTTGAGCTAGATGGGGATATTTTTGGGTAGAAGATGAAGTGTGTGGGTGCTGGCATAAGTGGAGGGGGGCCACCAGGGGCCCACGAGACAGGGGGCGTGCCCAGGTGGGGTGGGCGCGCCCTCCACTCTTGTGGCCTGGTGCTTGCCCCTCCTGAAGTGATTTCAGTGCCTAAAATCCTCAAATATTCCATAAAAAATCATACTAAATTTGCAGGGCATTTGGAGCACTTTTATTTTTGGGATATTCTTTTTAATGCACAGATAATTCAGAAAACAGACAGATAATACTATTTTTGCTTTATTTATTATAAATAACAGAAAGTAAGAAGAGGGTACAGAAGGTTGTGCCTTCTAGTTTCATCCATCTCATGATCATCAAAATGAATCCACTAAAAAGGTTGATCAAGTCTTGTTAACAAACTCATTCTGAATAATACGGAACCGGAGAAATTTCGAATAACACTAAGTTACCTCAACGGGGATATGAAAATCCCCAATAATAAGAATATCATACTTTTTCTTGACAGTAGGGAGAGGAAATTCAAAACCTCCAATAATGATAGTTGGAATTTTTCCAATAGAATTGATGCTATGAACTTGAGATTGTTTCCTCGGAAAGTGTATCGTATGCTCATTGCCATTAACATGAAAAGTGACATTGCCTTTGTTGCAATCAATAACAGCCCCTGCAGTATTCAAAAAGGGTCTACCAAGGATAATAGACATACTATCGTCCTCAGGAATATCAAGAATAACAAAGTCCGTTAAGATAGTGACATTTGCAACCACAACAGGCACATCCTCACAAATACCGATAGGTATGGCAGTTGATTTATCAGCCATTTGCAAAGATATTTCAGTAGGTGTCAACTTATTCAATTCAAGTCTACGATATAAAGAGAGAGGCATAACACTAACACCGGCTCCAAGATCACATAAAGCAGTTCTAACATAATTTCTTTTAATGGAGCATGGTTAACTTGGTACACCCAGATCTCCAAGTTTCTTTGGTATTCCACCCTTAAAAGTGTAATTAGCAAGCATGGTGGAAATTTTAGCTTCCGGTATCTTTCTTTTATTTGTGATGATATCCTTCATATACTTAGCATAAGGATTTACTTTAAGCATATCAGTTAAGCGCATACGTAAGAAGATATGTCTAATCATTTCAGCAAAGCGCTCAAAATCCTCATCATCCTTTGTCTTGGATGGTTTAGGAGGAAACGGCATGGGTTTTTGAACCCATGGTTCTCTTTCTTTACCGTGCTTCCTAGCAACAAAATCTCTCTTATCATAACGTTGATTCTTTGATTGTGGGTTATCAAGATCAACAGCAAGTTTAATCTCTACATCATTGTTTTTGCTAGGTTGAGCATCAACATGAACATTATCATTAACATTATCACTAGGTTCATGTTCATCTCTCACCTGATTGTGTTTCAGCATCAGAAATAGAAATATCATTGGGATTCTCAGGTGTGTCTACAGTAGGTTTACTAGAAGCATGCAAAGTCCTATAGTTTTTCTTTTTCTTCTTTTTGGAAGAACTAGGTGCCTCTAAATTATTTCTCTGAGAATCTTGCTCGATTCTCTTAGGGTGGCCTTCAGGATACAAAGGTTCTTGAGTCATTCTACCTGTTCTAGTAGCCACTCTAACAACAAAGTCATTTTTATTATTTAATTCATCAAGCAAATCATTTTAAGTTTTAAGTACTTGCTCAGCTTGAGTAGCAACCATAGAAGCATATTTGCTAACGAGTTTAAGTTCACCTTTAACTCTAGCCATATTATCGCTCACGCATCCTATCTCGAAAGCATTATTCTTTAACTCTCTACCAACATAAGCATTAAAACTTTCTTGTCTAGCCATAAAGTCATCAAATTCATCTAAGCATGGGCTATGTCATTTAGTAGAGGGGATTTCAACTTTATCATATCTATAGAGAGAATTTACCTTTACTACCTGTGTCGGGTTATCAAGACAATGTGGTTCTTCAACAGGCGGTATATTAAGACCATGTATTTCTTCAATAGGTGGTAAATTCTTAACATCTTCAGCTTTAATACCTTTTTCTTTCATTGATTTCTTTGCCTCTTGCATATCTTCAGGACTGAGAAATAAAACACCTCTCTTCTTCGAAGTGGGTTTAGGAATAGGTTCAGGAGTTTGCTCAATTGGTTCAGGAATTGCCTCAGGAATTGGCTTAGGAAGAGTCCAATTAATTTCATTAGTCAACATATTATTCAATAGTAATTCAGCTTTGTCGACTAATCTTTCCCTGAAAACACAACCAACACAACTATCCAAGTAGTCCTTGGAAGCATCGGTTAGTCCATTATAAAAGATATCAAGTATTTATTTTTCTTAAGAGGATGATCGGGCAAAGCATTAAGTAATCGGAGAAGCCTCCCCCAAGCTTGTGGGAGACTCTCTTCTTTGATTTGCACAAAATTATATATTTCTCGCAAGGCAGCTTGTTTCTTATGAGAAGGGAAATATTTAGCAGAGAAGTAATAAATCATATCCTGGGGACTACGCACACAACCAGGAGTGAGAGAATTCTACCAAGTCTTAGCATCACCCTTTAATGAGAACGGAAATATCTTAAGGATATAAAAATAGCGAGACTTCTCATCGTTAGTAAACAGGGTGGCTATATCATTTAACTTGGTAAGATGTGCCACAACAGTTTCAGATTCAAGGCCATAAAAAGGATCAGATTCAACTAAAGTAATAATCTCAGGATCAACAGAGAATTCAAAATCCTTATCAGTAACACAGATAGGTGAAGTAGCAAAAGCAGGGTCAGGCTTCATTCTAGCATTAAGAGACTGCTGCTTCCATTTAGCTAATAACTTCTGTAGATCATATCTATCATTGCAAGCAAAGATAGCTCTAGCAGTTTCTTCATTCATAACATAACCCTCAGGGACAATAGGCAATTCATAATCATTGGGATAATTTTCATCATCACTATCATCAATAATAACATCTTCAATAATTTCATTCCCCCTAACTCTAGCAAGTTGTTCATCAAGAAATTCACCAAATGGCAAAGTAGTATCACACACAGAAGTAGTTTCATCATAAGTATCATGCATAGCAAAAGTGACATCATCAATAACATGCGACATATCAGAATTCATAGCAGTAGCAGGTTTAGGTGTTGCAAGCTTACTCAAAATAGAAGGAGAATCTAGTGCAGAGCTAGATGGCAGTTCCTTACCTTCCCTCGTAGTTAAGGGATAGATTGTAGTTTTCACGTCTTTCAAGTTCTTCGTAGTGATCAACAGATATAAATCCCAAGTGACTCAGAAAATAGAGCTATGCTCCCTGGCAACGGTGCCAGAAATTAGTCTTGATAACCCACAAGTGTACGGGATTGCAACAGCTTTTGAGGGTAAAGTATTCAACCCAAATTTATTGATTCGACACAAGGGGAGCCAAAGAATATTCTTGAGTATTAGCAGTTGAGTTGTCAATTCAACCACACCTGGATAACTTAGTATCTGCAGCAAAGTATTTAGTAGCAAAGTAGTATGATAATAAAGGTAACGGTAGCAAAGGTAATGTTTTTGGGTTTTGTAGTGATTGTAACAATAGCAACGGAAAAGTAAATAAGCGAAGAACAATATGTGAAAAGCTCGTAGGCAATGGATCGGTGATGGATAATTATGCCGGATGCGATTCCTCATGTAATAGCTATAACATAGGGTGACACAGAACTAGCTCCAATTCATCAATGTAATGTAGGCATGTATTCCGTAAATAGTCATACGTGCTTATGGAAAAGAACTTGCATGACATCTTTTGTCCTACCCTCCCATGGCAGCGGGGTCCTAGTGGAAACTAAGGGATATTAAGGCCTCCTTTTAATAGAGAACCGGAACAAAGCATTAGCACATAGTGAATACATGAACTCCTCAAACTACGGTCATCACCGAGAAGTATCCCGATTATTGTCACTTCGCGGTTGTCGGATCATAACACATAATAGGTGATTATAGACTTGCAAGATAGGATCAAGAACACACATATATTCATGAAAACATAATAGGTTCAGATCTGAAATCATGCCACTCAAGCCCTAGTGACAAGCATTAAGCATAGCAAAGTCATAGCAACATCAATCTCAGAACATAGTGGATACTAGGGATCAAACCCTAACAAAACTAACTTGATTACATGGTAAATCTCATCCAACCCATCACCGTCCAGCAAGCCTACGATGGAATTACTCACGCACGGCGGTGAGCATCATGAAATTGGTGATGGAGGATGGTTGATGATGACGACGGCGACGAATCCCCCTCTCTGGAGCCCCGAACGGACACCTGATCAGCCCTCCCGAGAGAGATTAGGGCTTGGCGGCAGCTCCGTATCGTAAAACGCGATGAAACTTTCTCTTTGATTTTTTTCTCCCCGAACGTGAATATATGCAGTTGGAGTTGAGGTCGGTGGAGGTCCAGGGGGCCCATGAGACAGGGGCGCGCCCAGGGGGAGGGGGCGCGCCCCCCACCCTCGTGGACAGGGTGTGGGCCCCCTGGTCTTGATTCTTTCGCCAGTATTTTTATATTTTCCAAAAAGTGCCTCCGTGGATTTTCAGGACATTCCGAGAACTTTTCTTTTCTACACATAAAACAACATCATGGCAGTTCTGCTGAAAACAGCGTCAGTCCGGGTTAGTTTCATTCAAATCATGAAAGTTAGAGTCCAAAACAAGGGCAACAGTGTTTGGAAAAGTAGATACATTGGAGACGTATCAATGAGCATGTTGTTGTATCTAGTATTCCATGACATAAGAAATTGCAGAGGACCATGCATACCAGGAGCATGTCAGTGAATTGGTCATTTTTATTCGAAGGGAAATTAAGTTTGGTCTGACTGCCACCATACTGCAATTATTTACTGGAGGGAAGAGGGAATTATGGAGAGAAAAATACCCACGGTGCAAGCAACTTCTAGGGGAGTGGGAATGCGGGCAACAAGAATGCTCTCTGTCCCTAGACCACCTGTCAAACCCCCTGAAGATTATGACCCTTGCATGGAGAAAAATTCACAAAACAATTTTATGCTGCCTTGTAATCTTCTGCTGGACAATGGATGCCTTAAGTGTCACAGAGTTCATGGAGAAACCGGGTCAAAAATGCTGCAACCATCAGGTATTCATTGTGTGCAACCAACATCTTACTTTGAGGTTGGTTGTCCTCAAGCAAAGCTGAACTTGAATGAAGTCAGTGCTCCTGTTGTTGACATGTTTGAGAACAAAACTAATCAGGTGTGGGTGTTATTTCTCTGTTGCAAGCATCCACCTGATCCAGCAGCCGTGTTCCTGCATGAGCCGCAACTGCGTACCAGTTCAATTGCTACTGATTTTATTCTGAGAGTTCCTTATGCCTTATGCTTCTGTTACGTGCTTCAGTCTGGCTATTTGTCCGCCATTGTGTCTGAAGCTATACCGTATGAACTGGCGACATTTCTGCATCCTCTGTTGGACACCTCCAAGCTGCAACCTGATGACCACAACAACAAGTGTCGCCTGCTTCTGTTCATTTCTGCTATAGAGGTGCTGTAGTTCAAATGGGGCATCTACTGGATGTGCACCTCTTGGGATCCCGGCGGACCGACAAGCTTGATGTTACTGGAATTGACTCGACAAGCGTCCCATGAAGGAGGGAGGAGCGTCATCATTGTTGCCGCTGTC
The DNA here is from genome assembly GCA_963921465.1 of Triticum timopheevii. Taxonomy (NCBI): domain Eukaryota; kingdom Viridiplantae; phylum Streptophyta; class Magnoliopsida; order Poales; family Poaceae; genus Triticum; species Triticum timopheevii. Next base: position 234,764,429 of record OY997266.1, on the reverse strand, counting down.
TTCGCGCAAGGCTATGCCGACCACAAGTACCACCTCGGTTTTGACCGCGGTTGTACTGACAATGGCTACGTCCTTGACATATGCGATTGGGTTTCATCCAGCCACAATAATTACTTCTCCCTCGTTCAAGTCTACCCCGACTCCGACCAAGGCCAGGAACATCGAGTGCAATGGGATCCAGGTGGTTCTCGATGGCGTCAACGGCTTGGGGTCAAGCCGCATTTCAAGGAGGGAGGGATGTAAGGGACCTTCCTTAGCCCATACGTGTACTTGGGCTGGCCCTTGGATATCACATGGGCTGGGCCTGGCCTGCCACCATCGACTGCTACGAGCTACAAATAGCAGGAGTGGAAGCAACGGAGAATCCATCCGCGTAGGATCACGAACCCGGCGGCGGCGGCTCTCTGTTCTTCTTCTACCTCCGTTCCCCCTCCTCTACATTAGTGTATCCATTCCTCTTGTAATCACTTCTAAGACAAGAATTCTTGTGTGAGTGCTATAGATCGTGTGATACATATATCTGGTACCTAACACTACACACACGAGACGTGCCTCGGCTTCCAGCCGTTCTGTCCCGCCCGTCTTACACACGCACACGCACTCTCTACCTTAAGTAGTTGACATGGTAACTTGGGCCCATTCAGGCCTAGCAAGCCTTGCAACGGGTCGTGGTCGTGTTTTGAACCTCTTCGCCAGCGCATCTTGGTCAACTTGATGGTCTTGATCGCTGAAAATCCCCCTAAAAAATCTCTCATTTCCGACGCGAATAGATTTTTTTATTCTGAAATAAAGGTTCTTGTCTTGTGGGGATCGATGCATAAATTTTTGGAACCCGGTGCCAACAGGTATAATCCCCCAGAACTACGTTATCTTTCAAGCCTTTCAACCAATCAATGTGACCTCGTAGGGCAACTTTTGCTAAAACTAAGCAGTTTCTTGAAAACTTGCTTTAGATATGAAACTTTGGGTATTCAGGGAAGCCCTTGTTATTCCCGATAAGATTGCCCGATAATAGATCGATTCATCGAAAGCTCACCCTACTCGTTTCGCTCGCAATAGTCCGATTAATTCCCAGGCGAAAAAACATTAGACATTCCATCTTCGGAAACCCGCACTTTTGATGTTACTTGGCGTATAATAATCTCTATATGTGCCTTAGACACGGCTTGACCCCAAGCCGGTGCTCGTGGAAACTTGTGTTTCAGTGTCTCCTTGTCTTCCCACGTTGCAAGTTCCGCAGAGGAATCACTCCATCGGACCAACACTTGAACCACCAAATTGTTGCCACGACGGACCACCCTCTGTTGCAGCACTTGTTCAGGAATCTGTAAATGAGCATCAAAAGGAGGCAGATGAGGTAAAACCTGAGAATCCAATGCTAGAGCACTCTTCAGCAGAGACACATGGAAGACAGGGTGCACACGACTGGTAGCAGGCAGATCAAGCTCATAAGCAACTTCACCCACATGAGCTAGAATCTTAAATGGCCCATAAAACTTGAAAGCTAGCTTGTGATTTGCTCTTGGAGCCATCGATGACTGAAGATAAGGTTGCCGCTTGAGGAAAATGGAGTCACCAACAACAAATGTGTGTTCAGTCCTATGCTTATTAGCTTGCGCTTTCATGCGCTGTTGAGCTCGCAGCAAATGTTGACGAACCAAATCCATGATTACTTGACGTTGTGAAAGCCACTGCTGTAAATCTGTTGACTGTATAACATCATCCAAAGTCAACCCAAAACGACGGGGAGAATGCCCATAGATGATCTCAAAATAAGTAGAACCAGTGGCTGAATAGTTCATGTTGTACCAAAAGTCACAAAGTGGTATCCACTGAACCCAACATGCGGGATGTGCAATGAAAAAACAACGGAGGAAACATTCTACCTGTTGATCAACACGATCGGTTTGGCCATCTGACTGAGGGTGATGGGAAGAGCTCATCCGAAGCAGGGCTCCTATTTTGTGAAAGAGCACTTTCTAGAAAAGGCTGGTGAAAATGTGATCATGATAAAAACAATAGACAAGGGCATACCATGTAATCTGTAAATAGAGTTCAAGAAGGCCTCAACAACTGTAACAGCAGCGAAGGCCCCATTATCAGATCCTTTTTTATAGCAAATAGTGTAGCTCAAACCAAGTAACTTGGTGAGTGCTTATTGCTGCCAGACTGTATGCAGTCGTTTCTCAGACAAACTAGCAAAACTTCTCTGGTCAGTCTAAATAACAAATTCAGAAAGCTGTAAACACTGTCGCTAGTGGTCAATAACAAGTAAGATTGCGAGATATTCTTTTTCATAGACAGACAATGTCTGATTTCTGGGGGCCAATGTCGTGCTGACATAGGCCAGAGGATGCCCTTTTTCATAAGAACCGCTCGCACTCCAACATCACAAGCATCAGTCTCAACTACAATTTTTTTAGAGAAGTCAGGACGAGCCAGCACAAGGGCTGACACAAGAGCTTGCTTGAGAGTGCTACAAAAGATTGGTGTTCCATATCTGTCCAACGAAAAATGGTCCCCTTTTTGAGTAGATTAGTCAAAGGCCTGCTTATAACACCAAATAGCCTGATAAACTTCCTGTAGTAGCCAGCCAAACCTAGAAATCCTCTGACCCCTTAGCAGAAGTAGGCACAGGCCTATGCTCAACTGTTTCAATTTTAGAAGGATCTGTAGCTACCCCTTGTCCATTGATAACATGCCCCAAATAACAAATTTCTTTCTGAGCAAAAGCACATTTAGATTACTTGACTTGGCATTGTTGTTTCTTGAGTACTTGCATCACCTCCTTCAAGTGTATTAAATGTTGTTCATAGGTGATACTAAAAACCAAGATATCATCAAAGAAGACAATGAAAAATTTCTTCCCAGCATGACGTTTGAGGACTGGAGCTAAGTCAGTATTCATAGCAAACTAGAAGGTCTTAGGGGCTCCAGTTAGACCAAAGGACATCACCAAAAATTCATAGTGCCCAGGTGTGTGTTTGAAATGGAGTTTTGTAATCCTCCCCAGGTGCCATACGAATCTGACGGTAGCCAGATCGAAGATCAAATTTGGACAACCAATGGGACCCAGCTAACTCAGCCAGTAGCTCATCACTAACAGGAATATGATATTTACATTCGGCAGTAATATTGTTCAGGTGTCTGTAGTCAATTACCGGCCTCCGTGTCTTATCCTTTTTCTGCACCATGATCATCGGAGAGGAGAAAGGGCTGTTGTTGTGCCTGATAATTCCAGTGTCTAGCATCTATTGCACTTGTCTTTCCATCCCAGTTTTCAAGACAGGAGCAATCCTATATGGTCTGAGAGAAACAGGGCTAGCACCTGGAACAAGTGGAATGGTATGATCAGCAGAGCCTGTATCTCAACTGGTACATTAGAGGGTATATCATTAGTAGCAACAGAGAAGGTACAAAGGTCTAACAATGCACACAATGGTGGAACATCATCTTCCCCAAGCAGAGTAACTGTGGTGTTATCATGCGTAAGTGTATCTAGTGCCCCTTAGTGATTTTGGTGTATTGAAGACTTATAGGTTAAGGGACTAATATGTTTGTGAGTGTACACAGGCTCTATAAGTCAATGAGGAGTTTGATATTTACAGTGAAAGTTGACCCCTAAAAATGAATGTGTTCGGCTGAAGACTTTGGTTCTACTGAAGACTTTGAAAGTGAAGAAATTGGTGTGACAGTGAAGACTTGGATATTCATGCGAGGAATCTGAAGCATGAAGACTTTTGTTAGTTTCATTTTCTCTTCTTGAGTCATAGGAAACACCATACTGTTAAAGGGGGTCGAGGTAATACTAAGGAAACTGATTTCCAAGTGATGCTCATCTCAAAATTCTACACCTACCCAATCCTTCGAGTGAAGCCATTGGAAATCTCATATCAGTTCAATCAATTTCTTCAGTGACAGAGACGAATATCTTCTGGTCTTTGAGGAATTTGTTTTGACTGGAGTTAGGAATTCGCCAGTGCGGATTACCTAAACAATGAGGAACATGATAGCCCTGAGGAATTCGAACCTCAAAATATCCAACCGTTGTTGTGCCGCTCGCCAGCTATTCCAAAACATTCTACCACCTAACGGTCATATCAGCCAAGGGCATTTATGTCTTATCATGTCGGGCTGCTCCCTAGGCTATAAATAGCCGCCCCCTACAACCACTAGCTGGTTGGCTGCTCCGAGAGAAACTGACACTTGTCATTTGAGAGCATCCCATCCTCCGAGGACTTTGAGCGAAAATCATCAAGTGAGGAAAACTCAAATCCTAAACTGAAACCTACAAACCCCAAAGTGATTGAGCATCACTGAGGAGATTGTTCCTGTGTGGAACCGATGCTTGTTACCTTTGAGGACTGTGTATCCTCTAGACGGTTAGGCGTCATGGTCTGAGCATCCAAGAGGAATTGTGGATTGCCGAGTGACCAAGTCTGTGAAGGTTTGGAAGTCACCTGTGAAGACTTACCACTACTGTTGGGTGAGGTCTGTGTGATCTTAGCTCAAGGAGAATACGATGAGGATTGTGTGTCCTCGAGTTTAAATACTCAGCCGCTCCAACCAGACGTACAACTATCATAGCAATTGGAACTGGTCTACCAAATCATTATCTTCACCAAGCCAACTGGTTCTATTTCCTCAACCGTTTTATTTCCTCAGTTATGTGTTGATATACCTGATCATTACCGATTGAGGACTTTGACTAAAGACTTTCTCTAATTCCTCAATCCTAATTCTTTAGTCTGTGTTGTCTTCATCCTGCTTATCCTGTGTTTACGCTTTTTATACTCTGTGTTTGTCTTTCATTTCATCATGATGACTATGATGTTGCTCTATTATACTTAAACATGCGTACTTATTCCACTGCAAGTAGTTCTTCACTTAGGAATTTCCTTACCCTGAAATTCCTCAGTGAAGAATTCATAAAAATCGCCTATTCACCCCCTCTAGTCGATGTAACACACTTTCAATTGGTATCAGAGCAAGGTACTCCCTTGTTCCGTGTGATTTTGGTTTAACCGCCTGGAGTTTTAGCTATGTCGATTGCAGGTATGATCAAGGTCTCGGCTGGGTGTCCTACCTTTGACGGGACGGACTACCCCTACTGGAAGAACAAGATGCGCATGAGGCAATTGATAACGATCTTTGGTACGTTGTGGAAAATGAAGATCCCTCAGTCACTCCATCTCTGAATGCTGCTGATGTGAAGAGATTCAAGCAACTCGATTCTCAAGCGAAGAATATCATATGTGGCCATCTGAGCAAAGGACAATACGGCAGAGTGAGTGCACTGGAAACTGCTAAGCTGATTTGGGACAGGCTGTCCAAGGTCAACGAAGGAGTCTCAACTCAACGTGACTCCCAAGTTGATGTTCTTCGCAATCTCTTCAACCGCTTCAAAAGACTCGACAACGAAAATGTTCAGCAAACCGCCTCACTGACATCTCAAATGAGCTTCAAGCACTTGGTGCCACTAACAACACCGACCATGAGGTGGTGAAGAAATTGTTGAGATCACTTGACACCTCATTCGATACCCTCGCACTAATGATTCAAGAACGAGCTGATTACAAGTCACTTGATCCCGCTGATATCCTCGAGAGGCTAAATACTCACGAGTTCCAGCTTGCTGAGAAGAGAGATCTCTATGGGCCGAGCTACGGAAGATCACGTGCACTGAAGGCCAAGGCAGTATTTGAGTCCAAAGCTGAGGATTCTGGTAGCAGCCTTGGTGATCCTAAAGAACTGAGCCAGGAGCTAGCAATGCTTGTGAGGAAATTCCAGAAGTTCTCTCGCCGCGGTCGCTTTGGAAAGTCTTCAAGAAATGATGATTCCTCATCCTATGACTGCAAAAAGAGAACTTGCCACAAATGCAAGAAACCTGGTCACTACATGTCTGATTGTCCTCTGTGGGAAAAGGAATCAAAGAAGAAGAAGTACAAAGATGATGATTCTGGTGACTCAAAGAAGAAGAAGAAATCCTCAAAGTCTTCATCATCAAAATCTTCAAAGGCTTCATCTCACAAGAAGAGAAGTTCTAAGAAGGCCCGGGCATTCATTAGCAAGGAAATGGACTCTGAAGCGGAATCTGAGTATAATGTGGAAGATGAGGAATCTGACTCTGGTGTGGCAAGCCTAGCCCTCGCTACTGCTTATGTCAGCAAGTCCATCTTCAACACTGAAGAAAATGACTTCCCCGACTCTGCTGACAAGAGCGTCGATGACTATGCTCCCACCTATTGCTTCATGGAAAAAGGTGCCAAGGTACTCAAACATTCCCCCTCTGACTCTAGTGAGGATGAATCTGATGACAATCTCAAGCCTAGCTACTCAAAACTTGCTAAAATTGCTGTTAAACAACATAAGGCTTCAGAAAAGATTCAAAATCAACTAGACAGAAGCGATGACCTGTTGGGTGAGGAATTGAATCGAACTAAGACTCTGACAGATAATCTTCAGAGACTTCAAACTCGGTTTGACAACCTTCAAAATCATCATAACACTCTCTTAACTGATCATGAGAAACTTTCTTATGAATTTCTTCAGAGAAAGCAAGATCTTGAGAAGTTAAAAGCGAGTTATGAAGATCTTCAGAAGGAAAACGATTCATTGCTTGCTCAATAGATCAGTTCCACTCAGGAGGAATTTATACCACCATGTCTGAAATGCATTGAGCGTGAGTCTGCTAATTCATCACCTGAATGTTCAAATGCTTCTATTGTTGCAAATTCTTCAACTGTCTCTGTGGTTACAAATTCCTCATCTGAGGATACCACATGTATCAGTGACGATAATGCAGGGATGAAGGAATTGTATGTGACAGGCATTTACAAAAGCCTCAAAGGGCATAAAACTCTATGTGATGTGCTCAAAAAGCAGATCTTGAACAGGAACCCTAGGAAAGAGGGTATTGCCTTTGAGAGGAAACTCAATGCTGATCCCAAAACCTAAGCAGTATCCCAAAACCTCATGGGTTGATGCGAAAGGACCTCCTGTAGATCCATGCACTTTATCTGGCTTTACCTCTGATTCTTCATATTCCTCTGATCAGTCATTTGACCCCAACTATATACTATTTAAGAATCAGAATGGTGAAGTATTTGCTCGATATGTTGGAACTAACTGCAGGAACGGTCCACCTATGAAGAAAATCTGGGTTCCTAAAAGATGCCTTGAAAATCTTCAGATGAATGTCATCATGACACCACCAGTGAAGAATAGGAACCCCAGATCAATTCTTCATATGGATCAAATACCTCACATGGATCGAAATCCTCATATGAACATCATCGTGCTAACACTTCTGTTTCGCAGGGAAAGTCTAAAGGCTATGAATATGTGCATTATTCTTCAAATCATTATGTTCATAAGTCCTCGAAGAATTTCTCTGCTTATTCATATGCTTATCCTAACCACTCTTCTGTGAAACAAAGTGCACTGGCTTCTATGCCATCCTTTTCTTATGGAGCTCGCGTAATGATGAACTCTTTGCCACCCCTCCAGATGTGGGTGGTGAAGAAAAAGAACTAATCTCTTATGTAGGATCAGGTCTCCAGACAAGCTTAATCGTCTGAAGAATTTGCTGGAGACCTGAATGTGCTTGAAAGGATGCAAGCTAATCATGAAGAAATAAATCATTCATTTCTCACGTCCTCATATTGCTATATCTATTACTGTTGATGAAATTGATATCATATTCTTCACTGATGAAGTATATGGGTTCGTAAGTTGCACTAATTCATCTGCAGGATGAACAACCCAAAGCTACTGAGTGGGTCCTCGATAGTGGATGTACAAATCACATGACTGGTGATAGGAACTTGTTGATGGACTTTGATTTGTCACCATCTCATCTGAAGCATATCACCTACGCTGACAAAGGCAAAAGCAAGGTATTGGGTCTAGGTAAGGTTGCAATCTCAAAGGATAAACACATGGACAAAGTCATGCTTGTCGAGTCCTTAGGATTCAACCTCATGTCTGTCTCAATGCTTTGTGATCTTGATATGGTGGTTGTCTTTGGCAAATATCGTTGCCTTGTGCTAATGGAATCTGACAACTCCAAAGTCTTCAAAGGCTTTAGGAAGGAGACTTGTATATTGTTGATTTCTCTGCAGGGCCACAGCCTGCCACATGTCTACTTGCAAAAGCTTCAGAATGCTGGTTATGGCATCGATGACTTGGTCATGCTGGGATGAGGAACTTGCATATACTCGCGAAGAATAAGCATGTCATTGGCATCGAGGGTGTCAAATTCCTCAAAGATCATCTTTGTGGGGCTTGTGAGGCTGGAAAGATCACCAGAGCCAAGCATCCCTCGAAGACTATCATGACCACTTCTCGCCCCTTTGAATTACTTCGCATGGATCTATTTGTCCCTACTCATTATGCCACGTTCTCTAGTTCTGCATCATTATATGGCTTTGTCATAGTTGATGACTATTCTCGTTACACATGGGTGCATATCATCACTTACAAAAATGAAGTGCAGGAAGTCTTCAGACGATTTTCCTCAAGGCCTTCCACTAACTTCGGTGTGAAGATCAAGCATATCAGGAGTGATAATGGAACCGAGTTCAAGAACACCGGCCTCGATGAATATCTCGATATGCTTGGTATTACTCACGAATTATCTGCTCCTTATACTCCTCAACAGAATGGCATCGTGGAGCGCAAGAACAGGACCCTTGTTGAGATGGCTTGCACCATGCTTGATGAATACAAGACACCTCAACGCTTCTGGCCTGAAGCAATTGATACTGCGTGCCACATCATCAACAGGGTATATCTTCACAAATACTTCAAAAAGACCTCATATGAACTCCTCACTGACAAGAAACCCAACGTAAGTTACTTCAAGTCTTCAGTGCTAAATGCTAGATTATAGATCCTCACCATCACTCTAAATTTGCACCGAAAGCACATGAGGGTTTTATGCTTGGTTACGGAAAGGACTCGCACACCTACAGAGTCTTCAACATCAATCATCACAAGGTTGTTGAAACTGTAGATGTGCGGTTCGATGAAACTAATGGCTCGCAAAGAGAGCATCTACCTCCTGTGCTAGATGAAATGTCTCGATATGCCACTGAGGATGTCATCCCTAACGAAGAATCTGCTGAAGAAGTCATTCCGGATCGTGAAGAAAATCCCTCTGGTGCTGCTGATGAAACTGGTCCTGAAGAAACTGTTGGGCCTAAGCAAAGTCGTCAACCCACACATCCTCGCATTGCAAACGAAGTGCAGATCGAGAAGATCATCAATGACATCAACGCATCAGGTCCTCTCACACGCTCAAAAGCTTCACATTTATCTAACTTTTGTGGGAATTTTGCATTTTCTCTATCACAGATCCCACTAAAGTTGATGAAGCATTCATGGAATCTGAGTGGATTCAAGCCATGCAAGATGAATTGCATCAATTCAAGCTCAACAATGTGTGGGAGCTTGTCAAGCGACCAGACCCACGCAAGCACAACATCATCGGTACCAAATGGATCTACCGCAACAAACAAGACTAAAATGGCCTCGTGGTGAGGAATAAGGCTCGTCTTGTAGCTCAAGGCTACACACAGGTTGAAGGAATTGATTGAAACTTTTGCACCTGTTGCTAGACTTGAGGCTACTTGCATATTGCTTGCTTACGCTAACCATCATAATATCATCTTACATAAAATGGATGTGAAAAGTGCATTCCTCAGTGGTAAGCTTGAGGAATAAGTATATGTTGCTCAACCACCTGGTTTTGAGGATCCAAAATTTCCAGATCACGTCTACAGACTCAACAAGGCCTTCTATGGCCTCAAGCAAGCACCTCGGGCATGGTATGACACACTGAAGGAATTCCTCATGAAGAAAGGCTTCAAACCCGGTTCACTTGACCCAACTCTTTTCACCAAGACATATGATGATGAATTATTCGTGTGCCAAATATATGTTGATGATATTATCTTTGGCTGTACTAACCAACGTTACAGTGATGAATTTGCCTATATGATGAGTGAAGAATATCAAATGTCTATGATGGGAGAATTGAAATTCTTCTTAGGTCTTCAGATTCATCAACAATACAATGGCATATTCATATCTCAGGAGAAATACCTCAAGGATGTGTTGATGAAATTCGGCATGCAAGATTGCAAAGGCGTCAAAATCCCTATGCCCACAAATGGCCATCTATGCACTGCTGAAAATGGTAAAGACTTCGATCAAACGGTATACCGCTCCATGATTGACTCTTTATTGTACCTATGTGCATCTAGGCCGAATATTATGCTTAGTGTTTGCATGTGTGCCCGATTTCAAGCAACACCGAAGGAATCACACCATAAGGCTGTGAAGCATATTCTTCGATATCTAGCTCACACACCAACACTTGGATTATGGTATCCCAAGGGCTCTTCCTTTGATCTCATTGGATATTCAGACTCTGACTATGCTAGTGATTGGGTGGACCGCAAGTCAACATCAGGCACATGTCATTTCCTCAGACGATACTTGGTATGTTGGTCCTCGAAGAAACATAACTGCATATCACTCTCCACTGCAGAAGCTGAGTACATTGCTGCTGGATCTTGCTGTACTCAATTACTATGGATGAAGCAAACACTCAAGGACTATGGCATCAATGTGAAGAATGTGCCACTCTACTGTGACAATGAGAGTGCTATCAAGATTGCTCACAACCCAGTTCAGCACTTGAAGACAAAGCACATCCAGATTCGTCATCATTTTCTTCGTGACCATGTGTTGAAGGGCGACAACTCCATCGACCACGCAAGCACTGAAGACCAGCTAGCCGATATCTTCACAAAGCCCTTGGATGAGAAGAGATTTATCAAGTTGTGGTGTGAGCTAAATATCCTAGAATCTTTGAATGTTCTTTGAAAAGGACACACATCCTAACACTTATGCTGATTTGATGACTTAGATGTGCAACACACGAAGTAACGTTTTTCTTTAATCAATGAGGACTAAACCTCTAAGTGTGAAGAAATTAATGAAGAAATTTGTTCTGAGAACCCTACGAGAGTTGTACGCGGTGTCTGAAATCAGCTTTCTTATACGGTGGGTTACGCCACCAACCAAAGTTGAAAATCTTCAATTTGAGTTTTTCTTCATTTTTTGAAATTCCTTAGTTTTTCAAATTCTTCAACTTTGCATTTTCTTCACTCTTTCCGTCGTTCTTCTTCATTGATTATATATATATGTGAGCTTATGTCCTCCACAGCATTCACTTATTGCTAATTCTTCAAGTTGTATTTTCTTCTAAGTGAATGTGATCGGACCCTTATCCTCCTCTATGCTAAACTCAACCTAGTCTGTTCACAAATTCTTCATGTGCGTTCTATTTGAAACTCGTTCAAATTCTTCACTGTGACCTTGTCAGTTGAAGAAATTGTGAACGAAACTTTAAAATATTCTTATCTGAATTTTCGGCTTTTGCCGCTCAAACCGTTACACATTCCACGATATACTTATCTATTCACCCACGATCTCACACGATCGTCACCTCTCAGTACGTGGGTGACACATGTCGCACGAATGAGAAGGGTCAGGGGCACGTTCGTCCAATTTCCTCGGACAAGCGGTTTTTCTCCTCAGCTATAAATACCCCCTCCCCTCCTCACTTCGTTTTTACTCCACTCGACCTCACTCCCTTGCTCGAGCTTCTCAAAACCGAGCACCGCCGCTACTTCCATCATTGCCGGTGAGGAAGAGCTTCACTGCCTCGACCTCATCGCCGTCGTACTCGCCCGGCCGCATATATCTTCTCTCCGCCACCACTGTAGACGTCTTCGTCCGCCAAGTTAGGGCGTGGAAGATCCGAGCCGACGAACTTCAAATCTACACCTTTTGTTCGTCGTGTTCTTCATCAAGGGTAATTAAAAGTTACTTTTATTGCATTTATTCTAATGATGATTTTCATCAAATCTTCAAAAGGTGTTTATTCTTCAACCTCCACACTCTAAACACCTAGCACAAATCTTCAGTTCTTGATATGTTTCTCTAAGTGATGTTTCTCTTGATGATTCCTCAATTGTGTGAATCTCATGATCCGCACAACTCTGGAACCTAAGTCAAAGAACGCTTAGTTAAATTCTTCAAGACACATCGGGTCAATTTCCTCAAACTTGTTCAGTTTTTACAAAAACTTCTGAGAACGCATATGACCTCTCCGAATTCTTCGCATCTATACTCTGTTCACAGGTACACATGTCTGCTGTTGAATCACTAGGTTCTCATCAACTTAACTCATTTGCAGCATTCCTCGAAGAAAAGCTGCACTTCTTCAGAGAACTCAATTGATCAAATTCCTCAGCTGAAGAAAATGGTATATGGTAAAAGGCCTCAGAAAGGAGGAAAGAAGCTTGAAGTCAATACAGCCTTTGAGATCCCTGCTGACATCTATGCAGGGCACTGCACGCTTGATGAGGCAACTCACGGCAAGGAGACTAAAAATGAGCGCAAAGTGCGCATACAGAGGATTGAAAGAAGATGGGCACGAGAATGGAGGGAGTACATATATGTCACTCCCAAATACATGAAGAAATTCGCTCTTCACCCTCCATGCTCAAGACCTCCTCTGACACCTGGCCAAAGAGCTGATCCAACAAGCCTTAAATGAGGTGAGGATTATGCTGATGAATGGGCCAGGCGGCAACGGGCCGCTAGAGCCAAAGAGAGTGCTGTGCCCCTTCTACTGGATCCGAAGAAGATCCTGGATTTCATCGATCTCTGGCACAAAGATCCCAATGCTCCAATGCCAGAGTTGGGCCTCACTCCTGGACAAAGTCACATGGTGACGACGTTCATTGCTGAAGAAAAATGGAAATTTGATCAAGCCAAAGTGGCTAAGAAAGCTCAGTATAAGAAGCATCGCTTTGTGAAAGATAATGTTCTAAGTCTTTCGGCTGAGCAGCTCATTGGACTTTAATGTGAAATCAAAAAGCTCAGTGGTGAATTTGGCGCCTACAAGGCAGAATGGTTGGGAGCCAAGGCCAGATTCATCAAGATGGCGAAGAAATTCACTTCAAGTGTTGCTGGTCCTGTGCACGTTGAAGTCACTCCGGCTGAAGCATCTGCTCAAGCCACTGAAGGAAATGCCAGCACCACTGATGAAAATCAGGCTGCTGATGAAACTGCAAGTACCAGGGCTGCTGAAGAAATTCTAGACTCTGAAGAAACTGCCAGGGCAACCACTAGTGTTGCACTTGAAGAATCTGCCTGGCCAGCTGAAGCATCTGTTGCTGCGCCTGAAGAAATCGCTCAAGGCAGGCCAACTGCATAAGTTGTGCCTGAAGAAATTACCCCAATTTCCTCTGCTCCTCCTGCATCAACACCAAGCCCAGTTCTTCCATCTGCTCTGGAAGTGAAGAAAACCAAAGCTGCGGAGTGAGCTGCTCTAAAGAAGAGGAAAGCATCAGTTGCCTCAGAATCTTCTGCCCCCAAGAAGGTAAAGATTTTGACAAGTTCAATTGACAATCCCATTGATGCTGTTACTCTTTCAAGCATGCCATCAAAGGAAATTGTTCCTTTTGGAGAAGAATATCAGATTCCTGAAGAATCTGCTGAAGAAGATCCCTTTGCTGCTTCCACAGAGCATATGGATGAAGAAATTGAAGCTGATGTTGTCACTTCAACCCCTCAGGTATCATCGCCAATGCTTCGGTTCACTGCTGAAGAGGCCGACATTGAAGAAATGGAAGTGGATGAGGATGTGGACATTGGCTGCACCACTCCAGTGATGAACGATGATTTTTGGGATAGTCAACACCCCAACTCTCCTCTGGTCACACCAGTACAGCAAATTCCTCAGTCCCCAGCACCAACAGAAGTTCAGATGGGCTCTGAAGAAATACATACTGCCCCTTCCATTCATGAAGAAACTCCAGCCACTAGTGCTGATGAAAATGCTGCTGAAGAAATGGAGGCCCAGGCTGCAAATGAAGCAAAAACTGAAATTCCTCAGGCTGCGGCTCCAGAAATTGAGATTCTAGAGGTTGTATTGCAACTGACTGACATTCCTCAGCCCCAGCCGAAGAATCCATTCTCCAAGACTCCAAAGTTCAAGGATGATGCCTTCTTCAATGAGCATGTATTCTTCACTGACTACAATCCCTATGATTCTGCTCATCTGAGGAGGAAGCGCTTCTGGACAGCCAGTCAAGCATATTTCTATTCTTCAGTGCTTTTCAACAAGGACAAAGTCTTCGACCATGAGCATATTCCTCACTTGGATATGGAATCACTACCTTGCTTCACACCAGTCCTCGCTGCTATTCATGAAGCTGGACTACTAAACTTCTGCACTGACATCTGTGATTGGAATGAAGAACTCATTCTTCAATTCTATGCGATGCTGCACATCACTGGCAATGCTGAAGATGTGAACCTCATGGGTGTTGGACTGGATGACCGAAAATACTCACGATAAGGCACTGACTACTGAATTGCTTCGTGCCATGCCTGTCAGTCCTCCCCTAGAAGGTGCACGTCTCATCTATTCTGAAACTGAACTGTCTTATCACTTTATGCAAGTGTTGATGAAGCCATTGAAGCCTGGTCAAGTCTCAAGGACAAAATTCCTTGTGAAGGAATTGCAATATGTGCCTAGGACTGTCTACCGCATTCTGACAAAGACATTGAGTCCAATCAAAGGCCCCGACTCAAATGATGAAGAAGTCGTTGGCATCATGAAGAATTTGCTTTTCAACATCATGCACGGTATTCCCGTGAACTACCATGATTTCTTCATGAGGACTTTGGCAAATGTTGCAATGTCCCCGTTTGAGTTGAAACCTTACGCTCCTTGGATTATAAGATTCATCAGATCATGGTCTTCACTCAACTACAAACCTAATACACTCAACCATGGTAGTTACTTGCCCCCAATTGAAGTCCTCAAGCGGATATTTTCCTCAGCTGATGAGAAGGGCAAGGCCACTGCAATTATCGATGAGGGCAATCATCCATTGGATGGACAGTTTCGCAAAGCTGCTTCATACTCCACCAATGATGACTCTGCTACTCATGATTCTGCCGCCAATGCATCTAAGCAAAGTCCCCAGGCAACAGCTCCAAGGATGATGACTGATCGCGAGCTTCTCCTCAGTCTTCATCAAAAGGTGGACCGCAATCATAAATGGGTAAAGCGTCAATTTGGTTCTATTATTCACAACATGACTGCCACATATAATTCAGTGAAGAAGAACCATTACTACCTCAATGAAGTTTTTGATCGCACCTGGGCTATTCTGTCTCATTTCTATGGTGATGAGGATCTCAAGCAGATGGGCTTCAAGCAGGACTTTGGCTGGTCTAAGCCTCCTCCGAAGAAATTCAAGAAAGTTGAAGTTCCTCCTTTGGTGCCCAGCTCATATTCCTCATCCCGAGATACTGATTAAAATGAAGATCTAGACGACACTGCGGCAGACCCTGCTACATCAACCGACCCCAACAACGCTGATGCTCCTCCATCGACCTCGTGATGATATTCTTCAGGGGCGTTAGTCCTCACTTTTCGTCCCTTTTGGTCATTTGATGACAAAGGGGGAGAAATTTGAGTTAGTCTTCACGCGGTTCTATATATATGGGCGTTTTTTTTGTTAAGTTGCAACTCTCTCTCTTCTGAAGCTTTTATTGATTAAGTTGTAAACTTAAGTCCGATGGTGACCTGATACTTTTGCTTTGTTTTTCTACATGCTATTTCCTCATATATGCTATGCACGCATGCTGAATTACATCGGTCACCATATTTCATCATGCATTTCAAATTCTTCATTTCATATGTTAAATGCGTGTATGAATTACAAGATATATGGGGAGTTCTCCATGATTCTACTCTTCAAATGTGCATTGCTTCAAAACCAAATTCCTCACTATGCACATCTTCAGGGGAGTTCTTCTATATCTTGCAATCAAATTCCTCAATATTGAGTACTTTCAATTCATATGTTTATCCCCATTGAAAACTTAACCTATATTGTCATCAATCACCAAAAAGGGGGAGATTGTAAGTGCATCTAGTGCCCCTTAGTGATTTTGGTGTATTGAAGACTTATAGGTTAAGGGACTAATATGTTTGTGAGTGTACACATGCTCTATAAGTCAATGAGGAGTTTGATATTTACAGTGAAAGTCGACCCCTAAAAATGAATGTCTTCGGCTGAAGACTTTGGTTCTACTGAAGACTTTGAAAGTGAAGAAATTGGTGTGACCGTGAAGACTTGGATATTCATGCGAGGAATCTGAAGCCTGAAGACTTTTGTTTTTGTAGTTTCATTTTCTCTTTCTTGAGTCATAGGAAACACCGTACTGTTAAAGGGGGTTGAGGTAATACTAAGGAAACTGATTTCCAAGTGATGCTCATCTCAAAATCCTACACCTACCCAATCCTTCGAGTGAAGCCATTGGAAATCTCATATCAGTTCAGTCAATTTCTTCAGTGACAGAGACGAACTCTTCTGGTCTCTGAGGAATTTGTTCTAACTAAGGAGTTAAGAATTCGCCAGTGCGGATTGCCTACACAGTGAGGAACATGATAGCCCTGAGGAATTCGAACCTCAAAATATCCGACCGTTGTTGTGCCACGCGCCAGCTGTTCCAAAACATTGTACCACCTAACGGTCCTATCAGCCAAGGGCATTTATGTCTTATCATGTCGGGCTGCTCCCTAGGCTATAAATAGTCGCCCCCTACAACCACTAGCTGGTTGGCTGCTCCGAGAGAAACCGACACTTGTCATTTGAGAGCATCCCATCCTCCGAGGACTTTGAGCAAAAACCATCAAGTGAGGAAAACCCAAATCCCAAACCCAAACCTACAAACCCCAAAGTGATTGAGCATCACTGAAGAGATTGTTCCTGTGTGGAACCGATGCTTGTTACCTTTGAGGACTGTGTATCCTCCAGACAGTTAGGCGTCATGGTCTGAGCATCCAAGAGGGATTATGGATTGCCGAGTGACCAAGTCTGTGAAGGTTTGGAAGTCACCTGTGAAGACTTACCACTATTGTTGGGTGAGGTCTGTGTGATCTTAGCTCAAGGAGAATACGGTGAGGACTGTGTGTCCAGGACTGTGTGTCCTCGAGTTTAAATACTTAGCCACTCCAACCAAACGTACAACTGTCACAACAGTTGGAACTGGTCTACCAAATCATTATCTTCACCAAGCCAACTGGTTCTATTTCCTCAACCCTTTCATATCCTCAGTTATGTGTTGATATACCTGATCATTACAGATTCAAGACTTTGACTGAATACTTTCTCTAATTCCTCAATCCCAATTCTTCATTCTGTGTTGTCTTCATCCTGCTTATCCTGTGTTTACACTTTCTGTACTCTATGTTTGTCTTTCATTTCATCATGATGACTATGATGTTGCTTCGTTATGCTTAAACCTGAGTACTTATTCCGCTGCAAGTAGTTCTTTGCTTAGGAATTTCCTCACCCTGAAATTCCTCAGTGAAGAATTCATAAAAATTGCCTATTCATCCGCCCTCTAGTCAACGTACCACACTTTCAATATGCTCAAAAGAAATCAAGTGAGCAGCCCTGTCAACTTGCATAGGGCTGTGAGAAGCTAGCCAATCAACGCCCAGAATACCATCATAGGAACCCAAGGGGAAAACCCTGAAATTACTGACAAATTTATGACCCCAACAAGTCCACTTACCATTCAACAGTTGTTTAGTGCAGGGAATTAATTTTCCATTGGCCACTCGGACCATAGAGACAGGCATATCAGAAACTCCTTGCATCCTAGGAGCCACTGCACAATCCAAAAATGTGTGGGTGCTACCAGAATCCACTAAGAAAACCAGTGCATGTCCCTGTAACTGAATTTTCATTTTCATTGTCATGGCTGACGTTTCCAAGGGATCACCTAGAGCTGCTGTAGATAGGAACATAGCATTAGCCTCCAAGACAGTATCGTCCTCAAGAACTTCCTCACTATCCGATAGTGAACACTGTACATAATCGAACATCTCTTGTACCACATGTAACTGAACTTCCTGCTTACATTTGTGTTCTCTGGCCCACTTCTCTCCACATACAAAGCAGAGTCCCTTCAATTTTGCAAAAAGCATGTAGTGCAGACCAACAATCATCTAGATGTGGTTTAGGAACATCACTAAATTTTATGTCAGAAACAGGGCGAGATACTGAAGAACGTGACAGTGGTGTTGCTATTGAAACAGACTATCGTGGGAACTGAATAGAGGTGCTAAGGTGTTTTGGCAAATCAGCAGGTTCTTTAAATAGCAAGGCCAATGCATAAGCAGAGTCTAAGTCAACTGGTTGGTGGATGCCCACCAACAGTCGCACGAGGGTGCCAATCCTTCCATGAAACGAGTCACATAGTGAACGGTGTTTGGATGATCCTCATAAACTGTCAGTTGATCATACAATTCAGAAATCTGTTCAACGTACTCTTCAACTGACCCTGTTTGTTTGATGCTAAACATCCGCCGCAAGAGATTTTGATGCTTATTGCGACCAAAACGAGACAACAACAAACTGTGAATTTAGACCAAGTAGCATTGGGGGCTCTGCGTTGCACTGCTTCTAACCAACGAGCTGCTGCTCTATCAAACAGAGACGAGGCAAATGAAACCCACTGACTATCAGGTGTGTTCCAAAACCGGAAATAGTCCTCCCCAACGGGTTTGCCACAACTTGGGGTTAGATCCATCAAATCAGGGAAGCTCAATTCGTCGGCCGAAACTCAGAGCATCAGGAAAATAGGGTCAAACAATTTCAAAGGTCGGGATCAGCTGAAGAGATGAGTTGCAATCCTGGTGCGTACCTCGTGCCGGTGGTGGCAGATACCTTGGTCCTATGCTTTGCTGATCAGAATCGGTGTAGAATCCTTCTTGGCCAGCGGATCCGCTACCTGGCAGGGCTTGCTTGGTAGCTGCAGGCAGAGCTCGTGGGGACGGTGGCGCGGTTGGTGATGACGTGGCGCCGCTGTCAGCCGTGAGCTCTTCGCGGAGTTTGTCGAGGTCGACACCAATGCTGAGTTTGACCACGTCGATGCATCTCAAAAGCTGATCCAGCTTGGAGTCCAGCTTGGCGAGGGTGGCGAGCATATCCTCGCTCTTCTCGGACGAGGTCTTCGGCAGGGCGGCGTCGAAGTTGGCCTGAAGAAGATCGTAGATCGCCTTAGTCTCTAGCAAGATCATCTCCATGGATTCAGCTTGACGGCAGTCGGCAAGCCTGGTATGATGGTGGTGAACCGGAAGATCCAGGGCCGGAACGGCTCTGATGCCAGATTGTTAGCACCAATTCTCTCTCAATTTTATTTCATGGTGACATTGCCAGCAACTCAAGCTATAATTCGAAATGGAGGAGGAGGAGGAAGGGGATCGACAAATCGTCCACGCTACACGCATGAGCCGTGCCTCGGCTTCCAGCCGTCTTGTCCGACCTGCCTTACACACACATGCACTCTCTAGCTCAAGTAGTTGACATGGTAACTTGGGCCCATTTAGGCCCAGCAAGCCTAGCGGGCCGCTGAGGCTTGCGATGGGGCATGGCAGTGTTTTGAACCTCTTCGCCGCGCGCTTCTTGGTCAACTTGATGGTCTTGATCGCTGAAAAATTTGTGATTAGTTGACCTGTACTTCTTAGTGGTTAATTTCCATGAGCGACTTGTGGTTCTTTTAGAAACCTTTGAATGTAGCTAAGTTAATGTTCTTTTATCGATATAGCCAAGTTCAAGTAGGTATACGAATGGCTGTCCCACTACTCTGGTCTGATTGCATTGTCTTTATTGAAGTGTTTGTAATAATTCATCTACTGTGATGTAGCGCCCAAGATGCGATTCTATCCCAATCACGTGATGAATTTATGATTGGGGCACAACCGCATTTCGAGCGCATAGCAAGGTGGATATCAGTACAACATACCATGTACTTAATAGATGAGAGTAGCAGATAAAGTCTTATACTGCCACAAGCTACAACATCAATACAACAATACATAACAATCATCATACAGAAGAGCAGGATCCAACTACGGATGAGTCAAACAAAAAACAAGATCGGCATCCACCCTGCTACCCCAGGATCCTGACCTGAAACCTATGTCCCTTGATCGAAGAAGAAGCAGAAGCAGAACTCCAAACAAGCAAGCATCACACTCGCGTCAGGTCATCGCATTACCTGTACCTGCAACTGTTGTAGTAGTAATCTGTGAGTCACGAGGACTCAGCAATCCCATTACCATGGGTATCAAGACTAGCAAAGCTTAATGGGAATGGAATGGATAAGTGGTGAGGTTGCACCAAGCGACTAAGCATTGTATGGTGGCTAACTTACGAGTACAAGAATAAGATGAGAAGCTATGCAAATGGTCGCAAACTAGTAATGATCAAGAAGTGATCCTGAACTACTCACGTTCAAACATAACCCCACCGTGTTCTCTTCTCGAACGCACCCGAAAAGAGACCGCCACAGTTGCACCACGCGGTTGGTGTATTTTAGTTCGAATCTGGTGTCAAGTTCTCCACAACTGGACATTAAAAATTCCCATCTGCCAATAACAACGGGCAGGACTCTTGAAAGTTTAAACCCTGCAGAGGTGTCCCTACTTAGCCCATGAAAAGCTCACGATCCGCGGAGACAATCCTCCATCGCGGGACACCCCGACTAGCCTCGGAATCCCGGTTCACAAGCTCTTCGAAGAAAGGAAAACTATCCCAAGAAGATCTCCCGGTGAGTCTGATCCGTGTCCAGAGCCGCGCGCTCTCTATCTACGGACTCATCCGTCTATGCAAAGTGGACTATAGCCAAAATACCATCGAGTTGCCCCGAGGCGGCACCGCTGACTGCTAGGTAGGTGGGCCAACACTCATGTCGAGCACTGGCCCGGGGGGGTTGATTAATAGTCCTCGGGTGCTAGCCGGTCCCTATGCAAGTTTTAGTTGTTATTAGGCAAATGGTAAACCCAATGTTGGATCTCCTTGGGAAAGCTTTACTTTAGATGAAGAAACAAGGGGGGCTCATAAACCCCATCATCACCATTGCAGGAGATTACCAGAAGTCACAAGATTGTGCCGCCGCCAGCAGCCGGCTGGCCGAGTCCCTCGTCATCGCTCAAGAAAAGCGTCTCATTGACCGGATGGTAGCCATGGCCAGCGAGAAGCCGGCCGTGCCGACTGATCCCAAGGAGACGGAAGCAGGGGCCTCCTTTCAGCCGGCCAAAGATACCAAGTGGATCCCACTGGCCCCGGCGCACCCGGAGAGGTTTAATGTCATATGTACCACCCTCGACAGCAAATAGAAAGGCGAGCTCATTGATTTCCTTCGTGAGAATCGAGACATCTTCGCATGGTCCCCCAAAGACATGCCGGGTGTCCCGACGGATTTCGCCGAGCACAAACTGCACATGAGGCCGGATGCCAAGCCGGTCAAGCAACCCCTCCGCCGCCTGTTAGAAGAGAAGAGATGGATCGTTGGTGAAGAAATTGCCCGGCTTCTGGCAGCCGTCTTTATCATGGAAGTGTTCCACCCGGACTGGCTTGCCAACCCGGTCCTCGTATTGAAGAAGAAAAACAAGTGGCGCATGTGCATTGATTACACCAGTCTCAACAAAGCCTGCCCCGAAGATCCGTTTGCTCTGCCACAGATAGATCAAGTGATTGACTCCACAGCCGGATGCGAGCTGTTGTCTTTCCTTGATGCCTACTTCGACTACCACCAGATCAAGTTGGATCCGGCTGATGGCTTGAATACCGCCTTCATCACACCATGCGGCGCTTTCTGCTACATCACCATGACATTCGGCTTGAGGAATGCCGGCGCCACCTTCCAACGCTGTATGCAGAAGTGCTTGTTGAAGCAACTCAGATGCAATGCCCACGTCTATGTGGACGACATTGTGGTGAAGATGGAGAAGCATGGTACCCTGATAGAAGACCTCAAGGAGACCTTTGAGAACCTACGTTGTTTCCAAATCAAGCTCAACCCAGACACGTGTGTCTTTGGTGTACTGGCCGGCCAGCTCCTTGGTTTCCTCGTCTCAGAATGCGCCATCGAGTGCAACCCCATGAAGATCAAGGCCATCGAGCGGATGGAGAAACCCACCAAGCTGCGTGACAGCCAAAAGTTCACCGGGTTCCTGGCATCCCTCAGCCGCTTCATCAGTCGGCTGGGCGAGATGGCACTCCCTCTGTACCAACTCATGAAGAAAACCACTTGCTTCAAGTGGAACGACCAGGCGGACGCTGCCTTCCTCCAGCTCAAGCGCATGATGTCAACGCCGCCTATCCTAGTGGCTCCGGCGGCTAAAGAGCCCATGCTCCTTTACATCGCCGCCACCAACCGAGTCACTAGCACAGTGATTGTCGTCGAGCGCCCAGAAGACGGCAAGGTTCAGTCGGTCCGGAGGCCGGTGTACTGCGTGAGTGAGGTCTTGTCTGCCTCCAAGCAGAAATGTCGGATTTCGGGTTCCGCAAACCCTTGATAGGTTTGAACTCTGGGGTGTGTGCGGAGATCTCAACCTACCTAGCCTGCCTACTCGCGATCCTCACAGCCTAGCGCGTCGAGCTCGAAGGAACAGAGAGACACAACAGTTTATCCTGGTTCGGGCCACCTTGCGGTGTAATACCCTACTCCAGCTTTGTGGTGGATTGCCTCGGGGCGCAGAGGATGAACTAGTGCAGTGGATGAACGGCCTCAGGAGGTGAGGTGTTCTTGAGCTCAAGTGAGCTGGTGAAGGAGGAATGACTTCGCCCCGTTCGGCTCTGTCCCCTTCTCTATGGTGGTGGCTAAGTCCTATTTATAGTGACCTTGGTCCTCTTCCCAAATGTTGGCGGGAAGGGATCCCACAATGGCCAGATTTGAAGGGGGATAAGAAGTACATCCTATCCTGACTAAAGTGTTCTTCACCTGCAAAAGCCTTTGGTCGTGACGCTGTGGTGGGCTCAGCGATGACCTCTGTCCTGCTGTCCTGGCGGTCTTGGTCTTGTTGCACCAGAATGGAAACCTTTGGCTGATTCCTCGGGACTCCATGCTTGTTGCTTGCCTCCTATGCACCAAAGAGAAAACTGGTACTCTGCACCCGCTGGCGCCTACCTGGCCTTGATCGTCATGGCTCACGTCAGCTGATCCTTGTGAGGTGCACCTTGAATAGAAGTCTCCACTCCTCGGGATCCAGCCTGAAGAGGCTGCCCCCCTTGGAGCTCTTGGTGTCGCCCGCCTCGCGAGGCTTGGCCCCTCGCGAGGGTCTTGAGTCGTCAATGCTGAAGTTGGGCCGTACCAGGCCATCGACGGATCCATGCAGTGAGCGGCAGGTAGGCAAGTCTGGGTACCCCCGTATCCAGAACGCCGACAGTAGCCCCGGGCCAAGGCGCGCTCGGACTTGGCTTCTAGGCGAAGCCCAAGGGCAAGTGTGGAGCGCTGTGGGCCCTAACCGCCTACGGCCTTGGACGACGTGTGGAGATTTATGGTACGTGGGTGTCTCCACTTCCCCACGTCGCCTTGAAATCCGCCAAGTCTGACGGCCGCCCATTGCCAAAGCAGCCCGCCCCTGTAGATCGCCACACTTGGCCCTTGCTCCTTCTCTTCCCAGGCTTGGAATCCTTCACGTAGATCTAGTGCCAGCGCTGTTCCCCCTTTGTAGCTTCTGCCATGGCCCCGCAGTAGAGGAAGAAGAAGGGGAGGTCGCACGCCCCAGCTGGACCCCCACCGGCCTTAGAGCCAGCTCTCGAGCAGTAGACGGTGATCAATCTGGAGGGGCTGAACAAGGTCCTCCCCGCTCTTGCAGCCGATTCCAACGAGTGGAAGGCGACAGCCGCCCGGCAGCGTCTTGGCCTATGGATGATATGAGCGCCACTGAGATTCCCATCCACCTTCATGCCCTCTTCGCGGGCCTGATTCCCCCTTTCTCTCCTTTCTTCAGCGCCATAATCTCGCACTACCAGATCCACCTGCTGCACCTGGATCCCCGCTCCATCACCCTCCTAGCTGTTTTCACCTTCCTTTGCGAAGCCATCGTCGGCATTGCTCTTCAGTGGCCCTGTTTCGCCATTTCTTCTTGCTCCGTCTGGTTGACACCCGCCAACACTCGGGGTGCGTGACCTTCAAAATTGTTGCGGCGATTACTGGATTGGGGATCGACTTTGAGCTATCGCCAGACGCGAATGGGTTTCGGAAGCAGTGGTTGTTTGTAGACACTGGTACACGCAGTCCCCTGCTTCCGACCCCTCGGGTACCTGCAGAGCCCAGCTCTGGCTGGGGGCATGTGAAGCTTGTCGACCATCGGCTTACCCGCATCTGGAATAGTCTGGCCAGGCTGCAGACGCTAGGAGTGACAACACCAATGGTGGTGAAGGAATTCGTCCAGTGGCGCATCACCCCGCTTCAGCGCCATTCCCGCCTGATGTGGGCCTTCACCGGCGCCGAGGACTCCATGAGGCTCCAGGAGCAGGCGCTGCCTTCCAAGACCCTGAACAAGGTGCTTGAGCTTCTAATGGGCAACTACAAACCCGCTGATCTTCCAGGAAACGGCTGCCTCCTCTACCAATGCTCGAACAAGGTGGCTGATACGTCTCCAACGTCTACTTTTCCAAACACTTTTGCCCTTGTTTTGGACTCTAACTTGCATGATTTGAATGAACTAACACGGACTGACGCTGTTTTCAGCAGAACTGCCATGGTGTTATTTATTGTGCAGAAAACAAAAGTTCTCGGAATGACCTGAAAATCCACGGAGATAACTTTTGGAAAATATAAAAAATACTGACGAAAGAATCAAGGCCAGAGGGCCCACACCCTGTCCAAGAGGGTGGGGCCCCCCGTCCCCTTGGGCGTGCCCCCTGCCTCGTGGGCCCCCTGAAGCTCCACCGACCTCAACTCCAACTCTATATATTTGGTTTCGTGGAGGAAAAAACCAGAGAGAAAGTTTCATCGCGTTTTACAATACGGAGCCTCCGCCAAGCCCTAATCTCTCTCGGGAGGGCTGATCTGGAGTCCGTTCGGGGCTCCGGAGAGGGGGATTCATCGCCGTCGTCATCATCAACCATCTCCATCACCAATTTCATGATGCTCACCGCCGTGCGTGAGTAACTCCATCGTAGGCTTGCTGGACGGTGATGGGTTGGATGAGATTTACCATGTAATCAAGTTAGTTTTGTTAGGGTTTGATCCCTAGTATCCACTATGTTCTGAGATTGATGTTGCTATGACTTTGCTATGCTTAATGCTTGTCACTAGGGCCCGAGTGCCATGATTTCAGATCTGAACCTCTTATGTTTTCATGAATATATGTGAGTTCTTGATCCTATCTTGCAAGTCTATGGTCACCTATTATGTGTTATGATCCGACACCCCCGAAGTGACAATAATCAGGATACTTCTCGGTGATGACCGTAGTTTGAGGAGTTCATGTATTCACTATGTGCTAATGCTTTGGTCCGGTACTCTATTAAAAGGAGGCCTTGATATCCCTTAGTTTCCATTAGGACCCCGCTACCACGGGAGGGTAGGACAAAAGATGTCATGCAATTCTTTTCCATAAGCACGTATGACTATATTCGGAATACATGCCTACATTACATTGATGAACTGGAGCTAGTTCTGTGTCACCCTATGTTATAACTATTACATGAGGAATCGCATCTGACATAATTATCCATCACTGATCCATTGCCTATGAGCTTTTCACATATTGTGCTTTGCTTATTTACTTTTCCGTTGCTACTGTTACAATTACTACAAAACTGCTATCATTACTTTTGCCACTGTTACCGTTACTATCATACTACTTTGCTAGTAAATACTTTGCCGCAGATACTAAGTTATCCAGGTGTGGTAGAATTGACAACTCAACTCCTAATACTTGAGAATATTCTTTGGCTCCCCTTGTGTCGAATCAATAAATTTGGGTTGAATACTCTACCCTCAAAAACTGTTGCGATCCCCTATACTTGTCGGTTATCAAGACTATTTTCTGGCGCCGTTGCCGGGAGCATCGCTGTATTCTTTGAGTCACTTGGGATTTATACCTGCTGATCACTATGAGGAACTTGAAAGATGAAAAAACTAAGATTTTTCCCTCAACTACGAGGGGAGGTAAGGAACTGCCATCTAGCTCTGTACTAGATTCTCCTTCTGTTTTGAGTAAGCTTGCGACACCTAAACCTGCTACTGCTATGAATTCTGATATGTCGCATGTTATTGATGATGCCACTTCTGCTATGCATGATACTTATGATGAAACTACTTCTATGTGAATTTCTAGATGAACAACTTGCTAGGGTTAGAGAGAATGAAATTACTGAAGATGAAATTATTGATGATAGTGATGATGAAGGTTCTCCCCCTAAGTATGAATTGCCTATTTTTCCTGAGGGTTATGTTATGGATGAAGAAGCTGCTAGAGCTATTCTTGCTTGCGATGATAGATATGATCTTAAGAAGTTATTTGCTAAATGGAAGCAGCAGTCTCTGAATGCTAGAATGAAATATGACCTTGCTTTTGCTACTTCACCTATCTGTGTTACTGATAAGGATTATGAATTCTCTGTTGATCCTGAAATTATTACTTTGGTTGAATCCGATCCTTTTTATGGCTATGAATCTAAAACTGTTGTGGCACATCTTACTAAGTTAAATGATATAGCCACCTTGTTCACTAATGATGAGAAATCTCGCTACTATTATATCCTTAAGATATTTCCGTTCTCATTAAAGGGTGATGCTAGGTTTAATTCTCTTGATCCTGGTTGTGTGCGTAGTCCCCAGGATATGATTTATTACTTCTCTGCTAAATATTTCCCTGCTCATAAAAACAAGCTACCTTGAGGGAAATATATAATTTTGTGCAAATCGAAGAAGAGAGTCTCCCACAAGCTTGGGGGAGGCTTCTTCGATTACTTAATGCTTTTCCTCCTCATCCTCTTAAGAAAAATGAAATACTTCATATCTTTTATAATGGACTAACCGATGCTTCCAAGGACCACTTGGATAGTTGTGCTGGTTGTGTTTTCAGGGAAAGAACAGTCGACCAAGCTGAATTGTTAATGAATAATATGTTGACTAATGAAGGACTCTTCCTGAGCCAATTCCTGAGCCAATTGAGCCAACTCGTGAGCCAGCTCCTGAGCCTATTCCTAAACCAACTCCGAAGAAAAGGGGAGTTCTATTTCTCAGTCCTGAAGATATGCAAGAGGCAAAGAAATCAGTGAAAGAAAAAGGTATTAAAGCTAAAGATGTTAAGAATTTACCTCCTATTAAAGAAATACATGGTCTTAATATACCACCTGTTGAAGAAACACATTGTCTTGATAACCCGACACAAGTAGTAAAGCTAAATTCTCTCTATTGATATGATCAAGTTGAAATACCCTCTACTAAATTTCCTAGCCAGTGTTTAGATGAATTTGATGACTTTATGGCTAGACAAGAAAGTTTTAATGCTTATGTTGGTAGAGAATTAAAGAGTAATGCTCACATGATTGGACGCTTGAGTGATTATATGGCTAGAGTTAAAGTGAACTTAAACTCATTAGCAAATATGCTTCTATGGTTACCACTTAAGCGGAGCAAGTACTTAAGGCTCAAAGTGATGTGCTCGATGAATTAAATGATAAAAATGATTTTGCTGTTAGAGTGGCTACTAGAACTGGTAGAATGACTCAAGAACCTTTGTATCCTAAGGCCACTCTAAGAGAATCGAGCAAGATTCTCAGAGAAATAATTTAGATGCACCTAGTCCTTCTAAAAAGAAGAAAAAGAAAAATGACAGGACTTTGCATGCTTCTAGTGAACCTATTGTAGACACACCTGATAATCCTAATAATATTTCTATTTCTGATGCTGAAACACAATCTGGTGATGAACATGAACCTAGTGATAATTTAATGATAATGTTCATGTTGATGCTCAACCTAGCAATAATAATGATGTAGAGATTGAACCCGCTGTTGATCTTGATAACCCACAATCAAAGAATCAACGTTATGATAAGGGAGACTTTGTTGCTGGGAAGCATGGTAAAGAAAGAGAACCATGGGTTCAGAAACCCATGCCTTTCCCTCCTAAGCCATCCAAGAAAAAGGATGATGAGGATTTTGAACGCTTTGCTGAAATGATTAGACCTATCTTCTTACGTATGCGCTTAAATGATATGCTTAAAGTAAATCCTTATGCTAAATACATGAAGGATATTATTACAAATAAAAGAAAGATACCGAAAGCTGAAATTTCCACCATGCTTGCTAATTATACTTTTAAAGGTGGAATACCAAAGAAACTTGGAGATCCAGGAGTACCAACTATACCATGCTCCATTAAAAGAAACTATGTTAAAACTGCTTTATGTGATCTTGGAGCCGGTTTTAGTGTTATGCCTCTCTCTTTATATCGTAGACTTGAATTGAATAAGTTGACACCTACTGAAATATCTTTGCAAATGGCCGATAAATCAACTGCTATACCTGTCGGTATTTGTGAGGATGTGCCTATTGTGGTTGCAAACGTCGCTATCTTAACAGACTTTGTTATTCTTGATATTCCCGAGGACGATAGTATGTCGATTATCCTTGGTAGACCCTTTTTGAATACTGCAGGGGCTGTTATTGATTGCAACAAAGGCAATGTCACTTTTCATGTTAATGGTAATGAGCATACGGTATACTTTCCGAGGAAACAACCTCAAGTTCATAGCATCAATTCTATTGGAAAAATTCCAACTATCATTATTGGAGGTTTTGAATTTCCTCTTCCTACTGTCAAGAAAAATAATATGATATTCTTATTGTTGGGGATGTTCATATCCCCATTGAGAAAAAGATGAAGAAGGTTGTTCTTGAGGGGCTCTTCTAGCCAACGCTCCAAGGATAAACAAGCTAAGGAGAAAGAAAAGGCCAAGTATAATCTTCCTCGTGTAGCGGAAGTACGGCCGTGTGAATGGCCTTGTGATAATTTCCTGAGAGCAGCCGAGATTTATGAAGACTTTTATTCTTTGGCAGAAAATGTGGGCCTCAACGACTTCCTCCATGACCGGGTCGAACAGTATCTCTTACTTACCAATACTTTCGTGCAAAACTTTTACTATTATCCTAAGAAATCACCACCTTCAATAGCTTTTCATTTATTTGATGAGGCTAAGGAAATGTCATAACGTAATTTTTGCGCGGTTTGTAGAATACCCTTTGATGGTAGCCTAGATGAACCACATCGTAAAGATGTGGATGGTTTTACTGACACTATTACTGTAGGGGAATCGAGGAAGGTTTCCGATGCGAGAATAACTAGCATACATTTTCCTGTTTTACGCTACTTTGCCCTATTTGCTAGTCGATGCTTAATTGGTCGCGGAAACTGCAGAAACCTCAGTGTTCCTAATATTATTATTCTATTCCATGCCTTATTTTGTGATAACACTTTTAGTATGGGAGCCGTTATTGCTAAACGATTAAGCCTGGACCGTACCAATGGCCCCATCTTTGGAGGTATCTATGCTGCACACTATCGGATATCAGGTTCTGGCAAAACCCTTAAGGTTCGAACTCTGGGGTGCGCACGAAGATCTACTCCCTACCAATGCATGCCCAAAAACCTCGCCGCGATTCTAAGCTAACACGATGAACTACACAAGGGACACGAGGTTTATACTGGTTCGGGCGACCGTTGTGGTGTAATACCCTAATCCAGTGTGTGGTGTGGTGGATTGCCTCTGGGCTGATGATGAACGGTACAGAGGAAGAACATCCTCATGAGGGGTGTTCTTGAGCTGGTGTGGTGTTCTACGAGGGAAGGATTCGATGCTCTCTCCTGGCTCTGGGTGAGATCTCTCTCCCTTCTACTGTGGTGGCTATCTCTATTTATAGAGGCCCTGGTCCTCTTCCCCAAATATTGAGCGGGAAGGGAGCCAACAATGGCCATTTTAAAGGGGGACAACTAGTACAAGCTATCCTGACTAAAGTTGGTCTTCGACTGCCAAAGGCACTGGCGATGACGCTGTCTTGGGCTCCACGGTGATCTCCGTCCTGCCGCTCTGCTGGTCTTGGTCTTGTTGCATCGATATGGAAACCTTTGCTTGATACCTTGGTACTCCACGCCTGCGCTTGCCCCCTTTGCACCAAAGAGGAAATGAGGACACTGCACTGGCTGGCGCCCGCCTAGCGCCCGCCTGGTCTCGATCGTCATGGCTTGCGTCACGAGCACCTCGCGAGGTACTCCTTGCCTTGATCTATCCGCCTCCTCGCGAGCCTGCCTGGTGAGGCCGCCCCTGAGGAAGCCTTGTGTCGTCCGCCCCGTGAGGCTTGGCCCCTCGCGAGGGTCTTGAACTTGGGTTGATGAAGACGGGCCGTACTGGGCCACTGCTTGAGCCACGCCACAGGCCACAGGCAAGCTAGTCTGGGGACCCCCGTTCCCAGTACACCGACAGTAGCCCCCGGGCCCAAGGCGCGCTCGGACTTGGCTTAGCAGCGAAGCCAAATGGCAAGTGCAGAGCGCTGCGGGCCCCAACAGCCTGCGGCCTTGGTCGCCGTGTGGCCGTTGATTGGACGTGGGCGTCTCCGCTTCCCCATGCTGCCTCGACAACTGCCCGATTTGATGAGTCCCTGCTGCATGCAAAAAGATTCATCATTACCTGTGATCGTGGAGGCCGGCGGTTGGCCTCCCTTGGGCTATAAATGTGGAGGGGCGAAAGCCCCCGCTGCACATCTCCCCTCTCCCCGCTTGCTTCTTCTTCCTCCTTGCTCTGGTTGCTTGCCGCGTCCCATGGTGCCCGTGAAGAGATTCTCAGCCGTGGAAAAGGGGAAGGCTCGCCAAGCCTGGTTCTCCTCCGACCAAGCACGGTCGTGGCCGTCCCTGCAAGCACCCCACGACTCCCGCAGCAGCTCCCCATGGCCACGGTGGTGGTCATTCGTGCGGCGATGGCCGCCCGGTTGGTGGAGGAAGGTGTGCCGTGGCTGCACGGCCTCCTCGGCCACGCTTTCACTTGGCAGAGGTGCTACCAGAGTTCGTCGTATGGTGGGCAGATCCGGCCGGTAACTGGCTCCAGCTCCCCCGCTTCTTTGCCGGTGAAGTACCAGCCGATGGCCCTGGCAGGCTCTGGCTGTAGGCAGACGACTGCTGTAGCAGGGCTTCGTAGGCCGCGGTGGAGATCTCCGTCGCTGGGAACATCGCCCTGGCCTGCGGCTGGCAGACGTTTGCCCGCGCGCGTGGCCTGGGCCGGTGGTGCACCCTCCACTTCAAGTTCGATGGCGACGCAACCCTCTACGTGAGGGTGTTCGAAGAAGATGGTCGCCGTGTTGGGTGCTGCCCCAAAGATGATGACGGCGATGAGGTGCTTGGCCTTGGCGACGGCCGCGACGAGGGCGAAGGCGAACCCGCTCCAGGCGGCGTCCACAGCTCGCCGAGCTTCAGCGGCTCCTCCTTCGGTGACAGCTCCTCCAGCGGTGGCCGCGATCAGCCACCACGTTGCTGCGCCCACTTCGAGGGCGGTAGCGGGTCGTCCCGCCGCCGTAAATCAGGCGAGAAAGGGCTCACGAGGGTGCCCGCGTAGCCCCCTCGCGAGGTTTGCGAGAGAAAAGGCGAGCCGGAAAAAGTCCGAAAACAGAGAACTGGAGCGGAGGACAGCAAACACCACTAGAAGCAACTTCAATAAAAGTTCAAACAAGGGAGAGCAAGCCAACTACGGAAAGCAAATGAAAAGCCGCGTCCGGCACCTAGTCTAGTCTTCGACGTCTTCTCACCAGCGTGGAGCTAAGTGTTGCCACTGGGCGTGGGCGGGAGCCCTCGAGGCCCAAGGGCGGCACTCCGGAGACTCCAGGGCGTGTACAGCCCCAACTTATTATTACGTGAGAGTGTCACGGGCGGTGAGCTTCACAGGCACTGGGCCTTCTTCATAGGCACCGGGCCTTTCTTGGGGCGGCGAGCTTAAAAGGCACTGGGCCTTCTTTATAGGCACTGGGCCTTTCTTCACAGGCACCGGGCCTTCTTCACAGGCACCGGGCCTTCTTCACAGGCACTGGGCCTTACTTCAAGGGTAGAACCTCCGGAGGTGCTGAATGTTCCAGGCGTTTGGAACGGGCACCCCTTCCTGGGTCTCCAGGCGCGCGACTCCAGGTCTGGAAACATGAACAACCTTGAACGTGCCCTCCCACATGGGTGAGAGCTTGTGCAGCCCTTCCCTGGAGAGCACCCACCCGAGCACGAGGTCACCTACCTCAAGAGTCCTGGGGCGAATGTTGGGGCAATGATACCACCGCAGCGCCTGCTGGTATCTTGCTACTCGTAGTGCGGCCTCCTGACGGTGTTCCTCCCCCAGCATGAGGTCCATCCCCGCATGGCGTCCTATTGCGCTTCATCAAACGCTAGGACCCGTGCGGAGCGATGCCTGACCTCGTGAGGGAGGACCGCCTCTGCTCCATAGATGAGGAAGAACGGGGTCTCGCCAGTTGACTTGGTGGTGGTAGCGCGGATGGACCACAACATGGACTGGAGCTCATCGTACCAGTCCCTGCTACAGGCCTCCAGTTTCTTCTTGAAGGTCCTGGTTTTGAGCCCCTTTAGGAACTTTGCGTTGGCGCGTTCGGCCTGGCCGTTACTCCGGGGGTGTGCCACCGAAGCGTAGCATATCTACGTTCCAAGGTTAGCACAATATGTTTTGAAGAGATTGCTGGTGAACTGCGAACCATTGTCGGTGATGATGCGATTAGGGACCCCGAACCGGCTCACGAGGCCCTTGATGAATTTGAGTGCGGAACCAACCGGGATGGTGCGGATGACTTCCACCTTTGCCCACTTCGTGAACTTGTCGATGGCGACGTAGAGGTAGCGGTAGCCCCCAGGCGCCCGTGGGAGCGGGCCCAAGATATCCAGCCCCCAGACCGCGAACGGCCACGAGAGTGGGATGGTCTGCAGGCCATGGGCCGGCTTATGGATCTGCTTGGTATGGAATTGACAGGCTTCGCAAGCCTTCACCAGCTCGATTGCATCGTTGAGTGTCGTGGGCCAATAGAACCCGCTGCGAAATGCCTTGCCGACAAGGATCCATGATGATGAGTGGTGTCCGCAGTCTCCACTGTGTATGTCAGCCAGCAGCTCCTTCCCCTATTCCCTGGAGATGCAATGTAGGGAAACATCATTTGGCCGCTTCCGATAGAACTTCCCGTGTTGGATGCAGTAGGCCGTGGCCTGCCGGGCCACATGTTCCGCGTCCTCCTCTTTCTCTGGTAGGGTCCCTCGCATCAGATAGTCCTTGAATTCCGCAGTCCAGCATCCCTCCTGAGGCTCCAGCGCCAGGAGCAAGCGTGCTCCCGAGGTTGGGCCACAGGCCGGGGCTCCTGTGGCAGGTGGTTGAGGGAGTTCTTCCCGAGGTTGCGCTGTGCTTGACAGTGACGGTGCTGCCGAAGGCTTGAAGAGCCGTTCCTCGAAAATGCCAGGCTCCTGAGGCAGCCGCCTGGATGCCCTCCTAGCGATGTCATCAGCCTCTTGGTTGGTGCCGCGGGGCACATGCTGCCACTCCAGCCCCTAAAATTGCTTTTCCATTCTGCGCATCTCCGCAAGATACGCCTCCATGTGCTCGTCCATTGGCTCGTACACTTTGTTGGAGAAGTTGACGAGGAGCTGTGAGTCACCCTTGATGATGAGGCGCTTCACCCCCAGTGCTGCTGCAGCTTTCAAGCCCGCTATGAGGCCCTCATACTCTGCTATGTTGTTGGAGACCTTATCGCCATGCTGGAAACAGAGCTGCACGGTGTAATAGAGCTTGTCCTGAGTGGGGGATATAAGCACTGCACCAGCCCCCGCACCATGTCGCGAGAATGCTCCATCAAAGTACATAACCCAGCCGTCCGGTGCCTCGCTTCCCAGGGAAAGTGACCGATCTTCACCCGCCTCAAGCCCTGGCGCCTCTATCCATTCTGCCACAAAATCTGCAAGTGCGGCTCCCTTGACGACCCTGGTTGTGCTGAATTCCAACTGAAATGCTTGCAACTCGACGTTCCATTCGGCAACTCTTCCAGCAGAATTGGGGCTCTGGAGTACCCTTTCCAACGGGTAGGCCGAGACGACCATGATGGGGTGACCTTGAAAGTAATGCCGCAACTTACGCGAGGCTACCAGCAGCGCAAGCAAGAGCTTCTGAGGCATGGGGTATTGCGCCCTAGCGTCCCGCAACACCATGCTGACGGAGTACACCGGATGCTCGACGAGGGTGGGTGTGCTGACGAGGCCCGTGCCCTCCAGAGGGTTAGGAGCCTCCTGAGACGTCGGAGCCCCCAGCACCTGGCTGCCTGGTGAGGCTCCTTCAGCCCTCAGGGCGTCTCTTTGTTGAGGATGATCTCCATCTGCCGAGGCCGTGGTCTTTGCGAGGCCTTCCTGGTCTTGTGCTGGCGCGGCCGAGGCCGTGGCCTGTCGGGGTGCAGCCCTGACCTGGCGCTCTCCCGAACCACCACCAGAGCTGCACTGGCGGAGTAATGCGTGGCGGCGAGGTAGAGCACCAGGGGCTCGAGAGGGCGTGGTGCCACCATCACAGGAGGGCTGGTTAGGTACTTCTTGAGGTGTTGAAACGCTTTGTTAGCCTCCTGGGACCATTCAAACGGGCCCTTCTTCATCAGCTTGAAGAAAGGCAAGGCGCTCTCCCCCAGCTTGGAGATGAAGTGTCCTAATACGGTTACATGCCCAACGAGCTTCTGCATTTCTCTGAGGGTTTGCGGCGGACTCATGTCTTCGATTGCCTTGACCTTCTCTGGGTTGGCCTCGATTCCCCTGTGGGACACGAGGAAGCCCAGAAGCTTGCCAGAAGGAACACCAAACACACACTTCTCTAGGTTGAGTCGCAGGTGCACTTCACGGAGGCTCGCGAAGGTTTCTTCCAGGTCCTGAATCATGGTCTTTGCCTCCCGAGACTTCACCACAATGTTGTCGACGTAGGCCTCGGCGTTTCTCCCAAGTTGCCTGCCCAAGGCGATGTGCATCAGTCGCTGGAAGGTTGCGCCCGCGTTGCGCAGCCCAAATGGCATGCAGGTGTAGCAGTACACCCCGCACGGGGTCAGGAAGGCCATCTTCTCCACGTCTTCTACCGCCATCTTGATTTGATGATAGCCCGAAAATGCATCCAGGAAGCACAGCAGGTCGCACTCAGCGGTGGAGTTGACAATTTGGTCAATGCGAGGGAGTGGGAACGAATCTTGAGGGCAAGCCTTGTTGAGGTTGGTGAAGTCGACGCACATGCGCTCCTTTCCCCCCTTTTTTGGCACAACAACAGGGTTCGCCAGCCATTCGGGGTTGCAAACCTCGTGAATAACACCTGCCGCCTCCAGCTTGCGGGTTTCTTGGACGATGAAGGCCTACTTCTCGGTGGACTACCTCCTTGCTTTCTGCTTCACGGGGCGTACATTAGGGCACACATTCAGGTGATGCTCAATCACCTTCCTTGGGACCCCCGCTAGCTGTTTGGGTTCCCACGCGAACACATGCTTGTTCGAGTGCAAGAATTTCACCAGCGCTTCCTCCTGGCCGGGGTCGAGGTGGGCACCTATGGTGAAGGTGGCACCGGAGGATCCATCCTCATCAACGGGTACCTGCTTGGTCTCTGCCTTGTCCTGGGTGAACAACTGCTTCTTCTTGGTTGGTGCAGCCCCCTTGGCCTTGGAGGTGTCGGTGCCGGCGGGCTGCGCTGCCGCGGCTGTCTTGAGGGCGAGCTTGAACGCCAGCAGAGCATCTTTGGTATCTCCAGCTATGGTGAGGACGCTGCTGCTCCCGGGCATCTTCATGAGGTTGTAGGCCGGATGGGTCGCTGCCATGAATTGGGCCAAGGCGGGGTAGCCGAGGATGGCGTTGTACCGAAGGCCGATATGGGTGATGTCGAAGTTGACCAGCTCCGTGCGGAAGTTGTTGTAGGTGCCGAAGGTCAGCGGAAGGTGGATCTGCCCCAGGGAGTCGGAGGAACCGCCTCCAACGCCCGAGAAAGGCTTGCTGGGTTGGAGTCATTCCAGCGGTACATGGAGGAGGCTGAAGGCCTCCACCGAAAGCACGTTGAGTCCTGCACCGCCGTCGATGAGGGTGCTAGTGATGGCCACTTGGCAGATGGTGGGCATGCAAAGGATTGGGAGCGCACCCGAGAAGGCGGTGTTGACGGGGTGATTGTCCGAGCTGAAGGTCAGGTCGGCCTTGGGTGCCGCCCAACTCGGAGGAGCTCCGTGCCGCGTGAGGGCGGCGCCGACCTGGCGGACGAACGGCTTGACGTGGCGGCCCGAGGGTGGCGCCTGCGAGCCGCCCAGGAGAGCTGCGACGACCGGGGGCGCCGGCACAGCATAGTGGGTGAGGAAGAGGTTGCGCAGCTCCTCCCAGGAGGCCACAGAAGCCGTTGGCAGGTGCAGCAGCCACACGCGCGGGACGCCGGTGAGGGCCATGGGAAACCAGTTGGCCATGACCTTGTCATCGCCCGTGGCCTTGAGGACGGCCTCCTTGTACGCCAGCAGGAAAACGAGCGGGTCCGCCGCACCGTTGTAGCGCGGCGGCATCTCTGGCTTGAACTTGTGCGGCCACTACACCCATCGCAAGGCGGGGGCCAACGCTCGCAGCCCCCTGGCCCCAGTGCTGGTGCCGACCGCCGGAGCTGGCGGCGCGTTGTCCGCCATGAGGGCGAAGCGCGGTGTTGGTGGAGAGTGGGTCGGCAGAAGGGAGAGCTCCGGCGCACCCCTACCTGGCGCGCCAAATGACGGATATCGGGTTCCGGCAAAACCCTTAAGGTTCGAACTTTGGGGTGCGCACGAAGATCTACTCCCTACCAATCCACGCCCCAAAACCTCGCCGTGATTCTAAGCTAACATGATGAACAAAACAAGGGACACGAGGTTTATACTGGTTCGGGCCACCGTTGTGGTGTAATACCGTAATCCAGTGTGTGGTGTGGTGGATTGCCTCTAGGGGCGATGATGAACGGTACAGAGGAAGAACAACCTCGCGAGGGGTGTTCTTGAGCTGGCGCGGTGTTCTACCAGGGAAGGGTTCGATGCTCTCTCCTGGCTCTAGGTGAGATCTCTCTCCCATCTACTGTGGTGGCTATCTCTATTTATAGAGGCCCTGGTCCTCTTCCCCAAATATTGAGCGGGAAGGGAGCCAACAACGACTATTTTAAAGAGGAAACGAGGACACTGCGCTGGCTGGCGCCCGACCGGTCTTGATCGTCATGGCTTGCGTCACGAGCACCTCGCGAGGTACTCCTTGCCTTGATCTCTCTGCCTCCTCGCGAGCCTGCCTGGTAACACCGCCCCTGAGGAAGCCTTGTGTCGTCCGCCCCACGAGGCTTGGCCCGTCGCGAGGGTCTTGAAATTGGGTTGATGAAGACGAGACGTACTGGGCCACTGCTTGAGCCACGCCACAGGCAGGCAAGTCTGGGGACCCCCGTTCCCAGAATGCCGACACACGCCTTGCTAAACATTTCGAGATACCTATTAGACATGATGAGAAAGAGGAGACACTGCTGCCTCTTACCTTTTTAGATTACAGGGGCATGGTAGCGCATGAGTTTATTATTGACAATGATGATAAAATGCTCCTGTATAACCTGAGATTTAATAAGAAACACAATGAGACTATTATCTTGTCTGCGACTTCTTTGTTTGATTTAACTGCATGCAATTACCTCGTCTTGCTGAAGGCTGTGTACGCGTATCAGGGCTAGACATCCGCTCCAGAGCCTGAGCCGGAACCACCACTGGACCCTTATCGTCCATCATCTTATCAGTGGGATCCGAAGGAGATCGCTAGCCAGTGGTATCCTGATGACACTCCTCAGTACACCGGGGAGAGTAGCCGCTATCCATGGCCATAGACCAACTTAGGCCAAAAGCCTAAGCTTGAGGGAGTATGTATTTCTCACCGACATTACATCCATGTTCACACACTCACTCTAGTTGTCGGTGCTCATACTCTTTCATTGTACTTTCCATGCTAGTTTAATTTCTTTTTCTAGCTTTCTTCTTGTGTGTTTGATAAACCTTAAGAAAACCAAAAAAATTAGTTAGTTTAATTTCCATGCTTGTAGTAGAAATTAAAAAGAAAACCCAAAAAGATTTCTCGTTCTTCTTTTGCTTGTTGGGAGCTTTCCCGTGTAAATAGTTTTATTTTCTTTTCTTTCCTTTGGGGTTCGAGAGGGGAAGATCATAATGAAAATGCTTAGTGGCTCTTATATGCATGATTGTTTATTTAACCAAGAGGCCATATTACCTTGTCTTCTCCCTCGAATTGAATGCTTGCAGATTCCAGCTTAGTCCAATGAACGTGCACTATTATTATTATACACACCGTTTGGTCGTGCAAGTGAAAGGCAATAATGACGATATATGATGGACTGATTGAGATGAGAAAAGCTGGTATGAACTTGACCTCTCTTGTTTTTGTAAATATGATGAGTTCATCGTTCCTGATTCAGCCTATTATGAATAAACATGTTTGTAATGACAATTAGAGATTATAGTTACTCATGCCATGCTTAATTAGCCAGGAGCTTATAATGGTTTACCTTGTGTGTCAACATGCTATTAAAATGGTTGTGATGTGGTATGATAGGGTGGTATCCTCCTTTGAATGATTCGAGTGACTTGACTTGGCACATGTTCACGCATGTAGTTGAAACAAAATCAACATAGCCTTCATGATATTTATGTTCATGGTGGATTATATCCTACTCATGCTTGCACTCAGTGTTGATTAATTTTAATGCATGTTCATGACTGTTGTCGCTCTCTCAGTTGGTCGCTTCCCAGTCTCTTGTTAGCCTTCACTTGTACTAAGCGGGAATACTGCTTGTGCATCCAAACTCCACAAACCCCAAAGTTATTCCATATGAGTCCACCATATCTTCCTATATGAGGTATTTACTTGCCGTTCCAAGTAAATTTGTATGTGCCAAACTCAAAACCTTCAAATGAAATTCTGTCTTGTATGCTCGAGCAGCTCATGTTTCATCTAGGGCTGTCTGTATCTTCCATGCTAGGTGGGTTATTCTCAAGGGGAGTGGACTCCGCTCCTCATTCATGAGAAAATGGCTGGTAACCGGGATGCCCAGTCCCATGATCGAAAGATCAAAGCAAATAGAAATAATTACACAAAACTCCCCCAGGGCTGTTGCTAGTTGGAGGCACTCGTTGTTTCGAGCAATCCATTGATTGATGCTTGTTGGTGGCGGGGGAGTATAAATTTACCATTCTGTGTGGGAACCGCCTATAATGTATGTAGCATGGAAGATATCGAGATCTCATAGTTGTTGTGTTGACAGTGAAAGTATACCGCTCAAAATGTTATTCATCTCTATTTTAAAATCGAGCTCTGGCACCTCTACAAATCCCTGCTTCCCTCTGCGAAGGGCCTATCTATTTA
Source organism: Triticum timopheevii (assembly GCA_963921465.1). Classification (NCBI taxonomy): domain Eukaryota; kingdom Viridiplantae; phylum Streptophyta; class Magnoliopsida; order Poales; family Poaceae; genus Triticum; species Triticum timopheevii. The sequence goes on along the minus strand of OY997266.1, from coordinate 234,725,078 downwards.
CTTTTATGTTGAGTCATCACCCTCTTATTAAAAAGCACCCGCTGGAGAGCACATTGTCATTTGCATGCATTACTATTAGTTTATATTGGGTATGACTTGACTGGATCTCTTTTACCATAAACTACAATGTTTAGTCAGTCCTTGATCTTTAAAGGTGATCTACATTTATGTTTTGCGGTCTCAGAAAGGGCTAGCGAGATACCATCTTGTTATATCATATTGTGATTGTTTTGAGAAAGTGTTGTCATCCAAGATTTATTATTATTGCTCGCTAGTTGATTATGTCATTGATATGAGTAAACATGGGACCTAAGTGTTATTGTGAATATGGTTAGTTCATAATCTTTGCTGAAAAACTGAATGCTGGCTTTACATATTTACAAGAACAAGAGCAAACAGAGTTTGTAGAAGTTTTTCTTTATCACTTTCAGTTTATCAACTGAATTGCTTGAGGACAAGCAAAGGTTTAAGCTTGGGGGAGTTGATACGTCTCCAACGTATCTACTTTTCCAAACACTTTTTCCCTAGTTTTGGACTCTAACTTGCATGATTTGAATGAAACTAACCCGGACTGACGCTGTTTTCAGCAGAACTGCCATGGTGTTATTTATTGTGCAGAAAACAAAAGTTCTCGGAATGACCTGAAAATCCACGGAGATAACAGGAAAATATAAAAAATACTGGCAAAAGAATCAAGGCCAGGGGTCCCACACCCTGTCCACGAGGGTGGGGGGCGCCCCCCTCCCCCTGGGCGCGCCCCCCTGCCTCATGGGCCCCCTGGAGCTCCACCGACCTCAACTCCAACTATATATATTTGGTTTCGCGGAGAAAAAATAGAAGAGAAAGTTTCATTGCGTTTTACGGTACGGAGCCACCGCCAAGCCCTAATCTCTCTCGGGAGGGCTGATCTGGAGTCCGTTCGGGGCTCCGGAGAGGGGGATTCGTCGCCGTCATCATCATCAACCATCCTCCATCACCAATTTCATGATGCTTGATACGTCTCCAACGTATCTATAATTTTTGATTGTTCCATGCTATTATATTACCCGTTTTGGATGTTTATAGGCTTTACTTTACACATTTATATCATTTTTTGGACTAACCTATTAACCAGAGGCCCAACCCGTATTGCTATTTTTTTTGCCTATTTCAGTGTTTCAAAGAAAATATCAAACAGATTCCAAACGGAATGAAACCTTCGGGAACGTGATTTTTGGAACGAACATGATCCAGAGGACTTGGAGTGGAAGTCAAGAAACAATCGAGGCGGTCACGAGGGTGGAGGGCGCGCCCCCCTACTGGCCACGCCCCCATCTCGTGGACCCCTCGGGTGGCCACCGACCTATTTCTTCCTCCTATATATACCCATGTACCCCAAAAACATCAGAAGCGACCACGAAAACCTACTTCCACCGCCGTAACCTTCTGTATCCGCGAGATCCCATCTTGGAGCCTTTGCCGGTGCTCTGCCGGAGGTGTCGGATTTCGGGTTCAGGCAGACCCTTGAGGTTCGAATACCGGGGTGCGCGCGGAGATTCAACCCTCTACCGGCTCGCTCCTCGCCAAAATGCTAGGACCTAAACTACCAAACTGAACAACACAAGAGACACAAGATTTATACTGGTTCATGCCACCATTGTGGTGTAATACCCTACTCCAGTGTGTGGTGTGGTGGATTGTCTCTTGGGCTTGATGATGAACAATACAAGGTAGAACAGCCTCACGAGGGCCAGTTCTTGGCTGGTGCGACGAACTGATGGGAGGAGTTCAATCGCTCTATCTACTGGTTTCTTGGTGAGGATCCCGATTGCTAGGTCAGGTCCAGATGCCTCTACCCTGGGGGTGGCTAGTCCTATTTATAGGCAAAGGCCCTGGGCCTCTTCCCAAATATTTGAGCGGGAAGGGCGCCAACAATTGGCCATTTTGAAGGGGAACATCGGGTACACTTATCCTGACTAAAGTTGGTCCTCGCCTGTCAAAGGCTCTTGTGGTGACGCCTGCTTGGGCTCCACAATGACTTCCTTCCTGCCGTTGGGCTGGTCTTGGTCTTGTTGCATCGAAATGGATGCCTTTGCTTGATGCTCTCACCTGCGCTTGCTCGCTTTGCACCAAAGAGGAAAGGAGGACACTGCGCAGGCTGGCGCCCGACTGGCGCCCCTGGTCGTCATGGCTTGCGTCATGGGCACCTCGCGAGGTACCCCACCTTGAACTCTCCACCTCCTCATGAGCCAGCCTGACAAGGCCGTGCCTGAGGAAGCTCCTTGTCGTCTGCCCCGCGAGGCTTGGCCCCTCGCGAGGGTCTTGAGCTTGTGTTGATGAAGATGGGCTGTGCTGGGCCTCCTTTGAGCCACGCCGCAGGCCGCAGGCCGCAGGCAGGCAAGTCTGGGGCCCCCGTTCCCAGAACGCCGACAGTAGCCCCCGGGCCCATGGCACGCCCGAACTTGGCCGAGCAGAGAGGCGAAAGGGCAAGTGCGAAGCATCGCGGGCCCTAACAGCCTGCGGCCTTGGGTGCCGCATGGCGGTTGATTGGACGTGGGCGACACTGTTGCCCCACGCCTCCTTATTTTGTGCCTTGCTAGGCGGACTCGCTGCCGCACACAGCCGCTCCCCTGCCCGAGGGGGGAATGCTGATCCGCGCCCCACGATGCTCGCTTGGGGCGGATGGTGCTGTGGAAGACATGCTCGAGCGCGCTCGGGAGCGTCGCGCCCTTCGCCAAGGGTTCCTCCGAAGGGAGGCTGACGTAGTGAGCCTGCTTGGTGAGGAACTCGCTGATGAGGACGCGCGCCTTGAGGCTGAGAGCCTTCGGCTGGTTGGGAGAGGTGCGAGCTGGAGGCGGCTGCAGCCCACGCGCACCGTTGGCGCGATCTTGATGATGAGGAGGCCAAGGCGTCGCTGGCGGCCTCTCGGGAGGCCCGTTCCCAGGCCGTCAAAGAAGCCCGGGAAGCTGACCGGAGGCAAGAGGCCATGGAGGAGCGGGCACAGGAACCCCTGGCCCGGTGCCGCTCATTGGAGGAGCAGGCAGAGCTGCGCGAGGCGGCCCTTGCGTCGATGAAGGTGGCCTCTGGCGACCCAGCGGAGCTCCAGAAGCGTGAGGAGGCATTGACGCTGGAAGCCGCCGAACGCGCACGCGAGCACGAGCGCCTGGAGATGAGGGAGCGCTGGGTGACACGGGCGAAGGACGACGTCGCTGCGCGGGAAGCCCGTGTCTCGGAGGAGGTCGGACATCGGGTGGCGACGGCGCGCCTGAATCTCGAGCGCGAGTTCTCGGAGAGGCTGGAGTTGGTCCGGACCGAGGCCGAAGGTAGGACCACCGTCCTGAGGACCAAGCTGGAGGAAGCGACGCGGCGGGTTGATGCCTTACGGACCGCACTCGAGGCGGCGCAGGGGGAGTCAACTACTTCCCGCGCCGAGGTGCTTCTTCTTCACCAACAGGTGGTTGAGGCTGAGGCCGTCACCCGTCAGAATGCGGACGAGATGCGTCAGCGGCGGCTCTTGGAAAACGAGCACGCCCCCATGCTCACCACGCTTCGGTAGAGGGCCAACACGGCCTTAGGTAACATCTGCGAGGAGGCCGTCGGCGAGCCGCGTGCCATTAACTACGCCGGCAACCTTCAGTTCTTCACCGACATCGTGACGCAGCTGGAGGCACGGTCGGTTCGTGCCAACAGGTTGGTGGAGGAGAGGAGCCGAGCCCTGCTCGGGCGCGCCTTTTCCCGCGTATTCAGCCATCTCCGGAATATGGATCCTCATTTTGACTTTGACGCTGCCATCGCCCCAGTCCCCCAGGCCATCCGAGACGACCTGGCGTATTTGGTGGAAGACAACGTGGACGCCCTTGTCAGGGCCTTCGCTTCAGACAACGACGACGTGATTGTGGCCGCCGACGAGGGCGGCGTGGTGAACGGCCCTGACGCCGCTGGCGGCAACGCGGAGGGTGATGGCGAGGCTAGCGACGCCAGCGACAGCTCGGGCGGCGCTCCTGAGGATGCATTGGGGGATTTATCTGACTGATAGCACGCCATTCCTGTTTCCTTATCCTACATGAATAGAACTCAGGCTTTTGTCCCGATGGTTGTGAGAGCATTTTGGGAGGGGATGCCCCTCATGTAAAACCAATGTTTTAGCGCACTAATCAATGCTACATTTCTCATAGGCCCATGCCAAGTGGTTTGCTAGGTGACGAGCTGGCTGGTTAGTTTACCTTCGTCCTGCGCGGGTCCTGAGATAAATAGTGGGAGGCTGTGGTGCCTTGAACGCCTCCTGATCGAATCCGTAGGATCTGCAGTGAAAAAACCTCCTGAGGGGGTATGACGATGGCAGTCTGGGCCGCACGCAAGCTAGGCCAGGCCCGGCTCGTGAGGGGCTCACGAGGGGAGGCAGCTGAGGCGAGATTGTAACCGAAACGCGAGAGATTGCTCAAACGAGACTAAGCACCCCTTCCCCAGCACACGCAAATCTCAAATTCGAGTTCAACTTAAATCCAGTGGGGGAAAGCAGCAACCAAGGGAAAAGCAATGAAAGCAAACAAAAGGCCGCGTCCGGCACCTAGTCTAGTCTTGGACGTCTTCTCACTAGCGCGGAGCTAAGTGCTGCCACTGGGCGTGGGAGGGAGCCCCAGGGCCTGAGGCCGGCACCCCTGAGACTCCGGGGCATGTACAGCCCCACTCATTATTACGTGAGAGTGTCACGGGGCAGAGAGCTTCACAGGCACTGGGCCTTCTTCACAGGTACCGGCCTTGCTTCATATCGCCAGACGAGGGCCCCGCCTTGCGCCACACTCTAGTGCCATCGACGACGACCGGAAACCAGGACGCCGCCGATGGGGTAGAGCGGTTGCCAGCGGTTCCCCCGACGACCACGGGTCCTCCGCCAGGGGCAGGCCCTGAGGCACCTCCCCAGCGGAGGGCCTACCTCCTTGGAACGCCTTGCTCCGAACGCCGTGGTGGTGATGTCGGATCTCGGCCCCTCTCCTGCAGCCCCCGACGCCCTCCTCCTGAGGGGTAAGAGACTGCTGGAGCGGGGCAGCTGCTCGCTGTGGCGACCTGCACCTCCCGCGACCCATGATAGTGTATGCCTGCTCCTGAGGGATTAGTGGTACCCGATAATCGTCGCTCCCAGCGTGGCCGGCGGGGCCGTCCCGGGGTTCCTGGAAGAGCTTAGCTTCTGGCGCCTCGTCCCCCCAACTTGGGCTGAGGAGCAAGCCTTGTTCGCCCCTCGCGCGAGTGCCCTTGATCCAGCATGTGGGACACATACTCTTCCGCGGCCCTGACCCCGAAGGCTGCGTCGTAGGGCTCCGCGTGCCATGCAGCTCTGCTTGATGTGCCAGCCTGGTGATGGTAGCGCGGCGGCCCACGGGGGCCGTGGGTCGCGACGAGTCCTTCTTCACTAGCAGGGAGCAGAGTCGGTGCTGCCGCCGGCCTTATGCTGACGGCTTCGCTGGTGTTGGAGTAGCTTTGGAGCCCGCGGTTGCACGCGGGGCCCCCGCGCGGGCCGCCCTGGGCCTGAGGCGAGAGCGGAGTGCAGAAGGGGTGAGCCCCCGAGGCGGCGAAGCCCAGGAGCTCCGCCACCGGCTCTAGCAGCATGTCACGGCCGCCATCCATCAGTCTGCACTGCAGCAGCTCTCGGGCCACCGTGAGCACGGCCCTTGAGTTCGCCTGCTCCCGGTGGGTGTACGGCGTCGTGGCCGCGGCGTGGTGGAGGCCCTTGCTGCCGACCGCGTCTGCCGCGGTGCTAGAGCCGTCGAGGCCTGTCCGCGTCGCCCACGGCCCGCAGCGCCCTGCGGACCGCGAGCTGCCTGGGGCATGGGGTCGCCCGGGGCGAGCGGCTCTGCGCGGGCGGGCCAAGCCGCCCAAGGACCAGGGTTGCCCGCCTGGTCGCCGGACATGGTGATGACGATGCGACGGGGCGCGAAGCGGTAGAAGGCAGATCCCAGCACACCCCTACCTGGCGCGCCAAATGTCGGATTTCGGGTTCCGGCAGACCCTTGAGGTTCGAATACTGGGGTGCGCACGGAGATTCAACCCTCTACCGGCTCGCTCCTCGCCGAATCGCTAGGACCTAAACTACCAAACTGTACAGCACAAGAGACAATGGATTTATACTGGTTCATGCCACCATTGTGGTGTAATACCCTACTCCAGTGTTTGGTGTGGTGGATTGCCTCTTGGGCTTGATGATGAACAATACAAGGCAGAACAGCCTCACGAGGGCCAGTTCTTGGCTGGTGCGACGAACTGCTGGGAGGAGTTCAATCGCTCTATCTACTGGTTTCTTGGTGAGGATCCCGATTGCTAGGTCAGGTCCAGATGCCTCTACCCTGGGGGTGGCTAGTCCTATTTATAGGCAAAGGCCCTGGGCCTCTTCCCAAATATTTGAGCGGGAAGGGCGCCAACAATTGGCCATTTTGAAGGGGAACATCAGGTACACTTATCCTGACTAAAGTTGGTCCTCGCCTGTCAAAGGCTCTGGTGGTGACGCCTGCTTGGGCTCCACAATGACTTCCTTCCTGCCGTTGGGCTGGTCTTGGTCTTGTTGCACCGAAATGGATGCCTTTGCTTGATGCTCTCGCCTGCGCTTGCTCCCTTTGCACCAAAGAGGAAAGGAGGACACTGCGTGCGCTGGCGCCCGACTGGCGCCCCTGGTCGTCATGGCTTGCGTCATGGGCACCTCGCGAGGTACCCCACCTTGAACTCTCCGCCTCCTCATGAGCCAGCCTGACGAGGCCGTGCCTGAGGAAGCTCCTTGTCGTCCGCCCCGCGAGGCTTGGCCCCTCGCGAGGGTCTTGAGCTTGTGTTGATGAAGATGGGCTGTGCTGGGCCTCCTTTGAGCCACGCCGCAGGCCGCAGGCAGGCAAGTTTGGGGACCCCCGTTCCCAGAACACCGACAGGAGGGGGAATCGATCCCGGAAGGCCTCTACAACATCTCCAAGGCCTCTCCAATGAGTTGTGAGTAGTTTACCATAGACCTTCGGGTCCATAGTTATTAGCTAGATGGCTTCTTTTCTCTCTTTAAATCTCAATACCATGTTCTCCTCGATCTTCTTGGAGATTTATTCGATGTAACTATTTTGGCAGTGTGTTTGTCGAGATCCGATGAATTGTGGGTTTATGACTATGTTTATCTATGAGAAATATGTGAATCTCCTCTGAATTCTTTTACGTGTGATTAAGTTATCTTTGCAAGTCTCTTCGAATTATCAGTTTGGTTTGGCCTACTAGATTGATCTTTCTTGCAATGGTAGAAGTTCTTAGCTTTGTGTTCAATCTTGCAGTGTCCTTTCCCAGTGACAGCAGGGGCAGCAAGGCACGTATTGTATTGTTGCCATCGAGGATAAAAAGATGGGGTTTATATCATATTGCATGAGTTTATCCCTCTACATCATGTCATCTTTCTTAATGCGTTACTCTGTTCTTTATGAACTTAATACTCTAGATGCATGCTGGATAGCGGTCGAGGTGTGGAGTAATAGTAGTAGATGCAGGCAGGTGTCGATCTACTTGTCGCGGACGTGATGCCTATATACATGATCATGCCTAGATAATCTCATAATTATTTGCTTTTCTATCAATTGCTCGACTATAATCTGTTCACCCACCGTAATACTTATGCTATCTTGAGAGAAGCCACTAGTGAAACCTATGGCCCCCGGGTCTATCTTTTATCATATAAGCTTTCAATCTACTTCTATTTGCATCTTTACTTTTCCTATCTATATTATAAAATACCAAAAATATTTTTACCTTATCATATTATCTCTATCAGATCTCACTTTCGCAAGTGGTCGTGAAGGGATTGACAACCCCTTTATTGCGTTGGTTGAGAGTTCTTGTGTGTTTGTGTAGGTGCGTGGGACTTTTGAGGAGCCTCCTACTGGATTGATACCTTGGTTCTCAAAAACTGAGGGAAATACTTACGCTACTATTGCTGCATCACCCTTTCCTCTGCAAGGAAAACCAACACAAGCTCAAGACGTAGCAAGAAGGATTTCTGACGCCGTTGCCGGGGAGGTCTTCGCTCAAGTAAAGACATACCAAGTACCCATCACAAACTCATCTCCCTCGCATTTATATTATTTGCCTTTTGCCTCTCATTTTCGTCTCCACCACTTCACCCTTGCCATTTTTATTCGCCTTCTCTTTCCCAACCTCCTCTCTCTTTTGCTTGCCTTTTTGTTTGCTTGTGTGTTGGATTACTTGTCGCGATGGCGCAAGATAATACCAAATTGTGTGAATTTTCCAATACCAATAATAATGATTTCCTTAGTACTCCGATTGCTCCTCTTAATGATGTTGAGTCTTGTGAAATCAATGCTGCTTTGCTGAATCTTGTTATGAAAGATCAATTCTCCGGCCTTCCTAGTGAAGATGCCGCTACCCATCTAAACAACTTTGTTGATTTGTGTGAGATGCAAAAGAAGAAAGATACGGATAATGATATTGTTAAATTGAAGTTATTTCCGTTTTCACTTAGAGATCGTGCTAAAGTTTGGTTTTCATCTTTGAGTAAGAATAGTATTGATTCATGGAATAAGTGCAAAGATGCTTTTATCTCTAAGTATTTTCCTCCCACTAAGATCATCTCTCTTAGGAATGATATTATGAATTTTAAACAACTTTATCATGAGCATGCTGCCCAATCTTGGGAAAGAATGAAATTGATGATTCACAATTGTCCTACTCATGGTTTGAATTTATGGATGGTCATACAAAAATTTTATGCCGGCTTGAATTTTGCTTCTAGAAATCTTTGAGATTCGGCCACGGGAGGCACGTTTATGGAAATCACCTTAGGAGAAGCTACCAAACTCCTTGATAATATCATGGCTAATTATTCTCAATGGCACACCGAAAGATCTACTAGTAGGAAAGTGCATGCTACAGAAGAAATTAATGTTTTGAGTGGAAAGATGGATGGACTTATGAAATTGTTTGCTACTAAGAGTGCTTCTATTGATCCCAATGATATGCCTTTGTCTACTTTGATTGAGAATACTAATGAATCCATGGATGTGAATTTTGTTGGTAGGAATAATTTTGGTAACAATGCTTATAGAGGAAACTCTAATCCTAGACCGTTCCTTAGTAATTCCTCTAATAATTATGGAAATTCCTACAATAATTCTTATGGTAATTATAATAAGATGCCCTCTGATTTTGAGAATAGTGTGAAAGAATTTATGATCTGTCAAAAGAATTTTAATGCCATGCTTGAAGAAAAATTGCTTAAAGTTGATGATTTGGCTAGGAACGTTGATAGACTTTCGCTTTATGTTGATTCCTTGAAACTTAGATCTACTCCTTCTAAGAATGATAGCAATGAGTCTCTCAAAGCTATGAGAATTTCCATTGATGATTGCAAAGAAAGAACCGCTAGATTGCGTGCTAAGAAAGATTGCTTTGTTAAGGCGTGTTCTTCTAGTTTACATGAAAATAATGATGAAGATCTTAAAGTTATTAATGTTTCCCCTATTAGATCTTTGTTTTTCAATATGAATCTTAATAATGATGGGACTGGAGATGAGTCAACTTTAGTTAAAAGGCGTCCCAATGATTCAGAGTTTTTAGATCTTGATGCTAAATTTGGTAAAAGTGGGATTGGAGAGGTCAAGACTTTAAATAGCATTGAACCCACTATCTTGGATTTTAAGGAATTTAGTTATGATAATTGTTCTTTAGAAGATTTTATTTCCTTGTTGCAATCCGTTGTGAATTCTCCTCATGCTTATAGTCAAAATAAAGCTTTTACCAAACATATTGTTGATGCCTTGATGCAATCTTATGATGAAAAACTTAATTTGGAAGTTTCTATACCTAGAAAACTTAATGATGAGTGGTAACCTACTATAAAGATTAAAATTAAAGATCATGAGTGTTAAGCTTTATGTGATTTGGGTGCTAGTGTTTCCACGATTCCGAAAACTTTATGTGATATTCTAGGTTTCCATGATCTTGATGATTGCTCTTTAAATTTGCACCTTGCGGATTCCACCATTAAAAAGCCAATGGGAAGGATCAATGATGTTCTCATTATTGCAAATTTGGTGCCCGTAGATTTTATCGTTCTTGATATAGATTGCAATCTTTCTTGTCCTATTGTTCTTGGTAGACCTTTCCTTAGAACGATTGGTGCGATTATTGATATGAAGGAAGGGAATATTAGATTCCAATTTCCATTAAGGAAAGACATGGAGCACTTTCCAAGAAAGAAAGTTAAATTACCTTATGAATCTATCATGTAAGCTACTTATGAATTGAGTGCCAAAGATGGCACTACTTAGATCTATCCTCACTTTTATGCCTAGCTAGGGGCGTTAAACGATAGCGCTAGTTGGGAGGCAACCCAATTTTATTTTAATTTCTTTGTTTTTGCTTCTGTATAGTAATAAATTTTGCATCTACCTTCTGTTGAGATGTGTTTTTATGTTTTAATTAGTGTTGGTGCCAAGTAGAACCTATAGGATAACCTATGGTGATAGTTAATTTGATTCTGCTGAAAAACAGAAACTTTGTGCGGACGAAAATAATTTTGTTAATTCACAGAAACGTGATTTTGTGTTGATTCTTTTTGCTGTATATCAATAGACAAATTTCCCAGGACTTCCTATTTTGGTAGGTTTTTTAGAGTTCCATAAGTATTCTAGAGTTACAGATTGCTACAGACAGTTCTGTTTTTGACAGATTCTGCCTTTCGTGTGTTGTTTGCTTATTTTGATGCATCTATGGCTAGTATGTAAGGGTATGAACCATAGAAAAGTTGGAATACAGTAGGTTTAACACCTATATAAATAAATAATGAGTTCATTACAGTACCTTATGTGGTGGTATTGCTTTCTTGCACTAACGGAGCTTATGCGATTTCCTGTTGAGTTTTGTGTTGTGAAGTTTTCAAGTTTTGGGTAAAGATTTGATGGACTATGGAATAAGGAGTGGCAAGATACTAAGCTTGGGGATGCCCATGGCACCCCAAGATATTGAAGAATAGCCAAAAGCCTAAGCTTGGGGATGCCCCGGAAGGTATCCCCTCTTTCGGCTTCGTTTATCGGTAACTTTACTTGGAGCTATATTTTTATTTGCCACATGATATGTGTTTTGCTTGGAGCGTCTTGTATGATATTAGTCTTTGAATTTTAGTTTACCACAATCATCCTTGCTGTACACACATTTTGGGAGAAACCCACTTGATTGGAATTTATTAGAATACTCTATGTGCTTCACTTATATCTTTTGAGCTAGATAGTTTTTGCTCTAGTGCTTCACTTATATCTTTTAGAACACGGCAGTGGCTTAATTTTGTAGAAATTGTTATTCTCTCATGCTTCACTTATATTATTTTGAGAGTCTCTTATAACAGCATGGTATTTTCTGTGGTTATAAAATTGGTCCTAGAATGGCGGGCATCCAAGTTGGGTATAATAAAAACTATCATAGGAAGTGAATTGGATGCTATGATCAATTTGATACTTGATAATTGTTTTGAGATATGGAGGTAGTGATATTAGAGTCATGCTAGTTGGGTGATTATGAATTTAAAGAATGCTTTTGTTGAAGTTAGCAAGTCCCGTAGCATGCACGTATGGTGAAAGTTGTGTAACAAATTTGAAACATGAGGTGTTCTTAGATTATGCATCCTTATGAGTGGCGGTCGGGGACGAGCGATGGTCTTTTCCTACCAATCTATCCCCCTAGGAGCATGCGCGTAGTGCTTGGTTTTTGATGACTTGTAGATTTTTGCAATAAGTATATGAGTTCTTTTTTGACTAATGTTGAGTCCATGGATTATACGCACTCTCACTTTTCCATCATTGCTAGCCTCTTCGGTACCGTGCATTGGCCTTTCTCACCTTGAGAGTTGGTGCAAAGTTCGCCGGTGCATCCAAACCCCATGATATGATATGCTCTATCACACATAAACCTCCTTATATCTTCCTCAAAACAGCCACCATACCTACCTATTATGGCATTTCTATAGCCATTCCGAGATATATTGCCATGCAACTTTCCACCGTTTCGTTTATCATCATGACACGCATCATCATTGTCATATTGCCTTGCATGATCATGTAGTTGACATCATATTTGTGGCAAAGCCACCATGCATAATTTTTCATGCATGTCACTCTTGATTCATTTCCCATCCCGGTACACCGCCGGAGGCATTCATATAGAGTCATATCTTGTTCTGGTTTTGGGTTGTAATTCATGAGTTGTAAATAAATAAAAGTGTGATGATCATCATTATTAGAGCATTGTCCCCAAACAAAAAAAGGAAAGGCCAAAAAGAAAAAAAAGAAAGGCCAAAGAAAAAAAAGGCCAAAAAAAAGAAAAGAAAAAAGAAAGGCCAAAGAAAAAAAAGAAAATAAAAAGAAAAAGGGGGAAATGCTACTATCCTTTTCCACACTTGTGCTTCAAAGTAGCACCATGTTCTTCATGTAGCGAGTCTCATATGTTATCACTTTCATAGACTAGTGGGAATTTTTCATTATAGAACTTGGCTTGTATATTCCTACGATGGGCTTCCTCAAAATGCCCTAGGTCTTCGTGAGCAAGCAAGTTGGATGCACACCCACTTAGTTTCTTTTGTTGAGCTTTCATACATTTATAGCCCTAGTGCATCCGTTGCATGGCAATCCCTACTCCTCATGTTGACATCAATTGATGGGCATCTCCATAGCCCATTGATTATCCTCATCAATGTGAGACTTTCTCCTTTTTTGTCTTCTCCACACAATCCCCATCGTCATAATTCTATTCCACCCATAGTGCTATATCCATGGCTCACGCTCATGTATTGCGTGAAGGTTGAAAAAGTTTGAGATTATTTAAGTACGAAACAATTGCTTGGCTTGTCATCGGGGTTGTATAAGATGGGAGCATTTTTGTGTGACGAAAATGAAGCATAACCAAACTATATGATTTTGTAGGGATGAACTTTCTTTGGCCATGTTATTTTGAGAAGACATGATTGCTTTGATTAGTATGCTTGAAGTATTACTATTTCTTATGTCAATATGAACTTTTATTTTGAATCATTTAGATCTGAACATTCATGCCACAATAAAGAAAATTACATTGAGAATTATGCTAGGTAGCATTCCACATCAAAAGTTCTGTTTTTATCATTTACCTACTCGAGGGCGAGAGGAATTAAGCTTGGGGATGCTTGATACGTCTCCAATGTATCTATAATTTTTGATTGTTCCATGCTATTATATTACCCATTTTGGATGTTTATGGGCTTTACTTTACACATTTATATCATTTTTGGGACTAACCTACTAACCGGAGGCCCAGCCCGTATTGCTGTTTTTTGGCCTATTTTAGTGTTTGGAAGAAAAGGAATATCAAACGGAGTCCAAACGGAATGAAACCTTCGGGAACGTGATTTTTGGAACGAACGTGATCCAGAGGATTTGGAGTGGAAGTGAAGAAACAATCGAGGTGGCCACGAGGGTGGAGGGCGCCCCCCCCCTACTGGGCGCGCCCCCCTATCTCGTGGGCCCCTCAGGTGGCCACCGACCTACTTCTTCCTCCTATATATACCCATGTACCCCGAAAACATTAGAAGCGACCACGAAAACCTAATTCCACCGCCGTAACATTCTATATCCGCGAGATCCCATCTTGGAGCCTTTGCCGGCGCTCCGCCGGAGGGGGAATTGATCACGGAGGGCGTCTACATCATCTCCAAGGCCTCTCCCATGAGTTGTGAGTAGTTTACCACAGACCTTCGGGTCCATAGTTATTAGCTAGATGGCTTCTTTTCTCTCTTTGAATCTCAATACCATGTTCTCCTCGATCTTCTTGGAGATCTATTCGATGTAACTGTTTTTGTGGTGTGTCTATCGAGATACGATAAATTGTGGGTTTATGATCAAGTTTATCTTTGAGAAATATTTGAATCTCCTCTGAATTCTTTTATGTGTGATTAAGTTATATTTGCAAGTCTCTTCGAATTATCAATTTGGTTTGGCCTACTAGATTGATCTTTCTTGCAATGGGAGAAGTGCTTAGCTTTGGGTTCAATCTTGCGGTGTCCTTTCCCAGTGACAGTAGGGGCAGCAAGGCACGTATTGTATTGTTGCCATCGAGGATAAAAAGATGGGGTTTATATCATATTGCATGAGTTTATCCCTCTACATCATGTCATCTTTCTTAATGCGTTTCTCTATTATTTATGAACTTAATACTCTAGATGCATGCTGGATAGCGGTCGATGTGTGGAGTAATAGTAGTAGATGCAGGCAAGAGTCGGTCTACTTGTCACGGACGTGATGCCTATATACATGATCATGCCTAGATAATCTCATAATTATTCACTTTTCTATCAATTGCTCGACAGTAATTTGTTCACCCATCGTAATACTTATGCTATCTTGAGAGAAGCCACTAGTGAAACCTATGCCCCCGGGTCTATCTTTTATCATATAAGCTTTCAATCTACTTTTATTTGCATCTTAACTTTTCCTATCTATATTATAACATACCAAAAATATATTTACCATATCATATTATCTCTATCAGATCTCACTTTCGCAAGTGGTCGTGAAGGGATTGACAACCCATTTATTGCGTTGGTTGCGAGTTCTTGTTTGTTTGTGTAGGTGCGTGGGACTTTTGAGGAGCCTCCTACTGGATTGATACCTTGGTTCTCAAAAACTGAGGGAAATACTTACGCTACTATTGCTGCATCACCCTTTCCTCTTCAAGGAAAACCAATGCAAGCTCAAGACATAGCAATTCTCGCCGCCGTGCGTGAGTAATTCCATTGTAGGCTTGCTGGACGGTGATGGGTTGGATGAGATTTTCCATGTAATCAAGTTAGTTTTGTTAGGGTTTGATCCCTAGTATCCACTATGTTCTAAGATTGATGTTGCTATGACTTTGCTATGCTTAATGCTTGTCACTAGGGCCCGAGTGCCATGATTTCAGATCTGAACCTATTATGTTTTCATGAATATATGTGAGTTCTTGATCCTATCTTGCAAGTCTATAGTCACCTATTATGTGTTATGATCCGACAACCCCGAAGTGACAATAATTGGGATACTTCTCGGTGATGACCGTAGTTTGAGGAGTTCATGTATTCACTATGTGCTAATGCTTTGGTCCAGTACTCTATTGAAAGGAGGCCTTAATATCCCTTAGTTTCCATTAGGACCCCGCTTCCACGGGAGGGCAGGACAAAAGATGTCATGCAAGTTCTTTTCCACAAGTACGTATGGCTGTATTCGGAATACATGCCTACATTACATTGATGAACTGGAGCTAGTTCTATGTCACCCTATGTTATAACTATTACATGAGGAATCACATCCGACATAATTATCCATCACTGATCCATTGCCTACGAGCTTTTTACATATTGTGCTTTGCTTATTTACTTTTCTGTTGCCACTGTTACGGTTACTATCATACTACTTTGCTATTAAACACTTTGCTGCAGATACTAAGTTATCCAGGTGTGGTTGAATTGACAACTCAACTGCTAATACTTGAGAATATTCTTTGGCTCCCCTTGTGTCGAATCAATAAATTTGGGTAGAATACTCTACCCTCAAAAACTATTGCGATCCCCTATACTTGTGGGTTATCAAGACTATTTTCTCGCGCCATTGCCGGGGAGCATAGCTCTATTCTTTTAGTCACTTGGGATTTATATCTACTGATCACTATGAGGAACTTGAAAGATGAAAGAACTAAGATTTTCCCCTCATCTACGAGGGGAGGTAAGGAACTGCCATCTAGCTCTGCACTAGATTCTCCTTCTGTTTTGAGTAAGCTTGCGACACCTGATATGTCGCATGTTATTGATGATGCCACTTCTGCTATGCTTGATACTTATGATGAAACTACTTCTATGCTTGATACTACTTTGCCATTAGGTGAATTTCTAGATGAACAACTTGCTATGGTTAGAGAGAATGAAATTATTGAAGATGAAATTATTGATGATAGTGATGATGAAGGTTCTCCCCCTAAGTATGAATTGCCTGTTGTTCCTGAGGGTTATGTTATGGATGAAGAAGCTGCCAGAGCTATTCTTGCTTGCGATGATAGATATGATCTTAAGAAGTTATTAGCTAAATGGAAGCAGCAGTCTCTGAATGCTAGAATGAAATATGACCCTGCTTTTGCTACTTCACCTATCTGTGTTACTAATAAGGATTATGAATTCTTTGTTGATCTTGAAACTATTACTTTTGTTGAATCTGATCCTTTTTATGGCTATGAATCTGAAACTATTGTGGCACATCTTACTAAGTTAAATGATATAGCCACCCTGTTCACTAATGATGAGAAATCTCGCTACTATTATATCCTTAAGATATTTTCGTTCTCATTATAGGGTGATGCTAGGTTTAATTCTCTTGATCCTGGTTGTGTGCGTAGTCCCCAGGATATGATTTATTACTTCTCTGCTAAATATTTCCCTACTCATAAGAAACAAGCTACCTTGAGGGAAATATATAATTTTGTGCAAATCGAAGAAGAGAGTCTCCCACAAGCTTGGGGGAGGCTTCTCCGATTACTTAATGCTTTGCCTGATCATCCTCTTAAGAAAAATGAAATACATGATATGTTTTATAATGGACTAATCGATGCTTCCAAGGACCACTTGGATAGTTGTGCTAGTTGTGTTTTCAGGGAAACAACAGTCGACCAAGCTGAATTGTTATTGAATAATATGTTGACTAATGAAAATAATTGAACTCTTGCTGAGCCAATTCCTGAGCCAATTGAGCCAACTCCTGAGCCAGCTCCTGAGCCTATTCCTAAACCAACTCGGAAGAAAAGAGGAGTTCTATTTCTCAGGTAGTAAAGCTAAATTCTCTCTATAGATATGATAAAGTTGAAATCCCCTCTACTAAATTTCCTAGCCAGTGTTTAGATGAATTTGATGACTTTATGGCTAGACAAGAAAGTTTTAATGCTTATGTTGGTAGAGAATTAAAGAGTAATGCTCACATGATTGGACGCTTGAGTGATTATATGGCTAGAGTTAAAGGTGAACTTAAACTCATTAGCAAATATGCTTCTATGGTTACCACTCAAACGGAGCAAGTACTTGCGGCTCAAAGTGATCTGCTCGATGAATTAAATAATAAAAATGATTTTGCTGTTAGATTGGCTACTAGAACTGGTAGAATGACTCAGGAACCTTTGTATCCTGAAGGCCACCCTAAGAGAATCGAGCAGGATCCTCAAAGAAATAATTTAGATGCACCTGGTCCTTCTAAAAAGAAGAAACAGAAAAATGATAGGACTTTGCATGCTTCAAGTCAACCTATTGTAGACACACCTGAGAATCCCAATAATATTTCTATTTCTGATGCTGAAACACAATCTGGTGATGAACATGAACCTAGTGATAATGTTAATGATAATGTTCATGTTGATGCTCAACCTAGCAATAATAATGATGTAGAGATTGAACCTGCTATTGATCTTGATAACCCACAATCAAAGAATCAACGTTAGGATAAGAGAGACTTTGTTGCTAGGAAGCACGGTAAAGAAAGAGAACCATGGGTTCAGAAACCCATGCCTTTCCCTCCTAAGCCATCTAAGAAAAAGGATGATGAGGATTTTGAGCGCTTTGCTGAAATGATTAGACCTATCTTCTTACGTATGCGCTTAACTGATATGCTTAAAGTAAATCCTTATGCTAAATACATGAAGGATATTATTACAAATAAAACAAAGATACCGGAAGCTGAAATTTCCACCATGCTTGCTAATTATACTTTTAAAGGTGGAATACCAAAGAAACATGGAGATCCAGGAGTACCAACTATACCATGCTCCATTAAAAGAAACTATGTTAAAACTGCTTTATGTAATCTTGGAGCCGGTGTTAGTGTTATGCCTCTCTCTTTATATCGTAGACTTGAATTGAATAAGTTGACACCTACTGAAATATCTTTGCAAATGGCCGATAAATCAACCGCTATACCTGTCAGTATTTGTGAGGATGTGCCTGTTGTGGTTGCAAACGTCACTATCTTAACAGACTTTGTTATTCTTGATATTCCCGAGGACGATAGTATGTCGATTATCCTTGGTAGACCCTTTTTGAATACTGCAGGGGCTGTTATTGATTGCAACAAAGGCAATGTCACTTTTCATGTTAATGGTAATGAGCATACGGTACACTTTCCGAGGAAACAACCTCAAGTTCATAGCATCAATTCTATTGGAAAAATTCCAACTATCATTATTGGAGGTTTTGAATTTCCTCTTCCTATTGTCAAGAAAAAAAATGATATTCTTATTGTTGGGGATGTTCATATCCCCGTTGATAAAAAGATGAAGAGGCTGTTCTTGAGGGGCTCTTCTAGCCAAAGCTCCAAGGATAAACAAGCTAAGGAGAAAGAAAAGGCCAAGTATAATCTTCCTCGTGTAGCGGAAGTACGGCCGTGTGAATGGCCTTGTGATAGTTTCTTGAGAGCAGCCGGGATTTTTGAAGACTTCTATTCTTTGGCAGAAAATGTGGGCCTCACCGACTTCCTCCACGACTGGGTCGAACAGTATCTCTAACTTACGAATACTTTCGTGCAAAACTTTTACTATTATCCTAAGAATTCACCACCTTCAGTAGCTTTTCATTTATATGATGAGGCTAAGGAAATGTCATTATGTAATTTTTGCGTGGTTTGTAGAATACCCTTTGATGGTAGCCTAGATGAACCACGTCGTAAAGATGTGGATGGTGTTATTGACACTATTACTGGAGGGGAATCGAGGAAAGTTTCCGATGCGAGAATAACTAGCATACATTTTCCTGTTTTACGCTACTTTGCCATATTTGCTAGTCGATGCTTAATTGGTCTCAGAAACTGTGGAAACCTCAGTGTTCCCAATATTATTATTCTGTTCCATGCCTTATTTTCTGATAATACTTTTAGTAGAAAAGGACAAGCCTGGACAAGTTCTTATATAAAGAAAAGCTCTCCCGAGGACACATGGTAATTATCGTCAAGCTAGTTTTCATCACGCTCATATGATTTGCGTTCGTTACTTTGATAATTTGATATGTGGGTGGACCGGTGCTTGGGTACTGCCCTTTCTTGGACAAGCATCCCACCTATGATTAACCCCTATTGCAAGCATCCACAACTACAAAAGAAGTATTAAGGTAAACCTAACCATAGCATGAAACATATGGATCCAAATCAGCCCCTTACGAAGCTACGCATAAACTAGGGTTTAAGCTTCTGTCACTCTAGCAACCCATCATCTACTTATTACTTCCCAATGCCTTCCTCTAGGCCCAAACAATGGTGAAGTGTCATGTAGTCGACGTTCACATAACACCACTAGAGGAGAGACAACATACATCTCATCAAAATATCGAACGAATACCAAATTCACATGACTACTTATAGCAAGACTTCTCCCATGTCCTCAGGAACAAACGTAACTACTCAAAAATCATATTCATGTTCATAATCAGAGGGGTATTAATATGCATTAAGGATCTGAACATATGATCTTCCACCAAATAAACCAACTAGCATCAACTACAAGGAGTAATCAACACTACTAGCAACCACATGTACCAATCTGAGGTTTTGGTACAAAGATTGAGTACAAGAGATGAACCAGGGTTTGAGAGGAGATGGTGCTGGTGAAGATGTTGATGGAGATTGACCCCCTCCCGATGAGAGGATCGTTGGTGATGACGATAGTGATGAATTCCCTCTCCCAAAGGGATGTTTCCTCGGCAGAACAGCTCCGCCGGAGCCCTAGATTGGCTCCGCCAAGGTTCCGCCACGTGGCAGCGGTGTTTTGTCCCGAAAGCTTTCTTATGTTTTTTTCCAGGGTAAAAGACTTCATATAGAAGAATATGGTTGCCGGAGTGAGCCCACGAGGCAGGGGGCGCGCCCAGGGGGGTAGGGTGCGCCCCCCACCCTCGTGGACGGTGGGTGGCCCCCCTCTGGAACTTCTTCCGCTCAATATTTTTAATTAATTACAAAAAAGACTTTCGTGGAGTTTCAGGAATTTTGGAGCTGTGCAGAATAGGTCTCTAATATTTGCTCCTTTTCTAGCCCAGAATTCCAGCTGCCGGCATTCTTCCTCTTCATGTAAACCTTGTAAAATAAGAGAGAATAGGCATAAGTATTGTGACATAACGTGTAATAACAACCCATAATGCAATAAATATCGATATAATAGCATGATGCAAAATGGACGTATCACTCCAGTTTATCAATGTAATGTAGGAATGTATTCCGAATATAGTCATACGTGCTTATGGAAAAGAACTTGCATGACATCTTTTGTCCTACCCTCCTGTTGCAGCGGGGTCCTATTGGAAACTAAGGGATATTGAGGCCTCCTTTTAATAGAGTACCGGACCAAAGCATTAACACCTAGTGAATACATGAACTCCTCAAACTACGGTCATCACCGGGAGTGGTCCCGATTATTGTCACTTCGGGGTTGCCGGATCATAACACATAGTAGGTGACTATTGACTTGCAAGATAGGATTAAGAACTCAGATTCATGAAAACATAATAGGTTTAGATCTGAAATCATGGCACTCGGGCCCTAGTGACAAGCATTAAGCATGGCAAAGTCATAGCAACATCAATCTTAGAACATAATGGATACTTGGGATCAAACCCTAACAAAACTAACTCGATTACATGGTAAAACTCATCCAACCCATCACCGTCCAGCAAGCCTACGATGGGATTGCTCACGCACGGCGGTCAGCATCATTAAATTGGTGATGGAGGATGGTTGATGAAGACGATGGCGACAGATTCCCCTCGCCGAAGCCCCGAACAGACTCCAGATCAGCCGTCCCGAGGATGAGGACTTGGCGGCAGCTTCGTATCATAAAACACGATGAATTCTTCTCTCTTATTTTTCTCCCCGAAAGTGAACATATGGAGTTGGAGTTGAGGTCGGTGGAGCCTCAGGGGGCCCATGAGGCAGGGGCGCGCCCTAGGGAGGGCGCGCCCTGCACCCTCGTGGATAGGGTGTGGGCCCCCTGACGTTGATTCTTTCACCAATATTTTTTATTAATTCCAAAAGGTTGCTTCGTGGATTTCCAGGTCATTTCGAGAACTTTTATTTCTGCACAAAAATAACACCATGGCAGTTCTGCTGAAAATAGCATCAGTCCACGTTGGTTCCATTCAATTCATGCAAGTTAGAGTCCAAAACAAGGGCAAAAGTGTTTGTAAAAGTAGATACGTTGGAGACGTATCAACTCCCCCAAGCTTAAACCTTTGCTTGTCCTCAAGCAATTCAGTTGATAAACTGAAAGTGATATAGAAAAACTTTTACACACTCTGTTTGATCTTGTTGTTGCAAATATGTAAAACCAGCATTCAAGTTTTCAGCAAAGATGATGAACTAACCATATCCACAATAACATTCAGGTCTCATGTTTACTCATATCAATGGCATAATCAACTAGCGAGCAATAATAATAAATCTTGGATGACAACACTTTCTCAAAACAATCATAATATGATATAACAAGATGGTATCTCGCTAGCTCTTTTTGAGACCGGAAAACATAGATGCAGAGCACCCCTGAAGATCAAGGACTGACTAGACATTTTAATTCATGGTAAAAGAGATCCAGTCACACTCATACTCAATGTAAATTAATAACGATGCATGCAAATGACAATGGTGCTCTCCAACTGGTGCTTTTTAATAAGAGGATGATGACTCAACATAAAAGTAAATAGATAGGACCTTCGCAGAGGGAAGTAGAGATTTGTAGAGGTGCCAGAGCTCGAGTTTTGAAATAGATATAAATAATATTTTGAGAGGCATACTTTCATTGTCAACATAACAACCAAGAGATCTCGATATCTTCCATGCTACACAAACTATAGGTAAAACAGAATGGTAAAGTTTATACTCTCCCACCACCAACAAACATCAATCCATGGCTTGTCCGAAACAACGGGTGCCGTCCAACTAACAACAATCCTGGGGGAGTTTTGTTTGCATTTATTTTTATTTGATTTAAGCATGGGACTGGGCATCCCGATTACCGGCCATTTTCTCATGAATGATGAGCGGAGTCCACTCATCGTGAGAATAACCCACCTAGCATGGAAGATATAGACAACCCTAGTAGATACATGAGCTATTCGAGCATACAAAACAGAATTTCATTTGAAGGTTTAGAGTTTGGCACATACAAATTTACTTGGAACGGCATGTAGATACCGCATATAGGAAGGTATGGTGGACTCATATGGCATAATTTTGAGGTTTATGGAAGTGGATGCACAAGCAGTATTCCCGCTTAGTACAAGTGAAGGCTAGAAAGAGACCGGGATGCGACCAGCTAGAGAGCGACAACAGTCAAGAACATGCATTAAGATTAATCAACAAAGAGGGCAAGCATGAGTAGGATATAAATCACCATGAACATAAATATCGTGGAGGCTATGTTGATTTTGTTTCAACGACATGCATGAACATGTGCCAAGTCAAGCCACTCGAATCGTTCAAAGGAGGATACCAACCTATCATACCACATCACAACCATCTTAATAGCATGTTGACACGCAAGGTAAACCATTATAAACTCCTAGCTCATTAAACATGGCATGAGCAACTATAATCTCTAACTGTCATTGCAAACATGTTTCATCCATAATATGTTGAATCAGGAACGGTGGACTAATCATATTTACAAAAAGAAGATAGGTCGAGTTCATACTAGCTTCTCTCATCTCAATCAGTCCATCATATATCGTCATTATTGCCTTTCACTCGCACGACCGAACGGTGTGGATAATAATAATAGTGCACATGCATTGGACTAAGCTAGAATCTGCAAGCATTTAATACAAAGGAGAAGACAAGGTAATATGGGCTCTTGGTTAGATCAACTATAATGCATATGAGAGCCACTCAACATTTTTATCATGGTCTTCTCCTCTCGACCCCCAAAGGAAAGAAAAGAAATTAAACTATTTACACGGGAGGCTCCCAACAAGCAAAAGAAGAACGAGAATTTTTTTTGGATTTTCTTTTAATAATACTACTACAAGCGTGGAAAGTAAACTAGCTAAAAACTACAACTAATTGCTTTTTGTTCTTTTCTTAGGTTTTTCAAACACACAAGAAGAAAGCAAGAAAAGGAAAATAAACTAGCATGGATAGTACAATGAAAAAGTATGAGCACCGACAACTAGCATGAGTGTGTGAACGTGAATATAATGTCGGTGAGAAATACGTACTCCCCCAAGCTTAGGCTTTTGGCCTAAGTTGGTCTATGGCCATTTCTCTAAGCTACTCTCTCTGGTGTGCTGAGGAGGATCCTTCGGGTGCCACTGGTTAGCGATCTCCTCCGTATCCCACTGATAAATAGACTGTCTATAGGGGTCAAGTGGTGGCTCAGGCTCAGGCTCTGGCACTGGTGTCATCCTCCAGTGTGCATAAATGGCCTCGGGCAAAATAAGGTACGTGCCTGAAAGTATATTAAACAGAGAGGGTGCAGGCAGGATAATAGTCTCACAGCGAGTTTTACGAAATATCAAATTATACTTAAGCATCTTCTTCTTATTTTTAACAATAAACTCATGTGCTACCATACTTCTATAATCTAGAAAAATAGTGGGCAACAACTTCTCTTCTTTCTCATGATGCCTAATAGGTATCTCAAAGTGTTCAGCGAGGCGTGAGGCAAATATACCACCAAATATGGGGCCCTTTGTACGGTTTAGACTTAACCGTTTAGCAACAATAGCGCCTAAGCTAAAAGTTGTATCACGAAATAAAGCATGGCGCAAAATAACAAGAGCACTAAGATTTCCACTATTCCCGCGACCTATTAAGCATCTACTAGAAAATATCGCAAAGTAACATAGAACAGGGAAATGTATACTGGTAATTCGTGCATCGAAAACTTTCCTTGTTTCCCCTACAACAATTCTATCAATAAACTCCTCCGCATCACTATGATGTGGTTCCTCAATACTGCCCATAAAGGGTAGCTTGCAGACCTGACAAAAATCACAGAGTGATATCTCCCTAACCTCATCATATAAGTGAAACTCTACCGAAGGTGGTGATTTCTTAGCATGGAAATGTAAATTTTGCACAAAAGTATTAGTGAGTAGGAGATACTGTTCGCGCTGGTCATGGAGGAAGTCGGTGAGCCCTGCATTCTCAGCCAAGTAATAAAAGTCATCATGAATTCCGGCGGTCCTCAAGAACGCATCACAAGGCTGTTCGCACGGTCGGACTTCTGCAGTGCGAGGAAGATTGAACTTGGGCTCTTTGTTCTCCTCATTCTGCTTATCCTTTGAGCTCAGCTCGGAGAGCCCCTCGACAATCTCTTCATCATTTTCTCTGAAAAATTTCTGAAATTTTTAGTGACTCAAAATAAAAGTGAACCAAACTCAACAAGATTGATAGCAACTACTCCCACAAGTGCCTAGAGGTTATATCATGCATTAAAACTACTTTGGACCATATAAATTTGACATGCAAGCTCAATAACAGGGTCACCTCAGCAGCAAAAAATTTCAATAAATAAAGCACTAGAACAAAAACTAATTGGACCATTGGAGGAGTCACATATCGAAGAACAATAGCCCAAAATAGTTTTGTGAATGGAGCTTTGAGCAAGGAGATCAGAAATGGCAGCAAGATGAGCTAGAACATGGGTTTGAGCTATAGTAGGATTTTTCTGGACGAAGGCGAAGTGAGTGGGTGCTGGAATAAGTGGAGGGGGTCCATGTGGGGCCCACAAGGTAGGGGACGCGCCCCAGGGGGGGGGGGGGGGGCGCACCCTGTGCCCTCGTGGCCAGTGGGCCCCCCCTAGTGGGTTCTTAGTGCCAAAAATTCTTAAATATTCTACAAAAATTATACTTCATTTTCAGGGCATTTGGAGAACTTTTATTTTTGGGGTATTTTTTTATTGCATGGATAATTCAGAAAACAGACAGAAAATACTTTTTTGCTTTAGTTAATCTAAATAACATAAAGTAAAAGGAGGGTACAGAGAGTTGTGCTTTCTAACTTCATCAATCTCATGCTCATCAAAAGGAATCCACTAACAAGGTTGATCAAGTCTTGTTAACAAACTTCTTCCGAATAACATAAAACGAGAGAACTTTCAAATAACACTAGGTTATATCAACGGGGATATGCATGTCCCCAACAATAAGATTATCATATTTCTTTTTGACAGTAGGAAGAGGAAATTCAAAACCTCTAATAGTAATCATTGAAAATTTTCCAATAGAATTGATACTGTAGACTTGAGGTTGTTTCCTCGGAAAGTGTATCGTATGCTCATTACCATTAACATGAAAACTGACACTGCCTTTGTTGCAATCAATAACAGCCCCTGCAGTATTCAAAAAGGGTCTACCAAGGATAATCGACATACTATCGTCCTCGGGAATATCAAGAATAACAAAGTCCGTTAAGATAGTAACGTTTGAAATCACAACAGGCACATCATCACAAATACCGACAGGTATAGCGGTTGATTTATCGGCCATTTGCAAAGAGATTTCAGTAGCTGTCAACTTATTCAAATCAAGTCTATGATACAAAGAGAGAGGCATAGCACTAACGCCGGCTCCAAGATCACATAAAGCAGTTTTAATATAGTTTCTTTTAATGGAGCATGGTATAGTTGGTACTCCTGGATCTCCTAGTTTCTTTGGTATTCCACCCTTAAAGGTATAATTAACAAGCATGGTGGAAATTTCAGCTTCCGGTATCTTTCTTTTATTTGTAACAATATCTTTCATATACTTAGCATAAGGATTCATTCTAAGCATATCAGTCAAAGGCATACGCAAAAAGATAGGTTTGATCATTTCAGCAAAACGCTCAAAATCCTCATCATCCTTTTTCTTGGATGGCTTAGGAGGAAAAGGCATGGGTTTCTGAACCGATGGTTCTCTTTCCTTACCGTGCTTCCTAGCAACGAAGCCTCTCTTATCATAACGTTGATTCTCTGATTGTGGGTTATCAAGATCAACAGGAGGTTCAATCTCTACATCATTATCATTACTAGGTTGAGCATTAACATGAACATTATCACTAGGTTCATGTTCATTACCATATTGTGTCTGAGTATCAGAAATAGAAATATCATTGGAATTCTCAGGTGTGTCAACAATAGGTTCACTAGAAGCATGCAAAGTCCTATCATCTTTCTTTTTCTTTTTCTTAGAAGGACTAGGTGCATCAATATTAGTTCTCTGAGAATCTTGCTCAACTCTCTTAGGATGGCCCTCAGGATACAAAGGTTCCTGAGTCATTCTACCACCTCTAGTCATAACTCTAACATCATTATCATTTTTCTTATTGTTTAACGCATTTAGCAAATCATCTTGTGCTTTAAGCACTTGTTCTACTTGAGTGGTAACCATGGATGCATGTTTACTAATAAGTTTAAGGTCACCTTTAAATCTAGACATATAATCGCTCAAGTGTTCAAGCATATAAGCATTACGTTTCAATTGTCTACCAACATAAGCATTGAAGTTTTCTTGTTTAACAATAAAATTATCAAACTCATCCAAGCATTGGCTAGCAGACTTATAACAAGCGATATCACCTTCATCAAATCTATAGAGATAATTTACCTTTACTACCCGTGTCGGGTTATCAAGACCATGTATTTGTTCAATAGGTGGTAAATTTTTAACATCTTCATCTTTAATACCTTTTTCTTTCATAGATTTCTTTGCCTCTTGCATATCTTCAAGACTGAGAATTAGAATACCCCTTTTCTTCAGAGTTGGCTTAGGAGTTGGTTCAGGAAGTGTCCAATCATTATCATTACTCAAGATATTATTTAATAGAAATTCAGCTTGCTCAACAGTTCTTTCCCTGAAAACACAACCAGCACAACTATCCAGGTGGTCTCTGGAAGCATCGCTTAGTCCATTATAAAAGATATCAAGTATTTCATTTTTCTTGAGAGGATGATCAAGCAAAGCATTAAGTAATTGGAGAAGCCTCCCCCAAGCTTGTGGGAGACTCTCTTCTTCAATTTGCACAAAATTATATATTTCCCTTAAGGCAGCTTGTTTCTTATGAGCGCGAAAATATTTAGCAGAGAAGTAATAAATCATATCCTGGGGACTACGCACACAACCAGGAGCAAGAGAATTAAACCATATCTTAGCATCACCATTTAATGAGAATGGAAAAAACATAGGGATATAACAATAACGAATTTTTTGCTCGTTAGTAAATAGGGTGGCTATATCATTCAATTTAGTAAGATGTGCCACAATAGTTTCAGATTCATAGCCATAAAAAGGATCAGATTCAACCAAAGTAATTAACTCTGGATCAACAGAGAAATCATAATCCTTATCAGAAATACAGATAGGTGAAGTAGCAAAAGCAGGGTCATATTTCATTCTAGCATTCAGAGACTTTTCTTTAAGCTTAGCTAATAGTTTCTTAAGATCATATCTATCTTTGCAAGCAAAAAGGTCTCTAGCAGTTTCTTCATCCATAACATAACCCTCAAGTACATCAGGCAATTCATATCTAGGGGGAGAATCTTCATCATCACTTTCATCAATATTATCAGTTTCAATAATTTCATTCCCTCTAACCCTAGCAAGTTGTTCATCGAGAAATTCACCTAATGGCACAGTATTATCAAGAATAGAAGTAGTTTCATCATAAGCATCATGCATAGCAGAGGTGGCATCATCAATAACATGCGACATATCAGAATCAATAGCAGGTGCAGGTGTCACAAGTTTACTCAAAACAGAAGGCAAATCAAGTGCAGAGCTAGATGGGAGTTCCTTACCTACCCTCGTAGTTGAGGGAAAAATCTTGGTTCTTTCATCTTTCAAGTTCCTCATAGAGATCAGCAGATGTAAATCCAAAGTGACTCAAAGAATAGATCTATGCTCCCCGGCAACGGCGCCAGAAAATAGTCTTGATAACCACACCTGAAAGACTTAATATCTGCAGCAAAGTATTTAGTAGCAAAGTAGTATGGAAGTAACGGTAACGGTGGCAAAAGTAACAGTAGCAGTTTTGTAGTGATCGTAACAGTGGCAACGGAAAAGTAACTAAGCAAAGAACAATATGTGAAAAGCTCGTAGGCAATGGATCAGTGATGGATAATTATGTCGGATGCGATTCCTCATGCAATAGTTATAACATAGGGTGACACAGAACTAGCTCCAGTTCATCAATGTAATGTAGGCATGTATTCCGACTATAGTCATACGTGCTTATGGAAAAGAACTTGCATGACATCTTTTGTCCTACCCTACCGTGGCAGCGGGGTCCTATTGGAAACTAAGGGATATTAAGGCCTCCTTTTAATAGAGTACCGGACCAAACCATTAACACTTAGTGAATACATGAACTCATCAAACTACGGTCACCACCGGGGGTGGTCCCGATTATTGTCACTTTGGGGTTGCCGGATCATAACACATAGTAGGTGACTATTGACTTACAAGATAGGATCAAGAACTCTCATATATTCATGAAAACATAATAGGTTCAGATCTGAAATCATTGCACTCGGGCCCTAGTGACAAGCATTAAGCATGGCAAAGTCATAGCAACATCAATCTTAGAACATAATGGATACTAGGGATCAAACCCTAACAAAACTAACTCGATTACATGATAAATCTCATGCAACCCATCACCATCCAGCAAGCCTAGGATGGGATTACTCACGCACGGCGGTGAGCATCATGAAATTGGTGATGGAGGATGGTTGATGATGACAATGGCGACATATTTCCCTCTCCGGAGCACCGAACGGACTCTAGGTCAGCCCTCCCGAGGAAGGGCTTGGCGGTGGCTCCATATCGTAAGACGCGATGAATCCTTCTCTCTTATTTTTTTCTCCGTGAAAGTGAATATATGGAGTTGGAGTTGAGGTCAATGGAGCCTCAGGGGGCCCACGAGGCAGGGGGCGCGCACTGCACCCTCGTGGACAGGGTGTGGGCCCCCTGACGTTGATTCTTTCGCCAATATTTTTTATTAATTCCAAAAAGATGCTCCGTGGATCTCCAGGTCATTCCGAGAACTTTTATTTCTGCACAAAAATAGCACCATGGCAGTTCTGCTGAAAATAGCATCAGTCCAGGTTAGTTCCATTCAATTCATGCAAGTTAGAGTCCAGAACAAGGACAAAGGTGTTTGGAAAAGTGGAGAAGTATCAAGCCCGGCAACGTACTCCTGTCCCCACACATGATAAGCCATCCCTTGGCATATGTCCAGGAAATACCACGACAAGCATTAACGAGTTACTCATTCATTTGCTCCGCAACTGGCTAGTTCCCAAGTTGCCTTCACATCTAAAACTACTTTCGGAGCACTACTGACACAACAGGACTTGGCAAGATCAGATGAATCTCATGAGCATCAACACCAAGACAGTACTTGACTGTCGCGGGAAACCACAGCCACCTATGGGACCAGGACGACCCCTTTGCTGGTTCGGCAGGGGGGCGGCGTGTTGCACAAAGAGTAGACCAACATGGGGCAGCACGACAGAGATCACACGGGCCGTTTTCCCCAGGTAAAACCCTACTCCTGCTTTGGTGGATTGATGGCGGAAAAGTGGTGGCGGGGCGTAGTACACTTGCCCGGCAAGGGTTGCCTCAGGGCGGTAGCGACTATGCGCGTATGGGGTGTGAGTTTTGTAACCTTCTAACCTCGCAAACCCTTGCCATGGGACTCCTTTTATAGGTTAAGGGGTTACTGAAATCAGTCATTAAACACTGATAAGATAGCAAATAGTGCTCTCATACCTAACTCTGTGGGCTAACAGTTTGCATTTAATGCACCGCTTAACGTCGCATCGTTGGTTGCCTCGCAAGGCTTGCCGGGCTATCTTGCCAGCTCCACGCCTGTCCATCTGACACATCATAGGACAGGTGTCATCTGTGGGTTTTCCGGTAGAAAGGGGCTGCCATGTGGCGAATGGCAGCCACCTAACTACTTTGCGGCTTGACACCACACTGATCGATGACATGAGTCGTGGTGGAGTGCTTGGTGAGGTGTTTCAGCCTACGCAAGCCCCGGCAGGCCCTGCCGGGGCGCCTCGGTCATCTTCTTCTGGGGGTGGCCTGACCACTTGCCGGGCTCACCTGCCCGGCAAGGGGGGCTTCTTTCTTGATGATATCTTGCTTCTCTGGCTTGGCCTTGGTCCTTCTGATCTGCTGGTTGGTTCTTCGAATCTCTTGGTCTCTTGCATTCTGTCTTGGATTGACGCTTCAATCTTGATCCTGCGCCTGTGCACAGTCAGGGTAACAGACCCAGGTCTGTTGCACCAATAGAAGCCCCCGAGCCTGCCACAACGCGCTGCTGTGCGTCGTCGATGGAGGGCCTAATAAGTGCACAAGCAGAATCGCTGAAGAGGCTGGTCTCTTGAGATCTTCTTTGCTTCTTCATTAGTCTTGATTTCGGGCCAGTTTCCGGTTTCACCGTGTGTTGTGTAAAGCCAATGGTGGTATGGCCGCTCCAGTAATGGCCCGTTAATGACTATAACACACAGGGTAGAAACTGCCAATTCACACTTCCCACCATGCCCTTATCCTTAGCCATGTATGCCGCATGCATCACGTGGTGTAGGTAACGGCGGAACGTGGTGTGGGAGAGCATAATGGCGAGGGCCCCGCTTCCTTGAATTGGTGGACGAGGGCGGTGGTTACTCGCGATGGAACCAACCCCCAGTCCCCCGCTTGCCTATAAAAGGAAGAACGGGGGAGGAGTGGAGGCATTCATCCGCGGTTTCCTCCTCCTCTACCTTGCTCCATCTTGGATATGCTGGAAGGGAGAGCCCGGGGCTGGGCCTCGGGCTTGAGCTTCGGGTTGATGATGACAAGCGAAGGCACTGGCGATCGGGGAGTGAGCTTGGTCCAAGTCCAGGGTGAAGGGCTCGGGATCGTTGGAAATCCTAGTACGGTCCCTCTCCTTGGAACTGGGGTTGATGTGGACGAGAGGCACGCCTTCCTGCCCGCCAAGGAGGGGAGCGGCGCGCCTCAACACTAATAAAAATACACTTCTGTGATGATACATGTTTGTCACAGTAGGTCGCGTTTTTTGTCATGCATGTACATCCATGACAAATTTATGACAGAATCAAGATAGTCATACCTGTGCTGTCGTAGAAGTGTTCGATGACATTACCAAAATTATCATCACCGAAGTGTCCACTTCCATGATGATAAATCGCGCGTCATAGAAGTGCTTTCGTCAAGGGTGACCGACATGTGGCATCCACCATAACGGAACACCGTTAAGCTATCGGGTCGGGTTTTGGATCCGATAACCAGTTAACAGCCCCGACCAATGGGGATTTTCCATGTGTAAAATCATCATTGGCTGGAGGAAACATGTGTCGGCTCATCGTTGGGACAGATGTCATCCACTCATTGGACAGAAGGCGCCTATGATACGTCGACAGGTGGCACGGCCAATCAAGTTTAAATGGGCCCGCCCAACTAAAGGCCCACAAGATTTTGCGGCCCATAATGGGTCGGCCCAGTTAAAGGCCCACGAGATTTTGCGGACTATAATGGGCTGGCCCAGCTAAAGGCCCACAATATTTCGTGGGCCATAATAGGCAGGCCCACGTAAAGGCCCACAAGATTTTTGCGTGCCATAATGGGCCGGCCTAGGTAAAGGCCCACAAAATTCTTGCAGATCATAATGGGCCGGCCCGGCTAAAGGCCCACGAGATTTCGCCGACATTAATGGGCCGGCCCAGCTGTAGGCCCACAAGATTTTGAAGATCCTAGTAGGCCGGCCCATTAACTGGCTGCCATGTTTTGGGCCAAATGCCGGCCCATAATTGATCCGGTCCATTAATGGCCTGCCACGTTCCGTGCCTAATAATGGCCCATATAAGATCTGGCCCACTAAAAGCCTCCCATTTTCTAGGCCAAATCACGGCCCAGATCAGGTCTGGCCCTTTAAGAGGCTTTGGGCTCAATTATGGCCCATATCAGATTCGGCCCGTTGACTGGACGCTATGCTTTTGGGCCCACTTGCTTAAGGCCCATTTAGT
This sequence comes from Triticum timopheevii, assembly GCA_963921465.1. NCBI lineage: Eukaryota > Viridiplantae > Streptophyta > Magnoliopsida > Poales > Poaceae > Triticum > Triticum timopheevii. Next base: position 234,693,056 of record OY997266.1, on the reverse strand, counting down.
AATTCGGCCTGATATTAGTTTTGGCCTATTAAGGGCCCATTTAACATTTCGGCCCTATATTAATTTCGGCCTCTTAAAAGCCCGTCATATAGTTGGGCCTAACTATGGCCCGGTTTGCATCCGGCCTGCTCACAGCCGATATCTGATTGGGCCAAACAAGGACCGACACAACTTTGGCCTATTAAAAGCCCGTGAATTGATTCGCACAATCATGGGCCGGGGTCCATTTCGGGCTGCCACCGGCCCGTGAGCTATTCGGCACGTTTCAAGCCGAGCCTACTTCTCAGCCTCCTAAAAGCCCATTGAGTTTTCTTGCGAAAAGAGGGCCGGGGGTTACTCGTCCTGTTAAAGGCCCGAATTTACTAGTGGGCCAGTTTGACGGGGCCCATGATGCGGATCATACATCCTGATTGCATGACGACCCGATTATGTACCATAATTTTACGGTTTGGCCGGTTTACTGCGAAGACAGGATATATATATAGTAAAATAACTGCAGGATCGTGAATAAGAAAAAACCTAGACTATACAATAAAGAAATTAAGGCATATTACATCCACTGGGCATTAAAGTTTGCCACTATGATAATAAAGCACAAGCAGACAGCAGATTACATACACTGGGCATCAAAGATCGCCACCAGTGCAAATAAACACGCCAACAAAATAATATACAAAACGACAACACTTCAATAGAGTTCAAAAAAGGTTAGCCCAGCTGGGGAGCTGCAGCGCAAGCAGCTGAGGAAGATGATGAGACTGCACTTGTTCAACACTTATATCTTCCTCACTCTGAAAGATAAACAAGCAGACAGATGACAGGTTTTGCACATAAAAGTATCAGTGCTGACAATTCATCACATTTCTTACGATGAATAAAGTGACACAATTTAAAATTGCATTAACACAATATGGTATTGTTCAGGTCAAGACATGGCAGGAATTGACATTGTGAAGGAGTTGGCAGCTTCACGACACCACTGGATTACAGATCAAGAACTCATAAGTATCAATGGTTAGTGTGCTGTCAATTTATCCCATTTCAGATTGGCAAATAAAGAGGCGGTTTAAATAATAGTAGAATGATATGACATTGTTCATAGTTAAGACATTGCAGAATATGACATTGTGCTGTAGTGGGTAGGTTCACCACACCACTGGATTACGGATGAAGAACAGAAGCATACATGCAGTGCAAAAGAAGATCACTTGCTCTGTATAGTTTAATTTACATGGTATGAAGAAGGAGCTTGGTTGTACAACTAAAAACTTAAATTGAGAAGGACAAACTTTTGTTTATGAACTACATAATAAACTTTAAACATGCAATTGATGCAAACACCAAAAATAAACAGCTGTTGCAGTCATGCCTAACCAAATATACACAACAAAGTTTGAAGGCTTGAGAAGGACAAACTTACATTACTGGTGAAGACAGGCTCTATAAAGCCCTTGTCCATGCTGATGGGGGGGGGGGAAATTCAAGAAGGTTAGCACAGAATGTTCTTCATAAGCATTGCCTTTATTCTACATTTTGTTAAGACTAAATATAGATGTGATAATATACGAAAAAATGGAGAATAATTAAGATAAGATGAAGAGTAATTCTACATAACCAAGTAGCTATAAATGTATGTGCAGCGATACAGGAAAAAAAGCACAGCCAAGAGCAATGCACAGCTAAACTTCTTCAGTACCAACCTTATGGTAAGAGTAAATATATATCTGATGTGTAGAAAATGGAGGGCAAAGGAAAATAAGCTGCAGAGTGATGGTACATGAACAAATACATGTCAATATAAGTACACTGATAAAGGATAGCATGTACTTACAAGAACAATCCAGAGCTAAAAAAATTCATTAGCACTGGATATATTCTACACTAATGTAACCATTCATACAGATCAGATAATTTGGAGCGAACAATTGATAAGCAAGCTATCATGCATACTGCTGTCACATAATGAACCAGGTATGTATGCAATGCCAATTCATAGACAGTACCTCATCCTGGGAACGAGACAAGTGCATAACAAGGTTTTTCCATTCAATGTCTTCTAAATTTAGCACAGGAGACTTCACCAGAAATTCGTTTATAGACTTGCCATCAAAGTGTGATTTCCTCAGGTAACTCCGATACTGCTGCAATGCTTCCTTGAAAAGCACAAGCAAGCTTTGCTCGTCATGACTATCCAGATTGACCCTCACCTAGTTACAACAATGTAATGTAAACCATTGATGTGTTCGATCAGCAGAAAACAGGAAAATAATAACCATGAATAATAGCACTTACACGTAAGTTGGACAGGAAGATGTGAAAATGGTGTTTGTCTTCACTATAATCTTCCCATGATGGGAATATATGCACGTAGTCCCTAACAACATGAAAGCATTGTCTTTTAAACTGGGAATAAATGGAATGGGGTTCCAATCTACAGGAATTGACCGTCTCTACAGTTGGGATAGGTCTTCGACCGGTGGACTTGCTGTACTTTTTGCTAGAGTGGGATTTTTCTGTGGTACGGCTGGTGCTATGGCAAATGAAATCGGTATACCTTTTGCTGGAGTGCAGGTCCTGTATGGTGGGGCTAGTGGTGTGGCCAGTGAAGTATGGGTACAGTCTGCTGGAGTCGGTCCTATGTTTTGGGTCACTGGTTGTACAACCAATATAAGTGGGGCGCTGTCTGATTTCTCCGGCACCACCACGTTTTTCAAGGACTTTGCTGGTGCTCCTTCAGGTTCGGCAATCACCCTCTTCCTTTTTGATGTCTGATGCACAAGAACAGCATTTGAGTGGAAAAACATGGTATGACGATTGATGGAATATGTATTGATAATGGATGGGCATGGCATCCCGAGTTATATGATGAGTAAACTAAGCAGATGGTGGTGCAACAAAGTAGAAGAAATGCAAGACAACATATGCAAGATACGTGCAATCAATAAAACCTTGCCAAATTAGAACAGGCACCTTGATGGGTGAATAGGACATGCCATCTGCCTTTGACTCCTCGAGGTTAGAATAGTCATTAGAATGATATTCTGAACAAGAATCAACAGGTGGGGAGCGTACGAGTTTCATTGCTTCCAGAATGGCATTCAATGCCTTGGTGCCAATTTTGTAAGTCATTGCAGTGTTCCACAATATTCTTCTAATGCGCAGATTCTGATATTCACTGTAATTGCGTATAATATTTGAGAACCATGAAAACATAAATAGTTGTGAGATTATCTTTGTAATGCAGATGATATTCTAATATAGGGGCGCCCCTATAAACACTTATGTGCTTTCACTGGATTCTAATGAGGGAGCTCATGTGTTCTGTAATATCATGCGTGAATTTATATAATCTGGCACAAGTACACAAAAAAATAGGCTCCAGAAGTAAGGATAGCTGGCAGATGATAGGTTCATAATATACTGTATAGATAGTTTATTGCCAAACCATGATAACAAGAGCACACAACAACTAGGCAGATCATAGTGTACATAACAGGGGTACACCATAACCACGATATATAAATCGGGAAAGTGGAACTGGCTTGAAAATACGGTGTTGTATTGCCGCTAGTAATTGAAAGCCTATCGATCACGTATAGGCCAGCACTATCGAACATGGTAAAGAAGAGCAAGAAGATTTTGGATAGTAAAATGTTGGTTGCGCAGTGCCCACACATGATGAACAAGAGCGCATTAAGAATGCAACTCCCAGCTGTCTCTCGACCATTTCAGGCGGTTGGATGAAGATCCTACGTCTCCTAACCCTTCTTCTTCCTCGTCTCTGATTCTTCCCATACAGAACACCGCACGGGCCGCCGGCCGGACCACCGGCCCCCATCGCCTGTGTTCCTCCGCCACCCCCACCCCCCACCCGTGTCGAGTTTTCTTCGTTCGGCGAGGCCCCACAACCACCCGAGCCCCTTGGATCGCACCGGCGAACTCCGGCGAGCTCTGAAAAATCGACTGACCCAATTTTGAAATTTACTCTACCGTGATTTAACTAGCGTGGAATATAAAAGGGGAAAACCACAAGCATTGGGAGTATAGCGTTGAGCATGCCATGGCGGATCTGGAGGTGCAAACCGGACAAAGGAAACTTCGCAACCAAGACAAGAAATCAGAGTAAAGCAGTGGCGATCTATTTTCTTGCTGCGAAAATAAGTTGAGCAGATACGAAAGAGTACCGCCTCTGGTGCGGCGCCGTGTACGCATCTGGTGAGAATTTGATGGTGATGCGGTAGCGATGGCTGTCGATGGCGTGGAAGCAAATCTACGAGGGTAGGCGGTGGCGGCGGGGCACGATGGACAAGACGGTCGTAGGAGTGGCGCCGGCAAGGTGGACGACGGCGGGGATGAAGCGAGAGGACGGGATGCAAGGTTCCCAGTCCAAAGGCATGGATGAGAGAGGTCGATCTCTTGTAATAGACGGCAGCATCGGGGTATCTGCTCCGGCATGGTGGAGTAGGACGGCGGTGGATGGGGTGGCGGACGGCGGCAGACGGAGGAGGGTGGGGTGGAGAGGGTGTTTTGGCGCCCACGGAGTACGAATGGGAAAAAGGGAGGTAGAGAGGAAGGGGGGAACCATGTATTCATGGCGCGCTTGTCTCAAAGGCGAGGAAATTTACAAACTTAGCCCCCGTTTCAAATTTCTTCTACATCAATGCAACATTAGTTGGTTGGGGATAGGACGGTAATCTCGCATACAACGAATATTTGCCGACGAGAGTTTGTTTTTGGCACCCACCGTGTATGAGCATGAATCGGGGAGGGAGTCGATTTCGGACGAGGGCACACTGTGTTTTGGCACCCACCTTGTATGAATCTAGGTGAGAGGCGGTTACGTCACGTTTGGGTGAAATTACAAACCTACCCCTATCGAAACCTATAGAAATCCAGCAGATAGGCTTTGCGCGGCAGGGATAGGCAGTAGTGATTTCCATCTCGCAGATTTTGGTTTCGGGCGGTTACTGCGACTTTCCCCGCTTCGTTCAAATTTTGCACAGTGCACGTTTACCGTGCCAACTCAATTCGAATCCCGTTTGTATTCTACTATTTTTTTCGGGCGGGATCCATTTTCAATTGGAATTGCATTCTATATACATCATTTTTTTATATATACTTTCAAAAGCACAACACCATTTATACATAAATATGGTTTACAAATGGCATGATCTCAGATTCATAAGGTTGTATCCATCAATTTGGATTTTCAAATATTTGAAACCACTTTATGTTGAAATCCAATGTATGCATTCCTCGCTAACTATCTCCAATTAATGTGTGTTTCATGCGGGTTTTTTTTAACTTCTCAAACATGTATAATGTGTTTCACACACGCAACATATAGTGTAATCCCGTTTAGACATTAATTGCATATAAACCATGCATCATTTGTAATTGAAGAATCTATGGATCACCAATATTGATAAACTATATAACATTACACGTGTGCCCAAATTCAAATGAATATGCATGTTTGATACACCAATTTGCATTGTGATATTATCGATGTCGTGATCTCCAGTTTAAATATTTGAATCCCCTTTAATCCAGATATTCGTCTCATATAGCTATCACTCATGCTTATATAGGACTATCTCTCTAGACCTATACGCGTTCATCGTCTCTCAGGCATCTCTCGTGCTACCTGTATGTCGACAATGATCTTTTATCTTCGTAACACACTGACGGTACTCTCTCCCTCAACCTTCATCACTCTATCTCTCTCTAAGTATATCTCGCTCCCTGCTATGTGTCTCTAGCTATGATTCTCCATGTGGAATCTCTTTCTCTCACACAAACACAAAACTTTGTCTCCCGGGGTCTCATTTCTCTCAACTATTCCCATGTGTGCCACTCGCACACCCCTCATATAGAGATGTATTTCGCTCCTTAGATATGAGAACCTACGACTCTTCCTCTTCAATATCTCTTTCTCACACACAAACACAAACTCTGTCTCCCAGGGTCTCATATTTCTCCATTGTTCTCTTGTATGTCGCTCAAACACACCCTCTCTCCCTAGAGATATCTTGCGTTCCCTCATATGTCTCTCTAGCTATCACTCTCGTTGTGAAATATCTTTCTCTCTCGCAGACACAAAACTCCGTCTCTCTGGATCTCATTTCTCTCTGATATTTGTTTGTATGTGACTCACATGCACCCTCTCTCTATCTCTCTCACACCCACACACATAACCCAGCCTTCTGATCCACTCGACTCCTATCTCTAGCGCACACTAGCTAGCATCTTTATCTTTCTATTTATCTGTTTCTCCATCAACCTTCTTTCTCGCCCTCACTCTTGATTCCTATCACGCACACTACATATGTTTCTATCTACATGCAGTCAAGTGCCCTCTCACACACATATATAACTTCACCCTTTGAACCACTCGACGGTCATCTCCGACACCCAAACTAACGGATGTCTCTCTAGCTAGCATCTCCCTCTCTGTATCTATCTGTAGTTTCTCCGTCAACATATTTTTCTCGCATGGAGTCTTCCTTCCTATCACCCACACTATATATGTCTATCCATACATATGCATTTATAGGTTGATCTCTTTTGCACAATCGTTGCGCCTCACCCCCTTTGCTCCACTATCTCTTAAAGACAAAAACACATGCTCAATTGTCGGGCCTTCTTCCCTGCATTCTCACATGCATGCATATTGTCATACCGATCCGTCTCTCCCATGTCGTTGATCTTAGGACTTATGTCTTCTTTCTTTTATCTCGATCTTGCGCGCGCGCACACACACACATCCCACGTATACATGTATACCTCTCACACATGCACGTTCAAGGTCTCTATGTCTCCATACGTAGTTAATTACCCTCAATCCTAACGCCACATCGAATTGTTCTCCTCTTTTGTGCACATAACTTCCGCCTGGATGGGTAAAACACACACTCACACTTAATATCTCCTTCTAGCTACCCCCCCCCCCCCCCGCCCCGCGCGCCTCTCACTCTTCCCCTATATCCCCGAAACCAATAAGACCATCCCTTTGTTTAATTCCTGCCTACATGTACCATCGATATATAGTAGTCTTCCGTGGTGTCTCTCGAACAAACACGTTCTCTCGATGTCGACTCCTCTCACGCGCACGCACCTTCTCTTCCCTCCTACGGGCATTTTCTCTCTCGCACCCCATCGTTGGTGGCCTCTGCCATACACATCACCTCTCTATGATGAAGCCATGCACACTTAAATTACATCCGCCATAGAGGACCCCGCGACACACACACACACACACGCACGCACCCCCCCACACACACACACACGCGCGCGCGCACGCACGCACCCCCCACACACACACACTAAGACTCCATCTCTCTCTCTCTCTCTCTCACACACACACACACACACAAACACACACACACACACACACACACACGCACCCCCCCACACACACACACTTAGACTCCATCTCTCTCTCTCACACACACACACACAAACTAAGACTCCATCTCTCTCTCTCCTCTCTCTCTCTCACACACACACGCACACACACACACACACACACACACCACACACACTAAGACTCCATCTCGCACACACATGCTCTAGGCGGAGCATTTGTTCCTACCACCCTTCATCCAACCTTACCCTATGATAAACAATCACCTTTATTTACTTGCATAACATGGACAGATTCCACTTTACTTTAGTAGTCAGCAAACTTATTATCTGTATACCCTTATAAAAAAACGAGTTGGCGATGATGGTGTGCCTGCCATCTTGTAATACAGACCATATGATCTATATCTGACGGATAGGAAGCAAACTATCATAATTTTACAAAAGATACCCGCACCTCTCTCCACATCACTATCTCCCGCAACCTCATTGCTCAGCAATTAAAAAAGGAATAAGTCTCTGGAACAATCTTGCATGCATGGTGGCCGCTGCCGCCTGCAGGCGCCGTCCATCCCCATGCCTCCGCCCATTCCTACCACCAGTCACCACCACGCTCCACTCCTCCTCGCCTTATCTCTCATCTTTCATTATTTCGATGACATTCTCGAGATACCAGTTTTCCGATAAAATTCTCGAGATATCATTAGTTTTTACACATGGGATTACTCCTGCATGGGTCAATCACAACAGGTGTTTTGTAAAAAAATGCATATTGATGTTCCGTGCAATGCACGAGAATCTTGCTTGTAATTATATAACACAAATCACGAGCAGGAAGTGACATTTTTTTGACACAACCACATTAACATGGCCACGTAAATCACGAGCAGGAAGGAGAAGGGAAGCGAGCTGTGGAGTAACATTTTTTACCATAATTTCTTAGGAAACTGAGTGCAATAATTGAGTAGTTTTGCAAACTACCATTACTACTACACCTGAAATGGTTCAAAACCTATACTCTCTTCCCAGCGTGCGCTTCCCGTGTGAAACGGTCAGCGTCGCCCTGGAGCGTCAGTGCCGCATTAATGCCCGGCTAGAGCGGAGGAGACCTCTCACTGGCGCCGGCTTTGAAGTGGCGCGACGGCTGAGAGAGCGCCGCTTCCCGATGCACGCGACTGCTCCGCGTCGAGACTGGCCATAGGCCCTGTTTGGATCCATGGGTTAGAGTTAGTTTGAGCTAGTTGGGGCTCAAATAGCCCTAAAGTATCCAAGCATGAGGGTTTAAATTGGAGCAAGTTGCACCGAATCCACCAAAAAAAACTATCCCACCCAAGAGGTGCTAACTGAGATAGTTCTCATTGGGACCACTAAAAAATCACTTTTCTCTCTCCATGAAGTGCATTTATTGTCAATCTAACCCTGTCACCCAAACACCTCTTTGGCTACAGTTAGTTCAGGGTTATTCATGAGTTAGTCTAACCTCTAGCTAAGTTAGAGTATCAAACTGGAGCAGTATAGGACATGCAAGTTGCTCAAAGCATACAGGCAAATTTGTACGTGAAAGATTTTTTTCTTTTTGAAAATGGAACGTGAAAGGAATTTTTTTTCGAATGCTCTTGGCATGTTGCTAACATGTGATAGTTAACTGACCTCAATAGATGGCAGAAACGCCATCCCGCCGCACTTTGATAGAGACGAGGAGGGAGAAGCGATACAGGCTACTAGATTACTAGAGATAGGTGTCGCACGGAAGCCAAGAAATATGGTGATAGAGTGGGTTAGCCATGTACTAGTATGATGTAACTACACTGGGCTGCCGTGTTTCATACTCTTCCAGTCCACTATGGAGATGATTAGTTAATTTTATATCGCTGAATAATATTAAATATTATGAGTGCAGACACTCCACTATGAGGTTCCTTGCTCCTTCTCGGTCGTCCAGAATCCATGTTCTTCCACTCTATTTTTTGACGTGACCTTTGTTCATCCTTTTGCCAACACGCGATACATCTAGCATCAAGGCGCACGTGTTATGCAACGATCGTTCCATCTATATGAAGAACACGTGGCACTGGAACTACGAGACGGACATGTACCCAGGAGTGGACGTACGAACCTGAGTAATGTAGCACAGTAAGTGAAGTAGAAAGGCACAAATGGTATGAACATGTGTGGCATACAGGGTGTGTTTGGTTGTGTTCTCGTCTCAGCATAGTTGTTCCCTCTTCATGCATGCTCAACTCAACACCCCTCTTCATGCATGCTCTCTTCATGCATGCTTCTAGTGTATTTGTGCTAAACTAGTGTGGACTCATGCACCCTCCATACACTCTACCAAACACCCAAAAGTAGGTCGAGAAGGGAACTCTTGGGCGGCATTTGTCTCTTACTATGTACTACCACTAAATGTTGTACGTGCAATGCACGGTGATGTTATGGAGTACGTGCCTAAGTACTCTACTACTACTATATTAGTTGGAGGCACATATTAACTTTTATATTTGTTTACGTGTATGCCCCGAGACCTTCCAACTAGACATGTCTTTCTCTCCAGGTCGTACTTTGTATCGTTCATACAACTAAGTACTACTACGTGTGGTCTCTGACCCAGAAGTGGAAGAAGTGGAGATGCTCTACCACATTGTTTTTTTATGCTGGGCTCTACCACGCTGTTCATGTCCCACTCCTTTCAATGACGTGTGGGACATCCAGCACGTGCCGTGTTTGGCACCCTTCGTCGTAAGAGTTGAAACACTAGCATCCATCAGAAATAAAAAATAATTATAAATCGGCAGTGATACTATTTTTTTTGTGAACCAATCAGCAGTGATACGCAGTTTCCTTGCTCCTCGATATCGGAAAGAATACTTCCCTTCACCAACATGTGGGACGTCGACCATCCTAGTCCACTTGCCATGCACGCAGAACTCCAAGGGAGAGTCACCCAGGTCGTCACGCCGCAGTAACAATGACTAATGAGCTGTCAAATCACAGGCCCACTTCCCAGCTTGAAGTTGCTCGGACGAAGGAACCATCATGACTTCGTTGAATTCCGCTTCTTGAAGAAAACTACTATACCAGCAGTACTGCTAGCTACAGTATTTACTCCAACAGAGGCCTCCTTTCGTTCATAGGATAGGTATATGAAAATCATAGGAAGTGAGATGACATGCATCTCAATTCCTATAGAGAAAGAGATGCCATTTGATGCATAGGATAGGAATTTTTCCATTTAGTCTAGGCTAATGTACTGGTAATTTGCTCTAAAAACTATAGTAGTGACTAGTAGTACTGGTAAATGCTCGTACTCAGACACAGACACACACACTAACTACTAGTACTACTACTTCTCACATGCTGGCCAGACGCCGTCATTCTCCTTCCCGGCTTTGTCGGCGACACCCCACCGTGCTTGGATCTCCGCCGACCTCTCCGCAACAGCGCGTGAGTCCTTTTCTTTCTTGCGGCGGTGGGCCTCTCTTTTCTTGAGTGCTTTCTGACTTTTCCGCTCCCTCTGTGCGCCTTTGGCCGCCTCTTGCTCTACCGCCCATTTGGCCTTGGCATCTTCAAATTCCTCCCACATAGCTGTGAGGTCGCGAGCGGCGATGAACTCGGCACGGCGGGATGCCATCGCTTCCCTACCATTTTGTGTGCGTTCGAGGGCGGCGAGGAACTCGGCGTGGCGGGATGCCATTGCTGCCTTACCGGTTAGTGTGCGGCGTGGTGGCATGAATGACGCTTGGTGAGAACTCTGGGGTGGAGTGGCCGGACAACCGTATAGTGCATTGGTTTGTCAAGAGCTCAAGGACAGAAGACGAAGCAAATTAGGATTCCCTTCAATCCTGGTCATTTATTACCGAGTAAAATGCATTGGCGGTCATCGAACTTGTCTTGATAGCTCACTTTGATCATTGTATATGAGATATGGTGATTATACGGTCGCTGGCTCAGCGTATAGCTCCGTATTTGTATGGTTGACCAGTCAAACAGTCCGCATGCGCCTGAAACGGTTACCGTCTCTCCAGAATGTCAATGCTGCATTCACTGGACTTAACTGCAGGTGCAATTGGTGTGTCACTGACATGCGGAGCAAACGAAAGAGATCACCGGCACCCCCCAGGCCGCCCTCTGCCGCCACGACCACGAAGCCGGCGCGCGTGCGCGGGCGCAGCCGGCAGCGAGGAAGAGTAGTACACGGTAGGTCGCCGCTGCTCTGGTCCCGGGAAGGCCACCGCTACTCCACTTAGTCGATGCCAAGCTTGGTGGGGTAAACATCGGCGGCCGATTAGCCGCTTGACAGCGACATGGAGGCGGAAATCTTCATAACCTTGTGCTCCGGCCGGAGGAGGAGGTTATCGAGGCGGATGAGGAGGAGGCAAAGGCAATGGTCGGCTTTCTCGGGTTCATGGCCAGACATGGTGGTCGGGCGCCAGCGATCATTTAGATTAGATTTACAGTAGGTTTAGTACGGTTTGTGCGAAATATGTAATGAATTTCGTCCAGTTTGTAGGAAAAGTTTTCGAAATGTAATGAATTTCATCCGGCTAATTTCATCCGGTTAATTTGAAATTTGCTTTGTTTGCATGAATTTTGTCCGGTTAGTTCATATAGTTGTCGAAAGGTATGTGGGCAGCATCGGATGGCATCCATCAGTGTCCTCGGACAGATGCCGGTGTAAATTTGTGGGCCACCACTGGAGATGCCCTAACTATCATGTTATAATCGTTAACAATCCTCCATTATTTGGCAGGGAATAGTTATCCCTCGATCAAAATCAGATCCGCGGTGTTTCGCACTCCTCCCGCGTACGAGTGTAAACTCTTGCTTACATAAAAATGGAGCAAGTGGACGGCACTGTAGCACGTCATATCACTCGAACTAGCCCGCCTAACAAGCGGGAAAGCACCGCCCTCGTCATTTTGTTCTGGATTTCTATCGATCGATCGCGCAAAAATGTTACGCTTCGCAAGTTCTAAAGGAAAAGGTGGCACACTTACGACTCGTACGCGTCGCAACCCCGACAGTCCGACTCGCACGCCGCTCACCAGAGGGGACACGCGTTGTCTTGCAATTTCACTGACATGTGGGACCGTAATTGAATAAATCGTCGATAGCCGAAATCTAATCGCTCGGCGGGCGTCGGCTGAGAAGAGAGAAACGGGGGAGAGAGAAGAGATCGCCCGCCCGCCGCGCACGGACTCCAAGAAATATATAGTGATAATGTGAGGTGGGCCATGCTGGAGTCCGGACCGCTTTCAGAGCCCGCTCTCACACTGCCCTGGCCCCTCAAGACGCCAACTGCCTGCTGCATGCATAGCAAGTAGTCCCCGCTTATGTGGAGGAGAGAGAGGCATTGACAAAGTCAAGGAGTAACAGTGGAGACAATACCTTTCATCAAAAATAAACAATGAATACTCGTTGCTAATCCTCTATATCGGAAAGAATACTTTCATTCGCCGACATGTGGGACGTCGACCATCCTGGTCCACCTACCATGCACAAAATTATCTTGGTCTACCCCGGTCGTATCGTAGGCCCAACCTTTCCCACTGTAAGTTGTTCGGACGAAGGAACCATCATGACTTCGTTGAATTCAGCTTCTTCAAGAAAACTTACTGTACCCGCAATACTGCTACCACACGCGAAGACTGGACGGCACTTTACCACGTCATATCACTGAAACCCACTAGGCCAAACTAGCCTGCCTAGGTCATCTATTTTGGAATGGAGGGAGTACGTCTCTGCACTGCTATGATTTTGTGTTGCACGTTCTCTGTACTTTTGCTAAGATTTTCCTACCCTATGAACCAAATGAGGCCTGAATGTATGTCGACTATTGTCTGATCGATCGCAAAGCCTACAATTTTAGGAGCTAGGGCTATTGGTCGACCGACGAGGGATAAGTATAAGCGTACCACGAGCTCATCAGCCCCAACGTTTCTCTTCGGTGAGTGTTTTGCAAGTACTATAGCTCGCACAGTAGCTAGCCTACTAACACCAAGAATCATCAAACAAGCCCTGCTGATATGATAAACAATTCAAACTTACATCTAAGCATGCCATATATTACATCAAAAGCTGGTGAGGATACATTTGTTTCCATAACTCGGAGAGGGTTCGCATGATTCATCACATGATTCACTATCAAACAAAAGTAGCAAGATCCGCCCACACAAGACAGTGCACTAGCCCTAAGATGGTTTGATAACACGCATCATTCTGGTAATTAAACACAGGGCAATGCAAACTACCCTGAAGGATTAGCGCGACCAACTATTTCTTGTCATCGATCTCTCGGGCAATGACCACAGCACGAACAGCGGCATGGGAATCGATTTCTGGGGCGATGTCCACAGGACTGACCGCGACATCGGAATCAATCTCTCGGGCGATGTCCACAGGATGGACAGCGGCATCGTAATCGATCTCTGGGGCGATGCCAACAGGACGGGCCACGACATCGGAATCATCAAGGACAACCACCGGCACCTGCACAACACTAACATATTAACAAGCACAATGCAAATAATCAAAAAGCAAGCACATTGCAAATAATCAAAAACCACAACTATGGTAATAAGCCATTATTTTTTACCTTGTGCAGCTCACCGGGGGATCTCATCCCTCCGGGGGCCATCTCCTTGTCCTCGATGGGGGCCATCACCTTGCTAGGGGAATACTGCTTCTCAACGGCGACTATCTCCTCAAACTCGGTCTTGAGCCTCACATAGGTTGCAATTAGAGTTCCTGGGGTAGGCACGGTGGGGCCCTTGATGTTCTTCCAACTTTCTTTGAGGAGTTCGTCTGCCAACGTCCTCAACTCTTTGGCCAATGCTTGTTTCTTGGAATTCTTCATCTCCATGGGTTGGCCTGCCAACATGGTCACCTCGTTGGTCGGTGCTCTCTTCCTAGAGATCGCTGTCTCCAGTGGGTTGTCCGCCGGTAACTCTTTGCCTAGTGCTCCAGGATCCATCAATGAACTGACAAACAAAAAGCAATCGAAAGGAAACCACAATAATGAAAACAGGAAAAGAATAGGATCTGAGAATCAGTCGGTGCTTCACGAAAAGAAGATTATTGGAATGAAAATATAGCAGCATAACTGATTCGGTAGAGAAGAAAAATGGTAGAAGTGAGTAGCCTGGAGTGAGGTTTTCTTCAAGAAAGGGAAGAAAGGGCTTGAACGAGCGTTCCAATGAAATGATGGTTGCTTCGTCCAGTCCAACTTGGAGGCCACCTTACCACTGCTGGTAAAGGTGTGGGTTTTGTGATATGATGGGTCATGACGGCCACACCAGGGTGACAGGTGAGTCTCCACTGTAGCACCTTGCTGTGATTTGGTGGATGGAACGCGGGCCCGGATGCTTTGAAATTTCATTAACTTGATTTTAGTCTCTTTAGTACTTGGATCCAAGCATGGATGAGGCTAACAAGTTTTAATCCCACTACTTTTAGTCATGAGACTAAAACGTATCCAAGCACTCTCTCAATATTGTGCACCGCGACCAAGGCGGAGAGGAAAACGAGAGAATAACGTAATTAATGCATGAGTTTAATTAGGGTAGTTTTGTAAAGTACGAGATACATTCCTCCAATCGCAAAATGCCTTGGTTCATGAGATTTGAGATTTGAGCCCTATAAACCGGAAGGGAGGGAGTACTGCACATGGTGTAGTCTAGTCACTTGTTTTTTTTTTGAGCCGAAGTCTAGTCACTTGTTGAAATCTCTAGAAAGGCAAATACTCCTTTCCGGTTTACTCCCTCTGTCTAGGTGTGTAAGTAATCTTGCGAAAACCAAATAGTCCCAAAACACTTAGGCGCGGTGCATTAACTTCTACCTTGTTTCTTGTTTCTTGACATACGTATCAACCAATAAGAGATGAGAGGTGTGCATGCTTTTAATGACTTGCAATGGCTAGTTCATTGCATGGAATGCTATTAATTAGCAAATAAACATTGGTGACCCCAGGAGGAAACGGTGCTAAGCGCGTGGACCTATGCAGAATGAGTATCAACCAATGGATAATGGAGTTTAATTGTTAAACAATAGCAATTTTGTCTCATGCAAGAGCCTAGCTAGTACTCCAAGAAACCGCACCACGCGAGCGTTCGCAACTGCCACGTTCGGTTTGCGCTTGGCTCTTCGCCTCTTCGAGAAGACGAACAATGATGTTACTCCTACTTCTACAGTATCGAATCCACTGCTGCATGTCCGTCCACCTCGTGCGGGAGGCATAGCGTGTAGCGAAAGTTTCTACTTACTGCTCCTGCCTTTGCATCCATGACAGGTGGGCCCAACAGGTGGTTGGCCCACCTGTCATGCAGCCAAAGGCAGGTGCAGTTAAGGCACCGGAGCTCAGTCCGCAAGGGAGAGGGCGTCGTAGTAATCAAATTTCTCGGTCTTGTACGAGTTGACGCGACACATCAAAGCACTGCATTCGATAAAAGTCTTTTTTACACATTTCAAATGGGCTACTTCATATGTAGGAGTATACATATTCTGCTTCGTATGTACTCCCTCCATTCCAAAACATAAGTCCTTTTAGAGATTTCACTATGAACTTACATACAAAACAAAATGAGTGAATCTACACTCTAAATTATGTCTATATACATCCGTATGTAGTTTGTAGTGGAATCCCTAAAAAGACTTACATTTAGGAACGGAGGGAGTAGTCTCTTGTTGCAATCTCTAAAAAGACTTATATTTGGAAACGGAGGGAGTACAATGCATGCATGCATGCTGTGACTTTCCTTTTGATACTTGCATGTGTTTATTTGATGCACCTTGCCAAATTTTGACTATAAATTTAACTAACCAAATTTTCATGCATGTCACAAAAAATCAGGGGGTTGTTTGGATTGTGACTATGTTTGTCTTACGTTGCCACATTATTTTTCCCACACTTTCCACACTTGCCTAACCTGAGTTGCTCAAATTGTTAGACACACTTTGGCTTGCCTAAGGGAATCTTGCCACAATTTTTGTGTCTATGACATGTGGGGTTCACTGCTAATAAAAAAATTCTTGTCTTAGGTGTGGCTAATAAAAAAGACTTATATTTAGGAACGGAGGGAGTAGAAAATATAAATAATAATGCATGTTGGGGCAACCCACATTTCCGCTAATTTTAGCCGTGGGCTTGTTCACAATTTTTACGAGGGGGTGGTTGTTCATTTAATGGAGGGACTTGTAGTACTACCAGACTTAACGATACAAAGTGCGACCTGGCACACCGTAACACCACTTGGAACAAGCGGGTGGCTATCTCAAAAAACAATCAACAACTAAAAAAAACCGCGACCTGGCATGTAGTAGTACACAATTTTAAACGATTGTTTTGATGGAGTGAAAAAGGAAAACTACCCCACTACTTATATATAGGTCGGAGCCTCCACGCTTGCATGCTAGGGCTGCTCTATTCACAAACTCTCATCCTCTCTAGGTCTAAACAAGATAGGGGTAGTAACACTGTCTTTCTCCCTTCAAAAAACACTGGCTTTCTATCCTCACCATTGGTTACAGATCCGGACGTATTCCCCTCCGCCGGTGAAGGGGAGGAGGGGCGGTGTTTAGGCTGTCGTCCACAGCGAGGGAGGAGACCCACTGCCGGCCGCACCGTTATCTCTGGCCGAGTGCCGGCGCGGGAGGTCCTCCGATCCCTTCGTCGTTGCCTGTGGGCGGATCCGGCCTCCCACCGCCCACCTATCCACATCCCGGCGACCTTCAGGTATATCTTTGTTCGAAACTGCCTTAGCTCTACTTCCCCAGCTCGCTACGTCGCTGCATGTGCATCATTTTCTACCTCTCAGCCCCTCTCGATCGGATGGTCCAACGTCACCTATTTTTTTTCTATTGTTAGAGGTAAAGCTACTTCATGGAGTCGAATCTTGTACTCCCTCCGTTCGAAAATAATTGTCATTGAAATAAAGTGGGGGTGGGGGAATTTAGTATGTACATCGGACTTGGTACAAATAGGAAGGAAAGGGGATGAAAGTAGTACAGACTGGTCATCCAACTGGTCTCTTGGTCGAAAAGGGAAATATAGGGGTAACGTTGTACACAGTGGTATGACCAGGACTAGATTTGCTATCCACACATAGGAGAAGGTGGCTAGAGTGAACAAAAATGGGACCAACCCAGATATGTTTCTTGGATGTTTGTTTCTCGGGGCAACAAACTATGAATCAACACTTTATGCCCTTGTTTACGTACATGGTGTTGTACTGCTGGTGCACCCATTGTCCCATGCCCTTATACCAAATATTTAGGCTCCGGTCGGAATAAAGGGGCAGAAAACATAGGTCTTGATGAAAATAGAGGAATAGGAAAGGAATGTAGGTATAAAACTATGGAACAGCGAACCGGAGGAAACTCTCAAGAGAATGTGTTTGGATGGACTATGAAATGTACAGATTTGGTTTTTTAGAGTAGCATGCTTGGTAGTATGAGATGCTATTTGTTTATTCAGCTGCACAGTGACTACTCTTGTCCTCACCTCACGTACCACACATAGGTTAATTCTTTTATTCCGGCAAACACAGCATAGCAACCTGTCTAACGCATGGCAGCGAGCGCCTGCCTCGGGCTTCCGCCCAAAAAATGAGTAGCGCGTGGATGTTTCTAATCCGATGGAATCAATACTACCAAACCAGCTTTCCTATGAAACACTATTCACCTTTCCCGTGTTCCAAATGGTTGGAAGGGAAAGAATACCGTAGGAATTGTGTTCCTACGAAAATCCTGCACCAAACTTGTGAACCGAACGCTGCCTTAGCTGTTCTTAATATAATGTCCCTGGTAAAAATGAAGCCATGCCACTGTTTTTGCCTATAATTGTTTGAGACTCTGGCAAGTTTAGCCAAATGTTTTTGCCTGTAATTGTTTGAGACTCTGACTGTTTCCTCTGTGCCTTTTTGTGCAAACAGGGATATCCAATTCACCTGGTTGCTGTTGTGACCTT
This sequence comes from Triticum timopheevii, assembly GCA_963921465.1. Taxonomy (NCBI): domain Eukaryota; kingdom Viridiplantae; phylum Streptophyta; class Magnoliopsida; order Poales; family Poaceae; genus Triticum; species Triticum timopheevii. Next base: position 234,674,728 of record OY997266.1, on the reverse strand, counting down.
TTGGTGCACTGCACAAAACTCTTCTTAAAAGAAGTGACTTTTGTGATGTTTAACTGGAATGTCAGATGGAACAATTGGTTCATTTTGGTGGAACTGCACAAAGGGAGATCTATGTTCCAATCCTCATCATCCATATTGGCGCCATAACCTTCCTTTAGGTAAGAATGATATTTAATGCATGTGTTCATCTCTATTTTCCGACACGCATGAGAAAATAATGTTGTTTTTTACTAGTACACTTGTACTCCCTCACTGACAAAACCAATTCTGAATTAGAAGGCCAATCATGTACTTGGTTTCAGCAACTGGTGAGGAGAAAGAGAAACAGAGCATGAAAAGGAAGAAGAATAAGAATAAATAGTGCCAAGGCGATCTTGCTGAAGCCAGAGGCTCAGTCGAGGCTATTCAAGGGCTCCGGCAACGACTACCTTACATGTGAGACGATCCTCCAGGGAGCCCTTCCACTTCTGCTGTCTCACTTATTTAATTAGGAGTACTTAAGTACCATTAATTTATTACTGCCTAATTTTCCTGTTGGAGTTAAACAAATCTTTAGTAGGACCCTATGCTGAATCATGTACGTGTGAATGTTTGTCTATGGAGGTGAATCATGTGGTGGAGCAGGGAGGGAATATTATTAGTGTCATGACCTAATAGTGCTATTGTTTTGCATGTCAATTTATTGCCATTGGTTCAATGAGGCAATGTTTTGCGTATTGTCCATCATGAATTTGATGCTACTGTTTGAGTAATATGCTAATGTCTTCCTATCCTTTCTCACTAAGCTAATGAAGGTTTCACCTTGTTCTACTTGTGCAAACAGGGATCATGTTGTGCCAATCATACATTTTAGTGGAATGACACAAGACAATACAATGAATTGTATCCCAGCCAGTGCTTTAACTCTGTTGGAAGTTCTTTATAATCTTTCGATATAATCTCAGCACTGGTAAACAAGAGTGATTTCAACCATACATTTGAAGTGCACAAAACTATATACTATTGTGGGATTCCAGTGAGTGCTTTATCATCTCTTATGGGACTACATGAATAAGCTTTTTTTCTCAGGTTGGTACGGGCATAAGGCCTTCATCCATATTAGTTTGCTGTCATCTTTATTTGTATCGTGCTACTGTCATGAGAAACTCCTTTGTCTTTGCACTTTTATGTTTTGCAACCTATGATAAATGACAATGCTTTGAGTGTTGAGTTGAGCTAATTGGCACTGATTAAATGAACTAATACCTCTCTTTAAGCAAGACTACTATGTTGCTAACTTTACCCATTAAGATAATGAGGGTGCTTCTATTTGTTAGTGTATGTTTCATCAACTAGTCCCACTATTACAGTAATCTCACTCTCTCAATATATGTGCCAACAGGGATGCTCGATTTTGGTGGAACTGCACAAAAACTTTGGGGGCTTCATTGCCTCGGTAGCTTCCATCCTTTCCTGTCAGTCGCTAATCTCCGCTTGCTTTCTTCCTTTGCTATCAGTCGCTTGGCTTATCTCGGCTTCCAGTCAAAGGAAATAGTAACTGATATGCTACCTCACACAGGTTGGTACTGGTCTTTATCCTGATTATTGTGCCTGTCATATGTATTGGTAATTTGGTATTGTGCTACTGTTTGCCGATTTCATAAAGGAGTAATTTGGAGCCTGAACTCGTAGGCAAATCATTACATCAGGTGATTTCAGTAGAACTGCACAAAATGATCAGATGGACAGGTACTTATGCTGCTGCTATGTACTCCAAAGTTCACTCAAACAAGCATCGATGTTGACAAGAAGTGCCTATATTTATTCGAGTATCAACCAACGTCAACCAATTGTCAAACTCCAAGTATTAGGAGAGTGAACGCCAAAAATATTGCTTGGTGCATAGCCCAGAAAAACGCAGTCCATTCTTTGGTCCCAACTTGTGCCTTTTGGTTATTGGCACATATGGTAGCGAACTATATGGCATGGAGTCTAAAGATTCCAGACAAGTTGGCTGACGCGTATATTCATCTGGCACTTAATCAGTCTGCACGCCAAGGATGCTCCATTTCAGTTGAACTGCACAAAAAATTTGGGTGGTTCATTTTCTCAACCGCCTCCTTTCTCGTCTGCAATGTAGAATTTTGGTGAGATACAGGACCAAGATGAGCCAGTAAACTAGTTGGATGAAAGTAGTGGACAAGTTGCTCAAACTTCCCTTGGCACGAGGCCACTATTTGAGGATAAACCTACAAGCAAAGTTCAGATTGTTTGTGCTACCTCTTATGTACTCGAAAGTTTACTCGTACAAGAACTAATTTTAGCAAGAAGTACCTCTGATTGAACACCATTTACCAGTCTGTACCCTAGGTAATTAAAGTTCGTCCATGGATCATATTGGCTGTGATCTCAATCATTTGGATGCATAAACATACTGAACATGTGTATATCTGAATCTTTTTGTGATTTATGTATGAATATTGTCGTGTGATCTATCAATCATTTGGATGGATAGATATGCTGAGCTTGTGTATATATGAATCTTTTGAGTTGTTGATAGTGAATATTGGATATGAATATGAACGTGTCCTGTGAACCTGAGTTTGATATGAATTGCAACAGAACCAGTTATAACCCTTCTCCTCCTCTCAATCTGCGACTCCACTGTCGCGTTTTCCCATCTCCGAGTCGTTCCCGTCCGGGGCCTCGCCGTCGTCCATCGCCTCGCTGTGTTCGGTGCGGCGTGGTCAACAAACGAGAGTCATCAGAAGAGGACTGTACGTGGAGAGATTGACGGCTGGGACCCACGAGGTCCATGGTCGCACGCAAGGAAAGTTCCTCCTTATTAAGCTGAAAAAAGTGTTTCCTCCACCTGACAGCTGGGACCCAATGGCTGTATCTTCGCACGGAAGGAAGTGCCTCCTTGTTTTGCGAAAAATAAAATATTCATCCCGTTGACAGCTGGGACCCATTAGATTTGGTGACTGACTTGTGGGCCTGCTAAGCGGACGTGTACGCACGGCTTTGTCAACTTAATCAACAAATGATTCTAGCAGCTGAACCGTTGGATGTTAATCCAACAGTTGTGCTCCTTCTTCAACCTCTGTTCTTGCTCCTGTCTTCCGTGGGCGGCACCGCGGCTGTGCTGCCGCGCACCCGAACTAGTGAAGTTTCCCACTCCTCTCCATCTGTGACTCCACTGCCCCGTCTTCCCCATCTCCGGGTTGTTCCAGTCTGGGTGCGCTCGGCATGGTGTGGTCAACGTGGTCAACAACCGAGAGTCATCGGAAGATGACTGTACGTGAGAGGCTGACAGTGGGGACGCACCACACCCATGGACGCATGCATGCAACGGAACGCGGCGAGGTCAACGTGGTCAAGGAACGACTTCCATCGGAAGTATACTGTACGTGGAGAGTCTCAGATGGGTCCACGGCCGCAGCAAGTAAGTGCCTCCTTATTACGCGGAAAATAATGATTCCTCCAACTGACAGCAAGGACCCACTGGACGGGCCACCGTATTTTGCGAAAAAAATGTTTGCCCCCTGACTGCTGGGACCCACCTGACGGGCCACCGTATTTCGCGAAAAAACGTCCCTCCCGCTGTCAGCTCGGACCCACCGGAAATGCCTCCTTATTACGCACAAAAAAATGAATACTCCCCCTGCTAGCTGGGACCCACCTTGGTGGGAGGCTGACTTGTGGGCCTACTAAGTTGACAGGACCGAAGGGCTTTGTCAACTTAGCCAATAATGAACGATTCCAGCTCCAGTGACCGTACGATGTCCATCCAACGGCCGTAGTGCTTCTTCAACCTCTGGTCTTCTTGCTCCAGCCGCCCAAACCAGCGCCGGTCGTGCCTCATGCTCCTGCCTCCCGTGGCTGGCTGTGCTGTCGCGGAGGACTCACCGCCCCCTACTATTCCCACCGCTGGCCAGGCCCTGCGGCGACGGCAGCCTCACACCGCAGCCGAACCAGTGAACCCTCGTACTCCTCTCCGTGCGGGCTTCCACTGCCGCATCTTCCCCGGCTCCACGTCGTCCCCTTCATAGGCCTCGTTGTCATCCACCAACGTGGTGCTCTCCGCGCGGCGTGGTCAACGTGGTCAAGGAATGACTTCCATCGGAAGAGTACTGTACGTGGAGAGGCTGACAGCTGGGTCCACGGCCACATCCTAGTTTTTTTGTGATTTGCCAAGTAAGTCGCTTTGTCAGGCCTGTTGGGCTGCAAATCTTTCAAGACGAGGAGAGCTTTCATTCGGTTGGCCGAGAAAATGGACCATCAGTAATGAGAAATGGGTTGTACATTTTTAAAACACATCAAACCGGCAATTAGTTTCAAATATCTTTTTTTTATTTCGAGATTTTAAATTACATTAATTTTTATGCGTGGAGAATTTGTTGGATTTTATATTGATATACATTTATTTTTAAAATCAGTTTGAATGTGAGTCGAAATTTCGGGATTAAAAACAGTTCGAACCGCACCGAAATATGCAAAATTTCGTATAATTTTTTAACCGTGGCCACAGTATGGGCTGTAATGCTAAAAAAAAGAATATGGGCTCCAAAAAAACCTTAAGAATTAGCAAATGGGCTGTAAATTATTAGAAATAATGGAAGAAGGGTTGTATGCTGTTTTCCACAAATTTGAGGCTTTCCTAAGAAAAAGGTTGACGCACAAGCAGTGACTGTTGGATTGCCATCCAACGGCCGTCGTGCTTCTTCAATCTCTCCTCTTCCTGCTCCAGCCGCTCAAACAAGCGCCGGCGGGACTGCCTGCTCCCTCCTCCCCGCGGTCGACTCTGCTGCCGCGCAGGCCTCACCGCCCCCACCATACTCCCATCGCTGGCCTAGCCATCCCTCTGCTCACCCACACCTGCTGTTATTCTCCGGCGACGGTAGACGATCCAGTAAACCCTCGTACAGTCGTACTCCCCTCCGCGTGGGAAACAACTGCTGAGTCTTCCCTGCCTCCGTGTCGTTCCTTTCCTAGGCCTCGCCGTCGTCCACCGTCCAGGTGCTCTCGGCGCGGCCTGGTCAACGTGGTCAACGACCGACATGCATCTGAAGTGGACTATATGTGGAGAGGCCGACAACTGGGTCCACGGCCGCACGCAAGGAAATTCCTCCTTATTACGCGCAAAATAATGATTCCTCCACCTGACATCAGGGACCCACCGAAAGGGCCTCTGTATTTCACGAAAAAAAGCTACCGCCACTGACAGCTCGGACCCACCAGCTATATCTTCGCATGCAAGGAAGTGCCTCCTTATTACGCACAAAAAAAATGAATACTCCGCATGTTAGCTGGGACCCAGTATAGTGGCACGCTGACCTATGGGCCTACTAAGTTGACAGGGACGGAGGGCTTTGTCAACTTAGTCAATAATATGCACGATAATAGCTCCAGTGACCATACGATGTCCATCCAACGGCCGTAGTGCTTCTTCAACCTCAGGTCTTCTTGCTCCAGCCGCCCAAACCAGTGCTGGTCGTGCCTCGTGCTCCTGCCTCCCATGGCCGGCTGCGATGCGGCGGAGGCCTCACCGCCCCCTACTACTCCCACCGCTGGCCAAGCCATCCCTCTACTCACCCACACCCCCTATTATTCTGCGGCGACGACAGCCTCACACCGCAGCGAACCAGTGAACCCTCGTACTCCTCTACGCATGGGCATCCACTGCCGCGTCTTCCCCGGCTCTGTGTTGTCCCCTTCCTAGGCCTCGCCGTCGTCCACCGCCCTGGTGCTCTCGGTGCGGCGTGGTCAACATGGTCAAGGAATGGCTTCCATCGGACGTGGACTGTATGTGGAGAGGCTGACAGCTGGGTCCACGGCCGCAGCAAGGAAGTGCCTCCTTATTACGCTCAAAATAAGTATTCCTCCACCCGACAGCGGGGACCCATCGGACGGGCCACCGTATTTCATGAAAAAAACGTTTCCCCATGACTGCTGGGACCCACCAGCTACATCTTCGCACCCAAGGAAGTGCGTCCGGGCAAAAAAAATGATTCGCCCCCCTGACTGCTGGGACCCACCAGCTACATGTTCGCAGGCAAGGAAGTGCCTGACAATCGGGACCCACCTGGTCGAAGCGTACGTAGGGTTGTCATTCTGGTCGCGAACGTGTACGTACATACTGGTCATTGTAGAGGCGTGCACGTGTCATAGTAGAGGCGCGCACGTAGCATGTACACGTACATACAACGGCGAGGGTGCAAGAAAGAAAATACGACCACGTACGTACATACGGGCAGGGTCTCGAACGCCTACTCGCGCATACATACATGGCTGGGTCAGAACATAGAAATATCGTCGTCGTCGTGTTCATGGGGAGGCAACAGAATGCGTCGTGTTCATGGGGAGGCAACGGAATGCGTCGTGTTCATCGGGAGGCAACAAAATGCGTGGGAGCCAACCGGCTGGGTCAGAACGGAATATGTGGTCATGTTCATCGGGAGGGCTTGGACGGAACAGGCGATGGAAACGAGGCCTAGCGTACCGCAAAACGGAGGAAACGAACCTCCTACGGTCGAAACGGGGGTCCTGTTGATCGGGAGGGGTGTGGCATACCGCAAAACGGAGGAAACGGACCTCCTACTGTCGAAACGGGGGTCCTATTCATCGGGAGGTGTGTGGCGTACCGCAAAACAGACAAAACAGACCTCCTACGGTCGAAACGGGGGTCCTGTTCATCGGGAGGGGTTTGGCGTACCGCAAAACGGGACTCCACGGGATACTGTTCATCTCCACCGTCGACCTCCTCTAGCCTCCACGGGCTACCGTCGACATCCTCCAGCCTCCACGGGCTCCTGTACATCCAGCCTCCACCGCGTGCTACTCCACCGGCTACTGTTCAACCACCCCTCCACGGGCACCCCTCCACCGTCTACTGCTCATCCAGCCCTCCACACCACGGGGTCCTGTTCAACCACCCCTCCACGGCCACCCCTCCACAGTCTACTGTTCATCCAGCCCTCCACACCACGGGTTCCTGTTCATCCAGAGGCAACGCCACTGCTCACTGTTCATCCACCCCCCCCCCCCCCCCCGCAATGCTCACTTTCATCCAATTGATCGTCTTCAGTTAGCAGCAGTAGCGAAGGAATCGCTCTATCGGGTTTAGTTAACAGCCATCGATCGATCGCTCGGGTTCAGTAACGCGTAGCCTGCAGTGCAATCGCTCGGGTTCAGTTAGAGCCAACACCTCGCACACACGCACGTACCTGTACGAGAGAAACGCGCATCTCTCCGCCCCCGACCTCCCACCTTAACCGGCAACTCCCCAAAATTTTCCTCCCCCTCGCTTCTACCACGGTTTTTTCCGTCATTCACGGCCCAAAGAATGTCATGCAGCCGTGTCTCCGGCCCGCCCAGGACGAAAAGCCCATTTTCTGTCATGATTTTTTGTCATAGAAATAGGAGCCCATCATATCTATGATGATACCGGGTTTTGTCACAATTATCGTCATAGAAGTGTCATATGTACGACAGAAAAAATTTCGTTCAGCCCAAAATGTCATGGATGTGTCTTTTTTTATAGTGCAAGCCCCTTGGCCATCTTGGTCGCTCGCCGTTTCTCCTGGGAAGGCACCGGACTGGAGTCTTAGCACTTCTCGGGAGCAGTGGTGATGGAGAGAAAATGAGGGAAGGTGGCGGTAGTACATGGTGGAGGGCCAGGTCGGAGTACGATGGCATGGATGCCTTCGCCTCTGACCGGCGTCCTACTGTCTCGTCTTCCACCCTTCCCTTCCCTCCTCGGCACCGTCACCACCAGTCCCTTTGGGCTATAGCCGGGGAGGGATGCCTCCTTGGCGTCTTGGCCTTTCCACTAGTGATCTCCCGACCGAGCCTCCGCGGGTGACCCTGCTGAGGCTCGAGTCGGGTCTTCTCATTGGCGACGGCGACCGGGGGCGCATCCCCATGCTCCTACGCTTCTCCTCCACACCTTCGGTAGCCTCGGCCTCGTTCGGCCACCTTCGGGTGGGCCGCGGTGGGCTCTCGTGCAGGTGCTTTTCTCGTCTTTTCCTCCTTCCACCGTAGTGCCTGGGGGAGGATAAACGAAAAGAGGAGATCACAAAGCACTTATCTTTTTTCAATCTTAAACTATAGGCACTTGCCAAGTTTAAATTCAAATAATGTAATCTCTTGAGTCCATGTTCGTGTTCTGTAATGCTTGTACTTGTATCAGCATGTTAATGAAAAAGATAAACCTTGCCGGGGACACACACATGTATATGTCCATGCAGAGGCGAGATGCCTCTTTAATGTAAATAAACGAGTTTCTCCTGGCAGGTTATCTTGCCGGCACCCTTTTTGCCTGCCGGAGAGCAACATCTGCTGGGTTACAGACAAAGGGACCATCCCACCACCAACTTCCTTTTACCAAAGGACACTGTGACCATTCTGACTGAAGCAACGTTCGAGTCAGGAATGGGAGCACCTAAGTCTAAAAAGAGTGGCGAAGTATTCTAATGCATAAGTTATAGCTTACAGAACACGAATGGACATGAGGTAGAACTTATCTGTTTAGCTTGCCGGGGATCGCAGTGTCGGGCAATCTTCTCAACTCCTTGTCGAAGCCAAGTTCGTGACAAGAACCTGCAGCTTCATGCATAGTTGAGTATGTGGAGTTTGCTAAATCAAAGCTCTGACATAGACCCTTCCTGAAAATAAGATGAATTGTAATTGTTTGATGACTGAGAATGAAGTTTGCTAGTTTTCAAGAAAGTTTATGGTCTATGCTTTAACATGTGAATAGCTTGTTACTTGATCTTGAGAAGTTTTATGAGATGAACTACTGTTATGACATATAATCATGCTGGAAAAGGTGATTGAAATTATGATTGATCAAACTTGTGCACCTGCTAGCATTCACACTTCATAACTTCTTTCTTTTATCATTTACCTACTCGAGGACGAGCAGGAATTAAGCTTGGGGGTGCTGATACGTCTCCAACGTATCTATAATTTATGAAGCATTCATACTATTGAATTATCTGTTTTGGATGTTTATGGGCTTTACTAAGCACTTTTATATTATTTTTGGGACTAACCTATTAACCGAAGGCCCAGCCCATATTGTTGTTTTCTTGCCTGTTTCAGTGTTTCGAAGAAAAGGAACATCAAACGGAGTCCAAACGGAATGAAACCTTCGGGAAAGTTATTTTTGGAACGGAAGCAATCCAGGGGACTTGGAGTGCACGTAAGGGAAGCTTCGAGGTGGCCACGAGGCAGGGAAGTGCGCCCACCTCCCCTGGGCACGCCCCCACCCTCGTGGGCCCCTCGTGGATCCCCTGACCGACTTCTTTCTCCTATATATCTCCATATACCCTAAAAACATCGGGGAACAGAATAGACCGGGAGTTTCACCGCCGCAAGCCTCTGTAGACACCAAAAACCTCTTGGGAGCCCGTTCTGGCACCCTGTCGGAGGGGGAATCCATCACCGGTGGACATCTTCATCATCCCGGCACTCTTCATGATGAGGAGGGAGTAGTTCACCCTCGGGGCTGAGGGTATGTACCAGTAGCTATGTGTTTGATCTCTCTCTCTCTCTCTCTCTCTCTCTCTCTCTCGTGTTCTTGAGGTGATACGATCTTGATGTGTCGCGAGCTTTGCTATTATAGTTGGATCTTATGATGTTTCTCCCCCTCTACTCTCTTGTGATGAATTGAGTTTTCCTCTTGAAGTTATCTTATCGGATTGAGTCTTTAAGGATTTGAGAACACTTGATGTATGTCTTGCTGTGCTTATCTGTGGTGACAATGGGATATTCACGTGATCTACATGATGTATGTATTGATGATCAACTTGTGGGTTCAATGAACTTATGCATAGGGGTTGGCACATGTTTTCGTCTTGACTCTCCGGTAGAAACTTCGGGGCACTCTTTGAAGTACTTTGTGTTGGTTGAATAGATGAATCTGAGATTGTGTGATGCATATCGTATAATCATACCCACGGATACTTGAGGTGACAATGGAGTATCTAGGTGACATTAGGGTTTTGGTTGATTTGTGTCTTAAGGTGTTATTCTAGTACAAACCCTATGATAGATTGAACGGAAAGAATAGCTTCGTGTTATTTTACTACGGACTCTTGAATAGATTAAGCAGAAGGATAGCTTTGAGGTGGTTTCGTACCCTACCATAATCTCTTCGTTTGTTCTCCGCTATTAGTGACTTTGGAGTGACTCTTTGTTGCATGTTAAGGGATTGTTATATGATCTAGTTGTGTTATTATTGTTGAGAGAACTTGCACTAGTGAAAGTATGAACCCTAGGCCTTGTTTCCTAGCATTGCAATACCGTTTACGCTCACTTGTACCACTTGTTACCTTGCTGTTTTTATATTTTCAGATTACAAAAACCTATATCTATCATCCATATTGCGCTTGTATCACCATCTCTTCGCCGAACTAGTGCACCTATAAAATTTACCATTGTATTGGGTGTGTTGGGGACACAAGAGACTCTTTGTTATTTGGTTGCAGGGTTATTTGAGAGAGACCATCTTCATCCTACGCCTCCCATAAATTGATAAACCTTAGGTCATCCACTTGAGGGAAATTTGCTACTGTCCTACAAACCTCTGCACTTGGAGGCCCAACAACGTCTACAAAAAGAAGGTTGCGTAGTAGACATCAGTAACCTCAACTAAATCACCTACTGAAAAAAATCTTCCAGATAGACAGATCGATATATCTGTGCTCCAAACACAAGTCCAATCCCTAATGGACGTTGTTTTGGAAACAAGAAGAGTGGTTGACAAATGTCATCAAGATATTAATGGTTTTGAAACCAGACAATCAGACATTTGCTTCATTGTTCAAGAGCAATGGCGGGAAAAAGGGGATGATCATGCTGCTCCATCAGATTCTACAGCCTGAAACATTAGTACTCAGGTCAAATGATCTGTGCTTCTATACATCTGATGGTGCTTTTATCTGCAAGGACTGTAAACTTTATGCCAACAGGCCTTTTGTTGTATGGCTAGAATTTTTTTGTTGTGATACATCATTTATCATGCTGCTAAAGGCTGTAGAAATTACAATGCTATTTTTGTATAGTGTAGGTTTATCTTAGTAATGTATTCAGCCGAAAGCTTCATAGGAGCCCAACGTGCCAACATCCGTTAGGCCCATTCCAATTGGGCTAAAAACGATTATGGGTCGTAATTTGCATGTAGCCCACTAGAAATATCTAGGCCTAAATCAGCATACGCTTTCATATTTTTGGTAGGCCTGTGCACCTAGTGGGCCTTTAACAGGCCTAACCATAATTTGGGCCCTCAGAACAATAGACCGTCAACATGTGTAAATGTCTCGAGCCAATAAGTAACATGGGACTTTAATAGGCCGGAAGTGAGACTGGGCCCTGATTGTGCCAAATAACCCACTGTTCATTAGCAGGCCGAAATGTACCTCAACTCGTGTTGGCCCATTTACAATGTGGATCTTTCACAGGCCGAAATTCAGACGGGTCGGAAATGCGCCGACCTACTACACGGGCCTTTAATAGGCCGGAAGTTCGGCCGGGCTTGATTAGTATCATTTTATATGGGCTGTTAATAGGCCTGATGTGACATTAGGCCATATATGGCCCATGGATTTTGTCCGATGTTAACAGGCCGAAAGTCACAACAGGCTGAAAGTGGCCCAAATCTACAGTGGGCAAATAACAGGCCGAATGTCACAACAGGCTGAAAGTGGCCCAAATCTATAGTGGGCCTCTAACAGGCCGAATGTCACAACAGGCTGGAAGTGGCCCAAATCTACAGTGGGCCTCTAACAGGCCGAATGTCACAACAGGCTGGAAGTGGCCCAAATCTAAAGTGGGCCTCTAACAGGCTGAATGTCAGACATGGCCGAATATGACCCAAATCCTTGACGGTCGTTTATGGGCCGAAAATTTCAAGGGCCAAAAAATGGGCCCAAATGAAGCAGGACCTTTAATATGCCGGAAACACACTGGGCCGTAATTTGGCGCAAATACTTAGCGGACTGTTAACGGGCCAGAAGTGACCATGGGTTGCAATGATGACAAGTTTAGAATGGGCCGTTGACGGGCCGATTTGACAATAGTCGTACGGGCCTTAACTGTGAATGGGCCGTCTGCAAGCAGGCCGTCAATGGGCCAGCCCGCTAATTTTGACTGGGCTAGCCTTTTTAACCTAAATGGGCTATTGTTGGGATTTTCCACGTGTCGACGTATCAAAGGCGCATCCTGTCCATTGGGCGGTTGACATCTGTCCTTTTCGGGTGCTGACACGTGGTTCTTCTGGCAATGAGAAATTTACATGTGGAAAATCCACATTGGTCGTGGCTGTTAGTGGGTTATCAGATCCAAAACTGGACCCGATAGGTTAACGGCGACCTGTTACGGTGGATGCCACGTGTCGATCACCCTTGACGAAAGCACTTCTATGACGCACGATTTATCGTCATGGAAGTGGACACTTCTGTGATGATAATTTTGGTAATGTCATGGAACACTTCTACGATAGCACAGGTATGACTATCTTGATTCCATCATAAAATCATCATGGATGTACATGCATGACAAAAAAACGTGACCTACTGTGACAAACACGTATCATCACAGAAGTGTATTTTTTGTAGTGGTAGTAACTTAGCAAGAGCAATATATGGAAAATTCTTAGGCATTGGGTCAGTGGATTCGTTGGATGATATTCATCATATAACATAACCTAGGGCGATACAAAATTAGCTCCAGTTCATAAATACTCCCTCCGTTCCTAAATATTTGTCTTTCTAGAGATTTCAAATGGACTACCACATAGTGATGTATATAGACATATTTTAGAGTGTAGATTTGATCATTTTGCTTTGTATGTAGTCACTTGTTGAAATCTCTAGAAAGACAAATATTTAGGAATGGAAGGAGTACAATGTAGGCATGTATTCCATAAATAGTCATACATGCTTATGGAAAGAACTTGTATGACATCTTTTGTCCTACCCTCCCATGGAAACGGGGTCCATAAGGAAACTAAGGGATATTAAGGCTCCTTTTAATAGAGAATCGAAACAAAGCATTAACACAAAGTGAATAAATGAACTCCTCAAACTTCAGTCATCACCGGAAAGTATCCCGGTTCTTGTCACCCCGAGGTTTACGGATCATAACACATAATAGGTGAATATGACTTGCAAGATCGGATCTAGAACATAGAATAATGGTTAAAACATAAACGGTTCAAATCTGAAATCATGGAACCTGGGCCCAAATTGGCAAGCATTAAGCATGGCAAAGTCATAACAACATCAATCTCAAAACCTAGTGGATACTAGGGATCAAGCTCTAACAAAACTAAATTCATTACATGATGAATATCATCCAACTACTCATCGACCAACGAGCCTACAAAGGAATTACTCACTCCCGATGGGGAGCATCATGGGGTTGGCAATGAAGGAGGGTTGGTGATCATGAAGATCGAATATCCCCCTCTCCGGAGCCCTGAACGAACTCCAGATCTGACCTCCCGATGAAGAACAGGAGGTGGCGACGGCTCCATATCATGAAACGCGATGAAACTTCCTCCCCGATTTTTCTCTCCAAATATGGGTATTTAAGGAGTTGGAATTAGGGTCTGCGGGGCCACCAGGTGGGCACAACCCACATGGGTGCGCCTGGAGGGGGGCGTGCCCTGGTGGGTTGTGCTCACCCAGGGGCCCCGCTCCGGTGGTTCTTGGCTACAGTATTTTTTTATATTCTGAAATAGTTCTCCAAAAAGTTCTGTTCCATTCCTAGAACTTCTATTTTTGCACAAAAACAACTCCATGGTAGTTCTGCTGAAATTAGCGTCAATCTGGGTTAGTTTCATTCAAATCATGCAAATTAGAGTCCAAAACAAGAGCAAAAGTGTTTGGAAAAGTAGATACAACAGAAACGTATCAACTCCGCCAAGCTTAAGCCTTTGCTTGTCCTCAAGCAATTCAGTTGAAAAACTAAAAGTGAAAAAGAAAAACTTTTACGAACTCTTTTGTTCTTGTTTACATAAATAAGCTTAAGTAGCACCCAGGTTTTCAGCAAGGATCATGACTAGCCATGTCAGCAATAACTCTCAAAAATTATATCAATGGCAATAATAAACTATAGCGAGCAATAATAAGATATCTCAAATGCCAACACTTTGTCAAAACAATCATGATATAATATGACAACAGTGGTATCTCGCTGGGCCTTTCTGAGACCGCAAAACATAAATGCAGAGCACCTCCAAAGTTCAACCAGCTAATAAACATTGCAATTCATGGTAGAAAAGATCCAGTCATGATACATCCAACATTAACTATACACAATGCATGACGATGACAATAGTGCTCTCAGATCTAGCGCTTATTTGAGAAGGTGATGACTCAACATAAAATTAAATAGATAGTCCCTTCGCAGAGGGAAGCAAGGATTTGCAGCGGTGCCAGAGCTCAAAGTTTTGAACAGAGATAATGAAATTTTGGGAAATGCACCCTTCCTGCTTACTTCACGGTCAAAAGTTATCAATATCTTCCATGCTAAACATATTAGTGGCGGTTCCCATGCAATAAAGTAAAGGTTTACTCCCCCTCCACCAACAATCACACTCCACGGCTAGCCGAATCGACAGGTACCGTCCATACCAACAACAATCCTGGGGGAGTTTTGTTTAATTATTTGCAATTTTTGATTTCGGGACTTGGAATCCCTATTACCAGGAGGAGTGAATAAACACTCATCATGAGAATAACCCACGTAACATGGAAGATACCAACTACCCCCTATCGCTCTATGAACAATCCAGGCACACAAAAACAGATGTTTATTTGAAATTTTTAGAGGTGGAACATGCAAATTTACTTGGAACAGCAGGGTAGTACCGCATATAGGTAGATATGGTGGACTCATCTGGAATAACTTTGGTTTAAGGATTTTGATGCACAAGCAGTATTCCCAGTTAGTACAGGCGAAGGCTAGCAAATAGGTTGGGAAGCGGCCAGCTTGAGAGCAAAAACAGTCATGAACATGCATTATGCATAATGAACATTGGATAGTAGCATGAGTAGGATATGAACACCATGAACATAAATATCATAGAGGCTATGTTGGTTTTGATTCAACTACATGCATAAACATGTGCCAAGTCAAGCCACTTGAAACATTCAGAGGAGGATACCATATGATCATACTACATCACAATCATTTTAATGCAATGTTCACATCTAAGATAAATCATTATCCATTCCTAGCTACTTAAGCATGGCATGAGAAACTATAATCTCTAATTGTCATTGCAAGCATGTTCGATCATAATATGCTGAATCATGGATACCAGGTTAAACATATTTACAAAAATAGAACAAGTTGAGTTCATACCTGTTTCTCTCTACCACAGCCAGTTCATCAAATATCGTCATTATCGCCTTTCATTTGTACGACCGAACGATATGAAAATAATAGAAGTGCAAGAGTGCCATGGACTAAGCTAGAATCTGCAAACCTTTTATTCAAAAGGAGATGATAAACCAATTTGGCTCTTTGTTAGATCAAAAACAATGCATATGAGAGCCACTCAACATTTTCACCGTGGTCTTCTCCTTGGTATGACTCAATAAACAGAAAAAAATTCAGAGAAACACGCTGAAATACTTTTGGAGTTTTTAGTATTTCTTGAAGAATGCAATTGAGAGAAAGAAAAACAAAAACGAGAAAAACTATTTACACGGGAGAGCTCCCAACAAGCAAAATAAGAATCGAGAAATCTTTTACGATTTTCTTTTAATACTACAACTAATTAAACTAGAAAGAAAAACCGAAAAAAAAGCAGGAAATATTTTTGGATTTTCTCAAAGATTTTAAAACACATAAGGAGAAAGCAAGAAAATAAATCTAGCATGGATAATACAATAAAAAGTGTGAACACCGACAACTGGAATGAAATGTGTGAACATGAATGTAGTGTTGGTGGAAATACGCACTCCCCCAAGCTTACACTTTTGGACTAGCTTGGTAATCACCATCC
The DNA here is from genome assembly GCA_963921465.1 of Triticum timopheevii. Lineage (NCBI taxonomy): Eukaryota > Viridiplantae > Streptophyta > Magnoliopsida > Poales > Poaceae > Triticum > Triticum timopheevii. Next base: position 234,658,728 of record OY997266.1, on the reverse strand, counting down.
ATGGCCTGCATAATAGTCAGAGTGGTAGCCACGGAGGCTCTTGGTGCAGCCACCTCAGCCTGCCAAGCTTCCTCGACCTCTGCCTTGTACGAGCAGGCCTCGCTCTCAAGAACAAAATGCCTTCTTTTCCTGTCGAAATCAAAGAGAGCGGGCACAAGCAAAGAAATACGCACAATGGTTTCTTTTGGAACCTCAAGTTAAGTGTAATCAATGATTTTTCCCTTAAGGAACTTATGGCACTTCATGGCCTCAAATTCTAAGTACTGAGTAGGTAAGATGGGGTCAGAAGGCAGAGGTGTAACACCGACCTCTTTAGCTAAATGAGAAGCATAAATCCCGCCACAAAAATAACCACTACTGGCGTTGTGTTGCAGTCTGCGTGCAACAATCACCCCAAGATTACAACATTTAATTTCGGTAAGAGCAGTGTGTATGAGGCTCAAGTCAGGGGCACATAGTGTGCCGCAGTCCTGCTTGCCTACAATGCATTTGCCATTAAAGAGTGCAAAGTATCGAATTGACGGGAAATGAATACTTTTTATTCTACCTTGTGTCACTCCTCTATCCTCACCGTAACAAAGACTAGTCAAGAAAGTCCCATATTCAGCTCTTGGTGGCTCGTCTAGCGAACCCCAAAATGGAAATTTACAAATTCCACTAAACACTTCTAGAGGCATGGTAAATGGACGGTCATAAAGCTTGAACGAAACTCTAGACTCACGAGGATGAAATTTAAATTCTTTAGTAAATGATTCTGTGAGGTTAAGATGCTAGTTGCACTTATCTTCATTGTAGGGACTGAGCTTGGCGTTGTGAACATATTGCTCAAATTCTTCTTTAATACTTGCACTCACCATAAAATCGTTACACGGCCATAGGCTTGATTTGATAGCGGCCTCCTGAATTGAGCTTGCACTTGGTTCAACATAAGACCGACGCATGGAGCCACTACTAGACGATGCTTTTCTAAACCTCCTCCTCGAAGAACTCCTAAAGAAACTCATCTTATTCCTATAAATAAAATTCTAAAATTTTTAGCCCACAAAAGTTTTGTCAACAAAACTTCACAAGATTAATAACAACTACTCATAAGGATGCATAGAGGCTATACTAAGCATTCAAAGTGCTCAGAAAGAATTCAACATGCAAGCACATCTACAGCAGCACCAAGAGTAGCTAATTATTCAAAATATAATCCACTAAAGCAAAAACTAATTGGAGCAATGGAGGAGTCACATACCAAGTAGCAATCGCCCAAAATAATTTTGGAAACGGAGCTTCGAGCAAAGAGATCAAAATCCGGGGGTTTGAGAGCAAGAACATGAGAGAGAGAGAGAGACCAATGGTAATTTTTTTCTAGAAGTAGGAGATGTCATGGGCTAAAGAGAAAAGTGAGGGGGACCGCAACCCACTAGGGCGCGCCTAGGGCTGCTAGCGCGCCCAGGTGGGTTGAGCCCACCTAGTGCACCCCCTTCTGATGTTATTTTCATCAAAAATTCAGAAATATTTAGGAAACAAATCCTATTAAATTTTCAGGGCATTTTGGGAACTCCTATTTTTGGGTCATTTTTTAATTGCATGGAAAATCCAGAAAACAAGATAAACATGGCATTTTTATGTTATTTAACTAAGAAAAATAGAGAACAAAATGTAAGGACAGAAGGTAGTGCCTACTAAATTTATCAACTTCATACCTCTCAAAAATGATCCATTAATAAGGTTGATCAAGTCTTATTAACAACCAGCTTTGATTAGCATGAAACCGAAGAACTTTGTAAAACACTAACTTACCTCAACAGGGATATGCATGTCCCCAACAATAAGTATATCATATTTCTTTTTGGCAGTAGGTAGAGGTAGTTGAAAACTTCCTATAGTGAGTGTGGGAGATTTTTCAATAACATTAATACCATTCACTTGGAATTGTTTCTTCGGAAAGTGCATCGTATGCTCATTACCATTGATATGAAAAGTGACCTTGCTTTTATTGCAACCAATAACAGCCCCTGAAATATTCAAAAAGGGTCTAACAAGGATAATCGACATGTTGTCGTCCTCGGGCATCTCAAGTATAACAAAGTCTGTTAAGATAGTAACATTTGCAACAATAAAGGGCACATTCCCACAAATACCGATAGGTATGACAGATGATTTATCAGCCATTTACAAAGATATTTCAGTAGGTGTGAGTTTATTCAAATCAAGTCTTTTATATAAAGAGAAAGGCAAAACACTAACACCAGCTCCTAAATCACACAAAGCAGTTTTAACATAATTTCCTTTGATGGAGCAAGGTATAGTTGGTATTCCCGGATCTCCAAGTTTTTTAGGTACTCCATCCTTAAAAGAATAATTAGAAAGCATGGTGGAGATTTCAGCTGCAGGTATTTTCCTTTTATTAGTGATGATGTCTTTCATGTATTTTGCATAAGGGCCATCTTTAAAATATCAGTCAAGCGAGTGCGCAAAAAGACTAGCCTAATCATTTCAGCAAAGCGTTCAAATTCTTCATCATCTTTTTTAAGTTGATTTAGGTGGAAATGGCATGGTTTTTGAACCCATGGTTCTCTTTCTCTTCCATGTTTTCGAGCAACAAAGTCTCTTTTACCATATCTTTTATTTTCAGGTTGGGGGTTATCAAGATCAACAACAGGTTCTATTTCAACATCATTATTTGGTTCTTTATCTTTCTCTAGTTGAGTGTCTTAATGAACATCACCATTATCTTTTTCATTATCAGTAGATGAATGTTTATTACCAAATTGAGTTTCAACATCAGAAATAGAAACATCATTATTTTCATCAGGAGGTTTTTATATTTTAGGTTAACTAGAGGTGTGCAAAGTCCTATCATTTTCCTTTTTATTTTTCTTTTTAGAAGGACTAGGTATATCAGTGTTAATTCTTTGAGAGTCTTGTTCAATTCTTTTAGGATGTCCCTCAGGATAAAGTGGTTCCTGAGTCATTCTACCTCTTCTAGTCATTACTCTAACAACATGATCATTTATATTATTGTTCATTTCATCAAGCAATTCCTTTTGAGATTTAGCAACTTGTTCTAATTGGGTATGAACTTTAGAGGCATGTTTTCCTACACCTCTAACATCATTAGTGATTCAAAATAACAAGTTACTCAAGCGAGCAATCGTATCAGAATTGTATTTCAATTGTTTCATAACATTTGCATTGAAGTGATCTTGTTTTCTAATGTAGTTATCAAACTCATAGAGGCCTTGGCTAGGATGTTTGTTGTAAGGGATGTCACTTTCATCAAATTTCATTAAAGAGTTTACCTTTACCACCTGCGATGGCGGTGTGTCAAGTCCATGTATCTCTTCAATAGGAGGTAAATTTTTGACATTTTCAGCTTTAATACCTTTTTCCTTCATACATTTCTTTGCCTCTTACATATCTTCAGGACTGAGATATAAGACACCCCTCTTCTTGGGAGTGGATTTAGGCGGTGGTTCAAGGATAGTCCAAGCATCATAATTTTTCAATATGTTGTTCAAAAATTCCTCAGCTTGTTCAACAGTTCGTTCCCTAAAAACACAACCACCACAACTATCTAGGAAGTCCCTGGAAGCATCGGTTAGTCCATTATAGAAGATATCAAGTATTTCATTTTTCTGAAGAGCATGATCTGGCAAAGCATTAAACAATAGGAGAAGCCTCCCCCAAGCTTGTGGGACAATCTCTTCTTCAATTTGCACAAAGCTAAATATTTCCTATAAGGCAGCTTGTTTCTTATGAGCAGGAAAATATTTTTTAAAGAGGGGTAATAAATCATATCCTGGGGACTATGCACACAACCATGATCAAGAGTATTGTACCATATCTTAGCATCACACTTTAATGAGAACCGAAATAACTTAAGAATATAATACTACCTCCGTTTCAGTTTACAAGTCCTACGCGTATACCTAGGTTGCCAATTTGATCACCTTAATATAAACTATATAACACAAAAATTATATCTTTTGAAAATAGAACATCTAAAGTTTATATTGGTATACTTTTTGTAATATATGACTTGTATTAGGTTGGTCAAATTGACGACCTAGGGGTACGCGCACGCCCTGTAAACTGAGAGAGAGGTAGTAGTAGCGAATTTTCTCATCATGAGCAAATAGCATGGTTGTGTCATTTAATTTAGTAAGGTGTGACAAAACAGTTTCAGTTTCATAACCATGGAAAGGATCAGATTCAACCAAAGTAATTAACTCTGGGCCGACAAAGAATGCATAATCCTTATCAATAACAAAGATAGGTGAAGTAGCAAACTTAGGATCACATTTCATTCTAGCATTCAATGATTTTTCTTTCAGTTTGCATAGTAATTTCTTAAGATCATCCCTATTATTGCAAGCAATAAAGTCTCTAGCTATCTTCCCATCCATAACATAACCTTTGGGTATCTTGGGCAATTCATATCTAGGAGATCTAGGTCTAATAGGTGTTTCAAGATTTTCAGTTTCAAGTGTAGGGGAACGTAGCATGCAATTTCAAAAAAATTCCTACGCTCACGCAAGATCTATCTAGGATATGCATAGCAATCAGAGGGGGAGAGTGTGACTACGTACCCTTGTAGACCGAAAGCGGAAGCGTTTGCCAACGTGGTTGATGTAGTCGAGATTCTTCTCATTCCGACCGATCAAGCACAGAACGTACAGCACCTCCGAGTTCTACACACGTTCAGCTCGATGACATCCCTCAAACTCTTGATCCAGCAGAGTGTCAAGGAACTAGATGAGTTCCGTCAGCATGACGGCGTGGTGACGGTGATGGTGAAGTTATCCGCGCAGGGCTTCACCTAAGTACTATGAGAATTGATCGGAGGCGAAAACTGTGGAGGGGGGCGCCACACATGGCTAACAATCATTGGTGTGTGTTCTAGGCGCCCCCTCCCCATGTATATATAGGTGGGAGGGGGAGGGGAGCTGCCTTGGGCGCCCCAATTAGCAGAATCCTACTTGGGGGCCCTATTCCAATTCGCCCCCCGCCCCTTTCCTTTTATCGGAAGGGGGAAAATGGAAGAGTGGGAGGAGGAAGGAGCACAGGGGGCCAAACCCCCTCCTCCCTCTCCTATTCGGCCTCCTTCCTTTGGGGGCGCACCGCCCCTTGTGGGCTGGTGTTCTCCCCTCATATGGCCCATAAGGACCATTATTCCCCCGGGGGGTTCCGGTAACCCCCCCCCCCCTAGGATACTCCAATATGTACCCGATACACCCTGGAACACTTCTGGTGTTTGAATACTATCGTCCTATATATCAATCTTTACCTCTCGACCATTTAGAGACTCCTCGTCATGTCCATGATCACATCCGGGGCTCTGAACAACATTCATAGATCAAATCACATAACTCATATAATACAAAATTGTCCTCGAACGTTAAGCGTGCGGACCCTACGGGTTTGAGAACTATGTAGACATGACCGAGACATCTCTCCATTCAATAGCCAATAGCGGAACCTGGATGCTCATATTGGCTCCCACATATTCTATGAAGATCTTTATCGGTCGAATAGTTATGACAACATATGTTATTCCCTTTATCATCGGTATGTTACTTGCCCGAGATTCGATCGTTGGTATCTTCATACCTAGTTCAATCTCGTTGCCAGCAAGTCTCTTTACTCATTCCGTAATGCATCATCCTTCAACTAACTCATTAGTCACTTTGCTTGCAATGCTTCTTATGATGTGCATTACCGAGAGGGCCTAGAGATACATCTCCGATACTCGGAGTGACAAATCCTAATCTCGATCTATGCCAACCCAACAAACACCTTCAGAGATACGTGTAGAGCTCTTTATAAGCACTCAGTTACGTTGTGATGTTTGATAGCACACAAGGCATTCCTTCGATATCCGGGAGTTGCATAATCTCATAGTCGGAAGAATATGTATTTGACATGAAGAAAGCTATAACAATAAAACTTAATGATCATAATGCTAAGCTAATGAATGGGTCCTATCCATCACATCATTCTCCTAATGATGTGATCCTGTTCATCAAATGACAACACATGTCTATGGTTAGGAAACTTAATCATCTTAGATTAATGAGATAGTCTAGTAGAGGCATACTAGGGACACGGTGTTTCGTCTATGTATCCACAAATGTATCAAGTTTCCGGCTAATACAATTCTAGCATGAATAATAGAAATTTATCATGAATAAGGAAATATAAAATAACAACTTTATTATTGCCTCTAGGGCATATTTCCTTCAGTCTCGCACTTGCACTAGAGTCAATAATCTATATTACGTTGTAAGATTCTAACACCCATGGAGTCTTGGTGCTGATCATGTTTTGCTCGTCGAATAGGCTTAGTCAACGGGTCTGCTAGATTCAAATCCGTATGTAGTTTGCAAATCTCTATGTCTCTGTCCTTGACTAGATCACGGATGGAGTTGAACCGTATCTTGATGTGTTTGGTCTTTTTGTGAAATCTGGATTCCTTCGCTAAGGCAATTGCTCCTGTATTGTCACAAAAGATTTTCATTGTACCCGATGCACTAGGTATTACACCTAGATCGGATATGAACTCCTTCATCCAGACTCCTTCATTTGCTACTTCCGAAGCAGCTATGTACTCCTCTTCACACCTAGATCCCGCCACGATGCTCTGCTTGGAACTGCACCAACTGACAACTCCACCATTCAATATAAATACGTATCCGGTTTGTGACTTAGAGTCATCTAGATCAGTGTCAAAGCTAGCATCGACGTAACCATTTACGACGAGCTCTTTGTCACCTCCATAAACGAGAAACATATCCTTAGTCCTTTTCAGGTACTTTAGGATGTTCTTAACCATTGTCCAGTGATCCACTCCTGGATTACTTTGGTACCTCCCTGCTAAACTTATAGCGAGGCACACATCAGGTCTGGTACACAGCATAGCATACATGATAGAACCTATGGCTGAGGCATAGGGAATGACTTTCATTTTCTCTCTATCTTCTGTAGTGGTGGGGCATTGAGTCTGACTCAACTTCGCACCTTGTAACACAGGCAAGAACCCTTTCTTTGACTGATCCATTTTGAACTTCTTCAAAACTTATCAAGGTATGTGCTTTGTGAAAGTCCTATTAAGCGTCTCGATCTATCTCTATAGATCTTGATGCCTAATATATAAGCAGCTTCACCGAGGTCTTTCATTGAAAAACTTTTATTCAAGTATCCTTTATGCTATCCAGAAATTCTATATCATTTCCAATCAACAATATGTCATCCACATATAGTATTAGAAATGGTACAGAGATCCCACTCAATTTCTTGTAAATACAGGCTTCTCTGAAAGTCTATACAAAACCATATGCTTTGATCACCTCATCAAAGCGTATATGCCGACTCCGAGATGCTTGCACCAGTCTATAAATGGATCACTAGAGCTTGCACACTTTATTAGCACCTTTAGGATCGACAAAACCTTCTGGTTACATCATATACAACTCTTCTTTAAGAAATCCATTAAGGAATGCAATTTTAACATCCATTTGCCAGATTTCATAATCATAAAATGCTGCAATTGCTAACATGATTCGGACAGACTTAAGCACCGCTACGGATGAGAAAGTCTCATCATAGTCAACTCCTTGAACTTGTCGAAAACCTTTTGCGACAAGTCGAGCTTTATAGATAGTAACATTACCATCGGCATCAGCCTTCTTCTTGAAGATCCATTTATTCTCTATGGGTCGCCTATCATCGGGAAAATCCACCAAAGTCCACACTTTGTTCTCATACATGGATCATGTCTCCGATTTCATGGACTCAAGCCATTTATCAGAATCTGGGCTCATCATGGCTTCTTCATAGTTCGTAGGTTCGTCATGGTCAAGTAACATGACTTCCAGCACAGGATTGCCGTACCACTCTGGTGCGGATCGTGCTCTGGTTGACCTACGAGATTCAGTAGTAACTTGTTCTTAAGGTTCATGATCATCATCATTAGCTTCCTCTCTAGTTGGTGTAGGCATCACGGGAACAGATTTCTCAGATGAGCTATTTTCCAAATTGAGAGATGGTACAATTACCTCATCAAGTTCTACTTTCCTCGCACTCACTTATTTCTAGAGAAACTCCTTCTCTAGAAAGGTTCCATTCTTGGCAACAAAGATCTTGCCTTAGGATTTGTCATAGAAGGTGTACCCAATTGTTTCCTATGGTATCCTATGAAGACACACTTCTCTGATTTGGGTTCGAGCTTAGAAGGCTGAAGCCTTTTGACATAAGCATCGCATCCCCAAACTTTAAGAAACAACAACTTAGGTTTATTGCCAAACCACGGTTCATACGATGTCGTCTCAACGGATTTTGATGGTGCCCTATTTAATGTGAATGCAGTTGTCTCTAATGCATAACCCCAAAATGATAGTGGTAAATCGGTAAGAGACATCATAGATCACACCATATCTAATAAAGTACGGTTACGACGTTCCGACACACCATTTATGCTGTGGTGTTCCAGGTGGCGTGAGTTGTGAAACTATTCCACATTGTTTTAAATGAAGGCCAAACTCGTAACTCAAATATTCACCTCCGCAATCAGATCGTAGAAACTTTATTTTCTTGTTACGATGATTCTCCACTTCACTCTGAAATTCTTTGAACTTTTCAACTGTTTCAGACTTGTGTTTCATGAAATAGATATACCCATATTTGCTCAAATCATCTGTGAAGGTCAAAAAATAATGATACCCGCCGCGTGCCTCAACATTCATCGAACCGCATACATGGGTATGTATAATTTCTAGTAAGTCATTGGTTCACCCTATTGTTCCGGAGAACGGAGTTTTAGTCATCTTCCCCATGAGGCATGGTTCGCAAGTATCAAATGATTCACAATCAAGTGATTCCAAAAGTCCATCTGCATGGAGTTTCTTCATATGCTTTACACCAATATGACCTAAACGGCAGTGCCACAAATATGTTGCACTATCATTATCAACTTTGCATCTTTTGGCATCAATATTATGAATATGTGTATCACCACAGTCGAGATTCAACAGAAATAGACCACTCTTCAAGGGTGCATGACCATAAAAGATATTACTCATATAAATAGAACAACCATTATTCTCTGATTTAAATGAATAATTGTCTCGCACTAAACAAGATCCAGATATAATGTTCATGCTCAATGCTGGCACCAAATAACAATTATTCAATTCTAAAACTAATCCCGAAGGTAGATGTAGAGGTAGCGTGCCGATAGCGATCACATCAACCTTGGAACCATTCTCGACGCGCATCGTCACCTCGTCCTTAGACAATCTTCGTTTAATCCGTAGTCCCTGTTTTGAGTTACAAATATGAGCAACCGAACCGGTATCAAATACCCAGGCACTACTACGGGCATTAGTAAGCTACACATCAATAACATGTATACCAAATATACCTTTGTTCACTTTGCCATCCTTCTTATCCGCCAAATACTTGGGGCAGTTCCGCTTCCAGTGACCAGTCCCTTTGTAGTAGAAGCATTCGGTTTCAAGCTTGGGTCTAGCTTTGGGCTTCTTCCTGGGAGTGGGAACTTGCTTGCCATTATTCTTTAAGTTCCCCTTGTTTCCCTTTCCCTTGCCCTTTTTCTTGAAACTAGTGGTCTTGTTAACCATCAACACTTGATGCTCCTTCTTGATTTCTACCTCCGCAGCTTTGAGCATTGCAAAAAGCTCGGGGATACTACTTTCCATCCGTTGCATATTATAGTCCATCATGAAGCCTTTGTAGCTTGATGGCAGTGATTGGAGAACTCTGTCAATAACACTATCATCTGGAAGATTAACTCCCAGCTGAGTCAAGATATTATGATATCTAGACATTCTGAGTATGTGTTCACTGACAGAACTGTTCTCCACCATCTTGCAGCTATAGAACTTGTTGGAGACTTCATATCTCTCAACTCGGGCATTTTCTTGAAATATTAACTTCAACTCCTGGAACATCTCATATGGTCCATGACGTTCAAAACGTCTTTGAAGTTCTGATTCTAAGTCGTAAAGCATGGCACACTAAACTATCTAGTCATCAGATCGAGCTTGCCAGACGTTCATAACATCAGCATCTGCTCTTGCAGCATGCCTTTCACCTAGCGGTGCATCAAGGACATAATTCTTCTATGCAGCAATGAGGATAATCTTCAAGTTACGGACCCAGTCTGTGTAGTTGCTACCATCATCTTTCAACTTAGCTTTCTCTAGGAACGCATTAAAATTCAAAGGAACGGTAGAACGGGCCATTGATCTACAACATAGATATGCAAAAAACTATGAGGACTAAGTTCATGATAAATTAAGTTCAATTAATCATATTACTTAAGAACTCCCACTTAGATAGACATCCCTCAATTCATCTAAATGATATGTGATCCAAATCAACTAAACCATGTCCGATCATCACGTGAGATGGAGTAGTCATCAATGGTGAACATCTCTATGTTGATCATATCTACTATATGATTCACGTTCGACCTTTCGGTCTCCAGTGTTCCGAGGCCATGTCTGTACATGCTAGGCTCGTCAAGTACAACCCGAGTATTCCGCATATGCAAAACTGTCTTGCACCCATTGTATGTGAACGTAGAGCCTATCACACCCGATCATCACGTGGTGTCTTAGCACGAAGAACTGTCACAATGGTGCATACTCGGGGAGAACACTTATACCTTGAAATTAAGTTAAGGGATCATCTAAGCAAAATAAGATGCATAATGATAAACATCACATGCAATCAAAATATGTGACATGATATGGCCATCATCTCCATCTCCAAAGTATTGTCATGATCTCCATCGTCACCGGCTCGACTCCTTGATGTCCATCGTAGCGTCATGGTCGTCTCTCCAACTATTGCTTCTACAACTATCGCTACCGCTTAGTGCACTACTGCAAGATGCTGCTAACAGACACTATGATCAGAGACCCTTTGAGAAACTGTGTGCAATGTAATAATCGCAAACAGTAGTGTCAGAGAACCGTTAAAAATGTCCAAAATGTTTGCGATGACAGATGCATCAAACACGGGTCAGATTTTAGTTGCATGTGCGATGCAGGGCATACGGTTGATTCAGCAGAACAATTTGTGATAGGGAAGAACAACAGAAATGGGCAGCCATATCAATGTGTGTGTGATATACGGCATACAGTTCACTCTGATGAACCGTTTGCGATGATTGAGGTGAACACAAACGATTCAGCGTAACAGGATGTGTGTGATACCCGGCAAGCAGGTCGTTAATCAAAATTGTGTGCAATCATTATAGACAGCCTATATGGTCTTTTTTGTGAATTGTATATTCGTCAGGGCACACAGTTCAACAAACCAACCTGTGGGTGATAATGTAGAAGATCTTTCTCGAGTACATATTACTAACCGTTTGCGATGAGATTGATAGGATAAACAGAGATATATATATAGTCTGCTTAATTTAGTACTTCTTCTTGATGTTGTTGTTGGAAGGCCCAGCGACATTGTCTTGGCGAGGACACTTCTTGCCGCTGACCGTTGGCTATTCATCGCTGCCGCCGTCGTTATCGTCGTTGTTGTCGTCATCCTCCTCCTCGTTCAACCATTCCTCATCATCATCATCGTCGTCCCGATCTTCTTCGTCCTCCGATGGCTCCTCGTCTGTCTGCTTGTCGTTTGACGACTCCGGAGGTGGCGTCCCTTCCATGAACCGGATATAATCAAGGTCTCGGCTCGACGTCGGACTCATGGAAGACGAGCGGGATGAATCTAATGTTGACCTATCATCGGGTGCCAGACTGCTGGCTGAATTATCGTCCTCGCTGTCGCTCGACATGGCTGTAGAGTGTGTGCCAGTGTGTAGCGCGGCCTACCAGGGGCGATGAAGATGGTGGACACTTAAGCAGGGTCTGCAGAGAAGAGGAACTGCCAATTGAAGCGGGGGTTGACGTATTATCTGACCGCAATTATTTGTACCCAATCGCTCCAGATTCCCGGGGTTGCGCAGGACCCCTATTGGCTATTAGGCTAGTTTCCTTTTTAAGGACAAAACACAAGGAACGAGTTTTGGCATTATGCACCGGTAACGGTATGAATGGAGTAGGACAGTTGGCAAGCAATACATTGAGCTCTTCTTATTGATAAAGCCATTAATAATCAAACTAGAAAGGAAAAGGAAAAAAGACAAAGAAAAATATCTGCAAGAATCTTCACGTAACATCAATGGCATAGGAGTACCTAGATGTGCATTATTTAGAGCACATCTAGATGTGCTTTAGCAATACTATCAAACAAAACCCCTAATAATCATTGCAAACAGCACATAGAACATGGCTAATGCGACAACCACAACTACACATGCTAGTTCCTTCCTGTCTCTTGCTTTCATCTGTTGCCTGCGATTGATTCTTTCTTGCTTGATCGTACTAATTGTACATTCCAGATCAGCCAGTTTCTTCTTCGGCTTAACGTTATCTTCTACGAGCTTGGTGATAACACCCTGAGCCCTCCCATGCCATTCTTCATCCAGCCAGTTAACAAAGGCTCAAGCCTCATATCCCTACCAATGTTAAATAGTATTCATGATGAGCAGTGGCATTAACTCAAGTAAAATAATGAACTTAGCACTAACCTCTAAGGGGCAACTGAGAAACCGCCTACTAATGTCAAACCCCTCTATGCATACACGTCGAGCGGGAGTGTGCCCATGCACACAACTCAGCTTTTGGTACTTCTCTGTGGCGCAAAACTCGGAGTCGAACTCGTGTTGCGGGAGTCTGGAGTCATGCTCCAAATCCGGCGGCAGATCGCTTTCCTGGGGGGGATTCAATTCAGGACGGATTCAACAAGGAGCTACTTTGGACATGCTAAAAAAGATTGAGATAGATTGGAACCTGACAGGACGATTTGGATCCGTAGTACACCTGCCTTCTGATGACCTTAGGCAAGTGCTCGGCGGCGACTACCGTCGTGGCGGTAATACGAGCAGGAGCAGCCGCACCGAAGCCATCAGCACCACTCGCCCGCATTCCCCCAATGTCATCTCCACGCGAGGGAATTTGGAGGCTATGTAGAGATTTGGGGGAAATGGGGAAACTGTGGGGATAAGCTAACGTTCGGGAACTACTTATGGCACTATATGTTGGAGTATATGGCACACTATTTATACATGTCATTTGTGTCAGGTATTACAACGTCACACATGATTTGCGCACCAAACCGTGTGAGGGGGCAACGTAGGTGAGACACGGTTGCGCTTACATAACCGTATGTGATGTACTACCATGTACATACAATTGAGTTACAGTGTTACCGTGTAAACAGCCGCTCTGCGGATATCCATCAAATAAACGAGTCAGTACGCATCTAGAGATGGCGGCGGCGGCCTAGGCAAGGGCTACCAGAGAAGAGGTTAATCCTGGGTCGGTGGGCGGTGGCGGCGTCATAGGAGGTCAATCCTCGGTCTGCGGTGGGAGATAGGAGGAGCTCAGCCGTCGAGGTCGGCGGAGGCGTGATTCGAGCACATCCATCGCGGTCGATGGCGGAGTGGAGGTCGAACTTCAGGCGACAGTCGCACTAAGCTTTGCTCCTCAACCCTGCTGTCTTGGCGTGCCGCCGCATCACGCTTCTCTGTCTGCTGGGTGGAGGTCGCCGCGCGGTTACTTACTTAAGGTACTCTTTTCTTGATTGGCTTAATTAAGGAATCCAATTCCTAAGGGTAGTGCTATACTAGTACTCTACATGTAAATTGACTGGCCATGAATTTTTGTCATTGCATGTCTGGATAACAATATGGAGCGCCCTCGGTAATTATGAAAATAAAGCCTTGTGATTTATGCACGCTTCATTGGGCAGCAGTTAATCCGTGTATCAATGTTGTTGTTTTGTTTTTAATTACCATTCATGTGGTGCAGATGGAACGATCTGAATGGATGAAGGATCAGAATACCGCGGATTTTATCAGTGGCATGACAGAGTTCATGCATTTGGATGAAAGTACAAAGAAGAGAATTGGTGATGCGGATTACATCCTGTGTCCATGAACTCATTGTGCCAATACAGAGTCACGTGTATTTACAGATGTCAAGTGGCACTTAGTCTCTCGGGGATTCATTGATGGATATACACGCTGGACCAGACACGGTGAAGACGGGGTCATGGATGAAGATACCCAGGGCTGCGAGATGCCAAACCCCAATCAGTGTCACTTGGATGTTGAATCTAACATCTGGGAAGAGGCGTCAAGCTACCAATGGAAAACAAGAAAGCCGAAACGCCCACTGGAAAACCAAGACGTCGACACAGATGACGACGATCTTGATATGCCAGATTTTGCTGCTATGATTGCAGATTTCGAGGGCCCAGACAAGGATATTATTGGGTACAAGGATCTGCCAACCATTGATGCCGACTCCAAGAAAGAATTGTATCTAGGTTGCAAAAAGAAATATTCCAAGTTGAGTGCCACCCTGGCGCTTCTAAGATTTAAAGTAGCAAATGGTCTATCAAACAAGGCTTCACAGATATGTTAGGTATTTTCAAAGAAATTCTTCCGGAAGATAATGTGCTCCCCAGAAGCATGAATGAAGCGAAGAAAATTGTTTTCCCATTGGAACTTGAAGTACAGAAGATACACGCTTGTGTGAATGATTGTATATTGTACCATGGTGATTACAAAGATTTGCGTGCATGTCTTGAATGCATGCATGCACGATACAAGCGCAGGCGAGCAAAGAACAAGTACAAATTGGACGATGAGATCAAGACAGGAATCGCGTTCAAGGTTGTTTGGTACTTGCCTTTAATTCCAAGGTTGAGGTGATTGTTTGCAAACCCTAGAGAGGCAAAGAGGTTGCGGTGGCATCATGATGAGCGAATTGTGGATAAGTATATGAGGCACCCGAAAGATGGGGCTCAGTGGGAATTAATCGACAACAAGTTTGAAGACTTTTCCAATGATCCTAGAAGTATAAGGCTTGGGGAGTGTACTGACGGGATGAATCCTTTTGGCGATATGAGCACCAATCACAGCACATGGTCGGTGCTTCTGTGCATATATAACCTAGCTCCTTGGTTGTGTATGGAGAAAAAATACATTATGATGTCAATGATTATCCAAGGCCCAAAGCAACCTGGAAATGACATCGACATTTACTTTCAGCCACTTGTAAGTGCATCTAGTGCCCCTTAGTGATTTTGGTGTATTGAAGACTTATAGGTTAAGGGACTGATGCGTTTGTGAGTGTACACAGGTCTATAAGTCTATGAGGAGTTTGATATTTATAGAGAAAGTCGACCCCTAAAAATTAAGTTCTTCGACTGAAGACTTTGATATTCTGAAGACTTTGAAAGTGAAGAATTTGGTGTGACCTTGAAGACTTGATATTCATTTGAGGAACATGAAGCGTGAAGACTTTTGTTTCCGTAGTTTCATTTTATCTTTCTTGAGTCATAGGAAACACCGTACTGTTAAAGGGGGTCGAGGAAATACTAAGGAAAAATTTCCATGTGATGCTCAACTCAAAATCCTGCACCTACCAATCCCTTCGAGTGAAGCCATTGGAAATCTCATACAGTTCAGTCAATTTCTTCAGTGACAGAGACGCAGTTCTTCTGGTCACTGAGGACTTTGCTCTGACTGAGGAGTTAGGAATTCGCCAGTGCAAATTGCCTACAAAGTGAGGAACATGATAGCCCTGAGGAATTTGAGAGTCAAATTTCTGACCGTTGCTGTGCTGCGCGCCGGCTGTCCCAAAATATCTTATCCACCTAACGGTCATATCATTGAAGGGCATTTATGTCTTATCATGTCGGGCTGCTCCCTAGGCTATAAATAGCCGCCCCCTACAACCACTAGTTGGTTGGCTGCTCCGAGAGAACTTGACACTTGTCATTTGAGAGCAACCCATCCTCCGAGGACTTTGAGCGAAAATCATCAAGTGAGGAAAATCCCAAAACCAAACCCCCACAAACCCAAAGTGATTGAGCATCACTGAAGAAATTGATCCAGCGTGGATCCGACGCTTGTTACCTTTGAAGACTGTGCTTCTTCCAGACGGTTAGGCGTCAAGGTCTAGAGCATCCAAGAGGAATTGTGGATCGCCGAGTGACCAAGTCTGTGAAGGTTTGGAAGTCACCTGAAGACTTACCACGAGTGATTGGACAAGGCCTGCATGGTCTTAGTTCAAGGAGAATACGGTGAGGACTGGGTGTCCTGAGTTGCGGCTCAGAGACTGGGTGTCCGGGACTGCGTGTCCTCGAGTTTAAATACTCAGCCGCTCCAACCAGACGTACAACTGAGACAACAGTTGGAACTGGTTTACCAAATCATTGTCTTCACCAACTAACTAGTTCTATCTCCTCAACCCTTTCATTTCCTCATTACTGTGTTGAATGTTTGTTCATATCTGTTCTTGAAGACTTTGACTGAAGACTTTCTCAATTTCCTCAGTTCAATTTCTTCAGTCTGTTTGTCTTCATCTTGTGTTATCCTGTGATTACGCTTTCTGTACTTTGTTCTTGTCTTCATTTCATCATGATGACCATGCTTGTATTCTGTTATGCTTACTTCTGAGTACTTATTTCGCTGCAAGTAGTTCTTCGCTAAGGAATTTCCTCACCAACAAATTCCTCAGTGAAGAATTCATAAAAATCGCCTATTCACCCCCCCTCTAGTCGGTATAACGCACTTTCAATTGGTATCAGAGCAAGGTACTCCCTTGTTCTGTGTGATTTTGGTTTAACCACCTGGAGTTTTAGTTATGTCGACCGCAGGTATGAAGAAAGTGACATGCCCTATCTTTGACGGTCATGACTATCCCAAGTGGAAGGCCATGATGAGGAAGCGCCTCATGGCAAGGAACAGCGAGCTGTGGACCGTCACTGAGATTGGTCTTACTCATTTATGCAAGATGGCGGACGCTGATGATATTCGCAAGTACACTCGACTTGACCTCATGGCGAAAGATATCATCTGTTCCTGCCTATCCAGAGATCAATTCGGGCGCATTATGCATCTTGGCAATTCGAAGCTTATCTGGGACCGAATCTCTGATGTCTATGAAGGTCATCGAACCCGTCATGATCCCTGGTTTGAGGAATTCAAGGAATCTCTCAAAACAATGACTTTCGAGCCAGAATCATCATCTTCTGCATCATGTCTCATGGCAGACGGTGCTGAGGTAACCGAATGCTCCTCATCCGAGTTTCGTGATGATGAATCTGATAATGATGAATCTGATAATGATGAATCTGATGATGATATTGAATCTTGTTATACCAAACTTGTTTGTATTGCCACTAAACAACAAACGGCTTTGGAACAAGTTCAAAACATGCTAGACAAAAGTGATGATATGTTGTGTAAAGAAATGGATCAGTCAAAAGCATTGGGTGAATGTCTTCAGAGAATTCACTCCAAGTTTGACGCCCTTCAAGATCAACATAATACCCTCTTGACTGATCATGAGAAGCTTTCCTCTGAATCTCTTCAAAGAAAGGAAGATCTTGAAAAGCTAAGAGTGTGTTATGAAGATCTTCAGAAGGAGCGCGATTCATTACTAGCTCAACAAATCAGCGCTTCTCAGGAAGAATTTGTTCCTCCATGCTTAAAGTGCATTGAATGTGAATCTGCTAATTCTTCACCTGAATGTTCAAATGCTTCAACTGTTACAAATTCTTCACCTGCCTCTGCAATCACTAATTCCTCATCTGAGGACATTGCTAGTATCACTGACAATGCAGGGCTGAAGGAATTGTACATGACAGGCATGTACAAAAGCCTCAAAGGGCATCAGACACTTTGTGATGTGCTTAAAAAGCAGATCCTCAACAGAAACCCTAGGAAAGAGGGTATTGCCTTTGAGAGGAAACTCAATGCTGATGGAACATATTGGAAGCCTGAGCAGTACCCCAAAACCTCATGGGTTGCTGCAAAGGGACCTCCAGTTGATCCATCTAACTTATCTGGCTTTACATGTGAATCTCCTCATTCTTCTGATGAGTCATTTGACTCCAACTATAAACTGTTCAAAAATCAGAATGGTGAAGTATTTGCTAGATATGTTGGCACTAACTGCAGGAACGGTTCCCCTATGAAGAAAATCTGGGTTCCCAAAAGTTATGTTGAAAGTCTTCAGGTGAATGTCCTCATGACACCACCTGTGAAGAACAGGAACCCTAGATCGAATTCTTCATATGGACAAAATTCTTCATATGGATCTAATTCCTCAAAAGGATCAAAGTCCTCATATGATTATCATCGTGCTAACAACTCTGTCTCGCAGGGTAGAGCTAAGGGCTATGAATATGTGCATTATTCTTCAAACCATTATGTTCATAAGTCCTCGAAGAATTACTCTGCTTATTCATATGCTTACCCTAACCCCTCTTATGTGAAACGAAATGGATTGGCATCTTTGCCACCATTCTCATATGGTGCTCGCAGAGTGATGAATTCTTTGCCACCCCTCCAGATGTGGGTGGTGAAGAAAAAGAACTAATCTCTTCTGCAGGGTCAGGTCTCCAGACGTGCTTTAACGTCTGAAGAACTTACTAGGGACCTGACGAAATTGCCTGAAAGGACGCAGGCAAATCATGATGAAATGAACTTTCATTTCACACGTCCTCATACTGCTATATCTGTTTACTGCTTGATGAAATTCATCTGATGAACTTGATATCATATTCTTCACTGATGAAGCATATGAGATTGTAAGCTACACTAATTCATCTGCAGGATGATCAACCCAAAACTACTGAATGGGTCCTCGATAGTGGATGTACGAATCACATGACTGGTGACAAGAATCTATTGATGGATGCTCCTTTATCACCGTCACCTCTGAAGCATATCATCTTTGCTGACAAAGGCAAAAGTCAGGTATTGGGTCTTGGTAAGGTTGCTATCTCTAAGGATAAACACATGGACAAAGTCATGCTTGTTGAGTCCTTAGGATACAATCTCATGTCAGTCTCAATGCTTTGTGATCATGATATGGTTGTTGTCTTTGGCAAGTATCGTTGTGTTGTGATTATGGAAGCTGACAATTCCAAAGTCTTCGAAGGCTTTAGGAGAGGAGATTTGTATATTGTTGATTTCTCTATAGGACCACAACCAGCCGTGTGTCTACTTGCAAAAGCTTCAGAAGGCTGGCTATGGCATCGACGACTTGGTCACGTAGGCATGAGGAATTTGCACACACTTGCAAAGAAGAAGCATGTCATTGGCATTGAGAATGTCAAATTCCTCAAGGATCACTTATGCGGAGCCTGTGAAGCTGGAAAAATGACCAAGGCCAAGCATCCAGCAAAGACTATCATGACCACTACTCGTCCATTCGAATTGCTTCACATGGACCTCTTAGGACCTAATCATTACTCAGTAGTCACTAATGATGCATCTCTATATGGTTTTGTCATTGTTGATGATTATTCTCGATATACATGGGTACACATTGTTACTTACAAACATGAAGTGCAGGAAGTCTTCAAACGATTTTCCTCGAGGGCTTCAACCAACTTTGGTGTGAAGATCAAGCACATCAGAAGTGACAATGGAACTGAGTTCAAGAATTCCGGTCTTGATGCCTATCTTGATGAACTTGGTATTACTCATGAGTTATCTGCTCCTTATACTCCTCAGCAAAATGGCGTCGTGGAGCGCAAGAACGGAACTCTTGTTGAGATGGCTCGCACTATGCTTGATGAATACAAAACGCCTCAGCGTTTTTGGATTGATGCAATTGATACTGCGTGCCACATCATCAACAGAGTATATCTTCACAAATTCTTCAAGAATACGGCCTATGAACTCCTCACTGACAAGAAACCCAATGTGAGTTATTTCAAAGTCTTCTGTGCAAAATGTTGGATTAGAGATCCTCACCACAACTCTAAATTTGCACCGAAAGCACATGAAGGTTTTATGCTTGGTTACGGAAAGGACTCGCACACCTACAAAGTCTTCAACATTGTTCTTCACAAGATTGTTGACACTGTAGATGTGCGGTTCGATGAAACTAATGGCTCGCAAAGAGAGCACCTACCTTCTGTGTTAGATGAACCAGCACCTGAGGACTCTATCAAGTTCAAGGCAACTGAGGATGTCATTCCTACTGAAGAATCTGCTGAAGAATTCATTCCAGTTCATGAAGAACGTCGAGCTGATGCACCTGAAGAAAATGCTGAAGAAAATGGAGCTGAAGAAAATGCTGATCAAATTCCTCAGCGACAACCAGCTCATCCTCGCGTTGCAAAAGAAGTACAAGTGGAGAAGATCATCGATGACATTAGCGCACCAGGTCCTCTCACACGCTCAAAAGCTTCACATTTATCTAACTTTTGTGGGCACTATGCTTTTGTCTCTATCACAGAGCCCACTAAGGTAGATGAAGCATTTTTGGAGCCGGAGTGGATTCAGGCTATGCAAGAAGAATTACATCAGTTCGAGCTTAACAATGTCTGGGAATTGGTCAATCACCCAGATCCTCGCAAGCATAATATCATTGGCACAAAGTGGATCTACCGCAACAAGCAAGATGAAAATGGCCTTGTGGTGAGGAATAAGGCACGACTAGTAGCTCAAGGCTACACACAGGTTGAAGGAATTGATTTCGATGAAACTTTTGCACCTGTTGCTAGACTTGAGGCTATTCGTATATTACTTGCTTACGCTAACCATCATGATATCATCTTATATCAAATGGATGTGAAAAGTGCATTCCTCAATGGTAAGCTTGAGGAAGAAGTATATGTTGCTCAACCCCCAGGTTTTGAAGATCCAAAGAATCCTGACAAAGTCTTTAGACTCAACAAGGCTCTCTATGGCCTCAAGCAAGCCCCTCGGGCGTGGTATGATACATTGAAGGAATTCTTCGTTAAGAATGGCTTCACATCCGGTTCACTCGACCCTACTCTCTTTACTAAATCTTATGATGGTGAACTGTTTGTGTGCCAAATATATGTTGATGATATTATCTTTGGCTGTACCGACCAACGTTATAGTGATGAATTTGCCTATATGATGAGTGAAGAATATCAAATGTCTATGATGGGAGAGTTGAAATTCTTCTTAGGTCTTCAAATTCGTCAGCAGCGCAATGGCATATTCATATCTCAGGAGAAATACCTCAAAGATGTACTGAGGAAATTCGGCATGCAATATTGCAAAGGCGTCAAAATTCCTATGCCCACAAATGGCCATCTATGCACTGATGAAAATGGTATTGATTTCGATCACAAGGTATACCGCTCCATGATTGGTTCTTTACTGTACTTATGTGCATCTAGGCCAGATATAATGCTTACTGTTTGCATGTGTGCCCGATTTCAAGCTGCACCGAAGGAATCACACCATAAGGCTGTGAAACATATTCTTCAATATCTAGCTCACACACCAACACAAGGATTATGGTACCCCAAGGGCTCTTCTTTTGATCTCATTGGATATTCTGAATCTGACTATGCTGGTGATCGTGTGGACCGCAAGTCAACATCTAGTACTTGTCATTTCCTCGGACGATCTTTGGTCTGTTGGTCCTCGAAGAAACAGAACTGCGTATCACTGTCTACTGCTGAAGCTGAATACATTGCTGCTGGCTCATGCAGTGCTCAACTGCTTTGGATGAAGCAAACCCTCAAGGACTATGGCGTCAACGTGAAGAATGTGCCTCTCCTCTGCGACAATGAGAGTGCCATCAAAATTGCTCACAACCCAGTTCAGCACTCGAAGACAAAGCACATTCAGATTCGTCATCATTTTCTTCGTGATCATGTGTTGAAGGGCGACATCTCCATCGAGCATGTGAAGACTGAAGAACAGCTAGCTGATATCTTCACTAAGCCCTTGGATGAGAAGAGATTTAGCAAGTTGCGGTGTGAGCTAATTATCTTAGAGTCTTCGAATGTTCTTTGAAAAGGACACACATCCTAACACTTATGCAAAATTGATGACTTAGATGTGCAACACATGAAGAAAAATTTTTCTTCAATCAATGAAGAATAACACTCTAAGTGTGAAGAAATTAATGAAGAATTTGATTCTCAGAACCCTTTGACAATTGTACGCGGTGTCTGAAATCATCATTCTTATACGGTGGGCCACGCCACGACAAAAAGTTGAAAATCTTCAATTTGAGTTTTTCCTCAGTTTTGAAATTCTTCAGTTTTTCAAATTCTTCAACTTTGCAAAATCTTCACTGTTTCCGTCGTTTTTCTTCATTGGCTATATATATATATATATATATATATATATATATATATATATATATATATATATATATATATATATATATATATATATATATATATATGAGTTTATGTCCTCTACAGCATTCACTTATGGCTATTTCTTCAAGTTGCGTTTTCTGCTAAGTGAATGTGATCGGACCCTTCCCCCTCTATGCTATACTCAACCCAATCTATTCACAAATTCTTCATGTGCGTTCTAATTGAAACTCGTTCAAAATCTTCACTGTGTCCTTGTCAGCTGAAGAAATTGCGAACGAAACTTTAAAACAAATCTTATCCAGATTTTCGGTTTTGCCGCTCAAACCGGTCCGCATCCCACGATGCATTATTATAATCACCCACGATCTTACACGATCTCATCTGCACAGTACGTGGGTGACACATGTCGCATGAAGGAGAAAGGGCAGGGGCATGTTGGTCCCAAAATCTTCGGGCGAACAGTTTTCACCGTTGTCGTGGGAAACGAGCACCTATGGGGCAGGGCCCCTTTCGGTCCGGCAAGGGAGTGGAGGGCACACGAAGAGCAGATCGAGGCGAAGAACGCAAGGGATTTTACCCAGCTTTGGAGCTCTCCGGAGAGATAAAACTCCTATTGCTGCTTTGTGGCGGTATTATGTTCTTGCTCAAGAGCGTGAGCGTTCCGTGTTTTCGAAGGAGTCGAACCCCTTCTACATTGCGCATGGGCCTCCTTTTATAGGCTAAAGGGGTCACCGACAGGTGGCAACGTAGAGAGGGGTACAAATGTAAAAAGGGTGGTTGGTACAACTGCTATCTACAGTGCACCCTACCTAACTCTGACGGCAGGGGACAAGCGCATTTAATGCCCGTCCGCCTCGCCCAAGAGTGCAGAGAAGCAACCGTTAGGGGCGCCACCGCCTGCCACGATGGCCTTCTCGTCATCTCCACTC
The DNA here is from genome assembly GCA_963921465.1 of Triticum timopheevii. Lineage (NCBI taxonomy): Eukaryota > Viridiplantae > Streptophyta > Magnoliopsida > Poales > Poaceae > Triticum > Triticum timopheevii. The sequence goes on along the minus strand of OY997266.1, from coordinate 234,635,593 downwards.
GCCACCTCGCACCGCTTGGCTGCACAGCTCCCCGCCACGTGTGCCTGGAATGATCCTGTGGCGACACGTCGTCAGATGCGCTGGAGTGTGGGCGCAGAGTGGTGGCTTCGCCGCGGCAAGTGCCTTGCCGCGGTTGTTGTCTTGTCGCACCCAAAAGCTTGTCGCTCGCCGGGTCTTGCCGGACGCGCGGCGCGTCGCGGCAAGTTTCTTGGCTGGCCCTCCCGGCAAGCTCCTCTTGCCGGGGCCTTGTCCTTTCCGGCAAGCTCCTCTTGCCGGAGCTTTGTCTTCTTAGTTAAAACACTTTGTTCTTGAATGGCACAAATATGAGTTACGGAGGATCTTGGCGGATGCCCGGCAAGCCTTGCCGCTGGGCGCTGCGACTGCCCGTGCACAAGTTCGGGATACTAAGGTACCCCTACTTTAGTACACCGATAGGAGCCCCCGGGCCTGGGCCACACACGGTGCCGAGCGCTGTTGGGCCAGGCCCAAAAACAGGGCACGGGCACACGCGGCCTGGGTCCATACCAAATCTAACTCCGTATCCACCGCGCCCCTCCGTAACGGCACGCGTCAAATGCGGCGTCGTGGGAGAGATCGTGGGCAATTCTTTAATCAAGGAAAGGCGTAACGTTCGCCTCCCCTCTTTATAAGCAGGGGAAACAGGGGCCGTTCCCCCACCTTCGCCACTTGCGGTTCCTTCCTCAGAAAGCTCCGCCGCTCCCCTCCGCTACCCAAGCCGAAAGAGAGCAGCGCTCCGCCGTCGCCGCCGCCGTCGCCGCCGTCGCCGCCAACCTCCTCCACTGCTTCCGCCATGGCTCCGAAAACCGGAAAGAGTACGAAGTCGGTCGAGGCGCTGCGGCTTGAGGCGTTGCGCAAGGAGCGAGCACTTTCCCCCACCCCCCGAGCTCACCCCGAAGGCGCTGCGGGAGGAGTTCTATCTATTCTGGTCGACGGAGACGCGGGCGCATCCGCGCACGCAGGTACTCTCCGCCGAAGCTTCTACTTCGAAAAAGTGTCCAAGAGGATACTATTTCTTCCCCCTGTTCTTCTATTGTGGGCTTTGCCCACCTTTTTCCGATTTCTTCTGTGATATCATGAACACCTACGGGTTTCATCTTCTTGACTTCACCCCCAACGCCGTTCTGACAATGGCGGTTTTCGCACACCTCTGCCAGAACTTCGTTGGAATCCACCCAAATGTCGCCCTCTTTCGCCACTACTTCATGCCTCGGGCCGAGAAGGGGGAGCCCTTAGCTGGCGGGATCGCCTGGATCTCGAGGGTCGGCATGAAGGAGGTTTATCTGGAGGGCGAGCTCCGCAGCAAGTGGGATGAGTGGAGGGCGGAGTGGTGCTGGATTGTTGACGCGGATCCGTAGCCATTCACCAGCCTGCGTCAAGCCCGAGTAGTGTGCGGCGGCGACTGGAGCGCCCTGGCGGCGGATGACGCCAGATTGAAGATCGCCACCACGCGGATTCTGCAGCTCAGGCTTGCCGGGCTTACTGTAGGGGCCGGTGGCGCGGACTTCCTTCGCCGCCGCATCGCCCCTCTGCAGGAGAGGAGGAGGCCCGCCTGGTTGTTCGGGGGCCCGGCAGATATCATGAGGCTGCGTCCAGGCCTCAATTTTAATTTCACAGTCTTGGAATTGCATGGGATGCTCAAGGAGTTGTTCAAGCACGACTCCAACCATCCGGAGTGGTTCAGGCTGCCGCAGGGTGTCGTGCCGTTGTGCAATAACTCCCAGCTCGATCGCATCCGTGCAATGATGCCGGAGTGCGACTCGCATGGGATTATCCCAACGTGGCAGGAGCCTACCGACGATGTTGTGCAGAACTTCTTCGACAACTTGGTGGAGATGGCGGTCCGTGCCAACGAGCAGAGGCTCCTCACCCGCGACACCACTGATGACGAGATGCGGTACATCGCCACCAGGGCGGAAGAGGCGGCGGCAGCCGCCGCCGCGGGTGAGTTTGGTTTTACGCTGGAGGAGGCAGAGGCGGCCGAGGCGGCAAGCCTTGCCGACCGGGAGGACCTTGGCGGGGAGGTCGTTGGCGAGGGGGAGCCCGAAGCCGAAGCGAGCGAGCCTGCCGGGGGTGCAAGTGGCCAGCCATCTTCAAGCAACTTGCCGCAGACGGGGGCCTCAGTGCAGCCCCCAGCTCAACCGAGAAGGCGCCTCCGCAAGACTAGGGACACAGCAGGGCGGCGGGCAGGCCAACAGCCGCAGCGCCACGGGACACGCTCTACCGCGACAAGCACCGTTGCCGCGGGAGCGTCTCATGCCGCACCGGCAACTGGAGCGGGATCTTCTCGAGCCGCTACTCCTGATCCTGCCGCAGCTCCCGCCAAGCATCCAAGGGAGCCTACTCCTCCGCCTTGTCGCACTGAAAGAGTGCCGGATTTCGACCTCTCCGCGCTGAGCTCCGACGAGGAGGAAGAAGAGGAGGAGGAGTAAGGCTTTCTTCTTGTTGTACTTATATTTCTTCGATTTTTTTTGCTGTTCCTTGTCTTGTATCTGATCTGCTTCCCTCTGAACCTCGTTCCATTTCAGGACTCTGGCCGAGAGAGCGGCGAAGAGGGCCAAGGTCCCGGTGGTTATCATCGAGGACGATCCTGCAGTGATGGCAGAGGACACGTCCGAGACTACCTTGACGGACCCGGCACCCTCTCCTCGAAGCAGCCCCCAGCGCAGCCCCCAGTGTAAGTACTTGTTCACTTCCCGTTGTGGGGCGCGCATGGGTGCTCTTTCTCCGTTGATATCTTGATTGCTGACTTGCTTGTGTAGGAGCAGAACAAGCCCATCAAGAGCAACCAGAAACCGCTCCGGAGGTGCAATCTGCTTCAACTACGCCGCCAAGGGGCGATTCTCCGACAAGGGAGCACTCTCCGGCAAGGGAGGGGTCCCCGGCAAGGGGTGGAACCAGCGAGCCTTCGGTGGTGGAGCCCATGGTCACAGAGCCCAGCACAGGTAACCCTCCTTGTTGGAAATTTTCCCTTGGGTTATTCTTCTTCTGGTCTTCTTTTTTGGATATTTGCTTGACTTTTTCTCCCTCTTCCCATCTTCAGATCCTCCCTCCGCGGAGCCAATGGAGACCGAGGCCACCGGCGAGGAGAACGTGCGTGGCGATACTGGCGATGCCGCTGCTACTGAAGAGGAGGCCGGCGCTGATGACCCCGCCGACGAAGAGGACACCAAGGCTACTGGCGCTGGAGCTGGCGAGGGGTCCGGCAAGCGTACTGACGACCCAGGGGCCGCAGGAGCGCAAGGCGCTACGCCGACCGCCGACCCCTCCGCCGCTGACACAGTGCCGGGCCTTGAAGAGCCCCAGCCCGGCGCCTACTTGAAGGCCGGCGAAGGTATCTTCATCAGGCTCCCCTGGGCGTCAAGCTCCAGGGCGCCGGTCGAGGGAGAGGCTTTTGGCGGAGAAGTACTCGCCTCCGCTGGGTTGGCGGTGGTTGACGCACCAAGCAGCAGCAGTGGCGAATCCGAAGAGGAGCAGTTGCTCCGGAAGTTGGTGTCGCTCTACCGCGCCCGGCAAGCGAAACTGGAGTCCCGGGAAGCGCTTGTCGCGCAGGCGGGAGTTGATATAGAGAAGCACGCGGAGGAGCTCCAGAGCCGCAACCAAGAGGCCCTCCGGTCTATTGCTGAGGAGAGGGCGCAGCTTGTCGAGGCGAAGAAGGCGATCATTCTTGAAAAGGCTGAAGCCGAGGAGCAGCAGAGGCTTGCCGCTGAAGAGCTGTCCACCCGGGAAGGTGAACTGACACAGCGGAAAGGCAATCTGGACAGCTACGAGGAGGAGATCGCCGCACGCGAGCAATCACTTGGCGGGGCACTCAAGGAAGCGAAGGACGCTGCCGCAGCTGCCGAGGCCGCCAAGAAGGAATTAGAGATGAAGATGACGCAGCTGGAGGCTGATCTGAAAGGGAAAGATGAGGAGCTTGTCGCGCTCCAGCGCGAACGCGAGAAGGATGCTCTTGCTCATGGTGATCTGCAAGTCCAACTTGCCGATAAGGGCAAGGAACTGAACACCGCCAAGGACTCAAATGCTGATCTGGAGTTGAAGCTGGCCACGCTGACGGAGACACTGGGCGGCGCCAAGAAGCGAGAGGAGGATTTGAAGAAAGAGATCAAGGCCAACGAGGAGCTGCTAACGAGGGCCGCCGAGACTCAAAACACCTTCAGGGCTACGGTGGAGCTCTGGATGGAGGGCCTCGTCAACATTGCCGCAGTCATTGACAACGAGCTGGCGCAACTGGACTTGGCGGGCTTCGGGTACTCCTCCGATGAGAACCTCCAGCCCAGCGCCAAGCTTACTCTTTTCTTCAAGGGTGTGGCGACGGCACTCCAGCAACTCCGGGAAAGGATCCCGAAGCATCTGGCTGACGAGTCGCGCGAAATCTGTGCCAAGGTCTTGGAGAAGGTGTTGGTGAAGGTACTCTTTCGCAATCCAGGCCTCGACCTCACCCGCGTCCTCAAGAAGCTGTCGGCGGGTGCCGATCTTGAAGAGCTCAAAGCCATTGTCGCACTCATTGTGCACAAGATGAATGAAGTCAGGAGGATCGACGGCGAGCGCGTGGATTAGGCCACCCTTCTTCTCCTTTACTTGTCGCTGATATTTAAGTTATGAGAACAATTCAGTCAGTGCCGCAACAAGTTACTTTTGTAATATAACTTTATTCTGGGCAATGCTTGTTTCGTTATCTCCTTTACTTGATTCCTTTCTTCGTATGTTTTTACCCTGCTTTTAGGGAACTTGCCGGCGCAGGCACGCTTGCCGCGAGCGCTGAGTGCGGAAGATCAGCAGCCTGCTGGCGGTGCTGGCTCCGGCAAGAAACCTTGCCGCAACTAGTTGCAGCACACTTAAGTTGTTGAGCGGACTCGAAACAAAGTAAGGGCGCAACTAGCTACGAGGAGGTTCCTCCGTGCACAGGTTTTCCATACAAAGCACGGTCGTTCAAGGAATATAACTTAAATTTTTTTAAAAAAAATTGATCATGCTCAGACTTTGGCGACTTAGCTTTTTCTGTCGTTCGCGTCCCGGCAAGGCTACACTTCTTTGAATGACGCCTGGTCCACACCATTATCTTCTCCTCCCCCCCCCCCCCCCCGGTGAACTTGTGGGCGGAGGAACCTTCCTTTCGAGAAAAAGAAAGAAGAGAAAATAAAGATATGGAGCCTCAAGGCTCGTTACTGCTTACCGGGGGCGATGCTGCACAAAGCGTCAGATAAAGCATGCAAAAAGAAAGAATGCATGAAATTTGACAAGATGTGTGAAGCACATGAACTTTATTTATGCACGGGATCTGCGCCCGGCTTTGTACAAAGGGTTACATGCAACAGCGGCAAGGCTTGTACAAAAGGTGGTTGCCGGAACAGGTTCTGGCAACCGCGCCTTATGGGTAAAACTTACGAAGATGCTCTATGTTCCAGGAATTGCTCACCAGAAAGCCATCTTCGGTCTCAAGGCGGACAGGGCCGGGCCTAGTGACTCGCTTTACCCGATAAGGGCCTTCCCACTTCGGCGTCAACTTGTTGGAATTCTTGGCGGATTGAATGCGCCGAAGAACAAGGTCGCCTTCCTCGAAACTTCTGGCATTAACTTTGCGGCTATGGTAGCGGTGCAAAGCTTGCTGGTAGCGAGCAGCTCGTACAGCAGCCTGAAGACGATCTTCCTCAAGGAGCAGCGCGTCATCTTGCCGCATCTGCTCTTGCTCAAGCTCATCATAAGCGAGCACTCAAGGCGATCCGTATACGAGTTCCGTGGGGAGAACTGCTTCTGCTCCATAGACTAGAGCAAAAGGTGTCTGGCTAGTGGCTCGATTTGGTGTCGTCCTGATCGACCAAAGAACCACTGGCAGCTCCTCGATCCAATTTCTTCCGCACCTGTGCAGCCTGTAGAAAGTTCTGGTCTTGAGCCCGCGCAGCACTTCAGCGTTTGCCCTCTCCGCTTGACCGTTGCTTCTCGGGTGAGCAACAGAAGCGAAGCAGATCTTGGCGCCAAGATCTTGGACATACTTCATGAAGGTGCGGCTCGTGAATTGTGTGCCATTATCGGTGATGATCCTGTTAGGGACTCCGAAACGGCAAACAATTGATCTGAAGAACTTGACTGCTGACTGTGCTGTCACCTTCCTCACTGCTTCCACCTCCGGCCACTTCGTGAACTTGTCGATCGCCACGTACAAGTACTCGAAGCCCGCGACAGCTCAGGGAAAAGGGCCGAGGATGTCGAGCCCCCAGACCGAAAATGGCCAGGACAAAGGGATTGTTTGGAGAGCTTGAGCTGGTTGATGTATCTGTTTGGAGTGGAACTAGCATGCTTCACACTTGGTTACTTGTGCAGTTGCATCCTGGAGGGCGGTCGGCCAAAAGAAACCTTGCCGGAAAGCTTTGCCGGCAAGTGCTCTTGCGCCAATGTGGTGACCACATATGCCTCCATGTATCTCCGCCAACAGCTCCTGTCCTTCTTCCCGGGAAATGCACTTCAATTTCACTCCGTTGAATCTTCTTCTGTACAGTATGTCATCGACAAACTGGTACATACTTGATTGCCGGGCTACTCTCTCGGCTTCTTCTTGCTCTTCGGGAAGTTCTCCTGTTTGAAGGAAACGGGCGATCGGCTGTGCCCATGCCGGAGCTTGTGGCTCGACGACAAGGACTAAAGGCGCAAATGCTGATGCGGGAACATCTGCTTCCACTGCAAGAATCTGCGATTCAGCCGGAGCTTGATGTTCCCCGGCAAGCTTGCTGGAGCAAAACTTGTCGGGAGCGTCTGCTTCAACGAAACAAACTCTAGGGCTTGTCGGAGCAGACTGCTCCTCAGCATTCTTTGTGTTGATCTTGGGGACCTTCTTGACGGCGGCTTCGGGGAGCTCAGCCGGAAAGTAGTCACCAGAGAACAACTTCCTCTTCTTGCTCTGTCCAGTTGATGGTGTTACAGATGGTTGAGTCAGCTTGAGCACAAAGATCCCTGGTTCCACAGGCAACTTGAGTGCGGCACATTTCGACAGGCCGTCGGCAACATCGTTCTGGGCTCTTGGAACATGTTCCATCTGCAGGCCGTCAAAATGTTCTTCCAACTTTCTCACTTCATCAATGTAGGCTTCCATCAACGGACTCTGATAATCTTTGTTAACTTGGCGGACGACAAGTTGCGAGTCACCCTTGACAATAAGCTTCTTGATCCCAAGGTCTGCCGCGATCCTGAGTCCGGCAAGCAAGCCTTCATACTCTGCAGTATTGTTTGTCGCTTGCTCCTTGGAAAAGTGCATCTGGACCACGTACTTGAGGTGCTCCCCGGTGGGTGCGACAAGTAGTACGCCCGCACCGGCGCCTTGCAGCGAGAAGGCACCATCAAAGTACATGACCCATTCCTTGTTTGCTTCCTTGACGGGGATGCTCATCTCTGGAGTTTCTTCATCAGGTGTTGGCGTCCATTCTGCTATGAATTCTGCCAATGCTCAACTCTGGATCGTTGAGGTACTCTCAAACTTGAGGCCAAAGCTTGACAATTCCAGTGCCCACTCGACAATCCTGCCTGTTGCTTCTGGATTCTGCAGTATCCTCTTCAATAGAAAGCAAGTGACAACTGTGATCTCATGTGCTTGAAAGTAATGGCGCAGCTTCCTCGAGGCCATGAGAAGGCCGAAAAGCAATTTTTGCACACCAGAGTACCTTGATCTAGCCCCCTGCAGAAGGGAACTGACAAAGTAAACTGGGCGCTGCACCATTTTCTTCTGCTTCTCTCCTTGTGGCTGCATAGATTCATCCTTGTCGGGACCAGAGCTTGTCGGGGAAGCCCCCTGCTTGTCACCGGACTCGCTTGTCGTGGTTGCTGGCTCATCATCTACCTCTCTTTCCACTACTAACGCAGCACTAACCACTTGATTGGTTGCCGCTAGATATAGCAGCAACTTCTCTTGTGGCTTAGGTGCGACAAGTATTGGAGTGGAGGACAGGTATCTCTTCAAGTCCTGCAGCGCAGCCTCCGCTTCCGGAGTCCATTTCATTGGAACTTCCTTTTTCAAAATTTTGAAAAATGGCAGGGCGCGTTCAGCAGACTTGGAGATGAACCTGCTGAGAGCAGCAACGCAGCCGGCAAGCCTTCACACATCCTTGACGCGCTTCGGGGCTTCAATCTGCTCGATGGCCTTGATCTTGTCGGGATTGGCTTCAATCCCTCGCTGAGATACAAAGAACCCGAGAAGCTTGCCGGAAGGGACTCCAAACACACACTTCTCGGGGTTCAACTTGAGATTGATCTTGCGCAGATTTGTAAAGGTCTCGTCTAAATCTTGAATCAGAGTTGCTCTGTCTTTGCTCTTGACCACTATGTCATCCATGTAAGCTTCTAGATTTCTGTGCAACTGTGGCTCAAAAGCATTACTGACTACCCTTGCAAATGTTGAACCAGCATTCTTTAGTCCGAAAGGCATTCGTACAAAGCAGTACGTGCCACATGGAGTAATGAATGCGGTTTTCTCTTCATCCTCTTCTGCCATGAAGATTTGATGATATCCTGAGTATGCATCAAGAAATGAAAGCAAATCACATCCTGCCGTGGAGTCGACAATCTGGTCAATGCGCGGCAAGGGGAATGGATCTTTGGGACAAGCTTTATTAACATCAGTGAAGTCAATACAAAGCCTCCACTTCCCATTCGCCTTGCGCACGACTACAGGATTGGCCAACCAGGTAGGATGGAGCACTCCTCTGACAAGGCCTGCTGCTTCCAACTTCTTGATCTCTTCTGCAATGAATTCTTGACGCTCCACTGCTTGTTTCCTAACTCTCTGCTTGACGGGCCGCACGTGAGGGCAGACGGCAAGGTGGTGCTCAATTACTTTCCTGGGAACACCGGGGATGTCAGATGGTTGCCATGCCAACACATCGACATTCGCCCGCAGGAAAGCAATGAGCACACTTTCCTATTTAGGGTCAAGCGTGGCACTGATGGTGAAGGTACCACCAGTGCCGTCCTCCTTGGCGGCCACTTTCTTGGTCTCTGGTGAAGCTGTCTTTGCCTTCTTGCACTTGCCGATGGAGCTCGATGGTGCATCCTCGACGGTAGCGCAGCACCCCGAAGAGGTGCGCTTGCTGGAGTGGGCATCAGAGCTGCTCTTGCCGGACTTGGTCTTCTTCTTTCCCCCGGGAGCTTCAGCGGCAAGTGTCTTGCGATCTGCTGCGGCTGCTGCTTCCCTGTAGATCTTGTCGGTACAGATAAGGGCATCTTTCTTGTCGCCAGGGACATAAATGACACTTATCAGACCGGGCATCTTAAGCACGTTGTAGGCATAGTGAGAGGCTGCCATGAACTTGGCGAGCGCTGGACGGCCAAGTATCCCATTGTAGGGCAATGGGAAATCAGCAACGTCAAAGGTGACTCTCTCTGTCCTGAAATTTAACTCGCTGCTAAATGTAACCGGCAGTGTGATCTTCCCCTTCGGCTTGCTCCTTCCCGGGTTGATTCCTTGAAAGGTACCAGTCTCTTCGAGCTCGCTGTCGGGGATTTGGAGCTTCTTGAGCACCGCGGAGGAGATCAGATTCAAGCCGGCCCCACCGTCAACCAGCATCTTTGTGACCTTGAGGTTGCGGATAGTTGGTGAAACCAACATCGGCAAGCACCCGACCGCAGTTATGCGATCAGGGTGATCCTCAACATCAAAGATGATGGGCGTGCTGGACCACTTCAAGGTCTTGCGCGACTCGACTGATGGTTCTGCTGCATTAACTTCACGCACCCACTGTTTGAGCTGGCGGTGCGAAGTATGCAGAGAAGCACCGCCGTCGACGCACAAAACCTCTGTCGCCTTCTGAAACTCCTGCTCGTCGGCCTCATCTTCGTCCGTCTCTTCGTCTTCATCTTCGTCTTCCTCCTTGTCGCGGCCGCGGGGAGGCCTGTCTCCTTGCCGCTGCTTGGCCTTGCCGCGGCGCCCTCCCCGGCCGGGACGCTTCTTGCCGGATCCTCCACCACCTTCTTGGGCCTTCTCCTTGTCGCGGCGCTCGTATTTAGCTTTCTGTAGCTCAACAAGCTGCTCAACCTTCTTGCAAGTCTGGAGATCATGGCCCTTGGTGCGGTGGATCTTGCAGTACTGCTTGCCAGAGCCGTCCTGCTTGTCGGCGGCCACCACAGCCTCGCTGGAGTCACCAGCTTTGGCCTTCTCGGCGCCACCTCCGTTGCTGGACTGCTCGACAACTAGCACATCCTTAGCTTTCCTCTTTCTGTTATTGCGCCTCCGGTTCTTCATTGCCGGGGCGGCATCCTCACTGTCAGATCCTTCTGCTCCTGCGTTCTCTCCGGGGAGTTTCCTCCCCTCCTCAGCACGCGCGCATTTGTCGGCCAGAGCATATAGCTCGCTGACATCTCTGATTTTGCACATCGCCATCTCCTCCCTCATCCTACGGTTACGCACTTTCTGATGGAACGCGCTGATAACCGCGGCGGGGTGGACGTCTGGGATGTTGTGCTGCACTTGGCTGAATCTTTGAATGTACTTGCGCAGGGGTTCTCCTTCTTTCTGGGCGAGCAGATGAAGATCGCTCTCCTGGCCATGGGGCTTGTGGCCGCCTGTGAAGGCGCCAACAAACTGATTGCACAGATCTGCCCATGAAGAGATGGAGTTGTCCGGCAAGTGCATGAGCCAAGATCTGACATTGGGCTTGAGCACCAGCGGGAAATAGTTGGCGAGGATCTTCTCGTCGTGCCCCCCGGCAGCCTGCACCGCGATGGTGTAGACGCTAAGGAACTCTGACGGGTGTATCCTGCCATCGTACTTCTCGGGTACATCTGGCTTGAAGTTCTTGGTACTGGGCCACTGGACCTGCCGCAGCTCATGAGTGAACGCAGGGCAACCTACCGCGTACGGCAAGTCACCTGGTTCCCCTGGTGCATGCATATCAACAGCGGTCCCAGCGCACTGGTCTGACTGACGCCGCGCTTCTCTTCGACGCTCGATGCGAGTACGAGCGTCTTCTTGTCGTCGTTCTTGGAGAACTTGGCGCTGATCGCAACGAGCTCGCGGATCCGACGACGCGGTGGAGTCGGTGTCGAGGTTAGCCCGGCGAGTCGGCGATCTTGGCCTTCGAGGCGGGGAGTGCACGGTGGTGGCACCCCCACCGGTCTTGTCGGCGTCGGCTTGCGCCTGGGCGTCTTGCCGGGGCTTCGACGTGCTCGGTTGCCGGGGCTTGTCGCCGTTGGCGAAGCCTATGAGGCTCTGAATGGTGGCCCTCCAATCGTCGATCTTGTCTGGCGCTGGAGGGTAATCTAGAAGCAGTTGGGCTCGGGCCAACGCTTCCTCTGGAGTCTTGGGCGGCGGTGGCGAACGGCGCGAGGAGCGGGATATGCTCAAACTTCTAACAGTGTTAGAAGGAGCAACATCTCGTCCAGGCGACCGTACTGCGCTCGTGCCAACATGTTGACGCGCATGTTGGCCTTGAGCGTCCCGCGATCCACCAGCTTGGCCATGTTCCAACGCGAGTATGGTGCTAGGAGCACCATGGCGTTGTCGATCCCGCACCTCCTGGGAGGGGTGCGGTGTATGTACAGACGCCGAAGCTTGCGGGGCCTTGTCCTTGGACCTGGTGACGATGTGAGTCCCCCCTTCGGCGCCCGTTCCTCCGCTGGCGTCCACCCCACCGCCCACTTGCTCCGGTGGCGGTGGGATCGACGCGGACGGACCAACCACCTCCAAAGTCTTCTTCTTCGGTGGCATGTCGATGAAGGTGTTGATGTAGCGCGCGCGAATACCGGATCAGGTTCGCACAACCTCGACGCCCCCCTACCTGGCGTGCCAAGGATGTCGTGGGAAACGAGCACCTATGGGGCAGGGCCCCTTTTGGTCTGGCAAGGGAGCGGAGGGCACAAGAAGAGCAGATCAAGGCGAAGCACGCGAGGGATTTTACCCAGCTTCGGAGCTCTCCGGAGAGATAAAACTCCTACTGCTGCTTTGTGGTGGTATTATGTTCTTGCTCAAGAGCGTGAGCGTTCTGTGTTTTCAAAGGAGTCGAACCCCTTCTACGTTGCACATGGGCCTCCTTTTATAGGCTAAAGGGGTCACCGACAGGTGGCAACGCAGAGAGGGGTACAAATGTAAAAAGGGTGGTTGGTACAACTGCTATCTACAGTGCACCCTACCTAACTCTGACGGCAGGGGACAAGTGCATTTAATGCCCGTCCACCTCGCCCAACAGTGCAGAGAAGCGACCGTTAGGGGCGCCACCGCCTGCCATGATGGCCTTCTCGTCATCTCCACTCGCCACCTCGCACCGCTTGGCTGCACAGCTCCCCGCCACGTGTGCCTGGAACGATCCTGTGGCGACACGTCATCGGATGCGCTGGAGTGTGGGCGCAGAGTGGTGGCTTCACCGTGGCAAGTGCCTTGCCGCGGTTGTTGTCTTGTCGCACCCGAAAGCTTGTCGCTCGCCGGGTCTTGCCGGGACGTGCGGCGCGTCGCGGCAAGTTTCTTGGCTGGCCCTCCCGGCAAGCTCCTCTTGCTGGGGCCTTGTCCTTTCCGGCAAGCTCCTCTTGCCGGAGCTTTGTCTTCTTAGTTAAAACACTTTGTTCTTGAATGGCACAAATATGAGCTACGGAGGATCTTGGCGGATGCCCGGCAAGCCTTGCCGCTGGGCGCTGCGACTGCCCGTGCACAAGTTCGGGATACTAAGGTACCCCTACTTTAGTACACCGACAACCGTGGTTATAAATACCCCTCTCCCCTTCCTCACTTCATTTACTCCGCTCGGTCGCTGTCTCTCGCTCGAGCTCCTCAAACCCTAGCGCCGCCGCTACTCCATCATCGCCGGTGAGGAAGAGCTTCGCTGCCTCGACCTCGTCGCCATCGTACTCGCGCCGGTTGCGGAAATCTTCACTCCGCCGCCGCCGTAGCTGTCTTCCTCTGCCAAGTTAGGGCGTGGGAGATCTAACTTGACGAACTTCACCTCTGTTCATCACAGTTCATCGTGTTCTTCAGTTCGAGTAATTAAAAGTTACTTTTATTACTCACTTTGATTCTCAAGCTTTCCTGAAAATCTTCAAAGGTGTTTTTATTCTTCAAATCTTCACACATATGAACACCTCACACACTGTATGCTCTTGATCCATTTATCTAAGCACTCATTTTCTTCAAGATTCCTCAATTGTGTGGATCTTCGATCTGTACAACTCTGGAACCTAAGACAAGAACGCTTAGTGAAATTCCTCAAGGCTCAACTGGTCAAATTCCTCAAAAGTTGTCTTTCAAAAAACCTTCTGAGAATGCATATGACCTCTCCAAATTCCTCGCACCTACACTCTGTTCACAGGTACTCATGTCCGCTGCTGAATCACTAGGTTCTCATCAACTTAACTCATTTGCAGCTTTCCTCGAAGAAAAACTGCATACTTCTTCAGAGTGTTCAATTGTTCAAATTCCTCATCTGAAGAATATGGCTGAAGGAAAGAGACCGCAGAAAGGAGGAAAGAAACCTAAGGTCATGACTGCTTTCGAAATCCCTAATGACATATACAAGGATTATTGCACACCTGATGAAGCCAAATTTGGCCAAGAGAACAAAAATCTGCGCAAGGTGCGCATTCAGAGGATTGAACGAAGATGGGCAAGAGAATGGAGGGAGTACAGATATGTAACTCCGAAGTACATGAAGAAATTCGTTTTAAATCCTCCATGCCCAAGAGCTCCATTGGCACCTGGCCAAGTAGCTGATCCCACCAGCATCAAGCGTGGTGAGGACTTTCCTGAAGAATGGGCTAGGCGCCAAGCAAAATTGGCAAACAAGCCAAGGAGGCAGTGAGGAAATTCAATGAGGATTCTGCTGCTGTTGCTACTGCTGAGACCTCGGTCAAGCCGAGGAAATCAATGCCAAAGAAGCCTGCTCGTAAGCCAAGTGCTTCACCAACAGCGCCCTCACGGCCAAGTTCCTCAGCTATGCCCTCACGACAAATTCCTCAGACCGCTACTGCTCCACCAAAGTCCTCAACTCCTGTGCATCTGGCTACATGTCAAAGGACTACGGGTTTTTCTATTGCTTCTGGTGTCTCAGCGAGTTCCTCAGCTGCACCAATGTCCTCATCAGGCCCCACACTGTTGAAGACTAAAGCAACAGCTGGACGCGGTCCTCTGCCAAGTCCAAGGAAGAAACAGGTTGCATTTCAAGTGCCCTCTGATGATGAAGCTTCTGATGAAGAACTTGCAGAAATCATCAGAGACAGACAAGTCAAGGCCGCTAGAGCCAAAGGCACATCGGTGCCACTGCTTTTGGATCCGAGGAAAATCCTCGACTACATTGACCTCTGGCACAAGGATTCAAACACCCCCATGCCTGACTTTCAACTGACTCCTGGTCAAAGTCACATGCTGACCCATTTCATCACTCAAGAGAAATGGAAGTTTGAAAAGGCATGTGAGATCAAGAAGGCTCAATACAGGAAGGAGAAGCTCCTGAAGAAAAATGTTGTCAGAATGACACCTGAGGAACTTCTCCAGGCTCAATCTGAAATCCAAGCCCTCAGCAAAGACTTTGATGCATACTATGCTGATTGGCAAGGAGCCAAAGTGAGATTCGTCAACCTGACGAAGAAAATGTCAACTGTTGCAGCCCCATCGCAACAAGAAAATCCTCAGGCTGCAGACTCTGCTCGGCCTGCTGAAGAACATGCCAGCACCGCTGATGACTTTCAGCCTGCTGAAGAAAATGTAAGTTCCAGGGATGATGACTCCATTCCAGCCGCTGAAGAAATTGCCAGGGCATCCACTAGTGGTGCGCCTGAAGAAACTGAAGAGATCAGGGCAACTGCATCAGTTGCGCCTGAAGAAAATCAACCAAAGTCCTCAGCTCCTCCTGCGCCTACACCAACTCCAATTCTCCCTTCTGCCTATGAAGTGAAGAAGACCAAGGCTGCAGAGCGAGCTGCAGTGAAGAAAAGAAAGGCATCAGCTGCGTCAAATTCTTCGGCTGCGAAGAAAATGAAGCCAATGAACAGCTCTCTTGAACATCCAATTGATGTCGTTCCGATTTCCTCCATGTCATCAAAGGAAATTGTTCCTTTTGGAGAAGACTACAAGATCCCAAGCGTATCTGATGAAGAAAATCATTCTGCTGCTTCGTCAAAGCAGATAGATGAAGAAATTGAAGTGGATACAATCCCTTCAGCAACAGTCACTTCCTCACCTATGCCTCAGTTCACAGCTGAAGAGGCTGGTGTTGAAGAAATTGAAGATGAAGATGTGGATATCGGATGCACTACACCAGTGATGAATGATGACTTTTGGGAAAGTCAGCATCCCAATAGTCCTCTCTTCACTCCCATTCAACAGATTCCTCAATCCCCGGCAACAACAGTTCAACTGGGCTCTAAAGAAACTCATCCCACTTCCTCTGTTCATGAAGAAATTCCAGCCACTAGTGCTGAAGAACCTGCTACTGCTGATCCACTGATTGCACAAGAAGAGGAACCAGAAATTCCTCAGCCTGAAGCACCTGAGCTCGCGATTCCTGAGGTGGTACTGCAAATCACTGACATTCCTCTGCCGAAGCCCAAGAATCCGTTCTCAAGCAAACAGAAGTTCAAGGCTGAAGACTTCTTTTCCGAGCATGTGTTCTTCACTGACTATAACCCATATGACTCTGCTCGCATAAGGAAGAGGCGTTTCTGGACTGCTAGTCAAGCCAACTTCTATTCCTCAGTGCTATTTGACAAGGACAAAATCTTCGATCATGAACATATTCCTCACATGGATATGGAATCTCTGCCATGCTTCGAGCCAGTCCTCAGTGTTCTTCATGATGCAGGATTGCTCAATTTCTGCAATGACATCTGTGATTGGAATGAAGAACTCATTCTTCAGTTCTACGCCACACTGCATATCACTGGAGACGCTGAAGATGTTAATTCATGGGTGTTGGATTGGATGACCGAAAACACTCACTACAAGGCACCGGCAACTAAATTGCTTCGTGTCCTTCCTCTTGATCCTCCCCATGACAGTGCACGTTGCATCTACAATGACCCTGAACTGACAAATCATTATATGCAAGTGCTCATGAAGCCTTTGAAGCCTGGGCAGGCCCCACGAACCAAATTCCTCATCAAGGAATTGCTCTATGTGCCTTGGACTGTCTATCGCATCCTGACGAAGACAATGAGTCCTATCAAAGGCCACGACTCAAATGATGAAGATGTCGTTGGCATCATGAAGAATATGCTTTTCAACATCATTCATGGCGTTCCCGTCAACTTCCATGATTTCTTCATGAGGACTCTGGCTAATGTTGCTATGTCACCTTTTGAGCTGAAGCCCTATGCGCCTTGGATTATGAGATTCATAAGGGTAAGATCTTCACTGAATTACAAAGCTGACACTCTGAACCATGGTAGCTACTTGCCTCCCATTGAAGTCCTCAAGCGACCAGTTTCATCATCTGATGATAAAGGCAAGGCAGCTGCTGTGATCGATGAAGGCATTCATCCATTGGATGGTCAATTTCGCCTGGCTACCTCTTACTCTACCAATGACGATTCTGCCACACATGACACTGCCACAAATACCTCAGCGAAGCAAAATCCTCAAGCCACAGCACCCAGGGTGATGACTGACCGTGAGTTACTCCTCAGTCTTCATCAGAAGGTTGATCGCAATCACAAATGGGTGAAGCGTCAGTTTGCTGCAATTCTTCACAACATGACCTCAACCCATAATGCAGTGAAGAAAAATCATTATCACCTTCATGAAACCCTCAACCGGACCTGGGCTGTCCTCACACATGTCTATAACGCGGAAGAACTGAAGACTATGGGTCTCCAGGAAGCATTTGACTGGTCTGCACCTCCTCCAAAGAAATTCAAGAGGGTCAAAGTTCCTGATCTGGTGGCCAGCTCTTATTCTTCATCGCGTGACACTGATGAATATGAAGATTTGGACGACACTGCGGCAGGCCCTGCTACAACAAACAACCCCGACAACGCTGGCGCTCCTCCATCAACTTGAAATTCTTCAGGGGCGTTAGTCCTCAGTTTCAATCCTTTTGGTCATTTCATGACAAAGGGGGAGAAATCTGAGTTAGTCTTCAAGCGGGTTTATATTATGGGCGTTTTGTTAAGTTACAACTCTCGTTCTTCTGAAACTTTTTATTGGATCGAGTTGTAATCTTAAACCCGATGGTGCTCTGATACTTTTGGATGGTGCTTTTGCACTATGCTCCAATACTTTTGATGCTTTTGGCATGCTTATTCCTCGTTAATATTATTGCACGCATGCTGAATTTCATCAGGCACCATATTTCATCATGCATTTCAAATTCTTCATATTATATATCAAATGCGTGTATGAATTACAAGATATAGGGGGACATCTCCATGATTCATCTCTTCAAGGTTGCACTGCTTCAAAAGCAAATTCCTCACTATGCACAACTTCAGGGGGAGTTCTTCTATATCTTGCAATCAAATTCCTCAATATCAGTATTTACACTTCATATGTTTATCCCCGTTGAAAACTTAACCTATGTTGTCATCAATCACCAAAAAGGGGGAGATTGTAAGTGCATCTAGTGCCCCTTAGTGATTTTGGTGTATTGAAGACTTATAGGTTAAGGGACTGATGCGTTTCTGAGTGTACACAGGTCTATAAGTCTATGAGGAGTTTGATATTTATAGAGAAAGTCAACCCCTAAAAATGAAGTTCTTCGACTGAAGACTTTGATATTCTGAAGACTTTCTGAAGACTTTGAAAGTGAAGAATTTTGTGTGACCTTGAAGACTTGATATTCATTTGAGGAACATGAAGCGTGAAGACTTTTGTTTTTGTAGTTTCATTTTCTCTTTCTTGAGTCATAGGAAACACCGTACTGTTAAAGGGGGTCGAGGAAATACTAAGGAAAAATTTCCATGTGATGCTCAACTCAAAATCCTACACCTACCAATCCCTTCGAGTGAAGCCATTGGAAATCTCATACAGTTCAGTCAATTTCTTCAGTGACAGAGACGCAGTTCTTCTGGTCACTGAGGACTTTGCTCTGACTGAGGAGTTAGGAATTCTCCAGTGCGAATTGCCTACACAGTGAGGAACATGATAGCCCTGAGGAATTTGATAGTCAAATTTCCGACCGTTGCTGTGCTGCGCGCCGGCTGTCCCAAAATATCTTATCCACCTAACGGTCATATCATTGAAGGGCATTTATGTCTTATCATGTCGGGCTGCTCCCTAGGCTATAAATAGCCGCCCCCTACAACCACTAGTTTGTTGGCTGCTCCGAGAGAACTTGACACTTGTCATTTGAGAGCAACCCATCCTCCGAGGACTTTGAGCGAAAATCATCAAGTGAGGAAAATCCCAAAACCAAACCCCCACAAACCCAAAGTGATTGAGCATCACTAAAGAAATTGATCCTGCGTGGATCCGACGCTTGTTACCTTTGAAGACTGTGCTTCTTCCAGATGGTTAGGCGTCAAGGTCTAGAGCATCCAAGAGGAATTGTGGATCACCGAGTGACCAAGTCTGTGAAGGTTTGGAAGTCACCTGAAGACTTACCACGAGTGATTGGACAAGGCCTGCGTGGTCTTAGTTCAAGGAGAATACGGTGAGAGCTGGGTGTCCTGAGTTGCGGCTCAGAGACTGGGTGTCCGGGACTGCGTGTCCTCGAGTTTAAATACTCAGCCGCTCCAACCAGACATACAACTGAGACAGCAGTTGGAACTGGTTTACCAAATCATAGTCTTCACCAACTAACTGGTTCTATCTCCTCAACCCTTTCATTTCCTCATTACTGTGTTGAATGTTTGTTCATATCTGTGCTTGAAGACTTTGACTGAAGACTTTCTCAATTTCCTCAGTTCAATTTCTTCAGTCTGTTTGTCTTCATCTTGTGTTATCCTGTGATTACGCTTTCTGTACTCTGTGCTTGTCTTCATTTCATCATGATGACCATGCTTGTATTCTGTTATGCTTACTTCTGAGTACTTATTCCGCTGCAAGTAGTTCTTCGCTAAGGAATTTCCTCACCAGCAAATTCCTCAGTGAAGAATTCATAAAAATCGCCTATTCACCCCCCTGTAGTCGATATAACGCACTTTCACCACTGGTAGAAGAACTGCTGACAGTGTGGATAGATGCACCTGCTGTAAAATGTTATGATGCTTACAAAAAGGAGATTTTCGATCTACATGCGATGCTGGTGCACACTATTCAAGATGTGCCAGCATTAGGCAACACATCGGGGCATAAAACAAAGGGAGATGTAGGTTGTGTCACATGCATGGATAGGACAGCTAGCAGAAGACTTCCCAACTCGTGCAAAGCCATGTATTTGCGTCATCGTAGGTTCTTACGGAAAAATCACCCATACCGAAATATGAAAGCTGAATTTGATGGTACGGCAGAGGTAGAAGTGGGCCCAAGACCCTATGATGGGGAGGTGGTCCACAACATGGCCAAACAAATTAATGTTGTGCTTGGCAAGAATCATGCTAAGATGGTGAAACAAACACCCAACGGTCAAGTGTTTAAGAAGAAATCGGTGTTCTGGAAATTACCTTACTTGGAGATTCTACGTGTACGTCACCGCATCGATGTCATGCATGTAGAGAAGAACATATGTGAAAGCATCCTTGGTACTCTGCTCAAGATTAAAGGTAAAAGAAAGAATGGTGAGGGTTCACGGCTCGATATGCTTGCTGATCAATCAAAAGGCAAGAGTGAAGCAGAAGATGATGAAAAATTGATCAAATCTCGCCAGAGTTACAATTTCAGTACAAAAGAAGCAACACAGTTCTTCACCTATTTGTTATCAATTAATACACCCTCTTCCTACTCTGCAAACATCAGAAGTCTCGTGGATGCAAGCTCAGGTAAAATGATGTTGGGACACAAGAAGTCACATGATTGCCACGTAATGTCGACCCAAATCCTCTCGGTGGCCATCAGGAATCTGTTGGAAAAAGATATAAGGAACACACTCATTGAGCTCTGTGATTTCTTCAACCAACTATGGTAGAAAGTTGTAGATCCTGAAGAGCTGGATCATATGCAAGATGATATTGCAAGAATATTGTGCAACCTAGAGATGTTTTTCCCACCGTCATTCTTTGATGTCATGGTCCATCTCACTGTGCACCTTGTTGACAAGATGAAGTATTGTGGTCCTGTGTTTCTTCGCAACATGTATCCCTTTGAGCGGTTCATGGGAATACTAAAGCGCTTTTGTCGGAATCGAAACCATCCAGAGGCAAGCATCCTACAAGGTTATACCGCAGAGGAGGTGGTTGAGTTTTGCACTGAATACATGAAACAACGACCTATAGGTTTGCCCCTCTCTCACCACGAGGGAAGGCTGAAAGGTAAGTCGGTCCTTGCTGGCACGCAAATGGCTGCACCCGGAGAAATGGCAGAGAAATCCCATTTGACGGTACTGCTTAACAGACCAGTTCTCACCACTTACGCCGAACAACACTTGGAGGAGATACCCAAAGCTTCATACCAATGGTACCTTCATCAGATGTGGAGATGAAAGAGCACACTAAGAACTATGCCGAATGGCTGAAGAAGTGTTTGGCACAAGGATAAATCGATGACATTGCTACGTGGTTGGCACAAAATCCATCACCTACGGTGTTACGTACCAAGCATATGACATAAATGGATACGTGTTCTACATTGATGAACGTGATGACAAGACATCATATCAGAACAACTCTGTTCGAATAGAATGCATGACTGTAGATGAAGCTGATAAAACGGTATACTATGGAACCATCAAAGAGATTTGGGAGCTTGACTATGTGAAAGTTAAGGTGGCATTATTCAGGTGCTCATGGATCCCTCTTGGTCAAGTAAAGGTTGATGATTACATGAAGACCTGTGTTAACAGGACAACGATGGCATATCATGCGGACCCGTTCATTCTTGCCAGTGATGCTACACAGATTTTCTTCGCGGAAGACCCTTTGCATAACAACGGCCATGTAGTGATGCATGGGAAGAGGAGGGTATTGGGTGTCACTGATGTTGCCAATGAGGACGAGTACGATGTATTTGATGAGTTGTCAGCCAAGGGATCACGCAACCCTGTAACAGAGAACCATAAAATCATCAAAAAACCCAAGTTCATTCGGGGTCAACTTAATGATCCCAGTTCCCCCATGTACATGGGAATTCAGTCGTAAGACTAGTCTTTATGCCTACCCTGCAACTTAATTCGTTCAATTTAGAATTGTCGCGTGTACTGAATTTGTGAGTTATGCCTAGTTTTCTATTGATGTAAGAACCATTAATATGTTGACCTTGATATGCTGTCAGTGCAGGCAATGAATATGAAATGTTTTTTGTTATTATTATTATTAGATCATAGAGGTAGCACACTCAATTGATCTTACTACAGTATATGTGAACAAAAATATGTATGCAATCTGGATTGTGAATAGCACACGGTTCGTTGATGAAAGCCGTGTGCCGACAAAACCCCGCCCACGATATGAGTCATGCGTTCTGATTGGCCAGAATCCAAACCCCACGGATCGTACGTCTACACCGTTGGATGCTCCCAGATCGAACGGCGATCCTCATCCCTTTCGACAGCATATGCAGTTCCAGTTGTAATTTTATTTTTATGCACAAAATGCACGTTAAACTCAAAAAAAATGTCTTAAATATAGCTAACGATACCCGAAATGCGCCAGAAAATAAAACCCATGGTATAATGGTGATTGTGTACCATGGAAATATTTATGAGGCCAAACGATGAAGTCAATGGCCACAGGAGTTTGAATTGACACGTCATCTTTGGGAAACCATGATCCTTTATGTGAGATGCTCCACTTTGGAAGGAACGATCGTCAAAACTTGTGCCAAACTTTACCATTTTTTTCCACGGGGTCGTGATAGCACGCCACAGGCACACATCGATTTTGATGAGATGTCCGGACTCCATCTGAATTTCTTGTAATTGAAATATCAACTAGGCCTACACCAGTGGCCGCACCTCGCGGCCGAAATGTTTGAAACTTCTCCCCGCTTCTCGAACAAACGGATGAAAACTCACAAAGTGACGCACAAATGATATGTACACCTTCTTTGCTAGGCTGGTCGTAATGGGATATCATAGCTAGTATCATGCCAACTACGCAATTTTGATGAGCTGTCATAGAATTAAATGAAGAAAGAGAGGGTTAAGTATCATATCATGAAACCGTGTGTCATAATAAATGCTATATATGGTACTATGTGTCATGCATGATACTAGTATATGATCGATACTCCCTCTGTCCGGGTTTATTAGTCCTAAAGACAACTTCTCTTAGACTAAGACACATAGTAATTTGCTCACATTAACTATTCCATTCCACTCCCAATGCACTCTCTCACATGCATGCAACCAATGAAAAAGCATGCATGAAGTGTATTAATTTTCCAACCATGGCACCAACAACAATGGCTTTCAATGCAACCAATGAAATGGTTGCATGCATGCACCTTTCCAAAGCGTGGCCCTATAAAAAGGGACATGCATGCTTGTGTTGCTGAGAGGCCTAATAAACCCAGACGATGGGAGTACTAACTAGCTACCTCTGTAATGCGTGCATAGTATCATAAGTTAGACTACGTATACCCATAGTGGGAGTAACATGGGTAGTAACATCACACATATCTAGATAAAATAGATGATGTGGCAAGCAATAAATGAAGAAAGAGAGGCATGTGGTAATGTAGCTAGTTACTAATTAGGACTAGCCACAGTGCATAGTAACATAAACATATCCCTATGCTATGTTACTACCTTCATAGTGGGTAGTAACATAAGTGTGGTGCCATGCAATGCTTCATTTATTAGGTTGTAGACTCATAGTGCATTGAGACATGTGATGTTACGGTAACTAGCTAAGTTACTCAAACTACCTCTCCTCATTAACTCATTGCCACATAAGCATATTTCCTTAGTTGGACTTGATGTTGCTGCTGAAGTTACTCCCATTGTGGCTAGTCTAATAGTATGAGTAACATCACACATATCAAGGCAAGATGAGTCTATAGCTTAATAAATGAAGTGTTGCACATGTTACCACACATATGTTACTCCCCAATATAGAGGAAGTAGCATGGAGTAGTAACATGGGCATGTTACACTACCCATTGTGGCTAGTCTTAGTATCTTAGGTTGCCTTATTAATTGCCATGCATGACACAAAGTAGTACAACATTTAATATGTAATACAGTATATCATGATATGATACCCGGCCCACACCCTCTCTTTCCTCATTTAACTATGTGCCACATCATCCAAAAAGTCTAGTTGGCATGCATATGATGCCGCTTGATACTCCCATTACGACCAAACTTAGGGTGGCCATAGTGGGGGTATCATAGCCGGTATCATGCACTTAAGAATAGCAAATATGATGATGTGTGCCAAAGAAGCAGTAACATATATAATATAAATGTTATACTACTTTGTGTCATGCACATGGCCATAAATACGGTCATCTTTGGTATATATATACTAGCTCTATGATACTATATATATGCATTATAAGAAGGTACGTATGTAGTATCATACACTATATAGTATCATATGCATGATACTATAGTATATATGATACTTCCCTACTATACAAAGGCTGGCCATAGTGGTGGTATATATATATATATATATCATAGCTGCACTCGGAAAAATAGCAAGTATGCTGATGTGGCAAAGAATTAAATATAGTGAGGGTTGGAACATTAGAGTAACATATAGGTAGACACCGTATCATGTTAAATGCGGTGCTAATTTGTGTCATGCATGGCAATTATGATCTACTCCCTCCGTTCCAAAATAGATGACTGAACTTTATACTAACTTTAGTACAAAGTTGGGTCATCTATTTTGGAACGGAGGGAGTATGATACTATATATATACTCAATGTATTGTACTATACGCTATAATTGAAGGTAGTATCGTCATACACTATAGCTACTATAGATCATATAATATATATATATATATATATATATATATATATATATATATATATATATATATATATATATAGTCGCAAATACACGTGCGTGTTAGCGCAAGATCATTTGGGTGTCGCTTTGCGATTTCTCATTCATTGTGCGAGAAACGGGAAAAAACTTCAAACAGTTCGGCGGCGGCGTGCAACCAGAGGCGTAGGCCTTGTTGGTATTTTAATTTCAGGAAATGCATATAGAGTCCCAAAAATAACCGAAATCATTGTGCCACTGTGGCGTGCCCCTCACAATCGCATGGAAAAAATTTGTGAAAGTTTGGCACAAGTTTTGGTGCTCGCACCTTCCATCCCGGAGTATCTCACAAGAAGGATCATAGTTTCCAAAAAGGAGACGCTACACTTCGACTAGAAATCATCATTTACTCTACATCGTTCCGCCTCGGAAAAAATCATGGTAAACAATCGCGGATATACCCCTTGGTTTGATTTTCTGGCCCATTTAAGTTGTCTGCTATGTTTAAGTCATTCTTTGCACTTACCTCTTGCATTTTAGTGCATATAAAGTCAAAAACCCTACTACGACTACATGTGGGTGTTTTAGTTAGGCTATACTTAATTAATTAGGCTACTCATAGTGGAGAGTGTCGTATACTATATCATGCATATATATATATATATATATAGTATATATAGAAATTAAACGAGATCTCTTTTCTTGTTGCATATATTCAAAGTTTGAGATTGCTAGCAAGGCCTGCCGCCTGGTAAAATGTACCAAAAAATTGAAACATAGGGTACAATCATGATTTCTTACCATGGGAAAAAATTGGAGGCGAAACGATGGACTCATGTTTTCATTCAAACAAAAAAATGTTGTTAGTTAATGTAAATGTTTTCAAATAGCACACGGTTCACTCACGAAAGCCGTGTATCCACTAAACCGTGGCCGATGCCCCCTGCCACGCGCGCAGTCTGAGTCATGCATTCTGATGGGCCAGAATCCAAACCCCATAGATCGTACGTCTGCACCGTTGGATGCTCCCAGATTGAACGACAATCCTCATCCCTTTCGACGGGAAATGCAGTCTGCCTAGGAATTAATTTATATGCCAAAATGCACGGTAAATGCCAAAAAATGTCTTACATATGACCTGAAATGCGCCAGATAATCAAACCCGTGGTATAATGGTGATTGCTTAACGTGGGAAAAATTTAGAGGCGAAATGATGAACTCACGCCTTCATTTCAAACGAAAATTTTCTCTTTGTGCACATGAGCGCTTAGAGGCAACCGTTTGCATAGGCCTTTCCGCGCGGTGACCGGGGATATTTTCCATCCTTTTCACCTAGGCCGCCAACACCCCCCCCCCCCCATGGCCCGCCCGTGTTTCACTCAACTAGTCCACCCAATCTCCATCGCCAGCTCCCCCTCCCACAGATCCACATCAGAACCCTCTCCGGCGCCGGCGTGCTCACCCCGGCCATGTGCCCGCTCTTCGGCGTCAAGCCTACCTCCACTGTCATTCCCAAAACGCGGCTCCCCACGCTTCGCCGTCTTTGTTCGCTCGCCAGCCACCGTCGAGCATATCGATGTTGTAATCCTCGCCTCTCCTGTGGTCCGACCAGGTTTGCATTAAGAAGCCTGTTAGTTACTGCTCCATCGCGGTGAGACATATTTCCTTGCAATCCCTCTTCCTATTTCGTTCCGTATGTTCCCAAATTGGCTATAAAATACCGGAGAGTGTATATATGTTAATTATCTACCTTCCTAACTAGTACATACAAGTTGTATTTGTTCCAATAAGTTACTGCCAATTTACAGATCGCGGGCGCCCGAGTCACACAAACTTAACAAATTAGCCGTACATTTTCTAAATTATTGCATGACATGTTTAGAAAGCTTGATACCAAGTTGTTAGTTTTATGCTTATCGTCCTTTCCTGAGTTAAGCATGTGTTCTCTGTAGATGTCGAATAGCAGCGACAACACTCATGCTTCAGGCGATGTATCTTCATCTGATTCCGACAACCCTATGTCTTCAGAAGATGGTGAGGGATCAAGTAATCTTGAACGGGATAGAGCTGTAGCAATTACCCTTCCAGTCAGGACACGGAGGTATGCTCGAAGGAAGCCCACACACCAGCCTAAAGGTGTATATGAAGTAACTGAGATGGATATAAAGTCTTGGGCTCCAACTAAACCAAATAAAGCACGCACGAGGTTTAGGAGTGTGTGTGGATTTGTTGGCAGGGCAAGGCTCAACATAAATCTGCCGGGGTTTCGAAAGGCTGGCATAGAAACACAACGATGGATAGTCCGGGAGATCATGGATCACTTCAATTTTATAGAGCAGCGGAGAATGCAGGTGGAACACGCTGCACTGAAGAAGGCTAGGGATGCTTGGAGAAACTGGAAGCACGTGTTGTACAAGAAGTACTTGAGTGAAGGCAGGGACCCAATCCGCGCATACCCCCAAATTACAAAGGTAGACTGGGCAGAATTTCAAAAGGGTCAGGGCAACTAAAGAGTTTGCTGAGAAGAGTTTCAAGCAATCGGAACTTCAGAAGAAGAACACAAACCCCCACTGTATGGGTGCGGCAGGATACTACGGCATGAAACCGATATGGGACCAGGAGGACAAAGAAGCAGTAGCAGCGGGTGGGGAACCAGCCTTTAGTGAAATCAGGGGCGAACGCACCAGAGACTACTTGTGAGCATGTGCAATGAGGCGTGATGATGGAACTTATTACTTTAAAAACTCACATGACGAAAAACTGTACCAAGTGATGGTAGAGGCTTCCAAGATCCCTGGAAGGTTCTACAGGAACTCAAGGCCATGTGACATTCTGTCCATTGCTCTGGAAACAAAAGAGCCCCCTGGACGTGCAAGGGGTATAGGTGTTAATGTCCTGCACAAGAGGGCTTTCACACTCAGCAAAGAAGAGAGGCTCGGCATTAAAAAAGCGAAGAGTGAAATGAAGAAGAATGAATTGTATGAAGGGTTCACTACAAAAAAAGACACATCCGTGACATTTTGGGCCGAACGAAATTTTTTTCTGTCATACTTATGACACTTATATGACGATAATTGTGACAAAACCTGGTATCATCATAGATGTGGTGGGATCCTACTTCCATGACAAAAAATCATGATAGAAAATGGGCTTTTCGTCCTGGGCAGGCCAGAGACATAGCTGCATGACATACTTTGGGTCGTCCATGACGGAAAAACCATGGTAGAAGCGAGGGCGAGGAAAATATCGGGGTGTTCCCGGTTACGGTGGGTGGTTGGGGCTGAGCAATGCACAGAGGTTTGCGCATTTCTCTCGTACACGTACGTGCGTGTGTGCGAGGCGTTGGGCTCTAACTGAACCCGAGCGAGGCATTGGGCTCTAACTGAACCAGAGTGATTGCACTGCAGGCTACGCGTTACTGAACCCGAGCGATCGATTGATGGCTGTTAACTAAACTCAATCGAGCGATTCCTTCGCTACTGCTGCTAACTGAAGCCAATCGATGCTGCCTCTGGATGAATAGTGAGCGTTGCGGGGGGTGGATGAACAGTGAGCGGTGGGGTGGATGAACAGGACCCCGTGGTGTTGCCTCTGGATTAACAGGACCCCGATCGATCGAGCCGGTTGAGGCTGGATGAACAGGACCCCGTGGAGGGCTAGATGAACAATAGATGGTGGAGGGGTGGATTAACAGTAGCCCGTGGAGGGGTGGTTGAACAGGAGCCCGTGGAGAGGGGTGGTTGAAAAGTAGCCGGTGGAGTAGAGTGGTGGAGACTGGATGAACAGGAGCCTGTGGATGAACAGTCATAGGTGGAGGCGGGAGGAGGTCGACGGTGGATGAACATTAGCCCGTGGAGGCTGGAGGAGGTCGACGGTGGAGATGAGCAGTATCTCGTGGAGTCCCGTTTTGCGGTATGCCACACCCCTCCTGATGAACAGGACCCCCGTTTCGACCTTAGCGCTCCAACACAAGTCCATTTCCTCTGTTTTGCGGTACGCCACACCCCTCCCGATCAACAGGACCCCATTTCGACCGTAGGAGGTCCAACACAAGTCCGTTTCCTCCATTTTGTGGTACGCCAGACCCCTCCCGGTGAACAGGATCCCGCTTCGAACATGGCCGGTCAAATACAAGGCCATTTCCTCCATTCTGCGGTACGCCAGGCCTCGTTTCCATTGCCTGTTCCGTCCAAGCCCTCCCAATGAACACGACGACGCATTCCGTTCTGACCCAGCCGGTTGGCTCCCCATGAACACGACGACGATGCTATTTCTCCGTTCCGACCCAGCCATGTACACGAGCCCTGTCCGTACGTATGCGCGAGTAGGCGTTCGAGACCCCGCCCGTACGTACGTATGTGGCCGTATTTACTTTCTTGCACCCTGGCCGCTGTACATACGTGTATATGCAACGTGCATGCCTCTACTACGACACGTGCGCGCCTCTACATCGACCAGTATGTACGTACACGTTCGTGATCAGAGTGACAACGCTACATACGCTTCGACCAGGCAGGTCCCGACTGTCAGGCACTTCCTTGCGTGCGAAGATATAGCTGGTGGGTCCCAGCAGTTAGGGGGGCGAATCATTATTTTTCCCGTAATATGGACGCACTTCCTTGCGTGTGAAGATGTAGCTGGTAGGTCCCAGCAGTCAGGGGGAAACAGTTTTTTTCGTGAAATACGGTGGCCCGTCCGGTGGGTCCCTGCTGTCAGGTGGAGGAATCATTATTTTCCGCGTAATAAGCAAGCGCTTCCTTGCTGTAGTCGTGGACCCAGCTGTCAGCCTCTCCACGTACAGTCCACTTCCAATGGAAGTCGCTACTTGACCACGTTGACCACGCCGCGCCGAGAGCACCAGGGCGGTGGACGACTGCGAGGCCTAGGAAGGGGACGACGCGGAGCCGGGGAAGACGCGGCAGTGGATGCCCACGCGGAGAGGAGTACGAGGGTTCACTGGTTCGGCTGCGATGTGGGGCTGCCATTGCCGCAGAATAACAGGGGGTGTGGGTGAGTAGAGGGATGGCCTGGCCAGCGGTGGGAGTAGTAGGGGGCGGTGAGGCCTCCGCGGCATCACAGCCGGCCACGGGAGGCAGGAGCACGTGGCACGACCGGCACTGGTTTGGGCGGCTGGAGCAAGAAGACCAGAGGTTGAAGAAGCACTACGGCCGTTGGATGAACATCGTACGGTAACAGGAGATAGAATCGTTGATATTGACTAAGTTGACAAAGCCCTCCGTCCCCGTCAACTTGGTAGGCCCACAAGTCAGCCTCCCACTATGCTGGGTTCCAGCTGGCAGGGGAGTATTCATATTTTGTGTGTAATAAGGAGGCACTTCCTTGCGTGCGAAGATAGCTGGTGGGTCCAACCTGTCAGCGGGGGGCACGTTTATTTCACGAAATACATAGGCCCGTCCGGTGGGTCCCAGATGTCAGGTTGAGGAATCATTATTTTGCGCATAATAAGGAGGCATTTCCTTGTGTGCGGCCGTGGACCCAGCTGTTAGCCTCTCCACGATTAGTCTACTTCCGATGGTGTCGTTCGTTGACCACATTGACCATGCCGCACCGAGCGCATCCAAGGAGGTGGACGATGGCGAGGCCCCGGACAGCAACGAGCCGGAGATGGGAAGACGCGGGAGTAGAGTCGCAGACGGAAAGGTGTACGAGGGTTAACTGGTTCTAGTGCGGTGTGGTTCGGCAGTCGGTGGAGAAGAACAGGAGGTGTGGAGGGATGGAGGGATGGCCTAGACAATGGTGGAGTAGTGCTTTACAGCGAAGCATGCTAAGCAGAGCTGCTAGCAGCAGGAGGCGGGAGGTGGTCCCGGCGGCGCTGGAGGAAGAACAGGAGAGATTGAAGATGGATGCCGGTCATTTGGATGTAAATCCAATGACTAACAATGTCAGAATCATTTGTTGACTAAGTTGACAACGACTTGCGTTGGCTTCGATCTATTGGCCCACATTTCAGCCTCCAAAAATGTGGCACGTATTCAACCCATTTTTCAGAATTTACAGTCTTTTTTTTGCGCGATAGAATTTACAGTCAATTTGATCTTTTTTTATTACAGTCCATTAGCTAGGTTGGTCGAACAAATAATGTAGCGTCCGTGCGGCCCATTTATTTTTTTCCTAAAAAATTACATGCCATTTGCACTTTCTCGAAATACACGATTTTGTTGGGCTGATTCTAATTATAATGTTGGGTTGGGCTAGCAATGTTATCAAAAAATAAACAGGGCTGAGCATTTTGTTATAAATATATTTAAATAATAAGTGATATTATTACATTCGTCCTTAAATTTTACCAAGCTTTTGTACACAATCACTAGGATTTTCGTGCCAAAACAATCCAGGATTTTATTGTAAGAAATTATTTTTATAAGTTAATAAGATGTGGGATATTCTTTTCTTACATATGTAAGTATCTGTTAAATATATGATGAAAATAAAAATAATATATAATAACATATAAAAATATATATAATATAGTTAGAAGGGAAACATAAGTTGGACCCAGCGTTCCTATTCTTATATAGAAAAATAGAACAGACCTCTGCGTTTTCTTCAAAAAAAATACATAAATTGGGCTGCCGATGTTTCAGGAAAAATAAAACCTCGGATGGGAGGTCCATAGGCCAGTCGATACATGACGGCCCTCAAGAAAATACAAACATGCCTATGGACCTCCCATCCGGGGTCGTGGGCTGCACATGTTAAAAAACAAAGCCTAAACGGGGCAGCCCAAAACCCAGCTGATACTTGTTGCCCTAGTGATAATAAATGATACCTGCCAGCTCCCCGGCTTCGTTGTCAATTTATCTCCTATAGTAACTACATTGAAGCACCTAAAAAAATGTAACTATGTTGACAAACCTGTGGGCCCCAACGTCAGTATAGCATTAGGAGAAAGTATTTTTTTGATGAGGCACTAGCTTGTGTACGGCCATAGACCTGGTGGGTCCCGACTGTCCACCTCTCCACTTACAGTCCTCTCCATATTCCTCTTGTTTGTTCAGCATGTTCACAATGGCAGAGAGCGGCGTTGCGGCGAGCGCACAAAGGCGCAGGAGGGGATCTGACCACCTAAGGAAGTGCCTTATTATTAACGAAACTACTGAACTAGCATAGTGGCCAAGTGACACTACCCGACAGGTGTTCCGCCTGGGTTTGATTCCACCTGTGCAGGGAAAATATCTCCAATTTTTTTGCCTCTGCCTTTATTGACATGTGGGTCCCCATTATCATCTACGCACACCACGTCCAACACTTGCCAAAACATCGTCCCTCGTTTTCTCTGTGTTTCGCACACTCGTCATTGTGTGGGCATTTTGAAAATAGTATATCTTTTTGACTGTGCACATATGAAGATGTGTTATGCATGAATGTTGCTCAACATGATGTTAACTGGCTAGTAGTTCCATTTTCGACCATAAATAAAACTTCCAACATGATGTTAACCCTGTTTGAAAAGGCCGTGTTAATATATATGCTCTGCCTCTGAAAGTTGCAGTTTCTTATCTGAAACTGAAACTTGCAGTTTCTTCTCTCAGAATCATATTGTCTGCACTTTTATACTCCTATGAAACTACAATTTTTTAAGTGCTAAAAATAGATCTCTAGAATTCATAAAATACTTCATATGCTCAATACTGCAAATCTGAAATTCAAAAGACATTCATATCTGAAAGTACTCTCAAAATACACAACACAAAACACAATTCACAACCTGCAAATACTGACAACCCTAAGCTCCTCCTGACAATTCACAACATGCCCGACTATTGGGCTGGGGGGCAGTCCCCTCCTATTCCTCGGCGGCAGATAGCCACCCCATGAGACGGTGTGAACGGCGAGGGAGGGGATGGCGGGGAAGCGTCGTTGGGCCAACTGCTTTTCTCCTCTTGTAGTTGGGTTTGGTCAAAGAAGACTCCACCGACTCGCTCTAGCAGGACACCCTCACAAACGGCGCCCTGTAGATGCTCGATCCTTCAATCTCTGGTGGATGCTCCATCTGGGATCGATACTCCCACCACCTCTCCCTCACGATCGGATTCGGTGAATCTGTTTGCTCCATGGCCCAAAGGAGCAGCTCTATGTACTCCCGCGTGACTCCCTCCGGGAGTATCGCTGCCTTTTCGCTCTGTTGCAGATATTTGGCCATGGATGTCGCCGTCGCCGCTAGTTGGTCCTTGTTGTCAAACCAAGACTGTATCTCCAACATCCTAGCTAGCTTCACAGGGTCGCCGTCTGCGATTCTCACGTATCGGTTGTACTCCTCCATCGATCTACTTCTCCATAGCACCTTCACTCGTCGACGGTGGTTTTTGAATGGAAGAGGAGAGGAGCAGCGTTGGTTTTGGATTAGAACGGGAGAGGAGCAATGTTGGTTTTGGACTGGAACAGAAGAGGAGGGGCGGTGGTTTTGAAATGGAAGAGGAGAGGAGGGACGCTGGATTTAGATTGGAACAGGAGAGGAGCGGCGATGGTTTAAGAGGAGAAGAGTGGAAGAGCGGCGCTGGTCTTGGAAGTATTTTTTGTTTTGCGTATTTTGGGTCAAAGTTTGACCACGTACTGTATTTGACAAGCAAAATGTGAATGCATGACACCAAAAATTCTATCGTTTGGTTCGTATCTGAATGTACTTTCAAATTATATTATTTTTGCAACGTACTGCCTCCGTCTGGAAATACTTGTCATCAAACTAGATAAAATGGGATGTATCTAGATGTATTTTAATTCTAGATACATCTCTTTTCATCCATTTTGATGACAAGTATTTTCGGACGGAGGGAGTATAACATATGATTTATGTGCGAAAATCATGGTCAATTATGACCGAGAATAAAAGGGAGACTAGTTAATGTGGGGTCGCTTTCTTAATTGAAGGGTAAATTGATTTTGATTTTGATCCAGTCACAGCGCGCCTGCCCTCTCGTCCAATCCTAAATCGCTATCGCATGCTCCTCTCCCTCTTCTCCATTGCCAAACCACCTCCTCTCCTCTCCATCATCTCCATTCCAAAACCACCATCTCGCCTCTCCCTCTTCTGATCTTCTCCATAGCAAAACCACCTCCTCTCCTCTCCATCATCTCCATTCCAAAACCACCGTCTTGCCTCTCCCTCTCCTCTATTGCAAGACCACTGTCTCTCCTCCCATCTTCCAAAGCTAGCACGGGACCACTCAGAAGGACATCTATGGAGAGGATGCAGCAGCGAATCAGGCAGATCACCGGCGGCGACCAGGCAAAGTTAGCCAGGTTGAAGGAGATCCTTACTTGATTTGACAATGAGTGGGAGATTTCAAGGACGGTGAGGTCCATGTGGCATTGTATGGGAAAGAGCGAGACGGCGGCGATGAGGGTGGTGATGTACATGTACTCCTCGGTGGCAGTCATGCCGCAGTCCTCCCAGTTCATCGAGTATCTCCTCTGGGCGATGGAGCAGACAGATTCGCCCGAGGCGACAGTCAGGCGGAGGTGGTGGGCATATAGGTCGAAGGTCAAGCACCCAGAGGATAACGAATCGATCGAGTATGGTGTGCTGTTCGTGAGGGTGCAGAGCCAGCCGGAGCCACAGGAGTATTCGTTCTCCCACCACAAGAGGATGCCATATGGCGCAATGTCGCTTCCCTGCCATTCTCCACGGTTCCCTCGACGCTCACCTCGTTTCAACGGCGGCGGTAGGGTTTAAGGTAAGCTTCACACTAACCTAATCTTCCACCTGCTCATGCTTACAATCAGTGTGACAGCTAATGAAAATCATGCTTACAATCAGTCTCCGAGTACTACGCCAATCACCCTAAAATAGCTCTGGACCTTTGGGTCAAAGTTGTGACAAAGTGTACAAATACAGAAAAATAGATTGGTGCTTCTTTCAGAAAAGAGTACTCCCTAGAAAACTGCCAATATAAGCTACTAGTATTTGGTTAGAGGATTTGTTGCCGAGAAAGATCCATCCATAGAGAGTGCCACACATCCCACCGGTGGTGGTGGATGCCAATGTGTGCATGGAGCATGGTTGGTGTCGGTAATTTTTACTTGGCACACCTCGCACTCTGCATATATGCCGGTTCCAACGTACATTTGTGCAGTTCCACCAAAATGCAGCTGAATAACCTTGTTTGCACACATAATGAAAAAGCGTGATTACATTATAGTGGCACTAGTTGATGAAACTCACAAAATAAATAGAAGAAAATATTGTGATAGTATCATAGTGTGCCATGCTGTGAGGGCGAGATGGGCCCTGTGATGCCTCATACGGTACGCCTCATATTGGAAATCGTCCCAAGTCTCCCAGATACACCTTCTGCCAGTGATGAACATCAGTGTACAACGGTAGTACAAGGAGGTGCCTTGAGACATTCAAATCTCTATTTTTGTACAGATCAACTAAAATTAAGCGCCCCAGGTTGCAGAAACGCTTAAACATTAACAATGGGACTAGTTGATGAAACATACATTAACAAAGAGAAGCACTTTCTTTATCTACATTGGAAATGAAATGATAGAGAGGACACTCGCTCTGTTTTAACTGTATTATTACTTGATTTTATCAGTGACACAAGGGTCGAGCAGGTGGCAAACGAGGTGTACCGTGCGTCGCAAGGATGGAGGTCGGGGGTGCTTAGACTGGGATGCTAAAGCTGGCTCTTTCAGTCACCAACATGGATGATTCAATTCATGGGACCTTTTGGTGTAGTTCACCTAAAATGAAGCAATGTCCCGTGAGCTAGCATCTTCTTCTTCATTTTTTTAAGAAAAGGGCTCCAGCCCCAGTTCCATTTCCATCAGAAAACGAAACCCATAGAGCTTCTTCTTCATTAGTTGCAATAAAATTGAGCAACGTCAAGGTTGGTTGTGAAGCTCCTGGAATGTTCAACTATAATTTGGATATCATTTGTGCAGTTCAACTAAGATCGAGTGTGAAATGTATATCTCTGTTTGCACAAAAAAGGTGGAAAGGAGGGTGACTAACAAGTGCTGAAACATGCATCAAATTAAAAGAAGCATGTTCCTTATCTGAATGGCAATCCTACAAGGACAGTAGCAATTTCTAAAAGGGTGGCATTGCTGGATATTAGTGTGGGCATTAGGATTAACTATGACAACCGTTAAATATGACATTACTTTGGGCACGGGAGAGTAGGCGGACCAGGACAGTTGCATTTCTAACGAAAAGAACCAACTTATCTTAATGGGAAATTTAGTAGGACATGTAAAAAAGTGCCATTGATTCATATTACTGGAGGCATTACATTGAAAACAACATTGGTTTAATGTGTCCTTACTTTTAATAGTGTGACTGCTACATTTTACTAGTGGCGTTACATAAGAGTGGCTCGGGGCAACAAACATCAGAACAGGATATCAGGGTTGGTCCCATTTTTGTTCGGTATAGCCACCTTATACTGTGTGAGGCTAGTAAATCTAGTGCTGGACTTACTCTGTTGACTTGTCCCCCAGTCCCCACTTTCTTTCCTTTTTCAACCAATAGATCGGGTTTATATTGAGTTTGTACTGCGTTTCCCTTTATTTCCCTATTAGACCTAGAGACCAGTTGGATAGCCAGTCTCTGCTACTTTTCGCGCCCTTTATTTTGTCTTTCGACCAAGTCCTAGATTCAGGTAACAAATCTTCCCCCACCCCCCACCCCCTTTATTCCTTGTTTGAACAAAGTAGTACTAGATTCGAGTGCATGAACTAGTTTTACCTCTTAGCCGTAAAAATTTAGGTGGTTTTCGAACAGCCGATCGATCCTATCTACGAGGGGGGCTGAGAAATAGTAAAAGATACAAATGCAGCGACGTCAGGAGCTCCGGGAGTAGAGCAAGGCCGGTTTCGAAGGAAGTTATACCTGATGGTTGTCGGGATGTCGCTAGGTGGGCGGCGGGAGGCCGGATCTGCCACACTACGGCAGCGAGGAAGAAGGGGTCGGAGGCCCTCCCTCACTGGCGGTGCTTGGGAGAGAACGGCAAGGCAGGCTAATCGGGACGCGCTAGCAGTGGATAAGAGCCGTCGCCGAGGACGACCGCGTGAACGTTGCACCTTCTCACCTTCCCCGGCAGAGAGGATCTGGCTGGATCTGTGACCAGCGGTGAGCAGAGAGAGAGAGAGAGAGAGAGAGAGAGAGAGAGAGAGAGAGAGTGGCCACCGCTGTCATGTTTAGATCTGGAGAGGACGAGGCCGTGTGAAGAGAGCAACACTAGCAAGCAAGCGCGGAGGATCCTACCTATATAGTGGAGTACTAGTTTTCTTTTGTCTACCGGCGCTGGCTTGACCTTGTCAATGACTGTCGAGAAGTCTTCATGCACGTGGCCCAGAGGCGCAGTTGTCGTCATTTTGATCTGAAGCACCGGATTATAACATATAACACGAAAAAATGCCACATGACAAGAAATCATAACCTCACTGCCCAAAGGAGACAACATGAATCCCGATGGACAAACTAGACGAGGATCAAAGCTCAAATTAAAGATAAACTCGTAGAAAAGGGGTCCGTCGATAGATGTCCTAATTAACATAGCAGGCTTGACCTAGATGGCAGCCAAGTAGTCTTTGTGCATGTTCCCCCAATGACTAGCCCAACTCAGTTATCTGAAGTGATCCGAAGCACATGACACCTAATTTTGCGAGATGACAAGAAACCTTTTTTTAGATTTCTCACCAGAACTACAGCCTTGTACAACATAGCCTGCACGATATTTAGACGATAGCCAATCCAGGCATGTCTGCTGGAGTTTGGTCACATGCATGGACGAACTGATCTTCCGTGTCTTGCAGGGATCGTCCAGGCACCGACGTAGTACAACACTTCTCTAGTACGATCGCTCGTCTCCATCTTCTATTAAGTCACCCGACTTGCGGGGCCAGGGAGTGTGCCAATGGTCGGTTCTCCATTGCGGTCCCACACGTGTGTGCAAACGCAATATGACGCGCGTTCCATTCGGAGAGCAGCGTGCCAGACCGACCGACCGTCTGGGGTGCGACGCGAATGCGACGGGCGAGCTGTATACTCCGTACATGTGTACCGCCGTTCTCTAGAGGCTTTGCTCCATGGTGCAATCCATGGATACAAAATTAGTATACTGTACTATTTAAAAGTCGAGGGCAGGGCTTTTCCTGTGTGGTAGGCGGGGCAGTTCCGCCTAGTCGGTTCAACAGAGACGCGAGAAGATGAGGGAGTAGGCTGCTGCAAACGTAGGGCTGTGTGATTTGACAGCGAGTTACTGCTGGACAGGTGGGGCCCCATGATTTTACTTGCCATTATCATTTTAACTGCGGTGCTACGACCGGCGTGAGTCTCCTAATTCCTGGCCACCTCCATACAAGTGCCTCTCCCAATGCTCCACCATGTAGTAGAGGCTGGCTCTTGCATGAGAGCCCACTTCTCCACTTTTTCCTTGCCTCTCTTTCCTCCACATATGCAAAAATGCCATGTAAAGCGCACTATTGTACTTACTTGCTCCTACAGGTGCTAAGCTTGCCACATAGGCATAAAGTCAAATGTGGCAAGTTACTTAAGAAGAGAGAGACTAGTTTGGTGACCCAAGGAAGAAACAGTGCTAAGCGTGTGTACCTAGGTGAAAAGACAATTTTGAGTCTATAGCTAATTAAATGAAGCAAACTTATTAACAAAAAACTAATAAGCACCTATGCATTGGGGACTTGATTGCTAAGCCATTTAATGCCCTTAGCACCTCATCTAAAGCACCATTTCATTGGAAGAGGTCACTCCTTGGCAAATGCAATAAATACTAATCCCTCTATCCCATAATATAAGAACATTTTTGGCACTACACTAGTGTCAAAAACGTTCTTATATTATGGGACGGAGGGAGTACGAAGAAAGAGACAGAGAGAAGTAAAAAAATACACTTATAGCCAACCTTATAGCTAACCTTATTGTAGAATGAGTGACTAAGTGATGACATGCCAACATCAGATAGCCTAACGCATCGTGTTAAATCTCCAAGGGCGCGACCGCGCGAGCGACGCAATGGTCATGGTAGGCGCGACCATGATATGGGCCGCTGGCAGCCCTTGGATCTAAGATCGAACGGTCGCATGCTAAGTTGCTGAAAATTTGCAGAATAACCCTCCAGGATAGGATATTCACCCATAGGTCTAGAATCATGCCATGCAACCGTTCGATATCAGATCCAAGGGCTCTCGAAAGCCCGTATCATGGGAGAATGGAAATCCACTACCCTGCCATTCGCACACTGGCAGTTTGCTCCTACTCGTCCCCGCACGTCCTTTAATATTATGGCGGTTCGCTCCTAGTCGTCCCGTCCTTTCACATTACGGCAGTTCCACTAATCCTAACCCTCCTCCCAAATCTCCATGATCGGCGGTGAGTACAAGGTTAGAACCATCACCGGTGATGAGTTCGACGTCATGTACACCCGTTCTTCCGTGACGGTGAAAGGATGCCTTGCTCGCTTCAGAGGCATGTTCAAAAACTCAGATGATGAGTGGGTCGTTGGGCTAGATGTTGAGTACACCATAGTCTTGGGACGAGAGAAGGATCTAAAGGAGGAAGAGAGGAAGAATCCCGCCGTGATCCAGGTTTATGCTTGGTCTACCACATATGCCATGCCAATGTTGAATGCCTGGATTTTAAGAACTTCCTCAAGAGAAACCTAGTCAAATTCATTACTATAGACTTTACGAACGACAAAAGAGTCCTGGGTCAGATAGGCCTCGTTGTAGGCAACCCCTTAGACCTCCAGAAGAATCGGCTGCTGCCCTCTAGTGGTCAGCCTTTAATGTTGACCCTGGAAGGAGCCGTGGTTCATCCTTTGTACGGTAAACTGGAGAAACCTCATTCCACGTTTCATCATCATGCCTGGCAGCGGAATGTACTAGATATAGACCACATCCACTATGCTGCAATGGATGGCTACCTTTGTTTCAATATCTACAAGGGTTGGATGAAGAGCAAGAGCCAAGCAAAGAAGTATCAGCCAAGAGGAAGAGGGACAAGGACGAAGTCGTGAACGTGGACGAGGACTCCGAGTAAGGTGGCAGTGTCGTTGCTCATGGTGGTTCTAATGCAGTGTCTACCAGATTAGTTACATAGTTTAATTTCAGGTGTGCTTAGTTTAATTTGAGGGGTGTGTTGTGCTGAGCCCCCAGTAGAACTATGTTATGTTTCTTCTCGTTACTGTAACTCTTCAGTACATACATACTAGTATTTCTTACATTTCGTCTTTTAGTTGGTATAGTACTACCACTCGTTTCTTCACATTATATACATACAATATATATGGCCAACATCATATAGCCAGCAGTTTAGTTGTCAAAGAATTTCATGGTGCTTAGTTTTGTCAAAGAATTCTAGGGTGCTTAGTTTTATTTGAGGGGTGGGGTGTGCTGGACAGCATTATTATGACTAGCCTTTTTAATAGTACTATATGCATAATTTGGCGACAAGCGCTCTCTATATGTACCACCTTTTTATAATTTCAAGTATTGCTCCATGGCGCAATCCATCGATACTACTATTGTATAAAAGTATACATTTTTAATAGGCTAGAGGGCGGGGCAGTCTAGCTTGGTTGGTTTCATGAGAGGCGAGGGCCTTTGTGATTTGACGGCTCATTACTGCTGGAAGGCGGGGCCTTGTGATTTGACTGCTCGTATAAATGTGCCGACGACCTAAGGAGGAGCAAAGAACCATGTGTTATACTCAAGTTTTCCACTGGAGTAGTACTACGACGGAGGAGCACGAAACACGGCAGCCCAGTGCCATATGGCGATAAAAATGACCTAATTTGCTAGTCATCTCATTGTTAGCATTGTTCTATTCATGCCTCGCAGAGAACGTGACACGTGCGGCGAAATACCCGAAGCAAAAGATGAAACACAAGAGCAAAAGAAGAAGGAAGATTATCACCCCAAATGATCTAATTCGCCGCGGAGTCATACCTGCTTCTTCATCGCCTCCACGACCTCCATCTCCATGCGCGTCTCCTCCGCCATCTTCTTCATTCTGTCCATGACGCGGGATTTCTCGATGCGAGCCTACATCATTTGTTCCACGGCCGCATTATGTACCTTGACAGCAGCCGGGTGCTCGATGCGGAGCTTCGCCAACTCCTCCTTCTGTTCCATGACAAGGGCCTGCAGCATGTTCATCGAGGAACTACTATTCTCATGCATCTTCTTCCAGTCGGTGTTCTTCTCCATTAACAAGTCGAGCTCGTGGCAGAGCTTTGCCTTGTCCTCCTGAAGTTGCAAGATTTCACCGGTCGCCTTATTCTCCGAGGCAATGCTCTTCTTCAGTAGCATCACCAAGCCGGCGGTCAACTCCCCCAGCTTATTGAGCTCAGCGGGCATGTTGTCGAGGCTCTCCTTCAGCAGCTCCACCAAGCCGTGGATGAACTCCTTCTGCTTATTGAGGTGCTTATTGAGCTGATCGGGCATGCCGTCGAGGGATAACGACTCTAACACCGCCGGCTCGGCATGTTCGCCTCCGCGGCTACGGCGCTCCTGGGCGCCATCGCCTTCCTGTGAGAGATCTTTCGAGGTCTCTGCGTGGCAGCGAACCCTCTCTTTTTTCTGCAGCCTTGGCTACCGCTCCCTTGTTACGAGTAGTTCTCGACCTAGAGCTCTGCTCACCGGCCATGGCAAGGACGGACGAAGAAGAAACACTTATGAGGAGGAAAGGTAGAGTAATTTTCAGTTAGGTAGTTCCCCTTTTTATAACCTAAGTACTAGCAATAGTACTAATACTTGCATAGTGGGAACACGTTCAGGTTTGGTACGTACTAGTAGGTGTGAGCAGGTTTTCGAATGGGATGGGAACAAGGTAAAGATTAATTGATGGTTTTGGTTTCGAGGCCCGAAACGGCTCCGATGAGTTTAGTGGAACATTAATTTCAAGTAGACTACACTGCTCAAATGCGTAAACATTATGTTACTGTCAAAAATTGGCACAAAATACGAAGGAGACCAATGGAAGTACTACTAGCAACCCATGATTTAACTACTCGCATGCGCGCAGTGGAGTAGTAATGTCTTTCTTCCGCCCTCACGTCCACTCAATTTCCATGCGCTGTATTAATTGACCATCAATGAAGTGAACGACTTTACACGCGTCAAATTATCACATGGGGTGGATCTTGGTACAAAATTGCGTCCGCACGTGTACTTGCGTGTGCATGCGAGGGAATGAGTGCATGTGTGGCTTGCGTGCACATCTTCGCTTCGTGCATGTACCGACAGTATGGCTCAGGGAGGACGAGTACATTCTTCTGGAACCAGCAGCACGTGATCAATCCATACAAGGAGGTCGCGACAATGCCTCCACATGTGCCACGTGGCTTCATGAACAGTAAGAGAGACACTGTGTAGCATGCCATTGGAATTCTAATTTACGTGTTTTACACATACTCGAAGTACTAGTAAGGTACACGTGCATTGCACACATCAGATTTTGCAACCAAATATGAATAAATACCACACTATAGCATGTAAGCTCTGAGTCATATATTCCTGATGTAGACCTTCATTTAATTCTTATAGTTCATCTCATTCAAAATCAATTAGTTTTTATAAAAAAGCTAGGGCCTCTTGGATTCGTGGGATTTCGAAAAGGCGGGAATAGTAAAAACATGGGATTATAGTGGAATGTCGTCTTGAATCCTACAGGATTGTACGAGTGGTTGATTGTGCATAGAAAAAACGCAGAATTCTTTCAAAGAGGTTTGAGTGGATGGGATGTTTCCTATGAAATCTAGTGCAAATGAATCATATGGAAAAATTCCTACGGTTTACAATCCTACGAATCGAACAACCAAGATAGGAAAAATTCCTAAGGATTAGAATCCTCCAAAATTCCTTTGAGAATCCTTTGAATCAAAGAAGCCCTTAATCTATTTTATGATTCATGGAATTGTGTGTGTAAAGCATAAAGTAAAAACAAATAATGGCAATTCAACTAGAAAAAAAGTTGGGGCAGTTATGATACAGAAGATTCTAGAACAAAGGAGAACCACTGTTGTTTTGAGGTTTGTGCATTATGCTTAAGTTCAACCATGGAGTCTGCTAGATTGTACATATGGCAAAATCTGGTGGGGGGCTAGAAGATGGTGCGAGGGGCCGAGTGGAGGGAGACTATGAAGGAGTGCACAAGTGCGAGATCGATATTTAGAGAGAGGGGGCGAGAACGTGCGCTGTTGCGCGCAGTGGCG
This sequence comes from Triticum timopheevii, assembly GCA_963921465.1. Lineage (NCBI taxonomy): Eukaryota > Viridiplantae > Streptophyta > Magnoliopsida > Poales > Poaceae > Triticum > Triticum timopheevii. The sequence goes on along the minus strand of OY997266.1, from coordinate 234,593,438 downwards.
GAGCCATGAAAAATAAATGAGCTAGGGGGCCAAGTATTGCTAATCCTTTACGAGGAGGGCAATTCATGAACTTAAACCATTTTTAGCAGCATTGTCTAATGATCACATTCATATTAGCCTCGATATATAGTTATGTTAGGGGGGCAGGGCCCTTGCTGCCCCCTGGCTTTGCCATTGTGCCCGTGTCTGAGAGATGAAGCGGAAGGCATGGATGATGAGAGGGGGACGTTGGATATATAATTAATGTGGGTGTTAGCTATATATGTAGGGGTTGTTTGGTTCTAGGACTAGGAGTGCCACACTTTGCCATACAATGTTGCCAAACTTGCCTAAGGTTAGTTCTTCAAAATGAGAGCCACAAGTTGGCAAGCCTAAGGGAATCTTACCACACTTGTTGTGTGTATGTGATATGGGACCATAGTGTGGCTTGCCTAAGATGTGGCTTGAACCAAACACACACCTAAGTTGGCCAAATTTGCCCAACCTTAGGTATGGCAAGCTTTGGCAAACTTAGTCTCAAACCAAACAACCCCGTAATCCTATATAGAGAGGTATAGATTGATCGATGTGGATGTGGGAAAGAGGGTGAGACCTCACTAGATATATCGATTGATCGTTTGTGTGGAAAACTATGAAAGACCTCGCTATATACACACAGACATAGAATAACATCGATCGTTGTGCATGCACGCGTGAGAGATAAAGAATGCCCGATATGATGGAGAGGGGGATGTGTGTGTGGGTGTGTGCCTTCATGGGAGACCGGCCTAAAGAAAACGATTACATGTGTGCGATGGATAATGCTGACTGGTAGTGTGTGCATGCATGCACGAGAGAAAGTAAGTGGTACAATTATAAAGAGAAGACGACTGTGTGGGTGTAAAAGACTAGGTGATGTCATAATCAATGTAAAGTTGAATTCAAATATTTGAATAAGAGATCCTAATGTTTGAAACCCATGCATGCATGAATATAACAGAGATCTGCGTGGTGTGGTTTGGAAATGAGCATGTTGTAATGTATACACATTGAACAAGGTCAGACTGATTTGAATTTGAGATACCGATGGCAGACATCGTTTGGCCACATTGCATCCGTGCATGGACACACTATTCTAATTGAAGATGATGGGTGGCTTTCGCATCACATATCTATATCTATACCCCTATATATATATATATATATTATTTTATATTTTTATATTGTGTGTGGGTAACTTTAACTTTGAAAGATGGTCGTTGGATGAGGCGAATTTGATGGTGCAGAGATGGAAAATTTGAGCACTACTGGCCATTGGATATCATCTAGATTCCACCACATTTCGCCACATGTACAATCTAGAAGACTCCATGGTTGAACTTAAGCATAATGCACAAACCTCAAAACACAAGCACTTCTTTTTTGTTCTAGAATCTTCCGTATCATAATTGCCCAAATGTTTTTCTACATGATTTGCCATTATTTTTTTTACTTTATGTCTTACAATGCACAATTCCATGAATCTTAAAATAGATTAGCTTTCTAATAAAAACTAGATGATTTTGAATGAAATGAACTATAAGAATTAAACGAACATCTACATCATGCATATATGACTCAAAGCATACATGCTATAATGTGGTATTTATTCATAATTTGGTTGCCAAATCTCATGCGTGCAATGCACGTGTACCTTACTCTAGTCTAAATGGTGTTTGTGTGTGTGTGTGTTGTGCGTGTTGAGGTGCAAATTGTCTTTTTTTGGTACACGTTAAGCATGTTCTCCCGAAATTTCAAGCCGCGCCTTGTTATGCCGAAATTTCAAGCTAGCGTCTCTGTCTATCGTGCTGCGAAACTCCTGCCTCTTCAACCCGCGCCTTGTTACCCTGAAATATTTAAGATATATCTTTGTCTCGTTGTGCTCCGACAACTCCCTCCATCTCAACCCGCGCCTTGCTATTCCAAAATTACAACGCGTGCGAAAACTTCCACCTCCTGTGAAATCCCGACATGCAAAATGCCCGTGGTACCCCTGAAATGAAAGAACCACCTCAAATCGGTGGGGGTACTTTCATAACTTACCCCACATTTCGGACAAGTGATGTCTACTACACAACCTTCTGCTTGTAGACGTTGTTGGGCCTTCAAGTACAGAGGTTTGTAGGACAGTAGCAAATTTCCCTCAAGTGGATGACCTAAGGTTTATCAATCCGTGGGAGGCGTAGGATGAAGATGGTCTCTCTCAAACAACCCTGCAACCAAATAACAAAGAGTCTCTTGTGTCCCAACACACCCAATACAATGGTAAATTGTATAGGTGCACTAGTTCGGCGAAGAGATGGTGATACAAGTGCAATATGGATGGTCGATATAGGTTTTTGTAATCTGAAAATATAAAAACAACAAGGTAACTAATGATAAAAGTGCGCGTAAACGGTATTGCAATGGTAGGAAACAAGGCATAGGGTTGATACTTTCACTAGTGCAAGTTCTCTCAACAATAATAACATACTTGGATCATATAACTATCCCTCAACATGCAACAAAGAGTCACTCCAAAGTCACTAATAGCGGAGAACAAACGAAGAGATTATGGTAGGGCACGAAACCACCTCAAAGTTATCCTTTCTGTTCTATCTATTCAAGAGTCCGTAGTAAAATAACATGGAGCTATTCTTTCTGTTCAATCTATCATAGAGTTCATACTAGAATAACACCTTAAGACACAAATCAACCAAAACCCTAATGTCACCTAGATACTCCATTGTCACCTCAAGTATCCGTGGGCATGATTATACGATATGCATCACACAATCTCAGATTCATCTGTTCAACCAACACAAAGTACTTCAAAGAGTGCCCCAAAGTTTCTACCGGAGAGTCAAGACAAAAACGTGTGCCAACCCCTATGCATAGGTTCATGGGCGGAACCCACAAGTTGATCACCAAAACATACATCAAGTGGATCACGTGATATCCCATTGTCACAACAGATAAGCACGGCAAGACATACATCAAGTGTTCTCAAATCCTTAAAGACTCAATCCGACAAGATAACTTCAAGAGGAAAACTCAATTCATCACAAGAGAGTAGAGGGGTAGAAACATCATAAGATCCAACTATAATAGCAAAGCTCACGATACATCAAGATCGTGCCATAGAGAGAACACGAGAGAGAGAGAGAGAGATCAAACACATAGCTACTAGTACATACCCTCAGCCCCGAGGGTGAACTACTCCCTCCTTGTCATGGAGAGCGCCGGGATGATGAAGATGGCCACCGGTGAGGGATCTCCCCTCCGGCAGGGTGCCGGAATGGGCTCCCGAGAGGTTTTTGGTGGCTACAGAGGCTTGCGGCGGCGGAACTCCCGATCTATCTTCTTATTCAATGGTTTTAGGGTATATGGGAACATATAGGCGAAAGAAGTCGGTCGGGGGAGGCTCGAGGGGCCCACGAGACAAGGGTTGCACCCAGGGGGTGGGCGCGCCCTCCTATCTCCTGGCCTCCTCGAAGCTTCCCTGGCTTGTACTCCAAGTCTCCCGGATCATGTTCGTTCCAAAAATCACGCTCCCGAAGGTTTCATTCCGTTTGGACTCCGTTTGATATTCCTTTTCTTCGAAACACTGAAATAGGCAATAAAACAGCAATATGGGCTGGGCCTCCAGTTAATAGGTTAGTCCCAAAAGTAATATAAAAGTGTATAATAAAGCCCGTAATCATTCAGAACATATAATAAAATAGCATGAATGCTTCATAAATTATAGATACATTGGAGACGTATCAGCATCCCCAAGCTTAATTCCTACTCATCCTCGAGTAGGTAAATGATAAAAGAAAGAATTTATGAAGTGTGAATGCTAGCAGGTGCATAAGTTTGATCAATGATAATTTCAATCACCTTTTCTAGCATGATCATATGTCATAACAGTAGTTCATCTCATAAAACTTCTCACGAACGAGTAACAAGCAATTCACATGTTAAAGCATAGACCATAAACTTTCTTGAAAACTAGCAAACTTCATTCTTAGTCATCAAACAATTACCATTCATCTTATTTTTAGGAAGGGTCTATGTCAGAGCTTTGATTTAGCAAACTCCACATACTCAAATATCATATAGTCTTCCATGATTGCTAACACTCACGCAATACTAATGGTTATGGAGTTTTAATCGGACACTGAGAAAGATAGGGGCTTATAGTGTTGCCTCCCACGTATTCACCTTTGGGTGATGTCAACAATAATAGTTCATGCTAACTTACATCCAATTGGATATATATATCAGGATCTTTCCAACACGAGGTGCTTGCCAAAGGACAAAATGAAAAAGGGAAAGGCGAAGACCACCTTAACTCTTGCATAAAAGTAAAAGACATAAAGTAAAAGATAGGCCCTTCGCAGAGGGAAGCAGAGGTTGTCATGCGCTTTTATGGTTGGATGCACAAAATCTTAATGCAAAAGAACGTCACTTTATATTGCCACTTGTATATGGACCTTTATTATGCAGTCCGTCGCTTTTATTGCTTCCATAACAAGATCGTATAAAGCTTATTTTCTTCACACTAATAGATCATACATATTTAGATAGCAATTTTTATTGCTTGCACCGATGACAACTTACTTGAAGGATCTTACTCAATCCATAGGTAGGTATGGTGTTCTCTCATGGCAAAACTGGGTTTAAGGATATTTGGAAGCACAAGTAGTATCTCTACTTGGTGCAAGGAATTTTGGCTAGCATGAGGGGGAAAGGCAAGCTCAACATGTTTGAATGATCCATGACAATATACTTTAACTGAGATGTGAGAAAACATAACCCATTACATTGTCTTCCTTGTCCAACATCAACTCTTTAGCATGTCATACTTCAATGAGTGCTCACAATTATGAAATATGTCTAGGATAGTATATTTATATGTGGAATCTCTCTTCCTTCAATATTCTTTCATGAATTGTTCAAATGACCAATACAATGCTTGCTAACCTTCAATAAATTTACAACCTCTACTTCTTAGATGTTAAGTCATTACTCCCCATGGGATAAGCAAATGAGACATATATAATTTCAGATTTATGACATTCAACTCATTCAACCATTTACTCATAGGATATAAGTGAAGCACGCGAGTAAATGACAAACTACTCCAAAAAGATATAAGTGAAGATCAATGAGTAGCTAAATAATTGTGTAACTATATGAAGACTCTCTCTCATTAAAGAATTTCAGATCTTGGTATTTTATTCAAACATCAAGCAATGCAAAATAAAATGACATTGCAAGGATAGCACAACTCATGTGAAGAAGCAAAAACTTAGGCTCAACCGATACTAACCGATAGTTGTTGAAGAAGAAAAGTGGGATGCCTAACGGGGCATCCCCAAGCTTAGATGCTTGAGACTTCTTGAAATATTATCTTGGGGTGCCTTGGGCATCCCCAAGCTTGAACTTTTGTGTCTCCTTAATTCCTCTCATATCATGGTTTCTCTTTTTATCAAAAGCTTCATCCACACCAAACTCAACGAGAACTCGTGAGATAGGTTAGTATAAACCAATGCAAAACCTTATCATTTTCTACTGTAACAAATCACTAAAATTATTATTCAACATTGCATACTAAATGTCTCTACATATTTAATACTCCTATCCTCAAATAGAATCATTAAACAAGCAAACATATGCAAACAGTGCAACCATAACAGCAATCTGCCAAAACAGTATAGTCTATAAAGAATGCAAGATTCATCATACTTCCCTAACTCCAAACATTATGAGAAAACTACCATGCTATAGAATATTTATCAAAGCTCAATATGCAAAATGTTTCAACATTATACCATTCTCTGACTTTTCTAGGGAATTTTTGCAACAGCGGTAAACTTTCTGTTTTCAAACAGCAACATGTATACTAGCAAAATAAGCATGGTAAAGGCTATCCTTGAGTTTTTTTTATTGAAACTAAAGATGCAAAACATTAATCTAAATAACAGCAGGAAAAACAAAAGAAAATAACATGACGCTCCAAGCAAAACACATATCATGTGGTGAATAAAACTATAGCTCCAAGTAAAGTTACTGATAAACGAAGACGAAAGAGGGGATGCCTTCCGGGGCATCCCCAAGCTTAGGCTCTTGGTTGTCCTTGAATATTACCTTGGGGTGCCTTGGGTGTGACGCCCCCGATTCAATCATACACTAATCATGCACACAAATGTGTACGATCAAGATCAGGGACTCACGGGTAGATATCACAACACAACTCTAAAACATAAATAAGTCATACAAGCATCATAATACAAGCCAGGGGCCTCGAGGGCTCGAATACAAGTGCTCGATCATAGACGAGTCAGCGGAAGCAACAATATCTGAGTACAGACATAAGTTAAACAAGTTTGCCTTAAGAAGGCTAGCACAAACTGGGATACAGATCAAAAGAGGCGCTGGCCTCCTGCCTGGGATCCTCCTAAACTACTCCTGGTCGTCGTCAGCGGCCTGCACGTAGTAGTAGGCACCTCCGGTGTAGTAGGAGTCGTCGTCGACGGTGGCGTCTGGCTCCTGGACTCCAGCATCTGGTTGCGACAACCAGAAAGAAAGGAAAGGGGGAAAAGGGGGGGAGAAAGCAACCGTGAGTACTCATCCAAAGTACTCGCAAGCAAGGAACTACACTACATATGCATGGGTATATGTGTAAGGAGGCCATAATAGTGGACTGAACTGCAGAATGCCAGAATAAGAGGCGGATAGCTAGTCCTATCGAATACTACGCTTCTGGCAGCCTCCATCTTGCAGCATGCAGAAGAGAGTAGATTGAAGTCCTCCAAGTAGCATCTCCAAGTAGCATATCCAATAGCATCGCATAGCATAATCCTACCCGGCGATCCTCTCCTCGTCGCCCTGTTAGAGAGTGATCACCGGGTTGTATCTGGAACTTGGAAGGGTGTGTTTTATTAAGTATCCGGTTCTAGTTGTCATAAGGTCAAGGTACAACTCCGGGTCGTCCTTTTACCGAGGGACACGGCTATTCGAATAGATAAACTTCCCTGCAGGGGTGCACCACATAACCCAACACGCTCGATCCCATTTGGCGGACACACTTTCCTGGGTCATGCCCGGCCTCGGAAGATCAACACGTCGCAGCCCCACCTAGGCACAACAGAGAGGTCAGCCCGCCGGTCTAAATCCTATGCGCGCAGGGGTCTGGGCCCATCGCCCATTGCACACCTGCACGTTGCGTACGCGGCCGGTGAGCAGACCTAGCAACCTCCATTACAAAGGAAGTTGCGTTAACGCAGTCCAACCTGGCGCGCGCCGCTCCGTCGCTGACGTCAAGAAGGCTTCGGCTGATACCACGACGTCGGGATACCCATAACTACTCCCGCGTAGATGGTTAGTGCGTATAGACCAAATGGCCAGACTCAGATCAAATACCAAGATCTCGTTAAGCGTGTTATTATGAAGCAACCACGGACGCCGACCAGGGCCAGGCCCACATGTCTCCTAGGTGGTCTCAACCTGCCCTGTCGCTCCGCCACAAAGTAACAGTCGGGGGCCGTCGGGAACCCAGGCCCACCTCTACCGGGATGGAGCCACCTGTCCTTTCAGCCCCCACATCGGGATCACTTGCGGGTACTCAACGAGCTGACCCGACTTTAATCACCATCTGTATAATATGTATGTATGTATAGTATATACCCGTGATCACCTCCCGAGTGATCACGGCCCAATAGTATAGCAAGGCAGACTGACAAGAATGTAGGGCCAATGATGATAAACTAGAATCCTATACTAAGCATTTAGGATTGCAGGTAAGGTATCAACAGATGTAGCAACAATGTCAGGCTATGCATCAGAATAGGATCAACGGAAAGCAGTAACATGCTACACTACTCTAATGCAAGCAGTATAGAGGAGAATAGGCGATATCTGGTGATCAAGGGGGGGGGGCTTGCCTGGTTGCTCAGACAAGAAGGAGGGGTCGTCGGTGACGTAGTCGACCACAAGGGCATCAGCATCGTCACGGGGTCTACCGGAGAGAAGAGGGGGAGAAACAGTAAATATATAGCAAGCAAGTGCATAACAGGACAACAAGCAGAGCTAGACGTGTTCTAACGCAGTATGAGGTGATACCGGTGAAGGGGGGAAACATCCGGGAAAGTATCCCCAGTGTTCCGTGTTTTCGGACAGATGAACCGGAGGTGAAATGTTGCAGGTTCACTATGCTAGGGACGCGTGGCGGATGAACGGGATGCGTATCCGGATCCGTCTCGTCGTTCTAAGCAACTTTCATGTTGAAAATAATTTAATCCGAGTTACGGATTAAAAGATATGATTTTCTAAAGATTTTAATAATTTCTGGAATTTAATTAATTATTTAATTTAATTCGAAAATGTATTTATGACATCAGCATGATGTCATGCTGATGTCAGCAGTCAATAGGGTTGACTGGTCAACCTGACCAGTGGGTCCCACTGGTCAGTGACACATGTTAATTAACCAGTTTAATTAATCTAATCAAAATTAATTAGGGGAGTGGGCCCCACTGTCATATTAATTAATTTAGCTAATTAACAGTAGTTAATTAGTTTAATTAACCTTAATTAGTTAATTTAATCAGAATTAATTAAGTTAATTAATTAGTTAATTAATTAATTAATTATTTTTTCATTATTTATTTATTTATTTATTATTTTTATTTACTCTCTTTTCTTAACGTTCTGGGGCTGGGGCCCTCCTGTCATAGGCCCATGGCCATAGTGGGTTCGGGCGGCGGTTACAGGCGCAATTTGAGCGCCCGATAGGGCGTAGCGGGGCAAGGCCACCGCGGTGCCGCAAGGCGAGGCCAAGAGCGCACGCCGGCGGGAGGGTAGCTGCGGGCGCGGGCCCGGACTAGGGCGGATCCGAGCGCGGGCGATGGCTGGCGACGCCGCACGGCGAGCAGCGGCCAATAGCGGACAGAGGAGCCACCGGAGCCGTGCGGGGGCGGCGGCGCGCCAGCGGCGACGATTTATGGTGGAGGGGGCCGGCGACGACGTGCAAGGCGGAGCGGGGGAAACAGGGGCGCCATGGGGCCGGGCGCGGTGACCAACGGCGACGGTGGCCGGGGCACGGGCTCGTGCACTCGCACGGCCAGGGCGCAGCGAGCACGTACCGGGCATGGCCGGGAAAAAACATGCAGGGGAGGGGGAAACCAAGGCGCGGTGAGCCGGCGCGAGCCGGGGAGCGACGAGCGCGGCACCGGAGCGAGCGCGTGGGGGGGAGGAGGAGAGGGGAACCGTGGTCGTGGCCTCACCGGGGGGTGGCAGGGTCTAAGGCAGCGAGCTCGGGGAAGGTCGGGGGGGAACGACGGGGACGACGTGCGTAGGGGGGCAGTCCGGCGGGGGAGGGCGAAGCAGCCCGGCGGGGGAGAGCTCCGGGCGCCGGCGCAGTCCTGACGGCGACGGGGCGCAGCGTCGGGGGAGAGGGGCGAGGGGATCGGGATCTCCTCCCGATCCGGATCCAAACGAGTGGGAGTGGGGGGGAGCGAGTGGGGCGATGGGGTGGTTAGGGTTTCGGGGTGGGGGGATATGGAGGGGGAGTGGCCGGCTGGGCCTTTGCCCAGTTGGGCCGGTGGCCGAATGGGTCGGCCTGTTGGGTCGGCTGGCCCCGGGGGGGGCCCTTTTCCTTTTCTTCTCTTTTTTTGTTTGTTTTCTCTTTTGTATTTTCTTTATTTTATTTATTTTCTTTTCTGTTTTAAATCATTTTAAATTACTTAGGCATTTTCTAAAAATGTGTTTACTTCACCATAATTACCGATGCAATAATTGACATAGCCCGAACATTTTTGTTTTAATATTTGAAAAACTTTTGTCGTTTGACTTATTTAGGATTTAAATTTGAAACGGTTTTGAATTAACCCGAGATTAATTACAGTGACAAAGGTGACGTGGCACCATTAACGTGAGATTACTATAGTATGATTATCCGGGCGTCACAATTCTCCTCCACTACAAGAAATCTCGTCCCGAGATTTAAGAGGTAGTGAAAGGGGAAGGTTTGGTAACGAATCTAGCGGGTCTTCTCATGCTGGCTTGCTCTTCTCGAAGAGGCCGGTCCAATACATTGATGTCTTCATTTCTCTGCTTCAAGTCATCAAGATAAACTCGGTATCCTTTCTTCGGGGGTTCCATCATACTTATGAAAGAATAAGGGGGTATTCCGGGAGAATGAACCTCTACAAGGTTGACTATCGGTCGATATCATCGGGGAAGGTGGCAGAAAGTAACTCTCGAATTGAATCTTAAGAAAATATCGAGAGTAAGGTAAGGAGGTATCATGGAAAGTTTCGAGCGGGCAGGCAATCGTTCAATGTCTGAAACGAACTGTTGAAGGGGTTTAGAGCAATGTAATTAAGCATTGCATCTGATACCTGAATAGATCAATAGGCTGGTGGCCCGTGAATTACATACAAAGTCAAACGCGAGGAATAACTTTGACAACAGGGTGTATAGGAGAGTCAGGTTTCGATCCTGTGGAACTGTGGGTTATGGGCCCACCATGTGGTTGAAAGTAGGAAGGGGGCCGACATCTTGCACGGTCACGATAGTAAGGCATGTCAGAGGGTAGCCTATCAGTTATGTCGGCAACAACATCGATACAAGGGCGAGGGACGAAGAGAACCATTTTCCTGCTCGTTGAACGAGGCGGGCCAATAGGCAAGGTTCTCGTCCATCGGTGGCTACCGGAATGTCATCAACAATAGTAACATGGTCTTACTGACAGAGCGGTACCACGAGGTGTTTACATAAGCAGGAGAATATTACTGCTTAGGTCATATAGATCACAAGAAAGGTTAAATCAAACAATGGAAAGGAAAATATGATTATCAGATTAGACAGAACAATGAAAAGGAAAATGTGTTAAAACACATATTTCAGGGATATATCCTTCACAAGGACAAGCAGAGCATGATATCATGTCAGGATATAATTTTAGAAAACCCTTTAGGTAAGGGGAGAGAAATTTCAAGACATTACCCATACAACGGCGTTTGGATAATTGAGCAAGAAACATCTTAGCATTGGGCTTCAAATGTTCTTGTTGAAAATCGGAGTACCACAGACATGCTTCGAGATAGCATTGACATGGTCTTCAAGCAAATGTCAGACTTTGGTTACAAAGGATCCATCAGAAACAACTTATATAATAAGTCTTACCATTTCCTCATGGAAGAATGGATAACCTTGCTGAAAAGGAATATATAACAATAGGGCCTCCGGCCAGGTGTGCTAGGCACGACATCACCTTACTGGGTCACATAAAGACCGTTGCTATAACTCTTGGAAATATGTTCCAACCATCATATCTGACCGAGATTCAGATCTGATTGGTGTCAGGATACCTTAGACTTAGGATGCCTGAGAAGAAAGGTGCAACACAAATTGTCGAGATGACATTGTAAGATTCTCGGGAAATAACGTACGGAAGCAAGGCTTCGAAACAAGAGTTCATCTGTAAACCAAAGAGAGGATGAGGAGGTGGCTGATGGACTCAGCGACAATTCAACTAGGTATCCCAAAAGATGGATCTCCACAATTATGTGGATAAGGAGATAGCATTTGTCAGATCAAATGATGTAATGAAGTATGCTCGAGTAAAACATACACAATTAAACATTGGTTGAAAGGTGCGCCCGAAATATGGGTTGGGTTGCACGACCAATGTCAGAATGGTGATTCAATAATCAATAGTCTAAGAATGAACGGCTGACCATTAACTTGAAAGCAATAGGGTTGATAGAAGGAAAGAATCCAAACAACACCGTTCACTTGTTGGAATCAACACGGGGACCAAGAAAGAATGGTGATGGTGAGAAGTATCACTTGTATTAAGAGTTCTCAAGAGGTAGTGAAATTCTCACAACATTGAGGTCATAAGAGATGTTAATGTCGTTGACCAAAGATAGAATGATATGGCAGTCCCCTAGCGGCGGCTAGGGTTTCACCTCCTTACGGTGATTCCCCGCCGTAAGTCCACCATAGCTGGCGCCCGCGCCGTTCTGCCGTGAGAGAACCTCCATATAACTCGCGTAGGGCTCCCTTCCCGAGCCCTTCCTCCCCCGATCTGTTTCCGTGGTGTGCAAGTTGGAACCTCCGAGTCGTTTCCATGGCGACGACATCAGATGCGTTTTCAACGAACCTCGGGTCCCAAGGGAGAGATGACGATCTCGGTGACTTCTTCGATAAATTGGATCTCCATGAGGAGGAGTTTGATGACGTGGTAGTTGAAGAGGAAGCTCCAGAGCTGCTGGAGGAGATTCGTTGGGTAGCCCTAGCTAGGGTTCAGACCATGAAAAATTTCAGCCAATCGGCCTTCTACAAAGACATACGGGCGGCGTGGAATTGTGCCCAGGTGGTTCGCTTCCGGCCAATTGGCCCTAATCTGTTTGTGGTTCAAGTTTACTGTCTTGGTGATTGGGATCGCATCATGGGACAAGGTCCGTGGCTGTTCCGCAACATGGCGGTTCTGTTAGTGCCGTATGATGGGTTCACAAACGCTGAAGAGGTGCCAATAGATTACATGCCTATCTAGCTCCAGATCCATAAGCTACCGGACGGGTATTGCAGACATGATCTGATTGTCAAGCTGCTCCGTTCTGCAGGAGAGGTCCTTGAAACCAGGCTTAATGGTAACTCTAGAGGGGATTACGTCCGGGTCAGAGTGGAACATGATATCAGGAAGCCGCTCACCAAATTTGTGAGCATTGTCAAGGGAGAAGCGCGTAAGGTATATGCAGTGAGATATGAAAAGCTGGCAAAATTTTGTAGCGCGTGCGGTATTATTGGCCATGGGCATAAGGAGTGTGGTAATGGTGTGTTTGCTGAGAAGGATCTCAAGTTTGGAGATTACCTCTATGCTGATCCCCCGGCACAAGCTCGTTCGGACTGGGATGCAAGGAGGGGAGAGAAGAAGGTGTACAATGAACCACCGGTTCCTAAGTCTGTTGTAGGCAAGGGAGTAGTCAGGATGGATGGAGAGCTGAAGGATACGGCATCTAGCCCTATAAAAACTTCACTGGCTCGTGATATGGAACTGGATAGATCATCTCGTAAGTGCCTCAACATGGATGGAGGTGCAGAAATACATGGGACAACTACACCCTCTGCTGCGCACAGGGATGTATTGCTGCTTACAGATGGGAAAGATGATGGAGAACCGGAATCGCCTACTAATAGTTCCGGCAGTAAACGTGCAAAACGGGATGGTGAGGCCTCAAACTCGGAGAAAATTTCGGCGGGCTCCCAGGAGGAGCGCCGCCAGTCCCAATGAGTGACCTCTTTTGGAACTGCCGGGGGGCGGGGAACCGCCGGACAGTTCGTGAAGTTGGGGCTCTTGTAAAAGCCCATTACCCAAGCTTGGTCTTTCTCGCTGAAATGAGACAGACAAGTGTTAAAGTTGAGAGAATGAAGTGGAAATTAGGTCTCAAAGGATTCTGCGGGGTAGACTGTGAGGGCCGAGGCGGTGGACTTGCGCTGTTTTGGGATGAATCCCTCCAGGTGACAGTGCTGGATTCCTGTAAAAGATACATCGATGTGTGTGTTCTGGATCAAGGTTCTGGGAAAACTTGGAGAGCCACCTTTGTCTATGGGGAACCACGTGTGGAACATCGTCAGCGCATGTGGGATCACCTAGTCAGATTGAAAGGGATCTCAGACCTACCTTGGGTTGTTTGTGGTGATTTTAATGAAGCTCTTTGGCAACATGAACACTTCTCGAGAACCAGTAGAGGAGAGAGCCAGATGGAGGCGTTTAGAGACACTCTCTTTGTGTGCGAATTGATTGACTTGGGGTTCTCAGGAGCTCCGTACACATATGATAACGGCCAGCTTGGACAGGGCAACGTTCGAGTTCGGTTAGATCGTGCATGTGCGTCTGATGATTGGAGGGAGCTGTTTCCGTACTCGAGGGTGCAGCACCTGGTTTCTCCTCGGTCGGACCATTGTCCCATTATACTTTGTCTAGATGATACTGAAGATCGCCGAAGGAAGGGGACGCCTAAATATGAGATAATGTGGGAACGTGATAAAAAACTGCCAGAGATAATTTCAAAGGCATGGGATCGGTCTCGGCCTGTGGGCGACTTGGGGAACGTGGCGACATCCCTGAAGTCTGTTATGGCTGATCTTCGCAAGTGGAGTAAAGAAAATTTTGGCCAAGTAGTGAAACAAATTGAGGATCTTCGGAAGGAACTGGAAAACTTACAGCTAAACAACTCGGACCGTCTCTTGATCAAACAAAAGATGGAAAAGTTGGATGAGCTACTTTACCATGAGGAGATGATGTGGCTGCAAAGGAGTCGTATAGTTTGGTTGAAGGAGGGTGACCGCAATACAAACTACTTCCACCGGCAGGCAGTTTGGCGTGCTAGGAGGAATAACATACGGAGGCTAATGAAAGCTGATGGCTCGTGGTGTAACTCCCCCTCGGAGATGGAGCGTATGGCCGCCTCGTACTTCAAGGAGGTATATACGAAAGATCCTACTTTAACTCTGGATATTGTTCTAGACGTTCTTGTGCCGAGGGTTACGAATGAGATGAATGATCGTCTCCTTGCGCCCTTCTCTGATGATGAAATATCTGATGCCTTGTTTCAAATCGGACCCTTAAAGGCGCCGAGTCCGGATGGGTTCCCGTCCCGGTTTTACCAGAGGAATTGGGGTTGTTTGAAGGAGGAAATCATAGCTACGGTTCGGCTGTTTTTTGTCATAGGCCATATGCCAGAAGGGGTCAATGATATGTGTATTGTTCTGATCCCCAAAGTTCAACACCCGGTGACGCTGAAGGATTTCCGTCCTATTTCTCTTTGCAATGTGATATACAAGATAGTCTCAAAATGTATGGTGAATAGGCTCAGACCGTGCCTTGTGGATCTCATTTCAGAAAATCAAAGCGCGTTCATCCCGGGACGCTTAATCTCAGATAATTCGATGATCGCTTTTGAGTGTATACACCATATCCAAACTTCTTCAGCAAATAATGATTTTTGTGCGTATAAGCTAGACCTATCTAAGGCTTATGACCGCGTTGATTGGGACTACTTGGAGCGTGCTCTTTTGAAGTGGGGCTTCGCCCCACGTTGGGTTGATCTGGTAATGGAGTGTGTCAGATCGGTCAAGTATTCGATCAAGTTTAATGGCCGGCTTCTGGAGCAGTTCTCTCCTTCGTGTGGATTACGTCAAGGTGACCCCATATCACCCTTCCTATTCCTCTTTGTGGCTGACTCCCTGTCTTCCTTATTACATGAGGCAGTCCAACATCGAGGACTTGAGGCTATCAAAATCAGTAGGAGAGCCCCTGCTATTTCACACTTATTGTTTGCAGATGATTCCCTTCTGTTTTTCTGTGCTACTACGGATTCGGCGATGACTGTCAAGGACGTATTGAGTACTTATGCTTCAGCTACGGGTCAAATCATCAACCCTTCGAAGTGCTCCATCCTGTTTGCTGACAATTGTTCCAATCAAGTAGTGGAGGAAGTTAAACACATTCTGAATGTTACTCAATAGGAGTTTGAACCAAAGTATTTGGGCTTACCTGTTCCAGAGGGACGCATGCATAAGGGACATTTTGAATCTCTGCAGTCTAGATTGAGTAAGTGCTTGGTGAATTGGAGTGAACGATACTCATCTTTTGCAAGTAAGGAGGTGCTTATAAAATCGGTGGTCCAAGCCATCCCGATTTATGTTATGAGTATATTCAAGCTTCCCATGTCGGTTTGTGATGAGTTGACAAAGATGATGCGGCAATATTGGTGGGGGGTGGAAAATGGAAAGAAAAAGATGGCATGGATTGCTTGGGAGCGTTTGACTCTCCCTAAATCTCAAGGAGGCATTGGTTTTAGGGATATGCGAGCTTACAATCAGGCTCTTCTGGCTAAACAGGCCTGGAGGCTTCTCACAAATCCAGAATCGTTATGTGCCAGACTACTCCGTGCCAAGTATTACCCTAACGGTAATCTGGTAGATACAGTTTTCCCGTCGAACTCCTCGGCGGTGTGGAAGGGCATTGAGTATGGATTACAATTGGTGAAGAAAGGAATACTCTGGCGAGTCGGCAATGGGGCTAGCATCAGAACGTGGAGGGACCCGTGGATCCCTAGGGGCCCCCCATTTACTCCTATCTTGCCAAGAGGGAATTGCCGCCTCAATAGAGTCCAGGATTTTCTTGATGATCGCGGCAACTGGAAGGTAAACTTGCTACAACAGTTCTTCTGCCAGGCTGATGTAGATGCGATACAAAAGATACGCACTTCCCCGCGCCAACAGGAGGATTTTGTATCGTGGCCTTGGGAAAGATCAGGGCAGTTTACTGTCAAAAGTGCTTACCACTTGGCAATGACCCCAATAAGAGATCATCTCAGTCCGGGTGCATCCAACTCTACCCCTACTGGTGACCGACTGCTGTGGAAGCTGGTCTGGTCTGCGGATGCCCCCCCCCCCCCCCCCCAAGATGAGACACTTTGCTTGGCAAGTCATTTCGGGCTCACTTCCAACAAATGCTGAGAAGTTTCGCCGACACATTGGTACATCCGCATGCTGCAGTCTCTGTCAAAGGGAGGAGGAGTCCTCATTCCATGCGCTACTGGTATGCCCTAATGCGGCGATGCTCTGGGACTCGATGCGGCTAGTCTGGCCACTTCCCCTCAGGACAGATATTCTATATACGGGCTCAGAGTGGCTGTTCCACCTCTTATCGGAATCACACGAGCAGATCAGAAGCAGAATCATTATGGTGCTCTGGCGTATATGGCATCTGAGGAACGAATTCACTCATGGTAAATCTATCCCTCCATCCGAGGTTTCCTGCTCGTTTTTGGCTAGTTATTACAATACTTTCCAACAAATCTCGCTCAGTGTGGAGGAAATTATGAAAGGGAAAGCTCCGTTGGTTCATGAACCTACACACAGCCCCCCATCTGGAAGTTATGCACCTCGCAAACCTTGGCCTCCTCCACAGGTGCACCAGGTGGCGTTGTCAGTAGATGGCTCTTTTGATCCTATGGACGGGTCAGCGGGCTCGGGAATGATTCTTCGAGACATGACCGGGACCGTTATCTTCGCGTCCTACCGCAAATTATTTCACTGCAATGAAGCTCTCGAAGCAGAATTGCAAGCTATGTTGGAAGGGTTGAAGCTGGCGACAGAGCATTCTCAGACCACTATTGTTCTTCAGTCTGATTGTGCGGTGGCTCTCAAGATGCTTGGGGATGGATCATTGGACAGGTCGGCATATGGGCACTTGGTGGCGGAGATCAAAAGGTTCTTGAATGATAGGGTAGTTATTCCTGTTAAAATTCTTCGGGATCAGAATAGGGTTGCACATTGTTTAGCTAATTTTGGTAGATGTGGGGATAGCACAGCCTGTTGGCTGGGTCTTCCACCCCCATGAATAAGCAAATTAGTTGCTGAAGATTGTAACTCTATCACTTTGGAATAAAATACCCTATGATTCCTCGCAAAAAAAATAAGAGATGTTAATGTCCCAAGGTAAAGAAGGACAATTACTGGATAGCAAGGAACTCAAGGTATATCACCAAACACGAACAAGCTTCTGTTGGTGGGAAGGCAATAAAGTGGTCGATGATAACACAGATCATCAAGGGCAAGGATGGTATTTCTCATCATGAATTCAATTGATATCCTGGAAGAGCTCATAAGGTTGATGATGATCACGACACACTTTGTCGAGAGATTTCAAGATGTAATCGATCGGCGATGACATCAAGTCAACTGAATGGTGAAGCGAATGGTTATTGGAACCATAGTTACGGCACAAACTCGAGCTCAAGTTTGTTGTTTAAGGTGAAAGGGTATGATGAGGAAAATCGACGTAAGCTTAGCTATCCTCGCAAATTGGTGCTACGAGAATAAGGAGCAGGTAGCACAGTTAGAATCATCACGACAAGGATATAGCCAAACAGGCTAGGAATGACATGATCGGGTACAAACTCGTAAGTAAATAATATCAGTAGGAGCTGTTGAACCATAATGCGGACTCAGTTCAATTCTCGGTGTCTTTGAGTGTTCATAACTCAGAGCCCGTGAAAAATTGGAATCAATGAAAATCTCGAGAAGTTATGAAGTTCCATGAAAATCTCGAGATACCAGGGGGTAATACTCGACGACAGATCAAAGCAGAGGTTGGAATGGGGTATTGCTCCGCAGCAGACAAGTGCTTACACTTGCATGAGAAATGGTATTAAAAGGAGAACATGGTTGGAACCACAATTGCAAAATGCCAGATCCCAGATATAAGATAAACTTATACCAAGGAGTAATTCTTGAAGAGAAGCTTTAATGATACGATCTACATCGTGTCCATGGGCATGAACGCAAGGTTCAAGGTCGACTCCCACTTCGTCAATGTATAACCTTCCATTCACTTCTCGCTTTGATGAAGGCATTAGTGTTGAAAGTTTTACCTGGCATAACACCAGTAGGGTATGACCCGTAGAAGTTTCCGGGTTTACACAGATTAGAAAAAGGTATAGGTTCAACCCATTGGGGCATCTTAGAATCATATACCACAATCTTGGAGTAAATAATACAAGCTCGAAAGTAGAGCATGGTTGACAAAGCAGAGGATACAATTTACCAAAGGCATATTATACCCGCGGAAAGGCTCACAAGGTTATTCAATATGAAGGGCGTTGTTAGATAAAATCCAGCAAAGGATCTGGTGGTCCATAAGGTATCTGATGTGAGCATCGGTACTCAACCAGAAGAAGAAAGAATGCAAGGAGATCATATGATAGAAACAACTGACTTATTCAAAGCTCAATCGCAAAGGAATTATGAATTCCAAGACAAGGGATCAGAAGCAATGCTCTGATTAGGGATGGATAAGTTGAATAGCCTTAGGGGTACAATCATCAACAATTTGATGGGTCGAGATCCAACTCATGTTCAAAATGACGTCTGAGCCGGAAAGATAATTTAGAAGGATCAACTGATGATTGCATGCTTTCACACACATGTTGAATCGATAGGATCAAAATGACGGTGTCTAAGGAGACTAACGAATTTTGCCAAACATATGGAATGCATCCATAATGCAAGCAGACAAGTATTGCAGAGCAATAAGCTACTAAGGATTCCTGGAGGATCGAATAGTATTTCGAAGACCAATGAAACACATGAACAACTGGGGAATGAGCGGATACTCGATAAGTGCGAGAATTATCCGTAGGGGTATTCAGGTGGCGAGAAACTGCAAGGCAGTAGGCACAAAGTATTCCCGGGGTATCTTGCTATAACAAGATCAATGGGGAATGATTGTATGAATGTCAAGTGTATGCAGTTTCCATAGGGGTTGACGGTGGAAGGAAATCGCAAATGCGATGGCACAAAGACTCGAGATAACATCGTAGAGTAACATCGGTATCTTCTAGTGCAACAGGCGATCATCTGAAGTGAGGGGCTCTCCGGGAGAAAGTACTTTCGAGAACCTAAAGTTAGTTTTGTTTTTAGCAAAATCATTTAACCCGAATAGAAGAGAGATTAGAGTCCCAGAGTATAGGTCGGGAAATAAAAGATCCTAACACCACCCGATGGTGACATGGGCCCAGGGGCCGCACAGCCAAGTTAGTAAAACAATTTTCATCAACTAGACTCAACTTCGGCCAAGGAGTATGGAAAGGGGATTCCTACAGGCAGTCGGATTTGATACCAACTTGTGACGCCCCCGATTCAATCGTACACTAATCATGCACGCAAATGTGTACGATCAAGATCAGGGACTCACGGGAAGATATCACAACACAACTCTAAAACATAAATAAGTCATACAAGCATCATAATACAAGCCAGGGGCCTCGAGGGCTCGAATACAAGTGCTTGATCATAGACGAGTCAGCGGAAGCAACAATATCTGAGTACAGACATAAGTTAAACAAGTTTGCCTTAAGAAGGCTAGCACAAACTAGGATACAGATCGAAAGAGGCACCGGCCTCCTGCCTGGGATCCTCCTAAACTACTCCTGGTCGTTGTCAGTGGCCTGCACGTAGTAGTAGGCACCTCCGGTGTAGTAGGAGTCGTCGTCGACGGTGGCGTCTGGCTCCTGGACTCCAGCATCTGGTTGCGACAACCAGAAAGAAAGGAAAGGGGGAAAGGGGGGAGAAAGCAACCGTGAGTACTCATCCAAAGTACTCGCAAGCAAGGAACTACACTACATATGCATGGGTATATGTGTAAGGAGGCCATATCAGTGGACTGAACTGCAGAATGCCAGAATAAGAGGGGGATAGCTAGTCCTATCGAAGACTATGCTTCTGGCAGCCTCCGTCTTGCAGCATGCAGAAGAGAGTAGATTGAAGTCCTCCAAGTAGCATCTCCAAGTAGCATCTCCAGTAGCATCGCATAGCATAATCCTACCCGGCGATCCTCACCTTGTCGCCCTGTTAGAGAGTGATCACCGGGTTGTATCTGGCACTTGGAAGGGTGTGTTTTATTAAGTATCCGGTTCTAGTTGTCATAAGGTCAAGGTACAACTCCGGGTCGTCCTTTTACCGAGGGACACGGCTATTCGAATAGATAAACTTCCCTGGAGGGGTGCACCACATAACCCAACACGCTCGATCCCATTTGGCCGGACACACTTTCCTGGGTTATGCCCGGCCTCGGAAGATCAACACGTCGCAGCCCCACCTAGGCACAACAAAGAGGTCAGCCCGCCGGTCTAAATCCTATGCGCGCAGGGGTCTGGGCCCATCGCCCATTGCACACCTGCACGTTGTGTACGCGGCCGGTGAGCAGACCTAGCAACCTCCATTACAAAGGAAGTTGTGTTAACGCAGTCCAACCCGGCACGCACTGCTCCATCGCTGACGTCAAGAAGGCTTCGGCTGATACCACGACGTCGGGATACCCATAACTACTCCCGCGTAGATGGTTAGTGCGTATAGACCAAATGGCCAGACTCAGATCAAATACCAAGATCTCGTTAAGCGTGTTATTATGAAGCAACCGCGGACGCTGACCAGGGCTAGGCCCACCTGTCTCCTTGGTGGTCTCAACCTGCCCTGTCGCTCCGCCACAAAGTAACAGTCGGGGGCCGTCGGGAACCCAGGCCCACCTCTACCGGGATGGAGCCACCTGTCCTTTCAGCCCCCACATTGGGATCACTTGCGGGTACTCAACGAGCTGACCCGACTTTAATCACCATCTGTATAATATGTATGTATGTATAGTATATACCCGTGATCACCTCCCGAGTGATCACGGCCCAATAGTATAGCAAGGCAGACTGACAAGAATGTAGGGCCAATGATGATAAACTAGCATCCTATACTAAGCATTTAGGATTGCAGGTAAGGTATCAACAGATGTAGCAACAATGTCAGGCTATGCATCAGAATAGGATCAACGGAAAGCAGTAACATGCTACACTACTCTAATGCAAGCAGTATAGAGGAGAATAGGTGATATCTGGTGATCAAGGGGGGGGGCTTGCCTGGTTGCTCAGACAAGAAGGAGGGGTCGTCGGTGACGTAGTCGACCACAGGGGCATCAGCATCGTCACGGGGTCTACCGGAGAGAAGAGGGGGAGAAATAGTAAATATATAGCAAGCAAGTGCATAACAGGACAACAAGCAGAGCTAGACGTGTTCTAACGCGGTATGAGGTGATACCGGTGAAGGGGGGAAACATCCGGGAAAGTATCCCCGGTGTTCCGTGTTTTCGGACAGATGAACCAGAGGTGAAATGTTGCAGGTTCACTGTGCTAGGGACGCGTGGCGGATGAACGGGCTGCGTATCCGGATCCGTCTCGTCGTTCTGAGCAACTTTCATGTTGAAAATAATTTAATCCGAGTTACGGATTAAAAGATATGATTTTCTAAAGATTTTAATAATTTCTGGAATTTAATTAATTTAATTTAATTAGAAAATGTATTTATGACATCAGCATGATGTCATGCTGACGTCAGCAGTCAACAGGGTTGACTGGTCAACCTGACCAGTGGGTCCCACTGGTCAGTGACACATGTTAATTAACCAGTTTAATTAATCTAATCAAAATTAATTGGGGGGTGGGCCCCACTGTCATATTAATTAATTTAGCTAATTAACAGTAGTTAATTAGTTTAATTAACCTTAATTAGTTAATTAAATCATAATTAATTAAGTTAATTAATTAGTTAATAAATTAATTAATTATTTTTTCATTATTTATTTATTTATTTATTATTTTTATTTACTCTCTTTTTTTAACGTTCTGGGGCTGGGGCCCTCCTGTCATAGGCCCATGGCCATAGTGGGTTCGGGCGGCGGTTACGGGCGCAATTTGAGCGCCCGATAGGGCGTAGCGGGGCAAGGCCACCGCGGTGCCGCAAGGCGAGGCCAAGGGCGCACGCCGGCGGGAGGGTAGCTGCGGGCGCAGGCCCGGACTAGGGCGGATCCGAGCGCGGGCGATGGCTGGCGACGCCGCACGACGAGCAGCGGCCAACAGCGGACAGAGGAGCCACCGGAGCCGTGCGGGGGCGGCGGCGCGCCAGCGGCGACGGTTTACGGTGGAGGGGGCCGGCGACGACGTGCAAGGCGGAGCGGGGGAAACAGGGGCGCCATGGGGTCGGGCGCGGTGACCAACGGCGACGGTGGCCGGGGCACGGGCTCGTGCGCTCGCACGGCCAGGGCGCGGCGAGCACGTACCAGGCGTGGCCAGGGAAAACATGCAGGGGAGGGGGGAAACCGAGGCGCGGTGAGCCGGCGCGAGCCGGGGCGCGACGAGCGCGGCACTGGAGCGAGCGCGTGGGGGGCGGGGGAAGGAGGAGAGGGGAACCGTGGCCGTGGCCTCACCGGGGGGTGGCAGGGTCTAAGGCGGCGAGCTCGGGGAAGGTCAGGGGGGGGAACGACGGGGACGACGTGCGTAGGGGGGCAGTCCGGCGGGGGAGGGCGAAGCAGTCCGGCGGGGGAGAGCTCCGGGCGCCGGCGCGGTCCTGACGGCGACGGGGCGCAGCGTTAGGGGAGAGGGGCGAGGGGATCGGGATCTCCTCCCGATCCGGATCCAAACGAGGGGGAGTGGGGGGAGCGAGTGGGGTGACGGGGTGGTTAGGGTTTCGGGGTGGGGGATATGGAGGGGGAGTGGCCGGCTGGGCGTTTGCCCAGTTGGGCCGGTGGCCGAATGGGCCGGCCTGTTGGGTCGGCTGGCCCGGGGGGGGGCCTTTTCCTTTTTTTCTCTTTTTTTTGTTTGTTTTTCTTTTGTATTTTCTTTATTTTATTTATTTTCTTTTCTGTTTTAAATCATTTTAAATTACTTAGGCATTTTCTAAAAATGTGTTTACTTCACCATAATTACCGATGTAATAATTGACATAGCCCGAACATTTTTGTTTTAATATTTGAAAAACTTTTGTCGTTTGACTTATTTAGGATTTAAATTTGAAACGGTTTTGAATTAACCCGAGATTAATTACAGTGACAAAGGTGACGTGGCACCATTAACGTGAGATTACTGTAGCATGATTATCCGGGTGTCACATTGGGCATCCCCAAGCTTAGGCTCTTGCCACTCCTTATTCCATAGTCCATCGAATCTTTACCCAAAACTTGAAAACTTCACAACACAAAACTCAATAGAAAACTCGTAGGCTCCGTTAGTATAAGAAAATAAATCCACCACTTAGGTACTGTAATGAACTCATTCTAAATTCATATTGGTGTAATATCTACTGTATTCCAACTTCTCTATGGTTCATACCTTCCGATACTACTCATACATTCATGAAAATAAGCAAACAACGCATAGAAAATAGAATCTGTCAAAAGCAGAACAGTCTGTAGTAATCTGTATCAAACGTATACTTCTGGAACTCCAAAAATTCTACCAAATTAGGAAGACCTGAGAAATTTGTGTACCAATCAGAGCAAAAATAATCATATCAGAAGCACATTTCTGTGAATTAACAAAACTAATTTACTGGGTGCAAAAGTTTCTGATTTTCAGCAGGATCAACACAACTATCACCGTAAGCTATCCTAAAGGTCTTACTTGGCACTTTATTGAAACAAAAGCTATAAAACATGATTACTACAGTAGCATAATAATGTGGACACACAAAAACAGTAAGGGTAAATATTGGGTTGTCTCCCAACAAGCGCTTTTCTTTAATGCCTTTCTAGCTAGGCATGATGATGACAATGATGCTCACATAAAAGATAAGAATTGAAACATAACGGGAGCATCATGAAGCATATGAATAGCACATTTAAGCCTAACCCACTTCCAATGCATAGGGATTTTGTGAGCAAACAACTTATGGGAACAATAATCAACTAGCATAGGAAGGCAAAACAAGCATAGCTTCAAGATTTTAAGCACATAGAGAGGAAAGTTGATATTATTGCAATTCCTACAAGCATATATTCCTCCCTCATAATAATTTTCGGTAGCATCATGAATGAATTCAACAATATAACCAGCACATAAAGCATTCTTTTCATGATCTACAAGCATAGAACATTTACTACTCTCCACATAAGCAAATTTCTTCTCATGAATAGTAGTGGGAGCAAACTCAACAAAATAACTATCATGTGAGGCATAATCCAATTGAAAACTAAAATCATGATGACAAGTTTCATGGTTATCATTATTCTTAATAGCACACAAGTCATCACAATAGTCATCATAGGTAGCAACTTTGTTCTCATAATCAATTGAAACCTCTTCCAAGATAGTGGAATCATCACTAAATAAAGTTGATACTCTTCCAATTCCACTTTCATATTCATCACAATAAGATTCAACACCTCCAAAATAGTGGGATCACTACTTCCTAAAGTTGACACTCTTCCAAACCCACTTTCATCAATATAATCATAAGTAAGAGGCATGCTATCATCATAACAACTTTGCATATCAAAACTTGGGAGGCCAAAATATCATATTCATTAAACGTAGCATCCCCAAGCTTGGGACAAACATTAATTTCAGCAAATATATTCTCAAATATTTCATCCTCATCAAACATAGCTTCCCCAAGCTTGAGCCTTTTCATATCATAAGCATCATGGATATTCAAGGAATTCATACTAACAACATTGCAATCATGCTCATCATCCACATATTTTATGCCAAGCATTCTATGTAATTCTTCTTCTAGCACTTGAGCACAATTTTCCTTTCCATCATTCTCACGAAAGATATTAAAAAGATGAAGCATATGAGACAAACTCAATTCCATTTTTTTAGTTTTCTTTTATAGACTAAACTGGTGATAAAACAAGAAACAAAAAATTCAATTGCAAAATCTAAAGATATACCTTCAAGCACTCACCTCCCCGGCAACGGCGCCAGAAAAAAGCTTAGTTGATGGGTTGTGAGTGCCGCTTACCTAGCCTCCCCGGCAACGGCGCCAGAAAAGAGCTTGATGTCTACTACACAACCTTCTTCTTGTAGACGTTATCGGGCCTCCAAGTGCAGAGGTTTGTAGGACAGTAGCAAATTTCCCTCAAGTGGATGACTTAAGGTTTATCAATCCATGGGAGGCGTAAGATGAAGATGGTCTCTCTCAAACAACCCTGCAACCAAATAACAAAGAGTCTCTTGTGTCCCCAACACACCCAATACAATGGTAAATTGTATAGGTGCACTAGTTCAGCGAAGAGATGGTGATACAAGTGCAATATGGATGGTAGATATAGGTTTTGTAATCTGAAAATATAAAAACAGCAAGGTAACTAATGATAAAAGTGAGCGTAAACGGTATTGCAATGGTAGGAAACAAGGCATAGGGTTCATACTTTCACTAGTGCAAGTTCTCTCAACAATAATAACATACTTGGATCATATAACTATCCCTCAACATGCAACAAAGAGTCACTCCAAAGTCACTAATGGCGGAGAACAAACGAAGAGATTATGGTAGGGTACGAAACCACCTCAAAGTTATCCTTTCTGTTCTATCTATTCAAGAGTCCGTAGTAAAATAACATGAAGCTATTCTTTCCGTTCAATCTATCATAGAGTTCATACTAGAATAACACCTTAAGACACAAATCAACCAAAACCCTAATGTCACCTAGATACTCCATTGTCACCTCAAGTATCCGTGGGCATGATTATACGATATGCATCACACAATCCCAGATTCATCTATTCAACCAACACAAAGTACTTCAAAGAGTGCCCTAAAGTTTCTACCGGAGAGTCAAGACGAAAACGTGTGCCAACCCCTGTGCATAGGTTCATGAGCAGAACCCGCAAGTTGATCACCAAAACATACATCAAGTGGATCACGTGATATCCCATTGTCACCACAGATAAGCACAGCAAGACATACATCAAGTGTTCTCAAATCCTTAAAGACTCAGTCCGACAAGATAACTTCAAGAGGAAAACTCAATTCATCACAAGAGAGTAGAGGGGGAGAAACATCATAAGATCCAACTATAATAGCAAAGCTCGCGATACATCAAGATCGTGCCATAGAGAGAACACGAGAGAGAGAGAGAGAGAGAGAGAGAGAGAGAGAGAGAGATCAAACACAAAGCTACTGGTACATACCCTGAGCCCCGAGGGTGAACTACTCCCTCCGCGTCATGGAGAGCCCCGAGATGATGAAGATGGCCACCGATGAGGGATCCCCCCTCCGGCAGGGTGCCGGAATGGGCTTCCGAGAGGTTTTTGGTGGCTACATAGGCTTGCGGCGGTGGAACTCCCGATCTATCTTCTTATTCGATGGTTTTAGGGTATATGGGAATATATAGGCGAAAGAAGTCGGTCGGGGGAGGCTCGAGGGGCCCACGAGACAGGGGGCGCGCCCAGGGGGTGGGCGCGCCCTCCTATCTCCTGGCCTCCTCGAAGCTTCCCTGGCTTGTACTCCAAGTCTCCCGGATCATGTTCGTTCCAAAAATCACGCTCCCGAAGGTTTCATTCCGTTTGGACTCCGTTTGATATTCCTTTTCTTCGAAACACTGAAATAGGCAATAAAACAGCAATATGGGCTGGGCCTCCAGTTAATAGGTTAGTCCCAAAAGTAATATAAAAGTGTATAATAAAGCCCGTAATCATTCAAAACAGATAATAAAATAGCATGAATGCTTCATAAATTATAGATACGTTGGAGACATATCAACAAGCGCGTCCCTAAGCCATGGTTCCCCACTCCCATCCCATCCGCCCACCCATTCGTACACCGAGGCCGAAAAAACCCGCGACGAAACCCCACACCCTCCTCCGTCCGCCACCCAGTCGGAGCCTCTTCCCCGACGACGTCGTCCACAACAATACCTCGACGTCCCTCATCCACCTTACCGGATGAGGATCCGTCATCGATCTCGTTGTCCCGCCGGTTCAGCCACCCCGTCCTCCACCTCCAAGGAGCTGCACCAACGTTCCCCTCGTCTTTCGTGCCACCTCCATTCCCACACCATCATCTTCACCTGCACCATCGGAAGAGCATCATCATCACCGATTCCTCAGATGAAGTTGCGGCCTAATCGGCGCCACCAAAGAACTTGTACACTAATCGCCGCATTTTCTTCTTGATTCGATCTCACGGTGCTGCCGGCGCTCGGTCCCGAGCCGACACGGCGCGGCTCCATCCACGGCAGTGTCGTCGGCCACTTCCTCCACGGCATCGCTCCCTCGGCGGCGACGTCCACATCAGTAGGAGCTGCTGCTGCTCTGCTCTTGCTATCGGTCCCCTGCCTGGTCTGCTCTTGCTATTGCTCTTGCTCGCCCTGCTGCTCTCGCTCTTGCTTGCGATGCTGCTCCAATTTAGCTACACTTCAATCGACAGAATCGACTTTTGGGTCAGTCGATTTTCAGGGGGTGGGGGGCTCGCCGGAGTGAAGGAAGAACCAGCCGCAGCGGGGAGGGGGGCTCGCCGGAGAGGTACCCCGCTATCTATCTTAGGGTTCAAGGTGGGGCGGTGGTCGCCGGCGGTGGTGGGGCGATGGCATGGGGATCGCCTAAGAAAAAGCTCGGCACGGGGGGGGGCTAGAGGGATGGCCGGGGCGGCGGCGGACCGGCGGTGGGAGTGTTTTTGGGGCGGGCAGGGCGGCGCACCGCCGGCCGCGGGCGACGGGGGGGCTGCTGTTTGGCCGGTGGTGGCAGGCGGCTCAAGGGGGTGGATGTTGAAGATGAACTGCAGGCCCTTGATTTCGTATCCAACGGCTGCAAAATCGACTAACCAGAGATGAAAAAGTCAGTCGACTGACGTGTGGCCTCACCTTGCTAGTGCGTTCAGTTTCAACAGTGAAATTCAGTTCAACAGCAAAATTCAGTTTCGACAGTTAAGTTCAGATTTGACAGTTAAATTCAGTTTCGACAGTTAAGTTCAGATATGAGCGGCTGATGTATTTTACATCTAGCACTTTGTCATTATGTATATTACATCATCTATTGGAGATGCTATTAGAATTCCACTCAGGTTAACGTTGTCTCTCTTGTCCTGCTTCTGCCTCGGCGTCGTACAACTCACTAGAGCTGCTCCAACGACGAAACCCTCCATCACAGCGGAGCAGTACCTCGTGCTCCATCTCCAGACGCCTAAGATCTTCTTCCCCTCCTCCGACAGCCAAGTCAGCCGGAGCATCCTCACCGGCAAACCCAATCACGCTGAGATCGACATGGCTTCACTAAAGAGGTTGTACACTTGTTGCATCTCTTTTTTACTCTACATGTTATATATATTGTCCACTAAGCACACTTAGTAACGTGAAATACGATTATTTTATCCTACTATATGACAAGCGGTGAGGTACCAAGCAACTTAGCTATCCATGATGGACTCTCTTGAACGCCATCATTATTTATCTCTAAGCGTTTGAGTTGTGCATTTGTCGATGGGCCTGGGAGTTGAGCTAGTAGGGCAGTGGCCTGGGTCCAAAGTAATAGAAGTAGCACAAAAACATTTTTTTAGTGTAGTATCTTCCTTGCTCAAGCCTGCCTACTAGAATCGTCAATGCTTGAAAGGAAAAGTGAATGAAAAACATAGGAATTGGAAAGTTTCCTATGGTACTACTTTTCATGAATTTGGTGCAAAGGAATGGAGCAAAGGAAAACTGTAGGATTTGTTCCTTTAGTGTCTCCTTGAAAGAAAAACCGTAGGAATTCTAATTTCCACTTGTCCTCCTTTTCATATTCCTATTCATCAAGCACAAGACTAAGAGATAGTAGCATAATAGCATTATAATCGTACATTTTCTTGTGGTTTGACTTAATCTCACCATGCTTTTTTGCATCATGTGATCTTCCAATTCTTTTGAGTCAAACACCCAGATTGGCAGAAATCCTGTGTTTTTAAATTCTCTGTTTTGCACGTGCATTCCTATCCTATTCCTGTCTATTTCCTATCCCTGCATTGTTAGAATCCTCAAATTCAAACAAGCCCTTACACAATTACTTCTGTTACACATATGTGTCAAAGAAAACCTTGTGTGGTTTGTCCTGCTCCTGTGGCGCTGTGTTCCACCCCAGCTCAGCTGCTCCAACGACGGAAGGGTTTACTACAGCAGATCCGCTCTCCAGACTGTCTTTCGCCGCCTCAGATCTTCTTCCCCGCCGCCGGCAGCCACGACAACTGCATTACCATCATCAACTGAGCAGATGACCTTGAGGACTACACGGGTCCGCAAGAGAGGTCGCACTCTTCCATGTCTGCTTATGTTATGCATCGCTTAATATGATGACATGCTACATTATCGTCGTGTTCGCCTATTAGACTCCGAGTCAGGTCCAAACTAATGCTGAAACTTGAGTTTTTAAATGGTTGTGGGGTACATATTGGGGCAGCAGTCAGTACTATCTGTCTACTATCTGGTTAATCTCGGGTGTCTACTATGAGTTTCATGCTGGGTGCAAACAAACATTAAAGGAGCCATTATCTGTATTTTTTAACTAAAGCTATTATCTGCCTGCTATCATTGGTTTTGGGTCTATCCATAGTTTGCTACCATCACTCTGGATGTGTGCATGCACTCCTTACATAATCTCACTATGTTTTATTCCTATGCATGCCAGTTATTGTACACAATGGAACTGATCATGTAGAGCAAAAGAGACGAGCCTTGTGTGGCAATAAAATTTCATGCAGATGTCGCTCCATGGTGGGCGCAAAGGTATCCCCCCCTCCACCCATTTTGGATCGTAATCAAGAGGAAGATAACTGTTCTGAGGGGGATTCCGAAGGAGAAGACCACTCCTATTTACCCCATGAGGTCTTCGCTCTAACTTGGCATGTTGATGTTGGTAATATCATGCATATGGTGCCTTGCATTGCTCACTTTATACATCAAAGATGTCATCTGCTTAGTTTAGACATGCTTTGTGTCAATGCCATCTGTTTAGTTTCTTTATCGTATATGTGAATCATGCAATGCCATCTTGTTTAGCCAGGCATCATATATGTGAATTTTGTAATGCCACCCTGGTTAGCCAGTCATCTTATATGTGAATTATATCATGCCATCATTTTTTTATTACGTGTTAAATTTGTCAACAATTTTAGTACATTCAATTACTCTTCCTGTGCATCAGCCATTCGGCACGGTCATGGAAAAATCTGGAGTGGAAACAAGGTCTTCAGAGCAGACAATGCTATCTGACGAAGTGCATGTCTTGGTGGTTACCGATAGCTCCTCAGAGGAGGATTCAGAGACAGATGACCAGTCATATCCCCCCCCCCCCCGAGGTGCATGCTCTAACTTGGCAGGGTTATGTTGCTCATCTCGTGCATATGGTATCTTGCATTGTTATGTTATTTGCTTAGTTTAGACATGCTTTGTGTGAATGCCACCTGTTTAGTGTCTAATTACCATATATGTGAATTATGCAATGCCATCTTGTTGCAAGACATTATATATGTGAATTATGCAATGTTATCTTGTTGCAGGCATTATATATGTGAATTATGCAATGCCATGATGTTTAGGCAAGCGTCATATATGTGAAATATATCATGCCGTCCTTTTTTTGTATTTCTCATTGCTTTTGTCGACAATGTTTGTATATTCAACTGCTCTTCCTGTGCATCAGCCATTTGAATTGGTGATGGAGAAATCTGGAGTGAAAACAAGGTCTTCAGAGCAGACAATGCTACCTGCTGAAGCAAATATCTTGCTGGTTACAGATAGCTCTTTAGAGGAGGATTCAGAGGCAAATGACCAGTCCTATTATCCCCCTGAGGTGTATGCTCAAACTTGGTAGGGTTATATTACTCATATCATGCATATGTTGTATTGCAATGCTTAGTTTTTACATCATATACACAATATTGAATGCCATCTCCTTAGTTGACACATCATATATGCGATTGCCCTCTGCTCACTTCCTTAGTATATAAATCATATATTTGAATTGTGTCATGCCATGATGTTGACATAGACAGCATGTATCTGAATTATGGCATGCCAACCAATTTTCTAAAGACATATATAGTTATATCATCTCATCTTGTT
This sequence comes from Triticum timopheevii, assembly GCA_963921465.1. Taxonomy (NCBI): domain Eukaryota; kingdom Viridiplantae; phylum Streptophyta; class Magnoliopsida; order Poales; family Poaceae; genus Triticum; species Triticum timopheevii. Next base: position 234,562,021 of record OY997266.1, on the reverse strand, counting down.
TACATAGTCATCATATTTTAAAATATGTCATTCTATCCGTGAATTATATCATGCCATCATGTTTCCATCGACGGCATGTTTGTGATTTATGGCATGTCAACCACTTTAATAGACACATCGTATAGTTATATCATGTCATCCTATTTACATAGTCATCATATTTTGAAGTATGTAATTCTATCCTGTTTAGTTAGCCATCATACATGTGAAATTGTGTCATGCTATCCTGTTTAATTAGCCATCATATATGTGAAATTATGTCCTGCTATTCTGTTTGGTTAGACAACATAAATGTGAATTATTTGATGCCCTGTTTTCTTCCCTACTATCCATTGCACCTATCTATCTTACAATGTATGTACATTCAATTACTTTTCTTGTTTATCAGCCATTTCAATTGGGGGGGGTGATGGCAGTATCTGTGGGAGTAAAAACACGGTCTTCAGGAAAGATCGCGCTACCTATCGATGCAGATAGAACCACGGTTGTACTTGCCCAAGAACCATCCCCACCACACATAACCCAGACTCATGCAGATTGTACCCCTACCCAGTTGGACAGAGAACCAGCTACACCCCTGCTACGTCTTGAGCTTGCATTGCTTTTCCTTGAAGAGGAAAGGGTGATGCAGCAATAGTAGCGTAAGTATTTCCCTCAGTTTTTGAGAACCAAGGTATCAATCCAGTAGGAGGCTCCTCAAAAGTCCCACGCACCTACACAAACAAACAAAGAACTCGCAACCAACGCAATAAAGGGGTTGTCAATCCCTTCACGGCCACTTGCGAAAGTGAGATCTAATAGAGATAGTATGATAAGATAAATATATTTTGGTAATTTATAATATAGATGCAAAAAGTAAAGATGCAAACAAAAGTAGATTGGAAGCAAATATGATAAAAGATAGACCCGGGTGCCATAGGTTTCACTAGAGGCTTCTCTCAAGATAGCATAAGTATTACGGTGGGTGAACAAATTACTGTCGAGCAATTGATAGAAAAGCGAATAATTATGAGATTATCTAGGCATGATCATGTATATAGGCATCACGTCCACAACAAGTAGACCGACTCCTGCCTGCATCTACTACTATTACTCCACACATCGACCGCTATCCAGCATGCATCTAGAGTATTAAGTTCATAAGAACAGAGTAACGCATTAAGAAAGATGACATGATGTAGAGGGATAAACTCAAGCAATATGATATAAACCCCATCTTTTTATCCTCGATGGCAACAATACAATACGTGCCTTGCAACCCTTTTTGTCACTGGGTAAGGACACCGCAATATTGAACCCAAAGCTAAGCACTTCTCCCATGGCAAGAAAGATCAATCTAGTAGGCCAAACCAAACTGATAATTCAAAGAGACTTGCAAAGATAACTCAATCATACATAAAATAATTCAGAGAATATTCAAATATTTCTCATAGATAAACTTGATCATAAACCCACAATTCATCGGATCTCGACAAACACACCGCAAAAAGAGTTACATCAAATAGATCTCCACAAGAGAGGGGGAGAACATGGTATTGAGATCCAAAAAGAGAGAAGAAGCCATCTAGCTAATAACTATGGACCCAAAGGTCTGTGGTAAACTACTCACAACTCATCGGAGGGGCTATGGTGTTGATGTAGAAGCCCTCCGTGGTCGATTCCCCCTTCGGCGGAGCACCGGCGAAGGCTCCAAGATGGGATCTCGCGGATACAGAAGGTTACGGTGGTGGAAATTGTTTTTCGTTGGCTCCCTGGATGTTTTCGGGGTAAGTAGGTATATATAGGAGGAAGAAGTACGTTGGTGGCCGCCTGAGGGGCCCAAGAGACAGGGGGCACGCCCAGGAGGGGTGGGCACGCCCTCCTATCTCCTGGCCGCCTCGATTGCTTCTTGACTTGCACTCCAAGTCCTCTTGATCACGCTCGTTCCAAAAATCACGCTCTCAAAGGTTTCATTCCGTTTAGACTCCGTTTGATATTCCTTTTCTTCGAAATACTGAAATAGGCAAAAAAACAGCAATACGGCTGGGCCTCCAGTTAGTAGGTTAGTCCCAAAAATGATATAAATGTGTAAAATAAAGCCCATAAACATCCAAAAGGGGTAATATAATAGCATGAAACAATCAAAAACTATAGATACGTTGGAGACATATCAACCCCTTCTAACCCCAACCCCAGCAGATAGTAACCCAGTTCCCGTTGACACAGCACCGTCTCCGCCACAGAGCACCCAAACACGAGTAGTTAGTAAGGCAACTGCAGTGCCCAAAGCACGAGGACCACCACTCCGAACCCCAAGTCAATGCTTAAAGTAGAAGAAGAATTGTTCTCAGGTCAGGTTCCATAGCTATGGTTCATACTACTTCGCTCTTGCATCATTGTATTTACTCATATCAACTAATCTCAAATTTGAGGGATGCAATTGAAACTCCAATGGCGCAACAGGTATGTTTTAAACCTGTTTCTTTAACATGTTTGCTGTTCTAACTTGCTTTATGTTGATTTCAGTTTCAATTGAATAATCAGTTATGTTCTCATGCCATGCACATTACAAGTGTTGTTATTGCTGTGTAGTTTCCCACACTTATATTCTGTCTATGCTGCTTTGTCTTAAATAGATATGATTCGAACTGTATCTATCTTGATTTGGCAACATAAACTAGAATGATATAGACCACACAGTGACCATACTACATAGATATATGTTTGTTTCATGCTGTTATCCTGTCCACCTTACTACTGAACTAGTTTACCAAAATGAGTTTCATATACTACATTGTAAACCTGTGATGTGTTTGTTTGTTTCTCTTTTAGAACATGGATAAAATATTGGAGAAGAGTACCCCGTTATGCAATGGTAAAGGAAGTAATGCAGATAAGGTTCAAGATAGTGAGACATCCCTATTGTTCTCCAAGAAAGCTGATAAAAACTATATTGAAGACACTGAGACAACCCAAAGTCATGTCTTGATGTAGTGTTCGAGTTACTGGCTACTACTGCTGGCACCAGCTCTTTGAACTCGTTGCCTGAATTAGTTCGGCTTCTTGAGTCTCAACTTCAAGTTGAAAGACATCGATCAAATGTTATGTGATAGGAAGCCGAAGGACTAAGGAAGTCCCTGCAGAATTTAGATGCATACTTTCTGGTGCAACAGCAAGTGCTGGAGGACTTAAGCGCCAAACAAGAGAAAGTTAATAAGCTTTCTAAGCATCTTGCCAGCATTATGGGTACCCAGGATATTGTTTCTTGAGCTCTTCTGAAGTGGTTTCAGTTCTGGACTTGTTTTGCTGCGGCGTTTATATGCTGCTGTGTTCCCTATATTTGCACTGGTGGCAAACTATGATGCCCAGTGGATGTAATATGTGTAATAGCCGTGATAGCCTAGTGTAAGTTGCTTGCTTATTTATTTCCTTATTGTCTTGTTTATTTCTTTGCTTGTAATTAGTGAAGTTCTTTTTCCGCGGTTTGCTAGTGGCCGCAATAACCTATTTTTTAAAACTAGGCCACAATAACCATGGGCTACATATTTACTGTAGTTACCATTTCCCTCCTACGGGCCGTAGAAACAATGGGCCTTCTACGGGTCGTAGAAACAATGGGCCTTATACGAGTCGTAGACACAATGGGCCTTCTACGGGCCGTATCATCAATGGGTCTTCTACGGGCCGTATGATCGGTTGGCCAAACATGGGCCAATAACAGACCGCATTATGGTCGTAAACGGGCTAGAGTTGGAATCGTCTGTTCATGAGCCGACCATAACGGGTCGTCGTTAATCGGCCGTATTTGATGACGCTATGAAAACGGCCCAACGTATTAACGGGCCACAAACGGGTCGACTGTAACCTCGGGCTGAATTTAGCCCACAAGCAGAAAATGGCAGTAACGGGCCGTAAGTAAACGAATGCTGGAAATGAGCCCAAGAATAAATGGGCTCTGAGAAGGCTGAAAGATAACATGGGATAGAAACGGCCCAACGGAATAACGGGTCGTTAATGGGTATAAAGTGATACACTGTTCATTACGGGCCAGTTTCACCATGGGCCGTTAATGGGTATAAAGTGATACACTGTTCATTACGGGCCAGTTTCACCACAGGCCGTTAATGGGCCAAGAGTTACAAAGGGCCTCATATGGGCGGAAAGACATCATGGGCCATACATGGGCCAGAAGTGAAAACGGGCTGGAATCATATTGGATGGCCCAGATGACGCTACTGGGCCTAATTCGGATAGGGCGTAACGGGCCTTGGGTTAGCGGGCTGTAAATGGGCTATATGCGAACAGGCCATTAATAGGCTTTCCATGGGCCGGCCCGCCACCTTTTGACCAAGTCAAACAGGCCGGCCTTTTCACAAGAAGGGGCCTCTGTTGGGTCGTGCCACGTGTCGATGTATCATAGGCGCCTTCTGTCTAATGAGTGGATGACATGTGTCCCAACATTGAGCCGACACGTGTTTCCTCCAGCCAATGATGATTTTACACGTGGAAAATCCCCATTGGTCGGGGCTGTTAATGGGTTATCGGATCCAAAACCGGACCCGATAGCTTAACAGCGTTTCGATACGGTGGATGCCATGTGTCGGTCATCCTTGATGAAAGCACTTCTGTGACGCGCGAATTACCGTCATGGAAGTGGACACTTCCGTGATTATAATTTTGGTAATGTCATGGAACACTTCTACGACAGCATAGGTATGACTATCTTGATTCTGTCATAAAATCGTCATGGATGTACATGCATGACAAAAACGCGACCTACTGTGGCAAACACGTATCATCACGGAAGTGTTTTTTTTGTAGTGGTTGAGGAAGGAAATGTATCCAGCTGTTCGAAAGGATCTTGAGCAGTCAATGATGATTGGGAAGACTGTAACACTGATAGATAGCCAATAGATGGGAGGGGAGGCGGGCATGGAGGATGTTGCTTATTGCACGACAACACAGCACAAGAGTAGTTGTGCATCAGCTGACCCCAGTGACACTGAGACTACAGCTGCTCGTGATAATGCTATATCTGATCTATCTAGAATGAAAGACAGACTGAAGGGCGCGCTTACACATTATGAAGGTACATTAAAATGTGCAATAGCCTGGGTTTGCCCACCCTTCTTGGAAGAGGGCCTCTTGTTGGACAATGTGCCATTGAAGCTGGGCTGTGTGAAGTGCTACGTGACTGAAGTAAAGCCTGGATTCAATGAATTTGCCCTCAAGAATGTCCTAGGACACCTTCATGAGCAAAGGACCTTGGGAGAAACACTGTTACATCACATCCAGTGGCCACGAAAGGAAATAGAGTTCATCGATGAGATCCCTGAAGCCTCGCCAAGAGCAACCAATGTCGCCCCTCAACCGGTGACGCTCTCCTTGCCACAGCAGCTCTCGCGTACTTCACCCAAAGAACCTAATACTCGTAATCCGACGGCTGGTGCATCAACGTGTGATCAGCCGGCCCGACTTTGTGGCTTACATGCCATGTCATCCTTCGCCCCAAAGCAGCCAGTGGCAAGGCCTACAACTGCTGAAGGCGCACCATCGGTTCAGATGCCGGCCACTAAAGCAGTGGGGGGAGACCCAACTGCAGCACATGCTCAGCAGACCAACCTGGTGGAACGGACTGCTAAGCAGTCTGATGCTTCGAAACCACCTGCTAAGCAGTCTATAGGTCCAAAACCAACTGCTCATCAGTCCGTCGGTCCGCAGTCGCATGATCAGCATACCAATGCGTCAGCACTTCCTGCTCAACAAACCAACGCGTTGGCACGGCCTCCTCAGCACACCGACAAGTTGGCACCACCTGCACATAAACCAGACTTAGCTTCATCGCATGGTCAGCAGTCCGATGCCTCTGCTCCTACAGCCCAGCAGTCCATCACAGCAGCACTGCCAGCTCAACGGTCCGGCAAAGATAAACCATCTGTTAAGCAGTCCGTCAAAGCTTCACCGTCTGCTCGGCAGCCTACCTTACAGCAACCAGACGTTCTGCCAGAAATGCTTCAAGTACCAACAAGGACGTGGCCAAAAAGCCTCCACCCACGACGAAGCGCGGCAGGAGAGTGAAGAAGAAAGAGAACGATTGCCTCTTGCTTAAAGCACTCATCGCCCGGAACCAAAATAACAGCAGGTTGTTCGAATCGGGGAGTAATATTATTTCTGACGAGATGGATGATGAAGAAGTAGAGTTGGTGCTTGCTAAAAGTAAAGCAGACATACTTGAAGTACGCAATTACGTCCATGGCCAACCATTTCTTGTTGGCGAATACTTTGATGAGTGCATCTCCAGTTTCCGCAAGTTACATGAATATTGCATGGATCAAATGTCAACAGGTCTTCATGGTTTGCTACTCCACTTCAAAAGAGATCATTTCCGACACGATGCTGGTTCATTCGATGTGAGTTTCACGGACTTACATCTCTTCTTCAACTTCAACGAGCTTGATGCCACTCCTGTTAGATGACTGATTTTGTAAGTACTTAACTAACTCAGATCAACTTCTCCATACAAGGCTGTAAATGATAAACAGCTAACTGCATTTTATTCCTCTCAGGGGATTGAACGCGTAGAGAAGAAAAAGGGAGAGAGTGTATTTCATAGATCCTGCATTAGCAAATGGCACAACATTACATGGTAAGGATGAACGGGACTGGGCCGTTAACACGGTCGTCCGTATCTTTGAAAACACGTCGCATGTAGAATCATTTCTCTGGCCATATCATGAAAGGTGAGTCAAGTAAACAACCACGCATACACTGATTGTCTTTCAGATTTCGACATAATTCAAAGATCATGTCTTTCTTAATATGTAGCCGTCACTAGATATTGGTATTCATTGTTCCAAACAAGAATACAATTTACTACATCGATTCTCACAGAGAGTCAACAAATGCTCAGGATCTGACGCATCTTCAGCAATTCATGGATAGGTATTGAATTCTATGATGTTGAAATTAATTTGCATTCATATTTGGTTCAATAATTAATGTTGTCAAAATTCATCTTCATTTGCAGTGTGCTCGCATTGTGGAAAACTAAACCAGGGAACCTGTTCAAGAGGGAACTACCTCTGCAGCACGAGATCGTTTCTCCGATAACACACCGAAATCCATTATTTTCGAAAAAGTTATCCAATAGTCTGCAAATACCTTTTCTTACGCTAGTAAAATGTTCAAGCTTCTTATTAAACTTCTTTCTATTTTGTCCAAAGAAAAAATAATACATTTAACACCAGTTAGGTTGTTCCTAACATGACAAATACATGACTAATTTTGTACAAAAAGTTTCAGTGTCCTCGGCAAGAAGCAGGGACCAACCTTTGTGGATACTATGTTTGCAAACACATGATCTCCATCTGCAAATCTGCTAATAGTTGTGATGATCCTTGCGAATTAGTACCAGTAAGTCTATCTTAATTAATATCTTCTACTCCACTCATATGGCACATTCTGATCTTAAAAATACTGCAGCTCATCTTAGAACCAAGGACCCCTGAACCACTCCTGGCTAGTGTATTGCTGATGGTTCGGAGATTTATCAGTGACTTCTTCCTGAATCACTACATCAATCCCATTAGTGATAATGAAGATTTCAGCATGTGTTCTCCTGAAGCATTGAGTAAGAGTTACCGCTAAACATATACGCATGGATCCATTGTTTTCCATCTGATGAGGTCTTCGTATTTTGTACACTATGATTAATTATGTAATGCATATATGTGTGGACAAATCATTGGAATTTAGCTACCACATGTTCAATTGCAATTGTTGCCAAATCTGATGAATGTTCTTCCTGTGGACACTATTTGTTCAATTGAATATTCTGGCAAATTTGTTTTTTGCGTGCCGATTCAAAGTGGGATATTCTTGTTTATTTGTTCAATTGAATATTGTGGCCAATTTGCTTTATGAGTGCCGATTCAAAACGGGGTATTTTTGTTTATTTGTTCAATTGAATATTGTGGCGAATTTGCTTTTTGCATGCCGATTCAAAATGGGATATTTTTGTTTTAACCTGGCAATTGCTCCGCACACGGTTCAACTAAATGATTGTGTGTGATCCACATCAGAAAGCATACGTCAATCATAGCAGAACCATCGATGATACACAGCAGATCGCAAACGATTTGCAGTGCTACTACATGTGCATAGGCTCTCCGGAACCGTTTGTGATATCAAGTTATCACACATGGGAACTCGGAGTAAACCGTGCCCAATGTAAAATACAATCCCAGTCATAATTTTCTCAGGAAACATGTGGGGTCCCAAACGAAAAGCACACATCACTCTAGCCGCAACCGTCGGTGATAGACAACAAATCACAAACGGTCTCCAGCACTTGTATGTGTGCGAAGGGGCTCCTGAACCGTTTGTGATTGAACCTTATCGCAAGTGGTAAATATTGGGAGAATGTGTGCGATGGAGTCTTGCATGGCAGACGGGTTCCGTAGAAAACTCGTGTGTGATAGGGCACATATCGCACACAGTTCATATGTTGGCACGTGTGCCTTGCATACTGTTTCCGAAACGGTTCATTACGACACACCGTTTGGTTTCACTGTGTCATTAGAAATGTTTAATCACCGATCCTACACGTGCGAAAGAATTTAGTGTGTGTTGCATCGCACATGATTACGTTTTGCAAGGCCTCTGGATCATGGCTCCATATCCATGACGGTTTCTGGGTCGTGTGGGAAGGACCCCCTATCGCCCACACTCACTTGGTGACGGTTCCAAATGTCGTTGCGGAAAGGGGTTTAAAACTGTTTGTATAGCACCGACGCATACCAGTGGTGATAAAGTAAGGCAATTACATGGTGTTTGCATTTCATACAATAAAGTGACAACCATAAGGCTCCTGCCAGTTGTCGATAACTTTTACAAAACATGATCATCTCATACAACAACGTATATCACATCATGTCTTCACCATATCACATCACAACATGCCATGCAAAAACAAGTTAGACGTCCTCTACTTTGTTGTTGCAAGTTTTACATGGCTGCTACGGGCTTCTAGCAAGAACCGTTCTTACCTACAGCACGAAACCACAACGGTGATTTATCAAGTTTGATGTTTTAACCTTCAACAAGGACCGGTCGCAGTCAAATTCGATTCAACTAAAGTTGGAGAAATAGACACCCGCTAGCCACCTTTATGCAAAACTAGTTGCATATCTGTCAGTGGAACCGGTCTCATGAACGTGGTCATGTAAGGTTGGTCCGGGCCGCTTCATCCAACAATACCGCTGAATCAAAATAAGACATTGGTGGTAAGTAGAATGATGATCACCGCCCACAACTCTTTGTGTTCTACTCGTGCATATCATCTACGCATAGACCTGGCTCTGATACCATTGTTGGGGAACGTAGCATGCAATTTCAAAAAAATTCCTACACTCATGCAAGATCTATCTATGAGATGCATAGCAACGAGAGGGGAGAGTATGTCTACATACCCTCATAGACCGAAAGCGGGAGTGTTTGCCAACGCGGTTGATGTAGTCGAACTTCCTCTCGTTCCGACCGATCAAGCAACGAACGTACGACACCTCCGAGTTCTGCACACGTTCAGCTCGATGAGGTCCCTTGAACTCTTGATCCAGTAGAGTGTCAAGGAAGTAGATGAGTTCCATCAGCACGACGGCGTGGTGACGGTGATGGTGAAGTTATCCCCGCAGGGCTTCGCCTAAGCACTACGAGAATATGACTGGAGGCAAAAACTGTGGAGGGGACGCCGCACACGGCTAATAATCATTGGTGTGTGTTCTAGGTGCCCCCTCCCCATGTATATATAGGTGGGAGGGGGAGGGAAGCTGCCTTGGGCGCCCCAAGTAGGAGGAATCCTACTTGGGGGCCCTATTCCATCCCCCCCCCCCTTTCCTTTTACCGGAAGGGGGAAATGGGGAAGAGAGGGAGGAGGAAGAAAAGCAGGGGCTGAACCCCCTCCTCCTTCTCCTATTCGACATCCTTACTTAGGGAGGGGCGCCACTCCTTTTGGGCCGGTGCAGTCCCCTCCTATGGCCCATAAGGCCCATTATTCCCCTGGGGGGTTCCGGTAACCCCCCGGTACTCCGATATGTACCCGATACACTCCGAAACACTATCGGTGTCCGAATACTATTGTCCTATATATCAATCTTTACATGTCGACCGTTTCGAGACTCCTCGTCATGTCTGTGATCTCATCTGGGACTCCAAACAAAATTCGGTCACCAAATCACATAACTCATATAATACAAAATCGTCATTGAACGTTAAGCTGCGGACCCTACGGGTTCGAGAACCATGTAGACATGATCGAGGCACCTCTCCAGTCAATAGACAATAGTGGAACCTGCATGCTCATATTGGCTCCCACATATTCTACGAAGATCTTTATCGGTCGAACCGTTATGACAACATACGTTATTCCCTTTGTCGTCGGTATGTTACTTGCCCGAGATTCGATCGTCGGTATCTTCATATCTAGTCAATCTCGTTACCGACAAGTCTCTTTACTTGTTTCCTAATGCATCATCCTACAACTAACTCATTAGTCACTTTGCTTTCAAGGCTTCTTATGATGTGCATTACCGAGAGGGCCTAGAGATAACTCTCCGATACTCGGAGTGACAAATCCTAATCTTGATCTATGCCAACCCAACAAACACCTTCAAAGATACGTGTAGAGCATCTTTATAAATCACCCATTTACATTGTGACATTTGATAGCACACAAGGCATTACTCCGGTATCCAGGAGTTGCATAATCTCATAGTCGGAGGAATATGTATTTGACATGAGGAAAGCAATAGCAATAAAACTGAACGGTCATAATGCTAAGCTAACGAATGGGTCTTGTCCATCACATCATTCTCAAAGTGATGTGATCCCGTTCATCAAATGAAAACACATGTCTATGGTTAGGAAACTTAACCATCTTTGATTAACGAGCTAGTCTAGTAGAGGCATACTAGGGACACGGTGTTTTGTCTATGTATCCACACTTGTATCAAGTTTCCAGTTAATACAATTCTAGCATGAATAAGGAAATATAAAATAAAAACTTTATTATTGCCTCTAGGGCATATTTCCTTCATCGAGTACTTCATCAGTTTCAACATTCTCAATATCTTTAGCTCTAGCAAGTTGTTCATGGAGAAATTCACCTAAAGGCACATCATTATCAAGCAAGGTACTAGCATCATCATGAGTATCATTCATAGCAGAAGTGGCATCATCAATAACTTGCAACATATTAGGATTATTAGCATGTGGTGGTGTTGCAAATTTACTCAAAATAGAAGGTGAATCAAGTGCAGAGCTAGATGGCAGTTCCTTACCTCCCCTCGTCTTAGAGGGAAATATCTTAGTCTTGGTATCCTTTAGGTTCTTCATAGTGATAAATAGATAATAATCCCAAGTGACTCAACAAATATAGCTATGCTCCCTGGCAACGGTGCCAGAAAAAGGTCTTGATAACCCACAAGTATAGGGGATCGCAACTATTTTTGAGTGTAGAGTATTCAATCCAAATTTATAGATTCAACACAAGGGGAGCCAAAGAATATTTGCAAATATTAGAAGCCAAGTTGTCAATTTAACCACACCTGGAGATTAAATTTTGCAGCAAAGTGATCAGTAGCAAAGTAGTATGATAGTTTTGATAGTAGTGATGATAGCAGTAGTAACGGTAATAGTGACAACAATGATTTTGTAGCAAGTGTAACAGTAATAGCAGCAGTAGTAACTTAGCAAGAGCAATATATTGAAAATTCATAGGCATTGGATCGGTGGACTCATTGGATGATATTCATCTTATAACAATCATAACCTAGGGCGATACAAAACTAGCTCCAGTTCATAAATATAATATAGGCATGTATTCCATAAATAGTCATACGTGCTTATGGAAAGAACTTGTATGACATCTTTTGTTCTACCCTCCCATGGCAGCAGGGTCTAGATGAAAACTAAGGGATATTAAGGCCTCCTTTTAATAGAGAACCGGAACAAAGCATTAACACATAGTGAATGAACTCCTCAAACTCCGGTCATCACCAGAAAGTTTATTGTCACCCTGGTATTTCCGGATCATAATAAGTAATAGGTGAATATGACTTGCAAAATCGGATCTAGAACATAGATATAATGGTGAAAACATAAATGGTTCATATCTGAAATCATGGCACCCGGACCCAAAGTGTCAAGCATTAAGCATTGCAAAGTCATAACAACATCAATCTCAGAACATAGTGGATAACAGGGATCAAGCCCTATCAAAACTAACTTTATTACATGATAAATCTCATCCAACTCCTCACCAACCAACGACCCTACGAAGGAATTACTCACTCCTGGTGGGGAGCATCATGGAATTGGCGATGAAGGAGGGTTGGTGATGATGAAGATCAAAGATCCCCCTCTCTGGAGCCCTAAACGGACTCCAGATCTGGCCTCCCAATGAAGAACAAGAGGTGGCGGCTCCGTATCGTGAAATGCGATAACTTCCTCCCAATTTTTCTCTCCAAACATGGGTATTTAAGGAGTTGGAATTAGGGTCTGCGGGGCTACCAGGTGGGCACAACCCACCTGGGCGCGCCTGGAGGGGGGCGCGCCCTGGTGGGTTGTGCTCACCCAAGGGCCCCCTCCGCTGGTCCTTGGCTCTAATATTTTTTATATATTCTAAAAATAATTCTCCAAAAAGTTTTGTTACATTTCAAGAACTTTAATTTTTGCACAAAAATAACACCATGCTAGTTATGTTGAAAACAGCGTCAGTCCGGGTTAGTTTCATTCAAATCATGCAAATTAGAGTCCAAAACAAGAGCAAAAGCATTAGGAAAAGTAGATATGACGGAGAAGTATCATGCATCAGAATAGGAGCTATTGAACAACTGTAGAAAAATATAATGCAATCATGAGAGAGAAAGAATGGGTGATATAGGAATGATCAAGGGGGGTTTTGCTTGCCTGGAAGATCTGTCAAAAGGGACTGGTGTCAAGTGTAGTGAACTCGGGAGCAGCGTCAGTCTCGGGGTCTATCGAAGAAAAGAGGGGAAAGAAATAATAAACAAAGCAAACAAATGCATCATGATGCACGACATGGCAATATGTTGTGCTAGGGGTGACCTAATCCAGTGCCAGACGTTACAGACGGAGAGGTGTTTTCCCGGCTTTAGGCAGTTATCAGACACGTGAACCAGAGGGGGAGGTTCCATATTTGTAGTGTTGGAGGGGTGTGACAGGTATGTAAATTGCATATTCAGATTCGTTTTTTTTCTGAGCAACTTTCATATGTAAATTATTTTCATCTGAGTTATAGATTATTTTATATGATTTTTCAAAGATTTAAACATTTTCAGGAATTTAATTTGAATAGAAAAAAGACTAATTGCTAGATACACCCAAAAGTGTACCCAGCCAAGTGTTGGAGTGGCTGACAATGGGACCTAGTCAACTGCCCAGTTAGCAGTTGACTGGTCAACGAGGCAAGTGAGCCCCACCTGCCAGTGACTGGACTTGCCCAGTCAGCAGGTTGACTAGGTCAATAGGGCCTAGTGGATCCACACGTCATCCTCTGTTAGGTTTAATTAAAACTTAACCATTTAAACAGTAAAAGGGCCCACATGTTATACACTAGTTAACTATTAGGTTTATTTTTAAATAGGATTAGTTAGGCCGGCGGGGCCCAGTATCAGTGAGGGGTTAGGTTTTGGGTTAGTGGCTAATTAGCTAGTTAGCCACCTGGGCCCATAGGTCAGTGGCCTACGGCGGTTTAAACCATGGTGGCAAGCCGGTGGTGGCGCCAGAACGCGGCGGCGAGCACAGAGCTCATCAGAAACGTGCCACGGAGGGCCAAAACTAGCGTGGCTGACGGTGTTCGGATACGAACGTTGAGCCGCGTCAAATGGCGCAAGCGACAGCCGCTGGGGTGGTCAGCAACGACCACAACAATGACGGTAGTCGGCGGCCAAAGTCGGGCATGGACACAGGCAAGGTTGCGGTGCACGACGCGGGGGTTAGAGGGCACAGACGACAACACCTTGAGGTCCTGAGCATGCACACGTGGTCGGCTGGCCACGACAGTGACGGAGGTGATGGCGGCAAGTGCTGCGGCGGCAACGAACTATGGTGGTGGTGGCAGCAGAAGTAGAAGACCGCGAGGCAAGCTCAAGGGACAGGGGTCTCAATGGGAAGCTCACCAAGGAGCGCATGATGGCTCGGCAGGAGCTAAGGAGTTGCAGGGGCGTCAGAATTGTCGCGGATCACTGATGGTCGTAGGAGAAGGAGACAGTCGATCCACGCACTATAGGACCTCCGGGTTCGATCTAGCGGGCGAAAACGATGAAGCGGATGGCAACCTAGCTCATGGACATCTTTTCAAGGCTCGGGGAGGATGGGGAGCATGCACGTGAGGTTGGCCATGGCGACGACAGAGGCCGTGTGCAAGGGAGAGGAAGAGGTGGCGCGAGGAGTGGGACAGTGGAGGAGCTAGGGTTCTAAGGGGAGCGAGGATGGCCTTATCCATGCGGGGAGGCTCGGCGGATGGCTACCACGGCGATGTCCTTGTTGGCGGATGACCGCCACCTCCCCTGCCTCCCTGTAGCGAGGAGGGAGACAGTGGGGTGTGGGCTAGGCCGGTGCACTATGCACTTAGGCTTAGTGCTCATTGGGTTTTCCTCTTTTCCTTTTCTTTTCCTTTTTCTTTTTCTTTCCTTTTTCAATTCTTTTTTCTATTTTCTTTTATTTGTTTCCTATTTGCCCTTATTTTCTAATAGCAAACTAGTTTTATAAAATATACAACTTGGTCCATAATTAGCATTGCATTTTTGGGAGGCATTGAAATGTCTTGGAATTTTTATAATTTTGAAAGTAATTAAAAGGCTTGTTTTGGCACTGCATTAAATGCTAGGGCTCCTTTTGTAAAACAAGTGAACTTGTTTTTCTTTCCAATTAATTGTTTTGGAAATTTTTCTAAATGATGAACTATTTTGTTTTCATTTTTGAAAATGTAAATATTTGAGTTACATTTTAAATTTGAATTTGAATTGGTTTTTAATCAGGGGACAATTAAGATAAGTAATCAGGATGACATGGCATCATTAGTGTGGAGTTACTGTAGCATGACACTGGGGGTGTTACAAGCTCAAACGGGCAGTCAAACGGGCGGCTTCGGTCTTATGAAAGGTCGTCTTTCATTCTGGACTTCTCGAACCTCTTCGTATTTTGGTCGCCATTTCTTCTTATGAACTCCGGTTTTGATGTTCTTGGGCTCGTTGGATTGCTAGTGGAAAGCACGATATGTTTGTGGCCCTGGGTCTTCATTTTGGACATTTGATAAATGCCAAATCATCAAACTCTCCAAAGGGCCTTGATCTGGTGCCCGGGACTTCTACGGTTTGACCCCTAGCTTGATTCATTTGATGTCCCAAGTCCATGAACATGTCAACACACCTACAAAGACCAAAAAACAAAGGAAAAATATATTAAAACTAAATAAAAATAAAAGGTATACAATGAACTTGGCAAAACAAGTAAATACCAAAAACTATGCATTGGAGACATGAATAAGTGCTAGATGGATATGATATGAGGGATTTTGGCACTAGAATACAGAAATGTATGCACAAAATCCACTCATCACTTGCGTGGTACTTTCGCATTCTACTGATGCCTCTACTATCGCTTATTTTGGGGTTGTTGCTGCCCTTTCACTTTAAACGGTTGTTTAGCGAATGTTAAATGGTAGTACCGCTTCCTGCGGTATTTCTGCCCTAGCACCACTCTAACACCGCTGTTCACCTGTTCCTGAGACCAGTTGCGGTAGTACCGCTGATGGATGGTAGTGCCGCTCCGGCGACACCACCACTCTAGTACTTTATGTACTCCTAGGCCACAGCTGGAACTTCTGCTCTAAGCGGTAGTACCGCTCTGTCGAGCTGTAGTACCTCTTATGTGCGGGTTGTGAGTAGAATAATGGTTGGATCTTGCCCCACTATATAAAGGTAGTCTTCTACCCCAAGAAGACTCGCCTCTTATCCCCTTGAATCCATTGTTGCCCCTAAGCTCATTTTCGCCCGATCTCTCTCCCTACCCATCAAAACTTGTTGATCTTCTAGGGTTTGGAGGAGAGGGCCTTGATCTACACTTCCAACTGGAGAAATTTCCCCCCACTAATCCTTCGCGGATCTTGTTATTCTTGGGTATTTGGGCACCCTAGGCGGAAGAGGTCCCCTCGGAGCCACATTCCATCATGGTGAAGCTTCGTGGTGGTGTTGGGAGCCTCAAATTAATTAAGCTATGGAGAGAGCCCCAACCTTGTTTGTAAAGGTTTGGTTACCGCTTTCAAGGGAACACTAGTGGAATCACGACATCTTGCATTGTGCGAGGGCGTGAGGAGAATGCAGCCCTAGTGGCTTCTTGGGGAGCATTATGCCTCCACAATGCCCAACAGAGACTCACCTTCCTCTAAAGGGAGGGCACTTCGGTAACACATCCTCGTCTCCATCGACTCCACTTATGGTTATTTCTAACCTTTACTTTGTGCAAACTTATATTATTTTTGTATCTTGTGCTTGCTTGTGTGCTTGTCATATAGCTTGTTCACCTAATTGCATATCTAGAAAACCTATTTTTGTCAAGCCTAATTTGTTTAAAAGAGTTAAAAGTTAGTAGTTGCCGATTCACACTCCCTCTACTCGACCATTCGATCCTTTAATAGGTCCCGAAACAGTTCATCAGGCTGGAGCATAGCTACCTGCTCGGTCGTCTCTTGTCGAGAAGTAGCATGCTAGACCCATCACTGGAGATGCGACTTACCCGAGAGCTTGCAACAATGCCGTGCTGGAAGTCGAGGCAGTGCTTGATGCAGAGTGGAAGGCTAGCAAAGAAGAACACCATAGTTGCTCACGCAAAAGTGTGCAACACCTTGCACAGGCATAGATTGAACGTCCAACTGGCATCCTAGAGCTACGTTGGGTCATCGGCAATGAAGCGGATCGAGCCGAAGAGGATCTCACCGCCGATGACCAACTTCATGCTAGATATTGAAGATTCCACCTGCTCCATTGACTGTAAGGTGCGCAACCCCACGGTGGGCACCAATTGTTGTGGGGATGATTCCAACGATACAAGAGAAGGGTAAGGATGGTGCTGGATCTAGCTAGGTGTGGGTGTGACACACGAGGTTTTACAAGTTCAGTCCCCTCCCAGTAGAGATAACAACCCTACGTCTCGAGCTCTAGGAGCTTTTCTTTCTCTATGTCTGATGATCATTACAAAGGTTGCAAACACATGTCTACGTGCTAGGGGCGGCTTATATAGAGTGCGTGGAAGCCCTAGCTTTTGCCATTACAGGGGAATTCAAGGCATTGCATTTAATTAAGTCCTCCATAAAGGTAACTTATGTAATAAAGCTAGTAACGCTAGTTCTACTGGAGGCCCTGACGCTTTTGCTGCCTTCCATGCCTGTTCTTCGTCGTGCTTCCGAGTGACTAGTACAACCAAACATCTGTGAGACTCCGTCTGAGTGATTTAATGCATTAACTCGTCCGAGTGAATCTGTGTTGTTCGAGTGACTTTTTTGGGGAGTCTTTGACTAACATGTGAGTACTCTGTGTTAGGATTCCATGAATTATGATTCATCAAGTGTTCATAGGCCTATCCCTTAGTAGGTGACCCCATCAGTGACCACGAGCGCTCTTGTGGTGGTGGTGTGAACGTTGGTGGGGAGGTGAAGGAAGAGGTGTGAGTGCTCTGGGGTGCCAGGGTGGGCTATTTTATAGCTGGGCAATGGCAATGGATGATCTCGTCCGCAATGGCATTTTGCCGGGGTCCAGGCTGGCCATGGGTGTGCGGCACAATGCGAAGCATCACGAGGAGGGGGGCAAATGAGGCTTCGGGCGAGCTGCGGGTGCTGGGCCAAGGGTGGTCTGTGTGCACAGTAGTTGGGACGACGACAACGACAATGAACTTGGGGATGAAGCAAGCGATGGGGATGTTTCTAGAGGGGGTGGGTCTTGCTGCTAGAGGCATTGTGAAGCTAGAGGACACAATGGGGTGGCTAGGGACGGCTGTAGGTGCTCTATATTGGGCACAAAGCGCCAAATGGGCATGCCAGGGTGGTGGTCACCACTGGCATGGCATGGCTGGCTTTGTCTTGCCAGACCATGTCTGGTGTTGTTCAGTGTATCTAGGGTCTGTGTGTTCAATAGTGGAGTCCTGGGGTGGATCACAATTGACTGGAACATCCAAGATGTGTTCTGACAACAAGGTTTTTGTAACGGGCCATTTAAAATTGGTGTGGTGACCAAAGCTCAATTGTATTGTGGGGTTGTTTGGTATGATGATGAATGTGTATGCAAAATTTGTGGCCATATGGATGAGCGTAGGTGGTGCTTCATGTCTAAGCTGCATTTTTGGCCAAAAACTTTGGGAGTTTGGTGTGGTGGAATTTGATGATTTTTGGGTGGCAGTGGTGTTTTGTCATGGTTGATAACCATGACAAATTTGAGAGAAAATGGATGAGTGCGAAATATACTTCCTTCACAAGGTGGGTATGTGGATGCAAGCCTTGGAAAATTATGGAGGGAGTTATGGTGGTTGGGTAATGATCAAAATTTATGGATAGGTTTTATGTGTATACATGATGGTCTGTGAATTTTTTTAGCTTCATAGGGTGAGGGCACAATGCACTTGCTTCATAGGTCAACAGATTTGGCAGAAACTCTGGATGGATGCTCTGGTCAAAATTTAACTTAAGTGTGTGGCTTTTTTGATGGAAATGAAGAGATTTGTAGGACCTTACAAATATTTTGGGGATTTGTGCTGCAAGTGAGAATGGGTGTCCAGTGCAAAGGTGGTCTTTAGGGTTTAAATAAAAAATGACAATTAGGGTTTTGGAGGCTAAACCCTAAGTCAAATTAACCAGGAAATTTACTCATCCTCACATAAACAAAGGGTGCTAATAAATCCAAGAACACCAAAAGAAAAAGATAGAAGCCAAATCTAGAAAAAGAATTTTCCAGGAGTGAAAAATCTAGGGTGTTACATAAGCACACGGTTGAAGGCATGGTGGCACCAAGTGGACAACCTAACAAATAGGAACAACCACTTGGATCATACCAAGCTTTGTTCGTGCTAGTCGCACTCAGAGACGACCTCCGTGCCACAAAGGCCAAACACAATGACGCTGAAACCATCCTTATCCATGAAGAACCTTGAAGATGAGGACGTGCATGATCCTGAAATGACAAGTAAAGCTGGAACCAGTGTTAAGAACACAAGGAATCGCGCGCACGGGGACAATCAGACCTAAAAAGCCCAAATGTAGAAAACCCCAAGGGAGAAGGAAGATAACAAAAGGAGCAACATAGCGGAGAAGCGTCCATCCTCCAACAATAGCAAGCGGGCCTAAGAACAAACAAAAACGAAGAACAAAGAACCACCAAGAGGAGAGAAAAGAAAAAGGACGACGAGCGAGAAGAAGAGGCGCAAAGGAAACCAAATGCAACAAACACCCAGAAAAGAGGGAGAAAACATCACGAGCATCGTAGTGAAGAAGCAACCCACCTCGAACATCACCAACGTCAATAGAAGGCACGAAAAGCCAACGGGCGCCGGACGCCACCGATGGTGAACAAAGCACCAACACAGAGAAAGCTTGAAGAAGCCCTCGCAGTACGAAAAGAGAACGGTGTGAGGGGCAAGTAGGGTAGAAGAAGACTACCATCCATTATATACCAAGAACAACCCCACGCACCACAACAAACCGACATACCACACATCGAGCACCCACCCGCCAACGCCCACCAACCCAAGACATACCGGGACGAGGGCAACGGGGCATCCTGAGCGAGAATAAACCTGAGTAAGGGAACCGAACAACCAGGTGGCTAGGCCGCCGAGCAAGCACCTCTCGACCATGCGAGACAGCTCGTGCGATGTGAGGCCAACACAGA
The DNA here is from genome assembly GCA_963921465.1 of Triticum timopheevii. Lineage (NCBI taxonomy): Eukaryota > Viridiplantae > Streptophyta > Magnoliopsida > Poales > Poaceae > Triticum > Triticum timopheevii. Next base: position 234,542,087 of record OY997266.1, on the reverse strand, counting down.
GAGCTGTCTGGCATGCACGCACAGCCGCGCTGGGCAACTGAACAGTTGGATGGGCAGAGAGCCCGAGCAGGCACCTCTTGAACGCCTGAGGTGACACGCACGCTGTGAGGCCAAGGCCACTGAGCCGTCCGGGACGCGCACGCATAGCCGGGCATGCCCCAGGCATGAGCCTCACACGACCAAAGCAGCCCGATAGGGTGCAAATGACGTTGTCCCTACCGAGTACGCGTGGGCAATACCGGTCTGGCTCAGCGAACTACCCGGCGGGGGCCAACGATGCTGACTAGCAAAAACATCTCATAATCAAGTCATTAGAGGTACAATTATCTTCAAGCTCAATCTAAAGGGCAACCAAGAGCATTTTGATCATTTCAGCATGTTTCAGCAGCCGCCGCAGCTGTGGCAGCCCAACTGTAAAAACGACTGCATTTGGACTCCAACCTTAGCCACAGCTTGCAAGAGCATTAGCTGGAATCTCAATCAGTGACATCCCCCAGTAGCCACTGTAGCGTGAGAGTGGTACCCAACCTCCTCTCCTGGTACTTCCACTTTCAGGAACAGCAACGGTCGGGGACCAGCTCGCTGGACCCTGCCAGGCAGACCCGGAAAGATTTGAATCCCCTCCGCTGCTCTGTCCACTCTCTCATCAAGGCTCCACACTCCTTTCTTTCTATTGGACTGGGACCCTCCTTAATCATCAACCCCATCCTTTCCTTTAGTTTGAACCAACGCTCCACCTCAGACACTGGCCACCGTCTCGACTCGCGCATCCCACCTAACGCCGCCCGCGGACTGGGAGCTGCCGCCGCCGCGGAGCAGGGGACTCGATGGGATTCGACGGACTGGTCGTCGTGTCCGACCCTTACCTGCAGCGCCGCTTCACGCAGGCGGACCTCCGCGCGCTCCAGGCACAGGTACGCGCGCGCTCTCTGCCCTTCATCTTCCTTCGCGCTGGCGGTGGTGTTTGTGACTGCGTTTTTCGATCTTGTTCGGCAGTACGCGGGGCTGCGGGACACGGCGCCCACCGGCAGGCTGCGGCTGCGGGACCTCCCCGCCGCGCTGACCGGCCTGGGGAGCCCCACCGCTATAGCCGCCGGTAAAGGGGAAGCGCTGCGCGGGGACGCCGGGAAAGAGAACAGCTCGCCGCCAGAGCCGGCTCTCACGGACGAGGAGTGGTCCTCCGTGCTCACGGCTGTCTCCCGCGCCGACGAGAAACCGCAGCTCGACGTCAACTTTGAGCTCTTCCTGCGCGTCTATGCCGAGATGCAGCTGCGGCTCAAGGGCGGGAAGAAGGCGCGCGAGCGCGACGGCGGCCAAGGCATTAAGCGCTCCTCCTCCTCGTCTGCCGCCTTCCTCACGGCGTCCACCACCACGCTGCTGCACACCATCAGCGAATCTGAGAAGGCTTCCTACGTGGGCCACATCAATGCCTACCTCGCCGAGGATCCGTTCCTCAAGAACGCGCTGCCCGTCGATCCGGCCACCGACCAGCTCTTCCACCTCACTAAAGACGGCGTGTTGCTATGGTGTGCTCCTGATTTGTGCTTTCGATCCACTGATTATATATTATTTTTTTGCTCTGATCTGGTTCCAATCCTTTTCGGCTTTTTGGTCCAGTAAGCTCATCAACTTGGCCGTGCCGGGGACCATCGACGAGCGTGCTATCAACACCAAGAGGCTGCTTAACTTGTGGGAGAAAAACGAGAACCACACCCTCTGTCTCAACTCTGCCAAGGCCATCGGCTGCACTGTTGTCAATATCGGCACGCAGGATCTCGCAGAGGGGAGGGTAGGACTCTCCCTGTTTCTATTTTTCTTGCTTTTTTGTGACATCGTCGCATTACATGATATTCAGAGTAAAGGTGACTTTCAGTCCGTTCTTTTTACTTGGGTACTTGTTCATTCGGATGTTGTTGAGGGACACAGTGGAGTTAAGTCCATGTGATGTACACGACCGTAAAGCACCCTGTGTTGGTTCTCTCTACTTTTGTTGCTTTATACATGCGCTTACTGGTGGTTATCATTGGAACACGATGGAACAATCATTTATATATCAAAAAAGTGGCGAGGGGTAACCCATGGTTGATTTGATTGCTCCTGTGCCCTTTTGTTATGACTGACAAGATAGTATAAATTTGCGGCAAACTTACTGTGAAAGAATAAATCAAGTTCAGTCCGTGTCACACTGATAATTTGGCACACATGACATGCTTCATGTCCTCCAGTGCACCACTACATTCTACTTCAGGATACAGAAATACTTGGCATACCTCTGTGTTCTTATTTATTGCCATTGAACTTATTTATACTACATTTCTATACCCCAGTGCATCATCTACTTAATTGTTTGTTCAGATCTAAGCTCTGGTTCTAGCATGTATTTTTCATTTGTAGTTTTATCTTTTCACTCTTTTTTTACATGAAGAATTCTTGTATAATGAGCTTATCAAAGCTTTCTCTTACTGCTTGCAGCCTCATCTTATCCTAGGGCTGATATCTCAGATTATCAAGGTAACTTCATATCTATATTACATTTGTCTACTTGTGTGGGCAACATTGTGTCTGTTTTATGTATGATACTATCTGTGATAACGTGTTGTTACAATGACTACCAGATACAACTATTGGCAGATGTAAACCTGAAGAGCACACCTCAGTTGGTCGAATTGGTTCAAGACAGCCAGGTAGTCCTAATTTCAGTTCATTATAATGCACTTTGGAGACTATTTCGTATGCGTAATATGCTAGTGAGAGTAACACACTGTCAATGGTTTCATGTAAAATTGCAGGAGATGGAGGAGCTTATGAGCCTTTCTCCTGAAAAAATACTACTAAGGTGGATGAACTTTCAGCTGAAGAAAGGAGGTTTCCAGAGAACAGTAACAAATTTTTCATCGGATATAAAAGTATGCTCATGTTAGCTGCTAGACCCCTTACACATTTAAATATTTAACACATAAATGCAATTTCGCAAGCTGTGCTACATATGTTCCAAAAACTATACAACTGAGCTATTTCACTTCTCTTTCAACTAAGTTCTTATGGTTTTAATAATCACCATAACTTTCAAATACTTTTGCCCCTTCACCATTGATCTCGTTTTCGATTCTTGACTTGAAATTCTATCTGGTCAAGGGGAGTATACAGTAAGAATGTTAATAAATGATGAAGATCAATCCATCTATCATGTTTTTTAGTTTGAACTGCGGTCCTGTATGAGGAATTAATATGTATTTACCTTGGTCACATGAAAACCCAGGACAGTGAGGCATACGCTTGCTTGTTAAATGTCCTGGCTCCAGAATGCAGTGCTAAACCATCGCCAATGTCAGTAAAAGATCTTCTTCATAGAGCAAGATTAGTTCTTGAGCATGCGGATAGGATGGGCTGCAAAAGATATCTGGCCCCGAAAGACATAGTTGCTGGTTTACAAAATCTAAATCTCGCCTTTGTGGCTCATATTTTTCAAAAAAGGTATGTATTATGAGCACCCCTTCAGCTCAGAATTTATATACTTAAGGTACAGTTTGCTGAAGAACTCACATTTCCATTGATGTTTATCACACTGGGATACCGAAGACCAATTTTTTTTTTATAATAACTGCTGTTAGCATGTGATAGTTCTTCATCCTATAGATTTGCTTTTATTTAGTCCTTGCTATCTGCTACTGTTCTTGGTAACATACTATGACATTTACTTAAAAAACAACATCTTGTGCAAACTGGTAGCATTATGTTGTTAATGTTCTCTCACCTGTCCACCACTAGTTCCCAGGAAAACTCTCAACTCTGAAGTTTTCCTTTTATTGCTGAGAATGAAGGTGAAACAATGTTTGTAGGGAACAGTCAGACATCAGAAGACAATAGAACTGTTAGAGTTATATTTATATAGCCATGTAGTTTGAGGGGTAAAGGACGGGCATGGAGAGCGCTGGCTCTGGTGACGCCCCCGTCGCCTCGGCGGCGCCGCCGCTGTCGCCGCCCTCGCCCCTGACCTCGCCCGCCACCTGCGCGCCGGCCTCTCCCTCGCCCCCCCTCCGCCGTCGCCTCTGGACGCCCCTCCGCGGGTGTCCTGGGCTGACCTCGCTGAGGAGGCCGACGTTGCCGCGGGCCGTCCCGTCGCCTGCCGCGACCGCCTCCCCCCTCGCCCCCCGGTCCGGTCACCTCTGCTCGTCCTAGCCGGCGGCCCGACTCCCAGGGGTGGGAGTCCGGCCCCCCGCAGGTTCGTTCGGCGTTTCCGATGGCCTACGGGCGCGCGGCCGTCGCCTGCGACGAAATGTGCCACCTTGGGACCCCGGGCCTCCCCCCGGCGGCGCCGTGCTGGCGGCTGGGGTGTCGCCGGCCGCGCTGACCGCGGGGCGGCGCTCGCCTCCTGGCGGTCCCCTGCACCGCCGGCGCCCGCCTCCGCTCCGACCGGTCCGTCGCCGGCGGCGGCGCTCGCTCTCCTAGGCATCGTGTCCAGAAAGGCTCCCTTCCGCCCCTTCATCTCCGCCTTCGGGGCGGCTCCTTCCCCGTCCCCGGCCTGCCGGCGCGCCGGCCCCTGGCCGCACCGCCCCACCCCGGCCCCAGCGACGGCCTCCACGGCGGCGCCCTCCGCGGTGGCGCCTGGGGAAACCCTCGTGCCCCGGTTGGTTGCCCCGGGCCGGACGTATCGGGCCGCGCTGCTCCTGGGCCGGCCTGGGATTCCTTCTGGTGGGCCCCCCTTGGGCCTTCGGCCGCTGGGCCCCCAGGTGGGACGCGGGTTGCCAGCCTCTGCGTGGGCCGGCCGCGCCCAATGCGGCCCTGCCTCGTCCCCTGGTGCGGCCTGGCCCGCCCAGGCGCTTGATTTGGCCACCAGTAGGGTTTCCCCGACCCGGTCGTGCCCCGCCCGTCGCCCCCCACCCTGCCGCTCCTCCAGCCGCCCCCGTCGCCCCCTCCGACCGGCGCCCCACCTTGCCTCCCCTCCGCCGCCGGCCATGCCCCGGGAGTGGGGAAACGCCGACCACCGCCCGAAGCGCCGGGCGGATGACCGCCGCGACCCCCCACGCTCCTCCCCCGAAGGCCTCCGGCGGGAGGCAGACCTCCGCAACCAGCTTTCCTCCGGCCCGGCCCGCCGCTCGCCGGCGCGCGACTCCCGGGACTCCCGGTGCTCCTCCCCCCGCCATGCTCGTCGCTCCCCGCCGCGGGAGGACCGCTCCCTCTCGCCGGCTCGTCGGGACCCTCCTCGCGGGGATTCCCGCGACCGTGCCGCCTCTCCGGGCCATCGCTCCCCTGCCCGCGGCCGGTCCCCGACCAGGCGCTCGCCTGCCCGCGATGGCCGGGTCTATCGCCGGCCCTCCCCCCGCATCAGGCGCCCCCCGCCTCCGAGGCCACCGCTCCGGACAACCGCCGCTACCAGCCTCCGCGCGCCCAGGCTGCCTTCCCGCCCCCCAACGGCGGCAACGGGAATCGTGGGCGCCCGGGCGCTAAGAAGAAGAAGAAGAAGGGGCCGCCTCGCCCCCCTCCTGCTGCGCTCTCCACCGCCATGGTGTCCCCGACCTCGGGTCCCGTCGCCGCCGCCGATGGCCCCCCGTGCTTCAACTGCGGCGTGCCTGGCCACTTTCAGGTGGCGTGTCCCAACCCACCGACCTGTTACCTCTGCAAGGAGGCCGGGCACCCCGCGGTTCTCTGTCCGGAGCGCCCGGTCACCGAGGAGATCTTGATGTACGGCCACGGCATCGAGGACATGGGCTTCTTCCACATCGAGGTGCCGGAGCTGCCGCCCCCCTCCCCCTTGCTCCTGGCCCTTGTGACGGTCGTGGGGGTGGGCGCCGCCACTCCGGCTCTGATCGAGGCCGAGCTCAACCACCTCTGTCGGTGCAAGTGGGATTGGCAGGTGACTTCCACCGCGCCTAACACCTTCTCGGTGATCTTCCCCGACGCCATGAGCATGGGCTTCTGCACCCGCAGCGACAACATCACCTTGGCCCTCAACGGGATTGTGGTGAACATCTCCGAGCCGAGGTGGGATCCCAAGGCCGTGGCGGTCCTGGACACGGCTTGGCTCCTCATCGCAGGCCTCCCTGACGTGGCCCGGTCTGAGCGGGTCATTCGCAGTATGTCCAAGATCCTGGGCAAGGTGGTGGTGGTCGACGAGCTCTCTCTGTGCAAGGAGGAGGAGGTCCGGGTCAAGGTGAAGTGCCTCGACGCCTCCAAGCTTCACACCACGCTTCGGGTCTTCTTCAACGACGACGGCTACGACCTCACCATCTGCCCCGAGCCGCCAAACCATATCGGCCGCCCCCGCCTCTCCGCCGACAGCCTTCAGGGGGGCGGGCCCGAGGATGCCGATGGCTCCCATCACCGCCGTCCCCGCCACTCCCGCTTCGACGACCAGGAGGAGGATGACGACCTCTCGGAGCGCTCCCGTTCTCCGTCACGTGAGCCGGCCAACCCCCCCTTGGGCCACGGCGGCTCTGGCCAGGGCCGCACCCGGGTCTCTGCTGCGGCCCTCGCAGTGGCCCTCCAGCTGGCTGAACCCCCCGTGGTGCCCTCTCCTCCTACCTCAGAGTCGGCCAGTGACATCTCGAGTGTGGGCCTGCTCGTCGCCCCCCCCGTCCTCACCGCGCTCCCCGTTCGCCGACTCTACTCGATGCCCCTCTTCGATGTGCCCGGACCCTTCGTCCCCCCGGCGCCGACCCCTCCGGTCCTCACGGGTGGTGACGGCGGCACCCCAACCCTCGGAGAGTCCTCTCCGGTCCCACCGCCCGCGGAGGAAGCTTCGAGCGACACCCTGGAGCTTGTCGCCCCGCTCCCCCAGCTGGTGGTCTCCGACGCCCACCCCACCTCCCCGGCCTCCCCGGTTGCGGCGGTGGCCGTGGTCGTCTCCTCGCCAGGCTCCGCGGTTCCTCATCCGACAGTGGCGTACGCCAGGCGGGCCCGTTCCTCCTCGACGCCGGTGACGGCGTCTCGCCGCAGCGCCCGCCTCGATGCGGCTCGCCCGGCTGACGCGTCGGTCCCGTCCATCGCCGAGCGGGCTGAGATCCGGGCGGCCGCACGGAACCTCGAGTCAGGTGTGGATCCCGCCCTCCCCAGTTCTTCCAGTTGCTCCTTTTCCGCACTTGAGGCCGTCCCTCTTCGACACCTTGCCAAGGTGGCCACTGACTCGGCCATTGTCTTCAGGGGGAAGTGGGTCCTCCCTTAGAACAGATCGCGGCCATTAGGGCTTGCGAGATTCTGGATGGCAAGTTGGCTGAGACTCGTGCTCGCCTGCGTAGGGCCCCTGAGGGACAGGCTACACTCGCTGGTCAGCCCCCTCCGGTGGTCGATGGGACCATTCGTGGGCGCACTCGTTCTCGCACCGCCGCTCTCCGCGCTCAAAGCGCCTCCCGTGTTCTGGGGTCAAGCAGCCCCCCGATGGGGGTTTAGATGCGGGCCCTTTTTTGGAACATTCGCGGCTTCGGTCATGATGGCCGTCGCCGCCAGCTAGTCGAGTATGTGCGCGATGAACACATTGACATTATTGTGATCCAGGAAACCATGCGCATTGAGTTCTCCCTTCACGAGCTTGATTGCCTCAGCTCCCACCTTTTCGCCTGGCACTGGCTCCCTTCTAGTGGGAACTCAGGCCACTCCGGTGGCATCCTTTTAGGGGTTAAGGATGCCACCTTCGAAGTGGGCGGCATGGATCGGGGTGAATTCTTCGTTAGCATGGAGATCTTTGAACGGGCCCTGAACTTCAAGTGGGAGGTCGTGATTGTCTATGGTTCGGCGGATCACCGACGGTCCCCGGCCTTCCTTGCGGAGCTCCACTATAAGATCTCCGCCTCCCCCCTCCCAGTGGTTGTGAGCGGAGATTTTAACCTCATCCGTTCGCCGGATGAGAAGAATAATGATAGGATTAACCTCCCTCGGATGCAGTTGTTCAACGACTGGATCGCGGAGCTCGGCCTCCGTGAAATCGAGAGAACGGGGGCGAGATTTACCTGGACTAACCGCCAGGCCGACCCGACACGATCCGTGCTGGATCGTGTCCTAGTCTCCCCGGAGTGGGAATTGAGGTGCCCCCTGACCTCGCTGCGGGCGATTACCCGCATTGGGTCGGATCACGTCCCTCTCCTCCTCTCCTCCGCGGATGAGCGCCCCACCTGCCCGCCGCGGTTTAGGTTTGAGTCCTATTGGCTCAATCAGGCCGGCTTTCGGGACGCGGTTTCGGCTCGTTGGGCGCTTGCTCGCGCCTCCCCTCATCGCTCCATGTTCGCTGTTGACTCGTGGCACTTCTGCGCCAAGCTTGCCCGCCAATTCATGAAGGGTTGGGGGGCCAATCTTGGCCGTGACCTCCGCGAGCGTAAGAAATCCCTCCTGCTGGCCATCCAAGCCCTGGACGCCTGGGCCGACTCATCTGGGCTCTCTCCTGACGAGTGGATGCTGAGATATGATCTTGAGGACCAGCTATCCGCCATCTACACCGATGAGGAAGCTTATTGGAGGGTGCGCGGTACCCAGCGGTGGGTGCTCCGCGGCGATGCGAACACTTCTTATTTCCAGGCCATTGCGAATGGCCGCCGCCTTAGAAATTCCATCCACTGCCTATGGGAGGATGATGTCCCCCTTGTCCGTCCCGCGGCCATTCGGGCCCATGTGGACGGCTTCTACAAAGCCCTCTTTACCCCCACCCCTCGGGGTGGGGCTAGTCTCGCCCCCGACACTTGGACGGGGGCGCAGTTGGTTTCCGACGAGGCCAACGCGGCCCTGGTTGCCCCCTTTGCCGAGGACGAGGTGCTCGCGGCCATTAAAGGCATGAACCCCGCCTCGGCCCCGGGCCCGGATGGCCTGCCTGTTGCTTTCTTTAAAACTTTCTGGCAGGCGATCAAACCGGAGGTCATGGCATTATTCGAGGAGTTCTACTCGGGTTCTATGGACCTGGGACGCCTCAACTATGGGATCATTACCCTCATCCCAAAGGTGCCGGGCGCCGCGGATATTCGTCAGTTCCGCCCAATCACTGTGATTAACGTGATTTTCCGGATCCTGGCCAAAGGGTACGCCAATAGGGTGACCTTGCTGGCTGACTCGATCACTCACCCGAACCAATCGGCCTTCATCCAAGGTCGGTTTATTCTGGATGGCGTGTTAGTCTTCCATGAAGTCCTCCACGAAGTTCGGGTGAAGCATCTTCGTGCTGTGTTCCTGAAGCTCGACTTCCATAAAGCCTATGATACTGTGCACTGGCCCTTCCTTCGGGAAGTGCTGCTGCGTAAGGGCTTTGATGACCGCTGGGTGACCCGCGTGATGCAATTAGTTTCTTGTGGGCGGACTGCGGTGAACATTAACGGCGAGATTGGGCCATACTTCCCCACCCTCTGTGGGGTCCGTCAGGGAGACCCTTTCTCGCCGTTCCTGTTCAACATGGTGGTCGATGCCCTGGCCGCCATCCTGGATAAGGCGAAGGGTGCTGGCCATATCCACGGCATTGTCCCCCACCTAGTTGGAGGGGGAGGGGTCTCCCTCCTTCAATACGCGGACGACACAATAATAATGGTGGAAGGTTCAACTCAGGACGTAGCTAACCTGAAGTTCCTCCTCCTGTGCTTCCAGCAGATGTCGGGCCTAACGATTAACTTCGACAAGAGCGAGGTGATGGTCCTTGGCTACCCTCCGGAGGAGGCTCAGGCTATTGCAGATCGCCTGAACTATCGGCTGGGTTCTTTCCCCACGACCTACCTTGGGATCCCCGTTAGTGATTCGTGCCTCACCGTGGCGGACCTCCGCCCTACGGTGACCCATATGCAACACCGCGTTGAACCTTGGAAAGGGCGTTGGCTTTCGAAGGCGGCGCGTGTGATCCTCATCAACTCCTCACTCGCCAGCCTCCTTTGGTTCCTCATGAGCTTTTATAGCCTCCATGAAACGCTACACACGGAAATTGCCAAGTACCAATCCAGGTTCTATTGGGCTGGTGATGATGACAAACAGAAGTACCACATGGTTAGTTGGCCGGACATCTGTAAACCCAAAGACCAGGGGGGTCTTGGGATTTTGTCCTCCCGCCGCATGAACATCGCCCTTCTGACCCGGTGGTTGTGGCGTATTGCCAATGGGGACGGAGGGTTGTGGCTCACCATTATCCGCAACAAATACCTCCGTGGACAGCCTCTGGCCTTCTGTTAGCGTTCGGGCGGATCACAGTTTTGGCAGGCCGTCGTGCAGCTGCTTCCTGTGCTTCGCATTGGCACGTCCATTTCGGTTGGTATTGGGTCTGCGACCCTTTTCTGGTTTGATCGGTGGCTCGGCGACACCCCTCTGGCCGCCCGCTTTCCCGATCTCTTCGCCATTGCAGTTGACCCTTGGGTCTCTGTCGAGACGGCCCTTATTGACTTAGGGCGCCTCGCGTTTCGTCGCCCTTTCGGCCCCCTCGAAGTGGCCGCCTGGGACTCCCTCCTCCAGGACATCGCCCTTCTCCCGATGAGCGTCACCGACGCCCCGGACGCCATCTCGTGGCGCCTAGAGGCCTTCGGGCGCTTCTCTACTAGGTCCCTGTACGCAGCCATCGCGCCTTCGCCCGCTCCCGAGCCCTTTGGCCTGATCTGGGACATGCGCTTGCCTCTGAAGATTAGGATCTTCCTTTGGCAATGGATTCGTGGCCGCCTCCCCTCCGGTGTCGAAGTCCTCAAGCGCAACGGGCCCGGAGATGGGCTTTGCCCTTTGTGCGGCACGGCGGAGGATGCTAATCACATCTTCTTCTCGTGCCCGGCGGCCCAGTTTCTTTGGTCCTGTTTCCGCGAGACGGTTGGCGGACAGTGGTGCAACTCCAACTTCCCCGACCTTCTCGCGGAAATCCATGCCTCCTCCCCTCGCCACCGACATATCCGTTGGTTATGCGTTGGGATTCTCGCCTGGACGCTGTGGACCGTCCGCAATAAGCTTGTCATCCAAAAAGTCCCTCTACGACGTGCTACTGACGCCATTTTTAAAATGTGTGGGTACTTGCAGCTTTGGCGACCGCTTAGCCGCCCTCAGGATCGGGAAGTCATCAACACCCTCCTCGCCGACCTTCGATCGCTCGCCTTCTGCCTGGCGCCTCCGCTTCCGCCGCCCCCCCCCGGAGCCCGACTAGATGGTGTCTTTCATTTCTGCTCTAGGGCTTGTTGAGCTGTGCCCTCAGCATTAACCCTTATGGATCTTGTCTGTGTGTGAACTTGGTGTGTGTGGGTCTACGTGTGTGTGTGAACCTGTGTGGATTGTTGGTTTGGGCATGTGCTTTATAATATAAAGCGGGGCGAAAGCCTTTTTTGGTATAGCCATGTAGCCTTTTGTCTTTACCCCATTGTATAAGGGGTTTTCTACATAGCCATGTAGCCATATATACTGGCCTATGGCCCCATGGAAATACAAGTTGCATATTTCCTAACATGGTATTAGAGCCCTAGGTTTTTTTCTTCGCACGCGCAACTCGTGCTCTTCGATCCAATTTTCGGCGTCGATTGCCGCTGCTCCTCTCTTTGGCCGACTGCTGCTGCTCATCTGTGTACGCACAACCACAACTCTCCTGATTGCCGTTGTGTTTGTCCGCACCCGATTCTCCGTTGGCCGTTGCTGCCCCGATCCATCTGCCTGTCCGGATCGGGTCGCGCCCTCCAGATCGGGTCGCCTTGATCCACTCCCCGCCTGCTGGGTCACCCACCGCAGCCAAGACGTGCAATCTGAGGTGTTCGTCCGCTGCTGCCGTTCCTGGCCTCCAGCCCCAGCTCTTTTTTTTTCGTCAAAAACAAAGGAGCGTACTGCTCCTACCTGGTGCTGCTACGTGCTACTTGCTGCTACGTGTTGTCTCCTCAGTTCCTCTCGATCTGGTGGTGTACGTGCTCCTACGCGGTGCTACTACTGCTCCTTGGTGCTGCGTCGTGCCTCAGCCGCCGATTGTCAAAGTACAAAAAAAAGAAAAAAAAAGAAACTCCTCGAGTATGCATCTCTCTGGTTGCCAGATGACTGTTGACGGTGTTCCCTACATTGATCCCGTCTCGTACATGTGCCGTCTCTCGATGCTTGGTGCTCCTCCGTTGTTTCCTCGGAGTTCTTCCGCTGATGCTGATGGTTGCTTTATGTCGACTTCTACAGCCGATGGTGATGGTTGCTTTATGTCGACTTCTACAGACGGTCACTATTCAGCGACTCCTCTTGCAACCTCCGCACATGGTGTTTGTCGCTCTACACCGACTTCTCTCGCGACTTTCACCGGCTGTGCTGGTGCATATGACTCCATCGACACGCGCCTTCCCTTGGCGCTTGGGGCTTGTCTACATGCACCCTCGTCTTCTTCATCGGCCTCTGCAGACGAGGATGTTTATGCTACACCGCCTCCTCTAGCGGCTTCCACGGGTGCATCTCCGTCCACCACTTCAGTTGAGCTCCTGACTGAGCAGGAGATTATGCGACTTTGATACCTGCTAGCCGCTTCCTCTGGTTCTTCACCGACGGGTTTTGCTGGTTCTGCTACCGACTCTTCTGGCAATGTGAGACCACCTTCAACAAAGTCAGGTACATCTCCGTGGATTCTTGATACTGGAGCATCTTTTCATATGACTCATGATTCATCCACTTTGTCTTCTATTCGAGCTCTCGATTCTCATGTTCATGTTCTTACTGCTGATGGTACCTCCCTCCCGGTTAATGGTCGAGGCATTCTTAGCACTTCGTCTTTTCATGTTCCTGATGTTGCTCATGTTCCTCGACTTACCATGCAGCTTATTTCCGGTGGTCAGATTGTTGACTCTGGTTGTCGGGTCATTCTTGACTTTGACTCATGTTCTGTTCTAGACCGTTCCACTGGTGCTCTCCTTGGTGCTGGCCCACGGCGCCGTGACTCCCAGGGTCTCTGGGAGCTTGACAGGCTTCACCTTCCCTCCGCTGCCACCGCCGCCAGTCTTTCCCCCTCTGTTGCCTTGTCTACCAGCTCTTTTCAGCAGTGGCATCATCGCCTTGGTCACTTGTGTGGCTCTCGTCTCTCATCCTTAGTTCGACGTGGTCTTCTTGGATCCGTCTCCGGCGGTGTGTCTTTAGACTGTCAGGGTTGTCGGCTTGGTAAACAGGTCCAGTTACCTTATCCTCATAGCGACACTGTGTCTCAGTGTCCTTTTGATCTTGTTCACTCCGATGTCTGGGGTCCAGCTCCATTTGCCTCGAAAGGAGGTCATCGCTACTATATTATCTTTATAGATGATTTCTCTCGATACACCTGGATATATTTTATGTCTTCTCGTAGTGAGGTGTTATCTATCTATAAGCGTTTTGCTGCCATGGTTCACACTCAGTTCTCTACTCCTATTCGTGTTTTCCGTGCTGACTCTGCTGGAGAGTATATCTCCAAGATGTTGCGTGGAGTCCTTGCTGAGCAGGGTACTCTTGCCCAGTTCACTTGTCCTGGTGCTCATGCTCAGAATGGCGTGTCTGAGCGCAAGCATCGTCACCTTCTTGAGACGGCTCGTGCAATGATGATCGCCGCCTCTCTTCCGCCTCATTTTTGGGCCGAGGCTATCTCCACTTCCGCCTATCTCATCAACCTTCAGCCGTCCGCTGCTTTGCAGGGTGGCATTCCTTTCGAGCGTCTCTTTGATCGTTCTCCCGATTACTCAGCACTTCGTTTGTTTGGTTGTGTTTGCTATGTTCTTCTTGCCCCTCGTGAACGCACCAAACTGACCGCTCAGTCTGTTGAGTGTGTCTTCTTAGGCTATAGTGACGAGCATAAGGGCTATCGTTGTTGGGATCCTATCGGTCGTCGGATGCGTATTTCTCGGGATGTAACTTTTGATGAGTCTCGTCCTTTCTACCTGCGTCCATCTTCCTCGACCTTTTCAGTGGAGGATATCTCTTTCCTCACTTTTCCTGACACACCTCCCTCTGTGCCCAGTATTCCTATTCCTCGTCCTGCTGTTGCAGATCCGTTGCCATCCACTCCTACGGATTCTTCCCCTCCCTCATCGCATGACTCTCCACCTTCATCACCGACACATTTCCCATCTCCACCTTCATCAACGATACCTTCCCCTTCTCCATGTTCATCATCGCTACATTCCCCGTCTCCACCTCCAGTGATTCCACCTCTTCCCTCCTTCCCTTTTCATTATACTCGTCGTCCACGTGTTGTGGATAACTCCCCTGACGTGCCAACTACTTCTGGTGCGTCGTCCTCCTCATCCCAGCCGACTTATGGTCTTCGGGCTCGGCCTCGCCCTCCCCCTGACCGCTATTCTCCTAGTCGATATGCTCTTTCGGCTGTACTTGAGCCTACGTCTTATCGCGATGCTGTTGTTCATCCTGAATGGCAGTTTGCGATGGCAGAGGAGCTTGCTGCTCTTGAGCGCACTGGCACATGGGATCTTGTTTCTCTTCCTCCCGGTGTTCGTCCCATCACTTGTAAGTGGGTCTACAAGGTTAAGACTCGCTCTGATGGTTCTCTTGATCGTTACAAAGCTCGTCTTGTGGCTCGTGGTTTTCAGCAGGAGCATGGTCGTCATTACGATGAGACATTTGCTCCTGTGGCCCATATGACCACTATCTGCACACTTCTCGCTGTGGCCTCTATTCGCCATTGGTCTGTTTCTCAGCTTGATGTTAAGAATGCCTTTCTCAATGGTGAGCTGCATGAGGAGGTATACATGCAGCCCCCACCTGGGTATTCTGTTCCTGATGGCATGGTCTGTCGTCTTCGTCGCTCTCTCTATGGCCTTAAGCAAGCCCCTCGCGCCTGGTTTGAGCGTTTTGCCTCTGTGGTGACTGCCGCTGGTTTTTCAGCGAGTGATCATGATCCAGCGTTATTTGTCCACATTTTCGCTCGTGGTCGGACTCTTCTTCTCTATGTTGATGACATGATCATCACTGGCGACGACCCTGAGTATATTGCCTTTGTGAAGGCCCGTCTTAGTGAGCAGTTTCTGATGTCTGATCTTGGCCCTCTTCGCTACTTTCTTGGGATCGAAGTCTCTTCTACCTCTGATGGTTTTTTTATTTCCCAGGAAAAGTATATCCAGGATCTTCTTGCTCGTGCTGCTCTCACTGATGAGCGCATTGTTGAGACTCCCATGGAGCTCAATGTCCACCTCCGTGATACTGATGGTGACCCTTGTCTGATCCACGCGTTATCGTCATCTTGTTGGGAGTCTTGTCTATCTAGCTATCACTCGACCGGATATATCTTATCCGGTCCATATTCTGAGTCAGTTTGTCTCTGCTCCCACTTCGGTTCATTACAATCACCTCCTTCGTGTTCTCCGATATCTTCGAGGCACGATCTCTCACCGTCTGTTCTTTCCTCGCTCCGGTTCATTACAGCTTCAGGCCTATTCGGATGCTACGTGGGCTAGTGATCCCTCGGATCGCCGTTCACTTTCTGCTTACTGTGTTTTTCTTGGTGGTTCCCACATTGCCTGGAAGACGAAGAAACAGACTGCAGTTTCCCGTTCGAGTGCAGAGGCTGAGTTGTGAGCTATGGCTCTTTTGACGGCAGAGGTGACTTGGTTATGGTGGTTGCTTCAGGATTTTGGTGTTTCTGTCACTACACCTACTCTTCTACTGTCTGACAGTACTGGTGCTATTAGCATTGCGCGCGACCCTGTGAAGCATGAGCTCACCAAGCATATTGGTGTTGATGCTTTTTATGTGCGCGCTGGTGTGCAGGATCGGGTTATTGCTCTTCAATATGTGCCTTCCGAGTTACAGTTGGCGGATTTCTTTACGAAGGCCCAAACTAGAGCACAGCATGGCTTCTATCTCTCCAAACTCAGTGTTGTTTATCCACCATGAGTTTGAGGGGGGGTGTTAGAGTTATATTTATATAGCCATGTAGCCTTTTGTCTTTACCCCATTGTATAAGGGGTTTTCTGCATATTACCTACACCTGTACATGTATATATACTGGCCTATGGCCCCATGGGAATACAAGTTGCATATTTCCTAACAAGAACCACTTTTTCTTTTTATTTTTCTCGTTGATTGAACTATGTGTGCTCCTACAAATAAGAGATTGTTTTATTACCATTCACATGACATAATATTTTGTGCATGAGAATGAGACCCGCACAAAGATTTCGAGAGAAGAGCCCGTTTGCTTGCAGAAGTTTCCCTAGCACAGAAAAGGATTGCGAAGAATCAATATACAGTCGTCCTTGTGCAAGACAACTGAGCAAGCTGAGCATGGCAAACATTGTAACTAGATAATGTACAAATATTCCTGGCCAGTAAAACCATATGTAGTACCCCGTCGCCGCTGTAGATGTGCTATTATCATGGGCCTATTCAGCAAATACTTTTGTCAGGTAGTGCACTGTTTTGACAGTCTAAACTCTATAATTGTAGTCCTTTTATTGCAGGAATGGGTTGTCGAAACAAATGAAACAAGTTTCGTTTGTGGATGGAGTATCTGATGATGCTCAAGTTTCAAGGGAAGAGAGGTCATTTAGGCTATGGATTAACAGCCTTGGAATTTCTACATATATAAACAATGTATTCGAAGATCTTAGAAATGGGTAGGCCATACCTCTCATCGTCTATATCTAACTCTTCTGTTAAAATGAAGCTGATTCTATCTTTCATATTTCCTTGTGGGACGATAGATGGGTGCTCCTTGAGGTCATGGATAAGGTTGCTCCTGGTTCAGTTAATTGGAAGTTTGCAAACCGACCCCCAATAGAACTTCCATTCAGAAAAGTTGAAAACTGTAATCAAGTTCTGAAGATAGGAAAGGAAATAAAATTTTCCTTGGTGAATATTGCTGGTCATGATATTGTGCAAGGAAACAAGAAATTGATATTAGGTAAGTGGTTTTTTCATGCAGTTGCAAATAATAAAATGTACTTAAATTTTGCACATAACTAGGAGGTGAGCAAATGTACTTAGATGTAACATACCAATTGGGCCATTATTTATACAAATAATCATGCCTTCAGAGATTAGTAAATTTATAATAATCAACTAGATATTCATGATATGTGTTAATTTTTGGTTCATTAACTGGTTTTGCTGAACAGAAATTTCAAAATATCAATGTACCATTGTTGTTTTGTACAATTCTTTTGCACGCACAATATTCCATTTAACTTTCCAGTTGATCATACGATGACAAGGCACACTTCCCCCCCCCCCCCCCCCCCTCCCTCCCTGACAGCTTTTCTCTGGCAATTGATGCGGTACAACATACTACAACTGCTGAAGAATCTTAGATTTCATTCGAATGGGAAGGAGATCACAGATAATGACATACTATTATGGGCTAACAAAAAGGTCAAGGATTCTGGAAGACAGTCTCAAATAGGAAGTTTCAAGGTTTGTATACTTCAGTGTATTTTATTAATGCACATCATGCTTTGAAAATATCGTATCATTTTACAGTCTGCCAAGTTGCTTTATGTGAGTTTCCTGCAGAATATTCTTTATTACAATGATCTCGTTGTATAATTTACAGATACAAATATGCACTCATAATATATACATATTCTAATCAGGACAGTCAATTGAATTATGTGCTTGGGATGAGTTACAGTTTATTCTTAAAGTAGTATGAAGGCATGAACTAAATTGCCGCATGCACTTATGCTATCTTGTCTAAGTTAGGTTCCATCATAAATCCAGAATAATCTCGAGAGTGGAGTTTTGGAGTTTCTCGAAAATTTTGAAGTATTAATTTTTTTTTAAATGCACATGAACATAGAGATGTATACTAGATTCCTGTAAAATTTCATGATGAAATAAGCTTTGGTGTGAGCTGCACAAAAAAAATGACTTTTATAGTGAATAGTTCATGTGGTAGAAATACATGATTTTTTTGTGTAAATCTTATCATCATGAAAATTTACAGAAATGTAGTATACATCCCTAGGTTCATGTGTAGTTTTTTCAGATTTTTTTGAAACTTGAAAATACAATTTTTGATTTTTTTCAAAAAAAGTGCTCCAACATGCATTTCCGAATAATCTCTTACTATTCACTTATGCTATATTTCTAACTTAGGTTCTATCGTAAATCCAGAATAATCTACTACTCCCTCCGTTCAGTATTATAAGATGTTCGGATGTATGTAGACATGTTATTATGTGTTTGTTCACTCATTTCAGTCTGTATGTAGTCCATATTGAAATATCCAAAACGTCTTATAATTCGGATTGATGATAGACCATCTTATAATTTGGAACAGAGGGAGTACATTTCAATAATGTAACTGTGAAGTGTAATAATGCTAGTCTGAAGGGCCACTATTTGCATGAGGAACTACTGTCACTATCACTTCTAACAATATGTCAAGCATCAGTGTCCATATTGCTGTATCTTCCCCTAATTTGCTGTTCAGGGTTTGTACGATAAACCACAAGTACTAATTGCAGGATAGAAGCCTTTCAAGTGGCATATTTTTTGTCAACTTACTAAGTGTTGTGGAGCCTCGCGTTGTGAATTGGAGCCTTGTAACCAAAGGAGAAAAAGGTTGGATGTCTCATGTCTCTATGAGTCCGAAAATCTCCTATCCAATTTTCAATTAAGAAATGCTAGTGCATAGAAATTCAGTATGTCTTGTTTTATTATGAAAGTATATACCATTTCCCCTTGTATTATATCCTCATAGTGATAGGCAACACATTATAGACACACTTATTTATATCGCCAGTGTTATTTGCAGATCACTAGATTTACTAGTACTGTGTATGCTTTTCAGAGCTTGTTAACTAAAATTTTATATGGTTTCGGCACAGATGAAGAAAAACAAATGAATGCTTCCTACATCATCTCTGTTGCTAGAAAGCTTGGTTGCTCCATCTTCTTGCTGCCAGAGGATGTAATGGAGGTGAGGCATTTGATTGAATTCTTGGAAGCCAAAACTAGTTTCATACAGTGTTACTTGCAGATTAAGTTTGTGAATGTTTATTACTCCCTCCGACCCTGAATCATCAGCTGTAAGTAAGCTGAATTACACCAAGTAAGCTGAATTACACCAATGTTGGGAGTTAAGCATATATTGCATTTTTTAAAGAAAAAACTAGAAACTAGATCATTTTGGTGGTGTGATGTCCCGCTTGCTAGTCTATCCAAGCAGCCTCAAGTAGTGGACCATGTTGGACCATATTCTCTTGTGATATCAACTAATTAACATTTGCAATATGATTTTGGCAATTTGTCTCAGGTCAACCAGAAGATGATGCTGACTTTGACAGCAAGCATCATGTATTGGCATTTGAAAAGGCCAACATCATATTCAGTGGACCCTGACAACAGTAGTTTGTGTGAGACAAGTTCTATCTCAACTTCAGATGACTCAGCATCTGAATCATCAATTGATGATAGCGGAACTAGATAGATGAAATTGCATGGTCTGACTGCTATTTCAGGACTCGAGATTCTATATTCTTGATTCTTTGCTATAAATTGGAGAGCAGACGCATTCAAGAATGAAGGGGAGAATGGTGAAAGAGTTTTGTTTGTTTCATTTGAGGTTCTGTAGTGTGCAAATTGATTTGGTGAGTAATGTACAACATCCTGTAAATATTGACACAGGTAGCAAGTATATGTAACATCATATAGTGGCAGTTGTTTATTCAAAATCCAACCACACTGATTAGTTTGTTGAGCAATTTTGCTCAGGCGACGTCGGTGACTCATGTAGTAATTTTTGGCAATGATTTAAATTGCTATGTCACTTTGTGTTGCTATCCTAGCTACAACCGTTATAGCGGGAAAAAAATTCTATGAGACCAAGTCTCACGGAATAGCAGGTGAGACCCATCCTGATGGATGACACGTGGCATCCACAAATCACAAAGCATCCACCCCACACCCCACCTGAAATCAGGGGGGGAGAGATTAGATGCTTTGTGATTTGTGAATGCCACATGTCATTCATCAGGGCGGGTCTCACCTGATTTATATGGGACCTGGTCTCATATAATTTTTTTCCGTTATAGCGCCAAATAACTGCGCTATTTTGGCATGGCTTGCTACCAGCTATAGCTGAAGCTATTACCTAATTAGTGTACAACGACAGAAAATAGCATGCAATCATTTATACATGTAAATTTAATCCAAAATGATCACATATGTGTAACTAAATAACATTAGAAAACAACACCCAATCTTCCTTGGGAGATTGTTTTACCTTGGAGCTTTGGCCTACTGGCGACTCTCACCAATACTCATTATGACTCAATTTGGAAATAAAATAAATCACCTAATCATATGTTAATTAGTTAAATGGATTCTCTTTATTCCTTACTTTGCTAGTGTTTTTTTGTAAGGATTTTTTTTCTGCTTCTTACATTGTAAGTACTATTGTAAATAGCTTCGATGGTAGATCGTGATAGTTAACATGGCTATAGTTTAGACCTCCATGCGATGTCGCATAAAAGCTATTTAAAACCTGGATTTTGGAGAGAACCTTAAAATGAGTTTGTAGGGCTGAAGCCCATCCTCTCGTCCTGCCACGAGAACAACACTGACAACCTGTGGATAAAGGTTCCTCAGGCTTTGGGTGTCACCAAGACCGGTGGTGCGGTGAGATATGTCTTCATTTCTTGCAGTGCTTGCTCGGCCTTGGGTGTCCAATTGAATGGCCTAGATCTTTTGAGAAGCTTCATGCGCATTCTGCGCAAGATGTCAAACGTCTTTGCCACATCTTCAAGGAGGGCAGACTTGTCCCTTGTTTCACACTGAGATCGTCAATGTAGGCCTCCACGTTGCGGCCTACCACTGAATTCAGCGTGATGCGCATCGCTTGCTGGTAAATGGGGCCGGCATTATTCATGCAGAAAGGCATGCAAAGTAGAACGTCCCCACTAGGTTTTGGCATGCAAATGTGGTAGAACGTCCCCACTGGGGTGATGAACATTATTTTTTCTTCGTCCTATTTTGCCATGCAAATTTGTTGGTAACCTGAATACACATCCAAAAAGCACAACACATCACACTAGAATCAGTGATCTGATCTATGTGGGGAAGAGGATACGGATCGTTGGGGCACGCCTGATTGAGGTCGCTGAAGTCAATGCACATCCGCATTTTCCCATTTGCTTTAGGGAACACCACAAGATTGGTGATCTAGTCAGGATGGATTACTTCCGGGATAAAGCCGACTTTCTGAAGCTGCTCTACTTGATCTCATATAAATTGTTGTTGCTTGGGTGCCTGGCGATGTACCTTTTGCTTGATTGATCATGCACATGGAACACAAAAAAGTGGTGTTCGATCACCTCCCTCGTGACCCTGGGCATATTCGCCGGTTGCCATGTAAATATGTCGTCGTTTGCCTGAAGGAAGGCGACGAGGGCGTGCCATCGTTGATGGGCGTGATGGCTGCCGCATGCAGCCTTTTGGCACAGAACACGACATTCAGGAACAGTCCCCATGGTGAGATAAGCATAATGCGAGGCCACAATGAATTTGGCAAGCGCTAGGCATCCAAGCATTACTTTTTACGGGATCAAACTCGACCACAACAAAGTCAATGGTCTACGTCCGAAAGTTATTGGAGTTGCCTGCCCGAGGGGCATGGAATGATCGGGTGTAACGCCGAGAAAAGGTTGCGTCGGGCGGAGACGCTCGAGCGGGATCTGCATCTTCTTCAGACACGTGCCCCCATCCAACAGCATCTTTCTCACCGGGATGTTGGCGACCGTGTGGGAGAACACAAATGGGAGCTTCTTGATCAATGATGTGCTCGGTGTTGTCAAACTAGATAGGGACATCTGACCACATAAGCGGTCGCGAGGACCCGACCCCTGGGTGACGGAGTCGAATCCAAAAAATTACGGGTAGGTGGTCCCGAGCTAGTAGTCTTGCCACGATGGTAACAGGGGAACGGGTTTTTATCCAGGTTTGGGTTCTCCTTATTTAACCCTACGTCTTGCTTGGTTTGTATTGATTTGAGATGGAGTACAAAAGTATAAGTGATCTACTACAAGATCGTTGTGTGTCTAGATGATCTAATGATCTAAGTTGTGAGATGATCTATTGACTAGTCTGGTCTTGGCTTATACAAGTTACTTAAGGCCTAGGATTACAAGAGTCCTAGTCGATTACGTCGGTGGAGATTAGTCCTCCATGAATATAGTCCTTGTCTTGAACGATAGGGCTTCTTGATTTCCTTGTAGATCGCCATGGGCCACCCAAAGTGGCCTAATACATCTCAAACATATCTATAATTTTTTATTATTTCATGCTATTATAATATCACTTTTATATACTTTTTACAGTATTCTAATATTATTTTCTAGGCTAACCTATTAATATAGTGCCTAGTGCTAGTTGTTGTTTTCTGCATGTTTTTTATTTTACGGAAAATCAATATCTACGGAGGTTAAAAAAACCCTGACGATGTAATACAATTTTTTTGGGGCACGGAGGTTCTGAAAAGAACTTGAGGGAAACGAGAGCAGCAACAGGGGCCCCACATGGCCATCTTGAGGGGCCAGGCCCTAGGTCATGTGGGCCCCACCTGCACCACCTATGTCCATTCCATTGCCTATAATTCCTATAAACACCGAAATCCTTCGTAAGATTTTTATCCGAATTTTCTGCTATTGCAAGCTTCTCTTCTGAGGAGATCCAATCTAAAGGCCTGTTTCAGTACTCTGTCAGAGGGGGAATCCATTGTTGGAGGCTTCTTCATCAACCCTTCGGTCTCCATGACCATGTGTGAGTAGTTCCCTTAGGACCTTAGGGTCCATAGCAGTA
The DNA here is from genome assembly GCA_963921465.1 of Triticum timopheevii. Lineage (NCBI taxonomy): Eukaryota > Viridiplantae > Streptophyta > Magnoliopsida > Poales > Poaceae > Triticum > Triticum timopheevii. The sequence continues at coordinate 234,519,428 of OY997266.1, read as the reverse complement.
GTTAGACGTCTCTCTCTCTCTCTCTCTCTCTCTCTCTCTCTCTCTCTCTCTGATCTTCAATACCATGTTCTGAGAGCCGCCTAACACGATCATGATCCATCTGATGTAATTTATGGATTTTTTGTTAGGATATGATGAATTGTCACTTTATGATAAGATTGTTCATTGAATTCAATTAAATATTTTGAGGTTTTCTTGATGTATAATTGAATAGATTTGTATGTTCTCTCATCTATCTATGTTCTTTGGCCAAGTTTGATGGGTTTATTTTCAGAGGGAGTGATGCACTATAGTGGGTTCTAATCTTGTGGTGTTCTATATCCCAGTGAAAGAAAGGGACAAGACACGTATTGTATTGTTGCCACTAAGGATAAAACAATGATGTCTCATCATATGGCTTGATGTTTTACTATCTACATTATGTCGTCATGCTTATTGCAATGCTCTATTTCTTGTAAACATAATACTTTGAGATGCATGCTGGATAGCGGTCTTCGGGTGGAGTATTAGTTGTAGATGCAGTTGGATTAATGATCTACTTATCACAGACGTAATGCCTATATTAGATTATACCATGAATGATCATAGTCACAAATATAAATTTTGCAATTTAATCACTGTCCAACTGTAATTTGTTCACGACACCACACTTGTATGCTTGAGAGAGATGCCACTAGTGAATCTATGCCCCCTGGGTCTATTCTCCTTTACTAAAATCTTCGTTACAACTATTACTTTTTCTTTACCGTTTTACTTTGCTACCTACTATCTCTACCAGTTGCACTTTAATCTTGTAACTAGTAAGACAAGGGGATCAACAACCCTCTTGTCAGGTTGGGACAAAGTTTGTTTTGTGTTTAGTGTGCAGGCACCGTCACTTTGTTTGTTGGGAGAACTCCTTTTGGTTCAATAAACCTTGGTTCTCTTACCAAGGGAAATACTTACTGCTAGGTTACATCACCCTTACTCTTTGGGAATCCCAACCACTCTTATGAGAGAGCAAGCATGGCCCAGGATGGAATCAACAAGGTGGTCCTTAGCCCAACCCTTCAGACCGGGAGTCGACATGGTGAGAGGCCCCTTAGATGGGACACTATCGCCGGGGCCATGATGTCACCTTGCACACCATCAATTTGAACTGGTGTTGTGAGGTGGGGAGGGATGCTGTAACACCCTGAGTTTTGACTCTTTCTTCTTTTCCCTTTTCTACATCTGATGTTTCATTTTCCTTTCTTCACGGTCTTCTTATAGAATTGGCTTGCTTGGACTTAGCAAACTAAAAACACTTAAAATGGGGTTAACAAGTAGCCACCACCAGTGCCTAACCCTCTGACCTTTCCCACTCATGTTACCCCTCCCTCTAATTTTCCCTTTGTGGTCTATTCTTAGAAAAGAATAAAAGCATCTTAGTGTTGGAAGTATGCCCTAGAGGCAATAATATTTGTATTATTATATTTCCATATTCATAATTATAGAGTTTATCTTCTATGCTATAACTGCTATGATCCTAGAATATGCGATTGAATGGAAAACTCATATGTACGTGTGGATGATAAATGGTTAAATAAAGGTCCCTAGTCTCACCTCTTGGACTAGCTCAAGTGTTGTTGATGATCATGTTTTCCGGATCTTAGGATATCATTAAGTGAAGGATGATCCTAAGACAACATTGAGATTATGACATTGGGAGAACGATCATATTGAACCGACCCAGTCTTGTTTGTTATGATTTGAGTTAACATCGTATGCATTCAATTGTAATAACACGAGGTGTTAACATGTGATATTGCTCCTTAGACTATGAGAGTATCGTGATCACTTCTTACCATACGGCAGGCTTTGAGGTTGCTCAAACATCACCTGTAACACGGTGATCATAAAGACAACTTACGGGTTCATCGGAAAGTTTGACAAGTGGCCAGATAGCTCGAGAGTGGGATTTTCTCCTTCGATGATGGAGAGATATTCTTAGGGCCCTCTCGGTGTGATGGCATCGATCATTGTTCGTCCAGACATACATGATTTCATCACTGAGATGTCGAGACACAATAACAAGAAAGAAGAACAAAACCGGCAACGAGGATTTCGGTATAGTGAGCATATTGATGACATAGGATGATACCGATGCATCTCAGGTTTTGTGAAGTATTGTGAAGCAAAGTAAACATCACATGATAAACTAAGGTTCACACGAATATCTTTCATGTACTCATAGGGACCGATACATAAATCCATGGTCCCGCTACCGGTCATTGAACGAACGGTTTCATTCATGTCTATGAGTTACCGAAACTACGGGGTCACAAGATTAAGGCAATGTCAATCTTTTGAGTGTTAGTAGGACGGGAGTGATGACAGTATATTTGTGGAATTATTTCATGAATATTTGGAACAGTTCCGAGAGGATTCAGAAGCGTTTCAGGGTCACCGGAAGGGTTTCAGTGAATATCGGGCAATACGGGGTATTACCGATATATTATATATAGGTGGAAAATGTTTTCGAAGATGTTAATATTTAGAACATTTTATATTGAATTTAAATATCAATGGGCCTTAACGGGCCAAGAGGTGGAGGGAGTTATGGGCCACATAGGCCCATAAGGAAAATGGCGCCCCCTTTCCTAGTGGGGGGGGGGGGGGGGGTTGGACAAGGGGAGGGAGTCCGACTCCCTCTCCCATGGAGGGCGCCCCAAGGGGGACTTTCCCCCCTTGGTGGGTGCCCTCTCCTCCTCCTCCAACCTACATATACTAGGTTTTTTTGCTCTATTGTTATATACAAGTTTTGGAGCCTCCTCTAGTTCTTCTAGTTCTAGTCGGTCCTAGTTGACTAATCAGCGCTAGGCAATCCTCTTGTCATCATAATTAGAAGCCCAGTGTGGTTCTAATCTCCTCCCTCTAATTCTACGATGAAGATTAGCTCTAGACAGTGAAGTGCTGCCGAATCATGAAGGTTGCACGCTTGTAACCAAGTAGAGAGGTCATGCTTTCGGCCTTCGGTTCAAGGGACTGTTCGTTGGCGGTACGAGGGATCATTCATAATTGGTTTGAGGGACTTCAAGTACGATCTGCACCGACACGTTCTTCTTCCGCTGCAACTCGGTGACAGTAAAGATTGTGATCCCAACCCGTTATGAATCTTCGTATTGATTTTGGGTGATCGTAGGTGCCATTTTTTTTGTTTTCTACTACGTCCCATCATGAGCAGTTATATGTGTAAGTGCAGGTTGCGATCTAGATCACATGCGATTGTGAGGGTTGATGTTCTTTCTATGCTTCCCTTGAATGTTGCTTCGGTTCAATTCATCTACGACACGGTGCCACTTTTCACAAGGTTCTAACAATCGATTGGCTCTGGCTGTCGATGATTTGCTAACAGTTCCTTGGGCTTCACCATAGTTGAGAATAGTGAACCATCGCATACACAAGAGGGTGCTGAAGTTGGGTGATCTTCTAGGGGGTCACACGTATTGACGAAGTTTAGTGTGGGGCTAGAGATTTTTAATTAAGTCTCTTGTTTCACACATCTAGCATCAAGAATCATCGCCTAAATTGTGGATGTAGGTAGCTAGTATTACTTGTTAAAATTGGTTAACCGCATAATTAAAATTTTGCTAAAACCGATTAGTGGACATTTAACTTGGTTTTGCAGGGTATGCATATGATGTGATATAGCCTTCGTCATGATAATGAGTTTATGTATGAGATGGTTATATGTTGTAATGTTAAGTGGCCTACGCGTCATGGATGATGGCTGGAGTCATGAGATTGCCGTGTTAATGTAAATTTTGTAGAGATAGACTACAGGTTACAGGTGACGGTGGCAAACGTACATGGAGGACCCCAACGGCGAGAAGGTGAACATGGCGTGGGACGAGGAGCTATAATTTTGTGCCATGACTGAATTTCTGAATTAGGTGCCACGACAAAGTTTTTTGAAATGGTTACCACAACAACTTTGTTGAAATTTTCACCATGACAACGTTTTTGAAACGATTGCCATGGCAATGAAATATTGGCCGTCACGACTCTTCAACTAGAGATTGAAGCTGATCATGGAGATCCTGGCGCCCAGGGCTATACCATATCATGCTTTTATGAACTGCCTGAGATGTTTATCCCTTTGTTGTTTGCACCCTTTGATTGCACAACAGTCCATTATTAGGGTGATCTCTCATAGTTAATATCAAGTCAAAAAGTGCTCTTCCCAGTGTTGCAACTGTCTATAACACACTACTAGGGAAAACCTTATACACAGAATCTTAGCAGCAGCGAGGCACAAAAAGAAGCGCCACTGCTAATTAGCAGTAGTGCGGGTAACAAAAACTCACTACTGATACAAATTTAGCAGTAGCACATGCGGGCTAAACTGTGCTGCTACAAAAATCGACCGACAGTACCCACCAACCTAAGTTTACCAGCAGCACGGTGTCACGATGCGCGCTATTGCCAATGCAATAGTAGTAGCGCGCTTTTTACTCAGGTCGTTGCTGCTAATTTTGAAATTGGGCACATGGTTGGCCCCGCTTAGCAGTAGCGCGTGTGAGAAAAGCGCGCTGCTGCTACGCTCTTATCAGTAGCGCATTTTTCCTCCCGTGCTACTGCTAAGATGCAGCACTCCACCACCTTTTCCCACTCGTCCTCCCTTACCCCATCTCCTCTCTTCCCTTTCCCCTACCTCCCACATCCTCCCTCTCTCACTCTTCTTATACCTCAATACTTCTCCCCCATTACTCTCCCTCTTCTACCTACCTTTCTCTCTCTTCATTACTCCTAGCTAACTACACCACCTCCATTAATGCATCTCCTTTCTCTTTTTCCTTCCCCCTCCACTAGTTCAAGTTGTCTCCTCCCAAATCAGCTAGGTAGGTAGATGTAGCATTTAGTTAAGTGACCTATTTGCCCCCTAACTAGATCTATCTTTGTCAAGAAGAGATTTGTGCACTTTTGATCTCCCTACATCATCATCTCCATCGTGTGCTCAATCTCGAGATAGAGGTGATTGAAATTTAATGCTTTTGCAAAATGGAAATATGTGTATGTGTGTGTGATATGATAATTGGGCGATATGATGGAAATTGTGTCTGTGGCATGAGTTGATGCCAAACTGTGCTTTTGAGTTGCCTATGTTTTGCCGAAATGTCGATTTATTTCCGTTTCGGCAAATTCCGGGCAAACTCTAGATCTGTATGTCCTATTTTTAGGGAAGGTCATGCCGATTTTTTGTATGACTTTGATGCATACACACATTTTTATAATTAATTTGTTTATTATTACTGTGCAGACATTCACGATGGTCAGTGGAACGATGGTGGACAGGTGGTTGCGGTCGGCGGTGCAGGACATGAAAGAAAATAACCGGATAGAGGTTTTATGTCCGTGTCGAAAATGCAAAGGAATAGTTTGGCTCGACCCCTGTGACGATGGTCGTGTCAAAGCGCACCTGCTCATGACTGGTTTCATGGATGGCTATACTCGGTGGATAATTGAAGATGAGGATGACGATGTTGAGGACGCCGACGGGGCATGCAATGACGACACAGGGCAAGACGAAGAGATGATCTATAATGGCGGCGGGGAAGAGGCCGGACATGGTGGCGGAGAAGGGTTCAGACATGGCGGAGGATAAGGGACCGGACATGGCAGCGGAGAGAACGTGGACTTCATGCAGCAGAGTTCGTCGGTACTAAGTTCAATCGTGCGTGACCCTCATGTTCAAGCACTGCTTCGCAAGGAGACGAGTACTGAGAGAGCTGATTCTAGAGAGGAGGCTAAGCTGGAGCAACTGGTGGTAGACTCGAACACTCCATTGTATGATGGTTGCAATCCTGAGGTGACCCGCTTGAGTTTCACGCTCCAACTCCTGAAGACGAAGGCTAAAACAAATGGACCGACAGTAGCCTCGATGAGCATCTCAAGTACCTAAAGGATGTTCTTCCCGCGGGGAATCTATGTCCTACTAGTGCTGATGAGGCCAAGAAGATCGTGTGCCCTCTTGATCTCCCGCACGTTAGATACCATGCATGCATCAACGATTGCGTAATTTATCGGAAGGAGCACGCGGAAAAAACAAGCTGCCCAGTGTGCAATGCTTCTCGATACAAGAAGGCCGGGAAGAAATGTCCCCAGAAAGTTGTACGGTACTTACCGATCACTCCTCGTGTCCAGCGGTATTTCGTAGATCCCAAGGAAGCAAAGCTAATGCGCTGGCACGCGGAGAGGAAGAAGCCCGACGATGGAGATGATCCGAAGCTGAGACACGTCAAGGATGGAAGCCAGCGGAGAGCGTTGAACAACTTCTATCGGTATTTCGAATGTGATGCAAGGAACATCATGCTCGGCGCGTGTACCGATGGCATGAATCCATTTGGCAACCAGAACACCAACCATAGCGCATGGCCCGTGTTTGTATGGATGTACGACCTCCCCGCTGGTTGTGCATGAAGTCGAAGTACATTCACATGAGCATGTTGATTCAAGGGACGAAACAACCAGGAAATAATATTAATTTGTATATGGGGCTACTTCAAGAGGAGTTAGACACGTTATGGAAAACACCGGCCAAGACATGGGACGCCAGCAAAGGCGTGTATTTCTACATGAGAGCCGTGCTGATCACGACGGTGCACGACTATCTCGGTTACGGATATGACGCAGGCCAGGGGTGCCATGGATATTGCGGATGCACGCGGTGCATGGATAATACGATGTCTCAGCAGCTAACGTCAAGGAAAGATGGTGGGTTTGGGAAAATCATCTACATGGGGCATCTAAGATGGCTCAAACAGGACGAACCGTGGAGAAACCATGGAGATCTATTCAATGGTCACATTGAGCATCGAGGACCTCCACATAAGCGGAGCGGCGCCGAAATTGATGAGCTGTTGAAAAACTGGAAGGAGTGCCCCGCGCCGGGAAAGACGACGAAAAAGGCGGCGGAGCCGCTGCTGATGGTATGGAAGACGAGGTCTGTGTTCTGGGACTTGGAGTACTGGCACAAACTCGATACACCTCATTGCCTTGATCAAATGCATATCTGTAAGAATGTCCTTGAGAGCTTGCTTGCGACACTGATGAACATGCCGGATAAGACCAAGGATGGGCCCAAGGCAATAAAAGACTTGCAAGATTTGAATATTAGGGAAGATTTGCACATGCCGCCCCGTAAAAAGTCAGACAAGACAGAGACGGAGACAGAGGCGCGGGAGAAGAAGGGCAAGAAAATAAAGAAAGAGGATTATTCCCCCCTTCTTGCTTCACCTTAAGTCAGGTTGAGATCGACCAATTCTTTAAGTGACTTACCGGAGTCAAAGTTAGTTCCGGTTACTGTGGCAAGATAAGCAGATATCTAGACATGGACAAGAAAAGGTTCAACGGGATGAAGTCCCATGACTGTCATGTGATGATGATGCAGATACTACCTGTTTCCCTTAGAGGGATAATAGACAAGCACGTCCGTGACACGCTTATTGGTCTCTGCAACTTTTTTGACGTCATCTCTCGAAAGACGATCAATGTGAAGCGGCTCCGAAGGCTACAGGAAGAGATTGTTGTGATACTGAATGAGCTTGAGATGTACTTCCCGTTCGCATTCTTTGACGTGATGGTGCATCTGTGTGTCCATATTGTGGATGACATAATAGACCTGGGGCCGTCATTCCTGCACAACATGATGCCGTTTGAAAGGATGAATGGGATCATCAAAGGATTTGTTAGTAACATGTCCTGTCCGGATGGAAGCATTGTCCAGGGCTATCTGACACAAGAGTGCATCTCTTTCTGCGAGAATTTTCTATATGGCGCAGACCAGCCGCCTGGTGTTAGTGTTGGTTTGCCCGTTAACAAGCACGATGGGACACTCGAAGGAGAAGGTCACTCCAACGGTCGCAGGGAACTGCACATGGCATACTCAGATCGACGCAACGACTTTGATAAAGCAAATTTGGTAGTGCTACAACACCTAGACGAGGTAGATCTTTTCGTGGCACTGCACAAAGAAATTATCGTAAAGAAGTATCATGACCGAGGGGTATGCAGGACGGAGGCCGAAGTTACTAGATAGCACAACTCCACTTTCCTGCATTGGTTCAAAGAGCATATTATTGCTAATCCCCCGGAGGAGGGCTCTAAGGACAGATTGCTCAGATACGCCTTAGCACATGGCCCCTCTCCCAACCTCGTAACCTATCAGGCATACGATATCAATGGATACACATTCTACATGGAGGCCAAAGATATGGGCAGTGACGATCAGAACTCAGGGGGGACGATGGAATGCATGACCGGCAGTGACAACAACACAACTGAAAGATTTTACGGAAGGGTCAAGGAGATCTGGTAACTTGACTACTCTGGACTGCACAACATGACGATGTTCCATGTCAGATGGGCTAAGAATGTCGAAAGAGAAAACCGGAATTTCACTACCATGACTATACTCGACGCCAAGAGCGCTACCGTGAACACTATCACAAAAACGAGCCATGGGTACACGCTAAGCACGTGACACAATGCTTCTTCATAACCGACCCGCGCAATCCCAGCCGTGTTGTCGTGAGGAGAGGCAAAAGGAACATCATTGGAATGGATGGAGTCGCCAACGAGGAAGACTACGATCAGTACGGCAACCCAATGAGGGAAGATGACGATGATCATGAAGTATACGTCAAAAGAAGAATCAATACTACATTACCTAAGAAAAATCGTACTCCATGGAAAAGGCAAAGTCGCAATGAGTATAGCACCCCGGATGTAACTTTCCATCTTTGTAACTCCAATTCTTGCCATTTTCGGTGATGTGCTATGATATTTCCCTCCGTGGTTGGGTTTTTGTCTTTTGTTTTGCATTTTGTTCATGTCATGCATCTCATATCATGTCATCATGTGCATCTCATTTGCATACGTGTTCGCCTCATGCATCCGAGCATTTTCCCCGTTGTCCGTTTTGCATTCCGACGCTCCCACATGCATCGGCGCACCCTCTTGTCTCTTTTTCGTGAGCGGGTGTTAAACGTTCTCGTAATGGACCGAGGCTTGCCAAGTGGCCTTGGTACACCACCGGTAGACCACCTGTCAAGTTTCTCGCCATTTGGAGGTCGTTTGATACTCCAACGGTTAACCGGGTAACCGCATAGGCCTCTTTTGGGTTGCAGCCCAACACCCCTCCAAAACAGCCCAATAACCCATCTAAGTCACTTCCATGCTCTCCGTTGTCGGATAACGATCGTGTGGGCGAAAACCTCACTCCATTTGGAGCCTCCTAGCTCCCTCTACCTATAAAAACACCCCTCCTCCCAAAATTTTGGGTCATTCCACCCCTAACCCTAGCCCCGCTCCTCTCTGCGCCGCCGGACACGTCTGGTCCGGCCGGACAACGTCCGCCGCCGCCGCCCCGGCCAACCGCAGTGTGCCACGTGGGCGAGCCTGCGCCCACATCGCCGCCGGCCCGCGGAGCCCGCCCCGGGCCCCCGAGGCCCATCGCCGTCGCCCCGCCGCCTGGCGCCCCGCGCGCCGCCTCCCGCGACCCCGCCGCCTGGTTCGCTCCTCCGCCGCCCGAGCCCGTCGCCGGCCGCCTCCACTCCGCCACCCGGCCGCGCCGTCCGCGCCGCCCGCGCCCCGGCCGCGCCTTCGCCGGCGCCGGCGCCAGATCCGGCCCCGAGCTCCTCCTCCGCCCGCCCTCGTCGCCTCCTCCCCAGCTCCGGCGAGATTCCGGCCGCCTCGACGTACGTGCGATCCGATCTGGAACCCTGGTTGACTTTCTTCTCCCCCAAAAATCCCTAGTCCTTTTCTGGCATTAATTTTGTTGCATGTTCATCACACCACAACTTTGCACCCGTGGCTCCGTTTTGGGCGTGTAGCATGACGAATTGTTCGCCTCGACGAGTACATCATTTCATCTCATTGCATCATTTTCATTTGAGCTCATCTTGATGCCCGAAATGCTATTGGAAGAGGGCTATGTGATGTTAGTTCCAGATTCTTATCAGAACATGCACTTTTGTCATTTTTGCCATGATTGATGTGTGCATCTTATGAACTTGAGCCCTACAGGTGTTTTGTTCTATGCCATGCCATATTTACAGGGGTGTATGCCATGTATTTTTGTGATCTCTGTGGTTACTAGCACAAGCATGCAAACTAGGCTTCGTGATGTTGCTGATTTCAGTCCCTGTTCTGCTGTTATTTTTATGCCATGTAAACTTGATGCTACAGAGAGATCCATGCATATTTTGAGATACTTCAGTAAGGATGTTTTGAACATATGGTTATGCTCTACCCATTCATGCCCCTGTTTGCAATTATGGAGTAGTCTAGCCTGTCATTTTATTGCTCTACTTTTGCTATAAAATGTTTCCTGGCAGATTGTTTACATGATATTCAATTTTTCCAAGGTTGTTGTAGTTGATCCGTGTATGCTATGATGTTATTCTTACCATGTATAGCTTCTATGCCATGTATTCTTGATGGATGTATGCTTAGTTTATCATGAAATGCTCTATAGTGAGTGCATCGAGCTCACGAAGGTGCCTTCGTAATGCTGTCAATGCCATGCCCAGTTTGCTGAATCTGTTAACGAAACTTGCTATGTTTACATGCATGCCATCATTTCTTCTGATCCTTTTTGGCTCATGGTCAGTAAGGGACTTTTGTTATATGCTTTGAGTAGAATCATGTCATGCCTTGTTTTGCTATTATAAGTTCCTGTAGCATGTTGATTACTTGCTCTGAACATTGCTACCTGATGTTGTTTATGCCATGCCCAACCTGATATCTTTTGCACTTTTCCCATGCTTGTTTGAACCTGTTATGTTGTGATTTAGCCGTAGCTCAGTGTTCCTCTTTTGTTAAGCATCTCCTGTAGATCACTGTCATATGCTTTGTTGTTATGTTGGGGTGCTGTAGCATAGTTTCTTGATGTATTCTAAGTGCTATCATGCTGTTAACCGCAGATTTGTGTCATTCTTGTTTTGCTTGCCATTTGCAAACCGTGCATCTGTTTCCGGTGATCTTTATATCGATTTCAACCGAAATCATCTCATCTTTCCAGCGGCATACTTGGTTTGCCAAGTTGATGCCTTGTTCATCATTTTCCCTTCTGGAGCCCGCATATGCATTGCATATCACATCTCGCATATCATGTCATGTATTGCATCATATTGCTTGTGCATTGCTCCATGTTTGATTGTGGTTCCATTGCTTGTGTTCTTGCTTTGGGTAGAGCCGGGAGACGAGTACGTGCACGAGGAACCTATTGAGAACGCTTACGAGGATCAAGCTTTCGACAACTCTGAGAACCTTGCAGGCAAGATGACCATACCCTCGAAATCACTTCTATCTTTGCTTGCTAGATGCTCGCTCTTTTGCTATGCCTATGCTATGTTACCTACCACTGCTATATCAGGTTTTCGCGAGCCCGAGGGTCATCTTTATTATAGCCCCCCCGGGCCAATGCTTGTCTAAGTGTTGGTCCGAACTAGAGTCCTTTGCAGCGCCCCCTCAGGGAAACTTGAGGTCTGGTTTTAGTTGTACGGAGTGCTCATCCGGTGTTGCCCTGAGAACGAGATATGTGCAGCTCCTATCGGGATGTCGGCGCATCGGGCGGCTTTGCTGGTCTAGTTTTGCATTGTCGAAATGTCTTGTAAACCGGGATTCCGAGACTGATCGGGTCTTCCTGGGAGAAGGTATATCCTTCGTTGATCGCGAGAGCTTATCATGGGCTAAGTTGGGACACCCTTGCAGGGTATAAACTTTCGAGAGCCATGCCCGTGGTTATGTGGCAGATGGGAATTTGTTAATATCCGGTTGTAGATAACTTGACACCAGATCCAAATTAAAACGCATCAACCGCGTGTGTAGCCGTGATGGTCTCTTTTCGGCGGAGTCCGGGAAGTGAACACGGTCTTTGGGTTATGATTGACATAAGTAGGAGTTCAGGATCACCTCTTGATCATTACTAGTTGACGATCGTTCCTTTGCTTCTCTTCTCGCTCTCATTTGCGTATGTTAGTCACCATACTTGCTTAGCCGCTGCTGCAACCTCACCACCTTACCCCTTCCTTTCCCGTTAAGCTTTGATAGTCTTGATACCCATGGTAATGGGATTGCTGAGTCCTCGTGGCTCACAGATTACTACAACAACAGTTGCAGGTACAGGTTATGCGATGATCATGACGCGAGAGCGATGCTTGCTTGTTTTGGAGTTCTTCTTCTGCTTCTTCTTTGATCAGGGATAGGTTCCAGGTCGGCAGCCTGGGCTAGCAGGGTGGATGTCGTTTGAGTTTCTGTTTGTGTTTCATCCGTAGTCGGATGTTGATCTTATGTAAGATGATGTTGTATTTGTGTGGCATTGTATGCCTTTTGTATGTATCCCCATCTATTATGTAATGTTGATGTAATGATATCCACCTTGCAAAAGTGTTTCAATATGCGGTTCTATCCTTGGTGGGACCTTCGAGTCTCTTTAGGATAGTATCGCATATTGGGCGTGACAATGAGGGGCTCAATTATTCTTCAACGAACAAGAAGGGAAAGAAGCCGACTCAAAAACGAAAACGTCAACGCTGAGGAACCGTATGTTATCGGTCAAATGATGTGATATATATGTTCCTATTTTGTATACATACTTAGCCATTATTATGCATGGGTCCAATGATGTAATATATATGTTCCTATTTTGTATACATATTTAACCGTCAAATGATGCAATATATATCGCCTTCCCTTCGTTCACCGCTCTCGGAAAAAAAGAAAAGAAAAGTGAGAGAAAATAAAGGAAAAGAAAATAGAAGGAAACAAACAGGAAAACTGCTATATAGGTACTAGTTATAGTAGCAACGCTTTTGTGATAAAAGAGCTACAGCTAGCCAAGATAGCAGTAGCGGTTTCCACACAAAACCGCTATAGCTACCTAGTGTAGCTATAGCGCGTTTTGTCTAAACGCGCTACTGCTATTCCCACTTAACCCCCAAAATCCCCACTCCTCTCTTCATCCTGCCTCTTTCCCCCCAAATCCCACACTTTCTCTTCCCCCGTCGTGCCGCCGGAGCCCTGCCCTCGCCGTGCCCCTGCGCTCGCCCCCGATCCCGACCCCGACCGACCCCCGTGCCGGCTCCGGCCCCGGCCCCGACCCGGCCCCGGCTCCGACCCCGAGACTCGCCCACGGCCCCGGCTCCGGCCCCGGCGCTCGATCCCGACCCCTACCCCTCCCAACCTCGGCCGTCGTCGGGCCTGCACCCTTTGTAAGCCCCCCACCGCTCCTCCTCTCTCTAGTAGCTAGGTTCTTTGGTTAATTTACTTAGGTTTTAGTTAGGGCAGATGGTTAATTAGGTTATATATTTAGTTATGAATTTAGCTAGGTTTTTTCTTCAAGTTCTATATTTTTCTTCCTTTTATATGCAAATTTGAAGTGGACATGTGATATGTGGACATGTGATGTTTTGGACATGTCATATTTGGAATTTGGACATGTCATTTGGACATGATATTTATGTGCAGGGTAAATGATCCAAGTGGCCTATGTTATGATGGAATATTTATTCATTTCCGTTCTGGTGAATTTCAGGCGCTCGATATGTCCATTTTTTAGCAAAGGTCATGCCGAAATTTTCCGTGAATTTTGGCATGATTTGTGCTAGATAGTAGGCATATTGAGTGCTGGGAGTTGCTGGGAAACGACATTCCGGCAAACATAGATTTCTTTTTATGTCATTTCTCATTTTTTTTCATAGTTTTAGAATTAAATGAGGAGATTTAATCATAGGAAACATGTCGAACAACGAAGAAACTGGGCCTTCTGACCAAGATGAGGAGATGGATTATGAGGGTGAAAAAGAGTACCTCAACTATTTGACTGCTAAGCAATTGCAAAGTCAAGGTTTGTAGGTTGGCCTCGATGATGGTACTGACGCCGACATCGACACCGACGGCGCCGACACCGATGGCGGCGCCGAGACCGGCGGGGAAGGTACCGGTGCCGATGCCGCTACCGAAAAGAAGAAGCAGAGGATACGAAAACCTAACAAACAAGGGATTGGACGACTGGTGATCACAAAGATGGCACCTGGCAAGTTTGAGCCATTATAGCCAGAAGAACCTCACAAGTGCTATGGGAACCAAGTAGGATGCATCCTACAGGAATGCGCGAACATCAACGACGATGACTTAAGGAGTAAAGAACATTTGACGCAGTTGCTCCTGACGAAGTCGCACAAGAGATTGAAGTTCCCTGACCGGGATGATAACATAGAACAACCGTGGGATGATCCGAAGATGAAAAAGATTAACAATCAGGCCATGGGCATGTTCAGCAATGATTTCGCCTCCTGGAAAGGGAGGGTGAAACGAGCTATTGAGGCTAAGGAACCCCTGTCCAAGATTATGGAGGAAAATCCGACACTTATAGAAGAGGAGTTTGAAAAGTTCAAGGACACTTGCGCTACCGAGGCAGCCAAGGCTAAGGCTGCGAAATTCAAGAGCCTTCTGCAAAGGAACACGGGGAAGCATCGCCTTGGAAGCCGTGGCTACCTCGGTAAAAGGCCCATATGGGATAAGGAGGACGCAGAACGTGCAGCCGCGGGTATCCCAGACCCCTTCGTGAAGTTCACCAACCCCTTGGAGCGTGACTTCATCAGGGCCCAGTACAAGTGGGACAAAGAAAATAAGGTTTTCTACACGGACCAGATCATGAGGAAATTGATTAGACTACTGGTAATTATTCTTTTACCACCTTACACTTAGCTCCAGATCTAGTCAACTACACATTCCTAAACGGTTCATGCTCCTTCTGCAGGAGAAGCAACACCAGCTTGCAGCCGAAAGCCCTACTTCTCCAATGAGGCCCAAGTGGGACACCCCTCTCAACCGGGCCTTGAACGAACTTAAGGGACTCCCTTTGGGCCAGCGGCCGCAATATGGTCATGTGCACGGCGCTGGAGACGACGCCACATGGAAGGTGTTTTACAACGAGGGCCCGGAGGCCAAGGAGCAAAAAAAGAAGTTTAGTCAGGAGGACATCGACGAGAAGGTGAAGCTTGCGGTCGAGAAAAAAGCAGCTGAGGACGCGAAAAAACAGCCGAGGAGAAAAATGAGTTGCTACAGCAGGCAGTCAATGTAGCTGTAACTGCCTGCAGAAATGATTTCACTACTAACTTGGTTCCAGCTATCATCAACTGGACGAAGGAAAATCCAAACAAGACGCTACATGATTTCCCGTTGCCCAGTTTCGTCGGGAGCAACTCCGTGAACAACTACACCACCGCACCATCACTTGCTCACGCAACCGGGCCTCCGCTCACACTCGCTCCCGCTCATAGCAGCCCGTCCTTAGTCTCTGGCGCGCTAGGCGGGCCTTCGTCTTTGGCTGAGCTCGACGCCCTCACGGTAATTACATGTTGCACCAACATATATATATATATATATATATATATATATATATATATATATATATATATATATATATATATGTGTGTGTGTGTGTGTGTGTGTGTGTGTGTGTGTGTGTGTGTGTGTGTGTGTGTGTATACACACACACCCCCCTTAAGACTCTTATGATAACACCCTTTAAGACTCTTATTCTAATAACACCAGCCTTATTCTGCACACCACCAACAGATAGTCGCCGCCCCTCCCCTCCCGACCTTCTACCGCGGCAGCGGCCTGGGAGCACCGCCGCCCCTACCCTCCCGACCTTCTACCGCGACAGCGGCCTGGGAGCGCCGCCGCCCCTCCCTTCCCGGCCTTCTATCGCGGTAGCGGTCTGGGAGTACCACCGCCCCTCCCCTCCCGGCCTTCTTCCGCGGTGGCGGCCTGGGAGCGATGCCGCCCCTCCCCTCCCCGATTTCTCCCGTGGCGGCGACCTGGGAGCGCCGCCGCCCCTCCCCTCCCGGCCTTCTTCCGCAGTGGCGGCCGGCAACGAAGCTGCCCCTCCCCTCCCGGCCTTCTTCTGCGGCGGCGGCCAGGCAGCGACGCTGCCCGTCGCCTCTCGGCCTTCTTCTACAGCAGGCACCGAGCAACACCTCCCCCACCAGCATATCGGCCCTCTTCCACGGCAGCAGCTCGGTAGCGCCACCACCAAACTCCTCTGGTCCTGCAATTAGTTGTACTTCATCAGATATGGATTGGTGCTGCCTCGACATTAAACCAATTCGAGCAAGGAGGACTGCGCGCAAGGTTGCTTCATCCACGACAAGTTCTTGGAATAAGTCTGCAACGACCTTCAGAGCAAATCCTCCGTCCCCGTTCACCTTGAGCAATGTCCAGACCACTGATGAACTTCTGAAGGGCAAGTGGAATGCATGGGAGAACGTGAAAGTTGTGCAGACGGATGAGAAGGGAACTTCCTCATGTAAACGCAAGAAATCACTGCAACACGAGGTAAGCAGTACACTTCCTCAACCATCTCAGTGTAGTTATCCTAGACAAAGCAGTAGAAGCAGTACAACACACCTACAAAAACTATGCAGTGCAGTTGCTTCGGTTCATTGTGGGGGAAAATGCAGTGCACTTGCTCGGTTATGAAGTACGCTTGTATAGGTTCATTGCGGATAACGATGCAGTGCGGTTGCTTTAGTTCACCTTGCAGGGTGATGCAGTCAGCCTGCAATACTTCGGCAGTACCATTTCGAACACATTGCAGTTTGCATGATTCAGTTCATTTAACCTGACAATGCAGCTCGGTCATTTTGTGTGTAGGAAATGACGTTCAGCAGATACAAAATGCCGCGCATAATTGACAGTACTGAGAACAACAACTTTCAGAAGAGTGGAGCTTCTTCTGAAAGAGATACTGGCTGGGTTACCCATGAGATTCCTTGAGGATTCTTCACGGCAACTAACAGGGTGCAGTACTCTCCGGAAGAAGATTTTTTTCCAGGAAGAAGATGTAGTCGAAGATGACGATGATGTCACATTCGTCTGGGAGGGCACTCACCAACGGGATGATGAAGATGATGACGATGAAGATGAGCCAATAACAGTTCTCAACCCAGAGTATAAGCACGAGTTCACTACATTTGGACAGCATGTCCGAACAGACAATGATGACGCAGTTGAACACGATGTTGCAGCAGATGATGATTATGACTATGATGATGTGCCACCGCTCCAAAATTTTCAAACCAATCCACCGAGACATCGTCACAACACTGGATTACCACCACGTCCACCTGCTGCACCCCAAGACAGAGCTCAGCGTCCACCTACTGCACCGAAAAACAGAGCTCCAAGTAGACCTGCTACATCAACTTCGACGCTGCGACCACCAACGGTGCCTCGGTCAAAAGTAAACAGCAGGTACAAATCCTCCTCACTATTGCCTCCGCGAGATCCTCAACTACACAGATCTGCTATAACCCCGCCATGCCCAATACAACCCGGCGAGCTGCAAACACCATCGGGTGAACGACTCTACACACATGTAAGTTTATGTTCTGAAAAAAATAGTTGCAGTCCATTCAGATAACATTGCACTGCACACTGATATTTCTTGTGAGGTTTGACCTATCATCTAATACATTGGATTCTTCTGAAAACTTAGGAACATTGCAATGCTTTATTAAACTTGTATGCACTCCTCATATTTAAAAAACAGAACAGAACAAACTATCTCATAGAGCATTGCAATTAATGCAGGATAAAAACATGCCGCTGAACCTCGTACCTGCTGCTGGAATGAAGTTCACCACGTACGACAAGGCATGGGACTTTTACAACAATTATGCAAGATGTGCAGGGTTTGGCATACGCAAGAGGGCAAAACACATGACAAATGCCTACATTGTCTGCTCAAGAGAAGGGACGCACAAGCAAACTGTGTCAGATTATCACCGGGTACGTCAGGAGACATAAAAAAGGATTGGCTGCAAGGCAAAGATTAGAGTCAAAAAGAGGAAGGATGGCAAATTTGTGATAGAAATGGTTCAACTCAACCACAATCACAAGATGCTGGAAAGCCCTGGGATGCTTTTGCACATGCGATCGGACAAAAAAGACGATCCTTTGATAGACCAGTTAGTGAAAGACATGCAACTGGACAACCACACACATGCTCAGATGATGTCGACGCTGTCGCGTATGTCCGGCGGTCTGCAGTACATGGGACATACTAGCCACGATTGGGTAAACAAGTAAGCACGTAACAGAGCATATCTCTTGAGCATTCTGTCGGTAATTATTCCCTATTTGATGAGATGAGTTTGCATTGTGTCTAAAAATGCAGCAAACAGAAGTTTGCCAGAGAAGAGTCTGAAGATGATGTCAAGAAACTTCTGGATTTCTTAGAGAAAATGTAGAAGATAAACCTAAAGTTCTTCTATGATTATGACGTTGATGTAGATAACCGTGTAAGAAACGTCTTTTGGGCAAACGCAAGTTGCAAAGGATCGTATGAAGATTCTGGAGACTGCGTTACATTTGACATGACGTATAAAACTAACAAATTCCACATGCCGCTGGGAGTCTTCGTGGGAGTGAACCATCATCTATAGAGCACCATATTTGCTGTTTCCCTCATGCGAGATGAAACAATACCATCATTCGAGTGGGTTTTCAAAACCTTTCTAAGGTGTATGAACAACAAGCCGCCAATCTGCATGCTCACAGGTACAAAAAAATGACAACACCTGCATACTTACGTTTGTTTGGTGCACTTATATTTCTTCCATCTATCTTGCACACACGCAAACAACTTAATAAAAAAAACACTATTTGTGACTTCTCAGACCAGTGTTCTTCGATGAAGGCAGCATTAAAAACTATCCTCCCACATACTCTGCATAAGCTGTGTCGGTGGCATATCATGAAGAAGTACAAAGACCACCTCACCTTGCTGTATAAGGCGCACGAGAAACACAAGGATGAACTCAATGCGGTGTTGAACCACCCACTAATGCCATCAGAATTTGAACAAGCATGGAAGAACCTCATTCAGAGATACAACTTGCAAGACGACGAAGTGATGAATTCGCTGTGGGATGACAGGCATGAGTGGATCTCGGCTTACTACAAGGAAATTTTCTGTGCTCGGATGACTTCCACATAGAGAAGCGAGAGGATGAACCACATACTGAAGAAATTTTTTGTCAAGGAGAAGCATGATCTCCATCTGTTTGCTCAGCAGGTGGATAAGTGCATTCAGACCAGGAAGGCCGTCGAGCACGTAGAGACAGTAGCAAATGAGGTAATCAAAATGTCAATAAAAAACTGCTAAAATATGACTACAAAAACAAACAAAATTTTCATTTCTCTAGTTTGTAACAGTGCATTTGTGATCATGCAGTCAGAGGTAAAAACAACAACCAAGTTTTGGTTCGAAGTTCAGCTATCAAAAGTGTATACAAGGGCAGTGTTTGTAGATTTCAAAGAAACACTCTACCGTAGCACTGCATTCAGAGCAGAACGGTGCCCTGAGAACCCGACAAAGTATCTCGTACACCACTTGTCGTGGGAAACGAGCACCTATGGGGCAGGGCCCCTTTTGGTCCGGCAAGGGAGCGGAGAGCGCACGAAGAGCTGATCGAGGCGAAGCACGCGAGGGATTTTACCCAGCTTCGGAGCTCTCCGGAGAGATAAAACTCCTACTGCTGCTTTGTGTTTATATTCTGTTCTTGCTTGAGAGCGTAGGTGTGTTGTGGTTTCGAATGAGTCGAACCCCTTCTACGTGAGCATGGGCCTCCTTTTATAGGCTAAAGGGGTCACCGACAGGTGGCAATGCAGAGAGGGGTATAAAAGTAAAAAGAGGGGTTGGTACAACCACTATCTACAGGGTATCCTACCTAACTCTGACGGCAGGGGACAATCGCATTTAATGCCCGTCCGCCTCGCCCGACAGTGCAGAGAAGCGACCGTTAGGGGCGCCACCGCCTGCCACGATGGCCTTCTCGTCATCTCCGCTTGCCACCTTGCACCGCTTGGATGCACAGCTACCCGCCACGTGCGCCTGGAATGATCCTGCGGCGACACGTCGTCGGATGCGCTGGAGCGTGGGCGCAGAGTGGTGGCTTCGCCGCGGCAAGCACCTTGCCGCACCCGCAAGCTTGTCGCTCGCCGGGTCTTGCCGAGACGCGGGGCGTGTCGCGGCAAATCTCTTGAAATGCCTTGGCTGGCCTTCCCGGCAAGCCCCTCTTGTCGGGGCCTTGTCCTTCCCGGCGAGCTCCTCTTGCTGGGGGCCTTGTCTTCTCAGTTAAGACACTTTGTTCTTGAATGGCACAAATAGGAATGGTAGAGGATCTTGGCGGACGCCCGGCAAGCCTTGCCGCGGGGCGCTGCCACTACCCATGCACAAGTTCGGGATACTAAGGTACCCCTACTTTAGTACACCGATAGGAGCCCCCGGGCCTAGGCCACACACGGTGCCGAACGCTGTCGGGCCAGGCCCAAAACAGGGCACGGGCACGTGCGGCCTGGGTCCACACTAAATCTAACTTCGTATCCACCGCGCTCCCCCGTAACGGCACGCGTCAAACGCGGCGTCGTGGGAGAGATCGTGGGCAATTCTTTAATCAGGAAAGGCGTAACGTTCGCCTCTCCTCTTTATAAGCAGGGGAAACAGGGGCCGTTCCCCCACCTTCGCCACTTGCAGTTCCTTCCTCAGAAAGCTCCGCCGCTCCCCTCCGATTCCCAAGCTGAAAGAGAGCAGCGCTCCGCCCTCGCCGCTGTCGTCGCTGTCGCCGCCGTCGCCGCCAACCTTCTCCACCGCTTCCGCCATGGCTCCGAAGACTGGGAAGAGCGTGAAGTCGGCCGAGGCGCTGCGGCTGGAGGCGCTGCGCAAGGAGCGAGCACTTTTCCCCCCCGAGCTCACCCCGAAGGCGCTGCGGGAGGAGTTCTATCTCTTCTGGTCGACGGAGACGCGGGTGCATCCGCGCACGCAGGTACTCTCCGCCGAAGCTTCTACTTCGAAAAAGTGTCCCAGAGGATACTATTTCTTCCCTCTGTTCTTCTATTGCGGGCTTTGCCCACCTTTCTCCGATTTCTTCTGCGACATTATGAATACCTACGGGTTTCATCTTCTTGAATTCACCCCCAACGCCGTTCTGACAATGGCGGTTTTCGCACACCTCTGCGAGAACTTCGTTGGAATCCACCCAAATGTCGCCCTTTTTCGCCACTACTTCATGCCCCAGGCCGAGAAGGGGGAGCCCTTAGCTGGCGGGATCGCCTGGGTCTCGAGGATCGGCATGAAGGAAGTTTATCTGGATGGGGAGCTCCGCAGCAAGTGGGATGAGTGGAGGGCGGAGTGGTGCTGGATTGTCGACGCGGATC
The DNA here is from genome assembly GCA_963921465.1 of Triticum timopheevii. Classification (NCBI taxonomy): domain Eukaryota; kingdom Viridiplantae; phylum Streptophyta; class Magnoliopsida; order Poales; family Poaceae; genus Triticum; species Triticum timopheevii. The sequence goes on along the minus strand of OY997266.1, from coordinate 234,498,176 downwards.
CGCAGCCATTCACCAGCCTGCGTCAAGCCTGAGTGGTGCGCGGCGGCGACTGGAGCGCCCTGGCGGCGGCTGACGCCAGATTGAAGATCGCCACCACGCGGATTTTGCGGCTCAGGCTTGCCGGGCTTACTATAGGGGCCGTTGGCGCGGACTTCCTTCGCCGCCGCATCGCCCCTTTGCAGGAGAGGAAGAGGCCCGCCTGGCTGTTTGGCGGCCCGGCGGATATCATGAGGCTGCGTCCAGGCCTCAACTTCAACTTCACAGTTCTGGAGCTGGACCCGATGCTCAAGGAGTTGTTCAAGCATGACGCCAACCATCCGGAGTGGTTCAGGCTGCCGCGGGGTGTCGTGCCATTGTGCAATAATTCCCAGCTCGATCGCATCCGCGCAATGATGCCGGAGTGCGACTCACATGGGATTATTGCAACGTGGCAAGAGCCTGCCGACGACATTGTGCAGAACTTCTTCGACAACTTGGTGGAGATGGCGAACCGCGCCGACGATCAGAGGCTCCTCACCCGCGACACCACCGACGACGAAATGCGGTACATCGCCACCAGGGCCGAAGAGGCGGCGGCAGCCGCCGCCGCGGGTGAGTTTGGGTTCACGTTGGAGGAGGCAGAGGCGGCCAAGGCGGCAAGCCTTGCCGACCGGGAGGACCTTGGCAGGGAGGTCGCTGGCGAGGGGGAGCCCGAAGCCGAGGCAATCGAGCCTGCCGGGGGCGCAAGTGGCCAGCCGTCTTCAAGCAGCTTACCACAGACAGGGCCCTCAGTGCAGCCCCCAGCTCAACCAAGAAGGCGCCTCCGCAAGACTGGAGACACAGCAGGGCGGCGGGCGGGCCAACAGCCGCAGCGCCGCGGGACGCGCTCTACCGCGACAAGCACCGTTGCCGCGGGAGCGCCTCATGCCGCGCCGGCAACCGGAGCTTGATCTTCTCGAGCCGCTACTCCTGATCCTGCCGCAGCTCCCGCCAAGCGTCCAAGGGAGCCTACTCCTCCGCTTCGTCGCGCTGAGAGGGTGCCGGACTTCGATCTCTCCGCGCTGAGCTCTGAGGAGGAGGAAGAAGAAGAGGAGGAGTAAGACTTTCTTGCTTTTGTACTTATATTTCTTCAATTTTCGCTGTTTCTTGTCTTTGTATCCGATTTGCTTCCCTCTGAACCTCGTTCCATTCTAGGACTCTGGCCGAGAGAGCGGCGAAGAGGGCCAAGGTCCCCGTGGTTGTCATCAAGGATGATCCTGCCGTGATGGCAGAGGACACGTCCGAGACTACCTTGACGGACCCGGCAACCTCTCCTCGAAGCAGCCCCCAGCGCAGCCCCCAGCGTAAGTATTTGTCCACTTCTTGTCATGGGGCGCGCATGGGTGCTTCCTCCTTGCTGATATCTTGTTTGTTAACTTGCTTGTGCAGGAGCAGAACAGGCCCATCAAGAGCAACCAGAAGCTGCCCCGGAGGTGCAATCTGCTTCAACTACGCCGCCAAGGGGCGACTCTCCGACAAGGGAGCGCTCTCCGGCAAGGGAGCGGTCCCCGGCAAGGGGCAGTTCCCCGGCAAGGGACGGGACCAGTAAGCCTTCGGTGGTGGAGCCCATGGTCACGGAGCCCAGCATAGGTAACCCTCCTTGTCGGAAATTTTCCCTTGGGTTTTTCTTCTTCTGATCTTCTTTTTTTGGATATTTGCTTGACTTTTCCTTCCTCTTCCTGTCCTTAGATCCCCCTCTCACAGACCCGATGGAGACTGAGGCCACCGGCGAGGAAGACACACGCGGCAACACCGAAGATGTCGCCGCTGACGAGGAAGAGGCCGGCGCTGATGAACCCGCCGGCGAAGAAGTCGCCAAAGCTGCTGGCGCAGAAGCTGGCGGGGGGTCCGGCGATCGCACTGATGACCCGGAGGACGCAGGAGCGCAAGGCGCTACACCGACCGCCGACCCCTCCGCCGCTGATGCAGCACCGGGCCCCGAGGAGCCACAACCCGGCGCTTACTTGAAGGCTGGCGAGGGTGTCTTCATCAGGCTTCCCTGGGCGTCGAGCTCTAGGGCGCCGGTCGAAGGAGAGGAGTTTGACGGGGAAGTACTCGCCTCTGCTGGGCTGGCAGTGGTTGACACGCCAAGCAGCAGCAGCGGCGAGTCCGAGGAGGAGCAGTTGCTCCGGAAGTTGGTGTCACTCTACCGCGCCCGGCAAGCGAAGTTGGAGTCCCGGGAAGCGCTTGTCGCGCAGGCGGGAGTTGACATAGAGAAGCATGCGGAGGAGCTCCAGAACCACAACCAGGAGGCTCTCCAGTCCATTGCTGAGGAGAGGGCGCAGCTCGTCGAGGCGAAGAAGGCGTTCATCCTTGAAAAGGCTGAAGCCGAAGAGCAGCAGAGGCTCGCCGCCGAGGAGCTGTCCAGGCGGGAAGGTGAGCTGACGCAAAAAAGGTAAACTTGGACAGCCACGAGGAGGAGCTCGCCGTCCAGGAATAATCACTTGGCAGGGCACTCAAGGAAGCGAAGGATGCTGCCGCAGCCGCCGAGGCCGCCAAGAAGGAATTGGAAGTGAAGGTGACGCAGCTGGAGGCTGATATGAAAGGGAAGAATGAAGAGCTTGCCACACTCCAGCGTGAACGCGAGAAGGATGCCCTTGCTCATGGCGATCTGCAAGTTCAACTCGCCGATAAGGTCAAGGAACTGAACGCCGTCAAGGACTCAACTGCTGATCTGGAGCTGAAACTGGCCACACTGACGGAGACGCTGGACGGCGCCAAGAGGCGAGAGGATGACTTGAAGAAAGAGATCAAGGGCAACGAGGAGCTGCTGACGAGGGCCACCGAGACCCAAAACACCTTCAAGGCTACGGTGGAGCTCTGGACGGAGGGCCTTGTCAACATCGCTGCAGTCATCGACGAAGAGCTGGCGGAACTGGACTTGGCGGGCTTCGGGTACTCCTCCGACGAGAACTTCCAGCCCAGCGCCAAGCTTACTCTTTTCTTAAAGGGTGTGGCGACGGCTCTCCAGCAGCTCTGGGAAAGGATCCCAAAGAAGCTGGCTGACGAGTCACGCGCAATCTGCGCCAAGGTCTTGGAGAAAGTGTTGGTGAAGATACTCTTCCGCAATCCAGGCCTCGACCTCACCCGCGTCCTCAAGAAGCTGCCGGCGGGTGCTGATCTTGAAGAGCTCAAAGCCATTGTCGCACCCATTGTGGACAAGGTGAATGAAGTCAGGAGGATCGACGGCGAGCGCGTGGATTAGGCCACTCTTCTTCTCCTTTCCTGGTCGCTGTTATTTAAGTTATGAGAACAATTTAGTCAGTGCCGCAACAAGTCACTTTTGTAATATAACTTTATTCTGGGTAATGCTTGCTACGTTATCTCCTTTACTTGATTCTTTTCTTTGTATGTTTTTACCCTACGCTTTTAGGGGACTTGCCGGCGCAGGCACGCTTGCCGCGAGCGCTGAGTGCGGAACATCAGCAGCCCGCTGGCAGTACCGCCTCCGGCAAGAAACCTTGCCGCAACTAGTTGCCGCACACTTAAGTTGTTGAGCGGACTCGAAACAAAGTAAGGGCGCAACTAGCTACGAGGAGGTTCCTCCGTGCACAGGTTTTCCATACAAAGCACAGTCGTTCAAGGAAGATAACTTAAAAATTTAAGAACTGATCATGCTCAGACTTTGGCTACTTAGCTTTTTCTTTTTGTCGTCTGCGTCCCGGCAAGGCCAAACTTCTTTGAACGACGCCTAGTCCACACCATTATCTTCTCCTCCCATGAACTTTATTTATGCACGGGATCTGCGCCCGGCTTTGTACAAAGGGTTACATGCAATAGCGGCAAGGCTTGTACAAAAGGTGGTTGCCGGAACAGATTCCGGCAACCACGCCTTATGGGTAAAACTTGCGAAGATGCTCTATGTTCCAGGAATTGCTCACCGGAAAGCCATCTTCAGTCTCAAGGCGGACAACGCCGGGCCTAGTGACTCGCTTCACCCGATAAGGGCCTTCCTTCCCACTTCGGCGTCAACTTGTTGGAATTCTTGGCGGATTGAACGCGCCGAAGAACAAGGTCGCCTTCCTCGAAGCTTCTGGCATTAACTTGGCGGCTATGGTAGCGACGCAAAGCTTGCTGGTAGCGAGCAGCTCGTACAGCAGCCTGAAGACGATCTTCCTCGAGGAGCAGTGCGTCATCTTGCCGCAGCTGCTCTTGCTCAAGCTCATCATAGGCGAGCACTCGAGGCGATCCATATACGAGTTCCGTGGGGAGAACTGCTTCTGCTCCATAGACTAGAGCAAAAGGTGTCTGGCCAGTGGCTCGATTTGGTGACGTCCTGATCGACCAAAGGACCACTGGCAGCTCCTCGATCCAATTTCTTCCGCACTTGCGCAGCCTGTCGAAAGTTCTGGTCTTGAGCCCGCGCAACACTTCAGTGTTTGCCCTCTCCGCTTGACCGTTGCTTCTTGGGTGAGAAACAGAAGCGAAGCAGATCTTGGCGCCAAGATCTTGGACGTACTGCATGAAGGTGCAGCTCGTGAATTGTGTGCCATTGTCGGTGATGATCCTGTTAGGGACTCTGAAACGGCAAACAATTGACCTGAAGAACTTGACTGCTGACTGTGCTGTCACCTTCCTCACTGCTTCCACCTCCGGCCACTTCGTGAACTTGTTGATCGCCACGTACAAGTACTCGAAGCCCCCGACAGCTCGGGGAAAGGGGCCAAGGATGTCGAGCCCCTAGACCGAAAATGGCCAGGACAAAGGGATTGTTTGGAGAGCTTGAGCTGGTTGATGTATCTGCTTGGAGTGGAACTGGCACGCTTCACACTTGGTTACTTGTGCAGTTGCATCCTGGAGGGCTGTCGGCCAGAAGAAACCTTGCCGGAAGGCTTTGCCGGCAAGTGCTCTTGCGCCAATGTGGTGACCACATATGCCTCCATGTATCTCCGCCAACAGCTCCTGTCCATCTTCCCGGGAAATGCACTTCAATTTCACTCCGTTGAATCTTCTTCTGTACAGTATGTCATCGACAAAATGGTACATACTTGATTGCCGGGCTACTCTCTCTGCTTCTTCTTGCTCTTCGGGAAGTTCTCCTGTTTGAAGGAAATGGACGATCTGCTGTGCCCATGCCGGAGCTTGTGGCTCAAGGACAAGGACTAAAGGCGCAAATGCTGCTGCGGGAACATCTGCTTCCACGGCAAGAATCTGTGATTCAGCCGGAGCGTGATGTTCCCCGGCAAGCGTGTCGGGACACGACTTGTCGGGAGCGTCTGCTTCTACGAAACAAACCCTAGGGCTTGTCGGAGCAGACTGCTCCTCAGCACTCTTTGTGTTGATCCTGAGGACCTTCTTGACGGCAGCTTCGGGGAGCTCTGCCGGAAAGTAGTTGCCAGTAACCAACTTCCTCTTCTTGCTCTGTCCAGTTGATGGTGTTACAGATGGTTGAGTCAGCTTGAGCACAAAAATTCCTGGTTCCACAGGTAACTTGAGTGCGGCGCACTTTGACAGGCTGTCTGCAATGTCATTCTGAGCTCTTGGAACGTGTTCCATCTGCAGGCCATCAAAATGTTCTTCTAGCTTCCTCACTTCATCAATGTAGGCTTCCATCAACGGACTCTGATAATCTTTGTTTACTTGACAGACGACAAGCTGCGAGTCACCCCTGACAATAAGCTTCTTGATCCCAAGGTCCGCGGCGATTCTGAGTCCGGCAAGCAAGCCTTCATACTCTGCAGTATTGTTTGTTGCTTGCTCCTTGGGAAAGTGCATCTGGACCACGTACTTGAGGTGCTCTCCGGTGGGTGCGACAAGTAGTGCGCTCGCACCGGCGCCTTGCAGCGAGAAGGCACCATCAAAGTACATGATCCATTCTTTGCCTGCTTCCTTGACGGGGATGCTCGTCTCCGGAGTTTCTTCATCAGGTGTTGGCGTCCATTCCGCTATGAATTCTGCCAATGCTCCACTCTAGATAGTCGAGGTACTCTCAAACTTGAGGCCAAAGCTTGACAATTCCAGTGCCCACTCGACAATCCTGCCTGTTGCTTCTGGATTCTGCAGTATCCTCTTCAACGGAAAGCGAGTGACAACTGTGATCTCATGTGCTTGAAAGTAATGGCGCAGCTTCCTCGAGGCCATGAGAAGGCCGAAAAGCAACTTTTGCACACTAGAGTACCTTGATCTAGCCCCCTGCAGAAGGGAACTGGCAAAGTAAACTGGGCGCTGCACCATCTTCCTTTGTTTCTCTTCCTGGTTGCACAGATCTATCCTTGTCGGGACCAGAGCTTGTCGGGGAAGCCCCCTGCTTGTCGCTGGATGTGCTTGCCGTGGCCGCTGGCTCATCATCTGCCTCCCTCTCCGCTACTAACGCAGCACTAACCACTTGATTGGTTGCCGCTAAGTATAGCAGCAACTTCTCTTGTGGCTTAGGTGCGACAAGTATTGGAGTGGAGGATAGATATTTCTTAAAGTCTTGCAGCGCAGCCTCCGCTTCCGAAGTCCATCTCATTGGACCTGCCTTTTTCAAAATTTTGAAAAATGGCAGGGCGCGCTCAGCAGACTTAGAAATGAACCTACTGAGAGCAGCAATGCAGCCGGCAAGCCTTCACACATCCTTGACGCGCTTTGGTGCTTCGATCTGCTCAATGGCCTTGATCTTGTCGGGATTAGCTTCAATCCCCCTCTGGGATACAAAGAACCCGAGAAGCTTGCCGGAAGGAACTCCAAACACGCACTTCTCGGGGTTCAACTTGAGATTGATCTTGCACAGATTTGCAAAGGTCTCGTCCAAATCTTGGATTAAAGTTTCTTTGTCCTTGCTCTTGACCACTATGTCATCCATGTAAGCTTCCACGTTTCTGTGCAACTGTGGCTCAAAAGCATGACTGACTACCCTTGCAGATGTTGAACCAGCATTCTTTAGTCCGAAAGGCATCCGTACAAAGCAGTACGTGCCACATGGAGTAATGAATGCGGTTTTCTCTTCATCCTCTTCTGCCATAAAGATCTGATGATATCCTGACTATGCATCAAGGAATGAAAGCAGATCACATCCTGCCGTGGAGTCGACAATCTGGTCAATGCGCGGCAAGGGAAATGGATCCTTGGGACAAGCTTTATTAACATCAGTGAAGTCAATACAAAGCCTCCACTTCCCGTTCGCTTTGCGCATGACCACTGGATTGGCTAACCACGTTGGATGGAGTACTCCTTGGACCAGGCCTGCTGCTTCCAATTTCTTGATCTCTTCTGCAATGAACTCTTGACGCTCCACCGCTTGCTTCCTGACTCTCTGCTTAACGGGCCGCGCGTGAGGACAAACGGCAAGGTGGTGCTCAATCACTTTCCTGGGAACACCGGGGATATCAGACGGTTGCCATGCAAACACGTCGACATTCGCCCGCAGGAAAGCAACGAGCGCGCTTTCCTATTTAGGGTCAAGCGTGGCACTGATGGTGAAGGTACCACCAGTGCCGTCCTCCTTGGCGGCCACTTTCTTGGTCTCTGGTGAAGCTGTATTTGCCTTCTTGCACTTGCCGGTGGAGCTCGATGGTGCGTCCTCGACGGTAGCGCAGCACTCCAAAGTGGTGCGCTTGCCGGAGTGAGCATCAGAGCTACTCCTGACGGACTTGGTCTTCTTCTTCCCCCCGGGAGCTTCAGCGGCAAGTGGTTTGCGTTCTGCTGTGGCTGCTGCTTCCCGGTAGATCTTGTCGGTACAGATAAGGGAATCTTTCTTGTCGCCATGGACAGAAATGACACTTATCGGACCGGGCATCTTGAGCACATTGTAAGCATAATGAGAGGCTGCCATGAACTTGGCGAGCGCTGGACGGCCAAGTATCCCATTGTAGGGCAATGGGAAATCAACAACGTCAAATGTGACTCTCTCTGTCCTGAAGTTCAGCTCGCTGCCAAACGTTACTGGCAGCGTGATCTTCCCCTTCGGCTTGCTCCTTCCCGGGTTGATTCCTTGAAAAGTGCCGGTCTCCTCGAGCTCGCTGTCGGGGATCTGGAGCTTCTTGAGTACCGCTGAGGAGATCAGATTCAGGCCGGCCCCGCCGTCAACCAGCATCTTTGTGACCTTGAGGTTGCGGATAGTTGGTGAAATCAACATCGGCAAGCACCCGACCGCAGTTATGCGATCAGGGTGATCCTCAACATCAAAGATGATGGGCGTGCTGGACCACTTCAGGGGCTTGCGCGACTCAACGGATGGTTCTGCTACATTTACTTCCCGCACCCACTGTTTGAGTTGGCAGTGCGAGGTATGCAGAGAAGCACCGCCGTCGACGCACAAAACCTCCGTTGCCTTCTGAAACTCCTGCTCGTCGGCCTCATCCTCATCCATCTCTTCATCTTCGTCCTCATCTTCGTCCTTGTCGCGGCCGCGGGGAGGCCTATCTCCTTGCCGCTGCTTGGCCTTGCCGCGGCGCCCTCCCCGGGCGGGACGCTTCTTGCCGGATCCTCCCCCACCTTCCTGGGCCTTCTCCTTGTCGCGGCGCTCGTACTCAGCTTTCTGTAGCTCAACAAGCTGCTCAACCTTTTTGCAGGCCTGGAGGTCATGGCCCTTGGTGCGGTGGATCTTGCAGTATTGCTTGCCGGAGCCGTCCTGCTTGTCGGCGGCCACCACAGCCTCGCCGGAGTCACCAGCTTTGGCCTTCTCGGCGCCACCTCCATTGCCGGACTGCTCGACAACTAGCACATCCTTGGCTTTCCTCTTTCTGTTATTCCGCCTCCGGTTCTTCTTTGCCGGGGCGGCATCCTCACTGTCAGACCCTTCTGCTCCTGCGTTCTCTCCGGGGAGTTTCCTCCCCTCCTCAGCACGTGCACATTTGTCGGCCAAAGCGTATAGTTCGCTGACATCTCTGATTTTGCACATCGCCATCTCCTCCCTCATCCTGCGGTTACGCACGTTCTGATGGAACGCGCTGATAACCGCGGCAGGGTGGACATCTGGGATGTTGCGCTGCACTTGGCTGAATCTTTGAATGTACTTGCGCAGGGGTTCTCCTTCTTTCTGGGGGAGCAGATGAAGATCGCTCTCCTGGCCATGGGGTTTGTGGCCGCCTGTGAAGGCGCCGACAAACTGATGGCACAGGTCCGCCCACGAAGAGATGGAGTTGTCCGGCAAGTGCATGAGCCAAGATCTGACGTTGGGCTTGAGCACCAGCGGGAAGTAGTTGGCGAGGATCTTCTCGTCGCGCCCCCCGACAGCCTGCACCGCGATGGTGTAGACGCTGAGGAACTCCGACGGATGTATCCTGCCATCGTACTTCTCGGGTACATCTGGCTTGAAGTTCTTGGTACTGGGCCACTGGACCTGCCGCAGCTCACGGATGAATGCAGGGCAACCTACCGCGTACGGCAAGTCGCCTGGTTCCCCTGGCGCATGCATATCAACAGTGGGCCCAGCGCGCTGGTCTGACTGACGCCGCGCTTCTCTTTGATGCTCGATGCGAGTACGAGCGTCTTCTTGTCGTCGTTCTTGGAGAACTTGGCGCTGATCGTGACGAGTTCGCGGGTCCGACGACGTGGTGGAGTCGGTGTCGAGGTTAGCCCGGCGAGTTGGCGATCTTGGCCTTCGGGGCGGGGAGTGCACGGTGGTGGCACCCCCAGCGGTCTTGTCGGCGTCGGCTTGCGCCTGGGCATCTTGCCGGGGCTTCGATGCGCTCGGTTGCCGGGGCTTGTCGCTGTTGGCGAAGCCGATGAGGCTTTGAATGGTGGCCCTCCACTCGTCGATCTTGTTTGGCGCTGGAGGGTAGTCTAGAAGCAGCTGGGCTTGGGCCAGCGCTTCCTCTGGAGTCTTGGGCGGTGGCGGCAAACGACGCGAGGAGCGAGATATGCTCAGACTTCTAACAGTGTTAGAAGGAGCAACATCTCGTCCAGGCGACCGTACCGCGCTCGTGCCAACATGCTGACGCGCATGTTGGCCTTGAGCGTCCCGCGACCCACCAGCTCGGCCTTGCTCCAACGCGAGTACGGTGCTAGGAGCACCATGGCGTTGTCGATCCTGCACCTCCTAGGAGGGGTGCGGTGTATGTATAGACGCCGAAGCTTTCGGGGCCTTGTCCTTGGACCTGGTGACGACGTGAGTCCCCCCGTCGGCGCCCGTTCCTCCGCCGGCGTCTACTCCACCGCCCGTTTGCTCCAGTGGCGATGGGATCGACGTGGACGGAGCGGCCACCTCGGAAGCCTTGTTCTTCGGTGGCATGTCGATGAAGATGTTGATGTAGCACGCACGAACACCGGATCAGGTTCGCACAACCTCGACGTCCCCCTACCTGGCGCGCCAAAGATGTCGTGGGAAACGAGCACCTATGGGGCAGGGCCCCTTTTGGTCCGGCAAGGGAGCGGAGAGCGCACGAAGAGCAGATCGAGGCGAAGCACGCGAGGGATTTTACCCAGCTTCGGAGCTCTCCGGAGAGATAAAACTCCTACTTCTGCTTTGTGTTTATATTCTGTTCTTGCTCGAGAGCGTAGGTGTGTTGTGGTTTCGAATGAGTCAAACCCCTTCTACGTGCGCATGGGCCTCCTTTTATAGGCTAAAGGGGTCACCGACAGGTGGCAACGCAGAGAGGGGTATAAAAGTAAAAAGAGGGGTTGGTACAACCGCTATCTATAGGGTATCCTACCTAACTCTGACGGCAGGGGACAATCGCATTTAATGCCCGTCCGCCTCGCCCAACAGTGCAGAGAAGCGACCATTAGGGGCGCCACCGCCTGCCACGATGGCCTTCTCGTCATCTCCGCTTGCCACCTTGCACCGCTTGGCTGCACAGCTACCCGCCACGTGCGCCTGGAATGATCCTGCGGCGACACGTCGTCGGATGCGCTGGAGCGTGGGCGCAGATTGGTGGCTTTGCCGCGGCAAGCACCTTGCCGCACCCACAAGCTTGTCGCTCGCCGGGTCTTGCCGGGACGTGGGGCGTGTCGCGGCAAATCTCTTGAAATGCCTTGGCTGGCCTTCCCGGCAAGCCCCTCTTGCCGGGGCCTTGTCCTTCCCGGCGAGCTCCTCTTGCCGGGGGCCTTGTCTTCTCAGTTAAGACACTTTGTTCTTGAATGGCACAAATAGGAACGGTAGAGGATCTTGGCGGACGCCCGGCAAGCCTTGCCGCGGGGCGCTACCACTGCCCGTGCACAAGTTCGGGATACTAAGGTACCCCTACTTTAGTACACCGACACCACTACAACAGATCGGATGCATTTGACTGGGCAAGGCATAATTTCCAAGTGGTCGCCGATGAAGAGAAAGGTGTCTACGAATGTGAGTGCAAACTCTGGACACACACAGGTGAGACTCCTAGCAAAAAAAATTCTAATTTCTGATAGTCATGAACGAAAGCTCATTTACTGAACTTTAAAAGTCCACATGCATGAGTAATTCACAAAACCAAATGAAGTTCACTTCTTTAAAAATGAACAACTAACGAAAGAAATGTGTTTATTAATTTCATGGAGTTCACTTACAAAACAAAAAAAATCGTGTGTTTGTCTGCAAGGCTCTTTTGCGTCCATGTATTATGCATGCTTTCTCATTTGAGAGTACTCAAGATTGCTGAGGTGTACATCATGAAAAGATACACCCGTAACGCAAGATCTGATGCAACATTTGACAGAAGAGACTACGAACAAACAGCACCAGATGGAACCTTGCCTTTTTGCCGTGGAAAATTGCTAACAGAAACAACAATGGACCTTGCAAATAGAGCAACAAGGTCCGACGCTGGGTGCCACAGAGCGTTGTATGGTATGAGGGCACTGATCGAGGAAGTTGACGTGCTCAACGAAGAAGAAGAAGAAGCAGCAAAACTAAAGCAAGCAGAGAAATCCCAGCATGACAATAATGACGAGCAAGTAGAAAATATTGAACACAACGGAACTGGTGCTATCAAAAAAGAAACAATTCTTCCACCTCCTGTTTCAAACACAAGAGTAAGGAAGAAAGGGGGCGACGCAACCCAGAAAAATGTTGCATGCAAGGAGAAAAATGATGACAAAAACAGTAAGCCACAGCCTGAGCTGGACAGTGATGGTCACCCACTGGGAATAAGAAGGTGCAAAACATGTAATGAAATCAGCGGCCACAATTCCAAGACGTGTACAAAAAGAAATGAACAAGAAAAATGAGGACATGGCGATGCACAACCAAATAGAAATTCCACTCACAACACTAAGAAATGGACGAAACCGAGATGTTGTAGCATCTACAAAAAGAGGAAGAGACACAATTCAAGAACCTGCCCCAAAAGAACAAGATCAGAAAATGAGGAAGACGAAGAAGGTGAGATCAAAGAAGAAGATGGTGACAAACTGAAGAAGAAATGGCTTATGAAGAAGCATATGGAGAAGAGGAGGAAGAAGAAGAGAGTGAAGAGGACGAAGAACGTGAAGAAACTAAAGAAACAGTGGCTTATGAAGAAACATATGATGAAGATGATGAAGAGGAAGAAGAGAGTGAAGAGAGTGAAGAGGACGAAGAACATGAAGAAACAATGCCAACAAGACCACCCCAAGGGAATGCTGCTGTACAGAAAAAACCGAGAACAACACCACTTTCAAAAAACAAGGTAGGAGCAAAGAAGGATGCAGTTCACAGCGCTGGAAAACGAAAACCACCATCAACCAGCACGCGGGGAGCAAAGAAGGATGCAGTTCTCAACACTGGAAAACGAAAGCAGCCAACAACCAGCACGTGGGGAGCAAAGAAGGATGCAGTTTGCAGCACTGAAAAATGAAATCAGCCATCAACCAGCACGCGGGGAGCAAAGAAGGATGCAGTTCGCAACGCTAAAAAACCAAAGCAGCCATCAACCAGCATGCGAGGGGCTACAAACACAACGGTGCAGAGACAAGAACCAGCAACACCGCCACGGAAAACAAAATAAAGTGCGACATTAGACACGCTCCAGTCACCGCGTAGAAGCAGCAGGTTAACGACCAAATAGATGAACTTCAATAAATTAATCATATGCATAGCAGTTTGCTTATCTCTATGGCTTATGTATCAGTTTAAATTTTGTGTAAACACAAATTTCCCGTTGACTATGAGTTATTCAACTAAACCATGTAAAGAGAAAATGGTATATAGAGTATACCATATATATAGCAGTCTAAAGTAAAACATTGACACATTTTGATTGAAAAACCATGTAAAAAATGTTGTTAGCTCACTGGCTGCACAAAGTTTAGAATAATAATCGAAGCAGTTCAGATCACAAAAGTCTTATTACAAAACACATCAAAAAGATGAAGCGTCTGACACGCAAAAGTACTTATTACAAATCAACCTCATAAGATTAACCAATCACGTCAAACGTGATTCTAACCGTACGATCCTCGAGTTCAAAGAAGTTGAGGACAACAACTTGCTCAGACTTGAGGCCACTATCAACGACAAATTCCTTCCACCCTTTCTGGAAACACAGCCGCCTGTCAACGCCTACACTGTACTTGGCTGGTTTAAGGTATCCATTACCAAGAACAACTTGAAGAATTCCCTTCTTCTTGAGCCGGAGATACCTAAAAGCTCGTTGAGGAATTTTCTGCAAAAAATAATAAAACTGTTTGAGAATGATACTAGCAGTACAATTCTCATACTGTGCATAGAGCGGTAAAAACCTACACAAACTACAGACACGAGCTAGATGAAGTGCACAACAGTCCAACAAGCAGTACAGATAAAACGCAATTCAATATGTAGTATAGAACTTGCAAATATGCAGTACGCTTCGAACTATCATGCAGTACTCGAGACTAGCTACATGTAGTACACACCATACAAATTGGGAAAAAAATGTGGAAACATGAAGTGCTCGCTAATATATAAGCAATTCACATATTGTAACCATGTCAACTAAAACACAAGTTGCATGCACACAAGCAAAAAAATAAAAACAGGAAATAAGATCACATTGCAGTACACTTCAAAAAACAAAAAAAAGTGCGTACCTAAAATACTAAAAGTTCAGAATAGAATGGAATTATACACAAAAAAACACAAAGAAAAAATCATATCTAACAAAACATACCATCTTGTAGTGAGTCTCCACATTTGTTGGTGTAAGCTGATGGACAAAAGGACTTGTGCGGCCAAGGCCACGGCGAAGCTGGGCAGAATAGAACGCAGAAACATTGATCTGGCCCATATCCAATCCTTCTGTGAGTACTGTACCATATGCAAGCTGCTCCGCTCGCCCAGTTCCGCACAATACCTTCCCACCACGACGAGCACGACGGGCCTGCGAGCGAGCTGAACAATCGCAGTGCATCGGCACACCATAACCATGGCCGCAGCAGAAGAGATTCGCGTACGGGCCTGGAGCCATCGCAACAAAAACCTAGAAAAGGAAAAAAATAAATATAGGCTGGAGAAAGGAGAGAACTTGCGGCTAGAGGAGAAATGAACTTCAAAGTAAGGGTATAAGTTAGCCTTCATTTATAGAAGAGGAATGCAAAAAGGTCAAAACTAAAAATTAAAGGGGAGTTAATGAAAATTATGTTCCCAAGAATAAAGGACAATCAATAAAGGTTTATGTTACCAAAGAAAAAGGAACCAAAAAAGAAGGTGTACTTTGACTGCAGCAATTCCCACGAACAAACCGCAGATCATTAAATAATAATTCTCTAAAAAATTATAATCCACAGACCATTTTATGCGTGCAGTTCTCCAAATTCCTTCCAGGAAGTTCACTATGTGTGTGCATGAAGTGCAGTACATGCTCAAAATGAAGCAAAAGAGAAGCACTTTCGCGCAGTGCACAAAGCAGAAATTACAGCACCTGGTGTAGTCCTTAAATGTAAGTCATATAGTCCGCAGCGTTGGCATTGCCAGTCACAACTTTGGCACAAAGAAGGATGCACGCAGTGCAAAATGTGTACACCTGCAACACATGACTATGACGAATGCAGTGCGCATAGGGGCACAAAGCAGTGCACACAAGTACACTAAGAAAAAAGGATACGTAAGAGGAAAAACAATAAAGAAAAATGCTACCCATGCAGTGCACAAAAATGTAGCGCAAAACACGTGTAGTACGGAATGCGTGCACATGTAGTACTGAAACTAAATCAATGCAGTGCACGGATGATTTACTAAAAGCAGTGCACGCCCCAACATTGAAAAAAATACAAAGAAAAAAATTGACCACCCAGGTGAACCAGCCCCAGCCAGTCTCGTAGTAGGTCTGCGCCCATAGAAGGCGAGTCGTTTTGAGTCACAATGCATGGGGCCGGCCACACATGGGCCCGCGGGTCAGAGAGCATAGAGCTGCGAGCGCCGTGTATAAGTGCCCAAATAAGTAACTAGAGGAGTTCGATACGACAGCCTCGCCAGCTCTTATAAACAGGTCGGGCGCGCCTTCCGCGGGCGAGGTGGGACTAAACATTAGGATGCACACACAGCATACCGGGAACCAGCTGTGCTCACAGGCCGACTTGGGCCCAAATGTGTCTTCACTACCCGAACACAGGCCCAACAAGGCCGACTAAGAAAAAATCATAAGTTCAAAAAAAAGTGGGCCCCCCAACCCCCCTTCCCCTACCCCTCTCGTACCAGGGACTCCAGTAAGTACAGGCAAAAATAAGATGTAGTACGTAGCGGTAGAAAAATGCAGTGCATTCCATTATGCGATGCAGTACGGTATGGCAATCTAGTTCCAGACTACCTACATGAATAAATACACGACATAGAACACAGCGAAAAACTCGTAAAATAGCGGAATACATTGTACTTTTTTCAGGGGCTGCAGCAAGGACACGCAAAAAATGGTGAAGTACGCACATGTAGATACAAATGCAGTTCTGTATTGTAGACGATGCAGTGTAGAACTATAACGAATGCAATTCATTATCATGTAGGATGCATGTATAAACGTAATGCACGTTCGCACAGAAAGTGGTGGTTAAAAAATATTTACTGATCAAAAATAAAATAAAACCACGTTAATAAAAAAACACGTTCGCATACAACCACCAATCGGAGTGATTCCATCGCCACAAGCCCACGATCACAGATGCAACACCAACCCACGATCTGCACAACCGCATCGTCAGTAAGATCATGCAGTTCATCCGACGAGGCCATCCCACCCCGCGCCCTCCCCTTAAATTCAGACCCCTACCAAAGGCCTTCTCATCCACAATAACACAAGTATCCATTGCGCTGCCACCAAATCACTCCATATCCATGCAAAAGCACCAAGCCCTGCTACCGGCGATGGCGTTCACCGACGAGTACAAGGGCAACAAGGCTGTGGAGGCACACGGCAACACCAACTTGCACGTCATCCACACCAATGACAAGAACCAGATGGCGATCTCCCTCACGCAGTATGAGCGCCACCTCAGCCTCCAGCGCCACAAGGTCGTCGGCATTGATCTCGAGTACGATAACGAGCCTGAAGTGATGCAGAAACCTGCCCTCTACCAGCTCTCCATCGGCAAGAATCACCCGGTGCTGCTCTTCCAAATGAGCGCCGCTGAAAGGTGCACCGTCTTCGACAACTTCCTCGCTGACCCCAGGTACACCTTTGCAGGCTTCTCCATCGACGGCGATAAAACCAGGCTAGAGCGCGTCAAACTGGAGGTCGCCAACTTCGTCGACATCCAGAAGGAGTGGAGGGTGCCCGAGGCAACCAAGGCGTTGGACTCCCTTGGAGACATCTCCGGCATGCTCATCGACGACTACTACAACAACATAAAGAAGAAGATCACCGACGACGAGCACATGCGCTAGGCCACCCTGCCTCTGTCCATGAGGCACATCGAGTACGCGACAAAGGACGCCTACACAGCGTACGAGATATGGAACCACATCACCCTCACCCAGGACAACCTTCGTCGTGCAAAGCTGGAGAAGGAGGAGCCCCCCAAGAAGCGCACCAGTAGCAGCTGGGGATGGGAAGAGCCTAACTGGTGAAGAAGAAGATGGTGCCGGCCAAGAGCCAACAATGCCAGCGTCTTTAGAATTATCATCAAATTTTCTTTATGTTGTTTGCTTATGTATCGTTAGTTTGCTTGTGTGCTGAACTTAGTTTGCTTGCCATGCAGAATCACTTGTAATGATGAACTTTGATTATGTTAGATTGCTTTATGTTCAACTTAGTTTGCTAATGATGAAATTGTCGTACAAAATGCAAACAGGACGCATGCAGTGCAAATTATGTACGAATGCAGTACAAACTCTGTCGAATGAAGTTTTAACATACCCAACAAAGCAGTGCACGAACCTAAATTTGAAAAAAGAATACATAAGAGCAAAAACACAAAGAAAAATGCCAACACGTAAATAATCAATGCAGTGCAGAAATATATGAATGTGCAGTACAGAACCATAATCAATGCAGTACATGTATGATTTACTATGCAGTGCACTCCCATACATTGGAAAAAAATACTACATAATAGCAAAAACACAGAAACAAAAAATGAGAACTGTACATGCAGTATGGAATGTGTGCACATGCAGTACAGAACCCTGATCAATGCAGTGCACGCCCCGACATTGAAAAAAAATACTTAATACAGAAAAATACAAAGAAAAAAATTTGACCACCCAGGTGCTACCGGCACCAGCCAGTCTCATAATAGGTCTCCGCCCACTGAAGGCGAGACGTTCTGAGTCACAATGCATGGGGCCGGCCACACTTGGGCCCACAGGTCAGAGAGCATAGAGAAGTGAGCGCCGTGTATAAGTGCCCAAATACGTAACAAGAGGAGTTCGGTACAGCGGCCTCGCCACCGCTTATAAACATGTCGGGCGCGCCTTCCGCGTGCAAGATGGGACTAAACATTAGGCCGCACACAACGCATCTGGAACCAGTCGTGCTCACAGGCCGACTTGGGCCCAAATGTGTCTTCACTATCCGAACACAGGGCCAACAAGGCCCACTAAGAAAAAATAATAAGTTTAAAAATAAAACATCAAAAAGGAAAATGAGAAACATTTTTAAATGAATAACAACAAACAAAAAAATTGTGCGTCAGCACTGCCAGAAACTATTAATAAATAAAACGCAGGAAGCCCGAAGTCAAAGTACAAATGCAGTCCCCGACGTACAACAATGCAGTTCTCCACGTGGAAGCACAAAGTATTCTTTTTTTTCTGAATTGCAGTTCTCTTCACTCTGTAATGCAGTATGGCTAAAATGAAGAATGCAGCCCTGTTACTTAAGCAAAGCAGTCCGACACCCCTACCCACACTACCCTCCATCCACACAAAAGCTGTTTTACCACAAAAATCAAGAGAAGAAAAGAAAGAACTCCATCAAAAAACCTAATGTGCGTACATCTGTGTGAATCCTAATCCGATATAATGTAGTACACTATGTGGACCTATGCAGTTCTGTTCTGATAGCAAAGAAGTGCACTAACTTGGAAAATTCACCGAAAACACAATCATCACATTTTCTGACAGTTGCGTCAATACGTTGAACTAGTCACAAAAAAAGAGGCGATGACGTTCCGGATTTCCAACGCACTAATAGAGGCTCCTCATAGCAGAACCTCTCTGCAGTTGCCACGTAACTTAAAACAGAGCCCCACCATGCTACCACCCAGCTCCACCTCTCCCACGTCCTGTCAAGGAGAGCAGAGGAGAGTAGAGGAGAAAACACAACTGCTTCGTCCCCCCAAAAACCCCATTGCATCTTCTTCTCCACACTTCCTTTCACTAAACCCTCTCTCTAGAACAAACACGAGAGAGCAGAGGAGAGTCATGGAGGATGCACCTCTGTACAAGCAGGGCTGCACGTACACCAGGGAGCTCCACGACGTCCACCTCCACGGCAATCACAAGCTCCACGTCGTTTGCACAAGCAAGGGTAAAGACGTGGACAAGATGCTGTCCACGTTCAGGAGGAAGCTCGACGGAATGCCCGTCAAACTAGTTGGCATTGATGTCGAGTACACGCACTACATGAAGCCACAGCGGGCAGCAGTGCTCCAGCTATGCGTAGAAAAAGAATGCCTTGTCTACCACATCTCTGCAGCTAAAGACAGGTAAGAATAACTATCAATCTGTACTACTGCTTGTCAATATTGATTTTAAATTTTCTTCACTGCAATTGCCAAATATTTAAACTTTGGTTCTCATTTTTGAAAAGCATGGCATATGAATTCATTGACAGTTTTCATCTGGCTCCATGTATGTCACTCATGTGTTCAATTCTTGAATTATATGATCTAGAAATACACGCAGTTTAATTCTGTTTTACCAAATACAAATTATTTGGCTGAACAATAGAAAACTGCAACATTACCATACAAAACATGTGTGAAATTAGGTTCAAGAATACAAGCATACACAAAACATGCATTGTTTATGCAATCTATTATCAGATTTACTAGTTATGTTGAACAAAGTATTAGCAACTACTCAATGCAACAGATTCAGATATTCATATTGCAGTTCAGTTTCAGAAAAAACAAAAAAAATTGGTAGTTCTAAGAAATAAACTATATTCACTCTATACAAACATATTGCAGGGCAATGGAACTAGACAAATTCCTCATGAATGGTGAGTACACCTTCGTCGGATTCGCTATTGAAGGAGACAAAAGCAAGCTGAAGGTATCTGGTTTGGAGATCAACTCCGACAACTACATTGATATTTAGGTGGAATGGAGAGACCCATACAATAAAAAGAAGTTTGACTCTTTGGCTGATGTTTCCGGTAGGATGATAGACATTCACTACCATGACATGAAGAAAAAAAATTAACCACAAGGAGGACCATACTCTGTGGGAATTTTGCCCGCTGCCAGAAAAGCTTATCAAGTATGCAGCAATAGATGCATTCTCAACATATGAGTCATGGAGAATCATCTACGATGTCATAATGGGATTGGACAGGGTAAAAAGAGACAAAGAAGCAAAGAAGAAGAAGAACAAGGCTGTAATCCAATACAGCAACTAGAAAAAATCAGGGCTATGTTTAGTTTCACTTTACTTTAGTCGTTGTGTTGTTCTTTGTTTCATGTATGCAAGCTTTTGATGATGTCCGTTGCTTCATATCGAACATTTCTTTTGTAAAAACAATGTCAGTTTGCTTGTGATCAATTGCTTTCGCAGAACTTAGTTTGTATTAGAACAAGTATCTAGAAAACTTTGAAAAATTTAATGTGTGATATCAAAACATACTATTCACATACAAAACACATTCAAAACAACATTAAACAAAAAAATTAGGTAATCTGACTACAAACTCATACATAAAAAAGAAAAGATTAATGCAGTTCACAATGCTAAAAAAAGGAGTACACATGTGTCCACATGCAGTCCACAAATAGTAATTACAGAAAAAGGACATTAATATTAATATTTCTAAAAAAATATAATCCGCAGACCATTCTAAACAAACGTGAATACAGTTCACAGAACAAATATAAGGCATTTCACGAAGTGTATACATGAAGTGCAGTACATGCATAAATGTAGAACGACAAGGGCCGCAGAAACTTTCATGCGGTGCCCAACACACAGACTTGCTACACGCAGTGCAGTACTCAACGTTGGTGCAAGCAGTAAAAATGACATCATTTGTACTACCACGAAAATATATATCCTCCAAAAAGAGAAAAAATGCTTCAGATAAGGAAAAAAATTGATCACCCAGCTGCAACCAGGCCCAAGACATTCTGTGTTTCCAACAAATGGGACACACGCAACCCCAGAGCCACACCCCTAAGATAGACAAGGAGGCGACGGGGTGTGACGGACTCGCCTACGCATGCAGCGCCGCGGCACGCCACGTCGCTGCCTGCTCCGGCTCGTTCCAGGCTCGACCTCACACGGGGATGGGGGGGGGGTCATGACCCCACTCCCCACCCCCTGCTCGGCCTCGCGCTAACGCATGCAATGCACTCTCTTGACAGGCGTAGTGCGGACATTCTGTTTTTCCAACAAATGGGATGCACACAACCCGAGAGCCACACCCCTAAGATAGACAGGGAGGCGACGGGGTGTGACGGACTCGCCTACGCATGCGGCGCCGCGACACGCCACATCACCGCCTGCTCCGGCTCGTTCCAGGCTCGGCCTCGCCGAGGGTTGGGGAGGGGGGTCACGACCACCCTCCCCACCCCCTGCTCGGCCTCGCGCTAACGTAGGCACTGCGCTTGGTTGACAGGCGTAGTGCGGACATTCTGTTTTTCCAACAAATGGGACGCACACAACCCCAGAGCCACACCCCTAAGATAGACATGGAGGCGACGGGGTGTGACGGACTCGCCTACGCATGCGGCACCGCGGCACGCCGCGTCGCCGCCTACTCCGGCTCGTTCCAGGATCGTCCTCGCAGGGGTTGGGAGGGGGGGTCACGACCCCCCTCCCCACCCCCTCCTCGGCCTTGCGTTAACGCACGCAGTGTGCTTGCTTGACAGGCGCAGTGCGGACATTTTGTTTATCCAACAAATGGGATGCACGCAATCCTAGAGCCACACCCCTAAGATACACAGGGAGGCAACGGGGTGTGACGGACTCGCCTACGCATGCGGCGCCCCGGCACGTCGCGTCGCCGCCTGCTCTGGCTCGTTACAGGCTCGGCCTCGCAGGGGGATGGGGAGGGGGGTCACGACCCCCCTCCCCACCCTTTGCTCGGCCTCGCGCTAATGCACGCAGTGCGCTTACTTGACAGGCGCAGTGCGGACATTCTGTTTTTCCAACAAATGGGACACGCGCAACCCCAGAGCCACACCCCTAAGATAGACAGGGAGGTGACGGGGCGTGACAGACTCGCCTACGCATGCGGCGCCGCGACACGCCGCGTCGCCACCTGCTCCAGCTCGTTCCAGGCTCGGCCTCACGCCCTTCCCATCCCCTCCCCATCCCCTGCTCGACCTCGCACTAACACACGCAATGCGTACAGGAGCAATATAAATCTATATACAACTAAAAAAATTGGGGGGGGGGGGGAATCCCCCCATCTACCTTACCGTACAAACAATACAAAAACCAACTGCAGAACGCAACTTTAGGCAAAAGCAGTGCGTTTGGTTGTGCAAAAAAGCAGTGCAGTATCATAAAGCAATGCAGTTTCGGCATACACACATGTGTAGCGCTGAACTTGTAGACAAAAAATGCAGTGCTTTTTGTTGGACAAAGAAGTTCGGCATCAAATGCGGTGCAGTTTATGGAACACATACAATACATATAAGCGTGACAAATGCCAGTTCACACAGAACGTGGTCGTCGACAAAATAAAAATATACACTTATATATACTGTATGAGTTATTTATATAAAACACACATACACATAAAAATTCGTCCACATACATTGCTACAAAAAAGAACAAGGAAAAACACAACAACAGGAAAAAGTTTTTTTGATACATTATCTACCTTAGTCAGCACACAATACACAACATCAAACCTAGTTCTTGTCCATGCACAGGCTTTTGCCCCAATAGAAACAGTGCCCAAATGACTGTTACTGCGTCTGCGAATGCGTCTGCGATTGTGACAGGGAAGTGAGCCTGAGGTCCGCAATCAGATAACGTAGCTCAAGCGGCATGTCTTCATAACACAACATGTTCGAAGGATTGAACAGCAGCTGGAACATGTACTCCGCCTTCCAATCTTCAATAGCAGGCTGAAAAAAGAAAATAAAAAAATGCAGACCAGTGATTAAAAAAAGGTTGTCATAAAGAACAAAAAAGTGAAAAAATTAAAATAATAAAAAAAGTAACAAGAAAAAGAAGAAAACAGAGAAGGTGTTACGTCGGATTTCAAAATTCTCTCAACTAGATGTTGGTCGTCATTCAACTGCGTCATCCTCAGAACATAGATTCTGCACTCATTTGCTCCCCGCGCTGGCACGACCAGGTAAGAGGGCTTCTCTGCCAATTTAACCGAGTCAGGGTGGTTCTTCCATTTATACATTTTTTCACCATAAATTGCCTTCAGCACCTGAGTCATCCTCCTCATCTGGCAAAAAAAGGAAGCACAAGGTAAAAATAACACACATCACGGATCAAAGTTGCTATTCAGACGAACCAAAAAAATACAAAAGTTGTTCTCAAACGTCTAGACAGTCCCTCTTTTAAGTGCACGCGAGGTCATTTCCTATTACCCTTTTTTACACAGATTATGGGGTGTGTGAGAAAATGCAGTTCTGTCATGCATATGTTGTAGTGCACTACATAAACAAATGTGGTTCTATGTGTGCTAAAATTTGCATGTGCAGTTTATGAAAAAAATGCAGTAGGAGAAACACAAAAAAGCTTTGCGCTTGGCAAGAAAAACTAACATACCACTTCAGTGCAATCTGCGTGGTAGTTAGTCCTGCGCCACCTTGTCATGACATCAGGATGGCCAGTGTACTTCCTACTGTCATGGATATCAAGCGTCTGGCGATGCTGGTTTAGCGTGTATAAGGAATAATGACCATCCTTGGATCGCGGCATCATAATCTATTCACATCAAAAAAACAAAAATGAAATGAAAAGTTCTTTCAACACGTAGCACCAGGACCACTGTTCCAAAAATAACTATAAAAAGAAATGCAACAAACCAGGAAAATAAATGACGGAAAACAATGAACTTACCAGTTTTGCATCCAACAGGTTTGCGTCGTCACTCACAAAAACCTTGAACTGCTTAACTGCATCTTCTAAAACAAACGAGCTATGCACAATTGGCAACACAGGGTTTCCGTCATTATCTCTCGCCACAAAGGTTTCCATTTGAAGAACGTACTGCACAGAAAAAAGAACAAAAAAAGGACATGAAAAAAAAGAATAAACAATGCAAGCAGGCATGGACATGAAAAAGCCAGTACAATAGGAAAAAATGACAGCAAACGTGTACCGTGATAAATAAAGGTGAAAGTAGCACACGTTCACCGGGATGATAAGCTAAACCCAATTCAGGGTCTTGCGTCCAGTACTTGATGACAAAATCCATGAGATACGAATCCATTAAAGCTCCTTTGCCAAATGTATCATAGATATAGTCGACAGTGTAAGTATCGACATCACCAAAAGGACTACTCACCATAAAGAACGCGCTCCTGCAGTAAACATACATAGATGGGATCAATAAAATTAAAATTAAAATCAAAACACACAAAAAGGATGAAGGGCACACACATTAAACTTACTCGTGGTATTTGCTTACAGAATCTTTGCTGAGAACAAGATCCTTTATTTTAATTGCCTCATCAATATATTTGAACCTCGGAGGCTTCAATTTCTCTATAGAGCATCTCAACTTAAAAGCCCTCTCACCTGCCCTCTTGTTCAAAAATACTTCAACCTCATCCACAGGAGGACGATTAATTGCTGCACTCCTAGTCCTAGTGACACGTGGACACAGTGTAACAAAATCATCATCATCAACATCATATACATCGTGTGGAGAGCTAGGTCGAGAGACACTTCCACCATCAGGTCCAGACGCCACATTTGTGTTCAAACCATCTCCAGCCAAAGAAACAGAATTATCTGGAGAGATTTCAATGACACAATCCTCCATAACCACCTCAGAACCCCGGGACTCAAACAGTGACGTACAACCTTCATGAATCCCCTCATCAAAACCTAAAAACGTGTAGAAAAAACATGGAAGCACTCAGCACAAAATACAAAACCAAAAAACATGTATACAGAAAAATAGAATGCAGTCCACTTGTATACAGCAATGCAGCCCAGTTGTCTACAGCATGCAGGCCATTTCTCTACATCAATGTAGTCCACTTGTATACAGCAATGTATCCCACATGTCTACAACATTGCAGACCATTTCTCTACATCAATACAGTCCACTTGTATACAACAATGCAACCCACTAGTCTACAGCAATGTAGCACACTAGTCTGCATTAAATGCAGCACACTTGTCTACAGCAATGCAGCCCACACTTCTCTACAACAATACAACCCACATATAAAGAACAATGCAACCCATATATAAAGAACAATGCATCCCACATATAAAGAAAAATGCAGCTCACTTGACCATAAGAAGCGGAACCAAGCAGTAGACAAAAAATAAATAAAGGGAGGATAAAGAAGTTCACTAAAACAACCTTTATCTGCAAAAATTCGAAGTAATGTTAAATCAAGGCAACACTTCCTCGATGTGAGCCAACTATAGAGCATGGCCTTTTTGATGTAGCCAATGTGCTCCACCCTAAATTTAGCAACTCGAACACCATCCCAGGTCTGCAAGAATTG
Organism: Triticum timopheevii; assembly: GCA_963921465.1. Classification (NCBI taxonomy): domain Eukaryota; kingdom Viridiplantae; phylum Streptophyta; class Magnoliopsida; order Poales; family Poaceae; genus Triticum; species Triticum timopheevii. The sequence goes on along the minus strand of OY997266.1, from coordinate 234,473,045 downwards.
AAACATATAGAATCCACAATCATGCCTGCAATAAAAGAATAAAAAACATCAGTTTCACAAAATGAAGTAAAAAAAAAAACTTCAGCAGTATGCTGGAGAAGGGCTGTACAGAACACACCCATTTGGCTGCATTGGGACAATGACATGTTTCAACACAAATCCATCAAGTGTAGGAGGATTTAGCGGCTCATCAGAACTTGAGCTTCCTTCTTTCCATGCACGCTTGATATTTTTAACCATCCGCCTAAAAACCCTGGCCGCATCAGGGCTGCCAGGTTTATTGAGCGAGTCAAGAAATTCAAACCGCCTTTCTTTCACATTTAATGCAACTACACAATAATGACCAACGCCATCCCTCATATCTGGCGGATCAAAAGTTGCAAAAGGACCTGTTGGAAGCACGAATAAATAAATAAAATTATTATAAGAAGAAAAAACAAAACACTATAAAAACAAACACACAAAATATAGTTTTTGACACATAAAAACGTTACTCACCATATCCTTTTTATCAACACGCTCCTCGGCTTTTGAGGAGAACATCATTTTAACACTCCTGCCTACAGTACCACCATTCCAAATATTTGCCTGCCGAAACAAAACCAAAAATCAAATAGTGCTCAAGCAAACAGGTCGTCGCACGAAATCAAAAAAGAAAATCAAAAGATAAAACAAAAATTTCTGCATTCTTACACAAATATGGTACGGGGCAACCATTGTCGGAGATCCCTTAAACTTATCTACCAGCAAAGAAACCCCAAGATCTACAAGGCTTGTAGTGAGCATCCCTTTATCCCAAAAGGATTGACCAACTTCGCCAATGCTAATATCAACCATCTCAGTTTTTAAAGCAATCATGTCCCTGAATTCATGGAAAACTGAAACATAAGATACTAAAAAAATAACAACAAAGAAAAAGGGGTAAATACCAAAATTAGAAAATACATATGAACAAAACAATTTCTAATAAACCATACTTCTTCTTCTTGTCCTTCCGAGCCCTCGTAACAACAGCCTACAACAGAGCTGGATCAATGCTCGACGGTTTCACAATAGGAAGTTCGTCATCCATAATAAAAAAATGAACTTCACTTATCCAAAGAATGAAGTTTAAATAATAAGATAAGGAAATTCTGCTAGCTATTTTGAAAATCATAGACAAAAGATCAAGTTTCACTTATCATTAAACATCTAATACAGATACCATAGTAATTAAACAAAATGAATGAGAAAAACTTTAACTCCACTGTTCAAAAAAACTCTTGCCTTCAGTGTTAGAGTCTTCAGGCTGTTGTTCTTCAGAGCTGAGCAAAATATTTTCTTGGATAGGTTGCGACGAGTGCACCACAACCTCACTGGACTGCCCTTCTGCAGCAACATCAGCATTCTATGGATTTACAACAGTCTGGTCAACGACAACGTCCTTAGATACTTCAGCTACATGAGGCTCCACTCTCGATACTTCCGGAACATTGTTGGACACCAGACAAACAGGGGAAGCAACAACCCTAACAGCAGGGCCGGCATTCTCCAGTGGCTTTTCAATGCCAACGTCAGAATCTTCATGCCCACTAGTGGGAACAACATCATGGGATCCTTGAGCTACAGAAGGATCTGCACAGTCAACGGCAGCCGATGCAGAAGCATCAACACTGCCACCACCATCAACAACACAACTGCCCTGATTCAGATCAACGTGAACTTCCATGTTTTCTTCTCCAAGCCCTGGAAAGTTTAGAAAACACACAATAACACAAAAATGAGCGTGGGGATAATTAACACAACAACACACAACACACTTATGTCAAAGACTGCTGACAACATACATGGAACAACTGCAGTCCACATATGCAAAACAACTGCAACACACGTGTGTCAAAAGAACTACAACTGCAACCCACATATACGTAAAAAAAGAACTGCAGTTCACTTTGTCAAACGCTGCAATTTAGTTATGTTAAATACTGAAGCTCACATATCTAAAACAATATAGACCGTGCATGGAAAGAACTGCAGTTCACTTCTGTCAAACAATGAAGCTCACACATGTAAAACTATTGCAGCTAACATATGTAATTGAAAATGCATATGAGTGAACATAACAGCGTACATCAAGTTTATAACAAACAACGAAAAATTAGATTACAACCCACTAACAGAATAAGTAATACAACTATACCTTATAAGCTACAACATCCAGAGGGGACGATGCATCAGCCAAGACCTCATCCTTTGCAGAGCCATCGTAGGTCTCTTTGTGCACATCACAAGCAGCAACACCAGTCTATGGGCATAAAACAAACCAAAAACGAGAAATAAGATGGTACCAACCAAAAAAGAAAAAACTTCAACTATGCACAAGCAGTACACACTTTACAACAGTGAAGTACACAAAAAAACAATAAAAATGGGAAGCAAACAAATGCAAGTTCAAGAAAAGGGTCGCATGGCAGAATAGACATGGCAGAAGTACTTGTACCTGACCAACTCCATCGTCCCTAGTTCCATCGACACCAGAAGATTCCACTCCAGCCTATAACAAAAAACAAAAATAGTGAGGAGCAGTCAACATAATACACAAAAAAGAGATTCAAAGCCACAAAAAACCTAGAACATACATTGTCAGCGCCAACGTCAGCGTCCTGATGGGTCATTTCGTCCAAAATATGCCCAGCATCCTTCTCATACCGACCGCATTTTTCTTCCTGTGAATGTGTCAATTGAGCATAGGAAGACCGAACATTCGTCACTACAATCTTCAGGCTTTCAATCACGCCACAATCAAAATTGTGAGCAGCAACAATATCTTCATCTCTTGGGCCATGGCCAATAGGGAAAAAACCAGCAACTGTCCTCAACCTGTCACCAGAGGTTGGCAAATCTTCAGTCAACTTCAAAACCTTCAGAAGAAGCTCATCAATCTCCTCATGTTTTTTGCCGCCAACAAATGTCTGTTTATAAGAGCTTCTATTATCAAACATCTGTTGAGCCATGAAACCACGAGTATGCGGCACCTCATCACAGGCAGGAAGCTGGCTACAGATAGGCTCATAAAACCTAGCATGAGTGCTAGGCCCCGCATCAGAGCTGCCGTGTACAACTGCAATAGGACGGTTGTACACAATATCACCTGACGCCTTCCACTGCAAAAAAAGACAACAGGCAAAGGGAAGTACACATGTGAGTACTAGAAAAGTTCACATTTATAATGGCTGCATATTTTTTAAAAAAAATCTGATATTAAAAAATCAGATGCACTAACCGGCAGCTTCCCAAATTTGTAAATTTCCAAGTAAATCTTTCCCTTCACAAGCACATCCTCATTGTACTACTTCATCAGGTCCTTGGTCGTCAGGTATGATGCACGTGGCGTCAATGTGTGCATGACTGAAAATTTGCGAAGCTTCAAGCAATCAAGATACATAATCAGGGGGACAATGGCACAACCCTCTGCACAATTCTGCTTGCTGCCTTCTGTTTGCCACCTCACCACAGCTGCCTGTAACTCATCAACAACAAGCTGGCAAAAGTCCATCTGAGCCATAGCCGTATAATCCATGTTCTCTACCATTGCAGCAGCTCTACCCAAACGAACTGCAGGCCCGGGGCACAACAAATTCTGGTAAAGTATTAGGAAGAACACCTTCATAGCAAGGTCAACAGTCACATAATCATCTTCCTCCACCAACACCTTCAACTTCTCAACTCGAAGAACCCTGCCATTCCCAAAGTCCATTACCGTGGTGGCAGGGTCAATCACTCCCATCAGATAGCACATAAGAATGCGTGACACATTTTTCTTTACTGTCAGATGAAAGACAACACCGAATCCAGCATCCCTAACACGACTACAATGTGCCTCTTTCAACAAATAAGCAGCCTTGCAAACAGTGGGAAGCGACAACCATACGGTCTTGTTAAATCGAGAATCATCTCCCTCAGCATCATCTTCAGTTGCATTGCTCTTACTAGACTTCTTCCTCTGTGTAAAGGGAAATGCATTCCACATTAGAAGACTAGCCATAAGAAAAGAGACATAGAAAACACAAAAAGAATAACAATGAAGGAAACAAATGCAATGCACTTCAACAAACCTTTGGAGCAGCATCCACCTCCTCGCCAGAGTCACCACCAACATCTTCATCGACATCATCACGGGCACGCTTGGGTAGACTCTTAGATGAACCACAGTCTTTGCGTCTACAAGGATGAACACCCTTCACATAATCAGCAAGCACAAAGTCGTCATCATCAGAGTTGGGACCTTCAGTGACATGTAGTCGCTTGCGCTGAGGATCATCATTTCCACCAGCTTCAACAGTTCTCTTGCCAACATTCTTCTTCATTCCAGCAACACGTGGACTCCGCCAAGGTGTACCACCTTCCTCAGCAACTATACTCAACCTCTTCTTCTGCAAAGAAGGCTGCTTCACCTTGTCAAATTTGCCACCCTTGGCACCATCTACAGCTCTCCTCTGCTTCTCCTTCTCCGCAAACTCTTTTAACTCAATTCCAAACCTCAACTTCTTCTTGCTTTGCTTCAACTCATATTGACGAAGCTGTTCCGAGACCATCCAATCCTGTGTAACTTCCTCTGTACCATCAACAGACTGCGATTGTGTTTCAGACAAGATGGGACGTCTCTGATCAAAGCTCACACCAACATTACCCTATGCAAAATAATGGCCAATCAATAGAGTAACCTCCTCAAACCCAGGCGCCCCAGCATGGAAAACAGACACTGCGTCAAAATGAAGTTTGACTATGCTCATTAAAAAGTGCACAAAAAGAACAAATGTAGTACAGTTAGACATATAAATGCAGTGCTCCAACCATAAGCTCAAAATAAAAAATAATGCATTGTACAAAAAACTTGAATAAAACAACAATGCAGTTCACACATACATATAGTGGAGTTCACATATACAAATAAATCTAGTGCTGCATACACTAACTTCACGGTTGTTCCCAACAAAATGTCAGACTAGATACAACAAGGCAAACCAATTTGTACAACATCAAGCAACCAGCATACACAAAAATGAACAAATCAATCACATACCAGAAGGAGGGGCCACACTTATGGGAGAAGATTCAATCGACGAATTCACTTGATGTCCTCCCTCGACACCATGATCCTTACCACCAGGACAAGGAAAGTCAATTGGTGTATCATTATGAGCACTGCAATCACCTACTAGATTCAAAAAGAACAAGAAAACAGAAATTACAAAACATCACATGACAAAATAATGCAAACGAACGCTGACAACTAACAGAGCATAAACCAATATGCAAGATGAATTAGGAAACTAGATAAACATCAAACAAAATAAACAAAGCCTAAAATAAGCACTCCACATACCTTGAACTCCTCCTCCAACTCTGCTCGGCGAAGACATGGCGTTTGCCTGCAGCACAAGGACGAAGTGACAGACATAAGTAACAAAATCAGCGAAAATCTCATGAAACCCTAGATCCACATTGCTACACACGACTATCGACTTCAAAATGAGATAAAATCGACTGCCTATGAAAAAATTACACAAGCAAAAAGAGCAACAACAACTACGAGAATCACAAAACAAGACGAGGGGACGATCAAGACCAAGGCCAAGCGAAACGTACCACAAAAAAGGGTGCGGCGACGGTGGCGGGGAGGGGGGCGGCGACGGGAACAAACAGGAAAGGGCTGCGGGAGTGCAGCCGCAAGGGCTCGCGGAGCGAACGATGACGCGGAATGCAGGAATAAGGACCTCTTGAGGGCGGCGGTTCCTCGGGCGACGGCGGTTGCTGCGGGCGACGGCGGTTTTGCTCGAGGGAGAGATGCCTCGGGAGAAACTGCAAGAGGGGAGAGGGGATTGTTCTCGGTCTCTCGCCCTGTCAGCGTAGCAGTGGGATAGCCTGGAATGGATATGTAGGAGGCCCTCATGTCGCAAAAGGGTCACAAAAAAGGGCCGTCCCAAAAACGGCCCGGATAAAATAAGCCAGACTACATCAAAACGCACATGATGCAGTTCTCTGTGAAGAATCATGAAGTTCAGACGGTAAAACAAAATAAAATACATACAGTTCATAAAAAAAGTTAAAATCAAAAAAACACGCATATCAAGAAAATGCATCCGAGAAAAAGTCTACCTACAAATAAGTGCCACACAAAAAAAGTGGCCCCCACCCCCTCTTCCCCTACACCTCCCGTACAGTGCAGTAAGCACAGTTAAAAAACAAATGCAGTACGTAGCACTAGAAAAATGCAATGCATTTCATTACACGATGCAGTACGGTATAGCAATCCAGTTCCGCATTACCTAGATGAATGAATACACGACATAGAACACAATGATGAAGAAAAACACGAACACAGAAATAATAAATGTAGTGCAGAAATATATGAATGTGCAGTACAGAACCATAATCAATGCAGTACAACTATAATTTGCTAAGCAGTGCAGTCCCATACATTAGAAAAAAGATTACATAAAAGCAAAAACACGGAAACAAAAATGAGAACTGTACATGCAGTACGGAATGCGTGCACATGCAGTACATAACCCTGATCAATGCAGTGCACACATGATTTACTAAAAGCAGTGCATGCCCCGAAATTGAAAAATACAAAGAAAAAAAATTGACCACCCAGGTGCTACTGGCCCCAGCCAGTCTCGTAATAGGTCTGCGCCCACAGAAGGCGAGTCTTCTGAGTCACAATGCATGGGGCCGGCCACACATGGGCCCACAGGTCAGAGAGCATAGAGCTGCGAGCGCCGTGTATAAGCGCCCAAATAAGTAACCAGAGGAGTTCGACCAATATGCCTCGTCAGCGCTTATAAACAGGTCGAACGCGCCTTCTGCCGGCGAGGTGGGACTAAACATTAGAGCGCACACATAGCGCACCGGGAACCAGCCGTGCTTACAGGCCAACTTGGGCCCAAATCCGTGTTCACTACCCGAACACAGGCCCAACAAGGCCGACTAAGAAAAAAACATAAGTTCAAAAAAAAGTGGGGGGGGGGGGGCACCCCCCTTCCGGTACCCCTCCCGTACCAGGGACTGCAGTAAGTACAGGCAAAAACAAGATGCAGTACACAACAGTAGAAAAATGTAGTGCACTTTCTTACACGATGCAGTATGGTGTAGCAATCCAGTTCCGGATTACCTACATGAACACCAAAGCCTATAGCAAGGACACGCAAAAACAGTAAAGTACACACATGTAGACACAAGTGCAGTTCTGCGTTGTACGCGATGCAATGCGGAAATATAAGCAATGTAGTTCTGTTATCACGCAGTATACATATATAAAACGTGACAAAATGCCCGTTCGCATAGAAAAGTGGTGGTTGAAAAAAATTTAGTGATCAAAAATAAAATAAAACCACCTTAAAAAAACCACGTTCGCATACAACCACCTAATCGGAGCAGTTCCATCGCCACAAGCCCACGATCGCAGATCCAACACCAACCCACGATCTGGACAACCGCATCATCAGCAAGATTGTGCAGTTCATCCGACGCGGCCATCCCACCCCGCGCCCTCCCCTTAAATTCAGACCCCTTCCAAAGGCCTTCTCATCCACAACAACACAAGATTGCGCTGCCACCAAATCGCTCCATATCCATGCAAAAGCACCAAGCCCTGCTACCATCGATGGCGTTCACCGACGAGTACAAGGGCGACAAGGCCGTGGAGGCCCATGGCAACACCAAGTTGCACGTCATCCACACCAATGACAAGAAGCAGATGGCGATCTCCCTCGCGCAGTACGAGCACCACCTCAGCCTCCAACGCCACAAGATTGTCGGCATTGATCTCGAGTACAACAACGAGCCTAAAGCGACGCAGAAACCCACCCTCTGCCAGCTCTCCATCAGCAAGAATCACCCGATGCTGCTCTTCCAAATGAGCGCCGCTGAAAGGTGCACTGTCTTTGACAACTTCCTCGCCGACCCCAGGTACACCTTTGCAGGCTTCTCCATCGACAGCGACAAAACCAGGCTAGAGCGCGTCAATCTGGAGGTCGCCAACTTCGTCGACATCCAGAAGGAGTGGAGAGTGCCTGAGGCAACCAAGGCGTTAGACTCCCTTGGAGACGTCTACGGCATGCTCATCGACGACTACTACAACAACATGAAGAAGAAGATCACCGACAACGAGCATAGGCGCTGGGCCACCCTGCCTCTATCCATGAGGCACATCGAGTAAGCGGCAAAGGACGGCTATGCAGCATACGAGATATGGAACCGCATCACCCTCACCCAGGACGGCCTTCGCCGTGCAAAGCTGGAGAAGGAGGAGCCCCCCAAGAAGCGCGCCAGGAGCAGCCGGGGATGAGAAGAGCCTAACTGGTGAAGAAGAAGATGGTGCCGGCCAAGAGCCAACAATGCCAGCGTTGTTTTAGAATGATCATCAAATTTGCTTTATGTTGTTTACTTATGTATCGTTAGTTTGCTTGTGTGCTGAACTTAGTTTGCTTGCCATGAAGAATCGCTTGTAATGATGAACTTTGATTATGTTAGATTGCTTTCTATTCAACTTAGTTTGCTGATGATGAAATTTTCGTATAGAATACCTGTGATAATTTGTTTTCTGTTGTCTGCTCATGTATCATTAGATTCGAGCAGTGCACAAAACAAAAATAAGATGCAGTGTGCAAACAGGACGCATGCAGTGCAAATTTTATACGAATGCAGTATAGACTCTGTCGAATGAAGTTTTAACATACCCAACAAAGCAGTGCACGAACCTAAATTTGAAAAAAGAATACATAAGAGCAAAAACACAAAAAGAAAAACGCAAACACGTAAAAAATCAATGCAGTGCAGAAATATGTGAACGTGCAGTATAGAACCATAATCAATGCATTACACGTATGATTTACTAAGAAGTGCACTCCCACACATTGGAAAAAAGATTACATAATAGCAAAAACACGGAAACAAAAAATGAGAACTGTACATGCGGTATGGAATGCAGTACAAAAATAAGTTGCAGTGTGCAAACAGGACGCATGCAGTGCAAATTGTATATGAATGTAGTATAGACTCTGTCGAATGAAGTTTTAACATAACCAACAAAGCAGCGCACGAACCTAAATTTGAAAAAAGAATACATAAGAGCAAAAACACAAAAAGAAAAACGCAAACACGTAAAAAATCAATGCAGTGCAGAAATATATGAACGTGCAGTACAAAACCATAATCAATGCATTACACGTATGATTTACTAAGCAGTGCACTCCCATACATTGGAAAAAAGATTACATAATAGCAAAGACACGGAAACAAAAAATGAGAACTGTACATGCAGTACGAAATGCGTGCACATGCAGTACATAACCCTGATCAACGCAGTGCATGCCCCGACATTGAAAAAATACTTAAGACAGAAAAATACAAAGAAAAAAAAATTGACCACCCAGGTGCTACCGGCCCCAGCCAGTCTCGTAATAGGTCTGCGCCCACAGAAGGCGAGTCATTTTGAGTCACAATGCATGGGGCCGGCCACACATGGGCCCACAGGTCAGAGAGCATAGAGCTGCGAGCGCCGTGTATAAGCGCCCAAATAAGTAACAAGAGGAGTTCGACCGATATGCCTCGCCAGCGCTTATAAATAGGTCAGGCGCGACTTCCGTGGGTGAGGTGGGACTAAACATTAGAGCGCACACACAGCGCATCGGGAACCAGCCGTGCTCACAGGCCGACTTGGGCCCAAATGCGTCTTCACTACCCGAATACAGGGCCAACAAACAAAAGAGAGGCCACTGAAAATTAAAAAAAAATCCTACATAACATACACAAACATAGGCCCAACCACGCATTCCGCAGTTCATCGTGATATGAATGCAGTTCGCTATTTTCAAGTAAGCAGTCCTGTTGCTTCTCAAATGCATTCGCGTACACTGAATCAGAACCAATTCACCACCTAACACCAACCACAACATTTATTACTTCCATTTCTCAATTGGTTGCATAAAAACGTATCCATTCGTGCTCCAGACTAACACAACTCCTCCCCCCGTTCCTCATTTTCTTCAAATCATAGATCTAGGGTTCATCCCATCCACAACTCTTCTGTGGAATTCCACTGAACCCGCCATGGACTGTAAGTGCGGGTGTTTGGCAAGGATGGCGCTGGTAGCGGACACATGCCTGTACGCAGAAGGTCTAGAGCTCACCAACATCGAGTGGTGCAGCATGCTCGGGTGCCTGATGATACCCAACAGGGGGTTTCGTGTGCCATTTCTTCATCACCTCACATCCGCATATCTACAGGAAAGTTGGGTATGTTTTTCCCCTCACAAGTTTGGACATAATCTAGCCTGCAAATCCACATCTGAATATATAGTTAAATCAATTTGTTCAGTAGTGTCAACAAAAATACAAAACAGAATTTGTATTGTTGTTCAGATTTGTTAGCTATTAAGACTAGATGCTTCCACCTATATTTCTTCAGTACCACACCAGGTATCGACACTAGTTAGATCAGAATCCGAACACACGAACAAAAAAAAGGGTCAGTAGATAAGCGTTGCAGTTATCTTAACATGCTGGCGAAGTACACTATTACTGACATTGCAGTGCAAGCATGTTGCAGTATAAGATATATCCTAGTAAAACTAGGGGTCAATTGCGTATATAAGTTTGTTCATACATTGCAACTACTTTAGAAAATAGCAGTCATATATATGTAACTATTTAAGTCAAAATAAACAGATCATACTAAGTATAAAAGAAAAATATTTGTTGTTTACTTATAAAATTCTTTTTCCACCCATTCCAATATGCAGAAACTGCCATCCACAATAAAATTTCCTGCTCCGAGTTCAGGGAAGGTTACTTTGGAGACAGAACACAAGAATGGGTATGCAGACATGCAAGCTGACTACCACATCGACTCTGAAGACTGCATCAACATAACTACTGGTTGGAAAGATTTTGTCTCCCAGAATGGCTTTGAGGTCGGAGAAGTGGCCATGGTGTTTTTCTACAAAGAAGAAGACTCCATCAAGTTTAAAATATTTGCACTCTAGGCTGTCTATTATGAAGCAACCAATATTTCTAATGCTTTGGTTATGTTGTATGCTTTTAAAATTATGTCCATCAGACAATTTGAACGATGCCTATCTAAAGTATGCAACCTCAACTGCGTCATTTTATCATTCTTTTTAGACAAAGTTGCTGTTGGCAATAATGCAGTTCTCTCAAACACATAGTGTGGTACTAATAATAAAAAAACAGCCCTCTAAACAGTAACAAGGAAATGCAAATGGTCGAAACTTTGCAGTTAACATATCATGTTCAAAAACAATTCTCATAGTATGCAGTTCAAAAAAATTCTTATAATAACTATTCAGCAAACAAAAGCGTATAATGGACCATCCATTCTAATAGCAGAATAGAACATTAACAACACTGCTAATGCAGCACGGAAATGCATATTATGTAGTCATCTAGAACACAGAATGCAGTTTAAGAAAAGGAGAAATCTCATAAGCAGCCATAACCACTGTAATGCAGCTACAGCGAAGTACACTACCAAAGAAAATGCAGTGCACTACAACGTATGCCACGACTACAACAAATAAAACTAAAGCATTAAAACTACAGACATGTGATAGACTAACAGAGGTGTCAATTTCACTCGCACTTCCATAACTCGCCTAAAAATTGTACAGCCACTAAACTATCGAAAAATACCCCTGCAAAAATTTACATGGAAGACACTGATACGTCCATTTTGCATCATGATTTTATATCAATATTTATTGCATTATGGGCTGTTATTACACATTATGTCTCAATACTTATGGCTATTCTCTCTTAGTTTACAAGGTTTACCATGAAGAGGGGGAATGCCGGCAGCTGGAATTCTGGCTGGAAAAGGAGCAAATATTGGAAACCTATTTTGCACAGCTCCAAAAATCCTGAAACTCCAAGGAAGTTATTTTTGGAATTAATAAGAATTATTGAGCGAAGAAAACACCAGAGGGGGCCACACCCTGGCCAGGAGGGTGGGGGCGCGCCCACCCCTACTGGGCGCGCCTCCTATCTCCTGAGCCCCCTGGTGGCTCTCCGGTGCCCATCTTCTGCTATGTGAAGGCTTTTACCCTGTAAAAAATCATAAGCAAAATTACGGGACGAAACTCCGCCGCCACGAGGCGGAACCTTGGCGGAACCAATCTAGGGCTCGGCGGAGCTGTTCTGCCGGGGAAACTTCCCTCCGGGAGGGGGAAATCATCACCATCATCATCGCCAATGATCCTCTCATCAGGAGGGGGTCAATCTCCATCAACATCTTCACCAGCACCATCTCCTCTCAAAACCCTAGTTCATCTCTTGTATCCAATCTTGTATCAAAACCACAAATTGGTACCTGTGGGTTGCTAGTAGTGTTGATTACTCCTTGTAGTTGATGCTAATTGGTTTACTTGGTGGAAGATCATATGTTCAGATCCTTAATGCATATTAATACTCCTCTGATTATGAACATGAATATGCTTTGTGAGTTGTTACATTTGTTCCTGAGGACATGGGTGAAGTCTTGCTATTAGTAGTCATGTGAATTTGGTATCCGTTCGATATTTTGATGAGATGTATGTTGTCTCTCCTCTAGTGGTGTTATGTGAACGTCGACTACATGACACTTCATTATTTGGGCCTAGAGGAAGGCATTGGGAAGTAATAAGTAGATTATGGGTTGCTAGAGTGACAGAAACTTAAGCCCTAGTTTATGCGTTGCTTTGTAAGGGGCTGATTTGGATCCATATGTCTGATGTTGTGGTTAGGTTTACCTTAATACTTCTTCTGTAGTTGCGGATGCTTGCAATAGGGGTTAATCATAAGTGGGATGCTTGTACAAGTAAGGACAGTACCCAAGCGCCGGTCCACCCACATATCAAATTATCGAAGTAACAAACGCGAATCATATGAGCGTGATGAAAACTAGCTTGACGATAATTCCCATGTGTCCTCGGGAGCGCTTTTCTCATTATAAAAAATTGTCCAGGCTTGTCCTTTGCTACAAAAGGATTGGGCCACCTTGCTGCACTTTATTTACTTTCATTGCTTGTTACCCGTTATAAATTATCTTATCACAAAACTATCTGTTACCTACAGTTTTAGTGCTTGCAGAGAATACCTTACTGAAAACCGCTTGTCATTTCCTTCTGCTCCTCGTTGGGTTCGACACTCTTACTTATCGAAAGGACTACGATAGATCCCCTATAATTGTGGGTCATCAAGACTCTTTACTGGCGCCGTTGCCGGGGAGCGAAGCGCCTTTGGTGAGTGGAACTTGGTAAGGAAACATTTATATAGTGTGCTGAAATTTTCTGTCACTTGTTACTATGGAAACTAATCCTTTGAAGGGCTTGTTCGGGCTATCTTCACCCCGACAAGTAGACAAAAGAGTTGCTCCTTGATGACCCACAAGTATAGGGGATCTATCGTAGTCCTTCCGATAAGTAAGAGTGTCGAACCCAACGAGGAGCAGAAGGAAATGATAAGCGGTTTTCAGCAAGGTATTCTCTGCAAGTACTGAAATAAGTGGTCACAGATAGTTTTGTGATAAGATAAATGGTAACGAGCAACAAGTAACAAAAGTAAATAAAGTGCAGAAAGGTGGCCCAATCCTTTTTGTAGCAAAGGACAAGCCGGAACAAACTCTTATAATAGGAAAAGCGCTCCCGAGGACACATGGGAATATCGTCAAGCTAGGTTTCATCACGCTCATATGATTCGCGTTCGGTACTTTGATAATTTGATATGTGGGTGGACCGGTGCTTGGGTACCGCCCTTACTTGGACAAGCATCCCACTTATGATTAACCTTTATTGCAAGCATCCGCAACTACAACAAAAGTATTAAGGTAAACCTAACCATAGCATGAAACATGTGGATCCAAATCAGCCCCTTACGAAGCAACACATAAACTAGGGTTTAAGCTTCTGTCATTCTAGCAACCCATCATCTACTTATTACTTCCCAATGCCTTCCTCTAGGCCCAAATAATGGTGAAGTGTTATGTAGTCGACGTTCACATAACACCACTAGAGGTTAGACAACATACATCTTATCAAAATATCGAACGAATACCAAATTCACATGACTACTAATAGCAAGACTTCTCCCTTGTCCTCAGGAACAAACGTAACTACTCACAAAGCATATTCATGTTCATAATCAAAGGGGTAATATTGTGCATAAAGGATCTGAACATATGATCTTCCACCAAATAAACCAACTAGCATCAACTACAAGGAGTAATCAACACTACTAGCAACCTACTAGCACCAATCCCGGACTTGGAGACAAGAATTGGATACAAGAGATGAACTAGGGTTTGGAGATGAGATGGTGCTGGTGAAGATGTTGATGGAGATTGCCCTCTCCCAATGAGAGGAGCGTTGGTGATGACGATGGTGATGATTTCCCCCTCCCGGAGGGAAGTGTCCCCGGCAGAACGGCTTTGCCGGAGCCCTAGATTGGTTCCGCCAAGGTTCCGCCTCGTGGCGGCAGAGTCTCGTCCCGAAAGGTTGCTTCTTATTTTTTTCTCATAGAAAGACTTCATATAGGAGAAGATGGGCATCGGAGAGCCACCAGGGGGCCCACGAGGTAGGGGGGCGCGCCCAAGGGGGAGGGACGCACCCCCACCCTCGTGAGCAGGGTGTGGGCCCCCTGGCCTTCATCTTTGGCGACGATTTTTCTTTATTTCTTTTAAGATATTCCGTGGAGTTTCAGGACTTTTGGAGTTGCGCAGAATAGGTCTCCAATATTTGCTCCTTTTCCAGCCAGAATTCCAGCTGCCGTCATTCCCCCTCTTCATGGTAAGCTTTGTAAAATAAGAGATAATAGCCATAAGTATTGTGACATATCGTGAAATAACAGCCCATAATGCGATAAATATCGATATAAAAGCATGATGCAAAATGGACGTATCACTCCTCAACCTACTGAACCTACTGAAAATATTTACTTTGAGATTCCTTCGGGTATGATAGATAAACTGCTAGCTAATCCCTTTGCAAGAGATGGAACATTGCATCCTGATTTACACCTTATCTTTGTGGATGAAGTTTGTGGATTATTTAAGCTTGTAGGTATTCCCGATGATGTTGTCAAAAGGAAGGTCTTCCCTTTATCTTTGAAGGGAGATGCATTGACAGGGTATAGGCTATGTGATGATACGGGATCTTGGAATTATAAGCGATTGAAGTTGGAATTTCACCAACAGTTCTACCCTATGCATCTTGTTCATCGTGATTGTAATTACATATATAATTTCTGGCCTCGCGAAGGAGAAAGCATCGCTCAAGCTTGGGGGAGGCTTAAGTCAATGTTATATTCATGCCCCAATCATGAGCTCTCAAGAGAAATGATTTATTCAAAAAAATTATGCTCGGCTTTCTCTCAATGATCGCACCATGCTCGATACTTCCTGTGCTGGTTCTTATATGTCGAAGACTACTGAATTCAAGTGGGACTTATTGGAAATAATTAAACGCAACTCTGAAGATTGGGGTTCCAACGATGGTAAGGAGTGAGGTATAACACCTAAGTTTGATTGTGTTAAATCTTTTATGGATACCGATGCTTTTCATGGATTTAGCGCTAAGTATGGACTTGACTCTGAGATAGTAGCTACTTTTTGTGAATCTTTTGCTACTCACATTGATCTCCCTAAGGAGAAGTGATTTAAATATAATCCTCCCATTGAAGTAAAAGTAGTTGCACCTATTACAGTTGAAGAAATGACTATCACTTATAATGATCCTATTGTTCCTACTAGTTATGTTGAGAAACCACCTTTTCCTGTTAGGATAAAGGATCATGCTAAAACTTTAACTGTTGTTCGTAAGAGTAATACTAGAACTTATACACCTCCTGAGCAAATCAAAGTTGAACCTAGTATTGCTATGGTTAAAGATCTCTTGGATGATAATTTAGATGGGCATGTTATTTACTTATGTGAAGAGGCTGCTAATATTGCTAGGCCAGATGCTAAGATACATAGACCTGTTGTAGGCATGCCTGTTATTTCTCTTAAAATAGGAGATCATTGTTATCATGGCTTATGTGATATGGGTGCTAGTGCTAGTGCAATACCCTATGACTTATATAAAGAAATTATGCATGATATAGCACCTGCTGAAATAGAAGATATTGATGTTACTATTAAGCTTGCCAATAGGGACACCATTATGCCAGTTGGGATTGTTAGAGATGTTGAAGTCTTGTGTGGGAAGGTTAAATATCCTGCTGATTTTCTTGTTCTTGGTTCCCCACAAGATGACTGTTGTCCCATTAATTTTGGTAGACCCTTCTTCAATACTGTTAATGCTAGGATGATTGCAAAAAGGATGTTGTTACAATTGGCTTAGGGGATATGTCTCATGAGTTTAATTTTGCTAAGTTTCGTAGACAACCCCGTGATAAAGAATCACCTAGTAAGGATGAGATTATTGGTCTTGCTTCTATTGCCGTGCCTCCTACTGATCCGTTAGAACAATATATGGTATACCATGAAAATGATATGTTTATGAATGAAAGAAGGGAAATAGATGAAGTGTTCCTTCAACAGGGTCCTATTCTGAAACACAACTTGCCTGTTGAAATCCTAGGGGATCCCCCACCACCCAAGGGTGATCCCGTGTTTGAGCTCAAACCATTACCTGATAATCTTAAGTATGCTTATCTTGATGAAAAGAATATATATCCTGTTATTATTAGTGCTAACCTTTCAGAGCAAGAAGAAGAAAGATTATTGAAAACTCTGAAGAAGCACCGTGCTGCTATTGGATATACTCTGGATGATCTTAAGGGCATTAGTACCACTCTATGCCAACACAAAATTAAAGTGGAGAAAGATGCCAAACCAGTTAGAGATCCTCAACGACGATTAAATCCTAAGATGAAAGAAGTGGTAAGAAAGGAGATACTAAAGCTCCTTGAGGCAGGTATAATTTATCCCATTGCTGATAGTGAATGGGTAAGTCCCGTCCATTGTGTTCCTAAAAAGGGAGGCATTACTGTTGTTCCTGATGATAAAGATGAATTGATCCCGCAAAGAATTATCACAGGTTATAGGATGGTAATTGATTTCCGTAAATTAAATAAAGCTACTAAGAAAGATCATTACCCTTTACCTTTTATTGATCAAATGCTAGAAAGACTATACAAACACACACATTTCTGCTTTCTAGATGGTTATTCTGGTTTCTTTCAAATACCTGTGTCAGTGGAGGATCAATCAAAAACTACTTTTACTTGCCCTTTCGGTACTTTTGCTTATAGACGTATGCCTTTTGGTTTATGTAATGCACCTGCTACCTTTCAAAGATGCATGAGGGCTATATTCTTTGACTTAAGATTTGTGAGGTATTCATGGATGATTTCTCCGTTTATGGATCCTCTTTTGATGATTGTTTGAGCAACCTTGATCGAGTTTTGCAGAGATGCGAAGACACTAGTCTCGTCTTGAATCGGGAGAAGTGCCACTTTATGGTTAATGAAGGCATTGTCTTGGGGCATAAGATTTCCGAGAGAGGTATCGAAGTTTATAAAGCTAAAGTTGATGCTATTGAAAAGATGCCATGTCCCAAGGACATAAAAGGTATAAGAAGTTTCCTTGGTCATGCCGTTTTTATAGGAGGTTCATTAAGGAATTTTCTAAAATCTCTAGGCCTCTGACTGATTTATTGCAAAAAGATATTCCTTTTGTCTTTGATGATGATTGTGTAGAAGAATTTAAAATACTTAAGAAAGCTCTGATCACTGCACCTATTGTTAAGCCTCCTAATTGGAATTTACCCTTTGAAATTATGTGTGATGCTAGTGATTATGCTGTAGGTGCTGTTCTAGCACAAAGAGTCGATAAGAAATTGAATGTTATCCAGTATGCTAGTAGAACTATTGATACTGTACAGAGAAATTATGCTACTACTGAAAAGGAGTTCTTAGCAGTCGTATTTGCTTGTGATTAGTTTAGACCTTATATTGTTGATTCTAAAGTTACTATTCACACTGATCATGCTGCTATTAAATATCTTATGGAAAAGAAAGATGCTAAGCCTAGACTCATTAGATGGGTTCTCTTGCTCCAAGAATTTGATTTGCATATTATTGAAAGAAAGGGAGCTGAGAACCCTATTGCAGACAACTTGTCTAGGCTAGAGAATGTTCTTGATGACCCACTACCTATTGATGATAGCTTTCCTGATGAACAATTAGCGGTCGTTAATGCTTCTCGTACTGCTCCTTTGTATGCTGATTATGCTAATTACATTGTTGCTAAATTTATACCACCTGGTTTCACATACTAGATAAAAAAAGTTCTTTTATGATTTAAGACATTACTTCTGGGATGACCCACACCTTTATAAAGAAGGAGTAGATGGTGTTATTAGACGTTGTGTACCTGAGCATGAACAGGAACAGATCCTACGCAAGTGTCACTCTGAACCATACGGAGGACACCACGCTGGAGATAGAACTGCACATAAGGTATTGCAATCTGGTTTTTATTGGCCTACTCTCTTCAAAGATGCTCGTAAGTTTGTCTTGTCTTGTGATGAATGTCAAAGAATTGGTAATATTAGTAGACGTCAAGAAATGCCTGTGAATTATTCTCTTGCTATTGAACCATTTGATGTTTGGGGCTTTGATTATATGGGACCTTTTCCTGCTTCTAATGGATATACACATATTTTAGTTGCTGTTGATTACGTTACTAAGTGGGTAGAAGCTATTCCAACTAGTAGTGCTGACCATAACACCTCTATTAAGATGCTTAAAGAAATTATTTTTCCGAGGTTTGGAGTCCCTAGATATCTTATGACTGATGGTGGTTCACATTTTATTCATGGTGCTTTCCGTAAGATGCTTGCTAAGTATGATGTTAATCATAGAATCACATCTCCTTATCACCTGCAGTCTAGTGGTCAAGTAGAGTTGAGCAATAGAGAGCTCAAATTAATTTTGCAAAAGACTGTCAATAGATCTAGAAAGAATTGGTCCAAGAAACTTGATGATGCATTATGGGCCTATAGAATTATATATAAAATCCTATGGGTATGTCTTCATATAAGATGGTTTATGGAAAAGCATGTCACTTACCTCTTGAACTTGAACATAAAGCATATTGGGCTATTAAAGAGCTCAACTATGACTTCAAACTTGCCGGTGAGAAGAGGTTGTTTGACATTAGCTCACTTGATGAATGGAGAACTCAAGCCTATGAGAATGCCAAGCTGTTCAAAGAAAAAGTTAAAAGATGGCATGGCAAAAGAATACAAAAGCGAGAATTTAACGTAGGTGATTATGTGTTGCTATTCAACTCTCGTTTACGATTTTTTGCAGGAAAATTTCTCTCTAAATGGGAAGGTCCTTACGTTGTCGAGGAGGTCTATCGTTCCAGTGCCATAAAAATCAACAACTTTGAAGGCACGAGTCCGAGGGTGGTAAACGGTCAAAGAATCAAACATTATATCTCAGATAATCCCATCAATGTTGAAACTAATATTATTGAGACTGTAACCCCGGAGGAATACATAAGGGACACTTTCCAGAAAGTTTCAGACTCCGAAAAGGAATAGGTATGTGTTACGATAAGTAAACCGACCCAAAAACAATTCTAATGGCAACTTTTCTCCGTTTTGGAATATTTAAGAATTTTGGGAAGCAAGAAGTAATCCGGGAAGGACATGGGGCCTCCACGAGGGTGGAGGGCACGCCCACCCTTACTGGGCGCGCCACCTGTCTCGTGGGCACCTTGTGTGCCTCCCGGACTCCGTTTTCTTGCATGTTATGTATTTTGGTCGGTAAAAATTCATTATATAATCTCCCGAAGGTTTTGACCACTGTATCACGCAATTATCTTTTGTTTTTGTTTCGAGCTATTTCTGTCGCATATTTAGAGCAAGATGTCTTCTCAAGAGTCAGTCGGGGAGAGTCGGGTATCACACCCGACGCCAGGTCCAGAAGCAAACAGCGATGCTTATCACTTTGGACCATCAATGGAGGATGAGATGGAGGCCAACTTGAAAAGGATAGATGCTATGGAGGAGGATCAAGAAGTTACCTCTTGGTTCCAAGCAGGATTCATGATGGGGGAACTACAGAGCTCGGCTATTCCAAATTCGGTCATCCCTTCCAATGTTAAATTTCTTTCTTATGAAAATATGAAAAAGAGCATCACTTGTTCTCCAGAAGCTATGCAGCATCCTTGGGTAAAAGGAGCTTCAGCCGTCACTGGCAAGCTCCGCAAGGAAAATATGGACCTCAAACAACAAGTCAATAAGCTCGAGGAGGAGAATCATATCCTGAGGGGCATCATCGCCAAGAAGGTCATAACACCAACTATGAAGAAGGAGACATAATCACATGGGTATGGGCACTCCCCTTGGCAATTGCCAAGCTAGGGGGAGGTGCCCCGGTATTGTATCACCATCACACTCCTATCTTTACCGTTTTACTTAGTTCGATCCTTTTAGTAATATCTTGATCTAGTAGATTGAAGTTTCGATATCAAGTAGTTTCAAGTTTTGCTTTGTGATCTCTTTAAGTAATTGAGTCCGTGAGCTATCTATAATAAAGATTAGTGTTGAGTCAAGGGCTTTGAATCTTACTATGATCTTGAGGAAGTAGAAAGGATAAAAATAATAAAAGAGTTCATATTGATCTTGTGGATAGTAATGACTTCACGCATAAAAGGTATGATGCATAAAAGTTGTTGAGAGTTGACAAACGTAGTTTTGGTCATCGTTGCAATTAATAGGAAGTAATAAGGAAAGAGAGGTTTTCACATATAAATATAATATCTTGGACATCTTTTATGATTTTGAGCACTCATTAAGTATGACATGCTAAAGAGTTGATGTTGGACAAGGAAGACAACGTAATGGTTTAAGTTTTCTCACATCTCAGTTAAAGTATATTGTCATTGATCTTCCCAACATGTTGAGCTTGCCTTTCCCCCTCATGCTAGCCAAATTCCTTGCACCAAGTAGAGATACTACTTGTGCTTCCAAATATCCTTAAACCTAGTTTTTGCCATGAGAGTCCACCATACCTACCTATGGATTGAGTAAGATCCTTCAAGTAAGTTGTCATGTTGCAAGCAATAAAAATTGCTCTCTAAATATGTATGACTTATTAGTGCGGAGAAAATAAGCTTTATACGATCGTGTGATATGGAAGTAATAAAAGCGACGAACTGCATAATAAAGGTTCATATCACAAGTGGCAATATAAAGTGACGTTCTTTTGCATTAAGATTTTGTGCATCCAACCCTAAAAGCACATGACAACCTTTGCTTCCTTCTGCGAAGGGCCTATCTTTTACTTTATGTTTTTACTTTATGCTTGAGTCAAGGTGATCTTCACCTTTCCCTTTTTCATTTTATCCTTTGGCAAGCTCCTTGTGTTTGAAAGATAGTGATATATATATATATCCAATTGGATGTAAGTTAGCATGAATTATTATTGTTGACATCACCCAAAGGTGAATACATTGGGAGGCAACACAATAAGCCCCTATCTTTCTCAGTGTCCGGTTGAAACTCCATAACCACAAGTATTGCGTGAGTGTTAGCAATTGTAGAAGACTATATGATAGTTGAGTATGTGGACTTGCTGAAAAGCTCTATTCTTGACTCTTTCTGATGTTATGATAAATTGCAATTGCTTCAATGACTGAGATTATAGTTTGTTAGTTCTCAATGAAGTTTCTGAACCATACTTGACGTTGTGAATTGATTGTTACTTGAGCATAAGAAACCATATGACAAAATTCTATATATGTTGCTGTTATAAGAATGATCATGATGCCCTCATGTCCATATTTTATATTTATCGACACCTCTATCTCTAAACATGTGGACATATTTTTCGATTTCGGCTTCCGCTTGAGGACAAGCGAGGACTAAGCTTGGGGGAGTTGATACGTCCATTTTGCATCATGCTTTTATATCAATATTTATTGCATTATGGGCTGTTATTACACATTATGTCTCAATACTTATGGCTATTCTCTCTTATTTTACAAGGTTTACCATGAAGAGGGGGAATGCCAGCAGCTGGAATTCTGGCTAGAGAAGGAGCAAATATTGAAAACCTATTCTGCACAACTCCAAAAATCCTGAAACTCCACGGAAGTTATTTTTGGAATTAATAAGAATTATTGAGCGAAGAAAACACCAGAGGGGGCCCACACCCTGGCCAGGAGGGTG
Source organism: Triticum timopheevii (assembly GCA_963921465.1). Lineage (NCBI taxonomy): Eukaryota > Viridiplantae > Streptophyta > Magnoliopsida > Poales > Poaceae > Triticum > Triticum timopheevii. The sequence goes on along the minus strand of OY997266.1, from coordinate 234,450,819 downwards.
GGGGGTGCGCCCACCCCTACTGGGCGCGCCCCCTATCTCCTGGGGCCCCTGGTGGCCCTCCAGTGCCCATCTTCTGCTATATGAAGGCTTTTACCCTGGAAAAATTCATAAGCAAGCTTACGGGACGAAACTCCGCCGCCACGAGGCGGAACCTTGGCGGAACCAATCTAGGGCTCCGGCGGAGCTGTTTTGCCGGGGAAACTTCCCTCCGGGAGGGGGAAATCATCACCATCATCATCGCCAACGATCCTCTCATCGGGAGGGCGGTCAATCTCTATCAACATCTTCACCATCACCGTCTCCTCTCAAAACCCTAGTTCATCTCTTGTATCCAATATTGTATCAAAACCACAAATTGGTACCTGTGGGTTGCTAGTAGTGTTGATTACTCCTTGTAGTTGATGCTAATTGGTTTACTTGGTGGAAGATCATATGTTCAGATCCTTAATGCATATTAATACTCCTCTGATTATGAACATGAATATGCTTTGTAAGTAGTTACGTTTGTTCCTGAGGACATGGGTGAAGTCTTGCTATTAGTAGTCATGTGAATTTGGTATTCGTTCGATATTTTGATGAGATGTATGTTGTCTCTCCTCTAGTGGTGTTATGTGAACGTCGACTACATGACACTTCACCATTATTTGGGCCTAGAGGAAGGCATTGGGAAGTAATAAGTAGATGATGGGTTGCTAGAGTGACAGAAGCTTAAACCCTACTTTATGCGTTGCTTCGTAAGGGGCTGATTTGGATCCATATGTCTAATGTTGTGATTAGGTTTACCTTAATACTTCTTTTGTAGTTGCGAATGCTTGCAATAGGGGTTAATCATAAGTGGGATGCTTGTCCAAGTAAGGGCAGTACCCAAGCGCTGGTCGACCCACATATCAAATTATCAAAGTAACGAACGCGAATCATATGAGCGTGATGAAAACTAGCTTGACGATAATTCCCATGTGTCCTCGGGAGAGCTTTTCTCATTATAAAAAATTGTCCAGGCTTGTCCTTTGCTACAAAAAGGATTGGCCCACCTTGCTGCACTTTATTTACTTTCATTGCTTGTTACCCGTTACAAATTATCTTTTCACAAAACTATCTATTACCTACAATTTTAGTGCTTGCAGAGAATACCTTACTGAAAACCGCTTGTCATTTCCTTCTGCTCCTCGTTGGGTTCGACACTCTTACTTATCGAAAGGACTAGGATAGATCCCCTATTCTTGTGGGTCATCAGACACGGCAACGGGATGAACAACATCAGCTTTCATTTCAAAAATGTGATTCAAAAAATGACAATTATACCCGCAATACAATGAATTCAAACCTATAGCAACAATAATTACAGTATTCAAACACGCATGGATGGGCAAAATCAAAAAAATTGACAAGAACAAAGGAGCGGACGAAGCTCACCCGTCGCAACAGTCAAAATAACAAGAATTGAAAACAAACTCCTAAAAATTAACAAATTATAGAGTGAACGGACCAATTAAAACGAACGCAACCAAAGAATTCCTACTAAAAGATAACATCCGAGCTCAAAAAAATCGCATCTAACGCGAATACGAACGAACAAAGAAAGCTTGTCCACCAAATCCCTTGATTTGCAAGCACTCTAGTAGATTTTCCTGTAAATTAGAAAGAATAAAGCTAAAATGACATGCAGACACAAACTGAATCATCCCGCAACACCCGATTCCACACAGAAAATGCGGGCGGATCACCAGAAAATGAAGCAGTTCTCTGGTGAAGCATTGCAATGCCCAACGTAAAGAAGATGATGTTCGCTTCTGTTGAGCGTGCAGTGCAGAAGTGGTATCAGAATAACTATTCTGCTAATATTAGCAGAATAGACCGGCTATATATATACATACATATATATATATATATATATATATATATATATATATATATTCCATTTTTGTTGCCTTTCGGATGTTTTACGCCACAGACATGTGTTTGTAGGCCGAAGAAACCCCATGCACCATACTCTACTTGATCAAAGGCTAGAAGGTGGACGTGGGAAAGGGGGTGATAATGAACACCTTGCAACCCACGTTCCATAACCAGCCGATCCCCGCTCGGCACTTCAGGGTTAACTTTTCCAGTGTGAAATCGGGGCATGAGGATTTGCCTCCTCCAGTACAGCATGTGGGAGAGGATGACGAGACCCCGCCGCGGATTGGAAGCTGCAAGGATTGGGTGCTGCTCTGGCCGAAGAATCTTATTCGTCTAGAGCCGGCCGAGAGCACACCAATAACCACACATCAACAAGCATGTGCGGAGACCACTAGCCCGCCTACGCAATTACCAACTCCTGTAGTGCCGAGTGATAGCGGCGTACGACGTGACGAAGGGGGTGCAATAGTACTGGCTGATGTAATCGGTCCTGTAGAACAGAGAATGGATGATGAGACGGAGGTCGACCCAATGGCTTTCCTCAAATACAAACGCATATGAGTGTGAATTAGGTATGATGAGTCAACCATATGACGAATCGGGCTATTAGCATGCTAATGAGGATATGGAAGATCTGCCCGGGTAGGAAGGTCATAGGAGGGATTGCAAGAAGTCTCTCTTCATGAAATCCTCACAGGACATGCCTGAAGATGCCGCCTCAACACAGGCTCAACTAGCCGGGGGTCGTACAGTGCTTAGCCCGGCAACACTGGGGCAGGGGTTAAGGAAGGGTCTGGAAGGTGTGCCCAAGAAAAAGGAGAGGAAGAGATCGGGGAAGATAGCTGCCTCCAAACAAGACAGAGCACATAGTAGCCAGACGATGGATTCTGAAGAGCGTGTACCTGTGAAAGGTGCGGCCATGTTCCATCTCACGGGCGAGCCGATGCTACCGCCGAAACCGCTGGAGGCACTATCAGGGGATCTCAAGAGACTGCATGACCATGTGCTGTCGACTGAGAAAAGCCTACTAGCCTCGAAGGATCTAGGATATCCGACATACCCGGCTCGTGTGCCTGAGGGGAAGTGCTACATCTACACACGGCCCGCGAAGGTGTTCTTCCTGCGGTTTGACCATATCTTTGAGGTGTTTCTGACAAGGCAGCTCGATTTTACAATCGTCCGCCTTTTTGCGCTACATATGAGCTCCGTCATGAAGAGAGAAGAAGTCTCACAAATCTGTGTGGCGGATCCGTACTACATGCACGAGTCTTTCTTGAGTCTCGGCGACTTTGAGCATGAAACTGCTAGGGACTAGCTCCAAAACTTCATGGTACAGAATAAGGACCAGGAAATTGTCCTCCTGCCTTATCATCCAAAGTAAGTCAGTTCCGGACAGCCCTTTCATACATTTCAATCATTCCTTCTCGCTCATATGGAGAATAATTTGAGGTGCCTTTTCCCCGCAGTAACGGGCGCGCCGTCCTTATTATTCTTTACCCGCGAGTCTCCCACGCCGTGTATTTCGACCCTTCCAGAGACTACGAGAAGAAGGACTACACCCACATAATGAATATTCTAGATGATGCTCTCCAAGGCTTCAGCATTAGAGGTGGCCACGTGCAGATCAGGAAACAAAGGAACAAGAAGATGGGTTTTGCGCATAAAACTAACTTCTGCTGCATCCATGTCCCAAAACCAAGCAAGAAAGATGGATTCTACATCCTCCATCTCATGATTGAGTTTAGCATGGATCACCAAAAGCTTCGCATGACAAGCAGAAATGATGATCATATCCACAAGTGGGTAGAATCTCATGGAGAAGCGGATTATAAACTTAGAGATGACTTCTTTCGCATCCAAAGGGACATTGCGACTATCATCATGAAAGAAGTCATCAATGAGAAGGGGATGTTCCACCACGGCCCTATATCGCGAGCTGATGTCCGAACTCGCATAGGCATGCAATGACCTCACGTCGTTCAAGAAGCTATGGTCCATCCTCGATGATATGGAAGGATGGAACTTCAAGTGATTTACGATGCCGATGATGATGATATGTGTGGGTTGAACTTGTATACTTTCTGTAGCGATGAAACTTTGTGATGTCCATGGTCCCTGCCGAACTTGCGTAATGCTACTTTGTTAGTTTGGGTACGATGACCTGCGTACCTCTAGTTAATTAGTTTGCATACTGTATGTTGCATCTAGTTGCTAACCCTTTCTTTTTCATGTTACTCTAGTATATTTTGTTGCATATGATTGTACATCCTCTTGATGAAGATGCATCTTTAACAGGTACCTAGTTTCTTGATGGCAAGATGGCAGTGCTATGTCGTGTACAAAGGGAAGGTTCCGGGGGTGTACAACAAGTGGCCTGAGTGTCAGGCGCAAGTGAATGGGGTCTCGGGCGCCAGCCATAAAGGCTTCAAAAGTAGACAAGAAGGAGAAGCTAGTTACTTGAGGTTCATGCTAGCGCGAGAGAGGACTCGTAACCGCCGCCTCATGTACTGCATAGTTCCGCTCTCACTCATAGTGATAGCTCTTCTCGCGTATATCATTATTTAGATGGATGACGTTGTAGTTGCAAGTGTTTGACACTTGCATGTATCGCTATTTTCGAGATGATGACGAGATACCACTTTGTGTTGGATGATGATTATGATGAGACTATTTGTATGTATATGCTATGATTACATTTGTGGTCTCGTAGGCATTTGTATGTGTATCATGATGACATTTGTATGTGCTAAAGATTCTTGTATAAAGCCTGTTCAAATACAAAACAAATATGCAGATTTTTTTCCCAAAAACTAGTAAAATTAGCAGTAGCGAGTGGAGAAAAGTTAGCAGCGTGACAGTAGCAGTAGCGCAACAAGCCAAAGCGCTCTAGAGCTATTAGCAGTAGCGAGCTTCCATGCAGCACGCTGCTGCTGCTACGGGTTAGCTGTAGCGCCTTATCAGTAGCGCCAGGCCCCGTGCTACTGATATACCTAGAACCCATGCTGCTGCTAGGCTTTTCCCTAGTAGTTACACGTAGCATTCTGTATTGCGTCATGTTCACATGAGTACAAATGGGACATGAGGTGTAAGACGGGACTGGTCAGACTATGTCGGCAGATAGGACTCGGTTGTCTTCAAGTTCTAGCAGAATCGTTCTGAGGTCGGACCACAAAGCATCCAAAGATGAACAAGAGTCATATGGTGATATGATCAGCAATAGTTTGCCTATAGGTCAAAATTCTCATCATCAGTGATGTCCACATCAATGGCTATGAACTATATTTGGATCTTGAGTCACTCACTATCAATTATGAGAGATATTGATTTGAGTGTGAGTGCACTTTATATATTGTTAATTTAACAACTTAATGCATGGTTTAATTATGAAATGTCTAAATAAATTTTGTGTCTATCGTTTTAGATCAATGTCTTGCAATATGTTCAGCTTAGTTCCTATGTTAGAGAAAGAAAAGTTAGCTGCTAATGGTGGAAACTATGCGGATTGAATCCGGAAACTGAGGTTTATTCTTAGGAGTGCTAAGAAGGAGTATGTGTTGAATCAACCCCTAGGTGATGCTCCCGGAAAGGATGCAACACCATAAGAAGTTGTTGCTTACGCTGCTCGTAGTGATGACTATGATTCATTCCTTGCCTCTTGTTAACTTGCATGGATCCTGAACTAGAGAAGCATTTTGAACGATTCACTACTCAATTCATAATTGGGTCACTGGAAGGTCTGTAGAAGAAACAGGCAAAGACCAAACAATTTGAATTAACCAGGGCCTTGATTGAATGCAAGATGAAAGTGGGTTCCTCAATGAGTGAGCATATAGTAAAGCTTGCTGGCTATGTGTTGACATCAGATTTTGGCACGGAAGAAAACGTTATTAAAATGGCCTCAAATGAAGAAGTACTGTACATGAATAAGTTTCATATTATTAACATCAACATCTTTGAAGTTTGGGCCATCGCCATCGGATCTGATCTCGAGGGCTGAAGTTGTGTTCGAAGTACTAAGATTTTATATTCAGAGTATAGTTTGACCTATTACGCCTCCAAAACGGCCTCCTATGAGAAAATGTTCTACACGGTTTGTCCTCATCTCATCGAGTCAGTCAATTTAGTTATAAAAATTGTCAGAATATGAGGTCATATGCAAAAGTTAGAGCCCATACAATGCAACCCTACCGTGAGCAAAATATGACGCCCGGGACTAGACACACATCTGACTATGTGTGATGGGTTGCGTGAGTAATTGTCTATTTTGTGCGAGCTATTCGGCCTTCAAGATGAAGTCGAATGAAAAAACGATCAACTTGAAAGTTATTTGTCTCGTTGATACTGTTAAATTTTCTTTTGGGATCATCTTCATCTGAGGTCGTTTGTGGCCTTTGAGACTTAAAAAGCAATCTGCTATCTCTGACTTACCTAAATCTGAGTTCGGTTAATTTTGGAAAGATTTGGAGTTATTTTCTTGTACGGGAAGTCCAGCCACCTCATAAATAGATGAGAGGCGACGGCCGATTGAACAACACACAATCAATCAAATCTATCTATGCCTTTTTACTTTTATCGTTTACCTTCTCCCTTGTGTTCTTCCTCTTCTCCTCGTTCTTCATTCGTTTTTCATGAAGGAGGGCAGCGATCCACGAGGCCCTAGGGCGATCAGGTAGACCTAAGGCAGCCTATAGCCGCCGCACACCCTGACTGGGTCTCTCCCGGGCGTGTGGGGTTTTGGGTCTACAAAAGTGCCGCCGGATTGCTTGTGTACCGCGCTTCCAGATGGGGCTCCTTTGATGTGAGCTGCGGTGCATGACCCTCAACATGTTCGTGTGCGAGCACACTTTTTGACGTGTTCGTGTGCGAACACACTTTTTGGCGACTCCACTGGGGACGAAGCTTCACACATTCTCTACCCTGTTCTTTCTAAGAAGAGACCGTCATCAAGAAGTTGTGATCTAGAAAGGTAATATGAATGCCCAATTCCCCTTTGTAGATGCAAATAATTCATATGTTGTTGCTAGACCGCTTAATGAGCATAATGTATCAGCTAGCCCTAGTTTCATCAATCATGCATGTAATTACGTGCAAGGGCCGATGCAAAATAATATTCATGCTTCAAATTCTTATGATTTTAGCAACATACAACATATGTATCCTAACTCTCATGCATCGGCAACCCCACAAATCCATATGCCGATGAACAACATAATGGGTTCAGGTAATCTATTTGAAACGCCTCACGTTAAAAATTATAATAGCATACAAGAAAGTGTTTCACACTTTTATTTATCGGCAGTTAATTTGTAATATGGGAATCCAAACATACCGATGGATGGGAGAATTCTCCATGCTACTACTAGATATTCGGCCAGTTACTCTCAACCGTCATATGCTACACCTCATGTTAGTAATTATTTGGCACCGTATACAACTGTAGATTCTCATAATTCGGTTCCGCACCTTCATGTCATAGCCAAATATGTAATTTTTTTGCAGGAGTGGACATGCCATCATCTTTGTAGCATATAATGCATCATCTACGCAATTGCATAATTATGGCAACACCTCATTGCCGAAAGAATCTAATAGTATCATGGAGCAATCCCTTACAGAATGCGAAGTGGCTACATTAAAAAGGGATATAGCCTGAAATAACAATATTAGTGCTCTTTGCCTTGAAGAACATGCTAAGGGATTAGCTCCTAATTATAGTGCAATCAAAGCTAGAGTTTTACAAGAAGATGAATCTTTGCCAATTGATAAAATTGGCGAGCAAAAATATGGTTTGACAACAATGCATATGCCTTCACCTATTACTACATCATATTATACACCCACTACACAATTGCAAAGTTTCGGTAAACACCCGTGTGTCGTTGCCGAAAGAATCTAAAAGCATTGGGGGCAATCATATCCGGAGTGGGCTGAAATTGATAAAAAGCTTAAAGCCAAATTTTTCCGCTCGCCACTAGAAAACAGAAAAAGAATTGGCTCAAATAAAGGAAGCATTGTGAATTGGTAGATTCAATGAAAAGAAGGATGATTCGGAACATGAAAGTGCTTTGGTTGAAAAAGCTGGATCAAGTAGTATATATTCTGAGTCCATCAAATCCAAAGAGGCAAGCATCATTGAGAAAGGGCATGGCAAGCATAGGGAAAAACCATGCTTGATTTTTCTGAACTTAATGTAACCTACTTTTGCCCTATGAGTTTCGTGCCTTAGAAATTGACAAGACTCAAGGACAAGAGCAAGTAGCCTAACAAAGTTCGCGTCACAAGGATCTTCAAAGTAATGATGAACAGAATCAAGGAAAAGATGATGATGCTACTTGTGAACTGCATTGGGATTTCCCTGAAGAGGAGAGGATGATGCAGTATAGTAGAGATAAGTATTTCCCTCAGTTAAGGACCAAGACTATCAATCCAGTAGGATAACCACGCAACACCTCGTTAGCAGCACCTACACACAAACAACAAATCCTTGCAACCCAACGCGAACTTTGTTAATAGATAGATAAAACAAAAATACAAATAAGATAAATAAAGTAAAAATGCAGCAAAGTATTTTTAGTTTTAATATATGATAAAAGTAGACCCAGGGGCCATAGTTTTCACTAGAGGCTTTTCTCTTGAAAAATAGCATACAGTGGTTAAACAAATTACTATTGGGTAATTGATAGAAATTAAAATAATTATGACGATATCCATGGCAATGATCATATATAGGCATCATGTCCGAGACAAGTAGACCGAAACGATTCTGCATCTACTACTATTACTCCACACATCGACCGCTATCCAACATGCCTCTAGAGTTTGAAGTTCATAAAGAACGAGTAACGCGTTAAGCAAGATGACATGATATAGACAGAGTAAACTCACATATGAATAAACCCCATATTTTTATCCTTAATAGCAATGCTACAATAGATGTCATGTGCCTTTCTGTCACGAGGATTGAGCACCCCAAGATTGAACCCATTACAAAGCACCTTTCCAATTGCAAGATAAATCAATCTAGTTGGCCAAACCAAATCATTAGATCAGAGAGAAATACGAAGCTATAGTAATCATGCATAAAAGAGTTCAGAGAAAACTCAAATGATAGTCATGCATAGATCTAATCATAAACTCACAATTCATTGGATCCCAGCAAATGCACCACAAAAAGTCACTACATCAAATAGATCTCCAAGAACATCAAGGAGAACATTGTATTGAAGATCAAAGAGAGAGAAGAAGCCATCTAGCTACTAACTATGGACCCGTAGGTCTGTGGTAAATTACTCACCACTACTGGAAAAAAGCCTAGCTATGGCGTGCCAAAATCAATCTTGCTGGCATAGGAGCCGCACGCCACCAATATGGCGCCAATGTTAAAATATAGTGGTGGCGCTGGAGCCTACGTCAACACTATTCTGTATACTAATGGTGTTGGATTTAACCACACGACGGCACTATCGACAATAGCTATGGCGTGTGACACAGTTCAACGACAGTAATAAGATAAATCTTCTCTAGTGTCACACAATGTCCGACGCCAGTACTAGGTTTTTGAAAGCTGTAAAAAAGTGCTGCGAGGGCTGCAGAAAATCGCTGCCACGACAGCGTCATTTATGACGAATTTATATAAACACATTTTGTCCCACATTGATTTCGACAAGTTATTTGCATTAATATACGCACACATCATTTATTCACATGCCACATATATTAACCACACACTGCTAGCTATATAGGTAGTTCTATCGATCATGATCACTAATTCGCTATAAACTAAACCATGCGTGCATATTACATCTTGTTCATTCAACATCGTTACTACTAACATGGTACTCCTCTACTTTAGGGAAATTTTGAAGAATCCTTGCATGTCCATGGTGTAGGACAGAGATATCCACACCAATCTCCAATCTTGAGATCGCAGTCTCTCAGTACGTAGTTGGCTCCATTCATTAATTTCGAGCCGCGTGCATCTCTTCGTGGTAGTCATCCATCACGTGAGGCATAATACATCTAGGGAGCTTCTGTTCTTGAACTTGAAAGTAACATAGTAAGCAATATATATAGTAACACATACATACTTTGAGTTGAAAGAAGAATGTGTATATGAAAGGGATCAAAATCATACCATGCATTTTCTGGAAATGTTGTTCTCTTGTTCAATGTGTGCACTAGTGGCAGGCGCGGTATATATGGTGCATCATTTGGACCAATACCGTCTCGGACAAAAGATCTTGCATGGCAAGCAATAGACTAGTCAAAATGTAAAAAACAGAAATTACACTCTGAAGCATGGATTATTACCGTATAATATTCGTAGTCACTTTGAAGCATGAGGGAGAAGCCACTATTGTTGTCAAGGTGAGGATCGTCACATATTCTTCCCCTAGTGTGGCAACAGTAGGGGCACTCTTCCATTTTGTGATGCGTTCATATAATTAAAATCAGCATGAGCATTGCTAAAAACTGGACATATATATTGAGTGCCAGATATTTGATGAAACAGAACTAAATCAACGTTTCACCAAAACATTGGCAACTCTGTAGACATTCCCTAAAAAAATGAAACATATCGCGAGACACTTGCCGAGAGCAATGTGTAATATCATATATATAGACGCGCGCACGAATAACAGAATAGGGCTAGACTATTCTGTTACCCCTGCGCCCTATATAGACGCGCGCACGACACAACTACAGGCTCCCGAATCTAGCTCACCAGCTCGAACCGGCCCGATAGAAAAGAAAAAAAAACTCCATCCTGCCTCCCCCGAACCACCCACTTCCTGATCCCATCTCACCACCGTCGCCACCCCTTCCCCCGCCGCCGTGGGCCACCACCCCTCGCGCCGCGACCGGCCTACCTCGTTCCAGCGCGCCACCGGCATCCCCCTTTCCAGCGCGTCGCCGGCCTCCACCGTACCAGTGCGTCGCGGCCGGCCTCCCCCAATCCAGCGCGCCGCCATCCCCGTTCCAGCGCGCCGCCGTGGGACTGCCCCCTTCCAGGGCGCCACCGCCGCCCCTGGCTTCAATCTGCCACAATCGGATCCCCTGACTTCCATCTGCCGTCGTCGTCCCCCTGCCTTCACCTGCCGCCGTGGCCTCCCCGCTTCCACCAGCCGTCGTCGGGGGTCACCACCAACACCTCCACCGTCACCACGCACGACGCGCCTCCTCCCAAGGACGCAGTTGCCTCCCCGCGCCTCCTGCCGGTGATGCGACCAATCCTCCCGGCAATGCGCCATGTGTGGAACATGTTCCGGTGTCGCCCTCCAGGGCCTCAGCGCGCAGGCCGTTCAACTCCGCCACCTGAGGCCGTTCAGCACCACCAGTCCCCATCCAAGGCCGGCCCGATGACCCGTGCGTTAACGCCCCTGTCAACCTCGTGGAATTTTGTTTCTGTCAGCTTCAAAAAGAGGTTCATTTCAAAACTTTGAACACCCAGAAGGTTCATTTCAGAACTTGCAATGTCTCCAGGAATGTTACTACTAAATTATTTCAGTTTGAGTTCATTTTGAATCCGTGTGCCATTTTGCTTAAAGCTGTTTATTGTAATGCAGAAAACAATTTGTAATACCAAAAAACAAACCCGAGTAAAAAGTTCATGCTTAGAAAGTTTGTACATTCATACATAGAAACTTAATAAGTTCGGGAAAAATTCAAAACAAAAACATGTTGACTGAGCAATCAGTCCTGAGGAGGAGGTGTAGCCGGTCCACCCGATCACCGACACCTTATTCCACCTCCAAAAAATTTCTTTTTGTTTTCTATTCTTCGTCACAGGTTCACTGCTATTACCTCGATGCAAAAAGTGCCAAAAGAGATCAGTTCAGACTTACTAAGTGTCCATATTGTACTCCCTCCGTAAAATAATATAAGAGCGTTTAGAATACTATAAAATAGTGATTTAAACGCTTTTACATTAGTTTATAGAGAGAGTACATAATATTTACACTGTCTTAAATTTCTAGAAAACAAGCTTCCATACAAAGATGCATGATGCATTAGAGATGGCACATCTGTTTTGCCATGACATGTGTACTAGCAATGCAATAACTTGCATATGCATGCCTCTGAATGTTCCTAGTGGGAGCCTCTGTGAATGTGTGTGTGTCCTCAATAGTATGGTCCTCCTCACCGGATTTTATGCAGTATGCACCTTTTTAGTACAAACTTTTAAAAAGTTTCTTTTTGAACTTCTCATAATTAATATACATGAACTTGATTATCTTTTGACATGTACTGATATTAGCTTCGTTTGATTTTTGTGCGTGTGCTTGTAACACAATCAGTTCACACATTGAGATACCAGTTCAAGTTCACTAGTATTTATAAATGTTGGTTTGCAGTACTAGTATTTACAAAATTCTTATAATTTCCACGAGTCGGAGGCCATATATATTTCTTATTTCTGTTGCTACAAGTTCAAGTGATCAAATGCTATAAGGTTGCATGTTATTCTTCAATTAGAAAAATATAAACAATGATGCTACAAGTTCAAGCTTGCCTATGTGTCCTAGTGTGTTCCCCATTCCTCTTTCCATATAGCGTATTATGAACATTAGATGCTGTCAAAAAATGTGTCGCACAAGTTCAAATATAATTGCTGCAGGAGTTCAAAAATCTGAACAGTTTAAGCTCAACCCGATTTCAAGAACTGTTTCCTTCATAAATTGTTTTTATGTTAGTTTGTTGTTATGGATAGTACATGTGCAAATTATTGTGTAGTACATGCGTCCATTGATGTGTTTGAATCCCTTCAGTTCACTTTGATTCCTACAGGTGGTTCAACGTGTCAAGCGGTAGCAGCGCTTGCTCCCAATGGTTGCCCGCGCAAGGAGGATGCAGGGATGCTACATTGCTGGAGGAGCAGTACCATGTAGTAGCTAGCCGAAGAAAAGGTATTGTCCTGTAGCTTTGGCCTTACCTAGTATGGATACCATTTTTATGGAAAACTTGCTATTTCCCTAGTGCGCTAACATGATGTGTTGGAATATCAGTATCCGCACAGCCAGCAGCCTGCTCTGGCCATGCCGCACCACCACTAGCACGTCCACCATGGTTGTTGGCAGCCGTCCAAGTTGAGCGCCGATGGGAGTCCTTTGCGTGCTTCAAGGACACTCTCTCATATCAATCTCTCTCTTTCTTTGCTCCTGCTATTAAAATGCGTAGATGTGCTGCTTTGCCAATTGAGTAGTTGGGAAGATGTGAAAAGAACATGCTCTCTAGGTGTGTGACTATTCCTGTGAGCACAAATGTATTTAAATGTTTATTTTGTGCTTCAGCTTATGCTTCTGGGCAGTACAAATACATCTTCAAAAATAAGTACAAATGCGGTCTTATAGAACTCTAATAGTTGTTGGATGCTATTCCAAATGCCAATGATCATGCAAAATGGTTATTGCTAGAATCTAGATGATATGTAATGTAGTTACCATAGTTTCACCCTATTTTTATGGTTCTAATTATTGTTGCATAAGTCTTTAAAAGAAATGTTTGGTAAATGTTTGTGATCATTGCTTGTAGGTATTCATATGAACTTTAAAATAATGGCTTTTCTTGTAGGAGGTTCAAAGTTTGTCATTGAGCAAGTTCAAGAGATTAGTTTGGTGAAAATAATGTGATCTTTTGGTCAGGATTGCATGATCCATAGCCATCAGGCGAGCAATTCAAGGCCTACTACGCTAGTCGTCCATCGTCTTCTACGCATGAGCTTGTTGTCTCTACACATCTAGCATCGGAGTATCTCCTCCCCTTGCCGCACAAACGTGCCCATGGTCGAGCTAGTTTTGTTTGTGATTGCTGGTCGTGACTCTTACGTTGTCATTGGACAAATAATTTGTTCTGTAACTCTGTACTGAGGGGACCTTCAACATATATGGTGTTTAGAATTTGTTATGTAACCCTGTACTATCGACCTTCAACATATATGGTGTTTTCAGTATCTGATCTGTAGGCCAAAGCGGTGAACATCTAAACATTAGTTTGATTTAATAAAAATGAGAGGTTCTACTTTCGGTAAATAGCTGAACCTGGGTGCAAGAAAGTTCTACCATTAGTCATGGGGATTATCAGTTCATGTGTACTGTTTTCTTTGTCAGTTTGTGTGTTTTTTGTTTGTCAGGTTGTGTGCAAGTTTGTTTTGTAATTGGTTCATGTGTATGTGTGTTGGTAACAATAGTTGTTGCTGCTAGGTACCTATCTAATAGTTGTAATTCTGTGACGTTGACATCCAAGTTCTACAACTGATCCGTACAAACAAAAATGGTGGTCCATTCTACAAAGGAGAAATGGTTGAATTAAAAATATTGATCAATGCAAGTTAAAAATGGTGGTCCGTTCGGAATAAAAGAAATGATAGAAATTCAACTCGTTAAAGTTCAAGCAAAAAGAAACCCCATGCAATTCAATGGGAAAAGTACAAGTCGTAAAATAAGAGAAGTCCAGGACATTGTTGTAAAACAATGTTTAGTTAAAAAAGAATAAAAACATTTTCTTTTTGAAAAAACTATTATTCAGTTCGATGATATAAACCATGCAAGTACACGGGCGACGATACTATAAACCGTTGAAAACTTACGAGCAAAAATATTATCCAAAACATAGCAAAGTCTAGTTAGTGAAAACACGCGTACAAACCCATGCAAACATCAGTTCAAGTACTCTTTTTTCGGAACCTTTCAAAATTACTCTCCGAAGAACACATCAGTACAAATGCACACGTAGATCAGTACAAGTACTCTGTTTTTTCCGATGAAAAAACAACACGATGGGTCTCACCGTAATCCAAATTACTCTTCAATGGTTGTGAAATTTGAGAAAACATTCAACATGAGTAAGTTTCGTATTTTCGATATCTTTCCAACCATATATTATTTACCTCATTTCGACAAACTTTCAAAAAAATCGCGTTCAAAATCATATTTGACCGTATTTGAATTCGTTTTTAAACCGTAAGGAAATAGAAAAACATTTCAATACGAAAAAGTTGCGCATTTTCCATAGCTTTTGTCGGATATCGGGTTCCGACAAAACCCTTAAGGTTCGAACTCTGGGGTGCGCACGAAGATCTTCTCCCTACCGAAACACGCCCACAACCTCGCCGTGATTCTAAGCTAGAACGATGAACAACACAAGAGACACAAGGTTTATACTGGTTCGGGCCACCGTTGTGGTGTAATACCCTAAACCAGTGTGTGGTGTGGTGGATTGCCTCTTGGGTTGATGATGAACAATACAGAGGAAGAACGGCCTCGTGAGGGAGGTGTTCTTGTGGTGGTGTGGATGAGCTAGGTTAGGATTAGATCTCTTGGCTCTCGATCCCATCCCCCTTCTACTGTGGTGGCTAGCCCTATTTATAGAGGCCCTGGTCCTCTTCCCAAATATTGAGCAGGAAGAGAGCCAATGCTACGTCTTGAGCTTGCGTTAGTTTTCCTTGAAGAGGAAAGGGTGATGCACCAATAGTAGCGTAAGTATTTCCCTCAGTTTTTGAGAACCAAGGTATCAATCCAGTAGGAGGCTCCTCAAAAGTCCCACGCACCTACACAAACAAACAAGAACTCGCAACCAACGCAATAAAGGGGTTGTCAATCCCTTCACAGCCACTTGATAAAGTGAGATCTGATAGAGATAATATGATAAGATAGATATATTTTTGGTATTTTATGATATAGATTGGAAAAGTAAAGATGCAAATAAAAGTAGATTGAAAGCTTATATGATAAAAGACAGACCCGGGGGTCATAGGTTTCACTAGTGGCTTCTCTCAAGATAGCATAAGTATTACGGTGGGTGAACAAATTACTGTTGAGCAATTGATAGAAAGCGAATAATTATGAGATTATCTAGGCATGATCATGTATATAGGCATCACATCCATGACAAGTAGACCGACTCCTGCCTGCATCTACTACTATTACTCCACACATCGACCGCTATCCAGCATGCATCTAGGGTATTATGTTCATAAAGAACAGAGCAACACATTAAGAAAGATGACATGATGTAGAGGGATAAACTCATGCAATATGATATAAACCCCATCTTTTTATCCTCAATGGCAACAATACAATATGTGCCTTGCTGCCCTGCTGTCACTGGGAAAGGACACCGCAAGATTGAACCCAAAGCTAAGCACTTCTCCCATTGCAAGAAAGATCAATCTAGTAGGCCAAACCAAACTGATAATTCGAAGAGACTTGCAAAGATAACTTAATCACACATAAAAAATTCAGTGGAGATTCAAATATTTCTCATAGATAAACTTGATCATAAACCCACAATTCATCGGATCTCTACAAACACACCGCAAAAAGAGTTACATCGAATAGATCTCCAAGAAGATCAAGGAGAACATGGTATTGAGATTCAAAGAGAGAGAAGAAGCCATCTAGCTAATAACTATGGACCCGAAGGTCTATGGTAAACTACTCACAGCTCATCGAAGAGGCTATGGTGTTGATGTAGAAGCCCTCCGTGGTTGATTCCCCCTCCGGCGGAGCACCGACGAAGGCTCCAAGATGGGATCTCGTGGATACAGAAGGTTACGGTGGTGGAAAATAGTTTTTCGTGGTCGCCTTTCATGTTCTCGGGGTACGTGGTTATATATAGGAGGAAGAAGTAGGTCGGTGGACTCCCGAGGGGCCCACGAGATAGGGGGCGCGCCCAGTAGGGGGGGCGCCCTCCACCCTTGTGGCCTCCTCGATTGCTTCTTGACTTGCACTCCAAGTCCTCTGGATCATGTTTGTTCCAAAAAGATCGCTCCCGAAGGTTTCATTCCATTTGGACTCCGTTTGGTATTCCTTTTCTTCGAAACACTGAAATAGGCAAAAAAACAGCAAGATGGGCTGGGCCTCCGGTTAGTAAGTTAGTCCCAAAAATGATATAAAAGTGTAAAGTAAAGCCCAAAAACATCCAAAATGGGTAATATAATAGCATGGAACATTCAAAAATTATAGATACGCTGGAGACATATCAAGCATCCCCAAGCTTAATTCCTGCTCGTCCTCGAGTAGGTAAATGATAAAAACAGAATTTTTGATGTGGAATGCTATCTAGCATAATTCTCAATGTAATTTTCTTTATTCTGGCATGATTGTTCAGATCCAAATGATTCAAGATAAAATCTTATAAAACATAAAAAATAGTAATACTTCGAAGCATACTAACAAATAATCATGTCCTATCAAAATAGCATAGCCAAAGATATAAGTGAAGCACTAGAGCAAAAACTATCTAGCTCAAAAGATATAAGTGAAGCGCATAGAGTATTCTAATAAATTCTAATCAAGTGGGATTCTCCCAAAAGGTGTGTACAGCAAGGATGATTGTGGAACACTAAAAAGAAAATACTAATATCTACAAGACGCTCCAAGCAAAACACATATCATGTGGCTAATAAAAACATAGCTCCAAGTTAAGTTACCGATAAACGAAGATGAAAGAGGGGATGCCTTCCGGGGCATCCCCAAGCTTAGGCTTTTGGCTATTCTTTAATATCTTGGGGTGCCATGGGCATCTGCAATGTTAGGCTCTTGCCACTCCTTATTCCGTAGTCCATCAAATCTTTACCCAAAACTTGAAAACTTCACAACACAAAACTCAACAGGAAATCTCATAAGCTTCATTAGTGAAAGAAAAGAAAAACCACCACATAAGGTACTGTAATTAACTCATTCTTTATTTATATTGGTGTTAAACCTACTGTATTTCAAGTTCTCTATGGTTCATACCACTTAATACTAGCCATAGATGCATCAAAATAAGCAATCAACACACGAAAAGCAGAATCTGTCAAAAACAGAACAGTCTGTAGCAATCAGCAACTCTCGAATACTTCTGGAACTCTAAAAATCCTACCAAAATAGGAAATCCTGGGAAATTTGTCTATTGATATACAGAAAAAAGAATCAACCCAAAATCACGTTTCTGTGAATTACTAAAATTATTTCGTGCGCGCAAAGTTTTTGTTTTTCAGAAGAATCAAATTAACTATCACCATAGGTTATCCTATAGGTTCTACTTGGCACAAACACTAACTAAAACATAAAAACACATCTAAACAGAAGGTAGATGCAAAATTTATTACCAAACAGAAACAAAAACAAAAAACACAAATAAAATTGGGTTGCCTCCCAACTAGCGCTATCGTTTAACGCCCCTAGCTAGGCATAAAAGCGAGGATAGATCTAAGTAGTGCCATCTTTAGAACTCAATTCATAAGTAGCTCGCATGATAGATTCATAAGGTAATTTAACTTTCTTTCTTGGAAAGTGCTCCATGCCTTTCCTTAATGGGATTGGAATCTAATATTCCCTTCCTTCATATCAATAATCGCACCAATCATTCTAAGGAAAGGTCTACCAAGAATAATAGGGCAAGAAAGATTGCAATCTATATCAAGAACGATAAAATCTACGGGCACCAAATTCCTATTTGCAACAATGAGAACATCATTGATCCTTCCAATTGGCTTTTTAATGGTGGAATCCGCAAGGTGCAAATTTAAAGAGCAATCATCAAGATCATGGAAACCTAGAATATCACATAAAGTTTTCGGAATCGTGGAAACACTAGCACCCAAATCACATAAAGCATAACAATCAGGATCTTTAATTTTAATCTTTATAGTAGGTTCCCACTCATCATAAAGTTTTCTAGGTATAGAAACTTCCAAATTAAGTTTTTCATCAAAAGATTGTATCAAGGCATCAACAATATGTTTGGTAAAAGCTTTATTTTGACTATAAGCATGAGGAGAATTCACAACGGATTGCAACAAGGAAATACAATCTTATAAAGAACAATTATCATAATTAAATTCCTTGAAATCCAAGATAGCGGGTTCAATGCTATTTAAAGTCTT
The DNA here is from genome assembly GCA_963921465.1 of Triticum timopheevii. Taxonomy (NCBI): domain Eukaryota; kingdom Viridiplantae; phylum Streptophyta; class Magnoliopsida; order Poales; family Poaceae; genus Triticum; species Triticum timopheevii. The sequence goes on along the minus strand of OY997266.1, from coordinate 234,432,050 downwards.
GACCTCTCCAATCCCACTTTTACCAAATTTAGCATCAAGATCTAAAAACTCCGAATCATTGGGACGCCTTTTAACTAAACTTGACTCATCTCCAGTCCCATCATTATTAAGATTCGTATTGCAAAAAAAGGTCTAATAGGGGACACATCAATAACTTTAAGATCTTCATCATTACTTTCATGGAAACTAGAAGAACACGCCTTTATAAAGCAATCTTTCTTAGCACGCAATCTAGCGGTTCTTTCTTTGCACTCATCAATGGAAATTCTCATAGCTTTGAGAGACTCATTGATATCATGCTTAGGAGGAGTAGATCTAAGTTTCAAAGAATCAACATCAAGCGAGCGTCCATCAACGTTCCTAGCCAAATCATCAACTTTGAACAATTTTTCTTCAAGCAAGGCATTAAAACTATTTTGAGAGATCATAAATTCTTTCACACTATTATCAAAATCAGAGGGCATCTTATTAAAATTACCATAAGAATTATTGTAGAAATTTCCATAATTATTAGAGGAATTACTAGGGAACGGTCTAGGATTAAAGTTGCCTCTATAAGCATTGTTTCCAAAACTATTCCTACCAACAAAATTCACACCCATAGATTCATTATTATTCTCAATCAAAGTAGACAAAGGCATATCATTGGGATCAATAGGAGCACTATTAGTAGCAAACAATTTCATAAGTTCATCCATCTTTCCACTCAAAACATTAATTTCTTCTATAGCATGCACTTTTTTACTAGTAGATCTTTCGGTGTGACATTGAGAATAATTATCAATAATATTATCAAGGAGTTTTGTAGCTTCTCCTAAGGTGATTTCCATAAACGTGCCTCCCGCGGCCGAATCTAAAAGAATTTTAGAAGAAAAATTCAATCCGGCATAAAATTTTTGTATGATCATCCATAAATTCAAACCATGAGTATGGCAATTGCGAATCATCAATTTCATTCTTTCCCATGATTGGGCAACATGCCCATGATCAAGTTGTTTAAAATTCATAATATCGTTCATAAGAGCGATGATCTTAGCGGGAGGAAAATACTTAGAGATAAAAGCATCTTTGCACTTGTTCCATGAATCAATACTATTCTTAGGCAAAGACGAAAACCAAACTTTAGCACGATCTCTAAGTGAAAACGGAAATAACTTCAATTTAACAATATCATTATCCGTATCTTTCTTCTTTTGCATCTCACACAAATCAACAAAGTTGTTTAGATGGGTAGCGGCATCTTCACTAGGAAGGCCAGAGAATTGATCTTTCATAACAAGATTCAGCAAAGCAGTATTGATTTCACAAGACTCAACATCATTAAGAGGAGCAATCGGAGTACTAAGGACATCATTATTATTGGTATTAGAGAAATCACACAATTTGGTATTATCTTGCGCCATCACGACAAGTAATCCAACACACAAGAAAACAAAAAGGCAAACGAAAGAGAGAGGAGATAGGGAAAGAGAGGGAGAATAAAACGGCAAGGGTGAAGTGGGGGAGAGCAAAACGAGAGGCAAATGGCAAATAATGTAAGTGCGAGGGAGATGAGTTTGTGATGGGTACTTGGTATGTCTTGACTTGAGCGAAGACCTCCCCGGCAACGGCGCCAGAAATCCTTCTTGCTACGTCTTGAGCTTGCATTGGTTTTCCTTGAAGAGGAAAGGGTGATGCAGCAATACTAGCGTAAATATTTCCCTCGGTTTTTAAGAACCAAGGTATCAATCCAGTAGGAGGCTCCTCAAAAGTCCCATGCACCTACACAAACAAACAAGAACTCACAACCAACGCAATAAAGGGGTTTTCAATCCCTTCACAGCCACTTGAGAAAGTGAGATCTGATAGAGATAATATGATAAGATAGATATATTTTTGGTATTTTATGATATAGATTGGAAAAGTAAAGATGCAAATAAATGTAGATTGAAAGCTTATATGATAAAAGACAGACCCGGGGGCCATAGGTTTCACTAGTGGCTTCTCTCAAGATAGCATAAGTATTACGGTGGGTGAACAAATTACTGTCGAGCAATTGATAGAAAAGCGAATAATTATGAGATTATATAGGCATCACGTCCATGACAAGTAGACCGACTCCTGCCTGCATCTACTATTATTACTCCACACATCAACCGCTATCCAGCATGCATCTAGGGTATTAAGTTCATAAAGAATAGAGCAACACATTAAGAATGATGACATGATGTAGAGGGATAAACTCATGCAATATGATATAAACCCCATCTTTTTATCCTCGATGGCAACAATACAATACGTGCCTTGCTGTTCCTGCTATCACTGGGAAAGGACACCGCAAGATTGAACCCAAAGCTAAACACTTCTCCCATTGCAAGAAAGATCAATCTAGTAGGCCAAGCCAAACTGATAATTCGAAGAGACTTGCAAAGATAACTTAATCACACATAAAAGAATTCAGAGGAGATTCAAATATTTCTCATAGATAAACTTGATCATAAACCCACAATTCATCGGATCTCAACAAACACACAGCAAAAAGAGTTACATCGAATAGATCTCCAAGAAGATCAAGGAGAACATGGTATTGAGATTCAAAGGGAGAGAAGAAGCCATCTAGCTAATAACTATGGACCCGAAGGTCTGTGGTAAACTACTCACAACTCAGCGGAGAGGCTATGGTGTTGATGTAGAAGCCCTCCATGGTTGATTCTCCCTCCGGTGGAGCGCCGGCAAAGGCTCCAAGATTGGATCTCGCGGATACAGAAGGTTACGATGGTGGAAAATAGTTTTTCATGGTCGCCTCTGATGTTCTCGAGGTACGTGGGTATATATAGGAGGAAGAAGTAGGTCGGTGGACTCCCGAGGGGCCCACGAGATAGGGGCGTGCCCAGTAGGGAGGTGCGCCCTCCACCCTCGTGGCCTCCTCGATTGCTTCTTGACTTGCACTCCAAGTCTTCTGGATCACGTTTGTTCCAAAAAGATTGCTCCCGAAGGTTTCATTCAGTTTGGACTCCGTTTGGTATTCCTTTTCTTCGAAACACTGAAATAGGCAAAAAAACAGCAATACGGGCTTGGCCTCCGGTTAGTAGGTTAGTCCCAAAAATGATATAAAAGTGTAAAGTAAAGCCCATAAACATCCAAAACGGGTAATATAATAGCATGGAACAATCAAAAATTATAGATACGTTGGAGACGTATCAGCCAACAACGGCCATTTTGAAATGGGACAACTAGTACAAGCTATCCTAACTAAAGGTGGTCTTCGACTGCCAAAGGTGCTGGTGATGACGCCGTCTTGGGCTCCACGGTGACCTCCGTCCTGCCGTCCTGCTGGTCTTGGTCTCGTTGCATCGATATGGAAACCTTTGCCTGATGCCTCGGTACTCCGCGCCTGCGCTTGCCTCCTTTGCACCAAAGAGGAAAAGAGGACACTGCACAGGCTAGCGCCCACCTGGTCTCGATTGTCAAGGCTTGCATCATGAGCACCTCGCGAGGTACCCCTTGCCTTGATCTCTCCGCCTCCTCACGAGCCTGCCTGGTGAGGCCGCCCCTGACGAAGCCTTGCGTCGTCCACCCCGTGAGGCTTGGCCCCTCGCGAGGGTCTTGAGTGTTTGTTGATGGAGACGGGCCGCGCTGGACCACTGGTTGAGCCATGCTGCAGACCGCAGGCAGGCAAGTCTGGGGACCCCCATTCCCAGAACGCTGACAGTAGCCCCGGGGCCCAAGGCGTGCTCGGACTTGGCTTAGCAGCAAAGCCAAAGGGCAAGTGCGGAGCGCCGCGGGCCCCAACAGCCTGCGGCCTTGGTCGCCATGTGGCGGTTGATAGGACATGGGCGTCTCCGCTTCCCTACCCTGCCTCGGCAACTGCCCGACTGACAAAAGGCTGGCCTGGGTGAGGATTGCCTTCATTGCTCTCTTTCGCCTAGCTCCAGATCCCCTTCCTTGCTCCCTTGCTTCTGAAATCTCCAGATCCGCTCCATTCCTTCCCTTCCAGCGAGCAATGCCTCCCCACAAGGCCAAGGCCGACACCCTGCCGGCTTGGTATTCGCCGGCCCTGGATGCCCCCAATATGTCGTGGAAGAATCTCGCCACCACGCGCCTGATGATGGCGGCAGAGGGCAGCGAGATAGGGGAGACTGGACTCCGGGATGGCTACGCCGAGCCGGAGGCCAAGGGGAGCTCCTTCTACTCCTTCTTCATGAACATCGTCGTTGCCGGCCTGGTTCCTCCCTTCTCTGAATTCTTCTACGCCGTCCTCCGCCATTACAGGTTGCAGGCCCTTCATCTCCATCCCAACTCTGTTCTCCTTTTGTCGATTTTCACCTACTACTGTGAGGCGCATGTTGTGGTGATGTCGTCCGTGGCTTTGCTGCGCCACTTCTTCTCCCTCCGAATCAACGGCGGGCATACCTCGGCATGTGCCAACTTCGTTGCATACTCCAAGGCCAATGCGATCTCGAAGACCGGGAAGAGGGTTGATGGTTTCTCGAGCAAGTGGGTCATGATGGATGCCAGATGTATCCACTCCTAGTTGGCGTTGCCAACGGAGCCACCCCAGTGTGACAAAGGGTGGTCTCCGCGAAGCTTACCGATTACCGGGCGAAGTCGGCGCTGGAGAAGATGAACGCCGACCTAAGGCCGGGCAACACGAAGGCGGCGAAGCTGACAGGGGCCACACTCCTGAGGGAGTTCCTGACGCAGTGGGTGGCTCCGCTTCAGGCGAACTCGCACCCGTTGTGGACGCTTGGGAGCACAGACGACGAGCTTCGTCTCAACTCGGCGGCCTTGGCCGACGAGGATCTGGCCGCAGCTCTCCGCCTCTTGGTTGGGGACGACCAGGAAGGCCTGGGGGGTGCCCCTGCTCCCCTGTTCCTTCGCGATGACTGGACACAGGTGGTGGACGCCATGCCCACCTTTGAGGGGCATGGCCTGGTGCCGGCGGAGCCTCCTGCGGCCCATGGGGCGTCGGCGCCTGTGGAAGTGTCTTCAGGTGACTCCCGCGGGGGAGGAGAGGAAGACGAGGAAGAAGAGGAGCGCGACTCGAACGCGACCACTGAGGCGACGGGGGAGACCTCCCCCCGGCGCAAGGCCAGCATCCTCGGCACCTTGCCGGATGATGAAGAGGCTGATGCCGCGCGAGAGGAAGAGGACTCGCCTGTGATCCCAAAGAAGGACAGGCCGGCGCTGATCTCTCGAGGGGCTACTCCTACCCAGGCACTGCCCGAAGCCACCTCCAGCTCTTCTGGTGCGCTCTCTTCCGCTTCTGGATCTCCCGAGGCTGCGCCCCGGACCAAGAGGCTCTCGGGCTTTAAGCTCGGCAAGAGGCCAGTGGCCTATGCCACGATTAACCAATAAGTGTTGGAACTCCATCTTGCTCTTTTTTTTGCCGCCGGGCTTGACGTTCTCCATCACTTGGTTAGGCCGCCGCTTGCGGCGAAGAAGAAGAAGGGGGACCTGGTGGCTCCGCCTGGGGCAGACTCATCTGTTGTGGCCACGCCTTCGTCCGTGGGAAGGGGAAGCGGCGAAATTCACACCTCCCCTGCCCGATCGTCCTCGCGAGGCCTAGAGGAGCGCTCTGGTGGAGTGCCAGCCCCCATGGACCTGCTGGCTCCGGAGGTGCCGGCGCCCGATGCTGTTGCTGAGGTAGGCAAGACCCAGGAGCCCTCAGTCTCCCAAGCCGTGGTTACGCTGCCGCCTTCTCCTCCTGCACCACTGGTCCCGGATTCTTCTGCCTCCCCTGCCGTCTTGGACTGTGCCCTTACCAAGCTGGGCCAGCTGCGAGAAGACCTCCAGGGCGCCAATTCCCACCTGGTAGCCGGGCGCCTGGAGATGATCTTCGGTTGGGTTCACTCTGATAGCTCTGTCTAGGCGGCGCTGAGTTGGGCCGCAGTAGCTTCTGAGGAGGAGAAGCAAGCCGACACCCAGGCCGCAGCCGCCTGCGATGCGTCTCTGAAGGATGCCACGGTCGCCCAGAACCGTTGCAAGGCGCTGGAGGCCAAGCTGCAGGGTTTGCGCGATGAGCTCACCAAAGAGGCTCGCGACCGCCAGGTGAAGGTGGAGGAGATGAAGGCTCGGGAGGATGCCATCGGGGACCGTGATGCCAAGCTGACCGCTGAGCGTGACCTGCTGGGGACACTAGAGCAGAAGCTGAAGACGGAGAGGGCCGAGCTGGACGCCAAGGTGAAGGTCTTGGCTGAGGACCGCGTGGCCTTTGCGCGACTTGAGGACAGATCTCGCAAGGCGCTGACGACGCTCTACGAGGGCGGCTTGGAGAAGCCGCTGGCTGGTGCCAAGGACGGCCCCGCCCAGCTGCTTCCCTTCTTGGTCGAGGCGCTCGAGGAAGTTGTGACTGGCACCGGCCCTATGGCCGAGGTTGAAGCTCGCATACTTTCTTTTGTGGTGCTGACGCGCGTCTTCAGCCATGTCTACCTTCGCGACCCTGGTGTGAACCTCGACGAGCTGCTAGAGCCCGTGGATGATGAGCACTTTGCCGTTGCTGCTGAAGTCGTGAAAGGCTAGGTGGAAGCCCTACTGGCAAAGTTCCGCGCCTTTGCCGCTGTGCCGACGGCAGTTGCTGCTGATCCCCTGGCCTCGAGAGGTGGAGCTGGCGGGGGCGACACCATCATGGAGGCGGAGCCCCTGGCGAATGACGGTGTTGTCCAAGGGTGATCTTCTCGCGGCTTGCTTCCTATTTTAACACCTCCAATGTGCACCATGCCTCGTGGAGGCGTTTAAACTTGCATGTGGTGTTGTGAAGACAATTATGGCTTGTAATATTTGCTTCTGGATTTGCTTCAAAATCTTGCGGTTTCCTTCCTATTTGCTTTATGTTCTACGTCGGCAGAGCCCGGCCCCGCGCATAACTCAACCGCCGTTAGCCCGACCGGATCACCAGGACGGAACCAAGGAGTGAGGGGCTACGTTGCAAGTTAGGCTCTTGAGTCGCAATGCTTAGGAATCCCCCTTGACGCACAAACATCAAATAGGGAGGGAATGTAGGGGTGGATGTGGCGTTCTATGTCGGTAGGGCCCGGCCCCGCGCATACCTCAACCGCCGTTAGCCACGTGGGACTATGGAGTGAGGGGCTACGTGACCAGTTAGGCTCCTGAGTCGCGATGCTCAGGAGTCCCCCTTGATGTCCAAACGGTCTTCATACCTTGGCTCCGCTCGGGGAGGGGCGCGCGATGACCAGGTCCGAGGGACCAGGCTGGGTGTCGTGCGCTCGGGCGTGACCTGGGTACAGGCCTCGTGTCCAGCCCCCTCGTGTGATGCTCCCGAGAGGAGGTGTTGCGATGAGGCCAGACACTAAGCTCTGGGCTCCCTGAGGTTGATACGGCCGTGGGCCTCCCTCAGTTGTTTATCACCAGCACGGAGCATAGTGCTTTCGTATGTGTACGGGCATAGCCGCTCCTCGGAAGTGTCATTAGCCAGAGCGGAGCATGGTGCTTCCACTGGTATGTGGGAGGGGGCCCCTCCGGGAGGAGCCCCTGGGGCATGTGTAGCCCCGCCCTAACACGTGGCTTGCACGGCAGGGCTAGACGAGGTGTATCTGGGCACTCGTGAGCCAGCGCAAGACTCACGAGGCCCTACCTCAAGGCGGGTTGCGCCTGGTCTTGAACCTTGGACGGCTATGTGTTCCTACGAGATGGTTAGATATAAATGCTCTACATCCTCAGGTTCCGACCCTCGAGAGAGCTCAGCCGCCGCTGGTATGCCAGGTCGTGATGCCGTGGACAAGGCCAGGGGATGAGGGCTGGAGAGCTAGTAAGAGCTCCTGAGTCGCAATGCTCAGGAGCCCCCCTTTTAACGCGCAAGCGATTTGTATGAGGGAGAGGAGGCCCGTGGGGGCGGTAGATGATAATCATAGGCAAGTTAAGCATGAAGGGCAAATCAACTTAGATAAGTGCAGGAGGGATACATACCACTGGGTCAGGCCCGAGCGGCTTGGGGATGATGCAGCCCGAGGTGCGCCCCCGGCTAAAGACATAAGCAAAAGGGATACATGCCACAGGGACATACCAATGTGACCTAGGAATGATGCAGCCCTGAGGGCGCTCCCAGCTGAAATGAACCCGAAAGATGTCACCTGGTACCATTGTAGAGGGGGTGTTGGAGTAGCTGAAGATGCACGGTGAAGAGGCCGACCCTCATGAGCCACTGGAGCCCTGAGCCTCGGGAGGCTCTGTGGGTCCAGGCGGTTCCTCGAGGACCATCTCCATCTCTGCCAGGACTGCATGATGCCTGGCCTCCTGAGCCGCCAAAATGCTCCGCGGATGGCGCTGGTGGGTAGCAGCCGCGTTCGACAGGCCAAAAGGCATGCGAACGTAGCTGTGCGGCAGACCCTCGCAACGTCCCACGCGCGAAGGCCAGAGGCGCTCCTGAGACGTGGCTCGGTTGAGCCCTGGAAAATTGATGCAGATGCACAGCCCGCCATGCTCGCCTGGATAGGGAGCTACGCCAGGCAAACAGCGATCGCCGCGCATGGCTCTTGCTTCGTGAAGCTCCTGAGTGGTCTTGGTGATGAACTCCTGAGGGTTGGGCTTTCCACGCCCCGAGACTTCCTGAGGGAAACATGCTGCGAAGCACGCCTCCAAGTGGTGCCCGAGCACCTCCCTCGTGATCTTGGCAAAGTCTGAGGCCCTCCAGAAGAGAGCCCCCGAGCCCTGCCCGAGGAGGGCGCCGGGCGCGCCTTCCTAGGCGATGGAGGGAGGCACCCCTTGCACGGGCACGGATCCTGATGCGACACCTCCTAAGATGCCAACCTCCTGAGGCCCTGAGCTGGGTGATGTCTTCTTCTTCTTGGGGACTACCTCAGGATGGTTCTCACCCTTGCTGTCCGGGTCCTCGATTGATGGAGCTTGGAAGGTGCGCTCAAGGGAGCACACTGCATCTTTCTCTTCGCAGGGGACTGTGATGATTCCACTGCTTCCTAGCATCTTGAGGACATTGTAGCCATGGTGGGTCACCGCCATGAACTTGGCCAGGGCCGGATACCCGAGGATGGCATTGTATGGCAGGCGGATGTGGGCGACGTCGAAGTCGATGAGCTCGGTGTGGTAGTTGTTGGGCTGTTCGAAAGTGACAGGGAGGTGGACCTGCCCTATCGGGGTGGTGAAGCCGTCAGTAACTCCTGAGAAAGGCTTGGTAGGCTGAAGTTGATCATATGGCACTTGAAGGTTGTTGAACATCTCGATGGATAGAACGTTGAGTCATGCGCCGCCATCGATTAGGGTCCTGGTAACTTCCACGTTGCTGATGACTGGGGAACAAAGCATCGGGAGGACGCCAGCAGTAGCCGCACAATTGAGTTGATCTGCTGAGCTGAAAGTGATGGTGCAATTGGACCACCTGAGCGGGCGCGTGGCCTCGAGCTTGGGAAGGACTGCATTCACCTCGTGAGCAAACTGCTTGAAGATGCGTTGAGAGGGTGGGGCCTGAGCACCGCCCAAGATGCAAGCGATAGCACGTGGCTCCTGGAAGCCCCCAACCCCCTCGTCCTGGTGGTGGTCATCGTTCCTTCTTGGTGGTGGCGGCAGAGGAGGAAGGCCTGCGTTGCCCTGCGGGCGGTCCTCGCGAGGCTGATCCCTCCAGGCTCCTTCGCGAGGCTGGTCCTGCCAGCGATCCTCGCGAGGTCGGTCACGCCACTCCTGGCGAGGGCCTCGGTCATCCCATCATCCTCCGTCTTGGCCTCCTCCCCGGTCGTAGCCCCGGTCGTTGTGCTCGGGGCATCGACCGAAGCGTCCTTCTCGAACGGCCCTAAGCTCCTGGCATTCGTTGGTGTTGTGGGTGTGGAGGTTGTGGTAGCCGCAGAATCAGCTACCCTTGGACGACTCCGGCTGGTCCCTGCCATGCTTCATGTCTGGTTTTGCTGCGACTATGACTGCTCCTTTGCGCTTCACGTCCTTGGCCTTGGCTTTCTTCTCTTCTGGGTCAGCAGCTGGAAGCTCGAGAAGGGAGAGGTGCCCCTCCTCAGCTCTTGCGCACTTGGTCGCCAGGTTGAACAGCTCCAGGGATGTGCACAAATGCTCGTGGATGGCGAGCTCCTCCTTCATCTTGACACTGCGGACGCCATCAGAGAACGCTGAGATGATGGCCTCGTCCGTCACCTTGGGATCTTGAGGCGAGCGCTGTTGAAATGTTGGATGTACTTTTGCAGGGTCTCTCCAGGCTACTGCTTCATGCGGCGCAGGTCACCCGCACCGGGGGGCGGTCGCGAGTACCCTGGAAGTTGGCGATGAAGCGGCAGCACATCTCGTCCCAAGAGGAGATCGAGCCGGGAGGCAGGTTCAGGAGCCAGGTGCGGGCGCCATCCTTGAGCGCCATGGGAAACCAATTCGCCATGACCTTTTCGTCTGTGTTGGCCGCCTCGATGCCCAGCACGTAGAGCTGTAGGAACTCCGCGGGGTCGGCAGTACCGTCGTAACGAGAAGGCAGGTCCGGCTTGAACTTGCCAGGCCAGGCGATGCTATGCAGCTCAGTGGTGAAGGCGCGGCAGCCCGCTGTGGCCACCGGAGCCCTTTGAAGACGCGGGGCTTGCTCTTGATGGTCCCCGTGCGCCGCCGCCAGGGGCAGCGCAGGGTCTTGGCATGCTAGTGCAGGGATGCGGTCTTGTCGTGCTGGTGCAGGGAGCACGGGAGCACCTTCTTGGGGCCGAGGGATTTCTTGGCAGCTTCTTTCATGTCGCACGGGCACCGGACTCGGTGGGTCACGTCCAAGGGCCGCGCGCCTTGGAGACAGAGTGCCTTCTTGGGGAGGAGGTGGCGGAGGCGCTCCCTGAGCCGCGTCGCCCATGCATGACGGAGGGCGAGGCAGCGAGAGGGACGGTGCGAGAGAGCCCCCTGCGGCGCTGACGAGCTCGGTGATCCGAGCGAGCCATTCTTCGCAGAGGTCGTTGACAGGGAGGTGTGTAGGAGCTCACGTGCCAGGAGCAACACGGTCTGTGCATCCGTGGGGGCGCGACGAGCATGAGACGACGAACCAGCTGGGGTCAGCGACAGAGTGGCAGTGCGGCCTTCCCGCCGCATGGAGGGGTGCAACGAAGATGCTTGCTGCTTGTTCCCTGCCCGGCCGGTGGCGGTGTTGGCGGTAGGCGATGGAGAACAACAAGGAGGCCCACCGACGGGAGCCGTTTGGGCGACGCGGGCGGCGAGAGCAGCCCGGCGCTCGGCGCGAGCTTGGCGAGCGTCTGCCATGGATGCGACGAAGCGATGGGACACAGATCAGCGGAGAAAAGATTTTGGCGCACCCCTACCTGGCGCGCCAAATGTCAGATATCGGGTTCCGGCAAAACCCTTAAGGTTCGAACTCTGGGGTGCGCACAAAGATCTTCTCCCTACCGAAACACGCCCACAACCTCACCGCGATTCTAAGCTAGAGCGATGAACAACACAAGAGACACAAGGTTTATACTGGTTCGGGCCACCGTTGTGGTGTAATACCCTAATCTAGTGTGTGGTGTGGTGGATTGCCTCTTGGGCTGATGATGAACAGTCCAGAGGAAGAATAGCCTCGCGAGGGAGGTGTTCTTGTGGTGGTGTGGATGAGCTAGGTTAGGATTAGATCTCTTGGCTCTCGATCCCATCCCCCTTCTACTGGGTAGCTAGCCATATTTATAGAGGCCCTGGTCCTCTTCCCAAATATTGAGCGGGAAGGGAGCCAACAACGACCATTTTGAAAGGGGACAGCTAGTACAACCTATCCTGACTAAAGGTGGTCTTCGACTGCTAAAGGTGCTGATGATGTCGCCGTCTTGGGCTCCATGGTGACCTCCATCCTGCAGTCCTGCTGGTCTTGGTCTCGTTGCACCAATATGGAAACCTTTGCCTGATGCCTCGGTACTCCGCGCCTGCGCTTGCCTCCTTTGCACCAAAGAGGAAACGAGGACACTGCGCAGGCTGGCGCCCACCTGGTCTTCATCTACATGGCTTGCTTCATGAGAACCTCACAAGGTACCCATTTCCTTGATCTCTCCGCCTCCTCGCGAGCCTGCCTGGTGAGGCCTCCCTTGAGGAATCCTTCCGTCGTCCGCCCCGCGAGGCTTGGCCCCTCGCGAGGGTCTTGAGTGTTTGCTGATGGAGACGGGCCGTGCTGGACCACTTGTTGAGCCAAGCTGGAGGCCGCAGGCAGGCAAGTCTGGGGACCCCCATTCCCAGAACGCCGACAGCTTTCCAACGCCGTATCATTTGCATCAATCCGACAAACCGTTTGCAAAAAATCGCGAAAATACGTTTCGCCTAGAATTTCACTGTTTTCAAAATTACTTTTAAATCGTATAAAATTAGAAAAAACATTAGATATATGGAAGATGCGTATTTTCACCAGCTTTCCAACGCCCTCTTATTTGTTCAATTCCGACAAACGGTTTGAAAAAAATACGATTCGCGTTTTCTGTTTTGAAAAAACTGTTTTTTTAAACTACTCTTAAACCATAATGATTTTGCAGAAACGTTCAATATACTTGAAATATAGTTGTCAAGAGCTTTCCAACGATGTATTACACGCCCCGTTCCGACAAAAAAATTTCAAAAAAAAAGAACTAAAGAAGACGATCTGTTAAACAGAACTGGGGCATCAGTTCAACCGCTCAAAAATCATCAGTTCAACTGCTCAAAAATCATCAGTACAACCACGTGAAACCGTCAGTTCAAGTAGGGTAACAAAATAATATTCTATTTCGCAAAACAAAATAGCCCATATAATATATATATATATATATATGTATGTATGTATATATATATATATATATATATATATATATATATATATATATATAAACAAGCACACACCAAAAAATTCGATCAATTCACAATTATCACATATATATAAATATACATTAACACATTTGCACACATATAATACATTTCATCATTTCACAGGTACAAATATTGTGTGCATTTCATCATAATAATATGAACACTAGAACAAATCTATATGAAAATAAATTGGTAGAGGGAGGTCTTAATTAATTATACCGTCTGGACCGAGAGGGACGCCAACCGAGGAGGCCAGACACGATGAGTTGTGCAGCGGAACAGCAGGGCGGGGGCGGGGGCGGGGGGGGGGGGGGACGGGGTGGCGGCTGCTGCTACTTCTTGAGCTTGCATTGTTTTTTCCCTTGAACGGGAAAGGGTGATGCAACAAAGTAGAGATAAGTGTTTCCCTTAGTTAGAGAACCAAGGCATCAATCCAGTAAGAGACAGTGCACAAATCACCAAGACCTGCACAAACAATCAAACAACTTGCACCCAACGCGATGAAGGGGTTGTCAATCCCTTCACAGTTACTTGCAATAGTGAGATCTGATAGAGATTGATGAAACTAAAGAAAAGGTTAAGTAAATATTTTTGGTAATTTTGGTTTATAGATCAGAAAGTAAAAGATTGCAAAATAGTAGATCGGAAACGATGATGGAAAATAGACCCGGGGGCCATAGGTTTCACTAGAGGCTTCTCTCAAGATAGCAAATAATACGGTGGGTGAACAAATTACTATCGAGCAATTGATAGAAAAGTGCAAAGTTATGATGATATCTAAGGCAATGATTATGAAATATAGGCACCACGTCCGTGTCAAGTAGACCGAAACGATTCTGCATCTACTACTATTACTCCACACATTGACCGACTCCTGCCTGCATCTAGAGTATTAAGTTCATGAAGAACAGAGTAACGCATTAAGTAAGTGACATGACATAGAGGAATAAACTCAAGCAATATGATGTAAACCCCATCTTGTTATCTTTGATGGCAACAATACAATATGTGCCTTGCTGCCCCTACTATCACTGGGAAAGGACACCACAAGATTGAACCCAAAGCTAAGCACTTCTCCCATTGCAAGAAAAACCAATTTAGCTGGCCAAACTAAACCAATAGTTCGAAGAGAATTACAAAGATATGAAATCATGCATATAAGAATTCAGAGAAGATTCAAATAATATTCATAGATAAGCTGATCATAAATCTACAATTCATCGGATCTCGACAAACACACCGCAAAAGAACATTACATCGGATAGATCTCCAAGAATATCGAGGAGAACATGTGAGGGAGTCCTGGACTAGGGGGTGTCCGGACAGCCGGACTATCATCGTCCGCCGGACTCCAAGACTACGAAGATACAAGATTGAAGACTCCGTCCCGTGTCCGGAGGGGACTTTCCTTGGCGTGGAAGGCAAGCTTGGCAATGCGGATATGTAGATCTCCTACCATTGTAACTGACTCTGTGTAACCCTAGCCTCCAACGGTGTCTATATAAACCGGAGGGCTTTAGTCCGTAGGACACAACATACATCACAACAATCATACCATAGGCTAGCTTTAGGGTTTAGCCTCCTTGATCTCGTGGTAGATCCACTCTTGTACTACCCATATCATCAATATTAATCAAGCAGGACGTAGGGTTTTACCTCCATCAAGAGGGCCCGAACCTGGGTAAAACATCGTGTCCCTTGTCTCCTGTTACCATCCGCCTAGACGCACAGTTCGGGACCCCCTACCCGAGATCCGCCGGTTTTGACACCGACATTGGTGCTTTCATTGAGAGTTCCTCTGTGTCGTCACCGATAGGCTCGATGGCATCTTCAATCAACAACGCTGTCCATGGTGAGACTTTTCTCCCCGGGCAGATCTTCGTATTCGGCGGCTTCGCACTGCGGGCTAATTCACTTGGCCATCTGGAGCAGATCGAAAGCTACGCCCCTGGCCATTAGGTCAGATTCGGAAGCCTAAACTTCACAGCCGACATCCGCGGGGACTTGATCTTCGATGGGCTCGAGCCAAAGCCAAGCGCGCCGCACTGTTGCGATGGGCATGATCTAGCTCTGCCGCCGAATAGTGCCTTAGTGTCCGCGCGCGAATCCGCCTCGGCCCCTAGTCCAGAGCCGATCGCCCAGATCGAGGACCGGTGGATGGACACCACCTCGGGGGCTTCAACTTCCACGGCGATGGAGCCAAACACTAACCTTGTCCCTCGCGAAACTCGTGATTCCAAGGTGCCGGACTCCTTGCCGGACTCCGGACCTCCCGCGCCCCTGCCAATCGAATCGGATTGGGCGCCGGTTATGGAATTCACCGCCACGGACATCTTCCAATACTTGCCCTTTGGCGACATCCTAAATTCGCTAAAGCATCTCTCGCTATCAGGAGAGTCCTGGCCGGATTATGGCTAGGATGGTTGGGATACGGACGACGAAGAAATTCAGAGCCCACCCACCACCCACCTTGTAGCCACTGTCGACGATCTTACCAACATGCTAGACTACGACTCCGAAGACATCGACGCTATGGACGACAATGCCGGAGACGAACAGGAACCAGCGCCTACAGGGCACTGGAAGACCACCTCGTCATACGACATATACATGGTGGACACCCCAAAGGACGGGGACGGCGAAGAAGTAGCGGAGGCAGATTCCTTAAAGAAACAGCCCAAGTGCCGGCGTCAGCGGCGCCGCTCTAAATCCCGCCACAGCAAGAATGGAGATTCCGGCACAGGAGATAATAATACACCAGAGAGTGCCGAAGATAATCCCCTCCAGCAAGACTCAGCGTAGGAGGATGCAGAAGCAAGCCCCCACGAGAGGGCGGCAGACGAAGAGGTTGAGGATTATAACTATATACCTCCCTCCGAAGACGAGGCAAGCCTCAACGACGACGAATTCATCATGCCCGAGGATCCCGTCGAACAAGAGCGTTTTAAACGCAGGCTTATCGCCACGGCAAATAGCCTAAAGGAAAAGCAGCAGCAGCTTCAAGCTGATCAGGACCTGCTGGCCGATCGATGGACCGAGGTCCCCGCGGCCGAAGAGTTTAAACTCGAACGCCCCTCCAAAAGCTACCCCAGACGCAAGTTGCTCCCCCGATTAGAGGAGGAAGCATACATACCTTCATCACCAGCGCACGATACGGCCGACCGACCACCCCGTGGTCGCGATAGAGAGGCATCCAGACCCTCCACAAAGACCGTACCCCGGCATCGCTCCAAAAGTAAGAAGCCAAGAGGGAACGCGCCGGACTTGCGAGACGTATTGGAGGACAAAGCAAGGCAATCCAGATCCATCTACGGATCACGAGGGCGCCCCACGACCAGCGACGAATACCGTCGCGCCGGATACAATAACCCCGGCCGGGCCGAACACAGCAGACAACGCTCTCTCGAGCTGCGTCGTGATATTGCTCAATATAGAGGCGCCGCACACCCGCTATGCTTCAGTGACGAAGTAATGGATCATCAAATCCCTGAAGGGTTTAAACCCGTAAACATCGAATCCTACGACGGCACAACAGACCCCGCGGTTTGGATTGAAGATTATCTCCTTCATATCCATATGGCCCGCGGCGACGATCTCCGTGCCATCAAGTACCTCCCACTCAAGCTTAAAGGACCAGCTCGGCATTGGCTTAACAGCTTGCTCGCAGAGTCAATTGGGTGTTGGGAAGACCTGGAAGCCGCATTCCTCGACAATTTCCAGGGCACGTATGTGCGGCCACCAAACGCCGATGACCTAAGCCACATAATTCAGCAGCCAGAGGAATCGGCCAGACAATTCTGGACACAGTTCTTGACAAAGAAAAACCAAATCGTCGACTGTCCGGATGTAGAGGCCCTCGCAGCCTTCAAACATAACATCCGTGACGAGTGGCTAGCCCGGCACCTGGGACAGGAAAAGCCGAAATCCATGGCAGCACTCACATCATTAATGACCCGCTTTTGCGCGGGAGAGGATAGCTGGCTAGCTCGCAGCAACAACCTCAATAAAAATTCTGGCAGTCCGGATACTAAGGACCACAACGGCAGGTCACGTCGAAACAAAAACAAACGCCGCATTAACGGCGACAATAAGGAGGATACGGTAGTCAACGCCGGATTCTGAGGCTCTAAACCCGGTCAGCGGAAGAAGCCATTCAAAAGAACCACTCCGGGCCCGTCCAACTTGGACCGAATACTCGACCGCTTATGCCACATACATGGCACCCCCGAAAAGCCAGCCAATCACACCAACAGAGACTGCTGGGTGTTCAAGCAGGCAGGCAAGTTAATTGCCAAAAACAATGACAAGGGGCTAAACAGCGACGACGAGGAGGAGACCCGACCGCCGAATAATAGAGGACAGAAGGGTTTCCCCCCACAAGTGCAGACGGTGAACATGATTTACGCAGCCCATATACCCAAGAGGGAGAGGAAGCGCGCACTAATGGACGTCTATGCGATGGAGCCAGTCGCCCCGAAGTTCAATCCATGGTCCTCTTGTCCGATCACTTTCGACCGAAGAGACCATCCGACCAGCATACGCCATGGAGGATTCGCCGCATTGGTTTGAGACCCAATCGTCGATGGATTTCACCTCACGAGAGTCCTGATGGACGGCGGTAGTAGCCTGAACCTGCTTTATCAGGATACAGTGCGCAAGATGGGCATAGACCCCTCAAGGATTAAACCTACAAAGACAACCTTTAAAGGTGTCATACCAGGTGTGGAAGCCAATTGTACGGGCTCAGTCACACTGGAAGTGGTCTTCGGATCCCCGGATAATTTCCGGAGCGAAGAGTTAATCTTCGACATAGTCCCATTTCGCAGCGGCTATCATGCTCTGCTCGGACGAACCGCGTTTGCAAAGTTCAACGCGGTGCCGCATTATGCATACCTCAAGATCAAGATGCCAGGCCCTCGTGGAGTCATCACGGTCAACGGAAATACGGAACGCTCCCTCCGAACGGAGGAACATACAGCGGCTCTCGCGGCAGAAGTACAGAGCAGCCTTTTAAGGCAATTTTCGAGTCCGGCCGTTAAACGGCCGGATACAGCAAAATGCGCCCGAAGCAATACCAACCAAGACAACCTGGCACGATCAGATCACGCGTAGCAATGCGGCCCTAACCCCCGCCCTTGCATGATTGCAAGAACAACCCTCCGCGTACATCATTACGCTTTGGAGATACCATGGGCGCAGGGGAAGGGGCACGATCACAATGGACCCAGAGTGCGGCTCGACCACACCAGGGGCTCGCAAGTGCGCCACCCTTTTTTATTGTTATTTTCCTTCTTTGTATACACAGGACTCCGTTAACCAGAGGCCCTGTCCGGCGGTGAACCTGCCGAACTCACGATGCAACAGCCAGGGAAGAAAGAAGGCTGCGACGAACACTCAGGTGGTCTCAATTACAAGCATTAAATTCGATTATATACACCAAGTCCGCAGCTCATCCCTAGAGGGGGACATGTTTAATTAGTCCAAATCTCTTGCTTACCGCAGTATTTGTATCAGTCCGCACTCATAGCAGACTTCCTTTAATAAATAATGCAGCACTTTTCGACTGCAATTACATTACTTTATATATATATATGTTCATTATAGTACATCTTGCACCCGTATATTTTGGTACGGTCTAATACACCAGGGGCTTATGTTCCCCACATTATGGTGTGACAAGTCCGAACACTTTCATAAGTGCGGCACCCCGAACTTATAGCATTATATGAATCGGCTCCGAATCATGTCTTGGGTCAATAGTTGGGTTTGCCCGGCTCCCACGTTTTGGTGCCTTACGTTCCGTTCTGTCGGCTAAGGTGGCACTGGGAGAACCACTGCGATTGCGCCCCGGTTGAGCCGGGCGAGCGCCTCAGTGGAGAAAGCTAAAACTGACCAGCATGATAAGGTGAGAGACTGGTCGCTGTTCGAGAGGTCTTTTCGAGTCCTTAAAGACTCACGCCGCTTCGAGCGAAGTTCCAGATAAATGTCCGACGAAGGCGTGGATAGCGCCCCGGATTCGGTCTTCCGAATACCAGGGGCTTCGCCGAAATTTAAAATTATAGAATTCTATGGCTAAGTGAGAGTGTTCAAGCATTATAAGTCCGGTTGCCTTGTTTGTTGTGTTGAGCGCCTCCCTAGATGGACCCAAAAATGGGAACTAGGGTGCTCAAGTTTATCCCGAACACCCCAGCACTCGCGGCTCGGGGGCTGAAGCCAACGACTTGCCATCTCTCAGATTTTATAAATGGCCGCACAGAAGGTAATATTTTAAATTAAACAAGCGTTGCTTAATGCGCATATGAACAAAGTTTTCAGCGCACAGGATAATACATAGCGAGTTTACTCAAAAATTATATCTTTGGGGCATTCATCCGCAATATCGCGGGCTCCCTTCAGGACAGTTTTATAATACATTTCGGGCGTACGATACTCCTTGCCTGGTGGCGGCGGGTCAGTGAGAAGCTTCTCCGCATCCAGCCTGCCCCAGTGCACCTTTGTGCGGGCAACGGCCCGACGAGAACCTTCAATACAGGCGGAGCGCTTGATGACCTCCACCCAGGGGCACGCATCCTCCAGCCGTCGCACGAGGCCGAAGTAGCTCCCAGGCATGGCCTGTCCAGGCTACAGCCGGACTATAAGGCCCTTCATGGCCTCCTCGGCTACCTTGTGGAGTTCGACCAGCTGCTTCAGCTGGTCGCTTGGGGGCACCGGATGGCCGGCCTCAGCGTACTGAGACCAGAAGACCTTCTCCGTCGAGCTCCCCTCCTCGCCACGATAGAATGCGGCGGCATCGGACACACTACGGGGCAGATCTGCGAATGCCCCTGGAGAGCTCCGAATGCAGGTAAGTGTCAGGTAGTTTACATTAACATGCTTGCTTTGCATGAAAAATGCCTTACCCGCCGCTATCTTCTTTAC
The DNA here is from genome assembly GCA_963921465.1 of Triticum timopheevii. Lineage (NCBI taxonomy): Eukaryota > Viridiplantae > Streptophyta > Magnoliopsida > Poales > Poaceae > Triticum > Triticum timopheevii. Next base: position 234,412,397 of record OY997266.1, on the reverse strand, counting down.
ATCTTCAACCTCCTGAAGGGCTTTACGGGCCTCGGCCTTGGCGGACTTGGCACTTTCGAGAGCCGAGGCAAGCTCGGACTCTCGAGTCTTGGAGTCACGCTCCAAGCTCTCATGCTTCTCCATGAGAGCCTGGAGCTCTTTCCGTACTTCCGCCACCCGTGCCTCCTGCTTTTCTCGCTCTGCCTATTCCGCGGCCGCACTGCGTTCGGCCGCGGACACAGCCTCCTTCAGGGCTGCCACCTCGTTCATGGCCCCTGCAATACCCATATTATCCTTGTTAATTTTATTGCAACCAAAATCCTTTTCTGTAAGGTAACTATTCAAAGTGGTGTTACTCACCTTCTTTTTCCTCGAGCCGCTTCTTGGCATGGCCGAGTTCTTGCTCGGACCGCTCGAGATCCTGCTTCAATGCACCGACCTCCGCAGTCAGTGCGGCAGAGGTCAGCAGCGTAGCCTGCAAACCCATATTGACATATTTTAAGCAGCCCTGCGTATATCTTCTTAGATCCTCAGTCCGGATTTTCTTTTCGAACACCGAACTGAGCATCAGGGGCTACTGTCTATGCGGTATTACATTACATAATTATAACTTCTTACCTCAAAGCCTGTTAGAAGGCTGCTGCAGGCTTCGGTCAGCCCGCTCTTGGCGAGCTGAACCTTCTGAATCACCGCACTCATGATAGTGCGGTGTTCTTCCTCGATGGAAGCGCCTTTAAGCGCCTCCAACAAGTTGTCCGGCGCCTCCGGTTGGACGGAGGCCGCCGGTGTCACAGTCTTGCCCTTCTTTCGAAGGGGCCGCCTGCCGGACTCTGGAACCACTGCAGGTTCCGATGTAGAGTCTGGCGCAAAGTCCGGGAGGCTGCCTGGCGGCGCCTCTGGAGCCTCCTCCTGATGGGTCCCTCTCTGGGATCCCACCTCGGCGTCCTCATCGGCGCGGGGGGTAGAGGCAGTCGGAAGTGAATCCACATCCGACGGGGCCAACGACCCGCTCAATGAAGCGGGGAGATCATCATCGGCCGGACTGCGGACAGTATGCGGCATTAGTAGGACACTAGGTGACGCGAAAGAAATTGCATATCAGGGATCCGGATACTTACGATCTCGCCGGAGGCCTGGCCCTTGAAGGCCACTCCTCCTCGCCAACGATGGTGTTGGCGGAACTGTCCGGGGGAATAGTCCTCCCCCTCTTGGACCCTTCGGCCTCCCCTATTGGGGAAGCCTTCCTCTTCCTCTCTCCCTCCTCCGGGAGAGAGTCTTCTTCCTCCTCCTCGTCTTCGGGGGAGGAGTCCGCCTCATCGTCGGACGCTTGATTGCGGGAACTCTTTCGAGTCCCTGTGGCCACCTTCTCGGCCTTCTTCTCCGGCACCACGTGCGGTGCCGGAACCAGTAGCCCTGCTAGACGGGCGTTCACTGGGTCTTCTGGCATGGGAGCCGGACAGATGAGCTGCTCGGCCTTCTCCATCCATTCCTGCCAAAGGAAAAGAGAGATTGAAACCCTCTTAGAGTCAATCTGTTTACCACAAGTGTCCCGTAAAGGGGTTGAATCACTTACCTCGTCAGCTGGATGCTGCGAGCGAAATCCGCGATCTTCCGTCGCGGATGCGGGGGCTTCGGCGCCCTTAAATAGCACCCTCCAGGCGCCTTCATACGTCGTGTCGAAGAGCCCGCTTAGCGCCTGGTGCTGTTCCGGATTGAACTCCCACAGATTGAATGCCCGTTCTTGGCATGGGAGGATCCGGCGGATGAGCATGACTTGGATCACGTCGACGAGCCTGAGCTTATTGTTCACCAGCTTCTGGATACAGGCTCGAAGTCCCGTCAGCTCCTTCGGATTGCCCTACAACAAGCCCTTCTCTATCCAAGAGGTGAGCTGCATGGGGATGCCAGATCTGAACTCGGGGGCCGCCGCCCACATGGGCTCGCGCGGCTCGGTGATGTAGAACCACCCCGATTGCCACCCCTTAACGGAGTCCACGAAGGCCCCTTCGAGCCAAAGGACGTTGGGCAACTTGCCCAACATGGAGCCTCCGCATTCCGCTTGCGTGCCCTTCACAACCTTCGGCTTGACGTTGAAGGTCTTGAGCCACAGGCCGAAGTGGGGCTGGATGCAGAGGAAGGCCTCGCACACGACGATAAACGCCGAGATGTTGAGGATGAAGTTCGGCGCCAGATCATGGAAATCCAGGCCGTAATAGAACATGAGCCCCCGGACGAAAGGGTGCAGTGGAAAGCCCAGTCCGTGGAGGAAGTGGGGAAGAAAGATGACCCTCTCATGGGGCCTAGGGGTAGGGATGAGCTGCCCCTCGTCGGGCAGCCGGTGCGCAATATCGCTGGAAAGGTATCTGGCGTTGCGCAGCCTGGTGATGTGCTCCTCCTTGACGGCGGAAGCCAACCACTTGCCTCCCCCTCCGGACATGGTCGGGGAAGGTTAAGACGAGATGCGCGAGCTTGGGCGTTGGAGCTTGAGTGTGCGGAGGTGGATGAGCAAAGGAGGAAGAAGGCGTGGGTGAAAAGGTGAATCCTTATCCCTTATATAGGCAGGGCGAAGACTATGCGCCCCCCACCAGCCTGGTAAAACTCGCTTATGTCCCAAGCGCCACCATCAATGGCGCGGTTGGGTTACCCACGTCCGTATTGATGAGAATCCCGGAATAAGGGGAACACGATCTCTCCTTCGACAAGACGTGCCAAGGAAACCGCTTCGCTAAACGTGCTGAGGTGGTATAATAAAAAACGATTCAAGTAAAAGCCTGGTAGCGGTGTGATGTCATGCCGCATAATACGTCAGCAGATTGGACTTGTGTACATTTTATTCTCTCTATGGTGGAATGTGGAATTTATTTTGCAGAGCCGGACACTATCCTGGGGTTCATGATCTTCTCTGGATTATTCAAGGGAGGAACCCGCCTTGCAATGCCGAACATTATGCGCGCCAGACTTATCGTCATTGAAGCCTGGTTCAGGGGCTACTGAGGGAGTCCTGGACTAGGGGGTGTCCGGACAGCCGGACTATCATCGTCCGTCGGACTCCAAGACTACGAAGATACAAGATTGAAGACTCCGTCCCGTGTCCGGAGGGGACTTTCCTTAGCGTGGAAGGCAAGCGTGGCAATGCGGATATGTAGATCTCCTACCATTGTAACCGACTCTGTGTAACCCTAGCCTCCTCCGGTGTCTATATAAACCAGAGGGCTTTAGTCCGTAGGACACAACATACATCACAACAATCATACCATAGGCTAGCTTTAGGGTTTAGCCTCCTTGATCTCGTGGTAGATCCACTCTTGTACTACCGATATCATCAATATTAATCAAGCAGGACGTAGGGTTTTACCTCCATCAAGAGGGCCCGAACCTGGGTAAAACATCGTGTCCCGTGTCTCCTGTTACCATCCGCCTAGACACACAGTTCGGGACCCCCTACCCGAGATCCGCCGGTTTTGACACCGACAACATGGTATTGAGAAGCAAAGAGAGAGAAGAAGCCATCTAGCTACTAGCTATGGACAAGTAGTCTGAGGTAAACTACTCACGCTTCATCAAAAGGGCAATAGAGTTGATGTAGAATCCCTCCATGATCGAATCCCCCTCCGGTAGGATGCCAGAAAAGTCCCCTAGATTGGATCCCACAGGTACAGAAGGTTGCGGCGGCGGGAAGTGTTTTCGTGGATGCTTTTGGTGGTTTGGGGATATTTGGGAATATATAGGATGAAGAGTTAGGTCAGGGGAGTCACGAGGGGCCCACAAGCCAAGGGGGCGCGCCCTACCTGTCACACCCTAGCTAGTTCATGCATTAGAGTGCTTGCATCATGTCTATCTTTCATCAGAAACTTGAAATGGCGATGACAGAACCCCCAGCACCCCCTGAAACCAACTAGGGTTTACTAAAAATATTTTCAATGAACCTGAAATGCCCTTCTAAAATTTTCATCATCTTTGCCTTGGTTTTTAAACCTCTGACAAAAATGGTGCACAAATTTCTAGGTCATCCTAAGGTCATTGGGTTAAATCATTAGTTATTTGAATTTGGGCATTTAAATACTATAAAATATTTCAAATTCTCAAATAATCCCAAACTAAAATGTTCCACGTTGGATGTATTCCAAATAGTGGCCATGTGCAGTTTGGTGATTTTTGAAGATGCCTAAGTATTTTTAGAAATGTCATGCGATGACTACCGGAGTCCTGTTAGCCTGCTACAGCCCGGTTTACCGGAGTCCTTCTAGCCTAGTTGCTACAGCCCGAATTCACTCGCTGATGACCGACACGTTCGTTGCAGGGTCACATATGCCTGTCCCTGTAAGTTAGTGCCACTTTGGGTTCACGACTAGTCATGTCAGCCCGGGCTCCTCGTCGTATGGATGCCATAGCGACACTATCATATACGTATGCCAAAAGGCGCAAACGGTCCCGGGCAAGGTAAGGCGACACCCGTGGGAATACCATGTGTGAGGCCGCAAAGTGATATGAGGTGTTACATGCTAGATCGGTGTGACATTGGGTCGGGTTCCTGACAGCGTTGGCATCAGAGCTGGACTGGCTGTAGGTTCTTCAAGCCAAACTGGTCTATGTTGAGTCTAGAAATGCTTTAGTTATATGTAGGGGAATTGATTGTGGGATGGAACGTAAGGTTCTTTTTATTCCTTTACCTGATGGTATTCTGATCTGAGTCAGTCTATTCTTCCATCAGGGGTTAAGGACTAGGATTTCTTCTCTCTATCAGGTTCACGTGTTACTAATCCGTAGTACCTTATAGGATTGATGGTTACAGGCCTAGTTTAGTTCTACGACTCCAAATATGTTGTGTAGATGGACCCAGAACCTTGATATGATGTTGTTGAGTGTCTATGCAATCCTTTGCAAAGTGTCTCAAATCCTTTTTGAGCATTTACATTCGTTATGCTGTCCAATTTCTGCTAGAAATTCTAATGTCTTTGAATTATTGGTGTTTTAGATGTCGTTCCGCACTGTTCACTAGGTGGTCCGACTGACCCGTGGCATTGACGTGCCCGGGCATACGTCCATGTTGGTACGGGTGATGACTGAGACCGATTACCGATGGTATCCTGAATATACTGTCGAGGAGCAGTTCCGTGACTTCAATCAGAGTCAGTTCATCTATACTGTGCGGATCTTCCCATCCTATCCCGGTTCCACCGAGCCTCTGCACTGTTCCTATGGGCTTGGTATCACCATAGAGATGTCCGTGCAGGACGCTGCCTACTCAATGATCTCCATCATCCGAGCTGGGTTTGCATCACTGAACGATTCTGAGTTCCGCGATCTGCCGGCGGCACACAGTGGCTCAGAGGGCTACTACACTGGACTATATGCCGATGCTGCTCACGAGGAACCACTTCTTCGAACTACTACCAAGATGCTAGAGGGAGAGATCGTGAGAACCGTGATGACGCATGGAGTTGTACAACACCCGCCAGGACCACTGGGCTACCCTGACGCGACTTGTGCCAGCCGTTCAGACGGGCTACCTGGATATGTGTGACTTGTAGCCTGTCCGCACACGTCTTCCGGCTTGCATGGATTATGCAGATGTTCGAGGTATCACACCTCCGCGCGGGCGCCGTCTTCCACCCTTCGTGGGGCCGAGGCCTCATCCGAGTCCGTATGGTCCATAGTCCCGACATGATCGTGAGTTCCCGGATCCACACGTCCCGCTCCCAGGCTATGTGGGGGATCTCTACGAGGACTACTACGGAGCTGGAGATGACTGAGCCGGATCTCGACACTAGTAGTTTGTAGTAGTTGTATTTCCACATTCCTGCACGTCTTGGGGAATATGACATAGTTTGTACTAGGTTCCGGAGGTTTAGAAAAATAATGTATAGGAGCTTGGGATGCCTCTGATGAGATGTAATCTTCCTTTCACCGCAGTTGTACTCAGTTTGGTGTTGTACTAAACCCTGTATGGTGTGTATGACGATGGAATAAATGTAGTAGTTTCTGTATTTACCATGTCATACGGATGATCATCTTGCATTCCGAGTCATCCATTACATTCTTCACTTCTATGTCAGGACTTTATCATCCTTGTCTAAATCGTTGTCTTATTTTCCTAGGATGGTCAACACCCGCAACAACCCTGCTGCCCTGGAGCAGGCTGAAGGCAATGGGGCTAGAGATGTGAACCTACCACATCCACCCTCTCTGGTAGAGGTTATGCTGGAGGCTGAGAGGAACAAACGGGAGACCAACCGTTTGCTGGAACGCATCGAGCAGAACACAGCACTGCACCACAGGAACAACTTGGTGTCTCTCAGTGACTTCATCAAGTTACACCCACCCACCTTCCATCACTCTATCGAGCCCCCCGACACCGATGATTGGCTTCACAGCATTACCCACAAGCTACGTTCTGCACTCGTAGCCGAAGCTAACAAGGTCACTTATGCTGCCTATCATCTTGAAGGCCTCGCCAGTCTCTGGTGGGAGAACTATGAGGCCATGCACCCAGCTGGCCAGGTCACTACTTGGGTAGAGTTCAGTGAGGCTTTCCATGAACATCACATCCCGGAAGGTCTTATGGTTTGCAAGCGTGACGAGTTCTGCAGTTTCACCCAAGGTAGACTCACTGTGGATGCATACAACAGGGAGTTCGGGAATCTAGCATGTTATGCAACTGAGGAAGTTTCCACCAACACCAAGAAGCAGGCAAGGTTTCGCAAGGGACTCAGCCCCAAGCTTTGCTGTGATATCCGTCTGCACGAGTGCACTTCCTTCCAGAAGTTAGTGAACAAGGCTATCAGTACTGAGACAGTTCAGACTGATTTCAAAGCAACACGCAAGCACGGCCGTGACACTGGTTCCTCATCCAGTTCTGGCTCTCAGAAGCACCGGGTGTGGTTGCCTAACACCGCTCTGCCACCCAGGTTCACACTAAGGCCATCCTATCAGGAGCCTCATCCAACCCAGCAGTATGCACCGGCCAAGTCCTATGGTGGATCAACCAACAATGCTCCTCCACGCACCAGCATTGTGACGTGTTTCAATTGTGGAGAACCGGGTCACTACATGCGAGAGTGTCCCCAGGTCAACCTCAACCCCAACCAGTCTGGAAAGGCTGTTGGCCGTGGCAAGCCAACAGGGAAGGTGTACTGTACCAAGCCGGCCACCGCTGCACGTGGCCATGTGAACTGTGTCTCAGCTGAAGAGGCTCAAGATGATCCCAACGTTGCTCTTGGTACGCTCCTTGCTAACTGCCATCCGACATCTGTTCTTTTCGATACTGGAGCATCTCATTCATTTATATCCGAGAGCTATGCTCATTTCCATAACACCCCATTTTGTGATATGCCCACTTCCATGGTTATTCAAACCCCGGGATCCAAATGGCAAACTTCTAGAGTGAGCCATGGAAATGAAATCCAAGTCGATAGACTCATTTTCCTTGCATCATTGATAGCTCTCAAATCCTCGGACATTAATATCATCTTGGGTATGGACTGGATGTCAGCCCATCATGCTAAGATTGATTGTTTCTCTAGGAATGTTCAACTTACACACCCATCGGGCGGGGTAGTCAATGTCTTGACCCGAGTAGCTAAGCGACAACTATATTCTCTTAATGCTAGCCTTTGCCAGACCTCGAAGACGTTCTGGTAGTCCATGACTTTCCGGATGTCTTTCCAGAAGAACTGCCAGGTGTTCCACCTGACCGGGATATCTAGTTCGTGATAGATCTTATTCCAGGAACTGACCCAATCTCTAGAAGACCCTATAAGATGGCACCACTAGAACTAGCCGAGCTTAAGAAACAACTTGATGAGTCCTTGAAAAAGGTTTTCATCCGTCCTAGTTCTTCTCCATGGGCTTGTACCGTCCTCTTCGTCAAGAAGAAGGATGGTACGGATCGGATGGTTGTAGATTATCGACCCGTCAACTTGGTCACAATAAAGAACAAGTATCCGCTCCCCAGGATCAACGACCTGTATGATCAACTCGCTGGATCCTCATTCTTTTCTAAACTGGATTTGAGGTTGGGCTACCATCAAATCAAAATCAAGAACGGGGACACTCCGAAAACGGCCTTTGTCACTTGTTATGGCTAATACAAGTACACCGTCATGTCCTTCGGATTAACCAACGCCCCAACCACCTTCTCTCGGTTAATGAACTCGATGTTCATGGAGTATTTGCATAAATTCGTCATGGTTTATCTCGATGATATACTCATCTACTCCAAGAATGAGGAAGAACATGTCAAGCATCTAAGGCTAGTGTTGATGAAACTTCGAGAGCATAGCCTTTATGCCAAATTTTCTAAATGTGAATTTTGGTTGCTGATACGTCTCCAACGTATCTATAATTTATGAAGAATTCATGCTATTTTATTATCTGTTTTGAATGATTATGGGCTTTATTATACACTTTTATATTACTTTTGGGACTAACCTATTAACCGGAGGCCCAGCCCATATTGCTGTTTTATTGCCTGTTTCAGTATTTCGAAGAAAAGGAATATCAAACGGAGTCCAAACGGAATGAAACCTTCGGCATCGTGATTTTCTGGAAGAATATCATCCTGGAGACTTGGAGTCCAAGTTAGAAGACCCTTGAGGAGGATAGGAGATAGGGGGCGTCCCCCCCCCTACTGGGCGCGCCCCCTGTCTCGTGGGCCCCTCGAGCACCTCCCGACCGACTTCTTTCGCCTATATAAGCCTACGTACCCTAAAAGCATCAAATATCAAGATAGATCAGGAGTTCCGCCACCGCAAGCCTTTGTAGCCACCAAAAACCTCTCGGGAGCCCGTTCCGGCACCCTGTCGGAGGGGGAACCCATCACCGGTGGCCATCTTCATCATCCCGGCGCTATCCATGACGAGGAGGGAGTAATTCACCCTCGGGGCTGAGGGTATGTACCAGTAGCTATGTGTTTGATCCCTCTCTCTCTCGTGTTCTCTCTATGGCACGATCTTGATGTATCGCGAGCTTTGTTATTATAGTTGGATCTTATGATGTTTCTCCCCCTCTACTCTCTTGTGATGAATTGAGTTTCCCTCTTGAAGTTATCTTATTGGATTGAGTCTTTATTTGAGAACACTTGATGCATGTCTTGCCATGCTTATCTGTGGTGACAATGGGATATCACGTGCCACTTGATGTATGTTTTGGTGACCAACTTGCGGGTTCCGCCCATGAACCTATGCATAGGGGTTGGCACACGTTTTCTTGACTCTCCGGTAGAAACTTTGGGGCACTCTTTGAAGTACTTTGTGTTGGTTGGATGAATCTGAGATTGTGTGATGCATATCGTATAATCAAGCCCATGGATACGTGAGGTGACAATGGAGTATCTAGGTGACATTAGGGTTTTGGTTGATTTGTATCTTAAGGTGTTATTCTAGTACGAACTCTTTAAAAGATCGATCTGAAAGAATAACTTTGAGGTGGTTTCGTACCCTACCATAATCTCTATGTTTGTTCTCCGCTATTAGTGCCTTTGGAGTGACTCTTTGTTGCATGTTGAGGGATTGTTATATGATCTATCTATGTTATTATTGTTGAGAGAAATTGCACTAGTGAAAGTATGAACCCTATGCCTTGTTTCCTATCATTGCAATACCGTTTACGCTCACTTTTATCATTAGTTACCTTGCTGTTTTTATATTTTCAGATTACAAAAACCTATATCTACTATCCATATTGCACTTGTATCACTATCTCTTCACCGAACTAGTGCACCTATACAATTTACCGTTCTATTGGGTGTGTTGGGGACACAAGAGACTCTTTGTTATTTGGTTGCAGGGTTGTTTGAGAGAGATCATCTTCATCCTACGCCTCCCATGGATTGATAAACCTTAGGTCATCTACTTGAGGGAAATTTGCTACTGTCCTACAAACCTGTGCACTTGCAGGCCCAACAACGTCTACAAGAAGAAGGTTGTGTAGTAGACATCAAGCTCTTTTCTGGCGCCGTTGCCGGGGAGGCTAGGTAAGCGGCACTCAGTCACACCCCGTCAACTAAGCTCTTTTCTGGTGCTGTTGCCGGGGAGGTGAGTGCTTGAAGTTATATCTTTAGATCTTGCAATCAAATCTTTTTGTTTCTTGTTTTATCAATAGTTTAGTTTATAAAAGAAAACTACAAAAAAAATGGAGTTAAGTTTGTCTCATACGCTTCATCTTTTTAATATCTTTCGTGAGTTTGATGGAAAGGAAAATTGTGCTCAAGTGCTAGAAGAAGAGTGCATTAAAATGCCTGGTACTAAATCTTTGAATGATGAGCATGATTGCAATGTTATTAGTATGAACTCCTTGAATATCCATAGTACTAATGATGATTGCTCTAGTTATGATGAAAATATATCTTATAAGCATGTCAATTTTTGTGGAGTGCATGTTTGCATGAATGCACCAAATAGAGAACATAGATATTGCAAGAGTCATAAGCATTTAGAAACTAAATGGTTGCAAGAAAGGCTAGATGTGAGTGCTGAAAATTTAAAATTCCTTTGCCGCACTTGTGAACTTTGCAATGAACGTGGTCATTTACATCTCCAATTTAAATCGTTTCATGACCGAATCGTGTCCAAAAATTGTGATGATTTGATTTCCCTTGCACATATAATGAACTTAGTTTGCTTTTGGGTTATGAAGAGTTGAAATGTTTAACTAAGCCTATTCCAGAATTTAATCTTAAGCATTTCCTTTATATAGATCTAGAAAAGATTTATATGTTTTGTGCAGAGAATTGCATTGAAAATCCTTATATTGCCAATTACCTAAAGAAAAGAAAGCAAACACAAGATGATGAGAATACTAATGAAAGGGAAGAGACTTCCCAATATCCTCCTATTATTTCTTATGATGAATCAGGTAACAGGGAGGAGCTTTCTATTCAACCAATCTCGTCAATAAGGAGCTCAAAGAGGAAGGTTGAACCCAGACATAATGTGAAAAAGAAAAGGAAAAGAAGGGGCAACAAAGGTAAAAAGGTATCCCTCCCAAATGATGTTGCTCCTACTACTCATTGTGATAATGATAATTGCTATACTATTGGTTCTATCCATACTATTAATGATGAGAGTGATTATGCTTATGATATGAAAAGGCCCAAGCTTGGGGAAGCTATGTTTGATGAGAATGACATATTTGATAATATATTTGTTGAAATTAATGTTTGTCCCAAGCTTGGGGATGCTACGTTTAATGAAGATGATACTTTTAGCATCCCAAGTTTTGATATAAAAAGTTGTTATGATGATAGCATGCCTCCTACCTATGATGATTATATAGATGAAAGTGTGTTTGGAAGAGTGTCAACTTTAGAAAGTAGTGATCCCACTATTTTGGACGATGTTGAATCTTATTGTGATGAACATGAAAGTGGATTTGGAAGAGTGTCAACTTTATTTAGTGAGGATTCCACTATATTGGGAGAGGTTTCAGTCGATTATGATGAGAACGAAGTTGCTACTTATGATGATTATTGTGATGAAACTTATTCTATAAAAAGTAGTGATGATTATATTTACAAATCTTGTCATGATTATGATTTCCCTTTTTCTGAACATTACTCTTTTAATGTGGAAACAATTTTTAGTGTTCAAGTCTCTTATGATACTCCCACTATTCGGAATGAGAAGAATTTTGTTTATGTGGAGAGTAGTAAAAATTCTATGCTTGTAGATCATGAAAAGAATGCTTTAGGAGCTGGTTATATTGTTGAATTCACTCATGATTCTACTGAAAATTATTATGAGGGAGGAATATATGCTTGTAGGAATTGCAATAATGTCAAGTTTCCTCTCTATGTGTTGAAAATCTTGAAGCTATGCTTGTTTTACCTCCCTATGCTAGTTGATTATTGTTCCCATAAGTTTGCTCACAAAATCCCTATGCATAGGAAGTGGGTTAGGCTTAAATGTGCTAGTCATATTCTTCATGATGCTCCCGTTATGTTTCAATTCGTATCTTTTATGTGAGCATCATTGTCATCATCATGCCTAGCTAGAAAGACATTAAAGAAAAGTGCTTGTTGGGAGACAACCCAATATTTACCCTTACTGTTTTTGTGTGTTCACATGATTATGATACTATAGTAATCATGTTTTATAGCTTTTGTTTCAATAAAGTGCCAAGTAAGACCTTTAGGATAGCTTACGGTGATAGTTGTGTTGATCCTGCTGAAAATCAGAAACTTTTGCACCCAGTAAATTCGTTTTTTTAATTCACAGAAACGTGATTCTGATCTGATTATTTTTGATATGGATTGGTACACAAAATTTCTTAGTACTTCCTAATTTAGTAGAATTTTTGGAGTTCCATAAGTATACATTTGATAGAGATTACTACAGACTGTTCTGTTTTTGACAGATTCTGTTTTCTATGTGTTATTTGCTTATTTTGATGAATTTATGAGTAGTATCGGAGGGTATGAACCATATATAAGTTGGAGTACAGTAGATATTACACCAATATGAATTTAGAATGAGTTCATTACAGTACCTAAGTGGTGGTTTTATTTTCTTATACTAATGGAGCTTACGAGTTTTCTGTTGATGTTTGTGTTGTGAAGTTTTCAAGTTTTGGGTAAAGATTCGATGGACTATGGAATAAGGAGTGGAAAGAGCCTATCTTGGGGATGCCTAAGGCACCCCAAGGTAATATTCAAGGACAACCAAGAACCTAAGCTTGGGGATGCCCCGGAAGGCATCCCCTCTTTCGTCTTCGTTCATCGGTAACTTTACTTGGAGCTATATTTTTATTCACCACATGATAGGTGTTTTGCTTGGAGCGTCATTTTATCTTGTTAGTTTTTGCTTGATGTTATTTATAATAATGTTTTGCATCTTTTGTTTCAGTAAAAAAAGTCAAGGATAGCCTTTACCATGCTTATTCTGCTAGTATTCATGTTGCTGTTTGAAAACAGAAAGTTTACCGCTGTTGCAAAAATTCCCTAGAAAAGTCAGAGCATGATATAATGTTGAAACTTTTTGAATAATGAGATATGATAAATTTACTACAGTGGGAATTTTATTTCATAATTTTTGGAGTTAGGGAAGTATGACGAATCTTGCATTCTTTACAGACTATACTGTTTTGACAGATTGCTGTTATGTTTGCATTGTTTGCATATGTTTGCTTGTTTAATGATTCTGTTTGATGATAGGAGTATTAAATATGCAGAGGCATTTAGTATGCAATGTTGAATAATAATTTTAGTGATTTTTTACAGTAGAAAATGATATGGTTTTGCATTGGTTTATACTAACCTATCTCACGAGTTCTTGTTGAGTTTGTTGTGGATGAAGCTTTTGAGAAAAAAAAGAAACCATGATATGAGAGGAATTAAGGAGACACAAAATTTCAAGCTTGGGGATTCCCAAGGCACCCCAAGATAATATTTCAATAAGTCTCAAGCATCTAAGCTTGGCGATGCCCCGGTAGGCATCCCACCTTTCTTCTTCAACAATTATCCGTTAGTATCGGTTGAGCCTAGGTTTTTACTTATTCACATGAGTTGTGCTATCCTTGCAATGTCATTTTATTTTGTTTTGCTTGCAATTTGAATACAATACCAAGATCTAAATTCTTAAATGAGAGAGAGTCTTCACATAGTTACATATTTATTTAGCTACTCATTTTTCTTCACTTATATCTTTTTGGAGTAGTTTTTCATTTACTCATGTGCTTCACTTATATCCTATGAGTAAATTGTTGAATGAGTTGATTGCCATAAATCTGAAATTATATATGCCTCATTTGCTTAGCCCATGGGGAGTAATGACTTCACGTCTAAGAAGTAGACGTTGTAAATTTATTGAAGGTTAGCAAGCATTGTATTGGTCATTTGAACAATTCATGAAAGAATATTGAAGGAAGAGGGATTTCATATATAAATACACTATCCTAGACATCCTTTATAATTGGGAGCACTCATTAAGTATGACATGCTAAAGATTTTATGTTGGACAAGGAAGACAATGTAATGGTTTATGTTCTTCGACATCTTAGTTAAAGTATATTGTCATGGATCATTCAAACATGTTGAGCATGCCTTTCCCCCTCATGCTAGCCAAAATTCCTTGCACCAAGTAGAGATACTACTTGTACTTCCAAATATCCTTAAACCCAGATTTGCCATGAGAGTCCACCATACCTACCTATGGATTGAGTAACATCCTTCAAGTAAGTTGTCATCGGTGCAAGCAATAAAAATTGCTCTCTAAATATGTATGATCTATTGGTGTGAAGAAAATAGCTTTATACGATCTTGTTATGGAAGCAATAAAAGCGACGGACTGCATAATAAAGGTCCATATACAAGTAGCAATATAAAGTGACATTCATTCGCATTAAGATTTTGTGCATCCAACCCTAAAAGCGCATGACAACCTCTGCTTCCCTCTGCGAAGGGCCTATCTTTTACTTTATGTCTTTTACTTTATGCAAGAGTCAAGGTGATCTTCACCTTTTCCTTTTTCATTTTATCCTTTGGCAAGCACTTTGTGTTGGGGTGATCCTGATATATATATCCAATTGGATGTAAGTTAGCATGAACTATTATTGTTGACATCACCCAAAGGTGAATACGTTTGGAGGCAACACTATAAGCCCCTATCTTTCTCGGTGTCCGATTGAAACTCCATAACCATTAGTATTGCGTGAGTGTTAGCAATTGTAGAAGACTATATGATAGTTGAGTATGTGGAGTTTGCTATTCCTGAAAATAAGATGAATTACAATTGTTTGATGACTGAGAATGAAGTTTCCGAGTTTTCAAGAAAGTTTATGGTCTATGCTTTGACATGTGAATTGCTTGTTACTTTATCATGAGAAGTTTTATGAGATGAACTACTGTTATGACATTTTATCATGCTAGAAAAGGTGATTGAAATTATCATTGATAAAACTTGTGCACCTTCTAGCATTCACAATTCATAAATCCTCTCTTTTATCATTTATCTACTCGAGGACGAGTAGGAATTAACCTTGGGGATACAACGTATCTATAATTTATGAAGCATTCATGCTATTTTATTATCTGTTTTGAATGATTACGGGCTTTATTATACACTTTTATATTACTTTTGGGACTAACCTATTAATCGGAGGCCCAGCCCATATTGTTGTTTATTGCCTGTTTCAGTATTTCGAAGAAAAGGAATATTAAACGGAGTCCAAACGGAATGAAACCTTCGGCATCGTGATTTTCTGGAAGAATATCATCCTGGAGACTTGGAGTCCAAGTCAGAAGACCCTCGAGGAGGCTAGGAGATAGGGGGCACGCCCAGTAGGTGGGCGCGCCCCCCTGTCTCGTGGGCCCCTCGAGCACCTCCCGACCGACTTCTTTCGCCTATATAAACCTACGTACCCTAAAAACATCGAATATCAAGATAGATAGGGGGCTCCGCCGCCGCAAGCCTCTGTAGCCACCAAAACCCTCTCGGGAGCCCGTCCTGGCACCCTGCCGGAGGGGGAACCCATCATCGGGGGCCATCTTCATCATCCCGGCACTATCCATGACGAGGAGGGAGTAGTTCACCCTCGGGGCTAAGTGTATGTACCAATAGCTATGTGTTTCATCTCTCTCTCTCTCTCTCTCTCTCTCGTGTTCTCTCTATGGCACGATCTTGATGTATCGCGAGCTTTGTGATTATAGTTGGATCTTATGATGTTTCTCCCCCTCTACTCTCTTGTGATGAATTGAGTTTCCCTCTTGAAGTTATCTTATTGGATTGAGTCTTTATTTGAGAACACTTGATGTATGTCTTGCCGTGTTTATCTGTGGTGACAATGGGATATCACGTGCCACTTGATGTATGTTTTGGTGACCAACTTGCGGGTTTCGCCCATGAACCTATGCATATGGTTGGCACACGTTTTCTTGACTCCCCGGTAGAAACTTTGGGGCACTCTTTGAAGTACTTTGTGTTGGTTGGATGAATCTGAGATTGTGTGATGCATACCGTATAATCATGCCCACGGATACTTGAGGTGACAATGGAGTATCTAGCTGACATTAGGGTTTTGGTTGATTTGTGTCTTATGGTGTTATTCTAGTACGAACTCTTTAATAGATCGATCCGAAAGAATAACTTTCAGGTGGTTTCATACCCTACCATAATCTCTACGTTTGTTCTCCGCTATTAGTGCCTTTGGAGTGACTCTTTGTTGCATGTTGAGGGATTGTTATATGATCTATCTATGTTATTATTGTTGAGAGAACTTGCACTAGTGAAAGTATGAACCTTATACCTTGTTTCCTATCATTGCAATACCGTTTACGCTCACTTTTATCATTAGTTACCTTGCTGTTTTTATATTTTCAGATTACAAAAACCTATATCTACTATCCATATTGCACTT
This sequence comes from Triticum timopheevii, assembly GCA_963921465.1. NCBI lineage: Eukaryota > Viridiplantae > Streptophyta > Magnoliopsida > Poales > Poaceae > Triticum > Triticum timopheevii. The sequence continues at coordinate 234,396,068 of OY997266.1, read as the reverse complement.
GTATCACTATCTCGACCCCGAACTAGTGCACCTATACAATTTACCGTTGTATTGGGTGTGTTGGGGACACAAGAGACTCTTTGTTATTTGGTTGCAGGGTTGTTTGAGAGAGACCATCTTCATCCTACGCCTCCCATGGATTGATAAACTTTAGGTCATCCACTTGAGGGAAATTTGCTACTGTCCTACAAACCTGTGCACTTGCAGGCCCAACAACGTCTACAAGAAGAAGGTTGTGTAGTAGACATCAAGCTCTTTTCTAGCGCTCTTGCCGGGGAGGCTAGGTAAGCGGCACTCAGCCACACCCCGTCAACTAAGCTCTTTTCTGGCGCCGTTGCCGGGGAGGTGAGTGCTTGAAGTTATATCTTTAGATCTTGCAATTGAATCTTTTTGTTTCTTGTTTTATCACTAGTTTAGTTTATAAAAGAAAACTACAAAAAAATGGAGTTAAGTTTGTCTCATACGCTTCATCTTTTTAATATCTTTCGTGAGTTTGATGGAAAGGAAAATTGTGCTCAAGTGCTAGAAGAAGAGTGCATTAAAATGCTTGGTACTAAATCTTTGAATGATGAGCATGATTGCAGTGTTATTAGTATGAACTCCTTGAATATCCGTAGTACTAATGATGATTGCTCTAGTTATGATGAAAATATCTCTTATAAGCATGTCAATTTTTGTGGAGTGCATGTTTGCATGAACACACCAAATAGAGAAAATATATATTGCAAGATGCATAAGCATTTAGAAACTAAATGGTTGCAAGAAAGGCTAGATGTGAGTGCTGAAAATTTAAAATTCCTTTGTCGTACTTGTGAACTTTGCAATGAACGTGGTCATTTACATCTCCAATGCAAATTGTTTCATGACCGAATCATGTCCAAAAATTGTGATGATTTGATTTCCCTTGCACATTATAATGAACTTAGTTTGCTTTTGGGTTATGAAGAGTTGAAACGTTTAACTTAGCCTATTCCAGAATTTAATCTTAAGCATTTCCTTGTTATAGATCTAGAAAAGATTTATATGCTTTGTGCGGAGAATTGCATTGAAAATCCTTATATTGCCAATTACCTAAAGAAAAGAAAGCAAACAGAAGATGATGAGAATACTAATGAAAGGGAAGAGACTTCCCAATATCCTCCTATTATTTCTTATGATGAATCAGGTAACGGGGAGGAGCTTTCTATTCAACCAATCTCGTCAATAAGGAGCTCAAAGAGGAAGGTTGAACCCACACATAATGTGAAAAAGAAAAGGAAAAGAAGGGGCAACAAAGGTAAAAAGGTATCCCTCCAAAATGATGTTGCTCCTACTACTCAGATAATGATAATTGCTATACTATTGGTGCTATCCATACTATTAATGATGAGAGTGATTATGCTTATGATATGAAAAGGCCCAAGCTTGGGGAAGCTATGTTTGATGAGAATGACATATTTGATAATATATTTGCTGAAATTAATGTTTGTCCCAAGCTTGGGATGCTAAGTTTAATGAAGATGATACTTTTAGCATCCCAAGTTTTGATATAAAAAGTTGTTATGATGATAGCATGCCTCCTACCTATGATGATTATATAGATGAAAGTGGGTTTGGAAGAGTGTAACTTTAGGAAGTAGTGATCCCACTATTTTGGAGGATGTTGAATTTTATTGTGATGAACATGAAAGTGGATTTGGAAGAGTGTCAACTTTATTTAGTGATGATTCCACTATATTGGGAGAGGTTTCAATCGATTATGATGAGAACGAAGTTGCTACTTATGATGATTATTGTGATGAAACTTATGCTATAAAAAGTAGTGACGATTATATTTACAAATATTGTCATGATTATGATTACCCTTTTTCTGAACATTACTCTTTTAATGTGGAAACAATTTTTAGTGTTCAAGTCTCTTATGATACTCCCACTATTCCGAATGAGAAGAATTTTGTTTATGTGGAGAGTAGTAAAAATTCTATGCTTGTAGATCATGAAAAGAATGCTTTAGGTGCTGGTTATATTGTTGAATTCATTCATGATTCTACTGAAAATTATTATGAGGGAGGAATATATGCTTGTAGGAATTGCAATAATGTCAAGTTTCCTCTCTATGTGTTGAAAATCTTGAAGCTATGCTTGTTTTACCTCCCTATGCTAGTTGATTATTGTTCCCATAAGTTTGCTCACAAAATCCCTATGCATAGGATGTGAGTTAGGCTTAAATGTGCTAGTCATATTCTTCATGATGCGCCTGTTATGTTTCAATTCATATCTTTTATGTGAGCATCATTGTCATCATCATGCCTAGCTAGAAAGACATTAAAGAAAAGCGCTTCTTGGGAGACAACCCAATATTTACCCTTACTGTTTTTGTGTGTTCACATGATTATGCTACTGTAGTAATCATGTTTTATAGCTTTTGTTTCAATAAAGTGCCAAGTAAGACCGTTAGGATAGCTTACGGTGATAGTTGTGTTGATCCTGCTGAAAATCAGAAACTTTTGCACCCAGTAAATTAGTTTTTTTAATTCACAGAAACGCGATTCTGATCTGATTATTTTTTATATGGATTGGTACACACATTTCTTAGGACTTCCTAATTTAGTAGAAGTTTTGGAGTTCCAGAAGTATACGTTTAATACAAATTACTACAGATTGTTCTGTTTTTGATAGATTATATTTTCTATGTGTTATTTGCTTATTTTGATGTAGTATCGGAGGGTATGAACCATATATAAGTTGGAGTACAGTAGATATTACACCAATATTAATTTAGAATGAGTTTATTACAGTACCTAAGTGGTGGTTCTATTTTCTTATACTAACGGAGCTTACGAGTTTTCTGTTGAGTTTTGTGTTGTGAAGTTTTCATGTTTTGGGTAAAGATTCGATGGACTATTGAATAAGGAGTGGCAAGAGCCCAAGCTTGGGCATGCCTAAGGCACCCCAACGTAATATTCAAGGACAACCAAGAGCCTAAGCTTGGGGATGCCCCGGAAGGCATCCCCTCTTTCGTCTTCGTTCATCGGTAACTTTACTTGGAGCTATATTTTTATTCACCGCATGATATGTGTTTTGCTTGGAGCGTCACCGTACCAGTTTGTCGACAACACACTGTACAGAAGCGCCATTAGATGACGTGGGAACGAACACCTATGGGACCGGAGCCCCTTTCGGTTCGGTGGGGGGCGGAGATCGCACGAAGAGCGGATCGAGGCGGAGCACGCGAGCGGTTTACCCAGCTTCGGAGCTCTCCGGAGAGATAATACTCCTACTGCTGCTTTGTGGTTGTATTGTGTTCTTGCTCGAGAGCGTGAGTGTTTTCTGGTTTCGAATGCTTCGAACCCCCTCTACGTTGCGCATGGGCCTCCTTTTATATGCTCAAGGGGTCACCGACAGGTGGCAACGTAGGTGAGGGTAAAAATGTAAAAGAACCGTGGTTGGTACACCTACTTGCACAGTGTATCATACCTAACCCTGACGGCAGGGGACAAAGGCATTAAATGCCCGTCTATGTCGCCCAAACAGTGCAGAAAGGGACCGTCAGGGGCGCCACCGCTCGCCACGATGGCAATCTTGTCAGCGCCGCTTGCCACCTCGCACCGCTGGCTACACAACCTCTCACCACGCGCGCCTGGAAAGGTCCCATGGCCACACGTTGATGGATACGCTGGAGCGTGGGTATAGAGTGGTGGCTTGCCGCGGCAAGCGCCTTGCCGCGGTCGTTGTCTTGTCGCGTCCGGAAGCTTGTCGCCCACCGGGCCTTGCCGGGACGCGCGGTGCGTCGCGGCAAGTTTCTTGAGATGCCTTGGTTGGCCTTCCTGGCAAGCTCCTCTTGCCGGGGCCTTGTCTCCTTGACTTGAACACTTTGTTCTTGAATGGCTCCAAAGGAACCACGGAGGACCTTGGCGGTCACCCGGCAAGCCTTGCCGCGGGGTGCTGCGACTGCCCGTGCACAAGTTCGGGATACTAGGGTACCCCTACTCTAGTACACCGACAGTCATTTTCCCTTGTTAGTTTTTGCTTGCTGTTATTTTTAATAATATTTTTCATCCTTAGTTTCAATAAAAAAGTCAAGGATAGCCTTTACCATGCTTATTCTGCTAGTATACATGTTGGTGTTTGAAAACAGAAAGTTTACCACTGTTGCAAAAATTCCCTAGAAAATTCAGAGCATGATATAATGTTGAAACTTTTTGAATAATGAGCTATGATAAATTTACTACAGTGTGAATTTTATTTCATAAATTTTGTAGTTAGGGAAGTACTGTTTTGACAGATTGCTGTTATGTTTGCATTGTTTGCATATGTTTGCTTGTTTAATGATTCTATTTCATGATAGGAGTATTAAATATGCAGAGGCATTTAGTATGCAATGTTGAATAATAATTTTAGTGATTTTTTACAGTAGAAAATGATAAGGTTTTGCATTGGTTTATACTAACCTATCTCACGAGTTCTTGTTGAGTTTGTTGTGGATGAAGCTTTTGAAAAAAAAAACATGATACGCGAGGAATTAAGGAGACACAAAAGTTCAAGCTTGGGGATGCCCAAGGCACCCCAAGATAATATTTCAAGAAGTCTCAAGCATCTAAGCTTGGGGATGCCCCGGTAGGCATCCCACCTTTCTTCTTCAACAACTATCCGTTAGTATTGGTTGAGCCTAAGTTTTTAGTTCTTCACATGAGTTGTGCTATCCTTGCAATGTCATTTTATTTTGTTTTGCTTGCTGTTTGAATACAATACCAAGATCTGAAATTCTTAAATGAGAGAGAGTCTTCATATAGTTACATATTTATTTAGCTACTCATTGTTCTTCACTTATATCTTTTTGGAGTAGTTTTTCATTTACTCGTGTGCTTCACTTATATCCTATGAGTAAATTGTTGAATAAGTTGATTGTCATAAATCAGAAATTATATATGCCTCATTTGCTTATTCCATGGGGAGTAATGACTTCACGTCTAAGAAGTAGAGGTTGTAAATTTATTGAAGGTTAGCAAGCATTGTATTGGTCATTTGAACAATTCATGAAAGAATATTGAAGGAAGAGAGATTTCATATATAAATACACCATCCTAGACATCCTTTATAATTGGGAGCACTCATTAAGTATGACATGCTAAAGAGTTGATGTTGGACAAGGAAGACAACGTAATGGTTTATGTTTTCCGACATCTCAGTTAAAGTATATTGTCATGGATCATTCAAACATGTTGAGCTTGCCTTCCCCCCTCATGCTAGCCAAAATTCCTTGCACCAAGTAGAGATACTACTTGTGCTTCCAAATATCCTTAAACCCAGTTTTGCCATGAGAGTCCACCATACCTACCTATGGATTGAGTAAGATCCTTCAAGTAAGTTGTCATCGGTGCAAGCAATAAAAATTGCTCACTAAATATGTATGATCTTTTGGTGTGAAGAAAATAGCTTTATACGATCTTGTTATGGAAGCAATAAAAGCGACGGACTGCATAATAAAGGTCCATATACAAGTGGCAATATAAAGTGACGTTCATTCGCGTTAAGATTTTGTGCATCCAACCCTAAAAGTGCATGACAACCTCTAATTCCCTCTGCGAAGGGCCTATCTTTTACTTTATGTCTTTTACTTTATGCAAGAGTCAAGGTGATCTTCATCTTTCCCCTTTTCTTTTTATCCTTTGGCAAGCACTTTGTGTTGGGGTGATCCCGATATATATCTCCAATTGGATGTAAGTTAGCATGAACTATTATTGTTGACATCACCCAAAGGTGAATACGTTTGGAGGCAACACTATAAGCCCCTATCTTTCTCGGTGTCCGATTGAAACTCCATAACCATTAGTATTGCGTGAGTGTTAGTAATTGTAGAATACTATATGATAGTTGAGTATGTGGAGTTTGCTATTCCTGAAAATAAGATGAATTGCAATTGTTTGATGACTGAGAATGAAGTTTGCTAGTTTTCAAGAAAGTTTATGGTCTATGCTTTGACATGTGAATTGCTTGTTACTTTATCGTGAGAAGTTTTATGAGATGAACTACTGTTATGACATTTTATAATGCTAGAAAAGGTGATTGAAATTATCACTGATCAAACTTGTGCACCTTCTAGCATTCACACTTCATAAATTCTTCCTTTTATCATTTACCTACTCGAGGACGAGTAGGAATTAAGCTTGGGGATGTTGATACGTCTCCAACGTATCTATAATTTATGAAGCATTCATGCTATTTTATTATCTGTTTTGAATTATTACGGGCTTTATTATACACTTTTATATTACTTTTGGGACTAACCTATTAACCGGAGGCCCAGCCCATATTGCTGTTTTATTGCCTGTTTCAGTATTTCAAAGAAAAGGAATATCAAACGGAGTCCAAATGGAATGAAACCTTCGGCATCGTGATTTTCTGGAAGAATATCATCCTGGAGACTTGGAGTCCAAGTCAGAAGACCCTCGAGGAGGCCAGGAGATAGGTGGGCGCCCCCCCCCCCCTACTAGGCACGCCCCCCTATCTCGTGGGCCCCTCGAGCACCTCCCGACCGACTTCTTTCGCCTATATAAGCCTACGTACCCTAAAAACATCGAATATCAAGATAGACCGGGAGTTCCGCCACCGCAAGCCTCCGTAGCCACCAAAAACCTCTCAGGAGCCCGTTCCGGCACCCTGCCGGAGGGGGAACCCATCACCGGTGGCCATCTTCATCATCCCGGTGCTATCCATGATGAGGAGGGAGTAGTTCACCCTCGGGGCTGAGGGTATGTACCAGTAGCTATGTGTTTGATCTCTCCCTCTCTCGTGTTCTCTCTATGGCACGATCTTGATGTATCGCGAGCTTTGTTATTATAGTTGGATCTTATGATGTTTCTCTCCCTCTACTCTCTTGTGATGAATTGAGTTTCCCTCTTGAAGTTATCTTATTGGATTGAGTCTTTATTTGAGAACACTTGATGTATGTCTTGCCGTGTTTATCTGTGGTGACAATGCGATATCACGTGCCACTTGATATATGTTTTGGTGACCAACTTGTGGGTTCCGCCCATGAACCTATGCATAGGGGTTGGCACACGTTTTCTTGACTCTCCGGTAGAAACTTTGAGGCACTCTTTGAAGTACTTTGTGTTGGTTGGATGAATCTGAGATTGTGTGATGCATATCGTATAATCATGCCCACGGATACTTGAGGTGACAATGGAGTATCTAGGTGACATTAGGGTTTTGGTTGATTTGTGTCTTAAGGTGTTATTCTAGTACGAAGTCTTTAATAGATCGATCCGAAATAATAACTTTGAAGTGGTTTCATACCCTACCATAATCTCTACGTTTGTTCTCTGCTATTAGTGGCTTTGGAGTGACTCTTTGTTGCATGTTGAGGGATTGTTATATGATCTATCTATGTTATTATTGTTGAGAGAACTTGCACTAGTGAAAGTATGAACCCTATGCCTTGTTTCCTATCATTGCAATACCGTTTACGCTCACTTTTATCATTAGACAAAAACCTATATCTACTATCCATATTGCACTTGTATCACTATCTCTTCGCCGAACTAGTGCACCTATACAATTTGCCGTTGTATTGGGTGTGTTGGGGACACAAGAGACTCTTTGTTATTTGGTTGCAGGGTTGTTTGAGAGAGACCATCTTCATCCTACTCCTCCCATGGATTGATAAACCTTAGTTCATCCACTTGAGGGAAATTTGCTACTGTCCTACAAACCTGTGCACTTGCAGGCCCAACAACGTCTACAAGAAGAAGGTTGTGTAGTAGACATCAGTTGCCAGAAGTGACCTATCTAGGCCATGTAATCTCTGGTAAGGGTGTTGCTGTCAATCCCAAGCGATTTCAAGCCATTCTTAGTTGGACTCCACCTGAATTGGTCAAGCAAGTTTGGAGTTTCCTTGGCTTAGCGAGTTACTGTCGCCGCTTTGTCAAGAACTTCTCCAAAGTTGCTAAACCTCTAACTGAACTCCTCAAGAAATATAAAAAGTTCGAGTGGACCCCACAGTGCGAGCACAACTTTCAGGAACTGAAAAGACGCCTGACATCTGTTCCCGTACTGGTACCACCAGATTTCTCCAAGGACTTTGTTATCTATTGCGACGCCTGGCTACAAGGACTAGGTTGCATTCTCATGCAAGATCGTCATGTAATTGCCTATGCTTCACGGCAGTTGCATCCACATGAGGAAAACTATCCTACTCATGATCTAGAGCTTGCAGCTGTAGTCCATGCACTTAAAACCTGGCGACATTACCTTCTCAGTAATCATTGCGAAATCTTCACCGATCACCAAAGTCTAAAGTACATATTTACCCAACCGGATTTGAATCTCAGGCAAAGACGTTGGGTCAAATTGATCACAGATTTCGACTTAGGGATAACTTACACCCCAGGAAAAGCCAATGTCATGGCTGATGCACTAAGTCGTAAATCTTATTGTAACAACCTGATGTTACAACAAAGTTAACCGCTTCTCCATGAGGAATTTCGGAAGCTTAATCTTCACATCGTTCCTCAAGGATTCCTTTCTACCTTGGTGGCAAAACCTACACTTACGGATCAGATCATCAAAGCTCAGAAGGTAGATCCGGGGATATCCCATATCAAAAGAAACATCAAGAAAGGAGTTGCAAATTGTTTCTCCATTGATGATCAAGAAATCGTATACTTCAGAAACCGTTTAGTGGTTCCCAAGGTACGAAACCTGAGGCGATTGATTCTTAAGAAAGCTCATGAATCCCCTCTCACCATTCATCCCGGTAGTACAAAGATGTATCAGGACCTACACCAGAGGTTCTAGTGGACTAGGATGAAGAGAGACATTGCTCAATTTGTTGCCAATTGCCACGTCTGTCGTCGTGTAAAAGCAGAGCATCAATGGCTTGCTGGCACCCTTCAACCTTTAGCTATTCCTGAATGGAAATAGGATAAAATTTCCTTACCAGATTTCCCAGGACCAAGAGAGGGAATAATGCTATTTTCGTCGTTATCGATCGTCTTTCCAAAGTGGCCCATTTCTTGCCTGTTCGCGAGAGTATAGCCGCTAGTCAGCTAGCAGATTTATACATCTCTCGAATAGTGTCTCTCCATGGTGTTCCATTGGAAATCAACTTGGATCGTGGAAGTCTCTTCACCTCTCGATTTTGGGAAAGTTTCCAAAATGCTATGGGAACTCTTCTTTCCTTTAGCACCGCCTTCTACCCTCAATCAAGTGGTCAAGTAGAACGCGTCAATCAGATTCTAGAAGACATCCTTCGAGCTTCTGTTATCTCATTCGGAATGGATTGGGAGAGATGCCTTCCATTTGCCGAATTTGCTTATAACAATAGCTATCAATCTAGCTTGGGAAAAGCTCCTTTTGAAGTCCTCTATGGACGAAGATGTCGAACACCTCTTAACTGGTCAGAAACCGGGGAAAGAAAATTCTTTGGCCCGGACATGATCCAGGAAGCAGAAGAGCAAGTTCGCATCGTTTGTGAAAAGTTGAAAACAGCCCAATCTCGTCAAAAGAGCCAATATGATCATAAACATAAGGCTATGGCTTTTGAAGTTGACGAGAAGGCTTACCTTCGGGTTACTCCTCTGAAGGGAACCCATCGCTTCGGTATCAAAGGAAAATTGGCTCCTCGCTACATTGGACCCTTTCGCATTCTTGCCAAATGAGGAGAAGTTGCCTACCAATTGGAACTACCTCCGCACCTCTCCAGAGTCCACGATGTCTTCCACATTTCTCAACTCAGGTGTTGCTTCTCGGATCCTATCCGTGGAGTGGACCACAAAATGCTTGATCTCCAAGATAATCTCACATATCGAGAATACCCCATTCGTATCCTCGATCAATCCAAGTGTACTACTCAACGCCATAACATCAACTTTCTCAAGGTTCAATGGTCGCATCATTCCAAGAAAGAAGCCACTTGGGAAAGGGAGGATCGTCTTCGACTTGAGTAACCCGCTTTCTTTCCAGAGGATCCTAAATCTCGGGACAAGATTTTTCTGAGTGGGGGTGAGTTGTCACACCCTAGCTAGTTCATGCATTAAAGTGATTGCATCATGTCTATCTTTCATCAGAAACTTGAAATGGGGATGACAAAACCCCCATCACCCCCTGAAACCAACTAGGGTTCACTAAAAATATTTTCAGTGAACTTGAAATGCCCTCCTAAAATGTTCATCATCTTTGCCTTGGTTTTTAAACCTCAGACAAAAATGGTGCACAAATTTCTAGGTCATCCTAAGGTCACTGGATTAAATCATTAGTTATTTGAATTTGGGCATTTAAATACTATAAAATATTTCAAATGCTCAAATAATCCCAAACTAAAATGTTCCATGTTGGATATATTCCAAACAATGGCCATGTGCAGTTTGATGATTTTTGAAGATGCCTAAGTATTTTTAGAAATGTCACGCGATGACTACCGGAGTCCTGTTAGCCTGCTATAGCTCGATTTACCGGAGTCCTGCTAGCCCAGTTGCTACAGCCCAGATTCACTCGCTGATGACCGACACGTTCATTGCTGGGTCACGTATGCCTGTCCCTGTAAGTTAGTGCCACTTTGGGTTCACGACTAGTCATGTTAGCCCGGGCTCCTTGTCGTATGGATGCTAGCGACACTATCATATACGTGTGCCAAAAGGCGCAAACGGTCCCGAGCAAGGTAAGGCGACACCCGTGGGAATACCGTGCGTGAGGCCACAAAGATATATGAGGTGTTACATGCTAGATCGGTGTGACATTGGGTCCGGGTCCTGACACTACCCCACTGGAGAGGCCGCAAAGAGATATGAGGTGTTACATGCTAGATCAGTGTGAAATTGGGTCGGGGTCCTGACACTACCCCACTGGGTGCGCTCTCCCCCCTTGTCGCCGCCTCATGGCTCTTGTGACTTAGTCTCAAAGTCTCTTGGGTGTCTTCTGGTCCAAGAAAAATCATCGCGAAGGTTTAATTCCGTTTGGACTCCGTTTGGTATTCCTTTACTGCGAAGCTCAAAAAGAAGGAAAAAACAGAAACTAGCACTGGGCTCTAAGTTAATAGGTTAGTCCCAAAAAATATAGAAAATGCATATTAATGCATATAAAACATCCAAAACAGATAATAATAGCATGGAACAATGAAAAATTATAGATACGTTGGAGACATATCGGTGGCAGCGGCGGGACAATGTTCGAGGGCAAGGAGGGGTGGGGGAGGGGATGGGGGGCGGGGGCGGGCGGCCGGTGGCACGGTGAAGGGCAATGCGGGGGCGAGGGCGGAGGGCAGGGTGGGGGGGAACGGTGGCCAGTGGCAAGGCGGGGGCGACGGCGGAGGGTAGGGTGGTGGCGCAAGATGGGGGGAGAAAGTGAAAATGAGGTCATTTTCACCCTCAGGGGGGTAATGAAGCCTAGCTGTTCATTGTTAGTGCTGGCGCAGGTGACATTGCCAACGCCAGCACTAGGTTTATAAAATAGGGTCGACCACATATTCGTGGATGACATTTTGAGCGACGACATGCATAATACAAATATTTACAACGACAGAAATTCTTCTCATGGTTCAGAGTACAAAAATAAGGTACGATTAGTTTAAGGTACACAAATTATTCTCGTGGTTCAGAGTACACAAATGAATCATGTAGTATGACGTTGTTTGACAACCCTCTCAATGATGAGTACTTCCGGCCAGCGCTATGAATCTTTCTTAGGAAGGGATGTCCTGTCGCATGCAAGGTAGTTCTGCTCCTTCTAGTGGTGTAGTCATGCTCTTCATACATCTCCTCTTCTATTGGGTCCACACCAAATTGATCAGAGTCATCCTCATTGGGGACTCCGTCCATCCCGACGATGCTCCTTTTGCCTCTCTGGACGACAACACGACTCGGCTTTGAAGGGTCAGTTAAATAGAAGCATTGTGCCACGTCCTTAGTGAATATCCAAGGCTCATATTTGGCAGTGATTCCTTTCACTCTTTTTGCACCAGCAGGTTGTGCTTTGGGTAGAGATATGGTAATGAAACCATGTTCTTCATGCTCGACGTTCTTCGCCCATCTGACCCTGAAACAATGGCACCGTGTAATCTTCGCCGTACTCAAGTTCCCATATCTCTTCGATCCTGCCATAGTATCTATTACTCCCATTCTCGATCAACTGCAGCATCGTCACAACTGAGTTCTGGTAATCACAGTTTTTGTCCTTCACCTCAGTATAGAATGTGTATCCATTTATATCATATGATTGTTATGTGGCGATAGTGCAAGCGGGGCCTACTCCTAATGCCTAGATGAGATTTGCATTGGCTATACCGGTTGGCAGTGGTTTGTCCCAAATTCGCTCTTTGAACCAGGAAGCAAATTTTTGGAGTTGTCCTCTCTAATGATCTGGGCCTCAGTCGTCTGCCTCCCTGCCATTTCGTGCTCTCTCCTTAAGGTCTCCTTGTGAGTTTGTAGCCAAGGACTGATTATATCTGCGTGTTGTAACACTATTGTGTGCGCTCTTTCGAAGTCATCTCGGCGGTTTTTTATATCCACATTTAAATCATGCTTCAGCTGTGAGTGACCCACTCCTTCGAGCTTATCAGCATGTTTATTCAAGAGCAAACTAAGAGATTGATTATCATTTATAACATTCTTGAAGAATGATATACACTGCTCAATTAGATAGGCCTGGATGATGCTTCCATCCGAACGGGCTTTGTTACGAACGTATCCCTTCACAGTTCCATTCATCCATTCAAACGGGAACATGGTATGCAAGAATGTCTGTCCAAGGTCTTTCACCTCCGTAACAATATGAACTAGTAGATGGACCATGACATCAAAGAATGATGGTGCGAAATATATCTCAAGTTCACATAGTATTGAAATGATCTCCTCATGTAGTCGTGTCAGATGCCGCACACTGATCGAGTTTCGAGACATAGCATCGAAAAAGTTGCATAAGTCAATGAGTGTGTTGTGGACATGATCGTCCATTATCCCTTTGAGAGCTACCAGAATTAATTGTGTCATCATGACATGACAGTCATGAGACTTCATGTTGCTAAACCTTTGCTTTTTCGAGTCAAGATACCTACGTATGAGTCCCGAGTAGCCGGGAGGAACTTTCATGCCGTCGAGGCATTTGAAAACTTGAGAAAGCTCATCGTCATCGAGAGTGAAGCAAGCTGGGCGGCAATAATCATCTTTGGTTTTGGACACAGTTTTTCCCCGAGCTGACTCGTTGGCTTTGGCTTTTTTCCCCTTCATCGTGTCCTTGGTTGTAATGGATGATGAGGGTTGAAGCTCTTCCCTAATACTGATATTTTTCAAGTCTTGTCTAACCCTCGGACCATCTTTACTCTTTTCTGGCATGTCAAACAGTGTGCCAAGCAAACTCTCGCACACATTTTTTGTGATATGCATCATATCAAGAGAATGAGGCATACTGAGTAGTTCCCAATACTCCAAGCCCCAGAAAGTAGACTTCCTTTTCCATACTTTTAGCAGTGGTTTCTCAGTCTTCTTTATTTTCTTTCCTACCTTAGGGCAATCTTTCCAATTCATTAACATTTGCAAGATTTCTGCTTCAGGCCTCTTACGCGGTGGCCCTCAGGTCTCATCAGTGTTGTCGAACAGATCTCCACGAGTTCTCCACTCGTCATCTTTGTGAAGCCACCTTCTATGGCCCATGAACACTATTTTGCGACTGCCCTTTTTGATAGCTGCCAAAAAGATGTGTCATCCATACATTTAATACAACCATAATGTCCATGGCACGCCTGTCCGGAAATATATCTGTAACCCAGATAGTCATGAACGGTCATGAGCAATGCTGCTCTCATGTGAAAATAATTTCCTTTGCTAGCATCCCAGGTTTTGACCCCTACGGGCTTCCATAATATTTCTAACTCCTCCTTCAATAGCTCAAGATATCTGTTGATATCATTGCCAGGTTGAGTTGGCCCTTGAATTAGCATAACCATGTGTATGTACTTTTGTTTCATGCAGAGCCAGGGTGGGAGGTTGTACAATCATACAAATACGAGCCATGTACTACGTGTGCTATATGGTTGCCAAATGGATTTATTCCATCACTACTGACACCCAACCTAGGGTTTCTTGCTTCAGCTGCGAATTCTAGTTCTAAATTGTCCAGTGCTTTCCAGTGACAACCATCTGTGATATGTCTCAGAATCCCATCATTTTTAGACTTTCTTGTCTTGTGCCATGTCATGTTCTTTGCTTCCTTCGGGTCAGCGAAATATCACTACAAGCGAGGAATCAACGGAAGGTACCATACAACCATTCGATATTCCTTCTTTCCAGGCTTGCATCGGGGTTCGTTGCAAGTTGGACACTCAGTTTTGTTCTCATGCTCATTCCTATATAATATGCAATCATTTATGCATGCGTGATATCTTACATGCGGCAAATCAAGCAGACACACGATCTTCTTCGCCTCATCTACACTACGAGGAAACAAATTCCCCTTCGACAAAACTTTGTGTAAATATTCCAATGTAGCATCCAAACTTGCATCTATACTCTTGAATCTTGCCTTGATGTCCATAAGTTTGAGCGTGACGTGTGTGCGGATATGCTCGAGATCGCAACCTTCATACAGTGGAGTTTCCGCATCTGTTTCCAGTTGCGCCAACTTTAGAGCCTATTTAATAGCAGCTCCCTCGATTCTCGTCTTCTTCCTAAGCAGATCTTTGACATGAGTATCTTGTAGCATTGTAGCCAATGACATATCCTGTGTGACAGTCTCATGATCCTCTTCATGTTCGGGTGGCATTCCATCATTTCCTCCTCCATGTTCATTGTTTCCTCCTTCTGGCGGCTCTTCATCGCTAAAGTTTTCCGCATCATCATAGTTTCCTCCTTCATCATTGCTAACATCCTCCTCACCATGCTTTGTCCACCGTGTAAAACCTTCGACGAAACCGTGACGGAGCAAGTGCGCCAACATGCTGCCATCGAACAGGTTGTGCAAAACTCCATTTTAGCATGTCGAACATGGACATAATATCTGCACTTCACCCTTTTATATCATATTTGCCATCACGAAATTGAGAAAGGCCTTCACACTCTGATCCATATTGAATCTTTTGATAGGCGGTGGTCAACTAGCGCTGCGAAGGTAAAAGTACTAAAATAATTAGATATATTAACAATGACATGGCATAAATTTTTTTGGCATGACCTTTGCTAAAAAAGGGACATTATGAGTGCCAAAAATTTGACGAAACGGAAATGAATCAACATTTCACCAAAACATTGGCAACTCTCGCTGTAGACATTCATGCAAAATGAAACATATCAATATCGCACGACACAACAATAATTCACGAGCATTCTGCAATTTCTATACCTAGCAACTAATGACACACACACATGTACACATCCATCACACATATCCATCCATATGCGAATTCCTCGGATATATGAACATAGATTTAACGAGAAGGTCGGTCTTTTTACCTCGTCAAACATGCGGGACAGGGGGCCGGGGTGGGGGGTGGGGGCGGGCTGACCGTTGGAGGCGCCATTAATGGGGTGTGGTGAAAATTTTAATGCAAGGTGTGTGTTTGAGTGGGTGGAGAAGAGAAGTAGCTAGCTTAATTAGCGAGTGAGAGTTTGTGAACTAGCTTAGATCTAGATAATTAGCTACCTACGTAAGAAATCAAGAGAAAATATTTGGTCTTTTTCTCAATAAGAAGAGAGAGAGAGAGAGAGAGAGAGAGGAGGAAGAGGAAAGAGAGAGGGAGGAAGAAGAAGAAAATATCTATATGTGCTGCGACATAATTAGTGGCGTTGACATACCACAGAACGCCATTAGAAATTTTTATATCCCTGGCATTCAAGAAATGCCTACGCCGGTGTTATGTTGGCTAAAAATTAGATGGGCCTGCAAAAACTACTGCTGGCGTCACTTACCAGGCTACGCCATAGATATTCTGCTTAGTACGGCGTCGTGAACTTTTTATACGCCAGCTCTAACTTGGGACATGGCAGAACGTTGGGACCCACTTACAGGTGGCATTCCCTATTATTCGTACGCCAGCAATAACTACATACCTATGTTGCACGAAATAGACCAACAACACTAATATTTAAAAAAATAGTGTTGGCATTCTTTCAAAATGGCGCGCCACCAACGAATGTTGTGGCTATCACTTTTCCCACTAGTGCACGCATCATCGGAAGGGTAGCAAGGTTGATGTAGAGCACCTCCGTGATCGATTCCCCCTCTGGCAAAGTACCGGAGAAGCCCTCCAGATGGGATCTCGTGGGAACAGAAACTTGCGGTGGCGGAAAAAGTATTTCGGGTGGCTCTCTGATGTCATGGGAATATTTGAGTATTTATAGAGGTGGAATTTGGGTTGGAGGTGCCATGAGGGGCCCACAAGCTTGGGAGGCACCCCCTGGGGCACCCCCCTTGACCTTGTAGCTCCCTCGCGGCTCTTCTGGCCTTCTCCTGAACCTTCTAGGGTCTCTTCAGGTCCAGAAAAGATTAATCCAAAGTTTTTTATCCATTTGGACTCTTTTTGATATTGATTTCCAAGAAAGCCAAAAACATTCAAAAAATAGCAAATAGCACTAGGCACTAAGAGCAAGTCCAACTGGGCGACCCATTTGGTCCGCCCACGTCCGTTTGGGATGCCACGGATAAAAACATAGGCCCAACGCATCGACCCATTCAAACAAACCGTCTGCTTTGCATCTGCGTGGACCGATTCCCGGCCCAAAATTGCGCCTGAAATGCATCGGCACAGATGCGCCCCCTCCTCTCGGTGTCTGCCGTGGCCCCGCATGTCGGTCTTCCAACCACCCCAGCGGTCATAGTAATCCGGCGACCAACCGAGGGCCGCCTGGCAGTGTGTGGAAGGGCCGCGCTCCCGTTCTTTCTGATGGACGCGTGCGGTGGGGCAGGCCTCATCCACTCCCCCATCCACATCTGGCCACCTTTGCTCCCTCGCCGAGGACCAGGAAACCCTAGCCATCCATCAGCAAACCCTAGCTAGCCAGCCATGGGAATCTTTAATGGGAATAGAGGGAAGAAGGGGAGCTTCAGTGCTGGAGCGAGCTCTTCCCGCGGGTAGCCTGCTCCATCGCCACCGGCTAGATGCGGCACGTCACCGCGGTAGCGGGAGCGGCTATACATCCAAGTCCACCAGGTGCGGTGGCACTGGCAGTATCGCCAACCTATGTCTTATCCAGATGTGAACTTGCCGCACGACTGGCATCTAGACCTGCAACACATCCCCATCCCGGTGGCGACGCGGTCCGTGCGGGCGCACGCAGAGGAGGTTCGCCAGTGGGATAAGCTCCTTACGCCAGAGCAACACGCCATGCATGCCTACACACCAAACTCCCCCAACTAGAGAGCTGGTTTGCACTAGAGCATGAGGAGGAGTGCCGCCTTGGCGTCCACATGGACCACAACCTTCCACCACCGCTCCTACGGGTAAAGCTGGAGGAAGAGGAGGCGTAGGCGGAGTATCAAGCCGCCGTCAAGGAGGCCCTACAACACGCGCTGGAGTCGAGCCGACTCAAGGAGGACGCTCATTGGGATGGGCTGGAGCAATCCCTAGCACTATCCGCGGCGGGGACTCCATCCAGGCGCCCTTGTTCGTGTCGCCACCATTGTCGGCGCCGCCCCTCGTTGGGCCCAAGGCTGAGCCAGAGCTGAAGCTGGAGCGCCAGCCAACGCCCATGCGGAAGCGGTCACGGCCGCCCCAACTTGGCCAGAGGAGTCTTATTCATGGACCGGCCAGCTCCACGAGTGGGTGAGCGTGCTTCCCTGCTACTTCGCCTCCACGCCAGAAGAAGGGGCGGCTGATACGTCTCCAACGTATCGATAATTTTTGATTGCTCCATGCTACTTTATCTACTGTTATTAGGCAATATTGGGCTTTATTATCCACTTTTATATTATTTTTGGGACTAACCTATTAACCTGAGGCCCAGCCCAGATTTGCTGTTTTATGCCTATTTCAGTGTTTCGAGGAAAAGGAATATCAAACGGAGTCAAAACGGAATGGAATCAACTGGAGAAGTTATTTTTGGAAGGAAATCAACCCGGGAGACTTGGAGTCCATGTCAAGAAAGAAAAGAGGAAGGCACGAGGTAGGGGGGCACGCCCACCCCCCTGGGCGCGCCCTCCACCCTCGTGGGGCCCTCGTGGCTCCCCTGACGTATTTCTTCCTCCTATATATACCAATATACCCTAAAACTTCCAGAACAGAAGATAGATCGGGAGTTCTGCTGCCGCAAGCCTCTGTAGCCACCAAAAACCAATTGAGACCCTGTTCCGGCACCCTGCCGGAGGGGGATCCCATCACCGGTGGCCATCTTCATCATCCCGGTGCTATCCACGACGAGGAGGGAGTAGTTCACCCTCGGGGCTGAGGGTATGTACCAGTAGCTATGTGTTTGATCTCTCTCTCTCTCTCGTGTTCTCTCTCGTGTTCCTCTATGGCACGATCTTGATGTATCCCGAGCTTTTCTATTGTAGTTGGATCTTATGATGTTTCTCCCCCTCTACTCTCTTGTGATGAATTGAGTTTCCCCTTTGAAGTTATCTTATCGGATTGAGTCTTTTATGAACACTTGATGTATGCCTTGCCGTGATTATCTGTGGTGACAATGGGATATCATGTGCCACTTGATGTATGTTTTGGTGATCAACTTGCGGGTTTCGTGACACTTGGGAACCTATGCATAGGGGTTGGCACACGTTCTTGACTCTCCGGTAGTAGCTTTGGGGCACTCTTTGAAGTACTTTTATGTTGGTTGGATGAATCTGAGATTGTGTGATGCATATTGTATAATCATGCCCACGGATACTGGAGTTGACAATCGAGTATCTAGGTGACATTAGGGTTTTGGTTGATTTGTGTCTTAAGGTGTTATTCTAGTACGAACTCTTTTATAGATCGATCCGAAAGAATAGATTTGTGGTGGTTTCGTACCCGACCCTAATCTCTACGTTTGTTCTCCGCTATTAGTGCCTTTGGAGTGACTCTTTATTGCATGTTGAGGGCTTTTCATATGTTCTATCTATGTTATTATTGTTAAGAGAACTTGCACTAGTGAAAGTATGAACCCTAGGCCTTGTTTCCTGTTATTGCAATACCGTTTACGCTCACTTTTACCGCTTGTTACCTTGCTGTTTTTATTATTTCAGATTACAAAAACCTATATCTACTATCTATTTTGCACTTGTATCACCATCTCTTTGCCGAACTAGTGCACCTATACAATTTACCATTGTATTGGGTGTGTTGGGGACACAAGAGACTCTTTGTTATTTGGTTGCAGGGTTGCTTGAGAGAGACCATCTTCATCCTACGCCTCCTACAGATTGATAAACCTTAGGTCATCCACTTGAGGGAAATTTTCTACTGTCCTACAAACCCGTGCACTTGCAGGCCCAACAACGTCTACAAGAAGAAGGTTGTGTAGTAGACATCAAGCTCTTTTCTGGTGCCGTTGCCGGGGAGGCTAGGTAAGTGAGGGTATATCTTTAGATCTTGCAATTGAATCTTTTTGTTTCTTGTTTTAGCACTAGTTTATTTTATAAAATAAAACTACAAAAAAATGGAGTTGAGTTTGTCTCATACGCTTCACCTTTTTAATATCTTTCGTGAGTATGATGGAAAGGATAATTGTGCTCAAGTTCTAGAGGAAGAAATCTATAGAATGTTTGGTACTAAATCTTTGAATGATGAGCATGATTGCAATGTTGTTAGTATGAATTCCTTGAATATCCATGATGCTAATGTTATGCAAAGCCACAAGCTTGGGGAAGCTATGTTTGATGAATATGATATATTTTGTCCCCCAAGCTTTGATGAGCAAATTTACTATGATGAAAGCATGCCCCCTATCTATGATGATTATTGTGATGATACGTATGCTATAAAGAAGAAGTTTGCTTATGTGGAGAGTAGAAAATTTTCTATGCTTGTAGATCATGAAAAGAATGCTTTAGGTGCTGGTTATATTGTTGAATTCATTCATGATGCTACTGGAAATTATTATGAAAGAGGAACATATGCTTATAGGAATTGCGATAATATCAAGTTTCCTCTCTATGTGCTTAAATTCTTAAATCTATGCTTGTGTTACCTTCCTATGCTAGTTGATTATTGTTCTCATAAGTTGTTTGCTCACAAAATCCCTATGCATAGGAAGTGGGTTAGACTTAAATGTGCTAGTCATATGCTTCATGATGCTCCCGTTATGTTTCAATTCTTATCTTTTATGTGAGCATCACTGTCATCATCATGCCTAGCTAAAAGGCATTAAAGAAAAGCGCTTGTTGGGAGACAACCCAATATTTATCCTTACTGTTTTTGTGTGTCCACATGATTATGATACTGTAGTAATCATGTTTTATAGCTTTTGTTTCAATAATGTGCCAAGTAGAACCTTTGGGAAGACTTGGGTGAAGTTTATATGATCTTGCTGTGAAAATAGAAACTTTAGCGCTCACGCGAATAGCTGCCATTTTTTACTGGAGAGTTCTTTTAGGTTTATTCATTTTGAAGATGATTAATAGACAAATTCCTCAGGTCCAGCAATTTATTTCATAATTTTTGGGGTTCCAGAAGTATACGTTTTATATAGATTACTACAGACTGTTCTGTTTTTGACAGATTCTGTTTTCTATGTGTTGTTTGCTTATTTTGATGAATCTATGAGTAGTATCGGAGGGTAGGAACCATAGATAAGTTGGAGTACAGTAGATATTACACGAATATGAATTTAGAATGAGTTCATTACAGTACCTAAGTGGTGATTTTATATTCTTATACTAACGGAGCTTACGAGTTTTGTTTTGAGTTTTGTGTGGTTGAAGTTTTCAAGTTTTGGGTAACGATTCGATGGACAATGGAATAAGGAGTGGAAAGAGCCTAAGCTTGGGGATGACCAAGGCACCCCAAGGTAATATTCAAGGACAACCAAGCAACTAAGCTTGGGGATGCCCCGGAAGGCATCCCCTCTTTCGTCTTCGTTCATCGGTAAATTTACTTGGAGCTATATTTTTATTCGCCACATGATATGTGTTTTGCTTGGAGCATCATTTTATTTTGTTAGTTTTTGCTTGCTGTTAGTTAGAATAATTTTTTGCATCTTTATTTTCAATAAAGAAGTCAAGGATAGCCTTTGCCATGCTTATTTTGCTAGTTTGCATGTTGCTGTTTGAAAATAGAAAGTTTACCGCTGTTGCAAAAATTCCCTAGAAAAGTCAGAGCATGGTCTAACGTTGAATCTTTTTGCATATTGAGCTATGATAAATTTATTACAGTGGGAATTGTAGTTCATAATTTTTGGAGTCAGGGAAGTATTGATACTCTTGCATTCTTTACAGACTGTACTGTTTTGGCAGATTGCTGTTATGGTTGCATTGCTTGCGTATGTTTGCTTGTTTAATGATTCTATTTGAGGATAGGAGTATTAAATATACAGAGGCATTTAGTATGCAATGTTGAATAATAATTTAAGTGATTTTCTACAGTATAATATGATAAGGTTTTGCATTGGTTTATACTAACCTATCTCACGAGTTCTTGTTGAGTTTGTTGTGAATGAAGCTTTTGATAAAAAGAGAAACCATGATATGAGAGGAATTAAGGAGACACAAAATATCAAGCTTGGGGATGCCCAAGGCACCCCAAGATAATATTTCAAGAAGTCTCAAGCATCTAAGCTTGGGGATGCCCCGGTAGGCATCCCACCTTTCTTCTTTAATAACTATCGGTTAGTATTGGTTGAGCCTATGTTTTTGCCTCTTCACATGAGTTGTGCTATCCTTGCAATATAGTTTTCTTTAGCTTTGCTTGCTGTTTGAATAAAGTATCAAGATCTGGAGTTATTAAATGAGAGAGAGTCTTCGCATAGTTGCATAATTATTTAGCTACTCATTGATCTTCACTTATATCTTTCGGAGTAGTTTTTGTCATATGCTCTAGTGCATTACTTATATATTTTAGAGCACGGTGGTGGATTTGTTTTAAAGAAACTTTTGATCTCTCATGCTTCACTTAGATTATTTTGGGAGTCATTAATAGCATGGTAATTCGCTTAATGTTAATATACTTGGTGTTCAAGATATGTGAAACTTTCTTTTGAGTGAATTGAATACTAAGATAAGTTTGATGCTTGATAATTGTTTTGAGATATGGCGGTGATAATATCATAGTCGTGCTAGTTGGGTGATTATGAATTCAATGAATGCTTGTGTTGAAGTTTGAAAGTCCCGTAGCATGCACGTATGGTTAAAGTTGTGTAACAAATTTGAAACATGAAGTGTACCTGGCTTGTGCATCCTTATGAGTGGCGGTCGGGGAAGAGCGATGGTCTTTTCCTACCAATCTATCCCCCTAGGAGCATGCGCGTAGTACTTGATTTTTGATGACTTCTAAATTTTTGCAATAATTATATGAGTTCTTTTGACTAATGTTGAGTCCATGGATTATACGCACTTTTACCTTTCCGCCATTGCTAGCCTCTTCGGTACCGTGCATTGCCCTTTCTCACCTTGAGAGTTGGTGCAAACTTCACCGATGCATCCAAACCCCGTGATACGATATACTCTATCACACATAAACCTCCTTATATCTTCCTCAAAACAGCCACCATACCTACCTATCATGGCATTTCCATAGCCATTCCGAGATATATTGCCATGCAACTTCCATCATCATCATCATGACATACATTACTTTTGTCATATTGCCATTGCATGATCATGTAGTTGACATCGTATTTGTGGCAAAGCCACCATGCATTATTTTTCATACATGTCACTCTTGATTCATTGCACCATCCCGATACACCGCCGGAGGCATTCATATAGAGTCATATCTTGTTCTAAGTTTCGAGTTGTAATCCTTATGTTGTAATCAATAGAAGTGTGATGATCATCATTGTTAGAGCATTGCCCAAAAAAGGCCAAAATAAAAAAAAGAAAGGCCCAAAAAAAAGAGAAAGGCCAAAATAAAAAAAGAGAAAGGCCCAAAAAAAGGGCAATGCTACTATCTCTTTTTCCACACTTGTGCTTCAAAGTAGCACCTTGTTCTTCATGTAGTGAGTCTCATATATTGTGCTTCAAAGTAGCACCATGTTTTTCATATAGTGAGTCTCTTAAGTTGCCTTGTTCATACTAGTGGGAATTTTTCATTATAGAACTTGGCTTGTATATTCCTACGATGGGCTTCCTCAAATGCCCTAGGTCTTCATGAGCAAGCAAGTTGGATGCACACCCATTAGTTTTCTTTTGTTGAGCATTCATAGCTCTAGTGCATCCGTTGCATGGCAATCCCTACTCACTCACATCGATATCTATTGATGGGCATCTCCATAGCCCGTTGATACGCCTAGTTGATGTGAGACTTTCTCCTTTTTTGTCTTCTCCACACAATCCCCGTCATCATATTCTATTCCACCCATAGTGCTATATCCATGGCTCATGCTCATGTATTGCGTGAAGGTTGAAAAAGTTTGAGATTATTTAAGTATGAAACAATTGCTTGGCTTGTCATCGGGGGTATAGAAGTTGGGAACATCTTTGTGTGACAAAAATGAAGCATAGCCTAACTATATGATTTTGTAGGGATGAACTTTCTTTTGCCATGCTATTTTGAGAAGACATGATTGCTTTGATTAGTATGCTTGAAGTATTATTATTTTTGTGTCAATATGAACTTTTGTCTTGAATCTTTCAGATCTGAATATTCATATCACAATTAAGAAGATTTACATTGAAATTATGCCAAAGTATCACTCCGCATCAAAAATTCTTTTTTATCATTTACCTATGCGAGGACGAGCATGAATTAAGCTTGGGGATGCTTGATATGTCTCCAACGTATCTATAATTTTTGATTGCTCCATGCTACTTTATCTACTATTATTAGGCAATATTGGACTTTATTATCCACTTTTATATTATTTTTGGGACTAACCTATTAACCGGAGGCCCAGCCCAGATTTGTTGTTTTATGCCTATTTCAGTGTTTCGAGGAAAAGGAATATCAAACGGAGTCAAAACAGAACGGAATCAACTGGAGAAGTTATTTTTGGAAGGAAAGCAACCCGGGAGACTTGGAGTCCACGTTAGGAAAGAAACGAGGAAGGCACGAGGTAGGGGGGCGCGCCCACCCCCCTAGGCGCGCCCTCCACCCTCGTGGGGCCCTCATGGCTCCCCTGACGTATTTCTTCCTCCTATATATACCAATATACCTTAAAACTTCCAGAATAGAAGATAGATCGGGAGTTCCGCCGCCGCAAGCCTCTGTAGCCACCAAAAACCAATCGGGACCCTGTTCCGGCACCCTGCCGGAGGGGGATCCCATCACCGGTGGCCATCTTCATCATCCCGGCGCTATCCATGACGAGGAGGGAGTAGTTCACCCTCGGGGCTGAGGGTATGTACCAGTAGCTATGTGTTTGATCTCTCACTCTCGTGTTCTCTCTCGTGTTCCTCTATGGCACGATCTTGATGTATCCCGAGCTTTGCTATTGTAGTTGGATCTTATGATGTTTCTCCCCCTCTACTCTCTTGTGATGAATTGAGTTTCCCCTTTGAAGTTATCTTATCGGATTGAGTCTTTTATG
Source organism: Triticum timopheevii (assembly GCA_963921465.1). Lineage (NCBI taxonomy): Eukaryota > Viridiplantae > Streptophyta > Magnoliopsida > Poales > Poaceae > Triticum > Triticum timopheevii. Next base: position 234,371,502 of record OY997266.1, on the reverse strand, counting down.
AACACTTGATGTATGTCTTGCCGTGATTATCTGTGGTGACAATGGGATATCATGTGCCACTTGATGTATGTTTTGGTGATCAACTTGCGGGTTTCGTGACACTTGGGAACCTATGCATAGGGGTTGGCACACGTTCTTGACTCTCCGGTAGTAGCTTTGGGGCACTCTTTGAAGTACTTTTATGTTGGTTGGATGAATCTGAGATTGTGTGATGCATATCGTATAATCATGCCCACGGATACTTGAGATGACAATGGAGTATCTAGGTGACATTAGGGTTTTGGTTGATTTGTGTCTTAAGGTGTTATTCTAGTACGAACTCTTTTATAGATCGATCCGAAAGAATAGCTTTGTGGTGGTTTCGTACCCAACCATAATCTCTACGTTTGTTCTCCGCTATTAGTGGCTTTGGAGTGGCTCTTTGTCGCATGTTGAGGGCTTGTCATATGTTCTATCTATGTTATTATTGTTCAGAGAACTTGCACTAGTGAAAGTATGAACCCTAGGCCTTGTTTCCTATCATTGCAATACCGTTTACGCTCACTTTTATCGCTTGTTACCTTGCTGTTTTTATTATTTCAGATTACAAAAACCTATATCTACTATCTATTTTGCACTTGTATCACCATCTCTTCGCCGTTTATTAGATTTTTCAAATTTTTTAGTTGTGTTTAAGTGGGATTTGGCCGGTGTTTGACCGGCCATTTATGTATAATTACGTTTAGTTAGTCAGTTTCAGCCACGTCGAAAGAAATGGGTCATCCTCCCATTGGGCGCACCTGCAAACTCAAATTAAAAATCGGATGCGCACATTCTCCCGGCCGACCCAAATGGACGAAATGCGGACAAAGCGAGCATCCATTTGGATCGGCACGTTGGAGTTGCTCTAGTTCAATAGGTTAGTCCCAAAAAATGATATATAATTGCATACAATGACTTATAGAACATCCAAGATTGATACTATAATGGCATGGAACAATAAAAAATTATAGATACATGGAGATGTATCAATCATCCCCAAGTTTAATTTCTGCTCGTCCTCGAGGAGGTAAATGATAAAAACAGATTTTTTTGATGTGGAATGCTACCTATCACATTCATCATATAATGTTTTCTTTTTTAGCATGGATATTTGGACTTGAGTGATTCAAAGCAATAGTCTACAGTTTGACATGAAAACATAAATACTCAAGTATACCAACAAGCAACCATGTCTTTCAAAATATCAACGCTAAAGAAAGTTATCCCTAGTTCATTATGCTCAGTCATTAATCCAATCATGAAACACACTCAACATTAGTTACATGCAATGCACAAGTATGAAAATAGTGCTCTCTAGTTTGTGCTTTGTAAGAGAAGATGGAGACTCAAAAATCAAAATTGCATAAAAGTAAATAGATAGGCCCTTTGTAACACCCTCAGTGTCATGCTACAGTAATCCCCTGTTAATGGTGCCAAGTCACCATGCTTACTGAGCTAATTATCACTTGATGAAAAATCAAATTCAAATTCAAATTCAAATTATGAGGGGAATTCAAAATTTCTCAAACATGAAAACAAAAATGTTCATCATGTGCCAAATATTCCACAACTAATATTGGTGGTGAACCAACATTTTTGCAAGGGGTTTAAGTGGCCTAAACTACTTAAAACAGTGACCTAAGCAATAAATTAAATGCCCTTTTTAATTTATAAAATTGGCAACTATTCCAAAAGCCTCACAACCTTTTTGAGGCAGTGCACTTTAATTCTTTGAAATTGTTTTGGCCAATGGCATATTTTTGCAAAGTCATTAATGGCTAAAAGGAAAAAGGCAAAATGCTGCTGGAAAAAGAAAAACAAAAAAAGGAAAGAAGAAGAGGTGGGAGAGCCCCTGGCCTCCCCTTGGGCTTTGGCCCATCCCAGCAGGCTGGCCCACCTCACCCAGCCTGGCCGGCCCAGCTCCCCGAAGCGCGCCTCCCTCCTGTTCCTCCGACCGAGCGAGGCAGAGCGCGCCCGTCACCGCCGAACCACCTCGCCGTCGACGCCTCCGCGAGAGGATAAGGCCTCCGCGCCCCCCCCCCCCCTCAATGCCTCGGCCTCCTCCCCAGCTACCCCCACTCACCTCCGCCTCTCCCACTCCCCTTCAGATCCCCCTCGAGCACTCCCCTCTCTCTGACCCGAGCTCGCCCGCCGCCGTCGCCACGTCGATTTCCCGGCCACCGTCGCCCGTCCGCTGCTCCGACAAGTCCGGGAGCTCCGTCGTGGTTCGCCTCTTCTTCCTCTACACTGGATCGGGACCGGGAGCGCCACCGTCGTCGCTTTCTTCATCTTCCTCATCTACGGCCAACGCACGACCACGCCGTCGATACGCTCCGGCGAGCTCTCCCCCGAGCCCGCTTTGCACATCTGCAGGAGCGCTGTGAGCTCCTCTCCTTCTCCCCTCACTCTCTGCTCATCCCCGCGCTCGTAGCCGCCGACCACATCATGGCCGTACTCGTCGCCGTAGACGAGCTCGCCGCTGTGACCACCGTAGCCCGAGCTCGCGTCCGAGCTCGTAGACGAGCTCCTGGAGCTCGTGCGAGTCCAATGAGACCCCTAGCGCGCCTTCCCGTGCCATGCAGCGCCGTATCCGACAACACCCGAAGTCCGGCGTCCGCTGCGGTGCTCGCCGCCGTCACCTCCATCCAGCTCCGGCCTCGTAACCACTCCGGTTGGACGCGGCATCTTCTTCCTGTTCGAACGCGCCCGCCCGCGGCCATTTTGGCTGCCGGATGGCAAATCCCGACGCACGGTCGCGCCCTCCGCCGCGGATTTGGTCGCTGGAGCTAGCTCCGGCACCACCGCTGAGTTGGCACACCTGGGTCCACCCCCTGGGTCACTGCCAGCGGGCCCCGCGGGCCCCTATTGACTAAGTTGACTGAGTCAACTTTGCTGACTGGGCATCCCTTGTCAATGACAGGCGGGCCCCACTCGCTAATTAACTTCAGTGTAATTTAAAATGTTTAATTAACCTAAGCAGCCGCTGACACCCGGGGCCCACGCATTTATTTAACCTTGTTTAATTAAAATAAACTCTGTTAAGGCCTCTATATCTGCCAGGTGGGACCCACTGGTCAGTTTGACCAGGGCAGTGAGTCTGTTGACTGCTGACGTCATCCCACGCTATGCTGACGTCATTTTTCCTTTTCTGTTAATTTAAATAATTCCAGAAATTGTTTTAATCTTTCAAAATTCAAAGAAAATAAACCGTAACTCGGATGAAAATATTTTCTACATGAAAGTTGCTCAGAAAAATCCAACGAATCCGAATACGCGGTCCGTTCATCTGTCACATGCCCATAGCATGTTGAACATGGGACATTCCCCCTCCGGTCATCTGTTTGACACAGGCCCGGAACCGGGAAAACATTCCCGGTTGATTCCCCCCCCTTAACCTTTATCGTGTAGCCATACGTTAGGTCACTCCCGGCACAGCATATTGCCACGTTCTGCTTTGTGATGCTATGTTTGCTTTATATTTACTGTTTCTTCTCCCTCTTTTCCCCGGTAGACCCCGAGACCGATGTTGCCCCTGTGATCGACTATGTCGACAACGACCACTCCTTGCCAGAGCAACCAGGCAAGCCCCCCCCCCCCTTTGATCATCCCGATATCGCCCATTCCATTCTCTCATGCTTGCATTAGATTTTGCTACTGTTACTGTTTGCTCCTATTCTGATGCATAGCCTGCTTTTGTATCTGCTGTTGTACCTTACCTGCTTATCCTAAACTGCTTAGTATAGGTTGGTTAGTGATCCATCAGTGTGTCGGTGTACTAAAGTAGGGGTACCTTAGTATCCCGAACTTGTGCACGGGCAGTCGCAGCGACCCGCGGCAGGCCTTGCCAGGCGTCCACCAAGATCCTCAGCGGCTACTTTGATGCCATTCAAGAACATAGTACTCAAGCTAAGGCCCCGGCAAGAGGAGCTTGCCGGGAAGGCCAACCAAGGCCCCGGCGAGAGGAGCTTGCCGGGAAGGCCCACCAAGGCCCCGGCAAGAGGAGCTTGCCGGGAAGAAGACAAGACCGCGGCAAGAGGAGCTTGCCGGGAAGGCCAATCAAGGCATTCCAAGAAAACTTGCCGCGACGCCCCGCGCGTCCCGGCAAGGCCCGGCGAGCGGCAAGCTTGCTGGTGTGACAAGATAAGGGCCGCGGCAAGGCGCTTGCCGCGGCAAGGCTGTCACTCTGCGCCCGTGCTCCAGCGCATCCGACGACGTGTCGCCACAAGATCGCTCCTGGTGCACGTGGCGGGTAGTTGTACAGCATGGCGGTGCGAGGTGGCAAGCGAAGCAGACAAGGAGGCCATCGTGGCGATCGGTGGCGCTCCTAACGGTCGTTTCCTTGCACTGTTGGGGCGACCAGACGGGCATTAAATGCCCTTGTCCCCTGCCGTCAGAGTTAGGTAGGGGACACTGTTGGTAGCAGTTGTACCAACCCGCGTTTTTACCTTTCTACCCCTCTTTCTACGCGGCCACCTGTCGGTGACCCCTTTAGCCTATAAAAAGGAGGCCCATGCGCACGTAGAAGGGGTTCGGGGGGGGGGTTCGGGATTTCGGTTCCGCAGCTTGTGGGTTCGGAGAGTTTGGGGTTCGGCTCACTCGAGACTAGGAGAGGGTCGACTCATTCGAAACCTGAGAGCACCCGCGCTCTCAAGCAAGAACAGAATACAAACACACAAAGCAGCAGTAGGAGTTTTATCTCTCCGGAGAGCTCCGAAGCTAGGTAAACGCCCCCCCCCCCCCGTGCGCTCTCGCCTCGATCTGCTCTTCGTGCGCCCTCCGCCCCCTTGCCGGACTAAAAAGGGGCCCTGCCCCATAGGTGTTCGCTCCCCAAACGCGGCGACATCTCTGGCGCGCCAGGTAGGGGGTGCGTCGAGGGCGTGCGAACCTGATCCGGCATTTGCGCGCGCTACATCAGCATCTTCATCGACATGCCACCGAAGAAGAAGGCTTCGGAGGTGGCCGCTCCGTCCACGTCTATCCTACCGCCACCGGAGCAAACGGGCGGCGGGGTAGACGCCGGCGGAGGAGCGGGCGCCAGCGGAGGGACTCACATCGTCACTCGGTCCAAGGACAAGGCCCCGCAAGCTTTAGCGTCCGTACATCCGCCGCACCCCTCCCAGGAGGTGCAGGATCGACAGCGCCACGGTGCTCCAAGCACCATACTCGCGCTAGAACAAGGCCAAGCTGGTGGGTCGCGGGACGCTCAAGGCCAACATGCGCGACAACATGCTGGCGCGAGCGCGAGACGGTCGCCTGGGCGAGATGTTGCTCCTTCTAACAATGTTAGAAGTCTGAGCATATCCCGCATGTCGCGTCGCTCGCCACCGCCGCCCAAGACTCCAGAGGAAGCGCTGGCCCGAGCCCAGCTGCTTCTAGATTACCCTCCAACATCAGACAAGATCGATGACTGGAGGGCCACCATTCAGAGCCTTATCGGCTTCGCCAATGGCGACAAGCCCCGGCAACCGAGCGCATCGAAGCCCCGGAGAGACGCCCAGGCGCAAGCCGACTCCGATAAGACCGCTGGGGGTGCCACCACCGTGTACTCCCCACCACGAAGGCCAAGATCACCGACTCGTCGGGCCAACCTCGACGCCGATTCCACCGCGTCATCGGACCCGCGAGTTCGCCGCGACCAACGCCAAGTTCTCCAAGAACGACGACAAGAAGATGCTCGTACTCACATCGAGCGCCGAAGAGAAGCGCCGCGTCAGTCAGACCAGTACGCTGGGCCCACTGTTGATATGCACGCGCCAGGGGAACCAGGCGACTTGCCGTACGCGGTAGGTTGCCCTGCGTTCACCCGTGAGCTGCGGCAGGTCCAGTGGCCCAGTACCAAAAACTTCAAGCCATATGTACCCGAGAAGTACGATGGCAGGATACATCCGTCGGAGTTCCTCAGCGTCTACACCATCGCGGTGCAGGCTGCCGGGGGGCGTGACGAGAAGATCCTCGCCAACTACTTCCCGCTGGTGCTCAAGCCCAACGTCAGATCTTGGCTAATGCACTTGCCGGACAACTCCATCTCTTCGTGGGCGGACCTGTGTCATCAGTTTGTCGGCGCCTTCACGGGCGGCCACAAACCCCATGGCCAGGAGAGAGATCTTCATCTGCTCGCCCAGAAGGAAGGAGAACCCCTGCGCAAGTACATACAGAGATTCAGCCAGGTGCAGCGCAACATCCCAGACGTCCACCCTGCCGTGGTTATCAGCGCGTTCCATCAGAACGTGCGTAACCGCAGGATGAGGGAGGAGATGGCGATGTGCAAAATCAGAGATGTCAGCGAGCTATATGCTCTGGCCGACAAGTGTGCACGTGCTGAGGAGGGGAGGAAACTCCCCGGAGAGAACGCAGGAGCAGATGGATCTGACAGTGAGGATACCGCCCCGGCAAAGAAGAACCGGAGGCGGAACAACAGAAACAGAAGAGCTAAGGATGTGCTAGTCGTCGAGCAGTCCGGCAGTGGAGGTGGCGCCGAGAAGGCCAAAGCCGGTGACTCCGGCGAGGCTGTGGTGGCCACCGACAAGCAGGATGGCTCCGGCAAGCAGTACTGCAAGATCCACCGCACCAAGGGCCACGACCTCCGGGCCTGCAAGAAGGTTGAGCAGCTCGTTGAGCTACAGAAAGCTGAATACGAGCGCCGCGACAAGGAGAAGGCCCAGGGAGGTGGCGGAGGATCCGGCAAGAAGCGTCCCGCCCAGGGAGGGCGCCGTGGCAAGGACAAGGAGCGGCAAGGAGACAGGCCTCCCCGCGGCCGCGACAAGGACGAAGACGAAGACGAAGATGATGAGATGGAGGAAGATGAGGCCGAAGAGCAGGAGTATCAGAAGGCAACAGACGTTTTGTGCGTTGACGGCGGTGCCTCTCTGCACACCTCGCACCGCCAACTCAAACAGTGGATGCGGGAGGTGAACGCAGCAGAACCGTCCGTTGAGTCGCGCAAGCCTCTGAAGTGGTCCAGCACGCCCATCATCTTCGACGTTGAGGATCACCCTGACCGCACAACTGCGGTCGGGTGCTTGCCGATGTTGGTTTCGCCAACGATCTGCAACCTCAAGGTCACGAAGATGCTGGTTGACGGCGGGGCCGGCCTGAATCTGATCTCTTCCGCGGTACTCAAGAAGCTCCAGATCCCCGACAGCGAGCTCGAAGAAACCGACACCTTCCAAGGGATCAACCCGGGAAGGAGCAAGCCGAAGGGGAAGATCATGCTGCCAATAACGTTTGGCAGTGAGCTGAACTTCAGGACAGAGAGAGTCACATTCGACGTTGCCGATTTTCCATTACCCTACAATGAGATACTTGGCCGTCCAGCGCTTGCTAAATTCATGGCAGCCTCTCATCACGCCTACAACGTGCTCAAGATGCCCGGACCGATAAGTGTCATTTCTGTCCATGGCGACAAGAAAGATGCACTTATCTGTACCGACAAGATCTACCGAGAAGCAGCAGCCGCAGCAGAACACAAACAACTTGCCGCTGAAGCTCCCGGGGAGAAGAAGAAGACCAAGTCCGGCAAGAGTAGCTCTGATGCCTACTCCGGCAAGCGCGCCTCTTCAGAGTGCTGCGCTACCGTCGAGGACGCACCATCGAGCTCCACCGGCAAGTCCAAGTCCGGCAAGAGTAGCTCTGATGCCTACTCCGGCAAGCACGCCTCTTCGGAGTGATGCGCTACCGTCGAGGACGCACCATCGAACTCCGCCGGCAAGTCCAAGTCCGGCAAGAGTAGCTCTGATGCCTACTCCGGAAAGCGCACCTCTTCGGAGTGTTGCGCTACCGTCGAGGACGCACCATCGAGCTCCACCGGCAAGTGCAAGAAGGCAAAGATAGTTTCGCCGCAGACCAAGAAAGTGGCCGCCAAGGAGGACGGCACTGGTGGTACCTTCACCATTAGTGCCACGCTTGACCCTAAATAGGAAAGCGCGCTCGTTACTTTCCTGCGGGCGAATGTCGATGTGTTTGCATGGCAACCATCTGACATCCCCGGTGTTCCCAGGAAAGTAATTGAGCACCACCTTGCCGTCTACCCTCACGCGCGGCCCGTCAAGCAGAGAGTCCGAAAACAAGCAGTAGAACGCCAAGAGTTCATTGCAGAGGAAATCAAGAAATTGGAAGCAGCAGGCTTGGTCCGAGGAGTACTCCATCCAACGTGGTTAGCCAATCCAGTAGTCGTGCGCAAAGCAAATGGGAAGTGGAGGCTTTGTATTGACTTCACTGATGTTAATAAAGCTTGCCCTAAGGATCCATTTCCCTTGCCGCGCATTGACCAGATTGTCGACTCCACGGCAGGATGTATCTGCTTTCATTCCTTGATGCATACTCGGGATATCATCAGATCTTCATGGCAGAAGAGGATGAAGAGAAAACCGCATTCATTACTCCATGTGGCACGTACTGCTTTGTACGGATGCCTTTCGGACTAAAGAATGCTGGTTCAACATTTGCAAGAGTAGTCAGCCATGCTTTTGAGCCACAGCTGCACAAAAATGTAGAAGCTTACATGGATGACATAGTTGTCAAGAGCAAGGACAAAGAAACTTTGATCCAAGATCTGGACGAGACTTTTGCAAATCTGCGCAAGATCAATCTCAAGTTGAATCCCGAGAAGTGCGTGTTTGGAGTTCCTTCCGGCAAGCTTCTCGGATTCTTTGTGTCCCAGCGGGGGATCGAAGCCAATCCTGACAAGATCAAGGCCATCGAGCAAATCGAAGCACCGAAGCGAGTCAAGGATGTGCGAAGGCTTGCCGGCTGCGTTGCTGCTCTCAGTAGGTTCATCTCTAAGTTTGCTGAGCGCACCCTGCCATTTTTCAAAATTTTGAAAAAGGCAGGTCCAATGAAATGGACTCCGGAAGCGGAGGCTGCGCTGCAGGACCTGAAGAGATACCTATCCTCTACTCCAACACTTGTCGCACGTAAGCCACAAGAGAAGTTGCTGCTATATCTGGCGGCAACCAATCAAGTGGTTAGTGCTGCGTTAGTAGCAGAGAGGGAGGCAGATGGTGAGCCAGCGACCGCGGCAAGCGAGCCCAGTGACAAGCAGGGGGCTTCCCCGACAAGCTCTGGCTCGACAAGCCCTGATCCGGCAAGTTCCGGTTCCGGCAAGTCTGGATCCGCGCGGCCACAAGAAGAGAAACAGAAGAAGATGGTGCAGCGCCCAGTTTACTTTGTCAGTTCCCCTCTTCAGGGGGCTAGATCAAGGTACTCTGGTGTGCAGAAATTGCTCTTCGGCCTTCTCATGGCCTCGAGGAAGCTGCGCCATTACTTTCAAGCGCATGAGATCACAGTGGTCACTCGTTTTCTGTTGAAGAGGATATTGCAGAATCCAGAGGCAACGGGCAGGATTGTCGAGTGGGCACTGGAATTGTCAAGCTTTGGCCTCAAGTTTGAAAGTACTTCAACTATCCAGAGCCGAGCATTGGCGGAATTCATAGCAGAATGGACGCCAACGCCTGATGAAGAAACTCCGGAGAGGAGCATCCCCCTCAAGGAAGAAAGCAAGGATTGGATCATGTACTTCGACGGTGCCTTCTCGCTGCAAGGCGCTGGTGCGGGCGTACTACTTGTCGCACCCACCGGAGAGCACCTCAAGTACGTGGTCCAGATGCACTTTCCCAAGGAGCAAGCAACAAACAATACTGCAGAGTATGAAGGCTTGCTTGCCGGACTCAGGATCGCGGCAGACCTTGGGATCAAGAAGCTTATTGTCCGGGGAGACTCACAGCTTGTCATCCGTCAAGTAAGCAAAGATTATCAGAGTCCGTTGATGGAAGCATACATAGATGAAGTGAGGAAGCTGGAAGAGTATTTTGACGGCCTACAAATGGAACATGTTCCAAGAGCTCAGAATGACATTGCAGACGGCCTGTCAAAATGCGCTGCACTCAAGTTATCTGTGGAACCAGGGATTTTTGTGCTCAAGCTGACTCAACCATCTGTAACACCATCAACTGGACAGAGCAAAAAGAGGAAGTTGATTACTGGCGACTAACTTCCGGCAGAGCTCCCCGAAGCCGCCGTCAAGAAGGTCCCCAAGATCAACACCAAGAGCGCTGAGGAGCGGTCTGCTCCGGCAGGCCCTGGACCTTGTTCCGTTCGAGCAGAGGCTCCCGACGAGTTTTGCTCCAGCAAACTTCCCGGGGAACGTCCTGCTCCGACAAGCCCCAGGCCTTGTTCCGTTCGAGCAGAGGCTCCCGACGAGTTTTGCTCCGGCAAACTTCCCGGGGAACGTCCTGCTCCGGCAAGCCCCAGGCCTTGTTCCGTTCGAGCAGAGGCTCCCGACAAGTTTTGCTCCAGCAAGCTTGTCGGGGAACATCAGGCTCCGGCTGAGTCGCAGGCGCTCACCGTAGAAGCGGATGTTCCCGCAGCAACATTTATGCCTTTAGTCCTTGTCGTCGAGCCGCAGGCTCTGGCATGGGCACAGCGGATTGTCCATTTCCTTCAAACAGGATAACTTCCCGAAGAGCAAGAAGAAGCGGAGAGAGTAGCCCGGCAATCAAGTATGTACCAGTTTGTCGATAACAAGCTGTACAGAAGAAGATTCAACAGAGTGAAATTGAAGTGCATTTCCCGGGAAGATGGACAAGAGCTGTTGGCGGAGATTCATGGAGGCATATGTGGTCACCACATTGGCGCAAGAGCACTTGCCAGCAAAGCTTTCTGGCAAGGTTTCTTCTGGCCGACAGCCCTCCAGGATGCAACTGCACAAGTAACCAAGTGTGAAGCGTGCCAGTTCCACTCCAAGCAGATACATCAGCCAGCTCAAGCTCTCCAAACAATCCCTTTATCCTGGCCATTTTCGGTCTGGGGGCTCGACATCCTCGGCCCCTTCCCCCGAGCAATCGGGGGCTTTGAGTACTTGTACGTTGCAATCGACAAGTTCACAAAGTGGCCAGAAGTGGAAGCAGTGAGGAAGGTGACCGCACAGTCAGCAGTCAAGTTCTTCAGGTCGATTGTTTGCCGTTTCGGAATCCCTAACAGGATCATCACCGACAATGGCACACAATTGACGAGCCGCACCTTCATGCAGTACGTCCAAGATCTTGGCGCCAAGATCTGCTTCGCTTCTGTTGCTCACCCGAGAAGCAACGGTCAAGCGGAGAGGGCAAACGCTGAAGTGCTGCGCGGGCTCAAGACCAGAACTTTCGATAGGCTGCACAAGTGCGGAAGAAATTGGATCGAGGAGCTGCCGGTGGTTCTTTGGTTGATCAGAACGACGCCAAATCGAGCCACTGGCCAGACACCTTTTGCTCTAGTATATGGAGCAGAAGCAGTTATCCCCATGGAACTCGTGTACGGATCGCCTCGAGTGCTCGCTTACGATGAGCTTGAGCAAGAGCAGCTGCGCCAAGACGACGCACTGCTCCTCGAGGAAGATCGTCTTCAAGCTGCTGTGCAAGCCGCTCGCTACCAGCAAGCTTTGCGCCGCTACCATAGCCGCAAAGTTAATGCCAGAAGCTTCGAGGAAGGCGACCTTGTTCTTCGGCGCGTTCAGTCGGCCAAGAATTCCAACAAGTTGACGCCGAAGTGGGAAGGCCCTTACCGGGTGAAACGAGTCACCAGGCCTGGCGCTGTCCGCCTGGAGACCGAAGATGGCATTCCAGTGAGCAACTCCTGGAACATAGAGCATCTTCGTAAGTTTTACCCGTAAGGCGCGGTTGTCGGACCCTGTCCGGCAACCACCTTTCTGTACAAGTCTTGCCGCTGTTGCATGTAATCCTTTGTACAGAGCCAGGCGCAGACCCTGAGCACAAGTAAATGAAGCGCTGATACCCCGGGGTTATAGCATGCATGCTAAGTCGAGTCTCGTCCTTGGTTAGGGTTGATAGTGCCTAACAGCAGCTAACCCTTAGCTTAGAGGTCGAGAGTCCATCCTTTTGCTTTTCCTTCGTTCGCAGGGCTCGCACATCCTGGCTAGACCACTTGAGAACGAAAAGGAGAAGAAGGGCGCGCCGGCACCTAGGCCCCGGCAAGCTAGTGTTGCTGGGGGCTGCGAGTGCCAAGATTCGTCCCCGGCAAGCCAGAGTTGCCGGGGGCTGCAATATCAGATAAGTCTTTCGTCCCTCTTCATGCATCGTTTTATGGACTGGGGAATGCGAAACCGCGTTTCTTCCCAAAAACTGCCGTGCTCCCTCAACTCTAGGCCCTGGAGCGCGTTCCCGGGGCCAAGATTGGTCGTAGTCGCGGCAGTAGAGGGATGAAACGAGGAGGCCGCACCCACATCGTTCCCGCCTCCGTCAAAGGCGTGAGAAAGGTCGAGCGACGTGGGAAGGCGGCAGGGCCTGTTGCCGGGAGGCGAACTGTCTGTCCGAGGGATACCAAGGATTTGCTCCTTGGCGTGGGTTTAACCCGCGAGACAAATAACCCGGCAAGCAACCCCTTTTTCATTAAAAAAAACATCCCACTCAGGTACAGTCCATAAAGGATGAAAAACATGAAAGAGAGGATTACAAGTTTTAGATACAGCTAAGGCCCGAAGGCTTACAAATTAAAAAGATAAGATGCTCGTAATGCCTTTCCTGTCCCTCTCTTCAGGAGGTAGGTCAAGGAGGCGAAAAGGGGCAAAAGAAGCACCTAGGCGAGCTACGGGTGCCAGAAGACACCAAGAGAACAGCCCGGGGGCTGTCCGAAGGCTGGACGGTGATGGCAGCGCCGGAAGCGGGGCTCAAAGACGGGGCGGCAGGGCGTCAGCACGCTGTCGAGGGCACCACGCCCTCGTACTCCGACCTGGCGGCCTTGCCAGCCCTCTTCCCCTTCCGCAGCCTCCCTACGCCAGCCGCCCAAGGAGACGACCCCGGGGAGTTCAAGGAGCCGGTGACGCGGATGATGGGGTCGCCGGTGAAGTGTGGAGTGGCGCCCGACACCTAGTCGGACCCGCCACTCCGCCGCCCGCTACCCTCGTCGTCGTTGTCGCTCTCCTCCTCGTCACTCTCGCTCGAGGAGGAGTCTTCGCTATCGGAGGAGCTGTCCACGCAGCACCTCGCCTGGATGCCGGAGTCCCCGAAGACCTTGACGGAGAGGAGGTCGCCCTCCATTAACTTAAAATGGAGGGTAAACCCCGCCGTCAGGCTGTGGATGCGGGCGAACGTCTTCCACCCTCGCTCAAGATACATCACGCTGGGGGCTGGGAATGCAACGCGGACTCGCGTGCCGCTGATCCCACAGCCCCTCATCTGCAGTCTCAGCGTCTCGGGCAGGTCCGATTCCATCGCGCTCGCGAACGGAGTTGGGAGCCGGAGGCGACGAGGAGGCGCCCGGCGCAGCCTGACGAAGAACTCGCAAGGATCGTCCCTATGTGGACCGCCGTAGGGGGAGGAGCCGCCGGCGGAGGTGAAGCTGGCGCGCCGCCCCGTCCGCCCCTTCCCCGTGCGCCTCGACCTCGTCCTCGACCTTGTCCACGACCTCGCCCCCTTCCTCTCCCCCTTATGGCCGGCTCTCCCGCCAAGGGTGCGAGAGAGGGAGAGGTGCGCTGTCTGGCGGCGACCCTCGCCGCCACCGATGAAGAACCAGGGTTCCCTTTCTCCATCGCGAATGGGAGAAAGGGGAGCAGCAGCTCAAGAAAGGAGGAGATGAGAGAGTGCGGGCTTCTGTGCTCCCCTCCCGCTCTTTATAAAGGAGTGCGGTAGGGGGGCTCGGCCTCCCCGCTCAGCGAATCAAGGCACGGGAAAAGCAGGGAATCAGGGCCGACCCGCTGCCTCTGCTCACGGTGGCCCGGATTCCCACTTCCACCGTCCGTGACCCCAAGCGCATGGGAGCCGCATGGCGGGGATGCAGAGCCGAGGGGACGGGTGAGGCGGCCTCGCCCCACCCCGTGATCATGGGAATGGATGCCTCGAAAACCGCGCACTGGCCCCATCCAGTAAATGCATCACGCCCCCACGCCTACCTCCATTTAGGTAGGAGGGCGTGAGCCGTCCCCTTCATCATGGCTTGACGCATGCTCACGGGGCTCAGCCCCGCACACGCCGCCCACGTCATCCACGACGCCGCGTTTGACGCGTGCCGTTCTGGGCGTGCGCGGTGGAAGCGGAGAGATAAGCGGTGTGACCTGTTGGAAATATGCCCTAGAGGCAATAATAAAAGCATTATTATTATATTTCCTTGTTCATGATAATTGTCTTTATTCATGCTATAATTGTGTTGTCCGGAAATCGTAATACATGTGTGAATAACAGACACCAACATGTCCCTAGTGAGCCTCTAGTTGACTAGCTCGTTGATCAATAGATAGTCATGGTTTCCTGACTATGGGCATTGGATGTCATTGATAACAAGATCACATCATTAGGAGAATGATGTGATGGACAAGACCCAATCCTAAACATAGCACAAGATCGTATAGTTCGTTTGCTAGAGTTTTCCAATGTCAAAGTATCTTTTGCTTAGACCATGAGATCGTGTAACTCCCGGATACCGTAGGAGTGCTTTGGGTATACCAAACGTCACAACGTAACTGGGTGACTATAAAGGTAGACTACGGGTATCTCCGAAAGTGTCTGTTGGGTTGACATGGATCAAGATTGGGATTTGTCACTCCGTATGACGGAGAGGTATCACTGGGCCCACTCGGTAATGCATCATCATAATGAGCTCAGAGTGACCAAGTGTCTGGTCACGGGATCATGCATTACGGTACGAGTAAAGTGACTTGCCGGTAACGAGATTGAACGAGGTATTGGGATACCGACGATCGAATCTCGGGCAAGTGACATATCGATTGACAAAGGGAATTGCGTACGGGGTTGATTGAATCCTCGACATCATGGTTCATCCGATGAGATCATCGTGGAGCATGTGGGAGCCAACATGGGTATCCAGATCCCGCTGTTGGTTATTGACCGGAGAGTCGTCTCGGTCATGTCTGCTTGTCTCCCGAACCCGTAGGGTCTACACACTTAAGGTTCGGTGACGCTAGGGTTATGAAGATATGTATATGCAGAAACCCGAATGTTGTTCGGAGTCCCGGATGAGATCCCGGACGTCACGAGGAGTTCCGGAATGGTCCGGAGGTAAAGAATTATATATAGGAAGTGCTGTTTCGGCCATCGGGACAAGTTTCGGGGTTATCGGTATTGTACCGGGACCACCGGAGGGGTCCCGGGGGCCCACCAGGTGGGGCCACCTGTCCCGGGGGGCCACATGGTCTGTAGGGGGTGTGCCTTGGCCTTCATGGGCCAAGGGCACCAGCCCCTATAGGCCCATGCGCCTAGGGTTTCCACCTAGGAGGAGTCCTAGTGGTGGAAGGCACCCCTAGGTGCCTTGGGGGGGAGGGAAACCTCCCCTTGGCCGCCGCCCCCCCTAGTAGATCTCATCTACTAGGGCCGGCGCCCCACCCCATGGCACCCCTATATATAGTGGGGGGGAGGAGGGAAACACACCAGCCCCTGGCGCCTCCCTCTCTCCCCGTTACGTCTCTCCCTCGTAGTATTGGCGAAGCCCTGCTGCTGTGACGCCCTGCATCCACCACCACGCCGTCGTGCTGCTGGATCTTCATCAACCTCTCCTCCCCCCTTGCTGGATCAAGAAGGAGTAGACGTCTCCCGTCCCGTACGTGTGTTGAACGCGGAGGTGCCGTCCGTTCGGCGCTTGGTCATCGGTGATTTGGATCACGTCGAGTACGACTACATCATCACCGTTCTTTTGAACGCTTCCGTGCGCGATCTACAAAGGTATGTAGATGCATCTAATGACTCGTTTCTAGATGAACTCCTAGATGATCTTGGTGAAACGAGTAGGAAATTTTTTGTTTTCTGCAACGTTCCCCAACAGTGGCATCATGAGCTAGGTCTATGCGTAGTTCTTCTTGCGCGAGTAGAACACAATTTGTTGTGGGCGTAGATTTGTCAACTTTCTTGCCGTTACTAGTCCTTTCTTGCTTCAGCGGTATTGTGGGATGAAGCGGCCCGGACCAACCTTACACGTACGCTTACGTGAGACTGGTTCCACCGACTAACATGCACTAGTTGCATAAGGTGGCTGGCGGGTGTCTGTCTCTCCTACTTTAGTTGGAGCGGATTCGATGAACAGGGTCCTTATGAAGGGTAAATAGAAGTTGACAAATCACGTTGTGGCTTTAACGTAGGTAAGAAGACGTTCTTGCTAGAACCCTAATTCAGCCACGTAAAACTTGCAACAACAATTAGAGGACGTCTAACTTGTTTTTGCAGCGAGTGGTTTGTGATATGATATGGCCAAAGTTGTGATGAATGATGAATGATCTATATGTGATGTATGAGATGTTCATGCTATTGTAATAGGAATCACGACTTGCATGTCGATGAGTATGACAACCGGCAGGAGCCATAGGAGTTGTCTTTATTCTTTTATATGACCTGCGTGTCATTGAGAAACGCCATGTAAATTACTTTACTTTATTGCTAAACGCGTTAGCCATAGTAGTAGAAGTAATAGTTGGCGAGCAACTTCATGGAGACACGATGATGGAGATCATGATGATGGAGATCATGGTGTCAAGCCGGTGACAAGATGATCATGGAGCCCCAAGATGGAGATCAAAGGAGCTATGTGATATTGGCCATATCATGTCACGTTTATTATTTGATTGCATGTGATGTTTATCATGTTTTGCATCTTGTTTACTTAGAACGACGGTAGTAAATAAGATGATCCCTCATACTAATTTCAAGAAGTGTTCCCCCTAACTGTGCACCGTTGCGACAGTTCGCTGTTTCAAAACACCACGTGATGATCGGGTGTTTTATTCAGACGTTCACATACAACGGGTGTAAGACAGATTTACACATGCAAACACTTAGGTTGACTTGACGAGCCTAGCATGTACAGACATGGCCTCGGAACACAGAAGACCGAAAGGTCGAGCATGAGTCGTATAGAAGATATGATCAACATGAAAATGTTCACCGATGTTGACTAGTCCGTCTCACGTGATGATCGGACACGGTCTAGTTAGCTCGGATCATGTAATACTTAGATGACTAGAGGGATGTCTAATCTAAGTGGGAGTTCATTATAATTTGATTAGATGAACTTAATTATCATGAACTTAGTCTAAATATTTAACAATATGTCTTGTAGATCAAATGGCCAACGTAGTCCTCAACTTCAACGCGTTCCTAGAGAAAACTAAGCTGAAAGACGATGGCAGCAACTATACGGACTGGGTCCGGAACCTGAGGATCATCCTCATAGCTGCCAAGAAAGATTATGTCCTACAAGCACCGCTGGGTGACGCACTTGTTCTCCCTGCAGAACAAGATGTTATGAACGCTTGGCAGGCACGTTCCGATGACTACTCCCTCGTTCAGTGCAGCATGCTTTACAGCCTAGAGCCGGGGCTCCAAAAGCGTTTTGAGAGACATGGAGCATATGAGATGTTCGAAGAGCTGAAAATGGTTTTCCAAGCTCATGCCCGGGTCGAGAGATATGAAGTCTCCGACAAATTCTTCAGCTGTAAGATGGAGGAAAATAGTTTTGTCAGTGAGCACATACTCACTATGTCTGGGTTACATAACCGCTTGACTCAGCTGGGAGTTAATCTCCCGGATGATGCGGTCATTGACAGAATCCTCCAGTCGCTTCCACCAAGCTACAAGAGCTTTGTGATGAACTTCAATATGCAGGGGATGGAAAAGACCATTCCTGAAGTATTTGCTATGCTGAAATCAGCAGAGGTAGAAGTCAAGAAGGAACATCAAGTGTTGATGGTCAATAAAACCACTAAGTTCAAGAAAGGCAAGGGTAAAAAGAACTTCAAGAAGGACGGCAAGGAGGTTGCCGCGCCCGGCAAGCAAGCTGCCGGGAAGAAGCCAAAGAATGGACCCAAGCCCGAGACTGAGTGCTTTTATTGCAAGGGAAGCGGTCACTGGAAGCGGAACTGCCCTAAGTACTTAGCGGACAAGAAGGCCGGCAAAACAAAAGGTATATGTGATATACATGTAATTGATGTGTACCTTACTAGTGCCCGCAATAGCTCCTGGGTATTTGATACCGGTGCAGTTGCTCACATTTGTAACTCAAAGCAGGGGCTGCGGAATAAGCGGAAACTGGCAAAGGACGAGGTGACGATGCGCGTCGGGAATGGTTCCAAGGTCAATGTGATCGCCGTCGGCACGCTGCCTCTGCATCTCCCTTCGGGATTAGTTTTAAACCTTAATAATTGTTATTTAGTGCCAGCTTTGAGCATGAACATTGTATCGGGATCTCGTTTAATTCGAGATGGCTACTCATTTAAATCCGAGAATAATGGTTGTTCTATTTATATGAGAGATATGTTTTATGGTCATGCTCCTATGGTGAATGGTTTATTCTTTATGAATCTCGAACGTGATGCTACACATGTTCACAATGTGAGTACCAAAAGAAGTAAGGTTGATAATGATAGTCCCACATACTTGTGGCACTGCCGCCTTGGTCACATAGGTGTCAAGCGCATGAAGAAACTCCATGCAGATGGACTTTTAGAGTCTCTTGATTATGAATCATTTGACACATGCGAACCATGCCTTATGGGAAAAATGACCAAGACTCCGTTCTCAGGAACAATGGAGCGAGCAACCAACTTATTGGAAATCATACATACTGATGTGTGCGGTCCAATGAGTGTTGAGGCTCGCGGTGGCTATCGTTATGTTGTCACCCTCACTGATGATTTAAGTAGGTATGGGTATATCTACTTAATGAAACACAAGTCTGAAACCTTTGAAAAGTTCAAGGAATTTCAGAGTGAGGTTGAAAATCAACGTGACAGGAAAATCAAGTTTCTGCGATCAGATCGTGGAGGAGAATACTTGAGTCATGAATTTGGTACACACTTAAGAAAATGTGGAATAGTTTCAAAACTCACGCCGCCTGGAACACCTCAGCGTAATGGTGTGTCCGAACGTCGTAATCGCACTCTATTAGATATGGTGCGATCTATGATGTCTCTTACCGATTTACCGCTATCTTTTTGGGGCTATGCTTTAGAGACTGCTGCATTCACTTTAAATAGGGCTCCGTCAAAATCCGTTGAGACGACACCGTATGAATTATGGTTTGGGAAGAAACCTAAGCTGTCGTTTCTAAAAGTTTGGGGATGCGATGCTTATGTCAAGAAACTTCAACCTGAAAAGCTTGAACCCAAGTCGGAAAAATGCGTCTTCATAGGATACCCAAAAGAAACTATTGGGTACACCTTCTACCTCAGATCCGAAGGCAAGATCTTTGTTGCCAAGAATGGGTCCTTTCTAGAGAAAGAGTATCTCTCGAAAGAAGTAAGTGGGAGGAAAGTAGAGCTTGATGAAGTATTACCTCTTGAACCGGAAAATGGCGCAACTCAAGAAAATGTTCCTGAGGTGCCTGCACCGACTAGAGAGGAAGTTAATGATGATGATCAAGATACTTCTGATCAAGCTCCTACTGAAATTCGAAGGTCCACAAGGACACGTTCCGCACCAGAGTGGTACGGCAACCCTGTCTTGGAAATCATGTTGTTAGACAACGGTGAACCTTCGAACTATGAAGAAGCGATGGCGGGCCCGGATTCTGACAAATGGCTAGAAGCCATGAAATCCGAGATAGGATCCATGTATGAAAATGAAGTATGGACTTTGACTGACTTGCCCGTTGAACGGCGAGCCATAGAAAATAAATGGATCTTTAAGAGGAAGACAGACGCGGATGGTAATGTGACCATCTATAAAGCTCGGCTTGTCGCTAAGGGTTATCGACAAGTTCAAGGGGTTGACTACGATGAGACTTTCTCACCGGTAGCGAAGCTGAAGTCCGTCCGAATCATGTTAGCAATTGCCGCATTCTACGATTATGAAATATGGCAAATGGACGTCAAAACGGCATTCCTTAATGGTTTCCTTAAGGAAGAATTGTATATGATGCAGCCGGAAGGTTTTGTCGATCCTAAGAATGCTGACAAAGTGTGCAAGCTCCAACGCTCGATTTATGGGCTGGTGCAAGCATCTCGGAGTTGGAACATTCGCTTTGATGAGATGATCAAAGCGTTTGGGTTTACGCAGACTTATGGAGAAGCCTGCGTTTACAAGAAAGTGAGTGGGAGCTCTGTAGCATTTCTCATACTATATGTAGACGACATACTTTTGATGGGAAGTGATACAAAACTCTTGGACAGCATCAAGGCCTATTTGAATAAGAGTTTTTCAATGAAGGACCTTGGAGAAGCTGCTTATATATTAGGCATCAAAATCTATAGAGATAGATCGAGACGCCTCATAGGTCTTTCACAAAGCACATACCTTGATAAGATATTGCAGAAGTTCAATATGGATCAATCCAAGAAGGGGTTCTTGCCTGTGTTACAAGGTATGAAATTGAGCTCAGCTCAATGTCCGACCACGGTAGAAGATATAGAAGAGATGAGCGTCATCCCCTATGCATCAGCCATTGGTTCTATTATGTATGCCATGCTGTGTACCAGACCTGATGTAAACCTTGCCGTAAGTTTGGTAGGAAGGTACCAAAGTAATCCCGGCAAGGAGCACTGGACAGCGGTCAAGAATATCCTGAAGTACCTGAAAAGGACTAAGGAAATGTTTCTCGTTTATGGAGGTGACGAAGAACTCGTCGTAAAGGGTTACGTCGACGCTAGCTTCGACACAGATCTGGATGACTCTAAGTCACAAACCGGATACGTGTATATTTTGAATGGTGTGGCAGTAAGCTGGTGCAGTTGCAAGCAGAGCATCGTGGCGGGATCTACATGTGAAGCGGAGTACATGGCGGCCTCGGAGGCAGCACATGAAGCAATATGGGTGAAGGAGTTCATCACCGACCTAGGAGTCATACCCAATGCGTCGGGGCCGATCAAGCTCTTCTGTGACAACACTGGAGCTATTGCACTTGCCAAGGAGCCCAGGTTTCACAAGAAGACAAGGCACATCAAGCGTTGCTTCAACTCCATTCGTGAAAATGTTCAAGATGGAGACATAGAGATTTGTAAAATACATACGGACCTGAATGTAGCAGATCCGTTCACTAAACCTCTCCCTAGAGCAAAACATGATCAACACCAGAATTCCATGGGTGTTCGATTCATCACAATGTAACTAGATTATTGACTCTAGTGCAAGTGGGAGACTGTTGGAAATATGCCCTAGAGGCAATAATAAAAGCATTATTATTATATTTCCTTGTTCATGATAATTGTCTTTATTCATGCTATAATTGTGTTATCCGGAAATCGTAATACATGTGTGAATAACAGACACCAACATGTCCCTAGTGAGCCTCTAGTTGACTAGCTCGTTGATCAATAGATAGTCATGGTTTCCTGACTATGGACATTGGATGTCATTGATAACGAGATCACATCATTAGGAGAATGATGTGATGGACAAGACCCAATCCTAAACATAGCACAAGATTGTATAGTTCGTTTGCTAGAGTTTTCCAATGTCAAAGTATCTTTTCCTTAGACCATGAGATCGTGTAACTCCCGGATACCGTAGGAGTGCTTTGGGTATACCAAACGTCACAACGTAACTGGGTGACTATAAAGGTAGACTACGGGTATCTCCGAAAGTGTCTGTTGGGTTGACATGGATCAAGATTGGGATTTGTCACTCCGTATGACGGAGAGGTATCACTGGGCCCACTCGGTAATGCATCATCATAATGAGCTCAGAGTGACCAAGTGTCTGGTCACGGGATCATGCATTACGGTACGAGTAAAGTGACTTGCCGGTAACGAGATTGAACGAGGTATTGGGATACCGACGATCGAATCTCAGGCAAGTGACATATCGATTGACAAAGGGAATTGCGTACGGGGTTGATTGAATCCTCGACATCATGGTTCATCCGATGAGATCATCATGGAGCATGTGGGAGCCAACATGGGTATCCAGATCCCGCTGTTGGTTATTGATCGGAGAGTCGTCTCGGTCATGTCTGCTTGTCTCCCGAACCCGTAGGGTCTACACACTTAAGGTTCGGTGACGCTAGGGTTATGAAGATATGTATATGCAGAAACCCAAATGTTGTTCGGAGTCCCAGATGAGATCCCGGACGTCACGAGGAGTTCCGGAATGGTCCGGAGGTAAAGAATTATATATAGGAAGTGCTGTTTCGGCCATCGGGACAAGTTTCGGGGTTATCGGTATTGTACCGGGACCACCGGAGGGGTCCCGCGGGCCCACCGGGTGGGGCCACCTGTCCCGGGGGGCCACATGGGCTGTAGGGGGTGCGCCTTGGCCTTCATGGGCCAAGGGCACCAGCCCCTATAGGCCCATGCGCCTAGGGTTTCCACCTAGGAGGAGTCCTAGTGGTGGAAGGCACCCCTAGGTGCCTTGGGGGGGAGGGAAACCTCCCCTTGGCCGTCGCCCCCCCTAGTAGATCTCATCTACTAGGGCCGGAGCCCCCCCCCCCCATGGCACCCCTATATATAGTGGGGGGGAGGAGGGAAACACACCAGCCCCTGGCGCCTCCCTCTCTCCCCGCTACGTCTCTCCCTCGTAGTATTGGCGAAGCCCTGCTGCTGTGACGCCCTGCATCCACCACCACGCCGTCGTGCTGCTAGATCTTCATCAACCTCTCCTCCCCCCTTGCTGGATCAAGAAGGAGGAGACGTCTCCCGTCCCGTACGTGTGTTGAACGCGGAGGTGCCGTCCGTTCGGCGCTTGGTCATCGGTGATTTGGATCACGTCGAGTACGACTACATCATCACCGTTCTTTTGAACGCTTCCGTGCGCGATCTACAAAGGTATGTAGATGCATCTAATGACTCGTTGCTAGATGAACTCCTAGATGATCTTGGTGAAATGAGTAGGAAAATTTTTGTTTTCTGCAACGTTCCCCAACATGACCTAGGCCGCGCGTGCCCGTGCACTGTTTTGGGCCTGGCCCAACGGCGCTCGGCACCGTGTATGGCCCAGGCCCGGGGGCTCCTATCGGTGTACTAAAGTAGGGGTACCTTAGTATCCCGAACTTGTGCATGGGCAGTCGCAGCGACCCGCGGCAGACCTTGCCAAGCGTCCGCCAAGATCCTCAGCGGCTACTTTGATGCCATTCAAGAACATAGTACTCAAGCTAAGGCCCCGGCAAGAGGAGCTTGCCGGGAAGGCCAACCAAGGCCCCGGCGAGAGGAGCTTGCCGGGAAGGCCCACCAAGGCCCCGGCAAGAGGAGCTTGCCGGGAAGAAGACAAGACCCTGGCAAGAGGAGCTTGCCGGGAAGGACACTCAAGGCATTCCAAGAAAACTTGTCGCGACGCCCCGCGCGTCCCGGCAAGGCCCGGCGAGCGGCAAGCTTGCTGGTGCGACAAGATAAGGGCCGCGGCAAGGCGCTTGCCGCGGCAAGGCTGTCACTCTGCGCCCGCGCTCCAGCGCATCCGACGACGTGTCGCCACAAGATCGCTCCTGGTGCACGTGGCGGGTAGCTGTACAGCATGGCGGTGCGAGGTGGCAAGCGAAGCAGACAAGGAGGCCATTGTGGCGATCGGTGGCGCTCCTAACGGTCGTTTCCTTGCACTGTTGGGGCGACCGGACGGGCATTAAATGCCCTTGTCCCCTGCCGTCAGAGTTAGGTAGGGGACACTGTTGGTAGCAGTTGTACCAACCCGCGTTTTTACCTTTCTACCCCTCTTTCTACGCGGCCACCTGTCGGTGACCCCTTTAGCCTATAAAAAGGAGGCCCATGCGCACGTAGAAGGGGTTCGGGGGGGGGGGGTTCGGGATTTCGGTTCCGCAGCTTGGGGGTTCGGAGAGTTTGGGGTTCGGCTCACTCGAGACTAGGAGAGGGTCGACTCATTCGAAACCTGAGAGCACCCGCGCTCTCAAGCAAGAACAGAATACAAACACACAAAGCAGCAGTAGGAGTTTTATCTCTCCGGAGAGCTCCGAAGCTGGGTAAAAACCCCCCGTGCGCTCTCGCCTCGATCTGCTCTTCGTGCGCCCTCCGCCCCCTTGCTGGACTAAAAAGGGGCCCTGCCCCATAGGTGTTCGCTCCCCAAACGCGGCGACACAGTGACCCCCACCTTGTCCTTGATTGCCCTGCTTCATCATCGAAGACCCGATCAACGGGATCAAAGACCAGGCCCCGGCACCGCACATCACTTTCCCCTTAGTTGCTCGACACTACTGGGTTACTATCGAGTGCCGAGGGTGAGACCTCTATAGCACTTCTGATGTTAACCCTGTAGTGTAGCTATTCGGTCGTGGTCATCGAGGGTGATTCCGCCTTAACCACTTCCGATACGACCCTATCATGCAACCCCTCAAGTGTGAACCTCGGGGGTGATTCCTCTTACGTTCACCTTGATGATTACGTCGAGTGGAATTCACCTGGGGTGATTCCTCGGGTTTTCCCCTTGATGTTTAGACACACAGTTACTATGATTACTATGACTTTACACTGAACCATGTTACTAAAGATGGGGTCGACCCTGAGGGGTACCCGCGTGAGCATAATTGCGAGTGATGTGGAGACGGTTTGACCTGGAAGGTGCCCGAGAGATAATTATGAGGCGTGGCCGGGCATTCTTAGCCCTTGCCGCAAGTCCTCGAGACGGGGCAACGGGGTCACATCTTTCGTGAGTCTTTGCTTGTTACCGCACGTTCCTAATCCACTACGATTTGGATATTTGATCCGAGGGGCCTTTGGCCTGATAGCACTAACCATCACGTGGGCATAGTATGGGCGTTCTGCGTCGTATACATTAGCCGAAGCTTAATAGACGTCAGCGACTGAGCGGCGCTCGCCGGGTTGGACTGCGTAAGCACCTGCCTTGTTGAAGGAGGTAGCTAGGTCTACTCACCGGTCGCGTACGCAACATGCAGGAGTTCCCGGGGAGATGGCCCATGACCCCTGGGGGCATAGGTTTAGTCCGGCGTGTTGGCCTCTCTATTAAGCCTAGGTCGGGTTGCGGCGTATTGTTTGGCCGAGGCCGGGCATGACCTAGGAAAGTTTGTCCGGCCGGAGTTGAGCGAGCGTGGTGGGTAAGTTGGTGCACCCCTGCAGGGAAGAAAACATCTATCGATAGCCTGTCCTACGGTAACGGACACTTGGAGTTGTATCCCGATCGATACAACTAGAACTAGATACTTGTGATGAGAATTGGATGGTGATGAGAAGTGGTTTGTGATGATAACTGGATAGTATGGCTCTGGGATTTCTTTCTCGCAGGGAGTCGAGAAAGGATCTCCGTCCGAGGTTGATAACACTACTACTACTTTACTTTATGCTACTCTACTCCCTCCTGTTTCCTGCAAGATGGTGGTTTCCAGAAGATGCTAGTCTTTGATAGGACTAGGACTTCTCTCTATTCTGGCATTTCTGCAGCCCAGTCCACATATACAGCCTTCCTTTGATAATGTTGCATATGTAGTGTAGATCCTTGCTTGCGAGTACTTTGGATGAGTACTCACGGTTGCTTTGCTCCCCGTTTTCCCCCTTTCTTCTTCTTTCCGGTTGATGCAACCAGATGTTGGAGCCCAGAAGTCAGATGCCACTGCCAATGTCTACTACTACGTGAGACCGCCGACGACCCGGAGTAGTTAGGAGGCTCCCAGGCAGGAGGCCTTGCCTTTTCGATCGATGTTGCTTTTGTGCTAGCCTTCTTAAGGCAAACTTGTCTAACTCATGTATGTACTCAGATATTGTTGCTTTCGCTGACTCTTGTGTATTCGAGATTATGTATTCGAGCCCTCGAGGCCCTTGGCTTGTAACATAAAGCTTGTATTATTTTAATTTGTGCCTAGAGTTGTGTTGTGATATCTTCCCGTGAGTCCTTGATCTTGATCGTACACATTGGCGTGTATGATTAGTGTACGATTGAACCGGGGGCGTCATAAGTTGGTATCAGAGCCAACTGCCTGTAGGTAGCCCCATTTCCAACTCCTTGGCTGAAGTTGAGTCTAGAAACCGAAAACTGTTTTACTAACTTGGCTGTGTGGCTTACAGGCCCACGTCGCCAATTGGGTGGTATTTGTATCTTTTATTCCTCGTCTATATGCTGGGACTCTAATCTCTCTTCTATTCGGGTTAACCATTTTTACTAAACTCTGACATTAGGTTCTCATACCCACTTCCTCCCGGAGAGCCTTGACATTATCGATGATCGCTTGCTTCGCCAGAAGATTCTGCGGATACTCCTCGATGTTTCTCAAGACCCTGTACCAACTGCCTTGCAGTTCCTGACCACCGGTAATCCCCTTGAATAACATCCTTGCCGCTTGTACCTTCATCCCTAGTTGCTCCTGATATTACAAGATGCCCCGAAATTCTCTATTGTTTTGAGAATCCTTTGAGCTTACTGCCTTGCAATTCTTTGCCCCATGAATACCCCCCTTCGAATAATTCCTCGCACTCACCGAGGATCAGTTCATCCTTAGTTGTTCGTGTGATTCACAAAATACTTCGAAATACTATTTGATCTTCCGAAAATCCTCTACAACCTGTTTCTCTTGGAATTCTTGCATACTTGCTTTCTGGTTAATTCCATTTGTCTAGCGATATTCGTTAAAATACTTTGGGATTAACATTCTGATCCTGTTGATTCAGCATGTGTGAGAATGCACACGATCATCAATTAATCCTTGGAAATTTTCTTTCCGGCTCAGGCATTATTTCGAATATGAGTTGGTTCTTGCCCAATCAAGATTTGATCGGGTGCACCTCTAAGTCTATTCAACTTACTCATCTTTTGATCAGAGCCTCTGCTTCTGATCCTTCGTCTTGAAATCATAATTCCTGTGTACCCAACCATCGAATCATTCAGACATTTATATAAGTCGATGCCTTTGCATCCCCTTCTTCATCTGATTGATTACCGATACTCACATCAACTCTGTCGTGAATCGCCAGATCCATTGCTGGGTTGTTATCCGACAGTGTCCTTCACATCCAAAATCTTATCAGTATTTCCCTGATACATAATACCTTCAGTATATTGTATCATCTGCTTTGACTTCGATACTCTGCTTTCGAACTCGTATCTTTTGTTTGGTTGATGGTTGTATAGATTCGTAAAAATGCCCCGATGGGTTGAACTTATGCCTTCCATAATCCGAGTGAACCCGAGAGTTCTCACGAGTCTTACTCTTCTAGTACTTCACCAGATAAATCCTCTGCACTACATTTTCTTTGAAAAACGAGGAGTGAATGAAAGGTTATGCATTGAAGAAGTGGGAGTCGACCTTGAACCCTTGTGTTCATGCCCATGGACCCGATGTAGAACTTATCGTGGAAGCTGCTCGTAAATATGATTACCCCTTGTTATAAGTTCATCTTGTATCGGTGGTTTGATCATTCGTAACCATGGTTCCGACCATAGTTTCTCCTTAACTCCATTTCCCGGACAAGTTAAAATACTTGTCTTCTGCAGATCATTTCATATGTCTAACCTCTATTTTTGATCTACCTCAAGTATTGCCCCTTGTTATCTCAAGTATATTGTGTCATTGCACTACCACTTGTGAATTCTCATTGGAATGATACTCCATCACATCATTCCTAGCTTGATCGGTTATATCATTATCATGCTAAATTTTAACTGTGCTACCAGGTCCTTTCTGGAGCACAATTTTCGACGACGAGCTAAGCTTATGTCGATCTTCCTCGTCATACCATTTTGCCATGAACAGCAAGCTTGCTTTCGAGTTTGTGCCGTACTCGTGGTTCAATTAACCTTACACTTCATCATTTCTTTTGCTTAATGTCGTCGTTGATCGATTACATCTTCATGAAACCTCTCGACAAATGTGTCGTGATCATAATCATCATTCCAAACATTTCTAGGATATCAACCGAATTCATGATGAGAAATACCATCCTTGCCCCCTCTATGAATTGTTGCTGAGCCCGTGGGCCCCATCCTCATCTTTTTCTTGCTGAAATTGTATGACTTATTTTATAAGTTGTTCCGATGGATCCTTTGTGTATCCGAAGTCTGACATTTCCCCGATGGCCATGTCAACACTATCCTGAAGCATGTGTGTGGTACTCCGATCATCAACAAGAACATTGGGAGCGCAATGCTAACTGTTCTTGATCAATTATCCAAACACCGTTGTATGGGTAAACCTCATAAATTTCTTGCCCCTTTGTCTAAACGGCTTAATACTTGGAGCCCTATCATGCTCTGCCTTTCCTTGGGAAAGTTATACTCTAACACTTGGGTATAAACATCTTTCCTTTTCATTGGTCTGGTTATCATAATAATCACATTTTCCTTTCCATTGTTTTGTTTCACCTTTCTTGTCATCTAACTTGTCTGAGTAGAGATAAATCCCTGCTTAAGTAAGCACCTCGGTGTACAACTCTGTCAGTAAGACCCTGTTACTATTGTTGATGACATTACGATAACCACCGATGGACGAGAACTTTGCCTATTGGTCCGCCTCGTATTACGAGCAGGAAAATGGTTCTCTTCGTCCCTCGCCCTTGGTACCAATGTTGTTGCCGACATAATTGGCAGGCTATCCTCTGACCTGCCTTGCTATCATGGCCGTGCAAAATTTTAGCGCCTTCCTGCTTTTAACCCACACGTTGGGCCCATAACCAACAGTTCCGCATGATCGAAACCTGACTCTCCTGTATATCTTTGATTCCGAAACATTCTTGCATTTGGCTTCGTATCATGTCACGAGCCACCCCCCCCCC
This sequence comes from Triticum timopheevii, assembly GCA_963921465.1. Classification (NCBI taxonomy): domain Eukaryota; kingdom Viridiplantae; phylum Streptophyta; class Magnoliopsida; order Poales; family Poaceae; genus Triticum; species Triticum timopheevii. The sequence goes on along the minus strand of OY997266.1, from coordinate 234,342,896 downwards.
CCCCCGAGGGACGATCTATTCCTGATGCTCTGAATCCCTTCTCACACTCTGTTCAGGTATCGGTCGATTGTCCATCCGCATGAAACTTCTTATTGTACCTTCATATTTTGCTCTCGACGTTATTCTTAAATTTCAACTCGAGAGATACTTCTGTCACATTACCTGCATTGTTCACCAGATAATTAAACCCATAAGGGTCAGTTCTCCCGAAGTTACTCTTTTCTTCCCCACTTAAATCTCGGGACGAGATTTCTTGTAGTGGAGGAGATTTGTAACACCCTCAGTGTCATGCTACAGTAATCCCCTGTTAATGGTGCCAGGTCACCATGCTTACTGAGCTAATTATCACTTGATGAAAAATCAAATTCAAATTCAAATTCAAATTATGAGGGGAATTCAAAATTTCTCAAACATGAAAACAAAAATGTTCATCGTGTGCCAAATATTCCACAACTAATATTGGTGGTGAACCAACATTTTTGCAAAGGGTTTAAGTGGCCTAAACTACTTAAAACAGTGACCTAAGCAATAAATTAAATGCCCTTTTTAATTTATAAAATTGGCAACTATTCCAAAAGCCTCCCAACCTTTTTGAGGCAGTGCACTTTAATTCTTTGAAATTGTTTTGGCCAATGGCATATTTTTGCAAAGTCATTAATGGCTAAAAGGAAAAGGCAAAATGCTGCTGGAAAAAGAAAAAGAAGAAAAAGGAAAGAAGAAGGGGTGGGAGAGCCCCTGGCCTCCCCTTGGGCTTCGGTCCATCCCAGCAGGCCGGCCCACCTCACCCAGCCTGGCCGGCCTAGCTCCCCGAAGCGTGCCTCCCTCCTGTTCCTCCGACCGAGCGAGGCAGAGCGCGCCCGTCGCCGCCGAACCACCTCGCCGTCGACACCTCTGCAAGAGGATAAGGCCTCCGCGCCCCCCCCCTCGACGCCTCGGCCTCCTCCCCAGCTACCCCCACTCACCTCCGCCTTTCCCACTCCCCTTCAGATCCCCCTCGAGCACTCCCCTCTCTCTGACCCGAGCGCGCCCGCCGCCGTCGCCGCGTCGATTTCGCGGCCACTGTCGCCCGTCCGCTGCTCCGACAAGTCCGGGAGCTCCGTCGTGGTCGGCCTCTTCTTCCTCTACACTGGATCGGGACCGGGAGCGCCACCGTCGTTGCTTTCTTCATCTTCCTCATCTACGGCCAACGCACGACCACGCCGTCGATTCGCATCGGCGAGCTCTCCCCCGAGCCCGCTTTGCACATCTGCAGGAGCGCTGTGAGCTCCTCTCCTTCTCCCCTCACTCTCTACTCATCCCCGCGCTCGTAGCCGCCGACCACGTCATGGTCGTACTCGTCGTCGTAGACGAGCTCGCCGCCGTGACCACCGTAGCCCGAGCTCGCGTCTGAGATCCTGGAGCTCGTGCGAGTCCAACGAGACCCCTAGCGCGCCTTCCCGTGCCATGCAGCACCGTATCCGATGACGCCCGAAGTCCGGCGTCCGATGCGGTGCTCGCCGCCGTCACCTCCATCCAGCTCCGGCCTCGTAACCACTCCGGTTGGACGGGACATCTTCTTCCCGTTCGAACGCGCCCACCCGCGGCCATTTTGGCCGCCGGACGGCGAATCCCGACGCACGGCCGCGCCCTCCGCCACGGATTTGGTCGCTGGAGCTAGCTCCGGCACCACCGCTAAGCTGGCACACCTGGGGCCACCCCCTGGGTCACTGCCAGCGGGCCCCGCGGGCCCCTATTGACTAAGTTGACTCAGTCAACTTTGCTGACTGGGCATCCCTTGTCAATGACAGGCGGGCCCCACTCGCTAATTAACTTCAATGTAATTTAAAATGTTTAATTAACCTAAGCAGCCGCTGACACCCGGGGCCCACGCATTTATTTAACCTTGTTTAATTAAAATAAACTCTGTTAAGGCCTCTGTCTCTGCCAGGTGGGACCCACTGGTCAGTTTGACCTGGGCAGTGAGTCTGTTGACTGCTGACGTCATCCCACGCTATGCCGACATCATTTTTCCTTTTTTGTTAATTTAAATAATTTCAGAAATTGTTTTAATCTTTGAAAATTTATAGAAAATAAACTGTAACTCGGATGAAAATGTTTTCTACATGAAAGTTGCTCAAAAAAATCCAACGAATCCGAATACGCGGTCCGTTCATCTGTCACATGCCCCTAGCATGCTGAACATTGGACATTCCCCCTCCGGTCATCTGCTTGACACAGGCCCGGAACCGGGAAAAAATTCCTGGTTAATTCCTCCCTTAACCTTTATCGTGTAGCCATACGTTAGGTCACTCCCGGCACAACATATTGCTACGTTCTGCTTTGTGATGCTATGTTTGCTTTATATTTACTGTTTCTTCTCCCTCTTTTCCCCGGTAGACCCCGAGACCGATGTTGCCCCTGTGATCGACTACGTCGACGACGACCCCTCCTTGCCAGAGCAACCAGGCAAGCCCCCCCCCCTTGATCATCCCGATATCGCCCATTCCATTCTCTCATGCTTGCATTAGATTTTGCTACTATTATTGTTTGCTCCTATTCTGATGGATAGCCTGCTTTTGTATCTGCTGTTGTACCTTACCTGCTTATCCTAAACTACTTAGTATAGGTTGGTTAGTGATCCATCAGTGACCCCCACCTTGTCCTTGATTGCCCTGCTTCATCATCGAAGACCCGATCAACGGGATCGAAGACCAGGCCCCGGCACCGCACATCACTTTCCCCTTAGTTGCTCGACACTACTGGGTTACTACCGAGTGCCGAGGGTGAGACCTCTACAGCACTTCTGATGTTAACCCTGTAGTGTAGCTATTCGGTCGTGGTCATCGAGGGTGATTCCGCCTTAACCACTTCCGATACGACCCTGTCGTGCAACCCCTCAAGTGTGAACCTCGGGGGTGATTCCTCTTACGTTCACCTTGATGATTACGTCGAGTGGAATTCACCGGGGGTGATTCCTCGGGTTTTCCCCTTGATGTTTAGACACACAGTTACTATGATTACTATGACTTTACACTGAACCATGTTACTAAAGACGGGTCGACCCTGAGGGGTACCCGCGCGAGCATAATTGCGAGTGATGTGGATACGGGTTGACCTGGAAGGTGCCCGAGAGATAATTACGAGGAGTGGCTGGGCATTCTTAGCCCTTGCCGCAAGTCCTCGAGATGGAGTAACGGGATCACATCTTTCGTGAGTCTCTGCTTGTTACCGCGCGTTCCTAATCCACTACGATTTGGATATTTGATCCGAGGGGCCTCTGGCCTGATAGCACTAACCATCACGTGGGCATAGTATGGGCGTTCTGCGTCGTATACATCAGCCGAAGCTTAATAGACGTCAGCGACTGAGCGACGCACACCGGGTTGGACTGCGTAAGCACCTGCCTTGTTGAAGGAGGTAGCTAGGTCTGCTCACCGACCGCGTACGCAACGTGCAGGAGTTCCCGGGGAGATGGCCCATGACCCCTGGGGGCATAGGTTTAGTCCGGCGTGTTGGCCTCTCTATTAAGCCTAGGTCGGGTTGCGGCATATTGTTTGGCTGAGGCCGGGCATGACCCAGGAAAGTGTGTCCGGCCGGAGTTAAGCGAGCGTGGTGGGTAAGTTGGTGCATCCCTGCAGGGAAGAAAACATCTATCGATAGCCTGTCCTACGGTAACGGACACTTGGAGTTGTATCCCGATCGATACAACTAGAACTAGATACTTGTGATGAGAATTGGATGGTGATGAGAAGTGGTTTGTGATGATAACTGGATAGTATGGCTCTGGGATTTCTTTCTCGCAGGGAGTTGAGAAAGGATCTCCGGCCGAGGTTGATAACACTACTACTACTTTACTTTATGCTACTCTACTCCCTCCTGTTTGCTGCAAGATGGTGGTTTCCAGAAGATGCTAGTCTTCGATAGGACTAGGCCTTCTCTCTATTCTGGCATTTCTGCAGCCCAGTCCACATATACAGTCTTCCTTTGATAATGTTGCATATGTAGTGTAGATCCTTGCTTGCGAGTACTTTGGATGAGTACTCACGGTTGCTTTGCTCCCCCTTTTCCCCCTTTCTTCTTCTTTCCGGTTGATGCAACCAGATGTTGGAGCCCAGAAGTCAGATGCCACTGCCAATGTCTACTACTACGTGAGACCGCCGACGACCAGGAGTAGTTAGGAGGCTCCCAGGCAGGAGGCCTTGCCTTTTCGATCGATGTTGCTTTTATGCTAGCCTTCTTAAGGCAAACTTGTCTAACTCATGTCTGTACTCAGATATTGTTGCTTCCGCTGACTCTTGTGTATTCTAGATTATGTATTCGAGCCCTCGAGGCCCCTGGCTTGTAACATAAAGCTTGTATTATTTTAATTTGTGCCTAGAGTTGTGTTGTGATATCTTCCCGTGAGTCCTTGATCTTGATCATACACATTGGCGTGTATGATTAGTGTATGATTGAACCAGGGGCGTCACACCCTTCACAGAGGGAAGCAAAGATATGCAGAGGTGCTAGAGCTCAAAGTTTAAAATAGAGATAAAATTATTCTTGAGATAGGCATGCTTTTCCTGTCAACAAAAACCGCCAAGAATTCCCAATATCTTCCATGCTAGACACATCATAGGCGGTTCCCAAAAATAAAATAAAGTTTATTTCCTTTCCACCATTCTTTCATAATCCTAGGCTAGCTGTATCCACGGGTACCTTCCATACCAACACTTTCCAAGGAGTTTATTATTGATTACATTTTTCACTTTGGGACCGGGCATCCCTATTACCTTGCCACTTTCTCGTGCAATGACAAGTGAATAAACACTCATCGTGAGAATAACACACCTAGCATGGAAAATACTAGCCACCCCATGTCACTTCATGAGCGGTATTGGCACACAAAATAGATTTTTTTGAATGATTAGAGTTGGCACATGCAAATTTACTTAGAACGACATATAAATACCGCATATAGGTAGGTATGGTGGACTCATTCAGCACAACTTTAGGTTTATGGAATTGAATGCACAAGTAGTATTTCCTCTTAGTACAAGTGGAGGCTAGCAAATAGATTGAGAGGCGACCAACCAAAAAATCAAAACAGTCATAAACATGCATTGAGCATAACTAGCACTGAATAATGCACCATAAGTAGGACGTTACTTCGTTGGATAACATTGAATTTATGTGCATGCATAGGGAATGACAAACCTTAACACCAATATTCTTACTAAGCACAATTTCTCACTAGCATAACTCACATATTATCATCTCCATACATAAAACTATTGCAAGGAATCAAGCTTATCATATCCAATGATCTATATGAAAGTTTTTATTATATCCCTCTTGGATATTCATCACGTTGGGACCAAATTCATAATTTGTGCAAATTACAATTACTATCATCAACTCTCAAAAATATATAAGTGAATCATGTGAGTGCTTCTATTTCTTTAAAATATAATCACCACCGTGCTCGAAAAGATATAAATGAAGTAGTAGAGCAACTGCCCAGCTCACAAGATTTAAGTGAAGCACATAGAGTATTCTCACAAATAATGATAAAGGTGTGTCTCTCTCAAATAAGTGTGTCCAGCAAAGATGATTGTGACAAACTAAAAAGCAAACAAAACAAAGACTCATATAATACATGACACTCCAAGCAAAACTCATGATATGTGACGAATAAAAATATAGCTCCAAGTAAAATTACCGATCGTTGGTAAAAGAAAGAGGGGATGCCTTCCGGGGCATCCCCAAGCTTAGTTGCTTGGGAGTCCTTGGATATTACCTTGGGGTGCCTCGGGCATCCCCAAGATTAAGTTGTATTCTACCTCTAGGGCCAAGCAAATGTAATTGTGATTCGGTCCCCTCTACGAGCTAAACCCCTTGGCTTATATACACGCCACGTAGGGCATCTAGGATTATATGTTGGTATCCAGAGGATCGCATAGAGGCAGCATGAGATATCTTGGAGTATACATCGGCAGGCTCGACCTTGATCACAACCAGGCATGCAGCTTCCGGAGTCTTCCTTAATGAGAATGTGGGCCCACTAGCCTGTCCCGGGGACTATGGGCTAACTAGGTTAGTACCCTCTAGTCTAGGAAACCATCATAGAGGATGATGCAGTACAGTAGAGATAAGTAGTTCCCTCAGTCAAAAAACCAAGGTTATCAATCTAATAGGAGAACCACGCAAGACCTCGTGAACAACACCTACACACAAAATAACAAATACTTGCACCCAACATGAACAAGGGGTTGTCAATCCCTTGGCGGTTAATTGCAAGGATCAAATCCCATAGTGATAGATAGATAAACAAAAACACAAAATAAAATAATGGCAAATATATTGCAGTACGGTATTTTTGGATTTTTAATATATGATAAAGATAGACCCGGGGGCCATAATTTTCACTAGAGGCTTCTCTCTCGAACAGAAAAGCATACAATGGGTAAACAAATTACTGTTGGGTAATTGATAGAAAAGCCCATAGTTATGACGATATCCAAGGCAATGATCATGTATATAGGCATCACGTCTGAGACAAGTAGACCGACTCCTGCCTGCATCTACTACTATTACTCCACACATTGACAGCTATCCAACATGCATCTAGAGTATTAAGTTCATAAAGAACGGAGTAACGACTTACGCAAGATGACATGATGCATACAAAGCAAACTCAAGGATTTACCCAGGTTTGGGCCGCTGTGAAGCGTAAAACCCTACTCCTACTTTGTTGTATTAAGTGTATGAAGCTCAAGTACTAGGAGCGCAAATTGCCGACAAGGTTGCGCGGGAAGTGCAGCTACACGTGTAAATGAGAAAAGTTCCGACCATTGTAAAGGTAGCCATGGGCCTCCTTTTATAGAGAAAGGGGTCACCACAGTCGCAAAATGGTCTTTAAATAAGGAAAATAGTGGCTACAGTGCCAAATGCCTAACTCTGATGGGTTAGGACAAATGCATTAAATGCACCATTAGGTGTCACGCTGGTGAAGTTCTCCGACAAGAGTCATCTCTCCTTCTGTGCCGTTCGCCCAGCTACCTTGTATTATCTTGACACGCTCCTGGGACAGGTGTCATTAAAGTTGTATCTTCGACGACGAGCTGACACGTGCCCAGACAGAACTCACCTGACTACTGATACGTCTCCGTCGTATCTATAATTTCTGATTGCTTCATGCCAATATTATTCAACTTTCACATATTTTTGGCAACTTTTTATATGATTTATTGGACTAACCTATTGATCCAGTGCATAGTGCCAGTTCATGTTTTCTGCATGTTTTTTGTATAGCAAAGTATCCATATCAAACGAAGTCCAAATGCAATAAAATTTCATGGAGAATTTTATTTTGGAATATATGTGATTTTTGGGAGTTGGAATCACCGCAAACGGAGGCCCACACAGACCACAAGGCACCAGGGCGCGCCAGAGGCCCTAGCGCGTGGTGGTGGGTTGTGCCCTCCTCGAACGTTGGTTGGAGCTCTACTTCGGGAGCAAGGAAGGTTATATCCGGAAAAAAATCGTGTAAAAAGATCAGCACAATCGGAGTTACGGATCTCCTGGAATATAATAAACCATAAGGGGCCACATCTGGAGAGCGTGAAACAGAAGAGAATAGAGAGGGAGATCCAATCTCGGAGGGGCTCCTGCCCCTCCGCCGACATGGAGGCCATGGACCAGAGGGGAAACCGTCCACTGTGGCACCCCAGCTCAGAGAAACCGGAACACACCCGTATTCCAGCCCAGAGATCGAGGCGAAGTCTTCTGGAATACGGCACTGCTTAGCATAGAACAAACCAGCTTTCTATTATAGCACAAATATGAATACAAGGTCTCCAATATTACAATGAATAACACCGGCACGTTGACACTATGCCAACCACAGTTTCTCTATGCAACCAGCATAACAACTCGAGGCAGCGGAACCTCTACTGGTAGCGGAAGAACTATTGGCAGTGGAACAAAGAGCGGCGATGATGGACTCCAATCCGCAGGGACTCTGGCTGGAACGTTTATCCTAGCTCGCGAACACAGGAACCACACCAAACAAGAAAGCAATCCAGGCATGTCATGCAAACTGGCATGACACGCCAGGTTAGTACATTGAATGTACCTGCAAGCTCACAATAACCAAAATCAATCAAGGCTAACAATAGCCTGGCATTAGCAGGTTAAATCAATCATGAACAAGATACTAGCAGAACAACATGGTATGCACAACTTAACATGATACAATTTTAACATGGCACGGTCATATGAACATGATGATACTACATGCAATAGTTTAACATATTATGCGCCAACTTACTTTGCTCGGGTTACCTCGTAACCAACACATGCATCAAATTACCAACATCGGTATCCTCGATACCATGGTGATCCTCTCGCGATCACGAATATCCAACAACTCGATATCCTTGATACCGCCACATCTTTCTCATCATCAAACCGGGGTTATTACTAATCAAGTTATTATTATTGTTGGCTCATAGTGTGACCTACTCCGAACTGGGCCCATATCCGCGGGCGTGGCTATCAATAGATTTAAACACACACTCTGCAGAGGTAGCGCAATTTACCCACACCACAGAACCCATGGCCTCACACTCCCATTCCGGTGGACTAACGATGTTCCGACGAAACTCTTCCCTTGCCATGACACTCTCCCGGCCACTTCGACCAACTCCCTCTCAGGGCTAAGTCATGGGTGGCCCCATGCCTACCAAAGGCATCTTCGGCCACCGTCGTGGCAAAACAAACGGTCCCAAATGGGAACATGGATCCATACAACAACAACGGACACACAAGGTTATGTCTACCAGGCCAGGGTACCGCACGTCCATAACCTTCCCTCGTTGGAGGCACCGACAAGAGGCACGACAAAGGACCGAATCAAGACCCCCCATAAAGCTAAATGTGGTTGCACTTATCAGCTTGATTAAGTGACACCATGACTCAGCCAACAATTGTTCAAGTTCAATTAAGTCCGGTTAAACTTGAATGCAATAAGCTGAGTCATATGAAAATAAGATGATGCAACAATAATGCATGGTACCAACATAAACATGGATACAACATAAGCCTTAAGCATAATAACAGTGAATCATTTATCCAGATGAGCATGGCATATTGACAAGCATGATTAACACAAGCATAACTCTACCATAAGCACATCCTGACTACTAGCATCATGAAAAACAACCATGCAAGAATGTTGCAAGAACAATACCAAGTAAGCATGTCACCAACTAGATGCAACGGAACATGCAAAGCAACGGTACTGGATAACAGACAATAAGCATGCATCAAAAAGAACATCACAACTACTTATGAACATGATACTAGCAAGTATCGCAAGATATCATGATGCAGCATAACATAGCATGAAGGTGGACACGAGTCCACGAGCATAACTGAAACAACGATAGTAGAAGCAAACAAGCAGGCAGATAAAGGCAAACTTTTATTAAATATTCAAGTTGAGAACCAAGGCTACTACATGACTATCATGCAAGTGGCTGTTGTGGCTTGCCTGGGGGTGATGGAGACTCCGGGAAGAAGTGCGGCGAAGCCGTGGAAACGAAACTCCGGATGGTTCTCTCTCAAAGGGGGCTGATAAGGGCAAGGGCAAACTGGTCATTTTCACAGTGGGACCACCTCGTGAAAATGGAACCAACAGAAAGAGCTTGAATATACAAAGATGTGAGCGTTGGTTTCACCTCGATTGGAGTTACGAGCAAAAAGTTATGAGGTGCTGAAGTTCAGGGACAAGTCCATGGAGGCAAAAACTGAAAGCGCCTTTGGAGAAATACACTTCTACATAGAGGAAACGTATTTTGAGCTGCAGTTAGAATGGAACACATTTTCCAGAAGGGAAAACACATTTTGGATAGGAGGCAGGAATACGCTTTCGATGACTGAAAACGTATTCCCAAAAACGTGTGTCCACTTAAAACATGTGGACCCGGGCGGGAGAGGCTTACAGACGGGACCTAGGGGGCAGGGGCAGGCTGGTGCAGTCGTCTTCTTACTCCCTCGTTCTGTTCCTCGCGTGAGGTAGAGCGGGGGCAGGGGAGGAAGTGGCCAAGGGGCCGCCCGACTCCGATCCCCGGCCTGGCCGAGGGCACCGTCGGGACCGCGGGGCCGCGCCGCAGCCGCTCCAGGAGAGAAGAGGCGCGGGGGAGGCCTGGAGCGATGTCGACGGGAGGAGAGCAAAGAGGAGCAGGGCGGACGCCGGCGACGGAACGGGCTGCTCCGGCCACCCCAAGCCAAGGCACAGTCACCGGCGGCTTCAGGGCGGAGCACCGCATCCAATCAGAGGCAAATGAGGCACCGGAGATGTACAGAAGAGAGGCGTCGCGAGGGGAACAAAGAGGCTACAAAGAGCTCGGGCGGAGGAGGTACTCGGCACTGCGGGCACTCTGATGAGGGGGCAATGGGGTGGGGTGGCTGAGTGGAACGAGGGGAAGCTCGTGGACATCTCTGGAGGAGGAGAGCAAGGCTAGGCTCGCCGGAACCAAGGTGGAACCGCGGCGGCTGAGGCGAACTCCGGCCAAAAGAGGAGGGGGCCGACTGCTCCGGTGGTCGGGAGAGGCGTGGGAGGGGATTGGGGGCTGCGGAACAGGTTGGGGTCCTATATGTAGGCCAGGGGGAGGCTTCTCGAGCTCACGAGCGAGCTCCAACTTGCAAACAATGGAGGCCAGGGGCTACTAGCGGCACGAGCGCGGCGATGGCGACTAAACCACGGCGAGTCCGGACGGGGCAGCAATACAGGGAGACGAAGTCGAGCATGGGCGAGCTACCAGACATGAATTGGACGCGAGAGGCAGAGGGAGCAGACAAGAACATGGGCGACAACGTGCCAGAGCACGAGATTTGGCCTGTCTGCCCCGTGGTCACCGCGTGCACTGGTGCAAATGGCGTGTTCTAGCCGAACCGACCATGTCTAGTAGAATGAACATGATACCCTGAGTCTAAACGAAGCAATAATTCGGTTCAGGGGAAATGAAGAGATTTTCAGGAGAAGCCAAGATGTTTTGGCAGCAAGGTGTTTGTGCTGTCCAAAGGGGGCAAAATCTGGCTACGAAGGAAGTGATTTGTGTGGTGCTTATCACACATTAATTTGATTGTGATCACCAGAAATCTGCTTAAGAGGAGGAGTTTAGAGGGTGCTTGCTGTAGAAAGTGCCATAATGGCCAGAAATGAAGATTTGGATGATGCACTCACATAGTTGAGTAAAATGAGCTGAAAATGGTTATGGCCCAATGATTTGAATATATTAAGATTCCCAAGGAGTTTCATGCCATTTGGATGAACCAAAATATCACTTGCTTCACATAGCTTCTCTCTGGACAGAAACTTGGAAAAATTCCACAGGGCAAATAGCTAAATGGATTGAGCCACAACTTGGTGGAGGGAGTTTATATGGGTAATAGAATGTCCTGGTAAATTGTTAGCTTAAGTAAAGCAATATAAAATATAGTTGCTTCACAAATTGAAAATCTGACCAGAAACTAAGATTTGGAGTTGTTCTCACATAGAAAAGTTACATGAGCTCATATTGGGTGGAGAGTGACTATTTGACGAAATGAAGGATGTGGAAATTTTTTATCTCAGTTGGACATGCCCAGAATATACTTCTTTCACAAAGTTTCATTCTGTGCAAAAACTTTGTAAAATCATAGAAACATAATTACTAGGCAAAGGAGGTTGAACTTTGGCACATGGCAATGATATGGATAGGAAAAGGTGTCAAAGAATTTGGGAGTCAATTGGGAAAAGATAAATAGCACTTGCTTCACAAAGTGTCATTTAGAGCAGAATAGGAAAAGAATTATTGGAGCATTATTTTTGAACATGGCAATGAAATTTTTTGCCATATTTGAGAGATATATGACACAAACAATTTATGAGAATTATTTGGGAATTTTATGAGTGAGGAAAATATGGGTTGCTTCACAACCTAGGACAAACTGAGTTATTCCTTTAATAGAAAAGGAATATTCCCAATAAAAGAATATTGGGATTTGGGCTAGGATGAAAATGGCAAGGTCTAGGGAAGGGTTTGGGTATGAAAAGCCACTCTGGAAACAAAGAAGAGGTCATCTTCTTCAGTTTCCAGACCACAAAGCCACGGAGAAAGAAAACTCAGGCAAAAATCTCAGAAAATCAAAAGAACTAGAAAGGGCCAAAAATCAGGCTGTTACAATTCTTACCCCCTTAAAGAAATCTCGTCCTCAAGATTTGGTTGCTCAGGGAACAAGTATGAATATACTGACTTAGGAAACTGTTTCTAACTCGGGTATCCTTTTCCTTTATTGTTGTTCCCACTAAATTTTTATCTGACTGGCTCTGGGTGGTTTGTCTCACTGTATCCACATTCTGACGGATCTTATCTTGCTTGTTCATGCTTATACTGGCTCCCATTCTTTTCATATCTGATGACTTAGCTGACTGTGAGAGATTATCATGATTGCAATATATGCCTGTCTCACAAATCCAAGAGTGATTTCCGGTTGTTGTCTCTGTACTCACAACCTTCCATGAAGTGCTGATCAGATTTTCCTGTTGAACACCCAAGCTCTGACTCCTTGCATTGGGTTTCTCCACTAAATACAGGTCCTTTGGGTTCCAAACGGTGTTTTGAGTCATAACCGTTTTCCTGATAGATTCAGACGTATCGCAGGAGTTTATGAATCATCTTGACTGGCTCCGTACCAAATATTTGACTGTCGCGTGTCGTGGCCAGCATGAAGGGGTATGGCCTTATATGATAGTATTCCGCAGACTTGACTAATAGTGGTGCTGACAGACGAAATTTTATTTATGCCAAGCTATCCTTTGGTGATTCACATAATTGAGGGCACATGCTTCCAGACTGTTATTCCACATACTGATCACTCATTCTGTCGACATATCCTTGGGGATAGTAGGCAATGTAATGCTTTTACCAGGGTTGCCATGGTTGAACTGAAGAATTGACCCTTAGTCTGACTTGGCAGACTTAGATATTCGATACTGACAATTCGGAGCATATACTGTCGATTGAGCGGGTGGCCTTGATATGGGGTGCTTACCAAAAATTGAGTAGACCCCCTTAGGTGAATATCCATGGTGATCAATACTCACTTAGACTGTCCTGGGTATCTGCACCATGCGGTTCTTGCAACAAGTACCAGTCTTGCTCCTTCATTACTGCTTTCTTATCTGGATCCTTGGCTCAAGGATCAGGGTCATATTGTTTCTCTGTGAGACCATAGTTTCTGTCGGGTGCACTATTCTGACAGGCGTACTCTTATCCGCATCTTCTAACATGGCAACCCATTAAATGGCAGGTTCAACACCTCTCAAGTTCTGACCGTAGGAAAATGATCATTCGAACCCTTGCAAGAAATCGGCAAATAAATCAGTAGCCACCAGAACAGTCTTTACAACTCATCTCTGGGACACTACTGAAATAACTCAACCACGGCTCAAGACGGCTGAAAAGCAGCTCAGAGCATGACACCGGGTCGATAAGAAGAAAGTGGCAGCTCCCTAAAATAGCCAAAAGCATCTATAGGGCTACTGTCACAAAAAAAGAAACTCAACAGCTATACGAGACGGCCGAAAAGTAGCTCAGAACTCGTGACAGTTGTTGAATAGAGAAATAAAAATTGGCATCCACCCCGGATAGCTAAAAACATCTCAGGTCACAGGTGTGGTGCCTTCAATAGAGAAAAGGAGACAAGGGCTCATCAGGATCATCTTCCAGGTTCACAGGTACTTGTACTGAGCTCATTGTTGTCATCAATCTTCATAATCCTTTGTCACACTGCGGTGTATAGCTGGCTTCCTCCGTTTAACAATCCTCATGTGCTTGTCAAATCTGCATTCGAGTGACTTGCAAGACCTTGGGGGTATTCTTACCGCATGTATATGAGAAGCTGATTCCCGAGGCAGACATGGGTGCTGATTCTTGCTTCTGGCCAAATTGTTGCAGATCTAATTCTTGGGCTGCACTTGCACGGGAATTCATCCATATAACACACTGAGGAATCTTGCCTTGGAAGCTTCTCTGGTAGCTTGTGAGGGAAGACTGGGTTGCTTAGACCAGAAGCTTCACATTGTGATTACCACATACATACCATCTTAATCTTTTCTGCTGTTGATTACCTGTATGCACCGGGGTTTGCTGAACTATCCTTCTTTCTGAGCATTGAATACATGGCACGTTCTTGCTTGCTTCCAGGTACATCTTGTTTCAAAATCATCCTCAACGAAGAATCAAACCCTTGCATTTGAACCATACCGCTGACTGATAATATACTGTCAATCTTGCACATAGCTTATCTTCTTGCTGATTTGATCATTTCTGCTATGAAGATTGCACACTGAGGCAAACCTGATTATCCGTATCATGATCAGATATCCCCAGATCTCAATGCAGTCGCCTGAGAATTCCGTACTGTTGGGAGGAGTGCATGCTAATGCAAACTTGAAACTGACAGTCCATCCAGGATTTCTTTTGCATTCAGATGAGATATTCCAAATTTCACTGCAGTCTGTTGATAATTCCATTCTGTTTAGCTGAGTTTCCAAATATGCATTCCTTGTTGACTCTTCGGGTCCGGTGTCGGTGGACGAGCAACTTTAATAAGGGGAAAAATTTGTAACACCGAAGGCCCAAAGAAAGAAACAAAAGAAACAACAAAAACAAAAGCACACAAGCATATAAATAATCAAGAAATCATCACATACTACTGCTACTCACACAATAATATGCATGCACACCTAAGCACACAAATCTCATGGAAATTCCGGTAGTACGGTCTAATATGCTATGGCGGTGTGCACGAAAGTGAGTCTGCGTGTGGAAGGAGTTAGAGTAACCAAGGCTACACCAAGCGTTGGCTGAACTCCGGTTACATCTGGATGGATATGGAGGCGAGGACAGACTTGGTGATCATGAGGCGGAACACAAATGTCATGACCACATCGTCATCAAGCGCACAAAAGAGAACCGTGCACGTCCAAAGAATGGAATGACTGGGAAAGATAGCGGTGAAAAAACAAGGCTTGCTGACATTGCCCTTTTCTGATAACCACGATCAGTAAGGTTGCCAAAGGGACGAGATGGATGGCACGATTCGAGATAGAAACAAGTCTATCACCGAAACGATATGGGTGAATGGCGGAAAGATATCGACGCGATATCTGAGCATAACTCCTGCAAATGGTGTCTAGAACACGTGGCACCAGGGCATCACTCTGCTGGGGCAGAGATGACACCGAACACCGATGAGCAGGCATGCTAAGAAGGAGGGTGCAGGTAGTGGATCGAAACTGATGCCGCCTACACTCATAAGGTAAACCATTAGTGACCAGATAATAAATCTATATGCATGCTATTCAACAAACAAATGCAACAACCAAATGCAGCAAGCAAGGGCAACAACCACACCCTATACTACCATTTTCTAACGTTCCAACGGACTAGGACGGTCTACAGCCAGACCTAGCTCTGATACCAAGCCTGTGGCTCCCCGGCTCAGAGAAACCAGAACGCACCCGTATTCCAGCCTAGAGATCAAGGCAAAATCTTCTGGAATACGACACTGCTTAGCATAGAACGAACCAACTTTCTATTATAGCATGGATATGAATACAAGGTCTCCGATATTACAATGAATAACACCAGCACGGCGACACTACGCCAACCACAGTTGCTCTATGCAAGCAGCATAACAACTCGAGGCAGCGGAACCTCTGTCGAATTTCGGGGTCCGGCAAACCGTGAGAGGTTCAAACACTGGGGTGCGTGCGGAGATCTCAACCTGCCCAGCCTACCTACTCGCGATCCTCCCTAGCCTAGTGCGAAGAGCTCACAAAGACACAAGAACACAGAGATTTATACTGGTTCAGGCCACCGTCGTGGTGTAATACCCTACTCCAGTGTAGTGTGGTGGATTGCCTCGAGGGGCCATGGATGAACTAGTACAAGGATGAACAAGCCTCGGGAGGTGAGGTGTTCTTGAGTTGGTGTGGTGCTCCACTTGCTCTGGTTTCGGTCCCTCTCTATGGTGGTGGCTAAGTCCTATATATAGTGGCATTGGTCCTCTTCCCAAATATGAGAGGGAAGGGATTCCACAACAGTAGGATTTGAAAGGGGGCAAGTAGTACAGTCTATCCTGACAAAAGTAGTCTTCGCCTGCAAAAAGCCTCTAGTTGTGACGTTGCGGTGGGATCGGTGATGACCTCCGTCTTGCCGTCCTAGCAGTCTTGGTCTCGTTGCACCAGAATGGAAACCTGTGATTGATTCCTCGGGACTCCACGCCTGTGGCTTGCCTCCCTTGCACCGAAGAGGAAACCTGCGCTCTGCGCCTGCCTGGCACCCGCCTGGCCTTGGTCGCCAGGGCTCACGTCAGCTGAGCCTCATGAGGTAGCTGCATAGATCTCTCCGCCCCTCAGGATCCCTCCTGAGGAGGCCGACTCCTTCGGGGGTCTTGGCGTCGTCCGCCTCGCAAGGCTTGGCCCCTCGTGAGGGTCTTGTTGTGTTGGTGTCGAAGCGGGGCCGTACTAGGCCATCGATGGATCCACGTGGTGGGCCGCAGGCAGGCAGGACTGGATACCCCCAAGTCCAGGACGCCGACAACCTCTACTCGTAGAGGAAGAACTATTGGCTGCGGAACAACTAACGGCGATGATGGACTCCAATCCGTAGGGACTCTGGCTGGAACGTTTATCCTAGCTCGCGAACACAGGAACCACACCAAACAAGCAAGCGATCCAGGCACGTCCTGCAAACTAGCATGACACGCTAGGTCAGTACATTGAATGTACTTACAAGCTCACAATAACCAAAAGCAATCAAGGCAAACAACAGCCTGGCATTAGCAGGTTAAATCAATCATGAACATGATACTAGCAGAACAACATGGTATGCACAACTTAACATGATACAATTTTAACATGGCACGGTCATATGAACATGATGATACTACATGCAATAGTTTAACATATTATGCACCAACTTACTCTGCTCGGGTTACCTCGTAACCAACACATGCATCAACTTACCAACATCGGTATCCTCGATACCACGGTGATCCTCTCGCGATCACAAATAGCCAACAACTCGGTATCCTCGATACCGCCACATCTTTCTCATCATCGAACCGGAGTTATTATTAATCAAGTTATTATTATTGTTGGCTCATAGTGTGACCTACACCGAACTGGGCCCATATTCGTGGGCGCGGATATCGATAGATTTAAACACACACTCTGCAGAGGTAGCACACTTTACCCACACCACAGAACCCATGGCCTCGCACTCCCATTCGGGTGGACCAATGGCGTTCCAGCAAAACCCTTCCCTTGTCATGACACTCTCCCAGCCACTCCGACCAACTCCCTCTCAGGGCTAAGTCATGGGTGGCCCCATGCCTACCAAAGGCATCTTCGGCCACCGTCGTGGCAAAACAAACGGTCCCAAACGGGGACATGGATCCATACAACAACAACGGGCACACAAGGTTATGTCTGTTTATCGGGCTAGGGTACCGCACGTCCATAACCTTCCCTCATTGGAGGCACCGGCAAGAGGCACGACAAAGGACTGAATCAAGACCCCCCATAAAGGTAAATGTGGTTGCACTCGTTAGCTCAATTCAGTGGCACCATGACTCAGCCAATAGTTGTTCAAGTTCAATTATGTCCGGTTAAACTTGAATGCAATAAGCCGAGTCATATGAAAATAACACGATGCAACAATAATGCATGATACCAACATAAACATGGATGCAACATAAGCCTTAAGCATAATAACAGTTAATCATTTATCCAGATGAGCATGGCATACTGACGAGCAGGATTAACACAAGCATAACTCTGCCATAAGCACATCTTGACTACTAGCATCATGAGCAACTACCATTGAAGAATGTAGCAAGAACAATACCAAGTAAGCATGTGACCAACTAGATGCAATGGAACATGCAAAGCAATGGTACTGGATAACAGATGATAAGCATGCGTCAGAAAGAACATCACAACTACCAGCATGTATTACTACTACCAAGCATGACTAACAAACATGATACTAGCAAGTATCACAAGATATCACGATGCAACATAACATAGCATGAAGCTGGACGCGAGTCAACGAGCATAACCAAAACAACGACAGTAGAAGCAAACAAGCAGGCAGATAACGACAAACTTTTATTAAATATTCAAGTTGAGAACCAAGGCTACTTCATGACTATCATGCAAGTGGCTGTTGTGGCTTTCCTGGGGGTGATGGAGACTCCGGGAAGAAGTGCGGCGAAGCCGCGGAAACGAAACGCCGGATGATTCTCTCTCGAAGGGGGCTGATAAGGGCAAGGGAAAACTGGTCATTTTCACTATGGGACCCCCTAGTGAAAATGGAACCAACCGAAAGAGCCCGGCGATGCAAAGATGTGAGCGTTGGTTTCACCTCGATCGGAGTTCCGAGCAAAAAGTTGTGAGGTGTTGAAGTTCGGGGACTAATCTATGAATAAAATTTCAGCAAACAAGTCCGTGGAGGCAAAAACTGAAAGCGCCTTCCGAGAAATACGCTTCTGCACAGAGGAAACGTATTTTGAGCTGTAGTTAGAATGGAACACGATTTCCGGAAGGGAAAATGCATTTCGGACAGAAGGAGGCAAGAATACGCTTTCGTTGAATGAAAACATATTCCCAGAAACGTATGTCCACATAAAACATGTGGACCCGGTCGGGAGAGGCTTACAGGCATGGTCGTCTTCTTCCTCCCTAGTTCTGTTCCTTGCGTGAGGCAGAGCGGGGGCAAGGGAGGAAGTGGTCGAGGGGCCTGCCGGCTCCGGCGATACCCGACCCGGCCGATGGCACCGGCGGGACCACGGGGCCGCGCCGCACCCGCTCCAGGAGAGAAGAGGCGCGGGGGAGGCCTGGATTGATGTCAACGGGAGGAGAGCAGAGAGGAGCAGGGCGGACGCCGGCAACGGAACGGGCTGCTCCAGCCACCCCAAGCCAAGGCGCGGGCACCGGCGGATTCAGGGCGGAGCACCGCATCCATTCAGAGGAAAATGAGGCACCGGAGATGAACGGAAGAGACGGCGTTCCGAGGGGAACAGAGAGGCTACAGAGAGCTCGGGCGGAGGAGGTACTCGGCGCTGCGGGCACTCCAGCGAGGGGGTAAGGGGGTGGGGCGGCTGAGTGGAACATGGGGAAGCTCATGGACATCTCTGTAGGAGGAGAGGGAGGCTAGGATCGCCGGAACCAAGGTGGAACCGCGGCGGCTGAGGCGAACTCCGGCGAAAAGAGGAGGGGCCGAGTGCTCCGGTGGTCGGGAGAGGCGTGGGGGGGGGGGGGGGGGGGGGGGGGGTGGGACTTGGGAGCTGAGGAACAGGTCGGGGGTCCTATATATGGGCCAGGGGGAGGCTTCTCGAGCTCACGGGCGACCTCCAGCTTGCAAACAATGGAGGCCAGGGGCTGCTCGGCACGGGCGCGGTGGTGGCGACTAAACCACGGCGATTCCGGACGGGTCAGAGATGCAGGGAGACGCAGTCGAGCACGGGCGAGCTACCAGACATGATTTGGACGCGAGAGGCAGAGGGAGCGGACGAGAACAGGGGCGACGACGTGCCAGAGCACGAGATTTGGCCCGTCTGCCCCGTGGTCACCGCGTGCACTAGTGCAAATGGCGTGTTATGGCCGAACCGACCATGTCTAGTAGAATGACCATGATACCCTGAGCCTAAGAGAAGCAATAAGTCGTTTCGGGGGCAAAGACGAGATTTGCAGGAGAAGCCAAGTGGTTTTAGCAGCAAGGTGTTCGTGCTGTCCAGAGGGGGCACAAACCTGGCAACAAAGGAAGTGATTTGTCTGGTGCTGATAGCACACTAAGGTGACTATGATATCCAGAAATCAGGTTAAGAGGAGTTGTTTAGAGGGTGGTTGCTGTAGAAAGTGCCACAATGGCCAGAAATGAAGATTTGGATGATGCACTCACATAGTTGGATTAAATGAGTTGAAAATGGTTATGGCCCAATGATTTGTAAATATTAAGATGCCCAAGGAGTTTCATGCCATTTTGATGAACCAAAATAGCACTTGCTTCACATAGCTTCTCTCTGGACAGAAACTTAGAAAAATGTCATAGCGCTAATGGCTAAATGGATTGAGCCACAACTTTGTGGAGGGAGTTTATATGGGTAATAGAATGTACTGGTAAATTGTCAGCTTAAATGAAGCAATATAAAATATAGTTTCTTCACAAATTGAAAATCTGACCAGAAACTAAGATTGGGAGTTGTGCTCACATAGAAAAGTTACATGAGCTCATATTGGGTGGAGAGTGATAATTTGACCAAATGAAGGATGTGGAAAACGTTCATTTCATTTGAACATGACTAGAATATACTTCCTTCACAAAGTTTCATTCTTGGCAGAAACTTTGTAAAATCATAGAAAAATAATTACTAGGCAAATGAGGTTTAACTTTGGCACAGGGAAATTGTATGGATAGGAAAAGGTGTCCAAGAAGTTGGGAGTCAATTGGGCAAAGATAAATAGCACTTGCTTCACAAAGTGCCATTTAGGGCTGAAAAGGAAAAGAATTATTGGAGGATTATTTTTGAACATGGCAATGAAACGTTTTGCCATATTTGAGCGATATATGACCCAAAAAATTTATGAGAATTATTTGGGAATTTTAGGAGTGAGGGAAATATGGGTTGCTTAACAACCTAGGGCAAACTGAGTTATTCCTTTAATAGAAAAGGAATATTCCCAATAAAAGAATATTGGGATTTGGGCTAGGATGAAAATGGCAAGGTCTAGGGAAGGATTTGGGTATGACAAGCCACTCTGAAAACAAAGAAGAGGTCATCTTCTTGAGTTTCCAGACCACAAAGCCATGGAGAAAGAAAACTCAGGCAAAAACCTCAGAAAATCAAAAGAACAAGAAAGGGGCAAAAATCAGCCTGTTACATCCTCCCATCTAGGGGGAGGCAAAGGAAGGATAAGAATGAGTGGGGCTCTCTCCCCCTCTCTCCCGGTGGTGCCGGAGTGCCGTCGGGGCTAGGATCGTGATGGCGAGCTTCATCAAGAATCTTGCTACCGTCAACACCAACTCTCTCCCCCTCTATGCAGCGGTGTAACACCTCTTCTCTCTGCTGTAATATTTACTTAAACATGGTGCTCAACTCCATATATCATTTCGCAATGATCTATGGTTATCTTATGATGTTTGAGTAAATCCGTTTTGTCCTATGGGTTAATCATGATCTTGGTTGGTATGATTGTATATTTTATTTATGGTGCTATCTACAGTGCCCTCCGTCTCGCGCAAACGTAAGCCCCCCCCCCCCCCCCCCGTTGTAGGGTGTTGCAATATGTTCATGGTTTGCCTATTGACAGTGTTGCGGGGGTGACATCAACCTAAACGCGGATAAGTGGGTCATGGCGTATGGGAGCAAAGAGGACTTGATACTTAATGCTATGGTTGGGTTTCACGACCTTAATGATCTTTAGTAGTTGCGGATGCTTGCTAGAGTTCCAATCGTAAGTGCATATGATCCAAGTAGAGAAAGTATGTTAGCTCATGCCTCTCCCTCATATAAAATTGCAAGAATGATTACCGATACTTGCTATCGATTTCCTAGGGACAAATGACTTTCTTGTTAACAAAAGCTATCCAATTTTACTACCTTGCATTTTATCTGTAGTTCTATTCTCGCAAAGTACTCGTAGTTTTATTCTTGCAAAATAGCTCCATACTTGTTCTAGGTAAAGCAAACGTCAAGTGTGTGTAGAGTTGTATCGGTGGTCGATAGAACTTGAGGGAATATTTGTTCTGCCTTTAGATCCTCGTTGAGTTTGATACTCTTATTTATCGAAGAAGGCTACAAACGATCCACTATACTTGTGGGTTATCAAGACCTTTTTCTGGCGCCGTTTCCAGGGAGCAATAGCGTGGGGTGAATACTCTCGTGTGTGCTTGTTTGCTTTATCACCAAGTAGTTTTTATTTTCTGTTCTAAATTGTTCTCTATCTCTAGTTATGGATATGGAACATGAAACTTCAAAAAAATTAGTGGTACTTGCTACTCATGGAGATGGGGAACCTCCTAAAACCCTCGATGCTCGTTATGTGAAAAATATTATGCACTACTTTGATAATCTAGAGAAAACCCCATTCAACTTGATAATGGGAGTAACGTTGGATTAACGTGAATACTTTAGTAATTATCGCTTGACTCATAAAGGGAAATTGTTATGGGATCAAATTTACATGTTGCATTGGTATGCTCGAGATTTATGCTTGAGATACGATTTTACTTGATTCTCTAGGATGAATGCTCCACACCTTCCCTTTTCATGCAAATTTAATGATAATGAAACCTTAGCTTCTTATGCCAATGGTATATATGATTATTATGATGTGGAATGAATAGAAGAATTTGTTTCTTTTAGGGGTGCTTATGAAATTGAATCTTTGTTTTTAAAGTATGAAGCTTTTGATGATGATGTTTATAGACCTGAAAATTTTGCCATCCTTAAATATTGCTATGATAATTACAAATACAATTCCGATATTGATGCATTTATTGAGAGAGTCTCCCCTGTCCAAGAAGAGACTAATGTTTTGCAGGAGTCTATGGAAGAAGGAATTGATGAAACTGTGATCTCATTGGATGAAAAAGATGATGAGGAGAGCGAAGAACAAAAGGAGGAAGAGTGGATTAGCTACCCGTGCCCACCTTCTAATGAGAGTAACTCTTCAACTCATACATTGTTTAATGTCCCTTCGTTCTTACTGAAGGATGAATGCTATGATAATTGCTATGATCCCGTTGATTCGTTTGAAATATCCCTTTTTGATGATACTTGCTATGCTTGTGGCCAACATGCCAATATGAATTATGCTATTGGAGATGAACTTGCTATTGTTCCTTATGTTAAACATGAAATTGTTGCTATTGCACCCACACATGATAGTCCTATTATCTTTTTGAATTCTCCAAACTACACTATATGGGAGAAGTTTGCTCTTATGAAGGATTATATTGATGGGTTGCTTTTTACCATTGCACGTGATAATTTTTATGAATATAATATGCATGTGCTTGCTGCTTCTACTTGCAATTATTATGAGAGAGGACCTACATCTCCACCTCTCTATGTTTCCAACACGAAAAAATTGCAAGAAACTACTTATGCTATGTATTGGCCTTTACTTGATGTGCATGAATTGTTCTTGTATGACATGCCGATGCATAGGAAGAGAGTTAGACTTCGTCATTGCTTGATATATGTTCCTTTGTGCTCATTACTAAATGCCAAATCATTGCTAATTCAAATTGGCTTTGATATACCTTTGGATCTGGGTGGATCCATTACTTGAGCACTTTATGCCTAGCTTAATGGCTTTAAGGAAAGCGCTGCCAGGGAGACAACCTGGAAGTTTTAGAGAGTCATTTATTTCTGTTGAGTGCTTTTATAAAGTTTAAAAACAAAAAAATATAGAGGGGAACTCAACATTTTTCACAAAAGAGAAGCGATTGAAAGGTGATGCATTGCGGAAGTGAGGGTCGACCTTGAACACTTGTGTTCATGCTCATGGAAACAATGTCGAGTTTTTCATGTAGATTCTCACAAAAATAATTATCCCCTTGTACAATTCCATTGTATTAAAAAAATAATGTGCCAAGATTTGCCTTTAGGATTAGTAGATTGCTTTTGGTATGTGCAGTGCAAAAACAGAAACTTTGGCTATAGCGCGTGATTTTACATTTTTTACTGGAACGTCAAACGTTTCTGAAACTTTTTGCACAGTCTTTCTATACAATTTTTTTATTTTTTAGTAATTTTTTCATATTGTTTGGAGTGCCAGAAGTATGGTAGATGTCCAGATTACTACAGACTTTCCTGTTTCAGACAAATTCTGTTTTTTGATGCATTGTTTTGCTTGTTTTGATGAAACTATCGATTTTTGTCGGTGGTATGAGCCATGGAAAATTTATATTACAGTAGCTAAAATGCAAAAACAAAATATGAATTGGTTTTCAATAGTACTTAGAGTAGTGATTTGCTTTATTATACTAACGGATCTTACCGAGCTTTCTGTTGAGTTTTGTGTGGATGAAGTGATCAAAGATCGAGGAGGTCTCGATATGAGGAGAAGAAGGAGAGGCAAGAGCTCAATCTTGGGGATGCCGAAGGCACCCCAAGTAAATATTCATGGAGACTCAAGCGTCTAAGCTTGGGGATGCCCCGGAAGGCATCCCATCTTTCTTCAAGTATCAGTATGTTTTCGTCTTCGTTTTGTTCATGTGATATGTACAAATCTTGGAGCGTCTTTTGCATTTAGTTTTCATTTTTTATTTTATGCACCATGCTGGTATGAGATAGTCCATGGTTGATTTATAGAATGCTAATTGCACTTCACTTATATATTTTGAGTATGGCTTTATAGAATGCTTCAGGTGCTTCACTTATATCATTTGAAGCTTGGATTGCCTGTTTCTCTTCACATGGAAAATCGATGTTCGTAGAATGCTCTTTGCTTCACTTATCTTTGTTAGAGAATGATCTTTTGTAGAAAGAATTAAACTCTCATGCTTCACTTATATATATTTAGAGAGACAAATGGAATTGGTCATTTGCATGGTTAGTCATAAAAATCCTACATAAAACTTATGGATCACTGAAGATGATGTGTTTGATTTCTTGCAATAGTTTTGCGATATAGAGATCAAATATGTGGGAAGTACTAGTAAACGGTTGTGTTTAGTAAGAATATCGGTGTTAAGGTTTGTGATTCCCGAAGCATGCACGTATAGTCTCTCGTTATGCTATGAAAGTTGGAGTGCAATTTATCCTTGATTGTCTAACTTTGTGTGAAGGTCGGGCGCGCGCGATGGGTAACTCCTACCAACCTCCCCCCTAGTAGCATGCATATTATTACTTTGCTTCGAGGGCTAATAAGCTTTTGCAATAAGTATATGAGTTCTTTATGACTAATGTGAGTCCATGGATTATACACACTCTTACCTTTTCGCAATTGCTAGCTTTTACAGTACCGTGCATTGCCCTTTCTCACCTCGAGACTCGATGCAAACTTCGCAGGTGCCTCAAAACCCCGTGATATGATACACTCTATCATACATAAGCCTTATTATATCTTCCTCAAAACAGCCACCATACCTACCTATTGTGGCTTTTCCATGGCCATTCTGAGATATATTGCCATGCAACTTCCACCGCTTACGTTTGATTACTTGAGCATTCATTGTCATAATTCTTTGCATGATCATATAGCAGACATAGTAGTTGTGGCTCAGCCACTGTATATCATTTTTCATACATGTTATGCTATATCATTGCACATCCTGGTACATTGCCAGAGGCATTCATATAGAGTGATATTTTGTTCTAGGTATTGAGTTGTAAATTTTATTTCTTTTGAGTTATAAGTAATTAGAAGTGTGATGATCATCATTATTCATCTTTAGAGCAGTGCCCCAGTGAGGAAAGGATGATGGAGACTATGATTCACCCACAAGTCGCGATGAGACGTCGGACAATGAGAGAGAGAAAAAGAGAAAAAGAAAAAAGGAAAAGAAAAAAGAAAAAGAAAAAAAGAGAAAAGGAAAAAAAGAAAGAAAAAAAGAGAAAGAAAAAAATAAACAGAGAGAGAAGGGGCATTTTTAATATCCTTTACCACACTTGTGCTTCAAAGTAGCACCATGTTTTTCATATGGAGAGTTTCCTATGTTGTCACTTTCATATAATAGTGGGAATATTTCATTATAGGATTAGATGCACACACACTTAATTTTCATATGGAGCTTTCATACACCTATAGCTCTTCGTGCATTGCATGGCAATCCCTACTCCTCGCATTGATATCAATTGATGGGCATCTCCATAGCCCATTGATTAGCTGTGTCGATGTGAGACTTTCTTACTTTTTATTTTCTTTATATTTGCCCCTATCATCATACTCTATTCCACCCATAGTGCTATATCCATGGCTTGCGCTCATGTATTGCGTGAGGGTTGAAAAAGCTAAAGCGCGTTAAAAAGTATGAACCAATTTCTTGGCTAACACCGGGATAGTACATGATTTATACTTTGTGTTAGGAAGACAGAGCATGACAAGACTATATGATTTTGTAGGGATAACGTTCTTTAGCGTTGATATTTTGAAAGACATGATTATTTGTTGGGATGCCTGAGTATTGATGTCTCTATGTCAAATTATAGACTATTGCTTTGAATCACTTATGTCTTAATATTCATGCCATGACTAGACATATGATCAAGTTTATGCTAGGTAGCATTCCGCATCAAAAATTATCTTTTTTATCATTTACCTACTCAAGGACGAACAGGAATTGAGCTTGGGGATGCTAATACGTCTCCGTTGTATCTATAATTTTTGATTGCTTCATGACAATATTATTCAACTTTCACATATTTTTGGCAAATTTTTATATGATTTATTGGACTACCCTATTGATCCAGTGCCAGTGCCAGTTCCTATTTTCTGCATGTTTTTGGTATCGCAGAGTATGCATATCAAACGAAGTCCAAATGCAATAAAATTTCACGGAGAATTATTTTGGAATATATGTGATTTTTGTGAGTTGGAATCACCGGAAACGGAGGCCCACACAGTCCACAAGACACCAGGGCGCGCCAGAGGCCCCGAGCGCATGGTGGTGGGTCTTGCCTTCCCCCAACGTTGGTTGGAGCTCTACTTCGGGCGCAAGAAAGCTTATATTCGAAAAAACGTGTAAAAATATCAGCGCTGCCGGAGTTACAGATCTCCCAGAATATAAGAAACCGTAAAGGGCCAGATCAGGAGAGCGCGAAACAAAAGAGAACAGAGAGGGAGATCCAATCTCGGAGGGGCACCTGCCCCTCCGCCGCCATGGAGGCCATGGACAAGAGGGGAAACCCTCCTCCCATCTAGGGGGAGGCCAAGGAAGGAGAAGAAGGTGGGGGATCTCTCCCCCTCTCTCCCGATGGCGCCGGAGTGCCGCCGGGGCTAGGATCGTAAAGGGCCAGATCTCCCCCTAGGATCGTAAAGGGCCGGAGAGCACGAAACAAAAGAGAACAGAGAGGGAGATCCAATCTCGGAGGGGCACCTGCCCCTCCGCTGCCATGGAGGCCATGGATAAGAGGGGAAACCCTCCTCCCATCTAGGGGGAGGCCAAGGAAGGAGAAGAAGGCGGGGGCTCTCTCCCCCTCTCTCCCGATGGCGCCGGAGTGCCGCCGGGGCTAGGATCGGGACATCAATCTTCATCAACAATCTTTCTACCGCTAACACCAACACTCTCTCCCTCTATGCAGCAGTGTAAAACCTCTTTTCCCCGTTGTAATCTATACTTAAACATGGTGCTCAAATCCATATATTATTTCCCAATGATCTATAGTTATCTTATGATGTTTGAGTAGATCAGTTTTGTCCTATGGGTTATTTGTGTTCTTGGTTGGTATGGTTGTATATTTTATTTATGGTGCTGTCCTAAGGTGCCCTCCGTCTCGCGCCAACGTGAGGGGCCCCCGCTGTAGGGTGTTGCAATATGTTCATGGTTTGCCTATTGTCATTATTGCGGGGGTGACTACAGCCTCAACACGGATAAGTGGGTCCTGGCGTATGGGAGTAAAGAGGACTTGATACTTAATGTTATGGTTGGGTTTCACGACCTTAATGATCTTTAGTAGTTGCGGATGCTTGCTAGAGTTCCAATCATAAGTACATATGATCCAAGTAGAGAAAGTATGTTAGCTCATGCCTCTCCCTCATATAATACTGCAAGAATAATCACCGGTACTTGTTATCGATTTCCTAGGCACAAATGAATTTCTCATTGACAAAAGCTATCCACTTTTACTACCTTGCATTTTATCTGTAGTTTTATTCTCGCAAAGTACTCGTAGTTTTATTCTTGCAAAATAGTTTCATACTTGTTCTAGGTACAACAAACGTCAAGTGTGCGTAGAGTTGTATCGGTGGTCGATAGAACTTGAGGGAATATTTGTTCTACCTTTAGCTCCTCCATGGGTTCGACACTCTTATTTATCGAAGAAGGCTACAAACAATCCCCTATACTTGTGGGTTATCAATTACCTACCTGCTTGACACCTACTTAACAAGTGACAAGTTGTTCGCTGAGGTGGAGTGGTGGCAAGGTAGTGGGATCTTGCCGGCACGGAGCTTGCCGAGTCTTCATTTGCTTGCCAACAACTCTAGCCTTGAGCTTCTGTACCGTCCTTAGTACTTTTTGGCCACCTGCCATGATGTCTTCTTTATGACTTTATCAACTAGTATTTTGCTTGTTCTCAGCTGCCCTCCGGCATGCCCTGCCGCCGGGAAGGCTACTACTACCTATGCGCAAGTCTGGGGGTACTAAAGGACCCAAACGTTTGTACACCGACAGGAGCCCCTAGGCCTGGGCCGTACATGCATGTGATGCATAGTTGGGCTAGGCCCATATAGTGCACATGCACGTGTGGCAGACGATAACTGTAATAATCTTCTCTTTAACCTCACCCCGACGATGTGCATTAAATGCAGAACGTGGGAGAGGTGGGCTAAAACGACTGGAGCAGTAGTGCGCCCGCAAAAGCACATCCACGTCAGATAGTAAAGAGCCAGCCCCGCGCCTTCCCCATAAAAAGGAATTCGCAAAGGCCGCTACTCATTTACCTACCTCCTTTCCAATCTAGCAAGCCGCCATCGTCTTCTTCCTTGTGCCAGAGCAAAGCACATATAGTCATATGTGTGGCGTCTTAGAAGTGTTCCATGACAATACTGAAATTATCATCATGGAAGTGTCCACTTCCATGACGATAAATGCCGCATCATGGAAGTGTTTTCGTCAAGGGTAACCGATGCGTGGCTTCCACCGTAACAGGTCACTGTTAAGCTATCGGGTTCCGGTTTGGATCCGATAACCTGTTAACATCCTGAACCAATGGAGATTTTCCACGTGTAAAATTCTCATTCACCGGAGGATCCACATGTCAATTGAGCGTTATGAGAGATGTTATCCGTCCAATGGTTGGGAGGCGCCTATGATACATCGACACGTTGAACAACCCAACAGTGGCCCATTTGGGTTAAAAAAGCCATCCCATTTAACTTGGTCAAAAGTTAGTGGGCCCGTCCATGGAAAGCCTGTTAACAGCGTGTACGCATATAACCCACTTACGACCCTGGAACTCATGGCCTGTTATGGATCAGGGCCGTCAAATATAATTCCAACCCATCATCACTTAGGGCCCATATTTGGCCCGTGACGTCATTCGACCCATATGAGGCCTTCTGTCTCTCTAGGCCCTTTGACGGTTGTTGTGTAGAATGACCATCTATGGTGTCAGCTAGCCCCTTTGTGGTTCGGCTTGAGAGATGCACGAGCTCAGAGAGGAGAATCAACAAAAGATGCATGTTTTTTACCCAGGTTTGGGCCACCCTAAGGTGTAAAACCCTACTCCTGCTTTGTATATTGGGTGTGTATGTGAGCACAAGTACAAGGAGCGCTTCCCCAACAAGGTGCAAAGGGAGAGAAGCTATGCGTGCAAGTTGTGAAAAGGGTCGATCCTTGCAAAAGTTGCACTGGCCCTCCTTTTATAGCTTAAGGGGTTACCATAGTGGCAAAGCAGTAATTATACGTTGATTAGATAGCAAATAGTTCCATCATACCTAACTCTACCGGACTAGGACAAAATCATTAAATGCTCTGTTAGGTCTCATGTAGAGGAGGAGTCCCGACAAGGTTGCTGCACCGGTCGCCCATCTACCTCCTATTATCTTGACACGCCTTATGGACGGGTGTCATTAAAGGAAAATGCCCTTCCAGCATGCTGCCACATGCCCGACAAATTCCACCTAACCACATGCAGACTCGACACCTCATTGATTAGTGACTTCCTATCCGATGAGGTGGACCGTTGGTGGCTAGTGAGAGTTTGCTGGCCACAGAGTGTGCTGGGCCTTCGCCTTGCCGGCTCGGTCTTGCCGGCAAGGGTCGCCTTTGGTGTTAATCTTGATGATTTGTCTTGATCTTCTCCCTAGTTAAGATCTAACAACTTGGTCTTGAATCTTTGTCTTGGTAATCTCTAGCAAGCCTTGGCCAACAGAGAAGCTACTACTATCTATGCATAAGTCAGGGTATAAAGTACCCATGTTTTATACACCAACAGGAGCCCCTGGGCATGGGCTAAATGTGTTGCCGAGGCATCATTGGGCTATGCCCAAACAATGCACAGACACACAACGGAGATTAATGCTATAATTATTTTGCCATGATGATATCTGTCTTCTGACATTTTCTTTGTTTCTTCATTAATCTGGATCTGTGTCCATCCTTGGCCATCTTCCAGCTAATTGTGCCGTTTGGTGGGCAGCCATTGCCCGTGCACAAACCAAGGCTGAGCACGCACGCGAGGCGCCATTTGGTCTGGCCGGGACAGGTGCAAGGTCATGCTTGACAGAGAATAACTGGCACATCTATCATTACTTCTCCTTTTACTACAGCCCCCACAACGCGTGTCGCACGTGAAACATAGGATTGGTGAAGAGGGGCGGTCGTAGGATTGGTGCACCAGATAAGGGACACAGGGAGCCAGATTGGAAAAACAGGGCAGTCGTTCGAGTAATGCGCCCGACCAGAAATTCAAGCCATTGGATTGGCGGGACGAGGCGGTCGCCCTGAAATGGTGAGGAGCCAGCCCCCACGCCCCTCCTATAAAGTGGGGGCTGTGGAGGGTGATGCTCATCCACCTCTCCTCATTCCGATCCCCCAGTAACTACTATCTCCTTCTTCTTCCTCCACCCACCTACATCCGCGGCCATCATGGTGAGGGGGAAAGGTCTAGCTCGTGCATCTATTGTTGCTGAGAGAGCTTCTCCGCGGCATCACGCCCAGGCCTCGACCACAGCTGCATAAGCCGGCATCAGCGCTCGACGAGGGACACAACTCGTGGTCGTGGGAGACACAGTGCCCGGGGTTGGGGTGGTCATGGTGGAGCGCTTTTCATTTCACCTCCAATCGTTCCGCCCCTAGCAGAAGACCACATAGAGGACACGACGCATGAGTTCATCATGGAACTACATGACTGGCCGCGAAGCTGACTGCGGCTCCCTTGACCTTTTGCTAGGGTGATGGTAGACAGTCATCCGCGCGGCTTGTGGCTGCATGTGGACGGCTGCTGCAATGGTCCTATCCGAGTGACTGTCAAATTCTCTATCAACGACATCATGTACTTGATGCGCGGGTGGAAATCCTTTGTCCGTGCTTGTTGTTTGGGGCAATGACACATTCTTCACTTCAGGCTGGTCGAATCTGACACGCTCACCGTGAAGTTCTTCGAGGCTTCAAGGGCTCGCCTAGAATGCTGTGCGGAAAGCTTGAGCAACAGCGACACCGCTTCCTCCAGCAAAAGCAATGATGGGGACAAGGACGATGACCCTCCAAGCATTAAGATTGAGGACAACAACTCTGACTCTAGCTAAGCACTGGCAGCACCATCATCTGGTCCTCCAAGAACGAGTAGGGCCTCACCTAGGTACCCCTTTTGCCCTGTATTACACTCGATGTAAACCCTGGGGGAGAAGGGCTAAGAAAATGTTATCAAACATTCCTTAATAAATATCTACTATTTGTCATGCTCAGATGAACATGTACCGTTTCCCTTGTTTGTTTTTGTCTTTGTATGATTTCGACACCGCACCCTATGCAGTTTGGAAACTTGCCGGTGCGCACACTTGCCGCGTGCGCTTTGAGGAACAGGTCCTTAGCAGCCTGCTAGAAGTGCCGCCATCGACCAGGCACCTTGCCGGTCTCAGCACAGCTACAAAATGTTGCCGAGTGGACTCGAGGCAAAATCAGAGCGTGAATGAACATGACAAGGTTCCTTCGCATGCAAGTTTCCCATACAAACACATGATCATTCAAGGAAAATTGCAAACGTAACAAAGAAATTTTTAGTTGAAAATTTTTCCACTTAGATTTTTTTTGATGTACTTCTTGTCGTATGAAATGTTCATGTGAACACAAACTCCATTTAAGTCGTATTCCCATAGTCACTCCCGCTGGGAAACTTGTGCGCGAGGAATCCTTCTGTTTTTTGAGAAAAAAAGAAGAGAAAAGAGTGGTTTGGAAACCTTGGCAGTTCATCAGCCATCTCATAAAAAAACCTGCGAAACACTTAGCTTTATTCACATACACACAAGGTCCGCGCCTGGCTTTGTACGAAGGGTTACAAGTCTTGCCGACAAAGCTTGTAAAAAGGGTTTGGCGGGAGCGAGGCCCGACAACTGCGCCTCATGGGTAGAACTTTCAAAGATGCTCAATATTCCATGAGTTTTGCACCTTAATGCCATATTCGGTCTCCATACAGACTGCGCCAGGTCTGGTGACTCGCTGTCGGTGTCAAAACCGGCGGATCTCGGGTAGGGGGTCCCAAACTGTGCGTCTAGGCGGATGGTAACAGGAGACAAGGGACACGATGTTTTTTACCCAGGTTCGGGCCCTCTCGATGGAGGTAAAACCCTACTCCTGCTTGATTGATATTGATGATATGGGTAGTACAAGAGTAGATCTACCACGAGATCAAGGAGGCTAAACCCTAGAAGCTAGCCTATGGTATGATTGTATGTTGTGTATGTTGTCCTACGGACTAAGGCCCTCTGGTTTATATAGATACCGGAGAGGGCTAGGGTTACACAGAGTCGGTTACAATGGTAGGAGATCTACATATCCGTATTGCCAAGCTTGCCTTCCACGCCAAGGAAAGTCTTATCTGGACACGGGGCGCAGTCTTCAATCTTGTATCTTCGTAGTCTTGATAGTCCGGCTGTCCGGACACCCCCTAGTCCAGGACTCCCTCAGTAGCCCCCGAACCAGGCTTCAATGACGATAAGTCCAGCGCGTCTATAGTCTTCGGCGTTGCAAGGCGGGTTCTCCCTTCAAATTCCATGTACCTGCCGAACAGTGTCTGGCTTCATCTTGAATACTGTGTTCCTCAGCTTCTACGCCAAATAATGGCCCTCTTCCACGCGTCGCACGAATGCGAAAAGCCAGGGTGTTTTTTGCATTTCACCCCCCAATTGCGCGAGTTGACCGCCTACAAAAGAGGCAAGAATCCAGATCCAAACCACACCGTCTTCCTCCCGCGAATACTCCATTGAAGCGCCTTTGACCTAGAAATCCATTCCACCATGGATCGTCAACACGGCTCTTCTTCGCGTGCTCCCAGCCCATCGCCGGGGAGTTGGAGGAGGTGCTCTGTTTCGCACAATGATCTCGAGAAGCTCCAAACGGGGGGATTCCTCCCTCCGGCCATTATGATCCTAGTCCGGGCCGGACTGGTTACTTATCAAGGTGGGAGACAGGCGGAAGACACTCCCAGCACCAATAAGGGGGAGCGAGTATGTTTTGTCCCTTACCTGACAAAGGGACTCGGATTTCCAATACATCCGTTCCTCCGCGGGCTCCTGAAGTTCTACGGACTCCAGCTCCACCACCTCACGCCCGCCTCTGTTCTGCATATCGCGGGCTATGTAGCTCTTTGCGAGCTATTCCTGGGCATTGAGCCCCATTTCGCATTGTGGAAGAGGCTGTTTTGCCTCGTACCCCGTTCTTACCAGGGGTCCATATATCAAGTGGGCGGCGCCGAAATATGGCGCATCGCCGGGACCGGATACGTATCCGGCACTCCCAAGAGGGCGTCCGAAGACTGGCCCTCGGAATGGTTTTATATAGAGGATGCTCCGCTGCCAGACCCAGTTCGGATCGGCCTCCCGGAGTTTAGTGCTGCTCCCTTGAAGAAACGCCTCAGCTGGCGCCCGCGGAGCCCCCGATTGGAGGAAGACAAGAGCGTCCATTACTTGATGGGCCGGATAAGATTAATGGCTCATTCCGGCCTGACCATGATCGGAGTCATGGCGACATGCATCAAGCGAGGGGTACAACCACTGCAATACAGAGGCCACCCCATGTGGGATTTCAACGGGGAAGACGATGCTACCCGGCATGGCCGCAAAGGGCCGAATTCGACCGAGGATCTGGTGAAGATCCTGTCCAGCCTGTACAAGGGGGAGAAGGAGGATTTCCTTCGAACGAACCCTTTGAATGGGTTTTCCATGATCAACCCCAGAGGATGGGTAAGTGAACACCTTGAAGGGCCCAGCCCATGCTTTCGAAGTTTAAGCTTCTTACATTATGTCTTCGGCGCAGGGTCTACGCCGGATTGTGGAGGACATGGTAAGTCCTGCTCCGCAACCTGAGGACCCAGAAGGATCCCTGGGTCCGGCCTCCGAAGAGGACCCGGATATCGAGGTGGAGCTGATCGACGGGGTGTATCACCAGCTCAGCATAGACAATGCTTTGGTCGCCATTACGGCGGACTACCCCGGACTAAGTCCGGCTTCCCAGGTGACCGCGACCGAAGTCCGGACACCATTATCCCATCCCTGCCCATTTCTGACCTTCGTGAACGATGGTGTTTTGCAGGAAGCGCCTTTACGGCAGGAAGCCGAGCCCGCGGCGGCCGACCAACAGAGGTCAGTCCGAACCAGCAGGCAGAAAAGGAGTGCAGTGCATACGGAAACGTCGCCGCAAAGGTATAGCTCGTATTTGAATTTTTAGAGCAACGTTCCGAGGAAACGTCTAAGTTCCCATGAGTTTTGTAGGAGAAAAAGCGCTCGCCGGACTGCGAGCGCAGGAATTGCCAATCCGACCAACACCGGCCAGGCCCCAGCGCCCGGCCTGGATGGGGAGGCAAGCGCAAGACGTGAGCCGGATCCTTCTCCAACGGAGGATACCGACAGACTGTCCGCCACCAAGTCTGAGGTGGAGAGCGCCATGAACCATAGGCGCCGCCGGACAGTATTTCAAGAAGCGTGCTTTTCCCCTGAGGCATTGGATGCCTTTAACGCAGGGGACGCGCATCTCCGTGCTGCTCAAAATGGTTTTACCAGAGCCATGGAGCGGTATGTGAAAGACATACGGGTAAGGGAATTTTAATGGTTGTATATACTAGTAGCCCCCGAGACTTAAATTAGTTATGCTAACTGATTTAAGGATCATTATAAATTTCAGGCACTTAACGAGAAGAACGCCCAGCTGTCTCGGGAGCTGCAAGATTGCAAGGCCCAACTTGAGGCCGCACTTGCTGCCGCAGGAGGAGGCGGAAAGACCCCTCCTGGTAACACATTTTTATTAATAAATATAAGCGCTGTGTGGCGTGCGCGCGAGTCTAATAATGAAATTTGCAGGTACCGCCGGACAAGATCCGGACAGGCAAGCATTGCTACGCCAGCTAAAGGCCGGCGAGAGTGTGCTGAATAGAGTTCAGCAGGAAAGGAACAAGCTCCAAGATGCCAACGCCAAGCTCGGAGAAGAGCTGAAAGGCGTACAGGCCGAGCTGTCCGGCTCCGTTAAGGAGAATCAGCGGCTTCGTCGCAGTATTTATAGTAAGTGCTTGAGCGAACTCTTTTGAAAAGAAGAGTTCGGCGAGGAAGCGTTTTGACATGATATGTCTTGTAGGTATACTCATGGGTCGTCCTGCAGAGGAGATGCCCATATCAATGGGTGATCGACTTCCCGAACTGTTGCAGCTACTCGAACGAGTTCGGCAGGCAATGAGTGGCGTCGTTCAGGCTTTATGGCCATCCCTCACCCTACCCGAGGGCCTCGGGGAGCTTGCGGAGAAGCTGCAGGGAGTGCGGCAGCGCTTTCGTTTGTGGAAGATTTCGGCTTGCCGTCAAGGTGCGAGGGAGGCTTGGGCCATGGTGAAGACGCGGTACAAGAAGGCGGATCCCAACCACATGGCCGAAGTTGGACCGGTGGGGCCCGATGGGAAGGAGATCCCTGTGAGTTTAGTTTATAGCCAAGTAGAGTTGGCTGCTAAATTTTCCCAACAGGACTGTAAACTAGACAGCCTGTTAGACGGGATTGAGGAGGAATACAATCAATAAATTTGACAATGTATGTTATCCTTTAAAGTGACATGTGAAATGCCTTCTAGCCGGATTGTAGATCGTTTGTCTCTGCCGACCTTTTCGCTTCGACCTCGGGACCCTAGAGTCCGGAGTGTGTCCGAATACCTTTTTGGTTAAGAAACAACCGTGGTATGCATGGAGACCAGGCGTAGGGGTCATTAGTGCTTTATCAGACAAGTGCCCAACTAGTTATGTTATATTACATGGTTAGTAGGAAACATCTTCCAGGGAGAATAGTTCCGTTAAGGGTTCCTTTCGCTGGGAGGCATGCCCTAAAGTGCATGTCCGGACTGCAAAGAAAGCAGTAAAACATCTGGGGGCAGATAGATAAATAGGTAAAAAGTCATCTTTTAAGTCACCGACCGAATATTCCCTTAAGAACGCTAGCTTTCGGCTTCACCCAGTCTGAGGTACACATCCGGCTGACCCGGCAGTAACAATCGCAGAGGTGCTCCCTTTACCTCCTAGCCGAACAATCGGGAACGTAGGGGTAAGCACAGGAGCCAGGCAACCCAGCTTGGCCAAAACTTAAGTCATATCGATGCATATAATGGCGAATAAAAGGTACATGTGGAAGCTTGACACATGTGATGGGTATAAAACCCGTATAATTGAGCTTATGTAAAAGAAGCCCCCAGGAATAATGAGTGCGGATGGCACATCATGCATATAATGGAGCTTCTGTAAAAGAAGCCCCCAGGAATAATGAGTGCGGAGGGCACATCATGCGTATGCAAAGAATGCAAAAATAGGCCCGAAAGGGCTTTTAAATGAGAAGGATAAAAAAGAGAAACAAAAGACAGCCGAAGTGTAAAAGTTTGGACGGGGGAAGGGGACGAACTCTTAGTCCGGCGCTAGGCATAGAATCGTCGGAGGCGGGCTGTGTTCCATGGGTTCGGCTCGAGTCGGTGATCCAATGCATTTCGTAGACGGTACGCTCCGCCGGTCAGTACTTGATCGATGATGAAGGGACCCTCCCATTTGGGCTTGAGCTTGTCCTTTTTCTTGTCCGGCAGGCGTAGAACTAGTTCACCAACGTTGTAAGTCTTGGCCCGTACTTCTCTGCTTTGATATCTTCGGGCCTGCTGCTGATAGAATGCGGAACGAGCCTTCGCGACGTCACGTTCTTCCTCCAATGTGTCCAAGCTGTCCTGCCGATCAAGCTCGGCCTCTCTTTCCTCATACATGCGCACTCGAGGTGAGTCATGAATAATGTCACAGGGCAAAACTGCCTCTGCGCCGTATACCATAAAAAATGGTGTGAATCCGGTAGTACGGTTAGGCGTTGTCCGCAGCCCCTAGAGTACGGAGTCGAGCTCCTCGACCCATTGTGCGTCGGATTTAGTGAGTGACCTCACTAGTCTGGGTTTAATGCCGCTCATTATTAGACCATTTGCTCTTTCCACTTGACCGTTGGTTTGAGGGTGATAGACTGACGCATAGTCGAGCTTGATGCCCATATTTTTGCACCAAGACTTAACCTCATCGGCTGTGAAGTTCGTGCCGTTGTCGGTGATGATGCTGTGGGGGACTCCGTAACGGTGTACCACCCCTGATATAAAGTCTATCACTGGTCCGGACTCTGCCGTTTTGACCGGTTTGGCCTCTATCCATTTGGTGAATTTATCCACCATGACCAATAGGTACTTTTTCTTGTGGGTTCCCCCTTTAAGGGGTCCAACCATGTCAAGCCCCCAGACCGCGAACGGCCAGGTAATGGGTATGGTTTTGAGGGCGGTGGGTGGCATATGGCTCTGATTAGCAAAGAGCTGACAACCAACGCATCGCTGGACCAAGTCCTGTGCGTCTGCCCGAGCCGTCGGCCAATAAAATCCTGTACGGAATGCCTTTCCTACAAGGGCCCGGGCTGCTGCGTGGTGTCCGCCTAGTCCGGCATGAATTTCAGCCAGGAGGTTTCGCCCTTCTTCTTCGGAGATACACCTTTGAAGGACTCCGGTGGTACTTTTCTTATAAAGTTCTCCCTCATGGACCTTGTAGGCCTTCGATCGCCGGACTATGCAGCGGGCCTCATTTTGGTCTTCGGGAAGTTCCTGCCTAAGTAAGTAGGCTAGGAAAGGTTCTATCGACGCGGCAATTACTGCCATTATGACGTGGGCGGAGGGTGTTATGTCGTCTGCCGAATCACCAATTGGTGCGGTTTTCTCCGGTTTGTCGCTACCGGACTCCTCTTCCCATAATACGGATGGCTTGAAGAGCCGTTCCAGGAAGATATTTGGAGGGACAACATCACGTTTTGCACCGATGCGTGCCAGGACGTCGGCCGCTTGGTTGTTATCTCGGGCTATGTGATGGAATTCTAGTCCGTCAAACCGAGCTGACATTTTTAGGACAACATTACGATATGCTGCCATTTTCGGATCCTTGGCGTCGAAGTCTCCATTTATCTGGGATATTGCAAGGTTTGAGTCCCCGCGCACCTCTAGGCGTTTAATGCCCATGGAGACCGCCATCCGGAGACCATGTAACAGGGCCTCGTATTCGGCTGCATTGTTGGAGTCCGTGTACATTATTTGAAGTACATACTGGACTGTATCTCCGGTGGGGGACGTCAGTACGACGCCAGCCCCCAGTCCGGCCAACATTTTGGAGCCGTCAAAATGCATAGTCCAATTGGAGTATGCGCCGTACTCTTTAGGGAGTTCGGCTTCAGTCCATTCGGCGACGAAGTCAGCCAAAACTTGTGACTTTATAGCTCATCGAGGTTTGTAAGTGATGTCGAATGGTAAGAGCTCAATGGCCCATTTTGCTATCCTGCCCGTTGCGTCGCGATTATTTATAATGTCATTGAGTGGAACTTCAGAGGCCACTGTTATCGAGCACTCCTGAAAGTAGTGCCAGAGCTTTCGAGACGCCATGAACACCGCATATGCTATCTTCTGATAGTGCGGGTAACGGGATTTGGAGGGGGTTAACACGGTGGATACATAATACACTGGTTTTTGAAGAGGGAATTTATGCCCTTCTGTCGCTCGTTCAACGACAAGGACTGCGCTCACAACTTGATGTGTTGCTGCGATGTATAACAACATTGGTTCGCCCAAAGTGGGCGCAGCCAGGACCGGATTTGTTGCCAGTATGGCCTTTATTTCTTCGAGTCCGGCAGTGGCAGCATCCGTCCACTCGAAGTGTTCGGTGCGCCTGAGGAGGCGATAGAGGGGCAGCGCCTTTTCTCCTAAACGGGAGATAAAGTGGCTTAAGGCTGCCACGCATCCTGTTAATTTTTGTATTTGTTTGAGGTCTTTTGGAATATCCAACTGTGACAGAGCTCGGATTTTGGCCGGATTTTCTTCAATTCCTCTACCAGATACAATGAAGCCCAGCAGCTTTCCGGCTAGTACGCCGAACACGCATTTTTCCGGATTCAGCTTGATGTCATATGCTCTGAGGTTGTCGAATGTGAGCCTCAAATCATCTACTAAAGTTTCGACGTGTTTTGTTTTGACGACTACGTCGTCTACGTATGCCTCGACTGTTTTGCCGATCTGGGTGGCCAGACATGTTTGAATCATGCGCTGATATGTTGCGCCGGCGTTTTTGAGTCCGAAGGGCATCGTGTTGAAGCAGAATGGTCCATATGGAATGATGAATGCCGTTGCGGCTTGGTCTGCTTCCGCCGTCTTGATTTGATGATAGCCAGAGTATGCATCCAGGAAGCACAACGAATCGTGCCCTGCTGTGGCATCGATAATTTGATCGATGCGGGGGAGTGGGAAGGGATCCTTTGGGCAAGCTTTATTGAGGTCTTTAAAATCGACACAGAGGCACCAGGATTTATCCTTCTTTGGTACCATCACCAAATTTGCTAGCCAGTCCGGATGTTTGATATCTCTAATGAATCCGGCTTCCAATAGTTTGGCTAGCTCTTCTCCCATTGCCTGTCTCTTGGGCTCGGAAAATCGTCGAAGGGCCTGTTTGACTGGCTTGAATCCTTTTAGGATGTTGAGGCTGTGTTCTGCCAACCTGCAGGGGATTCCGGGCATGTCTGAAGCATGCCAGGCGAAGATATCCCAATTTTCTCGTAGGAATTCGCGCAGTGCGGCGTCTACTTCGGGGTTCAACTGTGCCCCAATGGAGGCCGTCTTTGTTGGGTCCATTGGATGGACCTGGAATTTTATTATCTCTTTTGCTGGTTTGAAGGAGGTGGACTTGGATCTTTTATCGAGTATCACATCATCCCTGTTCACCGTAGAGCGCAGCGCGGTGAGTTCCTCTGCCGCTAAGGCTTCGGATAGTGCCTCGAGGGCTAATGCAGCTGTCTTGTTTTCGGCGCGGAGTGCTATGTCCAGATCACTAGCGAGAGTGATTATTCCGTTGGGCCCAGGCATTTTAAGCTTCATGTACCTGTAATGAGGTATTGCTTGAAAAATTGTGAATGCCTCTCGTCCTAATATGGCGTGATATCCACTGCTGAACAAGGCCACCTGGAACGTGACTTCTTCGGATCTGTAATTGTCCGGAGAGCCGAACACCACATCGAGTGTGATTTTTCCGGTGCAGCGCGCTTCCCGGCTAGGGATTATTCCCCTAAAGGTTGTGCTGCTTCGCTCAATACGGCTCCAATCGATTTCCATTTTTCGCAGAGTTTCCTCGTAAATGAGGTTTAGTCCGCTGCCGCCGTCCATGAGGACTTTTGTCAGTCGAAAGCCGTCCACTATGGGACTAAGTACCAGTGCGGCTGGGGCTCTGGTTGTTCGGAATGTGGGCTCGTTGCTGCCATTGAAGGTAATAGCTGTGTCGCTCCATGGATTTGCTGTTGCTACTTGGTAGACTTCGGCGAGTTCGCGGATTGATCGTTTTCGCATATTATTTGATGCGAAAGTCTCGAAGACTGTTGATACCGTGCTGGTATTGTTGGAGTGGTTTCCCGGAGCTAGAAGCTCTTCACCACATTTGGCCACCTGCCGTAATATCCAACATGCTCGAAGGCTATGTGTTGGGACGGCTCCCTCTGTATTATGAAGCTTACAGGGTCCATTAAGCCATCCCTCCAGTACGGTTCCGTTTCCCTGATTGGGTTTTTGTTTTTTCGTTTTTGCATCTGGGGCCTGAGTGTAAGGCGCCCTTTTGCTGCGGACTGGGTTTGTGGCCGGATTATCCCAAAATTGATTTTCGGTTTTCCGGAAACTCTCCATCGCACAGTACTTTCGTACAATGGACGCCAGATCGGTAAAGCGCGTAATGTTGCGACGATCAATGGCGTTTAGTATTCCCTTGTCCGTGCAGTTATTGCGGAAGATTGATATTGCGTTTTCCTCTCGGCAGTCCTTTATCCTGTCCATAACCAGGAGGAATCTGGCCCAGTAGTGATGTACTGTTTCTGTAGGCTCTTGCCGTATTAGAGATAGATCGCATATGTCTGGGCGGGTGGGTGGAATAAAATCCGGATCCCTGCCCGTCTTGAGGCTCAAAGGCCAAGGGGTTTCCGAATTCGGAAGTGTGTTTTGCTGGGGACAATCCAGCGAGTTTGGGGCGACACATGATTTTAAGTTCAATACTCGATCGAAGTCCGTCCCTCCGCGGGAATCCGGCATGGAGGGTTCGGGAATCCGGACATGAATTGTTTTCAACACTGGCAAAGAGTTGCCGTATTGCTCTTCCACCACTGCGACGTGGTGGGTTGCCTGGGGAGAGTTAATCTCTCTCAGATCGGTTTTAAGCCCAATCTGGTTGTAGTCCGTAGCGACTCCCAGGGCGGCGATGCGATCCAAGAGCTCGTTAACAGACGAGAGCTCTATTGGATCTAACTGTTCGGTAGCTTTAGGGCTGACGCGAAGATTGCTTTCGACGACTTGAGAAGTCATTGCCGAAGCGGCGGCCGGACAGGCGGTCATGAGAAAACCACCAAGCCGGATAGTTTGGCCGGCGGCCAAGGCCCCTCCGGCGAAAGCACCGTCTTTGAAGACGGGTGGAGGCATCCGCTCTATCGGTGACGACACAGAGGAACTCTCAATGAAAGCACCAATGTCGGTGTCAAAACCGGCGGATCTTGGGTAGGGGGTCCCAAACTGTGCGTCTAGGCGGATGGTAACAGGAGACAAGGGACACGATGTTTTTTACCCAGGTTCGGGCCCTCTCGATGGAGGTAAAACCCTACTCCTGCTTGATTGATATTGATGATATGGGTAGTACAAGAGTAGATCTACCACGAGATCAAGGAGGCTAAACCCTAGAAGCTAGCCTATGGTATGATTGTATGTTGTGTATGTTGTCCTACGGACTAAGGCCCTCCGGTTTATATAGATACCGGAGAGGGCTAGGGTTACACAGAGTCGGTTACAATGGTAGGAGATCTACATATCCGTATTGCCAAGCTTGCCTTCCACGCCAAGGAAAGTCTTATCCGGACACGGGGCGGAGTCTTCAATCTTGTATCTTCGTAGTCTTGATAGTCCGGCGGACATTGATAGTCCGGCTGTCCGGACACCCCCTAGTCTAGGACTCCCTCACTCGCACTACCTGATAAGGGCCTTCCCATTTTGGCGTCAACTTGTTTGATCCCTTGGCGGACTAAACATACCAAAGAACAAGGTCTGCCTTCCTCAAAGCTTCGGGAATGAACTTTGTGGCTATAGTAGCGGTGCAAAGCTTGCTAGTAGCATGCAGCTAGCATAGCCACCCGAAACCTTGAGGTGAGACGTACCATCATCTTGCCGCAACTGCTCTTGCTCTACCTCATCATAGGCAAGCACTCGAGGTGACCCGTATGTGACTTCCATGGGAAGCACTGTTTCTGCACCATAGACTAGGGAGAAGGGTGTTTGGCCAGTAGCTCGGTTTGGTGTCGTTCTGGGTGACCAAAGAACTACCGGCAACTCATTAACCCAACACCTTCCACAATTGTGTAGCTTGTCGAAGGTTCTTGTTTTGAGACGACGCAACACTTCAGCATTCATCCGTTCTGCCTGCCCATTGCCTCTCGAGTGAGCGACAGAGGCGTAACAAATATTGCTTCCAAGGTCTTGGATGTACCATATGAAGGTGCGGCTCGTGAACTGGG
The DNA here is from genome assembly GCA_963921465.1 of Triticum timopheevii. Classification (NCBI taxonomy): domain Eukaryota; kingdom Viridiplantae; phylum Streptophyta; class Magnoliopsida; order Poales; family Poaceae; genus Triticum; species Triticum timopheevii. The sequence continues at coordinate 234,299,889 of OY997266.1, read as the reverse complement.
TGCCGTTGTCGATGATGATTCTATTAGGAACCCTGAAACGACAAAGTAGTCCTTTGAAGAACTTGACGGCTGATTGTGCTATCACCTTCCTCACTGGCTCTACTTCAGGCCACTTTGTGAACTTGTCGACGACGACGTACAAGAACTCAAACCCATGGGTGCATGGGGAAAGGGCCCCAAGATACCCCAGACCGAAAAATGCCAGGAGAGAGGGATTGTTTGGAGAGCTTGGGCTAGCTGATGAATATTGTTTGAATGGATCTGGCATGCTTCGCACTTGGTTAATAGCTCAGTTGCATCCTGGAGAGTAGTGGGTCAATAGAAGCCTTGCCGGAAAGCCTTGCCAACAAGTGCTGTTGATCCTATGTGAGAGCCACACATGCTTCCTTGTAGCTCTGCCAACAACCTTAGTCCATCTTCTCGATAATTGCACTTCAATTTCACACGGTTTGGTCTCTTTCTGTGCAGAATGTTATCCACAAACTAATACATACTTGACTGATGGGCTAGTTTCTCAGCTTCTTCTTGCTCATCGGGAAGTTCCCTTGTTTGAAAGACATGAACTATGTGTTGTGCCTATGACAGAGCTTGCGGCTCTACAACAAGGACTAAATGCATCTCTTCAACCGTAGGAGCGCTTGCTTCAGCGGCAATAACCTGTGGTTCCACATGTAGTCTCTACTCACTATCATCCGCCTCGTTGTTCCCAGCAACATTCTTGTGGACGGCTTTTGGGATATCTACCAAAAAATACATGCATTGATGGAATGACTGATGGTTGATTCAAATGGAGCACAAAAGTTCCTGGTAACACATGGAGCTTTTGAGTGGCACACTTTGACAGATGATCAGCAATGCTGTTTTCTGCACGAGGGATGTGCTCTGTTTGCAATCTGTCAAAGTGTTCCTCCAATTTCCTCACTTCTTCCACATATCATCCATTAGCGGGCTCTGGTAATATTTATTTACCTGCTTCACTACAAGCTGCGAATCTCCACGGATGATCATCTTTCTGATTCCCAACTCCATTGCGTTCCTAAGGCCGGCAAGGAGCCCTTCATACTCTGAAGTGTTGTTGTTGCCTTCTCCCTGTGAAAGTGCATTTGAATCACATACTTGAGGTGCTCTTCGGTGGGCGTGACAAGCGGCACTCTAGCACATGCACCTTGTAGCGAGAAGGCACCTTCAAAGTACATGGTCCATTCTTTTGCTGTTTCTTTGCCGAGGAGAGTTGATTGTGAATTTCTTTATCTTGTGTTGGTGTCCATTCTGCAATGAAGTCTGCCAAGGCTCTGCTTTGAATAGTTGAAGTGCTCTCAAACTTGAGTGCAAAACTCAACAACTCCAATTCTCACTCTACTATCCTGCCAGTTGCATATGGATTTCTCAGAATGCACTGCAACGGAAAACGAGTGACAACGGTGATCTCGTGTGCTTGAAAGTAGTGGCACGACTTTCTTGAGGCCATGAGAAGGCCGAAAATTAACTTCTGCACACCAGAGTACCTTGACCTAGCCCCCTGCAGAAGGGAACTAACAAAGTACACTCGTCGCTACACCATCTTCTTCTTTGGTACTATCTGTTGATTGATTTCATATGCCTATGCTGTTTCTGATCTGCCATCATCGTACCTTGCCAGAGAGCATTCTGGCTTGTCGTGAGACAGGCTTGTCAATGTTGCTCCCTCATCATTAGCTTCACTCTGTGACACTAGCGCAGCGCTGACCACTTAGTTTGTTGCCACTAGGTATATCAACAATGGTTCCTATGGTTTAGGCGCAACTAGTGTTGGCGCGGAAGACAGGTATCTTTTCAAATCCTGCAGCGCAGCCTCCGCTTCTAGAGTCCATTTCACTGGGCTTGCCTTTTCAATATCTTGAAAAATGGCAGGGCGTGCTCAGCAGACCTTGAAATGAACCCACTCAAGGCAGCAACACAACCGGCAAGACATCGCTCATCCTTGACGGTTTTAAGTGCTTGAATCTACTCAATTGATCTGATCTTGTCGAGATTTGCTTCAATTCCATGTCGAGGTACAAAGAACCCGAGAAGTTTGCCAGATGAAATACCAAACACACACTTCTCAGGGTTTAGCTTCATATTGATTTTGCACAAGTTTGCAAATGTTTCTTCTAAGTCTTGGATGAGGATTGATTTGTCCTTGGTTTTGACCACTATATCATCCATATACGCTTCCACATTTCTTTGCAGTTGCGGTTTGAAACCAATCTGTACTAACCTTGCGAATATTGAACCAACACTCTTTAATCCGAAAGGCATATGCACAAAGAAATATGTGTCACACGGAGTAATGAATGTGGTTTTCTCCTCATCTTCCTTAGCCATGAATATTTGGTTGTATCCAGATATGTATCAAGGAAGGAGTGTATGTCACAGCCGACAGTAGAGTCTACAATTTGATCAATGCACATCAAAGGGAAAGGATCCTTCGGACATGCTTTGTTAAGATCAATGTAGTCAGTACAAAGTCTCCACTTTCCATTTGCCTTACGCACTACAACTGGGTTTGATAGCCAAGTTGGATGTAGTACATCTCTGATCAGACCCGCTGCTTGAAGCTTCTTGATTTCTTTAGCAATGAATTGTTGCAATTCCAAAGCTTGCCTTTTTACCTTCTGTTTGATGGGTTGAGCATGGGGACATATAGCAAGGTGGTGCTCATTACCTCCCTCGGAACGCTGGGGATGTCAGATGGCTACCATGCAAACACATCAACATTCGCTGGTAGGGAGGCAATGAACACACTTTCCTATTTACTATCAAGGGTGGCACTGATGGTGAAAGTACCGCCAGTGTCATCTTTCCTTGCCGACACCTTCTTTGGTACTCGTGAGGTGGCTTTAGACTTCTTGCTGGTAGAGCTCTCCGACAAGTCTTCGACGGGTGTGCAGCACTCCGAGGAGGTGCGATTCTGGGAATTCTTGTCAGATGTCTTACCAGGTTTCTTGTCTTTCTTTTTCTTAGTGGGAGCTACTGCCTTGGCGGTCTCTGCTGCAAGCCTGCAACCGTGTTTCTATAGAGCTTGTCGGCACATATGACTGCATCCTTCTTACCTGAATTAATGAAGATGACCCCCATTGCTGCTAGCATCTTTAACGTGTTATAGGAATAGTGAGATGCTGCCATATAAACTTAGCCAAAGTTGGGCGGCCAAGAATTCCATACCTCCAAAGGGATCTTGACAACGTCGAACTCTATCTTTTTTGTTCTGTAGTTTAGTTCCCTGCCAAATGTCACTGGCAATGTGATCTTCCCCTTGGGCTGGCTCCTTCACTACTAGGGAAAATGTTATACACAGAACTTTAGCAGTAGCGCTTGTTAAAAAAGCCCGCTACTGCTATACAGCAGTAGCGCGTGCAAAATAAGCCTGCTGTAGATGCATATATATCAGTAGCGCGTCTCTCTGAAAACTCGCTACTACTAAAATTTCAACCACTAAGTCGATGGGCTACACATAGTAGTAGCGATCTTTCAAAAACCGCGCTAGCGCTAATATTCTTATAGCAGCGCGTTTATGTGTAAAGCGCTACTGCTAACGAAAATAAAATAAAATGGAAAACAAATAGAAAAGTAAATCAAAATGAAAGAAATAGAAAAAGGAGAAACGAAAATATAAAATCTAAAGAAAAATAAACGAAAAAGTGAAAAAAGAATGAAGGAATAGCAGTAGCGCGTTAGCTAAAATGCGCTATAGCTAACTTAGCTATAGCGTGTTTTCTCTAACGCGCTACCATTATTTTTGACTTAACCCAAAAACGGTTTCCCCCGGCCACCACTTCTCCCCAAATCCCTCGCCCCACTTCGCTGCCGTTTCCCCCACTTCGCCGTCGCCCCACTTTGCCGCCGTCTCCTGCCGGCGTCGGCGCCGCACTCATCCTCACCGTTGCCGCCCGAGGCCGCCCATCCTCAGCGCCGCCGCCTCTCGGGCCTCCCTCGACCTCATCGTCGCCGCCCTCGACCTCACCGCCACCGCCCTCGACCTCACCGCCCTCGATCCCGCCCAGGACCGCCGCCTCCCGATCCCGAGCCCGCCCTCGCTGCCCCTAGCTCCGTTGCCAAGCACCTCCCTGCCACCGTCTCTCCCCTCTCTGTAAGCCCCCCACCCCTCCCCCACCCCCCTCTCTCTATTTTTTCTTCCTCTGCCATGTTAATTAGCAGTAGTAGTAGATGTTAATTAGTACTAGGGTTCATACATAATGATTTTGAGTAGTAGTAGTAGATGTAAATTAGTAGTAGTGATGGTACTAGTTAACTAGGGTAGTATGGTTAATAGTAGATATTTTTTAGTTAGGGTAATAATAGATGTTAAGTAGTAGACAATGTAGATGTTAATTAGTTCAGTAGGGTTTAGTTTTTGAATTGAGTTTATTTAACTAGATGTTAATTAGGGCAGTAGGGTTTAGTTTAGAGTAAAGATTAGTTCAGTAGTTAACTAAATATAATCTATATTTGGTTTTTGAATTGAGTCTGAGAGAGCATGAGATTTGTGTAGATTTTCTTGAAGTGTCAAACGCTAGGACATGCAAATTTGAAGTGGTCAGCATATATGCAAATTCCTCAATTGTGTTTGCACATGTTTCGATTGTGCCCAAGTGGCTTTGTTGTTTCCAGGGAATGAAGCCGAGTGGCCTATGTTCTGCCAGAATGTTGATTCATTTCTGATCCAGCAAATTTCAGGTTCTCGATTTGTCCACCTTTTAGCAAAAGTCATGCAGAAATTTTCCGTGAATTTCGGCATGACTTGTGCTACAAACTAGGACATATCGAGTGCCCAGGATTTGCCGCACTGGGAAGGAGTCAATGTTCCTGCAAAGCATAGGCCTTTTTTATGTCATTATTCATTTTATTAGGTCTAGAATTAATTGACTAGATTTAATCATAGGAAACATGGCTAGCAACGATGAAGGACATGGTTTTGGTGACTACGATAACGTCTACCTGGCGGCAGAAGAATTTTTGAGGGAAGCCGGCGATCAAGAGTTGATGTTGGTGGGTCCACCTATCACATCGGAGATTGAGACCGATATCGAGACCGGCGCTGAGACTGAGACCGGCATCGAGACCGGCGCTGAGACTGAGACCGGTGCCGAGACTAGCAGAGACGGTATAGAACCGAAAGCAAAGAGGCAACGGCTTCCTAACAAGCTCAGGACTACTAGACTGGTGGTCACGGAGGTGGACGACGGCAATTTTGAGCCAACAGCGCCCGGGGAAGCGCGCGCGTGCTACGACAATCAAATAGGCTGCATCATACGGACAACCGCCACCATCAATGATGAGAAACTAAAGAAGATAGATAATATGAGGCCCTCCCTCCTAAAGAAGTTGCACCAGATATTCTTGTTCCCGGGCCGGAATGAAAAGGATTATAATGATCCACATAAGGACCCGACAATGAAGAAGATAACCAAACACGCCATGACCAAGTTTAGCGACGCATTGGCCGCCTGGAAATCAAGGGTGAAATATCGGATCGTCAACAAAAAGGAACCCTACTCCGAGATTGTAAAGGATAATCCAACAATCACGACAGAGCACTTTCAAATATTCAAGGAGGCTTGCAAGGCCGAAGCTGCCAAGAAAGTAGAAGTACATGAAGGGGCTTCAATAGAGCAACATTGGGTGCCACCACCTCGGAAGCCGTGGTTACGGCGGGAAGAGGTCCATATGGGCCAAGGAGGACGCGAAAGCCGCGAGTCTGGGCATCCCAGTCCCCTTGGCGGAGTTCACCGTCCCGCAGGAGCGTGACGTCCTTAGGGCCCGGCACCATTGGGACCCAGTGAAGAAGGTTTTCTAGACAAACGCGGTCATGACAGAGTTCATGAGACTGCTGGTAATTTTAGTTTCTGATCAATTCGACTGCACGTCAGTCATATTTGTAAATGATCCTTGTGCCTTTTGTAGAGAGAACAACACAGGATTGCGGCCGAAAGCGACTCGCCGTCTGAGGCGTTGGCGAGGCCCAAGTGGGACACTCCATTCAACCAGGCGTTGAACATATTGAAAGGACTCCCGGTGGAGACTCGACCATCGTATGGACGCATGCACAGTGTTGGAGATAGCACCACGTGGAAGAAGTACTACCGTGAGACCACGGAGGAGAGAAAGGAAAGACGGAGGTTAACTTAAGAAAACATCGACAAGAAGGTTGAGATTGCGGTTGAGAAGAAATCATCTGAGGCAGTCGCAACAGCGGTAGCTGCCGCAAAACAGGTGCTTGTAGATATGTCTACTACCTTGGTTCCGGCCGTTTTCAATTGGAGCAGGCAAAATCTAGAAAAAAATGCAGCGGACTTTCGCCTTGCTAACTTCTTGGGGAGCAGCTCGACTAGCGTTGCACCAGCACCTGCAGCTGCACCTGCTCCCGCACCGGCTCCCGCACCTGCTCCCGCACCGGCTCGGGCACCGGACGTGCTCGGCGGTGCTTCGTCTTTGGCTGAGCTCGATGCCCTCACGGTATCTGTCACACCGGCCCTCTTTAATAAATGTATAATCTCCCGTTTTCGTTGCCTTTCGGATGTCTCACATCACAGACTTTTCTTTGCAGGCCGACGAAACCCCGTGCACCATATTGTACACCATCGGCGACCAGAGGTGGACGTGGGGAAGGCGACCATAATAGAGCCAAAGGAACCATTGTTCCACAGCCCGACCGATCCCACCAGACGTTTTCAAGGTTTCCGTGGCCAGTGTCAAACCGGGCCACGAGAATTTGGCTCCTCTACTACTAGTGGGGGATCACGATGAGACCCCGTGGAGGCTTGGTGATTGTTGCAATGGGTGGTTCCTGTTGTGGCCAAAGAGTCTGCTTCATCTGGAGGCGGCCGGGAGCACACCCACGAGCATGTAGTTAGGTATGAACATCAACACCTCACCTACTCAATTAGCATCGGCTATCGTGCTGGGTGATAGCGGAGGGGGTGAGGAAGAGGCTCCATTAGTCGTTGCTGACGTCGCCATAGATGAGGATGAGGATGACGATGACACTCAATAGTATGTCAATACTGGCGCCTACTTAGGGTTTGAGCGTCATGAGTCGGTGCCTGAATTGCCGCCTCCGGGGTCTGAAAGTATTATGGACAACCTTCCGGTACCAAAGAAGTCTAGGAAGAGATCGAGGAAAGGCAAAAAGCTGCTTCTATGATCCAGCCACCTCAGCAGCCTCGGGTTCAAGACCGTATAGATATCCCCGGTGCGGCAAAATGGCATATCGCCGGTGAACTAATCCTACCTGAAGCAGCGATCGGGGCCAGATTCGGCGATGTAAGGAGACTTCATGACGATGTGCTGTGGAGAGAGAAATGCCTCATCGCCTCGAAAAATCCAGGATACCCACTCTACGTGGTTAACGTGCCGCGGCAATTGTCGTACGTCGACACATTCCCCGCGGACAAGTTCTTCCTTCAACTCGATTACATCTTCAACATGTATCACTTGAAGAAGCTTGATTTTACGTTTGTCCGCCTTTATGCCTTGCACATGAACAACCTCATCGGGGTTGAGCAGATACCTTTTATCTATGTCGCTGACCCGTACTTCATGCATGAGGGCTTCTTGGCAGTCTGCGCAAAGCACTGTGAATACGCGAGGGACTACCTCGTCAATTTCATGCTCGCCAATAAGGATAAGGAGACGATTCTCGTGCCTTATCATCCCCTGTAAGTCATCCGCGCAGATATCCTTCCTTCGATTTCAATCATTCATTTGCACGGTGGAGGCTAATTAATTTGAGGTGCAGTTATTTTGCGCAGCGGCGGGCACGCCGTCCTCATCATCCTCTACCCCTGATACTCCCACGCTCTTTACTTGGACTCATCAAAGAACATTACCAAAAAGGATTACACCCACATCAAGTCTGTTCTCGACAGTGCTATCTTTTACTACGACAAACAAGGTGGAGAGGTCAATGACAAGAAGACAAGGAACGGCAGGCCCGCCTTCAGCCATAAGAGCGACTTCTGCTACATCCAGCAACCGATTGATTCTCTTAAGGATGGATTCTATGTCCTACACCACATGCTGGAGTACAGATGAGATCACCAGAACCTTTGCATGTCACCTGAATCTGGCGATGCCCATATTCTGCAATGGGCAAAGGACTTAGGAGATATCGAGGATCATCGACTTCGAGCTGAGGTCGTTGAAAAAACAGGGATGTTCTACGAAGAAGGACAAATGTTGCGGGAAGACATCCGAACACGCGTAGCCTCTCAGCGCCTCGACATGAAGCCTTTCACTAAGCTCGGGGACTATCTCCCTGACATGGATGGATAGCATGACATGTTGGAGTGATTGTCGATATATGACAATGTGTCCATTTGTCCATACTTTCTGTATGACAAAACGTTGAGTTATGCATGGCGAAACTTTATTTGTGATGTAATTAAACCGTCCTCCTCCTCGACTAGCGAAGATCACTCTAGTTAGGGCATTTTGGGTACGATGAACTTTGTTATTTATGCTTATGATATGTTGCTTCTATTTTTGTCAAGTCTATCCCTTTCCGTTGCTCAACTATATATGTTGCATATCATCGACTCATGTGGCGATGCAGGTGCATAGATCATCGATGGCGAAGAAGTGCTACGCCAGGAGTATACGACAAGTGGCCGGAGTGTCAGGCCTAGGTGTACCGGTTTCTGGTTTCCGAGCAACAACCAGTAGTTAGTTTAGGTTCACGCTAATGCGAGAGAGGGATACGAACTCATGTACTTCATAGTTCCGCTCTCACTCATAGTGATATCTCTTCTCGCATATATCATTGTTTAGATGGATGACGATGTAGTTGCAAGTAATCGAGACTTGTATCACTATTTTCGAGATGATGACGAGAGACCACTTTGTGTTGGATGATGATTATGATGATGACATGATTTGATGAGACTATTTGTATGTATATGCTATGATTACATTTGTATGTGTATGATATGCTAAAGATTATTGTATAAAGCCTATTCAAATACAAAACAAATATGCAGAAAAAACAGAAACTAATAAAATTAGCAGTAGCAAGGGGAACAAAGTTAGCAATAGTGCTCCCTTACCAGTAGTGCTTCCTGCTAAAAAGCGCTGCAGATATTAGCAGCGACGCTCTTCCCTAAAGCGCGCTACTGCTAGTCATGTATAGCAGTAGCATGGGATGACAGGCGCTACTGCTACACATTAGCTATAGCACCTTATCAGTAGCGCGTCGTCCCGCGCTACTGATAGGAAAAATACCCATGATACTGCTAGGGTTTTCCCTAGTAGTGCTTCCTGGGTTGATTCCTTGGAATGTCCCAGTTTTCTCAAGCTCTTCGTCAGAATTTGTGGCCTCTTGATTACTTCTGGAGAGATTGAGTTCAAGCCAGCCACACTGTCAACTAACAATTTTGTGACCTCGAGGTTGCGAATCATTCGTGAAACCAACAATGGGAAGCACCCGAGCACAGTTGTGCGAGTAGGGTGGTCATCAACATAAAAAAATGATAAGCGTGTGTGACCACTCGAATGTTTTCTAGGCGTCTATTGCTGGCTATGTTGCTTTGACCTCACGCACCCACTACTTGAGCTGGCAGTGAGATGAATGCAAAGATGCACCCTCGTCAATACACATGGCTTCTATTGCCTTCTAGAATTCATGGTCACTTGATTCATCGTCATCCTCCTCTTCACTCTCATCATCTTCTCTTTCACGGCCCCTAGCAGTTTTTTCCTTCTGCTGCTTGGCCTTGTCACGGTGCCCTCCTCGACCACCATGGCCCTTCTTTCTTGATCCATTAGCACCATCTTGGCCCTTATCCTTCTCATGCTTCTCAAACTCAGCTTTATGCTTTTCGGCAAGTTGCTCAACCTGCCGACACTCTTGGAGATCATGGCCCTTGGTGCGATGGATTTTGCAGTACGACTCGTCAGACTTGCCAGTCTTCTCTCCCGCCGCAGCTTCCTGGCAAGCAGCACATGTAGCAACTTCATTGCTAGTGCCCTTTGTTTTGGATTTCTTGACGGTGTTAGGGTTACCAGAGCCTTCTACAGCCATGACTGACTTGCCCTTGCACTTTCTGTTGCGCTTCCGACCTTTCTTTTTCTCGGTGGTAGTAGTGTCATCCTCAGAATCAACTTTAGTGCCAGCATCTTCCCGGGAAGTCTTCACCCCTCCACAGGACATGCACATTTGTCCGCCAATGTATAGAGCTCGTTGACGGTCCTCGGCAACTGAACGTTCATGTTTTCCCGCATTTTTCGGTTGTGCATGTTCGTGTGGAACCCGACAATCACAGCTGCCGAGTATACATACGGTATGCTGCGGTGCACACTACTGAATCTTTGTATATATCTGCATAGATTTTCACCCTCTCCTTTTGGGATCCCTTGCAAGTCATTGGGCCGTCCAGGGCTCTTTTGTCCCCCAGTAAAGGTACTGACAAACTCGTTGTAGAGATCTAACCATGAGGAGATGGAGTTCTCTGGCAAATTCATCAACCAAGACCTCACATTGGGCTTGAGCACCAACGGAAAGTAGTTGGCGAGGATATTTTCAACCCTTCCCCCAGTAGCTTGCATGGCGATCGTATAGATGGCTAAGAATTCTACTAGGTTCAACTTGTCGTCGCTCTTCTCTGGTACTTCTGGCTTGAAGGCCTAGATAGAAGGCCAGCGGACTTGCCAAAGATTGTGTGTGAAAGCCTGGCATCCAACCTCGTAAGGTAGATACCCGCCAAAAACACGTGCAGGATAAGCAACAACTGGGCCACCGCGCTCATCGGATTGACGGCGCACTTCCCGGCATCATTCAATGGTGGTGTGGGCATCTTCTACCTGCCTGTCTTGCAACACTTGCCACTGTTCTCGCCGCATCTGTGGACCTGAGGAGGCATCAACATTTCGTCAGACTTCACAGTTCACTGGGTTTGCCGCGGTTGTTGACACTGTTGCTGCTGGGGTTGTTTCCTTGGAGACGACTGCACTGTTGGCACACCACCTACAACATGGCCATCATTTCAGCTACTGGTGTTGTTCGCGGACGCTGTGAGGGCTTCGCCTACTGTGACTTGCTTGACTCAGCAAATCCAATCAAGCTCTGGATGATGGCTGTCCACTCATCCGTCTTGTCTGCTATTGGAGGGAAGTTCAACAACATCTGGGCTTGCGCCATTGCCTCCGCTGCCATTGCTGGCATGGCTTGGGGCAAAGAACGTGACATTGCTCGACTCCTAGCAGTGCCAGCAGGAGCACCATTGCGATCTTGCCGTCAGGTCTCAAGAGCAATGGTGGGTTGGCGTGGCGGGAGTGGAGCCTAGAGATCTTGGACTTGGTCCACATGCATCTTGCTGTGCAGGTGTTGCTGTCTGTGCTCGACAGCATCGCTCTGGGTCACATCGTGTCCGTCTTGCGATGGTCGTCGCGTGCATCCGGATGCTGCATTTCTGGTTACTATAGCAGGAAGATCTTAGCTTGCGCCAGACCGGGCATTGTCGCTCCGGTGGTTGCACTCGCTGGTGCATCGAGGAGGTGGGACTCGTCCATCCTCACTGCCCGCGCTATTGTTGTTGTGCTCTGTAATAGCATGGATTTTGCCCTTTTCTTTTTATGATGATTTTCTTGGATTTCTAAATTTTATTTGCTTTTTTGTGGCTATGTGGTTCCAAAACTTGGGAAGACCATGTCTTCCTAGGTTTTATAGTGGATTGTCATCCTCATCATCAACCCAAGATCATGTCATTTTCATCCTTGACCTAATCCAATATTCTTTTTCAGGGGAATATTCCTTTTCTGTTAAAGGAATAACCCTTTAAACCCTAGGTTGTGAAGCAACATATATTTTTGTCACTCCAAAAATTCCCAAATAATTCTCATAAATTGTTACATGGTGGGCGCCAAAACACAGTTTCTGCTTGGCTGAAATCGCCTCTCACCTCCCTCCCCGATTCGTACATGGTGGGCACCAAACAAACTCTCCTCAGCCGAAATCTCCATTGGCAAATATTTGGTGTATGCGAGATTATGGTCCTATCCCCAACCGACTAATGTTGCTGTGATATAGGAAATTTTAAACGGGGGGCTAAGTTTGTAAATTTCCTCGCATTTGAGACAAGCGCGCCCTGAAGACATGGTTCCCTCTACCTCTCTCCCTCCATTTCCCCATTCATACTCCATGGGCGCCAAAACACCCTCTCCACCCTAGCCTCCTCTTTCTGCCACCCCATCCACTACCGTCCTCCTCCACCATGCCGGAGCTAATACCATGACGTCATCATGCATTACAAGAGATCAACCTCACTCATCCACGGCTTCATACCAGGATTCTTGCATCATGTCCTCTCGCTTCATCCCCGCCGTCGTTCACCTTGTCGACGCCGCTCAACACTATACTTGCAATGCTTATGGTTTTCCCCATTTATATTCCACATTAGCTTTAATGACAGTCGAATGAACTTCAAATTGGGGTCAGTCCACTTTTGGGAGTTCGTCGGATGGAAGGAAGGGGCTCACCGGAGGGCTGCCCCATTATCTATCTTAGGGTTTCGGGTGGGGACAGTGGTTGTGGGGGGCTATCATCGGGATATGGTGAGTGTCGGTGTCAAAACCGGCGGATCTCGGGTAGGGGGTCCTGAACTATGCGTCTAAGGCTAATGGTAATAGGAGACAGGGGACACAATGTTTTACCCAGGTTCGGTCCCTCTCAATGGAGGTAATACCCTAGTTCCTGCTTGATTGATCTTGATGATATGAGTATTACAAGAGTTGATCTACCATGAGATCATAGAGGCTAAACCCTAGAAGCTAGCCTATGATTATGATTGTTTTTGTCCTACGGACTAAACCCTCTGGTTTATATAGACACCGGAGGGGGCTAGGGTTACACAGAGTCGGTTACAGAGAAGGAGATCTACATATCCGAATTGCCAAGCTTGCCTTCCACGCAAAGGAGAGTCCCACCCGGACACGGGACGAAGTCTTCAATCTTGTATCTTCATAGTCCAACAGTCCAGCCAAAGTATATAGTCCGGCCGTCCGAGGACCCCTTAATCCAGGACTCCCTCAGTAGCCCCTGAACTAGGCTTCAATGACGATGAGTCCGGCGCGCAGATTGTCTTCGGCATTGCAAGGCGGGTTCCTTCTCCGAATACTCCATAGAAGATTTGGAACACGGGAATCATGTCCGGCTCTGCAAAACAAAATCCACATACCACCATAGAGAGTACAATATTCCACAAATCTAATCTGCTGACATCTTTTTATGACATCACACCATGGTCTGGTCATTATTCAAACCGTTTTTCACAACCAGCTACTGCATGTAATGCGAGGCAGTTTCCTTGACACGTCTTGTAGAAGCAGAGATCGTGTCCCCTTATCACGGGATTCTCATCAATACGGGTATGGGTAACCCAACCGCGCCATCAATCGTGGCACTTGGGAAATAAGCGATTTTAACAGGCAAGTGAGGAGGCGCACAGTTTCTACCGCCTTTATAAAGAGATAGGGGTTCTCCTCTTTAACCCATGCCTTCTTCCTTCTTCGCTCATCCATTCTTGCACGCTCGAGCTCCAGCAACCCAGTTCTCACCTTCTCCGTACAGCCAAACATGTCCGGAGCGGGAGGCAACTGGATGGCCTCCTCTGTCACGGAGGAGGACATTACGAAGCTTCGGGCGGCCGGATACTTGGCCACAGACATCGCGCACCGGCTCCCGGATGCAGGGCAGATCATTCCGACTCCGGGACCCCTTGAGAGGGTTGTGTTCCTTGCCCACTTCGTCCATGGATTGGGATTCCCCCTCCACCCATTTGTCTGCGGGCTCATGTTTTATTACGGGCTAGATTTTCATGATCTGGCCCCTAATTTCATCCTCAACATCTTGGCGTTTATTGTCGTGTGCGAGGCTTTCCTCCGCATCAGGCCCCACTTCGGCCTGTGGCTGAAGATCTTCAAGGTGAAGCTGAAGATCATGGTCGGCCAGTAGGTAGAGTGCGGAGGCGCCTTGGTGGGCAAGATGCCCAGCGTCACCTGGCTCGAAGGCTCCTATGTGGAGACCGTGAAGGGGTGGCAATCGGTGTGGTTCTACATCACCGAGCCGCACGACGCCAACTGGGTGGTGGCCCCCGGATTCTAATCCGGCATCCCCATGCGGCTCACCTCCTAGAAGAAGAAGGGCCTAGCCTGGGGCGCGCCCGCGGAGCTGACTGGACTCCAGAACTGCGTCAAAAATATGATAAGCAAGAAGATCAAGCTTGTCAACATGGTCCAGGTCATGCTATTTCGCTGGATTCTCCCGTGTCAGAGACGAGCATTCAACCTGTGGGAGTTCAACGCGGCCCAACACCAGACACTGCAAGAGCTCTTCGACATGATGCACAAGGACGTCTAGAAGGTGTTGTTCAAGGCCGGCGAAGTTTCTCCTCCCACCACCGAGGACCGCGGGTTCAGCGCCAAGCGCCACGCCAATTCGGTAAGTATTCTACATTTCGCAAGATGTGCCTTTCCTCAGTATATTCGTGGGAGGAACTTAAGCCACCCTACTGATTTAACAGGATTATGTGGCGACGGCGGAGCGGATCGACTGTCCGACTCCGTTGCCCGAAGATCCAGCAACCGCTCTCCTGACGGAGATACTAGTTCCGGCACCCTATGAGGTGCCGGAGAAGAAGGCCACGGGGACCAGGAAAAGTCTCTGGCGCAAGGTGGTGTCGGACTCATCGTCTGAAGACAGCGAGGCACACTCCTCCAATGACAATGAGGAGGAAGAAGAGGAAAACCCTCTCCCCCAAACCGAGGGGGAGAAGAAAAGGAAGGCCACCCCTTCCGGGGAGGCCGAAGGGTCCAGGAAGGGAACGACCCTCCCTCCGGACCACTCCACAACCGCAGCCTATAGCGAGGAGGAGTGACTACCCATGGCCAAGCCCCTGGCGAAGTCGTAAGTATCCGGATGCCATAATACTTCTTGCATGTTTTGGCTTTATGGCTTCTTATTATGTCAAGATATGTTTGTGCAGTCCATCCAAGCCCACATCGGCTTATCCTCCTCGGATGGGTCCTTGAGCTCGTCGGAGATGAACAGCTATTCGCTCCCGACGGCCTCCACTCCCCGGCCCGCGGATGACACCAAAGTGTTGTCTTAGAGGATACCGGGCCAGGGTGAGATGGATCTGGAGGCACCTCAGGGCGAAACCCCTGAGGCCGGGCTCATGGGGGGGGGGAGATCCCCATGGATTCTGTTGAGGGGGATCGCAGCAGGCTTGGCCCCCAGCTGGATACTGTGCCAGAACCTCCAGTGGTTCCGGATTCAGGCAGGCAGTCTCCCGCCATGGGGGGCGAGCCGCCTGTGTCCAAAGGCATCAGATAACTTGGTGGAAGCGCTTCAGAGCACTTCCCTTGATGAAAGACACCCTACTCTTATGAGTACGGTGATTGCGAAGGTTCAGTCCGCCAAAAGCGGATTGACCGAAGCCTGCGCCAGCCTCTTGACCAGCTTTGAGGTAAGTAATTTAAATTATGAGAAAGTATCACAGTATGGACAGTAGCCCTTGATGCTCTGTTTGGTATTCGGGAAGAAAAGCCGAACAGAGGATCGAATATTATTCCCAGGAGTCTAATCATATTATGTCTATGTGAATAAGCAGGCGTCGCTGCTGGCCACTGCCGCTGCTACTGCGGAGGTCTCCGGACTAAGGCAGAACCTGGGGCGGGCCGAAGAAGAGCTCGGCCTCGTGAAGGGGCAGCTCGAGGAGAACAAAGTTAAGTAATACCCCGTCTGAATGTTATATAAAGGAAAAAATCATTGATGCTAATAGAAGCACGATGAAGTTTACTAGGGCCACGACCAAAGTGGAGGCCCTTAAGAAGGCACTGTCCGAGGCCGAAAGCAAAGCAGCCAAGGAGCGCGCTGAGCGCGAAAAACAAGAGGCTCGGGTTGATGAGGTCCAACAAGAGCTCCAGGATTTCGTCAAAAAATCCGAGTCCTTGGAGCGTGACTCCAAGATGCAAGAGTCGGAGCTTGCGAAGGCCCGTCAGAGCATGCAAGATGCCAAGGTAGAAGCCCAGAAGGCCCTCTAGGAAATTGAGGCGTCCAAGAAGATAGCTGCGGGTAAGGCTTTCATTATGCAAAGCAAGCATGTGGAGGAGACTTTCCTTTTACTTACCCGAATTCGGAGCTCTCCAGGAGCATTCGCAGATCTGCTGCACAGCATCTCTGATGCCGCAGAGTTCTACCGGGCTGAGGAGGGGAGCTCGACGGATAAGCTGTTTTGGTCCTAGTATATTGGGGCCGAGCATCCGATGCCCTTGAGCGACCAGCTGAAGCAACTGGTCGAACTTCACAAAGCGGCCGAACTGGCCATGAAGGACTTCATAGTCCGGCTGTGGCCTGGCGAGCCCCTGCCCAGCAGCTACTTCGGCCTTGTCAAGCGGATGGTGAATGCCTATCCGCGGCTGGAAGTCGTTAAGTGGTCCGTCTGCATTGAGGGTGCACACAAGGCCTTGGCCCATTCAAAAGTGCACTGGGGGAAGATGGACGCTGAGAAGCTGGTGACCGAGGGGCCGCCAAAGGGCAAGGAGCATCGCCACCCCGAACAGTACTATGACAGTGTCATTAAGGGTGCCCGCCTTGTGGAGGATGAATGTACTAAGGATGTGATGTTTGAATGACTGTACTCATTTCATCCTGTAATATGAAAACTAGTTCATGTGCGCTATATAGCGCTTGTTAATTTAAAATATTACCTTATGTGCGGCCGTTTACAAAATCTTGAGAGTTGGCCAGTTGTCGGCTTCTGCCCCCAAATAACTAGTACTGGGGAGTTCGGGATAAATATAAACACTCTTTATCCAAAGTTTTGGTCCTTTTAAGGAGGTGTGCCGCAAATGAGGCAATCGGACTATACAGCTTTATCGCTCTCACTTAGCCATAGAAGTCTACAATTTTAAATTTTGGCGAAGCCCCTAGTATCCGGAAAGCCAGACTTGGGGCGCTATACATGCCTAAATCGGACGAGGCCGATTCCTCGCCTGAAGTGGAAAGAAATCTTTAAGGATTTGAGACCTCTCGAACAGCGACCAGCTCTCGCCTTATCATGACAGTCAGTTTTCGGCTTTCTCTACTGAGGTGCTCGTCCGGAAGAACTGGGACACAATCGCAGTAGTTCTCCCTGCGCTACCTTAGCCTATATAGCGGAACGTAAGATACCAAAACATAGGAGCCGGGCAAACCCAACTATTGACCCAAGACATGATTCGGAGCTGATGCATATAGTGCTATAAGTTCTGGGTGCCGCACTGTCGAAAGTGTTCGGACTTGTCTTGCCAGGTTATGGGGTACTGAAGCCCCTGGCAAGCTGGTTGTGCAAAAATGCACGGGTATAAAAAATAAGCAGTAAAGGGAAGGGGTAAATAAACGTAATAGCAAGCTGACGCTGTATACTATTTTCCCTTGTTATTCAAATGATACGTCAAAGCATACATATACAAGTAATGCGATAAGCAAAATAGGACTGTTTGACACATCCTGACCAGGAGCCGGCGTTTTGCGGGTATGTAAAACAGGTATAACGATCGTTATCAGAGACCACCTGAGGGTTCTCTTGTACGCCAAAGCTTCTTGTCCTCCTGGTGTATCCGTCCCGCTATGTGTCCGATAGCCAGTCTTTCGGAAGAGCCTCCTGAAGATAGGGACCTGAAAGAAAAAAAGGGGTGCAAAGATGCTTGGGTCCCGGGGCAGTCGAACCGCATTGTGGATCGTGTCATGGCCGTGCCTCTGCCTATGCCCAGGGTATTTTGAGTGCATAGTTGTGTACGCGCGGCAAAAATTTCGCCACTTGACTGGGACTAGGGCAGAGGCCGGATTGCTAGTCGAGCTCTGGACGTGCCGGATGATCCTGTTGCGGAGTACTCTGGACTCGCTTGACGGTATCCTTGTTCTTTATCGCCGAGTTGGCTGTTCGCCTAAGAAGGCTGTTTTGTACTTCCGCCGCGAGGGTCGTAGTGTGCTCCTCCGTGTAGAGCGAGTGCTCTGTGTTTTCATTAACTATAATAACCCCGCGAGGTCCTGGCATTTTGAGCTTGAGGTATGCATAATGCGGTACCGCATTGAATTTGGCGAATGCGGTTTGTCCGAGCAGTGCATGATAGCCACTGTGGAAGGGGACGAGGTCGAAGATTAACTCCTTGCTTTGGAAATTGTCCAGAGATCCGAAGACCACTTCCAGTGTGATTGAGCCCGTAAAAAAGGCCTCCACACTGGGTATGACACCCTTGAAGGTGGTTTTTGTGGGCTTGATCCTTGAGGGGTCGATGCCCATTTTGTGCACTGTATTGTGATAGAGCAGGTTCAAGCTGCTGCCACCGTCCATGAGGACTCGTGTGAGATAGAATCCATCGATGGTGGGGTCAAGGACCAATGTGGACGAACCGCCATGATGGATGCTGGTAGGATGGTCCCTGTGATCGAAGGTGATCAGACAAGAGGACCATGGGTTGAACTTTGGGGCGACTGGCTCCATCGCATAGACGTGCCTTAGTGCACGCTTCCGTTCCCGATTGGGAATATGGGTTGCGTATATCATATTTACTGTTTTCACCTAGGGAGGGAATTTCTTCTGTCCTCTTGTGTTCGGCGGCCGGGGCTCCTCGTCGTCATCGCTATGCAGCCCCTTTTCCTTGTTTTCGGCATTCAACTTGCCGGCCTGTTTAAACACCCAGCATTCCCTGTTGGTGTGGTTGGCTGGTTTATCGGGGGTGCCGTGAATTTGACATGAGCGACCGAGTATGCGGTCCAAACTGGACGAGCCCGGACTATTTCTTTTGAATGGCTTTTTCCGCTGTCCGGATTTAAAGCCTCTGAATCCGGCATTGACTGCCGTGTCTTCGGTGTTGTCACCATTGTTGCGATGCTTGTGTCTATTTCGTTGTGGCTTGCCGTTGTTGTCCCTGGCGTCTAAATCGCCTAAGTTTTTGGGTGTGATGTTGCTACGCGCCAGCCAGATGTCCTCGCCTGCGCAAAAGCGGGTCATGAGTGTCGTGAGAGCTGCCATGGACTTTGGCTTCTCTTGGCCGAGGTGTCGGGCGAGCCATTCGTCACGGATGTTATGCTTGAAGGCTGCTGATAACCCACAAGTGTAGGGGATCGCAACAGCTTTCGAGGGTAAAGTATTCAATCCAAATTTATTGATCCGACACAAGGGGAGCCAAAGAATATTCTTGAGTATTAGCAGTTGAGTTGTCAATTCAACCACACCTAGATAACTTAGTATCTGCGGCAAAGTATTTAATAACAAAGGTGGTATGATAATAAAGGTAACGGTAGCAAAAGTAATGTTTTTGGGTTTTATAGTAGTTGTAACAGTAGCAATGGAAAAGTAAATAAGTGAAGAACAATATGTGAAAAGCTCATAGGCAATGGATCAGTGATGGATAATTATGCCGGATGCGATTCCTCATGTAATAGCTATAACATAGGGTGATATAGAACTAGCTCCAGTTCATCAATGTAATGTAGGCATGTATTGCGTAAATAGTCATACATGCTTATGGAAAAGAACTTGCATGACATCTTTTGTCCTACCCTCCCGTGGCAGCGGGGTCCTAGCGGAAACTAAGGGATATTAAGGCCTCCTTTTAATAGAGAACCGGAACAAAGCATTAGCACATAGTGAATACATGAACTCCTCAAACTACGGTCATCACCGAGAAGTATCCCGATTATTGTCACTTCGGGGTTGTTGGATCATAACACATAATAGGTGACTATAGACTTGCAAGATAGGATCAAGAACACACATATATTCATGAAAACATAATAGGTTCAGATCTGGAATCATGGCACTCAGGCCCTAGTGACAAGCATTAAGCATAGCAAAGTCATAGCAACATCAATCTTAGAACATAGTGGATACTAGGGATCAAACCCTAACAAAACTAACTTGATTACATGGTCAATCTCATCCAACCCATCACCGTCCAGCAAGCCTACCGTCGGTGTCAAAACCGGCGGATCTCAGGTAGGGGGTCCCGATCTGTGCGTCTAGGCTTATGGTAACAGGAAGCAAGGGACACAATGTTTACCCAGGTTCGGGCCCTCTCAATGGAGGTAAAACCCTACTTCCTGCTTGATTATTATTGAAGATATGGGTAGTACAAGAGTAGATCTACCACGAGATCATAGAGGCTAAACCCTAGAAGCTAGCCTATGATGGTATGATTGTAATTGTGATCACCCTTTTAAGGACCAACCTCTCTGGTTTATATAGACACCGGAGAGGGCTAGGGTTTACATGGAGTCGATTACAAGGAATGACATATAACATCTGGATGGCCAAGCTTGCCTTCCACGCCAAGGAGAATCCCATCCGGACACGAGACGGAGTCTTGAGTCTTGTATCTTCACGCTTCAATAGTCCAAATGTTGTACACAGTCCGGCTGTCTGGATACCCCCTAATCTAGGACTCCCTCAGTAGCCCCTGAACCAGGCTTCAATGACGATGAGTCCGACGCGTAGTCTTGTCTTCGGCATTGCAGGGCGGGTTCCATCTCCGAATGCTCCAAAGTAATTATCGAACACTTAGATCGTGTCCGGATCCACGAGGGGATTCTTACACACCATTGTAGGGAACATATCATAAATCTGATCTGCTGGCAATCTTCGTACGTCATGCCTTCGCATCGTGGCCCAGTTCAACACAAACCGGTGCTTCTCGCCCCACCTCGACTCGCATTGCGAGGCGGTTTTATTGGCATGTCCTGTCGAGGCAGAGATCGTGTTCCCCTTATTACGGGATCTTCCATTAATGCGGGCGTGCGTCGCCCCATGACGACCGTTGATATGACTCCGTGTGCCGTCAGGTAAACCTCAAGCGGTCACCCTAATGACTCTTGATATTCACCCCCTTTATAAAAGGGGTCGAGGCCTATGCCTCTTTTCCACCTCCCTCGCGCCTTTTCGCACCTCAAGTTCTAACACCCAAGACCTAAGTTCCAACACTCTAGATCCTCCAATATGTCCGGATCCAACCCTCAAGGCCGGTGGGTGGCCTCCTCGATTCAAAAGGAGGGCATTGCGAAGCTTAGGGATGTCGGATATCTGACCGCCGACATCCAGCACAGGCTTCCTGCTCTAGGGCAGGTCATCCCTACACCAGAGCCCAATGAGTGCGTCGTGTTTGTTCCTCACTTCCTCCGTGGCTTGGGCCTCACCCTCGATCCTTTTGTGAGGGGGCTCATGTTCTATTATGGGTTGGATTTTCATGATCTAGCTCCGGACGCCATCCTCCATATCTCGTCGTTCATTATAGTGTGCGAGGCCTTCCTCCACATCACCCCACACTTTGGCTTATGGCTCAAGACCTTTAATGTGAAGCCGAAGATGATCGAGGGGCAACATGCAGAGTGAGGAGGTGCCGTAATAAGCAGGAACACCGATGCCCCATGGCTAGAGGGTTCTTTCCCAGAAGTATCCGATGTATGGCAATGGAGGTGGTTTTATGTCACGGCTCCCAGAGGCACAAAGTGGGTGGCCGCCCCTGAGTTCCACTCGGGCCCTCCATCACAACTAGCATCTTGGACCGACGTAGGACGGAATTGGGGGGCCCGCTGGCGATGTACCAGTACTACAGAGCCGTATCCGAGAGCTTCTTGAGAGGGACATTAACCTTGTCAGTATAATGCAAGTGCTGTTAATCCGACGGATGTTGCCGTGCCAACGCCGACCTCTCCGGATGTGGGAGTTCAATCCAGAGGGTCCGCAGACTGTTAAGCACTTCTTTGGCTTGAAGCTCGAAGGGATGTGCAAATTATTCTTCGGACCGAAAGTAGAGTGTCCAGACACCAGCGAGGATGCGGGCCTAAGCTGCAATCGCCTAGATACCCAAGTGAGTAACCTTGATACCAGACACCTTGTTTTGTATTTGTCATAATTGTTTATTCTGAAAATCATCCGTGGCCAGGAATGGCTTAGCAAGGCGGAGAGAATCAGGTGTCCGGCACCACTTCCCGAAGGCTCGCTTGGTCCCACCATGGCCAAGATGCTTGACTGGGTACTCAGCAGAATGCCCTCAGGGAAAGACAAGGGGAAGAACGAAGAAACTGAACTTCACACACTACGATCCGAACCGGGGGAATTGTTACCTCCCCTAAGGAGGATAGTCGGGAAGGGGAGGCTAAGGCCTCCTCCCCGCGCGGGAAGAAGAGGGCTGCCTCCAAAGACTTGGAGACAGAGACGCCCAAACCAGGAAAAAAGGTATCCCCAGGGGGCCCTGCCCCGACGGGCACCCTCACCGCGTCATGCCCACCAACGGGCTAGCCCTCCACCGAGCTGTAAGTCAATCGTTAATTCGAAGGTACTGTGTTTCTCCTAGATCAATAACCAGGATTCGTCTTTTGCAGTCCAGCTAGCAGCTCTTCTCAACAGAGTCCGTCTTCGGGGGATCTTCCTCCAGAGATGATGGAGAGCGAGACCCCACCCACCTCTCCGCCTCATGAAGCGGGCGATACCGAGGCGTCATCACGGAGGAGTCCGGATCTGCCGAAGCCGGAAGCCAATGCGTCAGCCGCCCTAAGCCCGGAGCGTTTGGCTCCCACGAGGGGCGATGGGAAGTGTTCGGCACAGTTCAATGTCCGGCCGGATGTACTGACAGGCCTACTGGAGCGAGCTGCGCTCTCGGAGGAGCACCGCTCATTAATGAGCGCGGTGCTCAGGAAGGTTTCATCCGCCACAAGCAGTTTGAATGAAGCATTTACAAGCCCGCTCAGAGGCTTTGAGGTATGTAGTGAAGAATACACTATTTTTTGGCTGTGAGGCACGCGCTAGGTGTCCTCTATATAGATAGTAGCCCCTGAGACTCTGGTTGCCCGCCCTAGGCGGCAAACGGGGGATCATAAATCAATGATTGCTTTGTAAATACATGCAGGTACCTGTGGGTCCGGCCGCTGACCAGTCCGTTGAAGTTGCCGAACTAACGAGGCAGATTGGATCGATTGATGCCGATATCACGCTGGTGAACGAGCGGCTGGACAAATCACAACGTATGTGCTCTGCCTTCCTTTGTATAGGAAGATATGAAGGCGGCATGATATTAATGTAATATGTTTGGACTGCAGATGGTATTTCTACCGTGGAGGCCCTGAGGGCGGAACTTGCCCAGGCCAAGGAGCAAGCTCGGGTTAGCAATTCGGCTGCCCTAAAAGCGGCCGAAGATTTGAGAGCCGAACAGGCTGCTCGTCACTGAAGCAAGGAAAAAATAGCCGAAATGGCTGTGGAGTTAAAAAATGCCGCTGACCGATATGAACTCCTCGAAAAGGAGAATAAGGCTAGTTCGGCAGACCTAAACAAGGCACTTAATGCCACCAAGGAGATGCGGAACGAGGTCAGGGGTGTGCGGGAGGAGCTTCAACAGGCCGGTAAAATCGCGGCTGGGGGCTCCTACTTACTGCGGACGAAGTTTTTGGATCCGAAGTATGCTCCCCTGGATGGACGCTGGAGTCCTGCAGATGCGTATGCGGACTTGGCTTCTATTTAGCACAGGTAAATATCTGGCCGAGCACTATTTGGCACAGGTAGCAGAAGGTGCCCGCCTAATAGAGGCGCAGTGCTCGAAGGATGTCTTGTTCAAGTGACTAATCCGATCATTGTAAAAACAATGTTATTTTAGTTATAAGGCTATATTTATACTTTTTGCCTGAAAGTATTATTGTGTCTCATGTGCGGCCGTTTTTATATATGTGCAATCCGAAAGTTAGCAGTCGTTGCCTTCAGCCCCCACGCATATAATGCGGGGGTGTTCGAGAAAAATATGCATAATCACACTTGATCCAACATCTTGGTCCATGAAGGAGGTGATCGCACGTCGAACTAGGCAACCGGACTATATAGCTGTAACGCTTTCGCTTAGCCATGGGAGTCTAATGGTGGGGCTACTATGTAGCCCCTGGTACCTTCGCTTGCATCCGAATACGGGCGCGTGTCTACGTGACCGGGAAACGGTCCTTCGTTAATGCGGAGGGATCCTAAAGATTTTGATGAGTCTTCAAGTGGTTCAACAGTCTCTTGCTGTATCATGATAGTTAGTTTTCGGCTTTCTCTACTGAGGTGCTCGTCCAGAATAACCAGGGCACAATCGCAGTAGTTCTCCTTTGGCCGCCCTAGCCGATAATAACGGAACGTAAGGCGGCAAACCCAGGAGCCGGGAAAACCCAACATTTGACCAAAGACATGATTCGGAGCTGATGCATATAAGGCCAAAATCGTGTCGCCAAACACTCCCGAAGGTATTCAGACTTTATGACAGAAAATGGGCTTAAGAAGGCCCATTCATTATGAACCATGTAGTTCCAGGCACGTGCATTAGTCTGCTGTGGCGAAATGCCAATAACGGCAGTATCCTCTGTGGATATGGAACCCATGGGATGGTTTAACAACAAGAGGCAGTAGAAAAGGTTTACACAGGGGCTTAATCTAAAGAGAAACCTTTTGAGCGGGGCCCTGCTGCACGTCTGCGCCTTTGTCTCCGTTGTGCCGTATCCTGGAAGGGCATCACGCGAATGTTGTCTGTAAAGAAGAAAACTCATGTATGAGAGTACAACGTAAGTATGCGATGAATAGTAAAAGTGTAAGATGTTGGCCTGCCAATAAGGTTGGGCCGAGTGTGGGGCTATGTTAAATATCTACAGCCCCTAGTATCCTCTATGGGATTATATGTACGGTGCCCTGGTTCGTTTTTATCTGGGCTGCCGGACTCGTCTAACCGAGTCTGTGGTCTTAATGACCAGTCATGCTTGCTAATATTGGAGGCCGCTTATAGTCCGGCTGCTAGGGTCGTTGCGTATTCCTCCGCACGTGAAGAGCGCTCTGTGTTTCTGTTAACGGTGATGATGCCATGTGGACTGGGCATCTTGAGTATAAGGTAGGCATAGTGTGGTAATGCGTTGAAGCGGGCGAAGGCCATTCTTCCAAGTAGTGCGTGATGGTCGCTTTGGAAGGCTGCGATGAGGAAGAATAGTTCTTCGCTTCTGGAGTTGCCTGGAGAGCCGAATGTTACCTCCAGTACGACGAAGCCCCTGCTGTAGGCTTCAACGCCTGGTATCACCCCTTCAAAGGCGGTGTTTCTTTGACTAATTCTGGATGGGTCTATCCCCATCCTGCAGACAATGTCCTCATATATTAAATTGAGACTGCTGCCGCCGTCCATGAGGACGTGGGTGAGATGGTATCCGTTGATTATTGGGTCAAGCACCAAGGCCTCTGATCCTTCGCGCCGAATACTAGTCCGGTGGTCCGTGTGATCGGACTAGTCATCCAGTAGCTAGGTGTGGGTATGATGGGCCCTATAGCGCACGCGTTTCTGAGCGCGTGTTCGTGCCTTCTTGTGGATGTATGAGTCACGTGGATCGTGTTTACTGTTTTAACCTCTGGTGGGAATTTTTTCTGTCCCCCAGTGTTCGGCTGAAGAGGTTCGTCCTCGTCTTCACTTGGTGTTTTCCTTCCCTTGTGTTCGGCGTTTAATTTGCCGGCCTGCTTGAAGACCCAGCACTCTCTGTGCGTGTGGTTCGCAGGTTTGTCGGGGGTGCCATGAATTTGGCACAGTCTGTCCAGGACTCTATTCAGACCAGACGGCCCCTCTTTACTGCCTTTTAGTGGCTTCTTTTGCTGATTGGGTCGAGAGCCCCTGAATCCGGCGTTTACTGTTGTGTTGTCCGGGCTCTCTTCCTTGTTTTGGCGTTTGTTTTTATTACGCCATGGCTTTCCATTGCCATCCCTTATTTCGGATGTGCTGGGATCGCTGGTGCCTTTACGGGCCAGCCAGCTGTCTTCACCCGCGCAAAAGCGGTTCATGAGGCCTGTTAAGGCTGCCATTGTCCTCAGCTTTTCTTGGCCGAGGTGTCTGGCGAGCCACTTGTCACGGATGCTGTGTTTGGATGCCGCTAAGGCTTCAGCATCCAGACAATCGACAATTTGATTCTTCTAAGTGAGGAATCTATTCCAAAGCTTGCGGGAGGACTCTCCGGGCTGTTGGACTATGTGACTTAAATCGTCAGCATCCGGAGGCCGGACATAAGTCCCTTGAAAATTGGCCCTGAAAGCGTCCTCGAGTTCCTCCCAACTCCCAATTGAATTTTCGGGGAGGCTTTTCAACAAGTGTTGAGCTGGTCCCTTTAGTTTGAGGGGAAGGTATTTGATGGCGTGGAGGTCATCCCCGCGAGCCATATGTATATGCAGGATAAAGTCCTCGATCCAAACCCCTGGGTCTGTCGTTCCGTCGTATGCCTCTATGTTCACAAGTTTAATGCCCTATGGAAATTCATGGTCCAGTACTTCTTCGGTAAAGCACAGGGGGTGAGCAGCCCCTCTGTATTTGGACATGCTGTGGCATGCCGTCGGCTGTTGTTGTGTCTGGTGTTTATTCCGAACTGGTATTTGATTAGCATAATCGTTTTGGTGACCACAGTCCCTCGCTGGGGTGTGTCCTTTAGATCCGTAGATGGACCTAGCTGCGCCAGCTTTCTTATCCAGGTGCTCACGTTGATCGTGCGCGGCGTCGGTAGCCGCTTTGTTGCGGTTATGAAGTGGTACGTTTGGCCTCCTGGTCGTGTTACTCTTTGGTGGAGCAGCCTCGTCGTCGAATTCTGGCAGTAGCTTGCGTTTTGGATAGCTCTTTGTGTGGCGATCATCGCCGTATCTTTCTTCAGTGTCTAGCACTTTATTCCATCTGCGATTGAGCATTTTCTATGCGGCTTTAAGCCGTTGCTTCTGCTTCTTTAGACTTCTTGCGGTGGCCATAAGCTTTCGGTGGAGGTTATCTCATTCCACGCGTGTTTCCGGGATGATGAATGTGTCGTCATCCGGATTTTATTCTTGTGTTGGTTTGGTTTGATGACCTCGTCCTTCAGGATCATTGTCATCGAGCGTCTGCTCCGAACTGTGTTCGACATGACCTGGCTCGTCCTGCTCCATCGCTGGTTCCGTATGGTCGTTGTTGCCTTCGGAGTTGACCGGAGTATCGATCCTTCTGGCGCTCTTGCTGCTATTTTTACTATTCCTAGACTTCGAACGGTGTCTGCACCGTCGCTTTGGCTTTTTCCCGGGGGTTTTGTCTTTCAGATTGTCGCCGTCGTCCTCCTTGGGCGTATCCACCATGTATATGTCGTGTGACAAGGCAGATGTCCGGCACCCCATAGATTCTGAATCTTCTCCTGCGTCATCGTCTATACCGTTGATGCCTTCGGAGTCGAAGTCAAGCACGTCGGTTAAATCATCAACCGTGGCTATGAAGTGGGTGGTGGGTGGGTAACGAATTTCTTCGTCGCCTGCTTCCCACTCGAGCCGGACATAGTTCGGCCCGGAATTTTCTGTCAAAGAGAGAGTTTTAACGAGTTCAGCATGTCGCCAAAGGGCGAGTGCTGGAAGATATCCACAGCGGTGAACTCCATTACTGGAGCCCAACCTGGCTCGACTGGCTCGGGAGTGCGCGGATAGGAACCAACGTCCGGATGCGAATCCGGGGGTCCGGAGTCACAGGCCACCAAAGAGGTGAGACCCGTGTTCGGCTCCACCGCTGATGAGTGTGCAGCCTGCGGGGCAGGGTCCAGCCCTCCGTCTTTAGGCAGCACAGCCTGCTCCGGATTTAGGTCCGAGGCTACTGTGGGGGTGATACCCCGAGCTTTGTCCGACAGTAGGTCTAAGCCGTGCTCATCATGACTGTCCGGTGCTCTTGGCATAGGCCCGAATCCGTCAAAGATCAAGTCTTCGCGAATGTCTGCTGTGTAGTTCAGGTTTCCGAACCTGATCTGATGGCCAGGGGCGTAGCTGCTGATCTGCTCCAGATGGCCAAGCGAATTGGCCCGTAGGGCGAAGCCGCCGAACACGAAGATCTATCCGGGGAGCAAGGTCTCCCACGAGACCGTGTTGTTAACGATGATTGAAGGAGCCATCGAGCCCGGTAGCGACGACATAGAGGAACTCTCAATGAAAGCACCAATGTCGGTGTCAAAACCGGCGGATCTCGGGTAGGGGGTCCTGATCTATGCGTCTAGGCTGATGGTAACAGGAAGCAAGGGACACAATGTTTACCCAGGTTCGGGCCCTCTCGATGGAGGTAAAACCCTACTTCCTGCTTGATTAATATTGAAGATATGGGTAGTACAAGAGTAGATCTACCACGAGATGGTAGAGGCTAAACCCTAGAAGCTAGCCTATGATGGTATGATTGTAATTGTGATCGGCCTTCTAAGGACCAACCTCTCCGGTTTATATAGACACCGGGGAGGGATAGGGTTTACATGGAGTCGGTTACAAGGAAGGAAATATAACATTCGGATCGCCAAGCTTGCCTTCCACGCCAAGGAGAATCCCATCCGGACACGAGACGGAGTCTTGAGTCTTGTATCTTCACGCTTCAATAGTCCGGACGTTGTACACAGTCCGGCTATCCGGATACCCCCTAATCTAGGACTCCCTCACCTATGATGGAATTACTCAGGCACAGCGGTGAGCATCATAAAATTGGTGATTGAGGATGGTTGATGATGACGAGGGCGACGAATCCCCCTCTCCGGAGCACCGAACGGACTCCAGATCAGCCCTCCTGGGAGAGATTAGGGCTTGGCGGCAGCTCCATGTCGTAGAACGCGATGAAACTTTCTCTCCAATTTTTTTCTCCCCGAACGTGAATATATGGAGTTGGAGTTGAGGTCGGTGGAGGTCCAGGGGGCCCACGATATAGGGGGGCGCGCCCAGGGGGAGGGGGTGCGCCCCCTGTCTCGCGGACAGGGTGTGGGCCCCCTAGTCTTGATTTTTTCTCCAATATTTTCTATATTTTCTGAAAAGTGCCTCCGTGGATTTTCAGGACATTCTGAGAACTTTTCTTTTCTATACATAAAACAACATCATGACAGTTCTGCTGAAAACAGCGTCAGTCTGGGTTAGTTTCATTCAAATCATGCAAGTTAGAGTCCAAAACAAGGGCAAAAGTGTTTGGAAAAGTAGATACGTTGGAGACGTATCAACTCCCCCAAGCTTAAACCTTTGCTTGTCCTCAAGCAATTCAGTTGATAAACTGAAAGTGATAAAGAAAAACTTTTACAAACTCTGTTTGCTCTTGTTGTTGTAAACATGCAAAGCCATCATTCATTTTTCAGCAAATATTATGAAGTAACCATACTCATAATAACACTTAGGTCTCACAATTATTCATATCAATAGCATAATCAGCTAGCGAGCCATAATAATAAAACTCGGATGACAACACTTTCTCAAAACAATCATAACATGATATAACAAAATGGTATCTCACTAGCCCTTTCTGAGACCGCAAAACATAAATGCAGAGCACCTTTAAAGATCAAGGACTGACTAAACATTGTCATTCATGGTAAAAGAGATCTAGTCAAGTCATAACCAATATAAACCAATAATAATGAATGCAAATGACAGTGTGCTCTCCAGCGGGTGCTTTTTAATAAGAAGGATGATGACTCAACATAAAAGTAAATAGATAGGCCCTTCGCAGAGGGAAGCAGGGATTTGTAGAGGTGCCAGAGCTCGATTTTAAAATAGAGATTGAATAACATTTTGAGCAGCATACTTTTGCTGTCAACGCAACAACTATGAGATGGCTGTATCTTCCATACTACATGCATTATAGGCAGTTCCCAAACAGAATGGTAAATGTTGATACTCCCCCAACCACCAACAAGCATCAATCCATGGCTTGCTCGAAACAACGAGTGCCTCCAACTAACAACAGCCCTGGCGGGTTTTGTTTAATTATTTTGATTTGCTTTGATCTTTTTGGATCATGGGACTGGGCATCCCGATTACCGACCCTTTCTCGTGAATGAGGAGCGGAGTCCACTCCTCTTGGGAATAACCCACCTAGCATGGAAGATATAGGCAGCCCTAGTTGTAACATGAGCTGCTCGAGCATACAAAACAGAATTTCATTTGAAGGCTTGGAGTTTGGCACATACAAATTTACTTGGAACGACAGGTAAATACCACATATAGGAAGGTATGGTGGACTCATATGGAACAACTTTGGGGTTTAAGGACTTTGGATGCACAAGCAGTATTCCCGCTTAGTACAGGTGAAGGCTAGCAAAAGACTGGGAAGCGACCAACTAAGAGAGCGACAACAGTCATAAACATGCATTAAAATTAATTCACACCGAATACGAGCATGAGTAGGATATAATCCACCATGAACATAAATATCATGAAGGCTATGTTGATTTGTTTCAACTACATGCGTGAACATGTGCCAAGTCGAGTCACTCAATTCATACAAAGGAGGATACCATCCCATCATACCACATCATAATCATTCTAATAGCATGTTGGCACGCAAGGTAAACCATTATAATTCATAGCTAATCAAGCATGGCACAAGCAACTATAATCTCTAAATGTCATTGCAAATATGTTTACTTCATAATAAGCTGAATCAGAAACGATGAACTCATCATGTTTACAAAAACAAGAGAGGTCGAGTTCATACTAGCTTTTCTCATCTCAATAAGTCCATCATATATCGTAATTATTGCCTTTCACTTGCACGACCGAACGATGTGTATAATAATAATAGTGCACGTGCATTGGACTAAGCTGGAATCTGCAAGCATTCAACTCAAGAGAGAAGACAGGGTAATATGGGCTCTAAGTTAAATAAACAATCATGCAAATGAGAGCCACTAAACATTTTCAATATGGTCTTCTAGACCCCCAAAGGAAAGAAAAGAAAAGAAAACTATTTACATGGGAAAGCTCCCAACAAGTAAGAAGAAGAACTAGAAATATTTTTGGGTTTTCATTTTAATTCTACTACAAGCATGAAAATTAAACTAACTATTTTTGTGGTTTTTCTTAAGGTTTATCAAACACACAAGAAGAAAACTAGAAAAATAAATTTAAGCTAGCATGGATAATACAATGAAAGAGTATGAGCACCGACGACTAGTGTGTGAACATGAATGTCAAGTCGGTGAGAAATACGTACTTCCCCAAGCTTAGGCTTTTGGCCTAAGTTGGTCTAGTACCAAGGACCGTCTGGCTGATATCCGTAAGTGAAACTGGGGTCGTACTGAGATGCAGCGGCAACCGCCTCCTGAGCTGCGGCGTGTTGGCGAGCTGCCTCCGCTCTCCCCTCATGTTCAGCTGCTTCCTCCCTGGTGACAACATATCTTCCTTTTGCCTAATAATCAAAAAGGTAGGGAGCAGGAAGAGTAACATGGACGACGTTGCGTCTGTCATAGATTAGTCGATATTGGAGGAATTGTTCATTCCTCCCAAGAAATTGATGACTGACCATAGCTTCAGAATCCAAATAAACAGGAGGTATTATCATATCTCCCTCTCGTGGGGCTATACCAAGATAATTGGCCACACGGGTTGCATAAATTCCCCCAAATAAATTTCCCTTTCTACTATTATTCTGCAACCTACGTGCAACTATTGCCCCCAAGTTATAACCTTTATAACCTAAAACAGCACTCTTGAGGACACACAGATCAGGGACACACATGTGGCATGCTTCATCTTTACCGTTAATGCATCTACCAATGAAGAGAGCAAAATAATGTATAGCGGGAAAATGAATGCTCCCTATGGTAGCTTGTGCTATGTCCCTAGATTCTCCCATAGTAACACTAGCAAGGAAATCTCTAAATTCAGATTTGTGAGGATCATTAATATCACCCCACTGTGGGAGTTTGCAAGCAGTTGTAAAATCCTCTAAGTCCATGGTATAAGATGTATCATAAATATCAAATATGACACTAGGAGAATTACGCGTGCAGTTATATTTAAACCTCCGCACAAAGGAATCAGTCTGTTGATAGTACTGAGGACACTTATCTTGTAAGAAGTCCTCCAACTCAGCATTACACACATACGCGTCAAATTCCTCCTTGAAGCCTGCTTCGACCATAAAATCATCGGATGGCCACTCACAAGCTCGTACATCCTCGTCCCTCGTCAATTCAACATCTTGCTCACGTATAGCAATCCTGGGCCCTTTCTTCACCGAGGAACCACCTTGGTAAATGCTTCTAAGCATAATTCTTTTTATGAAATATTTCTAAAATTTTAGTAATTTCAAAATAAAAGTGAATAAAACTGAACAAGATTTATAGTAACTACTCCTACAAGTGCCTAGAGCCTATATCATGCATTAGAATTGCTTGGGACCTCATAAATTCAACATGCAAGCTCAAGAACATGGTCACCTATGCAGCAAAAATTTGCAATGAATAAAGCACTAGAACAAAAACTAATTGGACCAATGGAGGAGTCACATACCAAGAAACAATCTCCCAAAGTAGTTTTGTGAATGGAGCTTTGAGCAAGGAGATCAAAAATCGCAGCAAAATGAGCTAGAACTCGTGCTTAAGCTAGATGGGGATTTTTTTGGGTAGAAGATGAAGTGTGTGGGTGCTGGCATAAGTGGAGGGGGGCCACCAGGGGCCCACGAGATAGGGGGGCGCGCCCAGGGGGGTGGGCGCGCTCTCCACTCTCGTGGCCTGGTGCTTGCCCCTCCTACAGTGATTTCAGTGCCTAAAATCCTCAAATATTCCAAAAAAATCATACTAAATTTGCAGGGCATTTGGAGCACTTTTATTTTCGGGCTATTATTTAATGTATGGATAATTCATAAAATAGACAGATAATACTATTTTTGCTTTATTTATTCTAAATAACATAAAGTAAAAAGAGGGTATAGAAGGTTGTGCCTTCTAGTTTCATCCATCTCATGATCATCAAAATGAATCTACTATCAAGGTTGATCAAGTCTTGTTAACAAACTCATTCCGAATAACACGGAACCGGAGAAATTTTGAATAACACTAAGTTACCTCAACGGGGATATGAAAATCCCCAACAATAAGAATATCATACTTTTTCTTGACAGTAGGGAGAGGAAATTCAAAACCTCCAATAATAATAGTTGGAACTTTTCCAACAGAATTGATGCTATGAACTTGAGACTATTTCCTCGGAAAGTGTACCGTATGCTCATTACCATTAACATGAAAAGTGACATTGCATCTGTTGCAATCAATAACAGCACCTGTAGTGTTCAAAAAAGGTCTACCAAGGATAATCGACATACTATCGTCTTCGGGAATATCAAGAATAACAAAGTCCGTTAAGATAGTGACATTTGCGACCACAACAGGCACATCCTCACAAATACCGACAGGTATAGCAGTTGATTTATCGGCCATTTGCAAAGATATTTCAGTAGGTGTCAACTTATTCAATTCAAGTCTACGATATAAAGAGAGAGGCACAACACTAACACTGGCTCCAAGATCACATAAAGCAGTTCTAACATAATTTCTTTTAATGGAACATGGTATAGTTGGCACACCCGGATCTCCAAGTTTCTTTGGTATTCCACCCTTAAAAGTGTAATTAGCAAGCATGGTGGAAATTCCAGCTTCCGGTATCTTTCTTTTATTTGTAATGATATCCTTCATATACTTAGCATAAGGCTTTACTTTCAGCATATCAGTTAAGTGCATACGTAAGAAAATAGGTCTAATCATTTCAGCAAAGCGTTCAAAATCCTCATCATCCTTTGTCTTGGATGGTTTAGGAGGAAAGGGCATGGGTTTCTGAACCCATGGTTCTCTTTCTCTATCGTGCTTCCTAGCAACAAAATCTCTCTTATCATAACATTGATTCTTTGATTGTGGGTTATCAAGATCAACAACAGGTTCAATCTCTACATCATTGTTTTTGCTAGTTTGAGCATCAACATGAACATTATCATTAACATTATCACTAGGTTCATGTTCATCACCTGATTGTGTTTCAGCATCAGAGATAGAAATATCATTGGGATTCTCAGGTGTGTCTACAGTAGGTTCACTAGAAGCATGCAAAGTCCTATCGTTTTTCTTTTTCTTCTTTTTAGAAGAACTAGGTGCCTCTAAATTATTTCTCTGAGAATCCTGATCGATTCTCTTAGGGTGGCCTTCAGGATACAAAGGTTCCTGAGTCATTCTACCAGTTCTAGTAGCCACTCTAACAGCAAAGTCATTTTTATTATTTAATTCATCAAGCAAATCATTTTGAGCTTTAAGTACTTGCTCAGCTTGAGTAGCAACCATAGAAGTATATTTGCTAATGAGTTTAAGTTCACCTTTAACTCTAGCCATATTATCGCTCACGCGTCCTATCTCGAAAGCATTATTCTTTAACTCTCTACCAACATAAGCATTAAAACTTTCTTGTCTAGCCATAAAGTCATCAAATTCGTCTAAGCATGGGCTATGAAATTTAGTAGAGGGTATTTCAACTTTATCATATCTATAGAGAGAATTTACCTTTACTACCTGTGTCGTGTTATCAAGACAATGTGGTTCTTCAATAGGCGGTATATTAAGACCATGTATTTCTTCAATAGGGGGTAAATTCTTAACATCTTCAGCTTTAATACCTTTTTCTTTCATTGATTTCTTTGCCTCTTGCATATCTTCCGGACTGAGAAATAAAACACCTCTCTTCTTCGGAGTGGGTTTAGGAATAGGCTCAGGAGTTGGCTCAATTGGTTCAGGAATTGCCTCAAGAATTGGCTCAGGAAGAGTCCAATTATTTTCATTAGTCAACATATTATTCAATAGTAATTCAGCTTCATCGAATGTTCTTTCCCTGAAAACACAACCAACACAACTATCCAAGTAGTCCTTGGAAGCATCGGTTAGTCCATTATAAAAAATAGCAAGTATTTCATTTTTCTTAAGAGGATGATCAGGCAAAGCATTAAGTAATCGGAGAAGCCTCCCCCAAGCTAGTGGGAGACTCTCTTCTTTGATTTGCACAAATTATATATTTCCCGCAAGGCAGCTTGTTTCTTATGAGCAGGGAAATATTTAGCAGAGAAGTAATAAATCATATCATGGGGACTACGCACACAACCAGGAGCAAGAGAATTGTACCAAGTCTTAGCATCACCCTTTAATGAGAACGGAAATATCTTAAGGATATAATAATAGCGAGACTTCTCATCATGAGTAAACAGGGTGGCTATGTCATTCAACTTGGTAAGATGTGCCACAACAGTTTCAGATTCAAGGCCATAAAAAGGATCAGATTCAACTAAAGTAATAATCTCAAGATCAATAGAGAATTCATAATCCTTATCAGTAACACAGATAGGTGAAGTACCAAAAGCAGGGTCAGGTTTCATTCTAGCATTAAGAGACTGCTGCTTCCATTTAGCTAATAATTTCTTAAGATCATATCTATCATTGCAAGCAAAGATAGCTCTAGATGCTTCTTCATTCATAACATAACCCTCAGGAACAACAGGCAATTCATAATCATTGGGGGAATTTTCATCATCACTATCATCAATAATAGCATCTTCAATAATTTCATTCCCCCTAACTCTAGCAAGTTGTTCATCAAGAAATTCACCTAATGGCAAAGTAGTATCTCGCACATAAGTAGTTTCATCATAAGTATCATGCATAGCAGAAGTGGCATCATGAATAACATGCAACATATCAGAATTCATAGCAGTAGCAGGTTTAGGTGTCGCAAGTTTACTAATAACAGAAGGAGAATCTAGTGCAGAGCTAGATGGCAGTTCCTTACCTCCCCTCGTAGTTGAGGGAAAAATCTTGGTTCTGTCGTCTTTCAAGTTCTTCATAGTGATCAACAGATATAAATCCCAAGTGACTCAGAGAATAGAGCTATGTTCCCCGGCAATGGCGCCAGAACTTAGTCTTGATAACCCACAAGTGTAGGGGATCACAACAGCTTTCGAGGGTAAAGTATTCAACCCAAATTTATTGATTCGACACAAGGGGAGCCAAAGAATATTCTTGAGTATTAGCAGTTGAAACCACACCTGGATAACTTAGTATCTGCAGCAAAGTATTTAGTAGCAAAGGTGGTATGATAATAAAGGTAACGGTAGCAAAAGTAATGTTTTTGGGTTTTGTAGTAGTTGTAACAGTAGCAACGGAAAAGTAAATAAGCGAAGAACAATATGTGAAAAGCTCGTAGGCAATGGATCAGTGATGGATAATTATGCCGGATGTGATTCCTCATGTAGTAGCTATAACATAGGGTGATATAGAACTAGCTCCAGTTCATCAATGTAATGTAGGCATGTATTCCGTAAATAGTCATACGTGCTTATGGAAAAGAACTTGCATGACATCTTTTGTCCTACCCTCCCGTGGCAGCGGGGTCCTAGCGGAAACTAAGGGATATTAAGGCCTCCTTTTAATAGAGAACCAGAACAAAGCATTAGCACATAGTGAATACATGAACTCCTCAAACTACGGTCATCACCGAGAAGTATCCTGATTATTGTCACTTCCGGGTTGTCGGATCATAACACATAATAGGTGACAATAGACTTGCAAGATAGGATCAAGAACACACATGTATTCATGAAAACATAATAGGTTCAGATCTGAAATCATGGCACTCGGGCCCTAGTGACAAGCATTAAGCATAGCAAAGTCATAGCAACATCAATCTCAAAACATAGTGGATACTAGGGATCAAACCCTAACAAAACTAACTTGATTACATGGTAAATCTCATCCAACCCATCACCGTCCAGCAAGCCTACGATGGAATTACTCAGGCACGGCGGTGAGCATCATGAAATTGGTGATGGAGGATGGTTGATGATGACGACAGCGACGAATCCCCCTCTCCGGAGCCCCGAATGGACTCCAGATCAACCCTCCCGAGAGAGATTAGGGCTTGGCGGCGGCTCCATGTCGTAAAACGCGATGAAACTTTCTCTCCGATTTTTTTCTCCCCGAACATTAATATATGGAGTTGGAGTTGAGGTCGGTGGAGGTCCAGGGGGCCCACGAGATAGGGGGGGTGCGCCCAGGGGGAGGGGGCGCGCCCCCCTGTCTCGTGGACAGGGTGTGGGCCCCCTGGTCTTGATTCTTTCGCCAGTATTTTTATATTTTCTGAAAAGTGCCTCCGTGGATTTTCAGGACATTCCGAGAACTTTTCTTTTCTACACATAAAACAACATCATGGCAGTTCTGCTGAAAACAGTGTCAGTCCGGGTTAGTTTCATTCAAACCATGCAAGTTAGAGTCCAAAACAAGGGCAAAAGTGTTTGGAAAAGTAGATACATTGGAGACGTATCAGCTTCTAAGGCTTCGGCATCCGGACAGTCAACAATTTGGTTCTTTTTAGTTAGGAACCGAGTCCAGAATTTCCTGGTTGACTCTCCAGGCTGTTGGGTTATGTGGCTTAAGTCATCAGCATCCGGTGGTCGCACGTAAGTGCCCTGGAAGTTGTCGAGGAATGCGTCTTCCAAGTCCTCCCAGCTTCCAATGGAGCTTGCTGGCAGGCTATTCAGCCAATGCCGAGCCGGTCCTTTGAGCTTAAGTGGTAGGTACTTTATGGCATGTAAGTCATCGCCGCGGGCCATGTGAATGTGGAGGAGAAAATCTTTGATCCATACCGCACGGTCTGTTGTGCCATTATATGATTCAATGTTTATAGGTTTAAACCCTTCTGGGAATTTGTGATCCATGACTTCATCAGTGAAGCATAGGGGGTGTGCGGCGCCTCTATGCCGGGCTACATCCCGACGTAGTTCAAATGAATCTAGTCTGTTGTATTCGACCCGGTCGGACTTTGGTTTATTGTATCCGGCGTGGTGGTCATCGTCACATCTTGTGGCGCGCCCCCGTGATCCGTAGATCGATTTTGACTGTCCTACTTTGTTTTCCAATACATCTCGCAGGTCCTTCGTGTAGCCCCGGGCCTTAGTATTATCGTTTGATTGGCGACGGGGTGCGGTCTGGACTTTGGGCTGGTATGCCGTTTTGTCACGGCCACAGGGTGGCCGGTCAGCTGCATCATGTGCTGGTAGCATGGGCTTTAAAGCCTCCTCCTCGAGTTGAGGTAGCAACCTTCGCTTTGGGTAGCTTTTGTTAGGGCGCTCGAGTCCGTATTCCTCGGCAGCCAGGACCTCGGTCCATCTATCAGTTAGCAGATCTTGATCAGCTTGAAATTGTTGCTGTTTTTTCTTCAGGCTTTTTGCAGTGGCTATAAGCCGGCATTTGAAGCGCTCCTGCTCGACAGGATCCTCGGGCACGATGAATTCTTCGTCACCAAGGCTCACTTCATCTTCGAAGAGAGGCATGTGATTATCGTCCTCTGATTCTCCATCTGTCGCCTGTTCCTTAGGGCTAGCTTGCCCACCCTCTTGCTCGGCCTGCTCGAAGCCTGGCTGGACAGGATTGTTTACATCTTCGGCACCATCCGAATTGTTATCTCTTGTGTCGGTATCGCTATTTTTGCTATGGCGGGGCTTGGAGTGGCGCCTATGACGCCGGTGCTTAGATTGCTTCTCCAAGGGGTTATCGTCCGCTGCCTCATTGCCATTGCTTTCTTTGGGGTTGTCCACCATATATATATCGTATGATGAAGTGGCAGTCCAGCGCCCTATAGGCGGTGGTTCCTGTTCTTCTCCTGCATCGCCATCCGTATCGTCGATGTCTTCGGAGTTGAAGTCAAGCACGTTAGTTAAGTCATCGACAGTGGCTATTAGGTGGTTGCTGGGTGGGGAATGAATCTCTTCGTCGTCCGCTTCCCACTCGAGCTGGACATAGTTCGGCCAAGAAACTCTCGACAAGGAGAGAGACCTTAATGAGATCAGCCCGTCACCCAAGGGTGAGTGCTAAAAAATATCCGCGGTGGTGAACTCCATGACCGGTGCCCAATCAGATTCGATAGGCACGGACGCACACGGTTCGGATCCCGTAGCCGGTGATGAGTCCGAGGGTCCGATGACACCACCCTCACAGGAGGTGGGATCAGTGTTCAGCTCTAGCCGATGAGTGTGCGGCCTCCGTGGCGGGGTCCATCCACCCGTCCTTGGAGGGCATGATCTGCTCCGGATTGATTCTCGGCGCTGCTTTCGTGGGAAACGAACACCTATGGGGCAGGGCCCCTTTCGGTCCGGCAAGGGAGCGGAGGGCGCACGAAGAGCAGATCGAGGCGAAGCACGCGAGGGATTTTACCCAGCTTCGGAGCTCTCCGGAGAGATAAAACTCCTACTGCTGCTTTGTGGTGGTATTATGTTCTTGCTCAAGAGCGTGAGCGTTCTGTGTTTTCGAATGAGTCGAACCCCTTCTACGTTGCGCATGGGCCTCCTTTTATAGGCTAAAGGGGTCACCGACAGGTGGCAACGCAGAGAGGGGTACAAATGTAAAAAGGGTGGTTGGTACAACTGCTATCTACAGTGCACCTTACCTAACTCTGAAGGCAGGGGACAAGCGCATTTAATGCCCGTCCGCCTCGCCCAACAGTGCACAGAAGCGACCGTTAGGGGCGCCACCGCCTGCCACGATGGCCTTCTCGTCATCTCCACTCGCCACCTCGCACCATTTGGCTGCACAGCTCCCCGCCACGTGTGCCTGGAACGATCCTGTGGCGACACGTCGTCAGATGCGCTGGAGCGTGGGCGCAGAGTGGTGGCTTCGCCACGGCAAGTGCCTTGCCGCGGTCGTTGTCTTGTCGCACCCGAAAGCTTGTCGCTCGTCGGGTCTTGCCGGGACGTGCAGCGCGTCGCGGCAAGTTTCTTGGCTGGCCCTCCCGGCAAGCTCCTCTTGCCGGGCCCTTGTCCTTCCCGGCAAGCTCCTCTTGCCGGAGCCTTGTCTTCTTAGTTAAAACACTTTGTTCTTGAATGGCACAAATATGAGCTACGGAGGATCTTGGCGGATGCCCGGCAAGCCTTGCCGCTGGGCGCTGCGACTGCCCGTGCACAAGTTCGGGATAGTAAGGTACCCCTACTTTAGTACACCGATAGGAGCCCCCGGGCCTGGGCCACACACGGTGCCGAGCGCTGTTGGGCCAGGCCCA
The DNA here is from genome assembly GCA_963921465.1 of Triticum timopheevii. Taxonomy (NCBI): domain Eukaryota; kingdom Viridiplantae; phylum Streptophyta; class Magnoliopsida; order Poales; family Poaceae; genus Triticum; species Triticum timopheevii. The sequence goes on along the minus strand of OY997266.1, from coordinate 234,260,044 downwards.
AAAATAGGGCACGGGCACGCGCGGCCTGGGTCCATACCAAATCTAACTCTGTATCCACCGCGTCCTCCCGTAACGGCACGCGTCAAACGCGGCGTCGTGGGAGAGATCGTGGGCAATTCTTTAATCAAGTAAGGCATAACGTTCGCCTCTCCTCTTTATAAGCAGAGGAAACAGGGGCCATTCCCCCACCTTCGCCACTTGCAGTTCCTTCCTCAGAAAGCTCCGCCGCTCCCCTCCGCTTCCCAAGCCGAAAGAGAGCAGCGTTCCGCCGTCGCCGCCGCCGTCGCCGCCGTCGCCGCCAACCTCCTCCATCGCTTCCGCCATGGCTCCGAAGACCGGAAAGAGTATGAAGTCGGCCGAGGCGCTGCGGCTTGAGGCGCTGCGCAAAGAGCGAGCACTTTCCCCCCCGAGCTCACCCCGAAGGCGCTGCGGGAGGAGTTCTATCTCTTCTGGTCGACGGAGACGCGGGCGCATCCGCGCACGCAGGTACTCTCCGCCGAAGCTTCTACCTCGAAAAAGTGTCCAAGAGGATACTATTTCTTCCCCCTGTTCTTCTATTGCGGGCTTTGCCCACCTTTTTCCGATTTCTTCTGTGATATCATGAACACCTACGGGTTTCATCTTCTTGACTTCACCCCCAACGCCGTTCTGACAATGGCGGTTTTTGCACACCTCTGCGAGAACTTCGTTGGAATCCACCCAAATGTCGCCCTCTTTCGCCACTACTTCATGCCCCGGGCCAAGAAGGGAGAGCCCTTAGCTAGCGGGATTGCCTGGATCTCGAGGGTCGGCATGAAGGAGGTTTATCTAGAGGGCAAGCTCCGCAGCAAGTGGGATGAGTGGAGGGCGGAGTGGTGCTGGATTGTTGATGTGGATCCGCAGCCATTCACCAGCCTGCGTCAAGCCCGAGTAGTGCGTGGCGGTGATTGGAGCACCCTGGCGGCGGATGACGCCAGATTGAAGATCGCCACCACGCGGATTCTGCGGCTCAGGCTTGCCGGGCTTACTGTAGGGGCCGTTGGCGCGGACTTCCTTCGCCGCCGCATCGCCCCTCTACAGGAGAGGGGGAGGCCCGCCTGGCTGTTCGGGGGCCCGGCATATATCATGAGGCTGCGCCCAGGCCTCAATTTTAACTTCACAGTCTTGGAGTTGGATGGGATGCTCAAGGAGTTGTTCAAGCATGACTCCAACCATCCGGAGTGGTTCAGGCTGCCGCAGGGCGTCGTGCCGTTGTGCAATAACTCCCAGCTCGATCGCATCCGTGCAATGATGCCGGAGTGCGACTCGCATGGGATTATCCCAACGTGGCAGGATCCTGCCGACGACGTCGTGCAGAATTTCTTCGACAACTTGGTGGAGGTGGCGGTCCGTGCCGACAATCAGAAGCTCCTCACCTGCGACACCACTGACGACGAGATGCGGTACATCGCCACTAGGGCGGAAGAGGCGGCGGCAGCTGCCACCGCGGGCGAGTTCGGTTTTACGCTGGAGGAGGCAGAGGCGGCCGAGGCGGCAAGCGTTGCCGACCGAGAGGACCTTGGCCGGGAGGTTGTTGGCGAGGGGGAGCCTGAGGCCGAGGCGAGCGAGCCTGCCGGGGGCGCGAGTGGCCAGCCATCTTCGAGCAGCTTGCCGCGGACGGGGCCTTCAGCGCAGCCCCCAGCTCAACCAAGGAGGCGCCTTCGCAGGACCGGAGACACAGCAGGGCGGCAGACGGGCCAACAGCCGTCGCGCCGTGGGACACGCTCCACCACGCCAAGCACTGCTGACACGGGAGCGTCTCATGCCGCGCCGGCAACTGGAGCGGGATCTTCTCGAGCCGCTACTCCTGATCCTGCCGCAGCTCCCGCCAAGCGTCCAAGGGAGCCTACTCCTCCGCCTCGTCGCACTGAAAGAGTGCCGGACTTCGACCTCTCCGCGCTGAGCTCCGAGGAGGAGGAAGAAGAAGAGGAGGAGTAAGACTTTCTTCTTGTTGTACTTATGTTTCTTCGATTCTTGCTGTTTCTTGTTTTGTACCTGATCTGCTTCCCTCTGAACCTCGTTCCTCTTCAGGACTCTGGCCGAGAGAGCGGCAAAGAGGGCCAAGGTCCCTGTGGTAGTCATCGAGGATGATCCTGCTGCGACAACAGAGGACGCATCCGAGACCACCTTGACGGACCCGGCAACCTCTCCCCGAAGCAGCCCCCAGCACAGCCCCCAGCGTAAGTACTTGTTCACTTCCTGTTGTGGGGCGCGCGTGGGTGCTCTTTCTTTGTTGACATCTTGACTGTTGACTTGCTTGTGTAGGAGCAGAGCAGGCCCATCAGGAGCAACCAGGGACCGCTCCAGAAGTGCTGTCTGCTTCAACTACGCCGCCAAGGGGCAATTTTCCGACAAGGGAGCGTGCTCCGGCAAGGGAGGGGTCCCCGGCAAGGGATAGGACCAGTGAGCCTTCGGTGGTGGAGCCCATGGTCATAGAGCCCAGCACAGGTAACCCTCCTTGTCGGAAATTCTCCCTTGGGTTCTTCTTCTTCTGGTCTTTCTTTTTGGATGTTTGCTTGACTTTTTCTCCCTCTTCCCGTCTTCAGATCCTCCCTCCGCGGAGCCAATGGAGACCGAGGCCACCGGCGAGGAGAACATGCGCGGCGATACTGGCGATGCCGCTGCTACTGAAGAGGAGGCCGGTGCTGATGACCCCGCCGACGAAGAGGCCGCCAAGGCTGCTGGCGCTGGAGCTGGCGAGGGGTCCGGCGACCGTACTGACGACCCGGGGGTCGCAGGAGCGCAAGGCGCTACGCCAACCGCCGACCCCTCCGCCGCTGACACAGCACCGGGCTCCGAAGAGCCCCAGCCCGACGCCTACTTGAATGCCGGCGAGGGTGTCTTCATCAAGCTTCCCTGGGCGTCGAGCTCCAGGGCGCCGGTCGAGGGAGAGGCTTTCGATGGAGAGGTGCTCGCCTCCGCTGGGCTGGCGGTGGTTGACGCGCCAAGCAGCAACAGCGGCGAGTCTGAAGAGGAGCAGCTGCTCCGAAAGTTGGTGTCGCTCTACCGTGCTCGGCAAGCGAAGCTGGAGTCCTGGGAAGCGCTTGTCGCGCGGGCGGTAATTGACATAGAAAAGCATGCGGAGGAACTCCAGAGCCGCAACCAAGAGGCCCTCCGGTCCATTGCGGAGGAGAGGGCGCAACTTGTCGAGGCGCGGAAGGCTTTCCTCCTCGAGAAGGCAGAAGCTGAGGAGCAACAGAGGCTTGCCGCTGAAGAACTGTCTATCCGGGAAGGTGAATTGACACAGCGGAAAGTCAATCTGGACAGCCACGAGGAGGAGCTCACCGCACGCGAGCAATCACTTTGTGGGGCGCTCAGGGAAGCGAAGGACGCTGCCGCAACTGCCGAGGCCGCCAAGAAGGAATTGGAGGTGAAGATGATGCAGCTGGAGGCTGATCTGAAAGGGAAGGATGAGGAGCTTGCCGCGCTCCAGCGCGAACGCGAGAAGGATGCTCTCGCTCATGGTGATCTGCAAGTCCAACTTGCCGACAAGGGCAAGGAACTGAGCGCCGCCAAGGACTCAAATGCTGATCTGGAGCTGAAGCTGGCCACGCTGACGGAGACGCTGGGCGGCGCCAAGAAGCGAGAGGAGGATTTGAAGAAAGAGATCAAGGCCAACGAGGAGCTGCTAACGAGGGCCACCGAGACTCAAAACACCTTCAGGGCTACGGTGGAACTCTGGACGGAGGGCCTCGTCAACATCGCTGCAGTCATCGATGACGAGCTGGCGCAACTGGACTTGGCGGGCTTTGGGTACTCCTCCGACGAGAATCTCCAGCCCAGCGCCAAGCTTACTCTTTTCTTCAAGGGTGTGGCGAAGGCTCTCCAGCAGCTCCAGGAAAGGATCCCAAAGCAGCTGGCTGACGAGTCGCACGAAATCTGTGCCAAGGTCTTGGAGAAGGTGTTGGTGAAGGTACTCTTCCGTAATCCGGGCCTCAACCTTACCCACGTCCTCAAGAAGCTGCCGGCGGGTGCTGATCTTGCAGAGCTCAAAGCCATTGTCGCACCCATTGTGGACAAGGTGAATGAAGTCAGGAGGATCAACGGCGAGCGCGTGGATTAAGCTGCTCTTTCTCTCCTTTCCTTGCCGCTGCCATTTATGTTATAAGAACAATTTAGTCAGTGCCACGACAAGTTTCTTTGGTAATATAACTTTATCTTGGGCAGTATTGGCTATGCTATTTCCTGTATTTGATCCCTTCCTTTGTATGTTTTTACCCTACGCTTTTAGGGAACTTGCCGGCGCAGGCACCCTTGCCGCGAGTGTTGAGTGCGGAACATCAACAGCCTGCTGGCGGTGCCGCTCCGGCAAGAAACCTTGCCGCAACTAGTTGCAGCACACTTAAGTTGTTGAGCGGACTCGAAACAAAGTAAGGGCACAACTAGATACGAGTCAGTTCCTCCGCACACAGGTTTTCCATACAAAGTACGGTCGTTCAAGGAAGATAACTTAAAAAATTTAAAAACTGATCATGCTCAGACTTTGGCGACTTAGCTTTTTCTGTCGTACGCGTCCCGGCGAGGCTACACTTCTTTGAAGGACGCCTGGTCCACACCATTATCTTCTCCTTCCCCCCCGGTGAACTTGTGGGCGGAGGAACCTTCCTTTTGAGAAAAAGAAAGAAGAGAAAATAAAGATATGGAGCCTCAAGGCTCGTTACTGCTTACCGGGGGCGAGTGCTGCACAAAGTGTCAGATAAAGCATGCAAAAAGAAAGAATGCATGGAATTTGACAAGATATGCGAAGCACATGAACTTTATTTATGCACGGGATCTGCGCCCGGCTTTGTACAAAGGGTTACATGCAACAGCGGCAAGGCTTGTACAAAAGGTGGTTGCCGGAACAGGTTCCGGCAACTGTGCCTTATGGGTAAAACTTACGAAGATGCTCAATGTTCCAGTAGTTGCTCACCGAAAAGCCATCTTCGGTCTCTAGGCGGACAGCGCTGGGCCTAGTGACTCGCTTCACCCGATAAGGGCCTTCCCACTTCGGTGTCAACTTGTTGGAATTCTTGGCGGATTGAACACGCCGAAGAACAAGGTCACCTTCCTCGAGACTTCTGGCATTGACTTTGCGGCTATGGTAGCGGCGCAAAGCTTGCTGATATCGAGGAGCTCGTACAGCAGCCTGAAGACGATCTTCCTCAAGGAGCAGCGCGTCATCTTGCCGCAGCTGCTCTTTCTTAAGCTCATCATAAGCGAGCACTCGAGGCGATCCGTATACGAGTTCCGTGGGGAGAACTGCCTCTGCTCCGTAGACTAGAGAAAAAGGTGTCTGGCCAGTGGCTCGATTTGGTGTCGTCCTGATCGACCAAAGAACCACTGGCAGCTCTTCGATCCAATTTCTTCCGCACTTGTGCAGCCTATCGAAAGTTCTGGTCTTGAGCCCGTGCAGCACTTCAGCGTTCGCCCTCTCCGCTTGACCGTTGCTTCTCGGGTGAGCAACAGAAGCGAAGCAGATCTTGGCGCCAAGATCTTGGACGTACTGCATGAAGGTGCGGCTCGTGAATTGTGTGCCGCTGTCGGTGATGATCCTGTTAGGGACTCCGAAGCGGCAAACAATTGACCTGAAGAACTTGACTGCTGACTGTGCTGTCACCTTCCTCACTGCTTCCACTTCCGGCCACTTCGTGAACTTGTCGATTGCAACGTACAAGTACTCAAAGCCCCCGACAGCTCGGGGAAAGGGGCCGAGGATGTCAAGCCCCCAGACCGAGAATGGCCAGGATAAAGGGATCGTTTGGAGAGCTTGAGTTGGTTGATGTATCTGCTTGGAGTGGAACTGGCACGCTTCACACTTGGTTACTTGTGCAGTTGCATCCTGGAGGGCTGTCGGCCAAAAGAAACCTTGCCGGAAGGCTTTGCCGGCAAGTGCTCTTGCGCCAATGTGGTGACCACATATGCCTCCATGTATCTCCGCCAACAGCTTCTGTCCATCTTCCCGAGGAATGCACTTCAATTTCACCTCATTGAATCTCCTTCTGCACAGTGTGTCATCGACAAACTGGTACATACTTGATTGCCGGGCTACTCTCTCCGCTTCTTCTTGCTCTTCGGGAAGTTCTCCTGTTTGAAGGAAACGGACGATTGGCTGTGCCCATGACAGAGCTTGTGGCTCGACGACAAGGACTAAAGGCGCAAATGCTGCTGCGGGAACATCTGCTTCCACGGCAAGAATCTGCGATTCAGCCGGAGCTTGATGTTCCCCGGCAAGCTTGCCGGAGCAAAGCTTGTCAGGGGCGTTTGCTTCAACGGAACAAGCCCTTGGGCTTGTCGGAGCAGACTGCCCCTCAGCATTGTTTGTGTTGATCTTGGGGACCTTCTGGGCGGCGGCTTCGGGGAGCTCTGCCGGAAAGTAGTCACCAGAAACCAACTCCCTCTTCTTGCTCTGTCTAGTTGATGGTGTTACAGATGGTTGAGTCAACTTGAGCACAAAAATTCCTGGTTCCACAGGTAACTTGAGTGCGGCGCACTTTGACAGGCCATCTGCAATGTCGTTCTAAGCTCTCGGAACATGTTCCATTTGCAGGCCATCAAAATGTTCTTCCAACTTTCTCACTTCATCAATGTAGGCTTCCATCAACGGACTCTGATAATCTTCATTAACTTGGCGGACGACAAGCTGCGAGTCACCCCTGACAATAAGCTTCTTGATCCCAAGGTCTGCCGCGATCCTGAGTCCGGCAAGCAAGCCTTCATACTCTGTAGTATTGTTTGTCGCTTGCTCCTTGGGAAAGTGCATCTAGACCACGTACTTGAGGTGCTCTCTGGTGGGTGCGACAAGTAGTACGCCCGCACCGGCGCCTTGCAGTGAGAAGGCACCATCAAAGTACATGACCCATTCCTTGCTTGCTTCCTTGACGGGGATGCTCGTCTCTGGAGTTTCTTCATCAGGTGTTGGCGTCCATTCTGCTATGAATTCTGCCAATGCTCGGCCCTGGATAGTTGAGGTACTCTCAAACTTGAGGCCAAAGCTTGATAATTCCAGTGCCCACTCGACAATCCTGCCTGTTGCTTCTGGATTCTGGAGTATCCTCTTCAACGGAAAGCGAGTGACAACTGTGATCTCGTGTGCTTGAAAGTAATGGCGCAGCTTCCTCGAGGCCATCAGAAGGCCGAAAAGCAACTTCTGCACGCCAGAGTACCTTGACCTAGCCCCCTGCAGAAGGGAACTGACAAAATAAACTGGGCGCTGCACCATCTTCTTCTGCTTCTCTCCTTGTGGCTGCATAGATTCATCCTTGTCGGGACCAGAGCTTGTCGGGGAAGCCCCCTGCTTGTCGCCGGACTCGCTTGCCATGGTTGCTGGCTCATCATCTACCTCTCTTTCCGCTACTAACGCAGCACTAACCACTTGATTGGTTGCCGCTAGATATAGCAGCAACTTCTCTTGTGGCTTAGGTGCGACAAGTATTGGAGTGGAGGACAGGTATCTCTTCAAGTCCTGCAGCGCAGCCTCCGCTTCCGGAGTCCATTTCATTGGACCTGCCTTTTTCAAAATTTTGAAAAATGGCAGGGCGCGCTTAGCCAACTTAGAGATGAATCGACTGAGAGCAGCAACGCAGCCGGCAAGCCTTCGCACATCCTTGACGCGCTTCGGTGCTTCGATCTGCTCAATGGCCTTGATCTTGTCGGGATTAGCTTCAATCCCCCGCTGAGATACAAAGAACCCGAGAAGCTTGCCGGAGGGGACTCCAAACACACACTTCTCGAGGTTCAACTTGAGGTTGATCTTGCGCAGATTTGCGAAGGTTTCGTCCAAATCTTGGATCAAAGTTTCTTTGTCCTTACTCTTGACCACTATGTCATCCATGTAAGCCTCTACATTTCTGTGCAACTGTGGCTCAAAAGCGTGACTGACTACCCTTGCAAATGTTGAACCGGCATTTTTAGTCCGAAAGGCATTCGTACAAAGCAGTACGTGCCACATGGAGTAATGAATGCGGTTTTCTCTTCATCCTCTTCTGCCATGAAGACCCGATGATATCCTGAGTATGCATCAAGAAATGAAAGCAAATCACATCCTGCCGTGGAGTCGACAATCTGGTCAATGCGCGGCAAGGGAAATGGATCTTTGGGACAAGCTCTATTAACATCAGTGAAGTCAATACAAAGCCTCCACTTCCCATTTGCCTTGCGCACGACTACAGGATTGGCCAACCACGTAGGATGGAGCACTCCTCTGACAAGGCCTGCTGCTTCCAACTTCTTGATCTCTTCTGTGATGAATTCTTGATGCTCCACTGCTTGTTTCCTAACTCTCTACTTGACGGGCCGCGCGTGAGGGCAGACGGCAAGGTGGTGCTCAATTACTTTCCTGGGAACACCGGGGATGTCAGATGGTTGCCATGCAAACACATCGACATTCGCCCGCAGGAAAGCAACGAGCGCGCTTTCCTATTTAGGGTCAAGCGTGGCACTGATGGTGAAGGTACCACCAGTGCCGTCCTTCTTGGCGGCCACTTTCTTGGTCTCTGGTGAAGCTGTCTTTGCCTTCTTACACTTGCCGGTGGAGCTCGATGGTGCGTCCTCGACGGTAGCGCAGCACTCCGAAGAGGTGTGCTTGCCGGAGTGGGCATCAGAGTTGTTCTTGCCGGACTTAGTCTTCTTCTTCCCCCCGGGAGCTTCAGCGGCAAGTGGTTTGCGTTCTGCTACGGCTGCTGCTTCCCGGTAGATCTTGTTGGTGCAGATAAGGGCATCTTTCTTGTCGCCGGGGACAGAAATGACACTTATCGGACCGGGCATCTTGAGTACGTTGTAGGCGTAGTGAGAGGCTGCCATGAACTTGGCGAGCGCTGGACGGCCGAGTATCCCATTGTAGGGTAATGGGAAATCAGCGACGTCAAAGGTAACTTTCTCTGTCCTGAAGTTCAGCTCGCTGCCAAATGTCACTGGCAGTGTAATCTTCCCCTTCGGCTTGCTCCTTCCTGGGTTGATTCCTTGAAAGGTACCAGTCTCTTCGAGCTCGCTATCGGGGATCTGGAGCTTCTTGAGCACCGCTAAGGAGATCAGGTTCAAGCCGGCCCCGCCGTCAACCAACATCTTTGTGACCTTGAGGTTGCGGATAGTTGGTGAAACCAACATTGGCAAGCACCCGACCGCAGTTATGCGATCAGGGTGATCCTCAACATCAAAGATGATGGGCGTGCTGGACCACTTCAGAGGCTTGCGCGACTCAACTGATGGTTCTGCTGCATTAACTTCACGCACCCACTGTTTGAGCTGTCGATGCGAAGTATGCAGAGAAGCACCGCCGTCGATGCACAAAACCTCTGTTGCCTTCTGAAACTCCTGCTCGTCGGCCTCATCCTCATCCATCTCTTCATCTTCGTCTTCGTCTTCATCCTTGTCGCGGCCGCGGGGAGGCCTGTCTCCTTCCGCTGCTTGGCCTTGCCGCAGCGCCCTCCCCGGCCGGGACGCTTCTTGCCGGATCCTCCACCATTTTCTTGGGCCTTCTCCTTGTCTCGCCGCTCGTATTCAGCTTTCTGTAGCTCAACAAGCTGCTAAACCTTCTTGCAAGTCTGGAGATCATGGCCCTTGGTGCGGTGGATCTTGCAGTACTGCTTGCCGGAGCCGTCCTGCTTGTCGGCGGCCACCACAGCCTCGCCGGAGTCACCAGCTTTGGCCTTCTCGGTGCCATCTCCGTTGCCGGACTGCTCGACAACTAGCACATCCTTAGCTTTCCTCTTTCTGTTATTTCGCCTCCGGTTCTTCTTTGCCGGGGCAGCATCCTCACTGTCAGATCCTTCTGCTCCTGCGTTCTCTCCGGGGAGTTTCCTCCCCTCCTCAGCACGTGCACATTTGTCGGCCAGAGCATATAGCTCGCTGACATCTCTGATTTTGCACATCGCCATCTCCTCCCTCATCCTGCGGTTACGCACGTTCTAATGGAACGCGCTGATAACCGCGGCAGGGTGGACGTCTGGGATGTTGCGCTGCACTTGGCTGAATCTTTGAATGTACTTGCGCAGGGGTTCTCCTTCTTTCTGGGCGAGCAGATGAAGATCGCTCTCCTGGCCATGGGGCTTGTGGCCGCCTGTGAAGGCGCCGACAAACTGATGGCACAGATCTGCCCATGAAGAGATGGAGTTGTCCGGCAAGTGCATGAGCTAAGATCTGACGTTGGGCTTGAGTACCAGCGGGAAGTAGTTGGCGAGGATCTTCTCGTCGCGCCCCCGGCAGCCTGCACCGCGATGGTGTAGACGCTAAGGAACTCTGACGGATGTATCCTGCCATCGTACTTCTCGGGTACATCTGGCTTGAAGTTCTTGGTACTAGGCCACTAGACCTGCCGCAGCTCATGAGTGAACGCAGGGCAACCTACCGCGTACGGCAAGTCGCCTGGTTCCCCTGGCGCATGCATATCAACAGCGGGCCCAGCGCGCTGGTCTGACTGACGCCGCGCTTCTCTTCAACGCTCGATGCGAGTACGAGCGTCTTCTTGTCGTCGTTCTTGGAGAACTTGGCGTTGATCGTGGCGAGCTCGTGGGTCCGACGATGCGGTGGAATCGGTGTCGAGGTTAGCCCGGCGAGTCGGCGATCTTGGCCTTCTGGGCAGGGAGTGCACGGTGGTGGCACCCCCAGCGGTCTTGTCACCGCCGGCTTGCGCCTGGGCATCTTGCCGGGGCTTCGACGTGCTCGGTTGCCGGGGTTTGTCGCCGTTGGCGAAGCCGATGAGGCTCTGAATGGTGGCCCTCCAATCGTCGATCTTGTCTGGCGCTGGAGGGTAATCTAGAAGCAGTTGGGCTCGGGCCAGCGCTTCCTCTGGAGTCTTGGGCGGCGGTGCCGAATGACGAGAGGAGTGGGATATGCTCAAACTTCTAATAGTGTTAGAAGGAGCAACATCTCGTCCAGGCGACTGTACCGCGCTCGTGCCAACATGTTGACGCGCATGTTGGCCTTGAGCGTCCCGCGATCCACCAGCTTGGCCTTGTTCCAACGCGAGTACGGTGCTAGGAGCACCATGGCGTTGTCGTTCCCGCACCTCCTGAGAGGGGTGCGGTGTATGTACAGACGCCGAGGCTTGCGGGGCCTTGTCCTTGGACCTGGTGACGATGTGAGTTCCCCTGTCGGCGCCCGTTCCTCCGCCGGTGTCCACCCCACCGCCCGCTTGCTCCGGTGGCGGTGGGATCGACGCGGACGGACCAACCACCTCCGAAGTCTTCTTCTTCGGTGGCATGTCGATGAAGGTGTTGATGTAGCGCGTGCGAACACCGGATCAGGTTCGCACAACCTCGACGCCCCCTACCTGGCGCGCCAAAGATGTCGTGGGAAACGAAGACCTATGGGGCAGGGCCCCTTTCAGTCCGGCAAGGGAGCGGAGGGCGCACGAAGAGCAGATCGAGGCGAAGCACGCGAGGGATTTTACCCAGCTTCGGAGCTCTCCGGAGAGATAAAACTCCTACTGCTGCTTTGTGGTGGTATTATGTTCTTGCTCAAGAGCGTGAGCGTTCTGTGTTTTCGAATGAGTCGAACCCCTTCTACGTTGCGCATGGGCCTCCTTTTATAGGCTAAAGGGGTCACCGACAGGTGGCAACGCAGAGAGGGGTACAAATGTAAAAAGGGTGGTTGGTACAACTGCTATCTACAGTGCACCTTACCTAACTCTGACGGCAGGGGACAAGCGCATTTAATGCCCGTCCACCTCGCCCAACAGTGCAGAGAAGCGACCGTTAGGGGCGCCACCACTTGCCACGATGGCCTTCTCGTCATCTCCACTCGCCACCTCGCACCGTTTGGCTGCACAGCTCCCCGCCACGTGTGCCTGGAATGATCCTGTGGCGACACGTCGTCAGATGCGCTGGAGCGTGGGCGCAGAGTGGTGGCTTCGCCACGGCAAGTGCCTTGCCGCGGTCATTGTCTTGTCGCACCTGAAAGCTTGTCGCTCGCCGGGTCTTGCCGGGACGCGCGGCGCGTCGCGACAAGTTTCTTGGCTGGCCCTCCCGGCAAGCTCCTCTTGCCGGGCCCTTGTCCTTCCCGGCAAGCTCCTCTTGCCGGAGCCTTGTCTTCTTAGTTAAAACACTTTGTTCTTGAACGGCACAAATATGAGCTACGGAGGATCTTAGCGGATGCCCGGCAAGCCTTGCCGCTGGGCGCTGCGACTGCCCGTGCACAAGTTCAGGATACTAAGGTACCCCTACTTTAGTACACCGACAGCTGCCACAGGCGCGATCTCCCGAATAGTGTCCGATGGCAGATCAAAGTCATGACCATCCTGACCGTCCGGCGCGCCTGACATGGGCTCGAATCCGTCGAAGATCAAGTTGCCGCGGATGTCGGTAGTATAGTTCAAGCTTCCAAACCTGACCTGATGGTCGGGGCGTAGCTATCGATCTGCTCCAGATGGCCAAGTGAGTTGGCCCGCAGTACGAAGCCGCCGAATACAAAGGTCTATCCGGGAAGGAAAACCTCCCCCTGGACCGCATCGTTGAAGATGATTGAAGGAGCCATCAAGCCTTACAGCGACGACACAGTGGAACTCTCAATGAAAGCACCACTGTCGGTGTCAAAACCGGCGGATCTCGGGTAGGGGGTCCCGAACTGCGCGTCTAAGGCTAATGGTAACAGGAGACAAGGAACACGATGCTTTACCCAGGTTCGGGCCCTCTCGATGGAGGTAATACCCTACTTCCTGCTTGATTGATCTTGATGATATGAGCATTACAAGAGTTGATCTACCACGAGATCGTAGAGGCTAAACCCTAGAAGCTAGCCTATGATTATGATTCTTGTTGTCCTTCAGACTAAACCCTCCGGTTTATATACACCGGAGGGGGCTAGGGTTACACAGAGTCGGTTACAGAGAAGGAGATCTACATATCCGAATTGCCAAGCTTGCCTTCCACGCAAAGGAGAGCCCCACCCGGACACGGGACGAAGTCTTCAATCTTGTATCTTCATAGTCCAACAGTCCGGCCAAAGTATATAGTCCAGCCGTCCGAGGACCCCTTAATCCAGGACTCCCTTAGTGAGGCCTTGCCAGAGGCAAAACAAGATGCGGAAGGGGGTGGGGTTAGCTAGAGGGATGGCCAGGGGTGGCGGAAGACCGGAGGTGGTGGGAGGTTAAGGGGAGGGCGGGGCCGGTGGTTCGGCCGGCGGCTCGTGCATTGATATTTAGGGGAAGAATAAGAGGTGAGGAAGAAGGGTTAGGAGACGTAGGATCTTCGTCCAACCGCCTGAAATGGTCGACTGACCCAAATGGTGAAAGTCAGGCGACTTGCATGTAGACATTCCCATATATTCAGTACCATCATCATAGGTGCTTTGAGACGTACGTGCAAGCAGCGCTCCTCAACTCGTCAAGCTAAACAACATGCCACTCATAATTCCAAACTTAGTTGCTCAAATAATAATCTGATATGATGCTGACATGTACTAAAATAGAGAATGTTTAATTGGTCAGCTAATGTTTCTACTTTACTTTCAAAAAGCACATGCGCCACTTATAACCCACAAGTATAGGTGAGGGAGTCCTGGACAAGGGGGTGTCCGGACAGCCGGACTATCAATATCCGCCGGACTCCAAGACTACGAAGATACAAGATTGAAGACTCCGGCTCTTGTCCGGATGGTACTTTACTTGGCGTGGAAGGCAAGCTTGGCAATATGGATACGTAGATCTCCTACCATTGTAACCGACTCTGTGTAACCCTAGCCCTCTCCGGTGTCTATATAAACCGGAGGGCTTTAGTCCGTAGGACAACATACATTACAACAATCATACCATAGGCTAGCTTCTAGGGTTTAGCCTCCTTGATCTCATGGTAGATCTACTCTTGTACTACCCATATCATCAATATTAATCAAGCAGGACGTAGGGTTTTACCTCCATCGAGAGGGCCCGAACCTGGGTAAAAACATCGTGTCCCTCGTCTCATGTTACCATTCGCCTAGACGCACAGTTCGGGACCCCCTACCCGAGATCCGCCGGTTTTGACACCGACATTGGTGCTTTCATTGAGAGTTCCTCTATGTCGTCACCGATAGGCTTGATGGCATCTTCGACCTGCAACGCTGTCCATGGTGAGACTTTTCTCCCCGGACAGATCTTCGTATTCGGCGGCTTCGCCCTGCGGGCCAATTCACTTGGCCATCTGGAGCAGATCGAAAGCTACGCCCCTGGCCGTCAGGTCAGATTTGGAAGCTTAAACTTCACGGCCGATGTCCGAGGAGACTTGATCCTCGATGGACTCGAGCCACAGCCAAGCGCGCCGCACCGTGACGATGGGCATGATCTAGCTCTGCCGCCGAACAGTGCCTTGGTGGCCGCACACGGATCCGCTTCGGCCATTAGCCCGGAGCCGATCGCCCAGATCGAGGGTCGGTGGATAGACGCCGCCCCGGGGGCTCCAACATCCACGGCGATGGAGCCGAACACTAATCTTGTCCCCTGCGAAACTCGTGATTCCGAGGCGCCGGACTCCTCGCCGGACTCTGAGCCTCCCATGCCCCTACCAATCGATCCGGATTGGGCGCCGGTTATGGAATTCACCGCCGCGGACATCTTCCAATGCTCGCCTTTCGGTGATATCTTAAATTCACTAAAGCATCTCTCGTTATCAGGAGAGTCCTGGCCGGATTATGGCTAGGATGGTTGGGATGCGGACGACGAAGAAATTCAGCGCCCACCCACCACCCACTTTGTAGCCACTGTCGACGATCTAACCGACAAGCTAGACTACGACTCCGAAGACATCGACGCTATGGACGACGATGCCGGAGACGAACCAGCGCCCACGGGGCACTGGAAGGCCACCTCGTCATATGACGTATACATGGTGGATACCCCAAAATATGGGGACGGTGAAGAAACAGTGGAGGCAGATCCCTTAAAGAAATAGCCCAAGCGCCGGCGTCAGCGGCGCCGCTCTAAATCTCGCCACAGCAAGAATGGAGATTCCGGCACAGGAGATAATAATACTCCAGAGAGTGCCGAAGACAAACCCCTCCAGCAAGACTCAGCGCAGGAGGATGCAGAAGCAAGCCCTCATGAGGGGGCGGCAGACGAAGAGGTTGAGGATCATAATCATATGCCTCCCTCCAAAGACGAGGCAAGCCTCAACGATGACGAATTCGTCGTACCCGAGGATCCCGTCGAACAAGAGCGCTTCAAGCGCAGGCTCATCGCCACAACAAACAGACTAAAGAAAAAGCAGCAGCAGCTTCAAGCTGATCAGGACCTACTGGCCGATCGATGGACCGAAGTCCTCGCGGCCGAAGAGTATAAACTCAAACGTCCCTCCAAAAGTTACCCAAAACGCAAGCTGCTCCCCCGATTAGAGGAGGAAGCATACGTACATCCATCACCAGCGCATGATATGGCTGACCGACCACCCCGTGGCCGTGACAGAGAGGCATCCAGGCCCCCAGCCAAGACTATACCCCGGCATCGCTCCAAAAGTACGAAGCCAAGAGGGAACGCGCCGGACTTGCGAGACATATTGGAGGACAAAGCAAGGCAATCCAGATCCATCTATGGATCACGTGGGCGCCCTACGACCCACGACGAAAACCGTCGTGCCGGATACAATAACCCCGGCCGGGCCGAACACAGCAGACAGCGCTCTCTCGAGATGCGTCGCGATATTACTCATTACAGGGGCGCCGCACACCCATTATGCTTCACTGACGAAGTAATGGATCATCAGATCCCTGAAGGGTTTAAACCCGTAAACATCGAATCTTATGATGGCATAACAGACCCCGCGGTGTGGATCGAAGACTATCTTCTCCACATTCATATGGCCCGCGGCGACGATCTCCACGCCATAAAATATCTCCCACTCAAGCTTAAAGGACCAGCTCGGCATTGGCTTAACAGCTTGCCCGCAGAGTCAATTGGGTGTTGGAAGGACCTGGAGGCCGCATTCCTTGATAACTTCCAAGGCACATATGTGCGACCACCAGACGCCGATGACCTAAGCCACATCATTTAGCAGCCAGACGAATCGGCCAAACAATTCTGGACACGGTTCTTGACGAAGAAAAATCAAATCGTCGATTGTCCGGACGCAGAGGCCCTTGCAGCCTTCAAACATAACATCCGGGACGAATGGCTAGCCCGGCACCTGGGGCAGGAAAAGCCGAAATCCATGGCTGCCCTCACATCGTTAATGACCCGCTTTTGTGCGGGAGAGGACAGCTGGCTAGCCCGCAGCAACAATCTCCGTAAAAATTCTGGCAGTCCGGATACTAAGGACAACGACAGCAGGTCACGTCGAAACAAAAACAAGCGCCGAATTAACGGCGACGATAAGGAGGATACGGCGGTCAATGCCGGATTCTGAGGCTCTAAACCCGGTCAACGGAAGAAGCCATTTAAAAGAACCATTCCGGGTCCATCCAACTTGGACCGAATACTCGACCACTCATCCCAGATACATGGCACCCCTGAAAAGCCAGCTAACCACACCAATAGAGATTGCTGGGTGTTCAAGCAGGCCGGCAAGTTAATTGCCGAAAACAATGACAAGGGGCTAAATAGCGACGACGAGGAAGAGACCCGGCCGCCGAGCAACAAAGGACAGAAGGGTTTTCCCCCACAAGTACGGACGGTGAATATGATATACTCGACCCACATACCCAAGAGGGAGAGGAAATGCGCACTAAGGGACGTCTATGCGATGGAGCCAGTCGCCCCAAAGTTCAACCCATGGTCCTCTTGTCCGATCACTTTTGATCGAAGAGACCATCCGACCAGCATACGCCATGGCGGATTCGCCGCATTGGTCTTAGACCCAATCGTCGATGGGTTCCACCTCACGAGAGTCCTGATGGACGGCGGCAGTAGCCTGAACCTGCTTTATCAGGATACAGTGCGCAAAATGGGCATAGACCCATCAAGGATTAAACCTACAAAGACAACCTTTAAAGGTGTCATACCAGGAGTGGAAGCCAATTGTACAGGCTCAGTCACACTGGAAGTGGTCTTCGGATCCCCGGATAATTTCCGGAGCGAAGAGTTAATCTTCGACATAGTCCCGTTTCGCAGCGGCTATCATGCTCTGCTCGGGCGAACCGCGTTTGCCAAATTCAATGCGGTGCCGCACTATGCATACCTTAAGCTCAAGATGCCAGGCCCTCGTGGAGTCATCACGGTCAATGGGAATATGGAACGCTCCCTCCGAACGGAGGAACATACAGCGGCTCTCGCGGCAGAAGTACAGAGCAGCCTTCTAAGGAAATTCTCGAGTCCGGCCATTAAACGGCCGGATACAGCAAAGCGCGCCCGGAGCAATCCCAACCAAGACCACCTGGCGCGATCAGAGCACGCATAGCAATGCGGCCCCAACCCGCGCCCGCGTATGATCGCAAGAATAACACTCCGCGTACATCATTATGCTCTGGAGATACCATGGGCACAGGGGAGGGGGCACGATCACAACGGACCCAGAGTGCGGTTCGACCACACCAGGGGCTCGCAAATGTGCCCTTCTTTTTTATTATTTTCCTTCTTTTTTGTACACAGGACTCTATTAACCAGAAGCCCTGTCCGGCGGTGAACCTGCCGAACTCATGATGCAACAGTCAGGGACTAAAGAAGGCCACGTCGAACACTCAGGTGGTCTCAATTACGAGCATTAAATTCAATTATATACACCAAATCCGCAGCTCATCCCTGGAGGGGACATGTTTATTTAGTCCAAATCCCTTGCTTACCGCACTATTTGTATCAGTCCGCTCTTCTAGCAGACTTTTTCTTTCATTAATAATGCAGCACCTTTATGATCGCAATTGCATTACATTTTATATATATGCTCATTATATGACATCTGGCACCCGTATATTTTGGTACGGCATAATACACCAGGGGCTTATGTTCCCCACTCTATGGTGTGATAAAGTCCGAACACTTTCACAAGTGCGGCACCCTGAACTTATAGCATTATATGAATCGGCTCCGAATCATGTCTTGGGTCAATAGTTGGGTTTGCCCGGCTCCCACGTTTTGGTGCCTTACGTTCCGTTCTGTCGGCTAAGGTGGCACTGGGAGAACCACTGCGATTGCGCCCCGGTTGAGCCGGGTTAACGCCTCAGTGGAGAAAGCTAAAACTGACTGGCATGATAAGGCGAGAGACTGGTCGCTGTTCGGGAGGTTTTTTCGGGTCCTTAAAGACTCACGCCGCTTCGAGCGAAGTTCCGGATGATGTCCGATGAAGGCATGGATAGAGCCCCAGATTCGGTCTTCCGAATACTAGGGGCTTCGCCGAAATTTAAAATTATAGAATTCTATGGCTAAGTGAGAGTGTTCAAGCATTATAAGTCCGGTGCCTTGTTCGTCGTGTTGAGCGCCTCCCTAGATGGACCCAAAAATGGGAACAAGAGTGCTCAAGTTTATCCCGAACACCCCAGCACTTGTGGCTTGGGGGCTGAAGCTAACGACTTGCCATCTCTCAGATCTTATAAACGGCCGCACAGAAGGTAATATTTTAAATTAAACAAGCGTTGCTCATGGCGCATATGAACGAAGTTTTCAGCGCACAGGATAAATAAATAGCGAGTTCACTCAAAGATTACATTTCGGGAGCACTCATCTGCAATACTGCAGGCTCCCTTCAGGACAATTTCATAATACTTCTCCGGCGTGCGATACTCCTTGCCCGGTGGCGGTGGGTCCGTGAGAAGCTTCTACGCCTCCAATTTGCCCCATTGCACCTTTATGCGGGCAAGGGCCCGATGAGCACCTTCGATACAAGCGGAGCGCCTGACTACATCCAGTCTAGGGCATGCATCCACCAGCCGCCGCACGAGGCCAAAGTAGCTACCAGGCATGGCCTGTCCAGGCCACAGCCGGACTATGAGGCCCTTCATGGCCTCCTCAGCTACCTTCTGGAGTTCGACCAGCTGCTTCAGCTGGTCGCTTGGGGGCACCGGATGGCTGGCCTCAGTATACTGAGACCAGAAGACCTTCTCCGTCGAGCTCCCCTCCTCGCCACGATAGAATGCGGCGGCATCAGACGCACTATGCGGCAGATCTGCAAACGCCCCTGGAGAGCTCCAAATTCGGGTAAGTATCAGGTAGTTCACATTAACATGCCTGCTTTGCATGAAAAACGCCTTACCCGCCGCTATCTTCTTTATGTCCTCAACCTCCTGAAGGGCCTTATGGGCCTCGACCTTGGCGGACTTGGCACTTTCGAGAGCCGAGGCAAGCTCGGACTCTCGAGTCTTGGAGTCACGCTCCAAACTCTCATGTTTTTCCATGAGAACCTGGAGCTCTTGCCGAACTTCCGCCACCCGTGCCTCTTGCTTTTCTCGCTCAGCCCGTTCCGCGGCCGCACTGCGTTCGGCCGCGGACACAGCATCCCTCAGGGCTGCCACCTCGTTAGTGGCCCCTGCAATGCACATATTATCCTTGTTAATTTTATTTGCAACCAAAATCCATTTCTGTAAGGTACTTATTCAAAGAGGTGTTACTCACCTTCTTTTTCCTCGAGCTGCTTCTTTGCATGGCCGAGCTCTTGCTCGAACCGCTCGAGATCCTTCTTTAGCACGTCAACCTCCGCCGTTAGTGCGGCAGAGGTCAGCAGTGCAGCCTGCAAACCCATATTGACATATTTTAGGCAACCCTGCGTATATCTTGTTATAGATCCTTAGTCCGGCTTTTCTTTCCGAACACCGAACTAAGCATCAGGGGCTACTGTCTATGCGGTATTACATTACATAATTTTAACTTTTTTACCTCAAAGCCTGTTAAAAGGCTGCTGTAGGCTTCGGTCAGCCCGCTCTTAGCGAGCTGCACCTTCTCAATCACCGCACTCATGATAGTGCGGTGTTCTTCCTCGATGGAAGCGCCTTTAAGCGCCTCCAGCAGGTTATCCGGCGCCTCCGGTTGGACGGAGGCTGCCGGCGTCACGGTCCTGCCCTTCTTTCGAAGGGGCCGCTTGCCGGACTCTGGAACCACTGCGGGTTCCGATGTAGAGTCCGGCACGAAGTCCGGGGGGCTGCCTGACGGCGCCTCCGGAGCCTCCTCCTGATGGGTCCCTCTCTGGGATCCCACTTCGGCGTCCTCGTCAGCGCGTGGGGTGGAGGCAGTCGGGATGAAATTTACATCCGACGCGGCCAATGACCCGCTCGATGAGTCGGGGAAATCATCATAGGCCGGACTACGGGTAGAATGCGGCGTTAGAAGGATACTACGCGACATAAAAGAAATTATACATCAAGGATCCGGATACTGACGATCTTGCCGGACGCCTGGCCCTTGGAGGCCGCTCATCCTCACCAACGCTGATGTTGGCGGAACTGTCCGGGGGGATAGTTCTCCCCCTCTTGGACCCTTCGGCCCCCCCGATGGGGGAAGCCTTCCTTTTCTTCTCTCCCTCTTCCGGGAGAGAGTACTCCTCCTCCTCGTCTTCGGGAGAGGAGTCCTCGTCGTCGTCAGACGCCTGATTGCGCGAACTCTTTTGAGTCCCCGCGGCCACCTTCTTGGCCTTCTTCTCTGGCACCACATGCGGTGCCGAAACCAGCATCCCTGTTAAGCGGGCGTTCGCTGGGTCTTCTGGCATGGGAGCCGGGCTGATGAGCAGCTTGGCCTTCTCCATCCATTCCTGTCAAAGGAAGAGGCAGAATGAGACCTCACTAGAGTCAATCTAATTATCACAAGTGTCTCGTAATGGGGTTGAATCACTTACCTCGTCAGTTGGATGCTGCGAGCTGAATCCGCGGTCTTTGGTCGCGGACGCGGGGGCTTCGGTGCCCTTGAACAGCACCCTCCAGGAGCCTTCGTATGTTGTATCGAAGAGCCCGTTTAGCGCCTGGTGCTGTTCCGGATTGAACTCCCACAAATTAAATACCCGTTCTTGGCATGGGAGGATCCACCGGATGAGCATGACTTGGACCACGTCGACGAGCCTGAGCTTATTGCTCACCATCTTCTTGATACATGCTCGGAGTCCCGTCACCTCCACCGGATTCCCCCACTGCAAGCCCTTCTCTTTCCAGGAGGTGAGCTGCGTGGGGATGCCAGATCTAAACTCGGGGGCCGCCGCCCATGTGGATTTGCGCGGCTCGGTGATGTAGAACCACCCCGATTGCCACCCCTTGACGGAGTCCACGAAGGTCCCTTCTAGCCAAGGGACGTTGGGCAATTTTCCCAGCTTGGCGCCTCCGCATTCCGCTTGCGTACCCTTTATAACCTTCGGCTTGACGTTGAAGGTCTTGAGCCACAGGCCGAAGTGGGGCTGGATGCAGAGGAAGGCCTCGGACACGACGATAAACGCCGAGATGTCGAGGATAAAGTTCGGCGCCAGATCGTGGAAATCCAGGCCGTACTAAAACATGAGCCCCCGGACAAATGGATGGAGCGGAAAGCCCAGTCCGCGGAGGAAGTGGGGGAGAAAGACGACCCTCTCATGAGGCCTGGGGGTAGGGATGAGCTGCCCCTCGTCGGGCAGCCGATGCGCGATATCGCCGGAAAGGTATCCGGTGCTGCGCAGCTTGGTGATGTCCTCCTCCTTGACGGTGGAGGCTAACCATTTACCTCCCGCTCCGGACATATTCGGAGAAGGTCGAGGAGAGATGCGCGAGTTCGGGCGTTGGAGCTTGAGTTCGCGGGGATGGATAAGCAAAGGAGGAAGAAGGCGTAGGTGAGAAGGTGAATCCTTATCCCTTATATAGGCGGACAAAACTATGCGTCCCCCACCAGCCTGGTAAAACTCGCTTATCTCCCAAGCGCCACCATCGATGGCGCGGTTGGGTTACCCACGCACGTATTGATGAGAATCCCGGAATAAGGGGAACACGATCTCTGCTTCGACAAGACGTGCCAAGGAAACTGCTTCGCTAAACATGCTGAGGTGGTACAGTAATTCAAACAAAGGCCTGGTGGCGGTGTGATGTCACGCTGCATAATACGTCAGCAGATTGAACTAAGTGTACATTTTATTCTCTCTACGGTGGAATGTGGAATTTATCTTGCAGAGCCGGACACTATCCTGGTGTTCATGATCTCCTCTGGATTATTCGAGGGAGGAACCCGCCTTGCAATGCCGAACATTATGCACGCCGGACTTATCGTCATTGAAGACTGGTTCAGGGGCTACTGAGGGAGTCCTGGACTAGGGGGTGTCCGGACAGCCGGACTATCAATATCCGCCGGACTCCAAGACTACGAAGATACAAGATTGAAGACTCCGGCTCGTGTCGGGATGGTACTTTACTTGGCGTGGAAGGCAAGCTTGGCAATACGGATGCGTAGATCTCCTACCATTGTAACCGACTCTGTGTAACCCTATCCCTCTCCGGTGTCTATATAAACCGGAGGGCTTTAGTCCGTAGGACAACATACATTACAACAATCATACCATAGGCTAGCTTCTAGGGTTTAGCCTCCTTGATCTCGTGGTAGATCTACTCTTGTACTACCCATATCATCAATATTAATCAAGCAGGACGTAGGGTTTTACCTCCATCGAGAGGGCCCGAACCTGGGTAAAAACATCGTGTCCCTCGTCTCCTGTTACCATTCGCCTAGACGCACAGTTCGGGACCCCCTACCCGAGATCCGCCGGTTTTGACACCGACAATAGGGGATCGCAACAGTTTTCGAGGGTAGATTATTCAACCCAAATTTATTGATTCGACACAAGGGGAGCCAAAGAATATTCTCAAGTATTAGCAGCTGAGTTGTCAATTCAACCACACCTGAAAGACTTAATATCCGAAGCAAATTAGTTAGTAGCAAAGTAGTATGGAAGTAACGATAACGGTGGCAAAAGTAACAGTAGCAGTTTTGTAGCAATCATAACAGTGGCAATGGAGAAGTAACTAAGCAAAGATCAATATGAAACGAGCTCATAGGCAATGGATCAATGATGGATAATTATGTCGGATGGCATTCATCATGCAACGGTTATAACATAGGGTGACACAAAACTACACTACAAAAAAGACACATCTGTGACATTTTGGGCCGAACGAAATTTTTTTCTATCATACTTATGACACTTCTATGACGATAATTGTGACAAAACCCGGTATCATCATAGATCTGGTGGGCTCCTACTTCCATGACAAAAAATCATGACAGAAAATGGGCTTTTCGTCCTGGGCGGGCCGGAGACACAGTTGCATGACATTCTTTGGGTCGTCCATGACGGAAAAAACCGTGGTAGAAGTGAGGGCGAGGAAAATTTCGGCGAGTTCTCGGTTACGGTGGGTGGTCGGGGGCCGAGTGATGCGTGTTTGTCTCTTACACATATGCGCGTGCGTGCGAGGTGTTGGGATCTAACTGAACCCGAGTGAGGCGTCGCCTAACTGAATCCGAGCGATTGCACTGCAGGCTACGTGTTACTAAACCCGAGCGATCGATCGATGGCTGTTAACTGAACCCGATCGAGCGATTCCTTCGCTACTGCTGCTAATTGAAGCCGATCGATGCTACCTTTGGATGAACAATGAGCATTGCGGGGGAGGGGGGTTGGATGAACAGTGAGCGGTGGGGGTGGATGAACAGGACCCCGTGGCGTTGCCTCTGGATGAACAGGACCCCGATCGATCGAGCCGGTTGGGGCTGGATGAATAGGACCCCGTGGAGGGCTAGATGAACAGGACGACCTCGTGGACGGCTAGATGAATAGTAGATGGTGGAGGGGTGGATGAACAGTAGACCGTGGAGGGGTGGTTGAACAGGAGCCCGTGGAGAGGGGTGGTTGAACAGTAGCCGATGGAGTAGCGCATGGTTGAGGCTGGATCAACAGGAGCCTGTGGAGGCTGGAGGAGGTCGACGGTGGATGAACAGTAGCCCGTGGAGGCTGGAGGAGGTCGACGGTGGAAATGGATAGTATCCCGTGGAGTCCCGTTTTGCGGTACGCCACACCCCTCCCGATGAACAGGACCCCCATTTCGACCGTAGCGCTCCAACACAAGTCCGTTTCGTCTGTTTTGTGGTACGCCAAACCCCTCCCGATCAACAAGACCCCGTTTCGACCGTACGAGGTCCAATACAAGTCTGTTTCCTCCGTTTTGCGGTACGCCAGATCCCTCCCGATGAATAGGACCCAGTTTCGAATGTGGCCGGTCGAACACAAGGCCGTTTCCTCCGTTGTGCAGTACGCCAGGCCTCGTTTTCACCGCCTGTTCTGTCCAAGCTGGTTGGATCGCACGCGTTCCGTTGCCTCCCGATGAACATGATGCATTCCGTTGCCTCCCCATGAACACGACGCATTCCGTTGCCTCCCCATGAACACGATGACGACGCAGTTTCTCCATTCCGACCCAGCCATGTACACGAGCCCTGGTCGTACGTATGTGCGAGTAGGCGTTCGAGACCCCGCCCGTATGTACGTACATGGCCGTATTTTCTTTCTTGCACCCTGGCCGTTGCACGTACGTGTACATGCTACGTGCGTGCCTCTACTATGACACGTGCGCGCCTCTAGATCCACCAGTATGTACGTACATGTTCGCGACTAGAATGACAACGCTATGTACGCTTCGACCAGGTGGGTCCCGACTGTCAGGCACTTCCTTGCGTGCGAAGATGTAGATGGTGGTTCCCAACAATCAGGGGGGCGAATCATTTTTTTATTTTTCCCCGGACGCACTTCCTTGCGTGCGAAGATGTAGGTGGTGGGTCCCAGCAGTCAGGGGGCGAATCGTTTTTTTTCAGATGCACTTCCTTGCGTGCGAAGATGTAGCTGGAGGGTCCCAGCAGTCAGGGGGAAATGTTTTTTTTCGCGAAATACGATGGCTCGTCCGGTGGGTCCCCGCTATCAGGTGGAGGAATAATTATTTTGCACGTAATAAGGAGGCACTTCCTTGCGGCTGCTGTGGACCCAGCTGTCAGCCTCTCGACGTACAGTACTCTTTCGATGGAAGTCGGTCATTGACCACATTGACCACGCCGCGCCGAGAACACCACGGCGGTGGACGACAGCGAGGCCTAGGAAGGGGACGACGCGGAGCCGGGGAAGACGCGGCAGTGGATGCCCATGCGCAGAGGAGTACGAGGGTTCACTGCGGTGTGAGGTTGTCATCGCCGCAGAATTACAGGGGGTGTGGGTGAGTAGAGGGATGGCCTGGCTAGCGGTGGGAGTAGTAGGAGGCGGTGAGGCCTCCGCGACATCATAGCCGGCCATGGGAGGCAGGAGCATGCGGCACGACCGGCGCTGCTTTGGGCGGCTGCAGCAAGAAGACCAGAGGTTGAAGAAGCACTACGGCCGTTGGATGGACATCATAAGGTCACTGGAGCTAGAATCATTCATATTGACTAAACTTGACAAAGGCCTCAGTCCCAGTCAACTTAGTAGGCCCACAAGTCAGCCTCCCAACATGGTGGGTCCTAGCTAGTAGGGGGAGTATTCATTTTTTTGTGCGCAATTAGGAGGAACTTCCGGTGGGTCCGAGCTGACAACGAGGGGAACGTTTTTTCACGAAATACGGTGGCCTGTCCGGTGGGTCCCAGCTGTCAGGGGGGAAGATTTTTTCACGAAATACGGTGGCCCGTCCAGTGGGTCCCAGCAGTCAGGGGGAAACTTTTTTTCACGAAATACGGTGGCCCGTCCAGTGGGTCCCTACTGTCAGGTGGAGGAATAATTATTTTGCTCGTAATAAGGAGGCACTTCCTTGTGGCTGCCGTGGACCTAGCTGTCAGCCTCTCCATGTACAGTATTCTTCCGATGGAAGTCGGTCATTGACCACATTGACCACGCCGCGCCAAGAGCACCACGGCGGTGGACGACTGCGAGGCCTAGGAAGGGGACGACGCGGAGCCGGGGAAGACACAGTAGTGGATGCCCACGCGAAGAGGAGTACGAGGGTTCACTGGTTCGGCTGTGGTGTGAGGCAGCCGTCGCTGCAGAATAATAGGGGGTGTGGGTGAGTGGAAGGATGGCCTGGCCAGCGGTGGGAGTAGTATGGGGGCGGCAAGGCCTCCGCGGCAGCACAGCCGGCCACAAGAGGCAGGAGCAGGTGGCACGACCGGCGCTGCTTTGGGAGGCTGGAGCAAGAAGACCAAAGGTTGAAGAAGCACTACGGC
Organism: Triticum timopheevii; assembly: GCA_963921465.1. Taxonomy (NCBI): domain Eukaryota; kingdom Viridiplantae; phylum Streptophyta; class Magnoliopsida; order Poales; family Poaceae; genus Triticum; species Triticum timopheevii. Next base: position 234,234,048 of record OY997266.1, on the reverse strand, counting down.
CGTTGGATGGACATCGTACAGTCACTGAAGCTAGAATCGTTTATATTGACTAAGTTGACAAAGCCCTTGGTACACGCCAACTTAGTAGGCCCACAGGTCAGCCTCCGAAACGGTGCGCCCTAGATGTCAGGGGGAGGAATCATTTTTTGGGCGGCCCAAGCTAAGAATATCCTAGATTGAAGAAGAAGCATGACATCCGTTGGATCGACATCCAACGGCCACTAATGCTAGAACCGTGTGTTGACTATAATAAGTTGACAAAGCCTTGCATATGCATCAATTATTTTTTTAGGGGACGTGTCAACTTAGTAGGCCCACAAGTGTGTGGTAGAGAACTTATAGCCCATTTGCAATTTGCAAGAATGTACAGCCCATTTTTGAATTCTAATGGAATTTACTACAGCCAATTTATAGTTTGTTAAAAGTACAACCCATTTTCTAGCTAGGACAACGATTAATAATTTGAACCAACCGTTGAAGACAGAATTCAATAAAATCTCCCACATTTTGATGGGATCTGATATATTTTTATCCCGAAATTTCTAGTCAGATTAAATATACAACGAAACATTGCGCGCACAACAATGAAAAATTAAGATTTTCAAAATACATAAATAATATTTTATAAACTAATTTCGTGTTTGGTGCATTTTTTATAGTTACTGTCCAGTTTTTATAATTACGTCCCATTTATTATTTTTTAAAGCCCATTTTCCTGTTAAGCCTAATGCATCCCTCCTAGGAAAGATTTGCAGCCGAGCGGGGCGGAGAATAACAAGTTGACCTTGCCTGGGTATTCCTCAAAAAAAAGTATAGCTGGGCTAGCCATTTTCATCTTGAAAAAATTAATATCTGGGCTGGATATCTGGCCTGGGCTAGACGGGCCACAACCTGCCCAGTTAATACCCTGCTTTCCTCTGAACAACAACGAAATCATCGCCCAGAAAAACTCTATAGTGCTCACGCCTCAAAAACACAAATACTGCTCGAGCTGCTTGGTCCCAGCTGTCGGCTGCACCTTGTGCAATTCTCTCGTTTATATTGACTACATAGGTTGACAATGGTGTGGGACCGTGATGTCACGAAACCAGGAGGAAGCAAAAAAAATATAGTTGTACATATGTCGGTGTACTAAAGTAGGGGTACTTTAGTATCCCGAACTTGTGCACGGGCAGTCGCAGTGCCCCGCGGCAAGGCTTGTCAGGTGCCCGCCAAGGTCCTCCGTGGTTCCTTTGGAGCCATTCAAGAACAAAGTGTTCAAGCCGAGAAGACAAGGCCCCAGCAAGAGGAGCTTGCCGGGAAGGACAAGGCCCCGGCAAGAGGAGCTTGCCGGGAAGGCCAACCAAGGCGTTTTCAAGGAACTTGCCGCGACGCGCCGCGCATCCCGGCAAGACCCGGCGAGCGACAAGCTTCAGGGCGCGATAAGACAACGACCGCTGCAAGGCGCTTGCCGCGGCAAAGCCACCACTCTGTGCCCACGCTCCAGCGCATCCATCGACGTGTCGCCACGGGACCGTTCCAGGCGCACGTGGCGAGAGGCTGTGCAGCCAAGCGGTGCGAGGTGGCGAGCGGAGATGACAAGATGGCCATCGTGGCAAGCGGTGGCACCCCTAACGGTCACTTTTCTGCACTGTTTGGGCGACACAGACGGGCTTTTAATGCCTTTGTCCCCTGTCGTCAGGGTTAGGTATGATACACTGTGCAAGTAGGTACACCTACCGCACCTCTTTTCCATTTTTATCCTTGCATGCGTTGCCACCTGTTGGTGACCCCTTGAGCATATAAAAGGAGGCCCATGCGCAACGTAGATGGGGTTTGAAACCAGAAAACACTCACGCTCGGTTTTGTAGCTCTCCACGCTCCTGAGCAAGAACATAATACGATCCGACAAGCAGCAGTAGGAGTATTATCTCTCCGGAGAGCTCCGAAGCTGGGTAAAATCGCTCGCGTGCTTCGCCTCGATCCGCTCTTCGTGCGATCTCCGCCCCCCGCTGGACCGAAAAGGGGCCCTGCCCCATAGGTGTTCGTTCCCACGACATCTTTGGCGCGCCAGGTAGGGGGCGTCGAGGTTGTGTGAACCCGATCCGGCGTTCACGCGAGCCAGATCTTCATCTTCTTCACCATCTTCATCGACATGCCACCGAAGAAGCAAGCTTCGGAGGTGGCAGCTCCATCCACGTCGATCCCACCGCCACTGGAGCAAACGGGTGGTGGGGTAGACGTCGGCGGAGGAGCGGGCATCGACGAGGGAGCTCACGCTGCCGCCAGGTCCAAGGACAAGGCTGCGCAAACCTCGGCGTCCGTACATGCACCGCGCCCATCTCAGGAGGTGCGGGGCCAACAGCGTCATGGTACTCGCGGTACCATATGCTCGTTGGACCAAAATCGAGCTGGTTGATCTCAGGGTGCTCAAGACCAGCATGCACGCCAACCTGCTGGCACGAGCAAGACACGGTCGCTTGGACGGGATCCTGCTCCTTCTAACATAGTTAGAAGTCCGAGCATATCCCGCTCCTCGCACCGTTCACCACCACCACTGAAGACTCCAGAAGAAGCGTTGGCCCGAGCCCAACTGCTCCTGGATTACCCTCCAACGGCAGACAAGATCGACGATTGGAGGGCCACCATTCAGAGTCTCATCGGCTTCGCCAACGGCGACACTCCACGGCAGCCGAATGCGTCGCAGCCACGGCAAGATTGCCGGACGTGAGTCGATGGCGACAAGACCGGTGGGGGTGCAACCACCGTGCACTCCCCACCCCGAAGGCCAAGATCGCTGACTCGCCAGGTCAACCTCGACACTGACTCCACAGCGTCATCAGACCCACGAGCTCGTCGCGATCAGCGCCAAGTTCTTCAAGAACGACAGCAAGAAGACGCTCGTACACACATCGAGCGCCGAAGAGAAGCGCGGCGTCAGTCAGACCAGCGCGCTGGGCCCACTGTCGATATGCATGCGCCAGGGGAACTAGACGACTTGCCATATGCGGTAGGTTGCCCTGCATTCACTCGTGAGCTGCAGCAAGTCCAGTGGCCCAGTACAAAGAACTTCAAGCCAGATGTACCAAAGAAGTATGATGGAAGGTTGCATCCGTCGGAATTCCTCAGCATCCACACCATCGCGGTGCAAGCTGCCGGGGGGCGCGACGACAAGATCCTTGCCAACTACTTCCCACTGGTGCTCAAGCCCAATGTCAGATCCTGGCTCATGCACTTGCCGGACAACTCCATATCCTCATGGGCGGATCTGTGCCATCAGTTTGTCGGCGCCTTTACAGGCGGCCACAAGCCTCATGGCCAAGAGAGCAATCTTCATCTGCTCGCCCAGAAGGAAGGAGAGCCCCTGCGCAAGTACATTCAAAGATTCAGCCAAGTGCAGCGCAACATCCCAGATGTCCACCCTGTCGCGGTCATCAGCGCGTTCCATCAGAACGTGCGTAACCGCAGGATGCGGGAGGAGATGGCGATGTGCAAGATTAGAGACGTCAGTGAGCTATACGCCCTGGCCGACAAGTGTGCACGTGCTGAGGAGGGGAGGAAACTCCCCGGAGAGAACACAGGAGCAGGAGGATCTGACAGCGAAGATGCGGCCCCGGCAAAGAAAAACCGGCGGCGGAACAACAGGAGAAGGAAAGGCAAAGATGTGCTAGCTGTTGAGCAGTCCGGCAACGGAGGTGGCGCTAAGGAAGCCGAAACTGTGGCGGCCATCGACAAGCAGGACGGCTCCGGCAAGCAGTACTGCAAGATCCACCGCACCAAGGGCCATGATCTCCAGAGTTGCAAGAAGGTTGAGCAGCTTGTCGAGCAGCAGAAAGCTGAGTACGAGCAACGCGACAAAGAGAAGGCCCAAGAAGGTACTGGAGGATCCGGCAAGAAGCGTCCCGGCCGGGGGGACGCCGCGGCAAGGCCAAGCAGCGGCAAGGAGACAGACCTCCCCGCGGCCGCGACAAGGATGGAGATGAAGACAATGATGAAGAGATGGATGAAGATGAGGCCGACGAGCAGGAGTTTCAGAAAGCCACAGAGGTTCTGTGCGTTGACGGTAGTGCTTCTCTGCATACTTCGCACCGCCAGCTCAAATAGTGGGTGCGGGAAGTTAATGCAGCAGAACCACCAGTTGAGTCACGCAAGCCTCTGAAGTGGTCCAGCACGCCTATCATCTTTGATATTGAGGACCACCCTGATCGCATAACTGCGGTCGGGTGCTTGCCGATGTTGGTTTCACCAACTATCCGCAACCTCAAAGTCACAAAGATGCTAGTTGACGGCGGGGCCGGCTTGAATCTGATCTCCTCCGCGGTACTCTAGAAACTCCAGATCCCCAACAGCGAGCTCGAGGAGACCGGCACATTCCAAGGAATTAACCCGGGAAGGAGCAAGCCGAAGGGGAAGATCACGTTGCCGGTGACATTTGGTAGCGAATTGAATATCAGGACTGAAAGGGTCACTTTTGACGTCGCTGATTTCCCATTACCCTACAATGGGATACTCGGCCGTCCAGCACTCGCCAGGTTCATGGCAGCCTCTCACTATGCCTACAACGTACTCAAGATGCCAGGTCCGATAAGTGTCATCTCTGTCCCTGGCGACAAGAAAGATGCTCTTATCTGTACCGACAAGATCTATTGGGAAGCATCAGCCGCAGCGGATTGCAAGCCACTTGCCGCTGAAGCTCCCGGGGGGAAGAAGAAGACCAAGTCCGGCAAGAGCTCTGATGCCCACTCTGGCAAGCGCACCTCTTTGGAGTGCTGCGCTACCGTCGAGGACGCACCATCGAGCTCCACCGGCAAGTGTAAGAAGACGAAGGCAGCTCCGCCAGAGACCAAGAAGGTGTCCGCCAAGGAGGACGGCACTGGTGGTACCTTCACCATCAGTGCCACGCTCGACCCTAAATAGGAAAGCACGCTCGTTGCTTTCCTGCGGGCGAACGTCGATGTGTTTGCATGGCAACCGTCTGACATCCCCGGTGTTCCCAGGAAAGTAATCGAGCACCATCTTGCCATTTGTCCTCATGCGCGGCCTGTCAAGCAGAAAGTCAGGAAACAAGTAGTGGAGCGCCAAGAATTCATTGCAGAAGAGATCAAGAAGTTGGAAGCAGCAGGCCTTGTCAGAGGAGTGCTCCATCCTACGTGGTTGGCCAATCCTGTAGTCGTGCGCAAGGCAAACGGGAAATGGAGGCTTTGTATTGACTTTACCGATGTTAATAAAGCTTGTCCCAAAGACCCATTTCCCTTGCCGCGCATTGACCAGATTGTTGACTCCACGGCCGGATGTGACTTGCTTTCATTTCTTGATGCATACTCAGGATACCATCAGATCTTCATGGCAGAAGAGGATGAGGAGAAGACCACATTCATCACTCCTTGTGGCACATACTGCTTCGTACGGATGCCTTTCGGTTTGAAGAATGCTGGTTGAACATTTGCAAGAGTAGTCAATCATGCTTTTGAGCCACAGTTACACAGAAATGTGGAAGCCTACATGGATGACATAGTGGTCAAGAGCAAGGATAGACCAACTCTGATTCAGGATTTGGATGAAACTTTCACAAATCTGCGCAAGATCAACCTCAAGCTTAACCCCGAGAAGTGCGTGTTTGGAGTCCCCTCCGGCAAGCTTCTCAGGTTCTTTGTGTCTCAGCGGGGAATTGAGGCCAATCCCGACAAGATCAAGGCTATTGAGCAGATTGAAGCACCAAAGCGCGTCAAGGATGTACGAAGACTTGCCGGCTGTGTGGCTGCTCTCAGCAGGTTTATCTCTAAGTCTGCTGAGCGCGCCCTGCCATTTTTCAAAATACTGAAAAAGGCAGGTCCAATGAAATGGACTCCAGAAGCGGAGGCTGCGCTGCAGGACTTGAAGAGATACCTGTCCTCCACTCCAATACTTGTCGCACCTAAGCCACAAGAGAAGTTGTTGCTGTATCTAGCGGCAACCAATCAAGTGGTTAGTGTTGCGTTAGTAGCGGAGAGGGAGGCGGATGATGAGCCAGCAACCGCGGCAGGTGCGTTCGGCGACAAGCGGGGGGCTTCCCCGACAAGCTCTGATCCCGACAAGGATGGATCTGCGCAGACACAGGAGGTGCAGAAGAAAATGGTGCAGCGCCCAGTTTACTTTGTCAGTTCCCTTCTACAGGGGGCTAGGTCAAGGTACTCTGGTGTGCAGAAATTGCTTTTCGGCCTTCTCATGGCCTCGAGAAAGCTGCACCATTACTTCCAAGCACATGAGATCACAGTTGTCACTCGTTTTCCGCTGAAGAGGATACTGCAGAATCCAGAAGCAACAGGCAGGATTGTCGAGTGGGCACTGGAACTGTCAAGCTTTGGCCTTAAGTTTGAGAGCACTTCAACTATCCAAAGCAGAGCATTGGCAGAATTCATAGCAGAGTGGATGCCAACACCAGATGAAGAAATTCCAGAAACGAGCATCCCCGTCAAGGAGGCAAACAAAGAGTGGCTGATGTACTTTGACGGTGCCTTCTCGCTGCAAGGTGCCGGTGCGGGCGTGCTACTTGTCACACCCACCGGAGAGCACCTCAAGTACGTAGTCCAGATGCACTTTCCCAAGGAGCAAGCAACAAACAATACTGCAGAATATGAAGGTTTGCTTGCCGGACTCAGGATCGCAGTGGACCTTGGGATCAAGAAGCTCATTGTCAGGGGTGACTCGCAGCTTGTCGTCCGCCAAGTAAACAAAGATTATCAGAGTCCGTTGATGGAAGCTTACATTGATGAAGTGAGAAAGTTGGAAGAGCGCTTTGACGGCCTACAGATGGAACATGTTCCGAGAGCTCAGAACGACATTGCAGATGGCCTGTCAAAGTGCGCCGCACTTAAGTTACCTGTGGAACCAGGGATCTTTGTGCTCAAGCTGACTCAACCATCTGTAACACCATCAACTGGACAGAGCAAGAAGAGGAAGTTGGTTTCTGGTGACTACTTTCCGGCAGAGCTCCCCGAAGCCGCCGCCAAGAAGGTCCCCAAGATCAACACCAAGGGTGCTGAGGAGCAGTCTGCTCCGACAAGCCCTAAGGTTTGTTCCGTTGAAGCAGACGCTCCCGACAAGTTTTGCTCCGGCAAGCTTGCCGGGGAACATCAAGCTCCGGCTGAGCCGCAGGTTCTTGCCGTAGAAGCGGATGTTCCCGCAGCAGCATATGTGCCTTTAGTCCTTGTTGTCGAGCCGCAAGCTCCAGCATGGGCGCAGCAGATTGTCCGTTTCCTTCAGACAGGAGAACTTCCCGAAGAGCAAGAAGAAGCGGAGAGAGTAGCCCGGCAATCAAGTATGTACCAGTTTGTCGACAACACACTGTACAGAAGAAGATTCAACGGTGTGAAATTGAAGTGTATTCAACAGGAAGATGGGCAAAAGCTGTTGGCAGAGATACATGAAGGCATATGTGGCCACCACATTGGTGCAAGAGCACTTGCCGGCAAAGCATTCCGACAACGTTTCTTTTGGCCGACAGCCCTCCAGGATGCAACTGCACAAGTAACCAAGTGTGAAGCGTGCCAGTTCCATTCCAAGTAGATACACCAGCCAGCTCAAGCTCTCCAGACGATCCCTTTATCCTGGCCATTTTCAGTCTGGGGGCTCGACATCCTCGGCCCCTTTCCCCGAGCTGTCGGGGGCTTTGAGTACTTGTACGTTGCAATCGACAAGTTCACGAAGTGGCCGGAAGTGGAAGCAGTGAGGAAGGTGACAGCATAGTCAGCAGTCAAGTTCTTCAGGTCAATTGTTTGCCATTTCGGAGTCCCTAACAGGATCATCACCGACAATGGCACGCAATTCACGAGCCGCACCTTCATGCAGTACGTCCAAGATCTTGGCGCCAAGGTCTGCTTCGCTTCTGTTGCTCACCCGAGAAGCAACGGTCAAGCGGAGAGGGCAAACGCTCAAGTGCTGCACGGGCTCAAGACCAGAACTTTCGATAGGCTGCACAAGTGCGGAAAGAACTGGATTGAGGAGCTGCCGGTGGTTCTTTGGTCGATCAGGACGACGCCAAATCGAGCCACTGGCCAGACACCTTTCGCTCTAGTCTATGGAGCAGAGGCAGTTCTCCCCACGGAACTCGTATACGGATCGCCTCGAGTACTCGCTTATGATGAGTTTGAGCAAGAGCAGCTGCGACAAGATGACGCGCTGCTCCTTGAGGAGGATCGTCTTCAGGCTGCTGTTCGAGCTGCTCGATACCAGCAAGCTTTGCGCCACTACCACAGCCGCAAAGTTAATGCCAGAAGTCTCGAGGAAGGCGACCTTGTTCTTCGGCGCGTTCAGTCCGCCAAGAATTCCAACAAGTTGATGCCGAAGTGGGAAGGCCCTTATCGGGTGAAACGAGTCACTAGGCCTGGCGCTGTCCGCCTTGAGACCGAAGATGGTTTTCCGGTGAGCAACTCCTGGAACATTGAGCATCTTCGTAAGTTTTACCCATAAGGCGCGGTTGCCGGAACCTGTTCCGGCAACCACCTTTTGTACAAGCCTTGCCGCTGTTGCATGTAACCCTTTGTACAAAGCCGGGCGCAGATCCCGTGCATAAATAAAGCTCATGTGCTCTGCAAATCTTGTCAATTTCATGCCTTCTATTTTTTGCATGTGTTATCTGACACTTTGTGCAGCACCAACCCCCGGTAAGCAGTAACGAGCCTTAAGGCTCCATATATTTATTTTCTCTTCTTTCTTTTTCTCAACAAAAAGGAAGGTTCCCTCGCCCACAAGTTCACCGGGGGGGGGGGGGGGGAAGGAGAAGATAATGGTGTGGACCAGGTGTCGTTCAAGAAAGTATCGCCTTGCCGGGACGCAAACGGCAGAAAAGCTAAGTTGCCAAAGTTTGAGCACAATCAGTTTTAAAGATTTTTAAGTTATCTTCCTTGAACGACCGTGCTTTGTATGGAAAACCTGTGCGCGGAGGAACCAACTCGTAACTAGTTGCGCCCTTACTTTGTTTCGAGTCCGCTCAACAACTTAAGTGTGCTGCGACTAGTTGCGACAAGGTTTCTTGCCGGAAGCAGCACCGCCAGGAGGCTGCTGATGTTCCGCACTCAGCGCTCGCGGCAAGGGTGCCTGCGCCGGCAAGTTCCCTGAAAGCATAGGGTAAAAACATACAAAGGAAGGAATCAAGTAAAGGAAATAACATAGCAAATACTGCCCAAAATAAAGTTATATTACAAGATAACTTGTCGCGCTCTAATAAATTGTTCTCGTAACATGACTAGCAGCGGCAAGAAAAGGAAGAAACGGGCGGTCTAATCTACGCGGCCGCCATCAACCCTCCTGACTTCATTCACCTTGTCCACAATGTGTGCGACAAGGGCTTTGATCTCTTCAAGATCAACACCCGCCGGCAGCTTCTTGAGGACGTTGGTGAGGTTGAGGCCTGGGTTGCGGAAGGCCACCTTCACCAACACCTTCTCCAGACTCTGGCGCAGATCGTGCGCGACTCGTCGGCCAGCTGCTTTGGGATCCTTTCCCGGAGTTGCTGGAGGGCCGTCGCCACGCCCTTGAAGAAAAGAGTGAGCTTGGCGCTGGGCTGGAGGTTCTCGTCGGAGGAGTACCCGAGACCCTCCACCCCCAGCTGCACCAGCTCCTCGTCGATGACTGCAGCGATGTTCATGAGGCCCTCTGTCCAGAGCTCCATAGTCTCCCTAAAGGTGTTCTGGGTTTCGGCGGCCCTCGTCAGCAGCGCTTCGTTGGCCTTGATCTCCTCTCTCAGGGTCACCTCCTGTTCCTTGGCGCTATCCAGCGTCTGGGTCAACGTAGCCAGCTTTAACTCCAGATCAGCATTGGAGTCCTTGGCGGCGCTCAGCTCCATGCCCTTCTCGAGGAGACGGCCCTGCAGCTCACCATGGGCAAGGGCGTACTTCTCGCGCTCGCGCTGGAGTGTCGGGGCTCTCTGTGGCCGCCGAGCACCTATGGGGCACGGGGGGCCCCTTTCTGGTTCGGCGAGGGGGCGGAGGCCGCGCGCAGAGCGGATCGAGGTCCCGGGCGCGCGCTGGGGTGAGGGAGACGAAGATTTTTACCCAGCTTCGGAGCTCTCCGGAGAGATAAAACCCCTACTGCTGCTTTGTGTTGTTATTTGGCCTTGCTCGAATACGAGCGCACGGTGGAGCGGTGTGTGTGTGTGTTGAACGACCGAACCGAACCGAACCGAACCGAACCCAAAACCTGCCGAACCCCTTCTACGTGCGCATGGGCCTCCCTTTTATAGTCTAAAGGGGGCACCAACAGGTGGCAGCGTAAGAAGAGGGGGTAGAAAGGTAAAAACGCAGGTTGGTGTAACAGTGACCAACAGTGTCCCCTACCTAACTCTGGCGGCAGGGGACAGGGGCATTTAATGCCCGTCCGGTCGCCCCAACAGTGCAAGGAGGCGATCGTCAAGTGAGCCACCAGTTGCCACGATGGCGTTTCTGTCAGCTCCGTTTGCCACCTCGCTCCGCATGGCTGTGTAGTGCCTCGCCACGTGCCTTTGGGACGGCCTTGTGATGACACGTCGCCGGATGTGCTGGAGTTTGGTTGGCAATCTTGCCGCGGCAAGTGCCTTGCCGCGGTCCTCCTCTTGTCGGGCCGGTAAGCTTGCCGGCCGTCGGGCCTTGCCGGGACGCGCGGGGCGCCACAACAAGTCTTCTGGAGGTGCCTTGCTTCCCGGCAAGCTCCTCTTGCCGGGGCCTTTATTTTCTTCCCGGCAAGCTCTTCTTGCCGGGGCCTTGGCTGGCCTTCCCGGCAAGCTCCTCTTGCCGGGGCTTTAGCTTGAGTATTCTGTTCTTGGATGGCATCAAAGTAGCCGCGGAGGATCTTGGCGGACGCCCGGCAAGCCCCGCCGTGGGTCGCTGCGACTGCCCGTGCACAAGTTCGGGGTACTAAGGTACCCCCCTACTTTAGTACACCGACAGTAGCCCCCGGGCCTGGGCCATACACGGTGCCGAGCGTTGTTGGGCCAGGCCCAAAACAGTGCACGGGCACGCGTGGCCTGGGTCCGCACAAAATCGGACTCCGCTTCCACCGCGTTCTCCCGCAACGGCACGCGTCAAACGCGGCACCGTGGGCGACGTGGGCGGCGCATGCGGGGCTGAGCCTCGCAAGCATGCATCAAGCCATGATGAAGGGGACGACCCACGCCCTCCTACTTAAACGGGGGTAGGCGTGGGGGCGTGGTGCATTTACTGGACGGGGCCAGTGTGCAGCTTTTGAGGCGTCTGCTCCCATGCTCACGGGGTGGGGCGAGGCCGCCTCACCCGTCCACTCGGCGCTGCATCCCTGCCACGCGGCTCCCATGCGCTTGGGGTCACGGATGGTGAGATTGGGGAATCCGGGCCGGTGTGAGCAGAGGCAGCGGGTCGGCCCCGATTCCCCGCTCTCCCGTGCCTTGATTCGCCGAGCGGGGCGGCCGGGCTCCCACCCTGCTCCTTTATAAAGGGCAGGGAGGGGGGCACAGAAGCCCACACTCCTTCATCTCCGTCTTCCCTTTTTTTAACTACTGCTCCCCTTCCTCCCATCCGCCATGGAGAAAGGAAATCCTGGCCCCTCGTCGGTGGCGGCGAGGGTTGCCGCTAGACAGCGCGTCCCTCCCTCTGTCGCTCCTGCGGCGGTGGAGTCGGTCGAGAGGGGAAGAGGGAGGGGGCGAGGCCGAGGGCGAGGTCGAGGGCGTGGCCGAGGCGCTCGGGGAAGAGGCGGCCGGGGTGGTGCGCCACCCCCATCTCCTCCAACGGTTCCTCTCCTCGAGGCGGTCCATATTGGGGACGACCCCTGGGAGTTCTTCGTCAAGCTGCGCCGGGCACCTCGTCGACGCCTCCGTCTTCCGGCTCCATTTGCGAGCGCGATGGAGCCGGACCCGCCCGAGATGCTGGAGTTGCGCATGAGGGGCTGCGGGATCAGCGGCACTCGAGTTAGTGTCGTATCCCCAGCCCCCGGCGTAATGTACTTCGACCGAGGGTGGAAGACGTTCGCCCGCATCCATAGCTTGACGGCGGGGTTTGCCCTCCATTTTAAGTTAATGGAGGGAACCTTCTCGCTGTCAAGGTCTTCGGGGACTCCGGCATCCGGGCGAGATGCTGCATGGACAGCTCCTCCGATAGCGAAGGTCCCTCCTCGAGCGAGAGTGACGAGGAGGGGAGCGACAACGACGACGAGGACGGCGGGTCCGACTAGGCGTCGGACGCTGCCTCGCGCGCGCCACCGGCGACCCCTTCACCCGGGTCGCCGGCCTTCTGAACTCCCCGGGGCCGTCTCCTTGGGCGGCTGGCGTAGGGAGGCGGCGGAAGAGGAAGAGGGGGTGGCGGCAAGGCCGTCAAGCCGGAGTACGAGGGCGAGGTGCCCTCGACAGCGTGCTGACGTCCTGCCGCCCCGTCTTCGAGCTCTGCCTCCGGCGCCTCCGTCTCCGCCAAGCTCCTGGCCGGCCCCCGGGAAGTTCTCTTGGTGTCTTCTGGCACCCGTAGCTCGCCTAGGCGTTTCTTTTGCCCTCCCCGGCAAGCTTCTCTTGCCGGGGCCTCCTTGACCTACCTCCTGAAGAGAAAATAGGAGAGGGATTACGGGCACCTTATCTTTTAATTTGTAAGCCTTCGGGCCTTAGCTGTACTTAAAGCTTGTAATCCTCTCTATCATGTTTTTCATCCTCCATGGACTCACACTAAATTGGGATATTTTTTAATGAAAAGAGGGGAAAGCTTGCCGGATTGAGTCTTTTACTTGATTGCGTGCCTTGTACGTTTTCACCCTACGCTTTTAGGGAACTTGCCGGCGCGGGCACCTTGCCGTGAGCGCCGAGTGCGGAACGTCGGCAACGGAACTGCAACCGACAGGGAACCTTGTCGCGGAGCTAGTCGCGGCTTACTTAAGTCGTAGAGCGGACTCGAATCGACAGTAAGGCAACTAGCTACGAGTTGGTTCCCTGCCGACGGTGCCGCGGCCGACAAGAAACCTTGTCGTTGGGCTAGCCGCAGTTCACCTAAATTGTCGAGCGGACTCGAAACAACAGTCGGTGCACGACTAGCTACGAGTCGGTTCCTCCGCGCACAGGTTCTTTTCGTACAAGGCACGATCGTTCAGAGGTACGGCCTCGCTTTCCCCAGCCCACGAGAGGATGCATGACGAGGGATGGAAAACTTATCTGGTATTGCAGCCCCCGGCGACTCTGGCTTGCCGGGGGTGAATCTCGATATTTGCAGCCCCCGGCAACTTTGGCTCCACCGGGACCAAGGTGCTGGTGCGCCTTGCTCTGTCCTTGCCGCCAGCGTTGTAGCCCCCGGGGACCCTGACTTGCCGTGAGGGATCTTGGCGGCCGCAGCCCCCAGTGAAATCGGCCTGCCGGGGCCTCTTCGCTAGTGCGCCCTTCTGGTTTCTCCTTGCCGCTGTTATTACAGTCACAAAAATAACTAAGACAGCGCTGAAATAAGTTATTCTTTGCAACGTAATCTCAAGTTGGGCAATGCGATGCCATGATTCACCCTTTGCATGTTTACACTCTACGCTTCCAGGGAACTTGCCGGTGCTAACACACTTGCTGAGTGCGGAACGTCAGCAGCCTGCTGGTGGTGTTGTACCCGGCAAGAAACCTCCTCGGGCCAGTTGCAGCGCACTTGCATTGTTGAGCGGACTCGGAAACAAAGCAAGGGCGCAACTTAACCACGAGTTAGCTCCTCTGCGCCCAAGTTTCTCATACAAAGGACGTCCCATGGCAAGGCTTGCTATGTTACGTCCTCGATTTCATTATACCCCTTGTACGTTTTTGCCCTACGCTTCTAGGGAACTTGCCGGTGCTAACACACTTGCTGAGTGCGGGACGTCAGCAGCCTGCTGGCGGTGTTGTACCCGGCAAGAAACCTCCTCGGGCCAGTTGCAGCGCGCTTGTATTGTTGAGCGGACTCGGAAACAAAGCAAGGGCGCAACTTAACCATGAGTTGGCTCATCAGCGCACGGGTTTTACGTACAAGGGACGAACGTACGAGGAAAATAACATAAGCGCTCAAAACTAAAGAAAAGAGCTATGCGCTCAAGCTCGGGTGACTTAGCTTTTCTGTCTTTTGTGGTCCGGCGAAGCCGCGCTCCTCCCTTGACTCCCTCCCTTGTACGTTTTCACCCCCCCCCCCCCCCCCCCCGCACTTTCAGGGAACCTGCCGGTGTAAACACACTTGCTGAGTGCGGGACATCAGCAGCTCATTGGCGGTGTTGCTTCCGGCAAGAAGAACTCGTCGGGCTAGTTGCGGCGCGCTTTCGTCGTTGAGCGGACTCGAAACGGATCAAGGACGCAACTTAGCCATGATTCGACCCTTCTGCGCGCAGGTTCTTCGTACAAGGTATGGATTCTCAGGGAGTACAATCCAAAAGCTTAAAGCCGGACGCTTTCTTCGCCCTACTGGCTAGCGGAGCTCGATGGCGCATCCTCGACGGTAGCGCGGCACTCCGGGGAGGCGTGCTTGCCGGAGCAGATACCAGAGCTGTTCTTGCCGGGCTTGGTCTTTGGCGGATTTGTCCTTGTTTTCTTGCACTTGCCGGTGGAGCTCGATGGTGCGCTCTCGACGACAACGCAGCACTCCGAGGAGGTGTGCTTGCCGGAGTGGGCATCAGGGCTGCACTTGCCGGACTTGAGCTTCTCCTTCCCCCGGGGAGCTTCAGCGGCAAGTGGCTCGCGCTCTGCTGCGGCTGCTGCTTCCCGGTAAATCTTGTCGGCGCAGATGAGTGCATCCCTCTTGTCGCCTTGGACAGAAATGATACTCATCGGGCCAGGCATCTTGAGCACGTTGTATGCGTAGTGACAGGCTGCCATGAACTTGGCAAGCGCTGGTCGGCCGAGTATCCCATTGTAGGGTAATGGGATATCAGCAACATCTAAGGTGACCCTTTCTGTTCTGAAATTCAGCTCACTGCCAAATGTCACTGGTAATGTGATCTTCCCCTTGGGCTTGCTCCTTCCCGGATTTATCCCTTGAAAGGTACCAGTCTCTTCGAGCTCGCTGTCGGGGATCTGGAGCTTCTTGAGCACTGTGGAGGAAATCAGGTTCAGGCCGGCCCCGCCGTCAACCAACATCTTCGTGACCTTGAGGTTGCGGATCGTTGGTGAGACCAACATCGGCAAGCACCCGACCGCAGTGATGCGATCAGGGTGGTCTTCTACATCGAAAATGATGGGCGTGCTGGACCATTTCAGAGGCCTGCGCGCCTCGACGGATGGCTCCGTTGCGTTCACCTCTCGCACCCACTGCTTGAGTTGGCGGTGCGAGGCGTGCAGAGAGGCGCCGCTGTCGATGCACAGCACCTCTGTCGCCTTCTGAAACTCTTGGTCATCGGTCTCATCTTCCTCCATCTCATCTTCATCTTCGTCCTTGTCACGGCCGCGGGGAGGCCTATCTCCTTGTCGTGGCTTGGGCTTGCCGCGGTGTCCTCCCCGGGCGGGAAGTTTCTTGCCGGATCCTCCACCACCTCCCTGGGCTCTCTCCTTATCGCGGCGCTCGTACTCCGCTTTCTGTAGCTCCGCCATCTCTTCGACTTTTTTGCAGGTTTGGAGATCGTGGCCTTTGGTGCGGTCGATCTTGCAATACCGCTTGCCGGAGCCATCCTACTTGTCGGCGGCTACCACAGCCTCGCCGGAGTCACCGGCCTTGGCCTTGTCAGAGCCGCCTCCGTTGCCGGAGTGCTCAACAGCTAACACATCCTTAGTCTTTCTCTTCCTGTTGCTCCGTCTCCGGTTCTTCCTTGCCGGGGCGGTAACCTCACTGTCAGATCCTTCTGCTCCCGCAACCTCTCTGGGGATTTTCCTTCCCTCCTCAGCCCGTGCACACTTGTCGGCCAGAGCATAGAGCTCGCTGACGTCTCTGATCTTGCACATCGCCATCTCCTCCCTCATCCTGCGGTTACGCACGTTCTGATGAAAGGCGCTGATAACCGCGGCAGGGTGGACGTCTGGGATGTTGCGTTGCACCTAGCTGAATCTCTGTATGTACTTGCGCAGGGGCTCCCCCTCCTTCTGGACGAGCAAGTGGAGGTCACTCTCCTGGCCGTGAGGCTTGTGGCCGCCCGTGAAGGCGCCGACAAACTGATGACACAGGTCAGCCCATGAAGAGATGGAACCGTCCGGCAAGTGCATGAGCCAAGATCTGACATTGGGCTTGAGTACCAGTGGGAAGTAGTTGGCGAGGATCTTCTCATCGCGCCCTCCGGCAGCCTGCACCACGATGGTGTAGATGCTGAGGAACTCCGAGGGATGTATCCTGCCATCGTACTTCTCGGGCACGTCTGGCTTGAAGTTCTTGGTTTTGGGCCACTGGACTTGCCGCAGCTCGCGGGTGAACGCAGGGCAACCCGCCGCGTACGGCAAGTTGCCTGGCTCCCCCAGTGCATGCATGTCGACGGTGGGCCCAGCACGCTGGTCAGATTGACGTCGCGTTTCCCTTCTGCGCTCGATGCGAGTGCGAGCGTCTTCATGCCGTCGTTCTTGGAGAACGTGGCGCTGGTCGCGTCGAGTCCGCGGGTCCGACGACGCCGTGGAGTCGCCGTCGGGGTTGGTCCGACGAGCCGGCGACCTTGGCCTTCGGGGCTGGGAGTGCACAGAGGTGGCTCCCCCAGCGGTCTTGTCGGCGTCGGCTTGCGCTTGGACGCCTTGCCGGGGCCTCGATGCGCTCGGTTGTCGGGGCTTGTCGCCGTTGGCGAAGGCGATGAGGCTGTATATGGTCATCCTCCAGTCATCGATCTTGTGCGGCGCTGGAGGGTAGTCTAGGAGCAGCTGGGCTCGGGCCAGCGCTTCCTCTGTCGTCTTGGGTGGTGGCGGCGACGAGCAGCGCGAGGAGCGGGATGTGCTCGGACTCCCAACTGGATTGGGAGGTGCATCACCCCGCCCTGGCGACCGTACCTCGCTCGCGCCAGCATGCGGGCGTGCATGCTGACCTCGAGCGTCTTGCGACCCGCCAGCTTGACCTTGCTCCAACGCGAGCACGGTACCAGGAGCACCGGGGCGTTGTCGACCTTGCACCTCCTGGGAAGGGTGTGGTGTATGCATGGTCGTCGACGCTTGCGGGGCCTTGTTTTCGGATCTGGTGACGACGTGCGTCCCACCGTCGGCGCCCGCTACTTCGCCGGCGCCCACTCCACCGCCCGTTTGCTCCGACGGTGGTGGCGGAATCGATGCAGACGGAGCGGCTACCTCCGAAGGCTTCTTCTTCGGTGGCATGTCGATGAAGGCGTTGATGCAGCGCGCGCGGAGACCGGATCGGATGCTCACAACCTCGACGCGCCCCCTACCTGGCGCGCCAAAGATGTCGGGGCTCTCTGTGGCCGCCGAGCACCTATGGGGCACGGGGGGCCCCTTTCTGGTTCGGCGAGGGGGCGGAGGCCGCGCGCAGAGCGGATCGAGGTCCCGGGCGCGCGCTGGGGTGAGGGAGACGAAGATTTTTACACAGCTTCGGAGCTCTCCGGAGAGATAAAACCCCTACTGCTGCTTTGTGTTGTTATTTGGCCTTGCTCGAATACGAGCGCACGGTGGAGCGGTGTGTGTGTGTGTTGAACGACCGAACCGAACCGAACCGAACCCAAAACCCGCCGAACCCCTTCTACGTGCGCATGGGCCTCCCTTTTGTAGTCTAAAGGGGGCACCAACAGGTGGCAGCGTAAGAAGAGGGGGTAGAAAGGTAAAAACGCAGGTTGGTGCAACAGTGACCAACAGTGTCCCCTACCTAACTCTGGTGGCATGGGACAGGGGCATTTAATGCCCGTCCGGTCACCCCAACAGTGCAAGGAGGCGATCGTCAAGTGAGCCACCGGTTGCCACGATGGCGTTTCTGTCAGCTCCATTTGCCACCTCGCTCCGCATGGCTGTGCAGTGCCTCGCCACGTGCCTTTCGGACGGCCTTGTGATGACACGTCGCCGGATGTGCTGGAGTTTGGTTGGCAATCTTGCCGCGGCAAGTGCCTTGCCGCGGTCCTCCTCTTGTCGGGCCGGCAAGCTTGCCGGCCGTCGGGCCTTGCCGGGACGCGCGGGGCACCGCGGCAAGTCTTCTGGAGGTGCCTTGCTTCCCGGCAAGCTCCTCTTGCCGGGGCCTTTATTTTCTTCCCGGCAAGCTCTTCTTGCCGGGGCCTTGGCTAGCCTTGCCGGCAAGCTCCTCTTGTCGGGGCTTTAGCTTGAGTATTCTGTTCTTGGATGGCATCAAAGTAGCCGCGGAGGATCTTGGCGGACGCCCGGCAAGCCCCGCCGCGGGTCGCTGCGACTGCGCGTGCACAAGTTTGGGGTACTAAGGTACCCCCCCTACTTTAGTACACCGACATGGAGCGCGGCAAGCTCTTCATTCCTCGCCTTGAGATCGGTCTCCAGCTGTGCCACCTTCACCTCCAGCTCCTTCTTGGCGGCCTCGGCAACTGCAGCAGCATCCTTCGCTTCCTTGAGGGCCCCGCCAAGTGTTTCCTCATGCGCGGCAAGCTCCTCCTCATAGCTGTCCAGATTGACCTTCCGCTGCGTCAACTCACCTTCCCGCACGGACAGCTCCTCGGCGGCAAGCCGCTGTTGCTCTTCGGCTTCTGCCTTCTCGAGGAGGAAGGCCTTCCGCGCCTCGACAAGCTGCGCCCTCTCCTCTACAATGGACCGGAGAGCTTCCTGGTTGCGACTCTGGAGCTCCTCCGCATGCTTCTCAATATCTACTCCCGCCTGCGCGACAAGCGCTTCCCGAGACTCCAGCTTGGCTTGTCGGGCGCGGTAGAGCGACAGCAGCCTCCGCAGCAGCTGTTCCTCCTCAGGCTCGCCGCTGCTGCTGCTTGGCGCGTCGACCAGTGTCAACCCAGTAGAGGCGAGCACTTCTCCGTCAAAAACTTCTCCTTCGACCGGCGCCCTGGAGCTTGAAGCCCAGGGGAGCTTGATGAAGATGCCGTCGCCAGCCTTCAAGTAGGTGCCGGGCTGGGGCTCTTCGGAGCCTGGCGCTGCGTCAGCAGCGGAGGGATCGGCGTTCGGTGTAGCGCCTTGTGCTCCTGCGGCCTCAGGGTCGTCAGTGCGATCGCCGGACCCCTCGCCAGCTCCTGCGGCAGCAGCCTTGGCGGCCTCTTCGCTGGCGGGATCATCAGCGCCGTCCTCTTCTTTGGTGGCGGCGGCGTCGACAGTATTGCCGCGCGCGTTCTCCTCGCCGGTGGCCCCGGTCTCCATCGGCTCCGTGGAGGGTGGATCTGGCGGACGGAAGAGGGAGAAGAGTCAAGCAAATATTCAAAAATACAACCAGAAGAAGAACCCAAGGGAAGTTTCAAGCAAGGGGGATTACCTGTGCTAGGATCTACAGTCATGGGCTCCACCAATGGGGGATCGCTGGTGCTGCCCCTTGCCGGAGACTCCTCCCTTGCCGGGGACTTCTCCCTTGCCGGAGAACGCTCCCTTGCCGGAGAGTCCTCCCTTGGCGGCGTAGTCGAAGCAGATAGTATCTCAGGGGCGGCTTCAGAAGGCTCTTGATGAGGCTGTTCTGCTCCTACACAAGCAAACCAACAGTCAAGATATCAGCAAAGAAAGAACACCCATGCGCCTAACAGCGGGAAGTAAAACTATATACTTACGCCGGGGGTTGCGCTGGGGGCTGCTTCGAGGAGTAGTTGCCGGGTCCGACAAGGTGGTCTCGGACGCACCCTCTGTTGTCACAGCAGGGTCGTCCTCGATGACAACCACGGGGACCTTGGCTCTCTTCGCCACTCTCTGGGCCAGAGTCCTGAAAAGGAACAAGGTTCAGAATAAAGCAGATCAGATACAAGACAAAGACAGCAAGGAATCGAAGAACTACAAATACAACAAAGAGGCTTACTCTTCTTCTTCCTCGTCGGAGCTGAGTGCAGAGAGGTCGAAGTCCGGCCCACCTTCGATGCGGCGAGGCGGAGGAGTGGGGTCCCTTGGCCGCTTGGCGGGGGCAGTGGCGGTAGTCCGGGAAGACCCCGCTCCAGTTGCCGCTGCGGTGCGAGGCACTCCCGCGGCAACATGGCTTGTCGCGGCGGAGTGCGTCGCACGACGCATCGGCTGCTGGCCCGTCTGCCTCCCTACTACATCCCCGGCCTTGCGGAGATGCCTTCTTGGTGGAGCTGGGGGCTGCGCTGATGGCTCCGCTTGCGGCAAGCTGCCTGGAGATGGCGGGCCGCTCGCACCCTCGGCAGGCTCGCTCGACTCGGCTTCAGATTCGGCAAGCGCTTCCTCGCCGTCAAGCCACTCTTGCTCGGCAAGGCTTGCTGCCTCTGCTGCCTCTGCCTCCTCCATGGTGAACCCAAATTCACCCGCGGCAGCGGCTGCCGCCGCCTCTTCCGCCCTAGTGGCGATGCGCTGCATCTCCTCCTCAGTGGTGTCGCGGTGAGGCTTCTCTGCTCGTCGGCGCGGACCGCTACCTCCACCAGGCCGTCGAAGAACTACTGCACGACATCGTCTGCAGGCTCCTGCCAGGTGGGGACGATTCCATGCGAGTCGCACTGCGGCATCATGGCGCGGATGCGGTCAAGCGAAGAGTTGTTGCACAGCGGAACGACACCCGCCGGCAATCTGAACCACTCGGGATGATTGGGGTCGTGCTTGAACAGCTCCTTGAGCATCGCATCCAGCTCCAAGACAGTGAAATTGAAGTTGAGGCCTGGGTGCAGCCTCATGATGTCCGCCGGACCCCCGAACAGCCAGGCGGGTCTCCCCCTCTCCTGCAGAGGGGCGATGCGGCGGCGAAGAAAGTCCGCGCCAACAGCGCCTACAGTGAGCCCGGCAAGCCTGAGTCGCAAGATCCGGGTGGTGGTGATCTTCAACTTGGCATCGTCCGCGGCCAGGGCGCTCCAATCATTGCCGCGCACTGCTAGGGTTTGGCGCAGGGCAGTAAACGGCTGCGGGTTCTCCTCGACAATCCAGCACCACTCTACTCTCCACTCCTCCCATTTGCTGCGGAGCTCCCCCTCCAGATAGGCCTCCTTCTTGCCGACCCGCGAGATCCAGGTGATCCCGCCGGATAAGGGCTCTCCTCTCTCGACCCGGGGCATGAAGTAGTGGCGGAAAAGGGCTACATTTGGGTGGACTCCGACAAAGTTTTCGCAGAGATGTGCAAAAACCGCCATGGTCAGGACAGCATTGGGGGTGAAATCAAGGAGGTGGAACCTGTAGGTGTTCATGATGTCACAGAAGAACTCGGAGAAAGGCGGGCAGAGCCCGAAGTAGAAGAACAATACGAAGAAGGGGTATCCGTTTGGAACCCGTTTCGAAGCGGCGGTGGAGAGTACCTTCGTGCGCGGATGCGCTCGCGTCTCCGTCGACCAGAAGAGGTAGTACCACTCCCTTAGCTCCGCCGCGGCGAGCTCAGGGGGGGGGGGAGTTGCCTGCTCCTTCCGCTTGTCGCCGTTGGCGAAGGCGATGAGGCTGTATATGGTCATCCTCCAGTCATCGATCTTGTGCGGCGCTGGAGGGTAGTCTAGGAGCAGCTGGGCTCGGGCCAGCGCTTCCTCTGTCGTCTTGGGTGGTGGCGGCGACGAGCAGCGCGAGGAGCGGGATGTGCTCGGACTCCCAACTGGATTGGGAGGTGCATCACCCCGCCCTGGCGACCGTACCTCGCTCGCGCCAGCATGCGGGCGTGCATGCTGACCTCGAGCGTCTTGCGACCCGCCAGCTTGACCTTGCTCCAACGCGAGCACGGTACCAGGAGCACCGGGGCGTTGTCGACCTTGCACCTCCTGGGAAGGGTGTGGTGTATGCATGGTCGTCGACGCTTGCGGGGCCTTGTTTTCGGATCTGGTGACGACGTGAGTCCCACCGTGCTTGCCGATCGAGGCGAAGCACGCGAGCGATTTTACCCAGCTTCGGAGCTCTCCGGAGAGATAATACTCCTACTGCTGCTTGTCGGATCGTATTATGTTCTTGCTTAGGAGCGTGGAGAGCTACAAAACCGAGTGTGAGTGTTTTCTGGTTTCGAACCCCTTCTATGTTGCGCATGGGCCTCCTTTTATATGCTCAAGGGGTCACCAACAGGTGGCAACGCATGCAAGGGTAAAAATGGAAAAGAGGTGCGGTAGGTGTACCCACTTGCACAGTGTATCATACCTAACCCTGACGGCAGGGCACAAAGGCATTAAATGCCCGTCTGTGTCGCCCAAACAGTGCAGAATAGTGACCGTTAGGGGTGCCACCGCTTGCCACGATGGCCATCTTGTCATCTCCGCTCGCCACCTCGCACCGCTTGGCTGCACAGCCTCTCGCCACGTGTGCCTGGAATGGTCCCGTGGCGACACGTCGACGGATGCGCTGGAGCGTGGGCACAGAGTGGTGCCTTTGCCGCGGTCGTTGTCTTGTCGCGCCCGGAAGCTTGTCGCTCGCCGAGTCTTGCCGGGACACGCGGCGCGTCGCGGCAAGTTCCTTGAAAACGCCTTGGTTGGCCTTCCCGGCAAGCTCCTCTTGCCGGGGCCTTGTCCTTCCCAGCAACATAATAAGGAGGCACTTGCGTACGTACGGCTATGGCCCTAGTGGGTCCCTAGTGTCATCCAGTCAAAATAAAGTCATCTCCTGAATCCTCATGTTCATTGACGATGTTAACAATGCTCGGCGCCACGGCGAGCGCAACAACTCGAAGGACGACAGAGAGGGCCTCGCGGGCCCTACGGATGGTCTGATACAACGCCCGCTGCTCATTCAGGAAGCCAGCATCATCGGACACCTATGAGCACCTTCGAGAAACTGAGACGGCATGAAACGGTAAGGCCGCGCTTGGGAGCTCTGGTTTATTTCACACCTGTATTAACATACAAGTGTAATTTACTCGTCATCGGAAACAACACGTAAAATACATGCGTAATGAAACCGAGGGCCCGAGGTCTGTAAGTAAAACCGGCGGGTTACGCGTGTAATTTGAGAGACCAGTGTATATTTTACTAGTCGAAATCGACCAACCAAGCGCTTTGCCCGAGACCATCTGCTTTTATTTACAAGCGTCAGTTTTACAAGCGGTTTTGGTTGGAAATCGAAGATCCAATCACGGCCTAATATGATGAGTTGGTCGGAAGATCATATGGTTTCATGTCTAACCTACCCGACTTGTCGTATAGGCCATGAATGAAACATAAGACGATGAACTTCTTAAGCACGAAAACAGTAGAAGAGGATGATCTTCTTAATAAGCAAAGCACTAGCATTAGATCGACATGCAAAACAATATGAAGCATTATTCTCAGGAGGCATGGTGAACAGCTCGTGATGCCACATGACAAAACATTCCAAGCTCAACTTTGCAATCAAACACAAGGCCTGGCATTACATAGACAATATTCAGAGCAAACTCTTAACATAGGAATATCTCAGCAGAGTAACTATTTACTTCTAAACTGAACACAAGAATAGGAAAAAACAATCGACGATGCTCACAGCAAGGGTGTCCCACTCAAAAATATCAAATGCATGTCTTCTGGCTAACATCAATGAGCAAATTTTGACAAGGTTTTCCAATTCCAATATATTAAACTAACATCTTCTTGCTAACATCAATGATTAAACTTTGACAAGCTTTTCCCATTCAAAATATGTAATGCCTATGATCATGGAGTTCTGTCGTAGCTTCTTGTACTTGTTTGGGCCCTTTTTACCCAGTGCACTCCACGTGTTGTAGAATTGCCAATGGTCTCTGCAGACTAGTCATGTCACCAGCATCTAATAATACTCTGTAAAGCTTCTCGGTCATTCCTTCTGTAATGTAGCGCAAACAGTGACTACTTCTTTCTACAAAGTGGAACGACCAACTGGATCCAGTAATGCAGCAGTTTGCCTTGGACACATTGGCTCCTTTTGTGCAGTTCAAATAAAATCAAAGTTGGAATAAAACCGAGCTTTAATTTTGATATCCTTGTAAGCAACAATAGGTATAAGGGAAACAACTACTGAGAAATAACGGTTGATGACTTGTACTCCCAGCAGAAAAGCATCTACAGATCTACCTTATCTTAATGGGAAACAAAGTAGGAGAGTAGCAATTCTCCATCAGTGTGATTCATTCATTTTGACTGAGACATTATCTTAACAAATGCCTTGTTTCAACATGTATAAAGAACGACAAAGCAGAAAAGTACCATTCCTAATACAATGCAACTGATTCATTTTAACAGAGACATTATCTTAACAATACCTTGGTTAAACATGTAGAAAGAACTACAAAGTAGGATAGTACCATTCCTAACAAGTGTTGCAGTTTTGAAAGATTTGGTAATTAATTAATTCTGAGAGTGGCATTGCTTAATTTTACCAGCGACATTAGATTAACAAAAAGCATAAACAGTTCTAGGGGAGAGTGGGTGCTACAACAGCATGTGCTTCCATCTACTTATAAAGGGGGTGATGCAGAGTTTTGTTGTAACAAAGAAACAAGCATCATGTCTGGGTTGGAACAATTTTTGCTCACTTAATGGTAAAATACAACAGTTCAATAGCTTCAATTCAACATTTATCCAAAACAGTACCAATACAAGTAGCACAACATCTCAAAGCACACTGCAGCGTCATGTGGATGAAAGTCGATACTGACCTTTCTTGACCAAGATTTGAAACAACTCGAGAGGAAGACTGGACACATATCCCAACACATATATGAAATCTCGATCTCCTTTTGTGCAGTTCCACCAAAATTAAGCTAAGTCACCCGTGTGACAATCAAGTTGAACTGCATAAAACACTCTTACAACATAAGTGTTTCGCGTAGCGAAGCAAAATGTCGCAATAGCAACAAGTTGAATAGATATCCCTGTTTAAACAGAGGATAAAAAAGGAATCAATTACTGGCTAATAAAGGAGGATAAAACATGTGGACACAAAAATGGTAATCCCGCCAATCCCTAACAAGTGTTGCATTTTTGAAATAAGATTCAGTAGTTAATTCTGAGAGTGGCACTGCTTAATTTTACCAGCTGCATTAGATTAACGAAAAGCATAAACAGTTCCAAGGGAGAGTGGGCGCAACAACAATATGTGCTTCCATCTACTTATAAAGGGGGTGATGAAGAGTTTGTTTTAACAAAGCAACAAGCATCATGTCTGGGTTGGTCCCATTTTTGTTCACTACTTAATGGGAAAAGGCAGCAATACAATAGCTTCAATTCAATATTTATTTAAAATAGTACCAATACAAGTAGCACAACATCTCAAAGCACACTTCACAATCATGTGGATGAAGGCCTGTACTGACCTTTCATGAGAAGACCAGAATAAAATACGAATCTACCAACACGAATAGGAAATCCAATCTCGTTTTGTGCAGTTGCACTGAAATCAAGCAAATTGTTCCGCGTAGCGAAGCAAAATGTCGCAATAGCAACAAGTTGAATAGATATCCCTGTTTAAACAGAGCCAAAAAAGGAATCAATTACTAGCATATAAAGGAGGATGAAACATGCGGCCACAAAAATGGTAATCCCGCCAATCCCTAACAAGTGTTGCAGTTTTGAAATAAGATTCAGTAGTTAATTCTGAGAGTGGCATTGCTTAATATTACCAGCGGCATTAGATTAACAAAAAGCATAAACAGTTCTAGGGGAGAGTAGGCACAACAACACCATGTGCTTCCATCTACTTATAAAGGGGGTGATGCAAAGTTTGTTGTAACAAAGCAACAAGCATCATGTCTGGGCTGGTACCATTTTTGTTCACTACTTAATGGGAAAAGAGAGCAATACAATAGCTTCAATTCAACATTTATTTAAAACGGTACCAATACAAGTAGCAGATCATCTCAAAACACACTGCACGATCATGTGAATGAAGGCAAGTACCAACCTGTCATGACGCACACAAGATAATGCACAAATCTGCCAACACGAATAGGAAATCCAATCACATTTTGTGCAGTTGCACTGAAATCAAGCAAAGTGTTTCGAGTAGTGACGCAAAATTTCACAGTAGAAACAAGTGGAATAGATACCCCTATTTTAATTGAGGCAAAAAAGGAAACAATTACTTGCCGATAAAGGAGGATGAAACAAACAGTGACAGAAAGAAGCATCTAACTTATCTTGGATGGAAAACAAAGTAGGATAGTAGCATTTCTAAAACGGTTGCATTGATTCATATTAACAGATACATTCTCTTAAAACAACATTCGTTAAAAAATGTAATTTACTTTTAACAGTGGCATTCCTTCAATTTTCCGGTGGCATTCTTAGATTAAGAACAGCAAAATGGTTGTATGGGACATGCCAGCACCATGTGCGTCCACACGTATAAATGGGTGATGCAGAGTATGTAGCCAAGCAGCATATATGCGTTGGTCCCATATTTGTTCTCTTTGAACCTTTTTCCTATGTGAGGGCAGCAAATCTAGTCCTGCACAAACTACCCGACCCCCTAGTTTCTTTCCATTTTCAACAAAGAGATCTGTTCCTTACAGATGTGTGTACTGGGTTACCCCTTTTTCCCTTTTCGACCAACAAAGCGGCTGGATAGCCAGTCTACACTACTTTCCGTCCCTCCTTTCCTCATTGAACCACGTCCTAGATTCTTGCTAAAGCCCACCGCACCCTTCTTTCCTCTATGAACCAAGACCTAGATTCGACTATAGATTGAAAAAGATCCACATGCTGCTAGAGCAACGACGGTTTCAAAGAAACTTATACCTTAGGGTCGTCGGGAGGTGGCAAGGCGTGCGGCGGGAGGCTGGATCTGCCCACACTACGTACGGCAGCGAGGAAGAAGGGGTTGATGGCCCTCCCGCACAGGCGCTGGGTGAAAGAGAACAGCGCAGCTGGCAGTGGATTGCCTCCCTCGCCGAAGGCGATAGAGTGAACGCTGCTCCTCCTCTCCTTCCCGGTGCGACGGGATCCGGACGCCTCCTTCACCAGCTGTGAGGGGGGAGAGAGAGAGAAGAGGCCAACGCAATCTTGTTTAGATCTGGTGAAGAGATGGTGAGAGACTGTGAATATAGCAAACCCTAGCAAATGAATGCTAGGCCTCCAGCGTGTGTGTGTGTGTGTGTCTATATATATATAGTGCGGCGAGAGTGTGGAGAGTGCAAACCCTAGCTAGCAAACAAGCGCTGAGGCTCCAGCTTATATATATACCACTGTAGTACGGACTGAGCTTCGGTGGCTTAAGTGCATCAGCTTTTGGCTGTATGACAGGTGAGCCAGCCACATTTTGGGCCCACCTGTCATAAACCCAAAGGCAGGTGCACTAAGTCAATGAAGTTGCGTCCATATAGTACTCGTGTATACGACTAATATATAGTGGAGTGGTTTTCTTATTCTCTCCATAAAAATCGTTTTAAATTGTGTAAGTACGAAACGAAACTCTTTATTTAACGTACAGTGAAGAAAACTACTACTACTTCTGATGAACTAACGATCCACTCGTCCTGGTCGCACTTCCTGTCCTTCATGTGCGGTACACTACCCTCCCTTAAGTGAACAACCACACATGCGCCAAATTATCGGAAACGTGTGAGAGTGTGTACAAATAAAGAATTTTAATTTCAATTATCGGAAAGGTTTCAGAGTATTACAAAGTTTGACTTCAGTCAAATCTAATATGCGGAGTAAATAAAAATGGAGGGCTACTGCGTCCATCTGGGTTTTTAGTCCACACCATTTTTTAAATCAAAGTTAATAGCTGGACAAATAAAATTACAGGGGAGCTGGAGACAAAGTTGTGAGAAGGCTTAGAAATCAATACAAAACTCAAGCTCTTAGTACCAACATCGATCCTTCTTCGAGGAAACATTTGGTTCATAGAAAATTGTGTGATAAAATTGCACCAACGTGAAAGACGACTGCGTCTCCAATGCAACCAAGGTGAACTGACGAAGTATATCATCTTTGTGCGTAACAAGCAAAGAGCACTGATGGAAGACAGCTTGTTTTTCTTTGAAAATTGATCAGCTTCACCAGCCGATGCAACCATGAGCATCGATAGGTCATCGTGGTGATGCATCATCCATTTGGCATGAAGTTTGGGTGAGGCACCTATGAAGTTCGACAAATCCTCACTGGGGTCTGTTTCTTCTCAGTAATCAAGGTCGAGGAAGAAAGAACCACGTGGCAGAGGACAGTGAGGCGGAACAACAATGGCCATCCAATTTTGTGCAGTTCCACTAAAATTGAGGAAGACATGCCCGGGTATAGAGATACGCATCGCTGTTTCAAAAAAATATAAAAAAGGGATATAGTGTTGTTACTTTGTTTTACAAGATTAGCAACTACATCTCAATTGTTAATAAAAATTAATGAAAAGTACACCAACAAAAAGAAGCATCATAATTATCTTGATAGGAACTAAACCAGGATACCCGAGAAAAAAAGCATTTCTTCATTTAACCAGTGATAGTATTAGATTAGCAGCAGCAATAGGAGCATATGGACAATGACCGCACAACCACCATGTACTTTTTATTGAAACAACATGTATACCTCCACCGAGGCATAAATCAAGACAACTTTTCGAGTGGCATTTCCTCTATAATAGTAGGTGATGTTGGACCAGCCGACGAACCCTAGCTACTATACATGGGGAGCTGGAGAGTAGTCGCATCGAAGAAAACCCGCACGCAGCGACCTGGGGAGCTGGACCAGTACAAGAAGTTATACCTCAGGTGGGCGAGATGTCATTTAGGCGGGTGGGCGGGATCTGCTCACAAGACGGCCGTGAACAAGGGCGCGGAGGACTTTTGTCCGTGCCAGCACCGGCTCCGAGAGGACGGTGCGCATCGGCTTCCTCCATCGCCGACGGCGACAACGTCAACGCTGCACCTCCTCACCTCCCGCAGCGGACGGGATTCGGCCGGATCTGTGACCACCGGTGAGGAGAGAGATAGAGTGGACACTGTCATCTTGTTTTGATATGGAGAGGGTGAGAGGGCGAGACGCGAGAAAGTCTATCAAACAAGAGGCTATAATGTAGTAAAAAAATCTCTCCATATCAGTGGTTTTAAATAGAATACGCACGTTCCTGGAAAAAAGAAAGGAAAACTGCCGGACAATTTTTTAATGTACCAGGAAAGAAAACTCAATCAAAAACACGCCCCCGCTTCCAGGTCACGAGAGTCGTCGCGCACACACACATAAACATAGACATGCATATCCGTGTTTACGTAAAATTCCATTTCCATCTCCATCTCCATACATATTTGTCCAACTGGCACATTATTTACGTTGTTAATTATATACGCAGCAATATTAACGTACAACATCTCTTGTTTGCGGGCGTCCGGACCGGTGCCACGGCCGGTCCTGACCAACCCGAACCCTCTTCATCACCCGCGCGTTCTTCCCGCCCCAAACAGTCAGTGCCGCATTCATGCCCTGTTAGAGCGGACGCGACCTCACTGGCGCCGGCATTGAAGCAGTGCACCGGCCGAGAGAGCGTTGCCCGCGCCGCTTCCTGGTGCACACGACTGCTCCGTGTTCAAAGGTCACAATAGCCGGCTACAACATGCGTGTAAAAAGTTCTTGGGAGTCCGTGCTACAGCTAGCTGTCCTCCCCCAACTCGTCAATCTCTTCCAGTAGTGCTAGTACTCCGTGGCGTGATCCATCGACAAGAAGGTGGGAAAGTTATCGTATACTACTCGGTTTGCGGTGAGTGGCATGCCGAGCGACCGTGTGGGGTCGAGCCGTGGCGGAGGGTGAGACGTGATTTAAATGTTGGTTTTGCTCGATGGCGCGATCCAACGAAACGAAACGTTGGTTCCTCTCCGTTTCCATTTTTTCTCCGGAAAAACAGAAACTTTCCACTCCATTTTCATTCCTATTCCAAGGTTGCCCCGTTACAACATTCCATCAAATACAAAGTAAAACTAACACGCATGCTGATGCATCTCAATGATTCACAGATCATAGCCAATATTTACTTCACAACTAAAGATAAAAAGTTGTGAGAGCATGTACGAAAGAAAAACTACTGATGGGGTCACTACGACTTAAACCCTAAACCCTAAACAGGATTTAATTTCCTGGCCAGGTAGAACCTGTGAAGGAAAGATGGCTGGCACCCTCGGATCATACGATGCTTTTGTGTAGTTCCACTAAAATCGACCTGAGCATCCCTGATGGCAAAGATATTGAAGAAGTGTGATTAGACTAATAGTACTAGCACTAGTTCATGAGACATAAACTAATCACAAGTAGAAGCCGGTAGAAGTAGAGAAAGATCGACATGGAGATGGAGCTACGGCAGTGGAGCAAGCCGGCTCCAAAAGGAAGATGGACTACCTGGGACGTCGGGCTGTAGCTAGAAGGGCGGTTGGGACGCGGCATTGGCCCATACAGCGGTGACCCCTGATTGGGACGCACCGACTGTGGGTTTTCTCCCTCGCCGATGTCGACCGCATCTACGCAGAACATTGTTCCCTTCCCCTAGCTGTAGGATCAGGCCCTTCTTTCTTTGCTTGTGAAGAGAGCAACCTAAGCAAGCAGGCTTGTAGCTTAGGCTCCTGCTAGTGTATATATAGTGGTTTTCTTTTTCTCTCCATATCAACCATTTTATATTGCGTATGTGTCATTGAAGAGTGAAATGATGGTTGCTTCTTCCGACTAACTTACTGTGTGATTTGACTGCTCCTTAGTGGCCCCTACACGTACTCCCCCTACGTGTATGCAACAGTCACACATACACATGGACGCAAAAACGCGCGCCATGCCCTAATGCGTGCATGTCCGAGCACACGACGGAACACACACGGTCATGCTCAAGTGCTCAACCTACACGTGCATGCACACACATACTCAGTCAGGGTGAGCTAGTGACCGTATAAACACCGGAAAATATATATCTTGAGCACAATGAGCGTATTATGAAGTCCACTGACCGTATTTTTACAAATATATAGTGACAGACAATGTATTTATCTCGTTTGAAATTAAGCCATATTAACCGGAGAGGAGGCAATATGGACTAGCATTACTTTGCTGTGTCCCGTCAACTTGCCGAACAAGGACAAGGTTGCAGGACGGGAGAAGCTTGCGTGCGGTGGCTCGCAGGACAAGGAGAAACTTTTGACTAATGCAAGCTCTCCCTCGCTCAGGCGGTGGACGTGCAACAGTTAATTCAGTGTCAGATTGCCACAAGCATACACTATACTGCTAGTACTATTATTGTTCGACTTCCCGAATAGGCGAACAGCCAAGTGCAAAGTTTACTAGTAGTACTAGTACTACTACTATAGTCTATAGAGGTATGTACTATACTAGTACTAGGAACCAGATGGAGGAGCGTCTGCACTCTTATTATAATTTTAAAATGTGATAAAGCAATCTTCAACACATTTGGTTCTCTTCAAGGGTTCTCGCATGTGATAATGGAAGTTGATTGCATGGAACACTCACCACAATTCTCGCTTAATTCTGGCTCATATCCTGTTACAAATAGGAGCGCTCGGTAATATTTCCTCTTTTTTTGTTATTCAGCATGTAAACAGGTCAGCAAACCTTGTGGCGCATCTTCGTGCGAACGGTGCTTGCTGCACTTTGAATGTGGCCGATGTAACATCCCAAATTTTCAATTTGGAATGTATACATTAGATAATCATTGCATATCATATGTTATTGCTTTTTGGTTTGATCCTAGAAATTCTACGCAACTCAAGGACCCACGGAGAGATTTGGGGATTTCGTTATTTTTCATATTTGAGTTTTTCTCAAATTTTGAAAAAAGGATCATTTGATTTTAATTATTTTATCTTTGCATGTTTCTTTTATAAAAATAAAAGAGAGGGAATAAAATGACTTTACCAAAATAGAGAAATATTTGAGATTTAATAATAAAATTAAATAAGATTTTATTTCGGAGTTTTATCGCTATTTTATTTGAATTAGGAAAAATGTGCGTTTTTCAATTGCATTTTAGGCCCAAATAAATGTTCTTCTTGTCCGGCTTATTTTTAGAGGACGGGGAAAATTTATTTCGGGATTTTTGGTGTCCGTTTAGTATTTCTTTTCTTTCTTTTTCTGCACGTTGGCATTATTTAAAAAAATGGAAATCGACTTCGGGCCGTACCCGAGCGGGACTCCTCGGGCCGGCCCTTATAAGCCGCCACCCCCGGCGCCCCCAGCCCACCCAGCCGCCCCGCCGCCGAAACCCTAACCCTAGCCCACCGCCGCAGCCGCGCGCCGCCGCCGCAATCGCCCCGCGCCGCCGTCGCCGCGCGTCGCCGCCGGAGCCGCCGCCGACCCCGCCGCCCGCGCCGTCGCCATCGCCCCGCGCCCCGCCGCCCGATCCGCCGCCCGTAGCCGCCGCCGCCTCGTCAGAGTTCTCACCGGACCCGAGGTAGCCGCCGCCAGTTTTTTTTATATAAAACCGTTCGTTTTTAAAAAAAGACCCTAGATCCGTTTTTTTAGATCTGTTCGCCGGTTTTTTCTCGGTTTAGTTATTTAGCGGATGTTCGTCTGTACGTTCGTTTTAACAAACCGTTTTCGTTGTTTAGCCGTAGAAAGCGAACGTTCGTTCGTTAGCCTGTTCGTCCGTTTTTCTTTTTCTCGGATTTTTCGCGATTATTCTCGATCGCGATTCCAGATCCGATTTTCGTTTTAGTATAACTTTTCGCTCGTTTATCGGAATCAGGCGATTCAAGCGTCTAGAGTTTTGTCTCGAAACCCTCTTTACGTTTAACCAACACAAACAAGTTTTTGCTACTGTAAAATTTGACTTAGGTCAAGATTAGTAAATGAAGCTTGTTTCTTTTCCCGTTTGAGTTTCGTTGCCTCGTTTGATTTGATTCTTTTTACAAACCGAAGTTCTTAAGTTGAGATTTCTAGTTAGATCTCTTATTTGAGTTTTACCAGTGGATTAGATGAGTGCTTATTGTGTGATTGTTTGTTTAGGATAGAGTACCCAGAGTGCGCAGCGTGCTACTATGAGTCTCTAGGTTTCACGGATCATCAGCAAGGCAAGTAACACTTTTATCATACCTCTTTACTACCCTGTTTTATTGCATTATATCAATCCTCAAACAATTGCATAGTTAGGATCTGATTAATATATGGGTTTTGGGAAGTAGATGAGGTAGCACCTATTGTCCTGTTTATTGCCAAACCTTTGGGAGTTACTTCTACGTTGCTTATATTGCTATGCTATGCTAGTAGACGTGGATTGGGTGAGTGTATCCATGACAGATGTGAGATTGTTAATTAATGGTTCATCTTAAGGTGGAAACTTTAATACACATCTGGGTGGATTGATGCACCTGGTGTCGGTGTCAAAACCGGTGGATCTTGGGTAGGGGGTCCCGATCTGTGCGTCTTAGGCTGATGGTAACAGGAAGCAAGGGACACAATGTTTACCCAGGTTTGGGCCCTCTCGATGGAGGTAAAACCCTACTTCCTGCTTGATTAATATTGATGATCTGAGTAGTACAAGAGTAGATCTACCACGAGATCGTAGAGGCTAAACCCTAGAAGCTAGCCTATGATGATTATGATTGTGATCGGCCTTCTAAGGACCAACCTCTCCAGTTTATATGGACACCGGAGAGGGCTAGGGTTTACATGGAGTCGGTTACAAGGAAGGACATATAATATCCGGATCGCCAAGCTTGTCTTCCACGCAAAGGAGAGTCCCACCCGGACACGGGACGGAGTCTGGAGTCTTGTATCTTCACGCTCCAATAGTCCAGATGAAGCATATAGTTCGGCTGTCCGGATACCCCCTAATCCAGGACTCCCTCAGTAGCCCTTGAACTAGGCTTCAATGATGATGAGTCCGGCGCGCAGTCTTGTTTTCGGCATTGCAAGGCGGGTTCCATTCCCGAATACTCCAAAGTACCTGTTACGATGAACAATGTCTGGCTTCCCACTAATGTTATACTCCTTGGCTTCTGTGCCTCAATAATGACCCTTTCTACGTGTCGAGCGAATGCAAGGGGCCGAGGCATTTTTGCATTTGCCACCCCCTGGTCCGGCAGGTTGACCGTCTATTTGAAGAGACGGGGATCCTCAGATCCAAACCTCATCCTCTTCCCTCGAGAAAGCATCCAACAAAGCACTTCGGAAAAACCATTCCAACATGGCCGCTCATCGCAGCTCTTCTTCTCGCTCTCCCCGCTCCAAGCCGGGTGACTGGGAAGAGCGTTCAATCCCTCATAGCCATTTGATAGAGTTACAAACCCAAGGGTTTCTCCCACCGGCGTTCATGGTCTCTGTCCCAAGGGTTTATAATGGCGGGGAGCAAGCGGACGGATCTCCTAATCCTTCCCAAAGGAGCGAATATGCCTCATCTCGCATCTGCTAAGGGGCGTCGGGTTTCCTATCCACCCATTTCTTCGCGGGCTTCTAGAGTTCTACGGCCTCCACTTGCACAACCTCACCCCTACCCCCGTGCTGCATATAGCAGGATATGTTGCTCTTTGTGAGCTGTTCCTAGGCTGCGAGGCTCACTTTGGGTTATGGAAGAAGCTATTCTGCCTTGTCCCTCGTAACCAGGGAGAATCCCTATCTTAAGTGGGCGGAGCCAAAGTATGGTGCATCGCCGAGACCGGATACCTATCCGGCACTCCCAAGAAGGCACCGGAGAACTGGCCCTCGGAGTGGTTTAATGTCGACGATGTTCCCCTTCCAGATCCAGTCCGGACAGGTCTCCCTGAGTTCAACAACGCTCCGCCGAAGTAGCGTTGAAGCTGGCGCCCTCGAGGCCCCCAAGAGGAGGATACCAGAGAAATACATTTTCTGATGAGCCAGATAAAGTTACTGGCCAAATCCGTGCTGACGATAGTCGAGGTCATGGCAATATGCACAATGCGGGGAGTGCAGCCGCTTCAATATCGGGGGAAGCCCATGTGGCACTACAATGGGGAAGATGATGCCACCCGCTGTGGTCATAAAGGTTCGAACTCTGCCAAGGCTCTGGCGAGGATACTGTCCGATTTATATAAAGGGGAAGAAGAAGAATTCCTTCACATTAAACCACGGGATGGGTTTTCTATGTACAACCCCCCAAACTGGGTAAGTCATGATTCTTTCCCCTGCTTTACTTATTGTGGCGTTCTTTGCCAAGATTATTTACCTCAATATTTCCGAGCAGGAACTAAGGAGGGCCGTAGAAGGAATCTCCAGCCCCTCCCTGCTGCCAGAGGACCCCGGAAGGGCCCTCGATCCAGGGCTCGAAGAAGATCCGGACATTACTGTGGAGCTCGTCAACGGGATATTTTACCAGGTGAGCTGTGATGGCGCCTCACTGGCCATTACCGCCGACTATCCCGGACTGCTGCCCACGTCGCGCGTAACCCAAGCCAAAAACCCTATCCTCCGAAGAAGATTCCTTTCTAATATCATGCCTTGTACCTGAAGTGTCGTGTTTATGCAGAGACCACGATCGGAGCGCGGGGCCGCGCCCCTAGGAGCTCGTCTGCAACGGGTGTCCGGATCGGACAGGCTTAAGAGGAAGGCGGTTAGGGCCGAAACGCCGCTACAGAGGTAAGGTAAAAACCTGTTCTGTGATTATTGTATTTGAAATGTGACAACGCCCTTCGTGTCCTGTTAGGAAGAGGAGTATCCAGACTATATCCGGGGATCCTGCCAATCACGCTTCCACTAGCCGGATTCCAGAGCCGTCTTCGTTAGAGGAGGCGGGCGTGGGGCGATGCCGCATTGTCCTCCGACAGAGGATGCGGACATGCTCTCCGCCACGAATTCCGAAGTAGAGAGTGCCATGAATCACCGGCGCCGTCGAGCCGTACTTCGCCACAACATCTTTTCTAAAGAGGCATTTAATGCTTTGAATTCGGGAGACGCATACATCCGAGCTGCTCAAGGTGGGCTCGCCCGAGCGATGGACCAGTATACCAAAGATATACGGGTAAGAAAATTTGATAAGCATGTATAGCAGTAGCCCCTGAGACTTGAAACGGTTGGAACAACTGTTTTAAGGATCAATTTATGCACAGGTCCTTGTAGATAAGAATGAGCAATTGTCTTAGGAGCTGGAGGAGTGCAAGACCCAGCTGAGGGCCACGGTTGCCAAGTTAGAGGAATCCCAGAAGGCCTCATCTGGTAATATTTGTCTCAATTGTATGAAGATGCACCAGTTAGTAAGTGGCTGGTGTGACGAGTCTAACAGAAAATTCTGCACACAATCCCGGGGTGAATCCGGAGGGCGTAAGAGATGACGAGTCGCATCACAAAAGGCAGCTAAAGGCTGGCGAGCGCGTTCTTATGCAAGTTCGGCAGGAGAAGAACAATCTTCAAGATGCCAATGTCCGGCTGGACATGGAATTAAAAGACGTCCGCACCCAGCTGGCGGACTCCGAGAAGGAGAACAAAAGGCTTCGATGCGGCATTTATGGTAATTGCCTAGACGAACTGTAATACAGCTCGGCGAGGAAGCATATTGAAAGAATTTTTACTTGCAGGAATGTTAACGGGCTGCCCCAAGGAGGAGATGCCCTCGTCTGCGGGCGATTTACTGCAAGACCTCTCACAACTGCACGAGTGAGCTCGGCAGGTGATGCAGGGCGTTGCTTAGGCCCTGTGGCCATCAAGCTTCATGCCAAATGGCATGGGGGAGCTTGTGGATATGCTTCAAGGAGCACAGCGGCACTTCTGATTGTGGAAGATGTCAGCCTACCGGCAAGGTGCAAGAGAAGCCTGGGCTATGGTGAAGACGCGCTACACCAAGCTGGACCCGAACCATATGGCCGAGGTCGGACCGGCGGGGCCAGATGAGCAAGAAATTCCCGTGAGTCTGGTGTATGACCAGGTGGCGTTAGCCGCAAAGTATTCCCAACAGGATTGTAAGCTAGATAGCCTGTTGGATGGCATAGAGGAGGAATATAGTCAGTCCAAGTGACTGTGTAATTCAATGGCCATAAGTAGTCCCTAGCCGGATTAAAATCATTTGTCATGGCAGACCTTTTCGCTTCAGCCCCCGGATACAACAGTCCGGGGTGTGTCCGAATACCCTCTCAATTATACAGAACCGAGGTATGCGTGGAAACCAGGCATAGGGGTCATAAGTCCTTGAACATACAAGTACCCAACTAGTTATGTTATATTACATGGATAGTAAGAAACATCTTCCATGGAGAATAGTTCCATTAGGGGTTCCTTTCCCTGGGCACGCATGTGACGATGCACATGTCCGGACTGCGAACAAGGACACAGGATACAAAACTTCTAGGGATTTACGTTGTAATAAACGAATACATCTTTTGTTCACCGACCGAATATTCCCTTAAGGATGCTAGCTTTCGGCTTCACCCAGTCTGAGGTACACATCCGGCTGAACCGGCAGTAACAATTGCAGAGGTGCTCCCCTTATGCCCTAGCCGAATTAACGGGAACGTAGGGCATAAACACAAGAGCCAGGCAACCCAGCTTGGTCACATCTTAAGTCATATCGATGCATATAATGGTGAAGAAAAGGCACATATGGAAAAAGAACGCATATGTGATGGGCAAAAAGCCATTAAAGTAATTATGTTAAGCTTCCGTATAGGAAGCCCCCAGGTATAGCTTACACACATAGTGCGGCCGGAGTCATCTGGGCGTCCGTACTATATTATATACTTTGTGTGAAGAGGGAAAAAAGGGTCGAGAAAGGAAAACGGAGGGACCATGATTAAAACGAGGGGGTAAGCAGACGAACATTGAGTTCGGCGCTAGGCGTAGAATCTCCGGAGTCTGGCCGCGTTCCATGGGTTCGGCTCGAGTCTGTTATCGGATGCATTATGTAAGCGGTACGCTCCTCCAGTGAGAACTT
The DNA here is from genome assembly GCA_963921465.1 of Triticum timopheevii. Taxonomy (NCBI): domain Eukaryota; kingdom Viridiplantae; phylum Streptophyta; class Magnoliopsida; order Poales; family Poaceae; genus Triticum; species Triticum timopheevii. The sequence continues at coordinate 234,196,450 of OY997266.1, read as the reverse complement.
TATCAATGACGAAGGGACCTTCCCACTTAGGTTTGAGCTTGTCCTTCTTCTTCTCCTGTAGGCGTAGAACGAGTTTGCCAATATTATAAGTTTTGGCCCGCACTTCTCTGCTTTGGTACTGTCGAGCCTGCTGCTGATAGAATGCGGAGCGGGCTTTTGCGACATCGCGCTCCTCCTCCAAGGCATCCAAGTTATCCTGTCGATCTAACTCGGCTTCCTTCTCTTCGTACATACGTACGCGAGGAGAATCATGTATTATGTCGCAGGGTAGTACTGCTTCCGCGCCGTACACCATAAAAAATGGTGCGTATCCGATGGTGCGATTTGGCGTGGTCCACAGCCCCCAGAGTACAGAGTCGAGCTCTTCGACCCAGTGCGTGTCCGACTCTGTCAAGGATCGCACTAGTTTGGGTTTGATGCCGCTCATGATGAGACCATTTGCCCGTTTGACCTGACCGTTTGTTTGGGGATGGTAGACGGAAGCGTAGTCGAGCTTAATGCCCATTTTGCCGCACCAAGTTTTCACCTCATCAGCTGTGAAATTTGAGCCATTATCAGTGATGATGCTGTGGGGGACACCGTATCGGTGTACAACCCTGGATATGAAATCTATTACTGGTCTGGATTCGGCCGTTTTGACTGGTTTGGCTTCTATCCATTTGGTGAACTTGTCCACCATGACCAATAAGTATTTTTTTCTTATGGCTTCCCCCTTTAAGAGGTCCGACCATATCCAGCCCCCAGACCGCAAAGGGCCAGGTTATGGGGATTGTTTGGAGAGCGGTAGGGGGCATATGACTCTGATTGGCAAAGAGCTGGCAACCGACACAGTGTTGGACTAGGTCCTGCGCGTCTGCTCGGGCCGTCGGCCAATAGAAGCCTGTACGAAAGGCCTTGCTTACTAGTGCTCGAGCCGCGGCGTGGTGCCCGCCTAGTTCGGCATGGATTTCGGCCAAGAGCTGCCGCCCTTCCTCTTCAGAGATGCACCTTTGGAGCACTCCGGTCGCACTTTTCTTATAGAGTTCCCCTTCATGGACTTTGTAAGCTTTAGAACGCCGCAAGATGCAACGTGCTTCATTTTGGTCTTCGGGGAGCTCCTGCCTATTTAGGTAGGCCAAGAAAGGCTCTGTCGGAGTAATGGGCCACGGGTAGGCTAACTCGAGTCCCAAAACCTTTCAAGACATCGGGGCAAGCTGCGCCCCTCGAGTTCCAGAGGCGACTCCAATACGAGCCGAGTCCCAGAGCCGATTCCAAGACGAGCCGAGTCCCAGAGGCGACTCCAAGACGAGCCGAGTCCCAGAGGTGACTCCAAGATAAGCCGAGTCCCAAAGGCAACTCCAAGATAAGCCGAGTCCCAGAGGCGACTCCAAGATAAGCCGACTCCTGGCCGGCGACTTTCGGAGAGGCCGGCTATAGGGAGTCGGCCTGTAACTCCAACCACCCTGTTAATTAAGGGCAGGCATGGCCACAGTGCACCGTATCGACAGAGATCTCCGTCCGGCGCGGCACTATTGCCATGCCGGCCCTGACATCAGCCCTTGGGGGCGGAGCCCTATGCCCACGACAGCCTGTCTGTACGACCCAAAGACGGCGGGTCCCACCAGTCAACGGGAGTGCTGAAGACGGCAAGAGCGCCACGAGACGGACCCCTTGGGAGTCGGCCCCCGGGAGTCAGCCGGCCCCTCCCACGGGCCCCACACGCCATTAACCAGACACGACGGGGAATGGCAATAGTGATCGCCCGTCAGGTGGCAACACTGTTGCCATGACCCCATGACCAAGCCAGCGTCATTAGAAGCACGGCTACAGTAATCTGCAGCCGGCAAGACCCGCCCGTGGCAGACAAGGGCTGTCGGCCCCGTACCAGGCAAGTAGGCGGGACCCACCAGTCAGCGGGCCCCAGTAGTCGGCGGGGAAGACGGCGGCCTGAGAGACAGACGGCTGGGACCCGCACCCAGCCGGTTTTACCATTGTACCCCTAGGGGGTAGGCCTATATAAACCCCCCAAGGCACCCATGCAAAGGGTTCGAATCCATTAGCACTAGACCAGATCATATAGGGAGGAGAGAGCTAGCCTTGCCTTCTCCCTACCTCCAGAAACAGCTCAAGGAGAAACCTTGTACTCACTTTGCCTTAGTGACCATGCGGAGACCCCGCAGAGCAGCAGTAGGGGTGTTATCTCCTCGGAGAGCCCTGAAGCTGGGTAAGATCCGCCGGTGTGCATGTCTTCGCCTCATCCCGTTTCCAGGCACCGGCGATGTTCTACTCGCCCCCACCATGATACGCCATCCTTTGGCATATGTCGCACCCAACCCCCGACATTTGGCGCCCACCGTGGGGCGAGGTGCACCGTCGTCCAGAGATCTGTTCTGGACGGGAACCCTTTTCCTCCCTGGCGAGCGCAGCCAGCCAGGCTCGCCAGACGGAGTCTGCATTGACGCGCTACGCGGCGCTGAGGCCGCCTGTGCAGCCAGCTGCCTCACCGAACTTGTCGGCGAGGTTCACCTCTCCGATGAGCCTGCATCCGACGCAGGCACGGGTGGCCCCGAGAACCTCCTCACGGGCCTCCTCGACCAACTCCACGTCACCGGCGAGCCTGCCGTGGACTTGGAGTCCGTAGGCTCCATCGACCCGATGTTGGTCGACTCGGACGCCGCGTCACTCGACGCGTTCCCCACCAATGTGGTGGTCTACGACGAGACGCTCCCTCATGAGGAGAGCGGCAGAAGCGCCATCACGGAGCTGCTCGTCATCAGTCACGGCGAGCGTTCCGGTGAGGGAGCCCATGACCCGCTCGACGCGGCTCTGCAAGACCTGACCACGCCTATTCCGGAGGACGCTGACGCAGAGACGCTGGAGGCACGCCGCCTTCAGATCATCGAAGACGCGAAGAAGCTGGCAAGCATGAGGCGCTTGTCAGAAGCCTACCAGCGCGAGATGGATCGCGCTGTGGGCGGCTCGTAGGCTCCGACTGGGCCTAGCCACCGAGGCGCGATCCGGCAGCGCGGCGTGGCCATTGCCAACCTGTTCGGGGCCAATCACCCCGTATATGCCATGCTTGTGGAGAACATCCGCGCCGCCCAGGCAGCGACTGACGAGCTGAAAAACATTGAAGGCGACGAGCGCTGCATGATGACGGAGCGAGTCCAGTAGCTCCTCGACGCGGCTGTCGCGCAGAATGCAGCCGGCGGCCACACGAAGGTACCGCAGCAACCAAACGACGACCTACCTCCCCGCCGAGATCAAGGCGCAACGTCTCGAACGCCGAATGGCGGAGTCCACGGAAGAAAAGACAAAGAGCCGGCTGTCAGCCACACTCGGACTTGCATCACCATCGAGCGCGACCAAGACGGCCGCTCGAGAGTAGTGGAACGGCAGGGCGACTATCTGCCTCCTCCACCATGAAGAGAAAGGCGAGTCTCCCGGCCACCCGTTGAGCATCCGACTCTCGGTGGCCGCCTTGGCCGCCGAGAGGGAGTCGGAGAGAATGACGCCCGCCACCGGATCGACTGACTCCACCGATCCCTAGCGCTGGAAGAAGAAGACGAGTTGGGTCCGCCCTGCTTCGGACCTCGCATCCGAGACGAGCCCTTCCCCAAAGGGTTCACGCTCCGCCGAGACACGCCCAAGTATACCGGCTCCGTGAAGCCGGAAGACTGGCTAGTTGACTACTCCACGGCCGTCAACATAGCGAACGGCAACAAGCGAGTTGCCGTGAAGTATGTTCCACTCATGCTCCAGGGCAGGGCCTGGACATGGTTGAACAGTCTGAAGCCCCGCAGCATCAACAGCTGGGTCGACTTCACCGAAGCCTTCGTCCGCAACTTCACAAGCATGTACAAGCGACCTCCCAAGCCTCGCCAGCTCTCCCTGTGCGTGCAAGGCCCCGACGAGTCAACACACGACTACCTCACGCGCTGGGCCGAGCTTCGGAACTCCTGCGAGGGCGTGCACGAGGTGCAGGCTATCGAGTACTTCACCGCCGGGTGCAGGGAAGGCACCCTCCTCAAGCACAAGCTCCTCTGCGACGAGCCGGAGTCCCTCGATGAGCTGCTGCGCATAGCAGACAAGTACGCCACGGCCGACTCCTCCATGAAGATGGAGATCCAAGTTAGTGCGACTAGCAAAATGGCCCCTCAGGCTCCCAGAACTCCGGCTGGAGACGCCAGTCGGCGACAACAACAGAACGATAACAAGCGCAAGGCCTCACAGCCGACTTGCAGCAGTCGGCAGGTTGCGACAGTTGAAGACTAACAGCCGGAGGGGCAGCCTCCGACCAAGCGACAGAAAGGCGGCAAGTCCAACTTGTTGCCGGCCTTCTCTTATGAGCAGACTCTAGATGGTCCCTGCAAGTTCCACAGCAGCGCGAAGCCGTCAAATCATACCACCCGAAAGTGCCACTGGCTCACCAGAATCGCCAAGGGAGACGGCCTCCTTCCTCCCCCACCCGCTGGGCCGCCGCCTCCACCGCCGCCCCAGCAGCCGGCTGCCAGGCCAGTCGGTGCAGTACGAGATGAGTATCCAGAAGAGCATGGAGCCTATGTGGTGTTCACTAGTGTGGCTAACGATCGACGCAGCAGGCGGCTGCAGCAGCAAGAAGTAAATGCAGTAGCATCAGATACCCCAGAGTTATGCATTGGTCCGAGAAGCCTATCAGTTGGAGCAGAGCTGATCACCCAGAGGTGATGCTGAATCCAGGCTCCTACGCCCTGGTTTTGAGTGCCACCTTAGCCACAGATAGGCGGGCCGCTCGCTTCTCGCGAGTACTGATAGATGGAGGCAGTAGCATCAACATCCTGTACAAGGATACCATGGAGAAATTAGGAATCAAGCAAAGACAGCTTCAGAGCAGCCGGACAGTGTTCCACGGCATTGTACCTGGCCTTTCCTGCTCACCAATCGGCAAGATCCTGATAAACGTCCTCTTTGGAAACAAAGATCATTTCCGCCGAGAGCCAGTTTGGTTTGAAGGGGTGGACCTGGAAAGCCCGTACCACGCGTTGCTTGGCCGACCTGCTTTGGCCAAGTTCATGGCGGTCCCCCAGTACGCCTACCTCAAGATGAAGATGCCGAGTTCTAAGGGAATTCTGACCATAGCCGTCGACTACAGAAAGTCATCTGCTTGCACGGCTGAGAGCAGTCGGTTAGCCGAGCCCCTGGTGATCGCAGCTGAGAAGCGACTTCTTGATCGGGTTGTGGCGATGGCCGGCAAGCAGCCAGAGATGTCGCCCGACCCCAAGGAGTCGGAAGCTGAGGGCTCGTTCAAGCCGGCCAAAGAGACCAAGAAGATACCCTTGGACCCGGAGCACCCATAGAGGTACGCTGTCATAGGTGCAAGCCTTGACAGCAAACAGGAAGGCGAGCTCGTCGATTTCCTCCGTGAGAATCGAGACATCTTTGCATGGTCCCCTAAAGACATGCCAGGTGTACCGACGGAATTTGCCGAGCACAAGTTACATGTACGGCCTGATGTGAAGCCCGTCAGGCAGCCCTTGCGCCACCTGTCAGAAGAGAAGAGAAGAGTTGTTGGAGAGGAGATAGCCTGGCTCCTGGCAGCCGGCTTCATTATGGAAGTATTTTTTCCAGATTGGTTGGCAAACCCGGTCCTGGTGTTGAAAAAGAACAAGCAGTGGCGGATGTGTATTGACTACACAAGCCTCAACTGTGCAGCCGAGAATTGACCAGGTGATAGACTCCACGGCCGGATGCGAGCTGTTGAGCTTCTTAGATGCATACTCAGGGTATCACCAGATCAAACTGAGCCCGGCAGACAGACTGAAGACTGCCTTCATCACGCCGTTTGGAGCCTTCTGCTACCTGACCATGACGTTCGGCTTGAGGAATGCTGGCGCCACCTTTTAGCGTTGCATGTAGAAGTGCCTCCTCAAGCAACTCGGCAGGAATGCCCACGTCTACGTGGATGATGTAGTGGTGAAGAAGGAAAAGCATGGGACACTGATGGAAGGCCTCAAAGAAACCTTTGAGAACCTGCGCCAATTCCAGATCAAGCTCAACCCTGAGAAGTGCGTCTTCGGAGTACCAGCCGGCCAACTCCTTGGTTTTCTGGTCTCTGAACGCGGCATAGAGTGCAACCCTGTGAAGATCAAGGCCATCGAGAGGATGGAGGTACCCAGCTGACTGCTAGATGTGCAGAAGTTCACCGGCTGTTTGGCATCCATCAGCCGATTCATCAGTCGGCTGGGCGAGAAGGCTCTCCCTTTGTACCAGCTGATGAAGAAGACCACCTTTTTCGAGTGGAACCACAAGGCGGATGAAGCATTTCTCCAGCTGAAGAAGATGTTGACTACTCCCCCTGTGCTGGCGGCTCCGACTCCTAAAGAGCCCATGCTCCTATACATTGCCGCCACCAGCCGGGAAGTCAGCACAGTCATTGCAGTCGAGCGCAAGGAAGAAGGCAAGGCGCTCCCTGTCCAGAGACCGGTATATTACCTGAGCGAGGTACTGTCGACCTCCAAGCAGAACTACCCCCACTACCAGAAGATGTGCTACGGCGTGCACTTTGCCGCCAAGAAGTTGAAGCCTTACTTTCAAGAGCATCCAATCACTGTGGTTTGCACAGCCCCGCTGGCCGAGCTCATTGGGAGCCGAGATGCTTCTGGCCGAGTGGTCAAATGGGCCATAGAGTTGGCTCCCTACACCATCTACTACCAGCCCCGCACCGCCATCAAGTCGCAAGCACTGGCCGACTTCCTCGTCGACTGGGCCGAAACCCAGTACCTGCCGCCAGCGCCCGACTCCACCCATTGGCGGATGCATTTCGACAGCTCCAAGATGCGCACCGGCTTGGGAGCCGGCGTCGTCCTCACCTCCCCTAAAGGCGACAAGCTCAAGTATGCGCTGCAGATCCATTTCGCCGCCTCCAACAACGTCGCCGAATACGAGGCACTCATTCACAGGCTCCGGCTTGCCAAAGAACTTGGCATTCGCCAGATCTTGTGCTATGGCGACTCCGATTTGGTGGTCCAGCAGTCATCTGGCGACTGGGACCCCAAAGATGCAAACATGGCGAGCTACCACTTCCTGGTGCAGCAACTCAACGGATACTTCGAGGGGTGCGAGTTCCTTCATGTGCCAAGAAATGACAACGACCAAGCAGACGCCTTGGCACGAGTTGGCTCCACCCGCCAAGTGATACCATCCGGCGTCGCTCTTCAGCGCCTCCTCAAGCCGTCTATCAAGCCTTCACCAGAATCAGACTCCATGTTTGTGCCGGCTCCCCCCGAAGAAGTCGGATCCGACTCAAGAGCCCCTACAGACGGCACGAGAATTCTTATAGACGGCTCCAAGAAAATCACAGTCGAAGCCGGCCCGGGGACTTCAGAACCCGGCCCGGGGACTGCGGAAACCAGTCCGAAGACTCCAGAGCTCGGCCCGGGGACTATGTTAGTCGGCCCAGGGACTGCGCCAGTCGGCCCGGGGACTTCAGCGATCCAACAAACGGCCGCGGACTCCAGCCCGCCGCCTCCCTGCCCAGCCGCCCTCGTCCAAGTCGCACTGGTGGCAGTCGAAGAAGTAGTAGCACCCTCATGGGCATAGCCCATCCTCAAGTTTCTAGTGAGCAAAGAGTTGCCAACCGATGAAATCTTGGCTCGGCAAGTGCAACGCCGAGCGGCAGCCTACACCATAATCAACAGAGAGCTGGTCAGGCGCAGCATCACTGGTGTCTACCAGCGCTGCGTTGAGCCAGAGCAAGGCCAAGCAATTCTTAGAGACATCCATCAAGGCGAGTGCGGCCACCATGCGGCTTCAAGAGCACTCATCGCCAAAGCCTTTCGGCACGGTTTCTTCTGGCCAACTGCCCTAGAAAAGGCCAAGGAATTAGTCCAAAAATGCAAGGGGTGCCAGAAGTTCCGCTCCAAGCCACTTCAGCCGGCTTCTGCACTCAAGACCATCCCCATCGCCTGGCCCTTTGCGGTTTGGGGCCTGGATATGGTGGGACCATTCAAGACGGCACGAGGCGGCCTAACTCACTTACTTGTCGCGGTGGACAAGTTCACCAAGTGGATAGAAGTAAAGCCCATCAAGAACTTGAATGGTCCGACTGCAGTGACTTTCATCGCCGACATCACAGTTCGGTACGGCATACCGCACAACATCATCACCGACAATGGCACAAATTTTGCCAAAGGCGCCTTGGCCCATTTCTGCGCGACGCAGGGCATCCGACTAGACTTAGCGTCCGTTGCCCAACCGCAGTCAAACGGCCAGGTGGAGTGAGCGAACGGCCTCATCCTATCTGGCATCAAGCCTCGACTGGTAGAACCACTTGAGCGTTCGGCCGGCTGTTGGCTTGAGGAGCTGCCAACCGTCCTCTAGTGTCTGCGCACGACTCCAAACAAGTCAACCGGCTTCACGCCTATCTTCCTCGTCTATGGTGCTGAAGCCGTCATCCCGACGGACATAGAGTTCGACTCTCCGCGAGTCACCATGTACACCGAGGAGGAAGCAGAAGAAGCACGTCAAGACGGCGTCGATCTGCTGGAAGAGGGCCGGCTGTTGGCACTCAGCCGGTCCAGCATCTACCAGCAGAGCCTGCGCCGATACTACAATAGGAAGGTCAGGCCGAGATCTTTCCAAGAGGGCGACCTTGTGCTCCGACTGATCCAGCGAACAGTCGGCCAGCACAAGCTGTCGGCGCCTTGGGAAGGCCCCTTCATCATCAGCAAAGTGCTGGGCAACGACTCCTACTACCTAATCGACGCCCAGAAGCCGTGAGCACGCAAGAGGGACGACTCTGGCAAAGAGTCGGAACGGCCATGGAATGCAAATCTTCTCCGAAGATTTTACAGTTGATGCAGTATGTACCACGCTATCCTTTGTATTAAAGTACCGAGACTTTGGGACCCCCGAGACGAGCTCAGGGACTGCCCTTTTTGTTATCTATATGATAAGAATTATGCCTTCGAGTATGCTACTATCTGTTATGCCGCTTGGCACCGGGTTCGACTAGTCGGCCCGGGGACTCGCCGTCTTACGCTATGAAATGCTTCCTGCAGTCGGACAAGTAGTTTGCGGCGCTTAATCCGTCTCCTGTCAGAAGCCGCAACTCGCAGAGCGACTGTTGGTGGGCAGAGAGTAAGGAAGAAAGAGCACCCACACGAAAAATGGCTAAGGACTCAAAGCATAAGCATAGCCCAAGCCGACTTCTAGCCTCTCTTCACAGAGCCGACTCTTGAATAGTCGGCTTGCCGCCTTCTATCCAACTTGTTAAAAGACTCTAGAAAGGCCAAGTACTTGCCTTCCCTAAGGTAGCCAAGCAGTTGACCCAGCGACAGTACGCAGAGCGGTTGTCCGTCTGGCAAGACGGCGACTGAGGGAAGGCGGCAAAGGAAAAAGCCAAAAGAGCAATGATCAAGGAAAGATAGAATTCGGATAAATATTTACATAACATAGGCCCTTGGCCAAGTTCAAAATACACCCCGCGGGTGGAATTGTGCAAGTTAACAAGTTCTTTCAAAAGACTATTAAAGCAGATAAAATATAGACAAGACGAGAGCCTAAGAAGCGGCAGACGGGTTCGGAGGGTCGGTGGAGACGGCGGTGTCAGGCGCCGGGGCGGCCGACAGGGCAGCCTCGGCTTGATCGTCTCCGGCGGCGGCCGGCTCAGTCGGACGTTGTTCATTGCTGGAGGCACGGTCGAGCTGAGGCTGGTCGCCTGCTTCGTCTTCTGGCGCCTCCGTCTCGCCTCCGTCCTCTGCCTCGCCTTCCTCCTCGGCGCTGGAGCCAATCAACTCTGCTGAGTCCTCGTCGTAGTCCGGGTTCATCCCGAACCACTCTGGCGGCACCTCCTCGCTGTTTGCGGCTCGCTCAGGAACGAAGACGCTGGTGTTGGTGTAATCGGCAATCGCCGCCGCACGCTCGACGAGGGCGCCTTCCACAGCCACCAGCTCTGCCTGGGCTTCTGACCGGAAGGCGGCCAGCCGGTCCAAGTCCAGCCCCGGATACCAAGCCTTGACGAATTCCAAGGCCCGACGCGCTCTAGCCTGGGCCGAGGAACCCTTCCAGGCCTCAAGACGGCCTGCCGCGACCTCCAGTCAGTCGGCGGTCCGACTGGGAGTGCGCAGAACCGGCATGTCTGGCCACAGGGCTGCAATTGCCTGAGCACCGGCACGTTGAAGCCGGCGCAGCAGCTGATGGGCCGGCCGCAGACGAGTGTCGATGCTCAGGAGCTGCTCGTCGATGGTCAGGGGGGCGTTGGCGGCGATCTCCGCGCCATTTGCCCTTGCGCCTCGCGAACAGCCTCGATGGCTCGAGTGACCGCCTACGAGTGGCCAAGGAAGAAGTCTGCCAAAATAAAAAAGAAGCAAAAGAAAGAGTCAGGAGTCGGCCTGACTTACAGTCAGCGGCTCAAAGAAAGAAAGCAAATAAACTCACCGTCGACGATGTCTTCGATCTCATGGAAGCCGGAGGTCAGCATCGCCTCCTTGTCGGTCCAAGAGGAGTGCTTTTCGAACTCGGCCAGGAGAGCGGTCTCTCTCTTCTTCGCCTCGTCCTGCGCCTTCTTGAGCAGCTCTTTCTGCTTCGCCACCTGCGCAACCAGCAGGTCGCGCTCTGTGGCGAGTTTGTTGCACTCCTCCCCCTTAGCGCGCAAAGCAGTGTTGGCCTTGCCCAGCTGCTCCTGAAGAACGGCATTGGCCTCTGAAGAACAAAGGAAAAAGACGTTAAGTCGTCAACAAAGAAGGTCTCCAGGAAGATCCGGCCCGACTGCTCAGCAGTCGGCCCGAATCTCGGGGACTACAGCCCGCGGGTGCGCCGGTGCACCCCCGCGAAAAAGAAGGACTCACTCCGGCTCTCCGACAAGTCGGCAGTCCGCTTCCCCAGCTCCTCAACTTTGCGGTTGAAGGCAGTGACGCGGAGGTTGTGATACTCCTGTAACAAGGATTTTAGACAAAGATAAATATGAGGAACTTGCCAAATGGAGTTCCGGGCCACCTGCTCAGCAGCCGGCCCGAAACTCGGGGACTACACCCAGTGGGTGCGCTAGCGCGCCCCCATAGAGAACAACGAGAAAAAAGCAGAGTCAAAAAAGAAAGCATACCCGGATAGCTGCTCGCAACACCAGATGCGCCTTGATGCAGCCCTGGATGGCGTCGTCCTCAGCTCGCAGCTTCGCCTGGATGTCCAAGACCGCCTGGTTCAGCGAACCATTGCCGCCTCCTCGCAGCCACCCAGCAGGCGCGGCGCTTGTCGCCTCGGCATTTGGGATGGCCGAGCTGGCGGCGCCGGCCTCCAAGGGGCATGGCGCCGAAATCGCCTTCTCAAGGCGGCGGCGCGCTGGCGAGGTGACTTGAAGGAGTAGCTTTGCCACGGCCTCGTCTTCGGTCGGCGGCACCAGCGGGCCCGCCGGCTTCTTACCATTCGCGCTCCCAGCCGGCGGCGGAGGCGGCGGTGGCGGCGCGGATGTGCCTGACGCGGAGGCCTCCCGCCGTCCTTCTCCACGATGGAGTTCTCCCCGCCGGCTTCTCCAGTCTGCCCCGTGAACTCCGGGGCGGCGGTGCGGAGCTCAGCGGGATGACGAGCAACGCTGATTGGCGGTGCGCGGTTTCCTCAGCCCGCTGTCTTGCCGCGACAGCGGCTTCGGCCTCCTCCAGCTTCTTCTGGGCGGAGGCCGCCGCCTTCTCCAGACGGTCGGCCTCTTCCTCGTCGTGCTTCTCCTGCGTGTTTCACTCCGTCGCCCCCTGAAGGTCGGCGGTGGTGCCAATCCGCCGAGTATTGGCAGACGTCTCGGCCGACCCCATGACAGAGGGGACGGCGACCCTCTCAAGGGAAAGGGGGCCTGTAGCGGGGACGGCATGTTAGAAATTATGACGAGATTCGATAAAGGAAAGCAAGTCAAAAACGGAGCACTTACACAGAGACGAGTGGCGGCCGTTTTACTTCCTTGCGGAAGCGGTTGACCTTCGCGACCGCCTCTTCCCGCTTGGTCGCAGCGGCCGCCCCCTTGAACTTCTTCGGCCGGCCGCCGAGCGAACTCGGCCCGGCCCGACGCTTCTTCGCGCCAACTTGACCGGCCAAGCCGGCGGAAGAACTCGCGCCTGGCTGGCCGATCTTCAATTGGTGGCGCGGGGCGACTTCCCCTTCGGCGTCGTCATCAGGCCAATCGGCGAAGGTGGCCGAGAGCCTGAAGCCGCCTTCCGCTCCTCCTCCTCCGCCTTCGGCGTCGGCCTCCATCGCCGCCGCCCCCAAGTCGGGGTCGTCAACATCGCTCTCCGCTCGGTCGGGGACGAACTCACAGGGCGGTCCCGAGGTGCTGGCTGCCGGCTGGATGAGGGGGTTCTGACTCGAAGAAACCAAGAGGATCAGAAGTCGAATTCGGCTGCAGAAGAAAAACAGAAGAACAAAAAATACGACTTACCACTGGCGGGGGGTTGGCACGCGAGTACGGCTCTTTGCCGAACTGCCAGTCCGCCGCGAGCTCGCAGTTCGCGATGTGGTTCACCATGTTCGCCACCTCCGTGTGGGGCATGTCCTTGGTGCACATCCGACTCGGGTCCCGGTGGTCGCTCATCTGACTGATCAGATGAGGTCGGCCTTGGAGTGGGAGGACTCGGCGCGCCACGAAGGCGGCCAGCAAGTCGGCCCCAACCAAGCCCTCCGACTGCGTCAGCACTCGGAGTCGCACGATGGCGGTGGCACCTGCGGGAGTCCGCGTCTTGACCCGGTGGGACCAGCTGGGAAGCCTTCCAGCCAGCGCGCCGGCTTCGTAGGGCGGCAGATTGACCTAGTCGCCTTTTGGGGCGACGTTCTTCACGTAGAAGTACGACCGCTGCCACATCTTCACCGACTTAATCAGCTGGATGGAGGGGAATGGATTGTCGGCGGTCGACCTTCGCATCGCGATGAAGGCGCCGCACTGAGCCGGCACGCCGGCGACATGCGTGCCGAGCTTGGACTGGAAGAATTCTCCCCACGGCTTGATGGTGGGGAGAACACCGAGGAAGCCCTCGCACAGGGTGGCAAAGGCGGCCAGCAGCACCACCATGTTCGGAGTAAGGTGGTGCGGCTGGAGCCCGTTGAACTCCAAGAAGGAGTGAAAGAAACCGCTCGCCGGCAGCCCCAGGCCACGCATGAGGTGCGAGTGGAATATGACCCGCTCGCCCTCCTCCGGCGCCGGCCTTATCTCCCTCGCCGGCGCGGCACGGGCTCGCACCAGGTTCGCGTCGGGGAGCCAACGTGTCTTGCGGAGGAGCTCGATGAGGTCGTCGTCCACCTCGGAGCCGTCCCACACGCCGGAGCGCATGGCAGGAGCCGCGGCGACAGAGGAAGAGCTCATCGCTGCGGGCGCAGCGTGGTTTGAGGTGACGGCGGCAAGTGGAAGCAAGAGGAAGCAAGAGAAGGCGGGGGAGCAGGGAAGAATGGGCGTGCGTGCTTCGCCGTCCCGCTCCCCCCGCCTACTTATAGGCCCATAGGCTGAGAAGCAGATGGGGCGGGCGTGGGATTAACTGTGCACGGGACCACACGCCCCCCACGATTTACCCCACGAAGTTACTGCGTGCAGTAACGACGTGGGAAACCCAACCGTCCGCACGGCCACAACGGATCCGTTCGCGTGCCAAGGCACGATAGTGGTGGGCCCCGCCTGACGGCCTGTCCCGTCACGCGCGTGGGTAGGCAGACTGTCCCTGCCACGTGGTGCCGCGCGACGGGCCCACGGTGGGCAACCGGGGGAAGCGTATCAGGCACGCCGCCTAGTTCCCGCCGCGACTTTCAAACTCCTTAGGGGGCAGGACGGCCCTCTACGAGTCCGACTCCGGATAGTCGGCATGAAGGAAGACGGCAAGCGAGGCCCAAATTCCACCACCAGAAGAATGAAACTGTTGAGGCCCCACGACATGTCGCCCTCGGAGCCTCACCAGCTTCGAGGACTACTGTCGGAGTAATGGGCCATGGGTAGGCTAACCCGTGTCCCAGAACCTTTCAAGACATCGGGGAAAGTTGCGCCCCTTGAGTCCCAGAGGCGACTCCAAGACGAGCCGAGTCCCAGAGGCGACTCCAAGATGAGCCGAGTCCCAGAGCCAACTCCAAGACGAGCCGAGTCCTAGAGGCGACTCCAAGTTAAGCCGAGTCCCAAAGGCGACTCCAAGATAAGCCGAGTCCTAGAGGCGACTCCAAGATAAGCCGACTCCTGGCCGGCGACTTCCGGAGAGGCCGGCTATAGGGAATCGGCCTGTAACTCCAACCACCCTGTTAATTAAGAGCAGGCATGGCCACAGTGCGCCGTACCGACAGAGATCTCCGTCCGGCGCGACACTGTTGCCATGCCGGCCCTGACATCAGCCCTTGGGGGCGGAGCCCTGTGCCCACGACGGCCTGGCTGTACGACCCAGAGACGGCGAGTCCCACCAGTCAACGGGAGTGCTGAAGACGGCAAGAGCACCACGAGACGGACCCGTTGGGAGTCGGCCCCGGGAGTCGCCCGGCCCCTCCCATGGGCCCCACACGCCATTAACCAGACACGACGGGGAATGCAACAGTGATCACCCGTCAGGCGGCGGCACTGTTGCCATGACCCCATGACCAAGCCAGCGTCATTAGAAGCACAGCTACAGTAATCTGCAGCCGGCAAGACCCGCCCGCGGCGGACAAGGGCTGTCGGCCCCGTACCAGGCAAGTCGGCTGGACCCACTAGTCGGCGGGCCCCAGTAGTCGGCGGGGAAGACGGCGGCCTAAGAGATAGACGGCTGGGACCCGCACCCAGCCGGTTTTACCATTGTACCCCTGGGGGTAGGCCTATATAAACCCCCCAGGGAACCCATGCAAAGGGTTCGAATCCATTAGCACTGGACTAGATCATATAGGGAGGAGAGAGCTAGCCTTGCCTTCTCCTACCTCCAGAAACAGCTCAAGGAGCAACCTTGTACTCACTTTGCCTTAGTGACCATGCGGAGACCCCGCAGAGCAGCAGTAGGGGTGTTATCTCCTCGGAGAGCCCTGAAGCTGGGTAAGATCCGCCGGCGTGCATGTCTTCGCCTCATCCCATTTCCAGGCACCGGCGATGTTCTACTCGCCCCCACCATGATAAGCCATCCTTTGGCATATGTCGCACCCAACCCCCGACAAGCTCAGTCCACGGGGCAATTACTGCCATGATTTCATGGGCCGAAGATGTTATTTTGGTGGTGGAGCCTCCGATTATGTCCGATAGTTCGGAATCTTGGGTTGTATTCGGATCCATGCTAGTATTGCTGGACTCCCCTTCCCATACCACGGATGGCTTGAACAGCCTTTCCAGGAATATGTTAGGTGGGACAGGGTCGCGTTTAGCGCTGATGCAGCCGAGGATATCCGCTGCTTGATTGTTTTCTCGAGCCACATGGTGGAATTCGAGCCCCTCGAATCGAGCTGGCATTTTGAGGATGGCATTACGGTAGGCCACCATTTTCGGATCCTTGGCATCAAAGTCTCCAGTTATTTGTGATATTGCGAGGTTTGAATCCTCGCGCAGTTCTAGGCATTGAATGCCCATAGAGACTGCCATCCAAAGACTATGCAATAGAGCCTCCTATTCGGCTGCATTGTTGGAGTCTGTGTATAATATTTGGAGTGTGTACTAGACCGTATCTCCGGTGGGAGACGTCAGGACTACACCTGCTCCCAATCCGGCCAGCATTTTAGAGCCATCGAAGTGCATGATCCAATTAGAGTACGTGACGTACTCTTTAGGGAGTTCGGCTTCTGTCCATTCGGTGACAAAGTCAGCCAGTACTTGCGACTTGATGGCCCGCCGTGGCTTGTATGTTATGTAAAACGAAAGGAGTTTGATGGCCCATTTAGCAATCCGGCCTGTAGCGTCGCGGTCCGATCATGCACGTCTCCTTGTTGAGGTCTTTGAAGTGGACGCATAGGCATCCGGACAATCGACAATTTGATTCTTCTTAGTGAGGATTCTGTTCCAAAGCTTGCAGGCGGACTCTCCGGGCTGTTGGATTATGTGAATTAAATCGTCTATATCCAGAGGCCGGACATAAGTCCCTTGAAAATTGGCCCTGAAAGCGTCCTCGAGTTCCTCCCAACTTCCAATTGAATTTTCGGGGAGGCCTTTCAACCAGTGTCGAGCTGGTCCGTTCAACTTGAGGGGAAAGTATTTGATCGCGTGGAGGTCATCTCCACGAGCCATATGTATATGCAGGATAAAATCCTTGATCCAGACCCCTGGGTCTGTCGTTCCGTTGTATGCCTCTATGTTCACAGGTTTAAAACCCTGTGGAAATTCATGGTCCAGTACTTATTCAGTGAAGCACAGGGGGTGAGCGGCCCCTCTGTATCTGGACGTGCCGTGGCATGTAGTCGAATGTTGTTGTGTCCGATGTTTATTCCGGACTGGTATCCGATCGGTATGATCGTTTTAGTGACCATAGTCCCGTGCCAGGGTGTGTCCTAGCCGCGCCGGCTTTCTTATCCAGGTGCTCACGTAAATCGTGCGCGGCGTCGGTAGCTTCTCTGTTGCGGTTATGAAGTGGTTCGTCCGGCCTCCTGGTCATGTTGTTCTTTGGTGGAACGGCCTCATCGTCGAATTCTGGCAGCAGCTTACGTTTTGGATAGCTCTTTGTATGGCGATCGTCACCGTATCTTTCTTCACTGTCTAGTACTTTATTCCATCTATGATTGAGCATTTACTGTGCGGCCTTTAGCCGTTGCTTCTGCTTCTTTAGACTTCTCGCAGTGGTCATAAGCCTTCTGTGGAGGTTATCTCGTTCCACGCTCCGGTATGATGAATGCATCATCGTCCTGACTGTGATCTTGTCCTGGGGCGGTTTGATGAACTCGTCCCTAGGGATCGTTGTGATCAGGCGTCTGTTCCGGACTGCGTTTGGTGTGACCTGGCTCAGCCTGCTCCATCGCTGGGTTCATCTGGTCGTTGTTGCCTTCGGAGTTGACTGGGGTGTCTATTTTTATGGCGCTCTTGTCGCTATTTTTACTGTTGGTGGACTTGCAGCGGCGTCTGCGTCGTCGTTTTGGTTTTTGCCCGGGGTTTTTATCTTCCGGATTGTCGCCTCGTCCTCCTTAGGCGTATCCACCATGTATATATCCTATGACGGGGTAGCTGTCCACTGCCTAGTGAGCAGTGGTTCCTGTTCTTCTCCTGCATCATCGTCCATACCGTTGATGTCTTCGGAGTAGAAGTAAAGCACGTCGGTTAAGTCATTGACCGTGGCGATGAAATGGGTGGTGGGTGGGCCACAAATTCCTTCGTCGCTTGCTTCCCACTTGAGCCGGACATAGTTCGGCCAAGAGCATCCTGACAAAGAGGGAGACTTTAACGAGTTTAGCACATCACCAAAGGGCGAGTGCTGGAAGATATCCGCTGCGGTGAACTCCATTACAGGAGCCCAACCAGGTTCGGCAGGCTCCGGAGAGCACGGACTGGAACCTACAGCCGGATACGAGTCCGGGGGTCCGGTGTCAGAAGCTTCATCGGGGGTGAGACCTGTGTTCGGCTCCACCGCCGATGGGTGCGTGGCCCACGGGACAAGGTCCATCCACCCGTCCTTGGGCAGCGCGATCTGCTCCAGATTTAGGTTCGGGGCTACTGCGGGGGTGATATCCCGAGCATTGTCCGACAGCTGGTCTAAGCCATGCTCATCGTGACTGTCCGGTGCTCCCGGCACAGGCCCGAATCCGTTGAAGATCAAGTCTCCACGGATATCCGCCGTGTATTTCATGTTTCCGAACCTGGTCTGGTGGCTAGGGGCATAGTTATCGATCTGCTCTAGTTGGCCAAGCGAATTGGCCCGCAGTGCGAAGCCGCCGAACAGAAAGATCTGTCCGGGGAGAAAAGTCTCACCCTGGACCGAGATGTTGACGATTGAAGGAGCCATCAAGCCTTGCAGCGACGACACAGAGGAACTCTCAATGAAAGCACCAATGTCAGTGTAAAAACCGGCGGATCTCGGGTAGGGGGTCCCAATCTGTGCGTCTTAGGCTGATGGTAACAGGAAGAAAGGGACACAATGTTTACCCAGGTTCGGGCCCTCTCGATGGAGGTAGAACCCTACTTCCTCCTTGATTAATATTGATGATATGAGTAGTACAAGAGTAGATCTACCACGAGATCGTAGAGGCTAAACCCTAGAAGCTAGCCTATGATGATTATGATTGTGATCGGCCTTCTAAGGACCAACCTCTCCAGTTTATATAGACACCGGAGAGGGCTAGGGTTTACATGGAGTCGGTTACAAGGAAGGAAATATAATATCCGGATCGCCAAGCTTGTCTTCCATGCAAAGAAGAGTCCCACCCAGACACGGGACGGAGACTTGAGTCTTGTATCTTCACACTCCAATGGTCCGGACAAAGCATATAGTCCGGCTGTCCGGATAACCCCTGAGGGAGTCCTGGATTAGGGGGTGGCCGGATGGCCGGACTATAGCCTTTGGCCGGACTCCTGGATTATGAAGATACAAGATTGAAGACTTCGTCCCGTGTCTGGAGGGGACTTTCCTTGGCGTGGAAGGCAAGCTTGGTGATACGGATATGTAGATCTCCTACCGTTGTAACCGACTCTGTGTAACCCTAACCCTCTTCGGTGCCTATATAAACTGGAGGGTTTTAGTCCGTAGGACAGAACAACAATCATACCATAGGCTAGCTTCTAGGGTTTAGCCTCTCTGATCTCGTGGTAGATCTACTCTTGTACTACCCATATCATCAATATTAATCAAGCAGGAGTAGGGTTTTACCTCCATCGAGAGGGCCCGAACCTGTGTAAAAACATCGTGTCCCTTGTCTCCTATTACCATCCGCCTAGACGCACAGTTCGGGACCCCCTACCCGAGATCCGCCGGTTTTGACACCGACAATGGTGATTTCATTGAGAGTTCCTCTGTGTCGTCATCTTTAGGCCCGATGGCTCCTCCAATCATCAACAACGATGCGGTCTAGGGTGAGACTTTTCTCCCCGGACAGATCTTCGTATTCGGTGGCTTTGCACTGCGGCCCAATTCGCTTGGCCATCTGGAGCAGATTGAAAGCTACGCCACTGGCCATCAGGTAGGATTTGGAAGTTTGAACTATACGGCTGACGTCCGCGGAGACTTGATCTTCGACGGGTTCGAGCCACAGCCAAGCGCGCCGCACTGTCACGATGGGCATGATCTAGCTCTGTCGCCGGACAGTGCCCTGGAGGCTGCACAAGTGTCCGCTCCGACCCTTAGCTCGGAGCCGACTGCGCTGATCGAGGACGGGTGGCTGGACACCGCCTCTGGGGATGCTATCTCCATGGCGATCGAGCCGAACACCAACCCTGTCCTTTGCGAAGCATGTGACTCCAAGGCACCAGACTCCTCTCCGGACTCTGAACCTTCCACGCCCCTGCCAATCGCCGATTGGGCGCCGATCATGGAGTTCACCGCCGCGGACATCTTTCGGCACTCGCCCTTTGGCGACATCCTGCACTAAAGTCTCTCTCTTTATCAGGAGAGCCCTGGCCGGACTATGGTCAGGAAGGTTGGGATGCGGACGACGAAGAAATTCAAAGCCCACCCACCACCCACTTCGTAGCCATTGTCGATGATTTAACCGACATGCTCGACTTCGACTCCGAAGACATCGACGGTATGGACGACAATGCAGGAGAAGACCAAGAACCAGCACCTACTGGGCACTGGAAGGCCACCCCGTCATACGACATTTACATGAAGGACATCCCAAAAGATGGGAATGGCGATGGAACAACGAAGGATGACCCCTCCAAGAAACAGCCTAAGCGTCGGTGTCAGTAGCGCCGCTCTAAATCCTGCCACAGCAAAAACAATGGTTTCGGCATGGGAGACAATAACACCCCGTACAGTGCCGAAGACAACCCCCTCCAGGAATATTCAGTGCAGGAGGATGGAGAAGCCAGCCGTCATGAGACAGCGGCAGGCAGAGAGGTAGAGGACGATAACTACATGCCTCCCTCCAAAGACGAGGCAAGCCTCGATGATGATGAATTTGTCGTGCCTGAGGATCCCGTCGAACAAGAGCGTTTCAAACGCAGGCTTATGGCCACGGCAAGCAGCCTCAAGAAAAAGAATCAGCAGCTTAGAGCTGACCAAGATTTGCTAGCCGACAGATGGACTGAAGTCCTGGCGGCCGAAGAGTACGAACTCGAACGCCCCTCCAAGAGCTACCCAAAACGTAGGTTGCTACCCCGATTAGAGGAAGCACCTAAACCTACATCACCAGTGCATAATACGGCCGACCGGCCACCTCGTGGCTGCGACAGAGAGGCCTCTCGGCCCTCCACTCAAGCCGCACCCCGGCGCTGCTCAAAAAATACCAAGGCGCGGGAAAATGCGCCAGACCTGCGGGATATATTGGAGGACAAGGCAAGGCAAACAAGATCGATCTATGGATCGCGTGGGCGCCCCATGATACGTGATGATAACTGTCACGCCGGATATGGCAATTCCGGTCGGGCCGAACACAATAGACAAAGCTCATTTGAGTTGCGTCGTGATATAGCCCAATATAGAGGCGCCGCACACCCACTATGCTTCACAGACGAAGTGATGGATCATCAAATCCCCGAGGGTTTCAAACCCGTGAACATTGAATCATACGATGGCACAACAGATCCTGCGGTCCGGATTGAGGACTATCTCCTTCATATCCACATGGCCCGCGGTGATTATCTACACGCCATCAAATACCTCCCACTCAAGCTTAAAGGACCAGCTCGGCATTGGCTTAACAACTTGCCAGCAGAGTCAATTGGTTGTTGGGAAGACCTTGAAGCCGCATTCCTCGACAACTTCCAGGGCACTTATGTGCGACCGCCAGACGATGATGACCTAAGCCACATAATTCAGCAGCCAGAAGAATCGGCCAGACAATTCTGGACATGGTTCCTAACCAAGAAAAATCAAATCATTGACTGTCCGGATGCAGAGGCCCTTGTAGCCTTCAAACATAACATCCGCGACGAGTGGCTTGCCAGGCACCTAGGACAGGAAAAGCTGAAATCCATGGCAGCCCTCACAACACTCATGACCCGCTTTTGCGCGGGAGAGGACAGCTGGCTAGCTCATAGTAACAACATGACCAAGAGCCCTGGTAATTCGGCAACGGCAGGTCGCGTCGCAACAAGCACAAGCGCCGCATTAATGGCGATAATGCTGAAGATACAGTAGTCAATGCCGGATTCAGAGGCTCAAAACCCAGTCAGCGGAAAAAGGCATTAAAAAGAAATACTCCGGGCCCGTCCAATTTGGACCGAATACTCGATCGCTCGTGCCAGATACACGGCACCCCCGAAAAACCTAGCCAATCACACCAACAGGGATTGTTGGGTGTTCAAGCAGGCAGGCAAGTTAAATGCCGAAAACAATGACAAGGCGCTGCATAGCGATGATGAGGAGGAGCCCCGGCCGCCGAACAATAGAGGACAGAAGGGCTTCCCCCTACAAGTACGGACGGTGAACAAGATATACGCAACCCACATACCCAAAAGGGAGCAGAAGCGTGCACTAAGGGATGTATATGCGATGGAGCCAATTGCCCCAAAGTTCAATCTATGGTCCTCCTGCCCGATCACTTTTGATTGAAGGGACCACCCCACTAGCATCCGCCATGGCGGATTCGCCGCATTGGTTCTAGACCCAATCGTTGACGGATTTCACCTCACTAGAGTCCTGATGGACGGCGGCAGCAGCCTGAACCTGCTTTATCAGGATACAGTGCGCAAAATGGGCGTAGACCCCTCAAGGATTAAACCCACAAAGACGACCTTTAAAGGCGTCATACCAGGTGTACAGGCCAACTGTACAGGCTCAGTTACACTTGAAGTGGTCTTCGGATCCCCGGATAACTTCCGAAGCGCGGAGTTAATCTTCGACATAGTCCCATTCCGCAGCGGCTATCACGCACTGCTCGAACGAACCGCATTTGCAAAGTTCAATGCGGTGCCGCACTACGCATACCTCAAGCTCAAGATGCCAGGCCCTCGAGGAGTCATTACGGTCAACGGAAACACCGAACGCTCTCTCTAAACGGAGGAGCATACGGCAACTCTCGCGACGGAAGTACAAATCAGCCTCTCAAGGCAATTCTCGAGTCCGGCTATTAAACGTCCGGACACCGTCAAGCGTGCCCGGAGTAACCTACAACAAGACCGCCTGGCACGTCCCAAGCACGCGTAGCAATGCGGACCCAACCCCAGCCCTTGCGAAATTGCGAAACCAGTACTACGCGTACATAATTACGCTCTGGAAATACCATGGGCATAGGGGGAGGGGCACGACCACGGCAGGCCCAGAATGCGACTCAACCGCACCAGAGGCTCCCGATTGTGCAATTCTTTTTTCTTATTTTTAGGACTCCTTTATCAAGAAGCCCTGTGCGGCAGTAGAATCGCTGAACATACGATGCAACAGCCAGGGAAGCAGAAAGCTACATCGAATGTCCAGGTGGTCTCTATCACGAGCAGTATACTTGTTGTACATATCATTCCGCAGCTCGCTCCTGGAGGGGGACATGTCAAATAGTCCCGTCCCTTGCTTATCGCACTATTTGTATCGTTCTGCTTTTACCTCAGCTTTTTTAATAAACAATGCACAGCTTTTGCCTATTATTGCATTCCTTTTTCTTATCTACTAGTAAGTTGCCCGTGCTACGCTACGGAATCACAAAGATTGGAGTTCAGGTGAAACATTGTTTATAGGAGTAGTCTATGTTGCTACAAAATAGTTAAAAAATGTATGAGACATTGATCAGGTGATGTTATATTGTTGATAGGTATACAGCAAGCACAATCAAACATAATGTCTCCAAATGATATATCATTTCGTCCAAACTAAACATTTTCTCCACCATCTTCACCATGGAGAAGACTTGTTCTCCCAATGTACTTTTAAACAAATAGCATGTAATATGAAAACCCCATATAATTAATGACGAGTGATGAAACACAAGTGTCCCTGTGAATAAAACAACATTACCTTATTAGCCTATGGATTGGCCAACTCTATTGTACTGGACAATCAGAGATACTATATTACTACTTTTTCGGTGAACAATAAGTCCAATAAGATGTTAAACAATGCCCATACAGAGGAGTGTAAATCAATTAGATGAATATGGGTAACTGGTCTTAATTAAGTTTCTTCTTGCATTTATATGGCAGGACATAGGAGTACATGATGTATTGTTGCTACGTTTATCAAAATAGAAGAAGTGAAAGCTAGGTATAGCCTACAGGCATACTCTTATTAGGATTTTAAATGGTAGAGAGCAGGCGTACCGACCTAAAATGAAATGCTTCTAATGCCTAGCAGAGTAGCGTAACAGCCAAACGGAAACCCTTCTAATGCCTAGGATCAAAATAAACCGAGGAATAAGCAAAGGGTTATCATGCCCAATTAATCTGCATCTTTGCAAAGCCTTCACCTAATTTTCCCCAAGGAGAACCAAAATCTAGGGAATCAAGCAGCATCCACATGTGCGATGAAATACTTTCTCCTCAACACCAAAATGTCATCAATGTTGGCTAGAGGAGGAGAGGATGACGGGCTATGAAGAAGGCATCTAAGCGGTCCGACATCCTTCATGTATGCACAACGTGAGCAACCTCAATGGAAAATCAAGGAATAAGCTTATATTAGATCACATCCATGGTTCTTGAAGTAAGGTTCCACATGATCAAGGGCTTCTATTTTGAGAATTTCAAAGCTATCTGTCCAAAGGTGACAACAATTCACAACTCAGGCTAGTATATTAGGGTGGTTGGCATTGACAGCCACAAACCCAAGAACTACAGTGACTGCTGGCCTTGGTGGTGCGAGCTAATACAATTGACGGCGACGGAAACAACTTGCCATAATTTAGTTAACCTGAACAAATCGACTTCCGAATGTCAATCTTTCAGGCTAAAGATAAACTGAACCTGCCACGCTGATGTCTGTCTGAACTCTGAACAAATCAACAGCTGAATGTCAATCTTTCAAGCTCAACATACACCTAAATGTCTATCTGAATTTTAACTATGGGTGAGTGCAAGCACAACAGCTTATATCTATCTTAATTTGAGAAAATATGAATGTCTAACTTTATGGGTGAGTGCACACGCAGCACGAGCACGCCGGCCGAACACCAGCCTGCAGCTCAGGCGACCGGGACTTCCATCTCCTGGATGCACGCGTTGACACCCGCAATGGTGCCCGAGAGAAAGCGCGGTGGTGTTAGGTTTCGAGGAGACACTGCAGGTCGGCAGTGATAGTGAGCGCCCCCAAATGTCGTGTACGCAGAAGTTGCCACGAGCGTCAGAGGAGCCAACTCTCTATGTATGCCGCTGGCCGCCCACGACGTCGCTCACCTCACGCCAAGGTCGCGACCGTTGCTGCGAGCGCCGGAGGACCCTCCTCGGCGCGGCCCTGTCTCGGTCGTCAATGTTGGCCCAAATCTCTGTCCGCATCACGCGCTGAGGAACGCAGGAGCTAGGACGCGGCCGTGGGAGGTCGGACATGGTGCCAACGAGGACGTGGTCGGCACCCGCTACACTCTAGCCCACGGCGGAGGTGGGGATGGCGGGGCGGGAGTTCGTCGGGGTGGTGGGGATAGCCGATGACGAGGGGAATCGGTAGTATGTGGTGGCGTCACAGTCAAGGATTAGCAGTGCGCAGCGTACTTGTCTTGGTTGGCGGTGTCGAAGATGGGAAAGGAGGCGGAGGAGGGGAGATCGCGGTGGTGGTGGGTTCCCGCGGTAGAGAGGATGCATCCGAGCCATTGGAGGCGGACGGCACCGGCAGCGGCAGCGGCCATCGCGCCAGATCCAAGTTCAATGGCTTGGCTGGAGGAAGATGGATCAGTGGATGTGGATGGGTCTAGATTGTTCTAGCGGGCGTCTAAGTGCTAGAGATCGCCGTTAGATGCCGATCCGATGGTCAAAATTGCTCCATGGCAGACACGCCATCATCACCAATTGAGCTTTTTATAAGAGTAGAGATATATGTTCACTTATAAAATGTTGCATCCATATGCTTTGGTACGGCCGAATACACCAGGGGCTTAAGTACCCCAAAATGTGGTGTGATAGGTCCGAACACTTTCACAAGTGCGGCACCCTGAACTTATAGCATTATATGCATCGGCTCCGAATCATGTCTTGGGTCAATAGTTGGGTTTGCCCGGCTCCCATGTTTTGGTACCTTACGTTCCGTTATATCGTCTAAGGTAGCGCTGGGAGAACCACTGTGATTGTGCCCCGGTTGAGCTGGGTTAAGCACCTCAGTGGAGAAAGCTAAAACTGACCGTCATGATAGGGCGAGAGCCGGTCGCTGTTCGAGAGGTTTTCGAGTCCCTAAAGACTTATGCCGCTTAGAGCGAGGAGTCGGCTTTGTCCGTCGTAGGCGTGGATAGCGCCCCGAACTCGGTCTTCCGAATACTAGGGGCTTCGCCAAAATTTAAAATTATAGAATTCTATGGCTAAGTGAGAGTGTTCAAGCATTATAGTCCGGTTGCCTTGTTCGTTGCGTTGAGCGCCTCCCTCAAAGGACCCAAGAATGGGAAAAAGAGCGCTCAAGTTTATCCTGAACACCCCAGCACTCGCGGCATGGGGGTAGAAGCCGACGACTCGCCATCTCTCAAATTTTATAAACGGCCGCACAAAAGGTAATATTTTAAATTCACAAGAGTTGCTTAGCGCATATGAACAAGTTTTCAAGCGTACAGGATAACAAATGCGAGTTTACTCAAAAATTACATCTTTGGAGCATTCACCCGCTATAAGGCGGGCAACCTTCAGGATGCCCTGATAATACATCTCGGGCTTGCGATACTCCCTACCCGGCGGTGGAGCGTCCGTCACAAGCTTCTCAGCGTCCATCTTGCCCCAGTGCACTTTAGCACGGGCAAGGGCTCTACGGGCACCTTCGATGCAGACGGAGCGCTTGACGACTTCAATCCATGGACAGGCGTCCACCAACCACCTCACCAGTCCGAAGTAGCTCCCAGGCATGGCTTCCTTAGGCCACAGCCTAACTATGAGGCCCTTCATGGCCTGTTCGGCCACCTTATGGAGCTCGACCAGCTGCTTCATCTGGTCGCTCAAGGGCACCGGGTGTCCGGCCTCAGCATATTGAGACCAGAACACCTTCTCCATCGAGCTCCCCTCCTCGGCCCGGTAGAATGCGGCAGCGTCGGACACACTGCGGGGCAGATCTGCGAATGCTCCTGGAGAGCTCTGGATTCGGGTAAGTAACAAGTAATTCACTTTCACGTGCTTGCTTTGCATGAAGAATGCCTTACCCGCGGCTATCTTCTTCATTGCCTCAATTTCTTGGAGGACTTTCTGGGCTTCGGCCTTAGCGGCTTTGGCGCTCTCAAGAGCCGAGGCGAGCTCGGATTCTGGAGTCTCTGAGTCACGCTCCAAACTCTCGTGTTTTTCCACGAGAGCCTGGAGCTCTTGCCGCACCTCCGCCACCCGCGCCTCCTGCTTCTCTCGCTCGGTGCGCTCCGCGGCCGCGTTGCTTTAGACCTTGGACACTGCCTCCTTCAGGGTCGCCACCTCGTTCGTGGCCCCTGCAATTCTCATGTAATTCCTGTCATTTTTTGCAACCACATCTTTTATATATTTCCGTAAGGTATTACTTACCTTCCTTGTCCTCGAGCTGCTTTTTCGCAAGGCCGAGCTCGTTCTCGGACCGCTCGAGGCTTTGCTTCAATGCATTGACCTCCGCAGTCAGTGCGGCAGAGGTCAGCAGCGCAGCCTGCATTCCCCATATTGACATACTTATGTTAGACTCCTGCGTACATCTTTTTAGATCCTCAGCTCGGCTTTTCTTTCCGAACACCAAACTGAGCATCAGGGGCTACTGTCTATGCGGTAATATTTTTACATATCTTAAATACATACCTCAAAGCCTGTTAGAAGGCTGGCACAGGCTTCAGTCAACCCGCTCTTGGCGGACTGAACTTTCTGGATCACCACACTCATAACAGTGCGGTGCTCCTCGTCGATGGAGGCGCCGTTAAGCGCCTCCAGCAAATTATCCGGTGCCTCCGGTTGGACAGAGGTCATCGGTGTCGCAGTCTCGCCCTTCTTACGAAGGGGCCGCCTGGCAAACTCCGGAACCACTGAAGGTTCCGGTGCAGAGTCCGGCCTAGGGTCGGACTTAGAGCCCATTGGGGTTCGATCCCCCTTGTGCCCAGAGTCCGGGAGGTTGCCTTGCGGCGCCTCCGGGACCCCCTCCTCCCAGCTGGGCCCCTTTTGGGACCCCACCTTGGTGTCTTCCGCAGCGCGAGGAGAGGAGGCGGCCGGAAGTGAAGTGCTATTCACGTCCGATGAAGCCAGGGAGCCGCTCGTTGAAGCGTCGAGCCCGTCCTTGGGCGGGCTGCAGGGTTATATTCGGCGTTAGGAGATTCTGTGCGACAAATGAAACGCCATAAGTTATTCTGGTATCCGGACACTTACGATTTCGCCAGGGGCTTAGCCCTCGGTGGCCACTCCTCCTCGCCGTCGTCGGTGTTGGTGGAGTAGTCCGGAGGAAGGGTCCTTCCCTTCTTGGACCCTCCGGCCTCCCCAGTTGGGGCGACCTTCCTTTTCTTCTCTTCCCCCGCTAGGGGAGAGGCCTCTTTTTCCTCCTCCTCGTCTTCGCGGGAGGAGTCCGCCTCAGAGTCATCGGACGATGAGTCCGATAACAGCTGGCACCGGGAACTCTTTCGGGTTCCAGTGGCCTTCTTCTTGGCCTTCTTCTCCAGCACCACGTGAGGTGCCGGAACCAGCAGCCCCGTCAATCGGGAGTCCGTCTTCTGGCAAGGGAGCCGGACAGTCAACCTACCCGGACTTCTTTTGCCAGGCCTGTCAAAGGTAGGGGAGTTTAGGTCCCGCATAGAGTCAAACTATGGAAAACAAGTGTCCTGTAAAGGGTAAAATAGCTTACCTCACCGGCTTGACGCTGCGAGCTGAATCCGCGATCTTTGGTAGCGGATGCGGGAGCCTCGGCGCCCTTGAACAGCACCTTCCAGGCATCTTCGTACGTAGGGTCGAAGAGCATGCTCAAGGTTTGGTGCTGTGTCGGATCAAACTCCCACAAGCTGAAGGCCCGTTGTTGGCATGGGAGGATCCGGAGGATGAGCATGACCTGGACTACGTTGACGAGCTTGAGCTTCTTGTTCACCAAGGTTTTGACGCAGGTTTGGAGTCCCGTCAGCTCTTCCGAATTACCCCATGTTAGGCCCATCTCTTTCCAAGAGGTGAGCCGTGTAGGGAAGCCAGATCAGAATTCGGGGGCCGCTACCCATTTAGGGTCACGCGGCTCGGTGATGTAGAACCACCCCGATTGCCACCCCTTTATGGTCTCTGTCGGTGTCAAAACCGGCGGATATCGGGTAGGGGGTCCCGAACTGTACGTCTAGGCAGATGGTAACAGGAGACAAGGGACACGATGTTTTACCCAGGTTCGGGCCCTCTTGATGGAG
This sequence comes from Triticum timopheevii, assembly GCA_963921465.1. Classification (NCBI taxonomy): domain Eukaryota; kingdom Viridiplantae; phylum Streptophyta; class Magnoliopsida; order Poales; family Poaceae; genus Triticum; species Triticum timopheevii. The sequence goes on along the minus strand of OY997266.1, from coordinate 234,168,034 downwards.
GTAAAACCCTACGTCCTGCTTGATTAATATTGATGATATGGATAGTACAAGAGTGGATCTACCACGAGATCAAGGAGGCTAAACCCTAAAGCTAGCCTATGGTATGATTGTTGTGATGTATGTTGTGTCCTACAGACTAAAGCCCTCCGGTTTATATAGACACCGGAGGGGGCTAGGGTTACACAGAGTCGGTTATAATGGTAGGAGATCTACATATCCGCATTGCCAAGCTTGCCTTCCACGCCAAAGTCCCCTCCGGACACGGGACGGAGTCTTCAATCTTGTATCTTCATAGTCTTGGAGTCCGGCGGACGATGATAGTCCGGCTGTCCGGACACCCCCTAGTCCAGGACTCCCTCAGTAGCCCCCGAACCAGGCTTCAATGACGATAAGTCCAGCGCGTATATATTCTTCGGCGTTGCAAGGCGGGTTCTCCCTTCAAGTTCCATGTACCTGCCGAACAGTGTTCGGCTTCACCATAAATACTGTTCTTCTTGGCTTCTACGCCCAATAATGGCCTTCTTCCACGCGTCGCACAAATGCGAAAAGCCAGGGTGTCTTTTATGTTTCGCCCCCTAGTTGTGCGAGTCATCCGCCTACAAAAGAGGCAAAAATCGAGATCCAAACCACATCATCTTCCTTCCGTGAATACTTCATCGGAGCGCCCTTGACCTAAAAATCCACTCCGTCATGGATCGTCGATGCGGCTCCTCTTCTCGCGCTCCCAGCCCACCGCCAGGGGATTGGAGGAGGTGCTCTGTTCCACACAACGAGCTAGTGAAGCTCCAAGCGGGGGGATATCTCCCTCCGGCCTTCATGGTCCCGGTTCGAACCGGGCTGACCACCTACCAAGGTGGGAAGCAAGCGGAGGCTACCCCAAGTCCCAACAAAGGGGAGCGGGTATGCTTCGTCCCCTATCTGATAAGGGGACTCGGATTTCCAATACATCCATTTCTCCGCGGGCTCCTGGAGTTCTACGGACTCCAGCTCCATCACCTTACGCCCGCCTCTGTCCTGCATATCGCGGGCTACGTAGCTCTTTGCGAGCTATTCCTGGGCGTCGAGCCCCATTTTGCACTGTGGAAGAGGCTGTTCTGCCTCGTACCCCGTTCTCACGAGGGATCTATATATCAAGTGGGTGGCGCCGAAATATGGCGCATTGCCGGGACCGGATACCCATCCGGTACCCCCAAGAAGGCGTCTGAAGACTGGCCTTCGGAGTGGTTTTACATAGAAGACGCTTTGCTACCGGACCCAGTCCGGATTGGCCTCCCGGAATTCAGTGCTGCTCCTCTGAAGAAACGCCTCAGCTGGCGCCCGCGGAGCCCCCGTTTGGAGGAAGACAAGAGCGTCCATTACCTGATGGGCCAAATAAGATTACTGGCCCATTCCGGGTTGACCATGATTGGAGTCATGGCAACATGCATCATGCGGGGGGTACAGCCATTGCAATACAGAGGCCACCCCATGTGGGATTTCAACGGGGAAGACGATGCCACCCGTCATGGCCGCGAAGGGCCGGATTCGACCGAGGATCTGGTGCAGATCCTGTCCGGCCTGTACAAGGGGGAGAAGGAGGACTTCCTTCGAACGAACCCCTTGAATGGGTTTTCCATGAACAACCCTAGAGGCTGGGTAAGCGAACACTTTTAAGGGCTCAACCCATGCTTTCGAAGTTTAGGCTTCTTACATTATGTCTTCGGCGCAGGAACTACGCCGGACTGTGGAGGACATGGTAAGTCCCGCTCCGCAACCCGAGGATCCAGAAAGATCCCTGGATCCGGCCTCCGAAGAGGACCCGGATATCAAGGTGGAGCTGATCGACGGGGTGTTCCACCAACTTAGCATGGATAACGCTTTAGTCGCCATTACGGCAGACTACCCCGGACTGTATACGGCTTCCCAGGTGACTGTGACCGAGGTCCAGACACCATTATCTCTTCCTTGCCCCATTTCTGACCTTCGCGAACGATGGTGTTTTACAGGAAGCGCCTTCAAGGCGGGAAACCGAGCCCGCGGCGGCTGACCAACGAAGGTCAGTCCGGACCAGCAGGCGGAAAAGGAGCGCGGTATGGACTGAGACGTCGCCGCAAAGGTATAGCTCGTATTTTAAATTTTCAGAGCAACGTTCCTAGGAAGCGTGTGAGTGCTCATGATCTTTGTAGGAGAAAGAGCGCCCGCCGGACTGCGGGCGTAGAGGTTGCCGATCCGACCTATACCGGCCAGGCTCCAGCGCCCGGCCTGGAGGGGGAGGCAAGCGCAAGGCGCGGGCCGGATACTCCTCCAACGGAGGATGCCGACAGACTGTCCGCCACCAAGTCTGAGGTGGAGAGCGCCATGAACCACAGGCGCCGTCGGACAGTATTTCGTGAAGCGTGCTTCTCCCCTGAGGCATTGGACGCCTTTAACGCAGGGGACGCGCACCTCCGTGCTGCTCAAGACGGTTTTACCAGACCCATGGAGCAGTATGTAAAAGACATACGGGTAAGGGAATTTTAATGGTTATATATGCCAGTAGCTCCCAAGACTTGAAGTAGTTATGTTAACTGATTTAAGGATAATTTGAAACGCAGGCTCTTACCGAGAAGAATGCCCAGCTGTCTCAGGAGCTGCAAGAATGCAAGTCCCAACTTGAGGCCGCGCTTGCTGCCGCAGGAGGAAACGCAGAGACCCCTCCTGGTAACACATTTTTATTAATAAACATAAGCGTTGTGCGGCATGCGCGCAAGTCTAATAATGACATTGCAGGTGCCGCCGGACAAGATCCGGACAGGCAAGAATTACTGCGCCAGCTGAAGGCCGGCGAGAGGGTGCTGAATAGGGTGCAGCAAGAAAGGAACAAGCTCCAGGATGCCAACGCCAAGCTTGGAGAAGAGCTGAAAGGCGCTCGAGCCGGGCTGTCCAGCTCCGTTAAGGAGAATCAGCGGCTTCGTCGCGGCATTTATAGTAAGTGCTTGAGCGGACTCCTTTAAAAAGAAGAGTTCGGCGAAGAAGTAAATTGACATAATATGTCTTGTAGGTATACTCACAGGTCGCCCTGCGGAGGAGATCCCCATATCAACGGGTGATCAACATCCTGAGCTGTTGCAACTGCTCGAACGAGTTCGGCAGGCAATCAGCGGTGTCGTCCAGGCTTTATGGACAGCCCTCTCCCTACCCGAGGGCCTTGGGGAGCTTGCGGAGAAGCTTCAGGGAGTGCGGCAGCGCTTCCGTTTGTGGAAGATTTCGGCTTGCCGTCAAGGTGCCAGGGAGGCTTGGGCCATGGTGAAGACGCATTACAAGAAGGCGGATCCCAACCACATGGCCGAAGTTGGACCGGTGGGGCCCGATGGGAAGGAGATCCCTGTGAGTTTAGTATACAGCCAGGTAGAATTGGCTGCTAAATTTTCCCAACGGGACTGTAAGTTAGACAGCCTGTTAGACGGGATTGAGGAGGAATACAATCAGTAAATTTGACAATGTATTTTTTGAAATGACATGTGAAATGCCTTCTAGCCAGATTGTAGATCGTTTGTCTTTGCCGACCTTTTTGCTTCAACGTCGGGACCCTAGAGTCCGGAGTGTGTCCGAATACCTTTTTGGTTAAGAAACAACCGGGGTATGCATGGAGACCACGCGTAGGGGTCATTAGTGCTTTATTAGACAAGTGCCCAACTAGTTATGTTATATTACATGGTTAGTAAGAAACATCTTCTAGGGAGAATAGTTCCATTAAGGGTTCCTTTCCCTGGGAGGCATACCCTAAAGTGCATGCCCGGACTGCGAAAAAAAGCAGAAAAACATCTGGGGGCAGATAAATAAGTAGGTAAAAATCATCTTTCAAGTCACCGACCGAATATTCCCTTAAGAACGCTAGCTTTCGGCTTCACCCAGTCTGAGGTACACATCCGGCTGACCCGGCAGTAACAATCGCAGAGGTGCTCCCTTTACCTCCTAGCCGAACAATCGGGAACGTAGGGGTAAGCACAGGAGCCAGGCAACCCAGCTTGGCCAAAACTTAAGTCATATCGATGCATATAATGGTGAGTAAAAGGTACATGTGGAAGCTTAACACATGTGCTGGGCATGAAGCCCTTATAATTGAGCTTCTGGAAAAGAAGCCCCCAGGTATAATGAGTGCGGATGGCACGTCAAGTGTATGCGAACAATGCGGAAGTAGGCTCTTAGGGGCTTTTTAGTAAAAAGGTTAGGGGAAGAAAGAGAAACAAAAGACAGCTGAAGTGTAAAAATTTGAACGGGGGAAGGGAACGAACTCTTAGTCCGGCGCTAGGCATAGAATCTTCGGAGGCGGGCTGCGTTCCATGGGTTTGGCTCGAGTCGGTTATCCGACGCATTTCGTAGACTGTACGCTCCGCTGGTCAGGACTTGATCGATATAGAAGGGGCCCTCCCATTTGGGATTAAGCTTGTCCTTTTTCTTGTCTGGCAGGCGTAGAACTAGTTCGCCAACGTTGTAAGTCTTGGCCCGTACTTCTCTGCTTTGATATCTTCGGGCCTGCTGCTGATAGAATGCGGAACGAGCCTTGCCGACGTCGGTTTCTTCCTCCAATGTATCCAAGCTGTCCTGCCGATCCAGCTCGGCCTCTCTTTCTTCGTACATGCGCACTCGAGGTGAGTCATGAATAATGTCGCAGGGCAGGACTGCCTCTGCGCCGTATACCATAAAAAATGGTGTGAATCCGGTAGTACGGTTAGGCGTTGTCCACAGCCCCCAGAGTATGGAGTCGAGCTCCTCAACCCAGTGCGTGTCAGATTTAGTAAGTGACCGCACTAGTCTGGGTTTAATGCCGCTCATTATTAGACCATTTGCTCGTTCCACTTGACCGTTGGTTTGAGGGTGATAGACTGAAGCGTAGTCGAGCTTGAAGTCCATATTTTTGCACCATGACTTAACCTCGTCGGCCGTGAAGTTCATGCAGTTGTCGGTGATGATGCTGTGGGGGACTCCGTAACGGTGTACCACCCCGGATATAAAGTCTATCACTGGTCCGGACTCTGCCGTTTTGACCGGTTTGGCCTCTATCCATTTGGTGAATTTATCCACCATGACCAATAGGTACCTTTGCTTGTGGGTTCCCCCTTTAAGGGGTCCAACCATATCAAGCCCCCAGACCGTGAACGGCCAGGTAATGGGTATAGTTTTCAGGACGGTGGGTGGCATATGGCTCTGATTAGCAAAGAGCTGACAACCGACGCATCTCTGGACTAAGTCCTGGGCATCTGCCCGGGCCGTCGGCCAATAAAATCCTGTACGGAATGCCTTTCCTACAAGGGTCCGGGCTGCTGCATGGTGTCCGCCTAGTCCGGCATGAATTTCAGCCAGGAGGTTTCGCCCTTCCTCTTCAGAGATACACCTTTGAAGGACTCCGGTTGTACTTTTCTTATAAAGTTCTCCCTCATGGACCTTGTAGGCATTCGATCGCCGGACTATGCAGCGGGCCTCATTTTGGTCTTCGGGAAGTTCCTGTCTAAGCAGATAGGCTAGGAATGGTTCCATCCACGGGGCAATTACTGCCATTATGTCGTGGGCTGAAGGTGTTATGTCATCGGCTGAATCACCGGTTGGCGCGGTTGTTTCCGGTTTGTCATTTCCGGATTCCCCTTCCCATAGTACGGATGGCTTGAAGAGCCGTTCCAGGAATATATTTGGAGGGACAGCGTCACGTTTTGCATCGATGCGTGCCAGTACGTCGGCTGCTTGGTTATTTTCTCGGGCTATGTGATGGAATTCAAGTCCTTGGAATCAAAGTCTCTGTTTATTTGGGATATTGCAAGGTTTGAATCCCCGCGCACCTCTAGGCGTTGAATGCCCATGGAGATTGCCATCCGGAGACCATGTAGGAGGGCCTCGTATTCGGCTGCGTTGTTGGAGTCCGTGTACATTATTTGAAGTACGTATTGGACTGTGTCCCCGGTTGGGGATGTCAAGACGACGCCAGCCCCCAGTCCGGCCAACATTTTGGAGCCGTCGAAGTTCATAGTCCAATTGGAGTATGCGCCGTACTCTTTAGGGAGTTCGGCTTCTGTCCATTCGGCGACGAAGTCAGCCAAAACTTGTGACTTTATAGCTCGCCGAGGTTTGTAAGTTATATCGAATGGTAAGAGCTCAATGGCCCATTTTGCAATCCTGCCCGTTGCGTCGCGGTTATTTATGATGTCATTGAGTGGTACTTCGGAGGCCACTGTTATCGAACACTCTTGAAAGTAGTGTCGGAGCTTCCGGGATGCCATGAACACCGCATACGCTATCTTCTGATAGTGTGGGTAACGGGACTTGGAAGGATACTCAAGCATCTAAGCTTGGGGATGCCCCGGTTGGCATCCCATCTTTCTTCTTCAACAAATATCGATATACCTCGGTTTTTGTTTTGTTCACATGATTTGTGTCCTTTGTGTTTTTCCTTTTCTTCAAGAACCATGCTAGAAAGATATAGCCCTTAATTGATTTATAGAATACTTCATGTGCTTCACTTAAATCTTTTAAGTATGATCTTATAGAATTACTCTTTGTGCTTCACTTAAATCTTTTGAGTATGGTTTTATAGAATGCTTCATGTGCTTCCCTTATACATTTTGAGCTTGGATATTGGTCAGTTGTAGAATGCTCCATGAACTTCACTTATATCTTTTGGAGTATGAATAATACTGTCATTTAAAGTGGGTTTGGAAGAGTGTCAACTTTAGGAATTAGTGATCCCACTATTTTGGAGGATGTTGAATATTAGTGTGATATTTATGAAAGTGGATTCGGAAGAGTGTCAACTTTAGCTAGTAATGATTCCACTATTTCGGAAGAGGTTCCAATTGAGTATGAGAACAAAGTTGCTATCCATGATACTACTGAAAATTATTATGAGGGAGGAATACATGCTTGTAGGAGTTGCAATAATATTAAGTATCCTCTCTATGTGCTTAAAGTTTTTGAAGTTATGCTTGTTTTGCCTTCCTATGCTAGTTAATTCTTGTTACCATAAGTTGTGTGCTCACAAAATCCCTAGGCATAGGAAGTGTGTTAGATTTAAATATTCTAGTCATATTCTTCAAGATGCTCTCCTTGTGTTTCGGTTCCTATCTTTAAAGTGAGCATCATTGAAATCATCATGCCTAGCTAAAAGGCATTAAAGAAAAGCGCTTGTTGGGAGACAACCCAATATTTACCCTTACTGTTTTGTGTATTAACATGATTAATCTACTGTAGTAATCATGTTTTATATCTTTTGTTTCAATAAAGTGCCAAGTAAGACCTTTGGGAAGACTCGGGTGAAATTTAATGTGATCTTGCTGTAAAAAACAGAAACTTTGCGCTCACGAGAATAGATGTAATTTTTTACAGAAGAGTGCTTTTGAGTTGATTCTTTTTGAAGAAGATTAATAAACAAATTACTCACGTCCACCAATTTATTTCATAATTTTTGGAGTAGCAGAAGTACGATTATTGTTCAGATCATTACAGACTGTTCTGTTTCTGACAGATTCTGTTGTCATTGCATAGTTTGCTTGTTTTCTAGTTTCTATGACTTATATTCCTCAATATAAATTGTAGAAATGATATGGTACAATAGGAATTGTGTGAGAACAATTATGAACCTTGTCTTTGTCATTACCAAGGTGAATGGTTTGCTCTTTACCATACTAACCTATCTCACGAAGTTTGGCTAAGTTTTGTGTGATTGAAGTTTTCAAGTTTTGGGTGAGATATCGATTTGAGGATAATAAGGAGTGGAAAGACCCTAAGCTTGGGGATGAACAAGGCACCCCAAGGTAATATTCAAGGAAGACTTAAGCGCCTAAGCTTGGGGATGCCCGGGAAGGCATCCCCTCTTTCGTCTTCAAAACTATCGGTACACCTCACTCGGAGCTATATTTGTATTCGTCACATGATATGTGTTTTACTTGGAGCGTCATTTTCTTTTGTTAGTATTAGCTAGCTGCTATTTAGAATAGTGTTTTGCATCTTTATTTTCAATAAAAATGTCAAACAGAAAGTTTACCGCTGTTGCAAAACTTCCCTAGAAAATTCAGAGCATGATATAATGTTGAAACTTTTTGCATAAATGAGCTCTGATGAATATACTACAGTGGGAATTTTCTCTCATAATTTTTGGAGTTAGGGAAGTATTGATACTCTTGCATTCTTTACAGGCTGTACTGTTTTGACAGATTGCTGTTATGTTTGCATTGTTTGCATATGTTTGCTTGTTTAATGATTCTATTTGAGGATAGGAGTATTAATTATGCAGAGACATTTAGTATGCAATGTTGAATAATAACTTTAGTGTTTTGTTACAGTATAAAATGATAAGGTTTTGCATTGGTTTATACTAACCTATCTCACGAGTTCTTGTTGAGTTTGGTGTGGATGAAGCTTTCAATAAAAAAGAGAAACCATGATATGAGAGGAATTAAGGAGATTTAAAAGTTCAAGCTTGGGGATGCCCAAGGCACCCCAAGATAATATTCCAAGAAGTCTCAAGCATCTAAGCTTGGGGATGCCCCGTTAGGCATCCCACCTTTCTTCTTCAACAACTATCGGTTAGTATCGGTTGAGCCTAAGTTTTTGCTTCTTCACATGAGTTGTGCTATCCTTGCAATGCCATTTTATTTTGTTTTACTTGTTGTTTGAATAAAATCATTGGATCTGAAATTTTGAATAGGAAAGGAACCCTCCCTTGGCTAGTTAATTATTTGACTACTCAGTGTCCTTCACTCATATCTTTTGGAGTAGTTTGTCATTTACTCATGTGCTTCATGTATATCCTATGAGTAAATGGGGGAATGAATTGAATGTCATAAATCTGAATTTTTATATGTTTCATATGCTTATAACATGGTTAGTGACGACTTCACACATAGAAAGTATGAGGCATAAAAGTTATTGAGAGTTGGCAAACGTAGTTTTGGTCATCGTTGCAATTAATAGGAAGTAATAAGGAAAGAGAGGTTCACATACAAATATATTATCTTGGACATCTTTTATGATTGTGAAGCACTCATTAAGTATGACATGCTAAAAGAGTTGACGTTGGACAAGGAAGACAACGTAATGGATTATGTTTTCCGACATCTCAGCTAAAGTATATTGTCATTGACCTTCCAAACATGTTGAGCTTGCCTTTCTCCCTCATGCTAGCAAAATCCCTTGCACCAAGTAGAGATACTACTTGTGCTTCCAAATACCCGTAAACCCAGTTTTGCCATGAGAGTCCACCATACCTACCTATGGATTGAGTAAGATCCTTCAAGTAAGTTGTCATTGGTGTAAGCAATAAAAATTGCTCTCTAAATATGCATGACTTATTAGTGCAGAGAAAATAAATTTTGTACGAACTTGTTGTGGAAGTAATAAAAGCGACGGACTGCATAATAAAGGTTCACATACAAGGGGCAACATAAAGTGACGTTCTTTTGCATTAATATTTTGTGCATCAACCCTAAACGCGCATGACAACCTCTGCTTCCCTCTGCGAAGGGCCTATCTTTTACTTTATGTTTTTACTTTATGCTTGAGTCACGGTGATCCTCACAATTCCCTTTTTCATTTTATCCTTTGGCAAGCTCCTTGTGTTTGAAAGATCATGATATATATATCCAATTGGATGTAAGTTAGAATGGGCTATTATTGTTGACATCACCTAAAGGTGAATACGTTGGGAGGCAACACAATAAGCCCCTATTTTTCTCAGTGTCCGGCTAAAACTCCATAACCACAAGTATTGCGTGAGTGTTAGCAATTGTAGAAGACTATATGATAGTTGAGTATGTGGACTTGCTGAAAAGCTCTATTCTTGACTCTTTCTGATGTTATGATAAATTGCAATTGCTTCAGTGACTGAGATTATAGTTTGTTAGTTCTCAATGAAGTTTCTAAACCATGCTTGACATTGTGAATAGATTGTTACTTGATCATGAAAAGTTTTATGAGATGAGCTATAGTTATGATATGTAATGATGCTAGAAAAAGTGATTGGAATTATCATTGATCAAACTTAAGCACTTACTAGCATTCCACATCAAAAATTATCTTTTTATCATTTACCTACTCGAGGACGAGCAGGAATTAAGCTTGGGGATGCCTGATACGTCTCCAACGTATCTATAATTTTTGATTGCTCCATGCTACTTTATCTACTGTTTTGGGCAATATTGGGCTTTATTATACACTTTATATTATTTTTGGGACTAACCTATTTACCGGAGGCCCAGCCCAGACTTGTTGTTTTATGCCTATTTCAGTGTTTCGAGGAAAAGGAATATCAGATGGAGTCAAAACGGAATGAAATCAACTGGAGAAGTTATTTTTGGAAGGAAAACCACCCGATGGACTTGGAGTGCACGTCAGGAGATACGAGAGGTGCTCACGACGGTGGGGGGCGCGCCCACCCCCCTAGGGCGCGCCCCCTGCCTCGTGGGGCCCCGTAGCTCCTCCGACGTACCCCCTGCACCCATATATACTCTCGTACCCTAAAACTTCCAAAACAGAGATTAGATCGGAAGTTTCGCCGCCGCAGGCCTCTGTAGCCACGAAAAACTAATCGGGGCCCTCTCCGGCACCCTGCCGGAGGGGGCCATCATCACCGGTGGCCATGGAGGAGTATCCCGAAGGGGTCTTCATCATCATGAAGGCCAAGGACCAGAGGGTGGAGGCCATGGAGGAGGAAGCACAAGGGGGAGAACCTCTCCTCCTCTCTTCCGGTGGTGCCGGAGTGCCATAGGGAGGGGAATCATCGCCACGGTGATCGTCTTCATCAACATCACCATCATCATCACCATCCTCATCTCTTTTACGCGGTCCACTCTCCCGAACCCCGGTGTAATCCCCTACTTGAACATGGTGCTTTATGCCACATATTATGATCCAATGATGTGTTGCCATCCTATGATGTTTTGAGTAGATATCTTTTGTCCTTGAGTTGATTGATGATCTAGATTGGTACGAGTTGTATGTTTTATCTTGGTGCTGTCCTATGGTGCCCTCCGTGTTGCGCAAGCGTGAGGGGTTCCCGCTGTGGGGTGTTGCAATACGTTCATGATTCGCTTATAGTGGGTTGGTGAGTGAACAGAAGCACAAACCTGAGTAAGAGGGATTGTTGCGTATGGGAATAAAGAGGACTTGATGCTTTAATGCTATGGTTGGGTTTTACCTTAATGATCTTTAGTAGTTGCGGATGCTTGCTAGAGTTCCAATCATAAGTGCATATGATCCAAGTAGAGAAAGTATGTTAGCTTATGCCTCTCCCTCATATGAAATTGCAATGACGACTATCGATCTTGTTAACAATTGCTTAGGACAATTCCGCACACCGATCCACCATTATTCCATACTCGCTACTTATATTATTTAGTATTATATTCTAACTTTATGATAACAGCACCTACTTTTATGTTTTAGCTCTCCGATATCATGCAAAGTTATCCTCTCCATACCCACAACGTAGTTTTATTTCTCGTTGCTAGTTGAAAGCAAACGTTCGGTGCACGTAGAGTCGTATCAGTGGCAGATAGGGCTTGAGAGAATATTGATCTTACCTTTAGCTCCTTGAGGGTTCGACACTCCATACTTATCACTTCCATCTTTGGAAAGTTCTACGATGATTCCTTGCACTTGGGGATTATCAATCACCACCATCTTCTTCATCACCACCATCTTCTTCATCACCACCAAAAAAACTGAGTATTGGGTATGGGCACTCCCCTTGGCTTTCGCCAAGCTTGGGGGAGGTGCCCCGGTATTGTATCAATCTCAACTATCTTTTGCCTTTACTTTCTTAGTTCGATCATGGTTATCTTTTGCTATTAGATAAATAAAAGTTTAGTTCGATCCTTTCTTCTTGTGAGTTTGCTTAGTGATCAATCCTTGTAATCGTGTGCGAGATATAATAAAGTTTTGTTTGAGTTTTGCCTTCTTCACTTTCTTGCTGAAATAAAAATAAAGGAAATAAATAGAAAAGATCATATGATAATCCTATGGTAAGTGATGACATTACACAAGGAAAAGTATAAGTAGAGAATTTTATTGTAGTTTGACAAACATAGCATTGGTCAATGATGCAACACATGAAACAATTAATAAGGGAAGAGAAGATTCACATATAAATACACTATCATGGAAATCTTTTGTGATTGTGAGCACCCACCAAAATATTATATGTCAAAATTGTTGACGTTGGACAAGGAAGACAACTTAATGATTTATGTTTGTTCGTATTCACATAGAAGTCATATTGTCATAGATCCTTCAACATGTGGTGCTTGCCCCTACCTTTGCTAGCCAGAAATTCCGCACTAAGTAGAGATACTACTTGTGCATCCAAAACCCTTAAACCCTATCTTGTTTGAGAGTCCACCATACCTAACTATGGAATGAGTAAGATCCTTTCTTTGCCTAAAAATAGTATTGATTCGTGGAATAAGTGTAAAGATGCTTTCATCTCTAAGTATTTTCCTCACGCTAAGATCATCTCCCTTAGGAACGATATTATGAATTTTAAGCACCTTGATCATGAGCATGTTGCACAATCTTGGGAGAGGATGAAATTGATGATACGTAATTGCCCTACACATGGTTTGAATATGTGGTTGATTATACAAAATAAATATGTCGGATTGAATTTTTCTTCTAGAAATCTTTTAGATTCGGTCGCGGGAGGCACTTTTATGGAAATCACTTTAGGATAGGCTACTAACTTCTAGATAATATTATGGTTAATTATTCTCAATGGCACACTGAAAGATCCACTAGTAAAAAGGTTCATGCGATTAAAAGAGATTAATGGTTTGAGTGGAAAAATGGATGAACTTACGAAATTGTTTGCTAATAAAAGTGTTTCTTCTGATCCTAATGATATGCCTTTGTCCACTTTGATTAAGAATAATAATGAATCTATGGATGTGAATTTTGTTGGTAGGAACAATTTTGGTAACAACGCGTATAGAGGCAATTTTAATCCTAGGCCGTTTCCTAGTAATTCCTCTAATAATTATGGTAATTCGTACAATAATACCTATGGAAATTTTAATAAGATGCCCTTTGATTTTGAGAATAGTGTTAAAGAATTTATGAGTTCGCAAAAGAATTTCAATGCTTTGATTGAAGAAAAATTTCTCAAGATTGATGATTTGGCTAGGAACATGGATAGAATTTCTCTTGATGTTGATTCTTTGAAACTTAGATCTATGCCACCTAAACATGATATCAATGAGTCTCTCAAACCCATGAGAATTTCCATTGATGAGTGCAAAGAAAGAACTGCTAAGATGCGTGCTAAAAAAGATTGGTTTGTAAAAGCGTGTTCTTATAGTTTCCATGACAATAATGATGAAGATCTAAAAGTGATTGATGTGACTCCTATTAAATCTTTGTTTTCCAATATGAATCTTGATAAAGATGGGACTGAGATGAGTCAACTTGAGTTAAAAGGCGTCCCAATGATTCGGAGTTTTTAGATCTAGATGCAAAAATTGATAAAAGTGGGATTGGAGAGGTCAAGACTTTAAGTAGCAATGAACCCACTCTTTTGGATTTCAAGGAATTTAATTATGATAATTGTTCTTTGATAGATTATATTTCCTTGTTGCAATCTATGTTAAATTCTCCTCATGCTTATAATCAAAACAAAGCTTTTACCAAACATATCGTTGATGCTATGATGCAATCTTTTGAAGAAAAGCTTGAACTAGAAGTTTCTATCCCTAGAAAATTTTATGATGAGTGGCAACCTACTATTAAGATTAAGATTAAAGATTATGAATGCTACGCTTTATGTGATTTGGGTGCTAGTGTTTCCACGATTCCAAAAACTTTGTGTGATGTGTTAGGTTTCCGTGAATTTGATGATTGTTCTTTAAATTTGCATCTTGCGGATTCCACTATTAAGAAACCTTTGGGAAGGATTAATGATATTCTTATTGTTGTGAATAGGAATTATGTACCCGTAGATTTCATTGTTCTTGATATAGATTGCAATCCTACGTGTCCTATTATTTTTGGTAGACCTTTCCTTAGAACGATTGGTGCAATTATTGATATGAAAGAAGGAAACATTATATTCCAATTTTCATTAAGGAAAGAATGGAACACTTTCCTAGGAAGAAAATTAAATTTCCATATGAATCTATTATGATAGCCACTTATGGATTGCATACCAAAGATGGCAATACCTAGATCTATTCGTGTTTTTATGCCTAGCTAAGGGCATTAAACGATAGCGCTTGTTGGGAGGCAACCCAATTTTATTTTTGTTCTTTGCTTTTTGCTCCTGTTTAGTAATAAATAAATCATCAGGCCTCTGGTTAGTTGTGGTTTTATGTTTTAATTAGTGTATGTGCCAAGTTGAACCTTTAGGATAGCTTGCGCTGATAGTTGTGTTGACCCTGCTGAAAATCAAAAGCTTTTTCACTTAGTAAATTAGTTTTGAAAATTCACAGAAACGTGCTTCTGATCTGACTCTTTTTTATCTGGATTAGTACACAAATTTCTCAGGTTTTTCCTAGTTTGGATGGATTTTTGGAGTTACAGAAGTATTCGAGAGTTATAGATTACTACAGACTGTTTTGTTTTTGACAGATTCTGTTTTTCGTGTGTTGTTTGCTTATTTTGATGAATCTATGGGTAGTATCGGGGGGTATGAACCATGGAAAAGTTGCAATACAGTATATATTACACCAATATAAATAAAGAATGAGTTTGCAACAGTACCTTAAAGTGGTGGTCTACTTTCTTATACTAACAGAGCTCATGAGATTTTCTGTCGAGTTTTGTGTTGTGAAGTTTTCAGTTTTGGGTAAGGATTTGATGGACTATGGAATAAGGAGTGGCAAGAGCCTAAGCTTGGGGATGCCAGAGGCACCCCAAGGTGATATTCAAGGATAACAAAAAGCCTAAGCTAGGGGATGCCCCGGAAGGCATCCCCTCTTTCGTCTTCGTCTATCGGTAACTTTACTTGAGGCTATATTTTTATTCGCCACATGATATGTGTTTTGCTTGGAGCGTATTGTATGATTTGAGTCTTTGCTTTTTAGTTTACCACAATAATCCTTTCTATACACACCTTTTGGGAGAGACACGCATGAATCGTGATTTATTAGAATACTCTATGTGCTTCACTTATATCTTTTGAGCTAGGCATTATTGCTCTAGTACTTCACTGTCACATCCCTAGTTCTGGCCTCACCTATGCTAGCTTCCATGTGTGCATCATGTTTAAATTCAAATGAAATTTGAATTGAGGAATTTTCAAAGCCTCAGAAAACCTCTAAAAATAACCAACATTTAAATCTCATCAAATGAGTCCAAGAAAATGTTCATGTTATTCTATAGAAATATTGGTAAGAGGTAAAATTCAAACCAATATTTTTGGAGTCACAGAAATATTTATTTTGGCCATTTGAATTAATCCAATAACTATTTGCTTTGGATTTATATTTAATATATATTAAATATGACTCCAATAATTCTGGAAGTTTGTGAGTGGCTTTGTATATATTTTAGCAAGCCACATAATAACCTACAGAATCTATTAAAATGATTTAGTTGCTAAACTAAATCAAAACAGAGGAAGAAAAAAATAGAAAACAATAAATAAAAGCAGAGAGCAGAAACTTACCTGAGCTTACCATGCAGCCCACCTGGCCGGCCCAGCTGGCGGCCTGGCCAACTGGCCCAGCCCACCACCGCCTTCTCCCCTGTCGTCTTCCTCCTTTGCCAGGAGGACGAGCGCGTGGCCAGCGCGTGCGAGCACGCGTCCGACCACCTCCTGCTTGCTTACCGCTGCTGGAATCGGCCCCGAGCGCCACGTGCATCGCCCAACGCTCCCCTGGACCTCTCTCACTCTCCCTCGGCTTCCTCCCCCTCCTCTGCTCTCTCCCGCGCCACACCCGAGCGCACCCGACGCCGCCGTTCGCCGCCACCACGGCCACCGACCACCCCTCGCCCTGCCGATGAGTCCATAAGCTCCACCGTGTCGTCCTCGACCTCCTCGCTAAGCTACGCAACGTCGGACGCCCTGAAGCCTTGCCAGTGCCGCCGTTTCCGACCTCGGCCGTCGGAGATCCCCCTCGATGCTCCGCTCGCTCCGGTGCCTCCCCGAGCTCGCCGAGGCCATCGCTGCACCCGCTGTGAGCTCCTGTGCTGTTCCCCCCTCTTCCCTGGCCCGTTTTCTTCCTCTAACACCGATGCCCGTCGCGGCCGAGAGCTTCTCGCCGCCGGCCATGGCGCAGCCGTGGCCATAGCCGCGCACGCCCACAACAGAGTGTTTCACCGTGCTCATAAAGCCCCCAGGAGCCCAACACACCAACCAGCTTCCCCTCCCGCACACCGCAACGCCAAACCCGTGGGTGCCCGAACTCCGGCCGCCGCGGAAATGCTCGTCGCCGTCGACTCAGGCCGTCCCAGCTGTTGCCGCTGCTACCACTAGATGCGCAAGAACGCCAGCAAGCCGTAGCAACAAACCGCGCTCAAAATGGAGCCCCGTAGCGTTTTTCCGAAACGCTCCGCCGTCGTTTTGGTCGCCGCCGGCGTAACTCCAGCAAGGGTGACGTGGCAGATTAATTAGGGCTAATGACGCACTTAGTCAACACCTAGTGACACTGACAGCAGGGCCCCACCTGCTAATTAATCATAAATTAGTTTCTGTTTAGTTTTTAACTAATCCTAGTGGCCCCACGCGTCAGCGTTGACCATGCTGACGTGGCCATTGACTGGGTCCACATGTCAGTGACCCTAACTGGCACTGAGACACTGACGTATGGGTCCCACAGGTCAGGTTTGACCTGGCCGACCCAGTTGACCTGCTGACGTTACCACGACATCATGCTGACGCAATAACTAATTACTGGGATTTTTCTTATACAGGAAATTCCAGAAAATAACCAAAACTTCTAAAATTCATAGAAATTCAACCGTAACTCCAAATGAAATAAATTATATATGAAAAATGATCAGAAAAATCCAATCTATACATCTGTACCATTTTCATGCATGTTAGAACAACTTACAGCTGCTGTTTAGAACAAATCATATTAATGGCATTTAAACCTTCACATATGGAGTTTGAATTTGAACCTAGGGTTCAAACCAACTTCATTTAACTTGCTGCTAGTTGCATTAGCTCAATCAACAGCATATTGCCATGACATTATCATGCATCATATTTGTTGCATTGCATTGATTGTGTCCCTCTTTATTTGCCGGTAACTGTCCCCTCTCGATAGACGTGGTTTCGACGATGAGATCGATGACACCGATGAAGAGCTATAATATCTTCAGAAGTGCCAGGCAAGCAAAACCCCCTTGTTCATTCCGATACAATCCCACTCTCTCGCCCTGCTCTCTTTTGCTGCATTAGGACAACAACAATTCATCTGTTACTTGCTGCGGTAGCTGAACCCCTTTATCCTTTGCATGACCTGTCATTCCACAGTAAATAGATGAAACCCACTAGCATGAGCAGGAGTTGTTTGAGCCCTGTTGTGCCTACTCATTCATGCTTGTTTGTCATGCCTGCTACTGCTTAGAGTTGAGTCAGGTCTGATTCATCGAGGATGAATCAGAGGTGTGTGAACATGTCCTACTGTGTGTGAGCTAAGTGTGTGAGCATGATTTGGTAAAGGTATTGGTGAGAGGCCATGTAGGAGTACATGGTGGGTTGTCTCATTGAAGCCGTCCTCAGGAACTGAGTTCTGTGTTTGTGATCCATGATTTAGCTACTACCATGCATTGGGCCCTGAAATATGACCCCGCTCGACTTCTTATTCACCCTTGTCCTCTATCCAGGAGTTGCAAGTAGTTTCTGGTGTTTGTAGTATGCTGGAGGCCGTGCGCAGTGCTGACCGTAGGGGTGGGCTGTGATGCGGTAGGCACGTGGCCGGGTATACCGGGCGCCCGTTTGGTGTCACGGAACCCTGTTCACATCGTTTGGGGCTATGAGCGAAACTTCGGCCGGATCTCCTCATGGATGGAACCCGAATAGGCGATAAACTTGGACTAGAGACTTGAGTGTTTAGGTAGGTCGTGGTCTACACCCACGTCGGCTTTCGCTTGAAGTCTGCCGAGCACATGTCGTGTGCAGACGCTAAGTGGTGGAAACATGTATGAAGAAGTACACCCCTGCAGGGTTAACATCATCTATTCGAATAGCCGTGTCCGCGGTAAAGGACTTCTGGGTTGCCTGTACAGTTCATAGACAAGTGAAAGTGGATACTCTAAAATACGCAAGATAAGTGCGAGTGCTATGGATGGCGTTCTCGTAGGGAGACGGGAGCGGATCCACAGTGGTGTATTGATATGGTGAATATGTGGACTCGTGTGCGCCACCTCAAAAGAGTTACTTGCAGTCGTAGTTTAGGATAGCCACCGAGTCAAAGCTGGCTTGCTGCTGTTAAACTCCACCATCCCCTTTATTGATAATGATGCATATGTAGTTAGTTCTGATGTAAGTCTTGCTGGGTACATTTGTACTCACGTTTGCCTATTTTATGTTTTTGCAGAGAGACTTCAGTCTCATTAGTAGTTCCGCGTGGACTTCGACGTTTAGCTTGTTACCTCAGCTACGATCTTGTGCCCTCGGCAGGGTCTGGTAGATAGTCAGGCTTCTAAGCCTTTTTCATTTATAGATGTCTGTACTCAGACATGATAGCTTCCGCTTGTGCTTTGACTTGTATGCTCTGAATGCTGGGTCACGAGACCCATGTTTGTAATATCTCGCTCCTCGGAGCCTATTGAATAAATATTCGAGTCGTAGAGTCATGTTGTGATGCCATGTTGTATTTGCACATATCAAGCATATTGTGTGTATGTTATTGAAATGCTTGGTATGTGTGGGATCTGACTATCTAGTTGTTTATCTTTAGTAGCCTCTCTTACCGGGAAATGTCTCCTAGTGATTCCACTGAGCCATGGTAGCTTGCTACTACTCCGAAACACTTAGGCTGGCCGGCATGTGTCCTTCTTCGTTCCTGTGTCTGTCCCTTCGGGGAAATGTCACGTGTTGAGTACCGGAGTCCTGTTAGCCCACTACAGCCCGGTTTACCGGAGTCCTGCTAGCCCAGTGCTACAGCCCGGAACTTACTTGCTGATGACCGACACGTTCGATGCTGGGTCATGGATGCCTGTCCCTGTAAGTCTGTGCCACTTTGAGTTTACGACTAGCCATGTCAGCCCGGGCTCCTTATCATATGGATGCTAGCGACACTATCATATACATGTGCCAAAAGGCGCAAACGGTCACGGGCAAAGGTAAGGCGACACCCGTGGGGATACCGTGCGTGAGGCCGCAAAGTGATATGAGGTGTTACATGCTAGATCGATGTGGCATTGAGTCGGGGTCCTGACAGCTTTGGTATCAGCGCCTGACTGCCTGTAGGATTACCAAGCCAAACTGGTCGAAGTTGTGTCTAGAAATGCTTTAGTTATATAAGGGAATTGATTGTGGAATGGAACGTAAGGCTCTTTTTACTCCTTATACCTCATGGCCTTCTGATCTGAGTCATCCTTTTCTTTTCTACGGGGATTAAGAACTAGGCCTCCTCATCTATCTATCAGGATGACGTGTTACTAATCCATAGACTTATAGAATTGTTAGTTTCAAATCTCAGTTCAGTTTTACTACTTCCGTATGTTCATAACTGTTGATCTCGAAACCTTGATATTGTGCTTCGGAGTGGCTATGCCACCATTTTTGTAGTATGTCTCCAAACTTTTTGAGCATTTACAGCCGTTATGTTATCCGAGTCATCCCAGGTTTCTAAATAGTCTGATGCATTTGCAAATCCTTTCTTTCCGTTCCCACTGTCCTTTATGGCCAGATTAACCACACTAATCGGTGAGTTGAGGTACTCTGTTGCCTTGACATATATGTTGGAGCTATTATTACGACCCTAGGTGTCTTAGGGGATCATCTAGTAATCTAGCCATCATTTGTGTCCCAGTGTGATGATTCTGGCCTTTATTCCCGAAAGCATCCTGTGATGCAATTTAGTTAGTAGGTATTCTACTCGTGGGTTTTGAACCCGATATTCACCCTACTTACTTCGTGTTGATAGTGTTGCTAGTTCCTTTAAGATATTAGTAACCTTTGCATTATTCCTTGAGGTCTGTGGTATATCGTTCTTCCAAATACCATGAACCATTCTTGGCAGGAGTTCTTTGAACCCAAAGATCACAACCAGAGTGCTCTTGATGAGTTCTCTATTCTATATTGTGAATCTGCCAGTCCTACCTTCTCTGCATGGGTTATTTGGAAGAAACCTGTTGAACTTGGTTCGACATACTAATCTATGCATCCACAACTCAGAAAATCATATGTTCTTTTGAGTTGTCCCTCTTAGTTATTTTCTGGCCCTCGTCTATCAATTGATAGTCAAGAGTAGTTGTGCACTCGAGCTCATCGATGCTTATTATTCTTGTGGTCCGTCAAGCCATTCTATTCTAGAATGACTAGGAGAAACGAACTCCAGTACCTTATCCATTTCCAGGATTGGGTCAAAGCAGTCGTACTCCGCAGATCAAATACTAATCCAGCTTTTGTTCTGTTCTACCTTGGAGTAATACCATCTATATATCAAGAATGTCATGGGAATTGCACACCATCCTATGAATTCTTGATGTAGTAATACTTCTTGCCATCATTGTTCATTTCTCGGTTCCCGTGTTGTTGCAACCGGAACGCCGACAAGTGAATCGTGATGTGTGAAATCTATACTCCTAGCAACTCCGTTTCTTAGTAGTTAAAGGACAATAACCTCACTCTTAGCATGTTGATTTTGAATCATCACCCTAAGTATGATTGTGCTACCTAGTCCTTATTTCCGGTGCACTCTCCGATCAATGAGTTAGGATTTTGTCAATCCCTCGCTCATTTGATCATATCGTCTTGCCCTGAAAAGCAAGATTGCTCTTGAGCTTAGTAACATAGCGGTGGTTCGTGATTTTCCGAATATCTTCTCGGAAGTATTACCAGGTTGTCACCTGACCGCTATGTTGAGTTCATGATCAAGTTGGTTTCTTGTAACCACCCCTTCTCCAAGGATCTGTATCGAGTATCCCTGAGCTAGTTGGGTAAGCTGAACAACAACTTGGAGAGTTGGAAGATAAAAGCTGCCTGACTTAGTTCGTGTGAAGGGATATCTTGTGTGTGTGTTGAAGAAAGATGATATCTTCATCAATTGATCCTCGAAACCAGTTGTTGGAGCTATCGTCTTGCGAAAACTTTGATTTAAGTGTGGGCTATTCTCAAATCAAATCAGAACCAACGATGTTCGTAATGTTGTCTTACTCGTGGATTTTCCTCGAGCATACACCATTATGTCTTTTGGTTCTGACCAATACTATCACCTTGTTCACATAGTTATGGAATTCCATCTCCATGGGAATCTAGATGAATTGTTGTTGAGCCCATCGACAACATCCTTGTCTTCTCCATAATTTTGTTAAACATTAAGCTAGTGTTGGAAACTTTTGAAAGCATTTGTTCATGCTAGCTCATGAAGCTTATGTTCGGATGTAAGAAGTGACTTCCTCCAGTTCATGTGCATTTGATGTAAGTTGCCGTCGTGGATTCGAGAAAGTCAATGTTGCTTCCTTTGGAATCATCCCCAAATCGGTCATGCATACGTGCGAAGTATTCTGTGGTTCGAAGACTTGCAACCTTCATTCTATATGTATCCCTAGCACACCAAGCCACTGATTGATTTGTTCAAGGAGAAGAAGTTCCTTCTTAAGAATCATGACTTATGTTAGGACTTCGCTATCCTCGTTGATGGTTTCCCTCCTGAACTCGGTAGTGTTTTATTATAAGACTACCACGTGATCATGCTTGTCTGGGACAACGTGTTCACATGTGTGTAGCAGAACCAGCTCATGTTTTGGAGCTTACTACCGTAGTCCATTTCCCGAGAATCTCACAACGTCTTCTCGTCAACTTGTGTTGCAAACCTTCATTTTACTTTCTAGACTTGATGAGTCTGGAATACTCTGACGCCAACCAGATCTGAATCTCAGGCAGATATGATGGATGGAACATCTCCCAAGAACTATAATATTGGTCTCTCGATAACCGGTAAAGAGGATGTCATGGCCAACACACCCAACCGGAAGACCTGTTATTGTAGTATCTTGATTGAGAAAGTTGGCCATCTCCCCATAAGGATTTCGAGGGATTCACCCCCTAGTTGTCCCTTATGGATTTTTGTGTTTCCGAAGTCCGACCTTTACTTCATGTTCTAGATATCAAACCATATCTATGAATGGGATACGCTGGTACATCATGGAGAACATTAGAAGCGGAGTGCTAAATGTCTCTCGGTCGATCATCCAGATTTTGTTCCTTGGCCTCGCTAAGGTGAAATCTGAGAAGGTGTTATCTTCCTTTGCATCTGCATCGTCCATCGCTATTCATCATGGTAGTATGTTGTGTTGCCAGGATCCTTGACACGGAAATTGGTAAAACCTTGATGATTATGGAGATGCTCAAGTTATTGAAAGCACGCACAAGCATTAGGTGCTATCATAGTTACTAACCGGGATTGCTTTCAGTTTTCTCAGTTATGCTATAACCATTCCAATAGTGGAATCACTCTCTACTATTGAGTTTCTTCCCAGTTACTAGAATCATTCCCAGCATTTGTGTTTTGTTCCCAGCTTGCACCGTCATTGTGCCATCCTATCTTGGGTCCCACCCATTTCCGATAATAAGAAAAATCATTCCTTGTGTGGTCTTCAACAAGGTAATCCACATCATCCATTCTGGCCCGAGAATGTCATTCTTTCGGACTCCTTCAAATGATCGATTGTGAATTGCCTTAGGCTGGTATAAAGAATTTCAATGATCTCTGAATCAAAGGTAATTCTTTTTGCCACTTAATGGGGTATATCTACGAATTGCCTTCCTCTAAAATGTCTCGCTGTGGTATCATGGAAACTCAAACTCTCGCTACATTGACAACCGTTCACCACCCTCTTAGGTGTGGAATTGTTTTCTACCTAGTGAACTTCCGTCGTCTGTTCCACTCCACTCCTCTAGATGCGTGCTTCGTGTCTCAGCTCGAGAGATATTTTTATGACTCACCCCGTGAGTTGATCCTAAGTTGTTTGATCTTCGAGAAGATCGACCCTTCTAGAGTTTCTTTTCCCTCTCATTGTCATGTTAGTTGGAGTTCTTAGAGCAAGACATCAAGACAATGATGGTGATCGAATCAACGTTCATCTGAAGTGCACCCTGGATCATGAAGATTGTGTTCGTTTGCGTTCCCCCTTCACCTTACCCTACGCTTGAATCTCGGGACGAGATTCTTGTTTAGTGGGGGTGAGTTGTCACATCCCTAGTTCTGGCCTGACCTATGCTAGCTTCCATGTGTGCATCATGTTTAAATTCAAATGAAATTTGAATTGAGGAATTTTCAAAGCCTCAGAAAACCTCTAAAAATAACCAACATTTAAATCTCATCAAATGAGTCCAAGAAAATGTTCATGTTATTCTATAGAAATATTGGTAAGAGGTAAAATTCAAACCAATATTTTTGGAGTCACAGAAATATTTATTTTGGCCATTTGAATTAATCCAATAACTATTTGCTTTGGATTTATATTTAATATATATTAAATATGACTCCAATAATTCTGGAAGTTTGTGAGTGGCTTTGTATATATTTTAGCAAGCCACATAATAACCTACAGAATCTATTAAAATGATTTAGTTGCTAAACTAAATCAAAACAGAGGAAGAAAAAAATAGAAAACAATAAATAAAAGCAGAGAGCAGAAACTTACCTGAGCTTACCATGCAGCCCACCTGGCCGGCCCAGCTGGCGGCCTGGCCAACTGGCCCAGCCCACCACCGCCTTCTCCCCTGTCGTCTTCCTCCTTTGCCAGGAGGACGAGCGCGTGGCCAGCGCGCGCGAGCACGCGTCCGGCCACCTCCTGCTTGCTTGCCGCTGCTGGAATCGGCCCCGAGCGCCACGTGCATCGCCCAACGCTCCCCTGGACCTCTCTCACTCTCCCTCGGCTTCCTCCTCCTCCTCTGCTCTCTCCCGCGCCACACCCGAGCGCACCCGACGCCGCCGTTCGCCGCCACCACGGCCACCGACCACCCCTTGCCCTGCCGATGAGTCCATAAGCTCCGTCGTGTCGTCCTCGACCTCCTCGCTGAGCTACGCAACGCCGGACGCCCTGAAGCCTTCCCAGTGCCGCCGTTTCCGACCTCGGCCGCCGGAGATCCCCCTCGATGCTCCGCTCGCTCCGGTGCCTCCCCGAGCTCGCCGAGGCCACCGCTGCACCCGCTGTGAGCTCCTGTGCTGTTCCCCCCTCTTCCCTGGCCAGTTTTCTTCCTCTAACACCGATGCCCGTCGCGGCCGAGAGCTTCTCGCCGCCGGCCATGGCGCAGCCGTGGCCATAGCCGCGCACGCCCACAACGGAGTGTTTCACCGTGCTCATAAAGCCCCCAGGAGCCCAACACACCAACCAGCTTCCCCTCCCGCGCACCGCAACGCCAAACCCGTGGGTGCCCGAACTCCGGCCGCCGCAGAAATGCTCGTCGCCGTCGACTCAGGCCGTCCCAGCTGTTGCCGCTGCTACCACTAGATGCGCAAGAACGCCAGCAAGCCGTAGCAACAAACCGCGCTCAAAATGGAGCCCCGTAGCGTTTTTCCGAAACGCTCCGCCGTCGTTTTGGTCGCCGCCGGCGTAACTCCGGCAAGGGTGACGTGGCAGATTAATTAGGGCTAATGACGCACTTAGTCAACACCTAGTGACACTGACAGCAGGGCCCCACCTGCTAATTAATCATAGATTAGTTTCTGTTTAGTTTTTAACTAATCCTAGTGGCCCCACGCGTCAGCGTTGACCATGCTGACGTGGCCATTGACTGGGTCCACATGTCAGTGACCCTAACTGGCACTGAGACACTGACGTATGGGTCCCACAGGTCAGGTTTGACCTGGCCGACCCAGTTGACCTGCTGACGTCACCACGACATCATGCTGACGCAATAACTAATTACTGGGATTTTTCTTATACAGGAAATTCCAGAAAATAACCAAAACTTCTAAAATTCATAGAAATTCAATCGTAACTCCAAATGAAATAAATTATATATGAAAAATGATCAGAAAAATCCAATCTATCCATCTGTACCATTTTCATGCATGTTAGAACAACTTACATCTGCTGTTTAGCACAAATCATATTAATGGCATTTAAACCTTCACATATGGAGTTTGAATTTGAACCTAGGGTTCAAACCAACTTCATTTAACTTGCTGCTAGTTGCATTAGCTCAATCAACAGCATATTGCCATGACATTATCATGCATCATATTTGTTGCATTGCATTGATTGTGTCCCTCTTTATTTGCCGGTAACTGTCCCCTCTCGATAGACGTGGTTTCGACGATGAGATCGATGACACCGATGAAGAGCTATAATATCTTCAGAAGTGCCAGGCAAGCAAAACCCCCTTGTTCATTCCGATACAATCCCACTCTCTTGCCCTACTCTCTTTTACTGCATTAGGACAACAACGATTCATCTGTTACTTGTTGCGGTAGCTGAACCCCTTTATCCTTTGCATGACCTGTCATTCCACAGTAAATAGATGAAACCCACTAGCATGAGTAGGAGTTGTTTGAGCCCTGTTGTGCCTACTCATTCATGCTTGTTTGTCATGCCTGCTACTGCTTAGAGTTGAGTCAGGTCTGATTCATCGAGGATGAATCAGAGGTGTGTGAACATGTCCTACTGTGTGTGAGCTAAGTGTGTGAACACGATTTGGTAAAGGTATCGGTGAGAGGCCATGTAGGAGTACATGGTGGGTTGTCTCATTGAAGCCGTCCTCAGGAACTGAGTTCTGTGTTTGTGATCCATGATTCAGCTACTACCATGCATTGGGCCCTGAAATATGACCCCGCTCGACTTCTTATTCACCCTTGTCCTCTGTCCAGGAGTTGCAAGTAGTTTCTGGTGTTTGTAGTATGCTGGAGGCCGTGCGCAGTGCTGACCGTACGGGTGGGCTGTGATGCGGTAGGCACGTGGCCGGGTAAACCGGGCGCCCGTTCGGTGTCACGGAACCCTGTTCACATCGTTTGGGGCTGTGAGCGAAACTTCGGCCGGATCTCCTCATGGATGGAACCCGAATAGGCGATAAACCTGGACTAGAGACTTGAGTGTTTAGGTAGGTCGTGGTCTACACCCACGTCGGCTTTCGCTTGAAGTCTGCCGAGCACATGTCGTGTGCAGACGCTAAGTGGTGGAAACATGTATGAAGAAGTACACCCCTGCAGGGTTAACATCATCTATTCGAATAGCCGTGTCCGCGGTAAAGGACTTCTGGGTTGCCTGTACAGTTCATAGACAAGTGAAAGTGGATACTCTAAAATACGCAAGATAAGTGTGAGTGCTATGGATGGCGTTCTCGTAGGGAGACGGGAGCGGATCCACAGTGGTGTATTGATATGGTGAATATGTGGACTCGTGTGCGCCACCTCAAAAGAGTTACTTGCAGTCGTAGTTTAGGATAGCCACCGAGTCAAAGCTGGCTTGCTGCTGTTAAACTCCACCATCCCCTTTATTGATAATGATGCATATGTAGTTAGTTCTGATGTAAGTCTTGCTGGGTACATTTGTACTCACGTTTGCCTATTTTATGTTTTTGCAGAGAGACTTCGGTCTCGTTAGTAGTTCCGCGTGGACTTCGACGTTTAGCTTGTTACCTCAGCTACGATCTTGTGCCCTCGGCAGGATCTGGTAGATAGTCAGGCTTCTAAGCCTTTTTCATTTATAGATGTCTGTACTCAGACATGATAGCTTCCGCTTGTGCTTTGACTTGTATGCTCTGAATGCTGGGTCACGAGACCCATGTTTGTAATATCTCGCTCCTCGGATCCTATTGAATAAATATTCGAGTCGTAGAGTCATGTTGTGATGCCATGTTGTATTTGCACATATCGAGCATATTGTGTGTATGTTATTGAAATGCTTGGTATGTGTGGGATCCGACTATCTAGTTGTTTATCTTTAGTAGCCTCTCTTACCGGGAAATGTCTCCTAGTGATTCCACTGAGCCATGGTAGCTTGCTACTGCTCCGGAACACTTAGGCTGGCCGGCATGTGTCCTTCTTCGTTCCTGTGTCTGTCCCTTCGGGGAAATGTCACGCGTTGAGTACCGGAGTCCTGTTAGCCCGCTACAGCCCGGTTTACCGGAGTCCTGCTAGCCCAGTGCTACAGCCCAGAACTTACTTGCTGATGACCGACACGTTCGATGCTGGGTCATGGATGCCTGTCCCTATAAGTCTGTGCCACTTTGGGTTTACGACTAGCCATGTCAGCCCGGGCTCCTTATCATATGGATGCTAGCGACACTATCATATACGTGTGCCAAAAGGCGCAAACGGTCCCGGGCAAAGGTAAGGCGACACCCGTGGGGATACCGTGCGTGAGGCCGCAAAGTGATATGAGGTGTTACATGCTAGATCGATGTGGCATTGAGTCGGGGTCCTGACATTCACTTATATATTTTGAGAGCACAGCGGTGGCTTTATTTTATAGAAACCGTTGAACTCTCATGCTTCACTTATTTTATTTTGAGAGTTTTTTAGAACAGCATGGTAAATTTGCCTGGGCTATAAAACTAGTCCTAATATGATGGACATCCAAGAGGGATATAATAAAAACTTTCATATAAAGTGCATTGAATACTATGAGAAGTTTGATTCTTTATGATTGTTTTGAGATATGAAGATGGTGATATTAGAGTCGTGCTAGTGGAGTAACTGTGAATTTGAGAAATACTTGTGTTGAGCTTTGTGAGTCCCGTAGCATGAACGTATGGTAACCGTTGTGTAGCAAATTTGAAGCATGAGGTATCTCTTTGGTTGTCATCCTTTGCGTGGAGGTCAGGATCGCGCGATGGCTAACTCCTACCAACCCTTCCCCTAGGAGCATGCACGTAGTGCTTGGTTTTGATGACTTGTAGATTTTTGCAATAAGTATGTGAGTTCTTTATGACCAATGTTGAGTCCGTGGATTATACGCACTCTCACCCTTCCACCATTGCTAGCCTCTCTTGTGCCGCGCAACTTTCACCGGTACCATACACCCACCATATACCTTCCTCAAAACAGCCACCACACCTACCTATTATGGCATTTCCATAGCCATTCCGAGATATATTGCCATGCAACTTGCCACCGTTCTATTTATTATGACATGCTTCATCATTGTCATATTGCTTTGCATGATCATGTAGTTGACATCGTATTTGTGGCAAAGCCACCTTTCATAATTTTTTCATACATGTCACTCTTGATTCATTGCACATCCCGGTACACCTGCATTCACATAGAGTCATATTTTGTTCTAAGTATCGAGTTGTAATTTTTCGAGTTGTAAGTAAATAGAAGTGTGATGATCATCATTATTAGAGCATTGTCCCATGTGAGGAAAAAAAGGAGGCCAAAGAAGCCAATAAAAAAAGAGGCCAAAGAAGCCAATCAAAAAATGAGAGAAAAAGAGAGAGGGGGCAATGTTACTATCCTTTTTCCACACTTGTGCTTCGAAGTAGCACCATGATCTTCATGTTAGAGAGTCTCTTATTTTGTCACTTCCATATACTAGTGGGAATTTTTCATTATAAAACTTGGCTTTTATATTCCAACGATGGGCTTCCTCAAATGCCCTAGGTCTTCATGAGCAAGCAAGTTGGATGCACACCCACTTAGTTTCTTTTTGAGCTTTCATACACTTATAGCTCTAGTGCATCCGTTGCATGGCAGTCCCTACTCACTCACATTGATATCTATTGATGGGCATCTCCATAGCCCATTGATATGCCTAGTTGATGTGAGACTATCTCCTCTTTTTTGTATTCTCCACAACCACCATTCTATTCCACGTATAGTGATATGTCCATGGCTCACGCTCATGTATTGCGTGAAAGTTGAAAAAGTTTGAGAATACTAAAGTATGAAACAATTGCTTGGCTGAAATCGGGGTTGTGCATGATTTGAATATTTTGTGTGACGAAGATGGAGCATAGCCAAACTATATGATTTTGTAGGGATAAGCTTTCTTTGGTCATGTTATTTTGAGAAGACATAATTGCTTTGTTAGTATGCTTGAAGTATTTTTTTTATGTCAATATTAAACTTTTGTCTTGAATCTTTCGGATCTGAACATTCATGCCACAATAAATAAAATTACATGGATAAATATGTTAGGTAGCATTCCACATCAAAAATTCTATTTTTATCATTTACCTACTCGAGGACGAGCAGGAATTAAACTTGGGGATGCTTAATACGTCTCCAACGTATCTATAATTTTTTATTATTCCATGCTATTATATTATCTGTTTTGGATGTTTAATAGGCATTTATATGCTATTTTATATTATTTTTGGGACTAACCTATTAACCGAGAGCCAAGTGCCAGTTTCTGTTTTTTTTTTTGCCTATTTTAGAGTTTCGCTGAAAAGGAATACCAAACGGAATGAAACTTTCGCGATGATCTTTCTTGAACCAGAAGGAAACCAGAAGACTTGGAGATGAAGTCGGATACGCAACAAGGCGGCCACGAGGCAGGAGGGCGCGCCCCCTACCTCGTGGGCCCCTCGTGGGTCTCCTGACCTAGCTCCTTCGCCTATATTTACTCTTATACCCTAAAAACATCCCAGAGAGCCACGAAACCACGTTTCCACCATCGCAACCTTCTGTACTCGTGAGATCCCATCTAGGGACCTTTTTTAGCGTCCTGCGGGAAGGGGATTTGACCACGAAGGGCTTCTTCATGAACACCATTGCCTCTCCGATGATGCGTGAGT
Source organism: Triticum timopheevii (assembly GCA_963921465.1). Lineage (NCBI taxonomy): Eukaryota > Viridiplantae > Streptophyta > Magnoliopsida > Poales > Poaceae > Triticum > Triticum timopheevii. The sequence goes on along the minus strand of OY997266.1, from coordinate 234,138,231 downwards.
AGTTTACCATAGACCTACGGGTCCATAGCTAGTAGCTAGATGGCTTATTCTCTCTCTTTGATTCTCAATACCATGTTCTCCTCGATGTTCTTGGAGATCTATTCGATGTAATATTCTTTTGCGGTGTGTTTGCCGAGATCCGATGAATTGTGCATTTATGATCAGATTATCTATGAATATTATTTGGTTCTTCTCTGAATTCTTATATGCATGGTTTGATATCTTTGCAAGTCTCTTCGAATTATCGGTTTAGTTTCGCCTACTAGATTGATCTTTCTTGTAATGGGAGAAGTGCTTTAGCTTTGGGTTCAATCTTGCGGTGTCCTTTCCCAGTGATAGTAGGGGCAGCAAGGCACGTATTGTATTGTTGACATTGAGGATAAAAAGATGGGGTTTTTATCACATTGCTTGAGTTAATTCCTCTACATCATGTCATCTTACTTAATGCGTTACTCTGTTCTTTATGAACTTAATACTCTAGATGCAGGCAGGAGTCGGTCGATGTGTGGAGTAATAGTAGTAGATGCAGAATCATTTCGGTCTACTTGACACGGACGCGATGCCTATGTCCATGATCATTGCCTTACATATCGTCATAACTTTGCGCTCTTCTATCAATTGCTCGGCAGTAATTTGTTCACGCACCGTAATATTTGCTATCTTGAGAGAATCCACTAGTGAAACCTATGGCCCCTGGGTCTCTTTTCCATTATATTGAATCTCTTTTACATCTTACTAGTTTCTGATCTACTATTTTGCAATCTTTACTTTCCGATCTATAAACCAAAAATACCAAAAATATTTACTTTACCGTCTATCTATCTCTATTAGATCTCACTTTTGCAAGTGACCGTGAAGGGATTGACAACCCCTTTATCGTGTTGGGTGCAAGTTGTTGATTGTTTGTGCAGGTATTCAGTGACTTGTGTGTTGCCTCCTACTGGATTGATACCTTGGTTCCCAAACTGAGAGAAATACTTACGCTACTTTGCTGCATCACCCTTTCCTCTTCAAGTGAAAACCCAACGCAAGCTCAAGAGGTAGCAACAGCCACCTCGATAGGCAGCAATAGTTCCATCTCGAAGCAGAACACGATGGATCCCCCCTACTCCCGGGGTGGCAAAACTGAGAGTGGACGGTGTTGTTTCCAAATATTTAAATGAAGGATCTTTTAGTGTTGTGTGCAAAAACTCAGAGGGTATGTTTTTGGAAGCCTCGTGTATGAAGTACAGTGGGTTGACCGATCCAGCTACTATGGAGGCGTTGGCATGCCATGAAGCACTAGCGCTGGCAGTAGATCTCTAGTTGACTAGAGTAGTGATTGCATCTGATTGCCAAGGCGTAGTTTGAGATATTCATGAACGAACAGGAGGAATGTATGCACCGATAGTTAAGGAGATTAATGAGACAACTACCTATTTTCAGTAGTGCTCCTTCGTCTTTGAAGGACGAGAGACTAATGTCCAGGCACATAGCCTAGCTAAACATGCTTTTGGTCTTGGGGTCGGGCGCGATTTGTGGCTTATAAACCCACCAGACATTGATTGTATCCCTATGAACATTGATTGAATAAAGTAAGCGTGTTTAGATTCAAAAAAAGAGAATCGACTGCGATCAGTCGACCGAACCAAGCCTAGCACAAGTTCACACCAGAGAAATGAAAAAGAACATGACGAATCGCAAAGCACAGTCCAATGGAGCAGAAATCAACTGACCACAAATGCAAAAATCAGGCGATTGTCATGTAGGTATTGTGATTACTTTTTTGCATAATATAATGGAGCGAAAAAATAGGAGTGACCGAAAACTAATGGGAAACAACTGTGTCAGACAATAATTAGAAACTTACAGATGGGCTATGTTTCTCCTACAAATTGTCTCTAAAGAAACATTGCTTTGCTCTAACTGCTTTAGCGAGGCGACGGGAGAGGTGAACGCAACTGCCTGCCTTCTTCCTTCGGGAAACACCGTCAGTCCCTGCTTCCTCCGTCTGCTCCGGCGACTGGAGGGAGTGGGGACCTAGGTAGTTTGGCTCTGGCTATAAATAGGGTAGGTTTCATGTGTGGGTGACGTTGCTTCTGACAGAGGCAGCGGTGCATCCAAGAATAATGTCTCGGCTTCAGTCTCATCACAACGGCGTTCATGGTGACATCGAGGAGCCGAGGGGCTCAATCTCCCATTGACCCTTCCGGTCTGTGGTTTTAGGTTTTCGGCCGGTGGCTGTCGACGGCATCACTGGTGGGCGAGAGAGAATGGCGGTCTCAGATACGGGCTTGTGGATTGATGGCGGCGGATCTGGCGCTTGGCCTCGACGACGTCGACGACTAACAGTGGTTCCGGGACTTGTGGAGGGTAGGGATGATCCTCGTTCAACGCACCACACCGAGAACGGCTTTGCCGATGGCAGGCTTCTTCATCGACTCACAATGCCCTTCTGGGCTATGGCTTTTCTACGAGTTCAGCGATAGTTAGCGGCGGCGATGGCAATTGCAAGATTACTTAAGAACTCCTTTGTACTTCTCTTTTCTTGGAGAGTTTTTCCTGCAAAGTTATGTGGACAAGTGTTGTCTTTCGACCCTTCTGATCGGTTCCGCATGTATGCTTGTATTCATCTTATTTGTGATTAATGATATATGCAGTTAACTTCGAAAAAAGAAACGTCGCTTCCTTGCTAACCCCAGTTACTAACTTATAGTGTTTTTGCAACAAATTAACTTATAATGCTTGTTAGTGTCAATGAATAAATGAACTAAAAGATGATAGGCTATGCTCATACTATTTGGTAGGTTTTCTTTTTAGCTGGCGCAAATCATTTGGACCCTCATAGCTCGCGAATGTTTGTTGGGGAGGATAACATTTGCAACGATTTTCATGGCCATTTTAGTTTGTGGGGTTCACAATTTCTTGAGACTAGCATGCCTTCGCAGAGAAGGCAATTTCTTTTTTAAAAAATGCCATAATTTGACCTCGATCAGACGATTTTTTTTAAATGCCATAATTTTGTCTCGATCAGACGCCTGCGAGGGCGTTCACTGGGAGTTCCTTCCCAACGAACGATTCACCAATTAACATTATCATTTTGAAATTGAGAATCTAAAATTTGTGTTATATTGTTTTGATTGCTTTACTGAAAAAGGCTTCGTCCCGCTTTATATATAAAGCAACGAACAACATACAGGAAGCACACCACCTGACACCACACACACACCCAAGGCACATACAAGGGGGCCGACGAACAACAACGCTACTCCAAACAACCCAAAGCAAACAACAAGTAGACAGAAGAGTATAGCTAAGGATCTAAAGAGCTCTCCACAGTGATGAGACAAAGCCGCAACTCGATGAACCAGAGACTCCAAAAGCAATGCTTCCAGGAAAGAAACGACATCGAAGAGCCGCCGCCATCCGATCCAGGAAATTAGGGTTTTCACCGGGAGTAACACGAAAGACGTAGGGCCACCGTGATGGAGCCTTCAAAAAGGAAAAAACGCATGGACGCCGCCGTCATCAGTCTGGCCCAAGTCCAGACGAGGTTTTCACCCCGATCACCACCGCCCGCCTCCGCACGGTACGGCCCTACATGAGAGCGTCGGCCGCACCACCAATACCACCAATACCTGATTGCCGTATACTATAAGAGCCAATTCAGTAATACATACATGATATCCGGCACAACAGAAAGCCATAGCAATGCATTTCCAGCACAAATTGAGTACTTTTCCGATGTACTTTGTCCTATAGATCTTTACATTTTGCATATTACGCATCTCGCCCTATAGTAGCATCACATTTTTTTTAATACATCTACATCTTGATCGGTATTGTTATGTACACCCTCCGTTCTTAAATATAAGTCTAATTAGATATTTAAATATGAACTACATACGGATGTATATAGACATACTTTAGAGGGAGGGGAACTTTTGGTCTATGGGGACATATGCACCCTATATGAGAAAAAAATAGTAATTCAACAAAAAGTCAAAATTTTCTGAAAATATTTTTGAAATAAACTTGACCTTCTATTGCACCCGTGAGAAAAAAATCCAAAAAAAATATCCCTTTGACTTCTTTTCAGAAAAGACAATTTTTTGGCTAAAATAATGTGAATAGTGACCTATAGTAGCAAATAAATTTTGTCTTTTTTGCTGTGAGGTCAACTTTTGTTTTTTTTTCATCGAGATTTATATACTAGTGCAAAAGTAAGTCAAGTGTTTTGTCAAAATAGTTCTTACCTATTTTGACTTTTTATTAAAATATTAAAAAAATCCCCATATAGGGTGCATATACAACCAGGACCACAAGTGTATTTCCCTACTTTAGAGCATAGATTTACTCATTCTGCTCCGTATTTAGTCTATATTGGAATCTCTAAAAAGACTTATATCTAGGATCGGGGGGAGTAGTTATTATCTACAGAAATAACATACATTACATGTAAAAAATTTCAAGCAGTGGTTACTTATATCACACTTAAAGGTCTTGAACTGTCACAGTTGTGACACTACGTATTATTAATCACAGATATTTAACAGTGAGGAGGACGCTGAGAGAACTGATCATGATGTTGTCCAGAGTCCTAACAAAATGTTTTTTTTTGTTTTTGTTTAGAGAAACCACCTGCGTTATTCATGTGATGGACTGTTAATTTGTGACATATTGTGTCACTGCGCTGTGATTTCGTGATTGTATTGCTATCTGTTTATGGTTTGGAGAATTGATGTTGCAATTACAAGAAAGACCAAACGAAGCTATAAGCGGCAGCAAAGCGCGCCAGTGTATATATATCAAGGCAGGTGAAAACGTAGAGCAAATGAGCTGAAGCACGTCCTGGAAAAACTTATCAAGATTTAAGTAATTACATCATACAAAAAGCCACCGCATCATTTGTACTTGTGTCCTCCCACACTGTCAGCCATCGTAAACTGTAAGAGAACATATACACCTCGATTCTCAAAATCAGCAAAAACCGTACCTACAAAAAAAGATCACATCAAACTCAAGATGCAGCTTGGGCTGCACCAAGTTTCTTGGCACCCTTCTGCAGATTCTTTTTTGGATCTTTCTTTTCAGAACTTTCCTCCTCTTGCTTCTTCATCACTGGTTTGAACTGTTCCAAAACAAAGGATAAGGTCACTAGAGAACTGGGCTAAAACACATTCAGCAGCCACAAATGATGATGCAAGTGCTAGGCAGACCAAATACAGACATGTGAAAGCTGAATGAGATAGGAGCATTGCTTCTACAAAGAACAAAGGAGAAGAGCATGGACCAGAGTCAAAGGCAAGGGACGCAAATTTTTTGACAGTGCAACAAATCCATCAGCTTACAAGCCTAGAACCTTAATTCTCGCAGATGTCACGCCTGCACCACCGGTAACCGCAGCAATGACCGTGGCGAAGGCGGACACTCGGAGATGCCACTTTAGGATGATGAAGGGCAGGGGCGGAGACAGGGGGGTGCGAGCAGGGGTTAGTCACCCCCCATCGTCTCAAATATGCAAACGTTAATGGCCCAATATTCCAGCCAAAGGCCCAACATGAAAGTAATCGCTAGGTCTACGCATCAGTCAAATGGGCATACACGCAGCCGTCGATCGAGTAGACGGTTCCCTTCCCAAGTTCTCTTCGTGCGCCGTCGCCTCTAAGATCTCTTTGCACCTTTCGTCGCCGCCGGAGCACAGGGCGCTCAGAGCTTCTCCTCCAGCGATCGAATCCATGGCTGCTTCACAGACTGATCAAGGCTTCTGGCATGAATTCGGAGGTACGATTACTAGTATATACAGTAACAACAATAACCTATACTAGATCTCCAGATCGATTGCACATTACAAATTAAGATTCTGGGTGAATTACTAATCAGATGCGGTAAGATCATAATTTATAAATCTTTAGATGATGAGGAAATATACCAAATTAGTTCATTTTACAAGAGGTGACTCGGTATTTAGTATTATCCCATACCAAAAAGCTTGTCTTAAATTTATCTAGATACGGACGTATCTAACACAAAAATGTCTCTAGATAAATTCGTATTTAGACGAATTTTAGGCAAGTTTTTTGGGACAGAGGAAGTACTATCCACCCAGGAATTCATACAGGTAAATCTAAACTAATATTATGCCCATCCCAAATTAATTGTCTTAAATTTGTTTAGATACGAATGTACATAATGTACATAACACTAAAACATGTCTAAATACATTTGTATCTAGACAAATTTAAAACAACTAATTTGAAACAGACAGAGTAGGAATTTAGTTTTTTTATATTGCAAATCAAATGTTGCCATACGTTTGTATCAATTCTAGTTTTGAGACTATATTCTTGTGATGCGTCTTCTAAGTGTTTATTATTTTTCTTGCCCCCCTCATGCCTTAATCCTGGCTCCGCCCCTGATGAAGGGGTCCGGCACACGACAATGGAGGACCCATGTTCAGAGAGAGAAGGAGCTGGAGTAACCCGCAAGATGTTGAGTTCGGTGAACCAGGTGCATGGACAAGTGAGGTACACTTCTAAGCATGAGTGTGTCGCGTTAAAAGGCCAAGTGCCAATCTCTGTAAAACATGACGTTGAAATGAGACCTCCGAAACTTCCCATCTCTCTTTCCCTGAACATTTCACCCCCTTCTCCAATTCCTTACCCTCCTGCCGCCAATTTACCCCGATTCTTCCCCTCCACCGGCAGTAGTGCTGGCGCCTCGACCATCGAGGGGGGTGACACCTACATGCCAGAGTAGTCGGCATACGGTTGTCGACGATGGTACTTCGGTCACAGATGAGGACTCCTTGGCCAAGGCCATGCGGCGTAAAGCAACGCAGAACCTCGACAACCAAGGTACTACGTCGCCACCCAAATCCTTTTTAGCTTTTTCCAATACTAGCATCGTTTCTAAGTTGAATAATGTAGGTGTTAGTCTGGGAAAGAATGAGACGGATATTTCTATTTCGACAAACGCTTTGAAACATTTGGAATATGATCGATTAAAAATTGTTCCACATATTTCTAGCAAGTCTTTTGCCCCCTACTGACGAGGAGGAGCTGCATGCCACATCAGATTTTTTTTTAATTTTTTTTTTGGAAAAGGAGGCTCACCCCCGGCCTCTGCATCTGAAAGATGCATATAGTCAGCTACTCTCTCATTTAGTAGGAGCGGTTTCGGATGTGGGTCTAGATGAACCCGAGCTTAGTTCTTTGATTGAGCTTACAGCCTCCGGACGTAAATCAAAGGCCGCACGTTCGAAAAAAGTTAGTAAGTCCCATAAGAAGGCAAAATTTTCTAAATCTCCTATTGTTTCCCCATGAATGGAATGTTTCTTAATAGCAGAGGTCTTCGTGACTTGGCTAAACATTTATTCATTGCGGAGTGTAATAGGGAATACAATTTAGATTTTTTGGCTATCTCTGAAACGGGGAGACGGACTTCTCAGTAAGTCTGCTTAATGGGATAGAATACACTTGGGTTTCACGACCGCCTAGAGGTCGTTCTGGAGGCATCTTACTTGGCGTAAACACAGGGACTATGGATGATTTGGCTAGTTTAGATGGTGAGTTTCACGTTAAACTCCATATTCGCAACAAGGCCGACAACTTCACATGGACCCTCGTCGCCGTGTATGGGGCAGCCCAAGATGAACCCAAGGCTGATTTTCTCCGTGAATTGGTTAATCTAGCGAAAGATAATCCCTACCCTATTCTTATAGGAGGGGATTTCAATTTGCTTCGATTTCCAAATGAGAAAAGACGCGGTAGGTTTGATAATCATTGGCCTTTCCTTTATCTCGATCTGCGAGAGGTTTCCATGATTGGAAGACAATTCACTTGGGCAAACAGTCTTCCGGGACCGACATACGAGAAACTAGATCGCGTTTTAATGGATACCGTCTGGGAATCTAAATTTCCTATGGTGTTTGTTCGTGCTCTACCTCGTATCGAGGCCATATCAGACCACGCACCAATTGTCCTAACTACTGGTTTGCCACGACCACAACATAGACGCAAGTTCAAGTTCGAACTTGGTTGGTTGCTCCGGGATGGCTTCCATGACATGGTCAAGGAGGTATGGGAGAAACCGGTGGCCGGGCATACCCCAATACACAAATGAAATAACAAAATGCGTGCATTACGTAAATTCCTTGGTGGTTGGGCTAGGCCTACGGTGAGTATCCTAAAAAAGGAGAAGCTTCGTCTTTCATCTATCATTGATGAATTAGAAGCTTTGGCAGAGGTTAGGCCATTATCTGAGCATGAAATCGAGATCAAGAGTCAATTGAATGCACAGATAGCTAGCATGCTACGTGAAGAGGAACTAAAATGGTACCAGCGCTCTAACAATCCTGAAAGGTGATTCGAATACTAGATATTTCCATGGCGTCGCCAATGGCAGACACCGGAAGAAACTTATTCATTCACTTCAACCGGAAGAAACTTATTCATTCACTTCAATAGGATGAGGGCACAATTGAAGGGCATGAGCAACTTAAATCTTATATCACTAATTATTATAAAAATTTGTTTGGAGCCCCAGAGGAAGGAAACTTCCCGATGGATGAGTCCCGAACAGATGACATCCCTCAGGTCTCTTATGAGGAAAACAACCTTCTAACAGCACCATACTCCGAGGAGGAAGTTAGAAAGGCGGTTTTCCTAATGGAGCACAACAAAACCCTAGGTCCGGATGGTTTTCCCGCAGAGTTCTATCAGAATTTCTAGGAAGTCATCAAACCGGATCTCCTCCTCTTGTTTAGCTGTCTACATGCCGGCCAACTAGATTTGTTTCGCTTAAACTTCAGTGAGATTATTTTATTACCTAAGGATAATGAGGCTGAAAGGATACAACAATATAGACCTATTTTCCTCCTTAATGTTAGTTTTAAAATATTCACGAAGGTTGCGACTATTAGGCTGAATTCGGTTGTTGGACATGTGGTTCGTCCTTCACAGACAACTCTCATGCAAGGTACACATCCTAGACGGAGTTGTTATCCTTCATGAAACTGTCCATGAATTACATCGGAAAAAGTTAAATGGAGTCGTACTTAATAGACTTTGAAAAAGCTTATGACAAAGTCAAATCGCCCTTTCTTCAACAGACTCTCGGAATGAAAGGATTTTCTCTAGAGTGGCGCACAATGAGCCATAGCTTCGTTTCAGGAGGCAGTGTTGCCATTAAGGTCAATGATGACCTTGGCCACTATTTTCAAACGAAGAAGGATTGCGACAAGGTGATCGCTATCGCCCATGCTATTCAATATAGCGACGGATATGCTAGCAGTTATGATTGAGCGTGCCAAGGCTGATGGACAAATTGATGGGGTAGTGAATCATCTAGTTGATGGTGGCCTCTCCATACTTCAGTATGCCGACGATACGATTCTCTTCATGGATCATGACCTCGAGAAAGCAAGAAATTTGAAATTAATTTTATCAGCATTCGAGCAACTCTTAGGTCTTGAGATCAATTTTCATAAAAGTGATTTGTTTTGCTTTGGCGAGGGCCCAAGAAGAGGCTCACCTGTACCCGACCTGTTCGGATGCGGGTTGGGCCAGTTTCCGATTACATATTTGAGGATATCGATACATTATCGGAGACTCACAAATGCTGAATGGAAACACGTCGAGGAGAGGCTGCAAAAAAGACTTAGCAGTTGGAAAGGTAAGTTGTTGTCTCTAGGAGGAAGATTGGTCCTAATAAATCCAGTACTAAGTAATATGGTACTATATATGATCTCCTTCCAGTTGTCGAAAGGAGTTTTACATAGATTGGATTATTTCCGATCAATATTCTTTTGGCGGGAGATAGCGAGAAAAAGAAATATCGACTGGCTAAACGGAGCGTGGTTTGCCGTCCCAAAGACCAAGGCTGGTTGGGCATTCATGACCTTGAGGTCAAGAATAGGTCCCTACTCGGTAAATGGTTGTTTAAATTACTCATGGAAGATGGTGTATGGCAAACCCTCCTTAGACGGAAATATGTGGGCTCCAAGGCGGTATCCCAAGTATACTAGAAGCCTGGGGATTCTCACTTTTGGGCGGGTCTAATGGCTACGAAGAAATATTTCTTCTGCCATGGATCTTTCTCGATTAAGGACGGCTCGGAAATTAGATTCTGGGAGGATAAGTGGGGAAACGCCACTCTCCGGGAACAATATCCGGCTCTATACAATATTGTGCTTCACAAGGGTGATACTATCGCCATGGTAATGGAATCATTTCCGCCAAATGTGACATTCAAAAGGGATTTATTTGGACCCAGACTACAATCATGGAACATCCTGCTCCAACGGTTGTCCACGGTGCAATTGTCACATGGGTCCGATGTATTCTGATGGAACCTACATGGGAATGGACAGTTCTTAGTAGAGTCTATGTATAGAGTGTTAATCCAGTCTGATGTGCCAGTTGATAATAACAAGAAGATCTGGAAGATGAAGATACCGCTTAAGAATAAAATCTTCGCATGGTATCTTCGTCGCGGAGTCATTCTTACTAAAGATAACCTTATTAAGAGGAATTGGCATGGAAGTCCGCAATGTGTCTTTTGTCACCATGATGAGACAATAGAACATTTATTCTTCCAATGCAAATTGGCTTGTTCTATATAGTCAGTCATCCAAATAGCTTCTGCCTTGTATCCTCCTTATAGTGTTGCTAATGTATTTGGCAACTGGCTACATGGGATTGATCACAGGTTTAGAACCCTTCTCAGGGTGGGAGCGCTTGCCATTATTTGGTCGCTTTGGCTGTGTAGAAATGATAAGGTTTTTAACGACAAAAGTACATCTCTTATGCAGGTTATCTATAGATGTACCGGAACTTCGTTTATGGTCCTCTCTACAACGCGTGGAGAATCGAGACCTGTTTATGGAGGTGTGTACACGATTGGAGGCTACGGCGAGGGATACTTTTACCCAACATGGGTGGCAGCATGATCTTGGGACTGGTCCCCCTCCGCTTTAGGCATTATACGTATACTGCATGTTTCCTTGTATTTCACCTTTTTATATTTTTTTATTTGAATGACAGGACATTGTTTGGCTGTGTGCATCTTAGCTATGCAGAGGCTGGGTGTAATGCTTAAATCTTTTAAGTAATAAAGCACCCCTTTTCAAAAATTTACCCCGATTCTCTCTTGTGATCATCCCTACTACTAGTGGGATATCAAAATTTGGTATCGCAGACAACATACAGATTACTGCACTCGAGCTCAAATCCTCCAAGACTGAATCGTACAATTCCACTGTGAAGGGTGTTGTATCACTTTGGTGAGGATCCCCCGCTAGGTTGGAACCGATCCAGAGAGGGAGGCCCAGCCGTGCCTTCCAGGTCAAGCAAACTATCGGCATATACGAATTTTGTTCTGAGAGGATGGATGCGGTAGCAGAAGCTGGATGAGATTCTCATCCCCGCTTCAACGTGATGGCCATGACATGTACATAGTCCCCGCGCACTTCCGGGTCAGCATAGCCACACTCTACCTGGATGGTCATGCCGCTCTCTGGTTCCAAGTGTACAAGTGGAAATAGCGTCTCATCTCTCGGGACACATTCATGGTGGCGGTGATCATGGAATTCCAGCAAGGTGAGTTCAACGGCCAAATGACCAGACTGCTGCAATTGAAGCAAACTGGCTCCGTGATAGTCGAGGGGGGGTGAATTTTGCCATGTTATCTTGCTGCGTCCATCGTATTTGGGCCGTATTTACCCATATGAACAGGCGCAAAGGGTTGTTGGATCCATCGACTTCCATAACCGTACCGCCCTAGCTAGTTTCCCTGAAATAAGCCACACTACTGCCATAAACGGAGGAGTCCAGGACTGACTGAAGGAGACCAAGACGGCAGGCGAGCGGCAACTAACCAAGACCACTATAAATAGGCGTCATGGCATGAGGGGCAACCATGACACTTACACCAACGGGCGAAGCGCTCGCCGCTACCCACAGAGTTAGCAGTAAAAATACTTCAAGAAAAGAGAAGAATTATTGCTTTAGGTGTGGTTTTGTGCGACACTTTGTGGTCCATTGCACGGCCGAGCTTTGTGATAATTGTTTGAAGCCTGGGCATGAATCTGATGATTGTCCGCTTTTGACTATGCGCCTGTGGTTACAATCTATGGTGTCTGCAATAATAGGCTTATGTATTGCGAATCTCCATGCTCCAACTCGAGAAAAATGCAAGGACAGGGATAGTGCGTGTCTCTGGAGGTTCTTTGTCGGATGATCAGGTGGTGCAGCAGCTTCGGAGACTTGTACCGGGAGATATTCGATGGACACCTATTTTGTTAGAAGAGAATGTGTTTAAGGTGGACTTCTCGAAGAAGGAAGATTTGACAAGGCTGATGGTGTTTGGTATTTTCAAAGTGCCTGACAATCCTTTATTCGCTGCAGTTTGAGGAGTGGTCTAGTCATGAGCCAAATGGAATCCCTCTGCATGAGATATGGGTGTGGTTCTATGGGGCTCCTTCCAAGCCTCTTAATGATTTTATGAAGGTTTGGAGCATTGGTTCGATGATAGGTAAAACTGAAAAGGTGGACATGCATGGGGTTGCTAGACTTTTGGTAGGTGTGGTCATTATTGGCGATGTTCCACAATATGTAGAGTGGTACTATAAGAGTAAAGGGTATGAGTCACGCTTGACATTGAAGGTCGGCCTTTTCCAGCTAAGGAGCACTTGGATGATGATATTGATGATCCTAAGGATGAAGCTGGGAATGTGTAACGCCCGAGACCGATGCGCCGGATGTCTTCCAGTTATTCGCCGCCGTTGCCATGTCATTCGTTTGCGTGTTGCACTTTGCCATGCCATCATGTGCATTTCATCTGCATATTTTTCAGAACTTGCATCCGTTTGGGTCTCCCAGTTCTCTCCGTTGTCCATTCTGAGCCCAGACACACTCGAACGCGCCCGCGGCACCTTCGAAATATTATTTTATATGTGGGATAAAATCCCGGAATAGGATAAAAGTTGGCGTGCGGTCTTGTTTTATTGTAGGTAAACCGCCTGCCAAATTTCATCGCATTTGGAGTCCATTTGATGCCCCAACGAATAACTATAGCGGCAATATAACCGGTTAATTCGTCGGACGTTTTCGGTATACGGAAACCCGTGTCGGGCCGCACTTCATCTCTCTCTTCTCAACACATACCTCCTACACAGCCCACTACCCCCTCATCTAAGCCTCCTTTGATCCGGACTGTCCGATGGTGATCGGATGGCTCCGAAGCGGCCTCAAACCCCTCCTCCCTCCTGTCTATAAATAGGCCACCACCTCGTCCGAATCGGGCAACCCTAGCCTAACCCTAGCCCTACCCTCCACCTACCTCTAGCCGCCACCAGCCCCTCAGTTTCCGCGCCGGCCGAACCATGCCTCGCCACTTGACCTTCTCCCCAGCCACCAGCATCGCCGACAGCCGCCCGCCAGCCACTCCACGCTCGTCATCTATCCCCCCGCGCCAGCCACTCCACCGCAGGCCCGCCAGGACCCAGATCGGGCCCTGGGAAGCCCTCCCGAGCCCGTCCGCCGCCCGAGCGCGCCCTGGCTCCCTTCGCCCCCGTGCCCGAGCGACTCGCTCCGCCGCCGCGTCGGATCCGCCACCGACCACACCCGAGCTCCAGTGCCCCGTCCCACCTCGTCGCCATAGCCGACGGCCCCAGGTCGGACCTCGCCGTCCCCCTTCTCCTTCCTCCTTGGCCTCTCCCGCTCTCTCTCTCATGCCATCTCCCCATCTCTCTTTGTAACCGCAGGAGCTCGTCGGACCTTGGATCCTTGCCGCCGTCGTCGGAGTTCGTCGCCCGCTGCCACCGGATCCACCCGCCTCCGGCCTCCCTTGCATCAGCCGCTCCCGCCGCCGCAAGTCCGCCGCCGGCGCCCGCGACCCGCTCGGCTTCCTCGCGAGGAGGACAAACACCAGCAGCGCTGCCGTTCCCCTGGGCCGCATCGCGCCCGAGCCAGCCCAGTGTTCCCGCGGCCCAGCAGCAGCTCAAGCCCAGCGCGCCTCGCCTGCCTCCTCCGTCCTGGGCTTGGCCCAACTGGTGAGCGCGCTAAAGCCCGCCCGCCCGATGCGCGTAATAGTATATTGCGCCCGTCTGTTTTTTTAGATAAAACGGCCAAGTCCCTGATTCATGTCATCATGTGGGAATGTTAAACTGCTTGTAACTTTGTGCATATTGGTCCGATGATGATGTTCTTTATATGCAAATGTTCTACTCACTGTGCTCTTCATGTTGGTGGCTGTTGCATTCATGTTAGGGTTCATCTTCATGTCATAATCTCTGTTGCAAAAGTGCTTGCTGATGTTAACTGTTGAAAACTGTTATAACTTGCCCTTTTGTTATTTTTGTGTGATTTAATGCATGCACCATATGAGCATCTTGTCAACATGTGTTTGGTGCATTATCATGTCCTCTTGCTTGTAGTATTTATTTCATGCCATGATATGTCCTGATGTGAGTGCCATGAGCTTGCAAAGTGGCCTACTCACTGTTTGTTGTTTTCAGAGACTTAGTAAATTCTGCGAAGTCTAAATCTGTTACATTGTGATGCCATGTTTGCCTGATGCTACCATCAAATCTATGCATATTTTGGAGATGTTCAGTAATCATGTTTTGAAGACCATGTTATGCTCTATCCATCCATGCCCCTGTTTGCAATTATAGCCTACTGTAGCTTGTTCTTTTCATGCTCTCAAATTGCTTAAAAATATAACTGTCAGTCTGTTAACAGCATGTTCCATATTGCAAAGCTCATAGTAATTAATTTATGCATCCTATGAAATTGTGCCATTGGATTAATTGGAAGTATGCCATGTCTACTACATGCTCATGACCTTTGCATATTTATTAAAATTGCTATGCTTGCTGTTATGTGCCTCCAAAGTCAGCATCATAATGTTACTGTTTTGCATTCCCAGATTTTCACTAAGTCTGAGAATCTGCTATTTCATGTTTACATCTTGTCTTGATGAATGCCATGCACTTGTTGCTCCTATGTATAGGCCATGTTGCATTACTTGAGCTCCATGATATGTACTAGCATGCTATACCTTTTGATGACATGTTCATGCACTGTAGCATACTTGTTTCATGCCTCCAACATGCCATCATATTAACTATGCTCATGTATATGCCCAGTTTTCACTAAGTCCTAATCTGTGTTATAAAGTTGCTTTTTGCATTGATCATATTGGTTTAATCTTGATGCCTATACACCTGAACCTTAATGATATTTTAAGTATGTAATCTGAACTTGAAGTGCATATCAAGTTTGTGTTCATATGGTTCCTGTAGCATGTTGTTTTGATGCTTGCAAAGTGCCTAGTTGCTGTTTAGGCAGATTGTTGTTATATCTTGTTTTGAGTGTATGTGTTGAACCGTTGCTCCATTTTGAGCATGCTCTATATGAAACTTGCTTGATTTTGCATGTAGTTTCATATTGTCATGTTGCATCCTTGGTTTGAGTATGTGTGCTTGATGTTTGAATGCATTTTGCATCAATGCCATGTTTAACTTGTTTTGCTCATATCTTCTAAGCTGTAGCTTCGAATTAAATGAACTTTATATGTAACTTGATTAGAAAGACGTATAGATCATCATAATGCATATTAACTTGCTGTTTAACAACTTCAACATAATGTTTTATTCAGATCTGGACCAATTTCGAAATTTGCCTATGGGGAGTTTCCGGAATTGTTATATGTTGTTTCCGGCCTCATTTAAACTTGCTTTGATGTGAGGTTCTTGTATGCATCGTCTCTTGCCATGAGTAGCATCATGTAGCCTTGTCATGCATCATACTTGGATGAGCATCATGCCATGTTATGTGTTGTGTGTTTACCATGTTGTTTGCTCCTTTTCGGTTGTGCTTCTTCTCGATAGTTCCTGTTTCGTTGCGATCGTGAGGATTCGTTCAACTACGCTTGATTCGTCTCCGCCCGTTCATCTTCTTCATGGACTTGTTCTTCTTCCTAGCAGGATTTCAGACAAGATGACCGTCACCTTGGATCTCACTACTATCTTTGTTATGCTAGTTGTCTCGATGCTATCGCTATGTCGCGCTACCTACCACTTGTTTATCAAGCCTCCCAAATTGCCATGACAGCCTCTAATCTTTTCCACCCTCCTAGCAAACCGTTGTTTGGCTATGTTACCGCTTTGCTCAACCCCTCTAATAGCGTTGCTAGTTGTAGGTTGTTCCATGTTGGAACATGAATATCATGGGATATCCCAATATCTTTTATTTAATTAATGCATCTATATACTTGATAAAGGATGGAAGGGTCGGCCTTTTGCCTGGTGTTTTCTTCCACTCTTGCCGACCTAGCTTCCGTCATACCGGTGTTATGTTCCTTGATTTTGCGTTCCTAACACGGTTGGGGTTTATGGGCCCCCTTGACAGTTCGCTTTGAATAAAACTATTCCAGCAAGGCCCAACATTGGTTTTACCATTTGCCTAATAACAACTAAAACTTGCATAGGGACCTGCCGGCCCCCGAGGTCTCTTAATCAACCCCCTGGGGCCAGTGCTCCTCATGAGTGTTGGTCCACCTACCTAGCAGTCGGCGGTGCCGCCTTGGGGCAACTCGATGGTATTTTGGCTACCGTCCACTTCGCATAGACGGTGTTGTCCTGAGAACGAGATACGCGCAGCTCCTATCGGGGTATCGACGCATCGGGTGGTCTTGCTGGACTTGTTTTGCCATTGTCGAAATGTCTTGTGAACGGGGATTCTGAGCTTGATCGGGTTGTTCCGGGAGGAGGATTTTCCTCCGTTGGTCGTGAGAGTTTGTGATGGACTAAGTTGGGACACCCCTGCAGGGTTTAAACTTTCGAGAGTCGTGCCCACGGTTATGTGGCAGATGGGAAGTTTTAATATCGGTTGTAGAGAACTTGACACCAGGTCCGAAGTAAAATACACCAACCGCGTGCGTAACCGTGACCGTTTGTTTTCGGGTGAGTCGAGAAGAGAACACAGTGGGGTTATGTTTGAACGTAAGTAGTTCAAAATCACTTCTTGATCATTACTAGTTTACGACCGTTGCGTAGTTTCTCATCTTATTCTTGTACTTGTAAGTTAGCCACCATACAATGCTTAGTGCTGCTACAACCTCACCACTTATCCTTTCCATACCCATTAAGCTTTGCTAGTCTTGATACCCATGGTAATGGGATTGCTGAGTCGTCGTATCTCACAGTTCACTACAACAACAGTTGCAGGTACAGGTTATGCGATGATCTGACGTGAGAGCGATACTTGCTTGTTTTCGAGTTATTCTGCTTCTTCGATCAGGCGATAGGCTCCTGGTCGGCAGCCTGGGTTATGCGGAGCATCCCAAGGTCATCCCCATGGACCTACCTACACCTCCCACGACACCATTTGGACCGACGCCAGATCCTTCAGCCCGCCAGGCCAGTCCCTGCCCGCAAACACTACAGCGGCCAGACGTCCGACACCTCCCAGCGTCCGGACGACTGACACCACCATCACCGAGCCAAAACGTCGGAAGTATGGAAGCCTCCGGACGACCGACGTCTCGGACGTCCGACCCTGACCGAACGACCGACGCCACCTGACCAAAGCCGAAACGTCGGACTTCCGACAAGTACCGGACGTCCGGACCCTCGCGAGCCATCGGACGACCGGTGACTGTCGGACGTCCGACGCCTGTGTGTTGACTGTGTGTTGGGCCGAAGCCCATGTACCCTTTGTCCACTTAGACTATAAATACTCCTTCTCCCCCCTCTTGCTAGGGTTAGCAAAGGATTAGCTCATTTGAGAGATAGAGCTTTGCTCATCCACTTGGTTACTTCTCCATCGGAGTCCACGACCTTTTCGGAGAAGATCCCCCAAGCGGATTCAAGACCCGTCACAGGAAGAACCCCTCAAGGCCTCCTCACGGAGAAGAACTACCGCCACTTGTATCGCCCTTTGTTGGATTTGGATCGTGTATCTCTTTGTGTTTCGAGGATCTAGCACATGTGTAATCGAATCTTATTGGTTTGAGTGTTTTCCCTCGTGTTCTTGGTAGGATCCACTCCAATCGTGAAAGATCGGGCATCTAGGGTTCTACCCTACATCGCTGGGCTAGCAGGGTATATGTCGTTTTGTCTTTTTCGTTTGATTTCATCCGTAGTCGGATGCCGCTCTTTTGTATGATGATTGCTATGCATTGATGTATTCTTGTGGCATTTGTATGCCTTTGCATGTATCCCCAACTATTATGTAATGATACAATGTAATGATATGCACCTTGCAAAGCGTCTTCAATATGCGGCTCTATCCTTGGTTGGACCTTCGAGTTCCTCTCGAATAGGATCGCATATTGGGCGTGATAGCATGGGTCCGACAAATGTGCACCAAATGAGAAAGGTGCCGAAGGTGAACGGTCTGGAGGTAATGATAAGGGCGGGGCTCCGGGGACTACTCCGCGTTCTGGGTTGCCGGCAACGTTAATAAAACCATCTCCTTTGCTTCTCACACTACGAGTATTCGATTTGGGTCGTTTGCGGCGGCCTTGGCTCCTAGTCGGCTCTAGAGCGATCGTGTGGATGGCGACAACTGGGCGGAGCAGGAGGCTCCACCATTGACGCCCCCACTCTCGCTGTACACACTACCAAGGCGATACTAAGTTTCACGCAGGAGGGGCACACTCCGTTGGCTGGGCCAAATCTGCAGGGACCGGGTCCTATGTGTCAGGTGGAGGTGGTGCCGCCGACTTACACAATCATACCACCCCTGGTCCCCTTGAAGGAAGCCACACGAATACCATAAACGGAGGAGTCCGCGACGAATCAGAGGAAACCAAGACGTCGAGCGAGAGGCAGTTAACCAAGACTACTACAAATAGGCGTCCACCCGATGAGGAGATCTTGAACTGCCAAGATCTCTAGAAATACTAGTTCCAGCCAATTAGCACAATCGGTAGATCCGATCTAGACATCGAAAAGTTGACTTCCAACTCGCCAAGCACATCTTGTGCACCACCATTGTAATCCTTCACATACAAGCAGGAGTAGGCTTGTTGCTCGCATAGCAGGGGCCAGAACCTAGGTAAATCAATGCCCATGTCCATTTGGTAACTTGAGGTGACATCCCACTGTCATACAAATTGCGTACGACTTCTTTACTTTTGTGAGGTACATTGCGAAAAACACCTCAATTTGACTATCACTTGCAGATTGAGAAATGTATGTATCATCCTGTGTCCTTGGATTCCTCTCAACATGTGTTTGTTTGTGAAAGTTTGTTTTCGGCCAAAGGGATGGCATCGGCCGCAAGGTGCACCTCTAGGTGCCGACCAGCTTGACGTGTGCGGTGTCGCTCACGCGCATCCAGCAGTGTTGTTGATCTACCATGAGTTTGAGGGGCTGTGTTAGAGTAGTTTATACAGTCATGTATAGCCATTATATAAGGAGCATTATGCATAACCCACACCTTCACGTGTGTATATATTGGGTTTTGGCCTCATGGAAATACAAGTTGCATATTTTCTTCACACCTACTACTAGCAGGATATCACAGTAGAGATGTAGTTAGTCTCACAATGCCACTATTAATAAACTAACTTTCCATTCCGAATTGCATAATGCTGCACAGTGGACTTGTGAGATTATTGAAGCAACAAAGAGTTAATCAGCTTGCAACCACAACACTCTTAGATTATTCATGGAGAGCTCGTTTTCTCAAGAAGAAGATCACAACACTCTCAGATTATTCATAGAGAGCTCGTTTTCTCAAGAAGTGGAGAAGGTGATTAAGAGCATGCCTTTGGACAAGGCACCGGGGCCGGACGGCTTCACGGGGCGATTCTTCGCCTCCTGTTGGCAGATTATCAAAGTGGGTATTATGAGAGCCTTTGATTTATTCTTCCGTGGAGACATGAGGGGACTCCCGGCCATTAACAACGCGACAGTCACACTATTGCCGAAGAAGCCGAGAGCAGTTGACATCAAAGATTTCAGACCCGTGAGCCTCATTCATGGTGCGATCAAACTATTTGACAAGGTGCTGGCTTGTAGATTGGCTGATGAACTACCGCACCTCGTGGGAACCACCAGAGCGCGTTTGTGCGCGGGTGGTCATTGCATGACAATTTCATGCTAGTCCAGTGCACCGCTAGGAGATTACACGCACTCAGAGACCCGGCATTACTACTCAAATTGGACATCTCCAAAGCATTCGATTCGGTGCAATGGCCGTTCTTGATCGAGGTGATGAAGCAAATGGGCTTCCGCACAAGGTGGATTAACTGGATCTGTGGACTTTTGGCGACATCATCAACGAAGATTGTGGTGAATGGGGTTCCTGGGGAAACAATATTCAACTGCCAGGGACTGCGTCAGGGAGACCCCATATCCCCGATGCTTTTCATTCTATGCATGGAGCCTCTGCTGTGTCTATTTGAGCGCGCTACAGCAGCGGGCATCCTCACACCGCTGGCAAGATCAAGGCTTAAACGTCAGCTATCTATGTTTGCGAATGATGACATCGTTTTCTGGAAGCCAAAGGAATTGGATCTTAGAGCCTCTACTTCCATTTTGGAGCTATTTGGGCATGCATCCCGGCTAAGAATCAACATGGCAAAGAGTGCGGCGGTGTCTATACGTTGCTCTCAGGAGATGGGATTGTTGCAGGACACGCTGGGCTGTTCCACCACAATTTTCCCTTGCAAATACCTTGGGTTACCCCTCACGGTCAGGAAGCAAACGGCGGCCCAATTTCAGTACATGGTTGTTCAGGTTGGCCGCGCGCCTGCCCGGTGGACGGCTGCATCGCTCACACATAGCAGCAGGCTTCTGCTTATTCAGTCCGTATTCTCCACCATTCCAATCCATACGATGCTCGCCATGAGTTTACCACCGAAGACATTAGCTGCCTTGGGAAAGATCTGCCGAGGGTTCCTATGGGCGAGCACGGCAGAGGCCGGAGGGGGATCTTGCTAGGTTGCTTGGGAGATTGTTTCCCGGCCCAAGTGGGCTGGCGGACTAGGCATTATGAACATGCGGTGGATGAATGTCGCCTTGCAGGCAAAGTGGCTATGGCTTCAAAAGACCGATGCTTCCATACCTTGGGCGGAATTCAACTTCTCGATACTGGAGGACTCTAGGTCATTATTCGGAGCGGCGACGAGGGCTATCATTGGCAATGGTCGCAAGGTACTCTTCTGGGAGGATAGATGGTTGGATGGTTTCCGGATCGAGGAACTCGCGCCGCTGCTTTATGCGAAGGTGCGTCCGAGGGTCAGAGCCTCACGCACGATGGTGGAGGCCCTAACTAATAATGCGTGGGCTAGAGATGTGGGGCCGCAACTCACTGTGATGGAGCTGGCGCAGTTCCTGGAGGTTTGGCCCGAGTCGCGGTGGTTCAGCTACAACCACTACAGAAGGATCAATGGAGATGGTTCTGGACAGGAGACGGTATGTTCTCGGCCAAATCCGTATAAACGGCGAAATTTGCGGGCCTGGAGGTGGCACCCACCATGGACTTCACTTGGAAATCGCGAGCACCGCTACGCTACAGGTTCTTCGCGTGGCTGGCACTCAAGAACAGATGTTGTACGTCTGGCAGGTTAGCGCATAGAGGCCTACCCCATCAAAACGCATGCCCGTTCTGCAATCAGCACGACGAGACGATTGATCACTTGCTAGTCACCTGTGTCTTTGCAAGAGAAATTTGGGACATGGTGTGTGCGGCTATGGGCCATACGGATGGTGCTCCGACAGCGGAGGTCTCGCTTCAGGATTGGTGTTTGAGGGCTCGGGCTCATGGTTGCCTCCGCAAGGCGGAGCGGGCTATTCACCTTCTATGCCTTTGGGAACTCTGGAAGCATCGGAACGCGGTCGTCTTCGATGGGGCGATACCGAGCATTAGGTCTGTACTTAGGCGCATTGCATCCGAGAGCAAGGTTTGGCATCTTGCAGGGCTTCCCAGCGGCGGTTTCGCGGTGGGCATGTGGCGAGTAATCCACTCCATTGTCTTCGACGTAGGTGGAGTGGACTGGGCGTTGCCTGCATGTAGGCGCGCCTTGTAACATATCACGGGGTCTTTCCCATTTCTTCTATATCATATGATACACACACTCGTGCGTATTCAGAAAAAAATACTAAAAGGTATCAAAAACGATAAAATAATGTAGTATCCATATCCCTTTAATAAGGGAAATAAAGGAAGGATGAGTTGGACATTAGGGGTGGACAAACCTGATATACAGAATAAATAACATTTCTCCGGATTTGAGCCATCATATCCAAGAAAAGATTATATCCCTCAAGTTTATATTCGATAAGGGGGTCTCGTTGAGCATAGCCCCTTAACCCAACAGCTTGTTGCACAAACTTTAAAGCTTGCAAGTGTTCTTTCCAGAGCTTATCAATATTGCTTAGGATTAGGAATCGCTCGGCTTCCTTCATCAAGCCTGGAGCTTGCTTCTCCACAATTTCCTGCCATATAAACAGATAAGTTAGGAAACATGCAAATGTGGAATTACAGCTTGTTTTTGCCAAAGTTCCTGATATAATTAGGCCAAAACTACTTTGAAGATATTGTTTTATCATGTGTCATTTGAAGAAAGCACCTTTGATCTCTGAATTTAAGTCTGAACTGAGAAAGCTATTGCTTAATTTCTCTGTTGAGATTGGGTTGGCCACATTATAATACTCCCTCCATTCCATAACGTAGTGCGTATAGATTTTTTGAAGAGTCAAACTTTGTAAACTTTGACTGAGTTTATAGAGAAAACTATTTATATCTATAATATCAATTATATATTATGAAACTACATCTTATGATGAATCTAATGATATAGGTTTGACATTCAAGATGTAAATGTTTTTCTCTATAAATTGGTTCAAAGTTTGTGATGTTTGACTTTTCAAAAAATCTATATGCACTACATTATGGAACGGAGGGAGTAGTAAAATATATTCACATGTATTTGCAAGGTGAAACTTCCCTTCTTGTTTTCAATGATTCAACATCTGTTGCATTGATCTAACTATTTTATAATTTTCAGTGTGTATCATGCAAGAAAACTCTACCCATGAGACCAGAAAGAGCAACTAACAGCTTTTTGGAAGTATGCTTCACGCCCTCGGGTTCGAAGGTACTCTTGTAAATCCTCGTAGCTTGAGCATTTACTCTCCAACAGTTCGGGTGTCAAGTCATTTAATAGGTAACAATACCTAGAAAAAAAAATAGAAACATTATGAAGGAGATAATAAATCACTTAGTAGATAGCCTGAAATATACATAATATCAGAAAACTCACTGTTGAACTTTAGCTATCAGCTTGCCAAGATCCCAACTTTCCCTTGGGGTACCAGGACCTATGTTTGCCTTCAAATAGGATGAAAAACTAGCATCATTTTTTTTCGAGAAAACGCAAAGGGTTTGCGCTTCATTACATTGAAAAGATGGGGAGAGTACAGTCCTAGGAGGCTAGTGTTACAAGCATTGAAAACTAGCATCATTTCAGGGTAACTAGTTGCTAACTTTCAATTGCAGTTGTAAACTTTGGCATTAAATAATTAGGATAAATTACCAAAATAAATCTGTTATGAAAATGGTGGTACCTACTAACTAACCTCTAATATGTCTTCCATTGTTAATTCAGCATACTCCACAATAAGTGACTCCAGGCTACCAGATGCTAGGGCACGTCTTCTTTCTGCATATACCCTATCCCGCTGGCTATTTAATACCTCATCATACTCGAATAGCTGCTTCCTGATATCAAAAAAATAGTTCTCAACTTTCCGTTGAGCTTCATCTAGGGCCCTTGTTAGCATCTTTGATTCAATAGGAAGATCTTCAACTCTGAAAGCTTGCATCAGACCCTACATGACACAGTTCGCAATGTTTTCAATTTGAATGTACACTATTTTTAACTCTCACGGAATGCTGAAACAGTAGTCTGTAAAAGCCACATGTGCTGAATGGTGTGGTCTGAGACTCAAAGTGTACCAGATAAACTTGCAGTATAAACATTTCATATTTGGGATGCACATTGAAAGAATGCCCTGTCTTTTCTGTTCCTAGACAAACAGAACCTCTCCCCTCCTAATTCACTAATCTGTAGGAAGGTACTGGACTTTCAGATTTAACAAATTATAAAAAGACGTGCCTAAAGTAGATGGTATTGATTGAGCAATTCTTGGTTGCAAGTTCCAGTCTGGATACTGCCCCTACATAAAGCTTGTAACTGGTAGTAAAACATTGAATTTATTACTGCTGCGGGTACTATTTAAAACAGGTTTGGAACTTCGGACTAAAAGATTAGATGTGTGTAGCAGAAGAATTGTGCAAGGTTTTCATGTTTTGGCTAAGAACATCTTATTGCAAGCAGAAGCGATTGCTTTGAACTGCCCATGGACCCATATCTTCCATAATATTCTGATAGTCTAATCTGAACTTTTTATGACACTTAGTAGTTGCGAGAGGTAGGTGAACTACATTATAAAGGCATGAGGTGCTTTGTTTAGCAGCGAACGGATTCCAATTCGTTGCATTCCACCTTCATGAACGAGGAATATACAGATTATCGAATAATCGAAACTTCAAGTTGACCAAATATTCTATTAATCAGAAGCTTTAAGTGGAGTCGAGTAAGTTGTACAGTACAACAGAAAAGATGGGAAATGCTAAATGACAGTGTTATGACTGGCATGTTAGGGGCTTAGCCAGTTAGTTGTGGCCCAGTCTATCTTATCGTTATTAGGGGCTTAACCCAATAATCGTTATTAGGGGCTTGGGAGTCAAGTAAACCTCTCTATATAAGGTGAGGAGATGTATCAATCTAATCAAGCAAAGAAGCAATCATATTTGCTCGGCTTCCTTAGGGAGCCGGGAGACCTAACCCTAGCCGCCTCCTCCCCTACGCCACCTCCTTCTCAGCCGCCGCCTCCTCGCGCACGACGGCGCCCAGCCGCCGGCGACCGCGAGTTCGTCCACGACCAGCCCCCTCCTTCCCCTACAACCTCCGGCCTAGACTTAGAACCCTAGTTTCTACCAGTTTGGTATCAGATAGCTCAGTTCCGATCATGTCTTCGCCGCCGCCCACCCGTCGCTTCCGCTGCCGACCGGCACCACCGCGCCGCTGCCAATCTCCACCGCGCCGCTACCCTCCCCGTCCGCGTCGCTGGTCGCATCCTCCGGCGCCGCCACCGCCCAGATGCCAGTGCCCTCCACCGCACCACCGGCCGCCGCCTACACCCCGGACGAGATCACCGGGGTCCTCAACGACCTCGTCGCAACCGTCCAGGGGATCCGGCTGTACCTAACCAGCCCCTACGGGCCGCCGCCGACTGCCGCCACCGCCGGCCCTACCGTGGTACTCGCCGCATCCAGGGGCCTCCGCGGCGTTCGCTGGGACACAGCTGCAGCCGCCGCCGCCCGTCGCCGCCCCGCAGTGGCCGCTGCCCTCCCCGTCCGTCGCCAGGCGGCCGTCGCCGAGCTTTGCCATCCATCGCCACCACCGCCCAGCCCTGGCTGCAGTGGCAGCCGCTCCTGGCGGCCTCCGCCGCGCCCGGCGCTCCACCGCAGCAGCCGCTGTCGCTGCCCGACGCAACACCACAGCAGGCGCTGCAGCTGCAGCAGCCACTGCTGGTCAGCTCCGACCACGCATCGACCGCACCGGCGGGAGTTCCGCTCCACCAAGTCTGGTTCCCGTCCTCGCCGTCTCCGCTACCGGCTTGGTTGACCGAGTCGTCGTCTCAGCCGGTCTACACGATGGCCTCGGGACCGCTGCATGTGTCGTCACAGCAGGCGCAGTACAGTGGATCCTCCAATTCCGCGGGTCCCTACGTTGGCCTCGACGCGACGCAGTTCAACGGGGGCCTCCTGTGATCACCAGCCCAGCGCCGCTGCTCCGCACCGCTGAGCCGTACCCCACGGCGGTCATACCGAGACGGCGCCGTACCCCCACGGCGGTCATACCCAGACGGCGCCACGCTTCGCCAAGCTCGCCTTCGCCACCTACGACGACGTCGTACCCCCACAGCGGTCATACCCAGACGGCGCCGCGCTTCGCCAAGCTCGCCTTCGCCACCTACGACGGCGCCAAGGATCCCCTCAACCGGCTTAATCAGTGTGACCAGTTCTTCCGGGGGCAACGTACGCTCGCATCGGACCGCACGTGGCTCGCTTCATATGACCTCCGAGGCGCTGCACAGACTTGGTATTACGCTCTCGAGCAGGACGAGGGCGGCATGCCTCCATGGGAGCGTTTTCGCGAGCTCTGCCTCCTTCGCTTCGGGCCGCCGATACGCGGGAGCCGGCTGGCGAGTTGGGCCATCTTCCCTTCACCTCTACGGTGCAGGACTTCACCGACCGCTTTCAGGCCCTGGCATGCCACGCACCCGGCGTGACGGCTCGCCAGCGGGCTGAGCTCTTCGTCGGCGGTCTGTCGGATCATATCCGCGTGGACGTGGAGCTGCAGGGACCCCAGGACCTCCAGACGGCCATGTACTACGCCCGCGCGTTCGAGCGCCGCGTGGTGGCCATCCAGCAGGCGTCACCCTCCCGGGCCGCCACCCTGGCCGAACGTTCCCACGCAGGGTCGGCTTGCTCAAACTTCCACGGCACCCCTCGCCGCGACCGCGGCGCGCCCGTTCCGCCGACTCACCCAGGCCGAGCAACTCGAGCGTCGCCGCCAAGGGTTGTGCTTCAACTGCGATGAGCCCTACGTGCCCGGCCATGTCTGCCCGCGACTCTTCTACCTGGAGGCTGCGGACTACATTGAGGAGGACGCCGCTGCCGCCGGGCTCGGCGACCTGCCCGCCCCAGCTGCCGCGGAGGTGTTTGGCGACGGTTGATCACCTCGAGGAGTTCCGCAAGCGCTTCCCCGCCTTCCAGCTCGAGGACGAGCTGTTTGTGCAGGCCGGGAGAAATGTTATGACCGGCATGTTAGGGGCTTAGCCCAGTTAGTTGTGGCCCAGTCTATCTTATCGTTATTAGGGGCTTAGCCCAATTATCGTTATTAGGGGCTTTGGAGTCAAGTAAACCTCTCTATATAAGGAGAGGAGATGTATCAATCTAATCAAGCAAAGAAGCAATCATATTTTCTCGGCTTCCTTAGGGAGCCGGGAGACCTAACCCTAGCCGCCTCCTCCCCTGCGCCATCTCCTTCTCAGCCGCCGCCTCCTCGCGACGACGGCACCCAGCCGCCGGCGACCGCGAGTTCGTCCACGACCAGCTCCCTCCTTCCCCTACAACCTCCGGCCTAGACCCGGTAGAACCCTAGTTTCTACCAGACAGGGCTTTGAATGCAACAATGTACATTGTGCAGCCTTTGATATTGCTGCCACGTTACCCTAAGGGAATAATATAAAATAAAGGAAGGAAATAAAATATACCTGTATCCGGTCACCTCCGAAGATTCGGAAGATGTTATCCTCAAGACTAAGAAAGAAGCGAGAGCTCCCAGGATCCCCTTGCCTGCCACTTCGGCCACGAAGCTACACCAGATAAAAGCAAACCAATCAAAGGTAATGATGGATCTATAAAAAGATACAATGGTGGTATGATACACAACCAAGTCTGAAGGGATCATACCCCTGTTGGGAAGTTGGTAAATGTTTCGGTGTTCTCAACATACAATAGGTAGATCTGTTCTTTGCGAAGTTAACCCCATTGTGACCCCAAATGATATTATTTTTTCTGTTCTACTAGCTAAATCTAATGGTTCATACTAGAGTCAAGCCTGTCATCCCATGTTGACCATCTAATCACTCATTCGATGGCCTAAAGAGTATTGAATTATCTTAATTAACTCGTTATTACAATTATTACTTCCTCCCTAATCCTCTAATGTACGGATTGTATATTCAAGCAAGAAAATAGCTGGCCTGCTACTTGCTCAATTACCAATAGTTTTAATACTATTCATTCTGAAAAAATATCCCTAATAAGGACAATTCATGTTGATTATAGCATAATACACATTACTTGTCAAAACTCTTTGATTACGTTTTTTCTGAAACTCAACATCTTGTGAAACATGTGTTATGATGCTTCACATCTTCGAAATAAAAGAGTAATCCCAAGAAACACTAGATTGCTCCAATTGCACATGACAAGATATATTGCAATCTGTGCACAGATGGAGACTCCAACATTTGTTGCACCCAAAACTTGGCATAGATGGAGACTCCAAAATCATGACGAGAAGCCAAAAATCATAGAACTCCATCCATTCCCTAAAATTATCATGATTGTGAAGACTCCAAAATCATGACAGGCCTCAAAAGATCATAGTACTCCATCTCATCTGATTTTTGTAAGACTATATGGCCGATTTTCGGCATGCATTTTTTGCAGGAAACCAATTTTTGCGTATTGATGACAATAGCTTGAATGGGTACTCCCTCCATTTCTGATTTGCGTAAGGCTACAATGTCAATTTTCAGCTTTTCTTTGCGGGAAGCCGACTTTTCTATATATTCATTCTGCAGGAGGCCAACTTTTGCATACTAATGAAAATACCTTGAACAGTACTCCATTTCAGAATGGATGTTCTTTTAGAGTTGGGCTCAAGAATTAAGGGTTTGAGTAAAATGTCAATGTTGCCCCATCTCTTTATCCTCCGAAGGCAGTAAAGTTCTGACAGTTTTGGAGTACGAGATTTTTTATGGCTAAAGTAGAAATGGATGTTCCATGCAAGTGCATTAAATTTTTTGGAAGAGTTCAAACAGTCACAGCAGGCAGGGGAGCTAAAAAAATAGGGAAGTTCAAGCTGGCATATGAGTATCTAGATATATTTTGTCATGGCACTGATGAAGGTAAAATAGGAATAAATAACTAAAACTGCATTGGAGTGTAGAATGACAAGTATTTTGAAAAAAGCTGGAGAGGCTGAAAAGGCATCTATTCTGAAACTGAGGGAATGCCTGATTGTCAATTCTGCGGGACTCATGTCGTTCAGTTCCTACTACATGAAGCCCACCTGTCGCAATGACCTGAATAAATGACGATGATGCCATAATCAGTTCATCACTATGGTCTTCAATAGCAAAGATAAACCAATAAAATATCCTTTCTACGTGCAAACCTTCTTCTTTTCTTCCTCTGTGTAAATCTTAAATTCATCTGCTATCTTCATGAATGCGGTTCTCAGAGTTGCAATTACCTCATCACGTGTCGGTCCCTGACATGTAAAAATACATAGGTGAGTCTGGATTCCTATGCCTGTGGAGAGGGATCTTAACAGAATATCCAGAGATCAGAATAGCAGTTTCTGATGGTGATATACAAGGCTCAAACTGTGCAATTGTGTGGGCGGTTCCAAATCATTAGTGGTAGGTACACAAGTTCTAAGAACAAAAACTAAGAAAATAGAAAAAAAAAACTACCTAGCTTTCAGGTAGTGTGTGAGAAAAAAATTGAGTCATATCAAAAAAATATTAACCAAGGCAAATCCACCATGAGGGTAGTTTGAAGTATTCAAGTCATTTTGATGACAATAAATTGGTTGATTATCTGAATCTCGATTCCCCGGCAAGAATTCCAGTAAACCTGTGGGGAACAACTGCCTACTGACTTAGGAATCAAACTGCTTTGTTACAACAGTACTAAACCAATAACCGCAAGACACTCAAGATAGAATTACAAAAAATAACATTTTTGGACAAGAAAATACATTATAAATTTGAATGAACTGCTTCAGTACTGCTATGTATCAACCAACTAATAATATAATGCCAGATTTTCAAGCCATACGTACAGATCACAGATCGTTTTCTACTTATTGTTAGAATAATTTGGGGCGCGCATCAATCCGTCGAGGACAAGTAATCACACAAGCACGAGCACGACACCGAGATTTGTTAACGAGGTTCACCAACATGGCTACATCCCCAAGGCATGACTACGCGTGCTCCTCCCCATGTACCATATCACATGATACAGTCGATGATAAGCCTACTGAGGCCGTCAGACAGTACTCTGAACACCGCACCACAGCCGGTCTAGCCACCCCTGCCGGAGCGTCCCTCTCGTGATCTCTTTCTAGCCTACCAGCTTATGTCTAGTCTATTTGGCTACCCCGCGGTGCCCTTATATCCAAGGTTTTAAATAGCGGCCGCTATGACCTATTGCGGTAGTGCAGGCCAGCCGCTACAAGTCGAACGCTGTGCTCGCTAATAGCGTGATTGGTACGATGCGGCCGCTATATCGGCTGTCAGAGCGCAATAGCGGGCCTTTCTGTAGCGTAGGCTGCGGTCATAGCGGACAACTGAAAAAATTATAAAGGGCAGCCCCAGTGCATGTAGCTCCCGCTTGCGCAGGGTCTGGGGAAGGGTCCGACCACTTTGGGTCTATTGTACGCAGCCTTTCCCTACATTTCTGTAAGAGGTTGTTTCCAGGACTTGAACCCGTGACCTCATGGTAGAGGTCACAAGACAACTGAAAAAATTATCCTACATATAAATTCGGGACGCACATCCCACAGATCCCGCCGGTCAATCCTAGTTTGTCCCACTCCTCTTATCCTATCCCCTTCTCTTGGTGGCGGGCGGCGGGCGGCTGACACTTCCCCAGCGGCGGTGCGGCTAACGCCGGAGGCCAAGCGGAGAGGCGGAGCCAGGCTCCTGGCTCCTGTTGGACGCCCTTCCCTGGCCGCCGACGGGCCGGTGCGGGCCGACACGGCGAGTCAGCGCCTCGGCGGGCAGTACCTCACTAGGACGTCGGTTCTCAAGCTCAACGCCATCGTCTCCTCCCTGCTCAGCGCCCTGCATCGCCCCATCCCCTACTGGTCCACGTCCCAATCAGTCGCTCCACTCTCCAGCTTGCACTCTTCAGTCTCGCAGCTCATCACCTCAAGGTACCTGCTTTTCTCTGCTTTTTCTTTATATATACTGGTCGATGCATAGCACTCTGCTTGTGATAGTACTCTGGACAAGTGCTAGTCTCTTCGATGGTACCTGTAATTGACGTATAGCGCTCCGGAGTATCTTCGGCAGCACTAGCACTTATAGAGTTACAGTTAGTAGACAAAATTCTCCTGCTGACATAGTATCTTTGATGCATAGCTTAGTAGAGTAGTTAGCAGACAAAATTCCTCAAGGTACCACTTGTAGTTATAGTAGACAAAATTAGGGGGAGCTCAGCTCATATAACAGTCCATAGTATCTTCCGTAGCACTGACACAGATGAAACTTACATCCCTGTTCGATTCCCGTTGCATTCGATAGCTCTGCAGAATAGTACAGTACATATTTGCTACTAGTACTATATAGGTGTGCCTCATGATTGCATTCCTGTTAATATAGCAAATGAAACTTGCACAATATTGTCTTTATAAATTCAGTTCAGTTGTAATTTCTTTTGTACAGCCAACCAGGCTATAGTCATTTTACTTGCAATTCTTTTGTACTTCATTGACACATTCAGTTTAGTGGTAATTTATAAATAAAAAAATTAGCTATCTGCACTTGTAATTCAATCAAATAGCTTATGCTTTTTTTTGCAGTAGTAGTCTGCTAGCACAATGTCTTCAGCAGGATCAGGGGCTTCTTCTACAACCACAGCCGGAAGAACAAGAAAATATCCTGCCTAGTGATGTTGAAGAAGAGGAGGAAGAGGTGGAGAATCAAGAAGTTAAGGAAGATATTGATTAAGAAGACCAGGAAGTTGAGGATGATATTGATTATGAAGACCAAGAAGTGGACATGGATCTGACTGGACAAGTCTATGTGTTGTGTCCTACCGATACTTTTCGTTTGCATGGTTACATGGGTGAATACTGTCCAGATGGATAGGTATAGTTTATATGCTTATATAAATGATGATTGTTCAATTCAAGTGTCAGATTGTTGTCAACGTCCTTAGAAATATACATAATAATCTCAAATTTGCAAGTGTTTTTACAAATCCGTTATGTGGACATAGCGTCCGCAATATCGCCCGCTATCCGCATTCCGCTACATCAACCTCAATCCGCTATCACCCCGCTATCCGCTATTTAAAACCTTGCTTATATCATAGGCCCGGGTTACACGCTTTCAACTCAAACACCTAACCCTCCACTGATTACGAGTCCAACTGTAGCACAACTCGTACACATAATATTTGACGCATTGCCCACATCAGATCCCGAGATGGAGCCAACCCCGTGCGCTGACCAGGTCCCGACCCCGTCCGCGCGCGCTGGGAGGGACCGCACGGGGCTCGAGCTTCGCGCATTTCTCCCGCCCGTGCATCGGCAACCCCACCCATGGAAAGACCTCTGCCGCCCACCATAGACCAGCGGGACCCGCAGACGCCCATGCAGAATCCCGTGGCCCCTGTCACTCCCGGGCCCGCTGCGGCCCCCCTCGCCAACCCCGAGCAGACACGTCATAGCGTGCATGGGTCTGGGCCTGGCCGCTTTGCTTCCCCACCCATTATCATGCACCGATCGCGCGGACATGCATCCACCACTCGCTCATGGACGTTGGGGGATTTTCTAGCCGCTGCCACCAAGGAGCTCAACGCTGCCTGGTCGGCGCCCGAGAAGAGGCCTCGCCGCCCTCTCGACTTCACCCCCCACCGTGGCCGCTCAGCTTCCGCTGCGCCCACGACCGCTACCCCTCCCACCGCCGCAAGACGCGTGTAAGTGCAGGTCCTCCACACGCTTGGAATCGTCGGGACTAACCAGAAGATCTCGGCCGCAGAGATGAAGGCATACGACGATCTATTTGCGGCGCGCATCCCGCTGCCCGTGCTTTCGGCCATTGCCGCGCTAGTCGATCACGACATCCCAGCTTGCCTTGCGGGGCAGCCAACTATCCCGGCGCACGTCGACCTGGTGTGCGCGACTTAGTCCCTCCAAGACGCCGACACCCGTCGATCCAATCTTTATGGATCATGGCCTCAAGATCATGGTATGGAATGTGCGTGGTCTCAACGCACGCGCGCAGCGTTACGCCATTCGCACGCTGCTTGACACAACCGGCACCTCCATTGTATGCTTGCAAGAAATGAAGATTGAGTTGCTCTGCTCGTCCGTCGTACTTGACACACTTGGCTCGGAGTTTGACGATTAAACATACCTCCCGGCCCAGGGCACGCGCGGCGGCATACTCCTTGCATGGAAAAGTAGGATTGTGTCCATCTCGGGCCCCCAGTTCACCACGAACGCGCTCTGCCTGCGTCACCACGGCCGCCGGCACGCCATGGTGGATCACGGTAGTATACGGGCCCAGGATGATGCGGCCAAGGTCGCCTTCCCGGAGGAGCTGCGCGAGATCAGAGCAGGCTATTCCGCACCGTGGATGCTTTGCGGTGACTTCAACCTCATCCTCCGCTCCGAGGACAAGAACACGGACAACCTCAATAGGCGCATGACGGGCAAATTCCGCCGCCTAGTCAATGATCTCGCGCTCAAGGAGGTATATCTCAATGGGCGACGTTACACGTGGTCGAACGAGTAATCGCTGCCGGCCCTGGTGCACCTCGATCGAGTGTTGTGCACCTCGGACTGGGAGGACGGGCACGGCGAATGCCACCTGACGTGCCTAGTGTTCGTCGTGTCAGATCATTCCCCCTTGTTGCTGGACTGCGCCCCGCACCTGTGTTGCACCGCAGGTTCTACTTCGAGGACCGTTGGCTGCGCTTGGACGGATTCCACGATACAGTGGCCGCGGCATGGGGCTCCATTCACGAGCCCGACCCCTTCCGCCGCCGGATGCAGCGCCTCCAAGCCACGTCGCGTTGCTTGACGAGTTGGAGTGCCAAAGCGGTTGGCAACGTGAAGACCACGTTGGCCATTGCTAGAGAGCTCATTGCGCGTTTTGACAAAGCCCAGGAGGACCGCATCCTCACGCCGCCGGAGGACTAGCTGCGCAAACAGTTGAAAGTCTCGTACCTCGGGCTTGCGTCCCTGGAACGAACGATCGCTAGACAGTGCGCCCGCATTGCCAACCTCAAAGACGGCGATGCCAGCACTGCCTTCTTCCACCGGCAATGCTCCTTTCGACGGCAGAAAAACTGTGTCTTCCGCCTCTCCACGAACGGCACGGTACTCACAAATCACGATGAGATGGCCGAGGCTGCATTCCGGCACTATGACGCACTACTTGGCACGGTGGTCGAACGCGACCACACGGCGGACCTGTCGCAACTCATCGAGAGCGATCTCTCTGACCTCGACGCGCCCTTCTGCCCGGCGGAGATCTGGGAAGCCGTGAAGCGCCTACCTATGTGCAAGGCACCAGGGCCCGATGGCTTTAATGCCGAATTCCTCCGCACGTGCTGGAGCATCGTCACGCAGGACTTCATGGATGTGTTCCAGCAGCTTTTTGAGTTGCGTGGTCGTGGCTTCTGTAAGCTCAAACAGGCCCTCCTCACACTGTTGCCGAAGCGCGCCAATGCCCAGGAGATGCGCGACTATCGCCCAATATGCCTCATTCATCTCGTGGCCAAGGTTTTCGCCAAGGCCCTCTCGCTTCGGCTCGCTCCAAAGCTCGACCGCCTTGTCAGCCACAATCAAAACGCGTTCATCATCGGACGGAGCCTTCATGAAAATTTCGTGCTCGTCAGGCAATCGCTCAAGCTGTTGAGCCAACTAGGGGCCCCCAGGGTGATGCTCAAGCTCGACCTCACGCGTGCATTCGACTCCATCTCCTGGCCGTTCCTCTTCGAGGCCTTGCGTCAATATGGGTTCAGGAATCGCTTCCTCGAGTGGATCGCCATCCTCCTGTCCTCAGCGAGCACCCGGGTCCTGATGAACAGTGTGATGGCATAAGGGAGGGTTGCGGCAGGGTGACTCCTTGCCCCGCAGCTGTTCATGCTCACGGTCGACACTCTCGGTCAGCTGATACGACGCGCCCATGAAACGGGCATCCTCCAGCCGTTGCATCGCGGAGGTCGATACTGGCTATATCTCTATACGCCGACGACGCCATGCTCTTTTGCCATGCCACGGAGACCGACGTGACTGCTGTCAAGGAAATCCTTGCCCTGTTTGGTAGAGCGTCTGGCAACGGCTGAACCTCCAATTCTCCAGCAACGAGTGTGCACTGTTCTTTGCTTCCACCTACATGATCATCGAAAACGGCATGAACGCCCTGTTATGGGAGGATCGCTGGCTCAAAGGCCGCTCAGTTGGCGAGCTCATGCCCCTGCTCTACAACTGCATCCTCAAATGCCGACGCAAGGTCAGAACGGTGGCTGAAGGCCTCAACGGCAACGCATGGGCCCGTGACATCCAGGGTGTCCTCGGCATCCATGAGATTGGCCAGTATCTTCAGCTTTGGCAACTCATGCAGCATGCCACGCTCAACGATGCCCCTGACCAGCTGATATGGAAGTGGTCCGTGAGCGGCATCAACTCGACGCAGTCTTGCTACGCGGCACACCTTTCAAGGATCCATGCACTCCTGCTCCTGGAAGCTGATCTTGAAGACTTGGGCTCCCCCTCGGGTCAAGTTCTTCCATTGGCTTGCCAATCTGGATCACTGCTGGACTGCCGACCGACTGGCCCGCAATGGACTACAGCATCATCCGCGCTGCCTTCTTTGCGATCAGGCACCGAAAATGATTCGGCACCTGCTGCTTGACTGTCCCTTCTCCAGGCAGGCATGGCATGAGACCCTGGCGTGGCTACGCATACCGGCACCGATTCCCAACCAGGAGCCCACCCTCACGGACTAGTGGCAGCACGCCAAGGACAGCACAATGCAAGGCCCTACAATCCGTTGCACTACTCGTACCGTGGTTGGTCTGGAAGCATAGGAACAGTTGTGTCTTCGACAACACGATGCCCTCCCTAGGCACGCTAGTCGACCGGATCAAGGAGGAAGCCTGTTCCTGGGCAAAGGCCGGAGCAGCAGGCCTTCGAGTAATCCTACCCCCTTCATGGGATGTGCACCGAGCGTTGTACCCGATCTTCGATTGTTCGTCCTAGGACGACTGTAACCGACTTCCTACCTTTCCAATGAAAAGAAACGCAAAGGACTTTTGCGTTTTCTCGAAAATAAAAATTTGACGCATATTTTAACACTCCACCTTGGCGAATATGACCTCACTATCTTTTAGCCATCATGTGCAAATCTCCGTGTGCCTTGGACTTGAACCGTTAATCATGAGTTTCGCTGCTACACCCTTGACTTCATATGACTCCACCTGCAACTGTAGTTCCATCTTTTTCTCCATTATAGTCAATGCTCCCACAAAAGTTATGTTCTTCTGCACTCTTGTTTGGTGTTACCAATCTCCCAGAGTATCCGTCCAACTCTATCACACACCGACCATAAAGTCACCATATCAACAACACCATTGTATCGTCACCCTGGTAGCTTCTTCCTTGATCTGTGTGAAAGTGAACAGCTCGCATATTAGATACCACATATAAGGATTTCCGAGCTCACCATTATCGCTATTGTTGACTGCATGTTTGCACTTCAAGGAATTCTTGGTTGCCCTTTAGTCATCTCGAGTCAAATCCGCATTTGTCTCATCCTTTTTTCTTAACAGTCTCTATATGTCCCGTAGCTATAGTACTCCGCCTCCTTTGGCATTTGTCATCCGCACTTTGTCATGTGCACTGAACACCACATGATATACGGCCATGTACTCTCCAAGCTTTTGACATTCAGACTTTCCGCCACTTTCGCATATTCTCGATGGTCAACATTCATCCATCTGATACGTCAAACTCGATAGCTCTAGTCACCAACTCAAACCTGGTACTCGCCAGCACTGCTTCAGCATCCTCTCCACACTTCGTCGGACCACAAGTCTGACCACCAGTGTTATGATCTATCATTGTGTCCCATGCTTACCGCACGCCTCGCCGCTATCACCATCCGAGCCTTCGTTGTCCCTGACGAATATACTAGGTCGTGAACCCAGACCACCTCAATCCTCACTGCAGAGAACAACCGATCATCACCGACCGATGCCAAGTTTTCACGTATCCCTTGAACCACTGGATCCCAGCCCAAACATCATGCCCCTCACTTTTCCTGCTGAAATAATTTTGACTTATGCCGTAACCTCTGTCAGCATCGAGTGAAGTGTCCCGTTAAACCCTAGCTCCACCTTCAACATGACTCCATGGTGGTTGTACATGCCACCCCACGCCCGTCGACTTCAAGCTCTCATGTGTACACCGTCTTGAATCAACCCCGCGCCATCGCCATGATGCACAAGCCCTTAGACATGCGTCGTGTGATGCCATGCCTAGAAGTCGGCCATCATCAGCATCACGCTCCTATGTCGTCGTCGATGAGACCACCGCCGTCTTCCATATCGACTGACATCCTTGTCGATCCGCCAGGCCAAACGCCTTATATGTCTGTCCCCAGCCAAACTGGCCCGCCTGCAACCATGTTCCACACCTCGCGCCATATCAACCCAGCACATCACGGTGCATTGCTAGACGCTCCTGTAAAACATGATCCTCATGACACGCTCCAGACTCCTCAAGCCTTCACCTTGACCATCACACAAATGTGTACCAGCAAAGAAAACTAAAGCAAAGTCCCTTGTAGCCTTCCCACGTGAACAAAAAAAAGGACATCAACAAAGCTAGCTAGCCAAACTCCTTATTCACCACACGTATGCCGATTTCTTTCTTGATGGCATCATGGTCTGACTTTTAGTCCTTGTGCCGATGTCCATTTTTGAAACAAATCCTCACGATGTCCAAGCACGACTCCAGGCTGAACATCCAGCGCCTGGGTCTCAACCCCTTTGCATGCAGCCCCTTCATAG
This sequence comes from Triticum timopheevii, assembly GCA_963921465.1. Taxonomy (NCBI): domain Eukaryota; kingdom Viridiplantae; phylum Streptophyta; class Magnoliopsida; order Poales; family Poaceae; genus Triticum; species Triticum timopheevii. The sequence continues at coordinate 234,100,546 of OY997266.1, read as the reverse complement.
ACCTGTTCGTGCCAGCATGGGCCGTTGCTCCTGGCCTGGCTCGGCGAGCCCCCTGGGCCAACTCGCCAGCCCCTACAAGAGAACTCTCTGACTCAGATCCGAAACTTACCATCATGATCAATCTGATAACTTGATCCGGCGACTTGCGGTTGCCGATCCTGATTACTCTTCATCTTCTAGATCAAGACAATGACCTCCTTAAAACCTTGACCTGACACCACTTGTTAGAATAATTCAAGGTGCACATTGATCCGTCAAGGACAAGCAATCACACAAGCACGACACCGAGATTTGTTAACGAGATTCACCAACATGGATACATCCCCAAGGCATGACTATGGGCGCTCCTCCCCATGTACAAAATCACATGATACAGTCGATGATAAGCCAGCTGAGGCCGTCAAACAGCAATCTGACCACCACGCACGGCCAGTCCGGCCACCCCTGCCACGGGCGCCGGACCATCCCTCTCGTGATATATGTCTTACCTAGCAGCTTATGTCTAGTCTATTTGGCTACCCCGCAGTCCCCTTATATAATATGCCCAGGTTACACATGTTCGGCTCAAACACCTAACGCTCCGCTAATTATAAGTCCAACTGTACCACAACTTGTACACACAATATTCGACACCTATTTTAACACTTATACTTCAGATTTCAACTAAAAATACATGTGGAATAATCATTTGGTGATAGATACTTGAGTAACCCAAATATCTCTTAAAAGAGCATGCAAAAATTTGTGATAACTTCAAAAGGCCTACCTTCTCACATGAGTAGGAGAGACGCTCTTCAGCTTCTAGCTCAGGTAATGACTTTTCTCCCCATTCTTTGACAGCCACTTCAACTGCATCTTTGATACATGATAGTGTATCTTCTGAAAGTTCACAAGGGAACAAGCTTTCATTTGTCTGAAAGAGGGGATAGTGCAATAAGCCATTGGGAACTGAACTTCATCACATATTAAATCATAACGCAACAATCTAAAGAATAATTCACAGAATCTTGAAGGCCACTAGTCATCACTTTTTTTTTTATAAGGAAGCTTTTATTGAACTCAGATCATTACATCAAGATGATACAATTGCTAAGATCACTCCCGGCCTCTGCATAACTTATATGCATATTAAAATAACTACTGAACATATAGTTCATTATTTACCTTCCATGTCTTTCTTGGTGGAAGCTGCTTTTTGGACACAATGACACCATCAACTGGATTGACAATTCTGCAACATGATTTCAGAATCAAAAGAAGATATAAGCAATGTTGAGCACCTGTAGAGGGAAAAAATCAGATGCAGTGTCTCGGATACCATTTGGAAATTCTCCTGACAAGGATTTTAAATACCTTGGCATAAGCATCTCACGCAACTTCAGCCTGGCCATGAATTCCGCATTGCCTCCAAGTATAATATCAGTGCCACGTCCTGCCATATTGGTGGCAATTGTCACTGCACCAAGGCGTCCACTCTGAGCTACAATCTCTGCCTCCCTCTCCACATTCTCTGGTTTAGCATTAAGGACCTTCAACAGAAAGTTCAAAATAAAAAACTTCAGATTGCTTTAGAGATCTTGGGAAATATAACAGGCGCAAACTAAAGGGTGAGAAGATGTAAACTGGAGTACATTTAATAAACTTACAAAGTCTGTACAACAACAACAACAACAAAATCTTTTAGCTTTTAGTCCCAAACAAGTTGGGGTAGGCTAGAGTTGAAACCCATAAGATCTCGAAAACCAAGTCATGGTTCTGGCATGTGGCTAGCTAACTTCCATGCACCCCTGCCCATGGCTAGTTCCTTGCTGATATTCCAATCCTTCAGATCTCTCTTAACGGACTCCTCCCATGTCAAGTTTGGTCTACCCCGACCTCTCTTGACATTATAAGCACGCTTTATCTGTCCGCTGCGCACTGGCGCTTCTGGGGGCCTCCGTTGTTTATGCCCAAACCATCTCAGACGATGTTAGACAAGCTTCTCTTCAATCGGTGCTACCCAACTCTATCACGTACATCATCATTCCGGACCTGATCCTAAATAAACTTACAAATTCTATTTTAACAGAAAGTTGCTAACAAACTAAATTTTGAAAGAAAAAAGAACTAGTTAACTATGTGTTGTGCTAAACAGGGAAGGCAGGACTAGGTACCGTTTGTGAAGCTAACAAGCATACCTCGTGAGGAATCCCTGCTTCACGTAGTTGTTCTGACAAAGTTTCACTTTGCTCAACACTAGTTGTACCAACAAGCACAGGACGGCATGCTTTATTCATTCTTGATATCTCCACAACAGCAGCACGCCATTTTCCACTTGTTGCTCTGAAAACAACATCTGAATCGTCCTGCAAAGGAAGAAGCATAGTCGAATATTCTCAGAAAGGGGGGACTTGGAAAATTGAATCGAGAGACCTACAATTACTACAAATTGAATATGCACAATGAAACAGGATGGCAATCACCTTCCTTATCATAGGCTTATTCGTTGGAACAACTGTAACTTTTAGTTTGTATATGCTCTCGAACTCCTGTCTTTCTGTAGCTGCAGTTCCAGTCATGCCACAGAGTTTCGGAAACTGTCATAAAACGTATCAGTTTCCTGCCAAATAACCCAGTGAACGTCTCCGAAAGTAAACGGAGAGTAATCAATCTAGCACAGTGAGCCATACATTCTTCATCACATTTACAATTTACCACTGTCAACGGAAATGCTCACCAATGGGCTTTTTAGATGAATGCTCAACAATGGTTAGCGGCTGTTAAAGCTCAATTAGCGTTGAACATGATATAGCCAGTCAATGATTATTGGCTTATTGGCACTTATCATTTTGCAGAGGTCAATAACATTTAAGGATTAGAACGAAAGGATCGTCACTTGCCTGAAGAAAGAAGTTCTGGTAACTTATAGATGCGAGGGTTATGGTTTCATTCTGTATCTGCACACCTTCTTTTGCCTCAATTGCTTGGTGGAGTCCATCACTCCATCTTCTGCCCTGCCAAAATAAAACAATATACCTTAAACAAAGAAACTAATCTACAAACTCTTTATGTTTATATCATCACCCATGGCTTAGATTTTATAATTACACTAGATTTCCTATCTTTGAGATACAATAATTGTTACAAAATAAAAAGATTTGCCAAACCATCAAAATAACCTGATATAATAATAATCATAAGTCAGTCATCACTTGAGGCTTTGTGTCTTTTGCCCTCTCATTTATCTTCAGACATTGTGTGGATGAATATTTGTAAGCCGTGCTGAAGGACGAGGAGATCAAGCATAGATAGCGAGAATACTTCGACAAGCTGTTCAATGGGGAGAATGAGAGATCTACCATTGAGCTGGATGCCTCCTTTGATGATATGAACAGACGTTTTGTGCAACAAATCTAGGAGACTTAAGTCAGGGAGGCTTTAGAAAGGATGAAAGAAGGCAAGGCGATGGCCTCTGATTGTATCTCATTGAGGTGTGGAGAAGCCTTGGAGACATAGCGATAGTATGGCTAACTAAACTTTTCAGCCTCATTTTTCGATCAAACAAGATGACCGAAGAATGGAGGCAGAGTATACTAGTATCAATCTTCAAGAACAAGGGGGATGTTCAAAGTTGTACTAATTACCGTGGAATTAAGCTGATGAGCCAACAATTAAGCTACCGGAAGTCACTGAGCACCGCTTAAGAAAAATGACAGGTGTGACCAAGAATCAGTTTGGTTTCATGCCTGGGAGGTCGACCATGGAAGCTATTTTGTTTGTACGACAACTTATGGAGAGATAAATGGAGACCTTTTGTAGCTACCACCCTTCAGCCTGATACCCATGAGAGATGGAAACTGTTGAGTTATATTAGTGATGTCTTTTGGCCTTTTGTATTCTAGTCTCTTGGCATCCTCATGTATGTGTATATATGTTGGCTTTGGCCTCCTAATAATATAAGTTGCTTTCCTAACATGGTATCATGAGCCTAGGTTAGGGATCTTTTTTGGGTGTCAGACTGTTCTGCTCCACTTCATCTGCTGCCTCCCCGGCGGTCAACCTCATCTGTTGCCGCGGCCGCCACCAAACCGATTTCCGCCGCCGGCTACTTCTGCCACCAGCCACTGGTCCACCTCCAGGTCGGGTTGTGCCTTCATCAGCCGCTGTTTTTCGCCGCAGGCCGCCGATTCCCGCCATCGGCCGCCATTTTCCCCCACCGGCCGGTTCCATATCGGGCTCTGTCTCGCCCATCTCGTCTTCACTAGCTCTGGATCGGGCGTCTGGTTGCTGCACGCCTGCGCGTCTGTCTCAAACTCTGGATCGAGTCACCGGCCGTCTCCACTCCTCTGGATCGAGTTGCCCCGTTTTCTTCCACTACACGCCGCTGCGAGGCAACCTGAAGCAAATCGGGCGCACGAATCCCCCCAGGCCGCGATTGATGGTAGCGACGGCGGGTTGCCGGTCTCTGCCAGGCCGCCGGCCCCGCTATTGCACGGCTGCGGCTCCACTTGCTCAGTCCGCGTAGCCGGTCTTCGACGAGTGCCTAGCTGTGCGCCCCTACCTTCCCAGGCTGCTGCCTCCACTTGCCGACCTCCTAGGTCGGGCTTGTAGCGCTTGTTGCCTTCCGCTGTACGAAGCCGTGAGCTGTGGTTGATTTGGATCGATCCAGATCCGTTCTTGTCTATTAGTAAAAAAAGCGAGAGAGAAAAGCATATGTAAAAAGAGAGACAAAAAAAAGGTTCAATGCCCTGTATTTTTTGACGGTGCTCCATACATGGATCCCGTCTCGCACGTGCGCCGTTCCTCGGTGCTTGGTGCTCGCCCGCTTGGAGGTGGTGGTTGTCGCTCTACTTTGACACATTTTGCGACATCCACCGGTGCTGTTGGCCGCTCTACATAGACACCTTCGGCAGCCGCACTACCTCCTGGTGTTGGTCATTCTTCAGCGATTCTTCCCACAACTTCCGCACCTGGTGATTGTCGGTTTCCACATGCGACTCTACGTCGACTCGCTACTCTCGGTCGACTCTTCACGCGACTTCCACGGGTGGAGGCAACTGCTCATCGCCAGCAGGTGTTTCTACCTCGACCTCTTCTCACGTGTCTCTGTCTGCGCATGAGATTGCACAGCTGCGATGCCTGCTTGATGCTTGGGATTCTTCACCGACAGTTTCTGCAGGTTCTGTGACTAACTCCTCTGGCATTGAGAAACAACCTTCAACTCATTCAAGTACATCTCCATGGATTCTTGATACTGGAGCGTCTTTTCATATGACTTATGATTCTTCCACTTTGACCTCCGTTCGACCTGTCGAGTCTCCTGTCCGTGTTCTTACAGCTGATGGCACTCCCCTCCCTGTAGCTAGTCGAGGCACTCTTAGCACTTCTTCATTTCATGTTCCCTCTGTCGCTCATGTTCCTCCACTTACCATGCAACTCATATCTGGTGGTCAGATTGTTGACTCTAGTTGTAGGGACATTCTCGACATTGATTCATGTTCTGTTCAGGATCGTCGCACGGGCGCTCTGCTTGGTGCTGGCCCTCGACGCTCTGATGGTCTCTGGGAGCTTGATTGGCTTCGTCTTTCCTCTGCTGCCACCACCGCCAGTCTTGCAGCCCCTGTAGCTGCATCTACCAGCTCTTTTCAACAGTGGCATCATCGTCTTGGGCATTTATGTGGTTCTCGTCTCTCGTCTTTGGTTCATCGTGGTGTTCTGGGGTCTGTCTCCGGTAATGCTTCGTTCGATTGTCTGGGTTGCAGACTTGGCAAGCAGATTCAGCTGTCCTACCCTCACAATGAGTCAGTGTCCGAGCATCCTTTTGATCTCGTTCACTCTGATGTTTGGGGTCCGGCTCCCTTCGCTTCAAAAGGCGGTCATCGCTACTATATTATCTTTATAGACGATTTTTCTCGGTACACTTGGATCTATTTCATGTCTTCTCGTAGTGAGGTCTTATCTATATACACAAATTTGCTGCCATGGTTCATACCCAGTTTTCCACTCCTATTCATGTTTTTCGCGCAGATTCAGCTGGTGAGTATATCTCTCATGCGCTACAAGGATTTCTTGCTGAGCAGGGTACTCTTACTCAATTCTCTTGCCCTGGTGCTCATGCTCAGAATGGTGTGGCTGAGTGCAAGCATTGTCACCTTCTTGAGACGGCGCGTGCAATGATGATCGCCGCCTCTCTTCCGCCTCACTTTTGGGTTGAGGCTGTTACCACTTCCACCTATCTCATCAACATTCAGCCTTCTACTGCTCTACAGGGTGGTATTCCTCTCGGATACAGTGATGGGCATAAGGGCTATCGGTGTTGGGATCCTGTCGGTCGCCGGATGTGTATTTCCCGGGATGTGACTTTTGATGAGTCCCGTCCCTTCTATCCGCGTCCATCCTCCTCGGCTTTTTCAGCGGAGGACATCTCTTTTCTTACGTTTCCGGATACACCTCCCTCTGTGCCCAATATTCCTATTCCTCGTCCTGCTGCAGATCCAACGTCGTTCTCTCCTACGGATTCTTCTCCTCTCATCGCATGACTCTCCACCTTCATCACTGATACCTTCCCCTTCTCCACCTTCATCACCGATACCTTCCCCTTCTCCACCTTCAGCACCGATACATTCCTCGTCTCCACCTCCAGTGATTCCACCTCTTCCCTCCTTTCCTTTCCGTTGTACTCGTCGTCCACGTGTTGTGGATAAATCCACTGACGTGCCATCTACTTCTTGTGCGTCATCCTCCTCATCGCAGCTGACTTATGGTCTTCGGGCTCGGCCTCGCCCTCCCCCTGACCGCCCCCTGACCGCTGTTCTCCTAGTCGATATGGTCTTTCGGCTGTACTTGAGCCTACCTCTTATCGCGAAGATAATGTTCATCCTGAATGGCAGTTTGTGATGGCAGAGGAGCTAGCTGGTCTTGAGCGGACCGGCACGTGGGATTTTGTTTCTCTTCCTCCCGGTGTTCGTCCGAGCACTTGTAAGTGGGTCTACAAGGTTAAGACTCGCTCCGATGGTTCTCTTGAGCGTTACAAAGCTCGTGTTGTGGCTTGTGGCTTTCAGCAGGAGCATGGTCGTGATTATGATGAGACTTTTGCTCCTGTGGCCCATATGACCACTATCCGCACACTTCTCACTGTGGCCTCTATTCGCCATTGGTCTGTTTCTCAGCTTGATGTTAAGAATGCCTTTCTTAATGGTGAGTTGCGTGAGGAGGTTTATATGCAGCCACCACTCGGGTACTCTGTTCCTGATGGCATGGTATGCCGTCTTCGTCGCTCTCTTTATGGCCTTAAGCAAGCCCCTCGCGCCTGGTTTGAGTGTTTTGCCTCTGTGGTGACTGCCGCTGGTTTTTCAGCGAGTGCTCATGATCCGGCACTGTTTGTCCACCTTTCAGCCCGTGGTCGGACTCTTCTATATGTTGATGACATGATCATCACCGGCGACGACCTTGAGTATATCGCCTTTGTCAAGGCCCGTCTCAATGCGCAGTTTCTTATGTCCGATCTTGGTCCTCTTCGTTACTTGGGATTGAGGTTTCCTCCACCTCTGATGGCTTTTTTATTTCCTAAGAAAAGTATATCCAGGATCTTCTTACTCGTGCGACTCTTAGTGATGAGCGCACTGTTGAGACTCCTATGGAGCTCAATGTTCACCTTCGCGCTTCTGATTGTGAGCCCTTCTCTGATCCGACATGTTATCGTCATCTTGTTGGGAGTCTTGTCTATCTCGCTATCACTCGTCCGGCTATCTCCTATCCTGTCCATATCTTGAGTCAGTTTGTTTCTTCTCCCACTTCGGTACACTATAGTCACCTTCTTCGTGTTCTACGGTATATTCGTGGCACGATCTCTCACCGTCTCTTCTTTCCCCGCTCCAGCTCGTTACAGCTCCAGGCCTATTCGAATGCTACGTGGGCTAGTGATCCTATGGATCGCCGTTCACTTTCTGCTTACTGTGTTTTTCTTGGTGGTTCTCTCATTGCCTAGAAGACGAAGAAACAGACTACAATTTCCCGTTCGAGTGCAGAGGCTGAGTTGCGAGCTATGTCTCTTCTGACGGCAGAGGTGACTTGGTTACGATGGTTACTGGAGGATTTTGGTGTTTCTGTTACTACACCTACCACCTTCTTGTCAGACAATACAGGTGCTATCAGTATTGCACGGGATCCCATGAAGCATGAGCTTACCAAGCATATTGGTGTTGATGCTTCTTATGTGCGCCCTGCAGTGCAGGATCATGTTGTTGCTCTTCGGTATGTGCCTTCTGAGTTACAGCTAGCTTTCCAAACTCAGTGTTGTGGATCCACCATGAGTTTGAGGGGGGGGGGGGGGTGTTAAGAGTTATATTAATGATGTCTTTCTGGCCTTTTGTATTCTAGTCTCTTGGCATCCTCCTGTAACCTTTTGGCATCCTCATGTATGTGTATATATGTTGGCTTCGGCTTCCTAATAATATAAGTTGCTTTCCTAACAGAAATCAGATCCGTACTACCCTGTTGTTCCCTCTGTGGCTGGTCTAGTTGCTCCCCCTGATGTGCAACACCATTACCATGCTTCCTTGAATACACCTTCAGGTGCTCCTCTTGCTCTGTTGTCCACCTCAGCACACTACCAATCGGAGCTGATGCAACATCATCTTGTCCACCTCGGCACACTACCAATCGGAGCTGATGCAACACCATCACCTCGCTTCCGTGAATAGACCTTTAGGTGCTCCTCTTGCTCTGTTGTCCACCTCGGCACACCTCTAGGCACGCTACCAATTTGAGTCGGTGCACAAACCTGCACATCGCCGGTGTAGGTCAATGCTTGTGTCAAAGGAGTCACATAAGCTAATGTGCTATTACTCTCCCCCTCTTGACCAATTTCACCAACCTGATGGGTCAAAGACCTTCAAAATGACACGGAGATCAGTTTTTTCACCCTAGAAAGGTTCCGATTCACGAAATGTAAGAGCATCTCTAGCCATTGCCCCCCCCCCCCCCCCCCCCGGGCTTGAAAAATCCCCGCCTGGGGGCGAACCAGCGTTAAAATCAACTTGGGGGCGATTGGGTTCCTAGCCGCCGATATCGGCCCAATTTTGGCGCAAATTTGCCCGCTTTTCAGCCCATTTTCGGCCCGCTATCGGCGCAAACCGGGCCATATTAGCTGTGCTTCGGCGCAAATTCAACATAAGCTACTTTTTAACACATAGTTCATCACAGAAAATCAATAGAAATCAAATAGTTCAACTACAAATAGTTCAATGCAAATTATATAGTTCAACAAATAAAAACTCATATTTCATCACACGTCGAGCTAGGCGTTGCCCTTGAGCCTCCGTAGGTGCTCCACCAAATCCTGCTGCAGCTGTTGATGCACCTGTGGGTCCCGGATCTCCTGACGCATATTGAAGAAGGCAGTCCAGGTTGCCGGTAGCTGGTGATCAACTTGGGCAAGAGGACCCTGCCTGTAATATGGTTCAGTGCCAAACACTGGCTCTTCCTGCTCGCTATTAATGATCATGTTCTGCAAGATGACACAGCAAGTCATGATCTCCCACATTTGATCTTTCAACCAGGTCTGAGCGGGGTACCGGACAACAGCAAATCGAGATTGGAGCACACCAAATGCCCGCTCGACATCCTTCCTGCAAGCCTCCTGAACCTTCGCGAAGTGGGAGTTCTTGCCTCCTGGCACAGGGTTTGAGATAGTATTCACAAATGTAGACCATCTCGGATAGATGCCATCTGCTAGGTAGTATCCCTTGTTGTAGTGCCGCCCATTGACCTTGATGTTCACCGAAGGAGAATGACCTTCAACAAGCTTGGCAAAGACAGGGGAGCACTGCAGCACGTTGATGTCATTGTGAGTTTCTGGCATACGAAAGGAGTGCCAAATCCAGAGGTCCTGTGTGACCACTGCCTCAAGTACCACACTGCAACCGCCTTTCGCGCCTTTGTACATCCCCTGCCAAGCAAATGGACAGTTTTTCCATTTCTAATGCATGCAGTCGATGCTTCCAAGCATCCCAGGAAATCCTCTTGCTGCATTCTGTGCTAGGATCCAAGCAGTGCCTTCAGCATTGGGTGATCGCAAGTATTGCGGTCCAAACACTGCCACCCTGCAAAACTTGTAGAAACACTCAATGGTCGTGGACTCGGCCATGCGCCCATAGTCGTCAAGTGAATCACCGGGAGCTCCGTATGCAAGCATCATCATAGCTGTCGTGCACTTCTGAGTTGAGGTGAATTCAAGTTTGCCGGTGCAATCCTTCTTGCACTTGAAGTAGTTGTCGAACTCCCGGATGGAATTCACAATCCTGAGGAAAAGTTTTCGGCTCATCCGATAACGGCGCCGAAATACTGTCGCCGTGCAGTGAAGCGTCGGCGAAGTAGTCATAGTAGAGCATGCAATAGCCTTCCAGACGATGTCGGTTCTTTGCTTTCAGCCGCCCCGGCGGCGAGCCACCTTGTCGCGGCTTTGCATTGCTCGCGAGCAGGCCGGCCAGGGCGGTGAGGACCATGAGATGCTCTTCGTCCTGGACGTCGGCATCGGCTTCCTCTAGCAGCGCTGCGAGCGCCTCCTCGTCTTCCAAGTCCATCACCGAGCAGACAAATCGCCGAACACCTAGCGGGCCTGGTTGACGCACAGCCGCCGGTATCCCGCCCTGCGCGGCCGGAGCGCCGGAAAACTCGCCCAGGAAGGTGGTGGAGAGGTTGCCGCGGCGAAACCCCTTTCTTTTCCGGCAGGGAATGGCCTATCTAGCGGTGGTGGGCGGTGGGCGGCGCCGAGACCGGCAAGGTGGCGGGAGGTCGCGCGGGGGTGGGGGCGAATCTGGCCGTTTGTCTTCACTTTTTCCCTGACAGTGTGGCCCAGACGTGGTTTTCTCTTCCGCCGGAGCCCCCGAGCGCCCCACAGTGTGCTGGGTTCGGCCTGGGATCGCCGGGCCCAAAAACGGGCCAGAGCCGGCGGATTTCGGCATCTTGGGGGCGCGACTGGGGGTTTTTTTCGGCGCCGGCGAGAAAAAAGTCGCCCTGGGGGGCTTGTTGGGGGCGCGGCTGGAGATGCTCTAACATCCATGCTCACAAATCTTCTCTCAGATGGACTAACATTTGTACCCTCTTTGTCCTGAAGAATACCCAATAAAGATGCACTTAACTGCCGGAGGATCCAATTTATTGACTGATGGCCTATGATCACGATCAAAACAAGTGCAACCAAACATCTTGGGAGGAACTGGAAATTTATTTCTACGAAAACCAACTCACACGGTGATTTCATACCTGTCACCTAGGATGGCATGCAATTGATCAAGAAGGTGGCCATCATGACAACTTCACTCCAAAGGAACTTGGGCACATCCATGGTGAACATCAATGCCCGGGCCATCTCCAGTAGGTGGCGATTTTTCCTTTCAGACACTTGATTTTGAGGTGTGTCCACAAAAGATGTTTGATGCAGGATGCCCTTGTCAGAAATGAAGGCGCCAATGCCCTTGTTAACATACTCAGTGCCATTGTCTGATTTGAGTGCTTGAATTGTCACATTAAATTGAGTCTGAACAAGTGCATAAAAAGTTTTTGAACACTGGACCACCTCATCTTTATGTCTCGGAAATAAATGAATGTAACGGAGTACTGCATACCACTGGTAGATAACACTAGACATGTCCATACATCAGAATGGATTAACACAGAAGAAGATATGCTCATGATCTCCTTACTCACACATGAGCTCCTGGTATGTTTAGCAAACTCACACGCATCACAGTTCAGCTTGCTCTTGTCCACACCACTCATTACATCAACAAATACTTGATACATTTTGTCAAAAGACATATGTTCCATACTACAGTGATGGATTAAGGCTCTAGCCTCTTTATCATCAGCAACTGCAGCTAGCATGTGCATTCACCGAAAAAGGCTTTCGCCTCGCTTTATAAATAAAGCAAACCGCCACAAGACATACAACCATACCAGGTTCACACACACACACCCAAGTACCACAACAAAGTCATAAGGTTCTGCTGAGGGCACAGCTCAACAAGCCCAAAGAAAGAGAAAACAAAGCGAGACCCACGCAGGGGATCTAGTCAGGCTCCGACGGCGGCGGCGGCGGCGGTGGCGATAGGCGGACGGCCATCGAGCGAAGGTCGGCGATGAAGGCAGAGATGGCGTCGCGCTCCAGGGGGCGGCTAAGCGGCCGCCAAAGCTGCAGGAAACCCGAGAATTTGTAAAGAGCGTCAGCCGCACAACGAAGAGGGGAACGCTCGATCACAAGCTTATTACGAACAGTCCAAAGAGTCCAGGCAAGGACCCCAACCTCCAGCCACCTAATGTGGCGGGAGGTCGAGGGGGACGTTTGGAGTTCAACAAATAAGTCGGGGAAGTTGGTGTGGGACCAACTCCCCCCGACAATCTCGCGAAAGCAGCTCCAGAGGAACCGGGCGGAGGCGCACGCGAAGAAGATGTGGTTGGAGTCCTCGGGAACAGCACAGAGGGGGCAGATGCCAGTGCCAGGGCCATTACGCTTGCGGACCTCCACACCGGATGGGATCCGTCCACGGATCCACTGCCACATGAAGATGCGGATCTTCAGTGGGAGACGGACGGACCACACCATCAAGAGGGGGGGGGGGAGCGGAGGAGGGGGCAATGGCCATGTAGAGCGATTTGGTAGAGAACTGGCCCGACGGCTCCAAGCGCCAACGCACACGGTCTTGGGCTCCATCCACCAACGGCTCATGCAGAGCGACGCAATCAAGTAGCTCACGCATGTGCATTCAATCAAGTAGCATGTGCATTCCCTGCCGGCCTGTCTTGCTGCGGTCCATGTACCACAGTCCCCTACGCCTCGCTGCAGTCCCAAGACTCTTGCCCATTGATCTCTCCTGGATCGAGCACACAACCTTGTCCATAATTATTCCACAATCAATTTGGTCAATCAAAGCACTCAAGGATACTAAGTTGACGGAAAAAGCTGGCACATGCGACACTGAGGATAATTCAATACACAGTGTGCAGCTGACTGTCCCAACTGTTGTGATGGGCTAGGTTGTGCCACTGCCGTGTAAATAGTTTTCTAATGTGTGTGGGACTGCGGAATATGGGATGCGAACTCATTAAAGTCTCCAGAAACATGTTGTGATGCTCCAGAGTCAAACACCCATGCATAATTTATTTTATGGGATGCTATTGATGCGTGTTCAAAACTAGCCATGGACAGGGGTGCGTGGAAGTTAGCTATCCACGTGCCAGAACCATAAGTTGATTTCAAGATCTTATGGGTATCAGCTCTAGCCTACCCCAACTTGTTTGGGACTAAAGGCTTTGTTGTTGTTTTTGCTATTGATGTGTGTCCAATCTTACCTTTTATTTGTCGACAAAGTTGACATAACTAGTAGCAGTCTCCTGTCCTCGCTGCTTCACCTCGGCTGAGGTAGCTACATTTGCCTTGAGAGCATTCCAATAACCACCATGCCCAGTCTGACCACCACTCCCATTCCGACCACCTCTGTTGCTGCTGCCACCACTATACCCTCTGCCTCTTATGGGTGGTTCTATGCAAATCCGACTGATATGCCCTGGTTGACCACACTTGTAACAATCCCTAGAACCTCATTGGTCAGCCACTCTGTAAGCAGATTCATTTCCATCTCCTCTAGATTGCAGGTGTACCTCTTCCTGGGACATCGCAACAATGTCCTCATCTAGAGACACAAGCGCTGTATGTGTGCCTGCTCTCAAAGCCTTGATTGAGACCTTTTAGAAACTGCATCACATGCCTGCGCTCAACCCAATACCTGGCAATCTCCATGGATTATGCATGGGGAAGCTAAAGGGGATCACACATATCCAGATCGGCCCAAAGGTGTTGCGGCTTATTCACATACACCACCACGTTTTTCGTCACAGCATGGATCTTGTCTTCGATTTGAGACATGAGCATCAGAGTTCCCCTACATGAGTACCTTTTGGACAGCAGGGTCCACACATCAAAAGCACTCGAGAATGACTGAACAGACGCTGCAATAGCAGGAATCAGAGAACTGAGCATACAAGCCAGTATCATGGAGTCAGTGACACTCCACTTTTTCCATTCTACCTCTCCTTGCCAACCGGTTCTTCAACCGTTCCAAGGACATATCCCATCACACCCTTTGTCTTGAAGACCAACAAGGCCCGCCTGGTCGGCCCGCCTCGACCAGCTCAGGTAGCTGCTCACGCCATTCAACTTGACATCATTGTGCATGAGCTCAAGCAGATCTGTGTGGGACACAACAATGGCGCCACCTGCAGGAGGTGACCCCTCGGCAGCTTTCATAATCATGAGCGACGCAAGTTTCTCTATAGCAGCAGTAAATTCAGTCCCCATGACTGCCTCCGCCTCCTCTTCTCCAGGATGTACCATCTACACTGTTGCGTCCTTCCTCTGCAATCAACAGCCACACCACAACCAGGATCACTCACTTCAGCTACTCACTTGGCTGTGAGACCTCTCCTACGTGCGCCAGCACCAAGCTAGCCAGCAGCGCCACCACCAACTCCAACCAGCACCAGCAGCTCTCAGCAGAATAAGCAGTACCGCACGCAGCAGCACCTGTGCTTCCTCTGCCAAGCAGCACCAAATCACCCAGCAGTACCACAGCACCCATTTCGTATTCCTCTGCCAAGCCCTAAGAGTTCAGCAGCCAGCAGCAGCGCCTCCCACGCGCACCACGTCCCTCTAACCAAGCCATCGAGAACCAGCACCAGAAGCAGCAGCAGGCAATGAGAACCAGCAAGGGGGCGTGGAGATCCTCGAAGCAGCAGCAGGCAATGAGAACCAGCAAGGGGGCGTGGAGATCCTCGTGACCCTGACCAAGCCCCACCGTCGTTGTGCACCAGACCTCGTTGCTGACCCCTGCAGTTGCCCCGCAGCCCCACCGCATCGCGAGCTGCACGCCCGCAACCGCCCAGATCCGCTGTTGTCTTCCCGCCGGACCCCGCCGCCTCGCCAGCAATTACGCCACCGTCGCCGCCTCCTCCAATACTCTGCCCTCTGATACCATGTAAGCCGTAGAGGAGGGGCTCCTAACCTGCTTGATAGGTTGTGGCGGCACTTGTCTCCGGACAGGGACGAGCTCGTCCTTCTTTAGACTACCCATAGTGGGCAGTAACTTAGACTAGTAACATGCATATGTTACTAGTCTATGTTACTACCTCTATAGTGGGGAGTAACATATGTGTGGTATCATGCAACTCTTCATTTATTAGGTTGTAGACTCGTCTTGGTATGTGTGATGTTACTCATAGTATGAGTAACTAGCTATGTTACTACATGACTCTCTTTCATCATTAATTACTTGCCACATCATCTATTTTGTCTAGATAGGTGTGATGTTACCACCTATGTTACTCCCACTATGGGCAGTCTTAGATCAGTCACGATATAGGCCTGGGCCACATGGGCCAACAGGGATGGGCCACACATACAACAATATTCATGACTATGTTCTTAGTCAGGGTGCAAATGCATAGAGAAATGCTGACAGCAGAAGATTTTCTGGTAGCACAATTGCACAGGGATTCACTATATCAAGGATATAACAAATAACCAAAAGTATACATCCATTAGCTATCAAAGAGTTGCTCCAGACATCAGCTGAGTATGATTTGACATAGCAAATGCACTAACAAGGAGACATCGGAAAGAATCAATTTTGGGGATGGATATGATAAATGGAACTTTCACTTACAAAACAGAAATCCCTCTCCTAACATTTTTCCTACTCCCCGCCTGTCCCACTTTAGGATGATTCACGGATCTTTGGAGAAGTGTATGCGACGTAGATCCATTATATACACATAAAGTTAGCCACTCATATATAGTGTTGGCTTCCTCCCCCTGAACCGCTCCCGCGATGCACCCCGCGCGCGCGTCAGGGGGGCCCTCGATCCGCCCCGGCGAACTCCTTCCCTCCAGCCTCTCCTCCCCCTTGCCGCCGTCGGAGGGCGTCCGCCGGGCGAAGCCCATGCGACGCGGGCGGCGGCGGGGCCTTTCCTTCCCTCCCCTGTTCGAGGCTGCGGCGGCGCGGGTTAGCCGCTCGTGGGGTGCGGAGCTCGTCGGGGCTCTCGGCGGCGGGGACGTCGGGCTTCGACAGCTGTTAGGCTAGGAGTGGAGGTGCGCCGCTGCGTCGTTGGTGGCGGGGTGTTGGTCGGGCTCCCCCCGATCTGGATCTCGATCTGCGACGGGCGGCGCGGCTGGTGTTGGCGGTGGTGATCCCGCCCGCCGGTGGGCGTGTCTTGTGGGGGCTGGTCGCGGCTGTGCGTCGGCGCCATACCCCCTTGACCTTGTGGCTCGCCATGACGGACCCTGCTCGGCCCCATCTGGGTCAAGTCAGGGGCTTTCGGCCGCAGGCTTGGCGGCGCGGCGACTAGTTCGAGTCCCGGCGGCGCGGTCGTGGTGGCGCGGCGACAGGGTTGGCTGGTGGTGGCGCGAAGGCTGCGCGGCAGAAGCCGCGGCTTTGGTGCAAGTGGCAGCCATGGTGGCTGGTTGCGCGGGTGCGTGCCCGGCGGCTCCGACGCTTGGAGCTCGTCGGTCAGCGCGGGCTGGGCAGTGGCCCGGTGTGGCTGCTGCTCCAGCTGTGGGTGGCTCCACGGCGGCTTGGCAAGTCGGCTATGGCGGCGGCTGGCGTGTCTCGGCGTCGGCTCGTCCGTGGGCCGCTTGTGTCGGCCTTCGATCTGTCTCCTCATCGTCCGGGTGCTATTTCCGTTGAAGTGATGGCCCTCTCCCAACTATGGCCCATCGATAGTCTCGCGCTAGGGCAGAAGGACCGAGCTCGTCTCGCGCATGGGAGCAGGACCGTGCCCGTCCGGGTGCTATTTCCGTTGAAGTGATGGCCCTCTCCCAGTTGTGGCCCATCGATAGTCTCGCGCTAGGGCAGAAGGACCGAGCTCGTCTCGCGCATGGGAGCAGGACCGTGCCCGTCTCGCGCATGGGAGCAGGACCGTGCCCGTCTCGCACCCGGCAGCAGGACCGAGCTCGTCTCGCGCCTGATGTGGCAGGACGAGTCGATGGAGGCTAGTTTGCCACGGGGTCCGCCTGTCTTTTCGGTTGGGGCAGCGGCGGGTATCGAGTGAGGTGGTGTCGAGGTCTTGGATGCCGAGGCGGCGGCCCTGGTGGTGGTAGCGTGGTGCTCATGGGCAGAGCCCGTCGCTCGGTGTTGCCCGACGGCCATGGCTGTGTGGGTGGCGTGGTAGCCGGGGTGTGGCGTTCGGTGGCGGTGAGTGTTGGCCGCGGTGAAAACCTGCTCTATCGACCGGCGACGGCGTTGCTCGTTCCCTTCTTGAAGGCGTCGTCGCGGCTCTCATTGCCCGTCATGTGGATCCAGGGGAAACTCTGATCCTCGGATCGGACGGTGGCGGCACTCCGGTGTTGTAACCTTCCTGAAGGCATCGTCTTGGAGCTCACCGTTCGTCGTATGTGGCTTCATTTCTTCGCGGTGGCGTGGTCACTGTTGGAGTCCCCGGTTGCTCTTGTAGTGCTAAGGGTGGTGTTGCTGCGCTCAGCGCCTATGTATCCTGCCTTGGGTGTGTGCGAGTGTTGTGGTGGCGTGCATTTGTACCGGGTTGTTGTCGGTCATTGCTTTATATATAAAGCGGGGCGAAAGGCTCTTTTGCTAAAGTTAGCCACTGACTTAATTTTGGGCTATACAAAAATTGCCAGCACCGAGAATAATAATGCAATACTTACTGTTTTTTGAGAAAAAATAATGCAATACTTACTGCCATAACTCGACCTGTGAACTCATCCACAATAAGCACCTCCTTGCTACGAACAATATAATTCACATCTCTAAGGAAGAGCTCCTTGGCTTTGATTGCATTTAAAACATATGAAGCCCATTGTTCACGAGGATCATATAAATCATCTATGTCCAGTATTTCTTCAGCGTCAGCGTAGCCTTGTTCTGTTAGTAAAACATTTCTTTGCTTTTCATCAACCTGAAAAAAAAAATTATAAGAGAAACGAATTGGATTGTAGCTGACAAACTAGTAAACAGGAGTATGAATACAAGAACAGATTTATGGCTAGGTCAAAGAGAAGATCTATCAGCAATGTACTCGTATATTTTAAAAATGTACTATTCTGAAGTGAACAGCAATAGAATACTTCTTACAGAACGTGCAAAAAACAATTACCCTTCTTTTCATTAAGAGGAGAAGCACAATTGTTACAAGAGTTAAGAGCCAAGGCAAAAAGTGCCACCCATAACAACACACAACGGTAAGTGAATATTAGTACCGGTATTCAAACAAGAACACAGGTGAAAGATGGGGACAGAATACAAGTTTCTTTCAAGGCAAGCTACATGATTTCATGTGCTGCGTGTGCCACATGCGTCGGTTGTGCCGCATGAGCCGCTTGTTGTGTTTTTTCGTTTTTTGGGCTTGTTGAGTGGTGCCCTCAGCAGAACCCCCCTTTTTGGACCTGTGTGTGCTATCGTGTGAGTTTGCGCGTGTGTGCGCGGCGTGAACCTTGTTGTTTTGTTGGACCTTGTGGCTCTGGTGTTTGCTTTATTATATATAAAAGCGGGGCAAAAGCCTTTTTCGGTAAAAGGAATAAAGTTGTGAGGCTGAAGCGTGATTAAGGGGTGCTTACAGAGCGTTAAGGAGTATTGGTCTGCTTACAGAGTGTTAAGGAGTACCGGTGTAGGTGTCCATACGTATTCGTCCCTGGGTTTCTGATCATGCCCTGTTCCTTGAGTATTAGTCTAGATTTCATTCCTTGTATCCCAAGTCTCTTGTACTATATATTTGCCCCTTGGCCTATGCAAACAGATAAGTTGCTCCTCTAACATGGTATCATGAGCCCAGGTTTTGGGGGGGGGGGGGGGGGGGTCCGGCGCCACAACCCGTCCATCTCTCTTCCGATCGATTTCTTGGTTTCCCCCTCCCTCAATCGATTTTTCCGGTCTCCCATCTCAATTAATCGATCTCCTCTCCAGCACAAAACACCAACTTCGCTGTATGTCCAGATTCGTTCACTCAATTGATCATGCCAGGATACAGCAAGAATTCGGGATGGGAGAGAGGATACAGGTGGGAGAGGAAGAGGGGTTGGTGAGATTCAGAGAAAGGAGATGAAAAGTTCAGATACAACTCATTTCATACCCCACACGCTAAGCCAACGGTCTCTACTTATCCTACATGCGCACACACGCTTACAGGTGGCCCCACGGTTCACCGCGTTCGGCTCACAGAGCCTTCTTCCTTACATCTGAGTCTGCTCTGCCTTTTGGTGAACAGCTGGGGCCTCATGGCACCACCTTGTGCTTTTCGTCCCCATACACCTCTCTGCAAAATGGGAAGGCTGAATGTGCCATACCATTGACGAATGAAGTCGTTCGAACCCTCCTTCAAGCCTCCATGCCCTCTACCTATTGGGTTGAGGCACACAGTGCCGCCACCCATGTTCTTAACATTCGTTCAACTAAAACCCACGCTACCCTTACCACTCCGCACGAAGCCCTTTTTCATCGAGCACCCACATATGAACACTTGAGCATTTTGGGGTGTCTGTGTTAACCCAATCTCACCGCCACCACGCCTAACAAATTAGCTCCGCGCTCCACGGCTTGCGTTTTCTGAGGATACCCAAACGATCACAAAGGATATCGTTGCCTAGATCTCTTCACGCATAGTGTCCACATATCTCGACATGTAATTTTTGATGAAAATGTCTTCCCATTTGCTAACCCAATCCCCGCTCAGCCCACCGTAGCAGATCTTTTCCTCGATCTGCCTCCCAACCCAACTCTAGGCCATTCCGCCACCTTCCCCGGTTTTCCTGCCATGGCACATGAAATCCCTAGTGCCCAGCACTCTAGCCAGATTGATTATGTCCTTACTAGGACAACGGATATGCATACCCATTTGGATTGTAAGGTGATACCCTGGGAAGTGTGTGGAGGCATAGCATAAGCTTGCGGTGGCTAATTTCTACTTCGCACTTGTGTTATGCAGGACAAAGGTGCCAAAATCACAAGAACAAAATGGTGGAAGCTCAAAGGGGAAGTGCAGTGGTCCTTCTAAGGAAAGAGCGGGAAAACCTTGCTTAACAGATGTTAGCCACAGGATCAAAGCAAAAGATGGATGAAGTGGTGACAAGCATCTGCCATTTCTGTGACAAGAAGGTTCCATAAAAGCTGAAAGGTAAGTTCTCTAGGACGACAATCAAAATTGTGATGCTATATGGAGCAGAACGTTGGCACACTAAAAGACAACACATCTGACAAATGAGCATTACAGATTGTGCATGCTATGGTGTGTGTGGCCATACAAGGACAAAAAATAGGAATGAGGTAAATACATGATATGGTAGGGTGGCACCAAATTAAGAGAAGTGTGTCCAACAGCAAGTAAGGTGGTTTGGACATATCCTACAAGGGCCTCCAGAAGCACCAGTTAATAGTGGGATTCTAAAGGGTAGCAAAAATACTAAAGAGGGGCAGCGGCGACCAAAGCTGACATGGTGGGAGGCGGTAATGAGGTATTTGAAGGATTGGAATGTACCTGGAGATTTGGCTCATGATAGGACTGCATGGAGATCAGCAATCCATGTGCCGGAACCTTAATTTACTCTTTTATACTTCGATTACTTTTTTCTATATTTCGCTTTTTGGGTTTCCATATGTTTCTGTTGGGTTCCATATCTAGCATACCCCAACTTGCCTGGGACAAAAGGCTGCTGTTGTTTTTGTTGTTGTTCTTGTTGTATTTTACATTGTTCGGTTAAAATGATCCGTTGGCTGTTGCATGATCTATCTAGAACAGAACATTCATTCTGAGATTCTACAGGGATAAGAAATATGCAGTAACAAAAGAGTAAGAATTGATTGTGCTCACAGTATAATGAATATCTTGTTCAAAAGCTTCAGCTATTTTTGCTGCTTTGTAATACCGGTCACTTGGCTTTTCAGCCAGGCCTGATATTATAAGAGGTGTCCGTGCTTCATCAATAAGGATTGAATCAACTTCATCTATCACACAGTAATTAAAGTTCCTCAAGACAAGCTCATCTACAGTCTGCAAATAAAGATTTGGTTAAGTGCAGAAGCTGTGAACCTGAGAGAACAGGAAGAAATGAAATAGTGGTCCTTAAAACTTGAGAGTAAAATGCACCCGAGGTCCTAAAAGTATTCCGGGTGTATCAGCTCAGTCCTATAAGTATGAAAATGCACATTTAAGTCCCAAAAGGGATAGGTGATTCATCGCAGGTCCTACTCAGGTCTGACCTGCCCGCGTGGAGCGTCGAAATGCAATGTAGGTAATATTTTGCACAATCACACATTAGTCTATTGTAATTCCGTGGTCCCGTGCTAATGTTGTGCGCTATGTCGCAGTCACCTACTTCTTGTGGATGGTGCACATGCTCGCGTGGACATTGAGATAGGAGAACTTGTTATGGATGTGACCTTTTTTCGTGTTCTTTATCCCCCGTTTCAGGTGATTGGCAGGCTCTGATGGGCGGTGATGCTGCGCAGGATAGTACTTGACCATGGCCCAGGCTTCACATGAGGTGGAGAGGTCAGGCCCTGCAGCGGTGGCATGATGTCCGGTATGCAGCGGCTGTTCATCGGGCTCACAACTGGTACGCACGCTCGCTGGACGAGAGTCAAAGCAGAGCCCAATGTCGCTGCTCGATCCCAAGGCGCTCATGCTCAGTCGCCGCGCTTGCCGAGGACCTACGAAGCAGGACCAGGCCAGGGATTGGCCTCGTGGGGGACGTCGCCCTGGTTGCCGACAACGACGGCGGCAAGAGCTGTCTTCCCTGGCTGTCCAACTCACCACCTTCGGTACATCCGCTTTCATCCGCCGCACAAGAGTGAAGGCCAATTGAATTCCACCCCCACGTGTCCCGGATGAGACCATGAAGATGGTGTCATGAACATCAGTGGGCTCCTAGACCTGTCACTGCTTGAGAGGTACCGGGTAATGTGTGTGTGACGTTGTACGTGGCACTCGCCGCCAGCAACCACATGGGACGGCTGCTTGCAAAGACGCCCTGTCAGGAAGAGCAAGCCAGAGGTGGGCGAGGAATATGAGCGGTCCTACGTCTACTTCCACTGCTATGGCACTGGTGCCACTCTACCTGCTTTCGCATCAGGAGCACGTTCGAAAACCAGGTCGGGTTCCTAGCGATGCTGTAGCAACAACAACAAAGCTTTTAGTCCCAAACAAGTTGGGGTAGGCTAGAGGTGAAACCCATAAGATCTCGCAACCAACTCATGGCTCTGGCACATGGATAGCAAGCTTCCACGCACCCCTGTCCATAGCTAGCTCTTTGTCGATACTCCAATCCTTCAGGTCTCTCTTAACGGACTCCTCCCATGTCAAATTCGGTCAACCCCGCCCTCTCTTGACATTCTCCGCACGCTTTAGCCGTCCGCTATGCACTGGAGCTTCTGGAGGCCTGCGCTGGATATGCCCAAACCATCTCAGACGATGTTGGACAAGCTTCTCCTCAATTGGTGCTACCCCAACTCTATCTCGTATATCATCATTCCGGACTCGATCCTTCCTCGTGTGGCCACACATCCATCTCAACATACGCATCTCCGCCACACCTAACTGTTGAACATGTCGCCTTTTAGTCGGCCAACACTCCGCCCCATACAACATTGCAGGTCGAACCGCCGTCCCGTAGAACTTGCCTTTTAGCTTTTGTGGCACTCTCTTGTCACAGAGAATGCCAGAAGCTTGGCGCCACTTCATCCATCCGGCTTTGATTCAATGGTTCACATCTTCATCAATACCCCCATCCTCCTGCAACATTGACCCCAAATACCGAAAGGTGTCCTTCCGAGGTACCACCTGGCCTTCAAGGCTAACCTCCTCCTCCTCACACCTAGTAGTACTGAAACCGCACATCATGTACTCGGTTTTAGTTCTACTAAGCCTAAACCCTTTCGATTCCAAGGTTTGTCTCCATAACTCTAACTTCCTATTTACCCCCGTCCGACTATCGTCAACTAGCACCACATCATCCGCAAAGAGCATACACCATGGGATATCTCCTTGTATATCCCTTGTGACCTCATCCATCACCAATGCAAAAAGATAAGGGCTCAAAGCTGACCCCTGATGCAGTCCTATCTTAATCGGGAAGTCATCGGTGTCGACATCACTTGTTCGAACACTTGTCACAACATTATTGTACATGTCCTTGATGAGGGTAATGTACTTTGCTGGAACTTTGTGTTTCTCCAAGGCCCACCACATGACATTCCGCGGTATCTTATCATAGGCCTTCTCCAAGTCAATGAACACCATATGCAAGTCCTTCTTTTGCTCCCTATATCTCTCCATAAGTTGTCGTACCAAGAAAATGGCTTCCATGGTCGACCTCCCAGGCATGAAACCAAACTGATTTTTGGTCACGCTTGTCATTCTTCTTAAGCGGTGCTCAATGACTCTCTCCCATAGCTTCATTGTATGGCTCATCAGCTTAATTCCACGGTAATTATTACAACTCTGAACATCCCCCTTGTTCTTGAAGATTGGTACTAATATACTCCGTCTCCATTCTTCTGGCATCTTGTTTGCCTGAAAAATGAGGTTGAAAAGCTTGGTTAGCCATACTATCGCTATGTCCCCGAGACCTTTCCACACCTCAATGGGGATACAATCAGGGCCCAACGCCTTGCCTCCTTTCATCCTTTTTAGAGCCTCCTTCACCTCAGACTCCTGGATGCGCCGCACAAAACGCATGCTGGTCTCATCAAAGGAGTCGTCCAGTTCAATGGTAGAACTCTCATTCTCCCCATTGAACAACTTGTCGAAGTACTCCCGCCATCTATGCTTAATCTCCTCGTCCTTCACCAAGAGTTGGCCTGCTCCGTCCTTGATGCATTTGACTTGGCCAATATCCCTCGTCTTCCTCTCCCGGATCTTAGCCATCTTATAGATGTCCCTTTCACCTACCTTCGTGCCTAACCGTTGGTAGAGGTCCTCATATGCCCGACTCCTTGCTTCACCAACAGCTCGCTTTGCAGCCTTCTTCGCCATCTTGTACTTCTCTATGTTGTCTGCACTCCTATCCAGGTATAGGCGTCTGAAGCAATCTTTCTTCTCTTTAATCGCCTTCTGGACATCATCATTCCACCACCAGGTATCCTTATCTTCGCTTCTCCTTCCCCTGGACACTCCAAACTCCTCCGAGGCCACCTTACGAATGCAAGTCGCCATCTTCATCCACACCTTGTCCGCATCCCCTCCTTCCTCCCAAGACCCTTGCTCATTTTCCACTACATCCGGGCGCCGATGTAGCGCGCCACTAAGGATGCGACGATCCGATCCTCGCTCACTTGCCACCGTATCCGAATCAAGATACGGCGCGCCACTTGAGGGGTGACGGCCCGGCCCTTGCCCATTTTCCACCACACCCGGTTCCGATGTGGCGCGTCGCTGAGAGGGTTACGCCCCAACGAAAATCTTTTGGGTTTCATCTCCATAAGAGTGGCTGAGTTTTTACGTTGGCTCGCCAAGCCTATCACAACCCTCCTCCTTTACCCGGGCTTGGGACCGGCTATGTTGAGACAACATAGGCGGAGTTCTAGCGATGCTGCAGCGCGGTATTAAATTGTTCACAGGGATGGGCTTGCCAGACCTTGCCCGCATTCATGGACACAGTCATACTGGAGCAATATGGGGACGATTATGTGCAGACCAAGCAATGAGAGCGCTGTCATAGAACTGGGAAGGACTAGAGAGCAACGGGTGGTGTCGGGAACTACAGAATTAGAATTGAGTTCATTAAGGAGATTTTTGCAACAAAAAAATGCCTACATGGCATATATTAAGTTTCATGCACTAGGGAACGCAACCAAAAATCTGAACTGATGGAAAGGGCTAGGCTTCTCGCGGGTTACATGGCATATGACTCGCAGGTTACATGGTATAGACACCCCCTCTCACGTGTGACGCGGGAAGTCGGCATGTGAATAGACTCAGAGGTATGGCTCAAGAGGCCTATACCTGGACACAGAGGGGGCAACAACAATTTTTGGATAAATCGCGAAAGCCAGGACTTGAACTCAAGACCTTAGGCTCGGATTCCATGTTAAGCTTCATGCACTAGCCAACGCAACCAAAAATCCGAACCGATGGAAAGGGCTAGGCAATCCACATATACACTAGCATGTTAAGCTTCATGCACTAGCCAAGGCAACCAAAAGTCCAAACTAATGGAAAGGGCTAGGCCATCCACATATACATTTCATCACCCTTCTCACGTATGATGCGGGAAGTAACACATGAATAGACTTGGAGTATGCTCAAGAGACCTATACGTGGACACAAAAGGCATTACAACAATTTTTGGATAAAATTGTGGAAGTCGGGACTTGAACTCAAGTCCTTAGGCCCTGATATCATGTTAAGCTTCATGCACTAGCCAACGCAACCAAAAGTCCGAGAACTGGTGGAAAGGGCTACGCAATCCACATATACACTTCAACACCCCCTCAAATGTGACGCGGGAAGTCAACATGTGATATGGCTCAAGAGGCCCATACGTGGACATGGAGGGGGAACACCATTTTTTGGATAAATTGCGAAAGCCAAGACTTGAACTCAAGACCTTAGGTTCTGATACCATGTTAAGCTTCATGCACTAGACAACGCAACCAAAAGTTCAAACTGATGAAAAGGGCTAGGCAATCCACATACATTCCAACAACATATTTGACAACGGGCCACGAGGGTAGGTTAGACTTGGATAGGACCAATGGTGAACCATTTATCCACTTTTAGTGCTCAAATGTGCATTTTCGTAGTTATACGGCCTAGTTGACACAGGAAATACTGTAAGGACCTCTGGTGCATTTTACCCAAACTTAAAAGGCACGATCGAACATTGATAAACATTGTCCACAAAGGAAGAGGCCTACCATCGCAAGGTTATCTCTTAGATAATCAAATCCAAGCTCACTATTTGTGACATAAGTAATATCGCACAAGTAATTTTCCCTCCTTTGCTCCGGTGTCATGTTCTCTGCCAAAACAAAGATCAACTGTTCAACAAACATCAATAACAAATAAAGAAAATCAATAAATGATGCCAGAAAAAGAGAAAACTCAAAAATAAGTGCTTGATGGGCACATGAAGCTGTTGCATAGCAGCAGTGACAGGCTAACGAACTCAGAATAATACTACAATCAGCTAAACATCCATCTTATTTGGCATGCGTTTTCTGGAACAGACAAGTAAAAATCGATCTCAATTGTCATGCGTTTTCTGGACCAGACATGTACAATTATTGCGTACTTTTGCTCTTTTCTCACGCATATCAGTACTTCCACGAGCAACTCATTTCATTCACAAGAGTTCAGTTGGTACGTTAGTACCTTAATTATGTTTGGCGTATTAAGGTGGATACTGAACAAAGTGTGCAATTTGGAGATGGCACAAACAGCAATAATGAACAACGTGGAGTGATCACATACGTTGAATTAGTCCAACCTGCAGTCCCAGAAAGCGGGGAACTTGACCAACCCACTCACAGTCACGTCTGGCAAGATAATCATTTACTGTGACAACATGGACTCCTTTACCACTTAATGCATTTAAGTACGCTGGCAGGATAGCCACGAGTGTCTTCCCCTCTCCAGTCTTCATTTCTGCAATCTCCCCCTTATGCAGAACCATCCCACCAATCAACTGTACATCAAAGGGGCGAAGACCAAGAACTCTATTGGAAGCCTCCCTCACAACAGCAAATGCTTCCTGCAATAGCCAAGAAACCATCAAAATATTTCCACCTTGAAATATCTTTTTCAGCAGTTGACATGTTGGCATGTTGAATATATCATAGAACAAAGTACTTTGCAGTTTTCAGACAAACACTGTAGTAGGCTAATAGCTACTGAGGAAAATGGTTGGTGGCTGTTATGACCGGTTTGGTCTATACCCGAAAGAGGCCCACCGGGCATTAGTATTAGGGGCTTGACCCACAAGTTATCTTAGGCAAGTTATTTTAGGCAAGTTATCTTAGGCTAAAGTTATAAATACTAGTTGTAAGACATCGTTTGAGATCAAGCAATAAAGATAGTTCTATCATATTGCCCGGCTCCAGAGGAGCCGGAAACCCTAGCCGCACCTTGCCCTAGCCGCCGCCGCCCTTCTTCTCCCTCGCGACGGCGCCAACACGCCGGAGCCGCCGCCCTCGCCCTCGCCCCCAACCCTCGCTGTTCTGCCCGTATAACCTACGGAGTAGAGCCGGTAGGAACCCTAGTCCTACCAATTTGGTATCAGGTACCCGGGTTTCGACCATGTCTTCGCCACCTCCAATTCCGCCACCACCGCCGTTGCCCGTCAACTCCACCACCGCCGCTGCCGCCAACTCCTCCACCGCCGCCGCTTCCGCGTCGGGCGTCACGGCCTCGCTCTCGGCGGGCGCCACGGCGTCACTCTCGGCGCCGACCCTCCCGGCACCCGGCACCGCGCCGGGCCACGGGCGGCCACCAGCCCCCGTCCAACATACGCCGCCGCCGTCACCCCCCCCCCCCCCCCCCGGCAGCCGCAGCAGTTCACACCGGAGGCAATGGCCGGCGTCCTCAACGACCTCGTAGCCGCGGTCCAGGGCATCCGCCTCTACCTGGCAAGTCCGTACGGGCCGCCACCACCACTCCATCCAGCCATGGCTGCGGGTCAACAGGCGCTACTGTGGTACTCGGTACCGAGGGCCATCACCGGAGGCTACCCGGCGCTCCCCGCCCCGGCGGCCGCACCGCCGCCTTGGCCACAGTGGCCGCCGCAGCTCGCGACGGCAACCGCGCCACTCGCCGCCACCACGGGACCGCAGTGGCCCACCTGGACCGCGCCGGCCGCGCCGTCTCCCGCCGCGCCATCCCTTCCAGCGGCCACGGAGCAGGGTCCTCCACCGCCCCCTCCCAGCCCTAACCTGAGCCGGTCGTCGCCGAGCGGGCTTCCGATCCAGGAGGTCCGCTTTCCGTCGTCCCCATCGCCACTCCCCGGCTGGCTTCACGGACCGCCATCGGCCTACCCGGAGGCCCGTCCGCCGTCCGGTTTCCCATTGCAGCCCGAAGCGTCGGGCGCCACCGGGAACTACGCTGGGCCTTCCACCATGGACCGCGCACCATCATCCGCCCTACTCATCGCCGAGGCAGTGGGCCAGGGCGCGCCACACCAGCAGCCGCCCCGGTTCGCCAAGATCGACTTCGCCACGTACGACGGCTCCGACGACCCGCTTAACTGGTTCAACCAGTGTGACCAGTTCTTCCGCGGACAGCGCACACCCGCGTCGGAGCGCACTTGGCTGGCTTCCTACCATCTCCGCGGGGCCGCCCAGACATGGTACTACGCCCTCGAGCAGGACGAGGGCGGCATGCCCCCGTGGGATCGTTTCCGAGAGTTGTGCCTTCTTCGTTTCGGGCCACCGGTCCGCGGGAGCCGCTTGGCCGAGTTGGGCCGCCTGCCGTTCACCTCCACGGTGCAGGACTTCGCCGACCGCTTCCAGGCCCTGGCGTGCCACGCGCCCGGTGTGACGGCCTTACAGCGGGCGGAGCTTTTCATCGGCGGCCTTCCCGACCACATCCGCGTGGACGTCGAGATGAAGGGGCCCCAAGACCTTCAGACGGCCATGTACTATGCCCGAGCGTTCGAGCAGCGCGCCCAGGCCTTAACGCGTCCATCTGCGCCACGTGGGGGCCGACAGCCTCCCCGGCCGTCTCCGGCAGCACCGGCGTCGTCCACAGCCGCCCCGGCACCCAGCCCGGCACCGACGCGGCCATTCAGGCGCCTCACTCAGGCGGAACAGCTGGAACGCCGGCGCCTGGGCTTGTGCTTCAACTGTGATGCGCCCTATGCACCGGGCCATGTCTGTCCCCGCCTCTTCTACTTGGAGACGACAGACGAGACTGAGGAGGGGACACTGGCGGATGGCCTCGGCGCTCCAGCCCTTGCGGAGCCCGCAGCGACACCCGCGCCCACCCCGGCCACCGCCCTCGTGGTGTCCCTACACGCGCTGGCCGGCATCCGTGATGAACGGACGATGCTCTTACCGGTCATAATCCAGGGCGAGCGCCTGGTGGCCCTAGTGGATACAGGGTCCACGCATAACTTCCTGCCGGAAGCCACCATGCGGCGCCTTGCATTACAGCCAACCGGCGGTGAGCAGTTGCGAGTCACAGTCGCTAATGGCGAGCGTCTCCGCTGCCACGGGCTCGCCCGCGACGTGCCCATCACTATCGGCGACGAGCACTTCACCATCACCTGCGCCGGCATCAACTTGGGCTGCTTCGACTTCATCCTCGGCGTCGACTTCTTGCGCACTCTTGGTCCTATTCTCTGGGATTTCGACGCGCTGACGATGACCTTCTGGCGGTTGGGCCGCCGCATTCGGTGGGACGGCATTGGGGGTGCCGCCCCAACCCCTCCACTCCAGCTGGCCGCGACCACCGCCACGGCCGAGCACCCACCATTGGAGAGCCTCCTCCAGCAGCACGCTGACATCTTCAACGAGCCACAGGGGCTGCCGCCCGCCCGCACGTACGATCACCGTATACATCTTCTGCCAGGCTCCGCGTCGGTGGCGGTACGGCCTTACCACTACCCGCAGTTGCAGAAGGATGAGTTGGAGCGGCAGTGTGCGCTCATGCTCGCGGCAGGCATCATCTGGCTCTCCACTTCGCCATTTACCGCGCCGGTGCTTCTCGTCCGGAAGTCAGACGGCACATGGCGTTTCTGCATCGACTACCGTGCCCTTAATGCTGCACACTTAAGGACAAGTTCCCTATTCCGGTGGTCGATGAGCTCCTCGATGAGCTCCACGGGGCGTGCTTCTTCACCAAACTCGACCTCCGGTCGGGTACCACCAGGTGCGCATGCACCCGGATGACATCGCCAGGACAGCGTTTCGGACTCATCACGGCCACTTCGAGTTCTTGGTGATGCCCTTTGGCCTCACCAACGCCCCGGCGACCTTCCAGGCTCTGATGAACGACGTCCTCAGGCCCTACTTACGCCGGTTTGTGCTCATTTTCTTTGATGATATTCTGATCTACAGTGCGTCTTGGGCCGAGCACCTCCAGCACGTCGCCATCGTCTTCAACGAGCTCGCGTGTGAAGACGGCGAACCACGGTCCTTTGCAGAGGCCGAGAGAGACGCGGCATGGCGCGCCGCGATGCAGTTGGAGATGGATGCGGTCGAGCAAAACCGCACCTGGGAGCTCGCTGATCTCCCTCGAGGTCACCGCGCAATCACCCTTAAGTGGGTGTTCAAGCTGAAGAGGGATGGAGCCGGCGCCATCATCAAGCACAAGGCTCGCTTGGTGGCCCGAGGCTTCTTGCAGCAGGAAGGAGTCGACTTCGACGACGCTTTCGCTCCCGTGGCACGGATGGAGTCCGTGCGACCTCTCCTTGCGTTGGCTGCCCAGGAGGGCTGGCGTGTCCACCACATGGACGTTAAGTCGGCATTCCTCAACGGCGACTTGAAGGAGGAAGTCTACGTGCATCAGCCACCGGGGTTTACGATTCCCGGCCAGGAGGGCAAGGTACTCCGCCTGCACAAGGCTCCCTATGGCCTGCGGCAGGCACCCAGGGCGTGGAACGCCAAGCTGGACTCCACGCTGAAGAAGATGGGTTTCGAGCAGAGCCCGCATGAGGCTGCCGTCTACCGACGGGGGAGTGGAGGAAATGCCCTGCTGGTGGGCGTCTACGTTGACGACCTGGTGATCACCGGCACCAAAGATGCAGAGGTGGCGGCGTTCAAGGAAGACATGAAGGCCACGTTCCAGATGAGTGACCTGGGGCTCCTCTCCTATCTAGGGATTGAGGTGCACCAGGACCACTCCGGGATCGCGCTTCGACAGTCCGCCTACGCCAAGCGCATCGTTGAGCTAGCTGGGCTCACCGACTGCCATCCAGCTCTCACTCCGATGGAGGAGAGGCTGAAACTGAGCCGCGACAGCACGACGGAGGAAGTGGATGCTACGCAGTACCGACGCCTTGTGGGGAGCCTTCGCTACCTCACTCACACACGGTCGGACTTGGCATTCTCCGTCGGCTATGTCAGTCGGTTCATGGAGCGACCAACGTCGGAACACCAGCAGGCAGTGAAGAGGATCGTCCGCTACATAGCAGGGACCCTCGACCACGGCCTCCACTACCCTAGGTGTCCTGGGGCGGCACACTTCGTCGGGTACAGTGACAGCGACCACGCCGGCGACATCGACACCAGCAAGAGCACGAGCGGGATCCTCCTCTTCCTCGGCAAGTGTCTCGTGAGCTGGCAATCAGTCAAGCAGCAGGTGGTGGCCCTGTCCAGCTGTGAGGCTGAGTACATAGCGGCCTCCACCGCCTGCACTCAGGCGCTCTGGCTTGCTCGACTGCTTGGTGATCTTCTCGTTCAAGACACCAGAACGGTGCAGCTCCTGGTGGACAGCAAGTCCGCCCTGGCCCTGGCAAAGAACCCCATGTTCCACGAACGAAGCAAGCACATCCGACTGAGGTATCACTTCATCCGCGGCTGTGTGGAAGAAGGGAGCATCGAGGCGAGCTACATCAACACCAAGGGTCAGCTCGCAGACCTGCTCACCAAGCCCCTTGGGAGGGTCAAGTTCCTCGAACTTTGCTCCAGGATTGGGATGATTCAACTCTCCCACAAGACGACGTACAAGACTTAGGGGGAGAATGATGGATAAGTCTGTGTACTAGGGTCTTTGTGGGGCTGCAGCACATGGTCCTTGTGGCAGTTAGGAGGATAAAGTCCTGGACCATCAAGGACTGGCTGTTAGGATAGAGTTCTGTTCTTGACCATCAAGGACTGTCAGTTAGCATCTTAGACTAGCATCTTAGACTAGCATCTTAGACTGGCATCTTAGCATATGCCTTGGCTGGCTAGCAGCCTATAAATATGTATCCCCAACCCCTCAGGTTGGTATGGCATTGTGTGAGAAATAAACCAACGAAAATTGTCCCAACTCTCCTAGTGTCATCCACAACTATCAATGCTCAGGCTGAAAGGTCTAACATCCGCATGGCTGACGCCTCACCCGCCGCGGGCTCTCCGCGGGTTCCTCGGCCTCCCCGGCTACTACCGGAAATTTATCCGGGAGTTTGGGCTCATCGCGGCGCCCCTCACGCGGTTGCTTCGCCGCGACGCTTTCGCCTGGGACGACGAGGCGACGACGGCGTTCGAGGCCCTCAAGGGGGCCCTCACGACGGGCCCCGTCCTCCAGATGCCCGACTTCGACCGCCCGTTCGTGGTGGACCGTGACGCCTCAGGCGCAGGGTTCGGCGCCGTGCTTCATCAGGGCGATGGGCCCCTCGCCTTCTTCAGCGGCCTTTCGCTCCACGTCATCTTAAGCTGGCGGCATACGAGCGGGAGCTCATTGGCCTTGTACAGGTCGTTCGTCATTGGCGGCCGTACTTGTGGGGACGGTCCTTCCACATTCGCACCGACCACTACAGCCTGAAGTTCTTGCTGGACCAACGGCTGTCGACCGTGCCGCAGCACCAGTGGATCAGCAAGCTCTTCGGCTTCGGCTTCTCCGTCGAGTATCGGCCAGGCCGCCTTAACACCGTGGCCGACGCGCTGTCCCGTCGCGACTCCGACCTCGCTTCCTCCGCCGACGAGTCCACCGGGGCGGCCCTGTGCATCCGCTCCGGGCCGACGTTCGGCCTCTTCGCCGACATTCGCCGCGCCACTGCGACGGCCGACAACGCCGTCCGTCTTCAGCAGCAGCTCACGGCCGGCGACCTGGAGGAGCCTTGGCGCTTCTCTGACGGACTGCTCCTACATGGGCGTCGGGTCTTTGTTCCGGTGCAGGATGATCTCCGTCACCAGGTGTTACAGCTCGCCCACTCGGCGGGTCATGAGGGTATGCAGAAAACCCTCCATCGTCTTCGCGCCGACTTCTACATCCCTGGAGATCGCGCCCTGGTCCGCGACTGGGTTCGGTCTTGTCAGACATGCCAGCGCAACAAGACAGAGACCCTGAGAGGCCGGCCGAGTTACTCCAGCCCTTGGAGGTGCCGTCTCAGGTCTGGGCAGATATATCCATGGACTTCATTGAGGGCCTTCCCAAGGTGGGCGGCAAGTCGGTCATCCTCACGGTGGTCGACCGCTTCTCCAAGTACGCCCACTTCATCGCACTCGGCCATCCATACACGGCGGCGTCAGTGGCCCGAGCCTTCTTCGACGGCATCGTCCGTCTACACGGGTTCCCTGCTTCGATCGTCAGTGATCGGGACCCAGTGTTCACGGGCCATGTCTGGCGCGACCTCTTCAGGATGGCGGGTGTCCAGCTCCGCCTGAGTACGGCGTTCCATCCTCAGACGGACGGTCAGTCCGAGGTGGTTAACAAGGTCATTGCCATGTATTTGCGTTGTGTGACAGGTGATCGACCTCGCGCTTGGGTGGACTGGCTCTCTTGGGCGGAGTACTGCTACAACACCTCTTATCACTCCGCCCTGCGCGCTACGCCGTTTGAGGTGGTCTATGGTCGACCACCCCCGCCTATACTTCCGGTGGATCCGGAGACAGCTCGGATGGAGGTTGCGGGTGACCTCATTCGCACTCGTGACGAGATGCTTGCTGAGGTCCGTCAGCGTCTCCTTCAGGCCCAGCAGCTGGCCAAGCACTACTACGACGATCATCATCGCGAGGCGGAGTTCGCGGTGGGTGATTGGGTGTGGCTGCGTCTTCTCCACCGCTCTACGCAGTCACTCGACCCGCACGCGAAGCGCAAGCTCGGCCCTCGCTGCGCCGGGCCCTTCCCTATCTTGGAGCGCATTGGGAAGGTGGCCTATCGTCTTCAGCTTCCAGCCCGCGCTCGCATCCACGACGTCTTCCATGTGGGGCTGCTCAAGCCTTTCCGTGGCGAGCCACCGGCGGCTCCTCCGGCGCTTCCTCCCATCGCCGATGGTCGCATTCTTCCAGAGCCGGCAAAGGTGTTGCAGGCGCAGCTCCGTCGTGGCGTCTGGTTCATCCTCGTTCAGTGGGCGGGCCTTCCGGAGGAGGAGGCTACTTGGGAGCAGCATGAGGAATTCCGCCAACACTATCCAGACTTTCAGCTCGAGGACGAGCTGTTTGCGCAGGCGGGGAGAGATGTTATGACCGGTTTGGTCTATACCCGAAAGAGGCCCACCGGGCATTAGCATTAGGGGCTTGACCCACAAGTTATGTTAGGCAAGTTATCTTAGGCTAAAGTTATAAATACTAGTTGTAAGACATCGTTTGAGATCAAGCAATAAAAATAGTTCTATCATATTGCCCGGCTCCAGAGGAGCCGGAAACCCTAGCCGCACCTTGCCCTAGCCGCCGCCGCCCTTCTTCTCCCTCGCGACGGCGCCAACACGCCGGAGCCGCCGCCCTCGCCCCCAACCCTCGCTGTTCTGCCCGTATAACCTACGGAGTAGAGCCGGTAGGAACCCTAGTCCTACCAGTGGCTAATATGTAAGTCCTAAAATAAAAATAACTTCTCCCACATCTCCAAATGTGAGCTTATCAGTTTAGTTATTAACTTATTTTTATCAATTACAACTTTTTCAATCCAACAATGCTAAAAAAACATTCGGTTCATTTTGAAATTGTATACATTTTGAAGTTATTTACCTTTTTCTTTTAACATAAATTGAAAATGTTTTTGAGTTATCACTTTTTTCAATAATGAAGTGGCGAAGTAGTCATATAGTTCCCGAGTTCTTAAATGAGGTTCTACTATTTGTATGTTATGAAATCAAATAGCATCTATCCTTGTTACATGTTATTCCCTAAAAAGCACAGATACGGCAGAGTGGCAGACTCTGCCGTATCAGTGTATAGAACACTAGAGATACGGGGATCCCCGAATATGCGGCAATATGTGTATCCCCGAGTATCAGTGCAGCCTAGTAAAGCCCAACCCTCTCGGGTTGGGTCGGCAATCTTGGTACTGTGTAGGGCATTTGTGAGGGCCGAGCGAAAGCTCAGCGCTTCGGCGCTGGCGACGATGACGGCTATGGGCGTCACTTCCCTCCAGGGGGCGTTGTTGTGGGCCTCCTCATGTTGCCCGGGCTCCGGGGTGAAAACCCTTGTCCGTCCTTCGGACTCGACGACGGTGGCGCGTGGTGTCATCACCCTCTTGGGGGCGTCGTTGCGGAACCCCGGTCCATTTCGGTTGCAGCTTGCCAGTGGCTTTGGGCTTGCCTCTTTCCTGACATGTGGCACCCAATACTATGCCGTGGGGTGGTCCCGATGGTCTCCTATCTTTTAGACGTGTCCCTATGGTTATCGTTCTCGGTCCTTGCGATCTCCTGGCAGGAGCGGCGCTCCTCGGCCCGGAGCGAGGGGGAGGACTCTACGGTGAGTCGGCCCCTTCCGAAAATGCTCGGTGTGTTCCGTGCTACAGGGTCCGGTAGTTTTCTCGTGGCGACGCGGTTTCGCTCTTGTTCAATAGTTTTGGGTGTCTTGTTAGGTGTGGCATCTCCTGTTTTCTTGTGCGGCTTCAGGTTAAGGGCACTTGTTCCACTTGCTCGGATGTTGTTGTATTTTTCTTTTGGCCTGCTTTGTTGAGGGTTTCCTCACCACTTTGTATCAGTTCGGCCGTTTGTGCCTTTATTTATAAAGGGGGGCGAAAGCCTATTTCGAAGAAAGCCCAACCCTAGACAGGTCCCAGTCCTCAATCGACCAGGGCAACTCGATCCAGTCCCGACTCCCGCGATCCCATGCACGAGTGCGCCACCGCTGCCCGTCGCTGAATCTCCTGGCGGCAAGCAAGGTAATTTTCCCGACAGTTCTCCTCAATGTTCAAGTGCTTGCTGTCTGCTGACTTGCTGCCGCCTGCCACTGCCGTTACTGGCTTGCTGCTACCTCACATGCTGTTGTTGTATACCTGCTGCTGTTGTTGGCTTGTTGCATATGCTAGATGTTTCTGCCGAGTAATTGAGTTGCTGCTGAACTGCTATTGTTGCTTCCTTGCTTGCTACCTTACTAGCTAGGGAATGGCATCTGCAAGCAGTGGCATGGGGCAGGCAGCCACTCTTCTTTTGGTGGAGCTGCAAACAACGTCAGTGCTGATAGTGAAGAGGTTGAGGCTAGGGCTGGTTGCTCACAATCCCAAATATCCTCTGTGGGCTCGTGCGACAAGAATATTACCAGTTGCAGACTCTACTTTCTAGGTTATTTCTATGTTCATTTGTTGCTAAGTTATTCTATGTTCTTGTTGCTGTTTAGGTTATTTCTTTGTCCGTTTCTTGCACCTTACGTTCAACTTCCTTGACCTTGTCATGGCATATCAAATTATGGCATAATCTGATATTTACAAAATCACTCTAGGATGCTGTCCCCACTATCAACACCAGAAGCTTCCATCCATCTATACATATAAACATACATTTACCAGCTTCTAAACTACTCCGTCTGTCTCATCCGTTCGAGCGACAATTAATATGGGACAAAGTACTATGCAGCCATGATATTTGTGTTCATATTTAGAAATGTTATTTATTCTATACTGCCTTGCAAGCTGATTTGACAAAGAAAAATACTGTATGGAACTTCATGATCAAAGTCTTGAGTTGCAGAAAATACTAAAATAACCAATGATGTCAGAACAAATGAATAATCAAATATGCAACTTAACATTGGATTCTAACTTTTACCTGTATTACATATATGTTGAGTAATCATTTTTACAACTATTGAGAAACATTTGTAAATATGCCTACAGGATATTCTACTAATGTTTTTCTGTGTAGCACATCACATAACTTCAGATTGTACTTCACACAATTTTTCACTATTATTGGCTAGTTGTATTTAAACACATCATTTGTTGTGCCTGTACATTGCATTCCATATTATATTTTAGAGATATGTACCATCAACATTTATACCAAACTAACTCACGACACTGTACAGGAATGACACTGGTAATACTCCCTCCGTCCCAAAATTCTTGTCTTAGATTTGTCTAGATACAGATGTATCAAGTCTAGTATTAGATACATCCGTATCTAGACAAATCTAAGACAAGAATTTTGGGACGGAGGGAGTATTATATTGTAGTTACTTCCAAGCTAAGCAATGTCTAATGGTAAGCCTTTCAAGCTAAGCAATGTCTTCTTGTTTTTTGGGTGACACGGCCTTCAGTAAGGAATTATTGTACAACGTTCCTGAACTACCTTCGCAGCTTGATATGTTTAGAGGTTAAATCTAACCTAGTTCTTGGCGCCCACGTAAGTGGACTGAAAAAGCAATCACCAAAGTCACAATTTACAACTATAGTTTTTTTTAATTTTTTGCAGGGAATTTACAACTAGAGTTGTGGTAACCATAAGTTGACAGTGTAAACTAACTAATACTACCTCTATCTTGATATAAGACGTTTTTGCAGTTCAAATATTAAGGTACAGAGGTAGTAGTTGCTTAATTTGATTAACCATTGTCAGGGCGCAATTTAATTACAAACTCCGTATCCACTCCCTCTGCCTCGAATTGGAACTGAACAGAAATCTGGAGAATTTAAGAGATTATAAGTGATTCTGGATGT
Source organism: Triticum timopheevii (assembly GCA_963921465.1). NCBI lineage: Eukaryota > Viridiplantae > Streptophyta > Magnoliopsida > Poales > Poaceae > Triticum > Triticum timopheevii. The sequence goes on along the minus strand of OY997266.1, from coordinate 234,063,046 downwards.
TGTCCAATACGTACGGGGAGGAGGGAGCCGAGGGATTCCCCGGCGCGCGCGCGCTCTTGCAGCGCGGAGGTGCGGGCGCGGAGGTCAGCGTCCGAGAAAGCGGAGACCTCGGGCTCCAGCCTGTTGACGAGCGCGACAGTGTCCTTGTACCTCCTCTTCGCTGCCTCACCGTCGTCGTCGCCGCCGCCGCCGAACATGCCGCCCAGCAATCCCCCCAGCCCCGCGCGCGCTGCCTCGCCGCCTCCCCGCCTCTGCAGCCCGCGACAGCGCCGGCGGAAAAACTGGACGTGGCCGACGCCACTGCTGATGCTACAGGGAGGAGACGGGTGGGGAAAGTGGAGGGATGTGGCGCAGGTGGCGGTGGACGAAGGTGCCGTCACCATCGCGCCGCGAGCTCGCTGCTGGCTTCAGCTCCTCCGCTTCACTTGTGGTCTAGTGCAGTATGGCATGCACGGCGCCGCGTGCTCTCGGCGATAGGCAGTTGTGGCCGTGGATGATGGAACGAGGTCGGTGAAAGAACGAGGATAAGGAGTCGGACAAAGCCCATCTCTTTTTTTCTTTTTTGATATGACAAAGCCCATCTCTAGCCGACCATGTACGATTTGCGAAATCACTAATTGACGAGCGCTTCCCGCAATGATTAGTCGGGGAGCGCTCCCAACGCGCGGAGCGATCGTTAAACTTTTCCGAGGCGCTCCGTGCGCGACACTTGTCGCGTACACGGCGTCTCCGGTGATTTCTGGTTTCCGGTTTCACTTTGTGGTTTTTCCTTTTTTTACTTTAGTCCTTGTACTCTTAATGTTTTGCAATACCTTTTGATCTGTTTTGAGATCTGTTTTTCTCTGGTGTGGGCGAACCGTCGTCGCGCACTGTTCTTTCTTTGTCGTCGTCTCCGCCCGTCGTGGCCGCCGCTCTTGTCGCGTGGTTACCGCGGTCCCTATCCCGGCCACCGCGCTTGTTACCTGCTCTTATGGCGGTCTTTCTTTAGCGTCGACCGCGCCCTCGGTCGTGATATCGTCGTTCCCTGCCGGTTGCATTCGTTGGGTCCCTGTTTCCCTTTATCGTTTCTCTTTTTGTTCCCATTATATTTCCGGGATATGAAGATTTATGGGGTAGTTACGGGTGGGGGATACCAACACTATCAGATGTGATCTTTCAACTTGGTTTGTGGGATTAGTTGTTGATAATCATTGTGTTCTTTGCAGGTATGGCTTGTCCTTTTTGCCGTATGCCGGGTGGCCCATGTTCTTCTGTTGATTCTTCTGTAGATGTGTTCACTGTGGTTTTGGATCGGCGTTGTTCGAGTCGTGTTGTAAGAATAACATTTTATATTTGATCAATTTTTGGCATACACGCTTATTTCTTTGGTTCTGTTGTTGCTGTTTTGAAAGGAAATTATTGTAGGTCTTCTTTTTTTGATCATGATCATTCGTTTTTGCAGTATATTCCATGCATTGTTAGAGCTCATCTTGCTCGTTACATCGAGTAGTGTAAGGCTTTAGCCATAAGTAGGGGTGACAGAGATACTGATCTTGCTCTTCACTCTAATGAGGGTTTTTTGTATGGTGTTCTGTTTAGTCATGGTCGGATGAGAAGCAAATTTCATGGTCCTTTCTGGGAAGATTTGGTCATTGATTATGGTCTTCGTCATTGTGATAGAATGACCGTTAGGCTTGAGCATTATGGAGCGTTGATTGGTGTTGATTTTTATCGGGGTGGAGATATGTTGTCTCCTTTACCTTCCGTTGGTAAGTTTTAATTTTAAGGAAGTGTTTAACTTGTTTTATTTCACATGATTTTTCTGTTACCTTTTATCCTGTGTAATTTTATTTTTGTAGCTCTTGATGGTTTGAGCGACTGCAAGAAGCAACTTGTTGGTAGTTGTTATTGCACCTGTGGTGTTTTTCTCAATTATCAGCAGATGTATTTCATGACGTGTCAACTCTTTAATGATGAGTACATACCCTGTTGTCCTTTTGTTCACATGATTAATTCCATGAATGTTAATGGTCATCATATGGTCAGATTTATTTTCCACTATTTTTCTTTGTTTATGTTTATTTATTTATTTTTATTATTTCTTTTATTTCTAGTTTTTAATTTTTGTTTTATTTCTAATAGCTTGATGTTTTTTTAGGTTATTCCTGGCATTGTTCTGAGAAGTTTGAAGGAGTTTGTGACATTTCCAAGGACTGGCGTTTTAACTCTTGAAGTTACTTTGGAATCTCGTGATGATGATATACGTGTGAGCACTCCTTATTGCTACTTCGTTGGCTTGGGTAATAGGATGGTGTTCAAAAAGGAAGGGTTTAGTGATTTTCTCCAGGCATCGTCTATTGAAGTAAACAATTTGGTGCTCATAACTTTCAAAGAGCGTGATGGGAAGCCTGTTGTTATCTTTCATCTTCTGCCATAGTGATGTTAGTTATAGGCTTTGATCATAATGGATTTCGTTTAAAAATCTATGCTACAGTGTAATGTTATTTATATATGAACCTCAATGTTCATTTTTGCATTTCATTTGTTGAAGGTGCATGGCAGTGCATCTCTTTTTTAGATGTTTTTTTGGATGGATGTTGTTTAATTGGAGGCATAGTTATACATACTCCCTCCGTTCCAAAATAGATGACTCAACTTCGTACTAACTTTAGTACAAAGTTGGGTCATCTATTTTGGAATGGAGGGAGTAGATTAGAGGCACGTGTGTGCCTTTGTTTTTTCTATGTTTCCTCTTGCATAGGTTGTAAAGACAGGAATGTCTGTGGAGCATCCAAGAGGCAGGGGCGATCAAGCGTGAATAGCTTGTACAGTCGTTGTGCGTGTTACCGAGGCACGGGTGTTTGGGCATCAGAGTCACGTGAGTGTAGCCTGTATAGGCAGGAGGCACGGTTATAGGTTGGTGGCACAGGTATAGGTTGGTGGCGGTCATGTGTGCGGAGCACGTAGAGTCACTGTGGTTTGCATGTGAGGCACGTGGATTGAGTAAACGCACGCATCAAAATGAAGTCGCTAGAGGCACGTTGGTGAAGTCACTACGGGCACGTTTGTGTGGTTTCTGTTTTGGAGGCACCGGTATGAACCCTCTTGATGTACAAAACGTGTATATTTTCTAGAGGCACGGAATTTTGGTAGGAGAGGCATCGGTGCGAATACTTTGTTAGAGAGGGTCATTCGCGTTGGCAGCTCAAGCACAAGTGTGAAGTCTCTAGCATCACGGGCGTGTGGCACCACAGGCATGGTTTGGAGTATATATTTTGAGAGCCACGGCATCCTGCAGAACATAGGTCCTTTGCTGTATCAGAGTCACGGCGCATGTTACGCGAAGCACGGGTGTTTGGGCATCAGAGTCACATGAGTGTAGCTTGTATAGGCAGGAGGCACAGTTATAGGTTGGTGGCATAGGTATAGGTTGGTGGCGGACATGTATGCGGAGCACGTAGAGTCATTGTGGTTTTCATGTGAGGCACATTGATTGATTAAACGCAAGCACGGAAGTGAAGTCGTTAGAGGCACATTGGTGAAGTCACTATGGGCACGTTTGTGTGGCTTCTGTTTTGAAGGCACTGGTATGAACCCGCTTGATATACAAAACGTTTGTATTTTCTAGAGGCACGGGAGTTTGGCAGGAGAGGCACAGGTGTGAAGTCTCTAGCGTCACGGGCGTGTGGCACCACATGCATGGTTTGGAATATATATTTTGAGAGCCACGGCATCCTGTAGAACATAGGTTCTTTGCACATAACAGTTTATTTTTGTGGCATCTTGCAGAAAGGAACCTGTGTGCAATAAGAAAGGAAGTTGTGAATGGATAGAGCAGTGTTTGATGTGAAATGTGGTTAAGCTAACCAAGTTCTTGTCCCTTGCGTGTGTGTACTGAATGTTCTTTTGCAGTATTTATGAATTGTTCATGCCAATGTTGAATAAGCATTTTACAGAAAAGTTAACAACGATACAATCACATATTCTTTGTAAATGGACGATTCATCTTGTGTAGGATAAGTATGAAAATTATAATACAACATCGTGTCATATATTTGTCCTTCTATAATTATGGATACAATATATGTGTTCTCAATACTAGGAGATAACTTACTAATTGCATTTAAACATGCAAAACGTATTACGCATTTGTACATGAGCACACCAATGTGTTCAAATGTAAAATAGTAATATAGTACACGCAGAGCCTTTGAGCAACAACAATCATATTTACAACATATACTACACACAGAACCTTTGAGCAACAACAATCATATTTACAACATAGGTTCATTCAATCTAAGGTCCTCTTTGATTCGTAGATTTTGAAAACGTAGGAATAAGAAAAGTATAGGATTGGAGTGGCATTCCCACTTGAATTCCATAGGATTAGCAATGAGTGTTTGATGGCACAGGAAAAACAAAGGAATTGTAAAAAGTGGTTGGAGTGGATGTTAGATTTCCTATGAAATGTAGTACAATAGATTCCATAGGAAAAATTCCTATGGGATTCAATCCTATAAATCAAAGGACCAACATAGGAAAAAATCCTAAGGATTTTAATCCTCCAGTAATCCTATAAAATTCCTTTGAATCAAAGGAGCCCTAAATTATTGTAATACTAGTTACTACTAGTTTAATGTAGACATCTATTTTCTCGCAATTTACCAACCACTATTTCCCTTCTTGTGCTTCCAGCCGTTGGCAGATCTGTCGTCTTTGTTCTTACATGGGCGGAATTTTTCCTTCATTGGTTGTTGTTGGAGGTGACGTAGTCCGTTCTTGATGATTAGGATTCTACGGTATAACTCGTAGCTAACATACCCGTCTTTTGCTGCGTACTCAAGGTGTAGCGGGGATAGCGGCTTCCACTCCCAGAGCTGGTGCTTCTCCTTTGGGAATGATTTCTTCATGTTCTTGTAGGAGGGGTCGATGATGGCCGCTACAAGGTCAGCCATGGAGTCCCTTTCTCCACCACCCTTGATACAGAATTGCCTCTGGATGTCGACGTGGTAATCGTCTGGAATTTTAATCCATGCACGGGCCAGCGTGGTCTTGTCGCTCCTGGTGTCGATGCTAGTGAAAGTTACCGCTTTGCGTTGCAGGAAGTCAAGTAACGCCTGGGAGCTACATAAGAGCTACATTCCGACAAATTAAACAGCTAGTTGAGACTCCATAAGAGCTACATAAGTTCCAAAAGATCATTCCGATAGTTCAAGCAACCACTTGGTCCATAAATAGTTGTGTTACTTCCATTCTAATAAGCAAACTTATAGTGACCAGTGTTTTGCTCGTGGGAGGCACCATCACGAAACAGAATGGTGATGGTCCCAACGAAAATCTACGGAATGCGCTGAATGATGATGGACACAGAACGATCATGGTGCTCTTTGAAGGTAATCAGAACAATGTACTTTTCAGCAAAGGATGCAACTGATATGAAGTCTCTGAAAGAAGACTTTTTTATTACCATCCTGCCGTCATTTTTGCAGATGTAGTATGACGAAGGAGTGATGACATGGGTAGGTTCTTTAGGAGCTTCAAGGGTCACCTTGCCATTGGTTGGCATGTCCACCCATCTTTTCAGTGTCGAGACTACGCTTCTTGGAATTTTCTAGAAGAAAGCGAATTTAAATATAATTAAAATCGTTGATTTTCCACTTGGACATTAAATAAAAGAATGGCTTAATACGGTGAGTGCGCAATCATTAAGATATTCCATATTTAAAGTAATATATTTCATTTCATGTTTAGGTTTGTGAGTAAACATATAAAACAATATATTAAGAGAACAACAAAAGTTTTGTTGTTTTAGGATTAATAAATAGGTTCTTTATAATTTTACATATAAGCAAGATTATTTCAATATCGTTTATTTTACATATAAGCAAAATATGTTTGGCACTTTAACAAGGACAGTTATAACTAACCATGACGCAGTCTTTGGTGTTAGTGGTAGTCAACACGTGGACAAATGGATGGCAACGGATGAAAGTATCTCCGAAAAGGCGTTTTACAAAGAGTCGTATCTGGTCGTAGGTGAGCTCAATATCGTTTGAGTAGCATCACTGAATGTGGTCGAAATCGTCTGAAGAGAGATCGTCGAGAGCTAGAAAAAGAACAAGTACTCAAAGTTAGATACGGTAATTGCCTTTGGCTCCTAGGTGCATATGCACTCATTGTCGAAATACACATTGAGAAAAGTTGAAAAATTCAGAACAAAAATCCCGCGTGTATGTCCGGACATTTTATGTGCGTGCACAAGTTTCCGGTGAAAAACGACGTTTTTTGTGGCTTGTGTAAAAAAGACAACTTCCGATGCTTCACTCTAACTATTCATGAGGCATTTCTTTATCTTTTTTACACAAGCCACAAAAAACGTCATTTTTCACCGAAACCTTGTGCACGCACATAAAATGTCCGGATATACACACGGGATTTTTGTTCCGAGTTTTTCAACTTTTTGAAATATGTATTCGATAATGGGTGCATATGCACCTAGGAGCCAAAACGCCGTTCTCAGATAGATATAGTTATATCCAATACGGGGTTAATATTATTCAGTTTGATGCATGCATATAAAAATACAACGAAAGAAGGTAACTTTGCAATGTTAAATACCTACCAACGCGGGGTAATGGAAGCAGCCTCTTGTCATCGCGATATGTTTGTATTTTGAGATTGAGACCCTCATCTGGTAGTTCAAATTCTATGCGGTCTCCAGCACATAGTTCATAATCGTGTGCAAACATGTTCCACTCACCACCGCAAAACTTTGTGTAGTTCGCCCTATGCTTAAACAAAGCATTGTAAGACCTTCCTTCATGTATAAGAATGGCTGGCTCTACTTGCTCTTTACGCAATATTCTTGCTTCTTGCTTCCTCTCATCAATGTGTTAAGAGAGAAAAGCTCTGACATTACAAGGTACATACTGGAAAAAATAGTAAAAATAGCAACATGTAAGTATAAATTTGAACTTACGGATTATTAATGTTAAAAGTTTTCTTAACTTGGATCTGAATTGTTGATAATAATTAAAGATAACAACATAATGGTTTTATAAATTAATGGATACAGATTTTTGGCATATGTTGACTAATTTTAATTAGAACTAAAGATGCACTATAATAATTAAGGCATAGGCAGGCAAACTAATGGAAAATGAAAACACAAGACACATGCAATGAAGTGACAGCAGGGGAGCCTAGTGTAGGGGCAAGGGGGTATGAGTAATAGTGACGTTTTCTACTGTGTTGTAAGCAACTAATTTGTTAGTAATGCTTACTAACCATGCGGCTCCAGCAATTTTCATTAAGAATAACCTCAAAGTGCCGGAGAACTTCAGGGTGTGGTTCGCAAGGGCCGCCTGGTTGGCGGCAGGTAGGGAAAACCATACCTAAATAATTCAGAACAACTATGTTAAGAAAACAAGAATATCATAACAATTTAAAACAAGCTTCAACGTTTAAGGTAGACAACAACTAGCTTTAAGTATGTTAGCCATATTAAAAATATCCGTACGAAGGCAGACAACAACTACAAATTTACCAGAAATCCTGTCATTTACTCCTTCCAGAAAAGTAGTATGACAGAGTTTAGATCACTTGTTTAGATTTTCAAAATGGTTTTTATATTCCTTTAGAGAATGAAGTCGTTGTACGGGATCTAATGCTTCAATAACTATCAAATGAAAAACCTAAATGTAAAATAGTAATAATTTAAATATCGTTTTCAAAACGTAAATATGGATCGGAGCATGGTGCTTACGCGCTTTTTACCTGGGAAAGAAGAACGACAGGCGTCGACGAACGGTGATTGGGGTAGTGGAAGCTTAGGGCAAGCACCCACGGCGAGCAATCTACAAGAGAAGCACGAGTTAGAAATTAATCGAGAGACCCAATAAAAACTCTACAATAACTTGTTTGAAATCAGATTGTGTGCGGGGAAGAAGCACGAGCCCTAGAAGCAGGCGATGGAGAAGGTAGATGGGTTGGGATGTGGCTGAGGGAGTCGGAGCTTATTGAAATATAAAGGAGACTCGAAAGAGCAGGAGTAGTAATGAGTGCTTGTTTTTTTTGTTTTTTTTATTCTGCGAAATGAAATGAATGCTGATTGTAGATGGTGTGTGCATTCCGAGTTGTTATGGGGACACGAGACGTTTGACTCGTCCAACTGTTTACCGCCGGAGTTGTCCAGCTGTGCTGCCTCTCACCGGACTCTTCTACGTGCCTGTCGTGCCTCACAGACTTTTTGTGAGGCACCGTTATACATGCTAAAAAGCATACTCGTGCTTCCGTGATTTTATTGTTTTTAATAACATGTTTAATTAGATAGGGTTGGGTGTGTCTTTAGGAGATGAACTGTAATGACGTTATTAGATGCAAGTCGTTGAAGCAGAGAGGCATGGTCGATACATCGGGGGAGGCAAATTGACGGGAGGCATGATCGTTCCCAATGAGAGGCACTTTTTCACCTGAAGTGCAGTCAGGTTTCGTGACTCTGCGATTGCAAAAAAATTTCAAGCAGTTGTTGACCCACAGAGCCACTGCTTTTCAAATGTTCGTTGGGTTTAGGCGGGAATATGTATGATAGCCCACGGTTATATATATAACCGTGCCTTTGTTCTGTCAATGTTTTTCGTGGTACGCTTACATAGAGATGCAGGTCTGTCGATATTACTGAGGTTTGTCTTTAACGAAGTGGAGTCACGCGTGTGGCTTTTGTGCTAGCCGAACCGTGCTTCTATTTTGGTTCACTCTCCGTGCCTGCTCGCATTCTTCTCTCAGTCAAAAGATGTGCTGGTGACCGATGGGATGGCTATTTATTGTTAGTATTCATTGTGCCAGATACCGTTCTAGATTTAACCTAGAGGCTCCTCGATTACAGCATGGCAGACGTGACTTTTGAAGTGCATGGCTTCACAAGCTGCAGAAGCACAACCGTCCATTCATCGTTCCCGATGCAATTTAATGGGCGCGTTGTACCAGAGTCGTCTTTCCCCAATGTTAAATAGTGATCTATTCCGGGATGTTAACGCGTCTTATTCTCACCATAGAAGTTCAGGTATAGCTCTCATCATCCTTGCCACGTATGAGTGACGCCGGAGAAGGACAGTCAAACTCCATTGTCACTCTCATCCTCGTTTCCATGGACGACTTCAGGAACACTATTGAGCGTCTCTTTATAGATGCCGACGGTAACACCAAGCTCGAGGTGTTGTACACCAACGAGTCCTACAAGGTGAAGGAGATTCTTTCTCTTTATGAGGAATGGCTGTGTGAGGACAGGTACAAGTTTGTTGGTCTTGATCTGGAGTACACGCGAGAGGATTATTTTGATCGGAGCAGAAAAGTCGTTGTCATGCAACTGGCGATGCGCAAGCATGTTCTTGTCTATCATTTGTGGCCAGGACAGAGAGTGCTGCTCTAAAGGATTTCCTTCGGAACAAAGGTATAACTTTCGCTAGTGTGGACGTCAGGAATGATAGAGATGTTCTCGCAAACAGTTTCCTCAAAATTCCAAGAGAGTGTCACATCGACCTTCAAGAGGAGCTCATGATCAAAGGAGGCAATCTAAGGGATTCCATGGCAGATTTGGCAGGAGCCGTCATAGACAAATCTTACTTGAGCATGAAGTCATCTTTTCCAAAAGGCCAGCATGACTACTGGGAATGGAAGCCGCTTTTCCCTTAACCACCTAAAATATGCGGCAATTGTAAGTGAAAATTTTGTTGTTGTTGATTTTCTGTCTTTATATTTTTGTTTTATTGCAACAATAGTACTTTTTCCTGTTTTATTATATCTTCATTCTCATCCGCTTTTTGTTTTAGGATGGGTATGTCAGCTACGAGCTCTACTGCCGAGTTCTGTCGATGAAGGACATGATGCATCCTCGTTGTCTTCCTGACCGTAGACGCCGTGGATGTTTCTGAGCAGAACTCCAACTGAGTAGAATGGTCACTGTGGACGTTTGTGTGGACGTTTGTGAGCAGATTGGAATCTTGGAAGACTTTCATTTCTTTTTTTTGTATAATTGATGAGTACTTTTAGTTCATTCCTATGGAGTACCGTCTTGTAATTTTGTTTATTTTTTATTCACAGTATCATGTTTGGCTTGTCTCATATTATGGGAATATAATTTTTTATGTTTTTTTATGTTACAAGTTCATTGTTGACGTTTGCGCGAGTTCTTGTACATTTAGAGAACTTGTTGAAGTGGCGCATATGAATTGTCCGGGAGAAGCGCGCTTCGTGTTTGGCTTATATTCAGTGTCGTTTGTTTGTGTTTGTATTATTGTCTTTTACACATTCACACAAGAGAGGCACGTCTGCTAATGTACGAGGCAACGTTTCAGTTTCTTTTCTTTGTGTGCTTCAAAACAGTGCCTTGAGAAGCTTCATTCCCGTTGCTTCTCTGCCTCTATGCATGTACCTCACGTGACACACGCTATGTCTCTATGTGTTGGTGTCACACGACAGTTCCTCTTGAAACTACACAACCGTGCCTCTGCCACTACTCTTTTGTGCATCCAAGTTGATTGTACCCGTGCCTCGAGAACGCCAATTCCAAAGATGTACCAGTGCACGGAGAAGCCACAGTTCCGTGCCTATATAGGCTTCAGTTTTGTGTCTCCTGTACCTGCATTCGCGTGTCTTAGGGGACAGTCTGGGTGTGACTCTACGTGCCTGTGGTGCCAGACGCCGGTCCGTGAGGGGACGCGGTGGCTGTGACTCGTCGTGTATGTGGTTCTACACGTCCATGACTCAGTAGACTTTAAAAGTGTGGCTCTCTGACTTCTTCCATGGCTTTGCTGCTTGCATTGATGTATGTCACGTGATACACGCCATGACTCTATGTGCATGCGGTGTCACACTGTTGTCCCTCATGAGAGTTAGCAACTGTGCCTCTCGAACATAGTATTCTCAGTTATGCCTCTGCCACCTCTCTTTTGTGCATCTAGAATATTTCTACCGGTGCCTCGAGAACGCCAGTTCCAAAGATGTACCAGTGCGCCGAGAAGCCACAATTTCGTGCCTGTATAGGCTTCAGTTTTGTGTCTCTTGTACCTACATTCGCGTGTCTCACGGGACAGCACAACAAAAAAAATACACTTCCGTGATGATACGTGTTTGTCACAGTAGGTCGCGTTTTTTGTCATGCATGTACATCCATGACAATTTTATGACAGAATCAAGATAGTCATACCTGTGCTGTTGTAGAAGTGTTCCATGACATTACCAAGATTATCATCACGGAAGTGTCCACTTCCATGACGATAAATCGTGCGTCACAGAAGTGCTTTCGTCAAGGGTGACCGACACGTGGCATCCACCGTAACGGAACACTGTTAAGCTATCGGGTCGGGTTTTGGATCCGATAACCCGTTAACAGCCCCGACCAATAGGGATTTTCCACGTGTAAAATCATCATTGGCTGGAGGAAACACGTGTCGGCTCATCATTGGGACAGATGTCATCCACTCATTGGACGGAAGGCGCCTATGATATGTCGACACGTGGCATAGCCCAACAGAGGCCCTTTCCTGTGAAAAGGCCGGCCCAGTAAAAATTAGCAGGCCAGTCCATATAAGGCCTACTTGTGCCAATTCAGCCCGTTAATGGCCCGTTAAAGATTTGACACCATTGCAGCCCATCGTCAGTTTGAGCCCGTTAACAGCCCACTATATATTTGGGCTCAATATCGGCCCGATGAGATTTCGGCCTGTTAATGACCCATTTAATGGATGGGCCAATTTTCAGGATGTACATCTTTCGGCCTTTTAGCGACCCATTTAAATGTTGGGCTAATTTCCAGCCCGGTGTGTCTTTCAGCCTATTGACGGCCCATAAATCTTATGGGCCATTTGTTGTCGGACCTGAGTTTCGGCCTTTTAGCGGCCCATTTAAGTGTTGGGCCAATTTCTGGCCCGGTGTCACTTTCAGCCTGTTGACGGCCCATAAATCAGTTGGGCCATTTGTAGTCGGACCTGAGTTTTGGCCTTTTAGCGACCTATTTAAGTGGTGGGCCAATTCCCGGCCCTGTGTGCCTTTCGGCCTGTTAACGGACCATAAATGAGTTGGGCCATTTGTAGTCGGACCTTAGTTTTGGCCTTTTAACGGCCCATGCCCTTCATGGTCCAATACCAGCCTGGTTTCTCTTTCGGCCTGCTAAAGGCCCACAACACAGTTGGGCCATTTACAATACGACCTGACTTTCGGCCTCTTAGCGGCCCATGGTCTTCATGGTCCAGTACAAGCCTGCTGTCTCTTTCGGCCTGCTAAAGGCCTACAGTATAGTTGGGCCATATGTAGCCCAAACTTAGTAACGGCCTGTTAACGGCCCGTGAAATAAATTGGGGCCACCTGTTGCCCGCTTTGATGTCGGCCTATTAACGACCCGGGAGGTAAGAGGGCCGACCATTAACTTTCGGCCTAGTAACGGCCCATTAACTGAATGGGCCCACTAAAGTTCGTACATGTCTTTAGGCCAAATTAGATAATTTGAGCCCATTACGACGAGCAATTATGCACAGGACCAAAACCGATCAAGCAAAGGTACGACATACAGGGAATAACGTTGCACATCCAGCATATATTACAGGAAATTACATCCACTGGGCAATCAAAGATTGATGCCAGTGCAAATAAATGAGCAGAAGCTAACCATCTACTACGTCACAATCTGCAACCTCAGCACAGATGACGCCCATAAGCATGTGGGCAAGTTCTTTCTGCTTTGCTACACTGTCTCTGAAAACATTGATCAGTTGTTGTGTCGCACGACTCTGCACCTCTGATTCATCCACCATTTTCATCATTGCTTCAGCCATTAATTGGTTCACAAACATATATTTATTCCGTTGCATTCGAGACAGAGGATACTGAACAGATTCAGATGGCGATTTTGGCAGGCTTGTATTATTGATAGTGGAGAGTGTCTTGACCACTGCATCATAACATAAATTAGGATGGGAACCAAACAGATTAATCATGAGTTATTGCCATATTACCTGGCCTAGATTTACTAGAAAGAAACAAGGGGGTTGCCTTGCTATTTTCAGAGTTTGTCTTCTTATCTTCAGCAGCCTGCACAAAATTAACACACTAGCATTGCTATCATTGGCCAAGTCAGATAATAGGAAAGCAACATTGACATAACGAACGTTTGGGCAACTAGTATTTAACACAATATGGCACAACTATCATCAGCCAGGTAAGGTAGTACGAAAGCAACATTGACACAATGAATGAATGGGCAACCAGAGAAGCACTACGATTCAGTAATGTGCGTGATATGAGATAGTACATTCATGCAGCTCAGTATGCAAAACTACCAAGCAGTTTTCCTTACAAAAATCAACATTGGCGCCTTTAACATTTTGCTACAACTAATTTTAGATCAGATAAAGGTTAGATTCACGCCGATTAACAAAATACATGTTGATGTAAAAATATAGTGATATACAACAGGTACTTACATCAGCATTGGAGCACAGAGAATTCCCGCAAGATATTTTCCTCGAATACGATCCCAATGGAGGAAGTCTTCTATCGTTTAACCTTATTTTCTAAAAAAGAGATGGGTAAGAAACATGTAGAAAATATGATCAGAATGCTATAAAATTTCATGATGCGAGGATACGCACACGCTTCTTAGAATGGAGTTGACATTCTTTTGCTGGACTGGAGCGGACTAGTTCTTTGGCCACTGGAATCTGCTTATTATCAGTGGGAGTTGGGTTTCTCTATGCTGGAGCAGTATCTATGAAAAATGGAGTTGGTTTATTATCTCCTGGCATTTGGATCTTTTGCAAAGACTTGGTTTGTAACCCTTCAGATTCTAACATAGCCGTCTTCCCCTTGCATGCCTTATATAGAAGAATGGTGATTCAGTTATAAAACATGCTACAGCAGAGATAGAATAGGTACTGAAGAATAGAAAGGCATGACATATTGACATGTATTCCCTCCATCCGGAAATAAATGGACAGGTCTAGGCGTATTTCAGTTCTAGATACATCCAGTTTTATCCATTTCTGCGACATTTAATCCGGACGGAGGGAGTATGATGTAAGAGCTAGGGATACGATAGGACAACACAGTAAAAAAACACCGAAAAATCCACTACAGAACCAAAGTATTCAAACCCACTGATATGAGATAGTACACTCATGCAGCTCAGGATGCAAAACTACCAGGCAGTTTTCCTTACAAAAATCAACATTGTGGCCTTTAATCATACATTTTTCTACAACTAAATTTAGATCAGATAAAGGTTGGATTCACGCTGATTAACAAAATACATGCTGATGTAAAAATATAGTGATATACAACAAGTACTTACATCTACATTGGAGCACAGAGAATTCCTGCAAGAATCTTTCCTCATAAACGATACCATTGCAGAAATTCTTCTATCTATTAAGCTTATTTTCTAAAAGAGAAATGGGTAAGAAACATGTAGAAAATATGATCAGCATGTTATAAAATTTCATGATGCAAGGATACACACACGCTTCTTAGAATTGAGTTGACATATTTTTGCTGGACTGGAGCGGACTAGTTCTTTGGCCATTGGAATCTGCTTATTATCAGTAGGAGTTGGGTTTCTCTGTGCTGGAGCAGTATCTATAAAAACTGGAGTTGGTTTATTATCTCCTAGCGTTTGGATCTTTTGCAAAGGACTTGTTTGTAACCCTTCAGGTTCTAACATAGTCGTCTTCCCCTTGCATGCCTTGTATAGAAGAATGGTGCTTTAATTATAAAACATGTGACAGCAGAGAGATGGAATAGGTACTGAAGAATAGAAAGGCATGACATATTGACATGTATTCTCTCCATCCAGAAAAAAATGGATGGGTCTAGGCGTATTTCAGTTCTAGATACATCCTTTTTATCCATTTCGGCTGTAATCCGGATGGAGGGAGTATGGTGTAAGAGCTAGGGATACGACAGGACAACACAGCAAAAAAAACTAGTTGAATGTAAAACTATATGCTAGCGGAATACGTACAGAAATAACTAAGGCAACATACATGTGTATGATTGGGAAAATAAGATGGCATTGCAACAAAGCACTAGAACAACACTTCAATATAAAAAACATGATATGGCAGACAGATGAAGTACATACTGATGAATAACAATGCATAAGATATTCAGAAGCATGATGTCCAAATTAAGCAGATGGCATTGCGATAGAGTAGAATGACAGTACTTGAATTTGAAAACATGTTATCATGAATGGAATAGGTACTGAAAAACAGGAAGGCATGACATATTTACATGCATGATCAGCATGCTAAGCACATGGCATTGCAACAGAGTAGATACACTCCAGGACATTATATGCATGTTGTACCCATATCACAGGCCAAGTTAGAGCAAGGACCTTGTGGGGTGAAGAGGATTCATCATCTTTCTGCAAGTCTTCTGAAGAACTGCCTTTACATGTTCCATCATATTGGGTATCATTGACATCAAGTTTATTGGCCTTTACATTGCTCCGTGAGGTTCTTGTGGATATATCAGTGTGTGCAATTATATCTGACATGCATGGAAGACAACTAGTAGTTAGATTTATGTAAATGAGTGCCTGTAGGAGAAGACATAAATAGTAGGACCGGGGTTAACTAGCAGCAACAGGTCTCATAAACTAAATGGAGAACACAGATGAAAGCTACAGAATATGTATCGTTTGTACTCGAGATTAAATAGATGGCACACAAAAGTATTAAAGAACAACATAGGTAATACTAGAAGTGGTATAATACTATAATCACCGCGAATCAACATGTGGTTGAGTTGGTTAGGTGGACAGTGGTATCCCCAACCCACCAGGGTTCAAATCCTGGTGCTCGCATTATTCCTAGATTTATTTCAGGATTTCCGGTGATGCGCTTTCAGTGGGAGGAGACGTTCCCGTCGACGACGAGGCGCCTATGGTGACTTCTTAAATCTCAAGATGATATGCCAGCTCAGTCTCTCGGAGGTGTTCATAGGGTAGGGTGTGCGTGTGTGCGTTCATAGGGATGAGTGTATGCGCGTGTATATGAGTGCTTATGTCTGTGCTGATGCTCAAAAAATACTATAATCACCAGCCTGTGGGATAGCATTGGCTGATGGATGATAACTATGGAACAGCGTTACCTAAAGAACAAGTATCTTAGCTGAACTATGGAACAACGTGAACTCCTAAACAAGACCCGTAAGAGATCAACATGAATATACAGTGAAATGTGATGATCTATTTTCCGTGTTTAGATGAATAACAAAGCCATAAATGTTGCACACAAGTAAGATGAGGGTACAACCTATCTGGCTGCCATCCATAGGAGTGAGCATCATGTGCTGACTTGTCGATGGCCCTGTAGTTGTTGTGGCTGTCCATGTCGGGCACGCGCATTCGATGCAGGGAACTGTTGAGTGGGAACTGTAGCTCCCTTCTGGTGTATGCTTCCCTTGTTGGAGCAGCTGTGGTGAGTCGGAAGATGGTGTGTCTGAAGATGCAGGATAACACATAATGTTAAGAACGACATATCTCTTTGATCTGAAGAAATACACTAAGAGATCAACAGCAAGGTACGAGAGTGGTCACACGTCTGTTGACTGAAGACTAAATTGGGGTCACACGATTTTATTTTATTTTGGTACTGTCCGATCTACGCCGGATGGCTTGATGGCCGTCTTGTGCCTCCCGGCTGACACTGTTCAGAATCTTCCCCGAAGAGCCAGCGACCAATGGCAGAGCAACTTGCCTCCGCCGTCCGTGGCCCCGGCCAAAACCCCGCTCCCCGCCCCACCGCACTGCCGTGGTTGCGCCACCCCCAGGCCAATCCACAAAGACTCCCCGTCATCCAGATCCAGCGGCGGCAGTACCTTCAACCCACGCAACTCTAAAAGATAGCCATCTAAGCGCTGCTTCCGCGGTGAACTTGTGGCCCCGCACCCTTACGTTAGACACCAGCCAACCGGCAGCCTAGGAGCTCCGCCGCCTCTAGGGGTGCTGCTTCCCATTGGGAATCGATTGGCCCAGAATAAAAATTCAGACAACTGACACCTAAATAAAGTGATTTCAGATGAGGGTGCGACCTATCTGGCGGCATGGTGAAGTAGGCAGGTCCAGCTGCCGAGTCGGTGAGGCCGGTGCGGTGGCGACCGGCGGCAGGGAAAGAGCAATGTCACGACGGTCGACAGCTATGCAGAAGCAGCACCAGGACTCGGGACGGATCCGAAGTTGGAGCCGCTCCGGCGCCGTGAACAATGGAGGGGGTGAATCGGCTCTGGTACGGTTCACGCGGCCGTCGTCGAGGCAGCACCAATAGCACGGAGTAAGAGGCACACGGCCCAGTGCATGACGGCAATTTGACAGCGTCTCCGGCATTAGGGAGGAGGGCGGCTGTGAAATTGGTGCGGTGGGGGGCGCCATGGAGGTGGGGCTGAGGATCGCGGCTCGGGAGAAGGGAGCTTCCCGGGGAGAAGGTGATTTGGCGCCCACGAGGTATGAATGGGGGCAGGCGGGGGGAATTGGGAGGGGAGTGGAACCATGTATTACGGACGCATTTGTCTGAAATGTGAGGGGGAGTTACAGTTCTACCCTTGCCTATAGGCTTCTCGGCTTGGGTCTGTGTACTGAGGGTCGAGGATAGTAGAGTAACTTTGCTTCTCCCCAAATAGTGGGCGGGAGCGATTTCGGGCGAGGAGGGCGTGTTTTGAACTATAGTGGGCGTGAGCGATTTCCGGCGAGGAGAGCGTGTTTTGAAATAGTGGGCGTGAGCTATTTCGGGCGAGGAGAGCGTGTTTTGCCGACCATGGTTTATGAATTATTCGGCGCATGTCATTTCGGCCGAGGAGAAGGCGCGCTTGGTTGAAGTTACGAACCTACCCTCGATGTACAACGGGCCAATTGATGCGTGTCCCACATAGGATGGTAATTTCGCGTCTCCCATTTATTTTCTCGGGCGAATTCCACCGAGCAGAGAGGATGTTTAACGGTTCGTTCAAATTTTGGGAGAACGAGCATCCACGTCTACCTTACCAAGTCGATTTGAATCAAATTTTGAAATATTAGCTTGCCACTTCTTTTTTAGATGGAGAGATGATGCTCGGGAGTAATGTGTTTTTACATGCTCGTTGCTAGCGATTTACTATATGTCAAATAGTTGACCCACTCAAAAACGCGAATCAAACCCAAAACGAAATATCTCGATTCAATGAACTAGCTCGTTCAGTAGGTCAAAATAGTGAACTAAATCCAAAATTGAACACCTCAATCGAGTAGCATGTTGTACAGTATTATAGTACTCCATGAACATGTTGAAAGTCAAATTAATGAACTTGTTTGATATACGCATATATCCGTTCATGTGTGGATTGCAGACAACATGTTCTCCAATTTAAATATTTGAATGCAAGTTTATATCGAAACATGGTTTATATCAGTCTTTGATGCATAAAATGCGACCTCCCCCTCTCCCAGACTCCTGTTCTCTCTCTCTCACTCTCTCACCGACAATCTTCAATTCTGTCGCATGCATCCGACACAAAAACCTTGTTGGTCCCTCTCCCTTTCTCTCCATCTCTCTCTCTCTCTCTCTCTCTCTCTCTCTCTCTCTCTTTTGTGTGTGTGTGGGGGGGGGGGTCTTTCTAGTTCGCATTCATATATACACCATCTATAGGTCTCTCTCGCACACTAAGTATGATACTCTAGCTAGTCCAAGCTAGATATCTTGGGTGCACTCATCGTACGCACACAAATTCCTTGGCTCTTTGCCCGTAACTCTCTCACGCACCACTATGTCATCTCGAAGCTCTTCCCCCCCCCCTCTCTCAAACTCTCCATCCACCTGGGTCACACATACACATGCATCTCTCACTCGCACTCGATAGGCCCATCTAAAACTCTATCTCTCTCCCTCGTTCTCTCTCCATCTCACACGCGCGCACACACACAATCTCATGCCCAGCTAGCCAAGTATGATGGTCTCTCACTCAATTGTAGGCACACGCAGTCCCCCCTATATGTATATGTCTAGTTAATCTTAGTCTCCATCACAAACATGTGCATGGTCTATCTCGATTTCTCTCGGGGCATCTTTCTGTCGCGCACGCACTCCCTCGATCTCCCACCCATATAGTCCCCTCATGATCTCGAGGGGATCTCTCTATCACAAACACACCCTCTCTCCCTCCCCATGCGTCTATGCCATCCATGTGTCCCTCTCGACCTTTTTTCCTTGTTGGCCAGACCTCTATTGGACATGTGCTACAGGGGTGTCTCTCTCCGTTGCAGACAATCACACACTAGCTATCTTCGTGTATCTCCTCGCCTCGCTTTTCCATCTCGGAGATGCATGTGTGATATGTTCGCATAAGAAACGAAAAAACACACACTCTCTCTAATTTATCGTTTGTTGTCACTTTCTCTTTCACACACATACTCTTTTTGCACACTTACTCATTCTCCTTCACACGCACTTGATCTATCTCGACTGAGGCACTCCCCTCCGTCCATAGCACATAGATTTATTGAAAAGTCAAACATCACAAAGTTTGACCATGTACGTGGAGAAAAAGAATTACATCTAGTACGGCAAACATATACCATTAGATTCACCATGAGATATAGTTTTGTATGATGTATCTTTGGTATTGTAGATATAAATAACATTTGCGTAAATCTGATCAAAGTTTCCAAAGTTTGACTTCTAAAAAATTTAGATGCACCGCATTATTGAGCGGATGGAATATCTCTTTCCCCCTCTCAGCTATCTGACGCACCACTCAGCCTTATCGGGGCTCCTCAATCTCTCTCAAAATTTATTGGTCAGTTTGGTTCGTGACTTGACCCTCATGCCTTGTTGGCCGGTACTGCCTGGTGTGGACGTGAGATGTAAAATATTTCTGCCTGGCCAGGCTTGTGTGGTGCTGAAGCGTTTGGTTCATGCCTGGGCCAGGCAAAGCATAAATGTCCCATCAATTAATCCATGCATCAATTATTTAATGCTAATATCCATCCATGTTACTGTTAGCCTCGTGGCCGCACGACCAGGCACGGCCAGGCGTTCGAAATCGGTCGCTTGGGCCAGGCTACTTGCAGTGTCTGGAGTTCAGCTAGGCTAATTAAAGTGCAAGGGAACCCAGCCCAGGCAGGCTTTCTTTTTCACAGGGTAGCAACCAAACAAGCGTGCATGAAATCCAGCCACAACCCCAGGCCACGCAAAAGATGCTCACGTCGCAAGCCAAACTGGCCTTATATCTCCCTGGTTCACACATACACATGTCTCGCTCGCGCTATACATACAGACCCATCCAACACTCTCCGCCCTTGTTCTCTCTCCATGTGACACGCACCCCCCTAAGTACCATAATCCCTCACTCCATCATAGGCTCTGTTTGGATCCATGGGTTAGAGTTAGTTTGGGTTAGTTTGGAGTCAACTAACCCAAAAAGATCCAAACAGGAGGGTTAGTTTAGGTTAGATGCATCTAACCCATCCAAAAAAACTAACCCATCCAAGAGGTGCTTATTTGGGTTAGTTCTTCTCAGGACCACTAATAAACACTTTTTTCTCTCGCTCTCCCCGCAGCAGATCCCTCCCCACTTCCTCGAAGCTTCTCGTCCTCTCCCTCCCTCCCTCTCGCACCGCCCGTGAAGGTGCCTTGCCGTATCCGTGCTCCATCTAACCCTGCCATCCAAACACCTCTTTACTTAGAGTTAGTTTAGGGTTAGAATCTAACTCTAACCTCTAACTGAGTTAGAGTATCCAAACAGGGCCATAGGCGCAAGCACTCCCCCCTCCTAAGTATGGTTATCTCTTACTAGCCATCAGGAACACACGTATTGTCTCCTTCCATCCATGCGTCTATCTCGATATCTCTCGGGGCATCTTCTATCGCGCACACACCTCGTCACTCGATCTCCCACCCATGTAGTCCCATCACGATTTCCAGGGGATCTCTCTATGACAAACATACACTCTCTCCTCCCCATGTTTGCATTTTCTCCGTACGTCTCTCTCGACCTCTCTCCCTTGTTTGTCAGACCCCTCTTGGCCACGTGCTAGGGGTCTTCCTCTCTCGGTTCCAAACAACCACACACTATCTCCTCACCTTGCCTCCGTTGTCGAAGATGCATGTGTGATATGTTTGCATAAGACATGCACACTTTTTCTCTAATTTTATCGTGTGTTGTCCATGTCTCTTTCACACACACACACACACACACACACACACACACACACACACACACACACACACACTTTTTTCACTCTCTCTCTCTCTCGTTAGGGACTCTGTCACGTCCATAAGCATATGGATGTTTTGAAAAGTCAAACCTCAGAAAAGTTTGACCAGGTATATGTGGAGAAAAACATTTACATCTGGAACAATCATTAGATTCATCACAACATGTACTTACTTCATACTATCATTTATCTTTGGTATTGCAGATATAAGTAATTTCTTTATAAACTTGGTCAAAGTTTCAAAAGTTTGACTTAAAAAAAATGTTGTAACTATATTATCGAACGGAGGGAGTAGCTCTTTCTCTCTCTCTGCTATCTCTCACGGGCCCCCCCTCTCACTCGAACTCTCTATACCGATGGATTATACGCTCACTGTGTCAGCGTATAGCTCCGTATATTGTTTAGTTGACCGGTCAACCAATCCACATGCTGCGTTGTCAGCTCGTGTTCTGTATCTTGGTGTGCTGGCCCATGTGGCAGTGGGTGAAAATAAGTAAACTAGAGGCCCATCTGATACGCAGTGAAGTAAACAAAGTTGAAACCACTCGGGGTAGCATCCCGCACACTCGTAAATTGAGGGCGCATTGAGGACAAACTTCTTGCGCGCGAAGGACGCACTCGCGCACAATTCACCACTGCGCGGCGGCATGCACAGAAGGACACACTCGTGCACACCCAGCACACAACACACACTAGCACACGTGTACACCAGCGTCGCCGCCGGTTGAGATGGACGGCGAGGCAGCCAACAAGCGGAGGCGGTTCGAGCCTAAACCGCATCCGGCGAGCCTGGACTTCATCAGCAGTCTCCCCGACGACATGCTGCTTGTCATCATCGGCCTCCTCCCCACCAGATCTGCCGTGCCGACCGCCCTGCTCTCCCGGCGGTGGCGCCCCCTCTGGCACTGCGTCTCCCTCAACCTCACCATCGACAGCTGCCTCTGCGATGGGGATTGCAAACGCATGGCCGCAGTCTCCAAGATCCTTTCATCGCACCCTGGGCCAGCCAGACGCCTTGACACCCGCATGTTCAGTACCAACTGCAAGGTCCAACCCAAGTTCGACGAGTGGTTCTTATCCCCCGCCCTAGATCAGCTCGAGGAGCTCAGCTTTGAAGCTGGACGATGTCGCTCTCTGCCGCCGTCCGTGCTCCGCCTCACGCCAACGCTGCGCCGCGCCAGCTTCAGCTCCTGCTATCTTCCCCAGATTAATGCCGCGCCCGCCCTTCTTCTCCCTCAACTCAAGCAGCTCGACCTCTTCGATGTTGTCATCTTGAAGAAGGCTATGGAGCACCTGCTCCGCAGCTGTACTGTGCTTGAGTACCTTCGCCTTGAGCAGATCCACGGGTTCATTAGCCTCCACATCGCCTCGACGAATCTTCGATCGATTTATGTGTCTTGCTGGCCCCACAACAAGACATCAATTGGGAAGAGATCACTCCAGCTGTTCCACGTTATGGTCATTGAGAATGCGCCTTTCCTTGAGAAATTGCTTGTATCGGATCTAGAAGGTCCAACAAAAATCAGGGTCATTGACGCGCCAAAATTGACAGCGTTGGTGTACTCGTCTGCCAAATTCTCCGAACTCTTTATTGGATCCGTAATCGTTCAGGTACAACACTCATCTTCTTCTCCGTCTTCTTGCAATTCACATTTTTAAATTTCTTCTTGATGTATTTACGACCATCTTCTAGAAAATGATTCCCACAAGTTTGACCCAGTCCATGCGCACAGTGAAGATCTTAGCACTAAAATCTATCGGCCCCAATCTGGATCAAGTTGTTGGATTCCTTACATGCTTTCTGTGCACGGAGAAGCTACTCATCGAGGTGAAACTTCTTTCCTATAAGTAAACGGTAATCACAAAGTAGCTCAATTTTTTCGTAATTTTCCCAAATTATGATGACAAGTGTAGTGTTCAAAACTGCACCGAAAGAAATGTTTTTAGTATTTTTTCTCACATGATCAACTACATCGTTTTTATGCTGTACTACTATAGTAGCCTAGGCTAGTCATAGTGGAAAGTAACTTAGACTACTCCAGTAACTCTATGGTTACCCTAAGAGCAAGTACTACCTCCGTCCTGGTTTACTCTTCCAATTTTGTAGTATCAAAATTTGACCATAGATTTAACTGACAAAATGTTAATGCATGTCACTAAGAACTATATCGTTGGATTCGTATTTGAACATAATTTCAAATGGTGTATTTTTTAGTGACATGCATTGGCATTTTCTTAGGTAAATCTATGGTCAAAATTTTATACTAAATACGAGGTAGTATTCCCTCCGTCCCAAAATTCTTGTCTTACATTTGTTTAGATATGGATGTATCTAACACTAAAATGTAACTAGATACATCCGTATTTAGACAAATTTAAGACAAGAATTTTGGGACGGAGGGAGTACAAAAGTGGGCTATGTAGGCCAAAACATGTGCCAAATTCACTTGTGATGCATTTGGCATCGATGCCCCTCCATTGCTCACCTGGTGCCCCAATCTGGACCACCTACTTTGCTCCGGTGCCAAATTAACTCACACAATGAAAAAACACTGCGTGGGAGAGAGAGAGAGAGGACTGAGGAAATAAAAAAACACTTGTTTGGGAGAGTGAGAGGCTGGTGTAGTTGATTGATTTGTTTATACATGTGGGTCTGTGTGCACAATGGTGCCAACTCTCTCACATCACGAGAGGCGGTGCCAAAATCTTTTGATTTGACATCGGTGCGTATTATGTGGCATACTTTTGCAAAATATGGCATCAGCCACATAGTGGAAGGCTACAAATGCCCAAGCTCTTCACGTGCTCCTAGTTAAGTGAGAGGAAACAGAAAGAGAGAGAGAGAGAGAGAGAGAGAGAGAGAGAGAGAGAGAGAGAGAGAGTGAAAAAATATCACTAGCCAGCCAACCCTATCGTATGAGCGAATGATATTGGTACCTCTTGATGACACGACAATCTTATGCAGCCAGCTGCTCTAATATGTTCTCTTCTTTTGCAGATAAAAGAAGACCCGAAAGTGAAAAATGTGCTGCACTATAACAATCTCATCGAATGCCTTGATCTCCATCTTACAGAAATTGATTTGATCGACTACCGAGGCAGCACATCTAAGATTAAATTGGCCAGGTTCTTTGTTCTCGAGGCAAGTGTGCTCAAGGTAATGAGGTTTGGCGTTCTCTGGCGCAACAATGAATGGTGTGCTGATCACCGCAAGCATCTAAGCCTAAATGACAAAGTCTCCGCAGAAGCTGAATTTGTTTTTGAAACATCAAGTGGCCAGAGACTTGAAAACTTATTTGCCCATTAGTGACTTGTCAGGGCGGTGGATTTTAGTTTGTACGATAACGTTGCATCCACCTAAAGTAACGAAAGTTCTTACCTAAACTTCCTAGTAATTCCCTCTTCCTAGGTGCAGCATTACTCCTAACATTTGTAATATCAGTTTGAAACTTGTAATATTGCCGTGTCCTATTCCTGCGTTTTCAAAATCCTGCGAATCAAACAGGTCCTGAGGTTGTGATGATGTTGTGCCTCCCATCTTTCACCAATAGCCGTTAGATCTAGATCTGACGCATACAAACCAAGCTTCTCCATTTTTGCAAAAAGATGCCCGCACTTGTTCCCTATTTACAAACAACTCCTTGCCTCTCACAATCAGCCTTATCTCCTCCCCACCACATCTAGAAGGCCGTGGAAAAATCTGGCGCGATGGCCACTGCCGGAGCCGTCCACCCCCAATCTTGGTGTTCCGTGCAATGCACGGGCATCTACGCTCGGGAAATTATGTCGAACAAGGCTAGTTGTAAGCAGGCTAGCTCTACAGCCATGATGATAGTGACTGCAGACGGTGAGGCTGACTATGGTATGCCGAACATGGTGCCTATACTCAGGTGTCATCTATGGCGCAGGGTCTTGTCACTTCACTGTGAGGAGCAACACGTAATAATTTGACCAACGGGTAGTAAAATGCTAGTACTCCTACTACTACATTTGTAGTATTACTACTAGTACTAGTAGCACCACCGTCTGGATTTAGGAGTACTACCACGTCCATCTGAATTTTAGTATTTGACTAGCAATATCTAGTAATGCATGTCACAAAAAATGTACTACTCCCTCTGTAAATAAATACATGGTGTTTTATTCCTATCGGCGAGAGAACTTAATGTTTTTTTGCTAACTAGAGTACTAATAGGATTACATGCAATGAACTAAACATTGCATGTCATGTTTGGTAGTCTCAAGTCATTGAAAGCATGCACGGCCCACATCTCTCATTGGTTGATATGTCATGAAATAAGAAACAAGGAGGGAGTTAATGCACCGTGGCTAAGTGTTTTGGGATTATTTGGTTTTCGTAATGTGACTTACACAACATTCTTGTTTACATGCATTAACATTTTATTAGTTAAATCAAAGGTCAAAACTTGGCGCAAAATGCAAAGGGGACCAATAAACCAGTAAACATCAAACTTCTCTCGTTTGGCCCCAACTAGAGGTCCGGTGAGATGACTATATTGCACCGGCACGAAGGGGGATGCAGCTTCATTGACTTATGGCAACTGCCTTTGGGTGAATGACACGTGGGCCCGGGGGGTGGCTGGCCCACCTATCATACAACCAAAGGCAGGTGCAGTAGAGGGCCGAGGAGTAGTACGAAATCCTACGCACCTACGCACGCTAACCAAGGGCAAGAGTGATCACTCGAATCAATAGATCACTTGACTACTACCTCCGTCCTGGTTTATTAGTCTCCTTTGTAATTTGTGCTAAATTTTGACCAAGATTTAACTTACAAAATGTTGATGCATGTCAACAAAAATTATATTTTTGGATTCGTATTTGAACATAGTTTTCAGTGATATAATTTTTAGTAACATACGTAAACATTTTGTTAGTGAAATCTGTGGTCAAAATTTGACACGAATTACAATGGGGACCAATAAACCAGGACGGAGGTAGTAGAAGCTAAGCTAGACCCATGGAGGCGATGAGCACGATCATCAGCCAGCTGTGCCAGATGGTCCACAACGCCGGCCTGTGGCCCGGCAACGAGGAACGTCTCCAGGTAGTATTGCTTGAGGCTGCCAGGGCGAGGGGCCGCTTGGACGACAGCTTTGTCTCCTTGTTCGACGAGGTCCTCGTCAGTTTCCTCGACAAGTTCACTGTCATCAAGAAGCTCGCGGACGACTTTGACGTAAGCCTCCAGCCGACGCCCCCAGGCTCTGCGATGCCCGCCACCCTCAATGGCCACTATGGTGACAACCTCTTCGACGTACTGGTGGCCCTGCGACTGCCCGCCATCGGGCCGGAGAATGTCCATCTCGAGGTCGCGCTCGCCGCGCAATGCCTGGCGCAGCAAGACACCATCGGCATAATCACCCACGTCTACACGCAAATCGTCCACAAGGACTACTACATGCAAGAGGAGGACGATAGGACGCTGGCCTTCTTGGACCGCAGGGCAACCTTGGACGACACTGTTCAGAATCACGTTGAGCTCGCCGCCAATGCCGCTGCTCCTCACACGTCGGTTGGTGACCCGGCGCAGTAGGGCGTGAGGATGTCGTTGATGGATCCATATGTATTTTTATCTTTCCGTCAAATCCATGTAGTAGTATATGATACTACAGTAATTATCTTACCTTTCGCATCAACTTCATAATTTTCGTACGTACTCCATGCATGAACAGCGCCAGAACCAAACTTATCATTACTCTAGGCAAAATCGTTATTTTCTATCTATCGATCGCGCCATGGAGCAGAACCAAATTTTACAAGTTACGAGTTCAAAAGGAAAAGCCTGCCGTGTTCGCGTCGCACCCCCACACGGTTGGTCCGGAACGCCGCTCAAGCAGGAATGCGCGCGGTGTTGCATTTTCAGTTACAAGTGGGACCGTAGTTGAGAAAACCGACTATCGGCAAACCCCCACCCCGCCCACCGCGCGGTGGCTGAGAAAACAGGAGGGAGAAGAGATGGCTAAAGCACGGACTCCAAGAAAATTGGTGTCGGATGGGACTCATGTGGGTGGCGTGTGCCGTACTGCTAGACATGAATGCTAGTTATGGCCCATGCCACCCCACTATATCGAGCCTATATCGAGGTACGTAGAACAAATTTCCTACAGTCCGTGCTCAGCCCTCCTCTATCTCTCTTCTCAGCCAGCTAGCGGACGTGCGGAACCCATCGTCTGTTTGCTCACATGCGGTCCCACATGTGAGTGAAAACGCAAGCGGACCCACTGAACCTGCACATCTTTCACCTCGACATGCTGGTGATGAAAAACAAATCCAAGAATGATCTTCGGTGGCCGCTTTTGGAGTTACTCAAGAGTAGTAAGATTCTATTTACAGTTTAACCCAAGATGCACATCTTGTGGCTTCAACTACCACTCTTTTTTCTTTCATGACACGACCTTGATGTTGGATGTCCCACATGTCGGCAAAAGGAGGAAGAACCCGACCAAATCTTCGGTTGTGCTCTCGGATTAGACTAGTTGTGCTAACTTAAAAATTTTATTGTGTACTCCCTCCGTTCCAAAATACTTGACTTCCATTTGTCCAAAAATGGATGTACCTATATACTAAAACATGTCTAGATACATATATATTTTGACAAATAGAAGGCATGTATTGTGCAACGGAGGGAGTAGAATGGACGCAAGTTTTTGTATTGGGAAGAAGAGTACATCCATATATTGATAGAGCGCAATTTAGTAGATGTTCTATCACTTTTAGCTAGCACAAAGGCTATAGATGAGATTAGTGCACTTGTTGATACTCCTACTTGGTATGCATGTTGCTGCTTAGACGCAGAGAAAAACGGACTGGAGGGAGTACTAGAATAGAGGCTAGACATGAGACTAGATGCGAGGAAGCAACATCTACTTCTTTAAACTCGAAGAAGAAAGAAGCACACAAGATTGAGCCTCCGCAGATCAACAATGAATGCACGGAGAAGGCACTAATCCAACTTACAGGAGTAGTAAAATGTATTCTTATGGTTCTTGTTTTCTTTGGTCTTGCTTTTCTAGTCAAAATTATCGTTGGAGTTCGTGCAAAACGGAGGTCCATTTGGGGTCGTGCGTTGTAGTTGGCCTTACAAGTGGGACCGCAGTTAAGGAAACCGACTATCGACAAACCCCCACCTCGCCCGCCGCACGATGGCTGAGTTAGAGAAACGATGAGGTTGAAGAGATTGCTCTAGCACGGACTCCAAGAAATATGGTGTCAGATGGAAGTCGTGCTGGTGGCGTGTGCCGTACTCCTGGACGTGAATGCTTGTTCTGGCCCATGCCACCCTACTACTCCTACTACTTACTATATAGTACTACTAGTATCGAGGATTCGAGGTGCTGGTTACGTAGTACAATATGGCTACAGCAAAAACACCCGCACGACGCATGAAGCATGTGAAGCTAGTACAAATAGTGTAGTACTATTGTTGATTGGCCTCATCCGATAACCTGTTGCAATGCACGTACAATTATGTATTCGGAAAATATTTTTTTGCCTCGTCGCACCACTCACTCACAGAAGCAACTCGAAAGCCATTCATAAATTTAGTAAGTTTATCACAGGCATATCATTTTATTACATACAACAGGTCATCAACCCACATCAACAACGAGGATACATTATAAATACTAAAGTTTTCACCACACAACAAATAACAAGCAATGAAATGAACTTCAACTCAACCATTCCTCGGCGTTGGAAACGCTTGCTTTGAACCACAAGTGATTCTCTGGGACGGGCCATCCATTGTCGATCTGGAGACCAACGCAGGACTGATCATCCAGGCTGAAGCGGCCTACTATATCAGTACCAGGGTAGGGAACCACCCAAATGTCCGAGGTATAGACACAGTTGCTTCTCAAAAATGGTAGTAACGTTGTGTCAACAGCAGTTGGATCGCCTTTCACCATCATTGGATAGTTTTGTCCAAGGAAGAGCGAGTTTTCTCCAACTATCAATTCTGTACCAGGGAGAAGGAGTTGGTGCTAGCAACTAGTATCCATCCCGAATACCATGCAACGGGTGTTGTAATAGGTCCGGAGAGTGCGACCATGGGATACTACACCTGCTTCCTTAGCAGTAACATCATCAGTGGGCTGTATACACACGAGAAGAGGTGATCCATCGGAATTAGTTGCCAGGCGCCAAATAGTATATGGGTGCTGCTCGTCCTCATGCTCGTGATCATCACCATCATCATCTCCCCCTTGGTTATAAAAATCTTCAAGTATAGGTGCTGGAATGTTCACAGGACCTTGGAAACACAAGAAGAAGGTTAATTAGTAAGGCTGGCCATAGTGGGGGTAACATAAGTAGTATCATGCACTTGGGACTCGCAAACATGCTTATGTGGCAGGAAATTAAGGAAGAGAGAGATGGTTATAGTAACATAGGTAGATACCGTAACATAATAAATGTGATGCTACTATGTGTCATGCATGGCAATAAATGAGACCACCTATGATACTAATCTAATATACTATGCACTATAGAGGTAGTGACATAAACTAGTAACATATGCATGTTACTAGTCTAAGTTACTCCCCACTATGACCAGCCTAAAGGGAAACTTGCTAACCCGCATGCATGTGGATGAAACAATTATAATTACGGTGGAAGACAAACGTACCGAAACAACGAGGATGCCATGCAAAAACAGTGCCATGAGTGGTGGCAGCAAACACAAGGCCCTCGTATTGAATTGCATCACAGTACTCATCCGTGTACAAAAACTGATTTTTGAGCAATATCCATCCAGTCAAACCACTAAGGACGGCAACAAGCTTGTCGAAGATAGCAACAACTTCATAGTTGTTGTAATTCCAAGAGCAGTTGGGAACTCGAGAAATTGCTATCTTCCGTAGAAGACAGTCACCATGATTGTATTTAAACGTGCGTACAATACCGGTGTGCTCAACCTCTGGGCAGTCTGCTGAGATTTTTGGAAGTGGAACCCGGTCACGAGTGTACACATTCACAAGTTCCCACTCGCAGTTGGACCCAATGTAAACAACCCAATCTCCATTTGCACCTGCCCAAGCCTTGCCCTCAAGCAATGGCATCTTAACGTCATACGTATCTTTATCTAGCAGCATCAACTTGCACAGGGCGAGGCCTCCATCATGACGACACCAGTCATCAGGGTCATGGCGAAGAAGATAGGGGAGATCAAACCGCTCCTTGACTCTTGGGTTCCTTGTAATGATGTTATTAGTTGAGTCGAGAATGGGCTTGAACGAACCTGCCATGCTAGCCGAGGTGATGACGTCGCACCGATCAATGAGTTCCTCCACCACGTCATCTTTCAGATCGGGGCAAGAATAACGGGGTCATTTCCGTCCTATTCCCTCCATGGAGAAGACGATTGAACAATGGCAGAAGAAAGGGTGAAGGGATGAAGGAAAATGGAGGAGGGAGAGGAAGAGCGTGCGACAGCAGTTCCAAATCAAGAGGGAAAGGTGAAGAGTCGGTGGACGGTTGCCAGTTTGCCACGGTTCACGAAGGGGCGCCCCGGGCTACACGTCGGTTCGGAAATACTCCTACTACTTGCTGTCGTCTCACTGATATGTTGGAATGGGACCACATGTCAACGAAACATGGTGTGTAATTTCTCATGCAAAATGCAATCTGGCCGCGTTGGCCCGAGGTGCCGCATTAGTTATCGACCTTTATTTTTTTAATGGCGTGCCGTTCAATTTTGAAGCACGACTAACTGGCACTGTACGCAGAGAAAATATAAACTACTCTACCACTACTCCACCTCCAGTACTAGTAGTATAAAGAAGATATATAGGCTGGAGCTTCAACCCTTTCTTGCCAAGGGCTGCCCACTTGCTTCTCACACTACCACCCTCTCTCCAGATCTAAAAAAGATGGCCCCTCTCTCCCTTCTCACCGGTGGTCACAGATCTGCCGGGGAAGAAAAGGACGTGCAACATTGACACACTCGTCGTGGGCGAGCGAGGTCACGCACTGACGACAAGGCCGTCCTCTCAGACCTAGCGCCCGCGCGGGATGGCCTCCGTCCCCAAGCTCGCTGCCATAGTGTGTGCGGAGGACGACGACCACGAGCAAAGCCACTTCCCGCCGACCCTCAGGTATGCTACCTCTTTTCGAACCATACCCTTGTTCTATTGCCCCATCTGGCACGTCATTGCATGTGGATCTTTTTCCACTCCACCATCTTCCCAATTTGCTATCCTCTGCTCTGCTGGCCACGCAGACAAAAACCATAATTTTCACTATTAAAGGAAACCCTACTTCATGCAGACTAATGCATATCTGGGTTGAATAAGGGAGACTGTACTGTCCAAGAGAGTAGGCATCGAACCCGCATCTTGGTTCAAGAAGGGTAGAAAGGCATGACAACGCAATAGAGAATGACCAGGTCGATCGGTTTGTTGTCCTCACATAGGAAAAAGGTGGCTAAAGAGAACAAAAATGGGACATAATCCACATATGCTGCCTGGATATTTGTTGCTCTGGGAAACCATACCTCCCTCACCACTCTGCGTCCGTGGAGGTACATCGTACTGGTGCGCTCACTATCCAAATGGGCCTCCCATGCTCTTATTGCCACTTTTTTTGCTGTTAGTATAACGCCAGCAGTCAAGTCAAGCAATGCTACTTCTAAAGTGATGGCACATTTAACTAATGCCGCTCTCAGTCTAATGCCACAGATAAATTTAAGCAGTGCCATTTAATGTCACTGGATCATTTCAGGGTTAGCTGTTGATTGTGGATGTATTAAAGATTTTTCAGCTAAGGCATTCTAATGCTGTTGCACAGCCAGTATACCAACGATGAAACTTGTTAGTACCTTCAGATTTTTGCACTGTTAATGCTTATAGATTACATACCTCACTTTCATGAGATAAGTTAATTTTTTTGTACAGTGTCACCAAAATGCCAGGGCGCTGATGTCATTTTATTTTGGTTAAACTGCACAGACAATTATGAAGACAAGAGGAAAGGTCAAGAGTGGGCACCTCCTCCTCCGGCTGTTCTCTTGATTCGTTCGATCAAGTTTTTATGTTTGATCGATTATCAAGATTGGGATAGCAATTTTTAAGGTCCCCCGAGTTCGAAATGATATTTACCTTGGAGGTACATGGTTTGCAAATTTTTTATACTGTCATTAGTTAATAATGCTAGTTACCTTCAGACTTCTGTATTTGGTTTAATGCTCATGCACAGCTAGTATACCAATGCTGAAACTTGTTACCTTTACATTTTGTATTGTTAATTCTTATAGAAACCTTCCAGTGCTAGAGTTTATTGAAATCTGTTCAATAAAACCATTGTACTGTACCCTGTAATAAACTAACTACTCTACTATTGCACTAGCCACTGTATTAGTGTATATTTGTAGTATTCGAATGGTGTTGCATTAGCGTATGGACATAAATAAAGTGTGGCAAGCTTTCCCAGATATGTGCTCAAGAAAACTACTACCTGTTTTTCTAAATACTAGACGTTTGGGTACTTTAAATTGAACCGCGAAAACGTCTTATATTAAGGAACAGAGGGTGTAGAGTTCACTCAAATTATCCCGGTAAAGCTAGTCACACCTTTGTTAAAATTAATGTTCATTATGTTATCGGAGGAGGTCTGTATGTTTGTCTCTAATGCTTGTCTACTACATACCCGACATCATGATGTAATGTTAAGTCATTTCCTTTTGTACAGTGTCACTAAATTGTCAAGGCGGTGATGGCTTTTTATTTTAGTAGAACTGCACAAAATTTGCTTAAAAGAAGAGGAAAGGTCAGGAATGGCTCAGTTTTTCAGAAAAAACTATGTATGCCTTCCTGACATCAGCCGCCGTTGCTCTATTTACTCCTTCAAATAGGTGGTTAGAAACAGTCTTGCTACCTTTTCCCATTAAGAAATTGGAATGATTATATTTGTGAGTCTATGCTTCAACTAGTGCCACTTTATAGTAATCACACTTTCAATATCTATGCAAACAGGGATGCTCGATTTTAGTGGAGCTGCACAAAAAGTCCAACTGGTTCAACATTAGGAGCATGTTTTTTTCCAAACCTTCATATCCAATTGGTGGCACTATGAGCTGTTCATTACGAAGGTACATGGTTTGCTACTATCTTGCTACTCTTTTTGTACTGTCATTAGATAGTAATACTAGTGGTTTGCATGTGAATTTATTGGCAGGGTGGACCTACATTGGAGGTGCAGGACATGATTCAATGATTGGATGCTCAATTTCGGTTGTATCGATTTCACCTCTTCCATCACTGTGAACATGGTGTGGTATATGTTTACTAGCTGCTTGATATTTGTGCAGACAGAGGTGTCTGCCCATTGCTATTTGGCAAACAAACAAAGTGTCTGCAATTTTGGTTGAACTGCACAAGAGAATAGTATAGTCACTGCATGCAGTGCCATTTGAAAATAGACACAAGATTGGATAGTCACTTCATGGACTGCAGAAAAGTAGTACTGTACTATTTACTGGCCAACACTAGGTGCTTCATTGCTTTGGTCTGATTATACAATGGGCATCATTTTCCCTAAGTTAAAGTTTGTATTCCAAAAATAGTCTCGCGGTGTGATCGAGAGAAGACCAAATCATATTGCAGTGGATGTTCCTCCATCATGTGTGGTTCATTCTCATGGTTCCAGCTGTTGGTGAAACCACTTACGTTTGCAAGAGGAATTGTAGACTTCGCAAACAAATTTGTCTTTTAGTCTGTACTGAATGTTGGCCAAGAGAAGCATCCATGTTAGTAGGAAGAACATATGTTTTTTCTAGATCTTTGCTTTTGGAGCTACATATTTGTATATGATCTGTGAATCATTGAGATGCATTAACATGTTGATCTTATGTATGGGAATCGTACTAGTTAGTTTTAGTTGCGATGCAAGATTCAAAGTGGCTAATCTTTGCTTTTGGAGCTACATATTTGTATATGATCTATGAATCATTGAGATGCATTAACAGTTACTTATTTCTGTTCGCTCAGTGTTTACAAGTTACTGATCGATCACTATCTAGCCTACAAATGCGCTTTTGGCAGTTTTATTTGCGACGCAAGATGCGAAGTGGCAGTTTTTTGAATAAAAATGCCTACCTCTGAAGAAACTGACAAGCTACACTATCGATCCTACACGGATAAAAATGCCTACCTTTGAAGAAACTGACAAGCTACACTATCGATCCTACACGGATAAATAGCGGATCACGCACGTACTACCTCCTTTCCGGTTTGCAGGGCTCAATTCAAGAAACGACCTACTCGATCCTACACGAATAAATAGCGGATCATGCACGTACTAGTACCTCCTTTCCGGTTTGCAGGGCTTAATTCAAACCTCTCACCAACCAAGGTACTCCCTCCGTCCGGGTTTATTAGTCCCGTGAGCAAAGCAGCAAGACCAAGGCATGTCAATAATTAACGGCATGCAGAAGTTTAAGCCTAATTAATTCCAGCGATTTAAGTGGATGCATGCGTGCCCTCGGCTGCGACTCGTTGCATGCTGCTTCGCATACTGCCTGCGAGCGATTCTGAGTGCCTGCATGCAGCCGACCGTAATTAAGGCAGCTAACTAATGCGAAAAAGATACACTTTAATTGTTGCGGGCTTTTAAATCCGTGAAATCATTATTGACAAGGAGGGAGATGATTCGAGTGCACTTGTTTGACCGCCATGCCAGTGTGCAACCCAGACGGGACGGGATGGCACAGTCATAATTTCAGTTTCCCTAGTTTTCCACGGCAAGCTGGCGCGCTAAGCCATTATGCATTGTATTCCGATGACCGTCGCGCTACCTTCCCCCTATAAGTACTGTTTCCCGGCCTTCTCCAGTGCCACCATGACCCAACTCGCCATATCCTCATAAGCCCCCACCGACCTGACGTCGCTTGCCACGTCCGCCATGCCCCCGCCCGTCCGCGGTAGGTGACGTCGGAGGCGGTCACCGCCGGAACTAGTGTTCGGTTTTTCACCGGAAGGCAGACAAAGGGAGGAGGCATTCTATCTGTCTTTAGATGGCAATGCACAGATCGAGGAGTTGTTGGAGCACGACCGCATGGCGGAGGAGCAGGAGTTGTTGGAGCGCGACCGCCTGGTGGAGGAGCAGCGTATCGCCGATTTGCGCCGCCAGCGGGACATGGAGCAGCAGCGCACCGACGCTCTGAGTCGCGAGCAGAGCGCCCGCAATTGGGCCAACTAGGAGGCCGGCGCCCGGAAAATAGCCCTGGAGGCTGTCAGGCACGCACGCATTTGCGACGCCGATTTTTACTACCAGCTCGTCAAGTGGGTTTCCCGCTTGGAAGCCGAAGCTTCAGTGGACCATGCCGGCATGGAAAGGGCCAACGCGCGTGAGCAATGTGCCCTATCGCACCTCTGGCAAGTCCGAGGCGAGGCACAGGACGCCGGTGCCGGCGTTTAGCGTGTACCATAGATGGTGGCTGGCATCGTCTAGTTAGCTAAGAGTAAGTTAGTACTTGTCTAGTGGGAGTAGATAGTTAACTTGGCTATGACGGTTGTCAACGTGGAAGTTCAGTACTCTATATGTGGATCAGACCTGTTACTTTGCTCTGAATGTTGAACTTTCCGTTTGAACGTATGGAATGGGCTATTATTTCTTTTAAATGGGTTGTATTTGTCCTCCACGGGTTTAGAGGCTGACTTGTGGGCCTAGCAAGTTAACGCGTACACAATCAAGAGATGATTGTACGTGGAGAGGATGGCAGCATGGACCCGCCAAGGTCATGGCAGTACGCAAGCAAGTGCCTCCTTATTTCAAGCCAATAAAAAAATGGCTCCTCCTAGTGGATTTCTGACATCTGGGTCCCATGCTATTGTCAACGTAGTCAATAAACGAGAGAATTGCACAACGAGCGGCTGACACCAGGGACCCAACAGCTCGCCCAATTATTTTTGTTTTGGGTTAATTTGATAAATGCCACTCCAAATCTGGTGTATCCGAGAAATGCCACTGCAATTTCCGAACTTTGAAAAATGCCATTTCATGCCATTTCTAGTGGCATTTTTCGAAGTCTGGAGTGGCGTTTTTCAGAGTTTGCAAACTGCAGCGGCATTTTTCAAAGTTTACAAAAATTGCAATGGCATTTTTCAAAGTTTGGAAATTGCAGTGGTATTTTTATGAATCGCCATAATTGGAGTGGCATTTATCTAATTTGTTTTTGAGACGGAAGCAGTGTGCCAACTGGGCTGTGCGGGACACTCTGGCCTGTCTAGACAACCTTTTCTTTTATGTCTACCACAGACCAGCCCAGTAGTTTTTTTCCTTTCTGAAAATGGCTAGCCCAATTTTTTTTGTGATTTGTCAAGTAAGTCGCTTTATCAGGCCTGTTGGGCTGCAAATCTTTCAAGACAAGGAGAGCTTCATTCGGCTGGCCGAGAAAATGGCCTATCAGTAATGAAAAATGGGTTGTACATTTTAAAACACATGAAATTAACAATTAGTTTCAAATATCTTTTTTTCATTTCGAGATTTTAAATTGCATTGATTTTTATGCGTGGACAATTTATTGGATTTTATATTGATACACATTTATTTTTAAAATCAGTCTGAATGTGACTCGAAATTTCGGGATTAAAAACAGTTCAGACCGCACCGACATGAATTTCGTATAATTTTTTAACCGTGGCCACAATATGGGCTGTAATGCTAACAAAAAGAATATGGGCTCCAAAAAAACCCGTAAGAATTAGCAAATGGGCTGTAAACTATTTGAAGTAATGGCAGATGGGCTGTATGCTGTTTTCCACAGATTTGAGGCTTTCCACACATGGCCTGTATACTGTTGGATGTCCATCCAACGATCGTCGTGCTTCTTCAATCTCTGCTCTTCCTGCTCCAGCCGCTCAAACAAGCGCCGGCGGGACTGCCTGCTCCCTCCTCCCCGCGGCCGGCTGTGCTGCCGCGCAGGCCTCACCGCCCCACCATACTCCCATCGCTAGCCTAGCCATCCCTCTACTCACCCACAGTCCGACACCTGCTGTTATTCTCCGGCAACGGCAGACGAACTAGTAAACCCTCGTACAGTCGTACTCCCCTCCGCATGGGAAACAACTGCCGAGTCTTCCCTGCCTCCATGTCGTTTCCTTCCTAGGCCTCGCCGTCGTCCACCGCCCTGGTGCTCTCGGCGTGGCGTGGTCAACATGGTCAACGACCGACCTGCATCTGAAGTGGACTGTACGTGGAGAGGCTGACAGCTGGGTCCACGACCGCACGCAAGGAAATGCCTCCTTATTACGCGCAAAATAATGATTCCTCCACCTGACATCTGGTACCCACTGAAAGGGCCTCTGTATTTCACGAAAAAACGTTACCGCTGCTGACAGCTCGGACCCACCAGCTATATCTTCGCATGCAAGGAAGTGCCTCCTTATTACGCCCAAAAAAAGAATACTCCCCCTGCTAGCTGGGACCCAGTATAGTGGGCCTACTAAGTTGACGGGGACGAAGGGCTTTGTCAACTTAGTCAATATGCACGACTCTAGCTCGACTGACCGTACGATGTCCATCCAACGGCCGTAGTGCTTCTTCAACCTCTGGTCTTCTTGCTCCAGCCGCCCAAAGCAGCGCCGGCCGTGCCGCCTGCTCCTGCCTCCCGTGGTCGGCTGTGTTGCCGGGGAGGCCTCACCGCCCCCATACTACTCCCACCGCTGGCCAGGCCATCCCTCCACTCCACTCACCCACACCCCCTGTTATTCTGCGACGATGGCCGCGCAGCCGAACCAGTGAACCCTCGTACTCCTCTCCGCGTGGGCATCCACCGCCGCGTCTTCCCTGGCTCCACGTCGTCCCCTTCCTAGGCCTCGCCGTCATCCACCGCCGTGGTGCTCTCGACGCGGCGTGGTCAATGTGGTCAACGACCGAATTCCATCGGAAGAATACTGTACGTGGAGAGGCTGACAGTTGGGTCCATGGCAGACGCAAGGAAGTGCCTCCTTATTACGCAGAAAATAATTATTCCTCCACCTGACAGCAGGGACCCACCGGACGGGCCACCAGTATTTCGCAAAAAAAATGTTTGCCCCTGACTGCTGGGACCCACCCGACGGGCCACCGTATTTCACGAAAAAACGTTCCCCCTGCTGTCAGCTCGGACCCACCGGAAGTGCCTCCTTATTACGCACAAAAAAATGAATACCCCCTTCTAGCTGGGACCCACCTTGGTGGGAGGCTGACTTGTGGGCCTACTAAGTTGACGAGGACGGAGGGCTTTGTCAACTTAGTCAATATAAATGATTCTAGCTCCAGTGACCGTACGATGTCCATCCAACGACCGTAGTGCTTCTTCAACCTCTGGTCTTCTTGCTCCAGCCACCCAAAGCAGCGCCGATCGTGCCGCATGCTCCTGCCTCCCATGGCCGGATGTGCTGCCGCGGAGG
Organism: Triticum timopheevii; assembly: GCA_963921465.1. NCBI lineage: Eukaryota > Viridiplantae > Streptophyta > Magnoliopsida > Poales > Poaceae > Triticum > Triticum timopheevii. The sequence goes on along the minus strand of OY997266.1, from coordinate 234,024,415 downwards.
CCTCACCGCCCCCTACTATTCCCAGCGCTGGCCAGGCCCTGCGGCGACGGCAGCCTCACACCGCAGCCGAACCAGTGAACCCTCGTACTCTTCTTCGCGTGGGCTTCCACTGCCGCGTCTTCCCAGGCTCCCCATCGTCCCCTTCCTAGGCCTCTCCATCGTCCATCGCCCTGGTGCTCTTGGCGCGGCGTGGTCAACGTGGTCAAGGAACGACTTCCACCGGACATGGACTGTATGTGGAGAGGTTGACAGCTGGGTCCACGACCGTAGCAAGGAAGTGCCTCCTTATTACGCGGAAAATAATTGTTCCTCCACCTGACAGTGGGGACCCACCGGACGGGCCACCGTATTTCGCGAAAAAAACATTTCCCCCCTGACTGCTGGGACCCACCAGCTACACCTTCGCACGCAAGGAAGTGCGTCCGGGCAAAAAAAACTGATTCACCCCCCTGACTGCTGGGACCCACCAGCTACATCTTCGCACGCAAGGAAGTGCGTCCGGGCAAAAAAAAAACGATTCGCCCCCTGACTACTGGGACCCACCAGCTACATCTTCGCACACAAGGAAGTGCGTCCGGGCAAAAAAAAAAAATGATTCGCCCCCCGACTGCTGGGACCCACCAGCTACATCTTCGCAGGCAAGGAAGTGCCTGACAGTCGGGACCCACCTGGTAGAAGCGTACGTAGCATTGTCATTCTGGTCGCGAACGTGTATGTACATACTGGTCGATGTAGAGGCACGCATGTGTCGTAGTAGAGGCGCGCACGTGTCGTAGTAGAGGCACGCACGTAGCATGTACACGTACGTACAGCGGCGAGGGTGCAAGAAAGAAAATACGGCCATGTACATACATACGGGCAGGGTCTCGAACGCCTATCACGCATACGTACATGGCTGGGTCGGAACGGAGAAACAGCTTCGTCGTCGTGTTCATGGGGAGCCAACCGGCTGGGTCGGGACGCAATGCGTGGTTGTGTTCATCAGGAGTGCTTGGACGGAATAGGCGATGGAAACGAGGCCTAGCGTACCGCACAACGGAGGAAACAGACCTCCTACGTTCGGAACGGGGTCCTGTTGACCAGGAGGGGTGTGGCGTACCGCAAAACGGAGGAAACGGACCTCCTACGGTCGAAACGGGGGTCCTGTTGATCAGGAGGGGTGTGGCGTACCGCAAAACGGAGGAAACGGACCTCCTACGGTCGAAACGGGGGTCCTGTTGATTGGAAGGGGTGTGGTGTACCGCAAAACAGACGAAATGGACTTGTGTTGGAGCACTACGGTCGAAACGGGGGTCCTGTTCATCGGGAGGGGTGTGGCGTACCGCAAAACGGGACTCCACGGGATACTGTTCATCTCCACCGTCGACCTTCTCCAGCCTCCACGGGCTACCGTCGACCTCCTCCAGCCTCCACGGGCTCCTATTCATCCAGCCTCCACCGCGCGCTACTCCACCAGCTACTGTTCAACCGCCCCTCCACGGGCACCCCTCCACCGTCTACTGTTCATCCAGCCCTCCACACCACGGGGGCCTGTTCAACCACCCCTCCACGGCCACCCCTCCACCGTCTACTGTTCATCCAGCCCTCCACACCACGGGGTCCTGTTCATCCAGAGGCAACGCCACCGCTCACTGTTCATCCAAACCCCCCCGCAACACTCACTGTTCATCCCAGAGGCAGCATCGACCGGCTTCAGTTAGCAGCAGTAGCGAAGGAATCGCTCGATCGGGTTCAGTTAACAGCCATCGATCGATCGCTCGGGTTCAGTAACGCGTAGCCTGCAGTGCAATCGCTCGGGTTCAGTTAGAGCCCAAAGCCTCGCTCGGGTTCAGTTAGAGCCAACGCCTCGCACACACGCGCGTACGTGTACGAGAGAAACGCGCATCGATCGGCCCCCGACCTCCCGCTGTAACCGGCAACTCCCCGAAATTTTCCTTCCCCTCGCTTCTACCACAGTTTTTTCCGTCATGGACGGCCCAAAGAATGTCATGCAGCTGCGTCTCCGGCCCGCCCAGGACAAAAAGCTCATTTTTTGTCATGACTTTTTGTCATAGAAGTAGGAGCCCACCACATCTATGATGATACCGGGTTTTGTCACAATTATCGTCATAGAAGTGTCATATGTATGACAAAAATTTTTCGTTCGGCCCAAAATGTCACGGGTGTGTCTTTTTTTTATAGTGCAGTCTGGATGTGATTCTACATGTCTGTGGTTCTACACGCCCGTGCTTCAGGAGACTTTAAAACGATGGCTCTCTAAATTCTCTCGTGGCTTCGCTGCTTGCATTGACGTATGTCACGTGATACACGCCATGACTCTATGTGCCTGCGGTGTCACACAGCTGTCCCTCTTGAGAGTTCGCAACCATGCCTCTCGAACAGAGTATTCTCACCTATGCCTCTACCACCTGTCTTTTGTGCATCCAGAATATTTCTACCCGTGCCTCGAGAACGCCAATTCCAAAGCTATACCTGTGCGTCGAGAAGCCGCAATTCCGTGTCTGTATAGTCTTCAGTTCCATGCTTCCTTTGCCTGCGTTCACCTGTCTCGGGCGACACGCTGCCAATTACTCGTTGTGCTTGCGGTGCTACACGCGCGTGCCTTAGGACAAATGTATTAGTTTTGCTCTTTGACTACTCCTGTGGCTTCACTGCCTGCATCCATTTGTCTCACGTGAGAGACGTCATGACTCTCTATATGGCTGTGTGAAAGCACAAGTGCTTCCTGGGTGGTTTTGGTAATTAATGTCAACATATCTCTTGTTGGACTAACACTTTTACCTAGTATGTTTCAGACAAGTTCAACAATGGAGTGGCATGGACTAGAGGATGTGGAACCCCTTCAAGATGCTAAGGACAAAGGATTGGCTCAAGCTCCAAGATCAAGACTCTACATTTTCTATTTTAGTGATCCAAGATCACATTGAGTCTATAGGAAAAGCCAATACTATCAAGAGGGAATGAGGTGTTGCTTAATGGCTTGCTTGCTCAAAGTGCTTAGTGATATGCTCCAAAGCCCTCAACTACTTTCCCACATCCACATATGTCCTAAACCAAAAGTCTAACTCGGCCCTACCGATTCTTTCTATCCGGCGCCACCGAGTTCAGATGTCTTAGCCACTGCCACAAACCCTAGGCAAATCGGTCTCACCGGTAGGGATCTCGGTCTCACCGAGATGGGATTGTAATCTCTCTGTATATGTCCATTACAAAAATCGGTCTCACCGAGTTTGGGTAATCGATACTACCGAGATTACAATGCAAACTCTCTGGTTAACTTATTACCAAAATCGGTCCTACCGAGTTTGAGTAATCGGTCCAACCGAGTTTGCCTGACCAACTCTTTGGTTAGCTTGTTGCCAAAATCTGTCCCACCAAGTTTGTGTAATCGGTCTCACCGAGATTACGTTATGCCCTAACCCTAACCATATCGGTCCTACCGAGTGGCATGTCGGTCCCACCGAAAATCCTAACGGTCACTAGATTTGCTGAATCGGTCCGACCGAGTTTACCAATTCGGGCCCACCAAGTTTGGCAAGTTGTGTGTAACGGTTAGATTTTGTGTGGAGGCTATATATACCCCTCCACCTCCTCTTCATTCGTTGAGAGAGCCATCAGAACGAACCTACACTTCCAACTTGCTATTTTTGAGAGAGAACCACCTACTCATGTGTCGAGGCCAAGATATTCCATTCCTACCATATGAATCTTGATCTCTAGCCTTCCCCAAGTTGCTTTCCACTCAAATCTTCTTTCCACCAAATCCAAATCCTGTGAGAGAGAGTTGAGTGTTGGGGAGACTATCATTTGAAGCACAAGAGCAAGGAGTTCATCATCAACACACCATTTGTTACTTCTTGGAGAGTGGTGTCTCCTAGATTGGCTAGGTGTCACTTGGGACCCTCCGACAAGATTGTGGAGTTGAACCAAGGAGTTTGTAAGGGCAAGGAGATCGCATACTTCGTGAAGATCTATCGCTAGTGAGGCAAGTCCTTCGTGGGCGACGGCCATGGTGGGATAGACAAGGTTGCTTCTTCATGGACCCTTCGTGGGTGGAGCCCTTCGTGGACTCGCGCAACCGTTATCCTTCATGGGTTGAAGTCTCCATCAACGTGGATGTACGATAGCACCACCTATCGGAACCACGACAAAAACATCCGTGTCTCCAATTGCGTTTGAATCCTCCAAACCCTTCCCTTTACATTCTTGCAAGTTGCATGCTTTACTTTCTGCTGCTCATATACTCTTTGCATGCTGGCTTGTTATGTATTGTGAGTGTTAAACTTGTGCCTAAAACTCCACTCAAACTTAAAGAAGTTAAAAACTGCAACTTTTGGTACTTAGTGTCTAATCACCCCCCTCTAGACACCTCTTCTCGATCCTTTCAATTGGTATCAGAGCTTTGGTCTCCATTGCTTTGGTTTAAACACCATTGGAGGAAGATGGATGAGTCTACAATTGGGAGTCTTAGACATAGAGTGCCTATACTTGATGGAGAGTATTTTCATGAGTGGAAAAATGAGATGCTTGTGATTTTCAATCAATATCATTTGAACAAGTACATTGCTAGCCCTTGTGCACCTCATGTTGATCCTATGCATCCTACTCTTGATGAGTCAATTGACATGATTCACAATCTTATAACTGTTGAACTTATCACTAGAGGCTTGCCTAGAAACTTGATTGGATGTTCGCCTACTCTTAAGTGTGCCTACACCATATGGAAATTTCTTGAGGAACGCTTTCCAAATTATTCCTTGAAAAATCTAAAAATTCTTCATAAGTCTATTGCCTTGAGTAAGATGAATTCTAGTGATCCTATGTTTCGTGATTGTCTATTTGAGCTTACAAACCTTATGCGTGCCAAAGGAGATGTTGGAATTATTAGTGATATTATTTCCGAAGCTATAAAAATTCATAAACAAGATCATTGTCAAACTCACTCTAATGAATCACCCTCTTTAGGATTTGATCCACCACATGACGATGTTGAACATGGATACTATGATGAGGATGATGATAGTGACTTCGATCTTGATGATGCAATGAGACACTTTGGTCTTATGGCAAATCTTCAGGGATATATGGCAGGAGGAAAGGAATGGGTTCTTGATAGTGGATGTACCGATCACATGACCGGAGACAAAGACATGTTTCGTGAGCTTGCTGAAAACGATGGTCCTCGAAAGTATGTCACTTTTGGTGACAACTCAAAGGGTAAGGTGGTTGGCCTCGGTAAGGTGGCCATATCACATGATAGCTCCATACAAAATGTCATGCTCGTTGAATATCTTGGCTACAACTTACTTTCAGTATCTAGACTTGCTGATTTCGGTTCCAATGTCCTATTTACTGAAGTAGATTGCCAAGTGTTTTGTAGAGATAATCATAAAATGGTCTTTACCGGTGTACGTAGAGGTGATCTATACATTGTTGATTTCACTAAAAAGGCTCAACCTAGAACTAGCTTTATTGCTAAATCCTCTAAAGGTTGGTTATGGCATAGACGACTAGGTCATGTTGGTATGCGAAACCTTGACAAGCTTATTAAAGGAAATCATATCCTTGGCGTTAACGATGTCATATTTGATAAGGATAGACTTTGCAGCGCTTGTCAAGCAGGTAAACAGGTTGGAGGAAGGCATCCCGTGAAGAACATCATGACCACAAGGAGGCCACTCGAGCTACTTCACATGGATCTTTTTGGTCCCAATGCCTACAAAAGTCTCGGTGGAAATTCTTTTGGTCTAGTTATAGTTGATGATTTTTCAAGATTTACGTGGGTGTTCTTTCTCTATGATAAATCGCAGGTCCAAAAGATCTTCAAAAATTTCGCTAGGAAGGCCCAAAATCCATTTGAAGTGAAGATTAAGAAGGTTCACAGCGACAACGGAATGGAGTTCAAGAACACAAATGTGGACACCTTTCTTGACGAAGAAGGGATTTCACATGAGTTCTCGGCTACGTACACACCTCAACAAAATGACGAAGAAGGAAGAACCGGACGCTCATCGAAATGGCGAGAATGATGCTTGATGAGTACAAGACGCCGAAGCACTTTTGGGCGGAAGCGGTTGAGACAGCTTGTCATGCAACAAATCGCTTGTATCTTCACAAGCTACTTGGCAAGATGGCATACGAGCTCCTCACCGGTAACAAACCCCAAGTTGGATACTTTCGAGTATTCGGCTCAAAGTGCTACATTCTTGATAAGCATCGTTGTTCTACATTTGTTCCTAAGTCTCATGAAGGTTTCCTACTTGGTTATGGTTCAAACTCTCACACATACCGTGTCTACAACAATTTCACCCGAAAGGTTGAAGAAACGGTAGATGTGAAGTTTGATGAATCTAACGGCTCGCAAGTAGAGCAATTGCCAATTGATGTAGGAGACAAAGATCCCTCGGAAGCAATCCAAGACTTGTCTATTGGCAAGATTAGTCCAACGGAGGTGAAGGAGAGTACCTCGTCTGTCCAAGTGGAAGCTTCTACCTCACGACAAGGTGAACCAAGAGTTGATACGGAAGCATCCACAAGTGGGACACACCAAGATGAAGAAAACAAGGAAGTGCACCAAGACGAACGTCAAAGACCTCCTTCTCCACCACGACAAGAGAACGACAACGCCAACAATGAAGAAGGCAAAGAAGAAGAAGAAGATGAAGAAGATGTTCAACCAAGACCCAAGCAAAAGCTATCACGGGGCGGCAGTATTATATGAGTTCTAAAAAGAAGGGCAAAAAAAAAAGTCATGTATGATAGTGGTAAAAAGCCTTCAATAGAAGGGAATAGCAACCTGACTTCGAGCAAGAATTGCTAAAGATCATCCCGTCGAGCAAATCTACAATGATATCCAAACCGGGAGAATCACTCGCTCTAAAACTCGTTTAGCTAACTTTTGTGAACACTATTCATTCATCTCTAGCATTGAACCTATGAAGGTTGAAGAAGCATTGGAAGATCCGGATTGGATAAACGCCATGCATGAAGAGCTACACAACTTTGAGAGAAATCAAGTTTGGACATTGGTTGAGAAGCCCGACAACAACCACAACATCATCGGTACCAAATGGGTGTTTCGCAACAAGCAAGATGAAGATGGACAAGTAGTTCACAACAAAGCACGTCTCGTCGCCCAAGGCTACACACAAGTCGAAGGTATGGACTATGGTGAGACTTATGCTCCCGTTGCTAGACTTGAATCCATTCGCATCTTACTTGCCTATGCTAATCACCATGATATCACCTTGTACCAAATGGAAATTAAAAGTGCTTTTCTAAATGGTGAAATAGAGGAGGAAGTTTATGTTAAGCAACCTCTCGGCTTTGTTAATCCTAAGAAACCTGATCATGTTTACAAACTGCAAAAAGCTCTTTATGGTCTTAAACAAGCTCCTAGAGCGTGGTATAAATGCTTGACCAAGTTCCTTATTGAAAAAGGCTTTGAAATTGGGAAAATAGATTTTACTCCTTTTACTAAAAGGGTCAATGGAGAACTATTTGTATGCCAAATCTATGTTGATGATATTATATTTGGTTCTACTAACCCTCACTTTAGTGAAAAGTTTGGAAAGCTAATGTCGAAGAAGTTTGAGATGTCTATGATGAGTGAACTCAAATTCTTTCTTGGTTTGCAAATCAAGCAAACTAAGGAAGGTACCTTTGTCTCTCAAACAAAGTACACCAAGGACTTGTTCAAGAAGTTCAATATGCAAGAATGCAAAGGTATGACCACACCCATGCCTACTAGTGGACATCTTGATTTGACCAAAGATGGTGAACCGGTTGATCAAAAGGTTTATCGCTCTATGATTGGTTCATTGTTATATCTATGTGCTTCAGGTCCCGATATCATGCTAAGTGTGTTCATGTGTGCACGATATCAAGCTGCTCCTAAAGAATGTCATCTTAAGGCCGTGAAAAGGATAGTGAGATACTTAATACATACACCAAATTTTGGCATTTGGTATCCTAAGAGGGCCTCTTTCGATCTTGTTGGCTACTCCGACTCGGACTATGCCGGTGACAAGGTTGATAGAAAGTCCACTTCGGGTACTTGTCAATTCCTTGGTAGATCTCTTGTGTCTTGATCTTCCAAGAAACAAAACTCGGTATCCTTATCCACCGCCGAAGCGGAATACATCGCCGCCGGTTCATGTTGTGCTCAATTACTTTGGATGACCCAAACTCTTAAAGATTATGGGATACATGTGAAACATGTTCCATTACTTTGTGACAATGAGAGTGCGATCAAGATTGCTCATAATCCCGTGCAACACTCTTGAACTAAGCATATTGAAGTTCGTCATCATTTCATTCGAGATCATGTTGCTAAGGGTGACATTAATCTTAAGCATGTTAGCACCGAAAAGCAATTAGCGGATATATTCACTAAACGACTTGATGAGAAAGTGTTTTGCAGGTTAAGAGGTGAATTGAACATCATTGATGCTTCAAATTTGGAGTAGGAACTCCATTGGATACATGCAAGACATGAGCTTATGACTAATCCTTGATATTTCTCTTATGATTGATAATCTTATGTCTTGGATATATTTGCACCTTGCATGTTATCTAACCCATGTAGGTACTTGGATGAATCTAATTCCATGAGATTGTAACCTACTCATATCTTGAGCAATCTCTACATCACCAAGTCTCTACACAATGGTGGTTGAAGACAAGGAAGCACGAAACCATTCAAACATATCCTTTGACAAATTCTGTGTTGAGTATCATGATTGTCATTTTGGATACGCAAGTGCTCTTCCTTGCAAGAACTAACCCATGTAGGTAGATGAACTCAAATTCCAAGTGGTGCTCCCAATTCTTGATGAGCTACATCAACCTTGAGCAACCCACACAAAGTTCAACTACATGATCACGATCAACACCACCACCCAAGGTATGTTATTCCATCTTAGAGAAGCTTTACTCCAAGTCATGAGTCAAAGCAACTCGACAAGATGTGAATACATCAAGATGCTTAAACGAAAAATGGTAACCCCATTTTGAGCTTAAATGATGAGTATGACCTATGATCAAGTGATCTCACTTGACTCCTAAGTCAATATACTCTAACATAAGTGACTTTATCGCCGAGCATCTCTAGATTTTTCTTTTCTATTTGTTCTGCATTCCCTGCATCCAATTCATTGCAAATCTTTCTGTTAATTCCTTGCAAATCCTTGTGAGATCTTACTTGTCTAGTGAGCTGAGGTGACAAGTGTTTTCTCTATGATGAACTCGGTTTCACCGGTTTGATGCTTTCGGTCCAACCGAATCCTTTCGGTGCAACCGAAGCATACCACTCAGTGCCACCGATTTCACTACAGGAAAAACATTTTGCCATTTATTCCTGCTTACTTTTGATCCAGCTCCACTCAATGAATCTTGTCCTCTACAAGCATCACACTTTCCTTAATGCTTTGTGCTGTGACTCAAGGACCAAACCCATTAACGACAAATTCCAGAAGGCCCTTCTTGGAAATTGATGTCAAAGGGGGAGAGAAAGATCACATCAAAGCCTATCACTTCAATAGGGGGAGAGAGATATCTCTAGGGGGAGAGAATACTCAAGGAGAGAGTAATCTTCCAGGATCCCAGATGCTTGGTGTTCAAGAGGAGAGATGCCACATGTCTTCTTGAGGGGAAAGATATGTTCATATGTGCCTATTTGCATTATCTCTGTTCATTTGCTTCTTTGAGCCCTGATTTTACATTTTGCTCTGATTTTCTATTCCCTATCTTCTCCCAGTATCCCATGCTAGATTCAGGGGGAGCAAGACATCTAATGGAAAGAAATTCTTGAAATTCATTGCATATCTTTACGTTTGGGGACATGTCTATGTTAAATGTGGTACTTAGTACTCACTCTCTACATGTCATCCCAGTCTTGGTACTCTTGTGGTTTCTTTCTGGTTGCTCTGGCTAGTAAGTGCATCTATGTTATCTAACCATATTTTCACAAGTTCATTCCATCCTAAGCAAACTCAAGACCACAGGGTAAGTATATGCATCACAATCATGTGTATGAGAAATTCTTGCTGATGTACATACGGTTTGCAAGAAGGACTCATGAGCATGAAGGTACATTTCCCATATTCACATCTTTTGCTCTGATGCATATAGCCAAGATACATGTAACACATTGCCCTCTCTGTCATGGTTATGCTCTCACATGCTTCTATATTCCATATTCACATGATTGCATACATGCAGGGGGAGCCTATGCTTGTTACATGTCTTTCCAAAGCTTTACTTGCTATTCTCTATATCTTTATCTAAAGCTTTGATGTATGTTGTCATCAATTACCAAAAAGGGGAGACTGAAAGCACAAGTGCTCCCTGGGTGGTTTTGGTAATTAATGTCAACATATCTCTTGTTGGACTAACACTTTTACCTAGTATGTTTCAGACAAGTTCAACAATGGAGTGGCATGGACTAGAGGATGTGGAACCCCTTCAAGATGCTAAGGACAAAGGATTGGCTCAAGCTCCAAGACCAAGACTCTACATTTTCTATTTTAGTGATCCAAGATCACATTGAGTCTATAGGAAAAGCCAATACTGTCAAGAGGGGATGAGGTGTTGCTTAATGGCTTTCTTGCTCAAAGTGCTTAGTGATATGCTCCAAAGCCCTCAACTACTTTCCCACATCCACATATGTCCTAAACCAAAAGTCTAACTCGGCCCTACCGATTATTTCTATCCGGCGCCATCGAGTTCAGATGTCTTAGCCACTGCCACAAACCCTAGGCAAATCGGTCTCACCGGTAGGGATCTCGGTCTCACCGAGATGGGATTGTAATCTCTCTGTATATGTCCATTACCAAAATTGGTCTCACCGAGTTTCGGTAATCGGTACTACCGAGATTACAATGCAAACTCTCTGGTTAACTTATTACCAAAATCGGTCCTACCGAGTTTGAGTAATCGGTCCAACCGAGTTTGCCTGACCAACTCTCTGGTTGCTTGTTGCCAAAATCTGTCCCATCGAGTTTGTGTAATCGGTCTGGTCGAGATTATGTTATGCCCTAACCCTAACCATATCGGTCCTACCGAGTTGCATGTCGGTCCCACCGAAAATCCTAACGGTCACTAGATTTGCTGAATCGGTCCGACCGAATTTACCAATTCGTTCCCACCGTGTTTGGCAAGTTGTGTGTAGCGGTTAGATTTTGTGTGGAGGCTATATATACCCATCCACCTCCTCTTCATTCTTTGAGAGAGCCATCAGAACGAACCTACACTTCCAACTTGCTATTTCTGAGATAGAACCACCTACTCATGTGTTGAGGCCAAGATATTCCATTCCTACCATATGAATCTTGATCTCTAGCCTTCCCCAAGTTGCTTTCCACTCAAATATTCTTTCCACCAAATCCAAATCCTGTGAGAGAGAGTTGAGTGTTGGGGAGACTATCATTTGAAGCACAAGAGCAAGGAGTTCATCATCAACACACCATTTGTTACTTCTTGGAGAGTGGTGTCTCCTAGATTGGCTAGGTGTCACTTGGGAGCCTCTGACAAGATTGTGGAGTTGAACCAAGGAGTTTGTAAGGGCAAGGAGATCGCCTACTTCGTGAAGATCTACCGCTAGTGAGGCAAGTCCTTCGTGGGCGATGGCCATGGTGGGATAGACAAGGTTGCTTCTTCGTGGACCCTTCATGGGTGGAGCCCTCCGTGGACTCGCGCAACCGTTACCCTTCATGGGTTGAAGTCTCCATCAACGTGGATGTACGATAGCACCACCTATCGGAACCACGACAAAAACATCCGTGTCTCCAATTGCGTTTGAATCCTCCAAACCCTTCCCTTTACATTCTTGCAAGTTGCATGCTTTACTTTCCGCTGCTCATATACTCTTTGCATGCTTGCTTGTTATGTATTGTGAGTGTTAAACTTGTGCCTAAAACTCCACTCAAACTTAAAGAAGTTAAAAACTGCAACTTTTGGTACTTAGTGTCTAATCACCCCCCCTCTAGACACCTCTTCTCGATCCTTTCACTGTGGTGTCACACATCTTTGCCTCTAGAGACTTCTCAATCGTGCTTCTGCATTTGAGTATTCTCATCAATACCTCTGCCAACATCAATTGCAAGCCCGCATCCGTGCCTCGCGAAGTCAGAACCTCGTGCATGTAGAGGGTATGCTTCCGTGCCTCCGTTTCCTGCATTAACGTGTTTCTGGCGACTCGCTGCCTGTGACTCTAGGTGCCCATGGTGATACCAAGTGAGGTCTCAAAAAGTCATATGCCCGTGCCTGTGTAATCGACATGTCTGTGCTTCCCATGCCTGCATACTCGTGCCTCATGTGAAACTCGCCTTGACTATCGAAGGACAGATGGTGTGAATCTAACTACATGAGGCACATATGAGTTTTGGCCTTCGGATCTAAGGTCTACAGTAGGCTGTTCGTTTTGCTTTATTGGATTCTTCTGTCGGTGGTCTTTATTCAAAGGAGGAATTGATGACCGATGTGGCGGCTATTCGATGCGACTATTCAGTGTGTCAGTTACCGTAAAATAAAGTTAGAGGCTCCTCGATTTCTCCACGGCATCAAATATTTTTGCACAACCATGACTTTAGGAAGTGCATGGTTCCACAAGCTGCAGAACCACAACCGTCTGTTCGCTATTCCTAGTTCACACATTAATGCGCATGGTAACTCAAACGTCCCTCACCAAGGTTAAATACTGACCGTGTTTTTGAGGCCTGCACGTCGTATTGTAGCCACAGAAGATCAGGCAGTTCCTACTGTCCTCACCACTCCCCAACCTCGTCGGAGAGTCTCAGGAATCTCCATTGGCACCTTGCTGCTCGCTGGCATGGACGCCTTTTTGACCACCACCGAGTACCATCCGATAGTTGCCGATGGTAACACCAAGCTTGACGTGTGGTACACGAACGAGCCTGGCAAGGTGGAGGAGATCATTCGCTTGTACGAGGACTGGTTGTGGGAGGAGAAGTACAAGTTTTTTGGTCTTGGTATGCAGTTCACACGAAAGGATTGTTATGGGCGTAGAAAATTCGCCGTCATGCAACTGGCCATGTGGAATCATGTTTTGGTCTATCACTTCTGCAAGCCCAGGACGGAGTGTCCTGCCCTGAAGGATTTCCTTGAGAATAGAGGTATAACTTTCTCTAGTGTGGGCGTCAGGAATGTTAGAGATGCTCTTTTTCAAGATTTCATCAGAATTCCAGTAGAATACCACATCGACATCCAATAGAAGTTCATGATCAAAGGTGGCGAAGAAAGGGACTCCATGGAGAACTTAGCAGGAGCCATCATTGACGAATCTTACTCGAAGTTGGAGTCCTCTTTTCCAAAACTTCTTCGTCACTACTGGGATTGGAAGCCACTTACCTTTGATCACCTGAAATATGGAGCTACTGTAAGTGAAGATTTCATTTTCGTTAGTTTCCGCCTTTGTTACAAGAACAATATGTTTTTTTTGTATATTTATGTTTTCATTTGCTTTTCCTCCAGGAAGGGTATGTGAGTTATGAGTTATACCGCCGGTTTCTGTCGATGAGGGACATCCTGCATCATCGCTGTCTTGACAGATGGCGAGGACGTTTCTGAGTAGGACTCCAGGTGGAAGTGCTGCCAAGATGGATTGTGTGATGAATTTGTTATTTGATAGTTATTGTATGGTGTAGTATTACGTCAACTGATGACTTTGTAATTGTGGTGGTTTTATTTTGAACCCGATGGAGTTGACTAATTTGGAAATTTAAGTTTATTTTTGTTGCATTATTATGTTTTTCTTGTTTGGCTGCCTCCAAGAGTATTTTCTTCTATGATTCTATGCTAGGCGTTGGTATAAGATGAGATGTATTAAGAGGGTCACTGAGATGTGTGCACTTTCGTGAATCTAGGCGGCGCACAGCCGTCTGCTCAGGGAGGCATTGTTCTTGTTTTAGTCAAGGCAAGCTCTGGTGTTACTAGTTTGCTAGCATCTCCTGTTCTTCTCTCAATATGGTCACATGGACAGGTAGAGGCGTTACTTTCACTTTGTGTTTATACTGTGTTTGGTACGGTTGTTTTTATATCGAATATATGGTTGTCGTTGTGTGTTTGAAATGTTTTTATGTAGACCTTGAGTGTGTTTAAGATTCTTCAGATTTTCTATGCTGTCTGTTTTAATATATGATGTTTGTTTTAGGGACGGTTATCCAGTGTGAGAGTTGCAGTGGGAGTATTGTGTTAGTGAAGGTTGCGTTTCTATGTTCCAATTATTGTTGTGGTACTTTGATTGGGAAAGGCACTGCCGTGAAGTCAGTGGATGCAGTATCGTATGCTTGGTAGAGGCGTTATGGTTACTTTGGGTACTAAATTCGGAGAGGCACTATGTTCTGTTAGTGTGAGTCACTGTCATGGCTGTATGTTGTGTAATATTTCTAGTCAGTCTGCTAGTGAAGTCACGTCTGTCGAGTTAGTGGAGGCATGTCCTATATGTTATGTTGAGTCAGAGTTCTGTCTATCTTTTGCAAATGCTTCCTCTGACACGTTCGCTCGTAGAGGCACGTCTACGATGTTATTCACGGCACGGTCGTGTCTTTCTTTCGAAATGTTTTCTCTCACAGCACTGGTGAGAGATACTCATCGGTGAAACTTGTGATGTCACGTACCTTTTACAGTTGTATTCATCGTCTTTCTTCTGTTTTTATTTTTATTTTTTCAGTTTGGTCGTCTATCCCAGAGGATGGATCTTCTTTTGTTAACTCGTGTGTGTCAGCTTAGTTGTCTATGTCAGGGAGGCATGTTCTATGTGTATAAGAGGGACTGTCGTACTTCTGTGACCCGCATTACTGGAGGTGAGTCGTTTACCACCTTTGTCAGATGCTTACGAACAGATAGTGTTGGTCCTCTGTGTTCCAACAATTTCTTTTATTGTGTCTACTTGAAGTGAGTGGTGTTCTAGTCCAAGTAAGTGATGTCTTGAATATCATGTTTACAACTTTTGGAAAAATATGATTTTTATTTATAATTTTTGTTGTTCAGGATTTGAAGACTTGAACATTATAAAGCACAATTGTGTTTAATAGCAGATATCTTGGACCGACACAAAAATAGCTGGAACACTGTTTGTGATTACATGAGTCGATATGTCTGAAACAATGTTTGGATGTCTCCGGCTAAATTAAGGCACAGTTAAGCAGTAGTCATCTTCTTCCAACTCTTCTTCTTTCGCGCCGGATATTGTGTTTGTTGAGGACGATGCTCAGTGCCTCAAATACATGGCCTGTGTTGTAGTTGGATGTTATCATTTTGAAAGTTAGTTGTTCTCTCATCGGTTTCACATGGACCTGCAAACACATAACCGCACAAACTAATAAAATTTATTGTAAAACATACTTTACAGCTGGCTTGGATGAACGTATGTTTGTCTATGAGAGTGAACTTACAAAATTGATAAAAATGAATTATTATTTATATTAATGAGCGGAATCAAATGCATGGTGTAAATAGCACTGTTATCCCTGAAAATTGAGAGCATTATGTTATTGGTTAGAAGGTGGACAGTAGATATGGGATATGTAGTGGAAGAAAAGAAATGCATGGTGTAAATGAGGTAGAGCTACAGTTAAAAGAAACTCACTCTCTGTCTGAGTTACATACACTCTGCACAGGTTTGACATGAAAGGAGGCCATGGTGTGAGGATGGTTGTTGTAAGCAGAATGGTAAGCTCTCTTGAAGTTTTCGATGAAAATGACCGAGTGTTCCTTTATATTGTCGCAGTTGATATAAGGACACAGAATTTCGAAGCGACGCAATGCAAGATTCACGGTGATGAGGTAGATAAAATGTGGTTTCTTTCTCATAGGTATTAAGACCTAAAACAATTAACAGGAAGTAATATCATTGTAACAGGAAAATCTGGTAGAATTGAAGACGAACACTGGACAGATAGAGTGAGTAGGGTGAACTCACGATGTTGCATTTGTTGGGCAGCCTGTACCCAATAGTTTTTTCTACAGTTTGTTCCTTGAGTAGTTCAGTGCTTGCTCCTAGAACTTGAAATTTATCCTGTAGAAAGTTGAAGCTGTGTCACTCAGCGTGGTAGTCGTAGTAAATGTGTTTTGTTAGTATTATTTATGAGAAGCAAGAACTTACAGAAGCGTCGATGTACATTATATGCTTGTGCATAAATGTTTGTGGTCCGTGAAATTGTTCTTTCATCAGCAACGTTGAGTGAGCGTCGACCACAAATGAGTTGATATATCCGTATACCTTCATTGACAAACCTAAAGTTCGATGATCGGCCCAACATCGGTCGACGAAGAATATCCTCTTGCTGCCAAAAAAGATAAATGCATTTTAAATCGTATGATTTTCTTATTTAACATTAGAGTTGATGAGTATTCAATTACAATAGTAGAAGAATCGAGCCGAAACACTTTAATATGATAGCTTCAGGCAGAATACATTGCAGTAGTAAAAGAAGGGATCAAAACTTTACTGTAACAGGAACAACTAATTCATTACCTATCATTTTGACTGATGCCTGGTGTATTATCGATGATTGTTTCATACACTTCTTTCTCCTCCGTTGTAGAATCTCTTATTCCAAAAGTTGGCAGTGATCTTGATGGTCATTCCCTTGGTCAGTGAATCGAGTCTGTTCTAGCTGAGAATGATGTTGATGAGGCTGGAAGACATGACCACCGGAGTTCATTTGACCATTACTAAGTTGCAGATGACCCTCATTATAATTGTTGTTTCTTTGGACCATTAGGCCTTGTGGTTGGTGCTGCATGCACAGTTGTAATGTTCTGACAGTTGGATCACCGGTTGAGCTCGAAGGAATATCTATTGGAAAATGTTGCAGAGGATGGTCAGAATACTGCATGCTATTGAACTGCTGTTGCAAGGCACTGTAACTTTACCCACGAGACTCGCTTCTCCATGGTTGCTGATGGTTCTGCTCATGAGGTTGGCGTTGCTGGCACCGTGCAATGCTATTATTCTGAGCATCATTGTGTTGGGGGTAGTGGGCATTAGGGATAGGGGTTTGTTGGTGGTACTTTTTGTGACTTTGGTTGTTCATTGCATAAGGTGAGTGCTGACTGCTGTTTGAGCTGCCGTTATTCTGAGCACCAGGACGTCGGTAGAAGTTGTTTTTGAGAGTAGGAACTGGTTGGTAGTGTTGGGACAAAGCAGTTGCTGGCAAACTATCGGACAAGACAGTTTGAGTTAAACCTGTAGAGTATGACGTATCAAAAGTCTGTGAGAGGTGGCTACCGCCTGGCATTGAGCCTGATCTGCTGGGCATATGTGGCTTTTGATAGTTAGAAAGGGAAGATCTGGATGACGAGGTTGAATTCTTGGTCAAGAGTGAGACAGTATCAGGTTGGCATTGTTGGGATGCTACTTGGTTATGAAAGGGTTGCTTCTTCTTTTCTTCAACGACTCTGTCAAGTTGTTCATAGATAGATGGGTCAGACCATATTTCATCATCATCAATGAATCCAGTATCAAGGAGGCCTCTGTGGTTGTCAGCCTGTAGAGACTGATTGGTTGCAGTTTCCGTTGAATTATGTGGAGGCTCCAGTATTCTGACTCTTTTCTTAGGAGGTGCTATATTATTGTTTCCTGGATCTTCTGACTGCTGTAAGGACCTCTTGTGAGCTGCCATTTGTGTTTCCAGTGGCGGACGTGCGGTTGTGGTAAGAGGGACGCTGTCTGTGGGATAAATACGTGGTTGTTTGGTACATTGTTCATGTTCTTCTGCAATATTATTGTCTTTCGCATTGATAGATGTGGTAGTAATGAATGGAACATCTGTAACGCCCCCGATTCAATCGTACACTAATCATGCATGCAAATGTGTACGATCAAGATCAGGGACTCACGGGAAGATATCACAACACAACTCTAAAACATAAATAAGTCATACAAGCATCATAATACAAGCCAGGGGCCTCGAGGGCTCGAATACAAGTGCTCGATCATAGACGAGTCAGCGGAAGCAACAATATCTGAGTACAGATATAAGTCAAACAAGTTTGCCTTAAGAAGGCTAGCACAAACTGGGATACAGATCGAAAGAGGCGCAGGCCTCCTACCTGGGATCCTCCTAGACTACTCCTGGTCGTCGTCAGCGGGCTGCACGTAGTAGTAGGCACCTCCAGTGTAGTAGTCGTCATCGACGGTGGCGTCTGGCTCCTGGGCTCCAGCATCTGGTTGCGACAACCAGAAAGAAAGGAAAGGGGGGAAAGGGGGGAGAAAGCAACCGTGAGTACTCATCCAAAGTACTCGCAAACAAGGAACTACACTACATATGCATGGGTATATGTGTAAGGAGGCCATATCAGTGGACTGAACTGCAGAATGCCAGAATAAGAGGGGGATAGCTAATCTTGTCGAAGACTACGCTTCTGGCAGCCTCCGTCTTGCAGCATGTAGAAAAGAGTAGATTGAAGTCCTCCAAGTAGCATCTCCAAGTAGCATCTCCAGTAGCATCGCATAGCATAATCCTACCCGGCGATCCTCTCCTCGTCGCCCTGTTAGAGAGCGATCACCGGGTTGTATCTGGCACTTGGAAGGGTGTGTTTCATTAAGTATCTGGTTCTAGTTGTCATAAGGTCAAGGTACAACTCCAAGTCGTCCTGTTACCGAAGATCACGGCTATTCGAATAGATTAACTTCCCTGCAGGGGTGCACCACATAACCCAACACGCTTGATCCCATTTGGCCGGACACACTTTCCTGGGTCATGCCCGGCCTCGGAAGATCAACACGTCGCAGCCCCACCTAGGCACAACAGAGAGGCCAGCACGCCGGTCTAAACCTAAGCGCACAGGGGTCTGGGCCCATCGCCCATAGCACACCTGCACGTTGCGTACGCGGCCGAAAGCAGAACTAGCCCCCTTAATACAAGAGCAGGCTTACGTTCCAATTCGGCGCGCGCCACTCAGTCGCTGGCGTCACGAAGTGCTTCGGCTGATACCACAACGTCGGGATACCCATAACTACTCCCACGTAGATGGTTAGTGCGTATAGACCAAATAGCCAGACTCAGATCAAATACCCAGATCTCGTTAAGCGTGTTAAGTATCCGCGAACGCCGAACAGGGCCAGGCCCACCTGTCTCCTAGGTGGTCTCAACCTGCCCTGCCGCTCCGCCACAAAGTAACAGTCGGGGGCCGTCGGGAACCCAGGCCCACCTCTACCGGGATGGAGCCACCTGCCCCTTCAGCCCCCATCTCCGAACAGTATCACAGGTAATGTAACTATGTAAAGTATATCGTATATGCCCGTGATCACCTCCCGAAGTGATCACGGCCCAGTAGTATAGCATGGCGGACGGACAAGAGTGTAGGGCCACTGATGGAACACTAGCATCCTATACTAAGCAGTAGGATAGCAGGTAATGGTAACAACAGTAGTAACAAGGACAGGCTATGCATCAGGATAGGAATAACGGAAAGCAGTAACATGCTACACTACTCTAATGCAAGCAGTATAGAGAAGAATTGGCGATATCCGGTGATCAAGGGGGGGGGGGGGGTGCTTGCCTGGTTGCTCTGGCAAGAGAGAGGGGTCGTCAACTCTGTAGTCGTACTGGGTAGCAGCTGCGTCGGTCTCGGTGTCTAGCGGAAGAAGAGAGGGGAAGAAACAATAAATATAATGCAAACAGATGCATAACGATGCATGACAAGGCAAGTAACGGTGCTAGGGGTGCCCTAACGCGGTATTAGGTGATACCGGTGAAGGGGAATAACATCCGGGAAAGTATCC
This sequence comes from Triticum timopheevii, assembly GCA_963921465.1. Taxonomy (NCBI): domain Eukaryota; kingdom Viridiplantae; phylum Streptophyta; class Magnoliopsida; order Poales; family Poaceae; genus Triticum; species Triticum timopheevii. The sequence goes on along the minus strand of OY997266.1, from coordinate 234,004,665 downwards.
CCGGTGTTTCGCGTTTTCGGACAGATGAACCGGAGGTGAAATGTTGCAGGTTCACTATGCTAGGGACACGTGGCGGACGAACGGGCTGCGTATCCGAATTCGTCTCGTCGTTCTGAGCAACTTTCATGTACAAAGTTTTTCCATCCGAGCTACGGTTTATTTTATATTAATTTTAAAAGATTTAAATCATTTTTAGGATTTATTTATTTAATTTAATCAACATTATCCAGAATAGTGTCTGCTGACGTCATCATGACGTCAGCATGACGTCAGTAGTTGACTTGGTCAACCTGACAAGTGGGTCCCGTTCGTCAAAAGGTGGCGGCGGCGGTGATCGCAGTAGCGTGCGGGAGGCCGCGCGGGGTAGTGGGCGAGGCCGGCACGAGATGCGGGCGCAGGGGAGCAGGGCGCGGGGGCCGGGGTGCCGGAGTTGGCCACGGGCGCAGCGGCGTCGCCGGCGCAGGGGGGGTTCGGTGGCCGCAGCGGAGGCGGCAGGGGGGGCTGCAGGCCACGGCAGGGGCGGTGCGCGGGCACGGCGCGGTGAACGCGTATCGGACGCGGCCCAGAGCGCGTCAACCGCGGGCGAGATCGGCGGGGACCGCGGCGAAGAGTGCGAGCGCGCGAGGGAGAGGGAGGGAGCAAGGCGGGGCTCACATCAGGCATGTAGGGAACGGGGCAGTGGGGCTTGGGGAGGACGACAGCGACGTTGGGGAGGAAGTCCGGCGAGGCAGATCGTCGACGGAGGCGAGCTAGCGGTGACGGGGTCGAGGCGGAGGTGGCACCGGGCGGCGTCGGCGGTCCGGGCGACGTGCGAGGGAGAAGGAGGGGCGAGGCAGTCCAGCGCGTGGCGAGGTGGGGCGTCGGGGTGGCACCGGGGACGGGCTCCAGCGAGGAGGATGCAGGCCGGCGAGGACGCGTTCCGCCGAGGGCGAGGTGGCCGCGGCGGCGCTGGAGACGACGAGCGGCGTCGGGTGGCTCAGGGGTCGAGCCCTCGATCTCGATCCAGATCGAGGGGGGGAGTGGGCGACGTGGGGGGGGGGGGGGGGAAGAGTGTGCGGCGGCGCGAGAGGGAGAGTGAGGAGAATCGGGGGAGTGAGTGGGCAATGGGGTTAGGGTTTCGGGTGGGAGGCCTAGTAGGCCAGGGGCGTGGGTGGCCGGTTGGGCCGGCCAGGCAGCCTGGTGGCCGGCTGGGCCGAAGCCCAACGAGGGAGGAGGGATTGTTCTTCCTTTTTTTTCTGTTTTTATCTTTTCTTTTATTTATTTTCTTGTACTGTTTTATTTCTATTTTCTTTTATTTTTAGATTTATAAAAGTTATAACTAGTACCTAAATTTGTATTTATAAACAATCTACTGTTAGATTAAATCTTGACCCATAATAAAATAGTTTTAGTATTTTTATAAAATTCAATAGGCATTTGTTTAATTGTTTTCACTACTGTTTTAATTATTTTAGAGCCCTTAAACATTTTATCAAGGTTTGGTTTCTCCACCAAAATTATCTATGCAATAATTGGTTCACCCCGAACATTTTTGTTTCGATGTTTGAAAACTTTTATTGTATGCCATATTTGGAATTTGAATTTTGAACCGGTTTTTGAACTAACGAGGGATTAGCAGCAGTAACTGAGGTGACGTGGCATCATTAGCGGAGGTTCACTGTAGCTTAATTATCCGGGCGTTACAAATCTCCTCCACTACAAGAAATCTCGTCCCGAGATTTAAGAGGGGGACTATGGGGAAAGGTCTGGTTACGGAATCCTAACGAATCTTCTCGTCTTTGGTTGCTCTTCTCGAAGAGGTCGATCTATTACATTGATGTTATCAGTCCTCTGCTTCAACACATCATGATGAAATTGTCGTCCTTCCTTCAGGATCTCCATCGTTCTTACGAAAGAATAATGGGGGTATTCCTGGAGAACGAACCTCTATAAGGTGGACTATCTGGTCGATATCATCGGGGAAGGTGGCAGATTGTAACTCTCGAATTGAAACTTAAGAAAATACCGAGAGCAAAGTAATGAGGTTTCATGGGAAGTTTCAAGCAAGCAGGCAACCGTTTGATGCCTGAAACAGGGCGTGAAAGGGGCTCAAAGCAATCGGGAATAAGTATTGTGTCCGGTAACAGATTTGATGATCCCTCGGAAGATGGCTCGTGAATTACATACGAGGCCACATGCGAGGAACAACCTTGGGAATAGGGGGGTGCAGGAGAGTCAGGTTTCGATCCTGTGGAACTGTGGGTTATGGGCCCACCACACGGTTCAAAGTAGGAAGGGGATCGACATCTTGAACGGTCACGATAGTAAGGTGTGTCAGTGAATAGCTTGTCAGCTATGCCGGCAACAATGTCGGTACCAAGGACGGGGAACGAAGAGAGCAATTTTCCTGCTTGTCGAACGAGGCGAACCAATAGGCAAAGTTCTCGCCCATCGGTGGTTACCGGAATGTCATCAACAATAGTAACAGGTTCTTACTAATAGAGTTGTACACCGAGGTGCTTACAAAAGCAGTAGAATATTGCTACTTAGATCATATAGATCACAAGAAAGGTTCAAACAACTAATGGAAAGTAAAATATGATTATCATATTAAACAGAACAATGGAAAGGAAAATGTGTTTAAACACATATTTCAGGGATATATCCTTCCCAAGGACAAGCAGAGCATGATATCCGTGGCAGGATATAATGTAGAAAACTCTTTAGGTAAGGGGGGAGGAATCTCATGATATTACCCATACAACGGTGTTAGGATAATGGTTAAAGAAAACTTAGCATTGAGCTTTCAATGCTCTTATTGAAAATCGGAGTACCACAGACATGCCTCGAGATAGCATGGACATGGTCAACAGGTGAAGATCAGACTTTGGAAACACAAAGGATCCATCAGGAATAACTTATAGAATAAGCCTTACAATTTCCTCATGGAAGAATGGATAACCTTACCAAAAAGGAATCTATAACCATAGGGCCTCCGGCCAGGGTGCTAGTCATGACATCACCTTAGTAGGTTATATAAAGACCAATGTTATGACTCTTGGAAAAGGTTCCAACCATCATATCTGACCGAGATTCAGATCTCATTAATGTCAGGATATCTCAGACTCAGGATGCCTAAGAAGAAAAGGTGCAACACAAATTGACGAGATGACAATGTAAGATTCTCAAGAAATGAAATATGGGAGCGAGTTCCAACACAAGAGTTCATTTAAACCAAGGAGAGGATGAGGTGGCTGACGGGCTCAGGGACAATTCATTGAGAATTTCAAACGGATGGATTTCCACAATAATGTGAACAAGAAGATGACACTTGTCAATTCAAATGATTTAATGTTGTATGCTCGAGGGAAACATACACAATTAATCACTGGTTGAAAGTGCACCCGAAATATGGGCTTAGGTAGCAAGATCAATGTTAGAATGGTGATTCGATAACCAAAGGTCTAAGAATGAAATGTCGACCATTAACTTCAAAGCAATAGGGTTGCTAGAAGTACAGAATCCAAGCAACATGGTTCACGTGTTGGTATCCCGGTTAGAATCAACACGGGGACCAAGAAAGAATGGTGAGGGTGAGAAGTATCACAATACCAAGAATTCGTTAAGAGGTGAAGTAATCCTCGTGACATTCTTGTCATAAAAAATGGTAATACTCCAAGGTAAAGAAGAACAAATGCTGGATAGCAATGAACTCAAGGTACAACACAGAACACGGACAAGTTTGTGTTGGAGGGAAGGCAATAAAGTGGTTGATGACAAAACAACTCATCGAGGGCAAGGATGGTATTTCTCATCATGAATTCAATTGATATCCTGGAAGAACTCGGAATGCTGATGATGATCACGACACATTTGTCGAGAGATTTCATGAGGATGTAATCGATCAGCGATGACATCAAGTTAAAGAAATGATGAAGCGAAAGGTTATTGGAATCATGGGTACGACACAAACTCAAATCAAGTTTGTTGTTCAAGGAGAAATGATATGACTAGGAAGATCGACGCAAGATTAGCTCACCGTCGAAATTTGTGCTCCGGGAAGAACCAGATAGCACAATTAAATTTAGCACGATAATAATGTAGCCGATAAGGCTAGGAATGCCATGATGGAGTATTAAACTCGTAAGCAATGAAGATTACTAAGAGTTGTCGAATCGCAGTGCGGACTCGATTCACTATTCAGAGTTCTCGGTTGACGACAACCCAAAACTCATGGAGTGACTATGATAGGGAAAGGTATTACTCCGGCACAAATTCATAAGATGTAGTGCAATGGCATGATATCCTCGAGATATCAGGGAGATAATACTCGAAGGCATATCAAATTAAAGGTTGAAGTGGGGTGTATAGATCTATAGAAGACAAGCGCTTTTACTTGTCTGAGAAATGGAATCAAAGGAAGAAATTAGGGTCGGAACCACGATTGCAAAGGGTCAATTCACAGATCCAGATGATATTTTCAAGGAAATAGTTATTATTACAAGAAGCTTCCATGATAGGATATACATCGCGTCCATGAGCATGAACACAAGGTTCAAGGTCGACTCCCACTTCCTCAATGCATAATCTTTCATTCACCTCTCGTATTTCGAAGATGACATTAGTTGTTGAAGGTTTTACCTGGTGCAATACCAGATAAGTTTGACCCGTGAAAACTTCCGAGTTCACACATAGTAAGGAAGGCATAGGTTCAACCCATCAGGGCATCTTACGAACATATACCACAAACTTCGGGGTAAATAATACAAGCTCGAAAGTAGAGCATTGTTCAAAAGCAGATGATACAATTTACCAAGGCATTATATACCCATGGAAAGGCTCTCAAGGTTATTCAATATGAAGGACACTGTCGGACAAAATCCAACAAAGGAACCGATGGTCCACAAGGGATCTGATGTGAGCATCGGTACTCAACCAGAGGAAGAAGAATGCACGGGCATCATATTTATAGAACATCGGAATAATTCGATGCTTAGATAATAAAGGAATTTTGATTTCCAAACAAAGGATCAGAAGCAGTCGCTCTGATCAAGGATGGATAAGTTGGATATACCAGAGGCACAATTGACGACAAATAGTTTGGTCGAGAACCAGCTCACGTTCAATATGACGTCTGAGCCGGAAAGATAATCCTAGGACTCGACTGATGATTGTGAACATTCACAACGTATTGGATCAACGGACTCAAAATGATAATGACAAGGTATGCCATTAAGATTACGAGACTTATGGGATTAACCATAATGCAAGCAAGCAAGAATTTCAAGAGCAAAAGGCTCCAGAGGATTTTCGGAAGATCGAATAGTATTTTGAATACTTTTGTGAAACACATGAACAACTAGGGATGAGCGGATTTTCGACAAGTGCGAGGATTTATTTGAAGGGGTATTCATGTGGCAAAGAACTGCCAGGCAGTAGGCACAAAGTATTCTCGGAATAATAGCGAAAACTTTGGGGTATCTTGTAATAACAAGATCAATGGGGGATGATCGCATGAATGGCAAGTGTAAGTAGTTATCCATAAGGATTTATCGGTGGTCGGGAATTACAAAAGCGACAGGCACAAGGTCTTGAGAGAATATCGGAGAGTATCTTCAAATTCTTCTGGTTCACGGAGCAATCACCTGTTGTGAGGGGTTCTCCGGGAGGAAGTAGTAACGAGATCCTAAAGTTAGTTTTTAGTAAAAATCGTTTAACCCGAATAGAGGAGAGTTCAGAATCCCAGAGTAAAGATCGAGGAGTAAAAGATCCTAGTACCACCCAATGGCGACGTGGGCCCGTAAAGCACACAACCATGTTAGTAAAAGTTTTGCAATGACTAGATTCGACTTCGGCCAAGGAGTGTGGAAGGGGGATTCCTACAGGCAGTCGGCTCTGATACCAACTTGTAACTTCCATCCGAGCTACGGTTTATTTTATATTAATTTTAAAAGATTTAAATCATTTTTAGGATTTATTTATTTAATTTAATCAACATTATCCAGAATAGTGTCTGCTGACGTCATCATGACGTCAGCATGACGTCAGTAGTTGACTTGGTCAACCTGACAAGTGGGTCCCGTTCGTCATACTCTGTTTTAATTAACTAACAGTTAATTAGGTTAACTAATGATTAGGTTAATCTAATTATAATTAATTAACTTAATTAATTCCTTAATTAATTAATTAATTAACTTTATTATTTATAATTTTTTTTCTTTTTTTTTATTAAACGTTCTGGGGCGGGCCCCACATGTCTGTGGCCCCAAGGGCCTAACGGGCACAGGGCGGTGCGAGCATGGGCACCGCCCGAACGGGCATGGGTGCTGGGCGCCCGAGACGGTCCAGGCGCGGCCCGCCGCATGGCGGGAGTGGTAGCGCGCCGGCGAGGTTTGGCCGGGGCGCCACCGGCCGGAGCAGTGCGGGCGGGGGCATGGGTCAAAGGTGGCGGCGGCGGTGATCGCAGTAGCGCGCGGGAGGCCGCGCGGGGTAGTGGGCGAGGCCGACACGAGATGCGGGCGCAGGGGAGCAGGGCGCGGGGGCCGGGGTGCCGGAGTTGGCCACGGGCGCAGCGGCGTCGCCGGCGCAGGGGGGGTTCGGTGGCCGCAGCGGAGGCGGCAGGGGGGCTGCAGGCCACGGCAGGGGCGGTGCACGGGCACGGCGCGGTGAACGCGTATCGGACGCGGCCCAGAGCGCGTCAACCGCGGGCGAGATCGGCGGGGACCGCGGCGACGAGTGCGAGCGCGCGAGGGAGAGGGAGGGAGCAAGGCGGGGCTCACATCAGGCATGTAGGGAACGGGGCAGTGGGGCTTGGGGAGGACGACAGCGACGTTGGGGAGGAAGTCCGGCGAGGCAGATCGTCGACGGAGGCGAGCTAGCGGTGACGGGGTCGAGGCGGAGGTGGCACCGGGCGGCGGCGGCGGTCCGGGCGACGTGCGAGGGAGAAGGAGGGGCGAGGCAGTCCAGCGCGCGGCGAGGTGGGGCGTCGAGGTGGCACCGGGGACGGGCTCCAGCGAGGAGGATGCAGGCCGGCGAGGACGCGTTCCGCCGAGGGCGAGGTGGCCGCGGCGGCGCTGGAGACGACGAGCGGCGTCGGGTGGCTCAGGGGTCGAGCCCTCGATCTCGATCCAGATCGAGGGGAGGAGTGGGCGACGTGGGGGGGGGGGGGGGAAGAGTGTGCGGCGGCGCGAGAGGGAGAGTGAGGAGAATCGGGGGAGTGAGTGGGCAATGGGGTTAGGGTTTCGGGTGGGAGGCCTAGTAGGCCAGGGGCGTGGGTGGCCGGTTGGGCCGGCCAGGCAGCCTGGTGGCCGGCTGGGCCGAAGCCCAGCGAGGGAGGAGGGGTTGTTCTTCCTTTTTTTTTTCTGTTTTTATCTTTTCTTTTATTTATTTTCTTGTACTGTTTTATTTCTATTTTCTTTTATTTTTAGATTTATAAAAGTTATAACTAGTACCTAAATTTGTACTTATAAACAATCTACTGTTAGATTAAATCTTGACCCATAATAAAATAGTTTTAATATTTTTATAAAATTCAATAGGCATTTGTTTAATTGTTTTCACTACTGTTTTAATTATTTTAGAGCCCTTAAACATTTTATCAAGGTTTGGTTTCTCCACCAAAATTATCTATGCAATAATTGGTTCACCCCGAACATTTTTGTTTTGATGTTTGAAAACTTTTATTGTATGCCATATTTGGAATTTGAATTTTGAACCGGTTTTTGAACTAACGAGGGATTAGCAGCAGTAACTGAGGTGACGTGGCATCATTAGCGGAGGTTCACTGTAGCTTAATTATCCGGGCGTTACAACATCACTAGTGGATGGAAGTGCTTTTCTCGTGTCCAGTACTGTGTGAGAACCGCGTTCAGAATCAGTGGTGACGACTACTGTAGGAGCAAGGGAGGAATTAGCTCTGGTGCGTTCAGTTTTAGCAATGTTCTTCTCATCTCTCAAAATTGAAACAAGATGGACCTTAGCTTCTGGCAGTGAAGAAGAACGTTGTTCAGTGACAATGTTTAACTTTTGTGCAGGTTGGGATACAATGAGGCTCTTTGTGTTGGTTGAAGAGTTGTTGTGAGCGCTATCAGAATCGCTAGGCTGTGCAGTAGTTGTTGATGTTTGCTCAGTGAGATAAACAGGTGCTTCAAGTGTATCAGTTGAGATTGGACCAGTCAGTAATTGTTTGTCAACCGCACAGTGCGAGGTTGATGTTTCAGTTGCAGTAGGTTTTGTGGTTTCTTCCAAGAGCTTCTCCAGTGGGTATGACAGAGAGTTGTGGTCTGCAGATTCTCTAGTAGAATTTTGGGTTTCAGTTGGTACAGAACACTCAGACGAATTTTCACCTGTCAGTATAATTGCCCCACTCCCCAACATTTCAGATGTTGGCATGAAGGGCTCATGGACCGGCAAGCCATCAAGGCAGTTGTGGAGATGGTTATGCACTTTATCAAGATGAATCTTGGCTTGTTAATCAATGTCCTCTTTGTTGTGGTCGATCTCGTTCAGCTCCAGTAGAAACTTAATCTGAGTTGATGTTTTTAGGAATGAAGATAGATTAATTTGGGATTGCTCCTTGTCGTACGGATTCTGTGAGTCTGTGTCAGGGGTATTGCAGCAACCCTTTAAATTTTCCATGGAGTATGATGTGGCATGAAGGACACTGGTTGAGCCACTGCTGGAAGAACTTTGACTCTTGTTGTGCTAGAACTTGGAAGCGTAGAATATGTTGAAGGGAGTGATGAAAAAGTTTCTTTTTCATTCGAGTTGTCCTATTGCAAGTTACAATAAACGCCCCGGTCCTAGGTCTTGATTTCTTTTGCACTAAGATCCCTACCAAGAGAGAGGACCTTCTCCAATTTCTGCTCGAGAACTGGTTGAAACAGTGAGAAAAGTTCTGTGTACATTTCATTAATAACTTTGCTGATTTTCACCTTTGCCTGGAATTGAAAAAAAAACAAAAGTTATTAATACCGAAAATGAAAAATAACTTGTGACCTACAGTATGTTCTGTCAATAATTGCGGAAAAGGTATGAAATAATGTGCGCAGAAACACATATGATGTGTTACGGGAAGCGCTGCTATATTTAACAACAAACATAGTGCACGAAGCATGGTTGAGGTACTGCCGCAGTGAAGCACTGCTATATTTTAACAAAAAATTAACAGTACTATAGGAAGCACTGATATATTTAACAGGAAAGCACAACTAACATACTATAGGAAGCACTGCTATAATTAACAGAAAATGATAGCTAATGTACTATAGGAAGCACTGCTATATTTAACAGAAAAGCACAACTAATGTTCTATAGAAAGCACTGCTATATTTAACAGAAAAGCACAGCTAACGTACTATAGGAAGCATATCTAAAATGTTGCAGTAAGCATAGGTTACATTTTCCAGCAGTTAGAGGAAACCAACTGGACGAAGACTTGCAACCTACTTTATTAAGCACTACTATATTTAAGAGAAAGGCACAGCTAACCTACTATAGGAAGCACTGCGATATTTAACAGAAAAGCATAGCTAATGTACTATATGAAGCACTCCTATATTTAATAGGAAGGCACAACTAACGAACTATAGGAAGCACTGCTATATTTAACAGAAAGGCACAACTAACATACTATAGGAAGCACTACTATATTAAACAGAAAAGCACAACTAACCTCCTATAGGAAGCACATCTAATATGTTGCAGTAAGCACATGTTACATTTTCCAGCAGTCGGAGGAAACCAACTGGATGAAGACTTGTAACCTACTTTATGAAGTATGTCTAATCCGCCGTAGGGAAGCGGAGGTATAAGCATCATGGTGGCACATATTAGCTAACGCAGGAAGGACATATAGCTATTTCGTGAAAACTTAGAGAGCATCATTTCAAACATAAAATCAAGTGCACAAGCTGGATATTACTTACGGAACAAAGTTTTTCTTGAGGCACAAATTCTTCTATGTAGGCCTCTAGTGTGGGACTCATTTGAAAAAACGGCCCCTAAAAGTCGGGCGGTGGTTGGAAAGGCACGCACCTAATGTCTTTCAACTGCCATGCGGAAGGAAACAATGACAATCAAGTCAAATTAATATATGGCAGCTAACTCATTATGTTGAGCTGAAAACTTCACCAAAGGAAAATGATAAAAAGTTCACTCACCGTGTGTTTCCCAAAAATTCCGTCCTCTATTAACAAGCTGTCTATGTTAGCATAATTCTTAATGGCCTTCGTATCCCATATGACAAGCCTTGCAGGAGTGTCAGATTTCAGGTCCATAATCTTTGTATCCAGGTACTCAAAATATGTTATCTGCAAGAGGGGGAAGAGGTAAAAATGAATCATGTTCTTGTAGCTGCTTCTGGTTATAAAGAAATATACAAGTTAATGAACAAACCACTGGAATGAGGAGGCAGCCACATAGGGCGCCTGTGAATCCTTTGTCCCTGAAGGTCTGGAGTGATGCCACCAACTTCTCTGTGAAGCATTGGACCAATCATATGATGATATGTTACTTGATGGTCCTTCGAGAGCGGCTAAGTAGTCGGGGCTAATGCAGTCATATGTCGTTGGGCATAGAAATATTGTTGTTGCAAACATCATGAAAACCCGTTGAAATACTTCCCCTGTCAGTTCCGGGGTCATGAGATCAGTTAACTCTGATGTTTGGAGCGTGCCCAGCACATCGAGTCTCAGACTTAACCTGACACATGAAAGCTTCTGAGCATTTTCTAGGGATAATCTGCCGCCCTAGTGGAATTCCTAAGATCCGGTGCACGATGTACGAGTTGATAAAGAATCTGTATCCGCTAGGCAGTATGAAACACCTGGATCTGCAATCAAAATAGCGGACAAGCCAGCGAACTAAACACCTCGGAAGCTCGCGGCAGCACAGATCAAGAAGGTATCCAAAACCAATATCTCTGAGAAGTTGTTTTTGTGTTTCTGTTAGCTTCTCAAAGACAGTAATGAATTTCTGCAAGCTGAGTTTTGTGCTGAACTCTTCTTCATATTGATCCATTGTAATAGCCCTGTGGACAAATATAAGAAATGACCTTTAACGAATGTATTGTTGAAGTGCATGCTTTTCTGGGAGAAGGTTATATATAAACGTCGAGTCAGCCAAACAGACCATGATTAGAAATGCAGCTAGAATGATAGGCATTGATTTCCAAAGAAATTTCAACGACACACGCGAGATGCATGAAACAAAACACCTACTTCGAGGCAGCAAGCTGCTTCTTTCTCCTGTACTCCTCTACAAGCTTTTTGTGTGCTGCACGTTTTAACTCGATCCTTAGTCTCTCTGCCTCTAGCTGGTCATGAACCATGAAATCTTGCGTGACAATCTCTGTGCCATCGACAGACTGGGACTGAGTCTCCGACAACTGTGGGGTGGAGTCCATCTCATCGATCTCTACATAAGAGGTCATGAGACATCATCGTTACCAGGTCAGCTACGTAAGATTGTTGTTAGAAGTCCATGTGAGACCATCATCAACAGCTTGGTTAGCTAAGGCGGATTCTAACTCTGGGATAGTAACTGTTTTGCAAAAACAAACATAAGTCCTTTGGATACTTGCTATAAATTGCGAATATAATCTCTGGTCACGACAGTGCTTAAGTTTTGCTTGGATGGAGATATAACTCAACTTACCAAAACCAAGGCGCAAACATGCAGTTGGCAGGATTGAAGTGTTGTCAGTCGAGTCTTAATTTTAAATCCATAACCCTTCTCCCGTTAACACGACGCAACAGTTTGAGCACAGACCAGCTGAAAGTAATTGGATCTGGAACGGATATTTAAATCGCGCCCACCTGTTGTGTTGCGCACATGTGATGTGTATCCAACCCGCGGAATTTCTATCACCGGAATTTTATTTTTTCATTCGTTGAATCGGTGGCATAATCATGGCGAGGAAGCAATGGATTACCTGAACAGTAGATCCACAGTGAGCAAGGTGAAGGAGACCGATAATTTTTCAGTGACGAGCGAACGCTGTGGAGGGATCAGGGCGAGACTGTAGGTTTTCCTTTGGAGAGCTAGAATATGCCTCGCCTGTCGCCAGCAACGCTAGATGGAGAGAGATCTGGAACTCATCTGCGGACGACCCCACAAGTCAGTCAAATACTTAGAGGAACTATTTGAGAGCCCACATGTCAATATGAGTTTGAAGTTCACCTACCACATTTTCTCACTCCAGGTGGAGGTACTCCTCGTAGGACTCATATAAGGCCGACCCCACAAGTTAGTGAGACTTAGAGGAATTATTAACTGAGATCCCACTTGTCAGTCTCGTCGACGGTCAAGTGAAGTCGACCTACCACATCTCTTCACACCGAAAAAACATGTGCATCTCTCATGCGTCGCAAAACTCACCCCACCTATCAGGTTATTCTTCTCCTGCACGCAAAAAATCGCAGTAGCCTCTCTCTCTCTTTCTTTCTCTCTCTCCCTCTCTCTTTCTCTTTTCTCTCTCTCCCAGATTCAAAATCATTGAAGGAGATCGCTGACAAACTGCAGGGAACCAGATCCCTCCACAATTTAGAAAGGTGTGAGTTTCGAACAATCAGCGCATAAGATTCGGCAATCAAAGGTTAGTAAAAAATTTATCAACTCACCTTTGCATGACGATTCCTGATACACGAGATTCAATTCGCTGATGAATTTTTGTTGTCGGGATTCATAGAATAAAACCGTTTAGTTTTACACTGTAGCTCTAATTTGAGTTTGTTTTTTGTTTTGTGCACTATCGTCCTTGTAATACGAGCTTGTTAGTTTTGTTAGGTTTCATGGTTATCTTTGTGTTAAGTGTTGCACAAGCAAACTAGCATCAGAGGATCTCACTATGGTTGAGGTTGCAGTTTAATTAAAATTATTATATGTATATATTTATACATGTCAATTATATAGAACTAAAAATATATCTCTGTTGCATGGTAAGTGTAAAAGGTTAGTAACAAAGATTGAGATCGACTTTGAAAAGTTTCAACACTGATACTGCAGATTTATAACCTTTATATTTATCACGTCTCTTTTTCGGGCAGATGTTTAGGAGTGCGTCATCTGGTCAGGACAACAGGGACGGTCGGTCTTTGAACGACATCAGCAAGGATTATGGGAGGCAGGTAATTGTAAGGCAGTTGAACATTAGCGTTTGGTCTTTTATTTCTGGGACGTTTGCTTTCAAGGTGCCACCACTGAGAACACCAAATAGTAGATCATTAACGACAACAAAAATGATTAATATATCCTAGATGAATGCTGTAATATCTGTTTATCCTGTGCATCTACTCTGCAGTTGAGTATCGAGAGGTGGAAAAAATTACTACAAAACGAGAAGAAGATCAAGGATGCATATGCTGTCAAACACGCACATGCCATGCGGGTTGGAATAATTGGAGTCAAGAGTGAGATACAAGTTCTTGCAAATGTCCCAACCAGGAGCATGGTGTGCAACAGACACCTGCGAAGAGGAGCATCCTAAGCAGCAGAGACTCCACTAAGCAGATTGTGCAGGTAACGATGAAAACTTCAAATACTGGTTTTGAACGTACGTGGAAGTTTTACGTGCTAATTCTTTGTAATACTTGCACATTCCTCTAATTATTTTTTGGTTTCAAGACACAAATGTCCACAAAGGCACAGAGCGGGCATTGTGACAGCCCGGCGTTTGAAGGCGGTCATAATGAAGAGGTATAGGGTAACAAAATTTCCTTTGATGCAAGTATAAGGATCATTGGCAACAAAAGCATTGGTGTTCGAGGATTTGGTACGGTTTGCACAAGCAAGAAGAGCTCAACGATAAAATCAAACATAGGAGGAATAAACTTTACTGTACAGTAGCACCAGAAAGCAATACAGGTGACATGAAATACGAATGTGCAACAACATTTAGAGCAAATGTATATTTTGTTTGTGAGCAATTTTTGTTTGTTTCCGTCGGTATATTTAAATTGTAGTATCTTGCACACGCAGGTGTACGAGCAAGGAAGCAAGTACCATGGTAGTCCACAGTTCGATGAAAACATAAGGCAAGGTCCTTTGAAAGGATTACCTGTGGCGTTCAACATGAGGGGTCCTTCCAAAGGATCTCCGATGGCATTCAGAATCGTCAGCGAAATCACCAACGCACGAAGGTTGTCGCCAAGATTTGCTGGACAAGATAGGCATGGGAAAACAAAGGTGACGTCGGAACTATGATTTTTCAATTCAACACACAAACAGTTTTATGGAAGAATAGGGTAAAGTGCAAAACAGGAGGACAGATGTCCGTCTGGTACGGTTGTATGTGCAGTTGTTCTTTTGAATAGGATGTTGTTGTGCCTCTCCGATTGTATGGTGTAAACAGAAGCACAACTATGCCTCTTGTCTAGACGTGTGTGTAGCATGGTCACATTCGTGCTGCTGGGTATAATGTGAACAGTGCCTCTGGTGTACCGCTTATACTCGGTGAATAGGCACGGGTCTGGTTTTGGTATACCAGATGAGCCCTGATGAGTCATATAAATCTTTTGTTTAGAAATTAAAAAAATGCATATGCTGCTTTGGACATCTAATTCTGTTTCGTGCCATGTGTTCAGGATTTGGCGGAGGGGATAACAGATGAGGCAAAGAAATATCATAGTTCTCCATCCATTTCAAAGGGAATGCAACGTTCACTTCAGCAAGTAGCGTACATCGCCAGCACGGATTGCATGGTAGAAGCAGCACAATCGCTTGGTTGCACGAGTGCCGAAGAAACAGGGAGCAGCATTGCATAGTGCGACAGTGGAGAAGCAGACACATTTATGGATTTGACCATGCCATGCGGAAAGGACGCTGCTGTGTGTGACAAACAACAGAGCAGCAGCAGCTCCGCTGTAAGTGGACCTATGGTTGGCGATGAAACTGATGTCGTCAGAAGTGAATGCGATCAGACGAACGAAGACATGGTAGACAGAATCATCATGGCGCTGCCGACCATTGTAGAGAAAGAAATGGACGACATGTTCAAAGAAGGCATATACCCAACGATTCAGGAGGTCACCAAAGCGCTCGAACCAGAGGGTGGTATGGTATTCAGATCATTGGATGAGTGCTTTTTATTTTTCTGCATATATGCGAGAAGGGTTGGCTTTGCTGCCAAGCGATCAACAAGCAGAAGATCGACATATGATCAGCAGCTTGACAAGCAGGTCTTTCAGTGCACCAAGGAAGGGCAGAATAAAACAACAGAGAGACATGTTAAGGAGAGAAGGAGCAACTGCTTGATCCGGACAAGCTGCCTAGTCCAAATAACAGCCAAGAGGGATACAGATAGGAGGAAATGGTATCTGAAGAATGTGCACCTAGAGCACAACTACCAACTTCACCCATCCGATTGGATGCCAAAGTTCATGAGATGCTATAAGAAGATGACACCTCATGAGAAATTCTTTATACAAGTGCTGCAGAAGGCGAGGTTAGAACCAAGGAAGGTTATGCAGATTTTTACTACCATGGGGAAACCGGGGCGAGAAATTATGTTTGACACAATTGACATAAGCAACACTACATGCCGGGACAGAGCTGGAGAGCGCGACACTGATACCAAGGACACCATGAAACTGTTTGCCGATATACAGAGGCGGAGGCCGGGATTCCACCGTGTGGAAGAGACAGAGAAGAATGTAGTGCGGAGCCTGTTCTGGACAGACTCCTTGTGTAAGATGAATTATGAGCTATATGGAGATTTCATGTCTTTTGACATGACGTTTTCTACGAATATATATGGCTTGCCATTTGCACCAATTATAGCTGTCGACAACCATGGGTCGACCGTCCTGTTTGGAGTAGGCCTTTTGAAGGATGAGAAAATAGGGTCATTGAAGTGGCTCCTAAGCACATTTGTCGAGGCAATGGGAGGTAAAGAGCCAAAATACATAATAACAGACCAGGACCGGGCGATGAAGAGTGCAATAAAGGAAGCTCTTCCAAGAATGAGGCACAGGTTCTGCTGGTGGCATATTAGGAAGAACATGAAGGAAAAAAACGTAGTAGTGTTTGTGCAGCACCCAGGGATGTCTGATGATTTATTTCGAATCATCAAAAACTCACTAGATCAAGACGAGTTTGAGCGTACCTGGAAAGCAACAATTTCTCTTTACAAGGCGGAAGGCGACAAACACCTGAACACGCTATGGGAACTCCGAAATTTCTGGATGCCGGCCTACTTCAAGGACAGATTCTATCCTTTCTCGTCAACAACCACTCGCAGTGAGAGCACGAATTTGATGTGGAAGAATTACGTCGACCATAGGGACACTATAAAAAGGTTTGTTCATGCGTATCACATGATTCAGCAAAATTGCCTCGCTACGCTTGACAAGAAAAGACACCGAATATAAGAGAAGGTTCCATCACTAGAGACGGGTTTTCCGATTGAAAGACAAGCAAGTGAAGTATACACCAATGAAATTTTCAAGAAATTCCAGCTGGAGCTACAGAACCGGACTTACTTAAAGTGCTCTGACCTGGCAAAGGGGAGGCAGTATTTTTTAGAAAAGATTACTGAGCCTAGAGAAAAAGTGTGGAAACCATATCTGGGCAAGGAATTTGACAGTCTGAGTTCAAGGTAGATGTGGATGAGCAAAAAGAAATATACAGTTGCAGCTGCAAGAAAATGAGTAGGGATGGCATTCAGTGCTGCCATGTGCTTAAGGTGATGGACCAAACAGGCATGATCGATCAACTTCCAAAATCCTTCATCATCCCCAGATGGACCAGAAATCTATCAGAGAGTCTGAAAGTTTTGTCTACAAGTCAAGGTGATAAAATGACCGCACAAGACGATGAAACTATGAGATTCGGCCTCGGTTATGCTGAGTTGTCGGATATCTGTTCAAATGCTTGCAGAAAAGAGAAGGCATTCAGTGTGCTGCGTGAGTGTACGGTAGATATGTAAATAAAAGTCATGGCGGCACTTACTGAGGAACCAGACACAGGCATTCTTGCCGAAGCTCTCAAGAACCCTCCCATGAGTGGCTCAAAGGGCACGAAAAAAGGAGATCGAATCAAAGCTGGTTCTGAGAAGAAAGGAAAAGGCAACAAAGCCGCATCCAAGTGCGGTCGTTGTGGAGTAAAGGGTCACAGGAAAACAAACTGCCCGGATAACCCAGAAGTACAAGAGAGGATGAGGATTGAAGAGGAGAAGAGGAAACCGCAGCAGGAGAAGAGGGCAAGGTCAATGAAATGGCCGACAACACCGACAACACCATCGAGGACATCAAACGGCTCAGGACGATGCACTCCAAGCCCAGGAGGAAGACATCAGGCGCCAGCAACTCCAACGACCCCACTGACAACAGGGAGTATTTACCAAAGTCTTGCATCTACGCCAGAATCGAACATCATACAAGCCAGGCACACAGAATGCGTTCAGGGAAGCCTGGGACAAGGCATGGAATCTGCGCAGTCCATTTTCAGAAAGGAAAGGTCTGAGTGGAGACTTTTTGGTACCGGATAACAGTACGAATTGAAAAATTAAAATGTAATAATGCAGCTTAAACAAGACGTAAGCAAAAAACAGTGATGACCGCAATCTTTCACTTTGTTTTTATGTATGTATATTAATTTTACAGGTAAACATGTTGAATAGCTACGCACAAGGGTGGGTTTGCAAAAGGGTGGAGAAGGAATAATGGATCGCTGAACATTCAAAAACAAGGCCGCACGTGGAATGATGAAATAGCAAGCGATCGGTGGGGAGGGCGGGCGGGTGTCGATTGTTTATTTTCTCGTGCTGTGGTTATAAGAATGGCTTGTAAGTTAATTTGCTGCAGTTATAGAAACAAAACAAATTTAAATAATAATGCCTTTTGATTCTTTATGTATTTTTACTCAACAGAGAAAAATATCAGAGGCACAGGTTTCCTTGTTATTTTCCGCAGCCACGTCGGTTTTTGAATGTGGATGTTGTGAGCATACAAGCATGCTTCTCTGCTGCATGACAGAGTGATAAAAATAACTGAAGGGCACAGGCAGCCACGGCCATGCCACTGGTGAGTGTTCAACCGCGACTCTCATGGTTGCATGGTCACGCCAGCCGTTATGGAACAAAAACATTTTAAGCACAGAATCTGGGTCGTGCTTCTGGGGGGCGCATAACCATGGCTTTAGTGGTAACGGTGCCTCGCCTATTCTCACGCCTGTTCTTCTCTTATGAATGTATGTCTGTAAGTAATTGAAATATAGAGCACATAATCGTGCTTGCGATGTGTGTCCAACCGTGCCTCATGTGCCTTCACGCTGTGCTTCTGTGATGCAAAGATTTCAAACACAACGGGTCACGGTTGTGTTTGTTTTTCTGTTTCACAAATGATATAGTGCCTGGCAATAGGTTCACGGTGTTTCCTGTGAGAGAATCACGTCTTTACGTGCTACTGAATCACGTGAAATCATGGGCTTGCCTGTGTGGCATGTAGAACAGTGTGCGTCGTATCACTTCACGACCATTGTGTGGTACATAGCAAACCGTGCGTCTGCCATGGCCGTGCCTGTGTGACATGTAGAACAGTGCATCTTGTATCACTTCCGTACGAAGGCATGATCATGTGTGTGTGGTTCCTCACAAACCGTGGCTCTACCATCACTTCACTTTCTTGCTTTTGTCTGTGAGTGTTTCGGCAGAATCATCTGCAAGGCAGAGGCTGTTGGGGAACGTAGTAATTTCAAAAAATTTCCTACGCACACGCAAGATCATGATGATGACATAGCAACGAGAGGGGAGAGTGTTGTCCACGTACCCTCGTAGACCGTAAGCGGAAGCGTTAGCACAACGCGGTTGATGTAGTCGTACGTCTTCACGATCCGACCGATCCAAGCACCGAACGTACGGCACCTCCGAGTTCAGCACATGTTCAGCTCGATGACGATCTCCGGGCTCCGATTCAGCAAAGCTCCGGAGATGAGTTCCTTCAGCACGACGGCGTGGTGACGATGATGATGTTCTACCGGCGCAGGGCTTCGCCTAAACTCTACGACGATTTGACCGAGGTGGAATATGGTGGAGGGGGGCACCGCACACGGCTAAGGAACGATCCGTAGATCAACTTGTGTGTCTATGGGGTGCCCCCCCCGCCCTCGTATATAAAGGAGCAAGGGGGGAGGCCGGCCGGCCCCTTGGGGCGCGCCAAGGAGGAGGAATCCTCCTCCTAGTAGGAGTAGGACTCCTCCTTTCCTACTCCTACTAGGAGAGGGAAGGAAGGGGGAGAGGGGGAAGGAAAGGGGGGGCGCCGCCCCCCCTCCTAGTCCAATTCGGACCAGAGGGGGGAGGGGGCGCGCAGCCCATGCTGGCCGCCCCTCTCTCCTTTCCCCTAAGGCCCATAAGGCCCAATACTCTCCCGGGGGGTTAAGGTAACCCCCCCGGCACTCCGGTTTTCTCCGAAATCACCCGGAACAATTCCGGTGTCCGAATATAGTCGTCCAATATATCAATCTTTATGTCTTGACCATTTCGAGACTCCTCATCATGTCCGTGATCACATCCGGGACTCCGAACAAACTTTGGTACATCAAAACTTATAAACTCATAATAAAACTGTCATCGTAACGTTAAGCGTGCGGACCCT
The DNA here is from genome assembly GCA_963921465.1 of Triticum timopheevii. Classification (NCBI taxonomy): domain Eukaryota; kingdom Viridiplantae; phylum Streptophyta; class Magnoliopsida; order Poales; family Poaceae; genus Triticum; species Triticum timopheevii. The sequence goes on along the minus strand of OY997266.1, from coordinate 233,985,097 downwards.
ACGGGTTCGAGAACTATGTAGACATGACCTAGAACTATTCTCAGTCAATAACCAATAGCGGAACCTGGATGCCCATATTGGTTCCTACATATTCTACGAAGATCTTTATCGGTCAAACCGCATAACAATATACGTTGTTCCCTTTGTCATCAGTATGTTACTTGCCCGAGATTTGATTGTCGGTATCCAATACCTAGTTCAATCTCGTTACCGGCAAGTCTCTTTACTCATTATGTAATGCATCATTCCGTAACCAACTCATTGGTCACATTGCTTGCAAGGCTTATAGTGATGTGCATTACCGAGAGGGCCCAGAGATACCTCTCCGACAATCGGAGTGACAAAACCTAATCTCGAAATACGCCAACTCAACATGTACCTTTGGAGACACCTGTAGTACTCCTTTATAATCACCCAGTTACATTGTGACGTTTGGTAGTACCCAAAGTGTTCCTCCGGTAAACGGGAGTTGCATAATTCTCATAGTTACAGGAACATGTATAAGTCATGAAGAAAGCAATAGCAGTATACTAAACGATCAAGTGCTAGGCTAACGGAATGGGTCATGTCAATCACATCATTCTTCTAATGATGTCATCCCACTAATCAAATGACAACACATGTCAATGGTTAGGAAACATAACCATCTTTGATTAATGAGCTAGTCAAGTAGAGGCATACTAGTGACTATATGTTTGTCTATGTATTCACACATGTATCATGTTTCCGGTTAATACAATTCTATCATGAATAATAAAAATTTATCATGATATGAGGAAATAAATAATAACTTTATTATTGCCTCTAGGGCATATTTCCTTCAGTCTCCCACTTGCACTAGAGTCAATAATCTAGATTACATAGTAATGATTCTAACACCCATGGAGTCTTGGTGCTGATCATGTTTTGCTCGTGAGAGAGGCTTAGTCAACGGGTCTGCAACATTCAGATCCGTATGTATCTTGCAAATCTCTATGTCTCCCACTTGGACTTGGTCCCGAATGGAATTGAAGCGTCTCTTGATGTGTTTGGTCCTCTTGTGAAATCTGGATTCCTTTGCCAAGGCAATTGCACCAGTATTGTCATAGAAGATCTTCATTGGTCCCGATGCACTAGGTATGACACCTAGATCGGAAATGAACTCCTTCGTCCAGACTCCTTCATTTGCTGCTTCAGAAGCAGCTATGTACTCCGCTTCACATGTAGATCCCGCCATGACGCTTTGTTTAGAACTGCACCAACTTACAGCTCCACCGTTTAATAAAAACATGTATCCGGTTTGCGATTTAGAATCGTCAGGATCAGTGTCAAAGCTTGCATCGACGTAACCATTTACGACTAGCTCTTTGTCACCTCCATATACGAGAAACTTATCCTTAGTCCTTTTCAGGTATTTCAGGATGTTCTTGACCACTGTCCAGTGATCCACTCCTGGATTACTTTGGTACCTTCCTGCTAAGCTTATTGCTAAGCAGACGTCAGGTCAGGTACACAACATTGCATACATGATAGAGCCTATGGCTGAAGCATAGGGAACATCTTTCATTTTCTCTCTATCTTCTGCTGTGGTCGGGCATTGAGTTTGACTCAACTTCACACCTTGTAGCACAGGCAAGAACCCTTTATTTGCCTGATCCATTTTGAACTTTTTCAAAATTTTGTCAAGGTATGTGCTTTGTGGAAGTCCTATCAAGCGTCTTGATCTATCTCTATAGATCTTGATGCCCAATATGTAAGCAGCTTCACCGAGGTCTTTCATTGAAAAACTTTTATTCAAGTATCCCTTTATGCTATCCAGAAATTCTATATCATTTCCAATTAATAATATGTCATCTACATATAATATCAGAAATGTTACAGAGCTCCCACTCACTTTCTTGTAAATACAGGCTTCTCCAAAAGTCTGTATAAAACCATATGCTTTGATCACACTATCAAAACGTTTATTCCAACTCCGAGATGCTTGTACCAGTCCATAAATGGATCGCTGGAGCTTGCACACTTTGTTAGTACTCTTTGGATCAACAAAACCTTCTGTGTCGGTGTACTAAAGTAGGGGGGTACCTTAGTACCCCGAACTTGTGCACGGGCAGTCGCAGCGACCCGCGGCGGGGCTTGCCGGGCGTCCGCCAAGATCCTCCGTGGCTACTTTGATGCCATCCAAGAACAGAATACTCAAGCTAAAGCCCCGGCAAGAGGAGCTTGCCGGGAAGGCCAGCCAAGGCCCCGGCAAGAAGAGCTTGCCGGGAAGAAAATAAAGGCCCCGGCAAGAGGAGCTTGCCAGGAAGCAAGGCACCTCCAGAAGACTTGCCGCGGCGCCCCGCGCGTCCCGGCAAGGCCCGACGGCCGGCAAGCTTGCCGGCCCGACAAGAGGAGGACCGCGGCAAGGCACTTGCCGCGGCAAGATTGCCAACCAAACTCCAGCACATCCGGCGACGTGTCATCACAAGGCCGTCCCAAAGGCACGTGGCGAGGCACTACACAGCCATGCGGAGCGAGGTGGCAAACGGAGCTGACAGAAACGCCATCGTGGCAACCGGTGGCTCACTTGACGATCGCCTCCTTGCACTATTGGGGCGACTGGACGAGCATTAAATGCCCCTGTCCCCTGCCGCCAGAGTTAGGTAGGGGACACTGTTGGTCACTGTTACACCAACATGCGTTTTTACCTTTCTACCCCCTCTTCTTACGCTGCCACCTGTTGGTGCCCCCTTTAGACTATAAAAGGGAGGCCCATGCGCACGTAGAAGGGGTTCGGCGGGTTTTGGGTTCGGTTCGGTTCGGTTCGGTTCGGTCGTTCAACACACACACACACCGCTCCACCGTGCGCTCGTGGGTTGCCGCCAGACAGCGCATCCTTCCCCCTCTCGCCCCTGCGGTGGCGGAGCCGGCCGCGAGGGGAAGAGGGAGGGGGCGAGGCCGAGGACGAGGTCGAGGGCGTGGCCAAGGTGCTCGGGGAAGAGGCGGCCGGGGCGGTGCGCCACCCCCTTCTCCGCCGACGGAGGGCCAGGGTTCCCTTTCTCCATGGCGAGTGGGAGAAAGGGGAGCAGAAGTTAAAAAGAAAAGAAGGAGGTGAAGGAGTGTGGGCTTCTGTGCCCCCCTCCCTGCCCTTTATAAAGGAGCAGGGTGGGAGCCCGGCCGCCCCGCTCAGCGAATCAAGGCACGGGAGAGCGGGGAATCGGTCCGTGACCCCAAGCGCATGGGAGCCGCGTGGCAGGGATGCAGCGCCGAGTGGACGGGTGAGGCGGCCTCGCCCCACCCCATGAGCTTGGGAGCAGACGCCTCAAAAGCCGCACACTGGCCCCGTCCAGTAAATGCACCATGCCTCCACGCCTACCCCCATTTAAGTAGGAGGGCGTGGGCCGTCCCCTTCATCATGGCTTGATGCATGCTAGCAAGGCTCAGCCCCGCATGCGCCACCCACGTCGCCCATGATGCCGCGTCCGACGCGTGCCGTTGCGGGAGGACGCGGTGGAAGCGGAGTCCGATTTTGTACGGACCCAGGCCACGCGTGCCCGTGCACTGTTTTGGGCCTGGCCCAACAACGCTCGACAACGTGTATGGCCCAGGCCCGGGGGCTACTGTCGGTGTACTAAAGTAGGGGGGTACCTTAGTACCCCGAACTTGTGCACGGGCAGTCGCAGCGACCCGCGGCGGGGCTTGCCGGGCGTCCGCCAAGATCCTCCGCGGCTACTTTGATGCCATCCAAGAACAGAATACTCAAGCTAAAGCCCCGGCAAGAGGAGCTTGCCGGGAAGGCCAGCCAAGGCCCCGACAAGAAGAGCTTGCCGGGAAGAAAATAAAGGCCCCGGCAAGAGGAGCTTGCCGGGAAGCAAGGCACCTCCAGAAGACTTGCCGCCGCGCCCCGCGCGTCCCGGCAAGGCCCGACGGCCGGCAAGCTTGCCGGCCCGACAAGAGGAGTACCGCGGCAAGGCACTTGCCGCGGCAAGATTGCCAACCAAACTCCAGCACATCCGGCGACGTGTCATCACAAGGCCGTCCCAAAGGCACGTGGCGAGGCACTACACAGCCATGCGGAGCGAGGTGGCAAACGGAGCTGACAGAAACGCCATCGTGGCAACCGGTGGCTCACTTGACGATCGCCTCCTTGCACTGTTGGGGCAACCGGACGGGCATGAAATGCCCCTGTCCCCTGCCGCCAGAGTTAGGTAGGGGAAACTGTTGGTCACTGTTACACCAACCTGCGTTTTTACCTTTCTACCCCCTCTTCTTACGCTGCCACCTGTTGGTGCCCCCTTTAGACTATAAAAGGGAGGCCCATGCGCACGTAGAAGGGGTTCGGCGGGTTTTGGGTTCGGTTCGGTTCGGTTCGGTTGGTTTTGGGTTCGGCGGGTTTTGGGTTCGGTTCGGTTCGGTCGTTCAACACACACACACACTGCTCCACCGTGCGCTCGTATTCGAGCAAGGTCAAATAACAACACAAAGCAGCAGTAGGGGTTTTATCTCTCCGGAGAGCTCCGAAGCTGGGTAAAAATCTTCGTCTCCCTCACCCCATCGCGTGCCTGGGACCTCGATCCGCTCTGCGCGCAGCCTCCGCCCCCTCGCCGAACCAGAAAGGGGCCCCCCGTGCCCCATAGGTGCTCGGCGGCCACAGAGAGCCCCGACATTCTGGTTGCATCATATACAACTCTTCTTCTAGAAATCCATTCAAGAATGCAGTTTTGACATCCATTTGCCAAATTTCATAATCATGAAATGCAGCAATAGCTAACATGATTCGGACAGACTTAAGCATCGCTACGGGTGAGAAAGTCTCATCGTAGTCAACCCCTTGAACTTGTCGAAAACCTTTTGCAACAAGTCGAGCTTTATAGACAGTTACATTACCATCAGCGTCAGTCTTCTTCTTAAAGATCCATTTATTCTCAATGGCTTGCCGATCATCGGGCAAGTCAACCAAAGTCCATACTTTGTTTTCATACATGGATCCCATCTCAGATTTCATGGCCTCTAGCCATTTTGCGGAATCTGGGCTCATCATCGCTTCCTCATAGTTCGTAGGTTCATCATGGTCAAGTAACATGACTTCCAGAATAGGATTACCATACCACTCTAGTGCGGATCTTACTCTGGTAGACCTACGAGGTTCAGTAGAAACTTGATCTGAAGTTTCATGATCAATACCATTAGCTTCCTCACTAATTGGTGTAGTTGTCACAGAAACCAGTTCTTGTGATGAACTACTTTCCAATAAGGGAGTAGATACAGTTATCTCATCAAGTTCTACTTTCCTCCCACTCACTTCTTTCGAGAGAAAGTCCTTCTCTAGAAAGGATCCGATTTTAGCAACGAAAATCTTGCCCTCAGATCTGTGATAGAAGGTGTACCCAATAGTCTCTTTTGGGTATCCTATGAAGACACATTTTTCCGATTTGGGTTTGAGCTTATCTGGTTGAAGTTTCTTCACATAAGCATCACAGCCCCAAACTTTAAGAAACGACAACTTTGGTTTCTTGCCAAACCACAGTTCATAAGGCGTTGTCTCAACGGATTTTGATGGTGCCCTATTTAACGTGAATGCGGCCGTCTCTAAAGCATAACCCCAAAACGATAGCGGTAAATCAGTAAGAGACATCATAGATCGCACCATATCTAGTAAAGTACGATTACGACGTTCGGACACACCATTTCGTTGTGGTGCTCCGGGTGGCGTGAGTTGCGAAACTATTCCGCATTGTTTCAAGTGTAGACCAAACTCGTAACTCAAATATTCTCCTCCACGATCAAATCGTAGAAACTTTATTTTCTTGTTATGATGATTTTTCACTTCACTTTGAAATTCTTTGAACTTTTCAAATGTTTCAGACTTGTGTTTCATTAAGTAGATATACCCATATCTGCTCAAATCATCTGTGAAGGTGAGAAAATAACGATATCCGCCGCGAGCCTCAACATTCATTGGACCACAAACATCAGTATGTATGATTTCCAACAAATCAGTTGCTCGCTCCATAGTTCCGGAGAACGGCGTTTTAGTCATCTTGCCCATGAGGCACGGTTCGCAAGTACCAAGTGATTCATAATCAAGTGATTCCAAAAGCCCATCAGTATGGAGTTTCTTCATGCGCTTTACACCAATATGACCTAAACGGCAGTGCCATAAATAAGTTGCACTATCATTATCAACTCTGCATCTTTTGGTTTCAACACTATGAATATGTGTATCACTACTATCGAGATTCAATAAAAATAGACCACTCTTCAAGGGTGCATGACCATAAAAGATATTACTCATATAAATAGAACAACCATTATTCTCTAATTTAAATGAATAACCGTCTCACATCAAACAAGATCCAGATATAATGTTTATGCTCAACGCTGGCACCAAATAACAATTATTTAGGTCTAAAACTAATCCCGATGGTAGATGTAGAGGTAGCGTGCCGACCGCGATCACATCGACTTTGGAACCGTTTCCCACGCGCATTGTCACCTCGTCCTTAGCTAATCTTCGCTTAATCTGTAGTCCCTGTTTCGAGTTGCAAATATTAGCAACAGAACCAGTATCAAATACCCAGGTGCTACTGCGAGCATTATTAAGGTACACATCAATAACATGTATATCACATATACCTTTGTTTACTTTGCCATCCTTCTTATCCGCCAAATACTTGGGGCAGTTCCGCTTCCAGTGTCCAGTCTGCTTGCAGTAGAAGCACTCAGTTTCAGGCTTAGGTCCAGACTTGGGTTTCTTCTCTTGAGCAGCAACTTGTTTGCTGTTCTTTTTGAAGTTCCCCTTCTTCTTCCCTTTGCCCTTTTTCTTGAAACTGGTGGTCTTGTTAACCATCAACACTTGATGCTCCTTCTTGATTTCTACCTCCGCGGCTTTTAGCATCGCGAAGAGCTCGGGAATAGTCTTGTTCATCCCTTGCATATTATAGTTCATCACGAAGCTCTTGTAGCTTGGTGGCAGTGATTGAAGAATTCTGTCAATGACACTATCATCAGGAAGATTAACTCCCAGCTGAATCAAGTGATTATTATACCCAGACATTTTGAGTATATGTTCACTGACAGAACTATTCTCCTCCATCTTGCAGCTATAGAACTTATTGGAGACTTCATATCTTTCAATCCGGGCATTTGCTTGAAATATTAACTTCAACTCCTAGAACATCTCATATGCTCCATGACGTTCAAAACGTCGTTGAAGACCCGATTCTAAGCCGTAAAGCATGGCACACTGAACTATCGAGTAGTCATCAGCTTTGCTCTGCCAGACGTTCTTAACGTCGTCAGTTGCATCAGCAGCAGGCCTGGCACCCAGCGGTGCTTCCAGGACATAACTTTTCTGTGCAGCAATGAGGATAATCCTCAGGTTATGGACCCAGTCCGTGTAATTGCTACCATCATCTTTCAACTTTGCTTTCTCAAGGAACGCATTAAAATTCAACGGAACAACAGCACGAGCCATCTATCCACAAACAAACATAGACAAGCAAAATACTATCAGGTACTAGGTTCATGATAAATTTAAGTTCAATTAATCATATTACTTAAGAACTCCCACTTAGACAGACATCTCTCTAGTCATCTAAGTGATCACGTGATCCAAATCAACTAAACCATGTCCGATCATCACGTGAGATGGAGTAGTTTCATTTGTGAACATCACTATGTTGATCATATCTACTATATGATTCACGCTCGACCTTTCGGTCTCTGTGTTCCGAGGCCATATCTGTATATGCTAGGCTCGTCAAGTATGACCTGAGTATTCCGCGTGTGCAACTGTTTTGCATCCGTTGTATTTGAACGTAGAGCCTATCACACCCGATGATCACGTGGTGTCTCAGCACGAAGAACTTTCGCAACGGTGCATACTCAGGGAGAACACTTCTTGATTGTTAGTGAGAGATCATCTTAAAATGCTACCGTCAATCAAAGCAAGATAAGATGCATAAAGGATAAACATCACATGCAATCAATATAAGTGATATGATATGGCCATTATCATCTTGTGCTTGTGATCTCCATCTTCGAAGCACCGTCGTGATCACCATCGTCACCGGTGCGACACCTTGATCTCCATCGTAGCATCGTTGTCATTACGCCATCTATTGCTTCTACGACTATCGCTACCGCTTAGTGATAAAGTAAAGTAATTACAGGGCGTTTGCATTTCATACAATAAAGCGACAACCATATGGCTCCTGCCAGTTGCCGATAACTTCGGTTACAAAACATGATCATCTCATACAATAAAATATAGCATGACGTCTTGACCATATCACATCACAACATGCCCTGCAAAAACAAGTTAGACGTCCTCTACTTTGTTGTTGCAAGTTTTACGTGGCTGCTACGGGCTTAGCAAGAACCGTTCTTACCTACGCATCAAAACCACAACGATAGTTCGTCAAGTTGGTGCTGTTTTAACCTTCGCAAGGATCGGGCGTAGCCACACTCGATTCAGCTAAAGTGAGAGAAACAGACACCCGCCAGCCACCCTTAAGCACGAGTGCTCGTAACGGTGAAACCAGTCTCGCGTAAGCGTACGCGTAAAGTCGGTCCGGGCCGCTTCATCTCACAATACCGCCGAACCAAAGTATGACATGCTGGTAAGCAGTATGACTTGTATCGCCCACAACTCACTTGTGTTCTACTCGTGCATATAACATCAACGCATAAAACCTAGGCTCGGATGCCACTGTTGGGGAACGTAGTAATTTCAAAAAATTTCCTACGCACACGCAAGATCATGGTGATGACATAGCAACGAGAGGGGAGAGTGTTGTCCACGTACCCTTGTAGACCGTAAGTGGAAGCGTTAGCACAACGCGGTTGATGTAGTCGTACGTCTTCACGATCCGACCGATCCAAGCACCGAACGTACGGCACCTCCGAGTTCAGCACACATTCAGCTCGATGACGATCTCCGGGCTCCGATCCAGCAAAGCTCCGGAGATGAGTTCCGTCAGCACGACGGCGTGGTGACGATGATGATGTTCTACCGGCGCAGGGCTTCGCCTAAACTCTGCGATGATATGACCGAGGTGGAATATGGTGGAGGGGGGCACTGCACACGGCTAAGGAACGATCCGTAGATCAACTTGTGTGTCTATGGGGTGCCCCCCCCCCGCCCCCGTATATAAAGGAGCAAGGGGGGAGGCCGGCCGCCCCCTTGGAGCGCGCCAAGGAGGAGGAATCCTCCTCCTAGTAGGAGTAGGACTCCTCCTTTCCTACTCCTACTAGGAGAGGGAAGGAAGGGGGAGAGGGGGAAGGAAAGGGGGGGGGGGGCGCCCCCCCCCTCCTAGTCCAATTCGGACCAGAGGGGGGAGGGGGCGCGCGGCCCATGCTGGCCGCCCCTCTCTCCTTTCCCCTAAGGCCCATAAGGCCCAATACTCTCCCGGGGGGTTCCGGTAACCCCCCCGGCACTCCGGTTTTCTCCGAAATCACCCAGAACAATTCCGGTGTCCGAATATAGTCGTCCAATATATCAATCTTTATGCCTCGACCATTTCGAGACTCCTCGTCATGTGTGTGATCACATCCGGGACTCCGAACAAACTTTGGTACATCAAAACTTATAAACTCATAATAAAACTTTTATCGTAACGTTAAGCGTGCGGACCCTACGGGTTCGAGAACTATGTAGACATGACCTAGAACTATTCTCGGTCAATAACCAATAGCGGAACCTGGATGCCCATATTGGTTCCTACATATTCTACGAAGATCTTTATCGGTCAAACCGCATAACAATATACGTTGTTCCCTTTGTCATCGGTATGTTACTTGCCCGAGATTTGATCGTCGGTATCCAATACCTAGTTCAATCTCGTTACCGGCAAGTCTCTTTACTCGTTACGTAATGCATCATTCCGTAACCAACTCATTGGTCACATTCCTTGCAAGGCTTATAGTGATGTGCATTACCGAGAGGGCCCAGAGATACCTCTCCGACAATCGGAGTGACAAAACCTAATCTCGAAATACGCCCACTCAACATGTACCTTCGGAGACACCTGTAGTACTCCTTTATAATCACCCAGTTACGTTGTGACGTTTGGTAGTACGCAAAGTGTTCCTCCCGTAAACGGGAGTTGCATAATTCTCATAGTTACAGGAACATGTATAAGTCATGAAGAAAGCAATAGCAGTATACTAAACGATCAAGTGCTAGGCTAACGGAATGGGTCATGTCAATCACATCATTCTTCTAATGATGTCATCCCACTAATCAAATGACAACACATGTCAATGGTTAGGAAACATAACCATCTTTGATTAATGAGCTAGTCAAGTAGAGGCGTACTAGTGACTATATTTTTGTCTATGTATTCACACATGTATCATGTTTCCGGTTAATACAATTCTAGCATGAATAATAAACATTTATCATGATATGAGGAAATAAATAATAACTTTATTATTGCCTCTAGGGAATATTTCCTTCAGAGGCACGGCCTTGAATCTACTTAACTTTTAAACGGTCTTTATAGTTACTTAATTTTCAACGTGCTCGTGGAAAATTTTGCAGCTCACAAAGGCAAGATGAGTGTAGAACCGTGTTTCTGGCGTCGAACAGATTCTTCAGAGTAATGTGTGCAGTAAATAATTTAAACACGGAGGGGCATGCCCGTGCCTGGTATGCGTTTTCAACCATGCATCTCGTACCTTGAAAGTCGTGGCTCTATTTAATGTTTCAAGCAGCCACCTACCATTTACTTGCCACGAGTAGTAATTAACCCAGACCCTCGCGTCAAAAAAAGAGGAAATTAATCTGGACCCATCCACTCCCCGCCGTGGGTATTTAAGTCGTTTCATGGGTCGACCGGATGTTATCCGTTTCTCCAGATCCACCTCAGTGAGCACTGGTCCTGGGCGGCGCCACCCCAGCAACGAAGGTGGAGATGGAAAGCGCTGCTCGTAGCATCAAGAGGTCGAGAGTGGCGCCACCGGCGCCGCCGCCTTCTGGTGGTGTGCTGTTCGTCGGAGGGGATGGAAGCGACGACCGTGCTCCCTCTCGATCCGAGGAGGAAGAAGAGGGATTTCGTGCGGACCGCATCAGCGATCTCGCCAACACCGTCCTAGGTGAGATCATCTCTCGTCTTCCCATCAAGGAGGGCATCCGTACTCGAATTCTCGCACGTCGCTAGCGTCCTTTGTGGCCCATCGCTCCTCTGAATCTTGACTACCGCGAGATCTCTGTCCCTCATCTTTTTAACGATGGAGAATCAGTTCATATCGAAACCATATCTCAGCTGTCCCCCTTCACCAAGGAGCGCGTTCGCAAATGCGACGCGGCTCTGTCGAAATCCTGTCGGTAATGTTGTCAGTCTTCCTGAATCCATTATGTCCGGCCATGCTGGCTCGGTTAGCCGCCTCTCTATCCCGGCGTGCTACCTACAGTGTAGGCCCTCCATCGTTGATGCCTGGCTCCGATCTTGGAAGCTGAACAATATCCAGGTTCTTGAGTTCTACTACCTCTTCCCATTATTTCTGACGCAAGAGGTAACACTACTGGATCTATGCACTTCAACAACGCCCTCGGCACCGGAGTCCGTGTTTCAGTTTTCCTCCTCTCTCCACACCCTCGGCTTTGATCTTTGCCAAATACCAGACAATTACGTAGGGACGCTTAGGCTACCACTGGTGAAAAGACTCTCGCTTGTGGAGGTTGATATATCAGATGCCTCGCTGCAAAGCATAATCCACTCTAGTTTCCCTGCACTTGAGTCTCTCCTGCTTGTTTGCAATAGAGGAGGTCGTTGCGTCACAATAAACTCGTCTAACCTTGTAAGCATTGGCATTTGTTGTCCACACGGAGAACTCATTATTGAGGATGCCCCTTCTCTTCGACGGATGATTGTTGATTGTCTGGTCAATGACTGTAACCGTTGTCTCTGCACCTAAACTGGAGACATTGGGTGAATTCGTGTTCGTGTCTCCCTCGACGTGTCTTGAGGTACTGACTTTCCTTCATACTGGAATAGAGCTGCACTTTTTCCAATGTTTGTTCTATTAATTTAATGGTCTATGTTCTATTCTTCATGCAGAGTCAGGACTTGGAGGTAACCGGTGTCTATACGTCTGCACCATATCCATGTCGTTTCACGTGTCTTGAGGTATTGAGTTTTCACGATACTTCCAGCTTCACTTCGTTTGTGAGGAAACAAGTTTTATTTCATCCAACCTTTATTCTATTAGTTTTGTGATCCATCTTCTGTTAATTTTCATCAAGGGTTTGAAGGCAGTTAGTCTAACAACAATGCGTTAATCTGTCAAGACCTTGCTTATCTACATGTATTATAAGGTGGACATCGTCGTTGAATTGCTGCAATGCTTTCCAAAACTGGAGAACTTGTTTTGTCCAGGTGATGATCTTCAGAAATGTGCATACTATAGTACTCGTTCCATTTCAAAATGCTTGTCTTAATTTTGACTGGAATTGATGCACCTGTATCTACACATGATTTATTGTTGGATACATCCATATCTAGACAAGTCTATGTCTAACTTCTTGTTACGGAGGTGGTAGAACTAATTGTTTCATTTGGTTATCCGATGCTCTGTATCTATTTTTATGGACACTAAGTATTTTCAACCTATCATTTATATTTCAGGGATTGTTGATTTGTCGTGGTGAAAAAAAAAACAAATGGCGTCGTAAGCACCGACAGTTTCTCAAACATCACGACGTTTGGCTGAAGACAGTATCGCTTGAAGATTATGTTTGCTCCGAGAGTTACACTGAATTTGCGACGTTCTTTGTTCTTAGTGCAAAGGATCTGGAGACCATCACCATTAAGTTTACCTCCCCTCCCGCAGAGTTCACGGGAGTATTTTATGAAAAGCAACAAAGGGTTATGGAGTGGCATAGAAGGGCTTCTAAACGTGCACGTCATAGATTATCACCAAGTTGCAGCCACGCGCGTTCGCTTTTAAGGAAGAGGACTGTTGAATACCTAGATTTGACGGTTCCGTTCACGTGTGGATGCTGAAATCAGGCCTTGTGTTAGTTGTCCAGGTGTATGGAGTTATTTGTTGTTGCGTTCTTTCGAGCTTGGGTTTTATGTAAACTTTATCAGACAACCGTTGTAGTCTTTGCACCGTGTGTAGGCTTGTCTGTTTTTGTGTTGCATGCAGCCATGAAGGAAATGTGTGGTTTTGCGGCTTTGTACGGGCCGAAGGACCATAAAATGCTGTGGCACCAAGGTTAAGAGACATAAGGTAGATTTAATTTTTCAGTGGAGAGATGCATGCTGTATGTGTAACCGTGCTGTGTTGTATGTACGACAGTGCCTGTCTTATGTACCTATCATGGACACAATGCATGCACAACCGTGCCTATGTTGCAAGTAGAGCGGTGCTTCTCGTATGTACCTGCCATACACACTGAGGAGCTGCAGTTGATCCTTGCACTGATGGAGTTGCATTTGAGCCGCTGCACTATTTCTGCTCCTCGTACTGTGGTTATAAAAAACGGCTTGTAAGTTCATTTGGTACAATTGTAGAAACAAAACAAATTTAAGCAGAACAGATTTTGCTTGTTTAGGTATTTTTATTACTCAGCTAAGAAAATATTATAAGGGCGATAGGTTTGCTCGTAAATTTTGCACCGGTTTCTTTATGAAGTTGGATAGTGTAAGAATACAACCATGCATCTCTGCTGTGACACATGAGAGATGAAAAGAGCTGAAAGCATAGACAACCACCACAACGGTCAACCAAAGCTGTTTTGCGGGGCGTTACGTAGTGCCTCTGGTGACCGCACAACCGAGTTTCCACTCAACAGGCCACACCCAAATGCGTCTCGAGGATTCTAGCCGTGACACTGCAGACTCACAACCATGCTTTTGACCTTGTCGTGGCATCGTGATGTTCGTTCTCTACTTGAATAACGTGCCTTCCACAGCCACCCTACTGTGCGCATAGCAAAGGAGCAACGCCAGCTGATAAAGTGCTTTTTCTACTACTAAAAGTGTGGCCCTCGTTGCTTGACTTGCATGCGTTTGGCAGTGGCTCTTTGGTACAGAACCGTGGTTGCAGAGAGTTCTTGCCCGTGCTTTTATGGATAGTGTCTCTCGGATTAGTCATTCATTGCCTCACAAAGTAAACAATTAGGGTTCACATCTGAATCCAATTCTGTTATGTTTCTGCAGTAAATGCACGAACGTGACTCTATGTAATACCGCACCATGACTCCACGGTTCACGTCCGTGCCTCTTCGTCTGAACGAGTCGATAGAATCATTCAGAACACAAACCCAAGCGAACATGACTCTATATAATACCACACCATGCCTTTTTGGGCTTTCCACATGTGCCTGTGTATGTTTTCTTCCGCAATAGTGAAGGGAAAAGGCCGTGCTTTGTTTTCTTCTGCAATAGTGAAGGAAAAAGATAATTTATAGTTGTCGTCCAATTGGTCGACGTCCCCTTCCCTCCCTTCCTCACATGCGGGATCCGCCTGCAATGAAGACCTAGCAGTTTTTCCAGATCCACACCACATATAGCGATGCTCGCAGGCGGCGCGAACCCATCAACAGAGGCGGAGATGGAGATCCGGCCAGATGCCTGATACGTCCATTTTGCATCATGCTTTTATATCAATATTTATTGCATTATGGGCTGTTATTACACATTACATCTCAATACTTATGGCTATTCTCTCTTATTTTACAAGGTTTACCATGAAGAGCGGGAATGCCGGCAGCTGAAATTCTGCCTGGAAAAGGAGCAAACATTGGAAACCTATTCCGCACAGCTCCAAAGGTCCTGAAACTCCACGAAACATATTTTTGGAATTAATAAGAATTATTGAGCGAAAGAAATACACCAGGGGGCTCACACCCTGTCCAAGAGACAGGAGGGCGCCCCCCTACAAGGCGCCCCCTATCTCCTGGGCCCCTGGTGGGCCTCCGGTGTCCATCTTCTGCTATATCATCGCTTTTACCCTGGAAAAAATCGTGGGCAAGCTTACAGGACGAAACTCCGCCGCCACGAGGCAGAACCTTGGCGGAATCAATCTAGGGCTCTGGCAGAGCTGTTCTGCCGGGGACACTTCCCTCCGGGAGGGGGAAATCATCACCAACGTCATCACCAATGATCCTCTCATCGGAAGGGGGTCAATCTCCATCAACATCTTCACCAGCACCATCTCCTCTCAAAACCCTAGTTCATCTCTTGTATCCAATCTTGTATCAAAGCCAGAAATTGGTACTTGTGGGTTGCTAGTAGTGTTGATTACTCCTTGTAGTTGATACTAATTGGTTTACTTGGTGGAAGATCATATGTTCAGATCCTTTATGCATATTATTACTCCTCTGATTATGAACATGAATATTCTTTGTGAGTAGTTACGTTTATTCCAGAGGACATGGGTGAAGTCTTGCTATTAGTAGTCATGTGAATTTGGTATTCGTTCGATATTTTGATGAGATGTATGTTGTCTTTTCCTCTAGTGGTGTTATGTGAACGTCGACTACATGACACTTCACCATTATTTGGGCCTAGAGGAAGGCATGGGGAAGTAATAAGTAGATGATGGGTCGCTAGAGTGACAGAAGCTTAAACCCTAGTTTATGCGTTGCTTCGTTAGGGGCTGATATGGATCCATATGTTTAATGATGTGGTTAGGTTTACCTTAATACTTCTTTTGTAGTTGCGGATGCTTGCAATAGGGGTTAATCATAAGTGGGATGCTTGTCCAAGTAAGGGCAGTACCCAAGTACCGGTCCACCGACATATCAAATTATCAAAGTACCGAACGCGAATCATATGAATGTGATGAAAACTAGCTTGACGATAAATCCCATGTGTCCTCAGGAGCTCCTTTCTCATGACTAGAAATTGTCCAGGCTTATCCTTTGCTACATAAAGGATTGGGCCACCTTGCTGCACTTTATTTACTTTATTTACTTGTTACTCGTTATCATTTATCTTATCACAAAACTATCTATCACCTACAATTTCAGTACTTGCAGAGAAAACCTTACTGAAAACCGCCTATCATTTCCTTCTGCTCCTCATTGGGTTCGACACTCTTACTTATCGAAAGGACTATGATTGATCCCCTACACTTGTGGGTCATCTAGACTCTTTTCTGGCGCCATTGCCGGGGAGTGTAGCACTTTTGGTGAGTGGAACTTGGTAAGGAAACATTTATATAGTGTGCTGAAATTTTCTGTTACTTGTCACTATGGAAACTAATCCTTTGAGGGGCTTGTTTGGGGTATCTCCACCCTAACCAGAAGAGCAAAGAGTTGCTCCTCAACTTACTGAACTTTATGAAAATATTCACTTTGATATTCCTTCGGGTATGATAGAGAAACTGCTAGCTAATCCATTTGCAGGAGATGGAACATTGCATCCCGATTTACAACTTATCTTTGTGGATGAAGTTTGTGGATTATTTAAGCTTGCAGGTATTCCCGATGATGTTTTCAAAAGGAAGGTCTTTCCATTATCTTTGAAGGGAGATGCATTGACATGGTATAGGCTATGTGATGATACGAGATCTTGGAATTATAAGCGATTGAAGTTGGAATTTCACCAGAAGTTCTATCCTATGCATCTTGTTCATTGTGATCGTAATTACATATATAATTTCTGGCCTCGCGAAGGATAAAGCATCGCTCAAGCTTGGGGGAGGCTTAAGTCAATGTTATATTCATGCCCCAATCATGAGCTCTCACGGGAAATGATTATTCAGAACTTTTATGCTCGGCTTTCTCTTGATAATCGCAACCTGCTCGATACTTCCTATGCTGGTTCTTATATGCTGAAGACTATTGATTTCAAATGGGACTTATTGGAAAAAATTAAACGCAACTCTGAAGATTGGGTTCCGATGATGGTAAGGAGTCAGGTGTGACACCTAAGTTCGATTGTGTTAAATCTTTTATGGATACCGATGCTTTCCGTGGATTTAGCGCTAAGTATGGACTTGACTCTGAGATAGTAGCTTCTTTCTGTGAATCTTTTGCTACTCACGTTGATCTCTGAGGGAGTCTTGGATTAGGGGGTGTCCAGATGGCCGGACTATAGCCTTTGGCCGGACTCCTGGACTATGAAGATACAAGATTGAAGACTTCGTCCCGTGTCCGGATGGGACTTTCCTTGGCGTGGAAGGCAAGCTTGGCGATACGGATATGTAGATCTCCTACCATTGTAACCGACTCTGTGTAACCCTAACCCTATTCGGTGCCTATATAAACCGGAGTGTTTTAGTCCGTAGGACGTACAACAATCATACCATAGGCTAGCTTCTAGGGTTTAGCCTCTCTGATCTCGTGGTAGATCTACTCTTGTACTACCCATATCATCAATATCAATCAAGCAGGAGTAGGGTTTTACCTCCATCGAGAGGGCTCGAACCTGGGTAAAAACATCGTGTCCCTTGTCTCCTGTTACCAACCACCTAGACGCACTGTTCGGGACCCCCTACCCGAGATCCGCCGGTTTTGACACCGACATTGGTGCTTTCATTGAGAGTTCCTCTGTGTCGTCATCTTTAGGCCCGATGGCTCTTCCGATCATCAACAACGATGCGGTCCAGGGTGAGACTTTTCTCCCCGGACAGATCTTCGTATTAGGCGGCTTTGCACTGCGGGCCAATTCGCTTGGCCATCTAGAGCAGATTGAAAGCTACACCCCTGGCCATCAGGTCAGATTTGGAAGTTTGAACTATACGGCTGACGTCCGCGGAGACTTGATCTTCGACGGGTTCGAGCCGCAGCCAAGCGCGCCGCACTGTCACGATGGGCATGATCTAGCTCTGCCACCGGACAGTGCCCAGGAGGCCGCACAAGTGTCCGCTCCGACCCTTAGCTCGGAGCCGACTGCGCCGATCGAGGACAGGTGGCTGGACACCGCCTCGGGGGCTGCTATCTCTATGGCGACTGAGCCAAACACCAACCCTGTCCTTTGCAAAGCTCGTGACTCCAAGGTGCCGGACTCCTCTCCGGACTCCGAACCTTCCGCGCCCCTGCCAATCGCCGATTGGGCGCCAATCATGGAGTTCACCGCCGTGGACATCTTTCAGCACTCGCCCTTTGGCGACATCCTGAATTCACTAAAATCTCTCTCGTTATCAGGAGAGCCCTGGCTGGACTATGGTCAGGAAGGTTGGGATGCGGACGACGAAGAAATTCAAAGCCCACCCACCACCCACTTCGTAGCCACTGTCGATGATCTAACCGACATGCTCGACTTCGACTCCGAAGACATCGACGGTATGGACGACGATGCAGGAGACGACCAAGAACCAGCGCCTACAGGGCACTGGAAGGCCACCTCGTCATACGACATTTACATGGTGGACATCCCAAAAGATGGGAATGGCGATGGAACAATGGAGGATGACCCCTCCAAGAAACAGCCTAAGCGCCGGCGTCAGCGGCGCCGCTATAAATCCCGCCACAGCAAAAATGGTGATTCCGGCATGGGAGACAATAACACCCGGAATAGTGCTGAAGACAACCCCCTCCAGCAGGATTCAGTGCAGGAGGATGGAGAAGCCAGGCCTCATGAGAGAGTGGCAGGCAGAGAGGTAGAGGACGACAATTACATGCCTCCCTCCGAAGACGAGGCAAGCCTCGACGACGATGAATTTGTCGTGCCTGAGGATCTCGTCGAGCAAGAGCGTTTCAAACGCAAGCTTATGGCCACGGCAAGCAGCCACAAGAAAAAGCAGCAGCAGCTTAGAGCTGACCAAGATTTGTTAGCCGACAGATGGACTGAAGTCCTGGCGGCCGAAGAGTACGAACTCGAACGCCCCTCCAAGAGCTACCCAAAACGCAGGCTGCTACCCCGATTAGAGGAGGAAGCACCTAAGCCTACATCACCAGTGCATAATACGGCCGACCGACCCCCTCGTGGCCGCGACAGAGAGGCCTCTCGGCCCTCCACTCAAGCCGCACCCTGGCGCCGCTCAAAAAATACCAAGGAGCGGGAAAATGCGCCAGACCTGCGGGATATATTGGAGGACAAGGCAAGGCGAACAAGATCGATCTACGGATCGCATGGGCGCCCCACGATACGTGATGATAACCGTCACGCCGGATATGGCAATTCCGGTCGGGCCGAACACAATAGACAAAGCTCATTTGAGCCGCGTCGTGATATAGCCCAATACAGAGGCGCCGCACACCCACTATGCTTCGCAGACGAAGTGATGGATCATCAAATCCCTGAGGGTTTCAAACCCGTGAACATTTAATCATACGATGGCACAACAGATCCTGCATTCTGGATCGAGGACTATCTCCTTCACATCCACATGGCCCGCGGTGATGATCTACACGCCATCAAATACCTCCCACTCAAGCTTAAAGGACCAGCTCGGCATTGGCTTAACAGCTTGCCAGCAGAGTCAATCGGCTGTTGGGAAGACCTGGAAGCCGCATTCTTTGACAATTTCCAGGGCACTTATGTGCGACCGCCAGACGCCGATGACCTAAGCCACATAATTCAGTAGCCAGAAGCATCGGCCAGACAATTCTAGACACGGTTCCTAACCAAGAAAAATCAAATCATCGACTGTCCGGATGCAGAGACCCTTGCAGCCTTCAAACATAACATCCGCGATGAGTGGCTTGCCCGGCACCTAGGACAGGAAAAGCCGAAATCCATGGCAGCCCTCACAACACTCATGACCCGCTTTTGCGCAGGAGAGGACAGCTGGCTAGCTCGCAGTAACAACATGACCAAGAGCCCTGGTAATTCGGATACCAAGGACAGCAACGGTAGTTCGCGTCGCAACAAGCACAAGCGCCGCATTAATGGCGATAATGCTGAAGATACGACAGTCAATGCCGGATTCAGAGGCTCAAAACCCGGTCAGCGGAAAAAGCCATTCAAAAGAAATACTCCGGGCCCGTCCAATTTGGACCGAATACTCGATCGCTCGTGCCAGATACATGGCACCCCCGAAAAACCAGCCAATCACACCAACATGGATTGTTGGGTGTTCAAGCAGGCAGGCAAGTTAAATGCCGGAAACAATGACAAGGGGCTGCATAGCGACGAGGAGGAGGAGCCCCGGCCGCCGAACAATAGAGGACAGAAGGGCTTCCCCCCACAAGTGCGGACGGTGAACATGATATACGCAACCCACATACCCAAAAGGGAGCGGAAGCGTGCACTAAGGGACGTATATGCGATGGAGCCAGTCGCCCCAAAGTTCAATCCGTGGTCCTCCTGCCCGATCACTTTTGATCGAAGGGACCACCCCACTAGCATCCGCCATGGCGGATTCGCCGCATTGGTTCTAGACCCAATCGTTGACGGATTTCACCTCACTAGAGTCCTCATGGACGGCGGCAGCAGCATGAACCTGCTTTATCAGGATACAGTGCGCAAAATGGGCAGAGACCCCTCAAGGATTAAACCCACAAAGACGACCTTTAAAGGCGTCATACCAGGTGTAGAGGCCAACTGTACAGGCTCAGTTACACTTGAAGTGGTCTTCGGATCCACGGATAGCTTCCGAAGCGAGGAGTTAATCTTTGACATAGCCCGTTCCGCAGCGGCTATCACGCACTGCTCGGACGAACCGCATTTGCAAAGTTGAATGCGGTGCCGCACTATGCATACCTCAAGCTCAAGATGCCAGGCCCTCGAGGAGTCATTACGGTCAACGGAAACACCGAACGCTCTCTCCGAACGGAGGATCATACGGCGACTCTCGCGGCAGAAGTACGAAGCAGCCTCTCAAGACAATTCTCGAGTCCGGCTATTAAACGTCTGGACATCGTCAAGCGCGCCTGGAGTAACCTACAACAAGACCGCCTGGCACATTCCGAGCACGGGTAGCAATGCGGCCCCAACCCCAGCCGTGGCGAAATTGCGAAGCCAGTACTACGCGTACATAATTATGCTCTGGAAATACCATGGGTATGGGGGGAGGGGCACAACCACGGCAGGCCCAGAATGCGGCTCAACCGCACCAGGGGCTCCCGGTTGTGTCATTCCTTTTTTTTCTTACTTTCAGGACTCCGTTCTCAAGAAGCCCTGTCCGACAGTAGAATCGCCGAAACACACGATGCAACAGCCAGGGAAGCAGAAATCTACGTCGAGTGTCCAGGTGGTCTCTATAACGAGCAGTATACTTGTTTCACATATCATCCCGCAGCTCGCCCCTGGAGGGGGACATGTCAAATAGTCCCGTCCATTGCTTATCGCACTATTTGTTTCGTTCTGCTTTTACCGTAGCCTTTTTGAATAAACAATACATAGCCTATGCCTATTATTGCATTCCTTTTTTATCTATATATGTTCACTTATGACATGTTGCATCCGTATGCTTTGGTACGGCCGAATACACCAGGGGCTTAAGTACCCCAAAATATGGTGTGATAAGTCCGAACACTTTCACAAGTGCGGCACCCTGAACTTATAGCATTATATGCATCGGCTCCGAATCATGTCTTGGGTCAATAGTTGGGTTTGCCCGGCTCCCATGTTTTGGTACCTTACGTTCCGTTATATCGGCTAAGGTAGCGCTGGGAGAACCACTGCGATTGTGCCCCGGTTGAGCTGGATTAAGCACCTCAATGGAGAAAGCTAGAACTGACCGTCATGATAGGGCGAGAGCCGGTCGCTGTTCGAGAGGTTTTCGAGTCCCTAAAGACTTATGCCGCTTAGAGCGAGGAGTCGGCTTTGTCCGGCCTAGGCGTGGATAGCACCCCGAACTCGGTCTTTCGAATACTAGGGGCTTCGCCGAAATTTAAAATTATAGAATTCTATGGCTAAGTGAGAGTGTTCAAGCATTATAGTCCGGTTGCCTCGTTCGTTGCATTGAGCGCCTCCCTCGAAGGACCCAAGAATGGGAAAAAGAGCGCTCAAGTTTATCCCGAACACCCCAGCACTTGCGGCATGGGGGCAGAAGCCGACGACTCGCCATCTCTCAAATTTAATAAACGGCCGCACAGAAGGTAATATTTTAAATTCACAAGAGTTTCTTAGCGCATATGAACAAGTTTTCAAGCGTACAAGATAAGAAATGCAAGTTTACTCAAAAATTACATCTTTGGAGCATTCACCCGCTATAAGGCGGGCACCCTTCAGGACGCCCTGATAATACATCTCGGGCTTGCGATACTCCCTGCCCGGCGGTGGAGCGTCCGTCACAAGCTTCTCAGCGTCCATCTTGCCCTAGTGCACTTTAGCACGGGCAAGGGCCCTATGGGCACCTACGATGCAGACGGAGCACTTGACGACTTCAATCCATGGACAGGCGTCCACCAGCCGCCTCACTAGCCCGAAGTAGCTCTCAGGCATGGCTTCCTTAGGCCACAGCCAAACTATGAGGCCCTTCATGGCCTGTTCGGCCACCTTATGGAGCTCGACCAGCTGCTTCAGCTTGTCGCTCAAGGGCACCGGGTGTCCGGCCTCAGCATACTGAGACCAGAACACCTTCTTCGTCGAGCTCCCCTCCTCGGCCCGGTAGAATGCGGCAGCGTCGGACACACTACATGGCAAATCTGCGAATGCTCCTGGAGAGCTCCGGATTCAGGTAAGTAACAAGTAATTCACTTTCACGTGCTTGCTTTGCATGAAGAATGCCTTACCCGCTTCTATCTTCTTCATCGCCTCAATTTCCTGAAGGGCTTTTTGGGCTTCGGCCTTAGCGGCTTTGGCGCTCTCAACAGCCGAGGTGAGCTTGGACTCTCGAGTCCTCGAGTCATGCTCCAAACTCTCGTGTTTTTCCACGAGAGCCTGGAGCTCTTTCCGCACCTCCGCCACCCACGCCTCCTGTTTCTCCCGCTCGGTGCGCTCCGCGGCCGCATTGCTTTCGGCCTTGGACACCGCTTCCTTCAGGGTCGCCACCTCATTCGTGGCCCCTGCAATACTCACGTTATTCCTGTCAGTTTTTGCAACCACATCTTTTATATATTTCCATAAGGTATTACTTACCTTCCTTGTCCTCGAGCTGCTCTTTGGCCAGGCCGAGCTCGTTCTCGAACCGCTCGAGGCTCTGCTTCAATGCATTGACCTCCGCAGTCAGTGCGGCAGAGGTCAGCAGCGCAGCCTGCATTCCCCATATTGACATACTTATGTTAGACTCCTGCGTACATCTTTTTAGATCCTCAGTTCGGCTTTTCTTTCCGAACACCAAACTAAGCATCAAGGGATACTGTCTATGCGGTAATATTTTTACATATCTTAAATACATACCTCAAAGCCTGTTAGAAGACTGGCACAGGCTTCAGTCAGCCCGCTCTTGGCGGACTGAACTTTCTGGATCACTACACTCATAACAATGCGGTGCTCCTCGTCGATGGAGGCGCCTTTAAGCGCCTCCAGCAAATTATCTGGTGCCTCCAGTTGGACGGAGGTCACCGGTGTCGCAGTCTCGCCCTTCTTACGAAGGGGCCGCCTGCCGGACCCCGGAACCACTGAAGGTTCCGGTGCAGAGTCCGGCCCAGGGCCGGACTTAGAGCCCTTTGGGGTTTGATCCCCCTCGTGCCCAGAGTCCGGGAGGTTGCCTTGTGGCGCCTCCGGGACCCCCTCCTCCTGGCTGGGCCCCTTTTGGGACCCCACCTCAGCGTCATCCGCAGCGCGAGGAGAGGAGGCGGCCGGAAGTGAAGTGCTATTCACGTCCGACGAAGCCAGGGAGCCGCTCGTCGAAGTGTCAAGCCCGTCCTTGGGCGGGCTGCAGGGTTATATTCGGCGTTAGGAGATTCTGTGCGACAAATGAAACACCATGAGTTATTCTGGTATCCGGACACTTACGATATCGCCAGGGGCTTAGCCCTCAGTGGCCACTCCTCTTCACCGTCGTCGGTGTTGGTGGAGTAGTCCGGAGGAAGGGTCCTTCCCTTCTTGGACCCTCCGGCCTCCCCAGTTGGGGCGGCCTTCCTTTTCTTCTCTCCCCCCGCTGGGGGAGAGGCCTCTTTTTCCTCCTCCTCGTCTTCGCGGGAGGAGTCTGCCTTGGAGTCATCGGACGATGAGTCCGACAACACCTGGCGCCGGGAACTCCTTCGAGTTCCCGTGGCCTTCTTCTTGGCCTTCTTCTCTGGCACCACGTAAGGCGCCGGAACCAGCAGCCTCGTTAATTGGGCGTCCGCTGGGTCTTCTGGCAAGGGAGCCGGACAGTTAACCTGCCCGGATGTCTTTTGCCAGGCCTGTCAAAGGTAAAGGGAGTTTAGATCCCGCATAGAGTCAAACTAAGAAAAACAAGTGTCCTGTAAAGGGTAAAATAGCTTACCTCGCCGGCTTGACGCTGCAAGCTAAATCCGCGATCTTCGGTAGCGGATGCGGGAGCCTCGTCGCCCTTGAACAGCACCTTCCAGGAATCTTCGTACGTAGTGTCGAAGAGCCTGCTCAAGGTTTGGTGTTGTGCCGGATCAAACTCCCACAAGTTAAAGGCCCGTTGTTGGCACGGGAGGATCCGGCGGATGAGCATGACCTGGACTACGTTGACGAGCTTGAGCTTCCTGTTCAGCAAGGTTTTGACGCAGGATTGGAGTCCGGTCAGCTCTTCCGAATTACCCCATGATAGGCCCGTCTCTTTCCAAGAGGTGAGCCATGTAGGGAAGCCAGATCAGAATTCGGGGGCCGCTACCCATTTAGGGTCACGCGGCTCAGTGATGTAGAACCACCCCGATTGCCACCCCTTTATGGTCTCCATGAAGGAGCCCTCGAGCCATAGGACGTTGGGCATCTTGCCCACCATGGCACCTCCGCACTCTGCTTGGCGGCCGCCCACAACCTTCGGCTTGACATTGAAGGTCTTCAGCCATAAGCCGAAGTGAGGCTGGATGCAGAGGAAGGCCTCGCACACGACGATGAACACCGAGATGTTGAGGATGAAATTCGGGGCCAGATCGTGGAAATCCAGGCCGTAGTAGAACATGAGCCCCCGGACAAATGGGTGAAGTGGAAAACCTAGTCCGCGAAGGAAGTGGGTGAGGAACACCACCCTCTCATGGGGCCCGGGGGTGGGGATGAGCTGCCCCTTGTCGGGGAGCCGATGCGCGATGTCGCTGGACAAGTATCCGGCCTTCCGCAGCCTCTTGATGTGCCCCTCCGTGACGGAGGAGGCCATCCACTTGCCTCCCACTCCAGACATGGCTGGGGAAGGTTGAGGCGAGATGTGCGTACCTGGGCGCTGGAGCTCGAGTGTGCGGAAATGGATAAGCAAAGGAGGAAGAAGGCATAGGTAAAAAGGTGGATCCTTATCCCCTTATATGGACGGACGAAGCTATGCGTCCCCACCAGCCTGGTAAAACTCGCTTATCTCCCAAGCACCGTAATCAATGGCACGGTTGGGTTACCCATGCCCGTATTGATGAGAATCCCGGAATAAGGGGACACGATCTCTGCTTTGACAAGACGTGCCAGGGAAACCGCCTCGCTAAGCGCGCTGAGGTGGGACAGTAAAAACGATTCGAATAAAGGCTTGGCCGTGGTGTGATGTCACGCCACAGAATACGTCAGCCGATTGAATTTGTGTAAATATTATTCTCTCTACGGTGGTATGTGGAACTTATTTTGCAGAGCCGGACACTATCCTTGTGTTCAAAATCTTCTATGAAGTATTCGGAGGAGGAACCCGCCTTGCAATGCCGAAGACAATATGCGCGCCGGACTCATCGTCATTGAAGCCTGGTTCAGGGGCTACTGAGGGAGTCCTAGATTAGGGGGTGTCCGGATGGCCGGACTATGGCCTTTGGCCGGACTCCCGGACTATGAAGATACAAGATTGAAGACTTCGTCCGGTGTCCGGATGGGACTTTCCTTGGCGTGGAAGGCAAGCTTGGCGATACGGATATGTAGATCTCCTACCATTGTAACCGACTCTGTGTAACCCTAACCCTCTTCGGTGCCTATATAAACCGGAGGGTTTTAGTCCGTAGGACGAACAACAATCATACCATAGGCTAGCTTCTAGGGTTTAGCCTCTCTGATCTCATGGTAGATCTACTCTTGTACTACCCATATCATCAATATCAATGAGGCAGGAGTAGGGTTTTACCTCCATCAAGAGGGCCCGAACCTGGGTAAAAACATCATGTCCCTTGTCTCCTGTTACCATCCGCCTAGACGCACAGTTCGGGACCCCCTACCCGAGATCCGCCGGTTTTGACACCGACAATCTCCCTAAAGAGAAGTGGTTTAAATATAATCCTCTTGTTGAAGTGAAAGAAGTTGCACCTACTACAGTCAAAGAAAAGACTATTACCTATAGTGATCCTATTGTTCCTACTACTTATGTTGAAAAACCTCCTTTTCCTGTTAGGATAAAGAATCATGCTAAAGCTTCGACGGTTGTTCGTAAGAGTAATATTAGGACTTATACACCTCCTGAGCAAATTAATGTTGAACCTAGTATTGCTATGGTTAAAGATCTCTTGGATGAGGATTTAGATGGGCATGTTATTTCTTTCTGTGGTGAGACTGCCAATATTGCTAGACCTGATACTAAGACATGTAGACCTGTCATAGGCATGCCTGTTATTTCTGTTAAAATAGGAGATCATTGTTATCATGGCTTTTGTAGACCTTATACTTTATATCAAGGAATTATGCATGACATTGCACCCATTGAATTAGAAGACATTGATGTTACTATCAAGCTTGCTAATAGGGATACCATTAAACCCTTTGGGATTGTTAGAGATGTTGAAGTTTTGTGTGGGAAGGTTAAATACCCTGCTGTTTTCTTGTTCTTGGTTCCCCACAAGATGATTTTTGTCCCATTATTTTTGGTAGACCCTTCTTGAATACGGCTAGTGCTAAGATTAATTGTGAAAAGAATACTGTCACCGTTGGCATAGATGGTATGTCTCATGAGTTTAATTTCGCTAAGTTTAGTAGAAAACCTCGTGATAGGGAACCACTTAGCAAGGATGAAATTATTGGTCTTGCTTCCATTGCTGTTCCTCCAACTGATCCGTTAGAACAATATTTGCTAGACCATGAAAACGATATGTTTATGAAGGAAAGGGAGGAAATAGATGAAGTGTTCCTTAAACAGGAACCTGTGCTGAAACATAACTTCCCGTTGAAATTCTTGGGGATCCCCCTCCACCCACGGGTGATCCCGTGTTTGACCTCAAACCATTACCTGATAATCTTAAGTATGCTTATCTTGATGAAAAAGAAATATATCATGTTATTATTAGTGCTAACCTTTTAAAGAAAGAAGAAGAAAGATTATTGAAAACTCTGAAGAAGCACCGAGAAGCTATTGGATATTCTCTGGATGATCTTAAGGGCATTAGTCCCACATTATGCCAACACAAAATTACAGTGGAGAAAGATGCAAAACTAGTTAGAGATCCTCAAAGACGATTAAATCCCAAGATGAAGGAAGTGGTAAGAAAGGAGATACTAAAGCTCCTTGAGGCAGGTATTATTTATCCCGTTGCTGATAGTGAATGGGTAAGCCCTGTCCATTGTGTTCCTAAAATGGGAGGTATTACCGTTGTTCCTAATGATAAAGATGAATTGATCCCGCAAAGAATTATTACAGGTTATAGGATGGTAATTGATTTCCGTAAGTTAAATAAAGCTACTACGAAAGATCATTACCCTTTACCTTTTATTGATCAAATGCTAGAAAGACTATCCAAACACACACATTTCTGCTTTCTAGATGGTTCTTCTGGTTTCTCTCAGATACCTGTGTCAGCGAAGGATCAATCTAAAACTACTTTTACTTCCCTTTTGGTACTTTTGCTTATAGACATATGCCTTTTGGTTTATGTAATGCACCTGCTACCTTTCAAAGATGCATGATGGCTATATTCTCTGATTTTTGTGAAAAGATTTGTGAGGTATTCATGGATGATTTCTCCGTTTATGGATCCTCTTTTGATGATTGTTTGAGCAACCTTTATCGAGTTTTGCAGAGATGCGAAGACACTAGTCTCGTCCTGAATTGGGAAAAGTGTCACTTTATGGTTAATGAAGGCATTGTCTTGGGGCACAAGATCTCCGAGAGAGGTATTGAAGTTGATAAAGCCAAAGTTGATGCTATTGAAAAGATGCCATGTCCCAAGGACATAAAAGGTATAAGAAGTTTCCTTGGTCACGCCGGTTTTTATAGGAGGTTCATTAAGGACTTTTCTCAAATCTCTAGGCCTCTGACTAATTTATTGCAAAAAGATATTCCTTTTGTCTTTGATGATGATTGTGTAGAAGCATTTGAAATACTTAAGAAAGCTTTGATCACTGCACCTATTGTTCAGCCACCTGATTGGAATTTACCTTTTGAAATTATGTGCGATGCTAGTGATTATGCTGTAGGTACTGTTCTAGGGCAAAGAGTCGATAAGAAATTGAATGTTATCCAGTATGCTAGTAAGACTCTTGATACTGCCCAGAGAAATTATGCTACTACTGAAAAAGAGCTCTTAGCAGTTGTGTTTGCATGTGATAAGTTTAGACCTTATATTGTTGATTCCAAAGTTACTATTCACACTGATCATGCTGCTATTAAATATCTTATGGAAAAGAAAGATGCTAAGCCTAGACTCATTAGATGGGTTCTCTTGCTCCAAGAATTTGACTTGCATATTATTGATAGAAAGGGAGCTGAGAACCCCGTTGCAGATAACTTGTCTAGGTTAGAGAATGTTCTTGATGACCCACTTCCTATTAATGATAGCTTTCCTGATGAACAATTAGCGGTCGTTAATGCTTCTTGTACTGCTCCTTGGTATGCTGATTATGCTAATTACATTGTTGCTAAATTTATACCGCCTAGTTTCACATACCAGCAAAAGAAAAAGTTCTTTTATGATTTAAGACATCACTTCTGGGATGATCCACACCTTTATAAAGAAGGAGTAGATGGTGTTATTAAACATTGTGTGCCTGAGCATGAACAGGAACAGATCCTACGCAAGTGTCACTCTGAATCTTATGGAGGACACCACGCTGGAGATAGAACTGCACACAAGGTACTACAATGTAGTTTTTATTGGCCTACTCTCTTCAAAGATGCTCGTAAGTTTGTCTTATCTTGTGATGGATGTCGAAGAATAGGTAACATTAGTAGACATCAAGAAATGCCTATGAATTACTCTCTTGTAATTGAACCGTTTGATGTTTGGGGCTTTGATTATATGGGACCTTTTCCTGCCTCTAATTGTTACACACATATTTTAGTTGTTGTTGATTACGTTACTAAGTGGGTAGAAGCTATTCCAACTAGTAGTGTTGATCATAAAACTTCTATTAAAATGCTTAAAGAAGTTATTTTTCCGAGGTTTGGAGTCCCTAGATATCTTATGATTGATGGTGGTTAACATTCTATTCATGGTGCTTTATGTAAGATGCTTGCTAAGTATGATGTCAATCATAGAATTGCATCTCCTTATCATCCGCAGTCTAGTGGTCAAGTAGAGTTGAGCAATAGAGAGCTCAAATTAATTTTGCAAAAGACTGTGAATAGATCTAGAAAGAATTGGTCCAAAAAACTTGATGATGCATCATGGGCCTATAAAACTGCATACAAAAATCCTATGGGTATGTTTCCATATAAGATGGTTTATGGAAAAGCATGTCATTTACCTCTTGAACTTCAACATAAGGCATATTGGGTTATTAAGGAGCTCAACTATGACTTCAAACTTGCCGGTGAGAAGAGGTTATTTGATATTAGCTCACTTGATGAATGGAGAACCCAAGCTTATGAGAATGCCAAGTTATTCAAAGAAAAAGTTAAACGCTGGCATGACAAAAGGATACAAAAGCGTGAGTTTAACATAGGAGATTATGTGTTGTTATTCAACTCTCATTTAAGATTTTTTGTAGGAAAACTTCTCTCAAAATGGGAAGGTCCTTACGTTATTGAGGAGGTCTATTGTTCTGGTGCCATAAAAATCAACAACTTCGAAGGCACGAGTCCGAGGGTGGTAAACGGTCAAAGAATTAAACACTACATTTCAGGTAATCCTATCAATGTTGAAACTAATATTATTAAAACCGTAACCCCTGAGGAATACATAAGGGACATTTTCCAGAACGTTCCAGACTCCAAAAAGGTATAGGTATGTGGTATGGTAAGTAAACCGACTCCAAAACAACTCCAATGGCAATTTTTATCAGTTTTGGAATATTTAAGAATTTTAGGAAGAAAGAAGTAGTCCGGAAGGGACATGAGGCCCCCACGAGATTGGAGGGCGCCCCCCCTACTGGGCGCGCCCCCTGTCTCATGGGCACCTCGTGTGCCTCCCGGACTCTGTTTTCTTGCATATTACGTATTTTGGTCGGTAAAAATTCATTATATATACTCTCGAAGGTTTTGACCACCGTATCACGCAAATATCCTCTGTTTTCGTTTCGAGCTGTTCCTGTTGAGTCAGGTGTCTCACCCAACGCCAGGTCCCGAAGCAAATAGCGATACCTATCACTTTGGACCATCAATGGAGGATGAGATGGAGGATGATTTGAAAAGGATAGATGCCATGGAGGAGGATCAAGAAGTTACCTCTCATCTCCGAGCAGAATTCACTATGGGGAAACTAACTAGCCTGGCTGTCCCTACTTCGGTCACCCCTTCCAACTCTAGATTTCTTTCTTATGAAAATATGAAAAAGAGTTTCACTTATTCTCCAAAAGCTATGCATTATCCTTGGGTAAAAGGAGCTTTGGCCGTTATGGGCAAGTTCCGTAAAGAAATTATGGACCTCAACCAAGAGGTCAATAAGCTCGAGGAGGAGAACCGTATCCTGAAGGGCATCATCGCCAAGAAGATCATAACACCAACCGTGGAGAAGGAGAAATAATCACATGGGTATGGGCACTCCCCTTGGCAACTGCCAAGATTGGGGGAGGCGCCCCGGTATCGCATCACCATCACACTCCTATCTTTACCGTTTTATTTAGTTCGATCCTTTTTGTAGTATCTTGATCTAGTAGATTGAAGTTTTGATTTCAAGTAGTTTGAGTTTTGCTTTGTGATTTCTTTTTGTAATCGAGTCCATGAGCTATCTATAATAAAGATTAGTGTTGAGTCAAGGGCTTTGCTATGTTGCTATGATCTTGAGAAAGTAGAAAGAATAAAAGAGTTCATATTGATCTTATGGATAGTGATAACTTCACACATAGAAAGTATGAGGCATAAAAATTGTTGAGAGTTGATGAACGTAGTTTTGGTCATTGTTGCAATTAATAGGAAGTGATAAGGAAAGAGGGGTTCACATACAAATATATTATCTTGGATACCTTTTTATAATTGGGAGCACTCATTAAGTATGACATGCTAAAAGAGTTGACGTTGGACAAGGAAGACAACATAATAGTTTATGTTTTCCGACATCTCAGTTAAAGTATATTGTCTTTGACCTTCCAAACATGTTGAGCTTGCCTTTCTCCCTCATGCTAGCCAAATTCCTTGCACCAAGTAGAGATACTACTTGTGCTTCCAAATACCCTTAAACCCAGTTTTGCCATGAGAGTCCACCAAACCTACCTTTGGATTGAGTAAGATCCTTCAAGTAAGTTGTCATGCTGCAAGCAATAAATATTGCTATCTAAATATGTCTGACTTATTAGTGCAGAGAAAATAAGCTTTGTACGAACTTGTTGTGGAAGTAATAAAAGCGACGAACTGCATAATAAAGGTCCACATACAAGGGGCAATATAAAGTGACGTTCTTTTGCATTAAGATTTTGTGCATCAAGCCTAAACGCACATGACAACCTCTGCTTCCCTCTGCGAAGGGCCTATCTTTTACTTTATGTTTTTACTTTATGCTTGAGTCAAGGTGATCCTCACCTTTCCCTTTTTCATTTTATCCTTTGGCAAGCTCCTCGTGTTTGAAAGATCATGATATATATATCCAATTGGATGTAAGTTAGCATGGGCTATTATTGTTGACATCACCTAAAGGTGAATACGTTGGGAGGCAACACAATAAGCCCCTATCTTTCTCAGTATCCGGCTGAAACTCCATAACCACAAGTACTGCGTGAGTGTTAGCAATTGTAGAAGATTACAAGATAGTTGAAGTATGTGAGCTTGCTGAAAAGCTCTATTGTTGACTCTTTCTGATGTTACGATAAATTGCAATTGCTTCAATGACTGAGATTATAGTTTGTTAGTTCCCAATGAAGTTTTTGAACCATACTTGACATTGTGAATTGATTGTTACTTAAGCATAACAATTCATATGATAAAATCTATATATGTTGCTGTTATAATAATGATCATGATGCCCTCATGTCCGTATTTTATTTTTATCGACACCTCTATCTCTAAACATGTGAACATATTTTTTGATTTCGGCTTCCGCTTGAGGACAAGCGAGGTCTAAGCTTGGGGGAGTTGATACGTCCATTTTGCATCATGCTTTTATATCAATATTTGTTGCATTATGGGCTGTTATTACACATTATATCTCAATACTTATGGCTATTCTCTCTTATTTTACAAGGTTTACCATGAAGAGGGGGAATGCCGGCAGCTGGAATTCTGGCTGGAAAAGGAGCAAACATTGGAAACCTATTCTGCACAGCTCCAAAAGTCCTGAAACTCCACGAAACATCTTTTTGGAATTAATAAGAATTATTGAGCAAAAGAAATACACCAGGGGGCCCACACCCTGTCCAGGAGACAGGAGGGCGCCCCCTATAACGCCCCGGATTCGATGCGCCAGGTGTCTTCCAGTTATTCGCCGTCGTTGCCATGTCATTTGCTTGCGTGTTGCATTTTTCCATGTCATCATCTGCATTTCATATCATGTCATCATGTGCATTTCATTTTGCATACGTGTTCGTTTCTTGCATCCGAGCATTTTCCCCGTTGTCCGTTTTGCAATCCGGCACTTCTATGTCATCCGGCGTTCCCTTTTTGTCTTCTTTTGTGAGCGGGTGCTAAACTTTCTCGGAATGGCCCGAGGTTTTCCAAGCGGCCTTGGTATAGCACAGGTAGACCGCCTGTCAAGTTTCGTGCCATTTGGAGAGCGTTTGATACTCCAACGGTTAATCGGGTAACCACAAACCTCTTCTTTTGTTGCATCCCAACACCCCTTCAAAGTGGCCCAAAACCCAGCAAACTCCCCTCCATGCTCTCGGTCGTTTGATCACGATCGTGTGGGCGAAAACCGCACCTCATTTGGACTCTCCTAGCTCCCTCTACCTATATATGTGCATCTCCCCCGAAATCCCGGTCTAACCCTAGCAGTCTTCCTCCTCGCGCCGCCGGACATGTCCATCCGCGCCAGACATGTCCGCCGGACACGTCGCTCCGGCCAATGAGGATTCGCCACGTCACCCTGCCGCCCCTCTCCTCCACTCCGCCGCCGCCACGTGGCCTCCCCCGCGCCTCCACCGCCGCCGGCCCGCGCGGCCCGCAGGAGGCCCGCGGGGCCCGGTCGCCGCCGCCGCCCGACCGGTTCCGCGCGCCGCCGCGCCGGGCCCGCATCCGCCGTCGCCCGCGCCGCCACGCCGTTCGTCGCCGGCGAGCGCCCTCGCCGCCGCGCCCGCCGGGCCCGTCCTCGTCCGCCGCCCCAAGCGCCCGCTCGTCGCCCCCGCTCTTCGTCGCCGGCGCCGCTGTGCCTCGGCTCCCGGCCGCGCCTCCCCGCCACCGACCAGGCTCGCCGGAGCCGCGTCCTTTCCGGCGCCCGAGCCGCCGCCCCGCCTCCGGTGCTCGGATCCGGCCGGGATCCGCCGGATCCGGAGCCCCCGACCTTCCCGGCCGTCGTCCCGGCCATCTCCGTCACCGGATCCGCGCTCCTCTCCGGCGCCGACCTCACCGAAGTCCGCCCCGACACGGATCCACCTCGCTCGACCCGGATCCATTGCCCGCATTGACTTCCCCGAGGTCCAAATTTCACTAAGTCCCCGATTATTTCAACATTATCATGCCATGTTCATCGCATTGTATCTCTGCATCCGTAGGTCCGTTTCGTGCGTGTAATATGTCGAATTGTTCGTCTCAACGAGTACTTCATTTCATTCCACTGCATCATTTTCATTTGAGCTCATCTCGATACCAGAAATGCTGTTGGAAGAGTGCATGCTGATGTTAATCTGCTGAAACTGTTATAACATGCTCATTTGTCATTTTTGCCATGATTGATGTGTGCATCCTATGAGGTTGATGTCTACATGTGTTTTGATCTATGCTATGCCATCTTTCCAGAGGTGCTATCCATGTATTTTTGTGATTTGTGTGCTGAGTGCATCGAGCTTGTTAAGGAGGGTACTTGCTGTTGCTGTTTTGCTAGGCAGATTCTGTTATATTTTGTTGCTATGTAAACATGCTTCTACAAGTCATTTCGTGCATTATTCTGGAGTTGTTCACTAAGGATGAATTGTTATACATGTCTTGCTCTATCCATTCATGCCCTTGGTTGCAATTATAGCCTGCTGTAGCTTGTTGTTATCTTGCTCCAAAGTTGCTAAATAATGTTGCTGTTGGCCTGTTAACATTAAGTTCAGTTTTGGCCATGTGTTTTTCTAGTGATCCATGCACCCTATGAACTTGTTCTTGCCATGCTTAGCTTCATAAACATGCCTTATTACTGTTGGTTGCCTTGCCATGCCATTTATTGCTCTGTGGTGAGTGGTTCAAGCTCACGAACATGCCTACTTATTGTTGTTTCTGCCATGTATGAATCTGTAATATAACTTGCCATGTTTACATGGGTGGCATCATATCTTCTGATCCTTTTTGGCTCATGGTCAGTAAGGGACTTTTGATCTATGCTTTTAGTAGATTCATGCCATGCCTTTGTTTGCCATGATATGTTCCTGTAACATGTTGTTTGATAGCTCTAAACATTGCAACCTGATGTTATTTCTGCTAAGTCTGAAACTGTTATAATTTGCAATCTTTCCATGTCTTTTTGAGCATGTTCTAGTTGTTTATGGAGATAGCTCAGTGTTCATGTTTTGCCATGCTTTACCAGTACTTCATAACCATGCCTTTTGTTATCATGTTGGGGTGCTGTAGCATGTTGTTTTGATTCTTGTAAGATGCCTAGTTGCTGTTATGGACAGATTGTTGTTATGCCTTATATAGAGTGTATGTGTTGAACCGTTGCTCCGTTTTGAGTGTGCTCTTGTAAGTGCATCTAGTGCCCCTTAGTGATTTTGGTGTATTGAAGACTTATTGGTTAAGGGACTGATGCGTTTGTGAGTGTACACAGGTCTATAAGTCTATGAGGAGTTTGATATTTACAGAGAAAGTCGACCCCTAAAAATGAAGTTTTTCGACTGAAGACTTTGATATTCTGAAGACTTTCTGAAGACTTTGAAAGTGAAGAAATTGGTGTGACCTTGAAGACTTGATATTCAATTGAGGAACATGAAGCGTGAAGACTTTTGTTTTTGTAGTTTCATTTTCTCTTTCTTGAGTCATAGGAAACACCGTACTGTTAAAGGGGGTCGAGGAAATACTAAGGAAAATTTTCCATGTGATGCTCAACTCAAAATCCTACACCTACCAATCCCTTCGAGTGAAGCCATTGGAAATCCCATACAGTTCAGTCAATTTCTTCAGTGACAGAGACGCAGTTCTTCTGGTCACTGATGACTTTGCTCTGACTGAGGAGTTAGGAATTCGCCAGTGCGAATTGCCTACACAGTGAGGAACATGATAGCCCTGAGGAATTTGAGAGTCAAATTTCCGATCGTTGTTGTGCTGCGCACCGGCTGTCCAAAATATCTTATCCACCTAACGGTCATATCATTGAAGGGCATTTATGTCTTATCATGTCAGGCTGCTCCCTAGGCTATAAATAGCCGCCCCCTACAACCACTAGTCGGTTGGCTGCTCCGAGAGAACTTGACACTTGTCATTTGAGAGCAACCCATCCTCCGAGGACTTTGAGCGAAAATCATCAAGTGAGGAAAATCCCAAAACCAAACCCCCACAAACCCAAAGTGATTGAGCATCACTGAAGAAATTGATCCCGTGTGGATCCGACGCTTGTTACCTTTGAAGACTGTGCTTCTTCCAGACGGTTAGGCGTCAAGGTCTAGAGCATCCAAGAGGAATTGTGGATTGCCGAGTGACCAAGTCTGTGAAGGTTTGGAAGTCACCTGAATACTTACCACGAGTGATTGGACGAGACCTGCGTGGTCTTAGTTCAAGGAGAATACGGTGAGGACTGGGTGTCCTGAGTTGCGGCTCAGAGACTGGGTGTCCGGGACTGCGTGTCCTCGAGTTTAAATACTCAGCCGCTCCAACTAGACGTACAACTGAGACAGCAGTTGGAACTGGTTTACCAAATCATTGTCTTCACCAACTAACTGGTTCTATCTCCTCAACCCTTTCATTTCCTCTTTACTGTGTTGAATGTTGTTCATATCTGTGCTTGATGACTTTGACTGAAGACTTTCACAAATTCCTTAGTTCAATTTCTTCAGTCTGTTTGTCTTCATCTTGTTATCCTATGTTTACGCTTTCTGTACTCTGTGCTTGTCTTCATTTCATCATGATGACTATGTTTGTATCCTGGTATGTTTACTTCTGAGTACTTATTCCGCTGCAAGTAGTTCTTCGCTAAGGAATTTCCTCACCAGCAAATTCCTCAGTGAAGAATTCATAAAAATCGCCTATTCACCCCCCCTCTAGTCGATATAACGCACTTTCAATTGGTATCAGAGCAAGGTACTCCCTTGTTCTGTGTGATTTTGGTTTAACCGCCTGGAGTTTTAGTTATGTCGACCGCAGGTATGAAGAAAGTGACATGCCCTATCTTTGACGGTCATGACTATCCCAAGTGGAATGCCATGATGAGGAAGCGCCTCATGGCAAGGAACAGCGAGCTGTGGACCGTCACTGAGATTGGTCTTACTGATCTATGCAAGATGGTGAATGCTGATGATATTCGCAAGTACACTCAACTTGACATCATAGCGAAGGATATCATCTACTCCTGCCTATCCAGAGATTAATTCGGGCGAATTATGCATCTTGGCAATTCGAAGCTCATCTGGGACCGAATCTCTGATGTCTATTAAGGTCATCGAACTCGTCATGATCCCTGGTTTGAGGACTTCAAGGAATCTCTCAAAACGATGACTTTCGAGCCAGAATCATCATCTTCTGCATCATGTCTCATGGCAAACGGTGCTGAGGTAACCGAATGCTCCTCATCCGAGTCTTGTGATGATGAATCTGATAATGATGAATCTGATGATGATATTGAATCTTGTTATACCAAACTTGTTTGCATTGCCACTAAACAACAAACAGCTTTAGAACAAGTTCAAGATATGCTAGACAAAAGTGATGATATGTTGCGTAAAGAAATGGATCAGTCAAAAGCATTGGGTGAATGTCTTCAGAGAATTCACTCCAAGTTTGACGTCCTTCAAGATCAACATAATACCCTCTTGACTGATCACGAGAAGCTTTCTCTTGAATCTCTTCAAAGAAAAGAAGATCTTGAAAAGTTAAGAGTGTGTTATGAAGAACTTCAGAAGGAGCGCGATTCATTACTAGCTCAACAAATCAGCGCTTCTTAGGAAGAATTTGTGCCTCCATGCTTAAAGTGCATTGAACGTGAATCTGCTAATTCTTCACGTGAATGTTCAAATGCTTCAACTGTTACAAATTCTTCATCTGCCTCTGCTATCACTAATTCCTCATCTGAGGACATTGCTAGTATCACTGACAATGCAGGGCTGAAGGAATTGTACATGACAGGCATGTACAAAAGCCTCAAAGGGCATCAGACTCTTTGTGATGTGCTTAAAAAGCAGATCCTCAATAGAAACCCTAGGAAAGAGGGTATTGCCTGTGAGAGGAAAGTTAATGCTGATGGAACATATTGGAAGCCTGAGCAGTACCCCAAAACCTCATGGGTTGCTGCAAAGGGACCTCCAGTTGATCCATCTAACTTATCTGGCTTTACATGTGAATCTCCTCATTCTTTTGATGAGTCATTTGACTCCAACTATAAACTGTTCAAAAATCAAAATGGTGAAGTATTTGCTAGATATGTTGGCACTAACTGCAGGAACGGTTCCCCTATGAAGAAAATCTAGGTTCCCAAAAGTTATGTTGAAAGTCTACAGGTGAATGTCCTCATGACACCACCTGTGAAGAACAGGAACCCCAGATCAAATTCTTCGTATGGACCAAATTCTTCATATGGATCCAAGTCCTCATACGGACCAAATTCCTCACATGGATCAAATTCCTCAAATGGATCAAAGTCCTCATATGATTATCATCGTGCTAACAACTCTGTCTCGCAGGGTAGAGCTAAGGGCTATGAATATGTGCATTATTCTTCAAATTATTATGTTCATAAGTCCTCGAAGAATTACTCTGCTTATTCATATGCTTACCCTAACCCCTCTTATCTGAAACGAAACGGTTTGGCATCTTTGCCACCTTTCTCATATGGTGCTCGCAGAATGATGAATTCTTTACCACCCCTCCAGATGTGGGTGGTGAAGAAAAAGAACTAATCTCTTCTGCAGGGTCAGGTCTCCAGACATGCTTTGACGTCTGAAGAATTTGCCGGGGACCTGACGAAATTGCCTGAAAGGACGCAGGCGAATCATGATGAAATGAACCTTCATTTCACACGTCCTCATACTGCTATATCTGTTTACTGCTTGATGAAATTCATCTGATGAACTTGATATCATATTCTTCACTGATGAAGCATATGAGATTGTAAGCTACACTAATTCATCTACAGGATGATCAACCCAAAACTACTGAATGGGTCCTCGATAGTGGATGTACAAATCACATGACTAGTGACAAGAATCTATTGATGGATGCTCCTTTATCACCATCACCTCTGAAGCATATCATCTTTGCTGACAAAGGCAAAAGTCAGGTATTGGGTCTTGGTAAGGTTGCGATCTCTAAGGATAAACACATGGACAAAGTCATGCTTGTTGAAAAGTTAAGAGTGTGTTATGAAGAACTTCAGAAGGAGCGCGATTCATTACTAGCTCAACAAATCAGCGCTTCTTAGGAAGAATTTGTGCCTCCATGCTTAAAGTGCATTGAACGCAAATCTGCTAATTCTTCACCTGAATGTTCAAATGCTTCAACTGTTACAAATTCTTCATCTGCCTCTGCTATCACTAATTCCTCATCTGAGGACATTGCTAGTATCACTGACAATGCAGGGCTGAAGGAATTGTACATGACAGGCATGTACAAAAGCCTCAAAGGGCATCAGACTCTTTGTGATGTGCTTAAAAAGCAGATCCTCAACAGAAACCCTAGGAAAGAGGGTATTGCCTTTGAGAGGACAGTTAATGCTGATGGAACATATTGGAAGCCTGAGAAGTACCCCAAAACCTCATGGGTTGCTGCAAAGGGACCTCCAGTTGATCCATCTAACTTATCTGGCTTTACATGTGAATCTCCTCATTCTTCTGATGAGTCATTTGACTCCAACTATAAACTATTCAAAAATCAGAATGGTGAAGTATTTGCTAGATATGTTGGCACTAACTGCAGGAACGGTTCCCCTATGAAGAAAATCTGGGTTCCCAAAAGTTATGTTGAAAGTCTTCAGGTGAATGTCCTCATGACACCACCTGTGAAGAACAGGAACCCCAGATAAAATTCTTCGTATGGACCAAATTCTTCATATGGATCCAAGTCCTCATATGGACCAAATTCCTCACGTGGATCAAATTCCTCAAATGGATCAAAGTCCTCATATGATTATCATCGTGCTAACAACTCTGTCTCGCAGGGTAGAGCTAAGGGCTATGAATATGTGCATTATTCTTCAAATTATTGTGTTCATAAGTCCTTGAAGAATTACTCTGCTTATTCATATGCTTACCCTAACCCCTCTTATGTGAAACGAAACGGTTTGGCATCTTTGCCACCTTTCTCATATGGTGCTCGCAGAATGATGAATTCTTTACCACCCCTCCAGATGTGGGTGGTGAAGAAAAAGAACTAATCTCTTCTGCAGGGTCAGGTCTCCAGACATGCTTTGACGTCTGAAGAATTTGTTGGGGACCTGACGAAATTGCCTGAAAGGACGCAGGCGAATCATGATGAAATGAACCTTCATTTCACACGTCCTCATACTGCTATATCTGTTTACTGCTTGATGAAATTCATCTGATGAACTTGATATCATATTCTTCACTGATGAAGCATATGAGATTGTA
Source organism: Triticum timopheevii (assembly GCA_963921465.1). Lineage (NCBI taxonomy): Eukaryota > Viridiplantae > Streptophyta > Magnoliopsida > Poales > Poaceae > Triticum > Triticum timopheevii. The sequence goes on along the minus strand of OY997266.1, from coordinate 233,945,051 downwards.
AGCTACACTAATTCATCTGCAGGATGATCAACCCAAAACTACTGAATGGGTCCTCGATAGTGGATGTACAAATCACATGACTGGTGACAAGAATCTATTGATGGATGCTCCTTTATCACCATCACCTCTGAAGCATATCATCTTTGCTGACAAAGGCAGAAGTCAGGTATTGGGTCTTGGTAAGGTTGCGATCTCTAAGGATAAACACATGGACAAAGTCATGCTTGTTGAGTCCTTAGGATACAATCTCATGTCAGTCTCAATGCTTTGTGATCTTGATATGTTTGTTGTCTTTGGCAAGTATCGCTGTGTTGTGATTATGGAAGCTGACAATTCCAAAGTCTTCGAAGGCTTTAGGAGAGGAGATCTGTATATTGTTGATTTCTCTACAGGACCACAACCAGCCGTGTGTCTACTTGCAAAAGCTTCAGAAGGCTGGCTATGGCATCGACGACTTGGTCACGCAGGCATGAGGAATTTGCACACGCTTGCGAAGAAGAAGCATGTCATTGGCATTGAGAATGTCAAATTCCTCAAGGATCATTTATGCGGAGCCTGTGAAGCTGGAAAAATGACCAAGACCAAGCATCCAGCGAAGACTATCATGACCACTACCCGTCCATTCGAATTGCTTCACATGGACCTCTTTGGACCTAATCATTATTCAGCAGTCACTAATGATGCATCTCTATATGGCTTTGTCATTGTTGATGATTATTCTCGATATACATGGGTACACATTGTTACTTACAAACATGAAGTGCAGGAAGTCTTCAAGCGATTTTCCTCGAGGGCTTCAACCAACTTTGGTGTGAAGATCAAGCATATCAGAAGTGACAATGGAACTGAGTTCAAGAATTCCGGCCTTGATGCCCATCTTGATGAACTTGGTATTACTCATGAATTATCTGCTCCCTATACTCCTCAGCAAAATGGCGTCGTGGAGCTCAAGAACAGAACTCTCGTTGAGATGGCTCGCACTATGCTTGATGAATACAAAACGCCTCAGCGTTTTTGGATTGATGCAATTGATACTGCGTGCCATATCATCAACAGAGTATATCTTCACAAATTCTTCAAGAAAACTGCCTATGAACTCCTCACTGACAAGAAACCCAATGTGAGTTATTTCAAAGTCTTCGGTGCTAAATGTTGGATTAGAGATCCTCACCACAACTCTAAATTTGCACCGAAAGCACATGAAGGTTTTATGCTTGGTTACGGAAAGGACTCGCACACCTACAGAGTCTTCAACATTGTTCTTCACAAGATTGTTGACACTGTAGATGTGCGGTTCGATGAAACTAATGGCTCGGAAAGAGAGCACCTACCTTCTGTGTTAGATGAACCAGCACCTGAGGATGCTATCAAGCTCAAGGCAACTGAGGATGTCATTCCTACTGAAGAATCTGCTGAAGAATTCATTCCTATTCATGAAGAACGTCGAGCTGATGCACCTGAAGAACATGATGAGGAAAATGGTGCTGAAGAAAATGTTGATCAAAATCCTTAGCGACAACCAGCTCATCCTCGCGTTGCAAAAGAAGTGCAAGTGGATAAGATCATCGATGACATTAGCGCACCAGGTCCTCTCACACGCTCAAAAGCTTCACATTTATCTAACTTTTGTGGGCACTATGCTTTTGTCTCTATCACAGAGCCCACTAAGGTAGATGAAGCATTTCTGGAGCCGGAGTGGATTCAGGCTATGCAAGAAGAATTACATCAGTTCGAGCTAAACAATGTCTAGGAATTGGTCAATCGCCCAGATCCTCGCAAGCATAATATCATTGGCACAAAGTGGATCTACCGCAACAAGCAAGATGAAAATGGCCTTGTGGTGAGGAATAAGGCACGACTAGTAGCTCAAGGCTACACACAGGTTGAAGGAATTGATTTCGATGAAACTTTTGCACCTGTTGCTAGACTTGAGGCTATTCGCATATTACTTGCTTACGCTAACCATCATGATATCATCTTATATCAAATGGATGTGAAGAGTGCATTCCTCAATGGTAAGCTTGGGGAAGAAGTATATGTTGCTCAACCACCAGGTTTTGAAGATCCAAAGAATCCTGACAAAGTCTTCAGACTCAATAAGGCCCTCTATGGCCTCAAGCAAGCCCCTCGGGCGTGGTATGATACATTGAAGGAATTCTTCGTGAAGAATGGCTTCACACCCGGTTCACTCGACCCTACTCTATTTACTAAATCTTATGATGGTGAACTGTTTGTGTGCCAAATATATGTTGATGATATTATCTTTGGCTGTACTGACCAACATTATAGTGATGAATTTGCCTATATGATGAGTGAAGAATATCAAATGTCTATGATGGGAGAGTTGAAATTCTTCTTAGGTCTTCAAATCCGTCAGCAGCGCAATGGCATATTCATATCTCAGGAGAAATACCTCAAAGATGTACTGAGGAAATTCGGCATGCAAGATTGCAAAGGCGTCAAAATTCCTATGCCCACAAATGGCCATCTATGCACTGATGAAAATGGTATTGACTTCGATCACAAGGTATACCGCTCCATGATTGGTTCTTTATTGTACTTATGTGCATCTAGGCTATTTATAATGCTTAGTGTTTGCATGTGTGCCCGATTTCAAGCTGCACCGAAGGAATCACACCATAAGGCTGTGAAGCATATTCTTCGATATCTAGCTCACACACCAACACTAGGATTATGGTACCCCAAGGGCTCTGTTTTTGATCTCATTGGATATTCTGACTCTGACTATGCTGGTGATCGTGTGGACCGCAAGTCAACATCTGGCACTTGTCATTTCCTCGGACGATCTTTGGTCTGTTGGTCCTCGAAGAAACAGAACTGCGTATCACTGTCTACTGCTGAAGCTGAATATATTGCTGCTGGCTCATGTTGTGCTCAACTGCTTTGGATGAAGCAAACCCTCAAGGACTATGGCGTCAACGTGAAGAATGTGCCTCTCCTCTGCGACAACGAGAGTGCCATCAAAATTGCTCACAACCCAGTTCAGCACTCGAAGACAAAGCACATCCAGATTCGTCATCATTTTCTTCGTGATCATGTGTTGAAGGGCGACATCTCCATCGAGCATGTGAAGACTGAAGAACAGCTAGCTGATATCTTCACCAAGCCCTTGGATGAGAAGAGATTTAGCAAGTTGCGATGTGAGCTAAATATCTTAGAGTCTTTGAATGTTCTTTGAAAAGGACACACATCCTAACACTTATGCAAAATTGATGACTTAGATGTGCAACACATGAAGAAACGTTTTTCTTCAATCAATGAAGAATAACACTCTAAGTGTGAAGAAATTAATGAAGAATTTGATTCTCAGAACCCTACGACAACTGTACGCGGTGTCTGAAATCATCATTCTTATACGGTGGGCCACGCCACCACAAAAAGTTGAAAATCTTCAATTTGAGTTTTTCCTCATTTTTGAAATTCTTCAGTTTTTCAAATTCTTCAACTTTGCAAAATCTTCACTGTTTCCGTCGTTTTTCTTCATTGGCTATATATATATATATATATATATATATATATATATATATATATGAGTTATGTCCTCTACAGCATTCACTTATGGCTCTTTCTTCAAGTTTTTTTTCTCTGCTAAGTGAATGTGATCGGACCCTTCCCCCTCTATGCTATACTCAACCCAATCTATTCACAAATTCTTCATGTGCGTTCTATTTGAAACCCGTTCAAAGTCTTCATTGTGTCCTTGTCAGCTGAAGAAATTGCGAACGAAACCTTAAAACAAATCTTATCCAGATTTTCGGTTTTACCGCTCAAACCGTTCCGCATCCCATGATGCCTTATTTTAATCACCCACGATCTTACACGATCTCATCTGCACAGTACGTGGGTGACACATGTCGCGTGAAGGAGAAAGGGCAGGGGCATGTTCGTCCCAAAATCTTCGGGCGAACAGTTTTTACTGTGGCTATAAATACCCCTCTCCCCTTCCTCACTTCATTTACTCCGCTCGGTCGCTGTCTCTCGCTCGAGCTCCTCAAACCCTAGCGCGGCCGCTACTCCATCGCCGCCGGTGAGGAAGAGCTTCACTGCCTTGACCTCGTCGCCGTCGTACTCGCGCCGGCTGCGGAAATCTTCACTCCGCCGCCGCCGTAGCTATCTCCCTCTGCCAAGTTAGGGCGTGGGAGATCGAACCGGATGAACTTCACATCTGTTCATCTTAGTTCGTCGTGTTCTTCAGTTCGGGTAATTAAAAGTTACTTTTATTACTCACTTTGATTCTCAAGTTTTCCTGAAAATCTTCAAAGGTGTTTTATTCTTCAAATCTTCACACATATGAACACCTCACACACTGTATGCTCTTGATCGATCTCTCTAAGCACTCATTTTCTTCAAGATTCCTCAATTGTGCGGATTTTCGATCTATACAACTCTGGAACCTAAGACAAGAACGCTTAGTGAAATTCCTCAAGGCTCAACTGGTCAAATTCCTCAAAACTTGTCTTTTCGAAAAATCTTCTGAGAACGCATATGACCTCTCCAAATTCCTCGCACCTACACTCTGTTCACAGGTACTCATGTCCGCTGCTAAATCACTAGGTTCTCATCAACTTAACTCATTTGCAGCGTTCCTCGAAGAAAAACTGCATACTTCTTCAGAGTGCTCAATTGTTCGAATTCCTCATTTGAAGAAAATGGCTGAAGGAAAGAGACCACAGAAAGGAGGAAAGAAACCTGAGGTCATGACTGCTTTCGAGATCCCTGAGGAAATATACAAGGATTATTGCACACCTGATGAAGCCAAGTTTGGCAAAGAAAACAAAAACCAGCGCAAAGTGCGCATCCAGAGGATTGAACGAAGATGGGCACGAGAATGGAGAGAATATCGATATGTTACTCCTAAGTACATGAAGAAATTAGCCTTAAATCCTCCATGCCCAAGAGCTCCATTGGCACCTGGCCAAGTAGCTGATCCCACCAGCATCAAGCGTGGTGAGGACTTTCCTGAAGAATGGGCTAGGCATCAAGCAAAACTGGCAAGACAAGCCAAGGAGGCAGTGAGGAAATTCAATGAGGATTCTGCCGCTGCTGCTGCTGTTGAGACCTCGGTCAAACCGAGGAAATCAATGCCGAAGAAGCCTGCTCGTAAGCCAAGTGCTTCACCTTCAGCGCCCTCACGGCCCAGTTCCTCAGCTGCGCCCTCACGGCAAATTCCTCAGACTGCTGCTGCTCCATCAAAGTCCTCAGTAGCTCCCTCAAAGTCCTCAACTCCTGTGCATCTGGCTACATGCCAAAGGACTCAGGGTTTCTCAATTGCTTCTGGTGTCTCAGCAAGTTCCTCAGCTGCACCAATGTCCTCATCAGACCCCTCACTGTTGAAGACAAAAGCAACAGCTGGACGCGGTCCTCGGCCAAGTCCAAGGAAGAAACAGGTTGCATTCCAAGTGCCCTCTGATGATGAGGCCTCTGATGAAGAACTTGCAGAAATCATCAGAGACAGACAAGCAAAGGCCGCTAGAGCCAAAGGCACATCTGTGCCACTGCTTTTGGATCCGAAGAAGATCCTTGACTACATTGACCTCTGGCACCAGGATCCAAACATTCCAATGCCTGATCTGCCTCTGACTCCTGGTCAAAGTCACATGCTGACCCATTTCATCTCTCAAGAGAAATGGAAGTTTGAGAAGGCTCGTGAGATAAAAAGAGCTCAAGCTAGAAAGGAGAAGCTTCTGAAGAAGAACGTTGTCAGACTGACACCTGAAGAACTTCTCAAGGCTCAATCTGAAATCCAAGCCCTCAGCAAGGACTTCGATGCATACAATGCTGATTGGCAAGGAGCCAAAGTGCGATTCGTCAACCTGACGAAGAAAATGACAACTGTTGCAGCCCCATCGCAACAAGAAATTCCTCAGGCTGCCGACTCTGCTCAGCCTGCTGAAGAACATGCCAGCACCGCTGATGACTTTCAGCCTGCTGATGAAAACACAAGTTCCAGGGCTGATGACTCCATTCCAGCCGCTGAAGAAATTGCCAGGGCATCCACTAGTGGTGCGCCTGAAGAAACTGAAGAGATCAGGGCAACTGCATCAGTTGCGCCTGAAGAACATCAACCACAGTCCTCAACTCCTCCCGCGTCTACTCCAACTCCAATTCTTCCTTCTGCCTATGAAGTGAAGAAGACCAAGGCTGCAGAGCGAGCTGCAGTGAAGAAAAGGAAGGCATCAGCTGCGTCAAATTCTTCGGCTGCGAAGAAAATGAAGCCAATGACCAGCTCTCTTGAAAATCCTATTGATGCCGTTCCGATTTCCTCCATGTCATCAAAGGAAATTGTTCCTTATGGAGAAGACTACAAGATCCCAAGCGGATCTGATGAAGAAACTCATTCTGCTACTACGTCAGAGCAGTTTGATGAAGAAATTAAAGTGGAAGCATTCCCTTCAACGCCAGTCGTTTCCTCACCGATGCCTCAGTTCACAGCTGAAGAGGCTGGTGTTGAGGAAATTGAAAATCAAGATGAAGATGTGGATATTGGATGCACTACACCAGTGATGAATGATGACTTTTGGGAAAGTCAGCATCCCAATACTCCTCTCTTCACTCCTATTCAACAAATTCCTCAGTCCCCGGCTACAACTGTTCAAATGGGCTCTGAAGAAACTCATCCCACTTCATCTGTTCGTGAAGAAATTCCAGCCACTAGTGCTGAAGAACCTGCTGCTGTTGAACCAGAAATTCCTCAGCCTGCAGTACCTGAGCTCGCGATTCCTGAGGTTGTGCTGCAAATCACTGATACTCCTATGCCCAAACCAAAGAATCCGTTCTCAAGCAAGCAAAAATTCAAGGCTAAAGACTTCTTTTCTGAGCATGTGTTCTTCACTGATTATAATCCATATGACTCTGCTCGCATAAGGAAGAGGCATTTCTGGACTGCTACTCAAGCCAACTTCTATTCCTCAGTGCTCTTTGACAAGGACAAAATCTTCGATCATGAACATATTCCTCATGTGGATATGGAATCTCTGCCGTGCTTTGAGCCAGTCCTCAGTGTTATTCACGATGCAGGACTGTTGAATTTCTGCACTGATATCTGTGATTGGATTGAAGAACTCATTCTTCAGTTCTATGCCACACTGCATATCACAGGAGATGCTGAAGACGTCAATTCATGGGTGCTGGATTGGATGACCGAAAACACTCATTACAAGGCACCAGCAACTGAACTGCTTCGTGTCCTTCCTCTTGATCCTCCCATGACAGTGCACGTTGCATTTACAATGACCCTGAACTGACGAATCATTATATGCAAGTGCTCATGAAGACTTTGAAGCCAGGGCAGGCCCCACGAACCAAATTCCTCGTCAAGGAATTGCTCTATGTGCCCCGGACTGTCTATCGAATCCTGATGAAGACAATGAGTCCAATCAAAGGCCACGACTCAAATGATGAAGATGTCGTTGGTATCATGAAGAACATGCTTTTCAACATCATTCATGGTGTTCCCGTCAACTTCCATGATTTCTTCATGAGGACTCTTGCTAATGTTGCTATGTCACCTTTCGAGCTGAAGCCCTATGCGCCTTGGATTATGAGATTCATAAGGGCAAGATCTTCACTGAATTACAAGGCTGACACTCTGAACCATGGTAGCTACTTGCCTCCCATTGAAGTCCTCAAGCGACCAGTTTCATCATCTGATGATAAAGGCAAGGCAGCTGCTGTGATCGATGAAGGCACTTGTCCATTGGATGGTCAATTTCGTCTGGCTACTTCTTACTCCACCAATGACGACTCTGCTACACATGGCACTGCCGCAAATACCTCAGCTAAGCAAAAGCCTCAAGCCACAGCACCCAGGGTGATGACTGACTGTGAGTTACTCCTCAGTCTTCATCAAAAGGTTGATCGCAATCACAAATGGGTGAAGCGTCAGTTTGCTGCAATTCTTCACAACATGACCTCAACCCATAATGCTGTGAAGAAGAACCATTATCACCTTCATGAAACCCTCAACCGCACCTGGGCTGTTCTCACTCATGTATATACCATGGAAGAACTGAAGACTATGGGTCTCCAGGAAGCTTTTGACTGGTCTGCACCACCTCCGAAGAAATTCAAGAGAGTCAAAGTTCCTGATCTGGTGGCCAGCTCTTATTCTTCATCGCGTGAAACTGATGAGCATGAAGATTTGGACGAAACTGCGGCAGGCCCTACTTCAACAAACAACCCCGACAATGCTGGCACTCCTCCATCAACTTGAAATTCTTCAGGGGCGTTAGTCCTCAGTTTCGATCCCTTTGGTCATTTGATGACAAAGGGGGAGAAATCTGAGTTAGTCTTCAAGCGGGTTTATATTATGGGCGTTTTGTTAAGTTACAACTCTCGTTCTTCTGAAACTTTTTACTGATCAAGTTGTAATCTTAAATCCGATGGTGCCCTAATACTTTTGAACGGTGCATAGTGCTCTGATACTGATGCACTGTGCTCTGATACTTTTGATGTGATATTCTGCATGCTTATTCCTTGTTAATATTATTGCACGCATGCTGAATGTCATCAGGCACCATATTTCATCATGCATTTCAAATTCTTCATATTATATATCAAATGCGTGTATGAATTACAAGATATAGGGGGAGATCTCCATGATTCAATTCTTCAAATATGCACTGCCTCAAAAGCAAATTCCTCACTATGCACATATTCAGGGGGAGTTCTTCTATATCTTGCAATCAAATTCCTCAATATCAGTATTTACACTTCATATGTTTATCCCCGTTGAAAACTTAACCTATGTTGTCATCAATCACCAAAAAGGGGGAGATTGTAAGTGCATCTAGTGCCCCTTAGTGATTTTGGTGTATTGAAGACTTATAGGTTAAGGGACTGATGCGTTTGTGAGTGTACACAGGTCTATAAGTCTATGAGGAGTTTGATATTTACAGAGAAAGTCGACCCCTAAAAATGAAGTTCTTCGACTGAAGACTTTCTGAAGACTTTGAAAGTGAAGAAATTGGTGTGACCTTGAAGACTTGATATTCAATTGAGGAACATGAAGCATGAAGACTTTTGTTTTCGTAGTTTCATTTTCTCTTTCTTGAGTCATAGGAAACACCGTACTGTTAAAGGGGGTCAAGGAAATACTACGGAAAATTTTCCATGTGATGCTCAACTCAAAATCCTACACCTACCAATTCCCTCGAGTGAAGCCATTGGAAATCTCATACAGTTCAGTCAATTTCTTCAGTGACAGAGATGCAGTTCTTCTGGTCACTGATGACTTTGCTCTGACTGAGGAGTTAGGAATTCGCCAGTGCGAATTACCTACACAGTGAGGAACATGATAGCCCTGAGGAATTTGAGAGTCAAATTTCCGACCGTTGCTGTGTTGCGCGCCGGCTGTCCAAAATATCTTATCCACCTAACGGTCATATCATTGAAGGGCATTTATGTCTTATCATGTCGGGCTGCTCCCTAGGCTATAAATAGCCGCCCCCTACAACCACTATTGGCTGCTCCGAGAGAACTTGACACTTGTCATTTGAGAGCAACCCATCCTCCGAGGACTTTGAGCGAGAATCATCAAGTGAGGAAAATCCCAAAACCAAACCCCCACAAACCCAAAGTGATTGAGCATCACTGAAGAAATCGATCCCGTGTGGATCCGACACTTGTTACCTTTGAAGACTGTGCTTCTTCCAGACGGTTAGGCGTCAAGGTCTAGAGCATCCAAGAGGAATTGTAGATCGCCGAGTGACCAAGTCTGTGAAGGTTTGGAAGTCACCTGAAGACTTACCACGAGTGATTGGACGAGACCTGCGTGGTCTTAGTTCAAGGAGAATACGGTGAGGACTGGGTGTCCTGAGTTGCGGCTCAGAGACTGGGTGTCCGGGACTGCGTGTCCTCGAGTTTAAATACTCAGCCGCTCCAACCAGACGTACAACTGAGACAGCAGTTGGAACTGGTTTACCAAATCATTGTCTTCACCAACTAACTGGTTCTATCTCCTCAACCCTTTCATTTCCTCTTTACTGTGTTGAATGTTGTTCATATCTGTGCTTGAAGACTTTGACTGAAGACTTTCACAAATTCCTTAGTTCAATTTCTCCAGTCTGTTTGTCTTCATCTTGTTATCCTGTGTTTACGCTTTCTGTACTCTGTGCTTGTCTTCATTTCATCATGATGACTATGTTTGTGTCCTGTTATGTTTACTTCTGAGTACTTATTCCGCTGCAAGTAGTTCTTCACTAAGGAATTTCCTCACCAGCAAATTCCTCAGTGAAGAATTCATAAAAATCGCCTATTCACCCCCCTCTAGTCGATATAACGCACTTTCAGCTCTATATGAAACTTGCTTGATTTTGCATATAGTTTCATATTACCCTGTTGCATCCTTGTTTTGATGTGTTTGCTTGATGTTTGTATGCATTTTGCATCAATGCCATGTTTAACTTGTTTTGCTCATATCTTCTAGGCCGTAGCTCCGAATCTAATGAACTTTATATGTAACTTGACTAGAATTTCGTGTAGATCATCTTGGTGCATCTTAACTTGCTGTTTAACTACTTGAACATAAGGTTTATTCAGATCTGGACCAATTTCGAAATTTGCATATGAGGACTTACCGAAATTGTTATATGTTGCTTCCGGCCACATTTAAACTTGCTTTGATGTGTTGTTCTTGTTTGCATCATCTCTTGCCATGAGTAGCTCCATGTAGCTTTGTCATGCATCATGCTTGTTGCGCATCATGTCTTGTCTAAGTGTGGTGTGTTTACCATGTTGTGTGCTTCTTCTCGATAGTTCCCGTTTCGTTGCGATCGTGAGGATGTGTTCGTCTACATGTGGTTCGTCTTCGTGGCTTTATCTTCTTCATGGACTCGTTCTTCTTCCTAGCGGGATTTCAGGCAAGATGACCGCTACCCTGGATCTCACTATTATTATTGCTATGCTAGTTGCTTCGTTCTATCGCTTTGCTGCGCTACCTATCTTTTGCTCTTCAAGCCTCCCAAATTGCCATGAACCTCTAACCTTTGACACCATTCCTAGCAAACCGTTGCTTGGCTATGTTACCGCTTTTGCTCAGCCCCTCTTATAGCGTTGCTAGCTGCAGGTGAAGTTGAAGATTGCTCCATGGTGGACAGGGTTATGTTGGGATATCACAATATCTCTTATATTATTAATGCATCTATATATTTGGTAAAGGGTGGAAGGCTCGGCCTTATGCCTGGTGTTTTGTTCCACTCTTGCCGCCCTAGTTTCCATCATACCAGTGTTATGTTCCCGGATTTTGCGTTCCTTACGCGGTCGGGTGATTTATGGGACCCCCCCCCCCCCGACAGTTCGCTTTGAATAAAACTTGTCCAGCAAGGCCCAACTTTGGTTTTACCATTTGCCTCACCACCACCTATACCTTTCCCTTGGGTCGGCTAACCCGAGGGTCATCTTTATTTTTAGCCCCCCCGGGCCAATGCTTGTCTAAGTGTTGGTCCAAATCGAGCGATGTCCGGCGCCCCCTGGGCAACCAGGGTCTATGCCAACCCGACGTCTGGATCATCCGGTGTGCCCTGAGAACGAGATATGTGCAGCTCCTATCGGGATTTGTCGGCACAGCGGGAGGTCTTGCTGGTCTTGTTTTACCATTGTCGAAATGTCTTGTAAACCGGGATTCCGAGACTGATCGGGTCTTCCTGGGAGAAGGTATATCCTTCGTTGATCGTGAGAGCTTATCATGGGCTAAGTTGGGACACCCCTGCAGGGTATAAACTTTCGAGAGCCGTGCCCACGGTTATGTGGCAGATGGGAATTTGTTAATGTCCGGTTGTAGATAACTTGACACCAGATCCGAATTAAAACGCATCAACCGCGTGTGTAGCCGTGATGGTCTCTTCTCGACGGAGTCCGGGAAGTGAACACGGTTTCTGTGTTATGTTTGACGTAAGTAGGAGTTCAGGATCACCTCTTGACCATTGCTAGTTGACGACCGTTCCTTTGCTCCTCTTCTCGCTCTCGTTTGCGTATGTTAGCCACCATATATGCTTAGTCGCTACTGCAACCTCACCACTTTACCCCTTCCCTTCCCTTTAAGCTTTGCTAGTCTTGATACCCATGGTAATGGGATTGCTGAGTCCTCGTGGCTCACAGATTACTACAACAACAGTTGCAGGTACAGGTTATGCGATGATCCTGACGCGAGAGCGATGCTTGCTTGCGTTGAGTTCTTCTTCTGCTTCTTCTTTGATCAGGGGATAGGTTCCAGGTCAGCAGCCTGGGCTAGCAGGGTGGGTGTCGTTTGAGCTTCTGTTTATGTTTCATCCGTACTCGGATGTTGTTCTCATGTATTGTGATGTTGTATTCGTGTGGCATTGTATGCCTCTTGTATGTATCCCCATCTATTTATGTAATGTTGATGTAATGATATCCACCTTGCAAAAGCGTTTCAATATGTGGGTCTATCCTTGGTGGGACCTTCGAGTTCCTCTTGGATAGGGTTGCATATTGGGCGTGACAAGTTGGTATCAGAGCCTCGACCGACCCTAGGAGCCCCCCTTGATTGATCGGGTAGTTTGGCCGTTGTCGAGTCTAGAAGAAAACTTTTTCGGAGTCTAGTTATATCGGAGAGTAGGAATTCTTTTTACTCCTCAGCCCCTTCGTCGCTCTGGTGAGGAATCTTGACGTAGGTGTTTTGAATTACTTCTCTTCCCCTTCAAATTTTTCTTTAGGATCACGCAGTTGGTTTTTCGATCGTTGGTTCTCAGCTCTTTTCATCCGGTGCATTTCTCGTCAAGTCGACTCGAGCCTCTTCATCTTTGAGTTCAATCTTCAGCTATTTTCTTTTTCCCACCCGCCCACCCTTTTTCATCTCGGAGCCGGAGTCCGTATTCGAGTATCCATCCTACTCGTGTGAAGTCTTTGCTTTCTATCCTCATTGTTTTCAACCGGTGTTTTCTCTTCAAGATATTCGTTGTTTTCCCCTTCCAAGTTACCCTTGTTTTCCCGCCCTCCCACCCTCTTCTTCCAGGAGTCTGAGCATCTATTCGAGAAGCTATTTCATTCGTGCGGAGCCTCTTCAGTCTTCCCTCAATTATTTCAACTGGTGAATTCTCGTCTCGTTCGTCATTCTTCATCCCTTTCTTTTTCCGGTGCATTCAATTCAAGTTTTTCGGGTTGATCACATTCTTTTCCTTTTGTAAAGTGTTCTCCTTACTCGTTTGCCTCTCGTCATTCAATCATTCCAGAGTTCGGAAGACATCTCAGAAGATTCGTCTATGTTCCAATTAATTCGAGGTTGTCACCTCATTCAAATATTTCAATTGTTCCGGCGCATCACCTATCTCTACAACAATCTTTTCCAACGGTGTTTTCTTTTAGTGGGCCCTAACCCACAGGTCTTTCCCAGGATCTTACCTGACTCTTTGGTTTCCCCGGAGCTATTCTCAAATTCTTTCAAGTGTGACGTAAGAATGAATTCCATCAGTCACATGCCTTTTCCAAGTTCGATTTCAAATCATTTCATCGTCGGCTCAACCTCTTTGCTTTTCTTTCTCCCGGAGTATCTCAGTAATTTTGGTGGTGTTTCTCGTCATCATTTGAAGATTGAAGAAGATTTTTTCCTCTAAATCTCGTCTGTTCTCTCGAAGATTCGCGGTTCTAGCTTCATATCATCCTCTCGAATTATTCCATTTGTTAGATATTCTTTTGCTTACCCATCCGGAGCATGTCAGGAGTTGTTTTTCCATTTCTTTTCACCGGAGGCCACCATTTCAGTTATCGTTCTCTATTTATCCCGGTGCTTCGTTCAAGTGTTCTTCAATCAGTTCGCGATCTCTTTGTTCTTTGGCATCTAAATTCCCTTAAGCATATTTGTTCTTCTAATTCTTCCCGGTGATTCATTCTCTTTCATCAGTCATTTTGAATTCTTATGGTGGTTCGTTCAAGATTCTTTTCCTTGTTTATCATATTAATTCATTCGGTCTTTTCAATCCTACCGATGATTCATGAATACTTTCTCAAGTTTGAGATATGTCACTTCTCAATTCTTTTTCAAGAAGAATAAGTAATATGTAAATCCATTGCTTGTCATCAATTTAATTTGATGAAGGATAAGCATACAATAAATCTTATTCTTATTTCATCCAAGTGATTAATCCCTTTTTCTTCGGAGTTTGTTCTTGATGAATAAATTCTAGTTCCAAGTGTTTTCATCTTTTCTTTTTTCGGAGTTCAAATTTCCTCGACCATCTCGTCGGAACCTCCATCTAAATCACCACAAGGCTCATCTTATTCTTTCATCCTTCATTCTATCTCATCATCCTTTATTTTACCGGAGTACTTCATGGTGATTCTTCATGATTTAATTCATTCTTTCAAGAGTTCATCAAGTACCATTCCATCCTCTCAAGTTCGTTCTAATCCTCCCATTTTCAGCCGGAGTGCTACCTAAATCCTTTCAGTCTTATTCGTTTCTTTTCTCATTCTAACCACTCCGGTTAGAACGAGTGGTTTCATAGTCTATTTGATTCCGTGAGCTTTCGATTCTTGTCATTCTCGTCGTTCGTTTCTTCTTCTCGAGTGCAATCAATTCTTTGCTTCTTCTCTTGATTTCTTGGTTCCCTCATCCATTTTTCCCTTCCGTCTCGGTCCTAAGATCTCAGACGAGATCTCTTGTTAGTGGAGGAGTGTTGTAACGCCCCGGATTCGATGCGCCAGGTGTCTGCTAGTTATTCGCCATCATTGCCATGTCATTTGCTTGCGTGTTGCATTTTGCCATGTCATCATCTGCATTTCATATCATGTCATCATGTGCATTTCATTTTGCATACGTGTTCGTTTCTTGCATCCGAGCATTTTCCCCGTTGTCCGTTTTGCAATCCGGCACTTCTATGTCATCCGGCGTTCCCTTTTTTTCCTCTTTTGTGAGCGGGTGTTAAACTTTCTCGGAATGGCCCGAGGTCTGCCAAGCAGCCTTGGTATAGCACCGGTAGACCGCCTGTCAAGTTTCGTGCCATTTGGAGATCGTTTGATACTCCAACGGTTAACCGGGTAACCACAAACCCCTTCTTTTGTTGCAGCCCAACACCCCTTCAAAGTGGCCCAAAACCCAGCAAACTCCCCTCCATGCTCTCGGTCGTTCGATCACGATCGTGTGGGCGAAAACCGCACCTCATTTGGACTCTCCTAGCTCCCTCTACCTATATATATGTGCATCTCCCCCGAAATCCCGGTCTAACCCTAGCAGTCTTCCTCCTCGCGCCGCCGGACATGTCCATCCGTGCCGGACATGTCCGCCGGACACGTCGCTCCGGCCAATGAGGATTCGCCACGTCACCCTGCCGCCCCTCTCCTCCACTCCGCCGCCGCCACGTGGCCTCCCCCACGCCTCCACCGCCGCCGGCCCGCGCGGCCCGCAGCAGGCCCGCGGGGCCCGGTCGCCGCCGCCACCCGACCGGTTCTGCGCGCCGCCGCGGCAGGCCCGCATCCGCCGTCGCCCGCGCCGCCACGCCGTTCGTCGCCGGCGAGCGCCCTCGCCGCCGCGCCCGCCGGGCCCTTCCTCGTCCGCCGCCCCGAGCGCCCGCTCGTCGCCCCCGCTCTTCGTCGTCGGCGCCGCTGTGCCTCGGCTCCCGGCCGCGCCGCCCCGCCACTGACCAGGCTCGCCGGAGCCGCGTCCTTTCCGGCGCCCGAGCCGCCGCCCCGCCTCCGGTGCTCGGATCCGGCCGGGATCCGCCGGATCCGGAGCCCCCGACCTTCCCGGCCGTCGTCTCGGCCATCTCCGTCGCCAGATCCGCGCTCCTCTCCGGCGCCGACCTCACCGGAGTCCGCCCCGACCCGGATCCACCTCGCCCGACCCGGATCCATTGCCCGCGTTGACTTCCCCGAGGTCCAAATTTCACTAAGTCCCCGATTATTTCAACATTATCATGCCATGTTCATCGCATTGTATCTCTGCATCTGTAGGTCCGTTTCGTGCGTGTAATATGTCAAATTGTTTGCCTCAACGAGTGCTTCATTTCATTCCATTGCATCATTTTCATTTGAGCTCATCTTGGTGCCCGAAATGCTGTTGGAACAGTGCATGCTGATGTTCATCTGCTGAAACTATTATAACATGCTCATTTGTCATTTTTGCCATGATTGATGTGTGCATCCTATGAGGTTGATGTCTACATGTGTTTTGATCTATGCTATGCCATCTTTCCATAGGTGCTATCCATGTATTTTTGTGATTTGTGTGCTGAGTGCATCGAGCTTGTTAAGAAGGGTACTTCCTGTTGCTGTTTTGCTAGGCAGATTCTGTTATATTTTGTTGCTATATAAACATGCTTCTACAAGTCATTTCGTGCATTATTCTGGAGTTGTTCACTAAGGATGAATTGTTATACATGTCTTGATATATCCATTCATGCCCTTGGTTGCAATTATAGCCTGCTGTAGCTTGTTGTTATCTTGCTCCAAAGTTGCTAAATAATGTTGCTGTCAGCCTGTTAACATTAAGTTCAGTTTTGGCTATGTGCTTTTCTAGTGATCCATGCACCCTATGAACTTGTTCTTGCCATGCTTAGCTTCATAAACATGCCTTCTTACTGTTGGTTGCCTTGCAATGCCATGTATTGCTCTGTGGTGAGTGGTTCAAGCTCACGAACATGCCTACTTATCGTTGTTTCTGCCATGTATGAATCTGTAATATAACTTGCCATGTTCACATGGGTGCCATCATATCTTCTGATCCTTTTTGACTCATGGTCAGTAAGGGACTTTTGATCTATGCTTTTAGTAGATTCATGCCATGCCTTTGTTTGCCATGATATGTTCCTGTAACATGTTGTTTGATAGCTCTAAACATTGCAACCTGATGTTATTTCTGCTAAGTCTGAAACTATTATAATTTGCAATCTTTCCATGTCTTTTTGAGCATGTTCTAGTTGTTTATGGAGATAGCTCAGTGTTCATGTTTTGTCATGCTTTACCTGTACTTCATAACCATGCCTTTTGTTATCATGTTGGGGTGCTGTAGCATGTTGTTTTGATGCTTGTAAGATGCCTAGTTGCTGTTATGGACAGATTGTTGTTATGCCTTGTATAGAGTGTATGTGTTGAACCGTTGCTCCGTTTTGAGTGTGCTCTATATGAAACTTGCTTGATTTTGTATGTAGTTTCATATTACCATGTTGCATCCTTGTTTTGGTGTGTTTGCTTGATGTTTATATGCATTTTGCATCAATGCCATGTTTAACTTGTTTTGCTCATATCTTCTAGGCCGTAGCTCCGAATCTAATGAACTTTATATGTAACTTGACTAGAATTTCGTGTAGATCATCTTGGTGCATCTTAACTTGCTGTTTAACTACTTGAACAGAAGGTTTATTCAGATCTGGACCAATTTCGAAATTTGCATATGAGGACTTACCAGAATTGTTATATGTTGCTTCCGGCCTCATTTAAACTTGCTTTGATGTGTTGTTCTTGTTTGCATCATTTCTTGCCATGAGTAGCTCCATGTAACTTTGTCATGCATCATGCTTGTTGTGCATCATGTCTTATCTATGTGTGGTATGTTTACCATGTTGTGTGCTTCTTCTCGATAGTTCCCATTTCGTTGCGATCGTGAGGATGCGTTCGTCTACGTGTGGTTCGTCTTCGTGGCTTCATCTTCTTCATGGACTCGTTCTTCTTCCTAGCGGGATTTCAGGCAAGATGACCGCTACCCTGGATCTCACTACTATCATTGCTATGCTAGTTGCTTCATTCTATCGCTTTGCTGTGCTACCTATCTTTTGCTCTTCAAGCCTCCCAAATTGCCATGAACCTCTAACCTTTGACACCATTCCTAGCAAACCGTTGCTTGGCTATGTTACCGCTTTTGCTCAGCCCCTATTATAGCGTTGCTAGCTATAGGTGAAGTTGAAGATTGCTCCATGGTGGACAGGGTTGTGTTGGGATATCACAATATCTCTTATATTATTAATGCATCTATATATTTGGTAAAGGGTGGAAGGCTCGACCTTATGCCTGGTGTTTTGTTCCACTCTTGCCGCCCTAGTTTCCGTCATACCGGTGTTATGTTCCCAGATTTTGCGTTCCTTACGCGGTCGGGTGATTTATGGGAACCCCCCGACAGTTCGCTTTGAATAAAACTTGTCCAGCAAGGCCCAACTTTGGTTTTACCATTTGCCTCACCACCACCTATACCTTTCCCTTGGGTCGGCCAACCCGAGGGTCATCTTTATTTTTAGCCCCCCCGGGCCAATGCTTGTCTAAGTGTTGGTCCAAACCGAGCGATGTCCGGCGCCCCCTGGGCAACCAGGGTCTATGCCAACCTGACGTCTGGCTCATCCGGTGTGCCCTGAGAACGAGATATGTGCAGCTCCTATCGGGATTTGTCGGCACAGCGGGAGGTCTTGCTGGTCTTGTTTTACCATTGTCGAAATGTCTTGTAAACCGGGATTCCGAGACTGATCGGGTCTTCCTGGGAGAAGGTATATCCTTCATTGATCGCGAGAGCTTATCATGGGCTAAGTTGGGACACCCCTGCAGGGTATAAACTTTCGAGAGCCGTGCCCGCGGTTATGTGGCAGATGGGAATTTGTTAATGTCCGGTTGTAGATAACTTGACACCAGATTCGAATTAAAAAGCATCAACCGCGTGTGTAGCCGTGATGGTCTCTTCTCGGCGGAGTCCGGGAAGTGAACACGGTTTCTGTGTTATGTTTGACGTAAGTAGGAGTTCAGGATAACCTCTTGACCATTGCTAGTTGACGACCGTTCCTTTGCTCCTCTTCTCGCTCTCGTTTGCGTATGTTAGCCACCATATATGCTTAGTCGCTGCTGCAACCTCACCACTTTACCCCTTCCCTTCCCTTTAAGCTTTGCTAGTCTTGATACCCATGGTAATGGGATTGCTGAGTCCTCGCGGCTCACAGATTACTACAACAACAGTTGTAGGTACAGGTTATGCGATGATCCTGACGCGAGAGCGATGCTTGCTTGCGTTGAGTTCTTCTTCTGCTTCTTCTTCGATCAGGGGATAGGTTCCAGGTTGGCAGCCTGGGCTAGCAGGGTGGATGTCGTTTGAGCTTCTGTTTATGTTTCATCCGTAGTCGGATGTTGTTCTCATGTATTGTGATGTTGTATTCGTGTGGCATTGTATGCCTCTTGTATGTATCCCCATCTATTTATGTAATGTTGATGTAATGATATCCACCTTGCAAAAGTGTTTCAATATGCGGGTCTATCCTTGGTGGGACCTTCGAGTTCCTCTTGGATAGGGTCGCATATTGGGCGTGACACCACCCCCCCGACAGGGCGCCCCCCCTATCTCCTGGGCCCCCTGGTGGGCCTCTGGTGTCCATCTTCTGCTATATCATTGCTTTTACCCTGGAATAAATCGCGGGCAAGCTTACAGGACGAACCGCCGCCACGAGGCGGAACCTTGGCGGAATCAATCTAGGGCTCCGGCGGAGCTGTTCTGCCGGGGACACTTCCCTCCGGGAGGGGGAAATCATCACCAACGTCATCACCAATGATCCTCTCATCGGGAGGGGGTAAATCTCCATCAACATCTTCACCAGCACCATCTCCTCTCAAAACCCTAGTTCATCTCTTGTATCCAATCTTGTATCAAAGCCAGAAATTGGTACTTGTGGGTTGCTAGTAGTGTTGATTACTCCTTGTAGTTGATACTAATTGGTTTACTTGGTGGAAGATCATATGTTCATATCCTTTATGCATATTATTACTCCTCTGATTATGAACATGAATATGCTTTGTGAGTAGTTACGTTTATTCCTGAGGACATGGGTGAAGTCTTGCTATTAGTAGTCATGTGAATTTGGTATTCGTTCGATATTTTGATGAGATGTATGTTGTCTTTTCCTCTAGTGGTGTTATGTGAACATCGACTACATGACACTTCACCATTATTTGGGCCTAGAGGAAGGCATGGGGAAGTAATAAGTAGATGATGGGTTGCTAGAGTGACAGAAGTTTAGAGCCTAGTTTATGCGTTGCTTCGTTAGGGGCTGATATGGATCCATATGTTTAATGCTGTGGTTAGGTTTAACTCAATACTTCTTTTGTAGTTGCGGATGCTTGCATTAGGGGTTAATCATAAGTGGGATGCTTGTCCAAGTAAGGGCAGTACCCAAGTACCGGTCCACCCACATATCGAATTATCAAAGTACCGAACGCGAATCATATGAATATGATGAAAACTAGCTTGACGATAATTCCCATGTGTCCTCCGGAGATCCTTTCTCATTACTATAAATTTTCCAGGCTTATCCTTTGCTACATAAAGGATAGGGCCACCTTGCTGCACTTTATTTACTTTATTTACTTGTTACTCGTTACCATTTATCTTATCACAAAACTATCTATCACCTACAATTTCAGTACTTGTAGAGAAAACCTTACTGAAAACCGCTTATCATTTCCTTCTGCTCCTCATTGGGTTTGACACTCTTACTTATTGAAAGGTCTACGATTGATCCCCTACACTTGTGGGTCATCAATGCCCCGAGCAACAAGAAGGCGAGGTTCGCTCCACCGGCGACGTCGTCCTCTGGCGCCATGGCGGTAGCGGCCGAAAGCGGCACAGGCCCGCTTAGTGGTTTGGACAAGCAGCAGTCTTGCCCGGACCACATCAGCAACCTCCCGGAAGGTGTCCTCGGTGAGATCATTTCCCGTCTGTCCACTAAGGAGGGCAGCCGCACTCAAATCCTCGCATGTCGGTGGCGCCCTCTGTGGTGCGCCGCTCCTCTAAATCTCGACTACAGTGAAATCCCTGTCGGTCGTCTTTTTAAGCCCCTAGAAATAGTTCATATCGACATAGCCTCGATGCTCCCCAGCAAGGATGTCATTCGCATTAGATATTTGGAACTCGGTGCAATTTTCAGCCTGACGTTGACGGTTCGTGCCTTCCGGAAGCCATCCTCTCCGGCCATGGGGGCGCAGTTCATCGCCTCTGCATTCCCGTGTGTTACCTCCACTGCGGACCCTCTACAGTCGACACCTGGATTCGATCCCCAAGACTGAAGAATCTGCAGGTTGTCGAGTTCTACTAAATGTTCCCACGTTTCATGGGAAAAACCATCACACTACCACACGAATTCTCTTCGTCCGTGTCCTCACCACCGACTTCCACGCTGCTGTTTTCCTTCTCGTTGCACACCGTCACATTTGCTCTTTGCCAGATACCTGATAAGTATGCACAATTGTTAAAACTTCCACTGCTTAAGAGGCTTTCATTTTTGGAGGTTGATATATCAGACGTCTCACTGCAAAGCATAATCAACCATGGTTGCCCTGCTGAAAGTGCGTTATATCGACTAGAGGGGGGTGAATAGGCGATTTTTATGAATTCTTCACTGAGGAATTTGCTGGTGAGGAAATTCCTTAGCGAAGAACTACTTGCAGCGGAATAAGTACTCAGAAGTAAACATAACAGGATACAAACATAGTCATCATGATGAAATGAAGACAAGCACAGAGTACAGAAAGCGTAAACACAGGATAACAAGATGAAGACAAACAGACTAAAGAAACTGAACTGAGGAATTTGTGAAAGTCTTCAGTCAAAGTCTTCAAGCACAGATATGAACAACATTCAACACAGTAATGAGGAAATGAAAGGGTTGAGGCGATAGAACCAGTTAGTTGGTGAAGACAATGATTTGGTAAACCAGTTCCAACTGCTGTCTCAGTTGTACGTCTGGTTGGAGCGGCTGAGTATTTAAACTCGAGGACACGCAGTCCCGGACACCCAGTCTCTGAGCCGCAACTCAGGACACCCAGTCCTCACCGTATTCTCCTTGAACTAAGACCACGTAGGTCTCGTCCAATCACTCGTGGTAAGTCTTCAGGTGACTTCCAAACCTTCACAGACTTGGTCACTCGGCGATCCACAATTCCTCTTGGATGCTCTAGACCTTGACGCCTAACCGTTTGGAAGAAGCACAGTCTTCAAAGGTAACAAGCGTCGGATCCACGCGGGATCAATTTCTTCAGTGATGCTCAATCACTTTGGGTTTGTGGGGGTTTGGTTTTGGATTTTCCTCACTTGATGATTTTCACTCAAAGTCCTCGGAGGATGGGTTGCTCTCAAATGACAAGTGTCATGTTCTCTCGGAGCAGCCAACCAACTAGTGGTTGTAGGGGGCGGCTATTTATAGCCTAGGGAGCAGCCCGACATGATAAGACATAAATGCCCTTCAATGATATGACCGTTAGGTGGATAAGATATTTTGGGACAGCCGGCGCGCAGCACAGCAACGGTCGGAAATTTGACTCTCAAATTCCTCAGGGCTATCATGTTCCTCACTGTGTAGGCAATTCGCACTGGCGAATTCCTAACTCCTCAGTCAGAGCAAAGTCATCAGTAACCAGAAGAACTGCGTCTCTGTCACTGATGAACTTGACTGAACTGTATGAGATTTCCAATGGCTTCACTCGAAGGGATTGGTAGGTGTAGGATTTTGAGTTGAGCATCACATGGAAATTTTTCCTTAGTTTTTCCTCGACCCCCTTTAACAGTACGGTGTTTCCTATGACTCAAGAAAAAGAAAATGAAACTACGAAAACAAAAGTCTTCACGCTTCATGTTCCTCAAATGAATATTAAGTCTTCAAGGTCACACCATTTTCTTCACTTTCAAAGTCTTCAGAAAGTCTTCAGAATATCAAAGTCTTCATTCGAAGAACTTCATTTTTAGGGGTCGACTTTCTCTGTAAATATCAAACTCCTCATAGACTTATAGACCTGTGTACACTCACAAACGCATCAGTCCCTTAACCTATAAGTCTTCAATACACCAAAATCACTAAGGGGCACTAGATGCACTTACAATCTCCCCCTTTTTGGTGATTGATGACAACATAGGTTAAGTTTTCAACGGGAATAAACATATGAAGTGTAAATACTGATATTGAGGAATTTGATTGCAAGATATAGAAGAACTCCCCCTGAATATGTGCATAGTGAGGAATTTGCTTTTGAGGCAATGCACATTTGAAGAATTGAATCATGGAGATCGCCCCCTATATCTTGTAATTCATACACGCATTTGATATATAATATGAAGAATTTGAAATGCATGATGAAATATGGTGCCTGATGAGATTCAGCATGCGTGCAATAATATTAACGAGGAATAAGCATGCAGAATAACACATCAAAAGTATCAGAGCACAGTGCATCATCAGAGCACTATGCACCGTTCAAAAGTATCAGGGTACCATCGGATTTAAGATTACAACTCGATCCAGTAAAAAGTTTCGGAAGAACGAGAGTTGTAACTTAACAAAACGCCCATAATATAAACCCGCTTGAAGACTAACTCAGATTTCTCCCCCTTTGTCATCAAATGACCAAAAGGATCGAAACTGAGGACTAACGCCCCTGAAGAATTTCAAGTTTATGGAGGAGCGCCAGTGTTGTCGGGGTTGTTTGTTGAAGTAGGGCCTACCGCAGTGTCGTCCAAATCTTCATGTTCATCAGTTTCACGCGATGAAGAATAAGAGCTGGCCACCAGATCAGGAACTTTGACTCTCTTGAATTTCTTCGGAGGTGGTGCAGACCAGTCAAATGCTTCCTGGAGACCCATAGTCTTCAGTTCTTCCGCGGTATATACATGAGTGAGAACAGCCCAGGTGCGGTTGAGGGTTTCATGAAGGTGATAATGGTTCTTCTTCACAGCATTATGGGTTGACGTCATGTTGTGAAGAATTGCAGCAAATTGACGCTTCACCCATTTGTGATTGCGATCAACCTTTTGATGAAGACTGAGGAGTAACTCACGGTCAGTCATCACCCTGGGTGCTGTGGCTTGAGGCTTTTGCTTAGCTGAGGTATTTGCAGCAGTGTCATGTGTAGCAGAGTCGTCATTGGTGGAGTAAGAAGTAGCCAGACGAAATTGACCATCCAATGGACGAGTGCCTTCATCGATCATAGCAGCTGCCTTGCCTTTATCATCAGATGATGAAACTGGTCGCTTGAGGACTTCAATGGGAGGCAAGTAGCTACCATGGTTCAGAGTGTCAGCCTTGTAATTCAGTGAAGATCTTGCCCTTATGAATCTCATAATCCAAGGCGCATAGGGATTTAGCTCAAAAGGTGACATAGCAACATTAGCCAGAGTCCTCATGAAGAAATCATGGAAGTTGACGGGAACGCCATGAATGATGTTGAAAAGCATGTTCTACATGATGCCAACGACATCTTCATCATTTGAGTCATGGCCTTTGATTGGACTCATTGTCTTCGTTAGGATTCGATAGACAGTCCGGGGCACATAGAGCAATTCCTTGATAAGGAATTTGGTTCGTGGGGCCTGCCCTGGCTTCAAAGGCTTCATGAGCACTTGCATATAATGATTCTTCAGTTCAGGGTCATTGTAGATGCAACGTGCACTGTCATGGGGAGGATCAAGAGGAAGGACACGAAGCAATTCAGTTGCTGGTGCCTTGTAGTGAGTGTTTTTGTTCATCCAATCCAGTACCCATGAATTGACGTCTTCAGCATCTCCGGTGATATGCAGTGTGGCGTAGAACTGAAGAATGAGTTCTTCATTCCAATCACAGATATCAGTGCAGAAGTTCAGTAGTCCAGCATCGTGAATAACACTGAGGACTAGCTCGAAGCACGGCAGAGATTCCATATCCACATGAGGAATATGTTCATGATCGAAGATTTTGTCCTTGTCAAAGAGCACTGAGGAATAGAAGTTGGCTTGAGTAGCAGTCCAGAAACGCCTCTTCCTTATGCGAGCAGAGTCATATGGATTATAATCAGTGAAGAACACATGCTCAGAAAAGAAGTCTTCAGCCTTGAATTTTTGCTTGCTTGAGAACGGATTCTTCGGTTTGGGCAGAGGAGTGTCAGTGATTTGCAGCACAACCTCAGGAATCGCGAGCTCAGGTACTGCAGGCTGAGGAATTTCTGGTTCCTCTTCTTGTGCAACTTGAGGATCAACAGCAGCAGGTTCTTCAGCACTAGCGGCTGGAATTTCTTCATGAACAGATGAAGTGGGATGAGTTTCTTCAGAGCCCATTTGAACAGTTGTAGCCGGGGACTGAGGAATCTGTTGAATAGGAGTGAAGAGAGGAGTATTTGGATGCTGACTTTCCCAAAAGTCATCATTCATCACTGGTGTAGTGCATCCAATATCCACATCTTCATCTTCTTTTTCAATTTCCTCAACACCAGCCTCTTCAGCTGTGAACAGAGGCATAGGTGAGGAAACGACTGGCGTTGAACGGAATGCTTCCACTTCAATTTCTTCATCAAACTGTTCTGATGTAGCAGCAGAATGATTTTCTTCATCAGATCCGCTTGGGATCTTGTAGTCTTCTCCATAAGGAACAATTTCCTTTGATGACATGGAGGAAATCGGAACGGCATCAATAGGATTTTCAAGAGAGCCGGTCATTGGCTTCATTTTCTTCGCAGCCGAAGAATTTGACGCAGCTGATGCCTTCCTTTTCTTCACTGCAGCTCGCTCTGCAGCCTTGGTCTTCTTTACTTCATAGGCAGAAGGAAGAATAGGAGTTGGAGTAGGCGCGGGAGGAGCTGAGGACTGTGGTTGATTTTCTTCAGGCGCAACTGATGCAGTTGCCCTGATCTCTTCAGTTTCTTCAGGCGCACCACTAGTGGATGCCCTGGCAATTTCTTCAGCGGCTGGAATGGAGTCATCAGCCCTGGAACTTGTGTTTTCATCAGCAGGCTGAAAATCATCAGCGGTGCTGGCATGTTCTTCAGCAGGCTGAGTAGAGTCTGCAGCCTGAGGATTTTCTTGTTGCGATGGGGCTGCAACAGTTGACATTTTCTTTGTCAGGTTGACGAATCTCACTTTGGCTCCTTGCCAATCAGCATTGTATGCATCGAAGTCCTTGCTGAGGGCTTGGATTTCAGATTGAGCCTTGAGAAGTTCTTCAGGTGTCAGTCTGACAACGTTCTTCTTCAGAAGCTTCTCCTTTCTTGCTTGAGCTCTCTTTATCTCACGAGCCTTTTCAAACTTCCATTTCTCTTGAGAGATGAAATGGGTCAGCATGTGACTTTGACCAGGAGTCAGAGGCAGATCAGGCATTGGAGTGTTTGGATCCTTGTGCCATAGGTCAATGTAGTCAAGGATCTTCTTCGGATCCAAAAGCAGTGGCACAGATGTGCCTTTGGCTCTAGCGGCCTTTGCTTGTCTGTCTCTGAAGATTTCAGCAAGTTCTTCATCAGAGGCCTCATCATCAGAGGGCACTTGGAATGCAACCTGTTTCTTCCTTGGACTTGGCTGAGGACCGCGTCCAGCTGTTGCTTTTGTCTTCAACAATGAGGGGCCTGATGAGGACATTGGTGCAGCTGAGGAACTTGCTGAGACACCAAAAGCAATTGAGAAACCCTGAGTCCTTTGGCATGTAACCAGATGCACAGGAGTTGAGGACTTTGAGGGAGCTGCTGAGGACTTTGATCGAGCAGCAGCAGTCTGAGGAATTTGCCGTGAGGGCGCAGCTGAGGAACTGGGCCGTGAGGCCGCTAAAGGTGAAGCACTTGGCTTACGAGCAGGCTTCTTCGGCATTGATTTCCTCGGTTTGACCGAGGTCTCAGCAGCAGCAGCAGCGGCAGAATCCTCATTGAATTTCCTCACTGCCTCCTTGGCTTGTCTTGCCAGTTTTTCTTGACGCCTAGCCCATTCTTCAGGAAAGTCCTCACCACGCTTGATGCTGGTGGGATCAGCTACTTGGCCAGGTGCCAATGGAGCTCCTGGGCATGGAGGATTTAAGGCGAATTTCTTCATGTACTTAGGAGTAACATATCGATATTCCCTCCATTCTCGTGCCCATCTTCGTTCAATCCTCTGGATGCGCACTTTGCGCTGATTCTTGTTTTCTTTCCCAAACTTGGCTTCATCAGGTGTGCAATAATCCTTGTATATTTCATCAGGGATTTCGAAAGCTGTCATGACCTCCGGTTTCTTTCCTCCTTTCTGCGGTCTCTTTCCTTCAGCCATTTTCTTCAGATGAGGAATTGGAACAATTGAGCACTCTGAAGAAGTATGCAGTTTTTCTTCGAGGAACGCTGCAAATGAGTTAAGTTGATGAGAACCTAGTGATTCAGCAGCGGACATGAGTACCTGTGAACAGAGTGTAGGTGCGAGGAATTTGGAGAGGTCATATGCGTTCTCGGAAGATTTTTCGCAAAGACAAGTTTTGAGGAATTTGACCAGTTGAGCCTTGAGGAATTTCACTAAGCGTTCTTGTCTTAGGTTCCAGAGTTGTACAGATCGAAAATCTGCACAATTGAGGAATCTTGAAGAAAATGAGTGCTTAGAGAGATGGATCAAGAGCATACAGTGTGTGAGGTGTTCATATGTGTGAAGATTTGAAGAATAAAACACCTTTGAAGATTTTCAGGAAAACTTGAGAATCAAAGTGAGTAATAAAAGTAACTTTTAATTACCCAAAGTGAAGAACACGACGAACTGATATGAACAGCGGTGAAGTTCGAAAAGTTAGATCTCCCACGCCCTAACTTGGCAGAGGGAGACAGCTACGGCGGCGGCGGAGTGAAGATTTCCGCAGCCGGCGCGAGTACGACGGCGACGAGGTCGAGGCAGTGAAGCTCTTCCTCACCGGCGGCGATGGAGTAGCGGCGGCGCTAGGGTTTGAGGATCTCGAGCGAGAGACAACGAAGGAAGTGAGGAAGGGGAGAGGGGTATTTATAGCCACGGTAAAAACTGTTCGCCCGAAGATTTTGGGACGAACATGCCCCTGCCCTTTCTCCTTCAAGCGACATGTGTCACCCACGTACTATGCAGATGAGATCGTGTAAGATCGTGGGTGATTATAATAATGCATCATGGGATGCGGAACGGTTTGAGCGGTAAAACCGAAAATCTGGATAAGATTTGTTTTAAGGTTCCGTTCGCAATTTCTTCAGCTGACAAGGACACAGTGAAGACTTTGAACGGGTTTCAAATAGAATGCACATGAAGAATTTGTGAATAGATTGGGTTGAGTATAGCATAGAGGGGGAAGGGTCCGATCACATTCACTTAGCAGAAAACGCAACTTGAAGAAATATCCATAAGTGAATGCTGTAGAGGACATAAACTCATATATATATATATATATATATATATATATATATATATATATATATATATAGCCAATGAAGAAAAACGACGGAAACAGTGAAGATTTTGCAAAGTTGAAGAATTTGAAAAACTGAAGAATTTCAAAAATGAGGAAAAACTCAAATTGAAGATTTTCAACTTTTTGTGGTGGCGTGGCCCACCATATAAGAATGATGATTTCAGACACCGCGTACAATTGTCGTAGGGTTCTGAGAATCAAATTCTTCATTAATTTCTTCACACTTAGAGTGTTATTCTTCATTGATTGAAGAAAAACGTTTCTTCATGTGTTGCACATCTAAGTCATCAATTTTGCATAAGTGTTAGGATGTGTGTCCTTTTCAAAGAACATTCGAAGACTCTAAGATATTTAGCTCACACCGCAACTTGCTAAATCTCTTCTCATCCAAGGGCTTGGTGAAGATATCAGCTAGCTGTTCTTCAGTCTTCACATGCTCGATGGAGATGTCGCCCTTCAACATATGATCACGAAGAAAATGATGACGAATCTGGATGTGCTTTGTCTTCGAGTGCTGAACTGGCTTGTGAGCAATCTTGATGGCACTCTCATTGGCGCAGAGGAGAGGCACATTCTTCACGTTGACGCCATAGTCCTTGAGGGTTTACTTCATCCAAAGCAGTTGAGCACAGCATGAGCCAGCAGCTATGTATTCAGCTTCAGCAGTAGATAGTGATACGCAGTTCTGCTTCTTCGAGGACCAACAGACCAAAGATCGTCCGAGGAAATGACAAGTGCCAGATGTTGACTTGCGGTCCACACGATCACCAGCATAGTCAGAGTCAGAATATCCAATGAGATCAAAAGCAGAGCCCTTGGGGTACCATAATCCTAGTGTTGGTGTGTGAGCTAGATATCGAAGAATATGCTTCACAGCCTTATGGTGTGATTCCTTCGGTGCAGCTTGAAATCGGGCACACATGCAAACACTAAGCATTATATCTGGCCTAGATGCACATAAGTACAATAAAGAACCAATCATGGAGCGGTATACCTTGTGATCGAAGTTAATACCATTTTCATCAGTGCATAGATGGCCATTTGTGGGCATAGGAATTTTGATGCCTTTGCAATCTTGCATGCCGAATTTCCTCAGTACATCTTTGAGGTATTTCTCCTGAGATATGAATATGCCATTGCGCTACTGACGGATTTGAAGACCTAAGAAGAATTTCAACTCTCCCATCATAGACATTTGATATTCTTCACTCATCATAGAGGCAAATTCGTCACTATAACGTTGGTCAGTACAGCCAAAGATAATATCATCAACATATATTTGGCACACAAACAGTTCACCATCATAAGATTTAGTAAAGAGAGTAGGGTCGAGTGAACCGGGTGTGAAGCCATTTTTCACGAAGAATTCCTTCAATGTGTCATACCACGCCCGAGGGGCTTGCTTGAGGCCATAGAGGGCCTTATTGAGTCTGAAGACTTTGTCAGGATTCTTTGGATCTTCAAAACCTGGGGGTTGAGCAACATATACTTCTTCCTCAAGCTTACCATTGAGGAATGCACTTTTCACATCCATTTGATATAAGATGATATCATGATGGTTAGCGTAAGCAAGTAATATGCGAATAGCCTCAAGTCTAGCAACAGGTGCAAAAGTTTCATCGAAATCAATTCCTTCAACCTGTGTGTAGCCTTGAGCTACTAGTCGTGCCTTATTCCTCACCACAAGGCCATTTTCATCTTGCTTGTTGCAGTAGATCCACTTTGTGCCAATGATATTATGCTTGCGAGGATCTGGGCGATTGACCAATTCCCAGACATTGTTTAGCTCGAACTGATGTAATTCTTCTTGCATAGCCTGAATCCACTCCGGCTCCAGAAATGCTTCATCTACCTTAGTGGGCTCTGTGATAGAGACAAAAGCATAGTGCCCACAAAAGTTAGATAAATGTGAAGCTTTTGAGCGTGTGAGAGGACCTGGTGCGCTAATGTCATCAATGATCTTCTCCACTTGCACTTCTTTTGCAACGCGAGGATGAGCTGGTTGTCGCTGAGGATTTTGATCAGCATTTTCTTCAACACCATTTTCCTCATCATGTTCTTCAGGTGCATCAGCTCGACGTTCTTCATGAATAGGAATGAATTCTTCAGCAGATTCTTCAGTAGGAATGACATCCTCAGTTGCCTTGAGCTTGATAGCATCCTTAGGTGCTGGTTCATCTAACACAGAAGGTAGGTGCTCTCTTTGCGAGCCATTAGTTTCATCGAACCGCACATCTACAGTGTCAACAATCTTGTGAAGAACAATGTTGAAGACTCTGTAGGTGTGCGAGTCCTTTCCGTAACCAAGCATAAAACCTTCATGTGCTTTCGGTGCAAATTTAGAGTTGTGGTGAGGATCTCTAATCCAGCATTTAGCATCGAAGACTTTGAAATAACTCACATTGGGTTTCTTGTCAGTGAGGAGTTCATAGGCCGTTTTCTTGAAGAATTTGTGAAGATATACTCTGTTGATGATGTGGCACGCAGTATCAATTGCATCAATCCAAAAACGTCGAGGCGTTTTGTATTCATCAAGCATAGTGCGAGCCATCTCAACGAGAGTTCTGTTCTTGCGCTCCACGACGCCATTTTGCTGAGGAGTATAGGGAGCAGACAATTCATGAGTAATACCAAGTTCATCAAGATAGGCATCAAGGCCAGAATTCTTGAATTCAGTTCCATTGTCACTTCTGATATGCTTGATCTTCACACCAAAGTTGGTTGAAGCCCTCGAGGAAAATCGTTTGAAGACTTCCTGCACTTCATGTTTGTAAGTAACAATGTGTACCCATGTATATCGAGAATAATCATCAACAATGACAAAACCATATAGAGATGCATCATTAGTGACTGCTGAGTAATGATTAGGTCCGAAGAGGTCCATGTGAAGCAATTCGAATGGACGGGTAGTGGTCATGATAGTCTTCGCTGGATGCTTGGCCTTGGTCATTTTTCCAGCTTCACAGGCTCCGCATAAATGATCCTTGAGGAATTTGACATTCTCAATGCCAATGGCATGCTTCTTCTTTGCAAGCGTGTGCAAATTCCTCATGCCTGCGTGACCAAGTCGTCGATGCCATAGCCAGCCTTCTGAAGCTTTTGCAAGTAGACACACGGCTGTTTGTGGTCCTATAGAGAAATCAACAATATACAGATCTCCTCTCCTAAAGCCTTCGAAGACTTTGGAATTGTCAGCTTCCATAATCACAACACAGCTATACTTGCCAAAGACAACAACCATATCAAGATCACAAAGCATTGAGACTGACATGAGATTGTATCCTAAGGACTCAACAAGCATGACTTTGTCCATGTGTTTATCCTTAGAGATCGCAACCTTACCAAGACCCAATACCTGACTTTTGCCTTTATCAGCAAAGATGATATGCTTTAGAGGTGACGGTGATAATGGAGCATCCATCAATAGATTCTTGTCACCAGTCATGTGATTTGTACATCCACTATCAAGGACCCATTCAGTGGTTTTGGGTTGATCATCCTGCAGATGAATTAGTGTAGCTTACAATCTCATATGCTTCATCAGTGAAGAATATGATATCAAGTTCATCAGATGAATTTCATCAAGCAGTAAGCAGATATAGCAGTATGAGGACGTGTGAAATGAAAGTTCATTTCATCATGATTCGCCTGCGTCCTTTCAGGCATATCGTCAGGTCCCCAGCAAATTCTTCAGACGTTAAAGCACGTCTGGAGACCTGACCCTGCAGAAGAGATTAGTTCTTTTTATTCACCACCCACATCTGGAGGGGTGGCCAAGAATTCATCACTCTGCGAGCACCATATGAAAATGGTGGCAAAGATGCCAAACCATTTCGTTTCACATAAGAGGGGTTAGGGTAAGCATATGAATAAGCAGAGTAATTCTTCGAGGACTTATGAACACAATGGTTTGAAGAATGATGCACATATTCATAGCCCTTAGCTCTACCCTGCGAGACAGAGTTGTTAGCACGATGATAATCATATGAGGACTTTGATCCATTTGAGGAATTTGATCCATGTGAGGAATTTGGTCCATATGAAGAATTTGATCTGGGGTTCCTGTTCTTCACAGGTGGTGTCATGAGGACATTCACCTGAAGACTTTCAACATAACTTTTGGGAACCCAGATTTTCTTCATAGGGGAACCGTTCCTGCAGTTAGTGCCAACATATCTAGCAAATACTTCACCATTCTGATTTTTGAACAGTTTATAGTTGGAGTCAAATGACTCATCAGAAGAATGAGGAGATTCACATGTAAAGCCAGATAAGTTAGATGGATCAACTGGAGGTCCCTTTGCAGCAACCCACGAGGTTTTGGGGTACTGCTCAGGCTTCCAATATGTTCCATCAGCATTGAGTTTCCTCTCAAAGGCAATACCCTCTTTCCTAGGGTTTCTGTTGAGGATCTGCTTTTTAAGCACATCACAAAGTGTCTGATGCCCTTTGAGGCTTTTGTACATGCCTGTCATGTACAATTCCTTCCGCCCTGCATTGTCAGTGATACTAGCAATGTCCTCAGGTGAGGAATTATGATAGCAGAGGAAGATGAAGAATTTGTAACAGTTGAAGCATTTAAACATTCAGGTGATGAATTAGCAGATTCACGTTCAATGCACTTCAAGCATGGAGGCACAAATTCTTCCTGGGAAGCGCTGATTTGTTGAGCTAGTAATGAATCGCACTCCTTCTGAAGTTCTTCATAACACACTCTTAACTTTTCAAGATCTTCCTTTCTTTGAAGAGATTCAAGAGAAAGCTTCTCATGATCTGTTAAGAGGGTATTATGTTGATCTTGAAGGACGTCAAACTTGGAGTGAATTCTCTGAAGACATTCACCCAATGCTTTTGACTGATCCATTTCTATACGCAACATATCATCACTTTTGTCTAGCATATCTTGAACTTGTTCTAAAGCTGTTTGTTGTTTAGTGGCAATGCAAACAAGTTGGTATAACAAGATTCAAATCATCATCAGATTCATCATTATCAGATTCATCATCACAAGACTCGGATGAGGAGCATTCGGTTACCTCAGCACCGTTTGCCATTAGACATGATGCAGAAGATGATGATTCTGGCTCAAAAGTCATCGTTTTGAGAGATTCCTTGAAGTCCTCAAACCAGGGATCATGACGAGTTCGATAACCTTCATAAACATCAGAGATTCGGTCCCAGATGAGCTTTGAATTGCCGAGATGCATAATTCGCCCGAATTGATCTCTGGATAGGCAGGAGCAGATGATATCCTTTGCTATGAGGTCAAGTCGAGTGTACTTGCGAATATCATCAGCATCCGCCATCTTGCATAGATCAGTAAGACCAATCTCAGTGACGGTCCACAGCTTGCTGTTCCTTGCCATGAGGCGCTTCCTCATCATGGCCTTCAACTTGGGATAGTCATGACCGTCAAAGATAGGGCATGTCACTTTCTTCATACCTGCGGTCGACATAACTAAAACTCCAGGCGGTTAAACCAAAATCACATAGAACAAGGGAGTACCTCGCTCTGATACCAATTGAAAGTGCGTTATATCGACTAGAGGGGGGGTGAATAGGCGATTTTTATGAATTCTTCACTGAGGAATTTGCTGGTGAGGAAATTCCTTAGCGAAGAACTACTTGCAGCGGAATAAGTACTCAGAAGTAAACATAACAGGATACAAACATATTCATCATGATGAAATGAAGACAAGCACAGAGTACAGAAAGCGTAAACACAGGATAACAAGATGAAGACAAATAGACTGAAGAAATTGAACTGAGGAATTTGTGAAAGTCTTCGGTCAAAGTCTTCAAGCACAGATATGAACAACATTCAACACAGTAAAGAGGAAATGAAAGGGTTGAGGAGATAGAACCAGTTAGTTGGTGAAGACAATGATTTGGTAAACCAGTTCCAACTGTTGTCTCAGATGTACGTCTGGTTGGAGCGGCTGAGTATTTAAACTCGAGGACACACAGTCCCGGACACCCAGTCTCTGAGCCGCAACTCAGGACACCCAGTCCTCACCGTATTCTCCTTGAACTAAGACCACGTAGGTCTCGTCCAATCACTCGTGGTAAGTCTTCAGGTGACTTCCAAACCTTCACAGACTTGGTCACTTGGCAATCCACAATTCCTCTTGGATGCTCTAGACCTTGACGCCTAACCGTCTGGAAGAAGTACAGTCTTCAAAGGTAACAAGCGTCGGATCCACGCGGGATCAATTTCTTCAATGATGCTCAATCACTTTGGGTTTGTGGGGGTTTGGTTTTGGATTTTCCTCACTTGATGATTTCCACTCAAAGTCCTCGGAGGATGGGTTGCTCTCAAATGACAAGTGTCAAGTTCTCTCGGAGCAGCCAACCAACTAGTGGTTGTAGGGGGCGGCTATTTATAGCCTAGGGAGCAGCCCGACATGATAAGACATAAATGCCCTTCAATGATATGACCGTTAGGTGGATAAGATATTTTGGGACAGCCGGCGCGCAGCACAGCAACGATCGGAAATTTGACTCTCAAATTCCTCAGGTCTATCATGTTCCTCACTGTGTAGGCAATTCGCACTGGCGAATTCCTAACTCCTCAGTCAGAGCAAAGTCATCAGTAACCAGAAGAACTGCATCTCTGTCACTGATGAACTTGACTGAACTGTATGAGATTTCTAATGGCTTCACTCGAAGGGATTGGTAGGTGTAGGATTTTGAGTTGAGCATCACATGGAAATTTTTCCTTAGTATTTCCTCGACCCCCTTTAACAGTACGGTGTTTCCTATGACTCAAGAAAGAGAAAATGAAACTACGAAAACAAAAGTCTTCACGCTTCATGTTCCTCAAATGAATATTAAGTCTTCAAGGTCACACCATTTTCTTCACTTTCAAAGTCTTCAGAAAGTCTTCAGAATATCAAAGTCTTCAGTCGAAGAACTTCATTTTTAGGGGTCGACTTTCTCTGTAAATATCAAACTCCTCATAGACTTATAGACCTGTGTACACTCACAAACGCATCAGTCCCTTAACCTATAAGTCTTCAATACACCAAAATCACTAAGGGGCACTAGATGCACTTACACCTGCCCTCGAGTGGCTCCTGCTTGTTTGCAATAACCTGGACCGCTGCATTAGAATAAACTCAGCCAAAGTTGAACTCATCTGTATCCTTTGTGAGAATGATGAACTCGTTGTTGAGGATGCACCCTCACTTAAATGACTGATTCAAGATATTCAGAGCCGACAGTTGCAGATAACTGTCTTCTCTGCACCTAAACTCGAGTGTCTGGGCAATTTTTGCGAAGGATTTCCTGAATCCAAGATTGTTTTTGGCTCTACAGTTATCGAGGCACTCACCTTTTGCAGTATACTCTTTAGTTGCATTCGTTCTGTCACATCCCTAGTTCTGGTATGCTCTGGGTTAGCTAGTCTTGTGTTGCATCATGTTTAAATTTCTCTTAAATTTGAATGGGGATTGTTTCAAACCCTAGCATCAAAGGAATTCAATAGGTTAAACTAAAATATTTTTAGTGAACCCAAAATGGCTTTCAAAAATGTTCATCATAGTTGGAAAATGCTGGAAACAGTAACCAGAGATGATGCACATTTTTCCATGACATTTTGGATTTTTGAAATAACACATATTGTATTTGAGTTGGAGCAAATATATGTTATATATATTTTTAATGCTTCAGTAATTCTGATATTTTGTGAGGGCTCTAGAATATTCCTTTGAGTCCCTGCAAAAATTATTGGAAGAAACAAAAATGGTTTAGTGCTTGAACTAAATCAAAACAGTTGAAGTAAATAGAAAGCAGTAATTAAAATAGAAAACAGAGAAGGAGGGTGTACCTGTTACTTACCTGGCGCTTACCTGTCCCGCTTGGCGGCCCAGCACTGCTGGCCCAGCCCACCACCGCAGCTCCTCCTGTCATCTTCCTCGTCGGACAGAAGGACGAGCGTGTGGCCGCGGCGTGCGCGCATGCGCCGAGCCACCTCCTGCTTGCCGCCCCGCCCTGGATCGGCTAAGGATGCCACGGCACCCCCCGAATCCCCTCTCTCTCCCTCGAGCATCCCCCCCTCTGGCCTCTCTCTCCCTCTCTTATCTGCTCCCACCCGGACGCTCCCGCCGGCCACCGCAGCTCGCCAGCGTGGCCATCATTGACGCAACGCTGCTGCACCTTTTCCCCGAGCTCCGTAAAGTCTCGCCCATCCTCTACACCGAGCCACGCATCAAGGGAGGCCCTGCATCGCCGCCTACGCGTCGCCTTCAACCTCCGGATCTGACGGCCGCCTCCGGTCAATTTGGTGCCTCGGCGCATCCCCGACCTTGCTCTCGCGCCCGTCAACCTCATTGTGAGCTCCGCCGTCGATTACCCCCAACCCCGTTGTGTTTCACCTGTCGTACCCGTCGTTCTGCCGATGCCCATAGCGTTGCAACAGTCGAGCCGTGCTCCGGCGCCGCTCCGCTTGACGCCGCCGCCGCCTCCGGCCATCTTTGGCAGCCCCGCAGCCACCACCCGATGCGCCTCGTCACGCTGCAGCCTTAGAGCCCAACCTCGCCTCCTCTCGTCGCCGGAGTCGCCGGGACGAGCAACGCCGCCGCGTCTATGTGTCACCGGCGGTTAACCGCCGACGTGGCCGGCTTAATTAGTACCTAACCACACTCCTAAGTACCAACCACAGTCACTGACACGCGGGACCCACTGGTCAGTTTGACCTGGGCCGCTCCGTTGACCGCTGACGTCAGCCTGATGTCATGCTGACGCAGTAAATCATTTACTGGATTTTGTTAAATTCTAAATAACCAGAAAATCCAGAAAATGATTTGAACTTCTAAAAATCATAGAAATTCAACCGTAGCTCCAAATGAAATAAGTTATATATGAAAAATGATCAGAAAAATCCAATCTATCCATCTGTACCATTCTCATGCATGTTTGAGCAAGCTAACCTCACTATTTAGGATGAAACATGATTAGGACAAATTTGATAATAGTTTTGGAGTTGGAATTTGATCTAGCTTTCAATTCCACTTCAATCAAAAAGACTTGTTGTTGCTCTAGCCCAAATCACAGCATATTGCCATGTCATGATCATGCATCATATTGTTGCATTGCATTGATTGTGTTCTTTCTCTGTTGCCGGTATTTGTCCCCTCTCGGTAGACGTGTTCCGACGATGAATTCGATGACACCGATGAAGAGCTATTACTATCTTCAGAAGTGCCAGGCAAGCAAAACCTCCTTGTTCATTCCGATACAATCCCACTCTCTCGCTCTTGCTCTCTGTTACTGCATTAGGACACCAACGATTCAATTGTTACGTGCTGCGGTAGTTGAACCCCTTTCCTTTGCATGACCTGTCATTGCCACAGTAAATAGATGAAACCCACTAGCATGAGTAGGAGTTGTTTGAGCCCTGATGTGCCTACTCATTGATGCTTGTTGTCATGCCTGCTACTGCTTAGAGTTGAGTCAGGTCTGATTCATCGGGGATGAATTGGAATGTGGTGAACATGTCCTACTGTTGAGAGCTAAGTGTGTGAACACGATTTGGTAAAGGTAGCGGTGAGAGGCCATGTAGGAGTACATGGTG
The DNA here is from genome assembly GCA_963921465.1 of Triticum timopheevii. Taxonomy (NCBI): domain Eukaryota; kingdom Viridiplantae; phylum Streptophyta; class Magnoliopsida; order Poales; family Poaceae; genus Triticum; species Triticum timopheevii. The sequence goes on along the minus strand of OY997266.1, from coordinate 233,907,371 downwards.
GGTTGTCTCATTGAAACCGTCCTCAGGAACTGAGTTCTATGTTTGTGATCCATGAATAGTTACTACCACACATTGGGTTCCGGTAACTCGACCCCTCTCGACTTATTAATCAACATGATCTCTGTCCAGGAGTTGCAACTACTTTCTCGTGTTTGTAGGTAGTGTTACTAGTCTACCAAGTGGCACCCGGTACAGGTGGGCTTGGGACAGACTAGGCACAGTGGCACGTTGTACCAAGTGGCACCCGGATGGTGGGCTTGGGAACCCTGCTCACATCGTTTGGGGCCGTGAGCGACACCCCGGCCGGATCTCCTTGCGGATGGAACCCGAATAGGCGATAAACCTGGACGAGAGACTTGTGTGGTTAGTCAGGTTGTGGCCGACTCCCTCGCCAGGCTTCCGCTTGAAGGTTGCCGAGATACACGACGTGGACATGGTGGTAAGTGGCGAGAGCGTGTGTGAAGAAGTACACCCCTGCAAGGTTAACATTATCTATTCGAATAGTCCTGTCCACGGTAAAGGACTTCTGGGTTGCCTGTACAGTTCATAGACAAGTAAAAGTGGATACTCTAAAATACGCAAGATAAGCGTGACTGCTATGGATGGCGTTCTCGTAGGGAGACGGGAGCGGATCCATAGTGGTGTATTGATATGGTGAATATGTGGACTCGTGTGCGCCACCTCAAAAGAGTTGCTTGCAGTCGTAGTTCAGGATAGCCACCGAGTCAAAGCTGGCTTGCTGCAGTTAAACCCCACCACCCCCTTTGTTGACAATGATGCATATGTAGTTAGTTCTGATGTAATTCTTGCTGGGTACATTTGTACTCACGTTTGCCTATTTTATGTTTTGTAGAGAGACTTTAGTCTCACTAGTAGTTCCATGTGGACTTCGACGTTTAGCTTGTTACCTCAGCTAAGATCTTGTGCCCTCGGCAGGATCTGGTAGATAGTCAGGCTTCTCAGCCTTTTTCATTTATAGATATCTGCACTCAGACATGTTAAGCTTCTGCTTGTGCTTTGACTTGTATGCTCTGAGTGTTGGGTCATGACACCCATGTTTGTAATATCTCGCTCCTTGGAGCCTACTGAATAAAATACTTGAGTTGTAGAGTCATGTTGTGATGCCATACTGTATTTGCACATATCGAGCATATTGTGTGTATGTTATTGAAATGCTTGGTATGTGTGGGACCTGACTATCTAGTTGTTTATCCTTGGTAGCCTCTCTTACCGGGAAATGTCTCCTAGTGCTTCCACTGAGCCTTGGTAGCTTGCTACTGCTCCGGAACACTTAGGCTGGCCGGCATGTATCCTTCTACATTCTTGTGTCTGTCCCTTCGGGGAAATGTCACGCGGTGTTTACCGGAGTCCTGCTAGCCCAGTTGCTATAGCCCGGATTCACTCACTGATGACTGACACGTTCGTTGCTAGGTCATGTATGCATGTCCTGTAAGTTAGTGCCACTTTGGGTTCACGACTAGTCATGTCAGCTCGGGCTCCTTGTCATATGGATGCTAGCGACACTATCATATACGTGTGCCGAAAGGCACAAACGGTCCCAGGCCTGGTAAGGCGACACCCGTGGGAATACCGTGCGTGAGGCCGCAAAGTGATATGAGGTGTTACATGCTAGATCGGTGTGGCATTGAGTCGGGGTCCTGACAGCTTTGGTATCAGAGCCTGACTGCCTATAGGATTACCCAGCCAAACTGGTTGAAGTTGAGTCTAGAAATGCTTTAGTTATATAAGGGAATTGATTGTGGGATGGAACGTAAGGCTCTTTTTACTCATTATACCTTATGCCTTCTGATCCGAGTCATCTTATCTTTCCTACGGGGTTAAGAACTAGGCTTTCTCTTCCTTTTATCAGGATCACATGTTACTAATCCATAGACCTACAGGATTGATGGTTCTAAGCTTGAGTTCAGCTCCTACTATCTTCTGTATGTTCATAGTTGATCTCAGAACCTTGATATTATGAAGATCGAGTGGTTATGCCACCATTTTTGTAGCATGTCTCAAATCTTTTCGAGCATTTACAGCCGTTATGCTGTCCGAGTCACCTCAGGTTTTTAAATAGTCTGATGCATTTGCAAATCCCTTCCTCATGTTCCTGATGTCCCTTTGGGCCAGATTAACCATACTAATCAGTGAGTTGAGGTACTCTATTGCCTCGACGTATATGTTGGAGCTATTATTATGACCCTAGGTGTCTAGAGTATCACCTAGTAATCTAGCCATGTTTTGTGTTTCCAGTGTGATGATTCTGGCCTTTATTCTCGAAAGCATCCCGTGATGCCACTTAGTAGTAGGTACTCTACTCCTGGGTTTCTGAACCCAAGATTTCCCTACTTACCTCATGTTGATAGCGTTTTATAGTTCCTTTAGGATATTAGCAACCTTTGTGATAGTCCTCGAGGTCCGTGGTATTTCCTTCTTCCAATACCATGAAATATTTATGGCATAAGTTCCTCATTGAACCGAAAGATCACAACCAGAGTGCTCTTGATGAGTTCACGATTCTATGCTATAACTCTGCTAGTTGTACCTTCTCCACATGGGTTATCCGGAAGAAATATGTTGAACTCGTTCGACATGCTAATCCATGCATTCACAACTCCAAAAATCATATGTTCCTTTCAGTTGTCCCTCTTTAGTTGTTTGCTGGCCCTTGTCTATCAATTGATAGTCAAGAGTATGCATGCATTCATTCATCGATGCCTTTTACTCTTGTGGTCCATCAAGTCATTCTATTCTGGAATGACTAGGAGAAACAAACTCCAAAACCCCATCCACATCCAGGATTGGGCCAAAGCAGTTGTAATCCGCAAATCAAAATGCTAATCCAGCTTTTGGTATGTTCTACCCTGAAGTATTACCCACTTTATGTCAAGAATGTCATGGAAATTGCACACATACTATGAACTCTTGATACAATGATACCTCTCGCCATCGTTATTCATTCCTCAGTCCCCGTGTTGTTGCAACCGGAATGCCGACAAGTAAATCGTGATGTGTGAAATCTATACTCCTAGCGACTCTGTTGCTTGGTAGTTAAATGGACAATAATTTCATTCTTACCGTGTTGGTTTTTGAATCATCACCTAAGGTTGATCGTGCTACCTTGTCTTAATTCTGGTGCACTCTTCGGTCAATGAGTTAGGATTGTGTCAATCCCTCGCTCTTTTAATCATATCGTCTTGCCTTGAAAAGCAAGATTGTTCTCGAGCTTAGTAGCATATTGGTGGTTCATGATTTTCCGAATATCTTCTCGGAAGTATTACCAGGTTGTCACTTGACCGCTATGTTGAGTTCGTGATCATGTTAGTTTTCCTCAAAACCACCCATTCTCCAAGATTCTGTGTTGGCTACGCTTGAGCTAGTTGGTTGAGCTAAACAACAACTTGGAGAGTTGGAAGATGGAAGCTTGTCTGACTTAGTCCATCACTAGGGGATATCTTGTGTGTTTGTGTGTTGAAGAGAGATGATATCTTCATCGATTGTTCCTCGTGATCAGCTGTTGAATCTATCGTCTTGTCCAAACCTTGATTTGAGTGTGGGCTATCGTCAAATCAAGTTAGTACCAACGATATTCGTAATGTGGTCTTACTCGTGGTTGTTCCTCGAGCATACACCATTACATCTTTTGGTCTGACCAATACTATCACATTGTTCACATAATTGTGGAATTCCACTTATATGGAAACCTGGATGAATTGTTATTGAGCCCATCAGCAACATTTCTATATTTTCCATGATTCGTGTTGAACATCCAGCTAGTATTGGAAACTTCTATAACCGTTATCTTCATGTCCCGTTCATGAAGCATATGTTGGATGGAAGAAGTGACTTCCTCGAATTCATGTGCATTTGGTGCAAGTTGCCGCCGTGAGTTCGAGAAAGATTGTTTTGTTTCCTTTAGTACCATCCCAAGTCAGTTATGCATGTGCGAATGTATTCTATGGGTTGGTAGATTAATTACCTCCACTCCATATGTATTCCCTAGCACACCAAGCCACTGATTGAATTGTTCAAGGAAAAGAAGTTCTTGAGTGTTAACCCTTAAGGACCCAAAGGTATATGCACAAGACTTCGTTATTCCAATGATGGTTCCTAATCAGAACTCGGTAGTGTTTCATTATAAGACTACTATGTGGGCATGATTGTCTGGGACATCGTGTTCACATGTTTGTAGCAGAACCAGCTCATGTTTTGGAGCTTGCTATCGTAGTTCATTCCCCGAGAATCACGCAACGTCTTCTCGTCGATTTGTGTTGCAAACTTTAATTTTTCTTTCTAGACTTGATGAGTCTGGAATATCCTAACACCAACCAGATCTGAATCTCAGGCAGATATGATGGTTGGAACGTTTCCCAAGAACTATAATATTGGTCTCTCGGTAAACCGGTAAAGTGGATGTTGTGGCCAACACACCCAGCCGGAAGACCTATTAGCGTAGTATCTTGATTGAGGAAGTTGGTCACATCCCCATAAGGATTTCGTAGGATTTACTCCCTAGTTGTCCCTTATGGATTTTTGTGTTTCCGAAGTCCGACCTTTTACTTGATGTTCTAGATATCAAACCATATCTATGAATTGGATACACTAGCACATCAAGGAGAACATTAGAAGCGGAGTGCTAAATGTCTCTCAGTCGATCATCCGGATTTTGTTCCCTTGGCCCCGCTAAGGTGAAATCTGAGAAGGTTATCTTCCTTTGCATCTGCATCATCCATCATTGTTCATCATTGTGTTGCCAGGATCCTTGACACAGATATTGGCAAAACCTTGATGAATATGGAAATGCTCAAGTTCTTGAGAACATGCACAAGCGCTAGGTGTTATCATCGGCACTAACTGGGATTGCTCTCAGTTTCCTCGGTTATGCTATAACTTCTCAAAGAGTAGACCCACTCTCTACTGTTGAGCTTCTCCCTAGTTACCAAAATCATCCCTTGTGTTGTTTTCAACAAGGTAATCCACATCATCCATTCTAATCTGGGTATGCCACTCTACCGAACCCCTCCAAATGGTCGCTCGAGAATTGTCTTAGGCTGGTATAAAGAGTTTCAATGATCTCTGAATCAAAGGTAATTCTTTTTGCCACTTAGGGGAATATTTCTACGAGTCACCTTCCCTAAGGTGCCCCGTTATGGTATCATGGCAACTCAACTCCTCGCTACGTTGACAACCGTTCACCACCTTCTTAAGTGTGGAATTGTTGTCTACCTAGTGAACCCTCATCATCTGTTCCACTCCATCCCTCTAGATGTGTGCTTCTTGTCTCAGCTTGAGAGGTGTTACTATGTCTCACTCCGTGAGTTGATCCTGAGTTGCTTGACCTCCGAGAAGAACGATTCTTTTAGAGTTTTCCCTATCCTCTCATTGTCATGTTGGCTGGAGTTCTCAGAGCAAGACGACGAGACAAAGATGGTGATTGAATCAACGTTCATTTGAAGTGCAACCTGGATCGTGAAGATTGCGTTAGTTGCGTTCCCCCATCATCTTACCCTACGCTTGAATCTCGAGACGAGATTCTTGTTTAGTGGGGGTGAGCTGTCACATCCCTAGTTCTAGTCTACTCTGGGTTAGCTAGTCTTGTGTTGCATCATGTTTAAATTTCTCTAAAATTTGAATTGGGATTGTTTCAAACCCTAGCATCAAAGGAATCCAATAGGTTAAACTAAAATATTTTTAGTGAACCCAAAATGGCTTTCAAAAATGTTCATCATTTTTGGAAAATGCTGGAAACAGTAACCAGAGATGATGCACATTTTTCCATGACATTTTGGATTTTTGAAATAACACATATTGTATTTGAGTTGGAGCAAATATATGTTATATATATTTTTAATGCTTCAATAATTCTGATGTTTTGTGAGGGGCTCTAGAATATTCCTTTGAGTCCCTGCAAAAATTATTGGAAGAAACAAAAATGGTTTAGTGCTTGAACTAAATCAAAACATTTGAAGTAAATAGAAAATAGTAATTAAAATAGAAAACAGAGAAGGAGGGAGTACCTGTTACTTACCTGGCGTTTACCTGTCCCGCTTGGCGGCCCAGCACTGCTGGCCCAGCCCACCACCGCAGCTCCTCTTGTCGTCTTCCTCATCGGACAGAAAGACGAGCGTGTGGTCGCGGCGCGCGCGCATGCGCCGAGCCACCTCCTGCTTGCCGCCCCGCCCTGGATCGGCTAAGGATGCCACGGCACCCCCCTCCCCCTAAATCCCCTCTCTCTCCCTCGAGCATCCCCCCTCTGGCCTCTCTATCCCTCGCTTCTCTGCTCCCACCCAGATGCTCCCGCCGGCCACCGCAGCTCGCCCGCGTGGCCATCGTCGACGCAACGCTGCTCCACCTTTTCCCTGAGCTCCATAAAGTCTCGCCCGTCCTCTACACCGAGCCACGCATCGAGGGAGGCCCTGCATCGCCGCCTACACGTCGTCTTCAACCTCCGGATCTGACGGCCGCCTCCGGTCAATTTGGTGCCTCAGAGCATCCCCGACCTCGCTCTCGCGCCCATCAACCTCACTGTGAGCTCCGCCGTCAATTACCCCTAACCCCGTTGCGTTTCGCCTGCCGTACCCGTCGTTCTGCCGACGCCCGTAGCATCGCAACGGTCGAGCCGTGCTCCGGCGCCGCTCCGTTTGACGCCGCCACCGCCTCCGGCCATCTCCGGCAGCCCCACAACCACCACCCATTGCGCCTCATCGCGCTGCAGCCTTAGAGCCGAACCCCGCCTCCTCTCATCGCCGGAGTCGCCGGGACGAGCGACGCCGCCGCGTCTGTTTGTCATCGGCGGTTAACCGCCGACGTGGCTGGCTTAATTAGTGCCTAACCGCACTGCTAAGTACCAACCACAGTCACTGACACGCGGGACCCACTAGTCAGATTGACCTGGGCCGTTCCGTTGACCACTGATGTCAGCGTGATGTCATGCTGATGCAGTAAATCATTTACTGGATTTTGTTTAACTCTAAATAACCAGAAAATCTAGAAAATGATTTGAACTTCTAAAAATCATAGAAATTCAACCATAGCTCCAAATGAAATAAGTTATATATGAAAAATAATCATAAAAATCCAATCTATCCATTTGTACCATTTTCATGCATGTTTGAGCAAGCTAACCTCACTGTTTAGGATGAAACATGATTAGGACAAATTTGATAATAGTTTTGGAGTTGGAATTTGATCTAGCTTTCAATTCCACTTCAATCAAAAAGACTTGCTGTTGCATTAGCCCAAATCACAACATATTGCCATGCCATGATCATGCATCATATTGTTGCATTGCATTGAATGTGTTCTTTCTCTGTTGCCGGTATTTGTCCCCTCTCGGTAGACGTGTTCCGACAATGAATTCGATGACACCGATGAAGAGCTATTACTATCTTCAGAAGTGCCAGGCAAGCAAAACCTCCTTGTTCATTCCGATACAATCCCACTCTCTCGCTCTTGCTCTCTGTTACTGCATTAGGACACATGCGGTAGTTGAACCCCTTTCCTCTGCATGACCTGTCATTGCCACAGTAAATAGATGAAACCCACTAGCATGAGTAGGAGTTGTTTGAGCCCTGATGTGCCTACTCATTGATGCTTGTTGTCATGCCTGCTACTACTTAGAGTTGAGTCGGGTCTGATTCGTCGGGGATGAATTGGAATGTGGTGAACATGTCCTACTGTTGAGAGCTAAGTGTGTGAACACGATTTGGTAAAGGTAGCGGTGAGAGGCCATGTAGGAGTACATGGTGGGTTGTCTCATTGAAACCGTCCTCAGGAACTGAGTTCTGTGTTTGTGATCCATGAACAGTTACTACCACACATTCGGTTTCGGTAACTCGACCCCTCTCGGCTTATTAATCAACATGATCTCTGTCCAGGAGTTGCAACTAGTTTCTGGTGTTTGTAGGTAGTGTTAGTAGTCTACCAAGTGGCACCCGGTATAGGTGGGCTTGGGATAGATTAGGCACAGTGGCATTGTGTACCAAGTGGCACCCGGATGCTGGGCTTGGGAACCCATCTCACATCGTTTGGGGCCGTGAGCGACACCCCGGCCGGATCTCCTTGCGGATGGAACCCGAATAGGCGATAAACCTTGACGAGAGACTTGTGTGGTTAGTCAGGTCGTGGCTGACTCCCTCGCCAGGATTCCGCTTGAAGGTTGCCGAGATACACGACGTGTACATGGTGGTAAGTGGCGAGAGTGTGTGTGAAGAAGTACACCCCTGCAGCGTTAACATTATCTATTTGAATAGCCGTGTCCATGGTAAAGGACTTCTGGGTTGCCTGTACAGTTCATAGACAAGTGAAAGTGGATACTCTAAAATACGCAAGATCAGCGTGAGTGCTATGGATGGCGTTCTCGTAGGGAGACGGGAGCGGATCCATAGTGGTGTATTGATATGGTGAATATGTGGACTTGTGTGCGCCACCTCAAAAGAGTTGCTTGCAGTCGTAGTTCAGGATAGCCACCGAGTCAAAGCTGGCTTGTTGCAGTTAAACCCCACCACCCTCTTTGTTGACAATGATGCATATGTAGTTAGTTCTGATGTAAGTCTTGCTGGGTACATTTGTACTCACGTTTGCCTATTTTATGTTTTGTAGAGAGACTTCAATCTCACTAGTAGTTCCACGTGGACTTCGACGTTTAGCTTGTTACCTCAGCTACGATCTTGTGCCCTCAGCAGGATCTGGTAGATAGTCAGGCTTCTTAGCCTTTTTCATTTATAGATGTCTGTACTCAGACATGTTAAGCTTCTACTTGTGCTTTGACTTGTATGCTCTGAGTGTTGGGTCATGAGACCCATGTTTGTAATATCTCGCTCCTCGGAGCCTACTGAATAAAATACTTGAGTTGTAGAGTCATGTTGTGATGCCATACTGTATTTGCACATATCGAGCATATTGTGTGTATGTTATTGAAATGATTGGTATGTGTGGGATCTGACTATCTAGTTGTTTATCCTTGGTAGCCTCTCTTACCGAGAAATGTCTCCTAGTGCTTCCACTGAGCCTTGGTAGCTTGCTACTACTCCGGAACACTTAGGCTGGCCGGCATGTGTCCTTCTACATTCTTGTGTCTGTCCCTTCGGGGAAATGTCACGCGGTGTTTACTGGAGTCCTGCTAGCCCAGTTTCTATAGCCCGGATTCACTCGCTGATGACCGACACGTTCGTTGCTAGGTCATGTATGCCTGCCTTGTAAGTTAGTGCCACTTTGGGTTCACGACTAGTCATGTCAGCCCGGGCTCCTTGTCATATGGATGCTAGCGACACTATCATATACGTGTGCCGAAAGGCACAAACGGTCCCGGGCCTGGTAAGGCGACACCCGTGGGAATACCGTGCGTGAGGCCGCAAAGTGATATGAGGTGTTACATGCTAGATCGATGTGGCATTGAGTCGGGGTCCTGACACGTTCCACTACCCAAGTTTCATGCCATGCAAACTTTTATCCATCTAGTTTTATGATATGTGCTTGGTGCACGCTTTGTCTATAGTCAGCCTATCAATGGCGGTTCAATCTGTGAAGACCCTTCTTATCCACATGTCATTAAATCTGAACAAGGTTGTTGCCTTGATGAGATGCTTTCCTAGCCTAGAGAACTTGTTTATCAAGGTAATGATTTCCAGACGCATTGAAAGCACAAACAATGCATAGTGTACTATATCGGAGGCCTCTGTTTCCCCTTGTAGTCCTCAAGTATTCTCACTCTTCATGCATTTTCAGTGAGGAGTATGCCATGAGGAAGGTGTAACAAAAAAGTGGCGCCACAAGCACCGGGTGTTTCTCAAACAGCATGACATTCGTCTGAAGACAGTAATGGTGGAAAAATATGTACACTGCAAGAAAAACATTGAATTTGCAATGTTCTTTATTCTGAATGCAAAGGAGTTAGAGACTATGAGGCTTAAGTTTCTCTCCCCCAGACAACATCACTGAAGGATTTTATAAACGTCAAGAAGAGGTGCTTCAATGGGGCAACAAGGCTTCTAGATGTGCTCGTCTTATATTGTCAGGGTAATGTAGGCATATGAACTTGGATTTAAAAGTACACATCTGGACAAACCAGTGTCCAATCATGGATTTGCCGGATCCATTCACTTGTGAATGTTGAAAACGGTTATCCGTCTGTCACAAATAGGTGTTGTTGCGTGCTTTCCAGTTTGGATTTCCAGCTTGTACTTTATGCACTGCCTGTAAGGTTGTTAGGAACTTGTTTTTGTGCTCTTCAGCCGGGAAGCAACTCACAAGCTCAAAAAACTATCAAGTTTTCATGGTTTTGTGCACCGTCTATAAGTTTGGATTTCCTTTTGTGAATAGAGAGGGCGAATAAAATCATCTGGAACACGCAGTCACGTGTGATGTGACAGCCGTGCCTCTCAAAATAACTTGTTAGCTGAAATATTTTACAATACAGAGGCGCTCATGTCTCTTGTGCATGCAAGATTGTGCGTCTGTTATCACTTCACGACACTTACTTTGTGTATGTCCATGACTTTGTGGTGAACGTTTTGGTGGAAACATATTGTGCGTCTTGTAGAACCACGACAGTGCTGTTTCTGCAAATCGAGACGTGCTTGTCATGGAACCACTATGCTTGTGCTTTGTTTAAAAGCGTGTCGTCACTAGCTTTGCAAATTAGCAGCTAGCAACACCCTCCTGTATAAAGCACGCAACTCTCTCACCACGTCTCACCCTCCATCTTCTTCTACTCCGATCCAACTACCTGGCCATCAGAGCAAGAGCGAGACGGTGAGAGATTGGCCATGGAGGCGATTCAGACGACCATCATACGTATTATCGAGGTGGTCAGGGAGAGAAACCCGCAGCCCAACGCACTGCAACACCTCCAGGGGCTGCTCATGACCGTCACGGCGTGTTCCTTCTTCGACGCTAGCTTCACCGCCTGGCTTAAGGGTGCACTAGAAGACTTCATCCACAAGTTCAGCTTCGCCAACAGCAAGGTGAAGGACCTGACTGCTCGCGTCCATTCCATGTGTCGCCTCCATAAACGTCGAGCGTCTTCCTCGGCTTCCGTGACCCGGCTCGCCGGCCTCCTTGGGAACGATCTCTTCCGTGCGCTGTTGGCCCTGCAGCTCCCGGTTGGCACGCCGCCGGAAGACCACCTGGAGGTCGCTCTCGGCGCGCAGCGCCTCATCATGCGTGATGAGATCGACAAGTTCAGCCAAATCTACGGACAGATTGTTTATGAGGACACCTGCAGCGCCGTCCATGAGGCGACCATGGCGGCCTACTTCGACCACAGGCAGACTTTGGCGAAGCTTGTTCAGGAGCACATCCACCTCGCCGACGTGCCTTGATTAGGTCCTTGCCTTGGCTCTCCGTTCATTTTCTACAAGCCACATCCCACATGCTTGGAGGCAAGGTCTATATATTTATGCTAGCTACTTCTACATTTGAGTTTTCAGTGACCAAGTCGATCTGTCATGATCAGGACTTCTATTTACTGTGTGTGTTCTACTATAAGTTTGAGTCTAATATTGTATGCCTGTCATTAAGTTCCATTACTAATTAATACCATCGATCTTTACTATTACCAACTTAGTTTATCTCTTGTAGTCCACTTTTTATGCATCTCTCTATATGCGTGCGCATGTATAATCTGTTTCATTTCTGATGATGTTAATCAACATGCCTCCTCGTGCCTCTTGTACCTGTAAGACTGTGCGTCTGTTATCACTGCACGGCACTTCCTCTGTGTATGTCTGTGACCCTGTGGTGAACTTTTGGGTGTAAACATACTGTGTGTCTTGTAGAACCACGACCGTGTTGTTTCTGCAAATCGAGACGTGCTTGTCGTGGAACCACTGTGCTTGTGCTTTGTTTAAAAGCGTGCCGTCGCTAGCTTTGCAAATTAGCAGCTAGCGACACCCTCCTGTATAAAGCACACAACTCTTTCACCACGGCTCACCCTCCATCTTCTTCTACTCCGATCCAACTACCTGGCCATCAGAGCAAGAGCGAGACAATGAGAGATCGGCCATGGAGGCGATTCAGGCGACCACCGTACGTATTATCGAGGTGGTCAGGGAGAGAAACCCGCAGCCCAACGCACTGCAGCGCCTCTAGGGGCTGCTCATGTCCGCCATGGCGCGTTCCTTCTTCGACGCCAGCTTCGACGCCTGGCTTAAGGGAGCACTGGAAGACTTCTGTCGGTGTACTAAAGTAGGGGGGTACCTTAGTACCCCGAACTTGTGCACGGGCGGTCGTAGCACCCCGCGGCAAGGCTTGCCAGACGCCCGCCAAGATCCTCCACGGCTACTTTGATGCCATTCAAGATCAAAGTACTCAAACCAAGGCCCCGGCAAGAGGAGCTTTCCGGGAAGGCCAACCAAAGTCCCGGCAAGAGAAGCTGGCCGGGAAGAAAACCAAAGCCCCGGCAAGAGGAGCTTGCCGAGAAGGCCGACCAAGGCATCTCCAGAAGACTTGCCGCGGCGCCCCGTGCGTCCCGGCAAGGCCCGACGGCCGGCAAGCTTGCCGGCACGACAAGAGAAGGGTCGTGGCAAGGCACTTGCCGCGGCAAGGCGGCCACCCAGAATCCAGCGCATCCGGCGACGTGTCACCCCAAGGCCGCCCCTGGGGCACGTGGCGGGGCGTTGCGTAGCCATGCGGAGCAAGGTGGCAAGCGGAGCTGGCAGAGACGCCATCGTGGCAACCGGTGGCTCACCTAGCGGTCGTTCCTTTGCACTATTTGGGCGACCGGACGGGCATTAAATGCCCCTGTCCCCTGCTATCAGAGTTAGGTAGGGGACACTGTTGGTCACTGTTACACCAACCTGCATTTTTACCTTTCTACCCCCTCTTCTTACGCTGCCACCTGTTGGTGCCCCCTTCAGACTATAAAAGGGAGGCCCATGCGCACGTAGAAGGGGTTCGGTTCATTGGACACAGGGTTCGGTCCATCTTTGGACACAGGCAACACCACCATACGCTCGGGACCCTCGAGCAAGATCGAATACGAACACAAAGCAGCAGTAGGAGTTTTATCTCTCCGGAGAGCTCCGAAGCTGGGTAAAAATCGTCCCGTCTCCCCAGCGCGCGCCCGACCTTGATCTGCTCTGCGCGCGGCCTCCGCCCCCCTTGCCGGACTAGAAGGGGCCCCCTGTGCCCCATAGGTGCTCGTGGCCACAAAGAGATACGCCCCGACATCTTTGGCGCGCCAGGTAGGGGGTGCGTCGAGGTCGTGAGCATCTGATCCGGTCTCTGCGCGCGCTGCATCAACGCCTTCATCAACATGCCACCGAAGAAGAAGCCTTCGGAGGTGGCCGCTCCGTCTACATCGATTCCGCCACCACCGCCGGAGCAAACGGGCGGTGGAGTGGACGCCGGCGGAGGAGCGGGCGCCGACGGTGGGACTCACGTCGTCACCAGATCCAAAAACAAGGCCCCGCAAGCGTCGGCGACCGTGCAGACACCGCACCCTTCCCAGGAGGTGCAAGGTCAACAACGCCCCGGTGCACCTAGCATCGTGCTCGCATTGGAGCAAGGCCAAGCTGGTGGGTCGCGGGACGTTCGAGGTCAGCATGCACGCCCGCATGCTGGCGTGAGCGAGGTACGGTCGCCCGGGCGGGGTGTTGCCCCTCCCAATCCAGTTGGGAGTCCGAGCACATCCCGCTCCTCGCGCCGCCCGTCGCCACCACCACCCAAGACAGCAGAGGAAGCGCTGGCCCGAGCCCAGCTGCTTCTAGACTACCCTCCGGCGCCGCACAAGATCGACGACTGGAGGATGACCATATACAGCCTCATCAGCTTCGCCAACGGCGACAAGCCCCGGCAACCGAGCGTATCGAGGCCCCGGCAAGGCGCCCAGGCGCAAGCCGACGCCAACAAGACCGTTGGAGGTGCCACCTCCGTGCACTCCCAGCCCCGAAGGCCAAGATCGCCGGCTCGTCGGACCAACCCCGACGGCGACTCCACCGCGTCGTCGGACCCGCGAACCCGATGTGATCAACGCCACGTTCTCCAAGAACGGCAGCACGAAGACGCTCGCACTCGCATCGAGCGCAGAAGGGAAACGCGACGTCAATCTGACCAGCGTGATGGGCCCACTGTCGACATGCATGCACTAGGGGAGCCAGGCGACTTGCCGTACGCGGCAGGTTGCCCTGCGTTTACCCGCGAGCTGTGGCAAGTCCAGTGGCCCAAAACCAAGAACTTCAAGCCAGACGTGCCCGAGAAGTACGATGGCAGGATACATCCATCGGAGTTCCTCAGCATCTACACCATCGCGGTGCAGGCTACCGGAGGGCGCGATGAGAAGATCCTCGCCAACTACTTCCCGCTGGTGCTCAAGCCCAATGTCAGATCCTGGCTCATGCACTTGCCGGACGGTTCCATCTCTTCATGGGCGGACCTTTGTCATCAGTTTGTCGGCGCCTTCACGGGTGGCCACAAGCCTCATGGCCAGGAGAGTGACCTCCACTTGCTCGTCCAGAAGGAGGGGGAGCCCCTGCGCAAGTACATACAGAGATTCAGCCAGGTGCAGCGCAACATCCCAGACGTCCACCCTGCCGCAGTTATCAACGCGTTTCATCAGAACTTGCGTAACCGCAGGATGAGGGAGGAGATGGCGATGTGCAAGATTAGAGACGTCAGCAAGCTCTATGCTCTGGCCGACAAGTGTGCACGGGCTGAGGAGGGGAGGAAAATCCCCGGAGAGGTTGCAGGAGCAGAAGGATCTGACAGTGAGGATGCCGCCCCGGCAAGGAAGAACCGGAGACGGAACAACAGGAAGAGAAAGGTTAAGGATGTGCTAGCTGTTGAGCATTCCGGCAACGGAGGCGGCTCCGACAAGGCCAAGGCCGATGACTCCGGCGAGGCTGTGGCAGCCGCCGACAAGCAGGATGGCTTCGGAAGCGGTATTGCAAGATCCACCGCACCAAGGGCCACGATCTCCAAACCTGCAAGAAGGTCGAAGAGATGGCGGAGCTACAGAAAGCCGAGTACGAGCGCCGCGATAAGAAGAGAGCCCGGGGAGGTGGCGGAGGATCCGGCAAGAAGCTTCCCGCCCGAGGAGGACACCGCGGCAAGTCCAAGCCGCGGCAAGGAGATAGGCCTCCCCGCGGCCGCGACAAGGACGAAGATGAGGATGAGGAGGATGAGATGGAGGAAGATGAGACCGATGACCAAGGGTTTCAGAAGGCAACAGAGGTATTGTGCATCGACGGCGGCGCCTCTCTGCACGCCTCGCGCCGCCAACTCAAGCAGTGGGTGCGAGAGGTGAACGCAGCGGAGCCGTCCGTCGAGGCGCGCAAGCCTCTGAAATGGTCCGGCACGCCCATCATCTTCGATGTTGAGGACCACCCTGATCGCGTCACTGCGGTCGGGTGCTTGCCGATGTTGGTCTCACCAACAATCCGCAACCTCAAGGTCACGAAAATGTTGGTCGACGGCAGGGCCGGCCTGAACCTGATTTCCTCCGCAGTGCTCAAGAAGCTCCAGATCCCCGACAGCGAGCTCGAAGAGACTGGTACCTTCGAAGGGATAAATTCGGGAAGAAGCAAGCCCAAGGGGAAGATCACATTGCCAGTGACGTTTGGCAGCGAGCTAAATTTCAGGACGGAGAGGGTCACATTTGACGTGGCTGATATCCCATTACCCTACAATGGGATACTCGGCCGACCCGCACTCGCCAAGTTCATGGCGGCCTCTCACTACGCATACAATGTGCTCAAGATGCCTGGCCCGATGAGTGTCATTTCTGTCCAAGGTGACAAGAGCGATGCACTCATCTGCGCCGACAAGATCTACCGGGAAGCAGCAGCCGCAGCAGAGCGCGAGCCACTTGCCGCTGAAGCTCCCCGGGGGAAGAAGAAACTCAAGTCCAGCAAGTGCAGCTCTGATGCCCACTCCGGCGAGCGCACCTCCCCGGAGTGTTGCGCTGCCGTCGAGGTCGCACCATCGAGCTCCACCGGCAAGTGCAAGAAGGCAAAGGCAGAGCCGCCGAAGACTAAGTCCGGCAAGTGCAGCTCTGATGCCCACTCCGGCGAGCGCACCTCCCCGGAGTGTTGCGCTGCCGTCGAGGACGCACCATCGAGCTCCACCGGCAAGTGCAAGAAGGCAAAGGCAGAGCCGCCGAAGACTAAGTCCGGCAAGTGCAGCTCTGATGCCCACTCCGGCAAGCGCACCTCCCCGGAGTGTTGCGCTGCCGTCGAGGACGCACCATCGAGCTCCACCGGCAAGTGCAAGAAGGCAAAGGCAGACCAACCAAAGACTAAGTCCGGCAAGAGCAGCTCTGGTGCCCACTCTGGCAAGCGCACCTCCTCGGAGTGCCGCGCTGCCGTCGAGGACGCACCATCGAGCTCCACCAGCTAGTAGGGCGAAGAAAGCGTCCAGTTTCAAGCTTTTGAATTGTATTCCCTGAGAATCCGTACCTTGTACAAAGAACCTATGCGCAGAAGGGTCGAATCGTGGCTAAGTTGCGCCCTTGATCCGTTTCGAGTCCGCTCAACGATGAAAGCGCACCGCAACTAGCCCGACGAGCTCTTCCTGCCGGAAGCAACACCGCCAGCGGGCTGCTGATGTCCCGCACTCAGCAAGTGTGTTTGCACCAGCGGGTTCCCTGAAAGCGCGAGGGGGTGAAAGCGTACAAGGGAGGAAGTCAAGGGAGGAGTGCGGCTTCGCCGGACCGCGGAAAACAGAAAAGCTAAGTCACCCGAGCTTGAGTGCATAACACTTTTTAGTTCTAAGCTCTTATGTTATATTCCTCGAACGTTCGTCCCTTGTACGAAAAACCTGTACGCGGAGGAACCAACTCGTGGTTAAGTTGCGCCCTTGCTTTGTTTTCGAGTCCGCTCAACAATACAAGCGCGCTGCAACTGGCCCGAGAAGGTTTCTTGCCGGGTACAACACCGCCAGCGGGCTGCTGACGTTCCGCACTCAGCATGTGTGTTAGCACCGGCAAGTTCCCTAGAAGCGAAGGGTAGAAACATACAAGGGATGTAATGAAGTAGAGGATGTAACGTAGCAAGCCTTGCCATGGGACGTCCTTTGTATAATAAACTTGTGCGCGGAGGAGCTAACTCGTGGTTAAGTTGCGCCCTTGCTTTGTTTTCGAGTCCGCTCAACAATACAAGCGCGCTGCAACTGGTCCGAGAAGGTTTCTTGCCGGGTACAACACCGCCAGCAGGCTGCTGACATTCCGCACTCAGCAAGTATGTTAGCACCGGCAAGTTCCCTAGAAGCGTAGAGTGTAAACATACAAAGGGCGAAACATGGCGTTGCATTGCCCAACTTGAAGTTACATTGCAAAGAGTAACTTATTACGGCGTCGATTAAATTTTCCTCATGACTATAATAACAGCGACAGGGAAAAACCAGAAGGGCGCACTGGCGCAGAGGCCCCGGCAAGCCGATTTCACTGGGGGTTGCAAGTACCGAAGTTCCTCCGCGGCAAGTCAGGGTCCCCGGAGGCTGCGACGCCGGCGGCAAGGACAAAGAAAGGCTCACCGGCGCATGGGTCGCGGCGAGCCAGAGTTGCCGGGGGCTACAAATATCAAGATTCACCCCCGGCAAGCCAGAGTCGCCGGGGGCTGTAATATCAGATAAGTTTTTCATCCCTCGTCATGCATCCTCTTATGGGCTGGGGAAAGCGAGGCCGCGTCCTTGAACGTTCATGCCTTGTATAAAAAAAACCTGTCCGCGGAAGAACCGGCTCGTGGCTAGTCGCGCACCGACTGTTGTTTCGAGTCCGCTCGACAATTTAGGTGAACTGCGGCTAGCTCAACGATAAGGTTTCTTGTCGGTCGCGGCGCCGCCGGCAGAGAACCAACTCGTAGCTAGTTGCCTTACTATCGTTTCGAGTCCGCTCAACGACTTAAGTAAGCCGCGACTAGCTCCGCGACAAGGTTTCCTGTCGGTTGCAGTTCCGTTGCCGACGTTTCGCACTAGGCGCTCACGGCAAGGTGCCCGCGCCGGCAAGTTCCCTGAAAGCGTAGGGTGAAAACGTACAAGGCACAAAATCAAGTAAAGGACTTAATCCGGCAAGCTTTCCCCTCTTTTCATTAAAAAAACATCCCAATTTAGTACAAGTCCATAGAGGATGAAAAACATGATAGAGAGGATTACAAATTTTAAATACAGCTAAGGCCCGAAGGCTTAAATATTAAAAGATAAGATGCCCGTAATCCCTCTCTTGTTTCTCTCTTCAGGGAGTAGGTCAAGGAGGCCCCGGCAAGAGAAGCTTGCCGGGGAAGGCAAAAGGGGCGCCGGGGTGAGCTCGGGGGAGAAGAGCACCTGCTTCTTGCGCAGCGCCTCGAGCTCCAGTGCCTCGGATGACTTCACGTCCTTCGCGGCCTTCGCAGCCTTCGTGGCCTTCCCGGCCTTCGGAGCCATGGCGAGGGCAGTAGGGGGAGGCGAAGGCGACGATGGCAACGACGGCGACGGCGGCGACGGGTAGCGGAGTGCTGTTTTTCTCTCGATTCAAGGGACGGAGGAGAGCGGCGGAGCTTTTGGAGGAAGGAACTGCAAGTGGCGGAAGTGGGGGAACGGCCCCGTTTCCTCTGCTTATAAACAGGAGATGCGAACGTTACGCATTTCCTGGGGTTAAGTATTGACCACGTTCTCTCCCACGACGCCGCAATCGACGCGTGCCACTCCGAGCGTGCGCGGTGGAAGCGGAGTCCGATGCGGTGTGACCTAGGCCGCGCGTGCCCGTGCACTGTTTTGGGCCTGGCCCAACAGCGCTCGGCACCGTGTATGGCCCAGGCCCGGGGGCTCCTGTCGGTGTACTAAAGTAGGGGGGTACCTTAGTACCCCGAACTTGTGCACGGGCGGTCGTAGCACCCCGCGGCAAGGCTTGCCGGACGCCCGCCAAGATCCTCCACGGCTACTTTGATGCCATTCAAGATCAAAGTACTCAAACCAAGGCCCCGGCAAGAGGAGCTTGCCGGGAAGGCCAACCAAAGTCCCGGCAAGAGAAGCTGGCCGGGAAGAAAACCAAAGCCCCGGCAAGAGGAGCTTGCCGGGAAGGCCGACCAAGGCATCTCCAGAAGACTTGCCGCGGCGCCCCGCGCGTCCCGGCAAGGCCCGACGGCCGGCAAGCTTGCCGGCACGACAAGAGAAGGGCCGTGGCAAGGCACTTGCCACGGCAAGGCGGCCACCCAGAATCCAGCGCATCCGGCGATGTGTCACCCCAGGGCCGCCCCTGGGGCACGTGGCGGGGCGTTGCGTAGCCATGCGGAGCAAGGTGGCAAGCGGAGCTGGCAGAGACGCCATCGTGGCAACCGGTGGCTCACCTAGCGGTCATTCCTTTGCACTATTTGGGCGACCGGACGGGCATTAAATGCCCCTGTCTCCTGCTGTCAGAGTTAGGTAGGGGACACTGTTGGTCACTGTTACACCAACCTGCATTTTTACCTTTCTACCCCCTCTTCTTACGCTGCCACCTGTTGGTGCCCCCTTCAGACTATAAAAGGGAGGCCCATGCGCACGTAGAAGGGGTTCGGTTCATTGGACACAGGGTTCGGTCCATCTTTGGACACAGGCAACACCACCATACGCTCGGGACCCTCGAGCAAGATCGAATACGAACACAAAGCAGCAGTAGGAGTTTTATCTCTCCGGAGAGCTCCGAAGCTGGGTAAAAATCGTCTCGTCTCCCCAGCGCGCGCCTGACCTCGATCTGCTCTGCGCGCGGCCTCCGCCCCCCTTGCTGGACTAGAAGGGGCCCCCCGTGCCCCATAGGTGCTCGTGGCCACAGAGAGATACGCCCCGACAACTTCATCCACAATTTCAGCTTCGCCAACAGCAAGGTGAAGGACCTGACTGCTCGCGTCCATTCCATGCGTCGTCTCCGTAAAGGCCGAGCGTCCGCCTCGGCTTCCGTGACCCGGCTCGCCTGCCTCCTTGGGAACGATCTCTTCCGCGCGCTATTGGCCCTGCATCTCCCGGTCGGCACACCGCCAGAAGACCACCTGGAGGTCGCTCTCGGCGCGCAGTGCCTCATCATGCATGATGACATCGACAAGTTCATCCAAATCTACGGACAGATTGTTTACGAGGACACCTGCAGCGCCGTCCATGAGGCGACCATGGCGGCCTACTTCGACCAGAGGCAGACTTTGGCGAAGCTCATTTAGGAGCACATCCACCTCGCTGATGCACCTTGATTAGGTCCTTGCCTTGGCTCTCCGTTCATTTGCTACAAGCCACATCCCACATGCTTGGAGGCAAGGTCTATATATTTATGCTAGCTACTACTACTTTTGAGTTTTCAGTGACCAAGTCGATCTGTCATGATCAGGACTTCTATTTACTGTGTGTGTTCTACTATAAGTTTGAGTCTAATATTGTATGCTTGTCGTTAAGTTCCAATACCATCGATCTTTACTATTACCAACTTAGTTTATCTCTTGTAGTCCACTTTTTATGCATCTCTATATATGCGTGCACATGTATAATCTGTTTCATTTCTGATGATGTTAATCAACATGCCTCCTCGTACCTCTTGTACCTGTAAGACTGTGCGTCTGTTATCACTGCACGACACTTCCTCTGTGTATGTCCGTGACCCTGTGGTGAACGTTTGGGTGGAAATAGGCTGCACAGCCTAGAACATAGCGTCCTGTAGAACCACGACAGTGTTGTTTCTGCAAATCGAGACGTGCTTGTCGTGGAACCACTGTGCTTGTGCTTTGTTTAAAAGCGTGCCGTCGCTAGCTTCGCAAATTACTGTGTCCGTGCTTCAATGTGAAACAATGAAATATAGATAGCCACGAACGTCCACGCCTTTTATATCGAATAATATACGTAACATCAAGAAAGAAGTGTGACACAACTCAATACGGGACCGTGTCCGTAGGGAGTTCATGTCCGTGCTTTTAAATACAAGGAAATAAGATTTTAAAAACAACGTCCCTCACATAGGCCATTCCGAGCCTCACAGAGTAAACGCCCGTGGTTGTGCGTAAGACAAAGATTCAGCTCTGTGGGCTAAACGCCCGTGCATCTCCATCTGATAGAGTCACAGGCTAGCGTGACTCTAAGTAATACCATCGACCATGCGTTTGAGCACTTCATGCCCGTGCCTGTGACCCGAAACACTGAAACAAAGAAAGGCAGGAACGTCCACGCCTTCATGTGTGCACAAGACATGACTCTAGTTGGTACAAAGAACCTTGGCTGCAGAGACTTCACGCCCGTGCTTTTCAAAAAAGCGCCTCTCGAATCGGTCATCATGTTAATGTTCACATCTGTACCCGTAAACTTGGAATGAACATGACCCAGGAAACCAAAACACATTTGTTATCAAAGTTACTGACAATGAGGTAACGCAAGACAAAATAAGAAACTTTTAGCCCACTGCTTAATAGCTTCAGATACAACGATTAGGGTCGCTGGGCGCGAAGTTCCTTGATCTCTTTTGTCATAACATATGTGTCCAGCGTGAGCTTGTTGTACTGAAGTTTGAGCTTCACCTTCGCCTTCTCATCCATAAGATCGTACAACCTCGTGGATATCTCCACGATCTTTAAGAGGTGAGCTTCCGCAGTCTCGAGCCGGTTCTTCACCTGGACAAAAGAGAAGGTGTCAGATTGATGGCAGGATGCACTATCATCAACTTAGGATGAAGCTCACCACAATGATCCATGTTTCACAACTAAATTGAGTAGCCAAAAGAAAGAAAAAACGAATGAAGCGGAAGCAAAGTGAACTTACAGATGAGGAAGCCTCGCCAGTCGAGATCTCCTCCTGTGTCTGGACACGGCGCTCTGGACTAGTGTCATCCTACACAGCCATGGCGGAGAGTGTCAGTGTAGAGAATAGCAAGAGGAGTGGATGGCCTGGAGGCGGATAAAAGGAGGAAGGGGATGTGGCTAGGGTTTCGAGATTCCGTCTGGCTTATTCACGTTTCACAACTAAATCAAGTAGCCGAAGGAAAGAAAAAAAGGAATGAAGCAGAAACAGAGCGAACTTACAGATGAGGAACCCTCGCCAGCCTTGATCCCCTCCAGTGTCTGGACACGGGGTTCCACAGTAGTCTACTCCTGCCCAGCCATGGTGGAGAGGGTCAGGATGGAGAGCAGCAAGAGGAATGGATGGCCTGGCGGCGGGCAGAGTGGGGAAGACGGTGTGGCTAGGGTTTCGAGACCCCGTCCTGCTTAAATAGCCGGAGCCTGGCCTGGGGCGACGATCCAGAGCGGCGTCACCGGAGGAGACGCCCATCGGACCCTTGGGTTTCCGGAGTGGTGCCACGTGGCGCTCACACCCGAATACAAAGAGACGCTCGTCGAAACGTTAGGTTTCCGCAATTAACGCATGAACGTGACTCCACATAAAGCACAAGCATGCCTCCCTGATCATCCTGACCGTGCCTCTCCTGGTGATAGAGTCAATGGATGCATTTGGAACACAAAGAGACACGAAGGTGACCTCTGACCTGAAACACTGACACACTTGACGGTTCGTGCATTTGAGTTAAAATCTTATATCTTACAATGAAAACAATTGTAACATGGATAGTCTCCCGATTCTATTAGGTTTCCGTAATAAACGCACAATCGTGACTCCGAGTAAGAACAAACCATGCCTCTGTGCCTCTCCTTCTGACTGAGTCCATCGACTCATTCGGAATACAATTAGAAAACCTCTATGTGTGACTCTATATAATTACAAAACCTTTGAGGGTTGTACGCCCGTGTTTGTGACCCTTGACATTGAAACACAGATAGCCATGAACGTCGACGCCTTTTTCGAATAACATACTATGGACTTGTGATGCGTGTCCTTCTGTAATGAATGCATGTCTGTAAGTAATTGAAATATAGAGCACATAACTGTGCTTGTGATGCGTGTCCAACCGTGCCTCATGTGCCTTCACAAATGGATATAGTGCCTGGCAGTAGGTTCGCGGCGCTTCCTGTGAGAGAATCATGTCTTTACATGCTACAGAAGCACGTGGAATCGCGGGCATGCCTGTGTGGCATGTAGAACAGTGCATGACGTATCACTTCACGATCGTTGTGTGGTTCATGGCAAACCATGCGTCTGCCATGGCCGTGCCTGTGTGAGAGGTAGAACAGTGCGTCTCGTATCACTTTCCTATGAAGGCATCATCGTGTGTTTGGTTCCTGAGAAACAGTGGCTCTGCCATCACTACACTTGCTTGCTTTTGTCTGTGAGTGTTTCGGCAGAATCATCTGCAAGGCAGAGGCACGACCTTGAATCTACTTAACTTTGAAACGGTCTTTATAGTTACTTTATCGTTAACGTGCCCGTGGAAAATTTTGAAGCTTAGAAAGGCAAGATGAGTGTAGAATCATGTTTCCGGCGTCGACCAGATTCTTCAAAGTAATGTGTGCGGTAAATAATTAAAACACGGACGTTCACGCCCGTGCCTGGTCTGTGTGTTCAACCGTGCATCTCGTACCTTGAAAGCCGTGGCTCTATTTAATGTTTCAAGCAGCCACCTACCATTTACTTGTTATGAGTAGTAATTAACCCGGATCCTCGCGTCAAAAAAAGAGCTAAATAATGTGGACCCCTCCATTCCCCGTCATGGGTATTTAAGTCGTTTCGTGGATTGACAGGATGTAATCCATTTCTCCAGATCCACCTCACTGAGCACTGGTCGTGGGCGGCGCCACCCCATCAACGGAGGTGGAGATGGAAAGCGCTGCTCATAGCATCAAGAGGTCAAGAGTGGCGCCAACAGCAACACTGCCTTCTGGTGGTGTGCTGGTGGTCGAAGGGGATGGAAGCGGCGACCGTGCTCCCTCTCGATCCGTGGAGGAAGAAGAGGATGTCGTGTAGACTATATCGGCGATCTCGCTGACGGCGTCCTAGGTGAGATCATCTCTCGTCTTCCCATCAAGGAGGGCATCCGTACTCGAATCCTCGCATGTCGATGGCGTCCTTTGTGGCCCATCGCTCCTCTGAATATCGACTGCCACGAGATCCCTGTCCCACGTCTTTTTAACGCCCTAGAAACAATTCATATCGATACCATATCTCAGTTGTCCGCCTTCACCAAGGAGCGCGTTCGCAAATGCTATTCCAGAACGCGGCTCTGTTGAAATCTTGTCGGTAATGTTGTCAGTCTTCTAGAATCCATTCTGTCCGGCCATGCTGGCTCAGTTAGCCACCTCTCTATCCCAGCGTGCTACCTACAGTGCAGACCCTCCACCGTTGATGCCTGGCTCCGATCCTGTAAGTTGAACAATATCCAGGTTCTTGAGTTCTACTACCTCTTCCCAGAATTTCTGATGCAAGAGGTAACACTACTGGATCTATGCACTTCAACTACGCCCTCGGCACCGGAGTCCGTGTTTCGGTTTTCCTCCTCTCTCCACACCCTTGGCTTTGCTCTTTGCCAAATACCAGACAGTTACGTAGGGACGCTTAAGCTACCACTGGTGAAAAGACTCCTGCTTGTCGAAGTTGATATATCAGATGCCTTGCTGCAAAGCATAATCCACTCTAGTTGCCCTGCACTTGAGTCTCTCCTGCTTGTTTGCAATAGAGGAGGTCGTCTCATTACAATAAACTCGTCTAACCTTGTAAGTATTGGCATTTGTTGTCCACACGGAGAACTCATTATTGAGGATGCCCCTTCGCTTTGATGGTTGATTGTTGATTGTCTAGTTGACGATTGTTCGATAATCCTTGTGTCTGCACCTAAACTGGAGACGCTGGGTGAATTCGTGCTCTTGTCTCCCTCACGTGTCTTGAGGTACTGAGTTTCCTTCATACTGGAACAGAGCTGCACTTGTTCTGCTGTTTGTTCTATTAATTTGATGTTCTATGTTCTATTCTTCATGCAGAGTCAGGACTTGGAGGTAACCGATGTCTCTGCGCATGAACCGTATCCATGTCGTCTCACGTGTCTTGAGGTATTGAGTTTTCACGATACTTCCAGCGTCACTTTGTTGTGAGGAAACAAGTTTTATTTCATCCAACCTTTATTCTATTAGTTTTGTGATCCATCTTCTGTTAATTTTCATCAAGGGTTTGGAGGCAGTGAGTCTAACAACAATGCGTCAATCTGTCAAGACCTTGCTTATCTACATGTTTTATAAAGTGGACATTGTTGCTACAATGCTTTCCAAAACTGGAGAACTTGTTTGTCGAGGTGATGATCTACAGAAATGTGCATACTGTAGTACTCGTTCCATTTCAAAATGCTTGTCTTAATTTTGACTGGAATTGATGCACCCTTATCTACACATGATTTATTATTGGATACATCCATATCTTGACAAGTCCATGCCAAACATTTTGTTACGGAGGTGGTAGAACTAATTGTTTCAATTGGTTTTTCGATGGTCTTTATTTCTTTTTATAGACGCTAAGTATTTTCAACCTATCATTTATATTTTAGGGATCGTTGATTTGCCGTGGTGAAAAAAACAAGGCGTTGTAAGCACCGACAGTTTCTCAAACATCACGACGTTTGGCTGAAGACAGTATCGCTTGAAGATTATGTTCGCTCCGAGAGTTACACTGAATTTGCGACGTTCTTTGTTCTTAGTGCAAAGGATCTGGAGACCATCACCATTAAGTTTACCTCCCCTCCCGTAGAGTTCACCGGAGTATTTTACAAAAAGCAACAAAGGGTTCTGCGGTGTCATAGAAGGGTTTCTAAACGTGCTTGTCTTAGATTATCATCAAGTTGCAGTCACGCGCGTCCGCTTTTAAGAAAGAGGAGTGTTGAATACCTGGATTTGACGGTTCCATTCAGGTGTGGATGCTGAAATCATGCCTTGTGTTAGTTGTCCAGGTGTATGAAGTTATTTGTTGTTGCTTTATGTAAACTTTATCAGACAACCGTTGTAGTCTTTGCACCGTGTGTAGGCTTGTATGTTTTTGTGTTGCGTGCTGCCATGAAGGAAATGTGGGGTTTTGTGGCTTTGTACGGGCCGAAGGACTACAAAATGCTGTGGCACCAAGGTTAAAAGATATAAAGTATATTTAATTTTTCAGTGGAGAGATTGACGGTGTATGTGTAACAGTGCCTATGTTTTATGTACAACAGTGCCTATTGTATGTACCTATCATGCACAGAATGCATGCACAACTGTGCCTGTGTTGCAGGTGGACCAGTGCTTCTTGTATGTACCTGCCATACACACTGAGGAGTTGTAGTTGAGCCTTGCACTGATGGAGCTGCATTTGAGCCGTTGCACTGTTTCTGTTCCTCGTACTGTGGTTATAAAATGGCTTGTAAGTTTATTTGGTACAATTGTAGAAACAAAACAAATTTAAGCAGAACAGATTTTTCTTGTTTAGGTATTTTTATTACTCAGCGGAGAAAATATTATAGGGGCGATAGGTTTGCTTGTAAATTTTTGCAGCCGTTTCTTTATGAAGTTGGATGGTGTAAGAATACAACCATGTGTCTCTGCTGCGACACAGGAGAGATGAAAAGAGCTGAAAGCATAGACAGCCACCACAATGGTCAACCAAACGTGTTTCGCGGGGCGTTACGTAGTGCCTTTGGTGACCGCACAACCGGGTTTATACTCAACAGGCCACACCCAAATGCGTCTCGAGGATTCTAGCCGTGACACTGCAGACTCACAACCATGCCTTTGACCTTGTCGTGGCATCGTGATGTTCGTTCTCTTCTTGAAAAACGTGCCTTCCACAGCCCCCCTACTGTGCGCCTAACAAAGGAGAAACGCCAGCTGATAAAGTGCTTTTTCTACTACTAAAAGTGTGGCCCTCGTTGCTTGACTTCCATGCATTTTACAGTGGCTCCTTGGTACAGAACTGTGGTTGTAGAGAGTTATTGCCCGTGCTTTTAAGGATAGAGTCTCTCAGATCGGCCATTCATTGCCTCACAAAGTAAACAATGACTGTATCTGCCACTCATTTGCCTCGCAATAAACGCATGGTAAACGCATGAACCTGCCACTGTTCATGTGACCCTTTAGGTAGAGTCACTATATCTATTGCCTCACAATAAACGCATGAACGTGACTCTGCCTAATACTAAAGTATGCCTCCATGGGCTTCTCGTCTGTGCCTCTCCGTCTAAACGATTCGACAGAATCATTCGGAAAACAGACACAGGCGAACATGACTATATAATACCACACGATGCCTTTGCGGATTTGGCGCTCGTTCGTGTAACCCTTATCACAGAAACATAGAAAGTCACAAACGTACATAGCCGTGGCTGCAGAGACTTGAAGTCCGTTTAGCTAATGAAATGTACGGCTTGTGCAATAAACGCATGAACGTGACTCTGCCTAATACTAAAGTATGCCTCCATGGGCTTCTCGTCTATGCCTCTCCGTCTAAAAGAGTCGACGGAATCATTCGAACAATAGACACAAGCAAAAATGACTCTATATAATACTCCCTCTGTCCGAAAATACTTGTCAGAGGAATGGATGTATCTAGATGCAATTGAGTTCTAGATACATCCATTTTCATCCATTTCTCCGACAAGTATTTCCGAACGGAGGGAGTACCTGACGATGCCTTTGTGGATCACTGAAGCACAGAAAGTCACAAACGTGCATAGCCGTGGCTGCAGAGACTTCAAGCCTGTTTAGCTAATGAAATGTACGGCTTGAGCAAAAGACCGTTTAGCCAGAGACCGAAATACCGTGTTCGCTGTTGGCAAGGTTTACAGATTGAGCAAAAAGGTACGAGCATTGTTTCACAACACCTACGTAAAACCCAAACCGGAAAGTGGCAGCAGCAACTCACTCCAGCCCTGTTTTCAGCACTTACAAGTGAATGGATCATTTAAATCCAGGTGCTCAATGCATGCGTGCCTTAGATCCAAGTTCCCGTGCTTGAAACTTGGTGACAACCTAAGGCAAGCATGTTTAGAAGCCTTTTTGTCCCACTAAAGCACCTCTTGTTGTTGTTTGTAGAATTGTTCCGTGAAGTCTTCTTGAAGAAGAAACTTGATCCTGATAGTCTCTAGTTGTGCTGCGTTGAGAATAAAGAATGTTGCAAATCGAATGCTTTCCTCGCATTGTACATAGCTTTCCAGCATCAGTGACTTCAAACGAACGTCGTGATGGTGCTTACAAGAAAAGTCGTTCGTAAGACTTTCTTCATTAGAGGCTCTTCCCTAAATAAACATGAAGATTTGAAATGGTTAGGCTCCATAAAGAGTGATTCTGTTGGCAGAGCAAGTGAAGGAATAATTCTATAACCTCCGTTGTGATAAAAGCTTTTTTTAGTTTTGTCTACACACAGATGTGCCTAATGCTGCTCCATGACCATATACAACTTTCTCCATTACATACAAATGTAAGTGACGTTTTTTTTATGAATGGAGTTCTACACCATGCATGGTATGTGTTTACAATTTGTGTGAGAAGCATCACCTTGATATACAAGTTCTCCAAGCTTCGGAAGTGTTGCACCAAGGCAAAGACTGCGTGCACGTCATAATCCATGTTGATAGATCACGTCTTGATAGAATGAACCGCTGTGGATGTGCTGACTGTCAGCAAACACTTCATGTAGAATAAAACATAATATTATTAGAATAAAGGTTGGATTACATGGAACTTGTTTGTACGAACGAATGGAGGTGAAAGTATTGTCGAAAGTCGGTACCTGAATAATTATACGGTCATTTGCAATGCTGGTTTCATAGGAAATATAAGAAAATTTTCCCATGACCTGTAGTTTAGGTGCAGAGGTGATAACTATCCGCAAGTTCTTGCTATGATCATCACAAAGGAACTGTTGAAGTGAGGAGGCATCCTCTATAACAACTTTCCCATAGTAACCACAAATGCCAATGCTTATAAGGTTAGGTGTATTCTGATACAATGGTGCCTGATTGTCCAAACAAGGAGCAGAGACTCGAGTGTAGGAGAACAAGAGCTGATGATGCTTTGTAATGGGACATCTGATACATCAACATCCACTAGCGAGAGTCTCCTGAGCAGAGGTAGTTTAAGCGCCCGTACATAATTGTCTGGTAACTTGCAAAGAGCAAAGGCGATGGTTTGGAGAGAGGAGGAAATCTGAGGGTTGAATGCTGGTGGTGATGGCACGAGCGAAGGGCATGAGAACGGCACTATGTCATGTTGCCTCAAACATGGTGGAAACAGGTAGTAAAACTCGAGCACATGGAGATTGTTCAGTCCTGGGGATCGAAGCCAGGCGTCGACTGTGGAGTGTCTGCAGTGGAGGTAGCTCGCCGGAATGCAGAGGCGGTGAACTGCGCTCTCACGGGCGGAGAGGATGGCCTCTGGAAGGTACGAATCATCTTCACCGACATGTTCTTCTCTAAAAAAAGTTCCTGTGTATGTTATGCGGATGAGTTCCTCCGGTGTGGCGGAGTTCGCGGTGATAACCTCGAAATGTACTTGATCTAGAGGGTTAAAAAGACGTGGGATAGGGATCTCACGGCAGTCCAGATTCAGAGGAGAGGCGCACCACAAATGGCGCCACCAACATGCGAGGATTTGAGTGCGGATGCCCTCCTTAGTGGAGAGACGGGAGATGACCTCACCGAGTACGGTGTCTGGCAGGTCACTAATGCGGTCCGGAGCAAACTCCTCTTCCTGACCGTCGGAATCAGTGTGCGGTCGGCCGCCGCTTCTAGCCGCTACCTCCAAACCACTGGAGGACGGCGTCGTTGGTGGCCCTAGCCTCGCCCTCTTGGTGCTCGGGGCACCGGATTGGACCTCCATCTCCGTCTCCATTGCTGGGTTCACGCTGCCTGCGAGCGCCACTATTTGTGGCGTGGATCTGGAAAGACGGCTAGGTCTTCACCGCGGACAAAAACAAATGTAACACGGACAGTCGCTTGATTCTATTAGGTTTCCGTAATAATCGCACAATCATGACTCCGCGTAAGAACAAACCATGCCTCCGTGGGCTGGACTTCTGTGCCTCTCCATCGACTCATTCGGAATACAATTAGAAAACCTCTGTGCGTGACTCTATGTAATTAGAAAACCTTTGAGAGTTGTATGCCTGTGCTTCTGACCCTTGACACTGAAACACATATAGCCACGAGCGTCGACGCCTTTTTTTCGAATAACATACTATGGACTGCACGTCCGTGCTTTTAAATACAAGGAAATAAGCTTTTAAAAACAGCGTCTCTCATATAGGCCAATCCGTGCCTCACAGAGTAAACGCCCGTGGCTGTGTGTAAGACAAAGGTTAGCGTGACTCTATGTAATACCACCGACCATGCCTTTGAGCGCTCCATGCCCGTGCCTGTGACCAGAAACACTGAATCAAAGATGAGGTGGCTGCCGCGGGTTTCCGCTATAAACGCACGAACGTGACCCCGTGTAAAAGGCAAGCATGCCTCTCTGGGCCTCCATACCGTGCCTCTCCTGGTGATAGAGTCAAAGGAATCATTTTGAACACAAAGAGACACGAACGTGACTCTGGATAATAACAGGTCAATGCGTTTGTGGGCTGGACAACCGTGCGTGTGTCCTGAAACACTAACACACGAAAAGTCGCCTTCATGCATAAAGGACTGTGACGCTTCTAAACATAGAAAGTCGCCCTTGTGCATTTGAGTTAAAATCTTACAACGAAAACAATTGTAACACGGACAGTCGGCTCTCACTTTGCAGCATTTAATTACAGTAATGTTGCACTTCGGAGAAGCATGGTGTATGTACAACCTACTCTTGCTACTCCAATCGACGAGCGTGCCTCTATTGCATGCAGGGTAGTGCTCCCCTATTCTAAAAGGCTGTGCCTCGTTTCCTTCCTCAAAGAGGACAAAAATCATTTCAATATTTATTATTTTGCGGGGGAAATAATATCAATATTAATAATATAATTTTTCTCCAACCGCCCCTTCGATCCTGTTAAGATTAATTAACATGGTAATTAAGGGATTAATTCCTGCTTGTAATGGTGGTTGCTTTCTGCAATCGCGTCGGTTCCGTCCGAATCGCCGCCCCCTGAAAACGCTTGTTCAAGTGCTATATATAGCACTTCATCTAATGCAAAGAGAGGAGTTCGATCATTTTCTCTTGACGATCTTGAATAGATTCCTCCACTCCTCGCCCCTTCCTTCCCGACCCCAGTTAAACTTAGCCGTCTTTCCAGATCCATGCCACAAATAGCGGCGCTCACAGGCAGGGCGAACCCAGCAATGGACAGGAAGATGGAGATCCACTCTAGTGTGTCATGCACCAAGAGGGTGAGGCTCACGCCACCGGCGACGGCCTCCTCCGGTGGTTTGGAGGTAGCGGCTGGAAGCGGCGAGGGTGCGCCTACTGATTTCGAAGATCAGGAAGAGCAGTCTGGCCCGGACCGCATCAGCGACCTCCCGGACGCCATCCTCGGTGAGGTCATCTCCCGTCTCTCCACTAGGGAGGGCATCCGCACCCGTATGCTCGCACGTCGTTGGGACCCTGTTTGGTGCACCGTTCCTCTGAATCTGGACTGACGTGAGATCCCTGTCACTCGTCTTTTGAACCATCTAGAAACAGTTCATATCAAGATCATCAGTAGGGCCTCTGCCTACAGCGAGGATCTTGCTCGCATACGATACATCGGAACTTGGCATCAGGGAAAAACAGTTCCTGATGATGGTTCGTGCCTTCCAGAGTCCATCCTCTCCAGCCATGTGGGTGCAGTTCTCCGCCTTTGTATACCGGCATGCTACCTCCAATGCAAACCCTCTACTGTCCATGCCTGGCTTGAGTCCCCCAGATTGAACAATCTCCATGTGCTTGAGTTTTACTACCTGTTTCCATGATTCGTGAAAAAAACTGTCAAACTATCACACACATGCTCTTCATCTACGCCTTCACTACCGAAGTCCGTCTTTCAGTTTTCCTGTTCTCTATGCACTGTCAGCTTCTCGTGTAGCCAGATACCATACCATTATGTAGAGGTACTTGAACTACCACTGATCAAGAGACTTTTGCTTGTTGAGGTTGATATATCAGACTTCTCGTTGCAAAGCATGATCAACTCTAGTTGCCCTGCACTCGAGTGCCTGCTGCTTGTTTGCAATAGAGAAAGGCATCGGATCACAATAAATTCCTCTAACCTTTTAAGCATCGGCATCCGTGGTGAGAAAGGAAAATTCATTATCGAGCATGTCCCCTCACTTCAAAGGTTGATCGACGATCTCCAGAGTAATAACATGGAGGTATTCATCGTCTCTGCACCTAACCTGGAGACATTGGGAAAATTCAGGATCTCGCTTGGCTCCACAGGTCTTATGGTACTGACATTTCACAATAATTCTAGCTGCATTTCCTTGAGAAAGTAGTTTCATGTCATCCAACCTTTTGTTCTAATAATTTTATGTTTTATTTTCTATGTTATGTGAAGGGTTTGGCGACGGTCAGCCTATCTACAATGCAGCAATCTGTCAAAACCTTGTTTTTGGCCATGACTTATAAAGTGGACCTTGTTGTTCACTTGCTTAAGTGCCTTCCAAATCTGGAGAACTTGTTTGTTGAGGTGATGATTCTCACGCCCAATGAAAAGCTCATATCGTGCATAGTGCAACACTCCTTGCATCTCAAAAAGCTTGTCTTACATTTTGTTTGCAATGGATACACCCTATGTCTAGGCATGTTATTATTATTATTATTATTATACATACATCCGTATCTAGGGAAATGTTCGACGAACTGATTGGGACGGTGGGCCAGGGAATTTATTGTTCATTTTGTCCTTCCATAGATCTTGAGTATCTTTCAACCTTTATGCGTTTTCAGGGAGGATTCGTTCCTGATGGTGCAAGAAATATTTGGCATCGCAAGCACTGTACGTTTCTCAAAGAACACATCATTCATTTGAAGACAGTAACGCTGGAAGATTCTGAAAAAAGCGGGAAGAACACTGAATTTGTGAGGTTCTTTATTCTGAATGCAACGGAGCTAGAGACCATGAGGATTAAGTTTCACTTTCCCTCAGACTTCACGCAAGAATTTTACGAACAGCAATAGAAGTTGTTCCTGTCGGAGAATAAAGCTTCCAAACATGCCCATCTCAAGTTATCAGCATGCTGCAATCATCTGTGCTTGGATTTGAAACACAGGCGTGTTGAATGCCTGGATTTGTCAGATCCGTTCACTTGTGTCTGCTGGACACAGGGTTGTAGTTAGTTCCTCAAGCTAGTACAGTTAGATGTTATTGCGCCAATCTGAGACTGTGTTATGTCAAAACATGGCCAAACAATCCAATCGCCTTTTGCACCGTTTTGTAAGCTTGTTATAACAATGCTTTTGTGCTATGCACCAGCTCTTCCGATAATTTGTGAGTTTTATGCCATTCTATCGTGATGCTACAAAAACATTCATGTGCGATAGTCGACAAGGGAACAAAAACATTTGGAAGAGAAGAGGCAGTGCCTTGCCTGTTCTGCAATGAACGTGCATCTAGTGCATGTAAACCAGTGCGTCTACAGTGACCGGACGGCACTGCCTCCTTGCACACACACACATGGCCGTGGCTCTGCTTAATCTCAAACCATGCTCCTGGCGACCTTAGACTATACGTGCCATTTGTTAAAATGCATATCCGCGAAAGAGTTTACGTTCGAGTACAAACAATCGAGCTATGGAGGCATAGACGTGCGTCAGCTTCAGGAGTAAGCGCGACTCTGTAGATTGTAGATTTTATGTGTGTCAGCGCTAGTGTGATGCTCTTGTCTGACATAGGACTGTGCCTTTGACAAGTCAGTGCCACGTTACCAGAGGCATGGTTCCCCATGCCTGCCAAAGCGACATCTGTGCCTTGCTAGATTATAGTAACCCATGTCTCGTGGAACGATCTAAGACGAAAAATTGCCGGATGCGCCTTGCTAGCAGCACGTTTCTTTGAAATATAAAATATTCAGGAGATCAATATTTGATGTGCATAGACCATCACACACCCTCTGAAAGATTGCAAAAAATGAGATACATGCCTTTAGCCAAGTAAACATGCCTTTAGTCAAGTAACCATGTCCAAGCATAAACTTATACTAGACGAGTATCCCTTGCAACGTTTCGAAAGAAGGCAACTGTTAATTATCATTCTTAGAGGATTGCCTTGATCATCAAGAGGTCATCAGTGTTCACAAACCCTTGCCCCAAAAGATCACAGATGACGCTTTGCATCTTCTTTCTATTCTCCTTCAGCTTATGCACCTCCTCGTTAGTCTCACCCCTCTCGTCCTTAAGATTCTTAATGGCACTTGTGAGAGACTTCTGAATGCGCTTGACGTCTTTATCAATGATACATGTCTGCTTCTTCTGCCTGTCAATCTTGATGGTAGTTACATTAGTTCTTTCCACAGCTGCAACAAGATTCTCGAGCTTAAACTTCACTTGTTCAATCTCCAATTTAAGGCTTCTTATCTCTTCATTCTTTGCTTGCCTACCATCATTTCTCTCATGCAACATCCCCCAGAGCTTGAGTAGGCACCTCTGCATAATGATAGGCCACTGGTGGTCAACCCATTCGACGACTCCATAGTTCACGCCTCTCTCCAAACAAAAAGGAACAAAATGAATAGAAACTATTAATATACTACTGCAGAAGCTCTGGCATATAATAAAGTTGACATATACTTCGCTTCTAACCTCATTCAAATAACAATGTACTATGTTTGTGTAATGTGGCACATCAATAGTTAGGTACCCACATCACTAATTATGGTACTTCAACCACCCTAACCCGCGGAGTTATTTCATAATTGTATTTAGTTTTTTCTTTTAAGCCAGCTTGAATTAATAATGAGCTACCTCTGCAGTCAACTTATTTACAGAGATTTTTTTGAAGAATATACTGACCATTAAACAGAAGTCCCTTTGTAAACAAACATGAGAGTGTTTAGATCACTTCTTTTGTGTTCAGTGATGTATAATAAGTAATCACCTTTACCTTTTATGTAAACTAAAAGGACTAGACAATGTTTCCTACAATCAACTGGCAAACACAAGAAGTAATCAGTCTTCTTTGGAGACTATAGGTCCTATATGCAAACATTTTGATTCAACAAGAAATTAACTCAGATTTTCAAAAGTGACTAACTTTCACAGCATAGTCATAGAACCTCCTTTAAAGGCCACACACCTGAGAGGCTTGGTATCGTGGAGAACGCGGTAGAGACGACGGTCGACCACTTTGCCACAATCTTCGATGGTATCGGGGTTCTCCTACAAGGACACATGAATTTTTAGAGCTCTGATCTTTTGTTGGGAAAACAAACTACAGTTCAACACTCCGCATGTAGCAGGAAATCACCTACATAGAAATCAAAATCTAGCTCAAGGAAGTTCAAGCCTTCCTTCCTCCCATCTTCTCCAATTTTTGGTGTCGACATGGCACGGAGGATATGAGCAGATGCGGTGCGGTAGGCAGCGTCTAATGAGAGAGAGAGAGAGAGAGAGAGAGAGAGAGAGTGACAGAGCGAGAGGGGAAATGAAAGCGAGGGACTTCGACCTGGTCTGGCTCGACCAAAGATTCCACCTACTTGCCAGACCCACCACCCACCTCCCTTGTTGAGATGACACAGAGCCATTTACTTTTCTCGGTAGTTTCAGTGGATGCACGCCTGCGTGGCTCCTCAAACTTCACAACCGTGCATCTGTAAACTAGAGTTCTGATACATGTGCATCTGCTAGCGCAGTCTTGTGCACCAACAGGGTTGATACGCCGTGCTTCCAGAAGCCTCAAGTCCGTGTCTCCTGTTCCTCCAGCTACGTGCCTCCCGTGCCTGCATCAACGTGCCTCACGTGACACTTGTCGTGACTCTTGCGTGCCCCATACTGCCACAACCACGTGACTTCACAACCGTGGTTCTCTAACCGAGTAGTCGGACCAATGCCTCTGCCGCCACATTTTTGTGCATCCAGAGGGTGCACACCCGTGACTCGACAAGACCCACGAACGTGCCCGTGGTGGCTACACTTTTGTGCCTTCTGTGCCTGCACCCACATGCCTAATGTGACATGCGCCATGACTCTTACGCGGTCCCACTGCCAAGCCCGCATGGCTCCTGAGACTTCACAACCATGCGTCTTTGCCGAGCATTCCGACACATGCCTCTGCCACCACACTGTTGTACATCCTCAGGGTTGATACTCGTGCCTCGAGAAGCCACAATTCCATGCTTGTGTTGCCTGTACTTCTGTGCTCCCGATTGCTACATCCACGTGCCTCACGTGACACTTGCGTGTCCCATGGTTCTCTAACTGAGTGTTACAAGCTTCACTTCCATGCCTCCCGTGCCAGCATCTACGTGCATGTAGAACCTGCACTTAAGTGCCGTGTGTGCCTACATCCACATGCCTGTAGAGACGCTCCACTTCCGCACTACAAGTCTCACCACTAATAAAAAAAATACTATAGTAAACAAGAAAACCAAGTCAAGCAGAACGAATCTTGATGCTCAAGCGGACGGTTGAAGATTAGAACGGCGCATGCCACGTTAGTTTCAGTTTTGGCGAGCGAGTACAAAAAATTACTTCCCTCTCCATAATTATTTCATAAATACATCATTATGTGCATCTCCTCTCCCGAGTCACTTGCTCTTCCGCTCCCCCTTCTGTCTGGTTCCTTCCTTCTTGCTTGCTTCGTCTTCCTCACTCTACAGTCCACATAGATAGATCTACGGTTCACCCACTTGATCTGAAATACAGATATTTTTTCCCCTCTGCGTATTTACTTATGCGTTGCACTCTAGATACACTTTGGAGTCTGTGCATGCTTGTTGCATTAGGTATGTACTCTTGCATTCTTGTTAGTTGCATTCTTGTTGTTTGTTACCCTCTTAATTTCTTACAGAGACACAGACATCAAGGGATATCACCAAATCAGCATTCGCTCCGCTCTATCTTACTAGTTGGAACAAGTGTGTATCAGTGATGTATAGTCCTTTAATTGTATGTACCGTAAGCGGAGTATTGAAATAAATTTATCTTTAATAATTTATCTTATATATTGTTACATCTCGCAGACAAACATGGCGTGTGGTGTTTGCAGGAACCTCAACTGTCCTGGTGTTGAATCTGATGTTGCTCAATCTTTCTTGACTGTGTCTTTGCCTCGTTGTTATGAGTCATGCCTGGTAAGTTTTACTACCAATCCCGTGGCCAGTAAAAAACCTTCGTCGCTATCGTTGTCGCATTTATTTTTAATCCGCAGTCAGCAGCCACACGTATTCCTTCGCAACGAATTATACTGCACATGCTTGTTTTTATTTTATTTGCCTTGATGTAATTAGAATCTCAACTGTGTTGTATAAGTTTGATTAAATATCATGGTGAAAGTGCAACTATCCCTAGGTGGTTCTGGTAATTCATAACAACATAAAGCTCATTGAGCTAATGCTATTCCAAGACTTTTATTTCAGGAAAGCTCAATGAATGGCATGGCATGGATGATGAAAGTGGATCCCTCAAAATACTAAGGACAAAGGATTGGCTCAAGCTCAAAAGCTCAAGACTCTTCAGTTTACATTTTAGTGATCCAAGATCACATTGAGTCTATAGGAAAAGCCAATACTATCAAGGAGGGATGAGGTGTTGCTTAATGAGCCTCTTGCTTCATGTGCTTTGTGATATGCTCCAAAACCCTCAGCTACTTTCCCACATCCACAAATGACCTAAACCCAAAGCCAAAATCGGTCACACCGATTCTTCCTATCCGGCGCCACCGATTCCAAAAGTCATAGCCACTGCCACAAATCCTAAGCAAATCGGTCTTACTGATAGGGATCTCGGTCTCACCAAGATGGGATTGTAATCTCTCTGTTTCCCTTCGTAACGTTTTGGTCAAACTGAAGTGAGCGATCGGTCCCACCGAGATTGCAATGTAAACTCTCTGTTTCCCTTTTGTAACATTTTGGTCTCACCAAAAAGAGCAAATCGGTCCCACCGAGTTTACCTGACCAACTCTCTGGAAAGCTTATTACCAAATCGGTCTCACCGAGTTTTTGTAATCGGTCTTACCGAGATTACGTTATGCCCTAACCCTAACTGAATCGGTCTCACCGAGTTGCATGTCAGTCCCACCGAAAATCACTAACGCTCACTAGGTTTACTAATCGGTCCGACCGAGTCTGTTGAATCGGTCCCACCGAGTTTGGTAAATTGTGTGTAACGGTTAGATTTTGTGTGGAGGCTATATATACCCCTCCACCTCCTCTTCATTCGTGGAGAGAGCCATCAAAACAAACCTACACTTCCAACTTACCATTTCTGAGAGAGAACCACCTACTCATGTGTTGAGGCCAAGATATTCCATTCCTACCATATGAATCTTGATCTCTAGCCTTCCCCAAGTTGCTTTCCACTCAAATCTTCTTTCCACCAGATCCAAAACCTATGAGAGAGAGTTGAGTGTTGGGGAGACTATCATTTGAAGCACAAGAGCAAGGAGTTCATCATCAACGCACCATTTGTTACTTCTTGGATAGTGGTGTCTCCTAGATTGGCTAGGTGTCACTTGGGAGCCTCCGACAAGATTGGGGAGTTGAACCAAGGAGTTTGTGAGGGCAAGGAGATCGCCTACTTCGTGAAGATCTACCGCTAGTGAGGCAAGTCCTTCGTGGGCGACGGCCATGGTGGGATAGACAAGGTTGCTTCTTCGTGGACCCTTTGTGGCTGGAGCCCTCCGTAGACTCGCGCAATCGTTACCCTTCGCGGGTTGAAGTCTCCATCAACGTGGATGTACGATAGCACCACCTATCGGAACCACGCCAAAAACATCTGTGTCTCCAATTGTGTTTGAATCCTCCAAACCCTTCCCTTTACTTTCTTGCAACTTGCATACTTTAATTTCCGCTGCCTATATACTCTTTGCATGCTTGCTTGAATAGTGTGATGATTGCTTGACTTGTCCTAAAGTAGCTAAAATCTGCCAAACTCTAAAATTGGGAAAAGGTTAAGTTTTTAATTGGTCAAGTGGTCTAATCACCCCCCTCTAGACATACTTCAAGGTCCTACAAGTGGTATCAGAGCTTTGGTCTCCATTTGCTTTGATTTCCATAGCTTTTGGTGGTCATAGCCTTGGTTTCACAACCTAGGAGAGTATGGCGTCTAGCGAGGGAAATTATCACCGTAGAGGTCCTTACTTTGATGGTACTAATTTTGCTAGTTGGAAGCATAAGATGAAAATGCATATTCTAGGACATAACCCCGCCGTTTGGGCAATTATTTGTATTGGCTTGCAAGGTGAATTCTTTGATGGGAGAGAACCGAACCATGAAGCTAATGCGGAAGAATTGAAGATGCCGCAATAAAATGCTCAAGCTTGTGATATCATCTTCAACGGATTGTGCCCCGAAGAATTCAACAAAATCAGTCGTCTTGAGAATGCAAAGGAAATTTGGGATACTTTGATTGATATGCATGAAGGTACCGAATCCGTCAAGGAATCCAAGTTGGATGTACTCCAAAGTCAGCTTGACAAGTTCAAAATGAAGGATGGTGAAGGTGTCGCTGAAATGTACTCTAGGCTTGCACTTATCACAAATGAGATTGCCGGCTTAGGGAGTGAAGAGATGACCGACAGATTCATCATCAAGAAGATCCGAAGAGCATTGGATGGAAAGTATGATACCGTGTGCACATTGATCCAAATGATGCCAAACTACAAATATCTCAAGCGAACGGAAGTCATTGGAAGAATTTTTGCTCATGAGATGTCACTCAAGGATAAGGAGGAACTTCACAACAAGTAAAGTGGTGCTTACAAAGCCTCAAGTGAAGCCCCCACATCATCAAGTGAGAAACAAACCTTCAATGAAGAATTGAGCTTAATGGTGAAGAACTTCAACAAATTCTACAAGAGTAGAAGCAAAGAAAGAAGCTCCAAGTCAAGGTCTTACAATGATAAAAGATCTTCTAGTAGAGAGCGCAATTGCTACAATTGTGGGAGACCCGAACACTATTCCAATGAGTGTACGGCACCCTACAAAAGAAGAGAAGATTCTCCAAGAAGAGGAAGCAAAAGAGAAGAATCACCACCAAGAGAGAGGAGGAGTAGAGATGATCATTATGAACGAAGACCCTCATGGAGAAGCAAGGATTCGGAAAGGAAGGACAAGTCATAAAGGAGC
Organism: Triticum timopheevii; assembly: GCA_963921465.1. Classification (NCBI taxonomy): domain Eukaryota; kingdom Viridiplantae; phylum Streptophyta; class Magnoliopsida; order Poales; family Poaceae; genus Triticum; species Triticum timopheevii. The sequence goes on along the minus strand of OY997266.1, from coordinate 233,867,380 downwards.
TACACAAAACGAAGACATCAAGCTCATGTTGGTGAATGGGTATCCGGCTCCGACTCCGACAATCACTCCGAGAGAAGCTATCACTCTGACTCCGAATATACTCAAGATGAAGGTGTTGCCGATCTAGCACTTGTGTCAACCAACTCCTACGACATATTTGATTCACCAAATGAAGGAATTGGAAGATGCTTCATGGCCAAAGGTCCAAAGGTAACACATCCTGAGTATGTTGATTTCAATAGTGATGAAGATGACTTGCTTGTGGATGATGATTTACTTGTTGACAACTCTAGTGATGAATACTATGATGAAATATCAATTAATCATGCTAATCAAGATAAAACGAATGACAATGATAAGGAGAAGATTGAGCTTATAACTAAAGAACAAACAATCTTAAGTTAGCTCGTGAAACTATCTTCGAAGATCGTCGGAGAACTTTTAAGGGCTCATGAGAAGTTACACTTTGAAAAGCTCAATCTTGAGCAAGAGCATGAGTTCTTAAAGGCAATCAATGATGATCGCCGTAAGAAAAGTTCTTCTTACATTGCCAAGCGTTTACTCTTATCTACTTACATGCCTCAAGTCAAGTCTAGTAACAAGTACAAGAAAGATACTTCCTCTAGTGGTAACAATAATAATGTCAAATCCAATATTGTTGCTTCTAGTAGTTCTCTTGATTCCACTAATGATTCTCTTAGCCAAGTTACACTTGAGCAAGAAAATAGTTTATTGAAGGGAATTATAGAGAAAGGTGTTTACAAGAGCCTTGCCGGGAGTAAGCAATTCGAGGAAATTGTACGCAAGCAAGGAAGGCACCGGAAGAATCAAGGTGTTGGTTTTGACCGAAAGTTCAATGCCAATGGAGTTGAGTGGGAAGAAGATCAATACCCCGAGACGAAGTTTGTTCCTCAACAAGAGAAGTATGATCCTACTTCCTTCAAGGGAACACAAGCTCAAGATGATCTTCCACCACAAGACCACAAGAACAAAGGCAAGGACAAGCTTCAAGAAGAGATTGATGCATTTGAAGAAGCACCTAAAGCCTCATTCAAGTGGGTTCCCAAGACTACGTCAAGTTCTACTTCATCAAGTACAACTACAACTCCAAGGATTCCCATCAAGATGATGTGGATCCCGAAGAAGAAGAACTAGAGAGTTCTTGAGGGTGACTCCGCCAACATTCTTCACTCATATCATTATGGCAAGAACAAGTGCAATCAACTTCCACATCTTGCACTAGTTCAAGGAGTCACAAACCCTCATGTTGGTAAGGCAAGGGACAAGGTAACCTAATGATTTCATGGAAATTATCTTGTGTGTGCATCACTCTATGTCTATGGATATTCTTGTTTGTTCCTTGTGGGACTTACCCATGTAGGTAAGTTGAAAGTGCAACTCACTCCAAAGGATTGCTCCAAATGATCTACATCAACATTGAACATCCACATCTTCAACACCTACATGAAGTCATCATCGACAAAACCCAAGGTTAGTTCATCCCTCTAAGGGGGGATCTCACATCTAGGGGGAGCTTAACTCTAAGAATTGAGTCAAAGCAACTCTAATGGTGTGAACACATCAATGCATTATGTAAAAGTGGTAACCCCACTTGAGCTTAAACGATGACTATGACCTATGATCAAATGTTCTCATTTGACTCCTAAGTCAATATACTCATATATAGATGACCTAGTCATCGCCAATTGTTTGATAGATGCTAGAATTGGTTGTGCATGCTTTGCCACATATTTCATTTGCCATTTTATTGTGTGAGCATGTTGGTGCATATTTTACTCATTCAAGGACATCCACTTGTTGTTTTGATTGTTTGGGTTTCTTTTCTTTTTGCCAAGTGGATGGACAAGAATGCCTAAGAACTTTCTCTAGCTATCTATGCTTTCCTCATCTCAAACTCTATTCATGCTAAATCACAAAATTTGATCAAGTCAGATTCGAACCACTCTGTGTGAGGAGCACTCGGAGTCCCCGATTCATCATAGACTTAAACTTCCAAAACCTCTTTGTGATTCTCGGTCTAATCGATTCCTCCATTTCGGTCCTACCGAGATCATTAAGTTGATCTGAGTTTTCAATCTCGGTGCAACCGATTTGAACTTTTCGGTCACACCGATTTGCTATAACTGTACACAGTTATGCATCTCGGTGCCACCGAGTTGTTCCACTCGGTCACACCGACAGGGTCGGGATAAATATAGTCACGGGCAAAATTTTGGAAATTTCTCTGAACCCCTTCACCCGCGCAATAGCTCACTCCGCCTTCGAAGGTCTTCGAATCGTCTTCTCATCGCCAGCAGCCTCCTGTAGCTGGTCTCCGCCGCCGTCAACGGATTTCGCCTCCGCCGTTGCCACCGTAGCGAGTTCATCGCCAAGCTAGGGTATGGACTCGATCATTGTGCTATCCTCGTCTGATTCCTAGCACATTGTATTCTCATTGAATCTTGCCACGATTGAAACAATCCTATCCACTCAATGTAGTCCGTAGATTAGATGGGATTCAAAATTTTAGGGTTAGGTTTCCGCCAAAACCATCTCGGACCCACCGAGTTGAAAAACTCGGTCTCACCGATTTGGCTTATGCCATTGCACTAGTGACTCTCGGTCTGACCGAGAATTACTAATCGGTGCGGCCGATTTTAGGATTCTGTGAAACCCTAGCAGTCTCGGTGCCACCAAACTATGACTCGGTCCAACCGAGATCATCAGTTTAGGTTCCAAAACTGCTTCGGTATCACCGAGTTTGAGAATTGGTTGATCCGAAATGCTTTCTGTGGAAAACTAAAACTGAATTTTTGAATCATTCTTTTGCAAAAATCTCTGCATTTTGTGATGCTCATCCATTCTATCTCATCTATAACTCTTCACAGTGTCAGCAGTCAGCTTTTGCAGCATGTTAGACCAGAGTGACAGCCAGAACAGGTCAGAAGAGCAGATGGACTTGAGTGAGGGCACTAGTCCCTCAAGTACAGATGAAGGGAGCAGAAGCGCTCCTAGCAACCTGCCCAAGGCTGCTACCAGGCAAAGGAGGAAGAGAACTTCAGACTCAGAGGATGAGGACTATAAAGCTGAAGAAGATGAGGCTACTTCCAAGAAAGTGGTGCTCAAGAAGGAATATGGCTCAGCACATAGCACAAATCCTGGACTGAAAACGAAAGTTCCTGCCAAGAGGACACCAATGCCCAAAGCCAGAAATTCCACTCAAGTGCCAGAACAGACTGAACCCAAAGAGGCACCTGAAAAGAAAGTCACCTCTTCCAAACCCAAGAAAGTCCCCACTGGAGAGACAATGAAGTTTACCATTGAATCAGAGGATAAAGGTGCTCAGGACAAGAAGAAGAAGAAGAATGCTAGAACCACAACTGCCCAGGTTCTTGGAAAGCCCTCTATGAGAAGAGATTCTGAAGAGGAAGAAGAGGTTGCTGCACCAGCACCTAAGGCACCAAAGCTTATGGGTGATGCTATAAGATCAGGGGCTGCAACATCTAAGCCCAAGGAAGCACCCAAAGCTGCCTCCAAGGCCAAGCAAATACCAAAGAGGAATACTAGGAGTATTCCAGCTGCTGAGAAGAACAAGGCCCCAGTGCCAAATGTTGCTGAAGAAGAAGATGAAGAAGGACAGGTCCTAAGGAAGCTCAAGCCCAAGATACCAGACCACAATGATGCCCATCTTGTGGCTAAGAACATGAGGATCAGGAAGGACTCAGGGCTGAGGCTATGGAGGATGGAAGATCCATATGCCTCAAGGAGAAGAACTGCTGTTGACTACAGGTTCCATACAAAGGAACAGCAGGACTTCTATGAGACAATCTTGCTGGATAAGAAGCCCATAGTTTGTGATATGAGGTGGGTCGACTGGACCTACATCAAGGACAATGAAGAGCACTATTCTGGAGTGCAAGACAGCTTTGTGGCTTGTGGAGTTTCGGATTTTGTTGGGCAAAAGCTCACTCACTGGAATGATGAACTTATCATGCAATTCTACTCCACAGCACACTTTTATCCAGATGGAAGAATTGTTTGGATGTCTGAAGGTACAACGTATCAATCCACTATTGAAGAATGGGCAAGTCTGATAAATGAGGATGACCTGGACATTTATGCAAAGAAGAAGATGGATCACAATTCCATGGCTCACATGTACAAGGAGATCCCAGACAAGGCAGTTGAGACACATAAGTTTGGATCAGTCCATTTTTTGCTGTCAGGGCTACCAACAATCAATTGGATTCTGAGGCACACTCTATTGCCCAAGTCTGGTGACCATAACATGATTAGAGGGCATGTCATCAACATGTTGCATGTGCTTGATGTGCCACAAAAGTTTAAAGTCATGAGCCTTATGATTGAAACCATTAAGAGGACTGCAGCAGATCAGAAGAGGAGCTGTGGATATGCACCTCAGATTCAGGAGTTGATAAACTCAAAGATGGGCACAGGGAAATATCAACTGGATAAGGAACATTTTCCACTTTATCCAGACTTTGAGGACAATGAGGTTGTCATGAATGAGAATGATCCAACATCAGTTCAAGCTCAAGAGAAGAAGGAGAAGGCAAAGAAGGAGAAGGCTGCCAAGATGCCAACTCAAGAGGAGGCATCTGAATATTTCTTGAAGAACAAGCAGGAGCAGCTTGGTTACTTAATAGCATCAATACTGAGGATTGAGAAGGGACTGGCCACCCTCACTCAGAATCAGGAGAGCCTGGAGAGAATCATGGAACTCAAATTCCATGACCTTGATGTCAAAGTAACTGAAATTCAGTCAGTGGTAGAGCAGCTGCAGGATGACATGCAGGAGAGGCAGGGCAAGACTACCACAAATGTGTTTGCCAGAGTGCCTAGAGCCCAGAGGTCAGTGGCAGTGTCTGTGACACACACTAGAGCAACATCTTCAGCACCAGCTACAGCCCCTTCAGCTCTAGTGCAATCAGCTCCAGCATCCACTCCAGCACCCTCTACTTCAACTGAAGCCTTCGTCCAAGGAGTTATCCGGACACCACCACCTAAAGATCAAGCCTGAGAGTCGATCTAGCACTATGCATTTTCTATGAACTTTTTGGTAACTTGTTGCCAAAGGGGGAGAAAAATGTATAGATCATAGGCTTCGAGAGAGAGAGTGTGTTGCTTTTGTTCTCTCTTGCTTTGATTTGGTGGTTAAACTTGTTTGCTTTTGATTGCTTGTGATACTATGCTTGTGAAACATTTATGATCATGTGTTTGATCATAAGCTACACTTATGCATGTTTGATGATATTATCTTATCTATCTATGTGATCATTCACTTTGCTTAGTGATGAGTGCATGTATTCAATGTTTATTATTTTGAGCGCTCCACCAAGATGTATGTGACATGGAAGAGTAACCCATGAGCCTAATTCATTGTGCATTTGCAGTCCAAAGCAAATCTTAAACTATGCACAAATTTAGAGGGAGCTCTTGCTTATCACATACTTCTCAAAGCGACGATGTTGTTCAATCTTATTATCATTTGTCGAAGCTTTGATCTATATGTTGTCATCAATTACCAAAAAGGGGGAGATTGAAAGTGAAACTATCCCTCGGTGGTTTTGGTAATTCATAACAACATATAGCTCATTGAGCTAATGCTATTCCAAGACTATTATTTCAGGAAAGCTCAATGAATGGCTTGGCATGGATGATGAAAGTGGATCCCTCAAAATACTAAGGACAAAGGATTGGCTCAAGCTCAAAAGCTCAAGACTCTTCATTTTACATTTAAGTGATCCAAGATCACATTGAGTCTATAGGAAAAGCCAATACTATCAAGGAGGGATGAGGTGTTGCTTAATGAGCCTCTTGCTTCATGTGCTTTGTGATATGCTCCAAAACCCTCAGCTACTTTCCCACATCCACAAATGACCTAAACCCAAAGCCAAAATCGGTCACACCGATTCTTCCTATCCGGCGCCACCGATTCCAAAAGTCATAGCCACTGCCACAAACCCTAAGCAAATCGGTCTTACCGATAGGGATCTCGGTCTCACCGAGATGGGATTGTAATCTCTCTGTTTCCCTTCGTAACGTTTCGGTCAAACCGAAGTGAGCGATCGGTCCCACCGAGATTGCAATGTAAACTCTTTGTTTCCCTTTTGTAACATTTCGGTCTCACCGAAAAGAGCAAATCGGTCCCACCGAGTTTACCTGGCCAACTCTCTGGAAAGCTTATTACCAAATCGGTCTCACCGAGTTTGTGTAATCGGTCTTACCAAGATTACGTTATGACCTAACCCTAACCGAATTGGTCTCACCGAGTTGCATGTCAGTCCCACCGAAAATCACTAACGGTCACTAGGTTTACTAAATCGGTCCGACCGAGTCTGTTGAATCGGTCCCACCGAGTTTGGTAAATTGTGTGTAACGGTTAGATTTTGTGTGGAGGCTATATATACCCCTCCACCTCCTCTTCATTCATGGAGAGAGCCATCAGAACAAACCTACACTTCCTAAAAAAACTTACCATTTCTGATAGAGAACCACCTACTCATGTGTTGAGGCTAAGATATTCCATTCCTACCATATGAAACTTGATCTCTAGCCTTCCCCAAGTTTCTTTCCACTCAAATCTTCTTTCCAACAGATCCAAAACCTATGAGAGAGAGTTGAGTGTTGGGGAGACTATCATTTGAAGCACAAGAGTAAGGAGTTCATCATCAACGCACCATTTGTTACTTCTTGGAGAGTGGTGTCTCCTAGATTGGCTAGGTGTCACTTGGGAGCCTCCGACAAGATTGTGGAGTTGAACCAAGGAGTTTGTAAGGGCAAGGAGATCGCCTACTTCGTGAAGATCTACCGCTAGTGAGGCAAGTCCTTCGTGGGCGACGGCCATGGTGGGATAGACAAGGTTGCTTCTTCGTGGACCCTTCATGGGTGGAGCCCTCCGTGGACTCGCGCAACCGTTACCCTTCGTGGGTTGAAGTCTCCATCAACGTGGATGTACGATAGCACCACCTATCGGAACCACGCCAAAAACATCCGTGTCTCCAATTGCGTTTGCATCCTCCAAACCATTCCCTTTACTTTCTTGCAACTTGCATGCTTTAATTTCCGCTGCCTATATACTGTTTGCATGCTTGCTTGAATAGTGTGATGATTGCTTGACTTGTCCTAAAGTAGCTAAAATCTGCCAAACTCTAAAATTGGGAAAAGGTTAAGTTTTTTAAAATCTGCCAAACTCTAATTTCCGCTGCCTATATACTTCAAGGTCCTACACATGGTGCCTGTGCCTGAAAGCCAAGTAATTTCAACAGAAACAAAAAACACTTTCATGCATTTTTCTAAAAATCAGTAAAACTTTTTTATACCTTTGTTTTACTTTTACTTTTATGCAGTATGTCCCATGCTACTACCGGAACCAGGTCCTTTCTTTGATCTCTTTATGGAAAGAAGAAGCTTTCGAGGATGGTTCTGAAGAACAAGATTTTGACCTTGTGTTCGGCACTACTGAGGAATTGTCTTACAAGATTAAGTTTACAGATGGCAACCATAGGTCTAAGTTCCATGGACGAGGATGGGAAAAGTTGATACGTGACTATGATCTGTTTTACGGTGATATTATAAAATTGGATTTGCAAGCAGAAGATTTCTTCTTTTCCATTGATTTGATGTTGAGTGAATCTCGAGGAGGTCACAGAGCCTTTCCCAAACCTTTCGTTGGTATGTTCTAATCTCTTATCAATATTTTAGTTTTAATTGCTCTATTCATTGCTTCAGACACAGTGGCTAATACATGGTTGTATTTATTTAGCCCTTGACGGTCTGAGTTTATCTGAAAGGAGCTACATAGACAAGATAGTCTACACCCGGGGCATAAAACTTTCCTATATCGACATGGCTTGCATGATTAAACTAGTCCTAAATGCTAAACACATCCCTGCCATTACCTTTGTGCACTGTCTATGTTTCACCAACGTTCATACAGATCGTTTGGTATGTCGTTGTTTCTTTCTCTAATCCACCATCAACATGCCTGTCCTCCTAATCTAATACCAGAATAATTGGTTATTTTATAGAAAATCCCAGCTATTGTTACCAATGATCTTAGGATGAAGCTTGGATATTTGCCTCTCAAAGGCAGCACTAGTCTTGTTCAAATATTCAGCAGCCTTGATTTGCCTAGCACTTACTGTATACACAAAGATGGAAGGATGGCGATCGCTGGGATTTCTGCTTTTGCAGATGCAGCCAGACTGACAGTTGATTGCGTTGTACTCATCAGTATCCAGTGGCACAGTGTGCGTGGGGAGGACTTGCTCTCACTTGTCATCACCGGTCTTTACAAAAAAGGGCATGACGCGAGACGTGTACGGTGATGGAGGAATGGCTCTACACGATATAAATTTTAACTACTATGGTATTAAGTTAAGTATCGCACGTGTTTACTTTGACATGTTTACTTCGACATGTTTGCTCAGAGAGGCACTTGAACCTAGTGCATGTTCAGCCCTGCGTTAAGAAGACTCATGGTCATGCCTCTGTGCTTTGATTAACTTAGCTGACTCGTGCAGTAAGAGAGGCACGACAGTGAAGTTAGTGAAGGCACGGTCATATAGAATAAGAGGAGACGGTCGTGCCTCTCAGTTGTCATTATTTGAGTTGAGTTGTGTACTCAGATAGGCACATCGATGGAGCAAGCGGAGGCACGGTCCCATATTACAAGAAGACTTACGGTCGTGCGTCCTGTGTCAAAAAGAAGAGCTGCAATCGTGCGTCCATGTTCAGTATGTTTGTAGTGACGCGTTGCTCGGAGAGCGTGAATCAAGTGGAGGCATGGAGTGCGACTTGTTGCCACTGTTCGATGTCACTGTTCTCGCAACGACATCAATTAAAAAATACTAGTACTTTTTTAATAAACGGTGTTGTTGCAACATCTCAGTCCTCCAAACCGTCTTTCCAGATCCACCGCACCAGTCGCTCCTAGATGGAGTCCGATGCTTCTAGTACCAAGAGGGCAAGGCTCGTGCCACCGACGACGCATTCGTCTAGCTGTTTCGCGGTACTGGCGGGGACCGGTGAGGGTCCGCCCACTAGATCTGAGGAGCGCGAGAAAAAAACTCGTCCAGACCGCATCAGTGATCTGTCGGACGTCGTTTTAGGTGAGATCATCTCTCGTCTACCCGTCAGGGATAGCATACGTACTCGAATCCTCGCCCATCGGTGGCATCCTTTATGGCCCACCGCTCCTTTGAATCTCGATTGCCGTGAGATCAATGCCGCTCGTCTTTTTAAGCCTCTAGAAATAGTTCATATCAAGAAAATCTCAGTTGGAACGCCTCCTACCTGGGAGCTCACCCGCGAAAGACACTTCGGAACTCGGTGCCCTCGCAAATCTGGCACTGATGATACGACCCTTCCGGAAGCCATCATCTCCGCCCATGGGGGCGCAGTTCACCGTCTCTGCATATCGGCGTGCTACCTCCAGTCCAGACCCTCCGCCGTCGGCGCCTGGCTAAAATCATCCAAACTAAAAAATCTCCAGGTGCTCGAGTTCTATTACATGTTCCCAGATTTCGTGAGAGAGTGTGTCGTACGACCACTCACACACCCATCATCTGCGCCTTTTGCACCAGCGTCCTTCTCTCGGTTTGCATCCTCCCTACACACCGCCAACTTTGCTCTTTGCCAAATACCAGACAGTTACGTTCAGGCTCTTAAACTTCCACTGCTCAAGAGACTTTCACTTGTGGACGTTGGTATATCAGACATCTCGCTTGAAAGCATCATCCACTCTAGTTGCCCCGCACTCCGGTGCCTACTGCTTAATTGGAATATGGAAAGACGATGCATCAAAATAAACTCACGTAACCTTGTAAGCATTGGAATTCATTGTGGACATGGCGAACTTATTATAGAGAATGCCCCGTCACTTCAACGGTTGCTTAACAATATCCTGAGCAGCAACTTGCAGATAACTGTCATATCTGCACCTAAACTAGAGACTGTGGGCAAATTTCATGATGTTTTCTCTGAATCCAAGGTCACGTGTAACCCTGCAGTTCTCCAGGTACCTAGTTTTCAGATGTATTTGTCCGAGTAAACAAGTTTCATGTAATAGAACCTTTTGTTCAATTTTTAAAATCGTTGTGCGTGCACCATGCATGGTTTGCCGACAGTCAGCCTGTCAGCAGTGCTTCGAACGGTCAAGACTTTGCTCATCAAGATGTGTTTTGAAGTGGATGTGGTCATTTCCCTGATGCAATGCTTTCGAAGCCTTGAGAACTTGTTTATCAAGGTGATGATTCTCACACACATTGAAAGCCGATAACATGCACATTGTACTACTTCTACTGTATGTCTTAAAAAGCTTGTCTTACATTCGTCTGTAAATTGATACACCCGTGGCTAGACATGTTTTAGTATTACATACACCCGTAATTACAAAAAAAATCCAATAAATACTTTACCAGGACGGAGTTAATAGAATTAATCATTCATCTGCTCTTTCGACAGAATCTCTATTTTTAGAGCTTAAGTATTTTCAATCTACATATACATGTAGAGAGGACTTTGTTACGGAGAAACAAATACATGGCATCGTAAGCACCGACCGTTTGACAAACGAGATGACTTTTGTTTGAAGACAGTAATGCTGGATGACTATGAACCCTGTTTGGTAAATATTGAATTTGTGAGATTCTTTGTTCTGAGTGCAAGCAAGCTTGAGACCATGAGGCTCAACTATCGCTTCCACCAAGACTTCACGGAAGAATTTTACGAAAAGCAACAAAAGGATCTTCTGTGGCACAAAAAGGCTTGCTCGCCTTATATTATCAGCACCATGCAAGCACCGGTTCTTTTATTTAAAACTCACGCATGTTGAATACCTGGATTTGATGAACCCATTCAGTTGTGACTGCTGAACACAGAGCTGGAGTAAGTTGTCCAAGCTTGCAGGGTTACATGTTGTTGTGCCCTTTTGAACGTGTATTTTGTCTAAACATGAACAGACAACCCTTGTAATTTTTTGCACCGTCTTTAAGCTTGCCATAACAATCCTTGGTTAGAAAGTGTTGTAACTGTGCTTGTCTTCTAATGGGCAACATCAGCTATAAGCAATTTAACATGGTGCCATTTGATATGCCTTTATATCATGTTACCAGATTGGTTCTGTGATGTACAGCAGTACACAGCTGGAAGGAAAAAAACATTGAAGCTACAATAAATATAATTGTTGTTAGAACGAACAAGATGCTCATAGTTTATTTACACAACCTGTTAGCCGGTGGATGTACTGGTTGTAAACTCGTGCTCCGTGCTACGGGACGTCCGGCGCCTGCATCTACGTGCCTCACGTAACAAAAGCAGTGACTCTTAGGTGCCCGTGGAGCCAGACGCCTGTGGGTCCAGAGACCTCACAACGGTGCCTCTCCAACAGAGTATTATCACCCATGCTTCTGTGACCACACTTATGTGCATCCATTGGGTTGACACTCGTGCCTAAGAGGCTTCATTTCCATGCCGCCGATGTCTCAATACACGTGCCTCACATGACACTTGTCGTGACCATTGTGGTTCCAGAGAATCCACAACCGTGCCTCCCTAACTGAGTATTCGGATCCATGCCCCTGCCACCATAATTTTTTACATTCAGAGGGTTGACAATCGTACGTGCCTGTAGAGGCTAGAGTTCGGTGCCTCCGAAACCTACACCCTTGTGCCTGACGCGACACGAGGCTATGACTTATACGTTCCCCTGGAGACACACTCCTGTGGATCCAGAGACTTCACAACCGTGTCTTTTCAACTAAGTGTTCCCAGCCATGCCTCTGCCACCATACTTTTGTGCATCCAGAGAGTTAATACCTGGGTATGTAGAGGCTTCAAGTAGGCCCATGCCTGTACAGAACTCAAGTAGGTGCCTCCAACGCCTACACGCACGTGCCTCACATGACACTTGCCCCCGTGTCATGGCGCCACACCCCGGTGTCTCTACAGACCGCACAATCGTGTGTCTATAACTGACTATTCGGACCCATGCCTCTGCCACCAAACTTCTATGTATCCGGACTGTTGATACCCGTGCCTCGTGAACACGCACGTCTGTCGACGCCATGACTTTTCCACCACGTCTGTCGGAATCTTCTAGATTAGGTACGTTCATATATTGTCATCTTTGTGAATCGTGATACCCTAACCTTCTTTCCAGATCCACCGCACAAAGAGCTGCAACGGGGGAGGCACGAGCTCAGCAATGGAGATGAAGAAGTGTGCCTCTAGCAACAACAAGACGAGGTTCGCGTCTGTACCCATGCCATCTAAGCTTGTTAAGAGGAGCGGCTATGGCCCGCCCAATGGAACCGAGAAACATGTTGAGTCTGGTCCGGACCGCATCAGCGATCTCACGGACGCCATCCTCGGCGAGATCATCTCTTGTCTGCCCATAAAGGAGGGCATCCGCACACAAGTGATCGCATCTCGGTGGCGCCACATATGGCGCACCGCACCCCTCGATCTCGACTTTCGTGTGATCCCTGATACTTGTTCTACCAGATCTCTCGAAAAAATATGTTGCCAAATCATCCGCGTTCTCCCGGGCAGGCAAATCGTCGAGGAAACGTACGTCGGAACTCAATGCTGACATCTTAATTGCAACTGCCACGGAGAATCTATGGCTGATGGCTTCAGTCTTCCTGTATCTATACTCTCCAATCACGAGGGCTCGATTCGTCGCCTCTGCATCCCGACAAGCTACCTCCAGTTCCAACCTTGTGGCGTCGATGAGTTGTTCCTATCTCGGAATCTGGACAAACTCCACGTTTTAGAGTTCTATAACATATTCCCAAATTTCTTCTACCCAGGGCCCAGGCAAGCACGTAGAATCCCTTCTTCTATGTCGTCGCCACCGGCATCCATCTCGAGATTTCGCTCGTCACTCCACACAGTCACCTTTGCAATGTGCAAACTACAAGTCAATCTAGTAGAAATGTTTTGCCTCCCACTGCTCAGGAGACTTTGGCTGGTGGAGGTTTATATATCGGATGTCTCCTTATAGAAGTTCATTCACCACGGTTGCCCTGCCCTACAGTGCCTGCTGCTTGTTTGCAACAAGAAATTCTGCTGTCTACGAATAAACTCATCCAGGCTTGTAAGCATTGGCATTCGTTCTGATGGAGGAAAACTAATCTTTGAGGATTCCCCTTCCCTCCGGAGACTTCTACATGATTCTGTAGATGCACAACTACAAATAACAGTTGTCTCTGCGCCTATGTTAGACACCCTGGGAAAAATTTCTGAATTACCCAATGAAACAAATATAGTCATTGAGTCTACAGTTATTAAGGTATTGTCTCTGCACATTACTTTGACCTGTGTTTTTCAAAAGCACATAAGATTCACTTCCACAAGCTAATAATATCATGTTATGTGCTCAATGAAGGGTCTCTGCATAAGTAGCCTACATGCGGTGCTGGATTCTGTCAAGACCTTGTTTATCTCACAAACATGCTTTAATCTCGATGAGATTGTTGACTTGTTGCGATGCTTTAAATGCTTGCAGAACTTGTTTATCGAGGTGATGATTTCACACATGTTGAAAGCCCACGCACAGTATACGTAATATACGGGCACTAACTCCTTAGTTTGCTCTTCATGTGTGTTTAGGGGGAGGATGGGATCAAAGACGTAGAACAAATGAATGGCGCCAAAAGCAGCGGGTGTTTCTCAATAATCACGTCATTTGTTTGAGGACATTAATGCTGGAAGACTATGAAGTCACAGATGCAAACACTGAATTTGTGACATTCTTTGTCCTCAATGCTAGGATGCTACTGACCATCGGGCTTAAGTTTGGCCTGCGCAGAGATTTCACTTGCGAATTTTACAAACGACAAGAAGAGCTACTGCAGATGGACAAAAGGGCTTCTAATTGTGCCAAGCTTAAATTAACAACAACTTGCAAGCATATGCACATGGATTTAAAAAACAAAGGTGTTGAATATCTAGATTTGCTTCAACTGTGAATGCTGAAAATAGGTCTGGAGAGATGTACTTGCGATATTCAATGAGTGCATTGTGTAAACATGGTCAAACAATTCTTACTAGTTTTGCACTGTACTGTCTGTAAGCTTTTTTTCCAGGTAGTAAGGTCCTATTTTTGAAAATAGGAATATGAATGTTTATGATATAAATTACGTGCTTTCTGTTTACAATATCGATCATATGTTTGTAGACCCAAAGGTAAAAGAAATCAGCTCATAGATGCTAAAAAATCAAACTAGTTTCCTCTTGTTTATGTCAGTTGCTTGGCATGAAATTCTGTGTCTTAAAAGCAACATGCGTCTACTACAAACCTACAACTACTGCAACCGCGCCCCTCCCAAGGACGTCTATGCACCCCACAGGACACGTGCATCAAGAGGTTGTGAAAATCGTACGTCCGTGCACCCCACAGGAAACGTACCCTTTTAATTGCAGACACCGTATCCCTCTGAGAGACCATGTCAGAAAAGAACAATTCAAAAACAGTAGCATGGTCTTGTGTCATTTAAACATACACCTGTGCCTCTATCAGTGAACAAGCAACTTAAAATGTTACGAAAACAGAGGCACTTCTGTGCATTTTCTCCTTGGAGAACCGTGCGCACCGTGGCTTCACTTCCCTGTCCCTCAGAGTGGCGGTGTCATGCGAAAACAACTAGGAGAACACAAAATACGTTCGTGCTTCATGCACATGTACAACCGTGCACCAACTACTTAAAGACCGCGCATCTGTCAATGGACACGTCACTGAGAACATTTCAAATACAGAAGCTCTTCCTTGTATCTCATTATTATAGTTACAAGACGATGCGCACCGTGGCTTCACGTCCCTTTCCCTCCGAGAGACCGTGCTAGGGAAAAATACTTTGGAAAACAGAAGCATGGTCGTGCGTCATGGACATGCACAACCGTCCCGCGACTGCTTAAAGACCGCGCCTGTATCAGTGAATGCGTCACTAAGAAAATTTGGAATACAAAAACAAAGCCGTGCCTAACGTGCATGTATATCTGTGCGTATTGTGCCCGTCAGTCCGTGCCTCTATTCTCCTAATAACCCAATAGTCTTATCTTTGCCGTTGTACAGTAGGCCCGTGTCACTGAGCAGGTGTGTATTATAACTATCGGTTCTGTTTTGTGCCAACCCAGACTCCCCCTCCCACTCACCCGCCGTAGAGTTCATCGTCTCTTCTCTCTCAATTCTCCCTCTAGATCTAGGGTTAGTCCATTTTCTCTTAATTTCTATGTGAATTTTTCGCTATGATCCGTTTCCCTCTCTGTTAGTTTTGTCTCTTTGTGTTTGAAAGTGACGCATCTACGCTGTTATGCTAGGAATTGCCTGGAAATTCGTTGTGATCTAAACCAAATCCGCACAGTACGAGACCGAACCTGTACACGACCCGTGCCTCTTAGGGGTGGGGTTGACTGGGAGTCGGTGTTTGTGCTTGAGAACGCTACGAGCTGCACCGACCTACGGCGTCGAAGTCCCAGGTGAGCGACGAACTTCGCCGAGGGAGGTTGGTAGTTTAAATTGAAGACTGTTAGGTCTTGCAAAACAACGGCGGTGTCCGGAAGTCCAAGTGAGTGGCCAGACGTTGCACTCTATTGCTTAATCGGCCACAGGGTGCTGGAGATTGGCGTTTGGGGTGTTGCTGACTGTAAATCGGCTTTTGTGCTTCAGAACAGCGTTTGGGGTCCTGTAGGCTAGGGGCAAGGTTAACGTTGATGGATGACCCATTTCAAATACCACCTAGCCATACATGTTCCGGTGGTTGGCGTCGGCGACGGTAGCGTATGGTTGCCGATGACGTAGTCGCTGGGTGCATCTCTAACGAATTTACATATAATTTTAATGTTACAAACACTTTTTCGAGCCGCCTGATGCATTGTTTCTGCCTTTTGCTTGTCTTGTCTTGAAATATAGAATTGCTAAAGCTGCTTTTATAACCAAGCAGCAGTGATCCTTTCACTGATTGACATTCACAGCCAAGATTGTGAACTGCTCTAAAAAGAGTCAATACTGAATTGTGAAGAATTAAGCAACCATTTTTTGAAAATAAAATATTCATTTAATTAAATTCATATTTCCTCTGCTATTACTATCGTTGTACAACTGTCAAGCTGTGCACATGTCTTTTAAGGAAATTGTTTGTGAATGACTATTTATGAGAAGTGCCCCTTTAGCAGAAAAGTTTTTCAAGATAATATAAATTTCCTTCTATTGAGAATTTCATATAAACGTTGTTTTGCAACGTATTCCAGGGGAAACCATGTGCTGTGATATATGTACCAACTTCGGTTGCCCTGGATTGGAGTCAGGCGTTCTTCACAGCACAATAACATTGCGTATTCCTCGATGCTACAAGACATGCCTAGTAAGGAGAAATGTTTGGCACCCCATGTCGCCCATCAGTTACTACCAACTACTGTAACTTTCTGATGGCAGGAAATAAAAGTTTCTCCCATACTGTTGGAATGGAATGCCTACATTTAAGCATTTAACGTGATGATTTTCAATTTTCGATGTACTTGTTTTATCAAATGGCAACCTGTTGAAAACAATTGGTAGATATACGATAACCACTATCTGTCTTGATTATACATGTCGGTATTCAAGGATTCCTTCTTGCCGGTTTGAAGATTTTTTTTCTTTTTTTTCTTGCACAGTATGTGCCATGCTATTGCAGGCAGCAAGTCACTTCTTCAATCTATCAGTTGAAAGAAGAAGAATTTCAAGAAGAAGGAAAACAAAGGAATCCAGTACTGATCACCAACGAGGATCTGTCATATGAGATCTGCATCACCGATGAACCTAACCGGTCTAAAATGCATGGACCTGGCTGGGAAAAGTTAATTAGCGACTATGATCTTCGTTATCGAGATCTAATCATCATAAACCTGGATACTGGGAGTCTGTCCATTGAGATAGATCTGAGACTCAGTGATTCTCTAGGAGGTCACAGGCCTCTTTCCAAACCATCACTAGGTAAATGCATTAACTTCCATCCTGCTTTATCAACTATGTTTATCAGCATACTTTGGTGCTCCTACCTCTATGCACTAAATGAATGTCATACTTATAGTCGAAGTTATTTTCAAAACATTTTTTGCAATTCTGTGGATTATCATCCCAACTTGATCACAAGCATTGAATTTAACCATTCCTTTTAAACTTTAATAGCAAGTTCATTTGTTTAAACAAATTCGTTTGAAAATGAGTTACTTTTTTCCCTGCAGCTCTTGATTATCTAAATGATTCGGAGAGGGAGTACATTGGGAAAACAGTGTTTGATCGAGGCATAAACCTCTCATACAAACAATTAGGACAATCGATATACTTTGTGTTTCAGGCCGACGACTTCCCCACCATACCCTTTGTACATCGTCTAAACGTCACCAATGTCGTAAATGGTCGTCTGGTTAGTCATTCAATATTTGTTTTGATCCACTGTCATGGTTTTGTTTGCTATTTTCGATGTTTTATGTCCTTGTACATTGATTTTATCTAGTAATATCGATACAATCTGCAGAGAATCCCATCTGCTATTGTGAGGCTTCTAAAGATGACCCTAGGATATCTACCTCAAAAAGGGGGAATCAGCCTAATAGAGGTGAATGATGCAATAGACATGAGCACAACGTACTCCATACAAACCGATGGCAGAATGGAGGTGACCGGTTTTTCAGATTTTGCCCGGGAAGCTCAGCTAAGGGTTGGTTCAATTGTCCTCATCACAATTGAAAAGCGGTGGCCACCTTTGGAAAACATGAAGCTGCTGCGTCTGATAATCAACGACCTTTCCTGATAGAGCATTGCTGGTGGCTATACTTCCTATATGACAGTTCAGTAATGTATGTCTGGTTTTTGAACAGGCTGTACACACCAGTTTTGTTATTTAGTTATGTCATGGTATATAACTAAGCATATAATTATGTCCAAGAAAGGTGAAAATTCCCAGTCAAAAAAGGTGAAACACTTACGTGAGTTACTTTATTTACCTGTGATAATAATAAAAGGATTCGATGACTAATAATGGAGGATGAATGGCTGTCATGAAGTATATTTCTGCATAGTTTAGTGACGTTGCTAGCTCGCAACGTTAGTAGTATACATATTTTTTCACTATTTTGCTCCACAGAGTAGCGGGATGCCAAGTAGTTTGTTGCGATGAGCTCAAACATACACCGCTGTGTAACGCACAACACTTTTCCTAAAAAACTAGTGTCTCCCCTATGGCTCTGTTACCTTAAACATCCATGCCTTTGCAAAGTGAATTTTAAAACATACGTCCATGCCTCTACGAGTGAACAAGTCAGAGGAATAATTTCATACACGGGGAGACACGCCCAAGTCTCATCTCAGTAAAAATATTTGGATCACAGATGAACGGATGTGGCTTCTTGTGCTGCTAAAACATGACCTTTTCAAAGTGAAACGCGTCACTTAAAACATTTGACAGAACACGGGCACGGATTGACGTCCGTGCAATCACATAGATTCATGTCCGTGCCTCACGTAGTATCGAACATGTGCTTCTAGTTGTGCTTCTTGTTGTATAAGTGCGTCTCGTAGCTGCATGTCCACGCCTCTCGTTACTTCTCGTTGTTTCTATCCATCTCGTAGCATCAGTTGCAACACGAACGCACAACAGTGCCTCTGAAAAAACACAGCAGTGCTCCTCCCAGTGAATGTATCACTGAAAACAATTGCCACTCCCAGTGAATATATCACACCCGTGTGTCTGAGAGTTATACCAGCCACTCCCAGTGAATTTATCACGCCCAGTGAATGTACATTGAAAACGATTGCAACTCCCAGTGAATATATCACACCCAGTGAATGTATCAGTGAAAACAATTGCCACTCCTAGTGAATATATCATGCCCGTGTGTCTGAGAGTTAAACCAGCCACTTCAAGCATGCTTATCTTGGTTAGAGACGCGTGCCTCTACATACTGCCCATGCATGCCTCATGAGATAAATTATAACAATTGACATTTGACAGCAAACTACGCAAGACAACGATCTTCTCCCCGAGTTGCTGGAGAAACAATGGCTGTTAAAAACATAACTGCTAAATTATTTTTTTTTATTTTCTTTTTAAGAAAAAACACGATAAAAAACTCAGGATGTGCACAACCGAATCGATGGGGAGATGAAACCACGATCAGAACCCACAATGTGCACAACCGCATCGACAGTGAGATCGTGCACTCCTTTGCCGCTTCCCCGCCCTTAAATTTAGACTTCCGCCGCGGCCTTCTCACCCACAAACAACAGAAATCACCACTGCGCTCCCACTCATAGTTCCCCATGAAATACCAGGTTGAAGGAGGAAGAACTGCTCCAGGCCATGGGATTCATCAAGGAATTCATGGAGGTGCAGGCCCACGGCAACACCAAGTTGCACGTGATCCACACCAACGACTTGCAGAAGGCGGCGACCACCATCGAGCAATACGAGCGACACCTCCAATTAGAGCGCCACAAGATCGTCGGAGTTGATGTGGATTACACCAACGACATTGGCGAAGATCAGAAACCCGCCCTTGTCCAGCTCTTCGTCGGCAAGAATCATCCGGTGATGCTCTTCCAACTGAGTGCCGCCGACAAGAACTGCACCAAGTTCGACAACTTCCTCGCCGACCCCAGGTACACGTTCGCTGGCTTCTCCATTGACGGTGACATAGACATGCTCGGCCGTGTTGGACTGGAGGTCGCCCACTTCATCGACATCCAGAAGGAATGGAGGGTGCCTATAGCTACCAAGCCTCTGGACTCCCTTGGGGACGTCTCAGGCATCCTTGTCCACGACTACTACAGTGACATGAAGAAGAAGCTCACCAACGTAGAACACAGGCGCTGGGCATCCATGCCCCTGTCCATGAGGCACATCGAGTACGCGGCAAAGGACGCTTACGCTGCGTACGAGATATGGAGCCGCCTCACCATCATCCAGGAAGGGCTCCGCCGGGCAAAACTCGAGAAGGAGCAGTCCAAGAAGCGCGCTAGGTCCTAGGGCGACTACGACTACTGAAGCAGGCGGTCTCGGCCAAGAAAAGTATCTAGAAGATTGCTCATGTCATTCTAGATTTCTCATTAGATATGCTTTCTCTCAAGATTGCCATTTGCTTGTTATAAATTTAGGTTTGCTTGTGTCGCAGAAAACCTTGTAGTTTGCTTACAGTTTACATATCTTTTGAACAAGTTTATTTCCAGTGTAATGTTGGAGTTATCTATTACTAGAATATATTGCAGTGCACTAAAAAATATAAACATAGTACACGTAGTCTATGATTAGCGTAACCCACGGATCAGGTACACATAACAGTCCACAAAAATGATGAGCATGCAGTGCACTACTGCCTTTGTGGATGCAGCGTCAAAATGTAGCGACAACAATTACAAAATGTTCCTAAATGCAGTGCACAATGTTCTAACAAATCATTGCACACACGGTATTCGTATGGAACACTTTGGGAAACATTTTGAATTCAGAGGTAGTTACGTGTTTCTTCTCCTTGGAAAACAGTCCTCTACGTCTGTGACCCCCAGAGAAGAACACTACGAAAGACAGAGGCACGGTTGTCCATCAATAACACCAACTACTTAAAACACCCACAGAGGCACTTATGTGCCTCCACGCCTATAGGTACTATGCGTAACTTGGCTTCACATCTGTTTACGCAACATTCTCGACGTCAACCGGAAGATTCACCTTCTCACTGATGAGTTCATTAGTGAGGCCGAATGCCTACGAAAACACATGCAGCTCATAGGCCATGCCCCCGCAATGAAAACGTGTCAATAAAAGCTTCTTGAAAACAGAGACAAACCTTCACGTGGATGCATCACGATCCGTGCCTCCCTCACGTACCTCCCTCACGTCCGTGCCTCCAGTTCCTCACGGGCGTGCCTCTACCTCAGGTAAAATCATACCTCTCTCGTCCACCCTGCTGAAAGTTGCTGACAACAAAAACATCAGAAAGCGAGCCTTACGTCCACCCCGCTGGCAGTAAACGTGATGTCACTGAAAACGCAGAGGCAGGACCGTGCCTTATGGCCAGGTTCCGATGTATCGGGTCTATGAAGACTTGCTTCCTTCTTCATTTGGGACATGACTATCGCAAAGGCTTAGGCTCCATCCTTCACATCCGTGCCTCGAAAAGAATAACGACCGTGCTTGTAACAGTGAAGCGTATAGATGATACATTAAGGAAACCTTAGGGACCACCTTGCGCGTATTTTCAGACATGACCGTGTCTGTCCTGTCGGCACATTCATGCCTCTCACAGTTAATTGAAAAGCATTTTGGAAAAACAGTAACAGACGCCTACTGTCAGTCCTCACGCCATGTACCTGCGACGTTCATTCCTTCGTCCCAGAAGTAATAGTTGAGCCTCTGCCACAGAACATATAAGTGAAAAACGATTCCTCCTACAATTATAAAACCCTGAATGCCCTGGATAAATGTCGAATCACATCTTGTGGTAAAACCATGCAAGCCGGTGCTACTCAAAAGCACATCTGTGGCCTTTTGCGCATGTTGTTGAGTGCCTCTCTAGAATCTAACCATGTTGAAACCATATTGAAACCTAACCATACTGAAATCTCTAGAATCAAATATGTGCCCCAGTTGAGACATTTATTTTGTACTTGAAACTGCAATTTATAATAAAACAAGACAATGTAATAAAACATACGCATTACGACCAAAATATGGTACTAGAAACTACAATTTGTAATAAAACATACGCCTTCCTCGCAAATTAATTGGCTCGACCTTGTACTAACCAGTACAGTGTGAATTATACTGCCTGGTACAAAGTCACTACAAAGTTTAGACATTTATTTTGGGACAGGGTAGTACTACTACTTACAAACAAAACACGATTGCTTGACATGGAAACGAAACTGTCTGCATTCAAAAACTTCATAGTTCAACCGTTACAGGCATACAAAACATGGAAAGCATAAACACCATGCAGAGCAGTCTACGAACAAAACTACGCTACTCCCCGTTGTCGGAGATGTCCACTATCTCCATTTTGACATCGATGTCATCGGCCTCCGCCTCCTGCTCGGCATCCAGCTCGTCGAAGAGCACATCAGTCTTCGCCTGCTCTTCCCGGAGGAAGCGCCGGTTGGACTCCACGTACGCTTCATCTTGGATGGACTCTAGGATAGCGGTCTGCTCCACAATCAAGGCCGCCCCACCGAGATAGAACTCCGCCTCGTCGTCCTCGTCATCCTCGACATCCTCGTCATCCTCGTCCCCCTCTTCCTCGTCGCCCTCATCATCCTTGTCCCCCCTTCTTCTTCATCCTCGTCACCCCCTCCTCTTCCTCCATCACGTCTCCCCCCACTGGATCAACTCCCAGCATGAGCTCCGACGCATCCCCCTCCACTTCCTCCACCTCCCCAATCTCCTCCGGCCCCAGCGAGTCCGGAGACATGCCCGCTGTGACACGAGCGGCGCACCTCGAACGAATGTCCTCCTGCAACTGGAAGCGGCGCTCGGGAGTAAGCATGGCGTAAGTAGTTTTCTTGTGCCGAACCATGGTGGAGACGGTCACAAACGAAGGAAGATGGATGATTTCCTAGGGTTGTCGGCGAAAAGAGGGAGAAGCAGGATGATATCTAGTGGTGGCGGACGCCGCTCCGCTAAAATAATTGCTCCTTGACCTCGAGCGAGGGCCGAAACGGTGCCACGCAGTCGACACGTCGCTAACGGATCATACGGACGTCAGTTCTTTTGGCTTCCGCAGCGCCGACACGTGGCGTTCACTCTATTAAATACCTCGACCTCCTCCACAGCGGCGTCACCGGAGGAGACGCCCGTCGGACCATTGAGTTTCCCGAGCTACACCACGCGGCGTTCACACCTGAATACGAGGAGACGCCCATCGAACGGTTCAGTTTCCGCAATCAACGCACGAATGTGACTCTGTGTAACGCCTAACCATGCCATTCCGGGCTTCATGGTTGTGCCTTTCCTTGCCAACGATACAACGGAATGATTTGGAACACGAGAAACAAACTAACGTGACTCTACACAATACCACGCCATGCCTTCCTGGGACCCATGACCGTGCGAATAATATACCACACCAGCGTCTCTCGAATAGGACTTTCCGTGCTTCACAGACTAAACAATTGGTGTTCACATCTGAAACAATTCCGCTGGGTCTCCCCAATTAAAGAACGAACCTGACGGTGCCTCTGTGGGCTGAACACCCATGCCTCTCCGTCTGATCGAGTCGACAAAATCATTCGGAATAGAGACACGGGGGAGCGTGACTCTATATTATACGGCGCCATGCCTTTTAGCGCTTCACGCCTGTGCATGTGACCCTTAACACTGCCACGAACGTCCACGCCATCGTCAGTGCACAAGTCATATTTCTACCTGGTACAGAACCTTGGCTTCATTCACTTGACGTCCGTGCCTCTAATAAATGAAGTGCGACGTAACTCATTATAGAACTGTGGCTTTTATAAACAAGGAACTTACGCTTTTAAACACCTCTACTCTCGAATCGCCATCCCGTCCCACACAAAGTAAACAGTTAGCATTAACATCTAAACCCATTACGCTTTGTTTCCATAATAAACATACGAATGTGACGCTGCAAAAGACCAAACCATGCGCCCATGGCATTCAGGTCTGTGCCTCTTCTTCTAAACGAGTCACCAGAATCATTTCGATCTCGAATAGGGCATTCCGTGCCTCACAGAGTAAACAGTTAGTGTTTCACATCTCAACCGATTCTGCTGGGTCTCCCAGTTAAAGAACGAACCTGACGGTGCCTCTGTCGGTGTAAATATGAACATGGCATCCACGTTATCGTCAGTGCACAAGTCATATTGCTACCTGGTACAGAACCGTGGTTGTATTCACTTCGCGCCCGTGCCTCTAATAAATGAAGCGCGACGCAACTCAGTATAGAGCCGTGGCTTTTAAAAACAACGAATTTACGCTTTTAAACACGCGACTCTCAAATCGTCCATCCCGTCCCTCACAAAGTAAACAGTAAGCATTAATATCTAAGCCCATTCTCCTTTGTTTCCATAATAAATGTACGAACATGACTCTGCGAAAGACCAAACCATGCGCCCATGGGATTCACGTTTGTGCCTCTTTTTTCTGATCAAGTCAACGCAATCATTTCGAATCCGTGCGTCTTTTTTCTGAATGAGTCAATGCATTCATTTCGAACACAAAAACAGGCGAACGTGACTCTATATAAAACCACACCATGACTTTGCAAGCCCGTGCCTGTGACCCGAAACACTGCAACACAGAAAAGACACGAACGTACATGTCATACTTGGTCCAAAACCGTGGGTGCAGAGACTTCAGGTCTCGTGCTTCATAAGTAACAACGACTAATTACAAAGATACTGGAAACCAAAATACATTTTGTTAACAAAGTAACTGGTGACGAAATTTCACAAGACAAAGTAAGAAGCTCCAGTCCACTGCTTAACAACATCAGATGCACACAACAGCCAGGCACGCTGCTATATACTTATTCCCCACCGAACTTCTTGTTGGTTTACTCCCCGCGCAGTTCATCAATCTGCTCCTCCACGACCTTCATATATTCGACACATTGCTTAACAGCTGCCACCGATTCCTCCCACACAAAGTAAACAGTTAGCGTTAACATCTAAACCCATCATGCTTTGTTTCCATAATAAACATTCGAACGTGACTCTGCGAAAGACCAAACCATGCGCCCATGGCATTCACGTCCGTGCCTCTTCTTCTGAACGAGTCAACGGAATCATTTCGATCTCGAATAGGCCATCCCGTGCCTCACAGAGTAAACAGTTAGTGTTCACATCTGAACCAATTCCGCTGGGTCTCCCCAGTTAAAGAACAAACCTGGCAGTGCCTCTGTCGGTGTAAATATGAACATGAATCTATATTATACGGCACCATGCCTTTTAGAGCTTCAGGCATGTGCCTGTGACCCTTAACACTACCACGAACGTCCACGGCATCGTGTATTCACTTCACGCCCGTGCCTCTAATAAAATAAGCGCGACGCAACTCATTACAGAACCGTGGCTTTCAAAAACAACAAACTTACTCTTTTAAACACGTGACTCTCGAATCGGCCATCCCGTCCCTCACAAAGTAAACAGTTAGCGTTAACATCTAAGCCCATTCTCCTTTGTTTCCATAATAAACGTACGAACGTGACTCTACGAAAGACCAAATCATTTCGAATCCGTGCGTCTTTTTTCTGAACGATTCAACGCAATCATTTCGAACACAAAAACAGGCGAACATGAATCTACATAAAACCACACCATGACTTTGCAAGCCCGAGCCTGTGACCCAAAATGCTGCAACACAGAAAAGCCACGAAAACGTGCTTCAGGTCCCGTGCTTCATAAGTAACAACGCCTAATTACAAAGATACAGGAAACCAAAATACATTTTGTTAACAAAGTAACTGGCAACAAAATTTCACAAGACAAAGTAAAAACTCTAGCCCACTGCTTAACAACATCAGATGCACACAACAGCCAGGCACGCTGTTGTATACTTATTCCCCACCGAACTTCTTGATGGTTTACTGTAACGCCCCGAATCCGATGCGCCAGGTGTCTTCCAGCTATTCGCCTTTGTTGCCATGTCATTGCTTGCGTGTTGCATTTTTCCATCTCATCATCTGCATTTCATCTGCATGTTTTTCAAAACGTGCATCCTTCCCGGTCTTCCCGCTCCTTCCGTTGTCCGTTCTGAGCCCAGACACACTTGCACGCGCCCATGGCACCTCCGAAATATTATTTTATAAGTGGCATAAAAATGTTCTCGGAATGAGATGAAAGTTGGCGTGCGGTCTTATTACAGTGTAGGTAGATTGCCTGTCAAATTTCGTCGCATTCACAGTCCGTTTGATAGCCCATCCGTTAAACATGTGACCGCGATATAGCCGGTGTATTCGTCGGACGTTTCGGTCTCCAAAACTGCCGCCGGGCTGCACTTCTCTTCTCTTCCCTCAGCCCAAGCCCTCTCTTCACAGCCCACTAATCCCTCCTAGGCCCAGCCTAACACCCCTCGCGTCCGGAACCGTCCGATCGAGATCGGAGGGCTCCAAAGCACCCCCACACCCTCAAACCCTAACCCCCCTACCTATTTAAACACCACCCATATGCCATTTTTGGGCTACCCAAGCCTTCCCCTACCCCTAGCCTCCTCCCACCTTGGTTCCGCCGCCGCCAGCCGCAGCCCGCCACATGGCGCCGCCGCCGCCGCGCCCTGGACCAATCCGGGCGCGCCACGTCGCCTCCACCGCGCCAGCCAACCACTCCCGCGTCGCCACCTCGCCTCCCCAGCGCGCCTCCACCACCATAGGCCTGCGGGGCCCGGAATCAGCCCGCCCGAGCCCATCTGGGCCCGGATGAGCCCACGCGCCGCCGCCGGCCAGCATCCGGCTCCCGCTCCTCCCGAGCTCCTCTGCGCCACCCGCGTCGACCCCGCTCCGGCCGTCGGACATCGCCGGCGACCTCCTCCGCCGTCTCAGGTCGTGCTGCACTCGGCCTCGTCGCCCCTCACCTCGACGGCGCCCGCTCCGCGCGCCGCCGCCCGACCTTTGCTTCGGCCCGACCCCGCAGTGCCTCGTGCCTCCGCCCGTCGCCGTAGCTCGTCGTCCGGCCCCGCCTCCGGCCAGATCCGGGCAGGAGCGCCCGGATCCCCCCATCCTGGTCGTCCGCCGGCCCTCGGGACGGCGCCCTGCTCAACACCAAGACCGCCGCCGCCACAGCCTCCCCCGTCCGTGCGTGCGTGCGGGCACACGCAAGGACGACGACCCCTCCACGTGGGCCCCGCGCCCTCAGCCCGCGTGAGGCCCAGCCCAGCTCCGGCCTTCCCCAGCCTGCTTCCACCCTGGGCTTTGGCCCACTAGGTGAGCAGCCCAGCCTTCGCCTATCCCTCGCCCTAGGCGTTGCTTAACTATATGATGCCCCTCTGGTTTTTTTAAAAAAAATACTGCCAAGTCCCTTAAAACTCATAATATGTATGTATGTTTGACCCATAATAACTTTGTGTAGGTAGCTCCATTTTGCGTTCATAATATGTCAAAATGTTCGCTGTGAGATGCTCTTCATTTTGTTCCACTATGCCATGCCTGATTGAGTTCATCATGATGTCCTAATCATCGTTGCAACAGTGTTATATGATGTTAACCTGCTGAGACTGTTATAACTTGATGTTTTGTCATTTTCGTTGCATTTTGTGCGTGCATCCTTTGAGCATCATGTCTACATGTTTTAGGAGCATATTCATGTCGTATTTACAGTGGTGCAATCCATGTATTTTTTTGAGTCTTGTAGTGAGTGCATCATGCTCGTAAAGTAGGGTACTTGTTGTTACTGTTTTGCTAGGCTGAAACTGCTATATCATGTTGCTATGTTTGATTGATGCTACCATCCATTACATGCATAATCTGGAGATGTTCACTAAGGATGTTTTGTTTTAAATGTTATTCTCTATACATCCACGCCCTTGTTTGCATTTATAACCTGCTGTAACTTGTTGTAATATTGCTCTAAACTTGCTAAATAATGTTGCTGTCAGCCTATTAACATTAAGTTCAGTTTTGCCATGTGTTTTGCTAGTGATCCATGCACTCTATGACCATTCTATTGCCATGTTTAGCTCCATAAATGTGTCTTCTTACTGTTGGTCACCTTTTGATGCCATGTATTACTCTGTGGTGAGTTGTACAAGCTCACCAACATGCCTACTTATCGTTGTTACTGCCATGTACTGTTATTTTCAGTCGGTAATCTGTCATATCACTTGCCATGTTTGCATGGATCCTACCATCTTTTCTGTTGATATTTGGAATTAGTTCAGTAAGGGAGTTTTGTTCTTTGTCTTTAGTGTTAGCATGCCATGCTCTACTTTTCCATGATAGCTTGCTGTAACATGCTGTTTGATAGCTCTAAATATCGCAACCTGATGTTATTTCTGTCATGTTCAGTGATTTTCTGCCAAGTCTGTGAACTGTTATTATTTGCAATCTTGCCATGTCCTTTTGAGCATGTTCTAGTGGTTTCTGGAGATAGCTCAGTGTTCATGTTTTGTTAAGCTTCATTTTTATATCACGTCCATGCTATTTGTATTCATGTTGAGGTGTTGTATCATGTTGTTTTGATGCTTGCAAAATGCCAAGTTGCTGTTTTGGACAGCTTGTCCTTTAAACTTGTTTCATGTGTATGTGTTGCACCGTTGCTCCGTTTGGAGTGTGCCCTATATGAAACTTGCTTAGTTTTGCATGAGGTTTCATATTACCTTGTTGCACCCATGTTTTGAGTGTGTTTGTTTGATGTTTGTATGCATTTTGCATCAATGTCATGTTTAACTTGTTTTGCTCATATCTTCTGGGCCGTAGCTCCGAACTAAATGAACTTTATATGTAACTTGACTAGAATTTCGTGTAGATCATCTTGATGCATCTTAACTTGCTGTTTAACAACTTGAACATAAGGTTTGTTCAGATCTGGACCAACTTTGAAATTTGCATATGAGGACTTACCGGATTTGTTATATGTTTCCGGCCTCATTTAAACTTGCTTTGATGTGTTGCTCTTGTATGCATCATCTCTTTCCATGAGTAGCATCATATAGCCTTTGTCATGCATCATGCTTGGTTGTGCATCATGTCTTGTCTATGTGTTGTGTGTTTACCTTGTTGTTTGCTTCTTTCCGGTTGTGCTCCTTCTAGTTAGTTCCTGTTTCGTTGCGATCGTGAGGATCGCAAGATGACCGTCACCCTGGATCTCACTACTATCATTGCTATGCTAGTTGCTTCATTCTATTGCTATGCTGCGCTACCTATCACTTGCTTATCAAGCCTCCCAAATTGCCATGTCAGCCTCTAACCTTTTCACTCTTCCTAGCAAACCGTTGTTTGGCTATGTTACCGCTTTTGCTCAGCCCCTCTTATAGCGTTGTTAGTTGCAGGTGAAGTTGAAGTTTGCTCCATGAGGGACAGAATTATGTTGGGATATCACAATATCTCTTATTGAATTAATGCACCTATATACTTGGTAAAGGGTGGAAGGCTCGGCCTTATGCCTGGTGTTTTGTTCCACTCTTGCCGCCCTAGTTTCCGTCATACCGGTGTTATGTTCCTTGATTTTGCGTTCCTTACGCGGTTGGGTGATTTATGGGACCCCCTTGACAGTTCGCTTTGAATAAAACTCCTCCAGCAAGGCCCAACCTTGGTTTTACCATTTGCCTACCTAAGCCTTTTTCCCTTGGGTTTCCGGAGCCCGAGGGTCATCTTTATTTAACCCCCCCCCCCCCGGCCAGTGCTCCTCTGAGTGTTGGTCTGAACTAGAGCCACTTGCAGCGCCACCTCGGGGAAACTTGAGGATTGGTTTTAGCTGTATGTAGTGTTCATCTGGTGTGCCCTGAGAACGAGATATGTGCAGCTCCTATCGGGATTTGTCGGCACATCAGGCGGCTTTGCTGGTCTTGTTTTACTATTGTTGAAATTTCTTGTAAACCGGGATTCCGAGACTGATCGGGTCTTCCTGGGAGAAGGAATATCCTTTGTTGACAGTGAGAGCTTGTGATGGGCTAAGTTGGGACACCCCTGCAGGGTATAAACTTTCGAGAGCCGTGCCCGCGGTTATGTGGCAGATGGGAATTTGTTAATATCCGGTTGTAGAGAACTTGACACTTGACTCTATTAAAATGCATCAACCGCGTGTGTAGTCGTGATGGTCTCTTTTCGGCGGAGTCCGGAAAGTGAACACGGTTTTGGGTTATGTTTGACGTAAGTAGGAGTTCAGGATCACTTCTTGATCATTGCTAGCTTCACGACCGTTCCGTTGCTTCTCTTCTCGCTCTTATTTGCGTATGTTAGCCACCATATACGCTTAGTCGCTGCTGCAACCTCACCACTTATCCATTCCTTTACCCATTAAGCTTTGCTAGTCTTGATACCCATGGTTATGGGATTGCTGAGTCATCGTGGCTCACAGGTTACTACAACAACAGTTGCAGGTACAGGTTATGCGATGATCATGACGCGAGAGCGATGTTTACTTGTTTTGGAGTTCTTCTTCTGCTTCTTCTTCGATTAGGGGATAGGTTCCAGGTCGGCAGCCTGGGCTAGCAGGGTGGATGTCGTTTGAGTTTCTGTTCGTGTTTCACCCGTAGTCGGATGTTGATCTTGTGTATGATGATGTTGTATTCGTGTGGCATTGCATGCCTCTTGTATGTATCCCCAACTATTATGTAATGGTACGATGTAATGATATCCACCTTGCAAAAGCGTCTCCAATATGCGCTTCTATCCTTGGTGGGACCTTCGAGTTCCTTTAGGATAGGGTCGCATATTGGGCGTGACAAGTTGGTATCAGAGCCCCGACCGACCATAGGAGCCCCCTTGATTGTTCGTAGTTGGCCGTTGTCGAGTCTAGAAGAAAACTGTTTTCGGAGTCTAGTTATATCGGAGAGTAGGAATTCTTTTTACTCCTCAGCCCCTTCGTCGCTCTGGTGAGGAATCTTGACGTAGGTGTTTTGAGTTACTCCTCTTCTCCTTCAAATTTTTCTTTAAGTTTACACAGTTGGGTTTCCGGTCATTGTTTCTCATCTCTTTGCATCCGGTGGATTTCTTGTCAAGGTGATTCGACCATCTCCGTTTTTGCAAGTTCAATCCTCAGTTGTTTTCTTTTCCCACCCGCCCACCCCTTTTTCTCCTCGGAGTTGGAGTCCGTAATCGAGTATCCATCCTACTCGTGCGAAGCATTTGCATTCTTTCAACCGGTATTACCTCTTGAAGTTATTCATCGGTTTTTCCCCTTCCAAGTTGCCTTTGTTTTCCCGCCCTCCCACCCTCTTCTTCCAGAGCCTGAGCCTCTTTCGAGCATCAATTTCATTCGTGTGGAGCCTCTTCAGTCTTTCGTCAATTGTTTCAACCGGTGAATTCTCTTTTGTTTGACATTCTTCATCTCTTTTCCGGTGGACTCAATTCAAATTTTTTGGGTTGATCACATTCTTTTCCTTGTATCAAGTGTTTTCCCTGCTCGTTCGCCTCTTGCCAGTTTATCCTTCCGGAGTGCTCAAGACATCTAAGGAGATTCGTCTGTGTTCCAATTAAATTCGAGGTTGTCACCTCATTCAAATATTTCAATTGTTCCGGTGCATTATCTATCTGTTCAACATCCCTTTCCAACGGTGTTTTTCTCTTTAGTGGACCCTAACCCACAGGTCTTTTCCCAGGATCTTACCTGACTCTTCTAATTATTCTGGAGCCATTCCTAATTCTTTTCGAGTTTGACGTAAGAATGAATTTCATCAGTCACATGCCTTCTCCAAGATCTCGTTCAAATTCTTTTCATTGTTGGCCAACCTCTTCGCTTTTCATTCTACCGGAGTATCTCAGTAATTTTGGTGGTGTTTCTCGTTGTCATTTGAAGACCGAAGAAGAGTTTTTCCTCTAAATCTTGTTTGTTCTCTTGAAGATTCGCGGTTCTAGCTTCATGTTATCCTCTCGAGTTATTCCATTTGTCAGATATTCCTTTTCTTACCCATCCAGAGTATGTCAGAAGTTGTTTTCCCGTTTCTTTTCATCGGAGGCCATCGTTCCAGAAGAAATCTTCGTCCTCACATTTCAACTACCGTTATCAAATTATCCCAGTGCTTCGTTCAAGTGTTCTTTAATCAGCTCATGATCTCTTTGTTCTTTTGCATCTAAATCCCCTCTAGCATATTGGTTCTTCTAATTCTTCCCGGTGATTCATTCTCTTTCATCAGTCATTTTGGAATTCTTATGGTGGTTCGTTCAAGATTATGTTCCTTGATTATCATTTTAATCCATTCATTCTTTCCAATCCTAACGGTGGTTCACTGAAGACCTTCCTAAAGGTGGCGCCATATACTCCTCAATCCTTTTCAAGGGGAATAAGTTGCATGCAAAATTCGTTTATCATCAATTAAATTTGATGAAGGATAAGCATACAATAAATCTTATTCTTATTTCATCCAAGTGAGTAATCCCTTCCTTTGGAGTTTGTTCTTGATGAATAAATTCTAGTTCCAAGTGTTTTCATCTTTTCTTTTCTGGAGTTAAAAATTACCCGGCCATTTCGTCAGAACCACCATCTAAATCATCGCAAGCTTTAATCTTATTCTTTCACCCTTCATTCTATCTCATCATCCTTTTGTCACCGGAGTCCTTCATGGTGGTTCTTCATGATTTATTCCATTCTTCAAGTGTTCATCAAGATTCTTTTTGGAAGAGTTCAAGTATCTTTTCTCTCGCGTTTCGAAGTGCAAATAATTCTTCCTTTTCTTATGAAGTGGAGTTTTGCATTTCTTCTTTCTTCCCAGCTATTCAGACTTTTGGTTGTGGTATAATTTCACCTCAAGTTTTGAGTTGTTTTTGATAAGTCCACAACAAGCTTATTCTTTCGTTGTTGATTTTCTCAACAACTCCATTCAATCCTTCCTTCTAAGTTCTTTTCATTCAGTTCTTTCAATTCTTCCGGAGGCATTGCATTGGTCATCTCGTCAAGTGCCATCTCATTGGATGAAGTTCATGTTCTAATCCTTCCATTTTCAGTCGGAGTGTTGCCGAAATTCTTTTATTCATTCCTTTCCTATCTTGTTCTAACCGGAGTGGTTTCAGACTCTATCTTGTTTCCATGAGCATTTGATTCTCATCATATTCGCCGTTCATCTTTTCTAACCGAGTGCTCTCGACTTTGTTCACCTTCTCTCTTGCATTCTTACTTCACCTCTCCTCTTTCTCTTCTGTCTCGTTCCTAAGATCTCGGGACAAGATCTCCTATTAGTGGAGGAGAGTTGTAACGCCCCGAATCCGATGCGCCAGGTGTCTTCCAGCTATTCGCCTTTGTTGTCATGTCATTGCTTGCGTGTTGCATTTTGCCATGTCATCATCTGCATTTCATCTGCATGTTTTTCAAAACTGGCATCCGTCCCGGTCTTCCCGCTCCTTCTGTTGTCCGTTCTGAGCCCAGACACACTTGCACGCGCCCGCGGCACCTCCGAAATATTATTTTATAAATGGCATAAAAATGTTCTCGGAATGAGATGAAAGTTGGCGTGCGGTCTTATTATAGTGTAGGTAGACTGCCTGTCAAATTTCGTCCCATTCAGAGTCCGTTTGATAGCCCAACCGTTAAACATGTGACCGCGATATAGCCGGTGTATTCGTCGGACGTTTCGGTCTCCGAAACTGCCGTCGGGCTGCACTTCTCTTCTCTCCCCTCAGCCCAAGCCCTCTCTTCACATCCCACTAATCCCTCCTAGGCCCAGCCTAATGCCCCTCGCGTCCAGAACCGTCCGATCGAGATCAGAGGGCTCCAAAACACCCCCACACCCTCAAACCCTAACCCCCCCCTGCCTATTTAAACACCACCCATATGCCATTTTTGGGCTACCCTAGCCTTCCCCTACCCCTAGCCTCCTCCCACCTCGGTTCCGCCGCCGCCAGCCGCAACCCGTCACTTGGCGCCGCCGCCGCCGCGCCTCGGACCAATCCGGGCGCGCCACGTCGCCTCCCCCGCGCCAGCCAACCACTCCCACGCTGCCACCTCGCCTCCCCAGCGCGCCTCCACCACCACAGGCCCGCGGGGCCCGGAATCAGCCTGCCCGAGCCCATCCGGGCCCGGACGAGCCCGCGCGCCGCCGCCGCCCAGCATCCGGCTCCCGCTCCTCCTGAGCTCCTCTGCGCCGCCCGCGTCGACCCCGCTCCGGCCGCCGGACGTCGCCAGCGACCTCCTCCGCCGTCTCACGTCGCGCTGCACTCGGCCTCGTCGCCCCTCGCCTCGACTGCACCCGCTCCGCGCGCCGCCGCCCGACCTCGGCTCTGCCCCGACCCCGCAGTGCCTCGCGCCTCCACCCGTCGCCATAGTTCGTCGTCCGGCCCCGCCTCCGGCCAGATCCGGGTAGGAGCGCCCGGATCCCCCCATCCCCGTCGTCCGCCGGCCCTCAGGACGCCGCCCCGCTCGTCGCCAAGACCGTCGCCGGCGCAGCCTCCCCCATCCATGCGTGCGTGCGGGCACACGCAAGGACGACGACCCCTCCACGTGGGCCCCGCGCCCTCAGCCCGCGTGAGGCCCAGCCCAGCTCCGGCCTTCCCCGGCCTGCTTCCACCCTGGGCTTTGGCCCACTAGGTGAGCAGCCCAGCCTTCGCCTATCCCTCGCCCTAGGCGTTGCTTAACTATACTAGTTGACCCGTTGCGCCAAATGGCGCAGAGACCTACTGAAGACATGTTGTCGATGAAAATAGTTTCATGCTGCAAGAACCTTCAACTAAATCATGCTATTTTCTAAACATGATTATTACATTGTTAAATAATAGTCTGGGAAAATGGAAACTTTGCATAATATGAATATGTTCAGTTTGAAAATATGGCCACCGTGATGAGAGAGTAAAGTTGGCATGGTTGTATTTTTTTAGCAAGTTTGAAAACATGGTTCATGATGAGAAACCTGGCCATGCATATTGTTCATGCAAAAAAAGGGGGGGAAAGATAAGAAACCTAAGAAAAAAACATGTCTTTGTTATGCATATATGGAGATATAGGGATCAAGAGGTATTAGGATAGCCCATATGTTATTTAGCCCAGCCCACGTTGAGCGATGCCTGTGGCCCGTGAGAAGCTGAATATGGAAGCGGCAGGGGGCGAAGCCAGCGAAGACTTCCTTTCTTTCTCGGTTCCTCAGTTGGGTGACAGAGAAGTTTCGTCAGCCGCCGACCGGTGCGATTTTGCACCAACTGGCACAAAGATCCGCTAAACCCATGTTGTCGATGAAAATAGTTTCATTTTGCGAAGACCTATTCGATATTTGTAGTAGAATGCTATACCGAAAATATGGTTATCATGCTGATGATTCCAAGTTAGCAACAAAAATAAATCTATAGTTTAGATGATTTTGTTATGGGCAAGCACATATGAAACAAATTTAATCTCTTAGTTAGGGAAAACGGGGATCTATTGCGCCAAATGATGCAGAGGCACTCTAAATCCCTATGCACAAGGAAAAAATTATCCATGGTGCAATAACCTTTAATAAGAAACATGGTCGATTGTTGTCTACAATGAGATGTATATACACACATTTTAATTTGATAGCACAAAATATTTGCTACCATCTTCACAAAGAACCATTTAAAATCATGTACGCATTGAAAATATGAGCGCTTTCTGATGACACTGTTTGAGCAAAACATACATAGGGTTTTGTTTAAAAATATATGTGTGTATAAAATCATGATTTCTTTGGCCATACACATAGTAGAATACAAATAAGCCAGGGGACTACATATCAAATCCCTTGCTCTTAAAACAAAACAATAAAACTTATCATTTCCTCATTTCCTCTCTTCAGAGCATTCTCCTCCTCTCCTTCTCGGGTGCGCTGTGTGGCTTCCAACGAATCCTGCACCACCACCGCCAAAGCCAACGCAAGTGTTATTTAGATAGCAGAAAAACAATGTGCAATACAATTATATAGACATCTCTAGCAAAATATTGATTGCACATGTAGATGGAGACTAAAACGAAGAAGGCATCAAGAATCAAGACGGAGAAGATCTGGTCATAGTATCAGCCAGGAGTCTCAAATGAAGTACCAGTCATGACATAGTTAAGTTTCAGTTCAAATATCATGTAAAAACTTTTCAGCTTAACTTGAATAAAAACATACTGAGACTCCACCATGTGACTTCCACATAGAAGGTTCTCATATAGATGGACCAACGAGAAAAAATTACGACAGGTTAGACCAAAAAATAGGAAACATTTTCCTGTCAAAGGCTCCACCTTGTGACTTCCACTTAGAAGGTTCTCATATAGATGGACCGACGAGACAAAATTACGACAGGTTAGACCAAAAAAAGGAAACATTTTCCTTCAAAGATAATTCAAAATTAAAGAGAGGAAAATCACAGTCTCTCGTTTTGCCAAAATTACTGTGTCGACCTGATTGTTTTTGAGGCCCAAATTTGCTTGATTCTAAATAGATGACACGGTAAACTGACTATAAAAGTCGTCAGTTCATACCACAACCCAATGACTAACAATGAACATCTCTCTATATGCAATATGATTTCAGAGTGAAACATACCATTATTTGCTATTGGACCAACCAAATGTGGTTTCAACTCCACATGAGAAAAACAATGTAGGAACTGAACATACATCCAAGCATACAAAACCAAAAATTCAAGCAAGAATTAGACAGGGCATCTAAGGCCACGATAGCATTCACTCACCCTGGTATCGGTGGAGCAAAATGTGTCAATGCCATGATAACATCCACATGTCCACCTTCAGGCCTCCCTGACTCCTCCTGCCGACCATGCGCCTCTGCCATGGCGTGTCCCCACATTCCCAGCCACGCCTTCTCAAGTACACCCAAGAAGATAACGGCAATAACAGACTGTGCCAACATTATAAACTTAATATTAGTAATTATTGGACATACGTTTAACTTGCACATGAACTATGTAAAATGCAAAATTACTAATGCCAGCTTAATAAAATGACTCCGCGGTGTCATACATGGCAAACCAAAGATCATATTTGGTACTATCTCAGGTAGCAACAAATAAGCTAAAAGAAGGGAAACTTAATTATTGTGCATTGTTGTCAACAATGAGATGTATACACACATTCTAATCTGATAGCACAAAATACTTGCTACCATGTTCGCAGAGACCCATTTGAAATAATATACATGTACATAATACATTCTCCAGTGTACATTTACATAATGTCTCACAGTTTGGAAGAAAAGATATATGTCAATGGCGGTACATAAAACTAAAAATGAGTGTATTTGTCGCTAGGGAGTAAAAGGACCTATCATGAGTAATTGTATCCAGTAGACAGAGAATATTTCTCTCTGTCAAATAACTCCAATGAATCATAGTAAATTCAATACATTGTTTGGAAGAAAATATTGATAGAAGTCCATTGGACGCTGAGGAATAAAATCGTTGGGGACTGAAAAATATATTGATTTTAGCAAAAAGCATTCCTCCAAGTGAGAAACATTCAGTCCAAAACCACATCAAGACCAGCATACCTACAAAAAGAGAAAAGAGTCTGATCATTACAGTTGCTAGCAACCGAAACCTGGATCCTGCCCAGGTCATCAAATTACACAATATGAATAGTTCAAATCGAAAGGTCATTTGTATCCAGCATAGTGTATTGCAATTATAACTTGAAGGGGTATGCTTGAACAAAACTGTATGTAGTCCCTCTCTCAGTGTTGACCTCCAGTCTGATGGTTATTTATGCAGAGACTACTGACGCTCTCAATTCCTGACTGGCACAAACCAGAGCATTGCTAACTGGCCAAATTAGTGAAAAGTGTTATGTGTTGATACCTTAAGGAAATGGGCCTTATTTGCCACTATCCTATTAAACTGTTCTCTGTCACCTTTGATATTTTCCAAATATTATTGTTACTTTGGAAGTAAGTTGTGATCCTTAAAAAATTCAGAGCCTTGATGTACAAAAGGCATCAGGTTTAGCCAGAGAGCACTCGAACAACTGTATACTGTTATCTACAACTTCCATAGTTACATTTCTTTCATGGCTCCGCATATAGGATACATCACGTCACATCCAATGAAATGGATGTGATTACTACTCCCTCCGTCCAAAAATACTTGTCGGAGGAATGGATGTATCTAGACGCAATTTAGTTGTAGATACATCCATTTTCATCCATTTTTCCGACAAGTATTTCCGGACGGAGGGAGTATAATATTATTTTGGAAACTCTAATCTGTAACATTGTGGCAATGATTTTCGACTTCAGAACCATGTTATCTGCACGTTAGCATGTAATCTACTAATACCAGGACAAAGTTCTACTTCGACTATACTTGATGCATAATGGTATTTGTCCTGTCGGTCACTCGCATTACAAAAGGAGAACTTTCAATGGATAATATTAAGTCGATGACAAAACAGGAAGACATATTATACGAATAAAGCAAAATGAGTACTTCATTAAACAATAATTCTGGAACATATAGCTTTTCCGACTTAATAGAATTACCTCCAATGTGGTTTCGCTAATGGTGATATCTCAACTGGGTACTGGGTAGTCAAGAACAAATGTTCTAGGGAACTAAATGCACCTATAATTGTATGATATATTCGGCAACATGGTAATATTTCAAAACTATTGATGCCTGACACACATTAACTAAAAACCCAATTTCCCAAATGATGTACTTTTGATACCAAATCTGTAGCTCCACAAACATTCATTGGCTAGCTGAAACAGTATAAATCTTTGAAACACTAACTGTTAAAACATTCCTCTCTAATACTGTATGTAATGTGAGGTTCTGCCCTATGCGCATCAAACGCCATAAATCACAAATATACACTGAAAGAAACATCACATGCTTCAGGCTATACACCGTTTCAACCATTATGTAGAGGACACTATCATAAAGAAACAAAACAGAGGCCACTCACCTGCTTCTTCTGCTACCTTGTATATGCAGATGAAAGCCTCCAATAATGAAAGAATTCCTAGTTTAGGGATATGATATCCAATTCACTAGTAATATGTCAACCAAAAATATTAGTTACAAATATTATAATTTTAGCCGGCAGCAGCAATGGCCCACCAACTCAAACAGTTGCATGTAACAACATATTCTATATCGAAATATAGACTACAACATGTACATGGACATGTTAAGAGGCTAAAAAATATGGTATACAATAGATTCTCAGGTGGGTTTTCTTATCTGCCCTAGTTGATTTTCAGAAGGGAGGTGTTCTTATATGTCCCCATATCCATCACCATCTATACAAAGTGAAGGTTCCTCCGGTTTTCATTGTGGACAGGGGGTCAAGCGAGCATCCCACAGTCACCTTGCAACAAAAGGAATGCAAACATTAAAAACGGGAGACCAAGTTGTGACAAACCTCACAAGGCCATTGCTGCTGTCACAAGACCAAGTTGTGACTAAGCAATGGCCCACCAACTCCTTGTATGATTGATTAGTTGTTATCATCATACCATTTTGGTCAGGCTAGCATATCAAAAAAAAGGGCTCATTTATCATTTGCCAATTTCATGGTCAAGACAACCATTCTTTTCGGACAGACATACACAATATATACTGAAAGGAGATATGATGACACAGTGGTAGGAGACAGTGATAGTGACTCAACACGAAAAATAGTATGGAAGGAAATCCAACACAACTAAAGAACATTTTATGCTCAAAAAAACATTTGAGCCTGGCTCTGCAGCAGTTAAACGTAGTTCACTGATTTCACAACCAAGGAAATGTTTATACACTAACCACACTAATAAAATAAATAGAAAAGGAGACATGTAAGTACTCTCAGACAAGTATGGAACCCAAACTATATTGGTATGAGACGTGTGGGGCTCAATTGTACTGCAACTACTCTCAGAGCAGTATGGAACCTAAATTGTAATGGTATTAGATGAACAGTTTTCGAAAGAAATTGAGAACATTGCAGCCAAAAGAATAGGTAGTGTTGTGGACTCCAGAAAAGCATTCCAATAATTAAATTGGGTCAATTAAGCCGCCAACCTATTTACACACAAGCACAAAATATAAGCAACATGAGGCAGAGCAAAATACAACGTCCAGCCAAATCTGGGATATCAAGACAAACAATCAACCAAGGGCCATGATAGTATGTAGGAAATAAACTAATGTAGCATCTAGAAAGAAAAGGAACAAATCTCGACCAACAGAAAAAAGAAGCAACCTGGGACACTCAAGTAAGGGCCAAATTCTAGAATGAATAATTGAGAAACAGCAAAATCAAGGAATTAATCTCATCTGAAGCATGGGCCCTAGCAATGTTCAGAACATGATATCCTTTACCCTTATGGTTAATACGAAAGATTGAGTAAAATGAAGTATCAACATATGATCTGAAACAAGAAAATAGCAGATGCAATTGCTCGCAAGATTACACTCACCAACCCCACCGATGGCTTCTTGGACAATGCCAGATACTGATGCCTCCGTCAATCAAATCCCTAGGAATTTTCCTGCAGACAGCAACACACAAAAACAAATCTCAGAACATGGCACCACCCAGTAGAAATCCTAAAACTGCACTGGACAATGCCAGCAAAAAAGTCACACCCCACCGACCATCATTACCACATACTGTAAATTTTGCATTTTCAGTGTTACAATCGTTCATACATATATCTTCTACAGTGCAGTTTTCCAGAAATAGACCGAGTTAATCATTCTGTTCTACAAAAAGACCTAAATCGCTACTGCCGAGTATCCACGCTCGAACTAAAAACATAATCCCCGTTTTTTTGTTAGCTTTGTGTTTGAGAAAGCACACAGACAGTCCAAACCATACCTGGACTCATATCACTCTGATAATTTCAGACAAGTTTTTGAACAAGCAATAGGAAACAACCATTTATTCTGGACCAAATTCGAGGAGTGGAACCCCCAAAATTCTCCTTGTTCAGGCTTTACATAATCTCACAACACGGTAACAACAGTAGCTTTCCTATATGTTGTTCCTGATCATCTGGTTTTCTAATGTTCAAGGCATATAACAACGACTCACTCTACACATGTTCACACGGAAATATACACATCATATAACACCTAGAATCAATACTCCCAGCACAGACACACAAAATCATACAAGAAACGAAACCAAAACACCGCATTCACCAAATACGGAGATCTGAATATCAGGAGGGAGGCGGAAGGTACCTCTAAAAGTCGAGGAACTCGAGCTTCCTCGAGTACATCATGGCTAAACGCATACAACACAGACGCAGCAAGTAGTGCAGGAGGACCAGGGAGAGCAGGGATTCGGAGCACACCTTGCCGGGGACGAGATTCCTGACGGCAAAAGTGGAGCTGACTCGCGGCGGCGACGGAGGTGACTCGAGGCGGCGGCCAGGGAGACTCCACGCGGCGGCTAGCAAATCCAGGTGACAGCGGCGGCGAGGTCGTCGGGTGCCCACAATCCAATCCGCTGCCCTGCTCTTGTCTGAGCTCCATTGCGGCGTATCCCCGACGTGTTGACGGCGTCCCTGACGGCGCGTCGATGGCGCGGCGTTTGAGAGGAGGGAGCGGGGAGGAGACGAGGCG
Organism: Triticum timopheevii; assembly: GCA_963921465.1. Lineage (NCBI taxonomy): Eukaryota > Viridiplantae > Streptophyta > Magnoliopsida > Poales > Poaceae > Triticum > Triticum timopheevii. The sequence continues at coordinate 233,826,205 of OY997266.1, read as the reverse complement.
GAGGGGGTGCGGGCTCGAGGGTGGCAACGTGGGAGAGGAGGGGGCACAGAGGAGACAAGGCGGAGGGGGCGCGGGCTTGACGAGGAGGCTTGGCGGCTAGGATTTTGACCCTTTTGCACGTTCCACAGGACGAGCGCGGCGAGCGGGCGGAAGGGATTAGCGACGAAGACCCGGCCGTCCATGCGGGAGGCCCCCTGTCCGAGGACGAGGGCGAGGGGCGCCAGCGGGGAGGAGGAAGGAGGAGAAAGGATGCGGCGGCCGTCGGCTATCCGAACGAGCAGGAAGGAGGTAGGGCCTGCGGCGCCTACGGCGTCCAGCAAGGGAGGAAGGAGAGGTGTGGCGGCTAGGTTTGGGGCGGAGCGAGGGAGGAAGGTGAGGTGTGGTGGCTAGGGTTGGTGCGGGTGTGGGCTCTGGTGTGCCACGAGCATTGGGAGCGGAGCGCGCGCGGGGATTGGGCAAAAGCCTTTTTCATGCGAGATCGATCAACCCAGCCAATAAATATGTGGCGCGAGCCCACCATTCATTGGACAGCCAGAACAACCACGAGGTGAAACCAGGTTTGACAGCAGATAAAGATCCTGCGGCTCAGACACTCTAGATGATCAGATCCAACTGCCAACAAAGCTTGCAATCGGGGAGCCTTTTGGAGGTGAGTTGGCTAGCTTCTGTTTTGTTTTAAATGACGCCCTTTTGTTTTTTTTAAAAAATATTGCCAAGTCCCTGAAAACTCATAATATGTGTGCATGTCTGACCCATAATAACTTTGTGTAGGTAGCTTCGATTTGCGTGCATAATATGTCAAAATATGCGCTGTGAGATGCTCTTCATTTTGTTCCACTGTGTCATGCATGTTTGAGTTCATCTTGATGCCCTAATCATCGTTGCAATAGTGTTATATGATGCTAACCTGCTGAGACTGTTATAACTTGATGTTTTGTCATTTTTGTTGCATTTTGTGCGTGCATCCTTTGAGCATAATGTCTACATGTTTTAGGAGCATATTCATGCCATATTTACAGTGGTTCAATTCACGTATTTTTGTGAGTCTTGTAGTGAGCGCATCAAACTCGTGAAGTAGGATACTTGTTGTTACTGTTTTGCTAAGCTGAAACTGCTATATCATGTTGCTATGTTTGATTGATGCTACCATCCATTACATGCATAATCTGGAAATGTTCACTAGGGATGTTTTGTTTTAAATGTTATGCTCCATACATCCATGCCCTTTTTTGCATTTATAACCTGCTGTAACTTGTTGTAATCTTGCTCTAAACTTGCTAAATAATGTTGCTGTCAGCCTATTAACATTAAGTTCAGTTTTGCCATGTGTTTTGCTAGTGATCCATGCACCCTATGACCATGCTATTGCCATGTTTAGCTTTATAAATGTGTCTTCTTACTGTTGGTCACCTTTTGATGTCATGTATTGCTCTGTGGTGAGTTGTACAAGCTCACCAACGTGCCTACTTATCGTTGTTTCTGCCATGTACGGTTATTTTCAGTGTCGGTAATCTGTCATATCACTTGCCATGTTTGCATGGATCCTACCATCTTTTCTGTTGATCTTTGGAATTAGTTCAATAAGGAAGTTTTGTTCTTTGTCTTTAGTATTAGCATGACATGCTCTACTTTTCCACGATAGCTTGCTGTAACATGTTGTCTGATATCTCTAAACATCACAACCTGATGTTATTTCTGTCATGCTCAGTGATTTTCTGCCAAGTCTGTGAACTGTTATTATTTGCAATCTTGCCATGTCCTTTTGAGCATGTTCTAGTGGTTTCTAGAGATAGCTCAGTGTTCATGTTTTGTTAAGCTTCATTTGTACATCATGTCCAAGTCATTTGTATTCATGTTGATGTGCTGTAGCATGTTGTTTTGATGCTTGCAAGATGCCTAGTTGCTGTTTTGGACAGCTTGTCCTTTAAACTTGTTTCATGTGTATGTGTTGCACCGTTGCTCCGTTTAGAGTGTGCTCTATATGAAACTTGCTTAGTTTTGCATGAGGTTTCATATTACCTTGTTGCACCCATGTTTTGAGTGTGTTTGTTTGATGTTTGTATGCATTTTGCATCAATGCCATGTTTAACTTGTTTTGCTTATATCTTCTGGGTCGTAGCTCCGAACTAAATGAACTTTATATGTAACTTCACTAGAATTTCGTGTAGATCATCTTGGTGAATCTTAACTTGCTGTTCAACAACTTGAACATAATGTTTGTTCAGATCTGGACCAACTTTGAAATTTGCATATGAGGACTTACCGGATTTGTTATATGTTTCCGGCCTCATTTAAACTTGCTTTGATGTGTTGCTCTTGTATGCATCATCTCTTGCCATGTGTAGCATCATATTGCCTTTGTCATGCATCATGCTTGGTTGTGCATCATGTCTTGTCTATGTGTTTGTGTGTTTACCTTGTTGTTTGCTTCTTTCCGGATGTGCTCCTTCTCGTTAGTTCCTGTTTCGTTGCGATCGTGAGGATCCGTTTGTCTACGCTTGGTTCGTCTTCGTCCGTTCGTCTTCTTCATGGACTCGTTCTTCTTCCTAGCGGGATTTCAGGCAAGATGACCGTCACCCTAGATCTCACCACTATCATTGCTACGCTAGTTGCTTTGTTCTATTGCTATGCTGCACTACCTATCACTTGCTTATCAAGCCTCCCAAATTGCCATGTCAGCCTCTAACCTTTTCACCCTTCCTAGCAAACTGTTATTTGGCTATGTTACCGCTTTTGCTCAGCCCCTCTTATAGCATTGTTAGTTGCAGGTGAAGTTGAAGTTTGCTCCATGAGGGACAGGATTATGTTGGGATATCACAATGTCTCTTATTTAATTAATGCACCTCTATACTTGGTAAAGGTTGGAAGGCTCGGCCTTATGCCTGGTGTTTTGTTCCACTCTTGCCGCCCTAGTTTCCGTCAAACTGGTGTTATGTTCCTTGATTTTGCGTTCCTTACACGGTTGGGTGATTTATGGGACCCCCTTGACAGTTCGCTTTGAATAAAATTCCTCCAGCAAGGCCCAACATTGGTTTTACCATTTGCCTACCTAAGCCTTTTTCCCTTGGGTTTTCGGAGCCCGAGGGTCATCTTTATTTAACCCCCCCCCCCCCCCCGACTAGTGCTCCTCTGAGTGTTGGTCCGAACTAGAGCCACTTGCAGCGCCACCTCGCGGAAACTTGAGGATTGGTTTTAGCTGTACGTAGTGTTCATCCGGTGTGCCCTGAGAACGAGATGTGTGCAGCTCCAATCAGAATTTGTCGACACGTCGGGCGGCTTTGCTGGTCTTGTTTTACCATTGTCGAAATGTCTTGTAAACCGGGATTCTGAGACTGATCGGGTCTTCCTGGGAGAAGGAATATCCTTCGTTGACCGTGAGAGCTTGTGATGGGCTAAGTTGGGACACCCCTGCAGGGTATAAACTTTCAAGAGCTGTGCTCGCAGTTATGTAGCAGATGGGAATTTGTTAACATCTGGTTGTAGAGAACTTGACACTTGAGTCTATTAAAATGCATCAACCACGTGTGTAGCCGTGATGGTCTCTTTTTGGCGGAGTCCGGGAAGTGAACACGGTTTTGGGTTATGTTTGACGTAAGTAGGAGTTCAGGATCACTTCTTGATCAGCTAGCTTCACGACCGTTCCGTTGCTTCTCTTCTCGCTCTTATTTGCGTATGTTAGCCACCATATATGCTTAGTCGCTGCTGCAACCTCACCACTTATCCATTCCTTTACCCATTAAGATTTACTAGTATTGATACCCATGGTTATGGGATTGCTGAGTCCTCGTGGCTCACAAATTACTACAACAACAGTTGCAGGTACAGGTTATGCGATGATCATGACGCGAGAGCGATGTTTACTTGTTTTGGAGTTCTTCTTCTGCTTCTTCTTCGATCAGGGGATAGGTTCCAGGTCGGCAGCCTGGGCTAGCAAGGTGGATGTCGTTTAAGTTTTTGTTTGTGTTTCATCCGTAGTCGGATGTTGATCTTGTGTATGATGATGTTGTATTCGTGTGGCATTGCATGCCTCTTGTATGTATCCCTACTATTATGTAATGGTATGATGTAATGATATCCACCTTGCAAAAACGTCTTCAATATGCGCTTCTATCCTTGGTGGGACCTTCGAGTTCCTTTAGGATAGGGTCGCATATTGGGCGTGACATTTACTCCTCGCGTAGTTCATCAATCAGCTCCTTCATATCCTCGGCACGTTTGTTAAAAACTGCCACCGATTCCTCCAACAACCGGACGTGCTCCTTAAGGAGATTGTTCTTCTCAACCATAATTTCTACGATTCGGGCGTTCGCCTTCTCCAAATCTGCTCTTGTTTTCTCGAAGAGCTTCTGCCACCCGTAGATGATCTCCATCAGCTGCTCGTAAGTGTTTTCAACCTTTGGACTTGAAACCAAGGCATTCATCTGATGGAGCAGGTTATTGAGAGTTGTTAACAGGGAGCTAACAGTTTGTTCGCCTCCAAGACGAGTTAGCTGGCTTGAAGCGAAGCCAGACTGCAAGGCCTCCCCATCGCCACGGGACCTCTTAGCACTTCTTGTTGTCGCCCCACTCACAATTCCCTTCTTCTTTCTCGAGCCATAACTTCTCCCCAATTCTATAGCAGGGGACTTCTGTTGAAGACCATGATGCAGCCTAACCCTTGCTCCAATTGACTGTAAATCAGTATCAGCAAGACACACCCGCATCAAATTATGAGTCAACTGACCACAATAATTCATGTTTCACAAACTCAATCAAGTAGCAGAAAGAAAGAAAAAACGAATGAAGGAGAAGTAGAAACAGGGTGAACTTACAGACAAGGAACCCTCGCCAGCCGGGATCTCCTCCCGTGATAGGGCACGGCGGTCCGGAGTAGTCTTCTTCTGCCTAGCCATGGCGGAGATGGTCAAAGGATAGAGAGGAGCAAGAGAAATGGAAGGCCTAGTGGCGGACAAAGGGAGGAGTAGGATGTGGCTAGGGTTTTGAGACTCCGTCCGTCCGCCTTAAATAGCCGGAACTTCACCTCGGACGACGAGTCAGAGCGGCGCCACCGAAGGAGACGCCTGTTGGACCATTGGGTTTCCGGAGCGGCGCCGCGTGGCGTTCACAACCGAATACAAGGAGACGCCAGACCATCCGTTAGATTTGAGCGATAAACGAACGAATGTGACTCTGGGTAAAGCATAACCATGCCTCTCCGGGCTGCACGGTTGTGCCTGCCCTTGCAAAGAATAACGCGACTCTTCACAACACGACGCCGTGGCTTCCTGGAACCCACGATCGTGCAAAGAATATACCACAGCAGCGTCTGTCGAACAAGCCATTCCGTGCCTCATCAAGCAAACAGTGAGTGTCCACATCTGACCCCTTTCCGCTGGGTTTCCGCAATTAAAGAAACGAACGTGACTGTGGGTAATGCCAAATTGTGCCTTTGTGGGATTGACGCCCGTGCCTCTCCATCTGATCGAGTCGACGGGATTATTCGAAACACAAACACACACGAGTGTGACTCTATATAATACCACACCATGCCCGTGCTTCTCCATCTCATCGAGTCCACGCCTTTATCGAGTAATATACATAACATCAAGAAAGAAGTGTGGATGTGCTTTTAAAAACAAGGAAATAACCTTTTAAAAACAGTGTCTCTCACATAGGCCGTTCGGTGCCTCACAGAGTCATCAGTGAGTGTTCGCATCTCAACCCATTCCGCTGGGTTACCCCAATTAAAGAAACGAGCGTAACTATGCGAAAAGCAAAGCTACGCCTTTGCGGGCTCACCGACCGTGCCTCTCCTTCTGATTGAGTCGACAGAAGCATTCAGAACAGAAACCAGGCGAGTGTGACTCTATATAAAACCGCACCATGCCTTTCTGAGTTTCACAGCCGTGCCTGTCGCCCGAAACATACACTCCGTCATGAGTACGCAAGTCATGGCGCCACTTAGCACAAAACCGTGATTCTTTGTAATTCCACACCATGCCTTTGTGGGCTTCACGCCCGTGCCTCTGACCCGAAATATTGCAACATAGACAGCCACGAAAGTCCACGAGTTTAAGAGTACAAATCATGATGCTACTTACTACAGAACCGAGACTACACGGACTTCAGGTCCGTGTTTTTCATAATCGCGTCTCTCGAATCGGCCATGCTTTCACCTTCATGTTTTGGCACCGTGACATGCGTTCTTTGCTTGAAAAACATGCCTTCTACATCCACGCGACTGCGCGCCTAACAAGGGAGGAACAACAGCTCGTATTAAAACAGTGGCTCCTATGACTACACCTCCGCGCCTCTCTTCCATGCCTTCTACATCCACGTGACTGCGCGCCTAACGTGGCTCCGCCTAATGGGAAAATGTGCCTCAATAGACTCAACACTCGTGCGTATCCAAGTGAACAACTAAGCGGAATCATTTGCACCACAACTACGCATGTGTCGCAAAAACATGCTCCCCACGGCCTAATGAAGTGCCTGTGGTGGAAGCACAACCGTTCTCCTACTGCTAACACGCGACATCCATGTCCCTAGCCTACTCATCTACATGTACCAACAAACGAAATAACACGACGAAAATGCAACGCATAAATGCCTTACAAATTCATTGAAGTACAAAAGGCCACATACGCCAACGCAACGAATAAACACGCTTCAAGCTGTCTGCCTACACTCCAGCAACGTTCTTGATCCGCTGGTGGGCGAGCACATCTTCAATCTCCTTCTTCGTCGCCGCATGACCTTCCTCCACGGCAGCAAAGGAATCCTCCACCAGGCTCTTGTACTTGACGAGGACCTCCGCCTTCTCATCCATGAGCTCCCTCGCTTCGCCCGACAACTTGTGCACCAACACACGGCTCTGTTCATACAGATTCTTCCAGTGAGCGGCTTCCTCATCCTTCTGGTCGAGCTCGTTGACAAGCTTCTCATTCTCACACATATATCGAAATATGAGACCAGTGTACTTCTCCACCGAGGCATTGCTCTCCTGCACCAACTTCTCCAAGCGAGCAATGAACCGCTGCTGCTTAATTAGCTCATCGAGCACGTCGTCGCTGCCTAACGAATTCGGTACTGCCATCTTGCCGAGATCGTCTCCATGGCGAATGCGCTTGTGAGAGGAATCGCCTCCATGAGAGAGATCGTTCGACACCTGGGCAACGGGGCAGGATATCCCTACCGCCGCTGATGAAGCTATGTACCTAGGGTAGGGTCATGGACCTGTCCAAACTACCCTCCCCAAGGACATCTCTAGAAGAAACCACCTTTCAATCGACTCAGAAGTGTTCCACTCGACGGACTCGAGGACACTCGACCATGAAGCCAATCACTCGACAGCCAGGAGATATAAAGTCACTCTGCACACAAACGGTCGGTCATTAAGTAGCTTTTATGGTCATCATAGCACTTTATTTGTGGCGTTACCAGTAACGCCCGACCTTAATGTACTTTAAACCCTACATAACTGAGGGCTGGAGGGGTCTGGCAAACTCTATATAAGCCACCCCCTCCTCGGTGTAAAGGGTTCGCACCCCTGTAACTCATACACACATAATCCAGTCGACCGCCTCCGGGCTCCGAGACGTAGGGCTATTACTTCCTCCGAGAAGGGCCTGAACTCATAAATCTCTTGCGTATACAACTACTCCATAGCTAGGATCTTGCTTCTCCATTCCTACCCCCTACATTACTATCAGACTTAGAACCACGACAGTTGGTGCCCACAATGGGGCAGGTGTCTTAGCGACTTATTGGAGAAGTCGCGATTTTTTTCGATCTGCTTCACCATGGTTTCAGGTGGAGTTTTGGTTGAGGGCCGCGAGATCCGTCTCGGCGCGCTCACGTTCATCGCTGATGACTCCGCTTGGCTTCAGGAGGCTCCGCTCGACATCGACACGCTCCCTGTCTGTGGGGCGACGCACTTTCGCGCATGTGTCCGCGGCGTCCTCCTGCGGCAACCGTCGACCCAGTATCGGTCGACCCCTGTGTCGTCTTCCCTCCCTGTTTCCCGCCGGCGCAAGTGCTCCGGTCGGTCGAGACTTCAGCGGCGGGTGAAGCACGCGGTGGCTCGCTAGTCGACCACCCCCCAGGTTGTGGCGATCGAGCCTGACGAATCTCTCTACGGCCTGTTCGACCTGTCGACTGGCTCCGCAAAGACTGCATCCGAGTGCGACAGCAGTGATCCAGCGTGGAGGTTCTGATGGTCGATGGACCATGCAGTCCTCCCGGCTTTCCCCGCGCCAACGGAGGCGACGGCGGAGGTGATCCGTCGCAGGTCCACGAAGAGTATCTCCCCGAGCCCCTCACTTCGCCGCAGAGGGAAGAACTTCGTCGTCGGAACATGGATGCGCTGCACACTCCTATCATTGGAGAACCCCCGAGGCTCGTGCCTTAGAGGACGCGCGCTTGGCCAACTTGGCTGAGCGCACTCGACTGGAGAACCTCCAGCAAGCACTCGACGAGCGTGCGCGACAACGGGTTCCAGAATCCAGTCGACGTCAACTCTTTCCACCACCGACTCAGGTATATCAAACTCCGATTCAGAATTTAGCAGCTGCAGCCCGTATAGCAGAGTCGATTCAGCCTTCCCAGTCAGAGGCTGGCAGAGGCTTGTTACAGATCAGAGCATTACTTCGGGCGGCAGGAGATCAAAATTCAGCTGTATCACAGTCGCGGAATAGGATCCATAGCAGATCTGTCGCTACAAATACAGTCCAGTCGGCCCATAGCCCAAGATCGCCCCCGAGGCGTGAGAGACGTGGAGATCGGCGCGATCAGTACAAGAACCGTGAGCAATATGATCACCGACTCGATCGTGATGATCGACATCGAGTGCCCACCCCTCCCCCAAGGAGTGGATCGTACGCGCCTCGACTGCAGGATGACAGACGCCCTCACAGTGTTGGGTGAAGGATCCCAGTCGACCCCAGGGAACCAGGCTTTGATGCGAGATCCATTCTCGTTCAAGGTTTGGTCGACAAAAACAAAGCTCACCGAGAAGGTCATGACAGAGATACCCACCAGCAGCAGAGTACACGTCTCAGGACCAGAGTGCTTCAGCAGAGCCATCAGGGCCGCGGTGATTCCTCCCAACTTCAGGTTGGCGACTGGAGTCAGTAAGTTTACTGGTGAGTCCAAGCCTGATACCTGGCTTGAAGACTATCGAGTGGCTGTTCAGATTGACGGCGGCAATGATGAAGTGGCCATGAAACACCTGCCTCTTATGTTGGAGGGCTCGGCCAGAGCATGGTTGAATCAGTTAGCACCCAGCAGCATTTACACTTGGGAAGATCTTGCCCGAGTGTTTGTCAGAACATTTGAAGGAACTTGCAAGTGACCACCAGGGTTGACAGAGCTACAATCTTTTGTGCAGAAGTCAAATGAAACTTCGAGGGATTACATCCAGAGATGGATCACGTTGCATCACACGGTAGAGAATGTATCTGATCACCAGGCAGTCTGTGCCTTCAAGGAAGGTGTTAAGTACAGAGAGCTAAACCTAAAATTCGGTCGAACCGGAGACATGTCTCTGAGTCGAATGATGGAGATTGCCACCAAGTATGCCAATGGTGAAGAAGAGGATCGGCTCCGGAGTGGCAAGCACAAGTCAGTCGCCCATGAAACGGGAGGAGGGAACTCCAGTCGGAAGCAGAAGTGGAAAGCCGAACCAGCTGCTCCTGGAGAGGCCTTGGCCGTGACTCAAGGAAAGTTTAAAGGGAAGCCCAAAGGGCCTTGGAACCCTAAGAAGGTGAAAGACCAAGACGGAAATGATGTGTTGGATATGCCATGCCACATTCACACAAAGAAAGACGAAGAGGGTAAACTCATTTACCCGAAACATACCACTCGACAGTGTCGGCTCTTGATCCAGCAATTCCAGGGGAAACAACCCAAAGATAAGGAAAAGGAGTCGGACAAAGTTGAGGACAAAGAAGATAGTGATGATGGATATCCCTAGGTCAATTCCACCCTGATGATTTTTGCTGATGTTGAAAGCAAAAGTGGATTGAAAGTTATCAACCGAGAAGTGAATATGGTTGCTCCGGCGACACCCAGTTATCTCAAATGGTCTCAGACTGCCATCACATTCGACCAGTCCGATCATCCGACACGCATAGCCACCCCTGGGAGGCAAGCTTTGGTGGTCGACCCAGTCGTCGAAGGTACTCGACTGACTAAAGTTTTGATGGACGGTGGTAGTGGCCTGAATATACTATATGTAGAGATGTTGAAAGGGATGGGCATTCCGATGTCCAGACTCAGTACCAGCAACATGAGTTTCCATGGAGTCATTCCGGGAAAGAAGGCTGAGTCACTCGGACAAATTGCTCTTGATGTGGTTTTCGGTGATTCCAAGAATTACCGCAAAGAAAAGTTGACGTTTGAAGTTGTGGATTTCCAGAGTGCTTATCACGCTATTTTGGGCAGTCCAGCTTATGCAGGTTTCATGGCTTGACCATGTTATGTGTACCTCAAATTGAAGATGCATGGTCCCAAAGGTGTGATCACTATTACTGGCAATCGGAAGAAGGCGGAAGAGTGCTTTCAGAAAGGCTCAAAGATCACCGATGCTCAGATGGTAGTGGTTGAGCTGCAGGAATACCAGAAAACTGCAGACCCGAGTGATTTGTTGTGAGCCAAGAAGCCCGCTACGGAATCAGCGTTTCAGTCGTCCGGTGAGACAAAACCGATTCACATTCACCCGACCGACCCCAGTGCTGCTCCGACCCATATCTCTATAACACTCGACTCCAAATAGGAAGAAGCGCTCATCCAGTTCCTCCGTGAGAACTGGGACATCTTCGCATGGAAGCCTTCTAACATGATGGGTGTTCCCAGGGGGCTGGCTGAGCACCGTCTACGAGTCGACTCAAAAGTGAAACCTGTCAAAGAACATCTTCGACGGTCTGCCGTCCAGAAGAGAAAGGCCATTGGCGAGGAGGTGGCTCGGCTCTTAGCAGCGGAGTTTATCCGAGAGATTTACCACTCTGAGTGGCTCGCCAATGTTGTCATGGTCCCCAAGAAGGACAAGTCACTTCGCATGTGCATTGACTTCAAACATATCAATCGGGCCTGCGAAAGATCATTTTCCTCTCCCCCGCATCAACCAAATAGTCGACTCGACTGCGGGGTGTGAGCGCCTGTCTTTTTTAGATGCCTATTCCGGTTACCATCAGATCCGTCTGTATGGACCTGACGAGGTCAAAATAGCTTTCATCACTCCATTCGGGTGCTTCTGTTATGTCACCATGCCATTCGGCCTCAAGAATGCTGGAGCCACGTTCATGAGGATGATTCAGAAGTGTTTGCTCACTCAAATCAGTCGGAATGTGGAAGCATACATGGATGATATTGTGGTCAAGTCACGAAAGGGTTCCGACCTGCTGACTGACCTTGCTGAAACATTTGCCAACCTCAGGAGGTATGATATCAAGCTTAATCCATCAAAGTGCACATTCAGAGTTTCTGGCGGAAAGTTACTCGGTTTTCTTGTTTCCGAACGAGGAATCGACGCCAACCCAGAAAAAATTGGTACTATACTCCGAATGAAACGTCCTGTGCGTGTGCACGATGTCCAGAAGCTTACTGGTTGCTTGGCCGCTTTAAGTCGATTCATCTCTCGTCTCGGTGAAAAGGCATTGCCTCTTTACCGATTGATGAAGAGGTCAAACAAGTTCGAGTGGACTCCTGAAGCTGATGCAGCGTTTGCTGAGCTAAAAGCCCTGCTCTCCACCCAGCTGGTGCTTGCTGCCCCAATCAGCAAAGAGCCTTTGCTGCTTTACATTGCAGCCACAGGACAAGTCGTCAGTACAGTACTTACGGTCGAGCGGGAAGAAGAAGGAAAAGCCTTTAAAGTTCAGCGCCCAGTATATTATGTTTCTGAAGTTTTGACCCCATCAAAGCAAAGATACCCTCATTATCAGAAGCTTGTATATGGGATTTATATGACCACGAAGAAGGTTGCTCATTACTTCTCTGACCATTCCATTACAGTCACCAGCCACGCTCCATTGTCAGAGATTCTGCACAACAGAGATGCAACTGGTCGAGTGGCCAGATGGGCGATTGAACTCCTTCCCCTAGATATCAAGTTTGAGGCAAAGAAAGCCATCATGTCCCAAGCAATAGCAGATTTCGTCGCCGAGTGGATTGAACAGCAACTGCCGACTCAAGTTCACTCGGAGCATTGGACCATGTTCTTTGATGGTTCTAAGATGCTGAATGGTTCTGGTGCTGGGGTAGTGTTGGTTTCCCCCCGAGGAGATAAGCTCAGATATGTGCTCCAGATTCACTTTGATTCCTCCAATAACGAAGCAGAATACGAAGCACTTTTGTATGGGTTGCGTATGGCCATTTCACTCGGCGTCCGTCGCCTCATGGTCTATGGTGACTCAGATTTGGTGGTTAATCAAGTGATGAAGGACTGGGACGTCAGAAGTCCGGCCATGACTGGTTATTGCAATGCAGTGAGAAATCTAGAGAAGAAATTCGAGGAGCTTCATCATATACCCCGACTGAAAAATCAAGCGGCTGATGATTTGGCAAAAATAGGTTCCAAGAGAGAAACCATTCCCAGTAATGTGTTTTTGGAACACATCCACACACCATCAGTTCAAGAGGATCCTTTCACCGAAGAAGCCCCGCAGCCAAAAAGTGCCACGGATCCGACTGAAGTTGAAGTTCCAGCTGTGGTCGACCTGATCATGGAAGTTTTGGTCATCACTCCCGACTGGACGGTGCCGTACATCGCGTATATCCTAAGGAAAGAGCTCCCAGAGAATAAAGAAGAGGCTCGACAGATCGTCCGTCGATCCAAGGCCTTTACTGTGATAAAGGGACAGTTGTACAGGGAAAGCGCGACTGGAGTCAGTCAGAAATGTATAACACCAGAAGAAGGTCAGATAATTCTTGACGATATCCACTCGGGGACCTGTGGTCATCATGCATCCTCTCGGACCATTGTGGCCAAAGCATACCGAGCGGGATTTTACTGGCCAAGAGCAAATGAAATGGCGAAGGAGATAGTCGACAAATGTGAAGGATGTCAGTTCTATTCCAATATGTCACACAAACCCGCCTCGGCCTTGAAAACCATTCCACTCGTCTGGCCCTTTGCTGTTTGGGGATTGGATATGGTTGGACCACTGAGAACTGGCAGGAGCGTCTTCACCCATGTACTGGTGGCAGTCGACAAGTTCACTAAGTGGATTGAAGCTAAGCCTATCAAGAATCTCGATGCCTGCACTGATATCAGCTTCATCACAGAGTTGATATTTAGGTATGGAGTTCCGCACAGCATCATCACTGATAATGGGTCAAACTTCGATTCCAACAAATTCAGAGCCTTTTGCGCTTCTCAAGGCACGCGAGTCAACTACGCTTCCGTCGCTCACCCCCAGTCGAATGGACAAGCAGAAAGAGCAAACGGCCTAATTCTCAAAGGACTGAAACCCCGGTTGATGCGTGACCTCAAGGACGCAGCAGGCGCGTGGGTCGACGAACTTCCATCAGTTCTTTGGGGATTGAGGACCACTCCTAATTGGTCAACTGGGCGAACTCCATTGTTTCTGGTCTATGGAGCTGAAGCAGTTCTGCCGAGTGACCTGCTTCACAATGCACCCCGAGTCGAGCTCTACTCTGAAGATGAAGTAGAACAAGCCCAGCAGGACGCAGTCGACCTTCTAGAAGAAGAAAGAGAAATGGCCATGATCCGATCGACTATCTATCAGCAAGACTTGCGTCGATTCCATGCCAGAAATGTGAAGAGTCGAGCCTTCCAAGAAGGAGACTTGGTCCTCCGAGTGGATCAACAGAAGCCACACAAGCTCGCTCCTACTTGGGAAGGCCCCTTCATCGTCACCAAAGTTCTCCACAATGGAGTGTACCGTCTTTATAATGCCGATCGCCAGATTGATGAGCCACGAGCTTGGAATGCGGAGCTGCTCCGCCCCTTTTATACTTAAGTACTCACTCGGATGAGATGTAATAAAAAGTACCTCTGTAGTTTGTTTATCAAAGACAAGCGCGTTATAATTTTCCCAGTGATTGTTGTTGCTTTTGTTTATGTGAGAAATCCCCCAGTGGGTGGCTTAGCTGCGAATCCGTTTCGCCTAAGTTTGTAAAAAAAAATCCTACCGAGTGACGAGCAAGCCTCTCACTCGGGGGCTTAGCTGTGAATCCGTTTCACCTAAGTATTTGAAAATCCTACCGAGTGACGAGCAAGCCTCTCACTCGGGGGCTTAGCTGCGAATCCGTTTCGCCTAAGTATTTGAAAATCCTACCGAGTGGAGAGCAACCCTCCCACTCGGGGGCTTAGCTGCAGTCCAGTACTCGCCTAAGTATTTGAAAATCCTACCGAGTGGAGAGCAAACCTCCCACTCAGGGGCTTAGCTGCAGTCCAGTACTCGCCTAAGCATTTGAAAATCCTACCGAGTGGAAAGCAACCCTCCCACTCAGGGGCTTAGCTGCAGTCCAGTGCTCGCCTAAGTATTTAAAAATCCTACCGAGTGGAGAGCAAACCTCCCACTCGGGGGCTTAGCTGCAGTCCAATACTCGCTTAAGTCTGAAAAATCCTACCGAGTGTGAGCAATCCTCCCACTCGGGGGCTTAGCTGCAGCCCAATACTTGCCTAAGTCTGAAAAATCCTACCGAGTGGTGAGCAATCCTCCCACTCGGGGGCTTAGCTGTAGTCGAGTACTCGCCGAAGTTTGAAAAATCCTACCGAGTGGTGAGCAATCCTCCCACTCAGGGGCTTAGCTGCAGTCCAGTACTCGCCTAAGTTTGAAAAATCCTACCGAGTGGTGAGCCTGCCTCTCACCCGGGGGCTTAGCTGCAGTCCAGTACTCGCCTAAGTTTGAAAAATCCTACCGAGTGGTGAGCAATCCTCCCACTCGGGGGCTTAGCTGCAGTCCAGTACTCGCCTAAGTCTGAAAAATCCTACCGAGTGTGAGCAATCCTCCCACTCGGGGGCTTAGCTGCAGTCCAGTACTCACCTAAGTATTTAAAAATCCTACCGAGTGGAGAGCAACCCTCCCACACGAGGGCTTAGTTGCAGTCCAAGTACTCACCTAAGTATGAAATCCATTCCGATCCACAAGGATGGCGAGGTGCAGGTCGACTGCTACCTTCTCCTTCGGAGCTGCGCCACAAATACAACATGTGCTCTATTCCGATCTGCAAGGACGACGAGGTGCGGGTCGACTGCTACCTTCTCCTTCGGAGCTGCGCCACAAATACAACATGCGCTCTATTCCGATCCGCAAGGATGACGAGGTGCATGTCGACTTCTACCTTCTCCTCCGGAGCTGTGCCACTAATACAACGTGCGCTCTATTCCGATCCGCAAGGACGACGAGGTGCAGGTCGACTGCTGCCTTCTCCTTCGGAGCTGCGCCACAAATACAACGTGTGCACTATTCCGATCCGCAAGGACGACGAGGTGCAGGTCGACTGCTACCTTCTCCTTCGGAGCTGCGCCACAAATACAACATGTGCTTTATTCCTATCCGCAAGGACAACGAGGTGCAAGTCGATTGCTGCCTTCTCCTTCGGAGCTGCGCCACAAATACAACGTGCGCTCCATCCCGATCCGCAAAGACGCAGGTCGACTGCAATCTGTGCTCCATCCCTACCTGCAAGAATGATGAAGTGCAGGTTGACTGGATCTTCCACCTCAGGGCTGCGTCTCAAACGCTAAAGTATATTCCGAGTGAAGAACCAAGTTCGCTCAAAGGCAAATGCAAGCATATTCAACGATAAGCCAAGTTTAGATAACATCCTACGGATTCAGAAGTACTCAGGCGTCAAGCCTGTAAAAGTTTATCGGTTACAAAACCACTCGGCATTCCGAGGCAAATTTAAGGCGAAGCATAGAAGTTTTTTCTTATTCCTCAGGTGGAGGACTGGAGGGCGCGACAAACTAGTCCAAGTCAATTCCGTCAGCGATCCGAGTGGCAGCAGCAATGAAGGTCTCCATGAAAGATTGGAAGTCGTGCTTCTTGGTATTGGCAACTCTGATGGACACCAGCTTTTCCTCTCGCGCATCCTTGAAGTGGACACGGACCAGGGACAGAGCAACGTAAGCGCCGCATCTGACAGAAGACTTCTTCCATTCTTGCACTCGACCTGGAACTTCATTCAGTCGAGTCATTAGAGACTCAAGGTCATTTTGAAGCGTCGCTCCTGGCCAGAGTGTTGTGTCGATTTGCGACGCCGCAGCCTTCAGCCGAGCAAGGTAGTCAACCACACCAACAACACGAGACTCCAGCCGGAGCACGTTCATAGCAGTTTCATCCTTCACAGGAGAGTTAATGGGGTCCAAGCTTGTCTCCACTCGACTGGTCTCCTCCTCGAAGTTTTGGCAGAATTCTGTAAACACAGTTCAAAGATAAACCAGCAGTTCTACGATGAGTCGATGATAACAAGTCAGTCGGGTAGAAGAGATTACCCTCAAGCATGATGAATAACTTCTTGGCGAGCCCTCCTAGATAAGTCTCCAGATCGTTCTTCTTCCTCACCAGTTCACTAGCCTTGTCATTCAGAGCTATCTTATCATTCTTCAGACGGCTGACCTCCTTGTTGGCCGCATCGAGAGCAGCTTTCAGATTGGCGTTCTCCTCTTCAAGTTTACCGACTGAAGCCAATTTTTCTTCCGCAAGCTTCGTTTTGTCCAAAGCCGCCTTCTGCGCCTCGGCAAGGTCATGGTCCTTCTTCTTCAGAGCCTCCTTCACTTTATCTGCAAAATGACAATGAGATCGGAATCAGGGATGGGCAGAAAGATAAAGACAGTCGTCAAGTTCTCACTAGCCATACCTTTTGCTTCGTCTTTTGCCTTCTAAAAGTTCTCCTGAGCAAGCTTCAAGTCAAGGTTGAGCTGGATCTGTTTGTTTTCCAATTCAGTATAGCGAGCCACAAGCTCACAAGATTTCTGCGAAGGATCAGTCGACAGACATCAAAGATAGGTTGCTTCCGAGTGACTAAGAGAAAAATCGTAACATTTCTAAGACTACAGCTGAATCAAAATATTCAGCAGTAGTCTCGGGGACTACACCCAGTGGGTGCACTCAGCGTGCCCCCACTAGTTCTACCGACTTGGTCCGATCAGTCGACCGAAAAGAACAAAGAGGTTATGATCCTAAACCATAGCTCAGCCACGGTCTCATCATGATCTACCAAAAAACACAGGTTCTTTAGACCTTAGTTGACTGCCAGCAGTCGACCATGGTCTCGAGGACCACACCAAGTGGGTGCACTCAGCGTGCCCCCACTGGTTCCAAGATTCCATTCGACATGGTCCGACCAGACCGAGTGAAGAAGTTAGAGTGAAGAAACTCACAATACAAAGACTACAGTCGACTGCCAGCAGTCCACCATAGTCTCAGGGACTACACCCAGTGGGTGCACTCAGTGTGCCCCCACCAATCCAAAAATTCAATCGACACACCCAGTGGGTGTACAAATACAATGATCTTCGGAAAGAAAGTCTTCAGATAGCATATCCTAACAGAACAAGCGGTGACCAACTAACCTGGACGTTGCTCTGAAGGGCTGAGCTGGCATCATAGGCCACTTGGCTAGCTTCCCGGCCCGCCTTCACCTGCTCCATCATGATCCCCGCCTGGCGTATAGCCTCCTTAGCAGCAGCCACTTGGTCCTCTAGGACGTGGTGTGTGGCGAAAAGGGAGGGCAGGTCAGCAGTCGACGACGAAGGCCGAACACTCGTCAGCGGCACAGCGAAGGACACGGAAGTCCGAGTGATATTGCCACCCTCTTGAACCGATGTCTCAGGCACTGATGCAATCTGAGTAGTCTTGCCAGCCGGTGCCTTTCTATTCCTCCTCGGCCTCAGTGGCGCCTCGTCGTCATCATCAGGAAGATCAATGACATGAGGAGGAGCTCCTGGAAAAATCCAAAGTTAAAAACGAAAATCCAATCGACCAAAAGTGAAACTACAGAGATCGTACCAAGGTTGGAGGTGACAGCGTCTTCCATTTCCTGGTCTTCGTTCCTGGCAGAGGTCTCGGAGGTAGCAGCACTACAGATTTAAGAAAACCAGTCGGTTAGTCAATGAGTCGACCAAGAGTCTGTCCGTGCCAAACGAGAAAACACAAGTTCTGTTGTTACCCGGAAATGGTGGGAATGGTCATTCTCATGTTGGGCAAGGCCTTCGGCGGCCTTGATGACGCCGCCCGTGGGTGCTTTGGCGCTTTTTCAGTCGGCACCGGAGAAGCCGTCCTAGGGCATTTTGACGACTGCCCAACAGGCGCAGCCGCTTTGCCACGCTCGCTCGCGGGGTCGTGGGTGAGCTTGGATCGCCTTTCCATGCAAGGAGGATCGACTTCCTCCTCCTCCTCTCCACTGGAGCCATCGTCATCATCTTCCCCTTCACCATCAGATTGCCACTCCTCCTCACTTTCGCCTCCGCTCACCTCCTCCTCCTCGGCCTGTTCTTGCGCCCTGTTGGGCATCGAGTACATCTCAGTAATGGCCTGGAAGACAACAAACAAGACGAAAGACAGTCGATTGATTTTAAACAAACAGAATGAAGAAAGCAAGGTAGCAGTCAGAGATGCAGAATTGGACCTGATCTACTTCGTACGATTGGTCGAGTGGAGGAATCCTTCTAGCTCCTCGGGGCTTGTCTTTGTTCCCTATGATACTTGACAACCACCCTTCCAACGTAGCCTCGTCGACCTCGTCCGGGTGAATCCGAGTGGTGTCATCGAGACCCAAATACATCCACATCGGATGGTCACGAGCTTGGAGTGGTTGGATACGTCTTCGGAGGAAGACCTCTAGCAAATCCATACCAGTCACCCCGTCGCGGACAAGCTGAACCACTCGACCAACCAACACTTTGACTTGCGCCTTCTCTTCCGGTGTCACTTTCAAAGAAGAAGGTTTTCTGCTCGATTCAAGGAGAAAGGGGGAAGAACCGTCACCTGTCCTAGAGTCGGCTGGTCTCTGCAGTAGAACTAGGTCGACTGCCACCCGCGGACTGAATCAGGAAGAACCATAGCTGGAAAAGAACTTTTGCTTCTCATCTGGATCCCAAGACCCTCGCACATCTGAATCACTTGCGTCCTATCGTCACTCGACTTGGCTTTCTTAACCGACTGAGAACGACAAGTGAAAATGTGCTTGAAGAGGCCCCAATGAGGACGGCAACCCAAGAAGTTCTCACACAAAGACACAAAGGCAGCAAGATACACGATGGAATTTGGAGTAAAGTGATGGAGTTGCGCTCCGAAAAAGTTCAAGAAACTCCGGAAAAAAGGATGAGGGGGCAGGGAGAATCCGCGGTCGACGTGAGTGGCGATAAGGACACACTCACCCTCGAGAGGCTGCGGCTCGATCTCGTTCCTCGGGAGGCGCGCAGATTCGTGAGGAATGAATCCCCCCTCAGCCAGGTCATCAATGTCTTCCTGACGAATCGCCGAGGGCATCCAGTCGCCCTGGATCCAGCCCCGCGGCAAGGCAGACCTCGAGGAAGATCCGCCCTGACCAGACTTCTTCGCCTTCGCCTGCGCTGTCACCTTCTTCACGCGCTCCAGGGCCGCCGTCTTCTCCTTCACCATCGCCGCAGACGAAGCTCGAATAGACCGACGGCACCTGGACGAGAGCAGAGGTGGCGGAGGAATTCGAGAAGAAAGGGGAAAAGTGAAGGCGCACTGTTCAAAAGCCCTGGGCCTGCGGCTTATATGGAGTTGCTTCCGAGTGACTGACCTGTAGGCCCAGACAATCCTGTCAAATCCCGCAACAGTCGCGCGCGAGATACGTGGCAAAAAAGGTGGAGCGGAGATCGAGGCGTCTCCGCCCTATCCCATACGATTACTGCGGCCTCCTCCTCCCTGCGCGCTTCCCAAAATTCGAATCCCACGAAATCCGCGAGCAGCAGAACAACTCGTCAGATAGAGGATCTCCTCCACACTGCCACCCGGAGCTTTTCAAGTAAAGAAATTCATTTGACTGGAACCAAGAATGGATCAAGGCGACTGAAAAAGAAGTTGGTATCATTACTTAGGTTCATGGATCCAGAACAAGATATACTCATAGCACGAAAAATGGGTCGGAAGAGTTCTCAACTCCTTCCCCACTCAAACCTCGATCAATTCGGGGGCTAATGATGAAGCTATGTACCTAGGGTAGGGTCATGGACCTGTCCAAACTACCCTCCCCAAGGACATCTCTAGAAGAAACCACCTTTCAATCGACTCAGAAGTGTTCCACTCGACGGACTCGAGGACACTCGACCATGAAGCCAATCACTCGACAGCCAGGAGATCTAAAGTCACTCTGCACACAAATGGTCGGTCATTAAGTAGCTTTTATGGTCATCATAGCACTTTATTTGTGGCGTTACCAGTAACACCCGATCTTAATGTACTTTAAACCCTACATAACTAAGGACCAGAGGGGTCTGGCGAACTCTCTATAAGCCACCCCCCTCCTCAGTGTAAAGGGTTCGCACCCCTGTAACTCATACACACATAATCCAGTCGACCGCCTTCGGGCTCTGAGACGTAGGGCTGTTACTTCCTCCGAGAAGGGCCTGAACTCGTAAATCTCTTGCGTATACAACTACTCCATAGCTAGGATCTTGCCTCTCCATTCCTACCCCCCTACATTACTGCCAGACTTAGAACCACGACAGTCGCTACAGCGTAGCGGCGGGACCTCTCCCTTCTTTCCGCGGCTTTGGTCCTTGCTGCCTGGTTACTTGAACACCCGGAACCCCTCTTACCAGCCATGGCGCAAGCAAGGAGCTACCAGCAAGAAACAGGTGCCTGTCTCTGGAGAATTGTGGACGTGGAGTGTTCCATCAGTAGGTACCTTTTTATAACACATTCATACCGGTCAGACGGTCAAACGGAGTAACTGACGCCTCAAATTCTCACAATCTCACTTAAATACCTCGAACTCTGCACGCCCGAGAAACACCAGTACTCTCCTTTCGTCTCCCCGTGCGTTTGTCCACACTACAACAACTCAACTTCTTTCTAATGGTCCATATATATTCCACAGAAAACATCTCGAACACAGTTAACTTGCTATGTACATCCGTCTGTAGTATAGAGAAGTTACTGTCGAATTCATACCATTATCCATTGTCATTGGTTGTTTTGAAATGGTATTTATATCAAAATCTTACTATAACCGCAAACTAACTTGCACGCGTCTCAAGGTGACACCTTAGTGAAAACGCCCGTAACACACGTAGTCACGAACGTGACTATCTTTAATAACAAACTGGAACGTACCACCACGACTATACACAACAAAGGAACGAGTTGACAAGGAAAACGTTTCCATGCGCAGAGTCAGGAGTGTGCCTGTTGCATTAGTATCACAGAGCCAATTCAGCTTCACTTCCACGCACCTCACAGTGACTCGCCAGACGCGTGGACAAACGTGACTCCGGCTAATAAGAAGACTTGCCTCCGCCGGATTCACATCCATGCCTCTCCAAGAGAACGAGTGAGCGGGATCATTTCAAAATACCAAAAGCATACACCCGTGGTAACGTAACTCTGAGTCTCGCGAAACCATGCCCCACATGGGTGTCACAACCACACTAAAATCAAAAAATGCTAGATACCCACCGACTGACACTTAAGCAACCAAGGAAAAAACAAACTCATTGAAGCACACGGAAATTTGCACAAATCTTGTTGTCGGAACAGACGGTCGAAGATTCGAGACGGCTCACCATCTCGATGGGACGGTTAGCCCTGGTGGCTGGTGGTCTCACATTCATGCAGCTCACAGTGAAAAGTTAAAGAAAAATGTCTCTAACACTCGCATACACGAACGTGACTCTGTCTAACAGGTAAACATGCTTCCTTAGAGTTCATGTCCATGCCCTCTAAATTAACTTCAGAGCGGAATAGTTTGGGGCACGAGGAAGCATGAACGTGACTCTGGGTAATGCCAAACCATGACACCCCCCTCGTGGTTGTCACCCCTCTAAAGTCAAAAAATGGTAGCGTGCGACCGACCGCGAGCAAGGAAAAAGCAAGACCATCGAAGGCCACAGAAAGTTGCACTAATCTTGATGTCCAAGTGGACGGTCGAAGATTCGAGATGGTTCGACCATTTCCTTCTCTCGCTCTACTACCTTTTTGCTTTTCCTTTCGCACCAAAAATCTCGAACACTTCGGCAGTTCCTCTCTCTTCAACACCCTCCTCTCTCCTTCTGCCCCCATTGTCCAATCGAGCAGACCAAGCAAAAATCGAAATTGAGTTTGCCTCACCCACAAGCCGCCATCCACTTTGAGAGACGGTCAATTGGTGCTCGCGACAACACCAAAAACCTCTCCCGGTGGCGGCGACTGATGGCGAGGAGCTGTGTTGTCAACACCGGTGGCAAGGATGCCAACAGAGAGTAGGGACAAAAATCACCCGATGGATGCGATGAATCCTTCACAAGCAATCGAAGGTAAAAAATATTAATCCATCGCATTCTATTACCATAGGTCGAGCGAAGCGATTTTCCCCCTTTTTCACGGACATGAACCCTAGCCGCCAAACCAACCGTGTTTTTGATTAGTCTGCTCAATCTTGTCTAACAAAATTGAAATAGGGTAGACACGTGTGTGATAGAATGCTGCTCCTATCCGCCACAGAAATTTGCTTGCAGAGATATTTGCTTAAAACGTACTGTACATGGCTACATGCCAGAGTTATATAGGACACCGATGTACATTCAAACCATGAGAGCATCTTACACACGAAACCTGGTACTTACAGCAGATTCTTTATATCCGTTGATTGTATCTGTTTCAAATTATGTGCCTCTCTCATATTAAAATCCGTGCTCGAAGGATAGGTCTAGAGTGTGCTTATAGGGTGAAACAACCTATGCCTCTCCGATAATGCCATTTTTTTGTTCACGGGGTGCATCTCCTCTTTTGCTGTGAAGTTCAAGTTTGCTTCTAGTGTTGTTATCACCAGGCCATTTTTATGCAGCAAGTACTCGTAACCAGGAAAACTATATCCCATTTTTTTATGATACTACATCCTCCTTTTCTTACATAATCATTGTGCAGGTGATGGAGGAGGAGATACTGAAATGATTCTGTCAGAACTTAAGATTCAATATGCACAACCACAAGGCATCTCTCCTGACCCGTCAAAAAAAGAACGAATCAGAACATGGACAACGAAGCACCTGAGCAAGTGCCAGCACTAGTTTTCAGCAGCAAGGGCAGCAAAAAACAAGTAACTAGCAGCAGAAAAGAGAGGCAACAGCAGCAGCCAAGCCCTTTAATGGTGCTCCCTCCAGCAGCTCCACGCGTGAACGATAAACTAACTGAAGGCAAGAAGAAAAATAAACGAAAACGGGTGGAAGAAGACGAGGATGATGCCAACAAAGAGCGAGAGTGTGATACCGCCGACGATGGCACAAAACATCATGATGATTTCATTCCTGCAGACGGCGATGATGCCGCAGAGGACAACAGTGGCGCCGCAGAGAACACCAACGATGATGTAAAACACATTTTCTCTACAAATTTTTACTGCCACTTTTCACGCATTAAAACCAAATGATCCTCTATAACAAAACCTTGTTTTCCTCAACAGCGAAAAGCAAACGGGAAGCGCTCAAAGAGGAGAAAGGCAAGCGGAAAAGATTTGGCGGCACCAACGAATGACGTACAGGGGGCACCAACAGATGAGGGAAAATGGAAAATCAAGGCAGGGGCAGGATTTCTTCAGGTCAAGAAAGCATGGAATATTCTTGAAGAACCTCATAGGCAAGATGTTAGGACGGCCGGATTTGGAAGCATAGAGAAATGCCAGATAAAGTGGTCCATCTCCAAACCGCTTGCAGCACACATCTATGACAACTTGGACACAGAAAGCATGACAATAACGTACGGTGACGCTGGTGAACAGAAACATATCAAGATAACAAAGGAATGCATCCACAAGGTGTTTGGATACCCAAACGGCACACAGAAGTCAGCACCAAGGCCACTGATATCCACCAATACAATGAAGGATCTGGTCTCAGAACTTGGCCTCGGCAAAAATAGATTTCAAAAATGAACATCTATTAGAAAATCTACGAGCATTGGTACTAGTAGACGACGAAGAATCAAACAGAAAATCAGTTAAAATATTTTTCCTTATTTTTTTCCATGACATTGTCTGTGGGACAACCTCATCTATCTTCAGCCAACAAGCGATAATGGTCAAGGACATGAACTATGAAGAAATGGTGAACATGGACTTCTGTGAGGTAATCGTTGAAAGGATTAGGGAAGGAGCCAAGGCATGGCAGAAACACAGGACGTTGGATCAAGAGATAAAGAACCAAAAGCACCTCAATGGTTTGGCACAGGGACCAGTAATCATGTACCTCGACTCCCTGCTGCTGCCAACTGACACCAAAGAAATGCGGAAGATTGCCAAGACAATGGACAAGACCTCATTACCACGAGCAAACCATCTAAAAGAGAGTGACCT
Source organism: Triticum timopheevii (assembly GCA_963921465.1). Taxonomy (NCBI): domain Eukaryota; kingdom Viridiplantae; phylum Streptophyta; class Magnoliopsida; order Poales; family Poaceae; genus Triticum; species Triticum timopheevii. The sequence continues at coordinate 233,801,740 of OY997266.1, read as the reverse complement.
AGTGAAAATAGCTAGAGCAGACATGAAAAGGGACGGGAAAGCACGGCCGGATGACTACGAATTTGGCAAGATACAGGTATAACTATATTTTACATAAATGCATTGTTCCTCTTAAAAGAGATTTCGAATCTAACAACCCCCATTCTACCGAAACAATGCAGACATGGAAAGGAATAGCAGACATGATCTTCTATAACAACACAGCATTGCCTTCGTCTTCAATACAATTGATACCATCACAATAACAGCAACACCAACACATGACCAAACTGCTAAGACCTCCACCCAGATGCCAGCACGAACCACGTGTCAGAACAGGTGGAAGCAGGGAACCCGACACAAGCACCAGCACAGGATCAAACAAAAGATTTGAAACGAAAAAAGAATTGTTGGAAAAAGTGCTCGAAGAAGCAAAGGAGTTACCCGGAATAACAACCAAGACTGAACACTAGTGCACCGAAAAAGAGGTGTCATTCGATGAAAAATTCAAGGACTCAGTGTTGCAATGAACAACTTCCCTGTTGCAATCTTTCGAACAACTCAAAGAATTTCAGGACATGGTTTGTAAAAAGAACTTAACAGACGAGACAACGCCACGGATGCTAGAGCAAGCAGATGCGCCAACCACAACTACACTAGTCAATGCCAACAGTGCAAAAGAAGTCGTAGCCGCAGCAGAAGCAGGGCGCGGGAGAAAAAGAAAGAATGAAGAAGAAGATGAAGAAAACAAACACCAAGGGAAGAAAAAAAAATAACCTCACTAATCAGCTAGACGGATACAAAAGAACAGTACAAGGTGCAAAACGAGCAGAACAAGAAGCGTGTATCAACTAACACAGCAAATACCAAAGGACATCGAAACCAAAGTAAGAAAGCAGCTGCAGAAGCGGAGCATCAACAAGAGAAACAGGTAAATGAGAACAAATACAACATCCGTCTGACTCAAAAACCATGCTTTCAAACCTGAACTTAAAAAATCTGTCTTTCATACTGTCAGGGACGCGGCAACAAATCAACACACCAGCATAAAGACCAACAACAGCATGATGTGAAGAACACCGAGCAAGGGGATGCAACCAATAAAACAAGCAACCCCACAACAGATAATGCTCCCTCAACAGCGTCGACAAGAGCAGTACAAGAGACGAACAGGATCAGAACTAGCAAACACATGAGTATAAAAAATCACTCTCTTCTTTCTAATCAGAGGTAAACAAGATAAACAAGAAGAAAACAACAAAGCAGAGGTAAAACTTCCAAACTCACTTTTGCCAAATATCATTAACTCATATAATTTCATCTTACAGGTATTACAAGCACAACAAAAGCAAGAGGATGCCTGCGCAAAATAGATAGTTGATGAACAACAACTTTTCAGTGCCACAGCATTCCAGATGACCAACACAGGGGACAAAGCCTCGGACATAGCAGTTGATGACACACCCAAGCCTGGTATACATAGCAAAGGCAAAGTGGTCGCACACACGATTATCCCAGCCACCAGCGCAAAGGTAAAATTCAACAGGAACCGTTTTTTAAAAGTTTAAAACGATTGAACTACCCAGTACAACGTGCTACAGTAATACAAGAATTACAATGAATGAATCATGCTTTTCCTTTGATGACACGTAGGAAACAAATGAGAACACTCATGTGAAAGAACACCAAGGTGTACATATGGAGCAAGCCAAAAAAACAAGGGCAAACTGTGATTCAAATAGTAACTAGTGCCCCAACTAAAGAGCAGTCCTCAGCTGACAAACACAACCGAGAAGAGATCCCACCAGCATCAAAGACTGAAGAGGTGCAGTTACATGACTTGCTCCTACAACATTTAAAATTATGCATGCACAGATGAAGTCCCAACTTTATTTACATTTTTTGATTGGACAGAAGAAAGAAACAAATGAAGCAGAAGATGTGCCTCAAAAACTGATAGAAAGTGCTGCTGCCGCTCGTCAATGTCCAGAAACTTCAGAAGACAAAGAAGAAGTAACAGGCACTGCAGCGGAGACAGTGAATGTAGAGGTCAAGCTACAAAACCTGTTTCCATAGCATATAAAAAAATACATCCACCATCAGAAACACAGACACATTTTAATTTACTTTCTGTGTTCCAACAGATGCAAGAAACAGATGAGATCATAAACATTCAAGACCAGCAAACCCAACAAGATAAGGGAAAGGAACAAGCGGAACATGTTATTCCAACTACAGACAGCGTCCCCGCTGTAGACCAAGCCACAAAAACTTCACTGTCCGGAGAAGAAATAACAGTGATTGCAGTGGTGCAAAAGATCAAAAAGGTGGAGTGAGATAAGCTGGTTTTTTCAAATTAGAAATTTCAGTGAACACAGACAGGAATGCAAACTCACTTACTTACCTCAATGTTTCAACAGCCACAAGACAAAAATGACAACAGCACCAATGAACAACATGACAAATATCCAGAGGAGGTCCAAAAACCTCCACTCGGCGAAGGAAACCTCGAACAGACATGACCAACAGAAATGACCAAAAAGGTGAAGCTACAATAAAAAAGTCCAAAGACACAATAAACATTTGAGTAATTTTCTTATGGAACGGCCACTAAACTACAATGAAAATAACAGGCATATTTATTTATTTATTAACCACACTTTTGCATGACAAACACAAAAACCTCAACAAGACACGCACGCGGACACAAGCAAAGAAGCAAAGGGCAATAGTTCATTGGAAAACCATGGAGCAAATATTCAAGAGAGAGGGTCAGACAACATGAAGAAAAACGCCGCACCAACATACAAGAAAGAATGTGCTAAAAAAGATGTTGCCGCCACAAGCACGACGGTAACCCAAGACGGCACTCAAACAGAACGTGAACCATTGATCATGCAAAACCTGGCCATCGAGGAAGGCACAGAAGAGGAAGGGATCGAACACCTATACAACAACGTCATGACAGCGAATAAGGACAAAGGGTAAGTTCATGTTACCACCAAATGATTATTTTCTTCCAATGATTTCCTCCCTTAAACATTTTATATGTATATATATATATATTGCAGGCACGATATTTTAATAAATACAGAGACGTCAACAGTAAAGGTCAGCCACATGGCAAAAAGCTCCGAGATTGGAAAGGCAGTGGGCAGCGAAATCATCACACTCAAGCTACGGATGTTGAAAAAGCAACTCAGAGGCACAAAGAGAAAGATTCTATCAATATACCACACCGTAAGTAAAGATCACGGCAAAAGCTCAAGTTTCAACAATGAATGTCAGTGTATCGATCAATCAACCTTTCTATACAATTGAAATTACAAATTTCTTTTACGCACATGTGTGACAAAATAAGCAGGCAGCAATACACAGAGCCAATCATCAAGATCAATTGGAGTTGGAAAATAAAAAAGAAGCACACGCAAGACATAAGACAATGCGTAAACGGCTTAAAAGATTCCTTGATGTGGAAGGAGAACAACTAGAAGATTTCGACATGGTAAGCACAACTCATGTTATAGATAAGATATACAAACACGGCTCTACAATTCCGTTCTATGATCAACAAATTATGACTAAAATCTAAGAAGGATCCCTTATTTATTTATTTTACATTTTGCAGTTCTTTCTACCAGTTTGCATAGGCGGGACTGTTCAACAAGGACCTATCGACCACTACTTCACTGTTACAGTCAACATGAAAAAAGAGCGCTTTGAACTCCTTGACTCTTTAACAACTGAATATCCAGGCACAATGAATTACTTCAACACAGTAACAAGCAGAATAAAGAGGATATGGAAGCAAATAAGCACATGCCTCCAACTGTCTCCAAGTAGTATTGACCATTTCAAAAAGGTCAAACTGAAGGTGCCACTTCAGGGAAAAACGTAAGCACTACAAACCTTTCTCCTTTTCCTTACTCACCGTAACAATTATTAATGCAGTTCATAGAAAACATAGGACGTTAGGGCAACTTCATCTAAACTGCCCAAACGTCTTTGGACAGCGACAATAACCAATCATTCTTCTACCTGCAGACTGGACTGTGCGTTCTATATGTTCATGAACGCGAAGCACTACACCGATGGTGGAGAAGCAGTGCTACTAACAGAAGAACAAGTCCCAGAGTTGAGGAAGAAAATTCTCTATCAAATAATCAGCCAATACAGAGATACAACCGCACTGTCATTAATCAACTACACCACATGTTTCTCTTTCTAAAGACAACAAAGTAAAATTTCACTTATCTAATTTCCAGAGACACACCAATAAGTTTTTATTTTTTATTTTAACAGATATGCTGAAATGTGATGTCGATATGGAAGACAAAGAAATGCAATGAATACATTGTGACATAGAAGATCAAGAGATTCCCCCAACTCCCGAGCACAGTAGGACAACCAATTAAGAGTTAAAAGTTATTGAGATTAATGACACAAGCAGCAATGAGGAGAAAGAAGATTATCATGTGAGCAGCAAGGATACTACCAAAGTGTCTAAAGAAGCACTCACGGAAGAACATGCCCAGACAGATGCTGGTTTACAAAGGGAACAACATGCGCAGCCAGACACTGATTTACAAAAGGAAGACGAACGTAAAGATCCACCGATAGAACCAGACATACCACCCCCAGATAAAAAAACCGAAGACATAACAAGCTCTCCTTTAGAAGTGGATAACAGGACAAAGAGCGTACCAACTCGCCAACAACAGCTTTTCAAACAGAACAAGAACCCTGTTGGCGAAGATCGCATATCAGGAACATCACCCGAGACAAAGCATGCACAAGAAGAAAAGAAGCAGAAAGAGAAGGACTTAGTACAAAATATACTTCAAAAGAGGAAACACGATGCTCTAGTCTCGGTAGGACCAAGCATCAAAAACAACAACACAGAAAAGGGAACACCAACATCTGCGCAGCTTAACGAGACGGCACAGTTCGGTCGCGACAAGGAAAAGGCAAGGCATCTTGCAAGAGTGCAGACAAGTTCCCCAAAACCCTCAACGATTCAATCATCAGAGATCAGCTCAGCAAACATAATCTCAATTAAGAGACCATTCAAGTGAGCAAACAAGGATATTGTGAAAGCCAAAGTTGCATCACTTGTTCCAGGAGATTTCATTTACAAACAAAAGGCCATGCAACTCTATAGACATCTCATGAGCCGACAAGGACAAAAAGAATGCGGAGGGTAAGCAGATTCTCCTTGTTCCATGGAAACAATTACAAAGAACTGCAGATTCTCTAACATCCAACTTACCATTCACTCACCTTGCTTGTAGAAAACAGCTATATAAAAGCTCAAAGCGAGAAGACTACATTTCAGGAAAATCCTTCATGGAACAAGCAGGAAAAGGACAAACACAAATGGAGGGCTCCATGTTAAACGCGTTACTAGAGGAATGGACAGAACAAGAACAATTCAACACAGACAACACAACTGTACTCCCTGCAGATTTCGCAAATGTATGCATACCTCACCACACTGACTTACTCTCCTTGAGCTTCAACAATTAAATGAAATTTAATTTTTACATCAACAATGATATCCTCTCTCAACACAGATCATGATACCTCATCACACAAACAGCCATTACACGCTCTATGTACTGAACAAGTACAGAGATAGCATCGACATTCTAGACTCACTGAACTACGTAAACTACGCAGTTAAGTCTTGGAGTGAACACCATGAGCATCGAGCAGAACTGGTACGTACTTTTTGTACATTGATTTATTCTTTTCCTCTTTATAGTATGGTACACTTACTTTTCTCAATGCCACACCCAAACAACAAAACCAAAATGCAATCACAGATGAGAAGGATGTCAATACTGATGAACAAGTATAAGTAACTAAAACACAAGAACGAACCAGACTGGGAAAGAATAGCAGAAAGGCCTCATAGGATCTGCACACCAAAGCAAGAGGGAACACAATGCGGGCACTTCACGGACCAATTTGCAAAATACTGGAATGGGAAAGAGCTGGTCAAGGACACAAAGGATTTTCATGTAAGTTACCAGTACATACACGTCGAATAACTTGATTTCTTTATTACCATAATTAGTTTATTCACAATCGTGGACAACACGTAACTATAAACCATACATTTTGACATGCCTGCAGCCCAGCAAGGTGGATGCCGAATGGAAACTAGAGTACGTATACACACTCATATTCGGTAGAACCAACCAAATAAAGCAGCATCAACTTCCTACAAAACTCAAGGAGTTCAAACCAGAGTCTATAAACCTTTTCTCGCCCATGAAAGGTAATATAACAATTTTCATTTTCACCATCGGTCAACATGACAAGAGTTTCAAATATTTCTTTTAGAAACAACAGCCATAAATTTTTCTCTATTTTGATAGAGCGAGACGAAAAACACCAGCATCAACTAGGTAGCAACAAGAAATACCCGCGACATCGGCATTCGTTTAAATACGTGGATAAAGCAAACGAGCTCTATGAGATAGTCATGAGTGACACATGGCAGAACGAATTCAAAAGGTGACTTGGTTCCTTTTGCACCTGAAATTAGTTAAACTTAGGTGGCAATCACACAAATAAGACAACAAACTAAAAAGAACCTTAAATTCCTGTTTATCGGCTTCCTAGTTAACGACTTTCTCAACAAAAATTTCTTCTACTGTCCCTGCCTGTAAGCAGAAAAAAGTATACTTGCGACAACATTCACAGACCAACATTACATCTCTTACTGGATCAAACCTGAAGGAAGTATTTGGGCCTGCAAAGAAGAAAAAACATCAAGGTATGGAAAAGAAGGTGCTCGATGAGTTAGCAGAAGCATGGGAAAGCAATCAAACTCGACTCAAAAGACATAGACTATTACTAGGCCCAAGCTTTGCAGAGGTAAATTTCAAAAAAACCACAATGATCATCTAAACTCATCTTTTTGCAACGATTGTTTAATCTCTTGATACCGATATGTTTTTTATAACTCGTTTTTATCGTATTTTATTTGTTGCCTGCAGCATATACTGGGTTTAAAGGATAAAGCAAAAACTACAATGAAATTCAGAGATGATTTCATACAAGAGAAGGATAACTTGGTTCCCTTGCACCTTAAGAAATGTCAATCAGAGAAGCTGAAAACAACAAAAATGGTAATAGCATTTTCCATACAACAAAATAAAAACAAGCATTTCAAACATGATACTATATTCTAAACTCTCCTCTAACAATGAAACTTTTCTACCGCAGGTATTCATGCCACTCGAAAAGGAAGACCGGTACACACTATTCGTGCTTGACAGATATACAAGGAAACTTCAAATCATCGGCAGAAGAGACCTCTCTTGAAGAATTGAAGAGGCAAGAATACCTAAAAAATCTACGTGATCAAAATGTGGATAAAGTCCGGCTAAGCAATACAATTGCTGAGATGGAAATCAACGAAGTCAACAAAAAAATGAGTATTAAAAATACCACAACCATATAGACAAACTGGTAAGAATTGTAAATAATATCATCTTTGAGTTTTACAAATTACACTACATGTCTCTCTAAAACAAAAACAAAATGTAATTCCCAGGTTCCCAGGTTTAAAGAAGTATACAAAGTATTACTAGGTGAAAAACTCGAAAAGGAAAAGCATAGATGGGACGTTCATTTTTTACAGGGCGTTCCAAAGGTAAACAAAGGTGAAACTCCATTTGCTGTTCTAAGGTTCGCGCATCTCTTTGATGGCAATGACTTCATCGAAGAGATAGATAATTTCGACGTAAGTTTTCGCTGTAAACTCGCACTAAAACTGCTAGATGTCATACAACTGCATGAACTAAATCTGATGTGCTTTTTCTCCTTGTTTTGCTAAACTTTTTACAGGATGACGCGGAACAACGGAAAGCAGAACAAATGTTCAGGCTATTATTCAGCGAACATAATGAAATCATACCCAGCGAAATGGGTGATGACATTAGAAAGATCTACGACAACATCGCAAGTCTAACAATTTAACCACACCTGATAATGTGATAATGAAGCAACAGACTCTTTTTATTAATGTACTTCCTTGTTTCTTATGTAACCGAGTATTCGAACACAAACAGGTACTGCTAGACACTTCACAACTGTCGATCCAAACGGTTAATAACCATTCCCCATGAAACCACAAGTCAGTCCGTAGACATGCGTCATGACTCTACATACTCCTCACGCGTCATCGCCCGTAACTTAGATGTTTCGCCTCTGTGCAACCGTGTCATCCGAATGCAACAAACCTACAGCGCTATGTGCATCTGGCCTGAGTATAGGCGAGACTCTTTAAACGAGTATTCGAACCAATGACTATGGTGCCACCCACTCGTGCCTTTAGATACTTCACACCTATGCATCCACAACGGTGCCTCCCTACTTCAGTATCAGCAAGCATGCATCTCCTACGACACCACCATGCATCCAGAGTGTGAGAGCGGTGCCTCGCGAATCCCCACATCCCCTACCGTGACTCTTACGTGCCCGTGATGCCAGACACGCCTGACTCTCTAGAGGCTTCACAATCGTGACTCTATAACTGCGTATTCAGAAGCATGCCTCTTGTACCATACTTTCGCGCGTCCACATGGATGATACCTGTTGGCCTCCAGAAAACCCCACTTCCGTGAATCTTGTGGCTTAACTTCCGTGCCTTCCGTGCCTGCATCCACATGCCTAACATGTCACGCCCCGTGAATCTTACATGGTCGCGGTACCACACCCGTGTCGCTTCACAGACGTCACAACCGTGCATCTCTAGCCGAGCATTCGCACACATGCCCCTGCCACCACACTATTGTGCATCCACAAGGTAGATGCCTATGCATCGACAAGTCCCAAGCACGTACCTGTGCTGCCTTCACTCCCGTGCTTTACGTACCTGCATCCAGGTGCCTCACATTACACTTGACGTGACTCTTACATGCCGCATGGTGTCACACACCCTTGGCTCTGCACACTACCAAACCATGACCTTCTAACTGAGTATTCGTACCTCACCTCTCCTACTCCATCCATGTGCCTCTGGATGCTTGTGGTGCCTTCATTTCTGTAGACAATTCACTCCCCTGCCTCCGGCTCCATGTACTAAGACAAGCACTATGACCATACTGAGAGTTCAAACCTAGTAATTACACCAAATTTTCTCTCTCCCTTGTCCCTTGATTGTGGCTTTTTTCAAGTTAACCACCTCATGTCCGTCACTGCAGTGGATTTACTTCAGTGCCTCCTGTACCTGCATCTGTGCGTTCAATGCCGTGCCTCCTATGCCTACATCCACGTGCCTCACGTAATAGTTGATGTGACTCTTATGGGGCCTGTTGTGCCACACCCACCTGACTTCACAACTGTGGTTATCTAACCGAATAGTGGGACCCATGACTCTGCAACCACATTTTTGTGTATCCACAGCATGCACGTACGTTTCTGTGCTGCCTTCACTTCACTGCCTTTCGTGCTTGCACCCACGTGCCTATCGTGACATGCGCCGAGACTCTTATACAGTCCCGATGCCACACCCACGTGGCTCCTAAGACTTCACAACCATGCCTCTGTAACCAAGAATCTTACACATGCCTCTGCCACCACACTCTTGTGCATCAACAGGGTTGATACCCGTGCCTCGAGAAGCCGCAAGTCCATGCCAGCGTTGCCTTTAATGTTGTGCCTCCTGTGCCTGCATCCATGTGCCTCACGTGACACTTGTCATGACTCTTACGTGCCCTGTAGTGCCATACCCATGTGATTTCACAACCGTGCTTCTCTAACCGAATAGTTGGACCCATGACTCTGCAGCCACACTTTTGTGCATCCAGAACATGCACGTACGTGCCTGTGGTGCCTTCACTTCTGTGCCTTCCGTACCTACACCCACGTGCCTAACGCGCCATGCGCCATGACTATTACGTGGTCCCATTGACACTCCCGCGTGGATGCTAAGACTTCACAACTGTGCCTCTGTAACCAAAAATTCTGACACATGCCTCTGCCACCACACTCTTGTGCATCCATAGGGTTGATACCCCGTGCCTCGAGAAGCCGTAAGTCCATGCCTGCGCCGCCTACATCCACGTGGCTCACATGACAGTTGATGTGACTCTTATGGGGCCCGTCGTGCCACACCCACCTGACTTCACAACCGTGGTTCTCTAACTGAATAGTGGGACCCATGACTCTGCAACCACATTTTTGTGTATCCACAGCGTGCATGTACGTGCCTGTGCTGCCTTCACTTCAGTGCCTTGCGTGCTTGCACCCACGTGCCTATCATGACATGCGCCGAGACTCTTATACGGTCCCGATGCCACGCCCACATGGCTCCTAAGACTTCACAACCATGCCTCTGTAGCCAAGAATTCTGACACATGCCTCTGCCACCACACTCTTGTGCATCCACAGGGTTGATACCCCGTGCCTCGAGAAGCCGCAAGTCCATGTCTGCGTTGCCTTTAATTCCGTGCCTCCTGTGCTTGCATCCATGTGCCTCACGTGACACTTGCCGTGACTCTTACGTGCCCCGTAGTGACATACCCATGTGATTTCACAACCGTGCTTCTCTAACCGAATAGTCGAACCCATGACTCTGCAGCCACACTTTTGTGCATCCAGAACATGCACATAGGTGCCTGTGGTGCCTTCAATTCTGTGCATTCTGTACCTGCACCCACGTGCCTAACGCGACATGCGTCATGACTATTATGTGGTCCCATTGCCACTCCCGCGTGGCTGCTAAGACTTCTCAACTGTGCCTTTGTAACCAAGAATTCTGACACATGCCTCTGCCACCACACTCTTGTGCATCCACAGGGTTGATACCCCGTGCCTCAAGAAGCCGCAAGTCCATGCCTGCGTTGCCTTTAATGCCGTGCCTCATGTGCCTCCATCCACTTGCCTCACGTGACACTTGTCGTGACTCTTACGTGCACCATAGTGCCATACCCATGTGATTTCACAACCGTGGTTCTCTAACCGAGTAGTCCGTCCCATGCCTCTGCCGCCACACTTTTGTGCAACCAGAACATGCACGTACGTGCCTGTGGTGCCTTCACTTCTGTGCCTAGCGGGACATGCGTCATGACTATTACGTGGTCCCATTGCCACTCCCGCGTGGCTGCTAAGACTTCACAACCGTGCCTTTCTAACCGAGAATTCTGACACATGCCTCTGCCACCACACTTTTTGTGCATCCACAGGGTTGATACCCCGTGTCTCGAGAAGCCGCAAGACCCACGTGGCTTCACAACCGTGGTTCTCTAACCGAGTAGTCCATCCCATGCCTCTGCCGCCACAATCTTGCGTCTTATCCAGAAGATGCACACCCGTGACTAGACAAAACACACGCACGTGCCACTGCTGCCTTGATTTTTTGTGCCTTTCGTGCCTGCACCCACTTGCCTAAAGTGACATGCGCCGTGACTCTTACATGGTCCCACTGCCACTCCCGCGTCGCTCCTGAGATTTCACAACCGTGCCTCCTTAACCGAGCATTCTAACACATGCCTCTGCCACCGCACTCCTGTACAACATAAGGGTTGATACCCATGCATCGATAAGATGCGAGTTCGTGCTTGTGTTGGCTTTATTTCAGTGCCTCCGATGCCTACATCCACGTGCCTCGCGTGACACTTGCCTGTCGCATGGTTCTCTAACTGACTATTACAACCTCCACTTCCATGCCTCCTGTTCCTACACCTACGTGCCTGTAGAACCTGCACTTCCGTGCCTCGTGTGCCTGCATCCACATGCACGTAGAGAAGCTCCACTTCAGCACTACGTAGAGAGGCTCCACTTCAGCACTACCAAACTCAACACTAAAAATAATAATAATATAGCAAACAAAAAAACCCAACCCAAGGAGAACGAATCTTGATGCTCAAATGGACGGTTGAAGATTAAAGATGGTTTGATGGTTTCCATCTCTCCCTCCCTCTTCTACTATCTTGCTTCCCCTTTCGCAAACTAAATCTCGAAACCTTCATCACTCTCGCATGCTCTCCTCCTTCCTTCTGCACACAAATACAAATACGAAACCGATTTCACACCACCGGACAAGCGCCACCGCATTCAACAACCGCCCTCCAATCCGACATACACACAGCCAAACACTGTCCACGACAACACCAATAACCTCGCCGGCTGCGGCGGCCGACGACGAGGACTTCAACAGCGGCGGCAAAAATCGCAACAGAAAAAGAGCAACGACACAACAAGTGGATGGAAGCGAAGAACACCACACAAGTAATTGAAGGTAAATCTCAATCTGTTCCATTACATTCAACCAAGTAGATCATAGCGATTTTTCCACTTCCAAGGACAGCAACCCTAGCCACCGCTACCAAGGAGTTTTTCAATACCCTAAATCACTTTGTCTAACAAATTGAACTAGCGTACAGATGAGATTTAATAGAAATGCTACTGCTCTCCGCCCTAGAATTTTTGCCAGATGATAAATGCTCAAAGTTACTATACCTGCAACATCACTAAGTAGAATACGTCAGTAGATCCAAACCCCGCAAGCATCCTGAGAGGCCAAACCTGATGACCACACAAGATTTTCTACATCCCTTGTCCCTTGACTATAACCGTTTTTCAAATTAAGTGCCTCTGGAGTGAAAAAACGTGAACAAAGAATAGATGTACCCTATGCTTCTACGATGAAACAACCCGTGCCTCTCTATCCATACAAATTTGTTTTCACAACACACAGTTTTTTTCTGTGACACTCAACTCTTGTTCTAACGCCTGGCCATTTTTTATGCAGCAATGAGAAACCCTCAAGAAGAACCTAACACCCAGCAAAGTACTAACGAAGACCCTGCCGAAGAGCATGCAATACAACAAGCTCCTGTCAAAGGTTTGAGCAAACTGTCGACTGTCGATCTACCAAAAACTATATAGAGACATTAATAACTTAACTGCTCTCTTTGACAACAATAACTTAAATTGTGTCTACAAATAAAACTACCTACCACTTTATATATATTTCTTTATAAAAAACTTAAAAAATGTTCACACACTATCTTATATTTAATTCAAAAACAATTTATCTTACCCAGTAAATCTTCAATTCTGCTTGATGATATTCCTCCCATTATGAAATATCACCTGGAGTGTGCATTTTTCTTTCAGAAAATGATTCACCCTAACTTCACTTCCCTAGCTGCACTTATAACCATAATTAATATTTTTTCCATCCCCTGAATACCTCAATAGGCAACACTACTAGTAACCTTCTTTAACGCAAAAAAGAAACTAAAAATACCCTTTGGGAGTTTCACATTCCTTATGCATAATCGTGGAAGATATATTTTTTAAATCTGTAACAATTTTTTTCAAACAAAACTATATCCTTTTTTTTGTTACCTGATCATTATGCAGGACAGGAAGACAATGATATTGAAATCGCAGAAACACACAGCATGTCTCCTCATTCGCCAGAAAAGGACACACAACAAAACATGAAGAACAAAGCATCTGAAATGGTAACTTACACCAGGCTCAACAGGAGCAAACATTTAGCAACAAGCAAAAAAAAAAGAGAAAATCAGATACCAGCACTATTTTTATTGCTGGAACAAAAAGGCAAAAGCAAAAGGGCAATGCTGAAAACATTGTCGACACTAATATCTTCCAGCATCAGCCATTGCCTCTAATGGTACTCCCGCCAACAGCACCAACCGCCATGAAGAAAAAAGGTGAAAGCAAGAAGAAAAACAAACGACAAATGGTAGAAGAAGAACAAGACGATGTCAACAGCAAAGGTTCAAATACCGATGATGCCGACGATGACAGACAACGTGATGCAGATTTCATTCCTACAAACAGCGAGGATGCCGAAGAGCACAACAATGACGCAGAATAGGACGACGATGTAAAAACGGCAGACCGCGAAGATGCCGAAGAGCACAACAGTGACGCAGAACAGGACGACGATGTAAAAACGCACTTATGTACTAATTTTGAATACGACTATTCAGCACTCAAGGTCTAACGTTCCTTTCTAACGAAACCGTTTTTTCTTCTGAAACGGCCCAAATCAAGCCAGAAGGTCATAAAGAGGAGAAAGACAAGCGGAAAAGAATTGGCAGCACAAACAGTCGATGAAGAAGAGGAAGCAACAAACAAAGACAAATGCCAAATCAAGTCAGGGGCAGCATTCGCTCATGTCAAGAAAGCATGGAAATTACTTAAAGAACATCACAAGCAAGATATTAGGACGACAGGATTTGGCAGCATAGAGAACTGCGAAATAACAGGCTCCATCAGTAGACCACTTGCAGCACACATCTATGACAACCTGGACACAGAAAGCATGACAATAACCTTCGGTGATGCTACCGAAGACAAAAAAATCAAGATTACCAAGGAAGCTATCCACAAGGTCTTTGGATACCCAAACGGTTGATGTCAGACCTTGGATTCAAAAAGCCAAGTTTCAGGTCAAAACAACTGCTCAAGAAGCTAGAAAAATTGGTGAAAGTAGACAATGAAGAATCAAACACGAAATCAGTTAAAATATTTTTCCTTATTTTTTTCCACAACATTGTCTGCGGGTTAAGCGCCGCTATCTTCAGCCAACAAGCTATAATGGTCAAGGACATGGACTATGAAGAAATGGCAAAGATGGATTTCTGCGAGGTAATCGTCAAAATTATTAAGGAAGGAGCCAAGAAATGGCAGAAGCACAGGACGTTGATTCAGGAAGAAAAGAACAAAAAGCACCTCAATGGTTTGGGACAAGGACCAGTAATCATGTACCTCGACTCCCTCCTACTACCAACCGACACAAAGGAAATGTGGAAGATTGCCCAAGACAATGGACAAGACCCCATTACCACGAGCAAACCATCCCAAACAGAGTGACCTAGTGAAAATAGCTAGATCAGACATGAAAAGGGACGGAAAAGCACGACCGGACGACTATGAATTTGGCAAGATACGGGTATAGCCCTGTTGTACATAAATCAATCCTTCCTTCTTTTTAAACGGTTTCCATTCTAATCAACTCCATTCCACCGAAATGATGCAGACATGGAAAGGAATAGCAGAGAGGATCTTCTATGCCAGCACAGCATCAACTTTGTCTTCAATTCAACAGATACCAAGAGAGCATCATAGACAACAGCAACACCAGCACACAACCAAACTGCTACCACCTCCACCCAAGCGCCGGCGAGAACCACGTGTCGGCACGAGTGGAACAGGGAACCAAACACAAGTAGAAGCACAGGAGCAGAAGAAAGATTCGAAAGGATAAACAAATTATTGAAAAAAGTGCTCGATGAAGCAAAACGGTTACTCGAAGTAACTTCCAGGGCTGAACATCAATGCAATGAACAAGAGGAGAGATTGGATGAAAAAATGAGAACTTAGTCATGCAACAAACAGTGTCCCTAATCGAAGCTGTCGAACAACTCAGGGAATTTCAGGACATAGTTTGCACAAGGTACCTAACAGACAAGGCGACCCTGCAGATGCTAGAGCAAGCAGATGCAGCAGCCACAAGTAAACTAGTCGATGGCAACCACACAAATGAAGTCGTAGCCACAACAGAACCACGAGAAAGCAGAAAAAGAAAGAAATAAGAAGAAGACAAGAGAGGAAGAGAAAAACAAAATCAAGGAACATGGCAATTGACAAGTAGAAGATAAAGCGACAAAAACAGGTAAATAAATGCTTGATGACATCCGCCCGCTAAAGCAAAGTCCTGTTTTCATAACTGAACTTAAAAGAGCTATCTCAATGCTTTCAGAACATGCCAATACAACAGCATGCCAAGATGAACTCCAACAGCAGGATGATGTCAACAACCCCAAAAACAAGAATGAACGCAACAAACAAAGCATCCCCACAACAGACAATGCTACAACAACAACTACAACAACACAAACACAAGATATAATCGACGTCAGAACCAGTGAACATGTCAGTATGAACATCCATTTTTGTTTCAAAACTGGATAGGGTTATATAAGTTAACTGACAAACCTCCAACAAAATATAGGCTCGACTGGACAATGATCAAGTCAGCAGTCCCGGCAACCAAGCACAAGAAGATGAACCACAATCAACCGTTAGCATCACACATGACAAAGAAGAAGAAAACAACAAAGAGGAGGTAAACTTCCACACCGAAACTCGTAAGGGCAGCAAGAATATGAACCGCAAACTTATATTGTTTGATCTCCAGATATCACAAGCACTGCAAGAGCAAGAGATGACCCATGTTGAACTTGAACCCCATGGTGAACCTCAAACAGATGAAGGCGTCACAGAACATGAAGTTTGTGTACAAGAAATTTCCAGTGCCACAAAAATGCAGATCACCATCACGAATATAGAGGAGAAAGCCCAAGACACCCTAGACGATGAGGAACTCGGGACTGTTATACATGACAAAGGAGCAGTCGACGCAGCCATGAATAACCCAGTCATCAACAAAGAGGTAAAAATTCAACAACATAACCCCTTTTCAAAACATTTATCATGTCTGGACTACCTAATACACCCCGCCACCGCAAGACAAGAATTATAAGGGATGACTCACCCTTTTCTATGAACAAAATGCAGGAAACAAACCAGTACGTAGATCTCGAAGATCAAGAAGCAGCACAACCAAAGGAAACTCGAAAACACACAGAACTTCAAACAACAATGTGTGAAGAGGTGAGGTTACAAAGCCTGTTTCTATGACAAAAAAAATGTTGCAGCGTTCACATGAACTCCCTCCGTTCCATAATACTTGTACCTGATTTAGTACAAAGTTGTACTAAATCAGCGACAAGTAATATGGAACGGATAGAATAAAATGCCACAGACATTCAAAAATAATAATTATTTTTTGTATTGAAACAGGCACAAGAAGCTCAAGAAAGCACCAACAATCAAGACCATCAAACACAAACAAAGCCGCCCAATGAACAAGCGGAACATGTTCTTCAAACGGTAGATAACAATGCCACTGAAGACCAAGCCACACAAAATTCACTCACCGAACAACACATACCAGAGATAGCAACAGCGTCAACGATTGAAAAGGTAAAGTTACGTAACCTGCAAGTACGAAATTATAAAATTGCTGCATGCACACTCAAATAATCAAATCCACTCTCACTTTGCCACCTCTATGTTTGAACAGATGCAAGAAAAAAACAAGGACACGGACGATGAACAACAAAATGAAGAGCAAGAGAAGGAACCAAAACCACCACTCAACAAAGAACACATAGAACAATCAGCAGTAACAACAAAAAATAGAGAGGTGAAAACACATAATACCACTTCACGATCTTATAGTTCAAAAACACACATTTGACATTTCACTATTTTCCTGTCATCGCAGACAGAAGAGGCCAATGAGCAAGAGGAGGCCATTGAAGAAGGGCAACATGTTCCTCAAATAGTAGACATCAACGTCAGTGAAGATCAAGCCCCAAAATATTCACTCACTGAAAAACAGTCAGCAGAGACAGAAGCAGCGACAACGACTAAAAAGGTAAAGTTACATAAGCTATTCATGTGAAAGTATAAAATAACTCTGTGGAACCTCAAATGCACTCCCACTTATCCATGTCTATGTTTCAAAAGCTACAAGACAAGAACGACGACAGCGGCGATGTACTCGAAAAGAAAGAAAAAGAAGATGCCTAAAAACCTCCACTCAACGAAGAACAGGCAGAACAGTCAGCATCAGCAACGAGAACAGTAGCAGAGACAACAGAAGTAGCAACGACTAAGGAAGTAAAGTTACACAAGCTGATTCTACGAAAATATGAAGTAGCTCCATGAAAACTCAAATGCACTTCAATTTAACCACCTTTATGATTAAACAGCTGCAAGACAAAAATGGCAATAGTGACGATGAACACCAAAAGAAAGAACAAGAGGATCCCCAAGAAACACCACTCAACAAAGAACGAGTGGAACAGTTAGTAGCAGCAACGACAGCTCAACGGCTGAAGTTACAGAAAATGTTTCTACAAAATTACAACCTAATCACAATCAAGATAGCTCAAAACACGCACAAAACGATTCGCTATTTTTCCTATAACAGCTGCTATAATTAAAATAAAGTAGCAAGTTAAATTAATTCAATGCTTCTTCAATCATAACACAGAAACACGATGAATGGAACCACCGAGATAGAACCAATGAAGCAAACACACAAATTGTTCCAGAGAAAGAACCAGAAACTATCGAAGAAAACCCTACAACGTCGTACAACGGTGATTCCCTTGTCAAAGAGGTTAGTGCTAACCAGGTCAAGACTCAAAAACAAGGCAGAAAAGACCACAAGCAAGACATGATGGTTGACAAGCAAAGACATGATGCTAAGAAAAGCACAGACGTCTGAAATGAGGATGGAGCAGAAACTGGACAAAAGGGTACAACACAAAAAGGAGAACATAACATGCCGCAAGAAGAAGAACGAGAACAAGAAAGGAACAACACTGGACATGACATATCTACTAGCATCAAAGCAGGCAAGACAATAGAAACTTAATTGCTATCTTGTGACTTGAAATTATTTACATTAATTTCAAAAATTATTGCAGGCACAACGCACAAAGGGGGCAAATACAATTATTCCATTAATAAAGCCATCGAAGACCTGTACAACGCTATATGCAAGCCATGGACAAAGAAAGAAAGGTAAGTTCATGCAACTAACACAAAACATATTCTTACATGCGATCATTTTAACTGTATCATGTGTAAACTAAAATATTTTTGTAAATATACTTTGCAGGGATGAGCTTTTCATTACAACGAACATGTTTGATGTCAATCTAGGCCATGTCGCTAAAAGCTTCAAGGTCAGTAAACCAGTGAGCAGCGAAGCAATCGAGCCCATGCTATCAATATTGAGAAAACAACTCAATGGCACAGGGAGAAAGATTCTGTCGTTAAGCAACACTGTAAGTAAAGATCACGACAAAAGAATGACGTTTAAGATGACAAATATAACTTCATAAATATAGAAACTTCCCCTATAATTGAACTGACAAATTCCCTTTGTGTATCTCTGACAAAACAAGCAGCACCCAATAAAGGAAGCCGACGACGAAGATCCAATGTGCTACAAAAATAATGATCAAGAACATATTAGGAAAAATTTACTACCTGCCACGCTTAGAGCATTTTCAACATCAAAGAAGAAGAAAAACTGCAAGATTATAACATGGTAAGCAGATCAACTATTACAAAAACAAAAAAAATTGCATTCTCTTTTAATTTTATGTTTCTAAATCTAAGAAGATTTCCAAATGTTTTCTTTTTATTTTGTGTTTTGTAGTTCCTTCTACCATGCTCGTTGCGCGGGTTTGCGAAAGACGAAACTATAAGTCACTACTTCACCATTACAGTTAACATGCAAAAACAACATTTTGAACTCCTTGACTCTTCAACTGCATATCGAGGCACAATAGAATTCTTCAACAATGTAACCAGCAAATTAATGAAAATCTGGAAGCACATAAGCACAAAGCTACAACTTTCACAAAGAAGCACTGACCATTTCAAAAAGGCCAAACTGCAGGTTCCACTTCAAGGAGAAGACACGTATGCACTTTCAACATTTATATTCTTTATTTTTTCCACTACTACCATTACTCAAATAATTATGTTCTTTTGTTTTTTCAAATGCAATAATTACTACTACCATTGCTCTAACATTTCTCTTCTTTCCATTTCTCGAATGCAACAATTTTACTAGTACCATTCCTCTACATGCAGAATGGACTGCGCATTCTATATGTACATGAACCTGAAGCACTACTCCACAGATGGAACAACAGCGACCTTAGAGCCAGAACAAGTACCACAGTTGAGAAAAATATATTCTATATCAACTAATCAGTCAACACAGAGGCAATACTGCACTGTCATTAATCAAGTGTACAACAGGTTAGTCTTTTCAGAAACAAAACCTTGCAATTTTGTAACACTACAAGTTGTAATAAGTTTTTTTTAATTATTATTTTTTGATTCTAACAGATATGCTAAAGTATGAAGTCAACATGGGAGACAATGAAATGCAACAGGCAGAATGTTATGTACTAGAATAATTTTTGCCAAATCTCGAGCCAAAGGAACATATTATGCATGCGACAACCAGACAAGAGAATGAAGTTATTGATATGTCTGTTAAACACAAAGAGCTTATGCATATCAACAGCCACGCCGTTGACCAAGAATATTGCGCAGACCACGAAGAAAAGGATCCACCAATAGAACCAGATCAACCACCACCAGACAACAAGATACCACACCAACCTGAAGAAGCAACGAACACCAATAACGAGCAAAATATCAACAGCAATATCCCGAGCATAGAGCAACTTGAACAAACAGGCACTGCTTTAAAAGAGGATGACAGAAGCAATGACGTACCAACTACACAAGAACAGGTTTCCGAGAAGAAGAAACAACATGTTCCTCTTCAAGAAGAAACAAGGTCAACAAACAATCAACAAGGCATCTCCAGCACCATCTCTTTAGACTTCCTAAAACACAAAACGACAAGAAAGCAAGAAGAAGTTGACAAAATCCTTTTAAGCCTTAACCCAGACCAACTGATAATATACAATGAGCTTGCACGGATGGGCGAGGAATTCGATCAAATCAAAGTAGCACTGATTGAGCACAAAAAGTTTGAATTCAAAAAAAATGTCACGCCATCTCTGACAATATTGCAGCAAGAATCAGGAGAACATTCAATGCCTCAATCATGTGAGAATAGCTCAGACAAGAAAATCTTGGTCAAGAAGAGGCCGGTAAATCCTTCAAGTAGGTACCATGGAAAAATCATGATTCCTACATTTGTCCCAGGAGACTTCAAATTTACGAACAAAGCCAAAGCACTTCATGAATACCTATTCAGAGAAGAAGGACAAAAAGAATGCGGACAGTAAGTACTTTCTCTTGTCACAACAAAAAAACAAAGAGATGTTGCTCCTTTTTAAAGCCAGCTAACTAATGTATAAACTTTTTCTTCTTGCAGACTAAACGTATATATTAGCTCGAAGCGACCCGATTGGATTACAGGAAAAATAATGATGGAACAACTACGAAAAGGAAGTGGTGGACAGATGGAGGGCTCCATCGCAAACGCATTGTTCGAAGAATGGACAGAGCAGCAACAATACAACACAAGCGATAAAGCTATACTCCCAATAGAATTTGCAAACGTATGAAGTCCAATTGGACAAAAACACTTGCATCATTAAAGTGATTACAATTTTGAACTAAAAAGTAGAAAACTTTTTTTGTCGCAGATTGTGCTCGGTGTTAATATTGGAGGAGGAGGTTTAACAGAATTCAAAGGACGAAGCATTGAAAAAGTTTGTACCCCTTGTAAGAGGGAAGGAACTTTTAACGAAAAAGCTGGTAAGTTAATAGAAATATACAAACACAATTCATTCTTCCTATAGATTGTACATTTACATGTCATTTAATTATCCTGACAAGAATGAACTTTAACTGACTCTGTCTCCAAACACCACAGATTATGATACCTCACAACACAGATAAACACTTAACATTGTACGTACTCAACAAGTACACAAGCTCCATAGACATACTTGACTCACTTAATTAGAGACACGCAGAAGGAAAAAAACATGGAAAAAACACCATAAGGATCACCTAGAACTGGTACGTCAATTCAACCTTGGTTTTCTAATTGGTTTTCCAATTCTTGCATTCCCTTTGTTAATGGCAAAATCCAACAATAGAACCAAACCGTAATCACAGATTAAAAGGATGAGCGCACTCATGAAGAAGCA
The DNA here is from genome assembly GCA_963921465.1 of Triticum timopheevii. NCBI lineage: Eukaryota > Viridiplantae > Streptophyta > Magnoliopsida > Poales > Poaceae > Triticum > Triticum timopheevii. The sequence goes on along the minus strand of OY997266.1, from coordinate 233,779,967 downwards.
TTACGGTGAAATGGAACTACGAGCCAACAATAAACCAAACTGGTCAAGGATAGCAGAAACACCTAACAGAGTTTGCGTGCCAAAACAGCAGAGTACACAATGCGGACACTTCATGGTTCAGTTTGCAAAATACTGGAATGGCATTGATCTCACAAAAGATGATGAGGATTTCCATGTAAGTGAATAGTACATCACCAACAATTTTATTTTAGAAGCAGCACTCCTTGAATACTTCAATTATCTCATCAAATAAAAATAAAAGAATATCCTATGACCTTAATGCAGCATAGCAAGGTAGATGCCGAGTGGAAACCAGAGTTCCTTTTTACAGCCATATTTGGTGAAACAAACCAAGTAAAGTGCGAGCAACTACCTGGAAGAATCAAAGAATACAAACCAGAAACTTCAAAGTTCTTTTCCACCATCAAAGGTAAGAAAATTGTTTCTGGTTATCTTTTTTTGTTTTTTGTAATGACCTACCCATCCCATGGTTGACCAATGTCTTTGGTATCACGAGACCTTATATATTACATATTTGCTTCCGCTCACAGAAACAGATACAACAAAAAGGAAAAAAGGACGAAGCACCAATCCATACCCAAAACATTCACATCGCTTCCAGCACACAAAGGAGGCGTCCGACCTCTTCCAAATAGTTATGAGCGACATCTGGCAAGAGGAATTCAAAAAGTGAGTTGTTTTATATTGCACCTCAAAATAGTTGGACCGAGGCCAAAAATAATGTAAAAATCTGTTTCTCACTAACCTCCAAATTTTTTTATCTCCCTGTCATAGCAAAACTATATTTAGGCGCATCCGTAGAGAGAGTGAAAGCACACAACTTACTGGAGCCCAACTGAAGGCAGCATTTGGTCCAAGAACAGAACAGACGAACATACCACATCACATGGAAAAGAGGGTGCTCGATGATATAGCAGAAATCTGGGAAAGCACACAAGATTCAAAAAAGAGTGACAGAGTAATATTAGGCCCAAACTTTGCAGAGGTAAATTTTTAAAAAGCAAAATCTTGTCTATATTACAACACCTACTCTTTTTATATTGTTACACAGCTGTTTTTTCTGACAGTTTTTTTATCATAATTATTGTTTGCAGCATATACTTGATTTAAAGAAACACAAAACTACTATTGCAACATTTAAAAGTGAATTGCAAAAAACAAAGAATCAGCTAGTTCCCATGTATCTCAAAGAACATCAATGGAAAAAGCTCTCAACAGCAAACATGGTAACATCCCTTTCCTCCACGACAGTTATCAAATTACTTTATATTAAACTATCATGTAAGCAACAAATATTTTGTACGCAGGTATTCATTCCAATGGAGAAGGATGACCACTATGTACTATATATGCTGGACAAATGTAAACACAAAGTTCACATTATTGATCCTCGAGAAGCAACTCTAGAGGAATTAGAGAAAGAAAATATAGACATGAATAATTTGACTTTACATGAAGCAGAACGAGTTCTTCAGGAAAACGAAGACGCTCAAAAAAAGAGAAACAGAGTTTCAGGAATATCATGTTCATAAGTCGGCAATCGTAAGCATTTATACATAACAATATTTTCAATTTTACAAGTTGCAATATGAAAACAACTACAAAATGCAATTCCGGGGTACCTAGGATTAAAGAAGTCTTTAACACCATACTTGGACAAACAATGAATGTAAAGAATACAAGATGGTAGTATCATACAGTGCAAGATGTTCCAGTGGTAGAAAAGGGTGAATCACCATTTGCTGTTTTAAAGCTTGCATTCCTCTACAATGGTGAAAAGTTCATCAAAGACATCGAAGATTTGACAGTAAGTCTTCAACTAAAATCTTCTCTCCTCGAATATATATATACATATATTTACTTATATACAACTTTTATGCACCAACTCTAATGATACACTTCTTTTCTCGGCAAAATTTCACAGGATGAAGTAGAAGACTGGAGAGCAGAGGCAATGTACATTCTTCTACGTAGCGAGATGAATCAAGTCAAAGCTAATGAAATGGGTGACGAAATTAGCAAGATCTTTAGCAAAAATGAAGATTAAAACTTCTGATTTAGCCAGCGAGACTAATTCCATCGAGACGTGACAAAATAGTTTATCAATGACTCGTATTTGTATGTAATCAAGACAAAATAGTTCATGTGGAAAAAAGAACATCATCATCGAGTGCGAGTACACTATAAACAACAGTGCCTCTTTTAGTGCCGCTTTTTAGTTCAACGTGACTGCACATGCCTCATACCCGTGCCTCCGGAGGCGACATACCAATGCCTTCATAGGATCCACACACCTGCTACACACACGTGACTGCATATGCCTCACAAACGTGCCTCCGGAGGCGACATAACAATGCCTACGTCGGATCCACACATGTACATGCACGCACATACCTCTAGAGCCTCAAACGTGGGTACCTGCTACACACACGTGACTGCACATGCTTCACACCCGTGCCTCCGGAGGCGACATACCAATGCCTTCGTAGGATCCACACACCTGCTACGCACATGTGACTGCACATGCTTCATAAATGTGCCTCCGGAGGCGACATACCAATGCCTTTGTAGGATCCACACACCTGTTACGCACACCTGACTGCACATGCTTCACAAACGTGCCTCCGGAGGCAACATAACAATGCCTTCGTTGGATCCACACATGTGCATGCATGCACATACCTCTAGAGCCTCAAATGTGGGTACCTGCTACGCACACGTGACTGAACATGCTTCACAAACGTGCCTCCAGAGGCGACATAACAATGCCTTCATCGGATCCACACATGTGCATGCACGCACATAACTCTAAAGCCTCAAACGTGGGTACTTGCTACGCACACGTGACTGCACATGCTTCACACCCGTGCCTCCAGAGGCGACATACCAATGCTTTCGTAGGATCCACACACCTGCTACGCACACGTGACTGCACATGCTTCACAAACATGCCTCCGGAGGGGACATAATAATGCCTTCGTCGGATCCACACATGTGCATGCACGCACATACCTCTAAAGCCTCAAACGTGGGTACTGCTACGCACACGTGACTGCACATGCTTCACACCCGTGCCTCCGGAGGCGACATACCAATGCATTCATAGGATCCACACACCTGCTACGCACACGTGACTGCACATGCTTCACAAACGTGCCTTCGGAGGCGACATAACAATGCCTTCATAGGATCCACACATGTGCATGCAGGAACATACCTCTAGAGCCTCAACAATGGCTAGCTGATACACACACGTGTCACACCAAGACGAACAACGCGCTGCACGAACCAGCAGGCTGCACGAACCAGCACACACTTGGACCTACGCCCCCCTTCAAGATGTTTATGAAAATTAAACGAGCCGAAGGCGAGCAGGACATTCCCTAGCGCCGGAGGCGCCGTGTCACACCATGACAAAACAACGCGCCGCAGGACGTTCCCTAGTGCCGGAGGCGCCGTGTCACACCACGACAAAACAACGCGCCGCACGAACTAGCACGCTGCACGAACCAGCACACACTTTGACCTATGCCCCCCTTCAAGATGTTTATGAAAAATAAATGAGCCGAAGGCGAGCAGGACGTTCCCTAGCGCCGGAGGCGACGTGTCACACCACGACAAAACAACACGCCGCACGAACTAGCACGCTGCACGAACCAGCACACACTTCACCTATGCCCCCTATTTATGAAGATTAAACGAGTCGAAGGCGAGAAGGACGTTCCCTAGCACCGGAGGCGCCGTGTCACACCACGACAAAACAACGCGCCGCACAAACCAGCACACACTTCGACCTATGCCCCCCCCCCTTTAAGATGTTTATGAAAATTAAACGAGCCGAAGGCGAGCAGGACGTTCCCTAGCGCCGGAGGCGCCGTGTCACACCGCGACAAAACAACGTGCCGCACGAACCAGCACGCTGCACGAACCAACACACACTTCGACCTATGCCCCCCTTCAAGATGTTTATGAAAATTAAACGAGCCGAAGGCGAGCAGGACGTTCCCTAGCACCGAAGGCGCCGTGTCACACCACGACGAACAACGCACTGCACGAACCAGCACGCTGCATGAACCAGCACACTTCGACCTATGCCCCCCCTTCAAGATGTTTATGAAAATTGAACGAGCCGAAGGCGAGCAGGACGTTTCCTAGCGCTAGAGGCGCCATGCTTCAATTTAGTAAAGTTACACAAACCATGCCTCTGCTAGTATACAACTGTGCCTATACAGAATTCACATGATTGAACGATGTTCTGCAGTCATCGTTTACTTGAAAGATCACATTTGATAGTATTGGTAGTGCCCCGCCCGTAACTACCCCATAAATCTCCATTTCCTGGAAATATAATGGGAACAGAAAGGGAAAAATAAAAGGGAAACAGGGAACCAACGCGGTTGGCAGTTATTTTTTTGTTTAATCGCGCGGAAAGGGAAAAAGGAACATTCTGGTAGTTCGAGGGTCAAACTGCAAAGCGCACAAAACCACAAACCGGAAAGGGAAAACCGGGAGCTAACCGGGCCAACTGGTTTTCCCTCGCAGGAGCGCTCCGCGCGCGACACTTGTCACGTGCGTAGCGCTCCCGAACCGATCGGTACGAGCGCTCGGAAGGAACACTCGTTAACTAGTTGCTCTCGGAGATTTGTAAAACATACAGTGTGTTTGGTTGGGGGTAATTAGATCTAGGGAATGAGTATTGAAGGGGTGTGGATCTTCAAATCTACAGAAATACTAATGCCCACACGTTTGGGCGTTTGGCAACTCGCCCACACGCATGGATCCTCGTCCAACCAATTCTGCACGAATCCTGGAGCATTCTAGCAGTTTTTTATGCCACGTAGGACTGGGCTGGTGTGTGGGCATTCATCCGATCGCCCACACGTCCTTTTTTCACCACATAGGAGGCTGGTGTGTGGGCGTTTAGCAATTCGCCGACACACGAGTTTTCACGCACGCAGAGGGGCTGGTGTGTGGGCGTTTATCACTTCACCCACACGCCCGTCTCCTTGCCCACACCCAAGTTGTCAGTTGCCATGTGTTTCTGCAGGGTACATGGCAACTGCCCCTAGCTTTTGCTTGTAAGCGGATGTCAACTCTCTTTTACCTGAGTTGCCATGTGTTTTTGCATGGTACATGGCAACTGCCCTAGCGTGCATGTAAGAAGATGGCAACTCTTTCTTTTTACATGGCAACTGCCCTAGCATGCTTGTGAGCACATGGCAACTCTCTCTTTTACCCGAACATGTATTTTTGCCATGCCTTTTTTGTAGTGCTACATGGCAACTGCCTAGTGTTAGTAGGTGGCAACTCCTAAAGTTTTGAAATCATGGCAACTGCAGTAGACCAGACCATACATGGCAACTGCAGTTGAGCAACTATGGCAAATGTAGTTGTCTGGCATGGCAACTGTAGTTCAGCGACATGGCAACTGTAGTTAAATGAACATGGAAGAGGGTCCAGACCATGGCAACTGCGGGGACGCGTGGTGACTGTCATGCGGGGCGTGTGGGACCATAAGGTAGGAGGCCTAACGTACAAGCGTGTGGGCGTTATCTATTTTGCCCGCACGTAGGCATGTGAGAGGGACCGAGAGGAAAAAAAAGAGGCGTGTGGGCATTACTTGTTTTTCCCACACGTAGGTGTGTGAGCTAATCCTCTTAAACACCACACAAACTGTGTGGGCAGACCCCTTAACTCCCACACGTGTGGGCGTTATTGGCGTCCCAAATCTAATGTTCAGTTGGGGGGAGTGGGAATTCAGAAGGAATAGGCGTGGGACTTTTGACTCCAACTCCCACCGTTTTATTAATGGGGGAGGGAGTGGGAATTAGAAGAGAATTGCTTTAGTGAGTCGACCTTAGCCCTTCATCATAACTTACGTTTACTTCCCATGTCTAGTCCCTTGCCAATTCCCATGAACCAAATAAGGGAATACAATTTCTCCTCAAATCTCACATATAATTCCTACTATGTGCCAAACAAAGGATTGGAAATAAAATGTCTCATCCCATGTCTAATCTCAATACAACTCCCAACTCTAAACTCCCATTCCCCTTCCCAAAACTTACCAAACGCATCCTAGAGGGGTACGCGTGCTCTGCTGCGCCGCTCTTCTCACGGTGAGTACTCTTTTTTTATCAAAAAAAAGTTGGGGTTGCCCGCCTCATTTCAGGATTTTTCAAGATCGTTTGTGGTCCAAGTTTTCTCAACCTGTAAATTTCTCTATTCAAGAGTTGCTGAATTTGCACCTAAACTTAAGTCTAAAGAAAAAGCAAAAGAACAAAGATGCACTGTTTGAATTTGCAGAAGTTCAGCTATGTTAGATAGTACTTCCTCCGTCCAGAAATACTTGTCGTAGAAATGAATGTACCTAGACCTATTTACATGAGCCTTTATTGAGTATACTGGATATCTCTTGAGCATCAATATAGTATAGCATGGATTCAATAGTTAGCTGCGACGGGAACGACATTCAAGGGCAAATACAAGAAGGCGAGTGATTGCCCTCGGACTGGTATAGTGAAGGAGAAGTCACTAAGGTGCAAAGGCAAAAAGAGTAGCGCTATAGGTAAGGCGCCCGCAGCTGCTTAATGGATGATTCCTGGTCCCTCGGCTCATCCTCACGGTTTGGGTCGTCATATGTGCTTTCGGCGTGGTCCACTATCTTTTGTTGGGATGTTCTTGTTGGGTTCAAAATTGTGGTGTACAAGTGCAATGAGTTGTTGTGTGTTAGGAGGGTTTGGCGGGTTGCACGAGTGCTCGTGGGGTCATGATTGGTGAGTAACCCAATTATGGTCTGATTGTATCGGTTTTAGTCCGGTTTTCCGTAGATTAACCGGGCAATTCTGTTCTTCTTAATTAATCGACGAGGCAATTCTTTTGCCTCTGTTTCAAAAAAAAATAGTTAGCTGCGAAAAAGGAAAAGAATGAAGATGCACTGTGCGGAAGTACAGCTTTGTTAGATATCATGGAACATCAACATGCATGGATTCAATAATTAACCATGAGGTTTACAAAATACACCATGAATTACTGCAAGCTATTCCTACTGCATTGATCCGCTGTAATGTTTATTTACTCATGAACAACAATTTCAGGCTGGGATACTGAAGTTATTTACATTGAGGTAAACTTAATGCTACGAAGATGACAGGAATCTCAACGTGTACAATACTAATGGCTCGGGTGAGATCAGAACTACTTTAATATATGCTTGCATGGTCATCATTTCTATTAGCATGGATTAGTTTTGCTATCATAATATATACTTGCACTTCAAAAAAGTGAGATGACATTGTAAAATTAGTCACCTTTTCACGATCACAACAAACACATCGTCTAGAGACTACTTAATCTCTAACTTCAATTCTGGATTAATGGTTGACTCGTCAATGTTGGCAAGCCGGAAGCCAGACTGCTTGTTGCTCACCTGCACGTCATGAATTAGAAGAAAGTGTAGCTAAGCACCATAAATCTAATTGTTCAAATGGAATCCTCCACCGACTCATCTGCAAGAATCAAAATCTGTGGTTTTAAAGTTAGCATTGGGTGAATTTCAGCACAGGTAAACTTAGAGTAGAAGAAATGCAAGGCAATGTTGACTTGCCATTTTGGACCACATTGGCCGATTCATAAAAATAATAATTGTTTGAACAAAAAAGTTCAGAGTACTCTATTTCTCTCTACGATGGAGCATATACTCACAGAATCAAAGGTCTCAAGAGTCAAGCTTTCTAAGTGCCGCCTGATGACAACATTCCCTTCTTTGTGTACAATTTAATGTTTGTTAGTCCAAAAATATCCATACCATCGTCAGTCGGTTTTTCTCCCTCTTCTTCTCTGCCACCTCATTGAATATCAACAATTCAGATCCTGGAGTAAGAAATGCTTCTAGAACCTACACAACCACACCAACATTAATATCCAAAAATTGCTGAAGCGTACATCAATCCTGGCAAAATGTCCAGGTTAACTTACCATTATCATATCGTGGATAGCACGTTGCCAACCAAATAACACCATTATACCTGGATACTTAGGAACGGGGAGAAGGTTAGGTAGAAAACCCTTATGCCTATGGTGAGCAATAACTTCGATCAAATTTAAATCTAGGATAGGAATTTTTTATATGGGCCATATGACTTTCTTGAAGATGGTACAGAGAGAGTAAATATTAGACAACATTAAGCATGACTCGGAAAATTCACCTCTGGTAGAAGGACAGTTGCATATGATGATGAGTATGTTTTCCTATAGATCACACCACTGCAGCTCAATTAATAGAAAACCACTGAACCAATCAACAAAGCAGTGAAGATAACTGTGACGATCACTGAAGATATCCCCACAAAAAAAAGACGATCACTGAAATATGCTCAAGCAGGTTGTGACACCCCCGACCAACACAAACACCAAAATCGGGAGACCCCCACACAGAACAACACGACCACCAAAATCGCCACCAAGGCCAATAGCTGCAACACTTCCCATATACAAATATAAGTATTACCACTATGCTACAATTCAGGTTTTCAGCCATTCTATTTGCAACACCGTCCAAACAATGAGTACAAAAGGAAAGAAAAGCAACCTTGAGAGCATCGTTGACTGAGTAGACCACCACCGAGAAAACCAACCTTGGGCGTGTCGCTACGTGGGTCTCCTCGCGCAAAGCCAGGAGCTGGTTCTTCAAGACCAGCAGAGCACCTCGAAGAGGTCATGGTCGGCCTTCATCGGCTGAACGCCTTCGCTGCCGCCGACTTGGCCTTCTCCTCCGCGAGGGTCAGCCAGGCCTACCTCTCAAGTAGGGTGATCCTCCCTGTCGGTGTCAAAACTGGCGGATCTCGGATAGGGGGTCCCGAACTGTGCGTCTAGGCGGATGGTAACAGGAGACAAGGGACATGATGTTTTTACCCAGGTTCGGGCCCTCTCGATGGAGGTAAAACCCTACTCCTGCTTGATTGATATTGATGATATGGGTAGTACAAGAGTAGATCTACCACGATATCAAGGAGGCTAAACCCTAGAGGCTAGCCTATGGTATGATTGTTGTTCGTCCTATGGACTAAAACCCTCCGGTTTATATAGACACCGGAGAGGGCTAGGGTTACACAGAGTCGGTTACAATGGTAGGAGATCTACATATCCGTATTGCCAAGCTTGCCTTCCACGCCAAGGAAAGTCCCATCCGGACACGGGACGAAGTCTTCAATCTTGTATCTTCATAGTCTTGGAGTCCGGCCAATGATGATAGTTCGGCTATCCGGACACCCCTAGTCCAGGACTCCCTCAGTAGCCCCCGAACCAGGCTTCAATGACGACGAGTCCGGCGCGCATATTGTCTTCGGCATTGCAAGGCGGGTTCTCCTCTAAATTCCATGTGCTTGCCGAATAGTGTCTGGCTTCCTTATAAATGTTGTGCTCTTGGCTTCCACGTCCAATAATGGCCCTCTTCCACGTGTCGTGTGAATGCGAAAAGCCAGGGTATTTTTATGTTTTACCCCCTAGCTGCACGAATAAGCCGCCTATAAGAGAGGCGAGGATCTAGATCCGAATCACACCATCCTCCTTCCGTGAGTGTTCATCGAAGCGCCTCTGACAAAAGATCCACTCCATCATGGACAGTCGACGCGGCTCCTCCTCTCGCGCTCCCAGCCCTCAGCCAGGAGATTGGGGGAGATGTTCAGTCCCGCATAGCGAGCTAGTGATGCTCCAAGCAGAGGGATATCTTCCCCCAGCCTTTATGGTTCCGGTTCGAGCCGGACTGGCCACCTTTAAGGGCGGAAAGCAGGCGGAGGGCATCCTCAATCCCTCCAAAGGAGAGCGGGTATGCTTCGTCCCTTATCTAATAAGGGGACTCGGATTTCCCGTACATCCGTTTCTCCGGGGGCTCCTGGAGTTCTATGGGCTCCAGCTTCACCACCTTACGCCTGCCTCCATCCTGCACATCGCGGGCTTCGTGGCCCTTTGCGAGCTGTTCTTGGGCATCGAGGCCCATTTTGCGCTGTGGAAGAGATTGTTTTGCCTCGTACCCCGTTCTCATGAGGGGTCGATATATCAAGTCGGCGGAGCCGAAATATGGCGCATCGCCGGGACCGGATATCTATCCGGTACCCCGAAGAAGGCGTCCGAAGACTGGCCTTCGGAATGGTTCTATATGGAAGACGCCCCGCTGCCGGACCCAGTTCGGATCGGCGTCCCAGAGTTCAGCAACGCTCCTCTGAAGAAACGCCTGAGTTGGCGCCCGCGGAGCCCTCAACGGGAGAATGATAGGGACGTCCAATATCTGATGGGCCGGATAAGATTACTGGCTCATTCCGGATTGACCATGATTGGAGTCATGGCCACGTGCATCATGCGAGGGGTGCAGCCGCTCCAATATAGGGGCCCATGTGGGATTTCAACGGGGAGGATGACGCCACCCGTCATGGCCGCAAGGGGCCGGGATCGGTTGCTGATCTGGTGAAGATCCTGTCCGGCTTGTACAAGGGGGAGAAGGAGGACTTCCTCCGCGCGAGTCCATTGAATAGATTCTCCATGAATAACCCTCAGAGCTGGGTAAGCGGACGTTTATCTATCCGATCCATATTCCCAAAGTTAAGTGTCTCACATTGTGATTTCGACGCAGGAACTGCGCCGGGACGTAGAGAATATACACAGCCCAGCTCCACAACCCGAGGATCCAGAACGATCCCTCGATCCGGCCTCCGAAGAGGATCCGGACATAAAGGTGGAGCTGACCGATGGGGTGTTCCACCAACTTAGCATGGACAATGCTTTGGTTGCCATCACGGCCGACTACCCCGGTTTATCTCCGGCTTCCCAGGTAACTATGACCGGAGTCCTGATACCATGATTCATCCATGCTTATTTCCGACCACCGTATACTAATGGTACTCCGCAGGAGGTGCCTTTGAGGCGGGAAGCCGAACCTGTGGCGGCTGACCAACAAGGGTCAGCTCGGCCCAGAAGGCGGAAGAGGAGTCCGGCGCGAATCGAGACGTCGCCGCAACGGTATGACGCACCACCGTGTTTAAAGGAAAGATTCCGGGGAGGTATATTGACGCTCATGATTTTTCCAGGAGAAAGAACGCTCGCCGGACTGTGTCCAGAGAGGTTGCCAATCGAGCCTCCGCCAGCCAGGCTCCAACGACTGGTCCGGAGGGGGAGCCGAACACAAGGCGTGCGCCGGATGCTCCTCCGACGGAGGATGCCGACAGGTTGTCCGCCACCAGGTCTGAGGTGCATAGCGCCATGAATCATAGGCGCCGCCGGACAGTTCTTCGTGACGCGTGTTTCTCCCCGGAGGCATTGAATGCCTTTAATGCGGGAGACGCGCATCTCCGTGCTGCTCGAGATGGTCTAACCAGGGCCACGGAGCAGTATGTGAAGGACATACGGGTGAGTAATTTTGACAGTTATATATGCCAGTAGCCCCCGAGACTTAAAATAGTTAGAATAACTGATTTAAGGATCATTTGTTGTGCAGGATCTTACGGATAAGAATACCCACCTGTCCCAGGAGCTGCAAGAGTGCAAGGCCCAACTTGAGGCCGCACTAGCCGCCGCAGGGGGAGCCACAGAGACCATCTCTGGTAATACATACTTCGAAAGATAAGTAATTTGCGAAGTGTGGCATGTGTATAAGTCTAACAATAATTTTGCAGATGGTGCCGGATTAGATCCGGACAAGCAGCAGCTACTACGCCAGCTAAAGGCCGGCGAGAAGGTGCTGACAAGGGTGCGGTAGGAGAAGAATAACCTCCAAGATGCCAACACTCAGCTGGGCGAGGAACTAAAAGATGTTCGGGTCCAGCTGTCTTACTCCATGAAGGAGAATCTGCGGCTTTGTCGCGGCATTTATAGTAAGTGCTTGAACGAACTTTTGAAAACAAGAGTTTGGCGAGGAAGTCGATTAACCAGAATATGCCTGTAGGTATACTCTCAGGCCGTCCTGCAGAGGAAATGCCCGGTTCAACGGGTGACCAGCTTCCCGAGCTGTTGCAACTGCACGAACGAGTTCGGCAGGTAATGAGCGGTGTCGCCCAGGCCTTATGGCCGTCCGTCTCCCTACCCGAGGGTCTTGGAGGGCTTGCGGAGAAGCTTCAGGGAGCTCGGCGGCGCTTCCGTCTGTGGAAGATATCGGCCTGCCGTCAAGGCACCAGGGAGGCCTGGGCCATGGTGAAGACAAGGTACACGAAGGCCGACCCCAACCACATGGCCGAGGTCGGGCCTATGGGGCCCGATGGGAAGGAGATCCCTGTGAGCTTAATGTACGGCCAAGTAGAGTTGGCCGCAAAGTATTCCCAGCGGGACTGTAAACTAGACAGCCTGCTAGATGGTATTGAAGAGGAATACAATCAGTCAAGTTGACTATGTAATTTAAAATGACATGTCAAATGCCTTCTAGCCGGATTGTAGATCGTTTGTCATTGCGGACCTTTTCGCTTCAACCTCGGGACCCGACAGTCCGGAGTGTGTCCGAATACCCTCGCGGTTATAGAAAAACCGGGGCATGCGTGGAGACAAGGCGTAGGGGTCATTAGTGCTTTATTAGACAAGTGCCCAACTAGTTATGTTATATTACATGGTTAGTAAGAAACATCTTCCAGGGAGAATAGTTCCGTTAGGGGTTCCTTTCCCTGGGAGGCATGCCCTAAAGTGCATGTCCGGACTGCGAAAAAAGCAGAAAAGCATCTGGGGGCAGATAAATAAATAGGTAAGAAATCATCTTTTAGGTCACCGACCGAATATTCCCTTAAGAATGCTAGCTTTCGGCTTCACCCAGTCTAAGGTACACATCCGGCTGACCTGACAGTAACAATCGCAGAGGTGCTCCCTTTACCTCCTAGCCGAACAATCGGGAATGTAGGGGTAAGCACAGGAGCCAGGCAACCCAGCTTGGCCAAAACTTAAGTCATATCGATGCATATAATGGTGAATAAAAGGTACATGCGGAAGTGTGACGCATGTGTTGGGCATGAAGCCCGTATAAATAAGCTTCTGTTAAATAAGCCCCCAGGTATAACGAGTGAGAGTAGCACGTCAAGTATGTGCGAACAATACGCAGATCAGCCTTCAAAGGCTTTAAGGAGAAAGGAAGGAGAAAGAGAGAAACAAAAGATAGCTAAAGTATAAAATGTGGACGGAGGAAGAAAACGAACTCTGAGTTCGGCGCTGGGCGTAAAATCTTCGGAGACGGGCAGCGTTCCATGGGTTTGGCTCGAGTCGGTTGTCCGATGCGTTTCGCAGACGGTATGCTCCGCCGGTCAGGACTTGGTCGATGATGAAGGGACCTTCCCATTTGGGCTTGAGTTTGTCCTTTTTCTTGTCCGGCAGGCGTAGAACGAGTTCGCCAACATTGTAAGTTTTGGCCCGTACTTCTCTGCTTTGATATCTTCGAGCCTGCTGTTGATAGAATGCGGAACGAGCTTTTACCACGTCGCGCTCCTCCTCTAAGGCGTCCAAACTGTCCTGCCGATCCATCTCGTCTTCTCTTTCTTCATACATGCGCACGCGAGGTGAGTCATGAATTATGTCGCAGGGCAAGACTGCCTCTGCGCCGTACACCATGAAGAATGGTGTGAATCCGGTAGTGCGATTCAGCGTGGTCCGCAGACCCCAGAGTACGGAGTCGAGCTCCCCTACCCAGTGCGTGTTATATTCCTTAAGGGACCGCACTAGTCTGGGTTTGATGCCGCTCATGATTAGACCATTTGCTCGTTCGACTTGACCGTTAGTTTGAGGATGATAGACTGAAGCGTAGTCGAGCTTGATGCCCATGTTTTTGCTCTAGAGTTTAACCTCGTCGACCATAAAATTCGTGTCGTTATCAGTGATGATGCAGTGGGGGACGCCGTAACGGTGTACTACCCCAGATATGAAGTCAATCACAGGTCTGGATTCGGCCGTTTTAACTGGCTTGGCCTCTATCCATTTGGTGAATTTGTCCACCATGACCAATAGGTATTTTTGCTTGTGGGTTCCCCCTTTAAGGGGTCCAACCATGTCAAGCCCCCAGACCGCGAACGGCCAGGTGATGGGTATAGTTTTGAGGGAGGTGGGTGGCATGTGGCTTTGATTAGCAAAGAGCTGGCAACCAACACATCGTTGGACTAAGTCGTGAGCGTCTGCCCGGGCCGTTGGCCAATAAAATCCTGTACGGAAGGCCTTGCCTACAAGGGCCCGGGCTGCGGCGTGGTGCCCGCCGAGTCCGGCGTGAATTTCAGCCAGAAGATTTCGCCCTTCCTCTTCGGAGATGCACCTTTGAAGGACTCCGGTTGTGCTTTTCTTATAAAGCTCTCCCTCATGGACCTTGTAGGCCTTAGATCGCCGTACTATGCAGCGGGCCTCGTTTTGGTCTTCGGGAAGTTCCTGCCTGATTAGATAGGCTAGGAATGGTTCCGACCACGGGGCAATGACTGCCATTATTTCGTGGGCTGAGGGTGTTATTTCATTGGCAGAGCCATCGATTGTGTCAGAGTGTTCGGTGTTGGGCGGTGCGGTTGGTTCCGGGTTCTTATTTCCGGACTCCCCTTCCCATCATACGGATGGCTTGAAAAGCCGCTCCAGGAAGATGTTGGGAGGGATGGCGTCGCGCTTTGTGCCGATGCGTGCCAACACGTCGGCCGCCTAGTTATTATCCCGGGCCACATGGTGGAACTCGAGTCCTTCGAACTGAGCTGACATTTTTAAGACGGCGTTATGGTAGGCTGCCATTTTCGGATCCTTGGCATCAAAGTCTCCATTTATTTGGGATATTGCGAGGTTTGAGTCCCCGTGGACCTCTAGGCATTGAATGCCCATGGAGATTGCCATCCGGAGACCGTGCAGAAGGGCCTCGTATTCGGCTGCATTGTTGGAGTCCATGTACATTATCTGGAGTACGTATTGGACTGTGTCTCCGGTTGGGGACGTTAGGACGACGCCAGCCCCCAGGCCGACCAACATTTTGGAGCCGTCGAAGTGCATGATCCAATTGGAGTATGCGTCGTACTCTTTAGGGAGTTCGGCTTCTGTCCATTCAGTGATGAAGTCGGCCAAAACTTGCGACATTATAGCTCGCCGTGGTTTGTAGGTTATGTTGAATGGTAGGAGCTCAATGGCCCATTTCGCAATCCTGCCCGTCGCGTCGCGGTTGTTTATAATGTCGTTAAGAGGTACTTCAGAGGCTACTGTTATCGAACACTCTTGAAAGTAGTGTCGCAGCTTCCGGGATGCCATGAACACCGCGTACGCTATCTTTTGATAATGTGGATACCGGGACTTGCATGGAGTTAGGACAGTGGATACGTAGTACACTGGTTTTTGAAGAGGGAATTTGTGCCCTTCTGTTTCTCGTTCAACAACGAGCACCGCGCTTACAACTTGATGTGTTGCCGCGATATATAATAACATTGGTTCGCCCAAGTTGGGCACGGCCAGGACCGGATTTGTTGCCAATATGGCCTTTATTTCTTCGAGTCCGGCCGTGGCGGCATCCGTCCATTCGAAGTGTTCGGTGCGCCGGAGGAGGCAATAGAGGGGTAATGCCTTTTCTCCCAAGCGGTAGATGAAGCGGCTTAGAGCCGCCATGCATCCAGTCAATTTTTGTATTTGTTTGAGGTCTTTTGGGATATCCAACTGTGACAGAGCTCGGATCTTGGCTGGGTTTGCTTCAATTCCTCTACCGGATACAATGAAGCCCAAGAGCTTTCCGGCTGGTACGCCGAAAACGCATTTTTCTGGGTTGAGCTTAATGTCATATGCTTAGAGGTTGTCGAATGTGAGCCTCAAATCGTCTACTAGAGTTTCAACGTGTTTGGTTTTGACGACCACATCATCTACGTATGCCTCCACTATTTTGCCGATCTAGGTTGCCAGACATGTCTGAATCATGCGCTGATATGTTGCGCCGGCGTTTTTGAGCCCGAAGGGCATTGTGTTGAAGCAGAATGGTCCATATGGAGTGATGAATGCCGTTGCGGCTTGGTCTGTCTCCGCCATCTTGATTTGATGGTAGCCGGAGTATGCGTCGAGGAAGCACAATGAATCGTGCCCTGCTGTAGCATCGATGATTTGATCGATGCGGGTAAGGGGGAAAGGATCCTTTGGACAAGCCTTGTTAAGGTCCTTAAAATCGACGCACAGGCGCCAGGATTTGTCCTTCTTTGGTACCATTACTAGGTTTGCTAGCCAGTCCGGATGTTTTATGTCTCTGATGAATCCGGCTTCTAATAGTTTGGCTAGCTCCTTTCCCATTGCCTGTCTTTTGGGTTCGGAAAATCGCCGAAGAGCTTGTTTGACTGGCTTGAAACCTTTTAGGATATTTAGGCTGTGTTCTGCCAACCTGCGTGGGATTCCTGGCATGTCTGAAGGGTGCCAGGCAAAGATGTCCCAACTTTCCCGAAGGAATTCTCGTAGTGCGGCGTCTACATCAGGGTTTAATTGTGCCCCAATGGAGGCCGTCTTTGTGGGGTCCGTTGGATGGACTTGGAATTTGACTATTTCGTCCGCTGGCTTAAAAGAGGTGGACTTGGATCTCCTGTCGAGTATCACATCGTCCCTGTTCACCGTGGAGCGCAGCGCAGTGAGTTCCTCTGCCACTAGGGCTTCGGATAGTGCCTCTAGGGCTAGTGCGGCTGTCTTATTTTTGGCGCGGAGTGCTATGTCTGGATCACTGACAAAAGTGATGATTCCATTGGGCCCAGGCATTTTAAGCTTCATGGACCCGTAATGGGGTATAGCTTGAAAAATTGTGAATGCCTCTCGCCCTAATAAAGTGTGATATCCGCTGCTGAACGGGGCCACTTGGAACGTGACCTCCTCGGACTTGTAATTGTCCAGCGAGCCGAACACCACATCCAGTGTAATTTTTCCTGTGCAGCGTGCTTCCCGACAAGGGATTGTTCCTCTAAAGGTTGTGCCGCTTTGCTCAATGTGGCTCCAGTCTATTTCCATTTTTCGAAGGGTTTCCTCGTAGATGAGGTTTAATCCGCTGCTGCCATCCATGAGTACTTTAGTAAGGCGAAAGCCGTCCACTATTGGACTAAGGACCAGTGCGACTGGTGCTCGGGTTGTTTGAAATTTAGGTTCGTCGCTGGCGTTGAAGGTGATAGCCGTGTCGCTCCATGGATTTATTGTTGCTACTTGGTAGACTTCGGCGAGGCTGCGGAGTGTTCGTTTCCGCATATTATTTGATGCGAATGTCTCGAAGACTGTTAATACCGTACTGGTACTACTGGGCTGGTTCTCTAGGGCTAGAAGCTCTTCGCCACTTTTGGCCACCTGCCGTAGTATCCAACATGCTCGAAGGTTATGTGTTGGAGTGGCGCCCTCTATACTATGGATTTTACAGGGTCCGCTGAGCCATCCCTCCAGTACGGTTCCGTGCCCTTTAGGGGTTTTTTGCTTTTTGGTTTTTATCCCAGGTGCCTGAGCATGATGCACCCTTTTATTTCGGACTAGGGTTGTGTTCGGAGCCGGATTGTCCCAAAACTTGGTTTCGGTTTTCCATGCACTCTCCATCGCACAGTACTTTCGTACTATGGATGCCAGGTCGGCGAAGCGTGTAATTTCACGATGACTTATGGCGTTCATGATTCCCTTGTCCGTGCAATTGTTGCAGAAAATTGAGATTGCGCTTTCCTCATGGCAGTCCTTAATCCTGTCCATAACCAGGAGGAATCTGGCCCAGTAATGATGTACTATTTCAGCGGGCTCTTGCCGGATTTGAGATAGATCGCTTGTGTTTGGGTGGGCGGGTGGAATTAAATTCGGAACCCCGCCCAATCTAAGGCTCAAGGGCCGAAAAGTTTCCGAATTTGGAAGATTGGATTGCTGGATGTTGTCCAACGAATCCGGTCTGCTGCCTGACTTTAGGTTCAGTGCTTGATTGACGTCCGTCCCTCCGCGAGAATCCGGCATGGAAGGATCAGGAATCCGTACATAACTGGTCTTTAATATAGAAGAAGAGTCGCCGCACTGTTCCTCTACCACAGCAATGTGGTGGGTAGCCTAAGGAGAATTGATCTCTCTCAGATCGGTTTTAAGCCCAATCTGATCGTGGTCTGTAGCGACTCCCAAGGCGGCGATGCAATCCAAGAGCTCGTTTACGGAGGAGAGCTCCATTGGATCTAGCTGCTCAGCGAATTCCGAGTTGACGTGAAGATCGCTTTTGATGACCTGAGAGGTCATTGTTGGAGCGGCGGCCGAACAGGCGGTCATAAGAAAACCACCTAGCCGGATAGTTTGGCCGGTGGCCAAAGCTCCTTTGGCAATGGTACCATCTTTAAAGACGGGAAGAGGCATCCTTCCTGATTGCGACGGCACAGAGGAACTCTCAATGAAAGCACCAATGTCGGTGTCAAAACCGGCGGATCTCGGGTAGGGGGGTCCCGAACTGTGCGTCTAGGCGGATGGTAACAGGAGACAAGGGACACACTGTTTTTACCCAGGTTCGGGCCCTCTCGATGGAGGTAAAACCCTACTCCTGCTTGATTGATATTGATGATATGGGTAGTACAAGAGTAGATCTACCACGAGATCAAGGAGGCTAAACCCTAGAAGCTAGCCTATGGTATGATTGTTGTTCGTCCTATGGACTAAAACCCTCCGGTTTATATAGACACCGGAGAGGGCTAGGGTTACACAGAGTCGATTACAATGGTAGGAGATCTACATATCCGTATTGCCAAGCTTGCCTTCCACGCCAAGGAAAGTCCCGTCCGGACACGGGACAAAGTCTTCAATCTTGTATCTTCATAGTCTTGGAGTCCGGCCAATGATGATAGTTCGGCTATCCGGACACCCCCTAGTCCAGGACTCCCTCACTCCCCCCCCCCCTCAAAGACCATGTCGAGCTATCTGCAAGACCGTAACGCATGCGCTCGAGGCGCAACGGCGGGTTGTGCAGGCTAGGTTGTCCGCCCTGTTCCACGGAGGCCATGACGGTTGCACACCGGCAGCATCGCTCCCGGGATCACCTGGTTCTTCCACCTGGAGGGACTGGACCCATACTGCAAGCGCCCCGGCGAGGGCAACTCTGTGAGCCCCCGTGTTGGCCTCTTTACCCGGGCCACCAGCCGCCGTCCCACGAAGGACGTTCCGAGGGGCAGAAACTGATGAGGTGAAACGTAGAACGGGTCCGTTGGGCGATGGAGCTGCTGGAACTGACCCTGTCGACCACCATCATGGATTCATGCCTGCTGGATGCGCCCATCCCGCCCACCTATGGACCGATCAATAAGAAGGCTAATCAAGGAGCCAGGGGACGGGGGATGAGCGAGGGAGTGATGTGCGGGTCATGAGGACGCAGAGGAGGGGCGGTGGCGGCGGCGATATTTCTGGGGCCGGGAGCAACGGAAGAGGAGAGTTCGGCGCTGATAATTCTGGTGGAAGAGGAAAAGGGGAAGTAGTACACATGAGCGATATGTTTTGGACCATCGGTTGCTTAAGCTGACAACCGAGACTCCCTCATACAACAAACTCCCGATTCACCCGGGTGGTTTATTTCGTGGGAGCTTAGTAACTAGCTAGATGTCACTTAGGTAAGATTGTGATTGTCTCAAAACAAAACTTAGGTAAGACCATGAGATGAGCTATCAGTCAATCACAGACAGAAAGTGAGAGCGAGTGAGAGCGCCCCTTCTACCCCGCCACGCACTACTCCGGCGCCGGCGTCCACCGTGCATCCGCGCACCCGGTTCACACCACTCCAGTTGTCCCGGCCACCCAACCCCCTTCCCCCCTGCCTCCTCGCTTAGTGCGGCCATGGCCTCCAGCCCCGGATTTGTTTCCTACCTGTTCAGGCCGGAAGGGGAGCGCCCGATAGTCTCTAGACTTGGGCTCTCGGAGGGCTCGGCGGAGTCCGACCTCCAGCCGGCGGTGGAGTCCGCGCCGCGCCTCAAGCCCCTGCTGTGGGCCGGGAGCGGCCGCCTCCTTCCAAGAAGGAGCTCTGGCGTCTCCTTCATGGCCAGGGCGACCAGGCGGGTGCTTCCATGGTTGGGGGGCATCGCCGCCGCCGGTGGAGATGATCCCGGAGATGAAAGACAAGTGCTTTAGGTGCCTCGAGAAGGGCCACTTCCGGCGGGACTGCACCAACTAGAAGGTCTGCATCAGATGTGGTTGGCCAGGCCATGGCTCCCGTGACTACAACAGGCCCAAGAGCCCTTCCTTGGCCGATGAGCTCCGGTGGGAGGCTATCGCTAAGGTGGCTCGCCACACATCCCCGCGCGTGAGCCTTGATGCCCGGTGGCCCAATGCCAGTTCCTGTTTGTTGCATGTTTTATGTTTCGCAGAAAACCCATATCAAACAGAGTCCAAACGGGATAAAAATAGACGGATAATATTTTTGGAATATTTATGATTTTCTGGAAGAAAAGTCAACGCGAGACGGTGCCCGAGGGGGCCACGAGGCAGGGGCGCACCCCTGACCCTCGTGGGCACCCCGTAAGGCGGTTA
Source organism: Triticum timopheevii (assembly GCA_963921465.1). Taxonomy (NCBI): domain Eukaryota; kingdom Viridiplantae; phylum Streptophyta; class Magnoliopsida; order Poales; family Poaceae; genus Triticum; species Triticum timopheevii. The sequence goes on along the minus strand of OY997266.1, from coordinate 233,759,507 downwards.
CTGCTCTTCTTTGGCCACAAGAAAGCTAATTTTCGGAGAAAAATCTTGGCGAAGGTTTCAATCCAATCGGAGTTATGGATCTTCGGATATATAAGAAACGGTGAAAGGGTAGAATCGGGGAACGCAGAAACAAAGAGAGACAGAGAGACAGATCCAATCTCGGAGGGGCTCTCGCCCCTCCCACGCCATGGAGACCATGGACCAGAGGGGAAACCCTTCTCCCATCTAGGGAGAAGGTCAAGGAAGAAGAAGAAGAAGGGGGCTCTCTCCCCCTCGCTTTCGGTGGCGCCGGAACACCGTCGGGGCCATCATCATCACTGCGATCTACACCAACACCTCCGCCATCTTCACCAACATCTCCATCACCTTCCCCCCATCTATATTCAGCGGTCCACTCTCCCGCAACCCGATGTACCCTCTACTTGAACATGGTGCTTTATGCTTCATATTATTATCCAATGATGTGTTGCCATCCTATGATGTCTGAGTAGATTTTGGTTGTCCTTTGGGTAATTGGTGAATTGCTATGATTGGTTTAATTTGCTTGTGGTTATGTTGCTATCCTATGGTGCCCTCCATGTCGCGCAAGCGTGAGAGATTCCCGCTGTAGGGTGTTGCAATATGTTCATGATTCGCTTATAGTGGGTTGCTTGAGTGACAAAAGCATAAACCCGAGTAAGGGGGTTGTGGCATATGGGATAAAGGGGACTTGATACTTTAATGCTATGGTTGGGTTTTACCTTAATGATCTTTAGTAGTTGCGAATGCTTGCTAGAGTTCCAATCATAAGTGCATATGATCCAAGAAGAGAAAGTATGTTAGCTTACACCTCTCCCACATAAAACTGGCTATCGGTCTAGTAAAGTAGTCAATTTCTTAGGAACAATTTCACAACTCCTACCACCACTTTTCCACACTCGCTATACTTCCTTTATTGCTTCTTTATCTAAACAGCCCCTAGTTTATATTTACGTGCTCTTTATTATCTTGTAAACCTATCCAACAACACTTACAAAGTACTTCTAATTTCATACTTATTCTAGGTAAAGCGAACGTCAAGCATGTGTAGAGTTGTATCGGTGGTCGATATAACTTGAGGGAATATTTGTTCTACCTTTAGCTCCTCATTGGGTTTGACACTCTTACTTATCGAAAGAGGCTACAATTGATCCCCTATACTTGTGGGTTATCAGGGATCGCAACAATTTTCGAGGGTAGAGTATTCAACCCAAATTTATTGATTCGATACAAGGGGAGCCAAAGAATATTCTCAAGTATTAGCAGTTGAGTTGTCAATTCAACCACACCTGTATAACTTAATATATGTAGCAAAGTATTTAGTAGCAAAGTAGTATGGAAGTAACGGTAACGGTAGCAAAAGTAACAGTAGCAATTTTGTAGTAATTGTAACAGCGGCAACGGTAAAGTAACTAAGCAAAGATCGATATGTGAAAAGCTCATAGGCATTGGATCAGTGATGGATAATTATGTCAGATGCGATTCCTCGTGCAACAGTTATAACATAGGGTGACACAGAACTAGCTCCAATTCATCAATGTAATGTAGGCATGTATTCCGAATATAGTCATACGTGCTTATGGAAAAGAACTTGCATGACATCTTTTGTCCTACCCTCTCGTGGCAGCGGGGTCCTATTGGAAACTAAGGGATATTAAGGCCTCCTTTTAATAGAGTACCGGACCAAAGCATTAACACTTAGTGAATACATGAACTCCTCAAACTACGGTCATCACCGAGAATGGTCCCGATTATTGTGACTATAGACTTGCAAGATAGGATCAAGAACTCACATATATTCATGAAAACATAATAGGTTCAGATCTGAAATCATGGCACTCAGGCCCTAGTGACAAGCATTAAGCATAGCAAAGTCATAGCAACATCAATCTCAGAACATAGTGGATACTAGGGATCAAACCCTAACAAAACTAACTTGATTACATGGTAAATCTCATCCAACCCATCACCGTCCAGCAAGCCTACGATAGAGGATGGTTGATGATGACGACGACAACAAATTCCCCTCTCCTGAGCCCCAAACGGACTCCAGATCAGCCCTCCCGAGAGAGTTTAGGGCTTGGCAGCAGCTCCATATCGTAAAACACGATGAATCCTTCTCCCTCATTTTTTTCTCCCCGAACGTGAACATATGGAGTTGGAGTTGAGGTCGGTGGAGCACCAGGGGGCCCACGAGGCAGGGGCGCGCGCCCAGGGGGTAGGGCGCGCCCCCACCCTCGTGGACAAGGTGTGGGCCCCCTGGCCTTGATTCTTTCGCCAATATTTTTTATTAATTCCAAAAATAACTTCCGTGGAGTTTCAAGTCATTCCGAGAACTTTTATTTCTGCACAAAAATAACACCATGGCAGTTCTGCTGAAAACAGCGTCAGTCTGGGTTAGTTCCATTCAAATCATGCAAGTTAGAGTCCAAAACAAGGGGAAAAGTGTTTGAAAAAGTAGATACGATGGAGACGTATCAAGGCCGAGGCTGCCGACGAGGCCTACATGCAAGAGCTCCACCGGTAGCCCCCGGAACTCGTGGAGGCGGAGCGGGCGATCTTTCCCGGCGTGAAGGGCGGCGAGGTTATCACGCTCTCCTCCGATGACGAGATCGAAGGCGACGATGACGGCGGCATGGAGGGCAGCGAGGTTATCGCGCTCTCCTCCAATGATGAGGTCGAAGGTGGCAAGGACGGTGACACGGAGGGCGTCGAAGTGGGCAGCGAGGACGAGGAGATCGACGTCGACGAGTGGAGGGGTGTCTTCCCCAACGACCTCGACGACGGCACCAGCCCGGACCCGGCTCGCGGCACACCGTACCTGACAAGGAAGGATTGGCTCGACCTCCACTTCGACAGAAAGTAGTTTAGCTTAGTTCAAATTTATGTTTTATGTTCGGTTATGCAAAACTATCTATGTTTATGTTTGAATGCATGCTACTTTCAGTTGAATCTGCTTTGAACTTGATCAAATTGAAGTTTACAACGTTAAGTTTAGGGGATCGACTAGAAACAACCAAAAATTGCTAGAGTATATATATATATATATCCACTAAGGGTTTTAGTCCTTTAACTTTTGAAGGATCAGCTAGAGATGGCCTTATGCCTTGTTTATTTCAGCTCTTCACTGTGTGATGCTCTATATGTGCAACTATTTGCCGTGCAGTTCAATATCATCAATAACAGTTTCAGCAATACCACTATGAATTACGGTATTTGGTTGTTGTTAAGGATACTGCAGTTAACATGCCTTTTTGTTTTTTAGCAGTAACCGTAGTACTTTAGACATGCACAATACTAGTTTGAATGATTATTTGCGTGTTTTAAATGTTATGCCTAATGCAGTTAACACACCTTTCAACTTTTTGTTTTGCTTAACTAGCGTGCTTAAGCCTGCACACCGAGGCTATGATTTATAGATTATGTTGTCTACCATGGATATATTTGGTTGATGTTTAGCCTGTTGTGCTTAACATGCCTTTATATGTACTCATACAGGACAATATTGAGAACGGTGTTGTTTTCCATCGAGGTTAGTTTCATCGCATTGCTTATATGTACTCACTGTTCAGAATATCAGTAGCTACCATATAGCCTAGGGGATGATAAGGGATTAATCGTCGAATAGGACATTTCACTGAATATATCTGTAACCCATTTATCAATAGGTTAACTAGGGCCATATTTAATATATCTGAGGCTACATAGCAACATGCATTGTATTGAATGACTAAATATGCAATCCCAGGCTACATAGCAACAAGGAAGAGTGTTACCTTAATGTTTTGATGATCTCTAGATATACATGTAATAAAATCTTATATAATGGGATGGAGGGAGTGTTGTACTACATCATTTTGCAATTGTTGTTTAGCTTCTAATATTAACTTTGTGCTTTTAGGTACATATGTCATTGCCAAAGATCCACATTTCGACCCTTTATGCGTATGGGGCAATGAGATATTCATGAACCAGCATCAAGTGAGGAAACTGATAAAGATTGTTATTAAAATGGGTCAAAAGATGTCAATCAAACTATTTTTTACACTTTATGCAAGACAACAGTGAACTGCAGGATGGTAAGTAAGAACCCTGTAGCCTTCTTTTACTGCCATAATGAGTTGTGTTAGCTGACAATTTCTAAATCTTTTTTCCTTTGCAGTGGATCCGGAAGCAGTCTACTCAAGATTACCTCTCAAACTACATGATTGGCGGCCAACCATCACAAGGGGTTGGACTAGAGTCGTGCGTGCCTTCTGCATCTAGGAGAGCACAATAAGGCCATTCCGCTTCACCTTGTTCAGCAACCAGAATGTCTGTCGCCTCTTTCTTTACCATCTGTAATAGAACAAGTATAGAATCCTGGTTCATCATTCTTTATTTGGTGCTTATGTAATTCTTAAACATATGTACTTGTGAATTGAATAATGCATTGGTTGTTTGAACCTGATGGATATGAAAAAAGCTATAGCCTACTTTCAAGTTTAAATTAGGTACAATTTTAAATAGCAGCAATTAAATTAGGGCGGAATTACGGTGTGCAGGTCATTACGGTGCACACGGTTAATAAAGCACATCGTGTGCAATATACATCATAATCCGACACGGTTCACGGAAAGAAAACGTGTGTAACAATGCACATAGTTGCTGTTTGCAAAGCGTGTGTGATGTCAGACAATATCACATACAGTGCGGGGAAACTATATGTGAGTGAATGTCTACCTATCGTACACGGTTTATAATCATGAACTAGTTGTGATGTGCCACGCATCGTAAACGTAGAGCCAGTTTGGTACGTGCCTAGAAAACTCCCGTGCCTGGAATCTGCCCGTTTTTAGGTAAAACCACAAAACTCCGACTGCGATGACAATGCGAGCACAAATGAGTAGCAATGATGAAGCGTTTGGGATATTCGAGACATCGGAAACGATTATATATGGGCAATTGTATGCATCAAGGTTCCCTATCCCCGACGGTTTCTGAGTTGTGTGGGAAGGACCCCCCTTTCGCCCACACTCACTTGGCGACGGTTCCAAAATGCCGTCGCGAAAAGGGGTTGAAAACTGTTTGTATAGCACCGACACATACCAATGTACTTTCTCTACTTAGATCATATGCACTTATGATTGGAACTCTAGCAAGCATCCGTAACTACTAAAAATCATTAAAGTAAAACCCAACCATAGCATTAAAGTATCAAGTCCTCTTTACTCCCATACGCAAACAACCTACTTACTCTGATTTGTGCTTCTGTCACTTATGCCACCCACCATAAGCAAATCATGAACATATTGCAAACCCTACAACGGGGATCTACGGAGAGCACCATAGGACAACACCAATAATAAAACATACAAGTCAAATCAATCACGATCATCAACCAACCCATAGGACAAAACGGATCTACTCAAACATCATAGGAGAGCCATACATCATTGGGAAGCACTCCCTCCGTCCCATAATATAAGAACGTTTTTGACACTAGTGTAGTGTCAAAAACGTTCTTATATTATGTGATGGAGGGAGTAATATATAGCGTTGAGCACTGTGACGCCCGGATATGTAAGCTACAGTGAACCTCTGCTAATGGTGCCACGTCACCTCGATTACTGTTCCTAATCTCGTGTTAGTTCGAAACTGATTCAAATTCAAATTCAAAATCAACCAAAGAATAAAAGTTTTCAAATTTTAAAACTAAAATGTCCGGAGTGAACCAAATATTGCATAGGTAATTATGGTGGAGAAATCACACCTTTATAAAATGTTTAAACACTCTAAAATGAATAAAATAGTAACAATAATAATTATTTAAATGCTTCCAAAATGTTAAACAATTTCAAAACTATTTTGTTTCGGTGCTAAGTGGTTTGTGGCTGGGCTTAGTTTGCAATCTCTATTTTGGTGCCACTAGTATTTTACTAAAATGAGAAATAAAAGAAAAGAAATAAACAGAAACTATAAAAGAAAATAAGGTTTATAAAAAAAATGGCAAGCCCCAGGCCAACTGGGCCATCCGGCCCAACTCCTCCCTGGCCCAACCGGCCTCCCATATCCCCCCCACCCCACGAAACCCTAACCCAACCACCAGCACTCCCCCCCACGCCGTTCCCCCCCTCCCGATCCAATCTGGATCGGGGACGAGACCCCCACTCGCCCCACCTCGCTCGCTCCCCTCGTTCCTCTCCACCTCGCGCCACACGCACGCATCGTGCCTGGGGGAAGAGCTCCCCGCGCCCGATCCACCCACCAACCCTCACCGCCCCCTCTCCCCGATCTGGACGCGCCCCGAACCCCGTCGTCATCGCCGGCGCCAGGCGCCGCCTCGCCTGCGCTGCCCCACCGTCGCCGCCCTGCGCCGGACCGACCATCGCCACCGACCGGGACGACCACGCCGGACGTCATCGCCGCTCCTCCCCTGCGTCGCCGCGTCCCCGTCCTCCTCCCCAAAGGCTCCACCGAGCCTCGCCGACCCTCGTCTCTGCAACGTCGGTGAGGCACCGTCCTCCTCCCGCCCACGTGCTCGAACTCTGGTGCCGCACACCGCGTGCCCCGGTCTTGCTGCTCTTCCTCCTGCCGCACGCGCTCACCACGCGCTCCGGATGACCCCATACCGCGCGCTCACGGCCGCGACCTTCTCCCCGCGCCGCGACTGGACCGGCGCCCCTGCACGCGCCCGTGCGCGCCCACCCGCGCCCACGGCCATCGCTGCCGGACGCCCGCGCCCGAGACGGTGCTCTGCCCGCTCCTGCTCACGGCCTCCTCGCCCCGCTCCCTCGACCATCCCACGCCCCGTGCCCCTGCTCCACGGCTGCTGCTGCCTCCTCTACCCATCGCACCCGCCGTGCCGCTACCTCCCCGGGTCGCCGTGGCCTTGCCTGTGCTGCTTCCTCGCCGCCCCGGCCGCCTGGCCGGCGCCGTGGCCACCGGCCTCCCCCTGCACCGGCCCCCCTGCCGGGTCCGCCCGCACTGGCGTGCGCTCGAACGAACGGGTGCTGGACACCCATTGCGCCCATCCCCACCCGAGCACCCGTTAGCGCGAACCGCTGTGGCCCCTTTGGCCCAATGACACAGGGGCCCACGCCCCAGAACTTTATTAAAAAAAAGAAGAAGGAGAATTAAAAAAATAAAAATAATAAAAATAAAAATGATTTAATAAAATTAATTATTAATTAATTAATTATCTAAGGGATTAATTAAGTTAATTAATCCGGTTTAATTAATTTAGTTAACTAGTTAGGTTAATTAAATAGTAATTAAATGAACTAATCTCTAGTTAATCTAAACAGTGTATGACAGGTGGGTCCCACTGGACCCACACGTCAGTTTGACCAGTCAACACCTCTGTTGACTGCTGACGTCATGATGACGTCAGCAAACACTGTTTTGGATAATGTTGAATTAAATAAATTAAATAAATTCTAAAAATGATTTAAAACTTTAGAAAATCATATCTTTTAATCCGTAACTCGGATTAAAATATTTTCAACATGAAAGTTGCTCAGAACGACGAGACGAATCCGGTTACGCAGCCCGTTCGTCCGCCACACACCCCTAGCATACCGAACACGCAACTTTCCCCCTCCGGTTCACCGGTCCGAAAACGCGGAACACCGGGAATACTTTCCCGAATGTTTCCCCCCTTCGTCGGTATCACCTACTACCGCGATTGGGCACACCTAGCATCGTTACTTGTCTTGTCATGCATCGATATGCATCTGTTTGCATGGTATTCATTGTTTTCTCCCCCCTCTTCTCTCCGATAGACTACGAGACCGACGCTGCTGCTGCCCAGTTCGTCTACGGAGTTGACGACCCCTCTCTCTTGCCAGAGCAACCAGGCAAGCCCCCCCCTTGATCACTAGATATCGCCTATTCTCCTCTATACTGCTTGCATTAGAGTAGTGTAGCATGTTACTGCTTTCCGTTAATCCTATTCTGATGCATAGCCTGACATTGTTGCTACATCTGTTGATACCTTACCCGCAATCCTAAATGCTTAGTATAAGATGCTAGTTTATCATCATTGGCCCTACATTCTTGTCAGTCTGCCTTGCTATACTATTGGGCCGTGATCACTTGGGAGGTGATCACGGGTATATACTATACATATATACATACTACAGATGGTGGCTAAAGTCGGGTCCGCTCGAAGAGTACCCGCGAGTGATTCACGGATTGGGGGCTGAAAGGACCTTTGTCCCGACGGCCCTCTGTGTGGATCTTTGTGGCGGAGCGACAGGGCAGGTTGAGACCGCCTAGGAGAGAGGTGGGCCTGGCCCTGTTCGGCGTTCGCGAATATTTAACACGCTTAACGAGATCTTGGTATTTGATCTGAGTTGGCTACGAGCCTATACGCATTAACCATCTACGTGGGAGTAGTTATGGGTATCCCGGCGTCGTGGTATCAGCCGAAGCACTTCAGACGTCAGCGACGGAGCGGCGCGCGCCGGATTGGACTGGAACGCCACTAGGCTAGGTCTGCTTCCGGCCGCCCTCGCAACGTGCAGGTGTGCTATGGGCGATGGGCCCAGACCCCTGTGCGCTTAGGTTTAGACCGGCGTGCTGGCCTCTCTGTTTTGCCTAGGTGGGGCTGCGACGTGTTGATCTTCCGAGGCCGGGCATGACCCAGGAAAGTGTGTCCGGCCAAATGGGATCAAGCGTGTTGGGTAAGTTGGTGCACCCCTGCAGGGAAGTTAATCTATTCGAATAGCCGTGATCTTCGGTAACAGGACGACTTGGAGTTGTACCTTGACCTTATGACAACTAGAACCGGATACTTAATAAAACACACCCTTCCAAGTGCCAGATACAACCGGTGGTCGCTCTCTCTCAGGGATACGAGGAGGGGATCGCCGGGTAGGATTATTGCTATGTGATGTTACTTGGAGGACTTCAGACTGCCCTCTTCTACCTGTTGCAAGACGGCGGTGACCAGAAGCGTAGTCTTCGATAAGACTAGCTATCCCCCTCTTATTCTGGCATTCTGCAGTTCAGTCCACTAATATGGCCTACTTACACATATACCCATGCATATGTAGTGTAGTTCCTTGCTTGCGAGTACTTTGGATGAGTACTCACGGTTGCTTTCTCCCCCCTTTTTCCCCCTTTCCTTTCTTTCTGGTTGTCGCAACCAGATGCTGGAGTCCAGGAGCCAGATGCCACCGTTGACGACAACTACTACGTTGGAGGTGCCTACTACTACGTGCAGCCCGCTGACGACGACCAGGAGTAGTTTAGGAGGATCCCAGGCAGGAGGCCTGCGCCTCTTTCGATCTGTATCCCAGTTTGTGCTAGCCTTCTTAAGGCAAACTTGTTTAACTTATGTCTGTACTCAGATATTGTTGCTTCCGCTGACTCGTCTATGATCGAGCACTTGTATTCGAGCCCTCGAGGCCCCTGGCTTGTATTATGATGCTTGTATGACTTATTTATGTTCTAGAGTTGTGTTGTGATATCTTCCCGTGAGTCCCTGATTTCGATCGTACACATTTGCGTGCATGATTAGTGTACGATTGAATCGGGGGCGTCACAAGCACCATGTTTAAGTAGAGATTACAACGGGGAGAAGAGGTGTTACACATTGCATAGAGGGAGAGGGAGTTGGTGATGACGGTGGCGAAGTTGTTGGTGTAGATCACCGTCACGATGATGGACCCGGCGGCGTTCCGGTGCCACCAGTAGAGAGGGGGAGAGAGCCCCCTCCTTCTTCTTCTTCCTTGACCTTCCCCTAGATGGGAGAAGGGTTTCCCCTCTGGTCCATGGCCTCCATGGCGATGGAGGGTGGGAGCCCCTACGAGATTGGATCTCTCTCTCCGTTTCCTTCTGTTTATGTGTTCTCAGATTCTAGCCTTTCACCATTTCTTAAATTCTCGGAGATCCGAACACCGGTTGGGCTAAATTTTAACACAATTTTTATCCAGATATTAGCTTTCTTGCGGCGAAGGGCACTAACCGCCTTACGGGGTTGCTACAAGCCTCCTGGACGCGCCCTGTGGAGGGGGCGTGCCTCCAGGGCTTGTGGGCTCCTCAAGCATCGTCTCGCGTCGATTCCAATTCCCAAAAATCACATATATTCTAAAAAAAATCTCCAAAAGTTTTTATCGCGTTTGGACTTCGTTTGGTATGGATATTCTGCGAAACAAAAAACATGCAACAAACAGGAACTAGCACTAGGCACTGGATCAATATGTTAGTCCCAAAAAAAGTATAAAGAGTTGCCAAAAGTATATGAAAGTTGTAGAATATTGGCATGAAACAATCAAAAAATATAGATAAGGCGGAGACGTATCACATCTCACCATACAATGAATGAAACAAGACTCACCTCACCATGCAACCATGCATGAAGAAAGATAAATCATGCATCTAAAGTGTTTCCAATTCAATTATTCTATGTATATTCAACAAATATTTTGCAACTCCATGTAATCAACTATAATAACAAGTCGTATGTTATCAACCCAAATTTTCATCAATCAATTCCTACAGCAACATGCGGGGCACACTCCTTTATTGTACACAATAGGGGTAACTTTGTTTTTTGTTCATTGGAGCTAACTGCAAAGAGGTGCCATTGGTTAAATGGTTGCTTGCAGAGTTTGCTGCAGCCACCGGTGGTGGTCGGCTCCACCATAGACGACCATCATGGGCAGATTGCCGGAGATCCACCAGCATTGGTTCCCAGCTAGAAAAGTATGAAAAAGTCGTCATGCGCGGGGTTGTCCATAGCCCGTGGACGATGATAGAGGAGCTTGGTGGTGGGCACGATCATCAACGGAGGAGCTCGTCGTCCCCAAGATCTCATCAAATGTGGTGGCCAACGACGTCAGTAGAGGAGGCGTAGGCAGGGGGAGGATGGGTTGGGTTGGTTCTTCTCCTCCTCGTGCTGCCCGCGATGGGTGCTGGGGAGATGTTGCTCTGCGCGTGAAGGTGGTGAGAGGAGGGATCTCGTCAGCAGTAAGGTTGAGAAGCACAGCCATGGCGGCATGTGCCGCCTTCTATGGCCACGATGGGGGAAGGTGTCCTCCAGGGGCAGACACACAACAAGCAGTGTTCTTCCTGGCCTCTCATCTCATCAGTGCGGCCTTCGAAAAGTCGTCTTCAAGGACTGTGTCTATAACACGTGATGGCGCCGCCTTCTATGGCCACAACTGCAGGGAGCACGATTGCAGGCACGTCATGGCCTTGGCCCACCGATGACGACGCCATCGAGTACATGATGGACCTTTCATCGGATGCCGCATCGCGTTCTGCTTCAAGTTATGCATGCTAGCTTTCTTCGGCCACTGACGCGGGGAGCAACACCGTGGCCTCGACACCAGTGTCGCCAGCACGAGCGAACATGACGGATATTCGGTATATTAGTAATAAAAAATTTATCTGGTTCTGCAATATACAAGCAATCGCGAGGTTATGAAAATATGTTGTATTGTCGCCATATTTAGGCCAGTTAATTCAGCTTCACTGCGTATAGTAAAGTTCCTCTTGCTCGAGGAGCCGTTCAAAACTCTTGTTTTACCGGAGGATTGCTCTGCCACGGGAGCACCTTTTTATTAACATAGCATAAGAGACGCAAACACTCATATATACGCGAGCACACTCACCTCTATGAACACACGCACACACATCCTACAGCTACAGGCACCTCTGAAAAAATAAAAATGAGTCATCATAGACATCTTATGAAGAAAAAATAGTACACACCGGATGTCTTCCAAGCGAGTTCCGGACACGTGGTCCATAAGATTCTCACACGTCGACGAAAGCATTTTTTTAGGGTACGCCAATGGTGTACCTTAGCTTTATAGAAGGGAGAAAATATGTACAAGAGATTACATGTCGCTAGTTAGGAGTCACAAGCCAACCCTAACCAAGCCTCCACACCACTCCCTAGCTCTACGCGACTACTCTATAATTGGTTGTCCTCCAAAAGCTCTTGCCTTGGCCCAGATCCGCAGCTCATCAAAGATTGAGTCTACCGTGTTCCATTCGTTCTTGATCGTGCCCGTGCCGAAGACCCTTGCATTCCTTTGCTTCCATATCGTCCAACATATTAACATCATGAAGGTGTCAAATACTTTCCGAGACTGTTTATGAATTAGCTTTCTCGTATCCTTCCACCACTGCACCAATCTAGAGTCGTTGGTTGGGCAAAGGTCGGCCGTCAACCCCATCCTAGTAATGCAGCGGAACCACACTTGCCGCGAGAACACGCACTGCAGCAAAATGTGGTCAACTGTATCCTCCTCCTGGTCACACATGTAGCATTTGGATGCTTGGTCTTGCAATCCGTGCCTAGCTCTCCTGTCCGAAGTCCAAAGACGATACTGCACCGCGAGCCACATTAATAACTTGCATGCAAGCGGTGCCCAACACTTCCATATTGCTCCGAAGCAGTGAAATATGACTCCTCCCTCGCATAACATTTTGTACGCAGATGATGCAGTATAGACTCCAGATGTGTTCCAAGCCCAGATTGGGCGTCCTCAACCTGAGCTTCCAAATGAACTTCCAACAGAATCTCCCAAAGTCCGATGAACTGGGCGAGGCCCTCAGTGCATAGCTCTCCCACGACATCATCCATCCATGAATGCATGTGCATCGCATCCCCCACAAGTCTCCTGTTTGTCACTTGAGTCCGCACCTTTGCCACGACCAAGGGTGCAAAATCTTTAATAGCTGCTCCATGTATCCATCGGTCTTTCCAGAACAAGGTCTTGCTTCCTGAGCCAACTTCCCATTTGACTAAACTCCCAAAGGCTTGGTCCACCTTTTTGTCCGCGGTCAAGTTGAGGCCTTGCCACGGTCTGGAATCATTCGTGCGTCTAAGCCATTCCCATCTTAGTCTTAAGGCGATGCCGTGTTTAGACAGGTCTATAACACCCAAACCTCCCAAGTGCTTGGGCCTGCACACCCTAGCCCATGAGACGACACATTTGCCTCCATTCACCGCCTCGGTTCCGGCCCAAAAGAATGCCCGACAACCCTTGTCCACTCTCTCCAACGCCCATTTGGGTGCCTCCGCTATCATGAGGTGATGCGTAGCGTGCGCCCTCATTACTTGATTGGCAAGAATGAGCCTCCCTGGTCTCGTCACGAGACCCCTTTGCCATCCTGGCATGATGTGGAGGGTCGTGTCAACAATCGGCTGCCACGCTGATCTTTTGAGTTGCCTGATGCTAAGCTGGAGCCCAAGGTATTTGCATGGAAATGTGTCAATTCTCCATGGCACCGCAGACTTCACAAGCTCTTCATCCTCATTTTCTGCTCTGATCAAGATTGCCGCAGATTTGGAATAGTTCACCTAGAGCCCCAATGCCACTCCGAATAAAGCAAGGACTTCTTTAACGAACATAAGGTCTGGCCATGCTGGTTTTATGAAGAGCACCACATCATCAGCATACAGGGACAAGCGCTGCATTGGACTATAGCCATTGATGGTACTAAGCACTTGTGCCTCATGCGCCTTGGATATGATTGTCGTGAGCACATCCATGGCAATAACGAAAAGCAAGGGGGATATCGAGTCCCCTTGCCTCAGCCCTTTAGCATGCATGAACTTGTCACCGGCACATCCATTTACTAGGACCCTCGAGCTGGCAGTGGTGAGGAAGATCGCAATCCAAGAAATCCAGCGCTCCGAGAATCCCTTGGCTCTTAACACCTCAAACAGAAACGGCCATGCCAGTGAATCAAAAGCTTTTGTTATGTCAAGCTTGAGCATCACTCCCTTGGCTTTCCTCCTATGCAGCGTGCGTGCCGTATGCCGAACCAGAAGAAAGTTGTCATACAAGCATCTGCCCTTAATGAATGCGGACTGGTTCGCCTGAACAAGTTCTCCCATGCGCGGTCTTAGCCTAGCAGTCAACAGCTTGGAGGCTATTTTAGGCATAGTGTGCAAAAGGCAAATAGGCCGGAAGTCGAATACCGCGCAAGCTTCCGGTGACTTCGGTATCAGGGTAATCTTGGTTCAGCCTTCCAAATCCCCTTCCATTGCCAAGGAACAACTTGTGGATCGCAGCAACTAGATCCACCTTGATGATCTCACACGCTTTTTGAAAGAAAATGCCAATGAACCCGTCCGGCCCCCCGGTGCTTTGTCCGAAGGCAAATCCTTGATAACTGCCCAGATTTCATCTTCCGAGAACACACGATCTTGGTCCGAAAGATCAATGGCCGTGACACCAAGCGCCTCCAAATCAAGCGTAAAAATCACGTGCTCCATCCTTGCCTAGCAGATCCTTGTAAGCTTTATAGAAGGCTTCCTCCTTGCCTTTCTGATCCGTGATGATGCACCCATCCATGGTCAAGGAAGGGATGTAGTTTTTCATACGCCTCCCAATCGCTACCAGGTGGAACAACTGCGTGTTAGCGTCCCCTTCTTGAAGCCATGTAATTCTTGACCTCTGTCTCGCAATAGTCCTCTCTAGGGATGCCAGCCCTAGAACAAGCTGTTTTAGGGTTCGCCTAAGCCATCTCTCCTCCTCAGTCAGGGTACGGTTCTCCTGAGCGCAATCAAACCGCAAGATGACAATATTCGCAATAGCAATTTGCAGCTTTATGTTCCCGATCTCCTTTTGCCCCCATGTAGCTAGCGCTCGGGCTGTGTTACGTAGCATGATGTCTAAGCGCATGAACGGGTCGGTGATATCCATATCGCAGACCCAGGCCTCCTTGACAACATCCAAGAACCCATCCATTTTGACCCAGAACTTTCCAAAGCGGAACCTCCTTCTGGCATGCATGTGCTCCTCCAGTGCAAGATGGAGTGGGCGGTGATATGAGTACTCGGTAGATAGAGCTTGCAGCAAGCACTCCGGGTGATCTAGCTCCCAATCAACGGAAACAAAAGCACGATCAATCTTAGTGAGCGTGGGCGTCTCCCTTTCGTTGCTCCACGTGAATTTGCGTCCATGCAAGAATAGCTCCTTGAGCGCGTTATCATCCACAAAGCGTTTGAACTTCCCCATCATTCTCCTATCCAAGTTAGAATTGCTTTTGTCAGCCGCATAAAGGATGAG
Source organism: Triticum timopheevii (assembly GCA_963921465.1). Lineage (NCBI taxonomy): Eukaryota > Viridiplantae > Streptophyta > Magnoliopsida > Poales > Poaceae > Triticum > Triticum timopheevii. The sequence goes on along the minus strand of OY997266.1, from coordinate 233,744,469 downwards.
GTTGAAATTTCCCAAGACTAGCCATGGTCCTGGACATAGTGATCTACGCTCCGAGAGCTCATTAAGGAAGTTAATTTTCCGCTCATCTTCCTGAGGCCCATATACTACCGTGAGCCACCATGGCTCTCCCTCCTTTGGCGAGACGTACGCCAAAATGCTATGGGAGTCGTTGACATAGTTTGACAAGAGGACCCGTGTGGTGTCCCATGCCACAAAGATGCCGCCTCTAGTGTCCGACGCCGGTAAGTAAGTGAAACCATCATAGTTCGGCCCCATGCATTGCAAGATAACAAAAGTGTCCACCACCTCAAGTTTAGTTTCTAGAATACAAACAATCGCCGCATGAGTAGAATCCACAAAACCCCTAAGCGCCCTTTTGGCCGGATTATTAAGGCCTCTAACATTCCAACACACCAACTCCAACGCGTTGAACGACATCGGAACAAGATGCCTCCAACACCACAGGCATCCATGTGCCTACTGCGCCAAGATCGGCTCAGCCATCCCTGCCTCCTCCGCGAGATTGAGCGGTATCGCCTTCCCAAAGATAGCTGCGATGGCCCTCAACTGCAGCTCCTGGAGCAGTGAGTCGAAGACTGTGCGTAGCTGACCTAGCACATCCTCCAAGACTGCCAGATCATCACAGTCCAGGCCCAGGGTTCTGAGCAGCACCGATCCAGCTGCTGAGGCCTTCGTCTTCTTAGAGCTGTTAGCACAAACGGACCAAGTTGTGCGGCGTGGGGTGAACGGGTCTTGGCCAATTTTGACCCCTCGCAAACCTTCGAACTCCTTGAAAAGTGGCGGGGCAAGCTTTTTAAGCAACCCAGCGCAAAACGTCTTGATGTTCCCAAGCGCAGCTATTTCTTTCGAAGACAAGCTCTTCTCGCAACGCTGCGTGGTGTTAGCACCAGTAACAGAAGCATTGCTGCCATGCAACGGCACTTGCATGCAAGCATTGGACGTGGTCATGTCGGTCACCTCAAATCTCGCATCAAACTCCTGTGGACTGGGCCCCGGATCGACCCAATCCCCTGATGGGCGCACCGTCTCCTCTGTTGTCGCTAACTGCAGCGAGTCCAGAATCGGCGCCTTCCCCACCGCGGTTTTGTCTAGCAGCGGCGCCAGAGGAGCCACGCCCTGATCACAGGCCTGGGATTGGGCATTGGCGGACCCCACCAAAATCGCAGCGGCCTGCATGGCGGGATTTGCGTCCCCCAAAACCGCCTCCCGGTGCTCCTGTTCCTGCGCGCAAACATCCACCTGTGGTGGGGCCACCTCCTCAACCACAGCCTGTGATTTGTTTTTTGACAGAAAGACTATAAGGGAACCCCTACAGTATAATTGATGCAACAAACCCAAATTGCAAGTACCGTGCCTTAAACATGGATGGGTGGGAAGGCATCAGCCCCTTCCCACCACTAGGCTATGCCTTAGTCTGCATCGGACGAGATGGCATGCATTGAATCCCCCAAAGCCGCCTCCTGGCGCGTCTCGACCTGCGCCTGGCCAACCGCCGTGTGATCCACCAAAGCCGCCGCTTCTTTCACCTTATCTGTCCCCTCGGGATCAGTAGTAGGCCCCAAACCAGTCATCAGCTGCATGCCTCCATTATTGGCCACGCGATCCCCGATCTCTCCTTGGTCAAAGGCCGTTTCAAACGAGCCAATCGGGCGTCGCTGCTCCAAAACTGCCACTGCAGCCTCTGGCGTAGGCCTGGCCCCACGGCTTGAAGCCGGATCTTCTGTGGCCATCCTCGCTGCATGTGGCGCGCGAACAACTGCAACCTCCCTCTGCGCTGCTGCTGGTGGTACGTGCCCAGCCGTACCCTCGACCTGCCGCCTCGCTCCCGTCGTCAGAGTCGCGGTGGTGATCACCGGTGCGCGCGCCGTCGCCTCCGTGCCACGAGCCATAGGCGGGATCCTCCATTCTGATGGCCCGATGCGTCCCGTCAGCGCGTGCAGATAGGAACCACCGTGCACTCCGCTTGCCGGCGCCCCGCCTCGGTGATCACGAACTCCCCTTGTCCATGGCAACACACGCCACTCGCCCCGACAGGAGAAGTCCTCAGAATCGTCCGACATCCCGCTTTGGCCGCTCCCATCTGAACTAGGCGGCCGCAACCAGCGCTTCGGGCCCTCATGATCTCGCATCCGCCCAATGTGAATGAGTGTCTTGTACTCCAGCAGGGCATGCGACGTAGCCCGCCGCGCCGCCGGACCTCCAAACACCTCCGGCTCTGACACCCAGATACGCTTGGCCACCGGGACCTCGTCCGGGTCAATGCACCATGCCCGAAGCTTGAAGAGGGACAAGTCCTCTATATTCTCTGTCTCTGGCGCCAAGCTCTCCACCAGACACGACGAGCCAAGAATCTCCGCCGCCGTCTCGGTCGTCCACGCATGAGATGGGATTCCCTCAATCATAATGTCCACTTGAGTGCGCATTACTCTCGTAACAGCAAGCGCTTGCTTGAGCCACGGTTTGACGAACAGCTTGAAGAACTCGTGCTCGACGGTGCCCGCCGCCAAAGCTCTATTGCGCAACTCCGGCGCCGCAAAAACAACCAAGAAATCCTCCGGGTGGTACTTGTGGACGGAGAAACGATGGCGGGATATGTGTAGCTCCTCCGACAAGGCTTCTGCCGCCTCCTGGCATGACACCGCTGGCCGTGTGCCTCCCACATAGGCCACCACCGCCAGCCTCAGGCGTTGCTCGAGATCCTCCATCTCCGGCGTCTGGCGGAGCACGCAGATACACCCGGTAGCGGCAGCGACAGCCGATGCCTGCCCAGACCCCACAGGTGCGGTGTCAGCCGGGACTGACGAGGGCCTCTCCAAGGGAGCGGCCTGCCTAGTCACCGGTGACAGCCTGTTCGCAGGTCCGGCCTGCATCGACGATTGCGACGCTCGCGCTACCTTGGCCACCGCATCACGCCGGAGATCCTCCTGTGACCTGGGGCTCCTAGGCCGCTTGCAATCCGTGGAGATGTGACCCTCCATACCACACCGGATGCAGAGCGGAGGGAACCAGCAATCCTCCCGTCGATGACCCTCGCGAAAGCAGTTGAAGCAGAGCCCGAATAAGTCGACGAAAGCATGAAACCCACCCTTCTCGTGCTCGCGCTCGCGCATATGTGGACCAGATAATTCCCCAAATAGTAGCCCTGTGCGTTCGGTTTATTCGGTTTACATGATTCGGTTTATACGGTTTTTCGGTATGTACGGTATTAATACTTCGGTAAATACGGTATGAAATTAAAATACGGTTCGGTTTCGGTATATACCAAATTATTTCGGTATGGTTTCGGTATATACCATAAAAACCAAAGTTGACGCGAATTTGAAAATGACCTAATAATAATTTACAAATTTATGACTCAAAACACATTCTATTTTACACAAATAGTATATGACTATATATATAAGTATATATGCATGCATTGATTCATCTGTTGATGGTTATGGACGTGCTTAGCATTTTAAAAAGAGAAAAATGACAATGTTACAAGAAAAATGTAGGTGCTTAGTAGTGAATTTGACTCATGTACAAGAAAAATGACAACTTGTACGGTTGTTCATCTCAAGAAATATAAATTTATCTTTTACTTCGGTTTATTCGGTTAACCATTCGGTTTTTCGGTATATACCATAAAAACCAAAGTTCAAATCGGTATGAAAAGTTCATACCATACCGAAACCAGAAACCATAAAAACAAAAAAATCGGTTCGGTTCGGTTTATTTTCGGTATGGTTTTTCGGTTCGGTTTTAAAATGCACAGAGTGACCAAATAGGACCACGAAGATAATGCGTTTGTGTTTTTTTTTCTCTTTTTGAGAATTACTAAAATAGATGCCCTACTGTCCGACCGGTCCCACCCGACCCTTGTTTTGGTTCTTCTCTCAGCGCCTTTCCTCTTCTCTCCTCTCCTCTCCCCGGACTCCGTCCTTGCATCGCACCTCCCCGTGGTCTCCAGCATAAGCTGGCGCCCTAATCCGCGCTCACCGATAATGCTGCAGGAGTTCGTCGACAACGTCATCGCCGTCATCAAAGAGTGAGCAGCCCCCCCCCCCCCCCCCCCCCCCCCCCGGTTGTCTCTGTCTTGCGCTTAGTTTTCGTCGCTTCGAAGGAATGGCTGGCTAGGGTTGGCGAAACCAGCGAATTAATCCGGGTAATTTAGGGATTTTGAATTGGTTTAAATTATCTGGTGGAGATTCTGCAGTTTTTAGCCTTGTCACAACTTACCGCTAGAAAAGAGATATGTCTTGGGAAGAGATCTAGCGAGGACCATCTAGCGAGAAGAGGGAGCTTGTGCCTCGGACTTCGGGGCTCCATCACCCTCGGACTTTGGACCTTGTTCCGCACTAGTTAGGTCTTTGGTTGTTTTCTCGGCTTTCGGTGTTGGATTTATGTCTTCGTGTTGGTGTCGAGGTAATGGTGCCCTTCTTCATGCTCTTTGTGGTGGTGGTATTGCGGGCAGCCAGCAGCGTCGATGGCCCCGGGCTAGGGAAGTCTTGTTAGTGGCCGGCCCTTGGTGATTGCGGTGATGTGCCCCCGGCCGTTTTTACAAAAGCGACGAGGATGTGGCCTTATTTTCTCCCCTAGGGCGTCTCCCTGATGCGACATATTGCTCTTTGGTGGTTCGTGCTTTCCCTCGGTCGCTGCGGCGTTCTCTCCACCGTCGCTGCGAAGCTGGCAGAACTTTTTTTAGGAGATGGTTCGTCTCTTGCTGGAGATTAAGTTTGTTTGGCTATCTGAGGACCTGGTTGTAATTTCCTTGTTTTCTAGGATGCCTTGTATTTTTCTAAGTCTTTTAATATAAATCCATAGCCTTGTTCACAAAAAAAGTCACAGCTAGAAATACCATAAAAAGCATGGATACGGTTGGATTATAGTGGACAAACTTTGATTGTCTTAGTAAGGACAGTGGATTTCTGGCCCCAAGATTGCAATTTATTTTCTATAAGTTCTGTAGTGTATGTAGTTACATGGGTTATCACATGGAAACTATGTTTTGTGGATTTATGACCCAAAGTACTTCATACAAGTATCTTTTACATTTCTTACTGACGTGATTAGTAAAAGAAATGTTCAATCTGTGTGTATTTGTAACAGTTCTGACGATTGAAATGACAAGTAGAAAGCGGCCGATACCGCTTATTTGCAACTGAATGTGGCTGTGGGTATGGTCTAATAAATCATTTGTTTAGATGCATGACGCCAATAGTGCTTGAAATCTTGTTTTAAAAGTAATCGTTACTAATGCTTGAATTACTCACCTATTAATGAAAGAGGAGATGGTATAGCTGAAAATATGTTACTGATTTGTTGTAAGCACTAAATAAATGTATTATGTAGAGCACACAATTCATAGTTAATTTCAATCTCCATGATGATGCCCATTTGATAATTATAGGCGAAAAATGTTGGTGTTCTGTTCTATTCTGTCTTTTTGAAACAGTTGTGAAGTGTGAAATGTATATACAATATACCGACGAACTTGGTTCTGACAGTTAAAATTAACAATGCTAACTCAGCTAAATACTTGCTCTACCTTCTAAATGACAATGCATTGTTAATTCATAACTTATTATTGCAAAAGTGTAAGATGTTTCCTGGCTTTTCTTATATCAATCTCTGTAAGGTGATTCCAGGATCATAGACTAAGCTGATTGCTAGTGATTTCTGCGCAAATTTCTTTAGCCCCTTGCTTCTTCTGAGATATCCTAACCCTGGCAGCATAAAGCTTAATTGTTGTTAGTTTCAGTTTTCATTTCCTTCATACAAGATCGGGAACATCTAGGTTTCAGTTGAGTTGCTCTTATTTTGAGCTTTTGTACTTATAGTTTAGAGTATTTAACTCCTTGTACTTGTTTGGGCAGGTCTGTGAAGACATTCACATATGAGACATTGAACAACATTGCGAGATTGATAAATGGAATATCAGCACTCTTGTTGACACTGTTACCTGGAAAAGCCAACATTTTGGAAGGGGTCAGTGGCTGGGAACTTAGGCCAGCATTTCGCGGGCCACGTCTTCCTCGTTGGATGGAAAGGTGAACACAGTTTCAATTTTTGGCACTTCTCTTTGGTTGCTGGATAGTTTTGAATATATTTTTTTTCATAATATGCGAGTACTATGTGGGCTAGGTTCTTTTCGCTTGCATCATTGCATGAGTACTTCTTTCTCTAGCCTGATAACTCATGTTATCAGTATTCATTGCCATGTTGCCTGTTATTAGTATATACTCCTTCTGTAAACTAATATAAGAGCGTTTAGATCACTAAAGAAAGAGGGAGTATAGATTAAGAAAGAGGGAGTATAGATTAAGTATGGCTTCTTCTTTTGCTTGATAAGTTGATAATACCATTGAACTATTTCTGAATTCTGCAACCTCACTCGTTTGTTTTGAACTTCTGATAAAAAAAGTGGGGTCTCTTCATTTAACGAGTTCATTCACGAACTTTCTGCCGATTCGGAGTCTGAATCAATTGCTGGCTCTGTCCCTGGGGATGATGACAATGAAGAGTTTGTCTGCCCTCCTTCTCCGTTGTCCCAAAGTTCACGGTTGTCACACACAAGCAGCTTTGGTAGACATGACCGTCGATTGAGAAGGCCTATCAAATATGCAGTTTCCTGGATTATTTGGCCTGTGAAAATTTTCCTTTCTTTGCTGCTCGTCTTGTTCAATGCTGTCAAATATCGGATATCAAGGGCATCTGCTAAAACCCCAGAAAGTCCTTATTTATCGAGGAGCATATCTGCGAAAAAACCAATTCACATGAAGGATCAAGTCCTACAACGAACGACTGATAGAAGGCGTGGAGTTGTCGAGGTAGTATATTTGAACAAATTGGAATCAGTTTAGTAATTTATTTATTTACTTACACCATACCAGGCCAGGAATCTGGAACCTCAAGATTGTTTAAAAGTATGTATATCCATTTGGTATTCACTCCTTTTTTTCTTCTCTTAGGATATTCATTTGGCAGTTGAGATATTCATTGAATCAGTTTTTGACGTTGTTCATAAAGGAGCACATTATGTTCTTTCTCCTTCTGAGGTGTGGCAGAAGTTATTTTGGTGGATTCATGGAAACAGGGTTGGTAACAGTAGTCCTGCTGTTGATGTGCCAACAGCTAACATTGGCAGTGATAATCCAGTTCCAACTGAAAGGAAGACCGTATATCGTCATGCATTGAACACAGATTCTCGGACATGTGAAGATGTTATAACTGAACTTGGGTAGGTACCTCTGACCCTTCCATGTTTGTTAACATGCTAAAACATCTGGTACTTAGTTGCAAGTTCAAGATTATAAAAATTGTTTGTAGATATGGATAAGTTGTTTTTGCGAATGATGATTTAAGCATTTTTAAGGTGTGCAAGTTACCGTTAGTGTATTACACATGAGATGTTTGCTGGCTCTGTCCTCTCGAGGGCCAAATGATGTTGAAGTATAGATGCAACAATGTTCTGCTTGCATTTCCATTTTCCCAGCATATATCATATTAGTGCTAAAAAAATCAGTGTTGTCTAATAGCCTTTTCCTGTAGTATGATTAGCTTAAATTAATTAAGTGAGTGGCTTGTTAAAAGCTTCACCTAGAATGATTTTGTTTATTAATCCTTTAACTGTTTGGTTCCCAGCCGAAGCTTGCAATGCCTAAAGGTCAGGTGTGCCACAATGGTTTAGGTGGGTGTCTGGTTGGTCGTCACATGTGTGGCTTGGCCAGACTTTACTATTCATATGACCCGCATGTCATAGACTCGGATTTTGACCATACGTGTGGTGCTGAGTTTGTAGCCACACTTTCCCTATGCTTAGTTGTGGCGAAGTTAGACCATATGTCTGAACTGTTTAGGCCTTGTACAATGGAAGGTGCCTAGGGAAGGTGCTTAGAGAAATAAACCAGTTTTCCTTGAAGCATCGGTGCTTATTTGTAGAGGGTAGACGCTTAATTAAGCACCTGTCGTGTAGAGGTAAGCACTGGTGCTTTAGAAAAACTCGGTTTATTTTACTAAGCATCTTGCTAAGCACCTTACATTGTACTAAGCCTTACAAGTGTGGTGCTTTGTAGCCACAATTGTTTATAAGGCGGTAAGGCGAGCACCAACCGCCCTGACGCCTAAGCGCCTAAAACGGGCATAATTGCAAGGTGCTGCCAGGTGCCGCCTAAGCGTCCAAGGTGGGACGCGTTATGAACAATGCTGTTTACGAATCCACATAGTAGCACAACCTTTTCAATAATTGATTTGACTCTTTGTATTGATGACATTACTTTGTCCATAAATGATGGGACCATTATGCCGTTATTTCCAGGTATCCTTTTGAGGCTATAAAGGTGGTTACTTCAGATGGATATGTTCTGCTGCTGGAGAGAATCCCCAGGTGAAAAAATAGCTATTTCTTGCCCTTATCTTTTCCCAATATTATGGAATGGGACTTGACACATGGCATGTTTAGGCGTGATTCACGGAAGGTTGTGTTGTTGCAACATGGAGTACTGGACTCATCTATGGGGTGAGTCTATGAAATTATAATTGGAAATTTGACAACATAATTGAAGATTTTTCGATGTTTGGCTGTTCAACCGTGATTATTGGTTGCTATGCTAATTGATCACTTGATCCTATATTGTGGTTCATTCCTTCTGTATTGCTATTTCTTTCTTTTGATAACATAATGTGATAATTGGAACGATCTACTACTGTCATAATCCTAAATTCCTAATTACTGAGAAGTAGATAAAAGTGAATGATTCTTCTCTGCTTTGTTGAGAGGGGTCAGCCCCTTAATATAGTAGACAAGACTTGACCAACAAGCCGGTTAATATGGTCAAACTCGAATACGATCTCTAAACTAACTGGATTCTTTCCTAACAAAGTTGCTTAATCAACTAGGACTCTAATTAACGGATAAGACTCCATGTTTGATGGGCTGTCTCACATAAAATCTCTCCATCGAAAAACAGCCTGTCTGCAAGCTGTAGGTTGTCAATTTCCTCCTAAGGGACCTTGGGTGCTACCAGTTGTGGAGCTATCTTGGTCGTTGTTAAGTTACTGTATATCATTGTATCTCTAGTTACAGTACTCTTCCCTCGATCGTACTCCCTCTGTAAAGAAATATAAGAGCGTTTAGATCACTAAAATAGTGATCTAAACGCTGTTATATTTCTTTACGGAGGGAGTATTGTTTATATAGTTGACTAACTAGCAAAAATGCCCGTGCGTTGCAACGGGAGAAAAAGGATCACACGCCCCTAAACCCAATATGCATGGCGATGGAAATGTATGTTGCGGAATAACATGAAGCAGAATTGTGATTTCAGCCAACGAATCTTTGCAAATGGCTAAGAAATTTAGGCATTGTACAATTTGCGAGTTAGGTTAAAGACAATCATCTCCAACAGAAATGAAAACAATAAACTCATGCATAAGAAAAGACATACAAAGCATAAGAAAATTCGAAATACTGAAACATATTTCTTCTGCCAATGCAAGATGTTATTCCTCACATTCATTTCATTATCAGAAGAATAAAAATTTAGGATTTAATACAGCTTTTAATAGGAATAATGTGTACTATTATTAAGCACGGGCTAGGTTGTCACCGAGAAAGCATATTCAGTACTATAATCAAGCATAGGCTAGGTTGTCACCGAGAAAGCATATTCAGTACTATAATCAAGCATAGGCAGGTTGTCACCGAGAAAGCATATTCAGTACTATAATCAAGCATAGGCTAGGTTGACTGCCCATCGTTTGGTTTATAATGTGAGTATATCTCAACAAACAAACCAAATATAAGTGCAGTAAATATAGATTATCAACCATAACAGAAAGTTATAATTTTAGTATACAATGAGGGTAATTTTTTTATAATTTAGTATTCAATGCAGATTAAGCACCATACTGACAATAAAAATGTTGTATACACAACACTTTTATTGAGTTACTGACATCATACAGTAAACAGATCGCGATCCAAATTGCTTGCCTGCACAAGAGCTTCTTATACTGTATGCAACTCTTGTTCATTAAAAAAGAAACAAATTATATTTTGCATCAAAAATATAACATTGGTGGATGTATATTTCCCGTCCAACTTCAGTACTCCCTCCGTCCCAAAATTCTTGTCTTAGATTTGTCTAGATACGGATGTATCTAATACTAAAATATGACTTGATACATCTGTATTTAGACAAATCTAAGACAAGAACTTTGGGACGGAGGGAGTACTACGTTGTACATCGGATGTTGATGCATAATGAGAAAGCATATCACATCAGCAGATTAACCATCCTAATGAGTTACTCACATATGACAATAAAAATATTATACATGAAATATTTTTATTGAAGTAATTTTACACGGACGCAATTGTTCCTCCATACCTTCAGTGACGCTAGGCATGGCATCTTCTTCCTTGTTCACAAACTTTACTGAGATTAGACTCTATGACCAGGATTTCTGAATGTGTTTTACGTTGAGTGTCCGAAAGACAATTTGTTTTGTCGTAGCCCATGTATGCTCCTGCTATATATAGGTTGTACTATGTTGTAGTAGTCATAGGTGTTTCCCTGTTGCTTCGCTTTCCGGCTGTACGCGTCACGTTTTATTTTGCTGGGTATGAGCAGCGCATGCAGCAGCAAACCTGCATGCAATGGCATCATGCAACGTGAATCAAGGTTCTCCCCTCCTTAAATTATGTTCGATCCGCTCTAAAGTAACCAAAGTCCTGACTCGACTTCAACCGCAGCACCCCAAACCTTCACACGGGAAGGACAGGAGCAGCGCTAATTATTTTGGTTGTTGACACCCAGCGGCATTACCGTCGTCATGCTGATGCCTAGAGCTCCTTATCCATGTCCAGTCTCACAAGCATCTCTGTTGTCACCGTTGACATCACCGGCGGGACGGCGCCGTGCTGGACGACACCTCGGACTCATATTGGCCCTTATCTGCTCCATGTGTATCTCCATATCTCAACGGTTTAATTACCCTCTATTTTCCTTTCTCCGAGACGGCTTCTTAACACCTGGGAAAGTCAAAGAAGTATATATTGGATCGGTTAGATTTAAGGAGTCGATGTGGGACTATTGAAGATGCAATTGACCTACTGTTTAACGCACAGACATGTTCTAGCTCGTTGGTATTGTGACCTGTGTAGAACAGGAGGTCGCGAGTTCGATACTCCAGACCAGCGCGCAAATGTTTGCGCCTCGGCCTGATTTTTGGGCCACCGGCCATCAGCACACACGGAGGGGTGATTATTTGGGCTTTTGGGCCACCAGCCGTCAGCACACGGAGGCTTCGTGAGACGCATGGACGGGGAAAAGCTGACGTATGAAGAAATTGAGACAGACGGACGAAAATTAGAAGGGACGGACGAAATTACGGTGGTAAGAAGCGATAGATACTTTATTAGTAGGTATAGATTTAGTTCCGGTGCTTTTCCCTGGAAAATTAGTAACTTGAGTGTGATAGTACAAATTACTGTTTATAGTTGGTAATTCTAGTGCTGAATGGCTGCCGAGAGATAATGCATAATTTTTTGGGGATAATGGTAGTGTGTCGATATAAATCTGTCCTCTTGTTTCCCCTGCAGTTGGGTATCGAATGGTGTTGTTGGCTCACCTGCATTTGCAGCTTATGATCAAGGTCAGTAATCAAAGTTGGATTTAATGTATTCCACTGCTGGGCTGCAAATGCTGAAGTTCTTTTCTCGTTTTTGTTTCTGTGTAGGTTATGATGTTTTTCTTGGAAATCTCCGTGGTTTGGTTTCAAGAGAGCATATGGATAAAAATCTTTCTTCCTCCAAGTAAGTGCTACTCCCTGTTTTTTTGACCGTCTTATATTAATGAACAGAGGTTGTATTAGTTTATTGGTTGAGATAATTTTTTACTCCTGTATATGCCAAATCAATTTGGTCACTGTGCTTGCTCATCTCTGATGCTCCTTCTCAATTCATGTTAGGTACTGGAAATATTCTGTCAATGAGCATGGAACCAAAGATATGCCAGCAATAATTGAGGAAATTCACAAGATTAAAACTTCAGAACTTGGCAGCAGTCAGAATCTTATTGGGGAGGAAATGGAAGATCAAAATGATGACATAAAGAATTCGGAAATACAGACTTCAGAGGAAGACGTGACAAAAAATCAGCCTTATAAGCTCTGTGCTGTCTGCCACAGCCTGGGTGGTGCAGTTATGTTGATGTATGTGGTGACATCAAGGATTGCGCAGAAGCCCCACAGGTTGTCAAGATTGGTCTTGCTATCTCCTGCTGGTTTTCACGAGGATTCAAATGTGGTGTTCAGCTTGGTGGAGAAGATCATCCTGTTTGTTGGTCCAGTACTTGCTCCACTTGTGCCTGGGCTGTACATACCAACTCGATTCTTCAGGATGCTTCTGAACAAATTAGCTAGGGATTTCCACAACTATCCAGCTTTGGGTGGTCTCGTCCAAACCCTTATGGGGTATGTTGTTGGTGGTGACAGTTCAAATTGGGTGGGAGTACTTGGGTTGCCTCACTACAACATGGATGACATGCCCGGTGTATCGTTTCATGTTGTACTCCATCTTGCACAGATAAAGAGGGCGAAGAGGTTCCAAATGTATGACTATGGAAGTGCCGCGGCAAACATGGAAGCGTATGGAACACCAAAACCATTGGACCTGGGAGCTCACTACAGTCTAATTGACATCCCCATGGACCTGGTTGCTGGGCAAAGAGACAAAGTAATCTCACCAACCATGGTGAAGAAGCACTACAAATTGATGCGGAAGGCTGGTGTTGAAGTCTCCTATAATGAATTCGAGTATGCTCATTTGGATTTCACATTTTCACACAGGGAAGAGCTTTTGTCGTATGTTATGTCCCGCCTGGCCTTAGCAGCTGACGCAGGTAAAGGCCGCATCAAGCAGACCACTGTGCGACTAAGGAAGCCGAAGAGAGTCCAGTCAGAAATCGAGAAGGATCGTACCATGGAGTATAGAGGCGCAGATGAAGAGATACCTGGTGAACCAAATGGGCATCACAAGTGATGCAAATTTCTGACTAGCTGTTGTTGTACGTAGTTTTGTGCATAGGTAGTATATATACGACACGCCGCTCTCTGCATACTTCTACACCATGTAGAAGAATATTTGAGGATGGATAGTGCACAGTTTTAAGTAGTGAAGCTCGATGGGGACTCTTTTTTATATCCTTGTCGGAAACCAGACTGGTACATGTATACATGATGTGTTAATGTTTTCACACAAATGAATGTAACTGACACAGGGACAGGACGTTTTTCTTGGGTGAATTAGGAGCGCTTGATAAGCCGCGGCATATGTCTACATTTCATCAAACACATGCCATGCAGAAAATACGAGTACCTTTTTTCTTTCCGTTCCTAAATATAAGTCTTTGAAGAGATTTCACTATGAACCACAATTCATCCATTTTGCTCCATATGTAGTTCATAGTGAAATCTCTATAAAGACTTATATTTAAGAACGGAGGGAGTATAACTTAAATGAGCTGGCGCATTACATTCACGTTGATCAAAATTAACTTTTCAAAACTAACTTTGTAATCTATGAAGCCCAGCTGTAGCTGAAACTTGGACTCCCGAACAGCTGGCTTCGATCTGCCGAACTTGAGTCAATGGCTGGGACCTCCTTTCCTATCACGCGAGCGCAGAAAAAAGCAGGAAAACCGACGAGTATGACAGGCACTGGCTTTTAGCCACTACGCCAGGCACTGGCTGCTGAAAATGAAGGCACAAAACACTATAAGAATACACAGCAAAGTTGAGATTCGGAAAACATTCCTTCAAAGTTGCGAACAGTTTTGAAATGCCGCAATTATTTTTGATATTACAAACTGTTTTCAAAAAGGTGATTTTTTAATAATTCAATTTTTTCAGGGAATTCCTAAATATTTTCTGAGATCACAAAATTAATTTTTGAACAAAAATTGTAAACAGGAACACTTTTTAAATTCGGAACAAAAAAGTTATAACACGAATATTCTTTTCAAAAGCGAATAAAATTTGTATTTGTATGTTTGTTGGAAATGAGAATAAAGCATGGGGATATTTTTTGAAATTGCAAACAAAATATTGAAACCGCGAACATTTCTTGAAACATCAACAGTGTTCTGGAATTGTGAATTTTCTGCAAACGAGAATATTTTTTGAAATCTCCGAACATTTTTCTTATATTTTCAACAAATTTCGAAATCAAGGACTTTTTTGAAACATGATTTTTTTTGAAATTGTGAACATATTTTGAAATCAGGAACAATTTTTTCAATTCTGAAGATTTATTGAAATTGGGAACTAATATAGAAAACATGATTTTAATTGAAACACAAATATCCTTTTGAATTTCTGAATAAATTTTGCAAACGTAAATAGTTTTCAAAATTCCTGAACATTTTTGGAAAATGTGAAAAAATTTAAAAAGTGAAAAAATTATTTGAAATTCCAAACAATATTTGAAATTTTCAAATGAAAGTAACAGGAGAAAGAAAAAAGAAAAGGAAAAGTAAAAAAATGAAAAGGAAAATAGAAAATAAAAACAGAAACAAAAGACAAACAATTCTTTAAAATTTGAATAATTTTTAAATGTCCGAACATTTGTTGTAAATGTAAACAAATTAGAAATATTTTGAATATGTGAACAAACTTTGAGAATTAGAACAAAATTTTGAAAGCAAGAGATTTAGATAGCACGAACATTTTTGGAAATTGAAGAACATATTTTAAAAGAGAGAACATTTTTGAAGTTCTCTAACAATTTTGGAAATGCGAAGATTTTTTGAATACATGAACAATTTTTTTGAAAACTGGAACCTTTTCAAAGCTTTGAACATATTTCTAAAAATGTGAACAAGTTTTTAATCTTCAAACATTTTTGTGAAAAACGAACATTTTTTAAATTCACAGAAAATTTGAATAGTCTGAACATTTTAAAATTATGAAGAATGAAAAAGGAAAGAAAAGGAAAAATAAAGAAAAGAAACAGAAAAACCGAAAAGGATGAAAAATATAACTTGAAAAATCAGAAAAGGAAAGAAAAGGAAAAGATAGAGAAGAAAAAATAGATAGGAAAAAGGAAAAAGAAATAGAAAAAAAAGTGTTAGGAAGCTCCTAGAATGTTCCCAAAACCGGAAAAAACCCGGCTAGGAACAGGTGAGAATGTTCCTAAAACCGAAATTGTCGAAACGTTACACGAGCTGGCCCACGCCCGAACGCTCGTTGGATCTCCTTGTGCGTTCGCTCGACAACTTGCCGCAGCGAGCGGCAAATAGGTGATTCCTCAATGGCTTGCTTGAGGGGAAGATCACCTCGCCCGACCCATTCCAAACCCCTTGGCAAGATTGATTGCTTTCATGAGGGCTGCGGCCTCAGCCTGTAGAGCCGCCGATTGGTGCAAGACGGTACCAGCAGCAGCAAAAAGGACATCGCCCGTCGAGTCACCATGAAAGAAGCATCGAAGTTCAGCATAACCATTCAGGTGGGGGTGGCTTCCATCTACACGGCGTGACAACTGTGGTTGCCAGAGGTTCGACAGTGTTGGCGCAACTCTCTCTCTCACTCTCCCACTCAGGACTAGAGGTAGAAGAAGGCACAAGGGACACTGGAGTTTTTCCGGTGACGAACGCCCGGCTGCACATACAACCTTTTTTTCCTTTCCAGAGCACTCTTCAACGACTGCATCGTCTAGTGTTTATACACAAGGTAACACAACGCCCACACATGCATGACCCACACGAACGCACGCTGCCCACCTCGCTCCGGCTGCGCGCGCTGATCCGCTCGGTACGCCCGCGTCCACGCACGACGCGGGGCTCCCGCGCTAACATAAACACGGACACACACACCCTCGCCATGCTTCCGCTACGTCCCACACGTCCCGACCGCACAAGACACCGTGGCTTATTTCAACACACACACACCCCTAAGCCATGGTCTAGAGAAGTCCATCATCGTCGACCAGGAGAGTCTGCTCCGCCGCTGGTCCTTCCCGCAGCTACGGGCACTCGCGCCAGAAGTGCCCGTGCTCCCCGCATTTGTAGCAGCGTCCAACGCTTCCCTCCGTTGCCCGACGATGTGCTCGCCGCGCCGTCATGGTCGCCGAAGCCGCGTCTGCCTCGCCGTCGCTCCTGAGCCGCCCACTGTGCTGCCGTCATCATCAGCTTCCCGTCCGCGCGCTCGCCTCTGGCCTGCACGCGCCGCCGCGTCTGCTCCTCGGACGCCTTGAGCCGTCCGAGCGCCTCCTCGAACGCCATCTCCTTCACGTTGCAGAATTGCTCGATTTCGGCCACCGTTGCGTACAGGCGGTTCGGCACGATGTCGACCAACTTCTTCACCATGGCGCTGTTGTCGAGCGTCGACCTGAGCATCGTGTACCTCGCTGCCATGTCGCTGACCTTCCCTGCGTAGTCGTCCAGCTCGTCGCCGTCGTCCATCCGCAGGCGGTCGAACTTGCCGCGCAGCGTCCCGAGCCTCGCCGCCCGCACCCGATCGGCGCCGACGAAGTGAACCTTGAGGGAGTCCCATACCTCCTTCGCTGTTGGCTTTGTCGCCACCTGCATCAGCAAATCCTCCGGGAGCGCGCCCAGCATCGTCGCCGCGCCGTCTTGCTCTTCCTAGCGTTGATCGCCGCGCCCTCCGCCGGAGCCACTGCACTCCACAGCCCCTGGGCGTCAAGGATAGCCTCCGCCTTGATCGCCCAGGCGGTGTAGTTCATCATCGTCAGCGGTGGCAGCTGCAAGGCCATCGTCCCGCCACCACCGCCGTGAGGGAGGAGCGACATGGCCGCCGGCAGGATCGCACCGAAGCTCTGTATACCAAATGTTGGCGCATCTCTCTCTCTCACTCAGGACTAGAGGTAGAAGAAGGAACAGGGGACACTGGAGTTTTTCCGGCGACGAACGCCCAGCTGCACATACATCCTTTTTTCCTTTCTAGAGCACTCCTCAACGACTGCATCGTCTAGTATTTATATACGAGGTAACACAACGGTCAATGCATGCATGACCCACACGAACGCACGCTGCCCACCTTGCTCCGGCTGCGCGCGCTGATCCGCTCGGTCCGCCCGCGTCCACGAACGACACGGGGCTCCCCAACAGCTCCATGCATGCATGTACATTACACATACACGCTACACATCTAGCTAGCTACGTGAACGGCCGCACGCACGACGAACACGCATAGCTATCTACGGCCGCACTAACACAAACACGGACACACACCCTCGCCATGCTTCCGCTGCGTCCTGCACGTCCCGCGCGCACCCGACGCGCCCGACCGCACTAGTGTGTCCCGCACGTCCCGCGCGCACCCGACGCGCCCGACCGCACTAGTGTGTCCCGCACGGCCCGCGCGCACCCGACGCGCCCGACGAGCCCGACCGCACCAGACGTCGTGGCTTATTCCAACATGAACTTTGATCTGACTAGCAAATTCTTGCGCTGACATCTTTCTCTCACCATGTCTAATGCGATTTCTTTTATTCCAGCAGCGCCACAACAGGCAGATCACTTGGGAGCCTTTTAATGTTTGGTAGGGCAAGGACTAACTCCAGCACTTGAAGGGGCGAATGCCCCCATTAGCTTGGCGCTCGCCTTCAGGACCTGTCTCCCACCATAGAGCCTTAACTAATTTGCATCTGACGAAGAAGCGGCCACCATCCTCAAAGAAGCGGCCGCATGCCGCGCATCTTCTGCCCAGTTTGACCCCCCTATGTTCAATATTCATGTGCAGAGGGTGACTGTTGTGCCCAAAACGCCACAGGAAATGGTGGACCTTGCCCGGACAGTCCATCTTCCAAATTCCTGACCACACTTTCTTACGAAAGTTTATTCCCTCGATTCCCTCTCCATGTGGTTTGTTGCTCTGTCGCAGGACCAGATCGTTGTGTACCCTGTAAGCACATTTGGCAGAGAAGAGACCCCGAGAGTCGTAATACCATGCAACAAAGTCCTCATGTTGCTCAAGGATATGAATGGATAGGATTAGCTTTAGTTTGCATCCTCGGCATGGAAGGTTTGCATGACAAGCTCAGTATCCCAACTGTTGGATATTGGATCGATCAGCTCCGAGACCCGTGTGAGAAGGTGTGCACCCTGCTTCGTTAATGGCCGCATGGACTAATCTCTCGGTCTCGGGAGCCAAGGGTCAGACCAGGTCTTTATCTTCTCCCCCTGTTTCAACACACCAGATCCTCCTTAACTAACTCCAGGCCCTTAATGCTTCGCCAAGTGTAGCTCATGCCCGCCATTGGAACAACTGAAAATATGTCACCGCTAGGATAGTACCGCGCTTCAACTTGTGCATATAGGGATTCCGGGGTCTGTAGCCTCCATGCTTGTCATGCCAACATGGCCATGTTGAAAGGGTGTAGATATCTAAACCCTAGCCCACCCTCTTCTTTTGGTAACTTGATCTTTTCCATCCAACCCAATGCATCTTCTTTTCATCCTACTGCTTTGACCACCAGTATTTGCATATCATATTGCTAAGCTCTTCACACATGCCCTTGGTGAGGTCGAAACAACCCATAGCATGCGCGGGGATTTCTTGCGCCACCGCCTTCACCATGATTTCCTTGCCTTGCATCGACAGGAAGCGTTCCAAACATCCTTGAATCCTTGCCCACAAACACTCCTTAACATACTCAAAACATTGCATGACTGAGCGGCCAATGTATGTAGGAAGACCGAAGTACTTCCTATTCGATGTTTCCTGTTGTAGGCCGAGACTATGCATAATCACATTCTTTACAGTGGCCTTGGTATTTATGCTGAACATAAATGACGACTTGTCTCGGTTCACCATCTTACCAGACCCCGCTTCATACACTTGTAGGATACGACCAATTTCATTCGGCCCATCCTCCGTTGCGTTGAACAGAAGAATAGAGTCGTCGACGAAGAGAAAATGAGGCACAGTGGGTGCCGCTGGGGCTACTCTTATACCCCTGAAATGACCTGCCTCCTCGGCTTGATGAAGGAGGGCCGAGAGGCCTTCCGCACACAACAAAAAGAGGTAGGTGGATATTGGATCTCCCTGCCGCAGGCCCCTCCCCGGTGTAACAGTCTCGGTGTATCTTGAGTTGATCTTGACCGGATGCACTTTGAAATAAGCTGAAGAAAACCCTGATACGTCCCAAAGGTATCTACCTTTCCAAACACTTTTGCTCTTGTTTTGGACTCTAATTTGCATGATTTGAATGAAACTAACCTGGACTGACGCTGTTTTCAATAGAACTACCATGGTGTTGTTTTGTTGCAGAAATAAAAGTTCTCCCAGAATACATAAAAAATATTGGCAAATAGAACTACTGAAGGGGGGGGGGGGGCACCCAGGAGCCACGAGCTCAGGGGGCGCGCCTGTTGGGAACGTAGCATGCAATTTCAAAATTTTCCTACGCTCACGCAAGATCTATCTAGGAGATGCATAGCAACAAGAGGGGGAGAGTGTGTCTACGTACCCTTATAGACCGAAAGTGGAAGCGTTTGGCAACGCGGTTGATGTAGTTGAACTTCTCGTTTCGACCGATCAAGCACCGAACATACGACACCTCCGAGTTCTGCACACGTTCATCTTGATGACATCCCTCAAACTCTTGATCCAGCAGAGTGTCGAGGAAGTAGATGAGTTCCGTCAGCATGACAGTGTGGTGACGGTGATGGTGAAGTGATTCGCACAGGGCTTCGCCTAAGCACTATGAGAATATGACCAGAGGCATAAACTGTGGAGGGGGCACCACACACGGCTAACAATAGTTGATGTTGCGTTTTAGGCGCCCGCTCCCCATGTATATATAGGTGGGAGGGGGAGGGGAACATCCTTAGGGCGCCCCAAGTAGGAGGAATCCTACTTGGGGGCCTAGTCCAATTCGCCCCCTTAACCATATTTTCCGGAGGGGGAAGGAAGGAGGAGAGAGGAGGAAAGGAAGGGGGAGGCCGAATCCCTCCCCTTCATTCTCTCTTCCCCTCTTTTCTTCCTCCTCTGGTTCGGCCCATATGGGGGGGTGCAACAGCCCCTGCTGGCTGCCGCGTTTTCCCTCTTGGCCCATTAGGCCCGTATCTTTGCCGGGGGGGGGGGGGGGAGGGGGGGGGGGTGCCCGGAACCCCTTCTAGTGACCCGATATGTACCTGGACCCTCCGAAACACTTCCGGTGTCCGAATACTATCGTCCTATATATCAATCTTTACCTCTCGACCATTTCGAGACTCCTTGTCATGTCTGTGGTCCCGAATCTCATTCGGGACTCCGAACAACATTCGGTCACCAAATCACATAACTCATATAATACAAAATCGTCATCGAACGTTAAGAGTGCGGACGCTACGGGTTTGAGAACTATGTAGACATGAGCGAGGCACCTCTCCGGTCAATAACCAATAGCGGAACCTGGATGCTCATATTGGCTCCCACATATTCTACGAAGATCTTTATCGGTCGACCCGTTATGACAACATACGTTATTCCCTTTGTCATCGGTATGTTACTTACCCGAGATTTGATCGTTGGTATCTTCAGACCTAGTTCAATCTCATTACCGACAAGTCTCTTTACTCGTTCCGTAATACATCATCCCACAACTAACTCATTAGTCACTTTGCTTGCAAGGCTTCTTATGATGTGTATTACCGAGAGGACCCAGAGATACCTCTCCGACACTAGGAGTGACAAATCCTAATCTTGAACTATGCCAACCCAACAAACACCTTCGGAGATACCTGTAGAGAATCTTTATAATCACCCAGTTACATTGTGACGCTTGATAGCACACAAGGCATTCCTCCGGTATCCGAGAGTTGCATAATCTCATAGTAGAAGGAATATGTATTTGACATGAAGAAAGCAATAGCAATAAAACTGACAATCAATATGCTATGCTAACGGATGGGTCTTGTCCATCACATCATTCTCCTAATGATGTGACCCCGTTCATCAAATGATAACACATGTATATGGTTAGGAAACTTAACCATCTTTGATTAACAAGCTAGTCTAGTAGAGGATTACTAGGGACATGGTGTTTTGTCTATGTATCCACACATGTATCAAGTTTCCGGTTAATATAATTCTAGCATGAATAATAAACATTTATCATGAAATAAGGAAATATAAAATAACAACTTTATTATTGCGTCTAGGGCATATTTCCTTCAGTCTCCCACTTGCACTAGAGTCAATAATCTAGTTCACATCACCATGTGATTTAACACCAATAGTTCACATCTTTATGTGATTAACACCCGTACTTCACATCGCCATGTGACCAATACCCAAAGGGTTTACTAGAGTCAAAAATCTAGTTCACATCGCTATGTGATTAACACCCAAAGAGTACTAAGGTGTGATCATGTTTTGCTTGTGAGAGAAGTTTAGTCAACGGGTCTGACACATTGAAATCCATATGTATTTTTCAAATTTCTATGTCTACAATGCTCTGCATGGTGCTACTCTAGCTAATTGCACCCACTTTCAATATGTATCCAGACTGAGACTCAGAGTCATCTTGATTAGTGTTTAAAGCTTGCATTGTCGTAACCCTTTATCACCTCCATAACCGAGAAACATTTCCTTAGTACTCTAAGGATAATTTTGACCGCTGTCTAGTGATCTACTCCTGGATCACTATTGTACCCCCTTGCCAAACTTATTGGCAAGGCACATAATAGGTCTGGTACATAGCATGGTATACTTTATAGAACCTATGACTGAGGCATAGGAAATGACTTTCATTCTCTCTCTATCTTCTACCGTGGTCGGGCTTTGAGTCTTACTCAACTTCACACCTTGCAATACAAACAAGAACCCTTTCTTTGTGTGATTCATTTTGAACATCTTCAAAATTTTGCCAAGGTATGTGCTTGGTGAAAGTCCTATTAAGCATCTTGATCTATCTCTATAGGTCTTGATGCCCAATATATAAGCAGCTTCACCGAGGTCTTTCATTGAAAAACTTTTATTCAAGTATCCTTTTATGCTATCCAAAAATTCTACATCATTTCCAATCAACAATATGTCATCCACATATAATATTAGAAATGCTATAGAGCTCCCACTCACTTTCTTGTAAATATAGGCTTCTCCGAAAGTCTATATAAAACCATATGCGTTGATCACCTAATCAAAGCGCATATTCCAACTCTGAGATGCTTGCACCAGTCCATAGATGGATCGCTGGATCTTGCACACTTTGTTAGCACCTTTAGGATCGACAAAACCTTCTGGTTGCATCATATACAACTCTTCTTTTAGAAATCCATTATGGAATGCAGTTTTGACGTCCATTTGCCAGATTTCATAATCATAAAATGCGGCAATTGCTAACATGATTCGAACAGACTTAAGCATCACTACGTGTGAGAAAGTCTCATCGTAGTCAACTCCTTGAACTTGTCAAAAACCTTTTGCGACAAGTTGAGCTTTGTAGACAGTAACATTACCATCAGCGTAAGTCTTCTTCTTGAAGATCCATTTATTCTCTATGGATTGTCGATCATCAGGCAAATCCACCAAAGTCCATACTTTGTTCATACATGGATCCTATCTCAGATTTCATGGCCTCAAGCCATTTATCGAAATCTGGGCTCATCATAGCTTCTTCATAGTTCCTAGGTTCACCATGGTCAAGTAACAGGACTTCCAAAACAGGATTAACGTACCACTCTGGTGTTGATCGTGTTCTGGTTGACCTACAAGGTTTGGTAGTAACTTGATCAAAAGTTTCATGATCATCATCATTAGCTTCCTCTCTAGTTGGTGTAGGCATCATGGGAACAGATTTATCTGATGAGCTACTTTCCAAATTGAGAGAAGGTACAATTACCTCATCAAGTTCTACTTTCCTCCCACTCACTTCTTTCGAGAGAAAGTCCTTCTCTAGAAAGATTCCATTCTTGGCAACAAAGATCTTGCTTCAGATCTGTGGTAGAAGGTGTACCCAATTGTTTCCTTAGGGTATCCTATGAAGACGCACTTCTACGATTTGGGTTCGAGCTTATCAGGCCGAAGCCTTTTGACATAAGTATCGCAACCCCAAACTTTAAGAAACGCCAACTTAGGTTTATTGCCAAACCACAGTTCATACGGTGTCGTCTCAACGGATTTAGACGGTGCCCTATTTAACATGAATGCAACTGTCTCTAATGCATAACCCCAAAACAATAGTGGAAAATTGGTAAGAGACATCATAGATCACACCATATCTAATAAAGTACGGTTACGACGTTCGGACACACCATTACGCTATGGTGTTCTAGGTGGCGTGAGTTGTGAAACTATTCCACATTGTTTTAAATGAAGGCCAAACTTGTAACTCAAATATTCACCTCCGCGATCAGATCATTTCTTGTTACGATGATTCTCCACTTCATTCTGAAATTCCTTGAACTTTTTAAATGTTTCAGACTTGTGTTTCATTAAGTAGATATACCCATACCTACTCAAATCATCTGTGAAGGTCAGAAAATAACGATACCCACTGCGTGCCTCAACACTCACCGGACCTCATACATCAGTATATATTATTTCCAGTAAGTCATTAGATCGCTCCGTTGTTCTAGAGAATGGAGTTTTAGTCATCTTGCCCATGAGGCATGGTTTGCAAGTATGAAATGATTCATAATCAAGTGATTCCAAAAGCCCATCCACATGGAGTTTCTTCATGCGCTCTACACCAATATGACCTAAACGACAGTGCCACAAGTATGTTGCACTATCATTATCAACTTTGCATCTTTTGGCATCAATATTATGAATATGTGTATCACTACGATCGAGATTCAATAAACCATTAACATTGGGTGTATGACCATAGAAGGTTTTATTTATGTAAACAGAATAACAATTATTCTCTGTCTTAAATGAATAATTGTATTGCAATAAACACGATCCTATCTTGTTCATGCTCAACGCAAACACCAAATAGCATTTATTTAGATTCAATACTAATCCCAAAAGTATAGGGAGTGTGTGATGATGATCATATCAATCTTGAAACCACTTTGAAACACATCGTTACTTTACCCTCAACTAGTCTCCATTTATTCTGCAACTCCTGTTTTGAGTTACTAATCTTAGCAACCGAACATGTATCAAGTACCCAGGGGCTACTACGAGCATTAGTAAGGTACACATCAATAACATGTATATCAAATATACCTTTGTTCACTTTTCCATCCTTCTTATCCGCCAAATATTTGGGTTAGTTCCGCTTCCAGTGACCATTTCCTTTGTAGTAGAAGCACTTAGTTTCAGGCTTAGGTCCAGTTTTGGGCTTCTTCACGGGAGTGAAAACTTGCTTGCACTACAAAAAAAATACACTTCCGTGATGATACGTGTTTGTCACAGTAGGTCACGTTTTCTGTCATGCATGTACATCCATGACGATTTTATGACAGAATCAAGATAGTCATACCTGTGTTGTCGTAGAAGTGTTCCATGACATTACCAAAATTATCATCACGGAAGTGTCCACTTCCATGACGATAAATCACGCATCATAGAAGTGCTTTCTTCAAGGGTGACCAACACGTGGCGTCCACCGTAACGGAACGCCATTAAGCTATCGGGTACGGTTTTGGATCCGATAACCCATTAACAGCCCCGACCAATGGGGATTTTCCACATGTAAAATCATCACTGGCTGGAGGAAACACGTGTCGGCTCACCATTGGGACAGATGTCATCCACTCATTGGACAGAAGGTGCCTATGATATGTGGACACGTGGCATGGCCCAACAGAAGTCCATTCCTGTGAAAAGGCTGGCCCATTTGACTTGGTCAAAAGGTGGCGGGCCGGCTCATGGAAAGCCTGTTAACGGCCTGTTCGCATATAGCCCATTTACAGCCCGCTAACCCAGCGCCCGTTACGGCCTGTCCAGATTAGGCCCAGTAGCGTCATCTGGGTCGTCCAATATGATTCCAGCCCGTTTTAAATTCCGGCCCATGTATGGCCCATGACGTCTTTCGGCCCATATGAGGCCCTTTGTAACTCTTGGCCCATTACTGCGGTGAAACTGGCCCGTAATGAACAGTGTATCACACTATACCCATTAACAACCCATTATTCCATTGGACCGTTTCCAGCCCATGTTATCTTTCGGCCTTCTCAGGGCCCATTTATTCTTGGGCTCATTTCCAACATTCGATTACTTACGACCCGTTATTGTCAATTTCTGCTGCTTGGCAAAATTCAGCCCGTTGTTATAGTCGGTCCGTTTGTATCCCATTAATACATTCGGCCGTTTTCATAGTGTCATAAAATACGGCCTATTAACAACGACCCATTATAGTCGGCCCATGAACGGATGATTCCAACTCTAGCCCGTTTACGGCCATAATGCGGTCTGTTATTGGCCCATATTTGGCCAATCGATCATAAGGCCCATTGATGATACGACCCGTAGAAGGCCCATCGTGTCTATGGCCCGTAGAAGGCCCATTGTTTCTACAGCCCGTAGAAGGCCCATTGTTTCTATGGCCGGTAGGAGGCCCAGTGTCACTACAGTAAATATGTAACCCATGGTTATTGTTGCCTAGTTTTAAAAAATAGGTCATTGCGGCCACTAGCAAACCGCGGAAAAAGAACTGCACTGACTACAAGCAAACAAATAAACAAGACAACAAGGAAATAAATAAGCAAGCAGCTTACGCTAGGCTATCACACTTACACATATTACATCCACTGGGCATCAAAGTTCGCCACCGGTGCAAATATAGGGAACAAAACAGAATATAAACACCGTAGCAAAACAAGTCCAGAACTGAAACCACTTCAAAAGAGGTCAAGAAACAATATCCTGGGTACCCATAATGCTGGCAAGATGCTTAGAAAGATTATCAACTTTCTCTTGTTTGGCGCTTAAATCCTCCAGTGCTTGCTGTTGCATAAGAAAGTATGCATCTGAATTCTGCAGGGACTTCCTCAGTCCTTCGGCTTCTTGCTGCAGCACAACTGACTGATACCTTTCAGCTTATAGCTGAGACTGAAGAAGCCGAAGTGATTCAGGCAACGAGTTCGAAGAGCTTGTGCCAGCGGTACTAGCCAGTAACTCGAACACTACATCAACGCAGGACTGTGGGGTTTTCTCACTGTCTACAAGATCGTTTTTATCACCTTTCTTGGAGACCAACAGGGTTGTCTCACTATCTTGAACCTTATCTGCATTACTTTCTCTACCATTGCATAGTGGGGTGCTCTTCTCCATTATTTTGTTTGCATACTACAAGAGAAGCAAGCAGACATATCACAAGTTTAGCATGTAGTATACGAAACTCATTTTGGTAAACCGGTTCAATAGTAAGATGGACAGGATAACAACATGAAACATACATATATGTATGTACTATGCTCACTGTATTGTCCACAGGGGCGGAGCTAGCATGGGGCTATGCCTAGGGCTAAGCTAGCTTGAGTGATGCACATTAGTGATCTTTTGTATTTTGTAAGAAGCATTTACCAAGACTATTGTCACTAGGCCTAGGGCTATAGCCCCATCTGCCCTAGCCTTGTCTCCGCCTCTGATTGTCCATATCATTCTAGTTTATGTTGCCTAATCAAGATAGAGACACAATTCAACTCATATATTTTTAAGACACAACAGCATAGACAGAATATAAGTGTGAGAAACTACACATCATTGGCAACACTTGTAATGTGCATCACATGAGAACATAACTGTTTATACAACTTAAACTGAAATCAACATAGACCAAGAAGTTAGAACAACAATCCAGTTAAAGAAATAGGTTTAAAACATATCTGTTGCGCCATTGGAGTTTCAATTGGATCCTTCAAATTCTAAAGTAGTTGGTATGCTTAAATACAATGATGCAACAACAAAGGAGTATGGACCATAGCTACATAATCTGACCTGAGAACAGTTGCTCTTCTGCTTTAAACGTGGAGTTTGGGTTAGCTGTGGGGGTCTTCGTGCTTTGGGCACTGCAGTTGCTTTACAAACTGCTCGTGTGGGGGTACTCTGTGGTGGACATGGTGCTTTGTCAACTAGAAGTGGGTTACTATCCGCTGGGGTTGCGGTTAGATGGGTTGTAGCTGGTTCTTTGCCCAACGGTGTAAGTGTGCAATCTGGAAGAGTCTCGATTATGTGTGGTGGGGCTAGTTTGTGGGCCAGTACAACCATGGGTCTATTTGCATCGACGGGTAGCACTGTCTTTTGTGAAGAACGGGTTTTTGCTCCCTTAGATACTGCCATCACCCCCTCCAATTCAAATGGCTGATAAACAAGAAAAGAAATTGAACATACAGACATTGTATGATAGACAGGTGTGATAATTCACATATATGTTGTCTAACCAAACAGGACAGCATGACATAACTTCACATATATGATGCCTAACTAAAGAGGATAACATGACACAGTTTCAGATATATGATGGATAACATAACAGATATAATGGCATATTCAACATATGATGAGTATCTAAACAAGATGACATGACAAAACTATATGATGTCTTTCTAAAATAGGTTGGGATGAAATAATTCACATACATGTTGTCTAAGTATACAGGATGGCATGATATAATTGACATAATTGATTCATATACTAAGCAGCTAGCACTCGCATGTAAGATCTCTAAACTAAGCAGATGGAATTCAATATTGTGCATATGATGTCTAAACTAAGCAATGCAAGACACCATATACATGATATGAGAAATATAAACATTGCAACTTAGAGCATACACCTCAGGTAGGATATAGGACTGGTCATCTGTCTCTGAATCTTCCTCTGAGGAGCTCCCTGTAACCATCGAGATATATGCTTTAACAGGTACCATTGCCTGCTTTGAAGACCTTGTTTTCACTCCAGATTTTTCCATAACCGGCTCAAATGGCTGATACACATGAAGAGTAGTTCAATATACATAGATTGTCGACAAATGGAATACGTAATAAAAAAAAGATGGCATGAGATAATTCACATATATGATGCCTGGCTACATGGCGGTGCATAATTCACATATATGATAACTGGCTGAAAAACATGGCATTGCATAATTCACATATCTGATATAGAAAGCAAACATGAGGCATTCACACAAAGCATGTCTAATCTAAGCAGATGGCATGGCAATGCAAGACACCATATGCATGATGTGAGCAATATAACCCTGCCAAGTTAGAGCATGCACCTCGGGGGGGGGGGGGATACGACTGGTCATCTGTCTCTGAATCCTCCTCTGAGGAGCTATCTGTAACCAGCAAGAAATCTGCATCGACAGGTAGCACTGACCGCTCAGAAGACCTCGTTTTCACTCCAGATTTTCCCATGACCGACTCAAATGGCTGATGCACAGGAAGAGTAGATGAATGTATAAACATTGTTGGCAAATGGAATACATTATGAAAAAAATATGGCACGATACAATTCACATATACGGTGACTGGCTAAACAGGATGGCATTGCATGATTCACGTATATGATGGCTGGCTAGACAAGATGGCATTGCATAATTCCCATATACTCCCTTCGTTCCTAAATTTTTGTCTTTTTAGAGATTTGAAATGGACTAGCACATAAGGATGTATATAGACATGTTTTAGAGAGTAGATTCACTCATTTTGCTCCGTATGTAGTCACTTGTTGAAATCTCTAAAAAGACAAATATTTAGGAACGGTGGGAGTATGATATAGAAACGAAACAGGTGGCATTCACACAAAGCAAATCTAAACTAAGCTGATGACATATAAGATGTATAATGTAAGCATAGCGAGGCGCCATATGCATGATATGACCAACATCAGCATGCCAGGTTAGAGCAAACACCTCAGGTGGTAAACAGGAGAGGTCAGCTCCTTCTGAATCCCCATCTGAGGAGTTATCTGATAACCCACAAGTATAGGGGATCGCAACAGTTTTTGAGGGTAGAGTATTCAACCAAAATTTATTGATTCGACACAAGGGGAGCCAAAGAATATTCTCAAGTATTAGTAGTTGAGTTGTCAATTCAACTACACCTGGATAACTTAGTATCTGCAACAAAGTATTTAGTAGCAAGGTAGTATGGAAGTAACAGTAACAGTAGAAAAAGTAACAATAGCAGTTTTGTAGTAATTGTAACAGTAGCAACGGTAAAGTAAATAAGCAAAGCACAATGTGTGAAAATCTCGTAGGCATTGGATCAGTGATGGATAATTATGTCGGATGCGATTCCTCATGTAATAGTTATAACATAAGGTGACACAGAACTAACTCCAGTTCATCAGTGTAATGCAGACATGTATTCCGAATATAGTCATACGTGCTTATGGAAAAGAACTTGCATGACATCTTTTGTCCTACCGTCCTGTGGCAGTGGGGTCCTAGTGGAAACTAAGGGATATTAAGGCCTCCTTTTAATAGAGTACCAGACCAAAGCATTAACACATAGTGAATACATGAACTCCTCAAACTACGGTCATCACCGAGAAGTATCCCGATTATTGTCACTTCGGGGTTGTCGGATCATAACACATAATAGGTGACTATAGACTTGCAAGATAGGATCAAGAACTCACATATATTCATGAAAAAATAATAGGTTCAGATCTGAAATCATGGCACTCAGGCCCTAGTGACAAGCATTAAGCATAGCAAAGTCATAGCAACATCAATCTCAGAACATAGTGGATACTAGGGATCAAACCCTAACAAAACTAACTTGATTACATGGTAAATCTCATCCAACCCATCACCGTCCAGCAACCCTACGATGGAATTACTCACGCACGGCGGTGAGCATCATGAAATTGGTGATGGAGGATGGTTGATGATGACGACGACGACGAATCCCCCTCTCCGGAGCACCGAACGGACTCCAGATCAGCCCTCTCGAGAGAGATTAGGGCTTGGCAGCGACTCCATATCGTAAAACGCGATGAAACTTTCTCTCTGATTTTTCTCTCCACAAAAGCCAATATATGGAGTTGGAGTTGAGGTTGGTGGACGTCCAGGGGGCCCACGAGGCAAGGGGCGCGCCCTAGGGGAGGGGGCACCCCCCCACCCTCATGGACAGGGTGTGGCCCCCCTAATGCTAATTCTTTCGCCAGTATTTTTTATTAATTCTGAAAAGTTGCTCCGTGGATTTTTAGGTCATTCCGAGAACTTTTATTTCTGCACAAAAATAACACCATGGCAGTTCTGCTGAAAACAGCGTCAGTCCCGGTTAGTTCCATTCAAATCATGCAAGTTAGAGTCCAAAACAAGGGCAAAAGTGTTTGGAAAAGTAGATATGACAGATACGTATCAACTCCCCCAAGCTTAAACCTTTGCTTGTCCTCAAGAAATTCAGTTGAAAAACTGAAAGTGATAAATTTTTTTTTACAATCTCTGTTTGCTCTTGTTGTTGTAAATATGTAAAGCTAGCATTCAAGTTTTTAGCAAAGATTATGAGCTAACCATATTCACAATAACACTTAGGTCTCCTGTTTACCCATATCAATGGCATAATCAACTAGCGAGCAATAATAATAAATCTAGGATGACAACACTTTCTCAAAACAATCATAATATGATATAACAAGGTGGTATCTCGCTAGCCCTTTCTGAGACTGCAAAACATAAATGCAGAGCACCTTTAAAGATCAAGGACTGACTAAACATTGTAATTCATGGTAAAAGAGATCCAGTCATAGTCATACCCAATATAAACTAATAGTAATGCATGCAAAGACAGCGGGGATCTCCAGCGGGTGCTTTTTAATAAGAGGGTGATGACTCAACATAAAAGTAAATAGATAGGCCCTTCGCAGAGGGAAGCAGGGATTTGTAGAGGTGTCAGAGCTCGATTTTGAAATAGAGATAAATAACATTTTGAGCGGTATACTTTCACTATCAATATAACAACTGAGAGATCTCGATATCTTCCATGCTACACACATTATAGGCGGTTCCCAAACAGAATGGTAAAGTTTATACTCCCCCGCCACCAACAAGCATCAATCCATGGCTTGCCTGAAACAACGGGTGCCTCCAACTATCAACAATCCCGGGGGAGTTTTGTTTGCAATTATTTTGATTTGATTTGAGCATGGGACTGGGCATCCTGGTGACCAGCCATTTTCTCGTGAATGAGGAGTGGAGTACACTCCTCTTGAGAATAACCCACCTAGCATGGAAGATACAGATAGCCCTAGTTGATACATGAGCTGCTCGAGCATACAAAACAGAATTTCATTTGAAGGTTTGGAGTTTGGCACATACAAATTTACTTGGAACGGCAGGTAAATACCGCATATAGGAAGGTATGGTGGACTCATATGGAATAACTTTGGGGTTTATGGAGTTTGGATGCACAATGTGACGCCCGGAAAATTAAGCTACAGTAAACCTCTGATAATGATGCCACGTCACCACGGTTACTGTTCCTAATCTCGTGTTAGTTCAAAACCGATTCGAATTCAAATTCAAAATCAAACAAACAATAAAAGTTTTCAAATATTAAAACTAAAATGTTTGGAGTGAGCCAAATAATGCATAAGTTATTATGGTGGAGAAACCATAATTTTATAAAATGTTTAAATGCTCAAATGGGAATGAAATAACAGCATAAACAATTTAATAAATGCCTTTTGTTAATTATAAAATGTTAAAATATTTTATTTAGGGGTTTAAACTTTAGTATCAGAGGTATAATTAGTAATACTAATTTTGGTACTACTTTTATTCTTTTATAAAACTTAGATAAGATGGGACTAAAAATAAAACAGTAAAGGTAAAATAAGTAAAAAGAAAAGTACAAAACAGACAACAAAAATAAGAGAAAAGGCCCCCTGGCCAACTGGGCCAGACGGCCCAGCCAGCCAGCCCACCAACCGGCCCAACCCCCTTCCATAACCCCACCAGGGGGAAACCCTAACCACCCCCGACCGCACACTTCCCCCCTACTCCCCACGTCTCTCCTCTCCCCTTCCCGATCCGATCTGGATCAGGGACGAACCGCTTCCCCCCTCTCGCGACGCCAGCGCCCAACCCCGTCGCTGGAGTCCCGCATCGCCTCGACGCCCGCCGCTCGACCACGTCGCCCTCAACGCCCGTCGTTGGAGCCACCACGCCGGCCTACCTCCTCGCCCCTCTCCTCGCCGGACGCCGTCCACGCACGTCGCAGCCGCACACCGTCGCCGCCTCGTCCCGCCACTGCTTTGCCGGAGTCGCCCACCGTCGCGGTCGCCTCCTCGTCCTCCTCCCCGAGCACGCCACGCTCAACTACAGGGCCCTGTGAGCCCCCCTTCCCTTTCTCTCTTCCTCTCTGACAGATCCGCCATCGTGCCTATCCGAGCCTCGCTCTCAACGTGCTCACTTCACGCACTGCACGCCCGTCGCGCCGCGTCTCCTCGTCCCGCGCCGGTTCCCTCTGCCTTCTGTCCCCGCGTGAGCACCACTGCGCCGACTTGCCCGTCGGCTTGCCGCTGCATGCGCCAACCACGCCGCCCCGCACCCGCGCACCGCGTCGGCGTGGTTGCGACCTGTGCCCCTCGCCGCAAGCGCTCTGGCGCCCACTCGTGCCCATCGCCACATGCATCGTTTCGCTACTCCCTTGACCGCACCGCCACCGCCTCCGCCGCCTACCGCTTCCCCTCCCGCGCACATCGCCTCCGCCACAGCCTCATCGGCGCTCCCTCCGCCCTGGCCGGCGCTCTCCTCCGCCCCGGCCAGCGCCCGGGGCCAGCCGGGCTGCGCCCGCCTCCGGTGCCTGTTAGCGCCCGGGCGCCCGCTAGTGCCTGCACGCCCGATAGGCCCTCTGGCCTATGACAGTGGGGCCCCATGCCCCAACCCCCAGAATGTTTTTAGAGAAAATAATAACAAAATTAATAATTAAATCAATCAATTAACTAAATTTATTGGCTTAATTAATTGCGTTTAATTAACCTAATCATTTAACTAAACTAATTAAACCTGTTTAGTTAATCTATTAATAAACAATCAATGAAAGTGGGACCCACATGTCAGTTTGACTAAGTCAACTGATTGTCTGACGTCATAATTACATTTTCTAGTTTAATTAATTCTGTTAATTCAAAAATGCGTTAAATCTTTTAAAATTAATATAAAATAAACCGTAGCTCGGATGGAAAAACTTTGTACGGCTCAGAACGACGAGACGAATCCAGATACGCAGCCCGTTCATCCGCCACGCATCCCTAGCATAGTGAACCCGCAACTTTCCCCCTCCGGTTCATCTGTCCGAAAACGCGAAACACCGGGGATACTTTCCCGGATGTTTCCCCCTTTCGTCGGTATCACCTACTACCGTGTTAGGGCACACCTAGCACCGCGTATTGCCATGTTACGCTTTGTGATGCTTTGATTGCTTTGTTATTTATTGTGTTCCCCCTCCGTTACTTCTTTCCGGTAGACCCCGAGACCGGTGTTGATGCGATTGAGTACGACTATGTCATCGACGACCCCTCCTTCTTGCCAGAGCAACCAGGCAAGCCCCCCCTTGATCACCAGATATCGCCTATTCTTCTCTATACTGCTTGCATTAGAGTAGTGTAGCATGTTACTGTTCGGTTACTCCTATTCTGTTGCATAGCCTGTCATTGTTGCTACAGTCGTTGATACCTTACCCGCAATCCTAAATGCTTAGTATAGGATGCTAGTTTATCATCATTGGCCCTACATTCTTGTCAGTATGCCTTGCTATACTATCGGGCCGTGATCACTTGGGAGGTGATCACGGGTATATACTCTACATATATACATACTATACAGATGGTGACTAAACTCGGGTTGTGTCACATCCCTAGTTTTGACAATGCCTAGTGCATGCATTAGAGTGTTGCATCATGTTTAAATTTCATTTAAACCTGAAATGGGGATTGACTAAGCCCTAGCACCAAATGAATTCAACTAAGGGTCAAAATAAAACCTTTTTCATTGAACTCAAAATGTCCTCTAAAAATGTTCAACATTTCTGGTTTGAGGTGGAAGCATCTACCAAAAATGGTTTATATTTTTGCAGGACATATTTGGTCACTGAATTAAATCATATAGTATTTGCATTTGGGCATTTAAATGCTATTAAATATTTCAAATGCTCAAATAATCCCAAACTAAAATGTTCCATGTTGGATATATTCTATACAGTGGGCATGTGCAGTTTGGTGATTTTTGAAAGTGCTTAGCTATTTTTAATAAAGCCCAGAACAAAATAACAGAATAGAAAACAGAAACAGAAATAAGAGAGAGAGAGAAAACCTTACCTGGCGCCTACTAACCGGCCCACCTGCCGGCCCAGCCCAGCTGCCGCGCCAGCGAGCTGCTTGGCTCGGCCAGGCAGGCAGGTAGGTGCTCGGCGGCGAGCACCGCATGTGTGCCACGCACCTGGTCGCCGCCTCGCCGCTCCCCTCGTCCGGCCGCAACGTGGATCGCTCCCCCTCTCTCCCCCGAACCCCTCAGACACCTCCTCCTCTCTCCAGCTCCTCCCCCTCGCGCTCCCCAGCCATGGCCGACGCCACCGTCGCCGCCCCATCGCCGTAGCCGCGCTCCCCGCCACCCGTGCTCCGTCTCGTTGTGTCCAGGAGCTCCGCCGCCGTCCACTTCATCGAGCTAACCAAGCCCCATGTGCTCGCGAGACCCGAGTCCACTGCACCGACCTCGCCCGAGTCCGCCGTCGCCGGAGATCCCCGTCAACGCCGTCGCCGCCTCAGCTCGTCCCCGACCCCGCCGGTGGCCTCTACGAGTGCTCTGTGAGCATAGCTACCCCTCCTACCCTTCCTCTCTCACCCCCGAGTCGTGTAGCCACCGCACGAAGATCAACCGCACGCACCGCCGCAGATCTCGTCGCCGACGTGCTCCCGGCCATCCTCCGGCCACCTCATGGTGTCCAACGCACTCACCACGCTGCGTTGAGTCCAACCGTGCACTTCCCGCACCTCACTGCACCCCCTAGCCCGAGTTCGTCTTCAACCGAACTCCGGTGGCCGCCTAGATCATCGCCGGCGCCAACTTCGGCCACCCCGACCCCAACGGACTCCACCAAGAGCCGCGGCTCGTCCTCAGCTCCACCCCGATGCCCTCCGCGACCCTTTTGGTGGCCGGAACGGCCAAAACCACTTCCGCCGCCGCGTCGGGCTCGCCGGCGGCTAAACGCCGGTGCAGCCGACCTGTTTTTGACCACGGGTGGGCCCTGGTTGACTCTGTTGAGTCAATGACAGGTGGGGCCCCCTTCTGCTAATTACCTAGATTAGTTTAAACTAATTAAGCTAGTTTAATTATCCACTGACACCCTGGACCCACTGGTCAGTTTGACCTGGACCGGCTGTTGACTTGCTGAGGTCAGCATGACCTCATGCTGACGCAGTAAACCTTTTTCTGGAATTCAATTAAATCCAAAATGATTTATAAATTCCAGAAAATAGCCCAAACTTCTAAAATTCATAGAAATTCAACCGTAACTCCAAATGAAATAAATTATATATGAAAAATGATCAGAAAAATTCAAGGAATCCATCTGTACCATTCTCATGCATGTTTGAACAATGTTTGTCCTCTGTTTTGGACAAAACAAATAAATGGCATTTAAACCTTCGTATATGGAGTTTGAATTTGAACCTAGGGTTCAAACCAACTTCATTTAACTTGCTGCTAGTTGCATTAGCTCAATCAACAGCATATTGCCATGACATTATCATGCATCATATTTGTTGCATTGCATTGATTGTGTCCCTCTTTATTTGCCGGTAACTGTCCCCTCTCGATAGACGTGGTTTCGACGATGAGATCGATGACACCGATGAAGAGCTATAATATCTTCAGAAGTGCCAGGCAAGCAAAACCCCCTTGTTCATTCCGATACAATCCCACTCTCTCGCTCCTGCTCTATTTTACTGCATTAGGACAACAACGATTCATCTGTTACTTGCTGCGGTAGCTGAACCCCTTTATCCTTTGCATGACCTGTCATTCCACAGTAAATAGATGAAACCCACTAGCATGAGTAGGAGTTGTTTGAGCCCTGTTGTGCCTACTCATTCATGCTTGTTTGTCATGCCTGCTACTGCTTAGAGTTGAGTCGGGTCTGATTCATCGAGGATGAATCAGAGGTGCGTGAACATGTCCTACTGTGTGTGAGCTAAGTGTGTGAACACGATTTGGTAAAGGTAGCGGTGAGAGGCCATGTAGGAGTACATGGTGGGTTGTCTCATTGCAGCCGTCCTCAGGAACTGAGTTCTGTGTTTGTGATCCATGATTCAGCTACTACCACGCATTGGGCCCGAAACCAGTGGACCCTCTCGGCTTCTTAATCACCCTTGTCCTCTGTCCAGGAGTTGCAAGTAGTTTCTGGTGTTTGTAGTATGCTGGAGGCCGTGCGCAGCGCTGACCGTAGGGGTGGGCTGTGATGCGGTAGGCACGTGGCCGGGTTACCGGGCGCCTGTTTGGTGTCACGGAACCCTGTTCACATCGTTTGGGGCTGTGAGCGAAACTTCGGCCGGATCTCCTCATGGATGGAACCCGAATAGGCGATAAACCTGGACTAGGCACTTGAGTGTTTAGGTAGGCCGTGGCCGACACCCTCGTTGGGCTTCCGCTTGAAGGTTGCCGAGTACATGTCGTGTAAACGGCGGTAAGTGGTGAGAGCGTGTGTGAAGAAGTACACCCCTGCAGGGTTAACATCATCTATTCGAATAGCCGTGTCCGTGGAAAAGGACTTCTGGGTTGCCTGTACAGTTCATAGACAAGTGAAAGTGGATACTCTAAAATACGCAAGATAAGTGTGAGTGCTATGGATGGCATTCTCGTAGGGAGACGGGAGCGGATCCATAGTGGTGTATTGATATGGTGAATATGTGGACTCGTGTGCGCCACCTCAAAAGAGTTACTCGCAGTCGTAGTTCAGGATAGCCACCGAGTCAAAGCTGGCTTGCTGCAGTTAAACCCCACCATCCCCTTGTTGATAATGATGCATATGTAGTTAGTTCTGATGTAAGTCTTGCTGGGTACATTTGTACTCACGTTTTCCTATTTTATGTTTTTGCAGAGAGACTTCAGTCTCGCTAGTAGTTCCACGTGGACTTCGACGTTTAGCTTGTTACCTCAACTACGATCTTGTGCCCTCGGCAGGATCTGGTAGATAGTCAGGCTTCTAAGCCTTTTTCATTTGTAGATGTCTGTACTCAGACATGTTAGCTTCCGCATGTGTTTGATTTGTATGCTCTGAATGTTGGGTCTTGAGACCCCTGCTTGTAATATCTCGCTCCTCGGAGCCTAATGAATAAATACTTGAGTCGTAGAGTCATGATGTGATGCCATGTTGTACTTGCACATATCGAGCATATTGTGTGTATGTTATTGAAATGCTTGGTATGTGTGGGATCTGACTATCTAGTTGTTTTTCCTTAGTAGCCTCTCTTACCGGGAAATGTCTCCTAGTGTTTCCACCGAGCCATGGTAGCTTGCTACTGCTCCGGAACACTTAGGCTGGCCGGCATGTGTCCTTCTTCGTTCCTGTGTCTGTACCTTCGGGGAAATGTCACGCGATGAATACCGGAGTCCTGTTAGCCCGCTACAGCCCGGTTCACCCTCCTGCTAGCCCAGTGCTACAGCCCGGAACTCACTCGCTGATGACCGACACGTTCGATGCTGGGTCATGGATGCCTGTCCCTGTAAGTCTGTGCCACTTTGGGTTTACGACTAGCCATGTCAGCCCAGGCTCCTTATCATATGGATGCTAGCGACACTATCATATACGTGTGCCAAAAGGCGCAAACGGTCCCGGGCAAAGGTAAGGCGACACCCGTGGGAATACCGTGCGTGAGGCCGCAAAGTGATATGAGGTGTTACATGCTAGATCGATGTGGCATTGAGTCGGGGTCCTGACAGCTTTTGTATCAGAGCTTGACTGCCTGTAGGATTACCAAGCCAAACTGGTCGAAGTTGAGTCTAGAAATGCTTTAGTTATATGTAGGGGAATTGATTGTGGAAAGGGAACGTAAGGCTCCTTTTACTCCTTATACCTCATGGCCTTCTGATCTGAGTCAATCTCTTCTTTTCTATGGGGATTGAGAACTAGGCCTTCTCATCTATCTATCAGGATAACGTGCTACTAAACCATAGGCTTATAGAATTGTTAGTTTCAAATCTCAGTTCAGTTTTACTACTTCCGTATGTTCATAACTGTTGATCTCGAAACCTTGATATTGTGATGTTAAGTGGTTATACCACCATTTTGTTGTATGTCTCCAAACTTTTTGAGCATTTACAGCCGTTATGCTGTCCGAGTCATCCCAGGTCTCTAAATAGTCTGATGCATTTGCAAAATCCCTTCCTCCCGTTCCGATGTCCCTTTGGGCCAGATTAACCACACTAATCGGTGAGTTGAGGTACTTTGTTGCCTTAACATATATGTTGGAATTATTATTATGACCCTAGGTGTCTTAGGGGATCATCTAGTAATCTAGCCATGATTTGTATCCCAGTGTGATGATTCTGGCCATCATTCTCGAAAGCATCCCGTGATGTTATTAGTTAGTAGGTATTCCATTCTGGGGTTCTTGAACCCGAGATTCACCCTACCTACTTCATGTTGATAGTGTTTGCTCGTTCCTTTAGGTTATTAGTAACCTTTGCATTAGTCCTCGAGGTCCATGGTATTTCCTCCTTCCAAATACTATGAACCGCTTATGGCAGAAGTTCCTCGCTGAACCGAAGGATCACAATCAGAGTACTCTTGAGGAGTTATCCATTCATAATTGTGAATCTGCCAGTTCTACCCTTTCCGCATGGGTTATCCGGAAGAAATGTTGAGCTTCGCTCGACATACTAATCTATGCATCCACAACTCAGAAAGTTATATGTTCCTTTGAGTTGTTCTCTTTAGTTGTGTCCTGACCCTCGTCTGTCAATTGATAGTTAAGAGTATGTGTGCATTCGTTCATCGGTGCCTATTATTCTTGTGGTCCGTCAAGCCATTCTATTCCAGAATGACTAGGAGAAACGAACTCCAGTACCTTGTCCATTTCTAGGATTGGGTCAAAGCAGTTGTATTCCACAGATCAAAATGCCAATCCAGCTTTTGTTCTGTTCTACCTTGGAGTGTTACCATCTTTATGTCAGGACTGTCATGAGAATTGCACTACCTCTTATGAATTCTTGACACAGTAATACTTCTTGCCATCATTGTTCATTCCTCGGTTCCCGTGTTATTGTAACTGAAATGCCGACAATTGAATCATGGTGTGTGAAATCAATACTGCTAGCAACTCCGTTGCTTGGTAGTTAAACGGACAACAACTTCATTATTAGCGTGCTGATTATTGAATCATCATCCTAGGATTGATCGTGCTACCTAGTCCTTATTCTGGTGCACTCCTCGATCAATGAGTTAGGATTATTCAGTCCCTTGCTTATTTGATCATATCGTCTTGCCCTGAAAAGCAGGATTGCTCTTGAGCTTAGTAACATACCGGTGGTTCGTGATTTTCCGTGTATCTTATCGGAAGCATTACCAGGTTGTCACCTGACCGCTATGTTGAGTTCGTGATCAAGTTGGTTTCATATAAACCACCCCTTCTCCAAGAATCTGTGTTGCATACCCCTGAGCTAGTTGGTTAAGCTAAACAACAACTTGGAGAGTTGGAAGATAAAAGCTTGTCCGACTTAGCTCATGTTAAGGGATATCTTTTTGTGTGCGTGTGATGAAGAAAGATGATATCTTCATCAATTGATCCTCGAAACCAGTTGTTGGAGCTATCGTCTTGCGAAAACTTTGATTTGAGTGTGGGCTATTCTCAAATAAAATCAGAACCAACGATGTTCGTAATGTTGTCTTACTCGTGGATTTTCCTCGAGCATACACCATTATATCTTTTAGGTCTGACCAATGCTATCACTTGTTCACATAATTATGGAATTCCATCTTCATGGGAATCTTGATGAATTGTTGTTAAGCCCATCGACAACATCCTTGTCTTCTCCATAATTTTGTTGAACATTAAGCTAGTGTTGGAAACTTTTAAAAGCATTTGTTCATGCTAGCTCATGAAGCATATGTTCGAATGTAAGAAGTGACTTCCTCTAGTTCATGTGCATTTGATGCAAGTTGCCGCCGTGGATTCGAGAAAGACAATGTTGCTTCCTTTGGAATCATCCCAAATCATTCATGCATACGTGCGAAGTATTCTGTGGTTCGAAGACTTGCAACCTTCATTCTATATGTATCCCTAGCACACCAAGCCACTGATTTATTTGTTCAAGGAGAAGAAGTTCCTTCTTAAGAGTATACCCTATGCAAGGACTTCGATATCCTCGATGATGGTTCCCCACCTGAACTCGGTAGTGTTTTATTATAAGACTACCACTTGGTCATGCTTGCCTGAGGCAGCGTGTCCACATGTTTGTACCAGAAGCAGCTCGTGTTTTGGAGCTTACCACCGTAGTTCATTCCCTGAGAATCTCGCAACGTTATCTCGTCGATTTGTGTTGCAAACTTTCATTTTTCCCTCTAGACTCGACGAGTCTGAATTATTCTGACACCAACCAGATCTGAATCTCAGGCAGATATGATGGATGGAACATCTCCCAAGAACTATAATATTGGTCTCTCGATAACCGGTAAGGTGGATGTCGTGGCCAACACACCCCGCCGGAAGACTTATTATTGTAGTATCTTGATTGAAGAAGTTGGTCACCTCCCCATAAGGACTTCGTAGGATTTACTCCCTAGTTGTCCCTTATGGACTTTTGTATTTCCTAAGTCCGACCTTTACTTGATGTTCTAGATATCAAACCATATCTATGAATGGGATACGCTAGTACATCAAGGAGAACATTAGAAGCGGAGTGCTAAATGTCTCTCGGTCGATCATCCAGATTTTGTTCCCTTGGCCCCGCTAAGGTGAAATCTAAGAAAGTGTTGTCTTCCTTTGTACCTGCTTCGTCCATCGCTACTCATCATGGTAGTATGTTGTGTTGTCAGCACCCTTGACACGGATGTTGATAAAACCTTGATGATTATGGAGATGCTCAAGTTCTTGAAAGCACGCACAAGCATTAGGTGCTATCCTAGTTACTAACCGAGATTGTTCTCAGTTTCCTCGGTTGTGCTATAACCATTCCAATAGTGGAATCACTCTCGGCCATTGGGTTTCTCCCCAGTTACTAGAATCATTCCCAGCACTTGTATTTTGTTCCCAACTTGCACTGTCATTGTGCCATCCTATCTTGGGTCCCATCCATTTTCGATGATAAGCAAAATCATCCCTTGTGTTGTCTTCAACAAGGTAATCCACAACATCCATTCTGGCCCGAGAATGATATTCTTTCGGACTCCTTCAAATGATCGATTGTGAATTGCCTTAGGCTGGTATAAAGATTTTCAATGATCTCTGAATCAAAGGTAATTCTTTTTGCCACTTAAGGTAATAATCTATGAATCACCCTTCTCCTTAATGTCTCGCTGTGGTATCATGGCAACTCAAACTCTCGCTACGTTGACAACCGTTCACCACCCTCTTAGGTGTGGAATTGTTGTCTACCTAGTGAACCCTCGTCATCTGCTCCACTTCATTCCTCTAGACGTGTGCTTTGTATCTCAGCTTGACAGATGTTTTTATGACTCACCCCGTGAGCTGATCCTAAGTTGTTTGATCTTCAAGAAGATTGATCCTTTTAGAGTTGTCCCATTCCTCTCATTGTCATGTTAGTTGGAGTTCTCAGAGCAAGACTTCGAGACAATGATGGTGATCGAATCAACGTTCATTTGAAGTGCAACTTGGATCGTGAAGATTATTTTAGTTTGCGTTTCCCTTTTATCTTACCCTACGCTTGAATCTCGGGACGAGATTCTTGTTTAGTGGGGGTGAGTTGTCACATCCCTAGTTCTGACAATGCCTAGTGCATGCATTAGAGTGTTGCATCATGTTTAAATTTCATTTAAACCTAAAATGGGGATTGACTAAGCCCTAGCACCAAATGAATTCAACTAAGGGTCAAAATAAAACCTTTTTCATTGAACTCAAAATGTCCTCTAAAAATGTTCAACATTTCTGGTTTGAGGTGGAAGCATCTACCAAAAATGGTTTATATTTTTGCAGGACATATTTGGTCACTGAATTAAATCATATAGTATTTGCATTTGGGCATTTAAATGCTATTAAATATTTCAAATGCTCAAATAATCCCAAACTAAAATGTTCCATGTTGGATATATTCTATACAGTGGGCATGTGCAGTTTGGTGATTTTTGAAAGTGCTTAGCTATTTTTAATAAAGCCCAGAACAAAATAACAGAATAGAAAACAGAAACAGAAATAAGAGAGAGAGAGAAAACCTTACCTGGCGCCTACTAACCGGCCCACCTGCCGGCCCAGCCCAGCTGCCGCGCCAGCGAGCTGCTTGGCTCGGCCAGGCAGGCAGGCAGGTGCTCGGCGGCGAGCACCGCATGGGTGCCACGCACCTGGTCGCCGCCTCGCCGCTCCCCTCGTCCGGCCGCAACGTGGATCGCTCCCCCTCTCTCCCCCGAACCCCTCAGACACCTCCTCCTCTCTCCAGCTCCTCCCCCTCGCGCTCCCCAGCCATGGCCGACGCCACCGTCGCCGCCCCATCGCCGTAGCCGCGCTCCCCGCCACCCGTGCTCCGTCTCGTTGTGTCCAGGAGCTCCGCCGCTGTCCACTTCATCGAGCTAACCAAGCCCCGTGTGCTCGCGAGACCCGAGTCCACCGCACCGACCTCGCCCGAGTCCGTCATCGTCGGAGATCTCCTTCAACGCCGTCGCCGCCTCAGCTCGTCCCCGACCCCGCCGGTGGCCTCTACGAGTGCTCTGTGAGCATAGCTACCCCTCCTACCCTTCCTCTCTCGCCCCCGAGTCGTGTAGCCACCGCACGAAGATCAACCGCACGCACCGCCGTGGATCTCGTCGCCGACGTGCTCCCGGCCATCCTCCGGCCACCTCATGGTGTCCAACGCACTCACCACGCTGCGTTGAGTCCAACCGTGCACTTCCCGCACGTCACTGCACCCCCTAGCCTGAGTTCGTCTTCAACCGAACTCCGGTGGCCGCCTAGATCATCGCCGGCGCCAACTCCGGCCACCCTGACCCCAACGGACTCCACCAAGAGCCGCGGCTCGTCCTCAGCTCCACCCCGATGCCCTCCGCGACCCTTTTGGTGGCCGGAACGGCCAAAACCACTTCCGCCGCCGCGTTGGGCTCGCCGGCGGCTAAACGCCGGTGCAGCCGACCTGTTTTTGACCATGGGTGGGCCCTGGTTGACTCTGTTGAGTCAATGACAGGTGGGGCCCCCTTCTGCTAATTACCTAGATTAGTTTAAACTAATTAAGCTAGTTTAATTATCCACTGACACCCTGGACCCACTGGTCAGTTTGACCTGGACCGGCTGTTGACTTGCTGAGGTCAGCATGACCTCATGCTGACGCAGTAAACCTTTTTCTGGAATTCAATTAAATCCAAAATGATTTATAAATTCCAGAAAATAGCCCAAACTTCTAAAATTCATAGAAATTCAACCGTAACTCCAAATGAAATAAATTATATATGAAAAATGATCAGAAAAATTCAAGGAATCCATCTGTAGCATTATCATGCATGTTTGAACAATGTTTGTCCTCTGTTTTGGACAAAACAAATAAATGGCATTTAAACCTTCATATATGGAGTTTGAATTTGAACCTAGGGTTCAAACCAACTTCATTTAACTTGCTGCTAGTTGCATTAGCTCAATCAACAGCATATTGCCATGACATTATCATGCATCATATTTGTTGCATTGCATTGATTGTGTCCCTCTTTATTTGCCGGTAACTGTCCCCTCCGATAGATGTGGTTTCGACGATGAGATCGATGACACCGATGAAGAGCTATAATATCTTCAGAAGTGCCAGGCAAGCAAAACCCCCTTGTTCATTCCGATACAATCCCACTCTCTCGCTCCTGCTCTATTTTACTGCATTAGGACAACAACGATTCATCTGTTACTTGCTGCGGTAGCTGAACCCCTTTATCCTTTGCATGACCTGTCATTCCACAGTAAATAGATGAAACCCACTAGCATGAGTAGGAGTTGTTTGAGCCCTGTTGTGCCTACTCATTCATGCTTGTTTGTCATGCCTGCTACTGCTTAGAGTTGAGTCGGGTCTGATTCATCGAGGATGAATCAGAGGTGCGTGAACATGTCCTACTGTGTGTGAGCTAAGTGTGTGAACACGATTTGGTAAAGGTAGCGGTGAGAGGCCATGTAGGAGTACATGGTGGGTTGTCTCATTGCAGCCGTCCTCAGGAACTGAGTTCTGTGTTTGTGATCCATGATTCAGCTACTACCACGCATTGGGCCCAAAACCAATGGACCCTCTCGGCTTCTTAATCACCCTTGTCCTCTGTCCAGGAGTTGCAAGTAGTTTCTGGTGTTTGTAGTATGCTGGAGGCCGTGCGCAGCGCTGACCGTAGGGGTGGGCTGTGATGCGGTAGGCACGTGGCCGGGTTACCGGGCGCCCGTTTGGTGTCACGGAACCCTGTTCACATTGTTTGGGGCTGTGAGCAAAACTTCGGCCGGATCTCCTCATGGATGGAACCCGAATAGGCGATAAACCTGGACTAGGGACTTGAGTGTTTAGGTAGGCCGTGGCCGACACCCTCGTTGGGCTTCCGCTTGAAGGTTGCCGAGTACATGTCGTGTAAACGGCGGTAAGTGGTGAGAGCGTGTGTGAAGAAGTACACCCCTGCAGGGTTAA
The DNA here is from genome assembly GCA_963921465.1 of Triticum timopheevii. Taxonomy (NCBI): domain Eukaryota; kingdom Viridiplantae; phylum Streptophyta; class Magnoliopsida; order Poales; family Poaceae; genus Triticum; species Triticum timopheevii. The sequence continues at coordinate 233,699,750 of OY997266.1, read as the reverse complement.
CATCATCTATTCGAATAGCCGTGTCCGTGGAAAAGGACTTCTGGGTTGCCTGTACAGTTCATAGACAAGTGAAAGTGGATACTCTAAAATACGCAAGATAAGTGTGAGTGCTATGGATGGCGTTCTCGTAGGGAGACGGGAGCGGATCCATAGTGGTGTATTGATATGGTGAATATGTGGACTCGTGTGCGCCACCTCAAAAGAGTTACTCGCAGTCGTAGTTCAGGATAGCCACCGAGTCAAAGCTGGCTTGCTGCAGTTAAACCCCACCATCCCCTTGTTGATAATGATGCATATGTAGTTAGTTCTGATGTAAGTCTTGCTGGGTACATTTGTACTCACGTTTGCCTATTTTATGTTTTTGCAGAGAGACTTCAGTCTCGCTAGTAGTTCCACGTGGACTTCGACGTTTAGCTTGTTACGTCAGCTACGATCTTGTGCCCTCGGCAGGATCTGGTAGATAGTCAGGCTTCTAAGCCTTTTTCATTTGTAGATGTCTGTACTCAGACATGTTAGCTTCCGCATGTGTTTGATTTGTATGCTCTGAATGTTGGGTCATGAGACCCCTGCTTGTAATATCTCGCTCCTCGGAGCCTAATGAATAAATACTTGAGTCGTAGAGTCATGATGTGATGCCATGTTGTACTTGCACATATCGAGCATATTGTGTGTATGTTATTGAAATGCTTGGTATGTGTGGGATCTGACTATCTAGTTGTTTTTCCTTAGTAGCCTCTCTTACCGGGAAATGTCTCCTAGTGTTTCCACCGAGCCATGGTAGCTTGCTACTGCTCCGGAACACTTAGGCTGGCCGGCATGTGTCCTTCTTCGTTCCTGTGTCTGTCCCTTCGGGGAAATGTCACGCGATGAATACCGGAGTCCTGTTAGCCCGCTACAGCCCGGTTCACCGGAGTCCTGCTAGCCCAGTGCTACAGCCCGGAACTCACTCGCTGATGACCGACACGTTCGATGCTGGGTCATGGATGCCTGTCCCTATAAGTCTGTGCCACTTTGGGTTTACGACTAGCCATGTCAGCCTAGGCTCCTTATCATATGGATGCTAGCGACACTATCATATACGTGTGCCAAAATGCGCAAACGGTCCCGGGCAAAGGTAAGGCGACACCCGTGGGAATACCGTGCGTGAGGCCGCAAAGTGATATGAGGTGTTACATGCTAGATCGATGTGGCATTGAGTTGGGGTCCTGACAGGTTGGCTCGTTGAGTACCCGCAAGTGATTCCGATGTGGGGACTGAAAGGATAGGTGGCTCCATCCCGGTAGAGGTGGGCCTGGGTTCCCGACGGCCCCGACTGTTACTATGTGGCGGAGCGACAGGGCAGGTTGAGACCACCTAGGCGAGAGGTGGGCCTGGCCCTGGTCAGCGTCCGCGGTTACTTCATAATAGCACGCTTAACGAGATCTTGGTATTTGAGCTGAGTCTGGCCACTGGCCTATACGCACTAACCAACTACGCGGGAACAGTTATGAGCACTCGATGTCGTGGTATCAGCCGAAGCCTTCTTGACGTCAGCAATGCAGCGGCGTGCGCCGGATTGGACTGGAATGCCTGCTCTTGTATTAGGAAGGCTAGGTCTGCTTTCGGCCGCCCTCGCAACGTGTAGGTGTGCAATGGGCGATGGGCCCAGACCCCTACGCGCATAGGATTTAGACCGGCGTGCTGACCTCTCTGTTGTGTCTAGGTGGGTCTGCGACGTGTTGATCTTCCGAGGCTGGGCTGACCTAGGAAAGTGTGTCCGGCCAAATGGGATCGAGCGTGTTGGGTTATGTGGTGCACCCCTGCAGGGAAGTTTATCTATTTGAATAGCCGTGTCCCTCGGTAAAAGGATGACCCGGAGTTGTACCTTGACCTTATGACAACTAGAACCGGATACTTAATAAAACACACCCAGACAAGTTCCACAGACAACCCAGTGATTGCTTTTCCACAGGGCGATGAGGGAAGGATCGCCGGGTAGGATTATGCTATGCGGTTCTACTTGGAGGACTTCAATCTACTCTCTTCTACATGCTGCAAGACGGAGGCTGCTAGAAGTGTAGTCTTTGATAGGACTAGCTATCCCCCTCTTATTCTGGCATTCTGCAGTTTAGTCCACTGATATGGCCTCCTTACACATATACCCATGCATATGTAGTGTAGCTTCTTGCTTGCGAGTACTTTGGATGAGTACTCACGGTTGCTTTGCTCCCTCTTTTTCCCCATTTTCCTCTTCTTCTCGGATGCCGCAACCAGACGTTGGAGCCCAGGAGCCAGACGCCACCGTCGACGACGACTACTACACTGGAGGTGCCTACTACTACGTGCAGGCTGCTGACGACGACCAGGAGTAGTTAGGAGGATCCCAGGCAGGAGGCCTGCGCCTCTTTCGATCTGTATACCAGTTTGTGCTAGCCATCTTATGGCAACTTGGTTAACTTATGTCTGTACTCAGATATTGTTTCTTCCGCTGACTCGTCTATGATCGAGCACTTGTATTTGAGCCCTCGAGGCCCCTAGCTTGTAATATGATGCTTGTATGACTTATTTATGTTTCCGAGTTGTGTTGTGATATATTCCCGTGAGTCCCTGATCTTGATCATACATGTTTGCGTGCATGATTAGTGTATGATTGAATTGGGGGCGTACCAAGTTGGTATCAGAGCCGATTGCCTGTAGGAATCCCCATTCCAACTCCTTGGCCGAAGTTGAGTCTAGAAGCCGAAAACTGTTTTACTAACTTGGCTGTGTGGCTTACGGGCCCACGTCGTCATTGGGTGGTATTAGGATCTTTTACTCCTCGACCTTTACTTTGCGACTCTGATCTCTCGTCTATTCGGGTTAAATGATTTTACTAATGCCGACTCTAGGTTCTCGATAATACTTTCTCCCGGAGAGCCCTTCAGTCCAGATGATCGCCAACTACACTAGAAGATTCAGAAGATACTCTCTAGTGTTCACTCGAGACATTGTTCCCCTTGCTTTTGCAATTCCCTACAACCGTTATCCCTATGGAGAATTACATGCACCTGTCATCTTACTTTCATTCCCAGTTGCTTTTGTTATTACAAGATGCATCAAATTATTCTCCAAACTTTTTATGAATGCTTGAGCTTACTGCCTTGCAGTTCTTTGCCACATGAATACCCCCTATGGATAATTCCTCACACTTATCGAGTATCCGCTCAATTCCCAGTTGTTCGTGTGTTTCACAAAAGTCTTCGAAATACCATTCGATCTTCCAAAAATCCTAAGCAGCCTATTGCTTCTGAAATGCTTACTTGCTTGCATTATGGTTAATCCCATAAGTCTCGTAATCTTATTGGCATCCCTTGTCATTATCATTTTGAGTCCATGGATTCACTATGTTGCAAATGCCCGCGAACGTCAGTTGATCTTTATAAATTATCTTTCCGACTCAGCCTTCATTTTAATTGAAGCTAGTTCTCGACCAATCAAATTGTCTTCGGTTGACTATTCAACCTATCCATCCCTAATCAGAGCGTTGCTTCTGATCGCTTGACTTGGAATTCGTAATTCTTGTGCAATTGAGCTTTGAGTTAGTCAGTTGATTCTATCATCTGACCCCCTTGCATTCTTTCTTCTTCTAGTTGAGTACCGATGCTCACATCAGATCTCTTATGGACCACCAGATCCTTTATTGGATTTTATCCGACACCGTCCTTCATATTCGATAACCTTGTGAGCCTTTCCTCAGATACATATGCCTTTGGTAAATTGTATCCCTGCTTTTGTCAACAATGCTCTGCTCCCTAGCTTGAGTTATTCGCTCCTGAAGTTTGTGGTATATGTTCCTAAGATGCCTCGATGGGTTGAACCAACGCCTTCCCTAATCTGTGTGAACCCGAAAGATTTCACGTGTCATACTTATCTGGTATTGCATCGGGTAAAACTTTCAACAACTAATGTCTTTTAAGAAAAACGAGAAGTGAATGGAAGGTCATGCATTGGAGAAGTGGGAGTCGACCTTAAACTTTGTGTTCATGCCCATGGACCCGATGTGGAACTTATCATGGAAGTTTCTTGTAGTAATAACTATTTCCTTGATACAATATCCTTTGGTATCGGTGAATTGATCTTTTGCAATCATGGTTTCGACCATATGTTCTTCTTAGATCCCATTTCTCGGGCAAGTTTAAGCACTTGTCCTCTGTGGATCAATACGCCAGTCCAACCTTTACTTTGATCTTTCATCGAGTATTACCCCCCGGTATCTCGAGGATATCAACACTACATCATATGAATTTCTGATGAAGTAGTACCTTTCCCCGTCATAGTCACTCCACGGGTTCTAGGTTGTCGTCAACCGAGAACACCGATTGGTGAATCAAATCAACATTGTGATTCAATACTTCCAGTACTTTGTTGTTGAGAAGTTTAATACTCCATCATGTCATTCCTATCCTGATCGGCTATATCATTATCGTGCTAAATTTTAACTGTGCTACCTGGTCCTTATTCCCGGAGCATAGCTTTCGACGATGAGCTCAGCTTATGTCGACCTTACTCGTCATAGCATTTCGCCTTGAACAGCAAGCTTGATTTCGAGTATGTGTCTAATCTTTGGTTCCAATAACCTTTCGCTTCATCATTCCTTTGACTTGATGTCATCGCCGACCGATTACATCTTCATGAAATCTCTCAACAAATGTGTCGGGATCATCATCGGCATTCGGAGCTCTTCCTATATATCAATTGAGTTCATGATGAGAAATACCATCCTTGCCCTCGATGATTTGTGTTGTCACCGACCACTTATTGACTTCCCTCCAACACAAACTTGTTCGTGTTTTGTGTTATACCTTGAGATCCTTGCTATCCAACTTATGATATGTTCTACCATGGAGTATTACCACCTTTTATGTCAAGAAGGTTGTGAGAATTTCACCACCTCTTAAGAATTCTTGGTATAGTAATACTGCTCACCATCTCCATTCATATCTTGGTCCCCGTGTTGTTTCTAACCGGGATTCCAGCCATTTAACTATGATGTGTAATTCCAAAACATCTAACAACCCTATTGCTTGAAGTTAATGGTTGATAGCTTGATTCTTAGACTATTGGTTATCGAATCACCCTTCTAACATTGATCTTGCTACCTAAGCCCATATATCGGGTGCACCTTGTAACACCCCAAAAATTTAACCATGTTTTTAGTATTAAAATTTTTGCCAAGAGTTTAAAAATTTTGCTCTCTAGATTTTCTGTTGATTTCAGAACCATTTTTCTTTAATATTGAGGAGTTTTTCCCCCAAGTGGAAACTTTCCAAAAATATTATTGGACTTCTATACTCACTCAATAAAACAATTCTAAATTAGTGGTTTTATTTGCATCTTTGTTTTTCTTGAGCTTTATTCTTTCAAAGTGATTTTTCAGAGTCTCTTTTGCACTGCAACCATTTGATAAATGCCTCCAAAATTTTCACCAAAATTTGGGGATGACATATGATGTCCCTAAATCACTTTTGTGCAAAAACATCTTCTGATCATTGGAGATTTTGAGCTCTACACCCGCGAATCCACCTCCACCCTCGGTGTCTCGAACGGTGCTGCCGTTCGCCGGCGAGCGTCGTTGGAGTCCCGCCTCCGCTCGGGGCAGAGGAAGAGGAGGGAGAGGACTAGTCAAACCTGACCAGTGGGCCCGCTGGACCCAATGTCAGTGGCACACGCGCCGTCCATGCTGGATAAGTGGAGGCGTAAATCCAAAATACGCCTTCGACGTGGTCAGTAATCGAAACGTTTTTCTTTTTCTATTTTATTTTTAAAAACATATTTTCACCAAAACTTTGACTGCCTATAACTTTTTAAATATAACTCCAAATGAATTGATTCTTTTTCCTACCTCTCTCAAATATTGTCTAGTTTATTTTAAGATTTATTTCAAAAAATTTCAGACAACTTTTTGGTACTGTTTTTGAAACTATACATTGATTCAAAAATATTTTTTTAAATAGGATTTTGGAGAGAGGAGAAAACTTTCAAAGTTTTGGAATGCACCCTGCCTCCCCACCACTTGAAGGCAAGCATTCTAAACCCTGGCATAATATCGTCGTGTGTTGTTTGATACGGTTCAACACCTCTCTCTCGGAGTTTGCACTATTTTCTTTTGTGATGATATGTTCAAACTCACGAGTGCATATTGATGATTCTTGCTATTGGAGTTTGATATGTTGGTATAGTAGTCACCCTCACATGCCTCTCATGCATACCGGAAGGAACCCGGGGAAGTCTCTATCTTGGGTGGACACGAGCTTGTCTCCGGTCGTTGAGTCGGTTGTGTCCGGTACGGCATAGTGAGACATGATGAGTGGTGGTTATGTCTGTTGGTTGAAAACCTATACTTGTTATGCTAACCATGCAGAGAATACTTAAACCTCCTAAGTCGACCATAGATCGAGTCTTGTTCCGGTAACCCCCACACTTTTTTTGTACTACCACATGTCCCTGCCACAGGTAGGGTACAGTTCAGTAAGTTGTCAACCCCTTTCAAGCACACACCATACAGAGGGGCCGGGATGAGGGTACCACGGCCATAGATTAAAGCCAGTCATCCGGTCAGGGGGCATGGGTGTTTCGGTTGTAGCCGAGGGGGTAGCTTCCCCAGTTTGCGCGCGGTATAAAACTTGTGATCCCATGCTAATCGAGGTTGTAGCCTCCCCACTTAGAGTTTTGCTTAACAAGTGTCGTGGGTGATTCCAGACACTGGTAAGTTAAGCTGGTGTGTGCAAGTCAGGTGCGTTTTCATTTAAAAGACCATAGACGGAATTAGTCCCGATGGACTAAAGGAATCCATTACTCGTGGGTAAAGAGTACACCCTCTGCAGAGATTTAAACCTATTCGAGTAGCCGTGTCCATGGTGAAGGACTACAGTCTGGGTTGGGTCAAGTGTCGGTCTTAGTGTCGGTCTTCGGAGGAATAACAACTAAGTCTAAACTTTGATTTAGACCAGTGAAATATGATGATTGTGATTAATATTCTTATGGACTAACGATGTTCACTATTTGATTTATTGAGTATCTCTGGGACGGTTCTACCTCCGGGATATTCACCGTGCTTATTTTGAGCCCTTTATGTGGTGTCACATAGACGCCCGACTGTGGCATGTTTGTTATTTATTTATTATAAGCCCTTTATGTGGTGTCGCATAGACGCCCGATTGTGGCATGTTTGTTATTTATTTACTATAAGCCCTTTATGTGGTGTCGCATAGACGCCCGACTGTGGCATGTTTCTTATTTATTTACTATAAGCCCTTTATGTGGTGTCGCATAGACGCCCGACTGTGGCATGTCTGTTATTTATTTAACACATAAGCCCTTTATGTGGCGTCGCACAGACGCCCGACTGTGGCACGTTCGTTATTTATTTCACTTATGAGCCCTTTCTGTGGTGTCGCTCAGACGCCTGACTGAGGCATTCTATTTCTACTCTCTAATTGCATTATTCATGTGTTGCGTGAATAACTTGTTTGCGTGCATCATGGATTTTATTTCTGTGACTGACGTTGTGATCATAGAATATTTCAGAGCATGATTATCGTTTGTTATATTATACCCGTGTTCAAAATGTTTGCGAGTACATTCAAAGTACTCACTGGCTTGTCCCTGGCTATTGTCTTGGCCAGATTTCTTGCGTGGAGAGGAGCAACGAGATGAGAGCCCCGGAACCTAAACAATGGTGATAGCAACCTCACAAAGATAGGAGTTAACCTGGTCAGCTGTTCCCGTGGGAAATGGAGTTCCACAGACGCAGATGACTACAAACCGCTTCCGCCACCAACCACTAGAAACCTTGTGTTGTACTCATAGTCCAGAATGGTCTTGTACTACATATCATGTACTTTGCTTGGAGTTTTTGTATCAAGTTTGTGTCTTGCCAGCTAACAGTAATCCTGGGGCTAGTAAGCATAAGGGCCATTTTCTGGGAAATCAACATCCCGAAATCCGGTCCTGACAGACTTGGTATCAGAGCCAGGCTGACCATTGGCTAATCCTATCTTAGCCAGGTCAATAAACCTAGGTTAACCAAACCACCAGACCATAACCTAACCCCGTTCAAGCTTCTCGCGTAAGATAGCCCATTAGTGACCCGACACCTTTTGGCAGTCGGTGCCCAATCTATCAGCCTAGCCTGTCAATCACACGCTAGTGACCGACACCAATAAAGTCTCATTCGCAAGCGTGCGAAGGAAGACTCCGCTCTCTTTTTCTATAAAAGGGCGCGCTAACCTCAACATAGCACAACCCAGCCTCCTTCCCCAAACCGAGCCGTAATGCCTGGCCCCGTCGTGCACAATGAAACCACGACAAACAACTTTGGAGGTTTTGTGACCGTGCTAGCAAACCTCACCCGCCGTGCCTTTGCATTAGAGGAGCCTCCAGAATATGTTGTGTACCAAGGACCCATGAGCGGTGAGTGCCGTCAATTCTGGGCCACTATACACATCTATGGTAGGGGTCTATCGCCAAAACACCCCTACAGGTTCACCGGAAGGACAACTTCCTTTGGGCCACAAGCCATTCAACTAGCTGCTCGAGAGGCTATAGTTCAACTCCGGCACTTGTCGCCCAGAGTTAACTGTCGCTTGTTCTACTGCTACCCAAGAGGTGACGGGTATGGTAGGCCACCCCAGGTTGTCAACGGAGATCACAAGACGGATCCTGCATTATTGCATCTGGTGCACTATGTAGGTGCACTAGAGGAACTGTTCGATCAAACCACCCTTGATCTGATTGCAGCTCGTGGAGAGCTGGTTCGCCGAGCCCCGGCGAGAGGAGGAGATGAGCCCGACGTCGACAACCCAGTCGTGCTGTTCGGACACCCGATCGAGACCTTGAGGACTACCCCAGCCATCGACCACAATACTTTGGTGTCCCCAGAAGTGCTTCACCGCATTTTAGGAACACGCTCCAGCGGGATTGTGGCCAACAATCCCCAGGAAGGTCATCATCGCTACCCCGACCCGGCAGCCCCGCCACCCCCTCCAGCTAATTCCAACGGTGAAACCCGTGGAGAAGCCTCGACGTCCACACGGCTGGCTCGTTTAGATATAAACGAGGTAGACTAAGTCACTCGAGTAGTACCAAGTCTTAGTAAGCCCATGCCCTGTGATCTTGTAATCCTGCATCGACTTAAATAATCGCAGCTGGCTTGCGTGCCTCAATTTAAAATATTAGCCTTGCATTAAATGTGTGAGCATGCGGTTGCTGTTTATTTATTTTTTCAGGCCCAGCTACCTGAATCTCACCGACGACTCCCACAGTAATACGTCACTTTGACGAGATATGTGTAGCATTGACCCCGACCCCATGGAGCAGACCCGATCGACTAGTTACCTTTCACCATGGTAAACAACCTAGCCCCAATGCTATATAAGAGGCCACCCCATGATCTTGCCGAGTACCCCTCACCCTGAGCACCACTCGCACAACCATTTCCATTGCCATGCCGATCCCTAGTATTTATCTGAGGACTCCAGATGCAACTCTAGGTAGCTTTGTTAAAGTTTTGTGGGACTTTACCTGCAGTACCATGAGTGCCACCCATCCACCCCAGTATGAGCTACTCAAATCGAGGATCACCCCGTCCACCTCGAAATATTGGGCAGTGGTGCACGTCCCTCCCGCAAACCCAAACCAAGACCCCACGGAAGCTTCTTTCGTGGGAAAATCTATGCCGACTCCGCATATGGCCATAGAAGCTGCTGCGTATGAGGCACTTACCCGCCTTCGATTTGCGGTACCCTATGCCAGTGAACGGGGGTATTATTATTTCTCGAGTCATGCAGCATGCGAAGGAGTAACATCTTTTCCCGGTGAACGAATCGAGAGAGACCCAGTACTGGCCAATCTTGCCCAGTATGTCATCGCGCAAGAGCGGCTGACTCAGGAGTAATGGGCTATCTCCAGAGCCTCGCTGATTTGAACCCTCAAATCGCCATCGGCAGACCCCTGAGGCCCAACCAGGAGAGGCACATTCATCGACTGGTCAATCCACTTCCCCGATAGAAGAAGAATGTGCCCCGATTCCAGAGACTTTTTCTCAAGACCCTATCCAACTACCCTTATCGTTGTAGATGTCATTGCTGTGTTATGGTCCCTGCATTTATTTATGTATTGCAACTTGTGTGTGGTACCCTAAATTTGTGCGATGAATTAAATCATTAGTTTCCATTAATATGAGTTATTTTTACTTCAGTAAAAATTTTATTAACTATTTTCACCCTCAGTAAATTTCCTGAAGCGAGATTTTCTCGGAGTTGTTGCAGCATACATTTCTTCACGACATAGATTTTTTTTTCGCGCAACACCATTACAGCAGACTCACAACCACTCGACCTGGTGCAAATCCACGTGCACATTTTTGCACCAACTTAATTGCCTCCCTAACACCCCACAGTCTCAGAAGGAGAGATTTGTGAGTAATTACTCAGGTACAAATTACCTCCGGCACTCTGACAGCAGCTAGCACCGCACCTAATCATCGTGATCACTGCCACCGCGGAGAGCTAACACCCGAGCGGCCGCATCACGATGATCATCGAGGATCATCACCCACAGGAGCACGGAGAACCCCAGCAATGCCGCCAACCCTCCGCACATCAGGATCACGTACCAGTCCGGCATCGGCTCCGCCATTAGAGCCTCGTCCCGGGCTCCTGTAGACAGAAATGGAGGAGAAAGGAGGAGAAGGAGAGCGAGGTCAGGAGGAGGAAGAAGAAGGAGCACCACAGTCGTTTTATAGCTCGAGATCGGTGTACGGTGGGCGAAGTCCACCAGCGCCGCTCGTCGCTCGATCGCCGGTGCTCGGAGGCGAATCTGCAAGCAGTGCTAACAGCGCGCTGGCCCGCGAGGTGAGTGCACGCTGCGCCGGCAGCTAGCATGCCGCGCACTACCGCAGTACGGCCTAGATGCCCTACGAGCTAGACGTCGCCGGTGGAGAAAGCGCGGGAAAGCGCGCGGGAGAGAGGAAGAAGAGAGAGCCAGAGGTAGAGGAAGAGACCGACAGTGGACCCCGGGTCCACCTGTCAGCCACAGAGAGCACTGTGCTCTCGGGTACGACCAGCGTATATTTTCAGTAATTTAGAAGTTTATTCTAAATTTACTGTAACCGATAGTAGACACTGACCGTAAATATTTTTCCACGCCTCGCCAGTGTGCCACACTGTAGTTTTGCACCACTTATTGCCCTCTCATTTTAGCTACGTTTTAATTACAAGAGTAAGATGTTTGTTATCGTGATAATAAGAGTAAAATTTCTTTTTAACAACCCTTAGCAAATCTCGGGGACAAGATTTTCTTTTAAGGGGGGTAGTGTTGTAACACCTCAAAAATTTAACCATGTTTTTAGTATTAAAATTTTTGCCAAGAGTTTTAAATTTTTTCTCTCTGGATTTTCCGTTGATTTCAGAACCATTTTTCTTTAATATTGAGGAGTTTTTCCCCCAAGTGGAAACTTTCCAAAAATATTATTGGACTTCTATACGCACTCAATAAAACAATTCTAAATCAGTGGTTTTATTTGCATATTTGTTTTTCTTGAGCTTTATTCTTTCAAAGTGATTTTTCAGAGTCTCTTTTGCACTGCAACCATTTGATAAATGCCTCCAAAATTTTCACCAAAATTTGGGGATGACATATGATGTCCCTAAATCACTTTTGTGCAAAAACATCTTCTGATCATTGGAGATTTTGAGCTCTACACCTTATTTTCAAATCTGGTCCAGTGGGCAAATTTGCACTACAACCTATTTAAATATTCCTTTAAAACTCCCACCAAAATTTGGGGAGGTCAGTAAGAGTATATTATCCACCTTTATGCAAAAACCAAGTTATGTCTTTTGAAAATTTTGAGTGAATCAACCTCTTTTTCATTCTGGTCCAACTTGAAGATTTGTACTGCAACCATATCTTTACTTGCTCCTTCATCCATGGTTCTTTTTCCTACTTGTAGTCCTTCTTACAAAACCCTTAAGTCCAAGAGCATGAACCATTTGGAATAGTTTTGGTCCATGAGATGACAACCTCTAGTTTCTGCCCAAAACTTATTTTCTCAAATTTTTGCACTAACAAGTTTCTTTGTTTGGCAAACTAACCTGGCCACCATCACCTACTCCTAGAGAGACCCCAATCTGGAGATTATGACCACTCCAAGAAATGCCTAGGTGCCCTTGGCATTTTGTCAAACACCTTGTGTGCATGGCCAGTTTTGATATGGTTTTTAGTTAGCATTGCAAGCTTGGTCTCCTGGCCTAACCCCCATGTCCATTAGCTTTCTTGCAAACCCTAGCCTGGTCCTGTTAGTTGCTAGCCTCACTCGAGCGCTCTAGACCACCTTGGCATTCTGTCGAACATGTCGCCATGCGTGCTCTGGGCGCGCCTAGAGCGCACGTTTTGCACGCGCGTGCACCGAGCCGCCGCGTCGCGCCCCTGACTTTTGCTCGCCCTGCAGAGCCGCGCCCCACCCTCGACCACTCACCGGAACGCGCCAAGCTGCCCCTGGTGCCCTGCAGCACCGCCGTCAGAGCCCCTTGGCGGCACGCTGGCGTCCGCAGTGAGCCCCTGCCACGGTCGGCGTCGCCCGAGCCGCAGCCGCGCGCCATCTGCCTCTGGAGCAGTTCAAGCTTATCCCCTCGCTCGTCTGCAAGCGCTCGTCGGTGCCACGATGCCCTGCCGCAGCAGAAACGGTCGGCCGGCGATCCTATCCTCGGCGATGGCGGAACCGACCTAGCTACTCTATAAAAGGGTGACCCCGAGCTCCTCCTAGACCTCAGGCAGCCTCAAGCCACTCCACTAGCGCTCCCCTAGCTCGCAATCGACCATGAGAGGCCGGCTTCCCCGTCTCCGGCCAGCTCGGCCACCGTCGCCCTCCAGTCCGTTTCGTCACAACCAGGCCCTCCCTCGTCCAGCCAACACCACCACCCGACTCCCCTTCGTCTTGCGGAGCCGCCCAGCTGCTCAAACACGACCGGGAGCCACCGTAGTTCAAACGCCCAAAACTCTCGAAGCCACCGGCCGCCGCGAAGCCCGCCGCCGGCGACTCCCTCCGTCCCCACCTGACTGGCGACCACCGGAAGGACCGCCCTGGACCCGCGGATCCACCTCCACCCTCGGTGTCTCGAACGGTGCCGCCGTTCGCCGGCGAGCGTCGCCGGAGTCCCGCCTCCGCTTGGGGCAGAGGAAGAGGAGGGAGAGGACTAGTCAAACCTGACCAGTGGGCCTGCTGGACCCACTGTCAGTGGCACACGCGCCGTCCATGCTGGATAAGTGGAGGCGTAAATCCAAAATACGCCTTCGACGTGGTCAGTAATCGAAACGTTTTTCTTTTTCTGTTTTATTTTTAAAAACAGATTTTCACCAAAACTTTGACTACCTATAACTTTTTAAATATAACTCCAAATGAATTGATTCTTTTTCCTACCTCTCTCAAATATTGTCTAGTTTATTTTAAGATTTATTTCAAAAAATTTCAAACAACTTTTTGGTACTGTTTTTGAAACTATACATTGATTCAAAAATATTTTTTTAAATAGGATTTTGGAGAGAGGAGAAAAATTTCAAAGTTTTGGAATGCACCCTACCTCCCCACCACTTGAAGGCAAGCATTCTGAACCCTGGCATAATATCGTCGTGTGTTGTTTGATACGGTTCAACACCTCTCTCTCTCGGAGTTTGCATTATTTTCTTTTGTGATGATATGTTCAAACTCACGAATGCATATTGATGATTCTTGCTATTGGAGTTTGATATGTTGGGATAGTAGTCACCCTCACATGCCTCTCATGCATACCGGAAGGAACCCGGGGAAGTCTCTGTCTTGGGTGGACACGAGCTTGTCTCCGGTCGTTGAGTCGGTTGTGTCCGGTACGGCATAGTGAGACATGATGAGTGGTGGTTATGTCTGTTGGTTGAAAACCTATACTTGTTATGCTAACCATGCAGAGAATACTTAAACCTCCTGAGTCGACCATAGATCGAGTCTTGTTCCGGTAACCCCCACACTTGTTTCGTTCTACCACATGTCCCTGCCACAGGTAGGGTACAGTTCAGTAAGTTGTCAACCCCTTTCAAGCACACACCGTACAGAGGGGCCGGGATGAGGGTACCACGGCCATGGATTAAAGCCAGTCATCCGGTCAGGGGGCATGGGTGTTTCGGTTGTAGCCGAGGGGGTAGCTTCCCCAGTTTGCGCGCGGTATAAATTTTGTGATCCCATGCTAATCGAGGTTGTAGCCTCCCCACTTAGAGTTTTGCTTAACGAGTGTCGTGGGTGATTCCAGACACTGGTAAGTTAAGCTGGTGTGTGCAAGTCAGGTGCGTTTTCATTTAAAAGACCGTAGACGAAATTAGTCCCGATGGACTAAAGAAATCCGTTACTCGTGGGTAAAGAGTACACCCTATGCAGAGATTTAAACCTATTCCAGTAGCCGTGTCCATGGTGAAGGACTACAGTCTGGGTTGGGTCAAGTGTCGGTCTTAGTGTCGGTCTTCGGAGGAAAAACAACTAAGTCTGAACTTTGATTTAGACCAGTGAAATATGATGATTGTGATTAATATTCTTATGGACTAACGATGTTCACTATTTGATTTATTGAGTATCTCTGGGACGGTTCTACCTCTGAGATATTGACCGTGATTATTTTGAGCCCTTTATGTGGTGTCACCTAGAAGCCAGACTGTGGCATGTTTGTTATTTATTTACTATAAGCCCTTTATGTGGTGTCGCATAGACGCCGGACTGTGGCATGTTTGTTATTTATTTACTATAAGCCCTTTATGTGGTGTCGCATAGACGCCCGACTGTGGCTTGTTTGTTATTTATTTACTATAAGCCCTTTATGTGGTGTCGCATAGACGCCCGACTGTGGCATGTCTGTTATTTATTTAACATATAAGCCCTTTATGTGGCGTCGCACAGACGCCCGACTGTGGCACGTTCATTATTTATTTCACTTATGAGCCCTTTCTATGGTGTCGCTCAGACGCCCGACTGAGGCATTCTATTTCTACTCTCTAATTGCATTATTCATGTGTTGCGTGAATAACTTGTTTGCGTGCGTCATGGATTTTATTTCTGTGACTGACGTTGTGATCATAGAATATTTCAGAGCATGATTATGGTTTGTTATATTATACCCGTGTTCAAAATGTTTGCGAGTACATTCAAAGTACTCACTGGCTTGTCCCTGGCTATTGTCTTGGCCAGATTTCTTGCGTGGAGAGGAGCAACGAGATGAGAGCCCCGGAACCTAAACAATGGTGATAGCAACCTCACAAAGATAGGAGTTAACCTGGTCAGCTGTTCCCATGGGAAATGGAGTTCCACAGACGCAGATGACTACAAACCGCTTCCGCCACCAACCACTAGAAACCTTGTGTTGTACTCATAGTCCAGAATGGTCTTGTACTACATATCATGTACTTTGCTTGGAGTTTTTGTATCAAGTTTGTGTCTTGCCAGCTAACAGTAATCCTGGGGCTGGTAAGCATAAGGGCCATTTTCTGGGAAATCAACATCCCGAAATCCGGTCCTGACAGACTTGGTATCAGAGCCAGGCTGACCATTGGCTAATCCTATCTTAGCCAGGTCAATAAACCTAGGTTAACCAAACCACCAGACCATAACCTAACCCCGTTCAAGCTTCTCGCGTAAGATAGCCCCACAGTGACCCGACACCTTTTGGCAGTCGGTGCCCAATCTATCAGCCTAGCCTGTTGATCACACGCTAGTGACCGACACCAATAAAGTCTCATTCGCAAGCGTGTGAAGTAAGACTCCGCTCTCTTTTTCTATAAAAGGGCGTGCTAACCTCAACATAGCACAACCCAGCCTCCTTCCCCAAACCGAGCCATAATGCCTGGCCCTGTCGTGCACAATGAAACCACGGCAAACAACCTTGGAGGTTTTGTGACCGTGCTAGCAAACCTCACCCGCCGTGCCTTTGCATTAGAGGAGCCTCCAGAATATGTTGTGTACCAAGGACCCATGAGCGGTGAGTGCCGTATATTCTGGGCCACTGTACACATCTATGGTAGGGGTCTATCGCCAGAACGGCCCTACAGGTTCACCGGAAGGACAACTTCCTTTGAGCCACAAGCCATTCAACTAGCCGCTCGAGAGGCTATAGTTCAACTCCGGCACTTGTCGCCCAGAGTTAACTGTCGCTCGTTCTACTACTACCCAAGACGTGACGGGTATGGTAGGCCACCCCAGGTTGTCAACGGAGATCACGAGACGGATCCTGCATTATTGCATCTGGTGTGCTATGTAGGTGCACTAGAGGAACTGTTCGATCAAGTCACCCTTGATCTGATCGCAGCTCGTGGAGAGCTGGTTCGCCGAGCCCCGGCGAGAGGAGGAGATGAGCCTGATGCCGACAACCCAGTCATGCTATTCGGACACCCGATCGAGACCTTGAGGACTACCCCAGCCATCGACCACAATACTTTGGTGTCCCCAGAAGTGCTTCGCCGCATTTTGGGAACACGCTCCAGCGGGATTGTGGCCAATAATCCCCGGGAAGGTCATCATCGCTACCCCGACCCGGCAGCCCCGCCACCCCCTCCAGCTAATTCCGACGGCGAAACCCATGGAGAAGCCTCGACGTCCACAAGGCAGGCTCGTTTAGATATAAACGAGGTAGACTAAGTCACTCGAGTAGTACCAAGTCTCAGTAAGCCCACGCCCTGTGATTTTGTAATCCTGCATCGACTTAAATAATCGCAGCTTGCTTGCGTGCCTCTATTTTAAATAGTAGCCTTGCATTAAATGTGTGAGCATGCGGTTGCTGTTTATTTATTTTTTCAGGCTCAGCTACCTGAATCTCACCGATGACTCCCACAGTAATACGTCACTTTGACGAGATATGTGTAGCATTGACCCCGACCCCATGGAGCAGACCCGATCGACTAGTTACCTTTCACCATGGTAAACAACCTAGCCCCAATGCTATATAAGAGGCCACCCCATGATCTTGCCGAGTACCCCTCACCCTGAGCACCACTCGCACAACCATTTCCATTGCCATGCCGATCCCTAGTATTTATCTGAGGACTCCAGATGCAACTCTAGGTAGCTTTGTTAAAGTTTTGTGGGACTTTACCTGCAGTACCATGAGTGCCACCCATCCACCCCAGTATGAGCTACTCAAATCGAGGATCACCCCGTCCACCTCGAAATATTGGGCAGTGGTGCACGTCCCTCCCGCAAACCCAAACCAAGACCCCACGGAAGCTTCTTTCGTGGGAAAATCTATGCCGACTCCGCATATGGCCATAGAAGCTGCTGCGTATGAGGCACTTACCCGCCTTTGATTTGCGGTACCCTATGCCAGCGAACGGGGGTATTATTATTTCTCGAGTCGTGCAGCACCCGGAGGAGTAACATCTTTTCCCGGTGAACGAATCGAGAGAGACCCAGTACTGGCCAATCTTGCCCAGTATGTCATCGCGCAAGAGCGGCTGACTCAGGAGTAATGGGCTATCTCCAGAGCCTCGCTGATTTGAACCCTCAAATCGCCATCGGCAGACCCCTGAGGCCCAACCAGGAGAGGCACATTCATCGACTGGTCAATCCACTTCCCCGATAGAAGAAGAATGTGCCCCGATTCCAGAGACTTTTTCTCAAGACCCTGTCCAACTACCCTTATCGTTGTAGATGTCATTGCTGTGTTATGGTCCCTGCATTTATTTATGTATTGCAACTTGTGTGTGGTACCCTAAATTTGTGCGATGAATTAAATCATTAGTTTCCATTAATATGAGTTATTTTTACTTCGGTAAAAATTTTATTAACTATTTTCACCCTCAATAAATTTCCTGAAGTGAGATTTTCTCGAAGTTGTTGCAGCATACGTTTCTTCACGACATAGATTTTTATTTCGCGCAGCACCATTACAGCAGACTCACAACCACTCGACCTGGTGCAAATCCACGTGCACATTTTTGCACCAACTTAATTGCCTCCCTAACACCCCACAGTCTCGGAAGGAGAGATTTATGAGTAATTACTCAGGTACAAATTACCTCTGGCACTCTGACAGCAGCCAGCACCGCACCTAATCATCGTGATCACCGCCACCGCGGAGAGCTAACACCCGAGCGGCCGCATCACGACGATCATCGAGGATCATCACCCACAGGAGCACGGAGAACCCCAGCAATGCCGCCAACCCTCCGCACATCAGGATCACGTACCAGTCCGGCATCGCCTCCGCCATTAGAGCCTCGTCCCGGGCTCCTGCAGACAGAAATGGAGGAGAAAGGAGGAGAAGGAGAGCGAGGTCAGGAGGAGGAAGAAGAAGGAGCACCACAATCGTTTTATAGCTCGAGATCGGTGTACGGTGGGCGAAGTCCACCAGCGCCGCTCGTCGCTCGATCGCCGGTGTTCGGAGGCGAATCCGCGAGCAGTGCCGACAGCGCGCTGGCCCGCGAGGTGAGTGCACGCTGCGCTGGCAGCTAGCATGCCGCGCACTACCGCAGTACGGCCTAGATGCCCTACGAGCTAGACGTCGCCGGTGGAGAAAGCGCGGGAAAGCGCGCGGGAGAGAGGAAGAAGAGAGAGCCAGAGGTAGAGGAAGAGACCGACAGTGGACCCCGGGTCCACCTGTCAGCCACAGAGAGCACTGTGCTCTCGGGTACGGCCAGCGTATATTTTCAGTAATTTAGAATTTTATTCTAAATTTACTGTAACCGATAGTAGACACTGACCGTAAATATTTTTCCACGCCTCGCCAGTGTGCCACACTGTAGTTTTGCACCACTTATTGCCCTCTCATTGTAGCTACGTTTTAATTACAAGAGTAAGATGTTTGTTATTGTGATAATAAGAGTAAAATTTCTTTTTAACAACCCTTAGCAAATCTCGGGGACGAGATTTTCTTTTAAGGGGGGTAGTGTTGTAACACCCCAAAAATTTAACCATGTTTTTAGTATTAAATTTTTTGCCAAGAGTTTAAAATTTTTTCTCTCTGGATTTTCTGTTGATTTCAGAACCATTTTTCTTTAATATTGAGGAGTTTTCCCCCCAAGTGGAAACTTTCCAAAAATATTATTGGACTTGTATACTCACTCAATAAACAATTCTAAATCAGTGGTTTTATTTGCTTATTTGTTTTTCTTGAGCTTTATTCTTTCAAAGTGATTTTTCAGAGCCTCTTTTGCACTGCAACCATTTGATAAATGCCTCCAAAATTTTCACCAAAATTTGGG
Organism: Triticum timopheevii; assembly: GCA_963921465.1. Lineage (NCBI taxonomy): Eukaryota > Viridiplantae > Streptophyta > Magnoliopsida > Poales > Poaceae > Triticum > Triticum timopheevii. The sequence continues at coordinate 233,680,523 of OY997266.1, read as the reverse complement.
GATGACATATGATGTCCCTAAATCACTTTTGCGCAAAAACATCTTCTGATCATTGGAGATTTTGAGCTCTACACCTTATTTTCAAATCTGGTCCAGTGGGCAAATTTGCACTACAAACTATTTAAATATTCCTTTAAAACTCCCACCAAAATTTGGGGAGGTCAGTAAGAGTATATTATCCACCTTTATGCAAAAACCAAGTTATGTCTTTTGAAAATTTTGAGTGAATCAACCTCTTTTTCTTTCTGGTCCAACTTGAAGATTTGTACTACAACCATATCTTTACTTGCTATTTCATCCATGGTTCCTTTTCCTACTTGTAGTCCTTCTTACAAAACCCTTAAGTCCAAGAGCATGAACCATTTGGAATAGTTTTGGTCCATGAGATGACAACCTGTAGTTTCTGCCCAAAACTGATTTTCTCAAATTTTTGCACTAACAAGTTTCTTTGTTTGGCAAACTAACCTGGCCACCATCACCTACTCCTAGAGAGACCCCAATCTGGAGATTATGACCACTCCAAGAAATGCCTAGGTGCCCTTGGCATTTTGTCAAACACCTTGTGTGCATGGCCAGTTTTGACATGGTTTTTAGTTAGCATTGCAAGCTTGGTCTCCTAGCCTAACCCCCATGTCCATTAGCTTTCTTGCAAACCCTAGCCTGGTCCTGTTAGTTGCTAGCCTCACTCGAGCGCTCTAGACCACCTTGGCATTCTGTCGAACATGTTGCCATGCGTGCTCTGGGCGCGCCTAGAGCGCACGTTTTGCACGCGCGTGCACCGAGCCGCCGCGTCGCGCCCCTGACTTTTGCTCGCCCTGCAGAGCCGCGCCCCACCCTCGACCACTCACCGGAACGCGCCAAGCTGCCCCTGGTGCCCTGCAGCACCGCCGTCAGAGCCCCTTGGCGGCACGCCGGCGTCCGCAGTGAGCCCCTGCCACGGTCGGCGCCGCCCGAGCCGCAGCCGCGCGCAAGCTGCCCCTGGAGCAGTTCAAGCTTATCCCCTCGCTCGTCTGCAAGCGCTCGTCGGTGCCACGATGCCCTGTCGCAGCAGAAACGGTCGGCCGGCGATCCTATCCTCGGCGATGGCGGAACCGACCTAGCTACTCTATAAAAGGGTGACCCCGAGCTCCTCCTAGACCTCAGGCAGCCTCAAGCCACTCCACTAGCGCTCCCCTAGCTCGCAATCGACCAGAAGAGGCCGTCTTCCCCATCTCCGGCCAGCTCGGCCACCAGCGCCCTCCGGTCCGTTTCATCGCAACAAGGCCCTCCCCCGTCCAGCCAACACCACCACCCAACTCCCCTTCGTCTTGCGGAGCCGCCCAGCTACTCAAACACGACCGGGAGCCACCATAGTTCAAACGCCTAAAACCCCGAAGCCACCGGCCGCAACGAAGCCTGCCGCCGGCGACTCCCTCCATCCCCACCTGACTGGCGACCACCGGGAGGACCGCCCTGGACCCGCGGATCCACCTCCACCCTCGGTGTCTCCAACGGTGCCGCCGTTCGCCGGCGAGCGTCGCCGGAGTCCCGCCTCCGCTCGGGGCAGAGGAAGAGGAGGGAGAAGACTAGTCAAACCTGATGTGACGTCCGGGTAATCAAGCTACAGTAAACCCCTGTTAATGACGTCAGGTCATCGTAATTAAAATTTTGCTAAACCTCACTTGCTTCAAAGTAAGTTCAAATACAAATTCAAATAACAAGTCAAACTATAGTTTCTAAAAAAGGTAAATTAAAAATGTTCATTGGGTTGCAAATATTAACTAAATAATTAACAAACATCAACCAACATTTTTGGGAATGTTTATATTCCATTAAGATAATTAAAACAGTGGCTTAAACTATTATATAAGTGCTTTTTAAAATAGTAAAATATTCAAACAAGATTAATTGTGTACCAACCTTTTTGTGGCAGAGGGTTATACTAAAACATTAATTTAAGTGCCGATTAGGTGTTTAATAAAACTAAAATAAATAGATAATAAAACAGTAGACAAATAAGCAGAAAAGTTAAAAGTAAAACAAAAAAAATAGAACAGGAAAGGATATATGAAAGAAGACCTAAAACTATTGGGCCACGTGGCCCCTTTTGCCAACAAGGCCAACCCCAGGCCAGCCCACATACCCCTCCTCCCACCTCCTGTTCACGGGGAGGGGGCCGTGGCAACCATCCACGGCGCCTTGCCGTGGTGGCAACCATCGGCCGACTTCCCCCTCCCTATTTAGTCGACCCCCGACGCCTCCCCTCTTCTTGGAACCCTAACCCCCCCGGAGCCACTCCTCCTCGCCCCCTGGATCGGGAAGTTGCCCGACGCCGCCCGAGGTCGCCGCGTCGTCCTCGTCTTCGCCGGCCTCCGCCTCGTTGTCTGGTGCCCTCAGATGGAATCGGGGAGCACCGCAGCCGCCCATTCGTCCTCGCCCCCATCTCCGGCCACCGCGACGTCGCCGTTGCTCCACCAACTCTCTGCTGCTACTAAACTGCTCGCCGGCCTCCTTGCGCCGCTCGGTGAGCTGCTCCGACGAACCTCCTCTCCCCTCCCGTTCTTGCGCCGTAGGCCGCCGTCCCCGAGCTCGTCGGTGCTCCCGCTTACGCGTACGCGTACGTGCGTACATCCTGCTAGCTGCTCCTGTTGCTGCTGGTGCCGCTGCGCTGTTGCCCACGGCCCCTGCTGCTCCGCACTGCCGTCGCCTTGCTCCCGCGCCCGTGCCTCGATCTCATACCGCCCGTGCGCATCCACGGCTCCTGCACCCGCTGCTGGCTGCGCCGCGGCGCTAGCTCGCCTCGCACACGGTCTTCCCAGCCACCCGACGCACGGCCTCGCAGCTGCCGGCGCCTGGACGCACCTGCCAAACCGTCGCCCGCGCCTGGTGCTGCTGCTTCACCGTCGACCACGCCGCTTGCCGCGCCCGCTGCTGCCCACGACTGCCCGCAGCCGCCTGCGCCCGCAAGCACGCGTCACTGCTACTCTGTTTCCACTGCTCTGCTGAAGCTACGTATTGATTGCTACTGTAGATGCTACTAGCTAGCTTTCCTAAATCTACAATGACCGACCCTCTAGACAGTCTCTAAACTATGGTTAAATAGTTGTTAACATGAGTAAAAAAAATATGAGTAGAAAGTATACATGACAAACTCCATTTAATCCCACTGGACCAAATCCTTTCAATGTGTGGATTAATTCCTACGAAAATTACAAAGTTCTATGTTCTGTTAATTGAAAAACCGAAAAACAGATTTATTTCCATAGCTACTTTAGAGCTGTTTATGATCAATCAAATGAAGTCTAATATGGATGTAAGTGCTACTATCTTGTAGATTAGAGAAAAGTACTCAAAATTGATATAAGGCACTAACCCATAGGAGGTACAGAACAATAGTTGTAGTCTTTTGAAAACAGCCAAGTGATGTTTAAAAAAATGTCGAATTCTCAGACTTAGTAGAATTTCAGGGATTTTTCGGGTATTGTTAAATCTTTAATAATTCATAGAAATTATAAATTAATCCGTAAACCGGATGAAAAAGTTTTATACATGAAAGTTGCTCAGAATGACGAGACGAATCCGGATACGCAGCCCGTTCGTCCGCCACACACCCCTAGCATACCGAACACGCAACTTTCCCCCTCCGGTTCACCGGTCCGAAAACGCGAAACACCGGGAATACTTTCCCGGATGTTTCCCCCCTTCACCGGCATCACCTCATACCGCGTTAGAACACGTCTAGCTCTGCTTGTTGACCTGTTATGCACTTGCTTGCTATGTATTTACTGTTTCTCCCCCCTCTTCTATCCGGTAGCCCCCATGACGATGCTGATGCCCCTGTGGACGACTACGTCAACGATGATCCCTCCTTGTCTGAGCAACCAGGCAAGCCCCCCCCCCCCCTTGATCACCAGATATCGCCTATTCTCCTCTATACTGCTTGCATTAGAGTAGTGTAGCATGTTACTGCTTTCCTTTGATCCTATTCTGATGCATAGCCTGACATTGTTGCTACATCTGTTGATACCTTACCTGCAATCCTAAATGCTTAGTATAAGATGCTAGTTTATCATCATTGGCCCTACATTCTTGTCAGTCTGCCTTGCTATACTATCGGGCCGTGATCACTTGGGAGGTGATCACGGGTATATACTATACATACATACATACTATACAGATGGTGACTAAAGTCGGGTCAGCTCATTGAGTACCCGCAAGTGATTCTGATGAGGGGGCTGAAAGGACAGGTGGCTCCATCCCGGTAGAGGTGGGCCTGGGTTCCCGACGGCCCCCGACTGTTACTTTGTGGCGGAGCGACAGGGCAGGTTGAGACCACCTAGGAGACAGGTGGGCCTGGCCCTGTTCGGCGTTCGCGGATACTTAACACGCTTAACGAGATCTGGGTATTTGATCTGAGTCTGGCCATTTGGTCTATACGCACTAACCATCTACACGGGAGTAGTTATGGGTATCCCGACGTCGTGGTATCAGCCGAAGCCTTCTTGACGTCAGCGACTGAGTGGCGCGTGCCGGATTGGAATGTAAGCCTGCACTTGTATTAAGGGGGCTAGTTCTGCTTTCGGCCGCGTACGCAACGTGCAGGTGTGCAAAGGGCGATGGGCCCAGACCCCTGCGCCATAGGAGTTAGACCGGCGTGCTGACCTCTCTGTTGTGCCTAGGCGGGGCTGCGACGTGTTGATCTTCCGAGGCCGGGCATGACCCAAGAAAGTGTGTCCGGCCAAATGGGATCGAGCGTGTTGGGTTATGTGGTGCACCCCTGCAGGGAAGTTAATCTATTCGAATAGCCGTGTCCCTCGGTAAAAGGACGACCCGGAGTTGTACCTTGACCTTATGACAACTAGAACCGGATACTTAATAAAACACACCCTTCCAAGTTCCACAGACAACCCGGTGATCGCTTTTCCACAGGGAGACGAGGGGAGGATCGCCGGGTAGGATTATGCTATGCGATGCTACTGGAGATGGTACTTGGAGATGCTACTTGGAGGACTTCAATCTACTCTCTTCTACAGGCTGCAAGACGGAGGCTGCCAGAAGCGTAGTCTTCGACAGGATTAGTTATCCCCCTCTTATTCTGGCATTCTGCAGTTCAGTCCACTGATATGGCCTCCTTACACATATACCCATGCATATGTAGTGTAGTTTCTTGCTTGCGAGTACTTTGGATGAGTACTCACGGTTGCTTTCTCCCCCCCTTTTCCCCCTTTCCTTTCTTTCTGGTTGTCGCAACCAGATGCTGGAGTCCAGGAGCCAGACGCCACCGTTGACGACAACTACTACGCTGGAGGTGCCTACAACTACGTGTAGCCCGCTGACGACGACCAGGAGTAGTTTAGGAGGATCCCAGGCAGGAGGCCTGCGCCTCTTTCGATCTGTATCCCAGTTTGTGCTAGCCTTCTTAAGGCAAACTTGTTTAACTTATGTCTGTACTCAGATATTGTTGCTTCCGCTGACTCGTCTATGATCGAGCACTTGTATTCGAGCCCTCGAGGCCCCTGGCTTGTATTATGATGCTTGTATGACTTATTTATGTTTTTAGAGTTGTGTTGTGATATCTTCCCGTGAGTCCCTGATCTTGATCGTACACGTTTGCGTGCATGATTAGTGTACGATTGAATCGGGGGCGTCACAACTTGGTATCAGAGCCGACTGCCTGTAGGAATCCCCTTTCCAACTCCTTGGCCGAAGTTGAGTCTAGTCATTGCAAAACCTTTACTAACATGGCTGTGTGGCCTATAGGCCCACGTTGCCATTTGGGTGTATTAGGATATTTTATTCCTTGATCTTTACTCTGGGACTCTGAGCTCTCTTCTATTCGGGTTAAATGAATTTGCTAAAAACAAGACTAACTTTAGGTTCTCGCAAGTACTTTCTCCCGGAGAGCCCCTTGTTACCGATGACCGCCTGCTGCACCAGAAGATTCCGAAGATACTCTATGATGTGCTCTCGAGACTATGTGCCATTGCTTTTGCAATTCACTTCCATCGATAAATCCCTCTGGATAACTACTTACACCTATCGTTCATATTGTCATCCCCAGTTGCTCTTGTTATTACAAGATGTCCTGAAGTACTCTTCGATATTCCGAGAATTCTTTATGCTTACTGCCCTGCAGTTCCTTGCTGCATGAATACCCCTACGGATAATTACTCGCGCTTGCCGAGTATCCGTTTGTACAAAGTTGTTCATGTGTTTCATAAAATTCTTCAAAATACTATCCGATCTTTCGAGGAGCCTCATTAGCCTATGGCTCTTGAAATGTTTTTCTGCCTGCATTTTGGTTAATTCCAAATGACTAGCAATATTCATGGATGTCCTTGCCTTTATCATCTTGGGTCCCTTGGTTCAATATGTTGTGAATGTTGCAATCCTTAATCAGATCCTAGAATTCATCCTTTCAGCTCAGACGTCATTTTAAACATGAGCTGGATCTCGACCAATCAAATTGCCATCGATTGTACCCCTAAGCCTACTCAACTTATCCATCCTTGATCAGAGCGTTGCTTCTGATCCCCTGATTTGGAAATCATAATTCCTTTGCATTTATGCTTCGAATTAGTCAGATGATTCTATAACCTGATACCTTTGCATTCTTTCCTTTTCTGGTTGAGTAGCGATACTCACATCAGATCCTTTGTGGACCGTCAAGTCCTTTGTTGGATTATTATCCGACAGTGTCCTTAATAACCTTGTGAGCCTTTCCACGGATATATAAAGCCTTTGGTAATTTGTATCCTCTGTTTCTCAACCATGCTCTATTCTCGAGCTGGTGGTATTTACTATTGAAGCTTGTGGTATATGTTTCCACAATACCCTAACGGGTTGAACCTATGCATTCCTTAATATGTGTGAACTCGAAAGTTTTCACGAGTCATACTCTTCTGGTATTTTGATAGATAAAATTTCAACACTACAACTTCTTCGGAAGTGAGAGGTGAATGGAAGGTTATACATTGAAGAAGTGGGAGTCAACCTTGAACTTTGTGTTCATGCCCATGGACACGATGTAGATCCTATCATGGAAGCTTCTTGTAATAATAACTATTTCCTTTTTATAATATCATTTGGAATCTATGAATTGATCCTTTGCAATCATGGATCCGACCATATTTTCTACTTGATTCCATTTCTCGGACAAGTTAAACCACTTGTCCTCTACAGATCAATGCACCCATCCAACCTCTATTTTGATCTACCTTCGAGTACTAACCCCCTAGTATCTCGAGGATATCAACCGATTGCACTACATCTTATGCATTTCTGATGAAGTAGTGCATTACCCCGTCATAGTCACTCCACGGGTTCTGGGTTGTCGTCAACCGAGAACACCGATTAGTGAATCGAATCGGCCCTGTGATTCAGTACTCCTAGTACATTGTGGATGAGAAGTTTAATACTCCATCACGTCATTCCTAGCCTGATCGGCTATATCATTTTGTGCTAAATTTTAACTATGCTACCTGGTCCTCTTCCCAGAGCATATTTTTTTTAACGATGAGCTAAGCTTACGTCGATCTTCCTCATCATATCATTTCGCTTTGGACAACAAGCTTGATTTTGAGTTTGTGTCGTACGCATGATTCTAATAACCTTTTGCTTCATAATTCCTTTGACTTGATGTTATCGCCGATCGATTACATCTTCATGAAATCTCTCGACAAATGTGTCGTGATCATCATCAACATTTTAACTCCTTCCAGGATACCAACCGAATTCATGATGGGAAATACCATCCTTCCCTCGATGATTTGTGTTATCATCGACCACTTTATTGCCTTCCGTTCAACACAAACTTTTTCATGTTTTGTGTATACCATGAGATCCTTGCTCCCCAGCATTTGTTCTTCTTTACCTTGGAGTATTACCTTCTTTTATGTCAAGAATGTCGTGAGAATTTCACCACGTCTTGAGAGTTCTTGGTATTGTGATAACTTCTCACCCTCACCATTCTTTCTTGGTCCTTGTGTTGATTCCAACCGGAGTACCCACAAGTGAACGGTGTTGTTTGGATTCTGCCTTTCTAGCAACCCTCTTGCTTTGAAGTTAATGGTTGACCGTTCATCCTTAGCCTATTGATTATTGAATCACCATTCCGACATTGGTCGTGCAACCCATCCCATATTCGGGTGCACTTTCAACCAATGTTTAATTGTGAATGTTTTCCTCGAGCATACATCATTATACCATTTGATCTGACAAATGTTATCTCCTTGTTCACATAATTGTGGAAATCCATCTTTTGTTAAATCTCGATGAATTGCCGATGATTCCATCGGAGCCCAATGCTAAATGTTTCTTACTCAATTATCCAGACACTGTTGTATGGGTAATTCCATGAAGTTTCTCTCCCCTTACCTAAAGGGTTTTCTACTCTGTATCCTGTCTTGCATATCATGCCTTACTTGTCCGTGGGAAGAATATACCCATGGGATTTGTGTTCTAACACGTTTTCCTTTCCATGGTTCTGACTAATCTGATAATGATATAATCCTTTCCATTGTTTGGTTTAACCTTTCCGGTGATCTATAAGATCTAAGCAGTAATATTTTCCTGCTTACGAAAACACCTCGGTGTACCACCTTATCAGTCAGACCCTGTTACTATTGTTGATGACATTTCGGTAACCACCGATGGACGGGAACTTTCCCTATTGGTCCGCCTCGTTCAACGAGCAGGAAAATGGTTCTCTTCGTCCCTCGCCCTTGGTATCGATGTTGTTGCCGACATAACTAACAGGCTACCCTCTGGCATGCCTTGCTATTGTGACCATGCAAGATGTCAGCCCCCCTTCCTACCTTTAACCCACATGGTGGGCCCATAACCCACAGTTCCCAGGATCGAAACTTGACACTCCTGCACCCCCTGTTCCCAAGGTTCTTCCTCGCGTGTGGCCTCGTATGTAATTCACAAGCCACCTTCCGAGAGATCATCAAATCTGTTACCGAACGCAATACTTAGTCTCGACTGCTTTGAGCCCTTTTCAAGCCCTGTTCAGGCAGCGAACGGTTGCCTGCTCGCTCGAAACTTCCCATGAAACCTCATTACTTGCTCTCGATATTTACTTAAGTTTCAATTCGAGAGTTACTTTCCGCCACCTTCCCCGATGTTATCGACCAGATGGTCAACCTTGTAGAGGTTCGTTCTCCCGGAATAACCCCCTTATTCTTTCGTAAGTACGATGGAGTTCCCAAAGGAAGGACGACAGCTTCCTCATGATGCATTGATGCAGAGAAATGAAGACATCAACGCTATGGATCAACCTCTTCAAGAAGGGCAACCGAGACCGAGAAGACACGTTAGAAATTCGTAACCAGAACTTCCCCCTACTCCCCTCTTAAATCTCGGGACGAGATTTCTTGTAGTGGAGGAGAATTGTGACGCCCGGGTAATCAAGCTCCAGTAAACCCCTGTTAATGACGTCAGGTCATCGTAATTAAAATTTTGCTAAACCTCACTTGCTTCAAAGTAAGTTCAAATACAAATTCAAATAACAAGTCAAACTATAGTTTCTAAAAAAGGTAAATTAAAAATGTTCATTGGGTTGCAAATATTAACTAAATAATTAACAAACATCAACCAACATTTTTGGGAATGTTTATATTCCATTAAGATAATTAAAACAGTGGCTTAAACTATTATATAAGTGCTTTTTAAAATAGTAAAATATTCAAACTAGATTAATTGTGTACCAACCTTTTTGTGGCAGAGGGTTATACTAAAACATTAATTTAAGTGCCGATTAGGTGTTTAATAAAACTAAAATAAATAGATAATAAAACAGTAGACAAATAAGCAGAAAAGTTAAAAGTAAAACAAAAAAATAGAACAGGAAAGGATATATAAAAGAAGACCTAAAACTATTGGGCCACGTGGCCCCTTTTGCCAACAAGGCCAACCCCAGGCCAGCCCACATACCCCTCCTCCCACCTCCTGTTCACGGGGAGGGGGCCGTGGCAACCATCCACGGCGCCTTGCCATGGTGGCAACCATCGGCCGGCTTCCCCCTCCCTATTTAGTCGACCCCCGACGCCTCCCCTCTTCTTCGAACCCTAACCCCCCCGGAGCCACTCCTCCTCGCCCCCTGGATCGGGAAGTTGTCCGACGCCGCCCGAGGTCGCCGCGTCGTCCTCGTCTTCGCCGGCCTCCGCCTCGTCGTCTGGTGCCCTCAGATGGAATCGGGGAGCACCGCAGCCGCCCATTCGTCCTCGCCCCCATCTCCGGCCACCGCGACGTCGCCGTTGCTCCACCAACTCTCTGCTGCTACTAAACTGCTCGCCGGCCTCCTTGCGGCCGCTCGGTGAGCTGCTCCGATGAACCTCCTCTCCCCTCCTGTTCTTGCGCCGTAGGCCGCCGTCCCCGAGCTCGTCGGTGCTCCCGCTTACGCGTACGCGTACGTGCGTACATCCTGCTAGCTGCTCCTGTTGCTGCTGGTGCCGCTGCGCTGTTGCCCACGGCCCCTGCTGCTCCGCACTGCCGTCGCCTTGCTCCCGCGCCCGTGCCTCGATCTCATACTGCCCGTGCGCGTCCACGGCTCCTGCACCCGCTGCTGGCTGCGCCGCGGCGCTAGCTCGCCTCGCACACGGTCTTCCCAGCCACCCGACGCACGGCCTCGCAGCCGCCGGCGCCTGGACGCACCTGCCAAACCGTCGCCCGCGCCTGCTGCTGCTGCTTCACCGTCGACCACGCCGCTTGCCGCGCCCGCTGCCGCCCACGACTGCCCGCAGCCGCCTGCGCTCGCAAGCACGCGTCACTGCTACTCTGTTTCCACTGCTCTGCTGAAGCTACGTATTGATTGCTACTGTAGATGCTACTAGCTAGCTTTCCTAAATCTACAATGACCGACCCTCTAGACAGTCTCTAAACTATGGTTAAATAGTTGTTAACATGAGTAAAAAAAATATGAGTAGAAAGTATACATGACAAACTCCATTTAATCCCACTGGACCAAATCCTTTCAATGTGTGGATTAATTCCTACGAAAATTACAAAGTTCTATGTTCTGTTAATTGAAAAACCGAAAAACAGATTTATTTCCATAGCTACTTTAGAGTTGTTTATGATCAATCAAATGAAGTCTAATATGGATGTAAGTGCTACTATCTTGTAGATTAGAGAAAAGTACACAAAATTGATATAAGGCACTAACCCATAGGAGGTACAGAACAATAGTTGTAGTCTTTTGAAAACAGCCAAGTGATGTTTAAAAAAATGTCGAATTCTCAGACTTAGTAGAATTTCAGGGATTTTTCGGGTATTGTTAGATCTTTAATAATTCATAGAAATTAATCCGTAAACCGGATGAAAAAGTTTTATACATGAAAGTTGCTCAGAATGACGAGACGAATCCGGATACGCAGCCCGTTCGTCCGCCACACACCCCTAGCATACCGAACACGCAACTTTCCCCCTCCGGTTCACCGGTCTGAAAACGCGAAACACCGGGAATACTTTCCCGGATGTTTCCCCCCTTCACCGGTATCACCTCATACCGCGTTAGAACACGTCTAGCTCTGCTTGTTGACCTGTTATGCACTTGCTTACTATGTATTTACTGTTTCTCCCCCCTCTTCTATCCGGTAGCCCCCATGACGATGCTGATGCCCCTGTGGACGACTACGTCAACGACGATCCCTCCTTGTCTGAGCAACCAGGCAAGCCCCCCCTTGATCACCAGATATCGCCTATTCTCCTCTATACTGCTTGCATTAGAGTAGTGTAGCATGTTACTGCTTTCCTTTGATCCTATTCTGATGCATAGCCTGACATTGTTGCTACATCTGTTGATACCTTACCTGCAATCCTAAATGCTTAGTATAGGATGCTAGTTTATCATCATTGGTCCTACATTCTTGTCAGTCTGCCTTGCTATACTATCGGGCCGTGATCACTTGGGAGGTGATCACGGGTATATACTATACATACATACATACTATACAGATGGTGACTAAAGTCGGGTCAGCTCATTGAGTACCCGCAAGTGATTCTGATGAGGGGGCTGAAAGGACAGGTGGCTCCATCCCGGTAGAGGTGGGCCTGGGTACCCGACGGCCCCCGACTGTTACTTTGTGGCGGAGCGATAGGGCAGGTTGAGACCACCTAGGAGACAGGTGGGCCTGGCCCTGTTCGGCGTTCGCGGATACTTAACACGCTTAACGAGATCTGGGTATTTGATCTGAGTCTGGCCATTTGGTCTATATGCACTAACCATCTACACGGGAGTAGTTATGGGTATCCCGACGTCGTGGTATCAGCCGAAGCCTTCTTGACGTCAGCGACTGAGTGGCGCGCGCCGGATTGGTACGTAAGCCTGCACTTGTATTAAGGGGGCTAGTTCTGCTTCCGGCCGCGTACGCAACGTGCAGGTGTGCAAAGGGCGATGGGCCCAGACCCCTGCGCCATAGGAGTTAGACCGGCGTGCTGACCTCTCTGTTGTGCCTAGGTGGGGCTGCGACGTGTTGATCTTCCGAGGCCGGGCATGACCCAAGAAAGTGTGTCCGGCCAAATGGGATCGAGCGTGTTGGGTTATGTGGTGCACCCCTGCAGGGAAGTTAATCTATTCGAATAGCCGTGTCCCTCAGTAAAAGGACGACCCGGAGTTGTACCTTGACCTTATGACAACTAGAACCGGATACTTAATAAAACACACCCTTCCAAGTTCCACAGACAACCCGGTGATCGCTTTTCCACAGGGAGACGAGGGGAGGATCGCCGGGTAGGATTATGCTATGTGATGCTACTGGAGATGGTACTTGGAGATGCTACCTGGAGGACTTCAATCTACTCTCTTCTACAGGCTGCAAGACGGAGGCTGCCAGAAGCGTAGTCTTCGACAGGATTAGTTATCCCCCTCTTATTCTGGCATTCTGCAGTTCAGTCCACTGATATGGCCTCCTTACACATATACCCATGCATATGTAGTGTAGTTCCTTGCTTGCGAGTACTTTGGATGAGTACTCACGGTTGCTTTCTCCCCCCCTTTTCCCCCTTTCCTTTCTTTCTGGTTGTCGCAACCAGATGCTGGAGTCCAGGAGCCAGACGCCACCGTTGACGACAACTACTACGCTGGAGGTGCCTACTACTACGTGCAGCCCGCTGACGACGACCAGGAGTAGTTTAGGAGGATCCCAGGCAGGAGGCCTGCGCCTCTTTCGATCTGTATCCCAGTTTGTGCTAGCCTTCTTAAGGCAAACTTGTTTAACTTATGTCTGTACTCAGATATTGTTGCTTCCGCTGACTCGTCTATGATCGAGCACTTGTATTCGAGCCCTCGAGGCCCCTGGCTTGTATTATGATGCTTGTATGACTTATTTATGTTTTTAGAGTTGTGTTGTGATATCTTCCCGTGAGTCCCTGATCTTGATCGTACACGTTTGCGTGCATGATTAGTGTACGATTGAATCGGGGGCGTCACACCTGACCAGTGGGCCCGCTGGACCCACTGTCAGTGGCACACGCACCGTCCACGCTGGATAAGTGGAGGCGTAAATCCAAAATACGCATTCGACGTGGTCAGTAATCGAAACGTTTTTCTTTTTCTGTTTTATTTTTAAAAATAGATTTTGACCAAAACTTTGACTGCCTATAACTTTTTAAATATAACTCCAAATGAATTGATTCTTTTTCCTACCTCTTTCAAATATTGTCTAGTTTATTTTAAGATTTATTTCAAAAAATTTCAGACAACTTTTTGGTACTGTTTTTGAAACTATACATTGATTCAAAAATATTTTTTTAAATAGGATTTTGGAGAGAGGAGAAAACTTTCAAAGTTTTGGAATGCACCCTGCCTCCCCACCACTTGAAGGCAAGCATTCTGAACCCTGGCATAATATCGCCGTGTGTTGTTTGATACGGTTCAACACCTCTCTCTCGGAGTTTGCATTATTTTCTTTTGTGACGATATGTTCAAACTCACAAGTGCATATTGATGATTCTTGCTATTGGAGTTTGATATGTTGGGATAGTTGTCACCCTCACATGCCTCTCATGCATACCGGAAGGAACTCGGGGAAGTCTCTGTCTTGGGTGGACACGAGCTTGTCTCCGATCATTGAGTCGGTTGTGTCCGGTACGCCATAGTGAGACATGATGAGTGGTGGTTATGTCTGTTGGTTGAAAACCTATACTTGTTATGCTAACCATGTAGAGAATACTTAAACCTCCTGAGTCGACCATAGATCGAGTCTTATTGCAGTAACCCCCACACTTGTTTCGTACTACCACATGTCCCTGCCACAGGTAGGGTACGGTTCAGTAAGTTGTCAACCCCTTTCAAGCACACACCGTACAGAGGGGCCGGGATGAGGGTACCACGGCCATGGATTAAAGCCAGTCATCCGATCAGGGGGCATGGGTGTTTCGGTTGTAGCCGAGGGGGTAGCTTCCCCAGTTTGCGCGCGGTATAAGTTTTGTGATCCCATGCTAATCGAGGTTGTAGCCTCCCCACTTAGAGTTTTGCTTAACGAGTGTCGTGGGTGATTCCAGACACCGGTAAGTTAAGCTGGTGTGTGCAAGTCAGGTGCGTTTTCATTTAAAAAACTGTAGATGGAATTAGTCCCGATGGACTAAAGGAATCCGTTACTCGTGGGTAAAGAGTACACCCTCTGCAGAGATTTAAACCTATTCGAGTAGCCGTGTCCATGGTGAAGGACTACAGTCTGGGTTGGGTCAAGTGTCGGTCTTAGTGTCGGTCTTTGGAGGAAAACAACTAAGTCTGAACTTTGATTTAGACCAGTGAAATATGATGATTTGTATTCTTATGGACTAACGATGTTCACTATTTGATTTATTGAGTATCTCTGGGACGGTTCTACCTCCGGGATATTCACTGTGATTATTTTGAGCCCTTTATGTGGTGTCGCATAGATGCCCGACTGTGGCATGTTTGTTATTTATTTATTATAAGCCCTTTATGTGGTGTCGCATAGATGCCCGACTGTGGCATGTTTGTTATTTATTTACTATAAGCCCTTTATGTGGTGTCGCATAGACGCCCGACTGTGGCATGTTTGTTATTTATTTACTATAAGCCCTTTATGTGGTGTCGCATAGACGCCCGACTGTGGCATGTCTGTTATTTATTCAACATATAAGCCCTTTATGTGGCATCGCACAGACGCCCGACTACGGCACGTTCGTTATTTATTTCACTTATGAGCCCTTTTTGTGGTGTCGCTCAGACGCCCGACTGAGGCATTCTATTTCTACTCTCTAATTACATTATTCATGTGTTGCGTGAATAACTTGTTTGCGTGCATCATGGATTTTATTTCTGTGACTGACGTTGTGATCATAGAATATTTCAGAGCATGATTATCGTTTGTTATATTATACCCGTGTTCAAAATGTTTGCGAGTACATTCAAAGTACTCACTGGCTTGTCCCTGGCTATTATCTTGGCCAGTTGTCTTGCGTGGAGAGGAGCAACGAGATGACAGCCCCGGAACCTAAACAATGGTGATAGCAACCTCGCAAAGATAGGAGTTAACCTGGTCAGCTGTTCCCGTGGGAAATGGAGTTCCACAGACGCAGATGACTACAAACCGCTTCCGCCACCAACCACTAGAAACCTTGTGTTGTACTCATAGGCTAGAATGGTCTTGTGCTACATATCATGTACTTTGCTTGGAGTTTTGTATCAAGTTTGTGTCTTGCCAGCTAATAGTAATCCTGGGGCTGGTAAGCATAAGGGCCATTTTCTGGGAAATCAACATCCCGAAATCCGGTCCTGACACACCTTTCAACCAATGTTTAATTGTGTATGTTTTTTCCCTCTTCTTGAGCATACATCATCATATCATTGGACATGACAAATGCTATCTCCTTATTCACATAATTGTGGAAATCGACCTTTTTGTAAATCTCAATGAATTGTCGCTGAGCCCATCAGCCACCTCCTCACCCTCCCCTTGATTTAAGGATGAACTCTTGCCTTGGAACTCGCTTCCATAGTACATTTCTCGAGAATCTTACAATGTCGTCTCGTCAAATTGTGTTGCACCCCTTCCTTCTCAGGCATCCTGAGTCTAAGGTATCCTGACACCAATCAGATCTGAATCTCGGTCAGATATGATGGTTGGAACATATTTCCAAGTGTTATAACATTGGTCTTTATATGACCCGGTAAGGTGATGTCATGCCTAGCACACCTGGTCGGAGGACCTATTGTTATAGTTTCCTTTTTGGCAAGATTAGTCATTCTTCCATGAGCAAATTGTAAGACTTATTTTATAAGTTGTTCCTGATGGATCCTTTTTGTTTCCAAAGTCTGATCTTCACCTATTGACCATGTCAATGCTATCTTGAAGCATGTCTGTGGTACTCCGTTTTTCAACAAGAACATTGAAGCCCAATTCTAAATGTTTCCTGCTCAATTATCCAAACACCGTTGTATGGGTAATGTCATGTAAATTCTCTCCCCTACCTAAAGAGTTTTCTACATTATATCCTTTCATGGATATCATGCTCTGCTTGTCCTTGGGAAGGATATACCCTTGTAATATGTGTTTAAACACATTTTCCTTTCCATTGTTCTGCTTAAACATGATAATCATATTTTCCTTTTCATTGTTTGGTTTAACCTTTCTTGTGATCTATATGATTTAAGCAGTAACATTCTTCTGCCTATGTAAACACCTAGGTTTACAATCGTGTCGGTATAACCCTGTTACTATTGTTGATGACATTCCGGTAACCACCGATGGATGGGAACTTTGCCTATTGGTCCGCCTCGTTCAACGAGCAGGAAAATGGTTCTCTTCGCCCCTCGCCCTTGGTACCGATGTTGTTGCCGACATAACCGGCAGACTATCCTCTGACATGCCTTACTTACATGATCGTGCAAGATGTCACCGCCCTTCCTACTTCTAACCCACATGATGGGCCCATAACCCACAGTTCCACAGGATCAAAGCCCGACTCTCCTGTACCACCCCCATGTTCCCAAAGTTATTCCTCGCGCGTGACCTTGTAAGTAATTCACGAGCCACCTCCCGAGAGATCATCAATTCTGGTATCAGACACAATACTTATTCCCGTTGATCTCAACCCCTTTCACACTTTGTTTCAGGCATCGAACAATTGCCTGCCCGCTTGAAACTTCCCATGATACCTCTTTATATTGCTCTAGATATTTCTTAAATTTCAATTCGAGAAATACTTTCGCCACCTTCCTCGATGTTATCGACCAGATAGTCGACCTTGCAGAGGTCCGTTCTCCCGGAAAACCTCCCTTACTCTGTCGTAAGTACGATGGAGATCCTGAAGAAAGGACGCCGACTTCATCATGATGACCTGAAGTAGAGAAATGAAGACATCAACGTAATGGATTGACCTCTTCGAGAAGAGCAACCAAGACCAAGAACACTCGCGAGAATTTTGTAACCAACTCTTGCCCCTTAACGTCACCTCTAAAATCCCGGGACAAGATTTCTTGTAGTGGAGGAGAATTGTGACGCCCGGATAATTAAGCTACAGTAAACCTCTGATAATGATGCCACATCACCATGGTTACTATTCCTAATCTCGTGTTAGTTCAAAACCAATTCGAATTCAAATTCAAAATCAAGCAAACAATAAAAGTTTTCAAATATTAAAACTAAAATGTTTGGAGTGAGCCAAATAATGCATAAGTTATTATGGTGGAGAAACCATAATTTTATAAAATGTTTAAATGCTCAAATGGGAATGAAATAACAGCATAACCAATTTAATAAATGCCTTTTGTTAATTATAAAATGTTAAAATATTTTATTTAGGGGTTTAAACTTTAGTATCAGAGGTATAATTAGTAATACTGATTTTGGTACTACTTTTATGCTTTTATAAAACTTAGATAAGATGGGACTAAAAATAAAACAGTAAAGGTAAAATAAGTAAAAAGAAAAGTACAAAATAGACAACAAAAATAAAAGAAAAGGCCCCCCTGGCCAAATGGGCCAGACGGCCCAGCCGGCCAGCCCACCAACCGGCCCAACCCCCCTCCATAACCCCACTAGGGGGAAACCCTAACCACCCCCGACCGCACACTTCCCCCCTACTCCCCACGTCTCTCCTCTCCCCTTCCCGATCCGATCTGGATCGGGGATGAACTGCTTCCCTCCTCTCGCGACGCTAGCGCCCAACCCTGTCGCCAGAGTCCTGCATCGCCTCGACGCCTGCCGCTCGACCACGTCGCCCTCAACGCCCGTTGCCGGAGCCACCACGCCGGCCTACCTCCTCGCCCCTCTCCTTGCCGGACGCCGTCCACGCACGTCGCAGTCGCACACCATCGCCGCCTCGTCCCGCCACTGCTTCGCCGGAGTTGCCCACCATCGCGGTCGCCTCCTCGTCCTCCTCCCCGAGCACGCCGCGCTCAACTACAGGGCCCTGTGAGCCCCCTTCCCTTTCTCTCTTCCTCTCTGGCAGATCCGCCGCCGTGCCTGTTCGAGCCTCACTCTCAACGTGCTCACTTCACGCGCTACACGCCCGTCGCGCCGCGTCTCCTCGTCCCGCGCCGGTTCCCTCTGCCCTCTGTCCCCGCGTGAGCACCACTGCCGGCTTGCCCGTCGGCTTGCCGCTGCATGCGCTAACCGCGCCGTCCCGCACCCGCGCACCGCGTCGCCGTGGTTGCGACCTGTGCCCCTCGCCGCAAGCGCTCTGGTGCCCACTCGCGTCCGTCGCCACCTGCATCGTTTCGCTACTCCCTTGACCGCACCGCCACTACCTCCGCCGTCTACCGCTTCCCCTCCCGCGCACATCGCCTCCGCCACAGCCTCATCGGCGCTCCCTCCGCCCTGGCCGGCGCTCTCCTCCGCCCCGGCCAGCGCCCGGGGCCAGCCGGGCTGCGCCCGCCTCCGGTGCCTATTAGTGCCCGGGCGCCCGCTAGTGCCCGCACGCCCGCGCGCCCGATAGGCCCTCTGGCCTATGACAGTGGGGCCCAACGCCCCAACCCCCAGAATGTTTTTAGAGAAAATAATAACAAAATTAATAATTAAATCAATCAATTAACTAATCTATTGGCTTAAGTAATTGTGTTTAATTAACCTAATCATTTAACTAAACTAATTAAACCTGTTTAGTTAATCTATTAATAAACAATCAATGACAGTGGGACCCACACGTCAGTTTGACTAAGTCAACTGACTGTTTGACTGGTGACATCATGCTGAGATCACGCTGATGTCATAATTACATTTTCTAGTTTAATTAATTCTGTTAATTCAGAAATGTATTAAATCTTATAAAATTAATATAAAATAAACCGTAGCTCGGATGGAAAAACTTTGTACACGAAAGTTGCTCAGAACGACGAGACGAATCCAGATACGCAGCCCGTTTGTCCGCCACGTGTCCCTAGCATAGTGAACCCGCAACTTTCCC
Organism: Triticum timopheevii; assembly: GCA_963921465.1. Lineage (NCBI taxonomy): Eukaryota > Viridiplantae > Streptophyta > Magnoliopsida > Poales > Poaceae > Triticum > Triticum timopheevii. The sequence continues at coordinate 233,661,164 of OY997266.1, read as the reverse complement.
CCTTCGGTTCATCTGTCCGAAAACGCGAAACACCGGGGATACTTTCCCGGATGTTTCCCCCTTTCGTCGGTATCACCTACTACCGTGTTAGGGCACACCTAGCACCGCGTATTGCCATGTTACGCTTTGTGATGCTTTGATTGCTCTGTTATTTATTGTGTTCCCCCTCCGTTACTTCTTTCCGGTAGACCCCGAGACCGGTGTTGATGCGATTGAGTACGACTATGTCCTCGATGACCCCTCCTTCTTGCCAGAGCAACCAGGCAAGCCCCCCCCTTGATCACCAGATATTGCCTATTCTTCTCTATACTACTTGCATTAGAGTATTGTAGCATGTTACTGTTCGGTTACTCCTATTCTGTTGCATAGCCTGTCATTGTTGCTACAGTCGTTGATACCTTACCCGCAATCCTAAATGCTTAGTATAGGATGCTAGTTCATCATCATTGGCCCTACATTCTTGTCAGTATGCCTTGCTATACTATCTGGCCGTGATCACTTGGGAGGTGATCACGGGTATATACTCTACATATATACATACTATACATATGGTGACTAAACTCGGGTTGGCTCGTTGAGTACCCGCAAGTGATTCCGATGTGGGGGCTGAAAGGACAGGTGGCTCCATCCCGGTAGAGGTGGGCCTGGGTTCCCGACGGCCCCCGACTGTTACTATGTGGTGGAGCGACAGGGCAGGTTGAGACCGCCTAGGCGAGAGGTGGGCCTGGCCCTGGTCGGCGTCCGCGGTTACTTCATAATAACATGCTTAACAAGATCTTGGTATTTGATCTGAGTCTGGCCACTAGCCTATACGCACTAACCAACTACGCGGGAACAGTTATGGGCACTCGATGTCGTGGTATCAGCCGAAGCCTTCTTGACGTCAGCGATGGAGCGGCGCGCGCCGGATTGGACTGGAATGCCTGCTCTTGTATTAGGGAGGCTAGGTCTGCTTTCGGCCGCCCTGGCAACGTGTAGGTGTGCAATGGGCGATGGGCCCAGACCCCTACGCGCATAGGATTTAGACCGGCGTGCTGACCTCTCTGTTGTGCCTAGGTGGGGCTGCGACGTGTTGATCTTCCGAGGCCGGGCATGACCCAGGAAAGTGTGTTCGGCCAAATGGGATCGAGCGTGTTGGGTTATGTGGTGCACCCCTGCAGGGAAGTTTATCTATTCGAATAGCCGTGTCCCTCGGTAAAAGGATGACCCGGAGTTGTACCTTGACCTTATGACAACTAGAACCGGATACTTAATAAAACACACCCAGACAAGTTCCACAGACAACCCGGTGATCGCTTTTCCACAGGGCGACGAGGGGAGGATCGCCGGGTAGGATTATGCTATGCGTTGCTACTTGGAGGACTTCAATCTACTCTCTTCTACATGCTGCAAGACGGAGGCTGCCAGAAGCGTAGTCTTCGATAGGACTAGCTATCCCCCTCTTATTCTGGCATTCTGCAGTTTAGTCCACTAATATGGCCTCCTTACACATATACCCATGCATATGTAGTGTAGCTCCTTGCTTGCGAGTACTTTGGATGAGTACGCACGGTTGCTTTGCTCCCTCTTTTCCCCCGTTTTCCTCTTCTTCTCGGATGCCGCAACCAGACGTTGGAGCCCAGGAGCCAGACACCACCGTCGACGACGACTACTACACTGGAGGTGCCTACTACTACGTGTAGGTTGCTGACGACGACCAGGAGTAGTTAGGAGGATCCCAGGTAGGAGGCCTGCGCCTCTTTCGATCTGTATCCCAGTTTGTGCTAGCCATCTTATGACAACTTGTTTAACTTATGTCTGTACTCAGATATTGTTGCTTCCGCTAACTCGTCTATGATCGAGCACTTGTATTCGAGCCCTCGAGGCCCCTGGCTTGTAATATGATGCTTGTATGACTTATTTATGTTTCAGAGTTGTGTTGTGATATCTTCTCGTGAGTCCCTGATCTTGATCGTACATGTTTGCGTGCATGATTAGTGTATGATTGAATCGGGGGCATCACACACAAGCAGCACTCTCGCTTAGTACAAGTGAAGGCTAGAAATAGACTGGGAAGCGACCAACTGAGAGAGCGACAACAGTCATGAACATGCATCAAATTAATCAACACCGAGTGCAAGCATGAGTAGGATATAATCCATCATGAACATAAATATCGTGAAGGCTATGTTGATTTTGTTTCAACTACATGCGTGAACATGTGCCAAGTCAAGTCACTCGAATCATTCAAAGGAGGATACCACCCTATCATACCACATCACAACCATTTTAATAGCATGTTGGCACGCAAGGTAAACCATTATAAACTCATAGCTAATTAAGCATGGCATAAGCAACTATAATCTCTAATTGTCATTGCAAACATGTTTATTCATAATAGGCTGAATCAGGAATGATAAACTAATCATATTTACAAAAGCAAGAGAGGTCGAGTTCATACCAGCTTCTCTCATCTCAATCAGTCCATCATATATCGTCATTATTGCCGTTCACTTGCACGACCGAACGGTGTGTATAATAATAATAGTGCACGTGCATTGGACTAAGCTGGAATCTGCAAGCATTCAATTCAAGGGAGAAGACAAGGTAATATGGGATCTTGGTTAAATCAACAATCATGCATATGAGAGCCACTAGACATTTTCATTATTGTCTTCTCCTCTCGACCCCCAAAGGAAAGAAAAGAAATAAAACTATTTACACGGGAAAGGTCCCAACAAGCAAAAGAAGAACGAGAAATCTTTTTGGGTTTTATTTTAATTACTAATACAAGCATAGAAAGTAAACTAACTATTTTTTGGGTTTTTTCTTAAGGTTTATCAAACACACAAGAAGAAAGCTAGAAAAAGAAATTGAACTAGCATGGATAATACAATGAAAGAGTATGATCACCGACAACTAGAATGAGTGTGTGAACATGAATGTAATGTCAGTGAGAAATACATACTCCCCCAAGCTTAGGCTTTTGGCCTAAGTTGGTCTATGGCCATGGGTAGCCTGACTGATATCCGAAGTTGTAACTGGGGTCGTACTGAGATGCAGCGGCCATTGCCTCTTGAGCTGCTGCCTGGCGGCGAGCTGCCTCCATCCTCCTCTCGTACTCATTTGCCTCCTCCCTGGTGATAACATATCTTCCTTTTGCCTGATAATCAAAGAGGGCAGGAGCAGGGAGAGTAATATGGACAACGGGACATCTGTCAAAGATTAGTCGATATTGGAGAAATTGTTCATTCCTCTCAAGAAAATGATGATTGACCATGGCATTATAATCTAAAAAAGCAGGAGGCAACTCCCTATCATCTTCATGTGGAGGTATACCAAGATAATTAGCCACACGGGTCGCATAAATCCCTCCAAACAAATCTCCAACTAAACCATTGTTATGCAACCTACGTGCAACAATTGCCCCCAAGTTGTATTGTTTGTCACCTAATACAACACTCTAGAGAACACAAAGATCGGGAACACACATGTTACATGCTTCATCTTTACCATTAATGCATCTACCAATGAAAAGAGCAAAATAATGTATAGTAGGAAAGTGGATGCTCCCTATGGTAGCTTGTGCTATTTCTCTAGATTCTCCCACAGTGATACTTGCAAGAAAGTCCTTATATTCAGATTTACGAGGTTCATTAACACTACCCCACTGCGGGAGTTTACAAGCAGTAGTAAAATCTTCCAGGTCCATGGTATATGATTTATCATAAATATCAAACAGAACACTTTGAGAATTACGCGAAGATGTAAATTTAAACCTTCTCACGAATGAATTAGTCAAATAGTAGTACCGAGGACACTTATCTTGCATGAAGTCCTCAAGATCGGCATTACGCACATATGCATCAAATTCATCCTTGATGCCTGCATTAACCATAAACTCTTCTGATGGCCATTCACAAGGCCGCACGTCAGCTTCCCTTGGTGGTTCATCGTCCTGCTCACGCATTGCGAGCCTGGGTCCTTTCTTTCTTGAAGAACCACCTTGGTACATTTTCCTAGGCATATTTCTTCCTCTGAAAAATTTCTGAAATTTTTAGTAACTCAAAATAAAAGTGAATCAAACTTAACAATATTGATAGCAACTACTCCCACAAGTGCCTAGAGCCTATATCATGCATTAAAACTACTTGGAACCATACAAATTTGACATGCAAGCTCAAGAACAGGGTCACCTAGGCAGCAAAAATTTGCAATGAATAAAGCACTAGAACAAAAAACTAATTGGACCATTGGAGGAGTCACATACCAAGGAACAATCCCCCAAAGCAGTTTTGTGAATGAAGCTTTGAGCAAGGAGATCGAAAATGGCAGCAAAGTGAGCTAGAACTCATGCTTGAGCTGGATGGTGATTTTTTTGGGAGGAATAAGTGTGTGGGTGCAAGAATAAGTGGAGGGGGGCCACCGTGGACCCACGAGCCAGGGGGCGCGCCCTGTAGGGGTGGGCGCGCCCTGGACCCTCGTGGCCAGGTGCCAGCTCCCCCTGCTGTGTTCTCAGTGCCAAATATTCTCAAATATTCCAAAAAAATCATACTAAATTGGCAGGGCATTTGGAGAACTTTTATTTTCGAGGTATTTTTTATTGCATGGATAATTCAGAAAACAGACAAAAAATACTATTTTTGCTTTATTTATTCTAAATAACAGAAATTAAAAAGAGGGTACAGAAGGTTGTGCCTTCTATCTTCATCCATCTCATGATCATCAAAAGGAATCCACTAACAAGGTTGATCAAGTCTTATTAACAAACTCATTCCGAATAACATGGAACTGGAGAAATTTTTTATAACACTAGGTTACCTCAACAGGGATATGCACATCCCCAATAATAAGAATATCATATTTCTTCTTGACAGTAGGAAGAGGAAATTCAAAACCTCCAACAATAATCGTTGGAATTTTTCCAATAGAATTGATGCTATGAACTTGAGGTTGTTTCCTCGGAAAGTGTACCGTATGCTCATTACCATTAACATGAAAAGTGACATTGCCTTTGTTGCAATCAATAACAACCCCTGCAGTATTCAAAAAGGGTCTACCAAGGATAATCGACATACTATTCTCCTCGGGAATATCAAGAATAACAAAGTTCGTTAAGATAGTGACATCTGCAACCACAACAGGCACATCCTCACAAATACCGACAGGTATAGCAGTTGATTTATCGGCCATTTGCAAAGATATTTCAGTAGGTGTCAACTTATTCAATTCAAGTCTACGATATATAGATAGTGGCTTAACACTAACACCGGTGCCAAGATCACATAAATTAGTTTTAATATAGTTTCTTTTAATGGAGCATGGTATAGTTGGTACCCCTGGATCTCCAAGTTTCTTTGATATTCCACCCTTGAAAGTATAATTAGCAAGCATGGTGGAAATTTCAGCTTCCGGTATCTTTCTTTTATTTGTAATAATATCCTTCATATACTTAGCATAAGGATTTACTTTAAGCATATCAGTTAAGCTCATACGTAAGAAGATAGGTCCAATCATTTCAGCAAAGCGCTCAAAATCCTCATCATCCTTTTCCTTGTATGGTTTAGGAGGAAAAGGCATGGGTTTCTAAACCCATGGTTCTCTTTCTTTACCGTGCTTCCTAGCAACAGAGTCTCTCTTATCATAACATTGATTCTCTGATTGTGGGTTATCAAGATCAACAGCAGGCTCAATCTCTACATCATTATTGCTAGGTTGAGCCTCAACATGAACATTATCCTTAACATTATCACTAGGTTCATGTTCATCACCATATTGTGTTTCAGCATGAAAAATAGAAATATCATTGGGATTCTCAGGTGTGTCTACAACAGGTTCACTAGAAGCATGCAAAGTACTATCATTTTTCTTTTTCTTCTTTCTAGAAGGACTAGGTGCATTTAAATTATTTCTCTGAGAATCTTGCTCGATTCTCTTAGGGTGGCCTTCAGGATATAAAGGTTCCTGAGTCATTCTACCAGTTCTAGTAGACACTCTAATAGCAAAGTCATGTTTATTATTTAATTCATCGAGCAGATCGCTTTGAGCTTTAAGTACTTGCTCTGCTTGAGTGGTAACCATAGAAGCATATTTACTAATGAGTTTAAGTTCACCTTTAACTCTAGCCATATAATCACTCTTAATTCTCTACCAACATAAGCATTAAAGTTTTCTTGTCTAGCCATAAAGTCATCAAATTCATCTAAACATTGGCTAGGTAATTTAGTAGACGGGATTTCAACCTTATCATATCTATAGAGAGAATTTACCTTTACTACCTGTGTCGGGTTATCGAGACCATGTGTTTCTTCAATAGGTGGCAAATTAAGACCATGTATTTCTTTCATAGATTTCTTTGCTTCTTGCATATCTTTAGGACTGAGAAATAGAACTCCCCTTTTCTTCGGAGTTGGTTTAAGAATAGGCTCAGGAATTGGCACAGGAATTGGCTCAGGAAGAGTCCAATTATTTTCATTAGTCAACATATTATTCAATAGTAATTCAGCTTCATCGACTGTTCTTTCCTTGAAAACACAACCATCACAACTATCCAAGTGGTCCTTGGAAGCATTAGTTAGTCCATTATAAAAGATATCAAGTATTTCATTTTTCTTAAGAGGATGATCAGGCAAAGCATTAAGTAAACGGAGAAGCCTCCCGCAAGCTTGTGGGAGACTCTCTTGTTCAATTTGCACAAAATTATATATTTCCCTCAAGGCATCTTGTTTCTTATGAGCAGAGAAATATTTAGTAGAGAAGGAATAAATCATATCCTGCGGACTACGCACACAACCAGGATCAAGAGAATTAAACCAAGTTTTAGCATCACCCTTTAATGAGAATGGAAATATCTTAAGGATATAATAGTAGCGAGATTTCTCATCATTAGTGAACTGAGTGGCTATATCATTCAATTTAGTAAGATGTGCAACAACAGTTTCAGATTCATAGCCATAGAAAGGATCAGATTCAACCAAAGTAATTATCTTAAGATCGACAGAGAATTCATAATCCTTATCAGTAACAAAGATAGGTGAAGTAGCAAAAGCAGGGTCATATTTCATTCTAGCATTCAGAGATTTATGTTTAAGTTTAGCTAATAACTTCTTAAGATCAAATCTATCATTGCAAGCAAGAAAATCTCTAGCAGTTTCTTCATCCATAACGTAACCGTCTGGAACAACAGGCAATTCATATTTAGGGGGAGAACCTTCATCATCACTATCTTCAATAATATCAGTTTCAATAATTTCATTCTCTCTAACCCTAGCAAGTTGTTCATCAAGAAATTCACCTACTGGCACAGTAGTATCAAGCACAGAAGTAGTTTCATCATAAGTATCATGCATAGCAGAAGTGGCATCATCAATAACATGCGACATATCAGAATTCATAGCAGTAGCAGTTTTAGGTGTCGCAAGCTTACTCATAACAGAAGGAGAATCTAGTGCAGAGCTAGAAGGCAATTCCTTACCTCCCCTCGTAGTTGAGGGATAAATCTTAGTTCTTTCGTCTTTCAAGTTCCTCATAGTGACCAGCAGATATAGATCCCAAGTCACTCAAAGAATAGAGCTATGCTCCCCGGCAACGGTGCCAGAAAATAGTCTTGATAACCCACAAGTATAGGGGATCGCAATAGTTTTCGAGGGTAGAGTATTCAACCCAAATTTATTGATTCGACACAAGGGGAGCCAAAGAATATTCTCAAGTATTAGCAGTTGAGTTGTCAATTCAACCACACCTGGATAACTTAGTATCTGCAGCAAAGTATTTAGTAGCAAAGTAGTATGGAAGTAACGGTAACAGTAGCAAAAGTAACAGTAGAAGTTTTGTAGTAACTATAACAGTAGCAACGGTAAAGTAAATAAGCAAAGAACAATATGTGAAAAGCTCGCAGGCATTGGATCAGTGATGGATAATTATGTCGGATGTGATTCCTCATGTAATAGTTATAATATAGGGTGACATAGAACTAGCTCCAATTCATCAATGTAATGTAGGCATGTATTTCAAATATAGTCATACGTGCTTATGGAAAAGAACTTGCATGACATCTTTTGTCCCACCCTCCCGGGGCAACGGGGTCCTAGTGGAAACTAAGGGATATTAATGCCTCCTTTTAATAGAGTGCCGGACCAAAGCATTAACACATAGTGAATACATGAACTCCTCAAACTACGGTCATCACCGAGAAGTATCCCGATTATTGTCACTTCGGGGTTGTCGGATCATAACACATAATAGGTGACTATAGACTTGCAAGATAGGATCAAGAACTCACATATATTCATGAAAACACAATAGTTTCAGATCTGAAATCATGGCACTCGGGCCCTAGTGACAAGCATTAAGCATAGCAAAGTCATAGCAACATCAATCTCAGAACATAGTGGATACTAGGGATCAAACCCTAACAAAACTAACTTGATTACATGGGAAATCTCATCCAACCCATCACCGTCCAGCAAGCCTATGATGGAATTACTCACGCACGACGGTGAGCATCATGAAATTGGTGATGGAGGATGGTTGATGATGACGACGGCGGCAAATCCCCCTCTCCGGAGCCCCGAACGGACTCCAGATCAGCCCTCCCGAGAGTGATTAGGGCTTGGCGGCGGCTCCGTATCATAAAACGCGATGAAACTTTCTCTCTGATTTTTTTCTCCGCGAAAGCCAATATATAGAGTTGGATTTGAGGTCGGTGGACGTCCAGGGGGCCCACGAGGCAGGGGGGCGCACCCTAGGGGAGGGGGCGCGCTCCTCACCCTCATGGACAAGGTGTGGGCCCCCTGATGCTAATTCTTTCGCCATTATTTTTTATTAATTCTCAAAAGTTGCTCTGAGGATTTTCAGGTCATTCCGAGAATTTTTATTTCTGCACAAAAATAACACCATGGTAGTTCTGCTGAAAACAGCGCCAATCCGGGTTAGTTCCATTCAAATCATGCAAGTTAGAGTCCAAATCAAGGGCAAAAGTGTTTGGAAAAGTAGATACGACGGATACATATCATTATCTTCCTCTGGAATACAATCTGGAAATGCGGTTGGGGGGGGGGCACTTCGCCCACCATGGAGCGGCGTCTGCATGACATTATATTCCCACTCAACGGGCTTCTCTTTTTCTCTACATGTTCAGTACGATTGTGTACAATATCTGACATGCATAATAAAAAATAGTTAGATTTTGTAAGTCCTAAGGGGTGCGTGCAAAAATCAAGACTGATGGTAGCAAACGAGTGGATGGATCCAAAACTAATGATAGCAGGTAGATTATAGCTTCAGTTTAAAAAGATAGACAATGGATCATCTATTGTTTGTTGCCCACCCAACATGAACCACATAGAAGACCCCAGATGAACTAGATAGTAGACAGATACTATTCGTTGCTGCCTCGATATGAGACCCACGGGCATTTTAAAACTCAAGTTTGAACGATAAAGTACCAGGTAATAATAACCGATGTATAACGTAAGCAAACACGAAAGACTGCGACCTCTCTTCCGGAACTGTGTAGTCCTCAGGTTCATCTGCTCAGTCGATGATGGTAATGCAGCTGGCATGGCTGCCGGCAATGGGGAAGATGATACGAGGCGGCAAAAGAAAGTCTGCAGGGGGGATCTCTTTTGCAGTGAACGCTTCTGTCGATGGTGCACCTCAGGTGGGGTGGATGACGGCACGACAGGAGCAGGACATAACACACAGAGTTTTCTTTGACGCCTATCTGAAAATGAAGTAAATCTGCAAGGGCTCCTTAGAATTGGAGGATTAAACACAGGGACAGGAAAAACACAGGAATAGGATAGGGATGTACGTGCAAAACTGAGCATTTGGAAACATAGGATTTCAGTCAACCGGGGTGTTTGGTTCACATGAATTGGAAGAACACAGGAATGGAGAAACGTGGTCAAATTAAAGTCAAACCACGTGAAAATGAAAAAAATAAGAATCTTATTATGACAGTAATGCAATTAGTTATGTTCTTCATGCATATTAATTTGAAAAGGATGTCCAAGTGAATATTAAAATTCCTACGTTTTTTCTTTGAAAGAGACACCAAAGGAAAAAAAATCCTCCAGTTTTGCTTTGCTCCACTCATTCTAACCAAATGCACGAATAGTAGTACCATAGTAGTTCCATAGCAAAGGATCCCCGAGGGATCAACATGAATGCAGAGTAACAAAGTGATGCGACGAGTGTACAACCTCTTTGGCATAGCCTTGTGGACCTCAGCATCATTGGGTTGGACATGGAGGATGGTGATGCTGGTGTGACTGTCGGAGGCAGGGAAGAAGATCTGAGGCCTCTGGAAACGGCGCCGAGGGTACTGCTCCAGTGTGATGGACGGTTCCGTCATTGGAGTAGCTCCGGTGAGGTTTACGGCGGCGAGGCTGAAGCAGGACAAGACAGACAACGTTAATGTGAAGTGGGACTCTAATATCATCTGCAATAGATGATGTAAAATACATCACTAAAAAGTGCTAGATGTAAAATGCACCAGCCACGCCATGGCTGAGGGAGTCCTGGATTGAGGAGTCCTCGGACGGGCTGACTATTAACATGGGCCAAACTTTTGGGCTATGAAGATACAAGACAGAAGACTTCTTCCCGTGTCCGGATTGGACTCTCCTTTGCGTGGATGGCAAGCTTAGTGATTCGGATATGTAGATTTCTTTCTCTGTAACCGACTTTGTATAACCCTAGCCCTCTCTGGTGTCTATATAAACCCGAGGGTTTAGTCCATAGGGCACAATCATAATCACATAGGCTAGACCTCTAGGGTTTTTGCCATCACGATCTCATGGTAGATCAACTCTTGTAATACTCATATTCATCAAGATCAATCAAGCAGGAAGTAGGGTATTACGTCCCTAGAGAGGGCCCGAACCTGGGTAAACATTATGTCCCCCGCCTCCTGTTACCATTAGCCTTAGATGCACAGTTCACGACCCCCTACCCGAGATCTGCCGATTTTCACACCGACATTGGTGCTTTCATTGAGAGTTCTACTGCATCGTCACCAAAAGGTTTGATGGCTCCTTCAATCATCTACAACAATGCGGTCCAGGGGGATGTTTTCCTCCCCGGAGAGATCTTCGTATTTGGCAGCTTCGCACTACGGGCCAACTCGCTTGGCCATCTAAAGCAGATCGAAAGCTACGCCCCTGGCCATCGAGTCAGATTAGGAAGCTTGAATTACATGGCCGATATCCGTGGAGACTTGATCTTCGACGAATTCGAGCCCATAACGGCTACTCCCTGCGACCACGATGAACATGACCTAAATCTGTCATCGGACCATGCTCAGGAGATAGCGCCTATAACCACTCTGGCCCTAGATCTGGAGCAAATCACGCCATCCGAGGACGGGATGCTCAACCCCGCCACAGAAGCCGCAGACTCAGCGACGCTGGAGCCGCACACAGATCCAACCTTGAGCGGGGCGTGTGTCTTCGGAACCTCGGATCTATTCCCTACTATAAGTTCCAAACCGCGTACATCCGCACCCATCGAACCTGATCAGGCGCCGATCGTCGAGTTTAGCTCCGCGGACATCTTCTGACACTCACCTTTGGTCGATGTGCTAAATTCATTAAAAGCCCTCTCCTTGTCAGGAGACTCTCAACCGAACTATATCCGGTTTGAATTGGAAGCTGACGACGAAGAATTTCGCTCCCCACCCACCACCCATTTCATAGCCACTGTCGAAGACTTAACCGACACGCTCGATTATGGCTCCGAAGACATCGATGGTATGGACGACGATGCCGGAGAGGCGTAGGCACAAAAGCCACCAACCATAGGGCGGTGGACGACTACATCCTCATACGATATATACATGGTGGACACACTTAAAGAGAAGGAGGCCGACGACGATAATGATATGCCTGTCGATGAACCTCCCAAGCGTCAGCGTCAGAAACACCGATCTCGATCCTGCAAAGGAAAAAACAGCAACATTGTCACGGACGACAGTGATAATCTGGACCAAGCTGAGGACCCCGCAGACCCAGCGTTAGAGCAGGACGTGCGAGAGGATGGCGAGCACAGTCCGGGGATGTTGTGGGGACCCCGACTCATAAGTCGTGATCACCAAGTGCATGTGTACAGTGATCCCAGAGATCAATGCTCACAGAACACACAGAAGCTGAATAACAAGAGCCTTACATCCATACATACCGTCTTACACAAATTATGACCTTTATGGTCAAGTCTTACATTGATAAAGCCTTAAGGGCTGAACATGAAAGAAAACATAAGCAGCGGAAATCTTCATCGATAAGTAGAACCCATGCCATCCGCCTTAACCCTACAGGCATTCTGATTGGGAAACGTCCTAGTTCGCATGTTCATCACCAAGAAACCCTTCCTCGAAGTCCTGCTCTCCCATGCCTGGCCAATTAAATAACTAGTGGCAAGCCAATGAGTACTTTGAATGTACTCGCAAGCAACCCATGTTTTGGTTCAAGATACAACAATGCATGACATAGGTAAATTCTTGCAGAAAGCTAATTTTATTGTGCTATGACATGTTCAACACTGGTAAATCATTCATCATATGAATTCCATTAACCATAGCGACTGGTTACATATATCAACATAAATGGAGTGGGCATCAACCGAACTCAATCATGTTAAGTCCTTTGACTTGACCCAAGTAGTTCTTTCCACTTCCATACACACTCACCAGGTTTGTGAACAAGTGGACATAGCCCAAGAGCGGTTACCCAACTGTCCTTGACTGTGGACACGGCTATTCGAATAGTTTTACACTCTACAGAGGTTACACACTTTACCCACAAGATCCGGGGAACTTCCATATCATCCACGACCCGCGGTACCTCAAGTACCCGGGGTAAGCACCCGATCACTACCTTTCCCCAGACGACACTAACATAGAGTCCACTCGATTGGTAGTAACCCCCGTGCCCAACATTTCACATCTTAAAATTGTGGAGACATACCACTGGCACGGGGTACCAATGGTGTGTCCGGTGCCCTGTGAAAACAGTCATGGCTGCCCTACCTAGCACGACCCCATCCCGAGAGAGAGCACCAACTCTCCCCCGTCACTAGTAATGCGGGCTCCAAGCTAGTATCGGCTAGGTAATCAATAATGCCCTTTCCCATATAAGGGTAGAGTGGTTGCGCATGTAAGGTTGGAATAACGGTGGCAACTTAAACCAATCCGTTTTGAAAACAACACACACACTTGCCTCGGTACACCACTTCGCCACCAAGTGGTTACCCAACTCATTATCTCCCTCGGGCATAAGAGGCACCCGATGGGGTTTTCGATAAGTTTCTGAGAACAATCTTGCTTCCATCACCATGCATATACCCATCCCCTTTTTGCGTAGCTCTACTTAGCATCCTAGCTAACACCCACTCGCATAACCCTCATAGAAAGGTAGGGTCATGCATCATGCAAGTATCAACAAGAAAAACAACGGAGTAACCCACCAAGGTGGTACCCTCTCATCATGACTCTGGTGCAACAACAACAAGTGATATATGACATGCATAAAATGTTTCATGGTATGGTCAAAGGGCTGCTTGCCTGGCTCAGCAAAGTCTTCTGGGTCTTCAAAGTCTTCAGATCCTTCTCCTTCTTCTTCTTCAGCAACTTTGTCTAATACGGGATCTAATCGTCGCAAGAAAATAAGGCAATAGTAAAACAGAAAATCCAAGGTGCTCAGAAAAATGTCAACTTATTTTTGATAAATACTAGGGGGAAATCTAAGTAGGGGAAAATTACTAGTTGTGGATTTGGAGTTGTATAATAGGAGAAATTGATTTTCATAGGGGAATATAAATGTTCAAATTTGAATTTAAATTTGAACAATGCAGAAAAGCTTGATGGATATTTATGAAAGTTACACCATTAAATAGGTGGGATTTTTAGAAGAATTTAGGAGTTGGAAACATTTAATTTGGATAAATATTTAAATATGTGGAATTTTTGGAAACTTCACAGAAAAAGAAAAGGGGGAAGGGCACTGTGCCACTGGGCCAAAACAGCCGCAGCGCACAGGCCCAGACGAGATTCGGCCCAGGCGAGCCGAGCGGCGCGCGCACGCCAGGTTTGAACCTAACGGGCGGGCCTAGGCGCCAGTGAGAGAGAGGAAGGCGAGGGAGAGGATAGGCTGACAGGAGGGGCCCGCCTGTCATCCCTAACCCTGCGACAGAGCGCCGACGAGCTCACCGGCGACGTTTCCGGGCATGGCGGGGTGAGCTGATGGCACCGTTGGACTCCTCGTCGTGCCGCCGTTCGGGTGGTGCGGAGTTGGCCGGAGGGGAGCAGCGGATCTCCGGCGATGAGGTTCGCGGCGGAGGAGCGTCAGGCGTCGATTGCTCCGACCGTTTCGTCTACAAAACAAGCGGGAAATAGGGGGGAATCGATAAGTGGTATATGGACGTTCCAGAGAAGCAATAAAGAGGGCCCGGGGTGGCCTGTACCGTGGGATCGACATCGACCCGAGGCGGCGGAGCTCGAGCTCGAGCTCGGGCGGTTTTGGAGAGGAACTGGGGGTGCAAGGGGATGATTTGGTGGTGCAGAGGGCGAGTGGTGAGGAGAGGAGAGCTCGGGGGGGGGGGGCTTAAATAGAAGGGGGGCGAGGTGCACCGTGGCTCGTGCGCCGGCGAGCTTCTAGCCGTTGCTGGAGGCCATGGGGGCTCACTTGAGCGTGTCTGGGGACCTTGTGGGAGAGTTCTATGGCCAGGGAAAGGAAGAGAGAGAGAGCGGGGAAGGGAAAGAGCATCACGCGTGTGAGGCCCCTCATTGGAGCTCTTGGGCGGCCGGCGCGCATGCGAGCAAGGGCAGCAGGAGGGAGAATGATGAGGGGGACAGAGGCATGGCGTGTCGCAGACATCGAGGCGCATCGTCGGGCGCGCTGGGGAGGCCCGAGGTGGCCTGAGGTGGTTGGCAGGGGGCGGCTACAGTGCGGGAGCGCACTGTAGCACGCTCCAGAGCATGCAAATGGCCGGCATGCCATTTTTTTGGCAAAGTGGGCACGACCAAGCATGTCTGGTAGCTCTAGGGAGGAGTAAGGAATGTGGGGAAAGCCTTGGATGCCTTGGGTGGCCACTGGAGTGAGGAGGGAGGTGAGGAACATGGGTGCAAGGGCTGTCCAGAGAGGTAAAAGAGGTGGTTTCACCCCTCAATTATTGATCTGAGATGCAGCCATTGCTACTGGAGGTAGAAGAGGTCTAGGAGGGGCTGTGGTAAAAAGTTGAGGCCATGGAGAAGAGTGGAAGAGGTCAAAGCAGTTGTTTTGGTAAAGTGGCAGAAGGTGTTTGTTGTTGGTTTGGACAGGTAAATGAATTCCATTTGGCATGAGACTCCACAGGGTGAAATGGCACATATAATTAGGGCCTTCCACCCATTTTGAGCTTATTTGGGCAAATTCACAATGTAACTTCTGTAAACCCTAGAAATCCATAGAAATTGACTTGCT
Source organism: Triticum timopheevii (assembly GCA_963921465.1). Classification (NCBI taxonomy): domain Eukaryota; kingdom Viridiplantae; phylum Streptophyta; class Magnoliopsida; order Poales; family Poaceae; genus Triticum; species Triticum timopheevii. Next base: position 233,645,727 of record OY997266.1, on the reverse strand, counting down.
TAGATCTAGCTAAGCTAAAATCTTCTCCTTGATGCACCACTTGGTGTAGTGTCATCATTTGGGGTTTAGAGCATGCCCACAAAGGTTGAGAGCAAAATAAGAAAGTTGACAATATAAAGTTGTTCAAATTTGATTCTGGACAGAGAGGGTTTTGAGGCACTTTGATCAAGATATCATTTTCTCCAACTTGTGCCATTTGGTCTAGATACATAACTAGACCATTGGAGCATGTGCACCAAGTTTGAGAACATTTGGACATGTTTGGCAATGTAGAGTTGCTCAAACTTCAAAATGGACAGAAATGGTTTTGAGGAGATTTGGTGATGTTATGTTGTTCTCGTTGTTCTCCAAGACATGAGGCTTCGCAAGATCATCCAACATGTCATATGTGACATGCTAGAATTTTCTTCGATTTTTTAGAGAATATTTCCTTTGTAAATATTTCAAAAGCTTGAAATATCCAGAAAGGGTTTTTGAGGGGTTTGGTTTGACCAATATTTTGAACATGACCTTGTGTTGAAACTCTTATATATGGAAAATATATGTCCACTGAGTTTTCCTAAATTTTCACAAATATTTTTAAAGTATTAAAATAATTTTAACCTATTAAGGATCATTTCTGGCCTTAGGAAAAAGCCTTTAAATAAAATAGAAAAATAACTTTTAAAATTATATTTTTGTGGTTTATGGGAGTTCTATATCTAATGGATTCAAATTTACCTTTTGAAAGATTTTTCATACCCCAAATCAAGTACTTGTAGTGCAAACCTCAATTTATGGGTTTCTGGAAAACTAAATTTAGAAAATTATTTTTGGCCAAATTATTTTTGTAAGAAAAATTCTATATTGTACTATACACATGGCATGATCATTGGGGCAAAAGTTTGGATCAAGGGGATGAAGTATAGAAGGTGGAGTTGTGTTTACTCTAAAGAGCACTTGAAAATCACAGAGAGAAAACCAACTCAAATAAAAAGCCAAATAATGCAAAAGTTTTTGTCAAACCACACTTTATCATGATTTAATAGCTTAAGTGTCGTGGCATGAAAATCAGGGTGTGACAGACCTACCCCCCTTACAAGAATCTCGTCCCCGAGATTCCCAAACTAGGCGCGGAAGGGGATATGGAAACTTGGGGTAGTCTTCACGTCCTCATACTGCTTCTTCTTCCGAGTGGTCCTCCATTGAACCTTTAAGTATTTGATGGCGTGGCTTCGTGTATGATGTCCTGCTTGAACCTGATTGCAATTGGGGTCTCTCGCGTAGGTCATATTGGGCTGGAGGTCGATGGCTCGGTGATCCATGTCCTTACAGAGGTCGCGCTTGTTAGGAAGTTGAAGATGTTTCCGGAGTGGTGTCGTGTGGAAAAACGTTGTGCACAGTGGGTGACTCAGGTGGTAACTCTAGCTGGTAGCCATCTATCCTTCGTCTTGCAGTGACCTCGGAGGGGCCGGTAAATCTTAGTGTGAGCTTCCTTTTGGAAAAGCTCGGTTCCTGCGAGAGGAGTGGTTTGCAGATATGTACGGTCTTCGACGAGGAAGTTTACTTCTTGAGGGTGGTGGTTGGTATAGTTCCTCCTCCTTGACATGGCGGTCTTCAGATGTTCCCTAACCAGTTGAACGGTCCTTCTCCGGTCTTCGGGTAGTCAAGTAGGTCACCAAATATAGATGACAACCAACCTGCCCAAGTACTCCATGAAGACTTGTTCATGGTGTACATAAAGTGGGATGGGGTATTGATGGTGGTCATGGTTGAGTATTGGCCAAGTCTTCTCGTCCTAGGTCCAAAGCCCATGGTCATGATCCAACCATGTTGTGGCTTGGTAGGGCTTAAGGGTTTCAAGGATTCTAGTGAGTGAACGCTTATCATCTTATCCTTAAGCATGGTTTCTGAGATGCCAATAGCCCTATCTAGTACTCCAAACAAATAACCTTATACCACTAAAATCATCCTCTTGTATAGACCAAATTCAATCATTACTCATGCTATTTATATCCTCATGGCTCCTGAGAAGAGGCCTAACAAAACCATACGTGTGAACTATCCCCAAACTCACATGTATGGCTATCTCTATGCAAAAATCCATGGGTAGAGCATACCTGCTTCCAAGCTTGAATTAAACATGACAATCCAAGTGCTCAACCTATTCTTCCAAGGTTCAAGATAGTGCACCTCTATTCCAAGGAATCACGTTGTATGCCACTCCAAGATTTTTTTCCTTCCTATGAATCAACCCCAATAGTCCATTAACTTCCATCAATAACTACCTAATCCATTAATTCTACAAATCCAATGTCTATGGTGTTCCACACGATCTTCTAATGCCCTATAATCCTCAATACTTGAAAGGGCTGCCTTTACTGTAGTCAATCCACCAATTTCCATCTATCACGGTCAAGTAAGCTCCAACGTGAGGCTTTTATAGATTCGTAAATCAACTTTGACAATTAATCCAATCTCCTAGTTTATCATCCACCAAGAAACATGGTATTATGATCGAGATCATCAGTCTAAATCCAATTTACTCCGAACCATGCAGACTTGCTTGGCATCTATACTCCACTAGGATCACCTATTTTAAACCCAAATTTACTCCGGGGTGATGAAAGTGATGCTACTCTATTTTCAGGATCCCACCAAGTTCTTGTACCATCAGGAAAACCTCATAATCCACCAAAGAGTCTTAGATAATTCCTCAAGGTTACTGATATAATCTCATCAAGTTATTAATCCTACTAATCATGTATCCTCAAAAAAATCTTCCCTATGGCATCGTTAGTTCTGGTGCTATCTTAGGATGATAATGTGCTAGTTCACTATGTCCACTAGTTCCATAATGAACCTTGTGATGAGCAAAGGTTACTGAAGCTTAACTAGTTGTCTTGCAATTCCGTAGGTTAAGCTCATGGTTTAGGATTCGAGCTGGGTTATATCGTGAAGTCTTGAAGGGTCTAGGGATGGGTTTCTAATCTTGAGGGGTAAACATAACTCTACTGGGGTGCTCTTGGTCGAGGAGGCTGCATCAAAAGTCTCCAGTGCTAGTTGGTCGCTGAAGTAGAATCCTGGGTGTACCTTGTCTTGCCGGTCTTCAGTTGAGGAGAGAGGGATGAGAGGGAAAAGTAGCATAGATGGGGGGATGCCTAAAGGGGGTTCTATAGTGCAGGTGCAAACAAACAGGTGCCAAAAAGGCCACACACAATTCCATGAAGATAAGATAGGTGATATAGTCGCATACATGCTGCCTAAGGCAAAAGTGCGACTTATATCAAAACACAAATAGATAAGAACAAGCAACAATCAACATGGTTTCATTTGAACCATCATATGGACTCGACTGTGCATAGGGGGTACACGACTCATCCTACCCTAGGGGTCCTCGGATTCAGTAGTCGTGCTTGCTTCATCATTTTGAGAGAAAGGCGTTTGGTCTTCAGCTTCTAGGTTCCCCTGGGTGCCAATGGACATGCGACAGTCGGCTGCTTGTTGGGACACATCCTATTAATACGCCCGAGTTCACCACACCCGTGACATGTGACGGATGCAAAAGGGTTGCTATTCAGTCTTGGGTATTGTCGTCGGGGGCCTGATGATGATCCTCTATGAGGTGGATACGGAAATCCATTCCTATGCCTTCTGCGTGGGGTTTGGTTGCGAGCTCTCTGAAGTTCCTTGATTAGCTGCTCCTGATTAGAAATGTGGGCTTCTAGGGCAGTGATTTGCTGTTCTTACTTGACCACCTTCTTCTTCTCGATGCAGTGGAGGTGCAGAAGTGAAGGGAGATCTTGGCGAGCCTTGAGAAATGCTTCGGTAAGGTGGCGTAGAAGGTAGTCTCCTGCGTTGACAAAACGAATCTGGTACTTGAAGGTTGGATCCTTGTCTTCTGGGGAAATCATCACTTGAGTCGGAGCTCCAAATCCGCTCTTGCCAGGCAGGTAGCGGGTGGCATGTTCTTCTTTCATTTCTGGAAGGAGGTCTCAAAGACGGAGGAGTGCTTCGTATGCCACTTGCTAAATGGCTAGGTCTCTTGTTGGCATAGGTGGTCCAACGAGGAACCACCCCTAAGGTGAGGTCTTGGTAGGCACAAAAACCTTGGCGTAGAACTCCTTCTCGAACACATCATTTTCCAGTTCGTGCATGGTGTATATGGGCAGCACGGGATAGTGGCATTGTTGGAGGCAATCTCTTAGGAGTGATGGAAATCCTATCGTAAGGAGTCTCAAGGGGGCGACGACCATCTACAAAAGTTGAATAGGAGGGGTCAATACTGAAAATATCCCTCAGTTTTGGGAAATCTCAGAAAAGAGGCAAGGTATAGGTGGGTTTGATGATTTGTTTTATCCTAACTAACGACCTTGCTAACTAAGGCTTCCTACAGTCAGGATGGCTCTGATACCAGCTCTGTGGGGACTTCGACTCATAAGTCGTGATCACCGAGTGCACGTGTACAGTGATCCAAGAGATCAATGCTCACTGAACACACAGAAGCTGAATAACAAGAGTCTTACATCCATATGTAACGTCTTACACAATGTAACGCCCGGATAATCAAGCTACAGTAATCCCCTACTAATGATTCCACATCATCACTGTTACTGTTGCTAGTCCTCATTTGCATTCAAACGAATTCAAGTCCAAATCCAAGTTAAGGTCAAAATACAAAACTTATCAAACATTAAAACAAAAATGTTCATCATGTGCCAAATAATCCACAACTAATATTGGTGGTGAACCAACATTTTTGCAAAAGGTTTAAGTGGCCTAAGCTACTTAAAACGGTGACCTAAGAAATAAATTAAATGTCTTTTTAATTTATAAAATTGGCAATCTTTTCTAAGGTCTCACAATATTTTTGTGGCAGTGCAATATACTTCTTTGAAATTATTTTGGCCAATGGCATAATTTTTTGCAAAGTCTTTATTGGCTAAAAAGAAAAAGAAAAGCTACAAAAAAAGGAAAAAAAGAGGGGGTGGGAGAGCCCTGGCCTCCCCTTGGGCCTCGGCGACCCACAACCCCCTGCCCCCCCTTGGCCCCCAACTAGCCCAGCCGGCCCAACCTCCCCGGTCGCTCTCCCGTACCCCTGTTCAACCGACCGAGGGCGCGCGCCGCGCGTCGCCGCCGAACCACCTCGCCGTCGACGAGGAGGATAAGGTTGCCTCTCTCTAGTGGTTTCCAGAAGATGCTAGTCTTCGATAGGACTAGGCCTTCTCTCTATTTTGGCATTTCCGCAGCCCAGTCCACATATACAACCCCTCTTTGATAATGTTGCATATGTAGTGTAGATCCTTGCTTGCGAGTACTTTGGATGAGTACTCACGGTTGCTTTGCTCCCCCTTTTCCCCCTTTCTTCTTCTTTCCGGTTGATGCAACCAGATGTCGGAGTCTAGGAGCCAGATTCCACCGTCGATGCCTACTACTACGTGGAGACCGCCGACAACCAGGAGTAGTTAGGAGGCTCCCAGGCAGGAGGCCTTTCCTTTTCGATCGTTGCTGCTGTTGTGCTAGCCTTCTTAAGGCAAACTTGTTTAACTTATGTCTGTACTCAGATATGGTTGCTTCCGCTGACTCGTTTGTATTCAAGCTGATGTATTCGAGCCCTCGAGGCCCCTGGCTTGTAATATAAAGCTTGTATTGTTTTAATTTGTGTCTAGAGTTGTGCGGTGATATCTTCCCGTGAGTCCTTGATCTTGATCGTACACATTTGCGCGTATGATTAGTGTACGATTGAATCGAGGGCGTCACAAGTTGGTATCAGAGCCGACTGCCTGTAGGTAGCCCCCCTTCCAACTCCTTGGCCGAAGTTGAGTCTAGTCATCCAAAACTGTTTCACTAACTTGGCTGTGTGGCTTATGGGCCCACGTCGCCATTGGGTGGTATTAGGATCTTTTATTCCTTGTCTTTACTCTGGGATTCTGATCTCTCTTCTATTCGGGTTAAAGATTTTACTAACTCCAACTTTAGGTTCTCGTAACCACTTCCTACCGGAGAGCCCCTTCATTCCAGATGATCACCTGCTTCATCAAAAGTTTTTGAAGATACTCTTTGATGTTTTCCCGAGACCCTGTGCCCACTGCCTTGCAGTTCCTGACCACAGATAATCCCCGTGAATAACATCCTTGCCGCTTGTACCTTCATACCCAGTTGCTCTTGTTATTTCAAGATGTACTCTCCGTTCTTTCGAGAATCCTTTGTGCCTTTTGCTTTGCGGATTCTTTTTGCACTGTGGATAATTCACTGAACCGGGGTCTGTTCATCCCCAGTTGTTCATATGCTTTCCCAAAATACTTGGAAATACTATATGGTCTTTTGAAAATCCTCTGCAGCCTATTGCTCTTGATTCTCCTTGCTTGCTTGCTGTGACGCTAGGGTAATTAAGCTACAGTAACCCCCTCGTAATGATGTCACGTCACCACGATTACTGTTGCTAATCTCGTGTTAGTTTAGAACCAATCCAACTTCAAATTCAAAATCAATCAAACAATAAAAGTTTTCAAATATTAAAACTAAAATGTCCGGAGTGATCCAACTAATGCATAGGTAATTATGGTGGAGAAACCTAACTTTAATAAAATGTTTAAGTGTTCAAAATAATTTAAACTGTAGGTTAAATAATAAAATAAATGCCTTTTGAATTTTAGAAAATATTAAACTATTTTAGTTGGGATAAGAATTAACGTGGCAGTAGTTTATTTAAAAGTACCAATTTAGGTGTTAGTGATAATTTTTACTAAAACTAAAATAAAACAGAAAAGAAATAAGATAAAAAAAAGGAAAAGGGAAGAAGATAAAAACAGAAGACTAAAGAAAACAAAAGGATTCCCCCCGGCCCCTCGGCCCACTAGGCCGCCAGGCTGCCAGGCAGCCCACGACCCACCCCACTCTCCCTGGCCTAAAAGGCCACTCCCCCGACCCCAAACCCTAAATCACCCCTACTCCCTCACGATCCCCTCGTCTCCCTCCCAGCGCCGCCACACGCAACACAAACACACACACACACACGCATCGTTCCAGGGAGAAGGGCGCCCCTATTCGATCCCCTCCTCCCGCACGCCCGTGCCCGATGCAAGGCGCCGCCGGCGCCCCTCCTCCCGGACTCGTCCGCGCCCCTCCTCTCCCTTGCACGGCGCCCACCTGAAGCCGTGCCCTCGCCCCCGTCGCCTCAACCACGCCTCCCTCGCCGGACCACCTCAACGGCCTGCCTCCTCGTCGCTCGGTCGTCGCCGTCGACCACCCCGAGCCCCGCTGCCCTTCCTAGTCTCCTTCCTCTCCATGCTGCACCGCGCCGTCTTCCTCGAGCTCCGCCCACGCTCCGTCCATGGCCGCCCCGACCTCTCGCCGCACGCCGTCGGGCTGCCCATCGCCGGCCTCCCCGAGCCTCCCCTGCAACGCTGTGAGCGGGCTCCTCCTTCCCCCTCTCGATTCACTGTTGTAGGCCGCCATTCGCGCCGTCCGTGCTTCTGACCGTGGCCGCGGACATCGCGCGGTCGCTGCGCCCCGCGCTCGCCCGCATCTGCACGGCCTTGCTCACCCCGTGCGCCCTGCGCCGCACCTGGCCACCGCCCCCTCACCTTGCTATCCCCACTCTGGTCAGCTGCGGTCGCCTAGCCGTGGCCGCCGGCCAGCCAGCACGCGCCCGGGTCCGGTGACCCGGCGCCCACAGCCTTGTTCGGGTGCCCCAGTCGGGTCCTGGCACCCGAGAACCCCGCCCGAGACCCGCTAAGGCCCCCAGGGGCCTATGACAAGTGGGGTCGTCCCCTAAAACCTTTTGAAAAAAAGGAATAGAAAAAAAAGACTTAAAATAATATATATAATAATAAATAAAAATGATTAATTAATTAAGTAATTAATTAAGTTAATGAATCCTGATTAGATTAACCTAATCACTAATTCTGTTTTAGTTAATCTTAGTCAATGACAGTGGGACCCACGCGTCAGTTGCATCCAGTCAACCGACTGTTGACTGCTGACATCACCCTGACATCATGCTGACGTCATAATCACATTTTCTAATTAAATTAATTCTGTTAATTCTAGAAAATGATTAAATCCTTTTAAAATTAATATAAAATAAACCGTAGCTCGGATCGAAAAACTTTGTACATGAAAGTTACTCAGATCGGCGAGACGAATCTGGATACGCAGCCCGTTCGTCCGCCGCACATCCCTAACATAGCAAACACACAACTTTCCCCCTCCGGTTCATCTGTCCGAACACGCAAAACACCGGGAATACTTTCCCGGATGATTTCCCCATTCGTCGGTATCACCTACTACCGCGATTGGGCACCCCCTAACATAGTTACTTGTCATGTCATGCATCGATATGCATCTATTTGCATGGTATTCATTGTTTCTTCCCCCTCTTCTCTCTGGTAGACTACGGGACCGACGCTGCTGCTGCCTAGTTCGACTACGGAGTTGACGACCTCTCTCTCTTGCCAGAGCAACCAGGCAAGCCCCCCCTTGATTACCAGATATCGCCTATTCTCCTCTATTCTGCTTGCATTAGAGTAGTGTAGCATGTTACTGCTTTCCATTGATCCTATTCTGATGCATAGCCTGACATTGTTGCTACATCTGTTGATACCTTATCGGCAATCCTAAATGCTTAGTATAGGATGCTAGTTTATCACCATTGGCCCTACATTCTTGTCCATCTGCCGTGCTATACTATCGGGCCGTGATCACTCGGGAGGTGATCACGGGTGTATACTATATATGTTATACATGATACATGTGGTGACCAAAGACGGGTCGGCTGGTGGAGCACCCGCGAGTGGATCTTTGTGGCGGAGCGACAGGGCAGGTTGAGACCGCCTAGGAGAGAGGTGGGCCTGGCCCTGTTCGGCGTTCGCGGATATTTAATACGCTTAACGAGATCTTGGTATTTGATCTGAGTTGGCTACGAGCCTATACGCACTAACCATCTACGCGGGAGTAGTTATGGGTATCCCGGAGTCGTGGTATCAGCCGAAGCACTTCAGACGTCAGCGACGGAGCGGCGCGCGCCGGATTGGACTGGAACGCCACTAGGCTAGGTCTGCTTTCGGCCGCCCTCGCAACGTGCAGGTGTGCTATGGGCGATGGGCCCAGACCCCTGTGCGCTTAGGTTTAGACCGGCGTGCTGGCCTCTCTGTTTTGCCTAGGGCTGCGACGTGTTGATCTTCCGAGGCCCGGCATGACCCAGGAAAGTGTGTCCGGCCAAATGGGATCAAGCGTGTTGGGTAAGTTGGTGCACCCCTGCAGGGAAGTTAATCTATTCGAATAGCCGTGATCTTCGGTAACAGGACGACTTGGAGTTGTACCTTGACCTTATGACAACTAGAACCGGATACTTAATAAAACACACCCTTCCAAGTGCCAGATACAACCGGTGATCGCTCTCTCTCAGGGATACGAGGAGGGGATCGCCGGGTAGGATTATGCTATGCGATGCTACTGGAGATGCTACTTGGAGATGCTACTTGGAGGACTTCAGACTACCCTCTTCTACCTGTTGCAAGACGACGGTGACCAGAAGCGTAGTCTTTGATAAGACTAGCTATCCCCCTCTTATTCTGGCATTCTGCAGTTCAGTCCACCTATATGGCCCTTTACACATATACCCATGCATATGTAGTGTAGCTCCTTGCTTGCGAGTACTTTGGATGAGTACTCACGGTTGCTTTTCTCCCTCTTTTCCCCTTTCCCTTCTACCTGGTTGTCGCAACCAGATGCTGGAGTCCAGGAGCCAGACGACATCATCGACAACGACTCCTACTACGCTGAGGTGCCTACTACTACGTGCAGCCCGCTGACGTCGACCAGGAGTAGTTTAGGAGGATCCCAGGCAGGAGGCCTGCGCCTCTTTCGATCTGCATCCCAGTTTGTGCTAGCCTTCTTAAGGCAAACTTGTTTAACTTATGTCTGTACTCAGATATTGTTGCTTCCGCTGACTCGTCTATGATCAAGCTCTTGTATTCGAGCCCTCGAGGCCCCTGGCTTGTAATATGATGCTTGTATGACTTATTTTATTTGTAGAGTTGTGTTGTGATATCTTCCCGTGAGTCCCTGATCTTGATCGTACACGTTTGCGTGTATGATTAGTGTACGATTAAATCGGGGGCGTCACAAGTTGGTATCAGAGCCGACTGCCTGTAGGAATCCCCCTTCCAACTCCTTGGCCGAAGTCGAGTCTAGACTTTACAAAACTTTTACTGACATGGCTGTGCGGCCCATGGGCCCACGTCGCCATTGGGTGGTATTAGGATCTTTTACTCCTTGTCTATACTCTGGGACTCTGATCTCTCTTCTATTCGGGTTAAATGGATTTTGCTAAATCTAACATTAGGATCTCGTTATCACTTTCACCCGGAGAGCCCCTTATTACTAATGATCGTCTGCTGCACGTGAAGACCCTGAAGATACTCTCCGCTGTAACCCGAGAATTTGTGTCCGTTGCTTTTGCAATTCCCTACCACCAAAATATCCCTATGGATAAATACATACATCTGTCGTTCGTACTTTTGTTCCCAGTTGATCTTGTCATTGGAAGATACCCTAAAATTCTCTCTATTGATCCGAGAATACTTTGTGCCTACTGCCTTGCAGTTCCTTTCCACCTGAATACCCCTACGGATAATTTCTCGCCCTTATCGAGTATCCACTCATCCCCAGTTGTTCATGTGTTTCACAATGGTCTTTGAAATACTATTCGATCCTCCAAAATTCCTCAGTAGCTTATTGCTCTGCAATACTTGTTTGCTTGCATTATGGATGCTTTCCATATGTCTGGCAATATTCGTAGTATCCTTAGACACCGTCATTTTGATCCTATTGATTCAACATGTGTGCGAATGCACACAATCATCAATCGACCCTTCTAAATTATCTTTCCGGCTCAGACGTCATTCTGAACATGAGCTGGTTCTGGACCAAACTATTTGTCGTCAATTGTGCCTCTGGTCTATCCAACTTATCCATCCTTGATCAGAGTGTCTGCTTCTGATCCCTTGTTTTGGAAATCATAATTCCTTTGTTATCTAAGCATCGAATTATTCAGATGTTCTATAATCTGATGCTCGTGCAATCTTTCTTCCTCTGATTGAGTACAGATACTCACATCAGCTTCGTTGTGGATCGCTCAATCCATTGTTGGATTTCATCCGACATCGTCCTTCATATTCAATAACCTTGTGAGCCTTTCCACGGGTGTATATTGCCTTTGGTCAATTGTATCCTCTGCTTGGCCAACCATGCTCTGCTTTCGAGCTTGTGTATTTACTTTTGAAACTTGTGGTATATGTTCTAAGATGCCCCGATGGGTTGAACCTATGCCTTCCTTAATATGTGTGAACTCGAAAGTTTTCACGAGTCATACTCTTCGGGTATTTTGCCAGATAAAATTTCAACACTACAGCTTCATCGAACGTGAGAAGTGAATGAAAGATTATACATTGAAGAAGTGGGAGTCGACCTTGAACCTTATGTTCATGCCCATGGACACGATGTAGATCTTATCATTAAAAGCTTCTCTTAAATTAATTATTCCCTTGGTATAAGTTCAACTTATATCTGGGATCTGGCCTTTTGCAATCGTGGTTCCGACCATATGTTCTTCCTTGATCCCATTTCTTGGGCAAGTTTAAGCACTTGTCCTCTGCAAAGAAGTACCCCAGTCCAAACTCTACGTTGGTCTGTCGTCGAGTATTACCCCTGGTATCTCGAGGATATCATGCCATTGCACTACATTACCCTATCCTTTGATGGAGTACTACCTTTACCCTGTCTTTGTCACTTCATGCTTCTGGGTTGTTTGTTAACCGAGAAAACCGATAAGTGAATCGATTCAGCACTCCGATTCAATAACTCTAAGTAATTTTCATTGCTTACGAGTTTAATAATCCTTTAAGTCATTCCTAGCCTGATCGGCTATATCATTACCATGTTAAATTTTAACTGTGCTACCCGGTCCTTCTTCTCATAGCACAATTATTTGACGATGAGCTAAGCTTACGTTGATCTTCCTCATCATATCATTTCGCCTTGGACAACAAGCTTGGTTTCGAGTTTGTGTTGTACCCTTGGTTCCAATAACCTTTTGCTTTACCATTCATTTGACTTGATGTCATCGCCGATCGATTACATCTTGAAATCCCTCGACAAAGTGTGTCGTGATCATCATCAACCTTATGAGCTCTTCCAGGAATTCAATTGAATTCATGATGGGTAATACCGTCCTTGCCCCTCGATGATTCCTGTTATCATCAGCCACTTATTGCCTTCCCTCCAACACAAACTTGTTCGTGTTTCGTGTTATACCTTGAATTCCTTGCTACCCAGCATTGTTCTTTTTTACCTTGGAGTATTACCACCCTTATGTCAAGAATGCCGTGGGAATTTCACCACCTCTTTAGGATTCTTGGTATAGTGATACTTCTCACCATCACCATTTTCTTGGTCCTTGTGTTGATCCCGACCGGGGTACCAACAAGTGAACGATGCTGTTTGGATTCTGCACTTCTAGCAACCCTATTGCTTTGAAGTTAATGGTCGATAGTTCCATTCTAAGTCTATTGCTTATTGAGTCTTCATTCGAACATTGATCGTGCTACCTAATCCAGATTCCTGGGTGCACCCTACTATCATTGTTCAGTTGTGTATGTTTTCCCTCGAGCATACATCGTTATATCATTTGATCCGACAAATGATATTTCCTTGTTCACCTAATTGTGGAAATTCATCCCTTGGAAATCTCGATGATTTGTTGTTGAGCCTATCAGCTACCACCTTATCCCTTCATTGGTTTAATGTTGGGATTTTGTTTCGGAACTCGCTTCCGTAGTACATCTCCGGAGAATCTTACAATGTCATCTCGACAATTTGTGTTGCACCTTTCTTCTCAGGCATCCTGAGTCTGAGGTATCCTGACACCAATCAGATCTGAATCTCGGTCAGATATGATGGTTGGAACATATTTCCAAGAGTTATAGCAACGGTCTTTATGTGATCCGGTAAGGTGATGTCGTGCCCAACACTCCTGGTCGGAGGCCCTATTGTTATAGATTCCTTTTCAGCAAGGTTATCCATTCTTCCATGAGGAAATTGTAAGACTTATTCTATAAGTTGTTCCTGATGGATCCGTTTTGTTTCCAAAGTCTGATCTTCACCTGAAGACCATGTCAATGCTATCTCGAAGCATGTCAATGGTACTCCGATTTTCAACAGGAACATTTAAAGCACGATGCTAAATTTTATTCATCATTTATCCAAACACCGTTGTATGGGTAATGTCATGAAATTTTTCTCCCCTTACCTAAAGGGTTTTCTACATTATATCCTGTCATGGATATCATGCTCTGCTTATCATTGGGAAGGATATACCCTTGAAATATGTGTTTAAACACATTTTCCTTTCCATTGTTCTGTTTAATCTGATAATCTTATTTTCCTTTCCATTGGTTGGATTAACCTTTCTTGAGGTCTATATAATCTAAGCAGTATTATTCTCCTGCTTATGTAAGCACCTCGTGGTACAAATCTGCCAGTAAGACCCTGTTACTATTGTTGGTGACATTTCGGTAACCACCGATGGACGAGAACTTTGCCTATTGGTCCGCCTCGATGCAACGAGCAGGAAAATGGTTCTCTTCGTCCCTCGCCCTTGGTACCAACGTTGTTGCCGACATAACTGACATGGTACTCTCTGACATGCCTTGCTATCATGATCATGCAAGATGTCACTGCTTCTATAAAAAAACCACATGGTGGGCCCATAACCCACAGTTCCACAGGATCGAAACCTGACTGTCCTGTACACCCCCCTATTCCCTAAGTTATTCCTCGCGCGTGGCCTCGTATGTAAATCACGGGCCACCGTCCTAGTGATCTATTCTGGTATCAGACGCAATACTTATTCTCGTTGCTCTGGACCCCTTTCACACTTTGTTTCAGGCATCAAACGATTGCCTACCCGCTCGAAACTTCTCATGGTACCTACTTACCTTGCTCTCGTTATTGTCTTAAGTTTCCATTCGAGAGTTACTATCCGCCACCTTCCCTGATATTAGCTACCAGATAATCAACCTTGCAGAGGTTCGTTCTCCCAGAATACCCCCTTTATTCTTTCGTAAGTACGATGGAGTTCCCGAAGAAAGGATGCCTACTTCATCATGATGACTTAAAGCAGAGAAATGAAGACATCAATGTATTCGACCGGCCTCTTCGAGAAGAGCAAGCCAGGATGAGAAGACCCGCTAGTTTCGTAACCAGAATTTCCCCCCTTACACCCCTCTTAAATCTCGGGACGAGATTTCTTGTAGTGGAGGAGAATTGTGACGCCATGGTAATTAAGCTACAGTAACCCCCTCGTAATGATGTCACGTCACCACGATTACTGTTGCTAATCTCGTGTTAGTTTAGAACCAATCCAACTTCAAATTCAAAATCAATCAAACAATAAAAGTTTTCAAATATTAAAACTAAAATGTTCGGAGTGATCCAACTAATGCATAGGTAATTATGGTGGAGAAACCTAACTTTAATAAAATGTTTAAGTGTTCAAAATAATTTAAACTGTAGGTTAAATAATAAAATAAATGCCTTTTGAATTTTATAAAATATTAAACTATTTTAGTTGGGATAAGAATTAATGTCGCAGTAGTTTATTTAAAAGTACCAATTTAGGTGTTAGTGATAATTTTTACTAAAACTAAAATAAAACAGAAAAGAAATAAGATAAAAAAAAGGAAAAGGGAAGAAGATAAAAACAGAAGACTAAAGAAAAGAAAAGGATTCCCCCCGGCCCCTCGGCCCACTAGGCCGCCAGGCTGCCAGGCAGCCCACGACCCACCCACTCTCCCTGGCCTAAAAGGCCACTCCCCCGACACCAAACCCTAAATCACCCCTACTCCCTCACGATCCCCTCGTCTCCCTCCCAGCGCCGCCACACGCAACAAAAACACACACACACACACACGCATCGTTCCAGGGAGAAGGGCGCCCCTATTCGATCCCCTCCTCCTGCACGCCCGTGCCCGATGCAAGGCGCCGCCGGCGCCCCTCCTCCCGGACTCGTCCGCGCCCCTCCTCTCCCTTGCGCGGCGCCCAC
The DNA here is from genome assembly GCA_963921465.1 of Triticum timopheevii. Taxonomy (NCBI): domain Eukaryota; kingdom Viridiplantae; phylum Streptophyta; class Magnoliopsida; order Poales; family Poaceae; genus Triticum; species Triticum timopheevii. The sequence continues at coordinate 233,630,642 of OY997266.1, read as the reverse complement.
CTGAAGCCGTGCCCTCGCCCACGTCGCCTCAACCACGCCTCCCTCGCCGGACCACCTCAACGGCCTGCCTCCTCGTCGCTCGGTCGTCGCCGTCGACCACCCCGAGCCCCGCTGCCCTTCCCGGTCTCCTTCCTCTCCATGCTGCACCGCGCCGTCTTCCTCGAGCTCCGCCCACGCTCCGTCCATGGCCGCCCCGACCTCCCGCCGCACGCCGTCGGGCTGCCCATCGCCGGCCTCCCCGAGCCTCCCCTGCAACGCTGTGAGCGGGCTCCTCCTTCCCCCTCTCGATTCACTGTTGTAGGCCGCCATTCACGCCGTCCGTGCTTCTGACCGTGGCCGCGTACATCGCGCGGTCGCTGCGCCCTGCGCTCGCCCGCATGTGCACGGCCTTGCTCACCCCGTGCGCCCTGCGCCGCACCTGGCCACCGCCCCCTCACCTTGCTATCCCCACTCTGGTCAGCTGCGGTCGCCCAGCCGTGACCGCCGGCCAGCCAGCACGCGCCCGGGTCCGGTGACCCGGCGCCCACAGCCTTGTTCGGGTGCCCCAGTCGGGTCCTGGCACCCGAGAACCCCGCCCGAGACCCGCTAAGGCCCCCAGGGGCCTATGACAAGTGGGGTCGTCCCCTAAAAGGTTTAAAAAAAGGAATAGAAAAAAAAGACTTAAAATAATATATATAATAATAAATAAAAATGATTATTTAATTAAGTAATTAATTAAGTTAATGAATCCTGATTAGATTAACCTAATCACTAATTAAACTAATTAATCTGTTTTAGTTAATCTTAGTCAATGACAGTGGGACCCACGCGTCAGTTGCATCCAGTCAACCGACTGTTGACTGCTGACATCACCCTGACATCATGCTGACGTCATAATCACATTTTCTAATTAAATTAATTCTGTTAATTCTAGAAAATGATTAAATCCTTTTAAAATTAATATAAAATAAACCGTAGCTCGGATCGAAAAACTTTGTACATGAAAGTTACTCAGATCGGCGAGACGAATCCGGATACGCAGCCCGTTCGTCCGCCACACATCCCTAACATAGCAAACACACAACTTTCCCCCTCCGGTTCATCTGTCCGAACACGCGAAACACCGGGAATACTTTCCCGGATGATTTTCCCATTCGTCGGTATCACCTACTACCGCGATTGGGCACCCCCTAACATAGTTACTTGTCATGTCATGCATCGATATGCATCTATTTGCATGGTATTCATTGTTTCTTCCCCCTCTTCTCTCTGGTAGACTACGGGACCGATGCTGCTGCTGCCCAGTTCGACTACGGAGTTGACGACCTCTCTCTCTTGCCAGAGCAACCAGGCAAGCCCCCCCCCCTTGATCACCAGATATCGCCTATTCTCCTCTATTCTGCTTGCATTAGAGTAGTGTAGCATGTTACTGCTTTCCATTGATCCTATTCTGATGCATAGCCTGACATTGTTGCTACATCTGTTGATACCTTATCGGCAATCCTAAATGCTTAGTATAGGATGCTAGTTTATCACCATTGGCCCTACATTCTTGTCCGTCTGCCGTGCTATACTATCGGGCCGTGATCACTCGGGAGGTGATCACGGGTGTATACTATATACGTTATACATGATACATGTGGTGACCAAAGACGGGTCGGCTGGTGGAGCACCCGCGAGTGGATCTTTGTGGCGGAGCGACAGGGCAGGTTGAGACCGCCTAGGAGAGAGGTGGGCCTGGCCCTGTTCGGCGTTCGCGGATATTTAACACGCTTAACGAGATCTTGGTATTTGATCTGAGTTGGCTACGAGCCTATACGCACTAACCATCTACGCGGGAGTAGTTATGGGTATCCCGGCGTCGTGGTATCAGCCGAAGCACTTCAGACGTCAGCGACGGAGCGGCGCGCGCCGGATTGGACTGGAACGCCACTAGGCTAGGTCTGCTTCCGGCCGCCCTCGCAACATGCAGGTGTGCTATGGGCGATGGGCCCAGACCCCTGTGCGCTTAGGTTTAGACCGGCGTGCTGGCCTCTCTGTTTTGCCTAGGTGGGGCTGCGACGTGTTGATCTTCCGAGGCCGGGCATGACCCAGGAAAGTGTGTCCGGCCAAATGGGATCAAGCGTGTTGGGTAAGTTGGTGCACCCCTGCAGGGAAGTTAATCTATTCGAATAGCCGTGATCTTCGGTAACAGGACGACTTGGAGTTGTACCTTGACCTGATGACAACTAGAACCGGATACTTAATAAAACACACCCTTCCAAGTGCCAGATACAACCGGTGATCGCTCTCTCTCAGGGATACGAGGAGGGGATCGCCGGGTAGGATTATGCTATGCGATGCTACTGGAGATGCTACTTGGAGATGCTACTTGGAGGACTTCAGACTACCCTCTTCTACCTGTTGCAAGACGACGGTGACTAGAAGCGTAGTCTTCGATAAGACTAGCTATCCCCCTCTTATTCTGGCATTCTGCAGTTCAGTCCACCGATATGGCCCTTTACACATATACCCATGCATATGTAGTGTAGCTCCTTGCTTGCGAGTACTTTGGATGAGTACTCACGGTTGCTTTTCTCCCTCTTTTCCCCTTTCCCTTCTACCTGGTTGTTGCAACCAGATGCTGGAGTCCAGGAGCCAGACGACATCGTCGACAATGACTCCTACTACACTGAGGTGCCTACTACTACGTGCAGCCCGCTGACGTCGACCAGGAGTAGTTTAGGAGGATCCTAGGCAGGAGGCCTGCGCCTCTTTCGATCTGCATCCCAGTTTGTGCTAGCCTTCTTAAGGCAAACTTACTTAACTTATGTCTGTACTCAGATATTGTTGCTTCCGCTGACTCGTCTATGATCGAGCTCTTGTATTCGAGCCCTCGAGGCCCCTGGCTTGTAATATGATGCTTGTATGACTTATTTTATTTGTAGAGTTGTGTTGTGATATCTTCCCGTGAGTCCCTGATCTTGATCGTACACGTTTGCGTGTATGATTAGTGTACGATTAAATCGGGGTCGTCACACTTGCATTAGGATTAATTCCATATGTTTAGCAATATTCTTTAAAAATTCTTTGTGATTGTCACTCTGTTCCTATGGATTCAACATGTGAGCGAATACTCCCAATCATCAATTAATCCTTGGAAATTTTCTTTCTGGCTCAGACATCCTTCCAGATATGAACTGGTTCTTGCCCAATCCAGATTTGATCGGGTGCAACTCTAAGTCTATTCAACTTACTCATCTTTGATCAGAGCCTCTGCTTCTGATCCCCCGAATTGGAAATCATAATTCCTTTGCATTTAAGCTTTGGAATTATCAGATATTTCCAAAATCCGATGCCTCTGCATTATTTCTTCTTCTGGTTGAATATCGATACTCACATCAGCTCCGTTGTGGTTCGCCGGATCCATTATTGGATTATCATCCGACAAGTACTTCATATTCAAAGAACCTCGTGAAGTTCTTTCCCAGATACATAATGCCTTTGGTAAATTGTATCCTCTACTTTTGTCAACCATGCTCTGCTATCGAGTTTGTTTTATTTATTCTTGAAATTTATGGTATATGTTCCTAAGATGCCCCAATGGGTTGAACCTATGCCTTCCCTAATCCGTGTGAACTCGAAAGTTATGCGGTTTATACTCTACTGGTTTTTCGCTAGATAAAATTTCAATACTACAGCTTCATCAAGAGCGAGAAGTAAAATGAAAGGTTATGCATCGTAGAAGTGGGAGTCGACCTTGAACTTTGTGTTCATGCCCATAGACACGATGTAGATCTTATCATGGAAGCTTCTCTTATAATCAAATGTTCCCTTGGTATAAGCTCATCTTGCATCTTTAAATTGATTATTTGCAATTGTGGGTCCAACCATATTTTCTACTTGATTCCATTTCCCGGACAAGTTAAAATACTTGTCTTCTGCAGATCTTTTCATCTGTCCAACCTCTATTTTGATCTACCTCGAGTATTGCCCCCTGTTACCTCGAGGATATTGTGTCATTGCACTACCTCTTGTAAATTCTCATTGGAATGATACTCCATCACATCATTCCTTTCCTGATCGGCTATATCATTATCGAGCAAATTTTTAACTGTGCTACCCGGTCCTTCTTCCCGGAGCAACTCCCAATGACGAGCTAAGCTTACATCGACCTTCTTCATCTTATCATTTCACCTCGAACAACAAGCTTGATTTCGAGCTTGTGTCGTATCCGTGGTTCCATTAGCCTTTCACTTCATACTTCTTGTTGCTTGATGGCATCGCTCCTCGAGGGGATCTTCATAGAGCCTCTCGACGAATGCGTCGTGATCAGCATCAACATTTTGACTTCTGTTGAGATGACCATTGAATACATGGTGAGAAATACCATCCTTGACCTTCGATGATTTGAGTTATCATCGACAACCCCCTTGTCTTCCTTCCAACACATGTTTGATCATGTCTTGGTTATACCATGGACTCCATGCTATTCCTGCAATTGTCCCTTGAGTGTTTCTTGTCATCTTCAGCTCCAACCCCTACTTGGGACACCATGCTAATGCTACCTCGAAGCATGACTGAGGTATTCCGGATATCAACAAGAACATTGGAAGCACATTGTCGAATGTTTCTTGATCTATTATCCAAACACCATTGTATGGGTAATATCATGATTCTTCCCTCTCCCCCTTTATCTAAATGCTTTTGAACTTGCTATCATATCATGTATATCATGCTCCACTTCCCCTTGGGAAGGATACACTCCCAATTCTGGTGTGTAAACACATTTTTCCTTTCCATTGGTCTGATTAATCCGATAATTTCACTTTCCTTTCCATTGGTTTGTTTAACCTTCTTGTGATCTATATGATCTAAGCAGTAACATTCTTCTGCTTAATTAAACATCTTGGTGTACAACTCTTACAGTAAAACCCTATTACTATTGTTGTTGACATTCTAGTAACCACGGATGGACGAGAACTTTGCCTACTGGTCCGCCTCATTCGACGAGCAGGAAAATAGTTCTCTTCATCCCTCGCCCTTGGTACCTACGTTGTTGGCAACATAACTGACAGTCTATCATCTGACATGCCTTACTATCGATCCCCCTTTGTACTTTTAACTCACATGGTGGGCCCATAACCCACAGTTCCACAGGATCGGAACCTGACTCTCCGATATATCTTTTATTCCGGAGCATCATATGCTCTTGGCTTTGTGTGTTGTCACGAGCCACCTTCCGAGAGATGATTCTTTCCCGATGCTCTGGACCCCCTTTCTCACACTCTGTTCAGGTATCACTCATTTGTCCATTCGGTTGAAACTTCCTTTGTACCTTCTTACCTTGCTCTCGTTGACTTTCTTCAATTTCAACTCGAGAGATGCCTCTATGCCACGTCACTGAGATAGCCCCCAGGTACCTATCTTGTGTTGAGCTCCGTCCTTCCCGAGTCTTTCCCCCTTACTCCACCCCTTAAATCTCGGGACGAGATTTCTTGTAGTGGAGGAGATTTGTAACGCCCGGATAATCAAGCTACAGTAATCCCCTACTAATGATGCCACATCATCACTCTTACTGTTGCTAGTCCTCATTTGCATTCAAACGAATTCAAATCCAAATCCAAGTTAAGGTCAAAATACAAAACTTATCAAACATGAAAACAAAAATGTTCATCATGTGCCAAATAATCCACAACTAATATTCGTGGTGAACCAACATTTTTGCAAAAGGTTTAAGTGGCCTAAGCTACTTAAAACGGTGACCTAAGCAATAAATTAAATGTCTTTTTAATTTATAAAATTGGCAATCTTTTCTAAGGTCTCACAATATTTTTGTGGCAGTGCAATATACTTCTTTGAAATTATTTTGGCCAATGGCATATTTTTTTGCAAAGTCTTTATTGGCTAAAAAGAAAAAGAAAAGCTGCAAAAAAAAAGGAAAAAAAGAGGGGGTGGGAGAGTCCTGGCCTCCCCTTGGGCCTCGGCGACCCACAGCCCCCTGCCCCCCCCTTGGCCCCCAACCAGCCCAGCCGGCCCAACCTCCCCGGTCGCTCTCCCGTACCCCTGTTCAACCGACCGAGGGCGCGCGCCGCGCATCGCCGCCGAACCGCCTCGCCATCGACGAGGAGGATAAGGTTGCCTCCCCCCTCGACGCCTCGGCCTCCTCCCCACCTACCTCCACTCCCCTCTCTCGCCTCCCAGATCCACCCGCTCTTTCCCCCACCCTGTCTCGCTCCCCCGCCACTCCCGAGCGCGCTCGCCGCCGTTCTCCGTCGTCACCGCGGCCACAGCCACCGCCTCGCTCCGCCGTCTTGTCGTGAAGCTCCGCCGGGGTCGACTCCGTCGTCTGGTGCCCCCAGGTGGAGCTGGGAAGCACCGCTGATGTCGCACGAGCTCGTCCCCTTCCGCCCTTGTCACCGGCGAGATCCCTTGATTCCGGCTTCCCCTGCGCTCCTAAACTACCAAGGGCCATCGGCGTGCCGCTCGGTGAGCTCCACCCCCTTCCTCTCCCCGTCCTTGATCTCTTTCCACGCCGTAGCAAGCCCTGGGCAACGCGCCGCCATTGCCGCACCCTGGCTCCGCTATCGAGCTCGCGGCCTTCGCTGTAGGGCCCGTCCCAGTCCGCCGAGCTCACCGACGCGTTCGTGGCTTCGAGTAGTCGTCGTAGGAGTTGTGCGTCGTCCTTTTACCGCGGCTTTCGTCTCGCGCGAGCTCGCCATGCTTCCGGCCCTGCCACTCTCGTCGCCGGCGCCGTTTCCGGCAGCTCTAGCTCCGGCCGGCCTCACCACGCGACGCGGCGGGCTCCCCCCGTTCGAACGCGCCCGCCCGCGCCCGTGTTGGCCCCCTATAGGTGAATCCCGGCCGTATCTGGCGTCGTGCCGTCGCGGGAGAGGTCGCCGGAGCCTTCTCCGGCGCCCTGCCGACGTGGCCGGTCAGGCCACCCCCCTGGGTCACTGCCAGCGGGCCCCACGGGCCCCTGTTGACTAAGTTGACTCACTCAACTTTGCTGACTGGGCATCCCTTGTCAATGACAGGCGGGCCCCACTCGCTAATTAACCTTAGTGTATTTTAAAATGGTTAACTAACCTATGCAGCCACTGACACCCGGGGCCCACCCCCCTTAATTAGCTCTGTTTATATTAAAATGGACTCAATTAGCTCTCTGTCTATGACATGTGGGTCCCACTGGACCCACAGGTCAGTTTGACCTGGTCAGCGAGTCTGTTGACTGCTGACGTCATCAGCACGTCATGCTGACGTCATATTTCTATTCTTGTTAATTTAGATAATTCCATAATATTGTTTAAACTTTGAAAATTCATAGAAATTAAACCGTAACTCGGATGAAAATGTTTTCTACATGTAAGTTGCTCAGAAAAATCCAACGAATCCGAATACGCGGTCCGTTCATCTGTCACATGCCCCTACCATGCTGAACATGGGACATTCCCCCTCCGATCATCTGTCTGACACAGGTCCGGAACCAGGAAAACATTTCCGGTTGAATTCCCCCTTCACCTTTATCGTGTAGCCATACGTTAGGTCACTCCCGGCACAGCATATTGCCACGTTCTGCTTTGTGATGCTATGTTTGCTTTATATTTACTATTTCTTCCCCCTCTTCTCTCCGGTAGACCCCAAGACCGATGCTGCCCCTGTGATCGACTACGTCGACGACGTCCCCTCCTTACCAGAGCAACCAGGCAAGTCCCCCCTTTGATCATCCCGATATAGCCCATTCCTTTCTCTCATGCTTGCATTAGATTTTGCTACTGTTATTGTTTGCTCCTATTCTGATGCATAGCCTGCTTTTGTATCTGCTGTTGTACCTTACCTGCTTATCCTAAATTGCTTAGTATAGGTTGGTTAGTGATCCATCAGTGACCCCCACCTTGTCCTTGTTGCCCCTACTTCATCATTGAAGACCCGATCAACGGGACCGAAGACCAGGCCCTGGCACCGCACATCACTTTCCCCTTAGTTGCTCAACACTACTGGGTTACTATCGAGTACCGAGGGTGAACCTCTTCAGCACTTCTTATGTTAACCCTGTAGTGTAGTCATTCGGTCGTGGTCATCGAGGGTGATTTCCTCCTTAACCACTTCCGATACGGCTCTGTCGTGCAACCCCTCAAGTGTGAACCTCGGGGGTGATTCCTCTGACGTTCACCTTGATGATTACATCTAGTGGAATTCATCGGGGGTGATTCCTCGGGTTTTCCCCTTGATGTTTGGACACACGGATACTTGTACTCTACCAATGTTACTTGGAAAGACGGGTCGACCCTGAGGGGTGCCCGCGCGAGCTTAATTGCGAGTGATGTGGAGTCGGGTTGACCTGGAAGGTGCCTGCGAGATAATTACGAGGCGTGGCCGGGCATTCCTAGCCCTTGCCGCAAGTCCTCGAGACGGGGCAACGGGGTCACATCTTTCGTGAGTCTCTGCTTGTTACCGCGCGTTCCTAATCCACTACGATTTGGATATTTGATCCGAGGGGCCTCTGTCCTGATAGCACTAACCATCACGTGGGCATAGTATGGGCGTTCTGCGTCGTATGCATCAGCCGAAGCTCGGAGCGGCGCGCGCCGGGTTCGACTGGTAAGCTCCTGCCTTTTTAGGGAGGTAGCTAGGTCTTCTCACCGGCCGCCCACGCAACATGCAGGAGTTCCCGGGGTGATGGCCCATGACCCCAGGGGGCATAGGTTTAGTCCGGCGTGCTTGACCTCTCTATTAAGCCTAGGTCGGGTTGCGGCGTATTGTTTGGCCGAGGCCGGGCATGACCCAGGAAAGTGTGTCCGGCCGGAGTTAATCGAGCGTGGTGGGTAAGTTAGTGCACCCCTGCAGGGAAGAAAACATCTATCGGTAGCCTGTCCTACGGTAACGGACACTTGGAGTTGTATCCCGATCGATACAACTAGAACTGGATACTTGTGATGGGAATTGGATGGTGATGAGAATTGGATTGTGATGAGGTGATAACTGGATAGTATGGCTCTGGGATTGCTTTCTCGCAGGAAGTCGAGAAAGGATCTCTGGCCGAGGTTGATAACACTACTACTACTTTACTTTATGCTACTCTACTCCCTCCTGTTTGCTGCAAGATGGTGGTTTCCAGAAGATGCTAGTCTTCGATAGGACTAGGCCTTCTCTCTATTCTGGCATTTCCGCAGCCCAGTCCACATATACAGCCCCTCTTTGATAATGTTGCATATGTAGTGTAGATCCTTGCTTGCGAGTACTTTGGATGAGTACTCACGGTTGCTTTGCTCCCCCTTTTCCCCCTTTCTTCTTCTTTCCGGTTGATGCAACAAGATGTCGGAGTCCAGGAGCCAGATGCCACCGTTGATGCCTACTACTACGTGGAGACCGCCGACGACCAGGAGTAGTTAGGAGGCTCCCAGGCAGGAGGCCTTGCCTTTTCGATCGTTGCTGCTGTTGTGCTAGCCTTCTTAAGGCAAACTTGTTTAACTTATGTCTGTACTCAGATATGGTTACTTCCGCTGACTCGTTTGTATTCAAGCTGATGTATTCGAGCCCTCGAGGCCCCTGGCTTGTAATATAAAGCTTGTATTGTTTTAATTTGTGTCTAGAGTTGTGCTGTGATATCTTCCCGTGAGTCCTTGATCTTGATCGTACACATTTGCGTGTATGATTAGTGTACGATTGAATCGAGGGCGTCACACACAAATTATGACCTTTATGGTCAAGTCTTACATTGATAAAGCCTTAAGGGTTGAACATGAAAGAAAACATAAGCAGCGGAAATCTTCGTCGATAAGTAGAACCCATGCCATCTGTGTCACATCTCTAGCTCCTGGCAATGCACTAGGCTAGCTTCATGTGTGCATCATGTTTAATCTAGAAAGAAACTTGAAATGGGGATTGCCTAAACCCTAGCATCAAAGGAATCCACTAGGTTCAACTAAAATATTCTCAGTGAATCCAAATGGCTTTAAAAAACGTTCATCATTTCTGGAAAATGCTAGAAACAATAACAAGAGATGTTGCACATTTTTCCATGACATATTTGGGCCCTGAATTAAATCATATAGTATTTGCATTTGGGCATTTAAATGCTATTAAATATTTTAAATGCTCAAATAATCCTAAACTGAAATGTTCCATGTTGGATATATTCTATGCAGTGGGCATGTGCAGTTTGGTGATTTTCAAAAGGGTCTAGGTATTTTTAGAAAAGCCACAAAGATCACAGAAAAATAGAAAACTGAAACAAAAGAAGAGAGAGAGACAAAGGAGCTTACCTGGGCTTACCTTCCTGTGTAGCCCACCTGGCTGGCCCAGGAGCTGGTCTAGCCCACCACCGCAGCTCTTGTCGTCTTGCTCCTTAGGCCAGTAGGCAGGGCGCGTGCCTGATGCGCGCGACCACGCGCCGCGCCACCTCCTGCTTCCCGCCGCTACCCCGACGCACCTACGAGCGCCACACACTCCCCCTTGACCCCTGCACCTCTCCCCTCTCTCCCGGGACCCTCTGCCCCTCCTCTGCTCTCTTCCCGAAATGCCACTGTCGCCACCGAGAACCACCATGGCCAGCCACTCCCTCGCTCCATCTTAGCGTCCCTGAGCTCCGCCACGACTCCGTGGAGCTACACACCCGACGCACGCGACTGCAGGAGCCCTGCAACATCGTCCCCACCGTCCTCATTGCCGCCTCTGTCCGGTGATCGCCGTCGTTCGATTCGTGCCGTCCAGGGCTTCCCCGGCCTCGCTATGAGCCCCCGTCATTTTCCCCTTGTTTTCCCTCTCCAACTCTTCCTCTAGCCGTGCTTCCCACCGGAGACCGAACTGCACCACCACCGAGCTTCTCGCCGCCGTGGCCACGACCGCCGCAACCCCCAACCGACCACACCCACATGCTCACCGCACCGCGTAGGTGACGTAGGAGCCAAGCACGCCACCCCACGGGCACCGCAGCCCCGCTCTCGAGTGCGCCCATACTCCGGCCGCCGCCCGGCTCGTCGCCACCGCCGCTACACGCTGCCCCAGCACACACCACGGCCACCACTAGATGTGCCGCATCGCGTGCTTTCTAGCGCGCCCATCTGCGCGTCTACCTGATTAGATGACATGGCGCTGGATTAATTAGCGCTAAACACTGATTAGTGTAACCCCATGGGTCTTTGATAGACGGGCCCCACCCCTTAATTAACAACATGTTTATTCTTTGTTTAAAATAAGCTAGTGCCCGTGGCCCCACGGGTCAGTTTGACCATGCCACCTCGGCGTTGACCCGGCCCAACTGATCAGCCTCTGATGTTGACACTGTTACACTGACATGCGGGTCCAAACCGTCAGGTTTGACCTGGCTAGCGCTGTTGACATGCTGACGTCGTGCTGTCTTCATGCTGACGCAGTAAATGTTTTCTGGAGTTTTAATTAAATCAGAAATGATTTACTTATTTCAAAAAATATCCAAAACTTCTAAAAATCATATAACATCAACCGTAACTCCAAATGAAACAAATTATATATGAAAAATTATAAGAAAAATCCAAAGAATCTGTTTATGGCATTTTCATGCATGTTTGAGCAACCTAAAGCTACTGTATATGAAAATTTGAATTAATGGCATTTGAAATGTCATATATGGAGTTTGAATTTGAATCTTAGATTCAAACCAACTCCATTTAACCTGCTGCTAGTTGCATTAGCTCAAACCACAACATATTGCCATGTCATGATCATGCATCATATTGTGCATTGCATTGATTGTGTTTCTTCTTTGTTTGTCGGTGCTTGTGCCCTCTCAGTAGACGTGTACCGACGATCGGATCGATGACACCGATGAAGAACTATACTATCTTCAGAAGTTCTAGGCAAGCAAAACCCCCTTGTTCATTCCGATACAATCCCACTATCTCGCTCCTGCTCTCTTTTACTGCATTAGGACAACAACGACTCATGTATTACTTGCTGCGGTAGTTGAACCCCTTTTCCTCTGCATGACCTGTCATTGCCATAGTAAATAGATGAAACCTAATAGCATGAGTTGTAGTTGTTTGAGCCCTAATGTGCCTACTCATTCATGCTTGTTGTCATGCCTGCTACTGCTTAGAGTTGAGTCAGGTCTGATTCATCGGGAACGAATTAGAACAGTGATGAACATGTCCTACTGTGTGTGAGCTAAGTGTGTGAACACGATTTGGTAAAGTAGCAGTGAGAGGCCATGTAGGAGTACATGGTGGGTTGTCTCACTAAAGCCGTCCTCAGGAACTGAGTTCTGTGTTTGTGATCCATGAACAACTACTAGCACTCATTGGGATCCTTAATTGACCCACTCGGCTTCTTAACCACACTTGTCCTCTATCCACGATTTGCAAGTAGTTTCTGGTGTTTGTAGTATGCTAGAGGCCGTGGGCAGCACTGACCCGAGGGGTGGGCTGTGATGCGGTAGGCACGTGGCACGGTGTACCGGGCGCCCGTTTGGTGTCTCGGGAACCCTGCACACATCGCTCGGGGCCGTATGTGGAAACTTCGGCCGGACTCCCTGTGGATGGAACCTGAATAGGTGATAAACCTGGACTAGAGACTTGAGTGTTTAGGCAGGCCGTGGCCGACACCCTCGCCAGGCTTCCGCTTGAAGGTTGCCGAGATACATGACGTGTACATGGCAGTAAGTGGCGAGAGCATGTGTGAAGAAGTACGCCCCTGCAAGGTTAACATCATCTATTCGAATAGCCGCGACCGTGGTAAAGGACCTTTGGGTTGCCTATACAGTTCATAGACAAGTGAAAGTGGATACTCTAAAATACACAAGATAAGCGTGAGTGCTATGGATAGTGTTCTCGTAGGAAGACGGGGGCAGATCCATAGTGGTGTATTGATATGGTGAATATGTGGACTCGTGTGTGCCAGCTCAAAAGAGTTACTTGCAGTCGTAGTTCAGGATAGCCACCGGGTCAAAGCTGGCTTGCTGCAGTTAAACTCCACCACCCCCTTTGTTGATAATGATGCATATGTAGTTAGTTCTGATGTAAGTCTTGCTGGGTACATTTGTACTCACGTTTTCCTATTTTATGTTTTGCAGAGAGACTTTAGTCTCACTAGTAGTTCCACGTGGAATTCGATGTTTAGCTTGTTACTCAGCTACGATCTTGTGCCCTCGGCAGGATCTGGTAGATAGTCAAGCTTTCCAGCCTTTTTCATTTATAGATGTCTATACCTAGACATGTTAAGCTTCCGCTTGTGCTTTGATTTGTATGCTCTGAATGCTGGGTCGAGAGACCCATGTTTGTAATATCTCGCTCCTCGGAGCCTGTTGAATAAAATACTTGAGTTGTAGAGTCATGTTGTGATGCCATGTTGTATTTGCACATATCGAGCATATTGTGTGTATGTTATTGAAATGCTTGGTATGTGTGGGATCTGACTATCTAGTTGTTTATCCTTGGTAGCCTCTCTTACCGGGAAATGTCTCATAGTGCTTCCACTGAGCCTTGGTAGCTTGCTACTACTCCGGAACACTTAGGCTGGCCGGCACCTTCTTCGTTCCTGTGTCTGTCCCTTTGGGGAAATGTCACGCGGTGTCTACCGGAGTCCTGTTAGCCTGCTGCAGTCTAGTTTACCGGAGTCTTGCTAGCCCAATTGCTACAACCCGGATTCACTCGCTGATGACCGATACGTTCGTTGCTGGGTCATGTATGCCTTTCCCTGTAAGTTAGTGCCACTTTGGGTTCACGACTAGCCATGTCAGCCCGGGCTCCTTGTCATATGGATGCTAGCGACACTATCATATATGTGTGCCAAAAGGCGCAAACGGTCCTGGGCAAGGTAGGGCAACACCCGTGGGAATACCGTGCGTGAGGCTGCAAAGTGATACGAGGTGTTACATGCTAGATCGGTGTGGCTTTGAGTCGGGGTCCTGATAGTTTTGGTATCAGAGCATGCCTGCCTGTAGGATTACCAAGCCAAACTGGTCGAAGTTGAGTCTAGAAATTCTTTAGTTATATAAGGGAATTCATTTTGGGATGGAACGAAATGCTCTTTTTACTCCTTATATCTTATGCCTTCTGATCCGGGTCATCTTATCTCTCCTATGGGGTTAAGGAACTTGGCTTTCTCTTCTTTCTATCAGGATCATGTGTTACTAATCCATAGACTTATACGATTGGTTAATTCAAGCATCAGTTCAGTTCCTACTATCTTCATGTATTCATAGTTGATCTCAGAACCTTGATATTATGATGATCGAGTGGTTATGCCACCATTTTGTAGGATGTCTCAAAATCTTTTCGAGCATTTACAACCGTTATGCTGTCCGAGTCATCCCTGGTTTCTAAATAGTCTTATGCATTTGCAAATTCCCCTTTCCGTTCCAGATTTTCTTCGGGCCAGATTAACCACGCTAATAGGTGAGTTGAGGTACTCTGCTGCCTCGACATATATGTTGGAGCTACTATTATGACCCTAGGTGTCTTAGAGTATCACCTACTAACCTAGCAATATTTTGTTGTCCCAGTGAGATAATTCTGGCCGTCTTCCTCGAAAGCATCCTTTGATGCCACTTAGTTAGTAGGCATTCGACTCCTGAGTTTCTGAACCCGAGATTTCCCTACTTACCTCATGTTGATAGTGTTTGCTAGTTCCATTAAGTTATTAATAACCTTTGCGATAGTCCTCGAGGTCCGTGGTATTCCCTTCTTCCAAATATCATGAACTGCTTATGGCAGAAGTCCTCGCGGAACCGAAAGATCACAACCAGAGTGCTCTTGACGAGTTCTCGATTCTATGCTGTTACTCTGCCAGTTCTACCTTTCCGCATGGGTTATCCGGAAGAAATATGTTGAACCCATTTGACATGCTAATCCATGCATCCACAACTCAGTAAATCGTATGTTCTTTCGAGTTGTCCCTCTTTAGTTGTCTTCTGACCTTCGTCTATCAATTGCTAGTCAAGAGTATGCATGCATTCGTTCATCGATGCCTATTACCCTTGTGATCCGTCAAGCCATTATGTTCCAGAATGACTAGGAGAAACAAACTCCAGTACCTCATCCATATCCGGGATTGGGTCAAAGCAGTTGTAGTCCGCAAATCAAAATGCCAAACCAGCTTTTGATTTTGTTCTACCTTGGAGTATTACCATCCTTATGTCAAGAATGTCATGGGAATTGCACATCATCCTATGAACTCTTGATACAGTGATACTCTCACCATCATTATTCATTCCCCGGATCCCGTGTTACTATAACTGGAATGCCGACTGGTGAGCTATGATGTGTGAAATCAATACTCCTAGCAACCTTGTTGCTTGGTAGTCAAATGGATAACAACCTCGTTCCTAGCATGTTGATTATTGAATCATCACCCTAAGGTTGATTGTGCTACTAGTCCTTATTTCTGGTGCACTTTTCGATCAATGAGTTAGGATAGTGCCAATCCTTGCTTATTTGATCATATCGTCTTGCCTGAGAAGCAAGATTGTTCTCGAGCTTAGTAACATACCGGTGGTTCGTGATTTTCCATACATTTTCTCGGAAGTATCACCAGGTTGTCACCTGACTGCTATGTTGAGTTCATGATCAAGTTGGTTTATCCATATAAACCACACTTTCTCCAAGAATCTGTGTCGGATATCCTGAGCTAGTTGGTTAAGCTAAACAACAACTGGGAGAGTTGGAAGATAAAAGATTTGCCAAATCTAGTTCATTCGAAAGGGATATCTTGCGTTCTGTGTGTGTTGAAGAAAGATGATATCTTCATCGATTGATCATCATGATCAGTTGTTGGACCTATCATCTTATCCAATCTTTGATTTGAGTATGGGCTATCGTCAAATCAAATCAGAACCAACGATGTTCCTAATATTGTCTTACTCGTGGTTGATCCTTCGAGCATACACTGTTATATCCATTGTTCTGACCAATGCTATCACCGTGTTCACATAATTGTGGAATTCCATTTATATGGAAACCTGGATGAATTGTTGTTGAGCCCATCAACAACATCCTTATCCTCTCCATGATTTTGTTGAACATTAAGCTAGTGTTAGAAACTTTTGAAAGCATTTCCTCATGCTAGTTCATGAAGCATATGCTCGGATGAAAGAAGCGACTTCCTCTAGTTCATGTGCATATGATGCAAGTTGCCGCCGTGAATTCGAGAAAGTCAATGTTGCTTCCTTTGGAACCATTCCAAATCAGTCATGCATACGTGCAAAGTATTCTGTGGTCTGAAGACTTGCAACCTTCACTCTATATGTATCCCTAGCACACCAAGCCACTGACTGATTTGCTCCAGGAGAAGGAGTTCCTTTTAAGAGCTAACATGTGCTTAATTAAGGACTTAATTATCTACAATGATGGTTTCCCACATGAACTCGGTAGTGTTTTATTATAAGACTACTATGTGGTCATGCTTGTCTGAGACAGCGTGTTCATATGTGTGTAGTAGAACCAGCTCATGTTCTGGAGCTTGCTATCGCAGTTCATTTCCTGAGAATCTTGCAACGCCGTCTCGTGGATCTGTGTTGCAAACCTTCATTTTTCTTCCTAGACTTGATGAGTTTGGAATAACCTGACACCAACCAAATCTGAATCTCAGGCAGATATGATGGTTGGAACGTGTCCTAAGAATTATAATAATGGTCTCTCTGCAACCCGGTAACGTGGATGTCGTGACCAACACACCTAGACGGAAGGCCTATTATTGTAGTATCTTGGTTGAAGAAGTTGACCACCTCTCATAAGGATTTCGTAGGGTTTACTTCAGCAGTTGTCCCTTATGGATTTTTGTGCTCCCGAAGTCCGACCTTTGACTCGATGTTCTAGATACCAAACCATTTCAATGAATGGGTTACGCTAGCACATCCAGGAGAACATTAGAAGTGGAGTGCTAAATGTCTCTCGGTCGATCATCTAGATTTTGTCCCCTTGGCCTCGCTAAGGTGAAATCTGAGAAAGTGTTAGCTTCCTTCGCATCTGCATCCTCCATCACTATTCTTCATGGTAGTATGTTGTGTTGGCACTATCCTTGACACGGATATTGGTAAAACCTTGATGAATATGGAAATGCTCAAGTTCTTGAGAGCATGCACAAGCACTAGGTGTTATCATCGGCACTAACTGGGATTGCTCCTAGTTTCCTCGGTTATGCTATAACATTTCAACAGTGGGCTCACACTCGTCTGTTGAGTTCTCCCCTGTTACTAGAATCATTCCTAGTATTTGCATTTTGTTCCCAGCTTGCACCGTCATTGTGCCATCCTACTCTAGGCTACCCTTCTTAGTAATTACTGATTAGGACCATCTTCAAAGTGGTCCTACCAGGGGTCCCACCCATTTCCGATGATAAGCAAAAATCATTCCTTGCGTTGTCTTCAACAAGGTAATCCACATCACCCATCTTAGTCTAGGTATGCCATTCTTTCATACTCTGCCAAACGATTGTTGGTGAATCGCCTTAGGCTGGTATAAAGAGTTTCAATGCTCTCTGAATCAAAAGTAATTCTTTTTGCCACTTCAGGTAATGGTTCCACGAGTTACCTTCTCTGAGGTGTCTCGCTATGGCATCATGGCAACTCAAATTCTCGCTATGTTGACAACCGTTCGCCACCTTCTTAGGTGTCGAATTGTTGTCTACTAGTGAACCCTAGTCATCTGTTACACTCCATCCCTTTGGATGTATGTTTCATGTCTCAGCTCAAGAAATGTTTCTACGTATCATTCCGTGAGTTGATCTTGTGATCATTAAGATGATCCATCCATGTAGACATGTTTTGCTCTTTTGTCCTCGTGTTGGATGAAGATCTCAAAAGAAAAGACGTCAAGATCAATTTGAGTCAACAAATCAACAACCTCGAGGAGACAGTTTGATCATGAAGTTTGTGATGCTTAGTGTCCCCTTTGTCTTCTTACCTCGCGTCTTGAATCTCGGGACGAGATTCTTGTTTAGTGGGGGTGAGTTGTCACATCTTAGCTCTTGGCAATGCACTAGGCTAGCTTCATGTGTGCATCATGTTTAATCTTGAAAGAAACTTGAAATGGGGATTGCCTAAACCCTAGCATCAAAGGAATCCACTAGGTTCAACTAAAATATTCTTAGTGAATCCAAATGGCTTTCAAAAAGGTTCATCATTTCTGGAAAATGCTAGAAACAATAACCAGAGGTGTTGCACATTTTTCCATGACATATTTGGGCTCTGAACTAAATCATATAGTATTTGCATTTGGGCACTTAAATGCTATTATATATTTTAAATGCTCAAATAATCCTTAACTGAAATGTTCCATGTTGGATATATTCTATGCAGTGGGCATGTGCAGTTTGGTGATTTTAGAAAGGGTGTAGGTATTTTTAGAAAAGCCACAAAGATCATAGAAAATTAGGAAAGTGAAACAAAAGAAAAGAGAGAGAGAAAGGAACTTACCTGGGCTTACCTTCCTGTGCAGCCCACCTGGCTGGCCCAGGAGCTGGCCCAGCCCACCACCGCAGCTCCTATCATCTTCCTCCTAAGGCCAGTAGGCAGGGCGCGCGACCACGCGCCGCACCACCTCCTGCTTCCCGCCGCTACCCCGACGCGCCTACGAGCGCCACACACTCCCCCTTGACCCCTGCACCTCTCGCCTCTCTCCCGGGACCCTCTGCCCCTCCTCTGCTCTCTTCCCGAAACGCCACTGTCGCCGCTGAAAACCACCATGGCCAGCCACTCCGTCACTCCATCTTAGCGTCCCCGAGCTCCGCCATGACTCCGTGGAGCTACACACCCGATGCACGCGACTGCAGGAGCCCTGCAACATCGTCCCCGCCGTCCTCATTGCCGCCTCTATCCGGTGATCACCGTCGTTCGATTCTTGCCGTCCAGGGCTTCCCCGGCCTCGACCTCGACTTCGCTCGACCCCGCTGTGAGCCCCCGTCGTTTTCCCCTTGTTTTCCCTCTCCAACTCTTCCTCTAGCCATGCTTCCCGCCGGAGACCAAACTGCGCCACCATCGAGCTTCTCGCCGCCGTGGCCACGACCGCCGCAACCCCCAACCGAGCACACCCACATGCTCACTGCACCGCGTAGGTGCCGTAGGAGCCAAGCACGCCACCCCACGGGCACCGCAGCCCCGCTCCCGAGTGCGCCCGTACTCCAGCCGCCGCCCGGCTCATCGCCACCGCCACTACACGCTGCCCCAGCACACACCACGGCCACCACTAGATGTGCCGCATCGCGTGCTTTCTAGCGCGCCCATCTGCACGTCTACCCGATTAGATGACATGGCGTAGGATTAATTAGCACTAAACACCGATTAGTGTAACCCCACAGGTCTTTGGCAGATGGGCCCCACCCCTTAATTAACCACAGGGTTAATCTTTGTTTAAAATAAGCTAGTGCCCGTGGCCCCACGGGTCAGATTGACTATGCCACCTCGCGTTGACCCGGCCCCACTGGTCAGCCTCTGCTGTTGACACTGTTACACTAACGTGCGGGTCCCAGCCGTCAGGTTTGACCTGGCTAGCGCTGTTGACATGCTGACGTCGTGCTGTCTTCATGCTGACGCAATAAATGTTTTCTGGAGTTTTAATTAAATCAGAAATGATTTATTTATTTTAGAAAATATCCAAAACTTCTAAAATTCATATAACATCAACCGTAACTCCAAATGAAACAAATTATATATGAAAAATTATAAGAAAAATCCAAAGAATCTGTTTATGGCATTTTCATGCATGTTTGAGCAACCTAAAGCTACTGTATATGACAATTTGAATTAATGGCATTTGAAATGTCATATATGGAATTTGAATTTGAATCTTAGATTCAAACCAACTCCATTTAACCTGCTGCTAGTTGCATTAGCTCAAACCACAACATATTGCCATGTCATGATCATGCATAATATTGTGCATTGCATTGATTGTGTTTCTTCTTTGTTTGTCGGTGCTTGTGCCCTCTCAGTAGACGTGTACCGACGATCTGATCGATGACACCGATGAAGAACTATACTATCTTCAGAAGTTCCAGGCAAGCAAAACCTCCTTGTTCATTCCGATACAATCCCACTCTCTCGCTCCTGCTCTCTTTTACTGCATTAGGACAACAATGACTCATGTATTACTTGCTGCGGTAGTTGAACCCCTTTTCCGCTGCATGACCTGTCATTGCCACAGTAAATAGATGAAACCCACTAGCATGAGTGGGAGTTGTTTGAGCCCTGATGTGCCTACTCATTCATGCTTGTTGTCATGCCTGCTGCTGCTTAGAGTTGAGTCAGGTCTGATTCATCGGGAATGAAATAGAACAGTGATCAACAAGTCCTACTGTGTGTGAGCTAAGTGTGTGAACACGATTAGGTAAAGGTAGCGGTGAGAGGCCATGTAGGAGTACATGGTGGGTTGTCTCATTGAAGCCATCCTCAGGAACTGTGTTCTGTGTTTGTGATCCATGAATAGCTACTACCACTCATTGGGATCCTTAATTGACCCTCTTAGCTTCTTAACCACCCTTGTCCTCTGTCCAGGAGTTGCAAGTAGTTTATGGTGTTTGTATTATGCTGGTGGCCGTGGGCAGCGCTGACCCGAGGGGTGGGCTGTGATGCGGTAGGCACGTGGCACGGTGTACCGGGCGCCCGTTTGGTGTGTCGTGAACCCTGCACACATCGTTCGGGGCCGTATGTGGAAACTTCGGCCGGACTCCCTGCGGATGGAACCTGAATAGGCGATAAACCTGGACTAGAGACTTGACTGTTTAGGCAGGCCGTGGCCAACACCCTCGCCAGGCTTCCGCTTGAAGGTTGCCGAGATACATGACATGTACATAGCGGTAAGTGGCGAGAGCATGTGTGAAGAACTACGCCCCTGCATGGTTAACATCATCTATTCGAATAGCCGCGTCCGCGGTAAAGGACCTCTGGGTTGCCTATATAGTTCATAGACAAGTGAAAGTGGATACTCTAAAATACGCAAGATAAGTGTGAGTGCTATGGATGGTGTTCTCGTAGGGAGACGGGGGCAGATCCATAGTGGTGTATTGATATGGTGAATATGTGGACTCGTGTGCGCCACCTCAAAAGAGTTACTTGCAGTCGTAGTTCAGGATAGCCACAGGGTCAAAGCTGGCTTGCTGCAGTTAAACTCCACCCCCTTTGTTGATATTGATGCATATGTAGTTAGTTCTGATGTAAGTCTTGCTGGGTACATTTGTACTCACTTTGCCTATTTTATGTTTTGCAGAGAGACTTCAGTCTCACTAGTAGTTCCGCGTGGACTTCGACGTTTAGCTTGTTACCTCAGCTACGATCTTGTGCCCTCGGCAGGATCTGGTAGATAGTCAAGCTTTCAGCCTTTTTCATTTATAGATGTCTGTACCCAGACATGTTAAGCTTCCGCTTGTGCTTTGATTTGTATGCTCGGAATGCTGGGTGGAGAGACCCATGTTTGTAATATCTCGCTCCTCGGAGCCTATTGAATAAAATACTTGAGTTGTAGAGTCATGTTGTGATGCCATGTTGTATTTGCACATATCGAGCATATTGTGTGTATGTTATTGAAATGTTTGGTATGTGTGGGATCTGACTATCTAGTTGTTTATCCTTAGTAGCCTCTCTTACCGGGAAATATCTCATAGTGCTTCCACTGAGCCTTGGTAGCTTGCTACTGCTCCGGAACACTTAGGCTGGCCAGCATGTGTCCTTCTTCGTTCCTGTGTCTGTCCCTTCGGGGAAATGTCACGCGGTGTCTACCGGAGTCCTGTTAGCCTGCTATAGCCTGGTTCACCGGAGTCCTGCTAGCCCAGTTGCTACAGCTCGGATTCACTCGCTGATGACCGACACGTTCGTTGCTGGGTCATGTATGCCTGTCCCTGTAAGTTAGTGCCACTTTGGGTTCACGACTAGCCATGTCAGCCCGGGCTCCTTGTCATATGGATGCTAGCGACACTATCATATACGTGTGCCAAAAGGCACAAACGGTCCCGGGCAAGGTAAGGCGACACCCGTGGGAATACCGTGCGTGAGGCCGCAAAGTTATATGAGGTGTTACATGCTAGATCAGTGTGGCTTTGAGTCGGGGTCCTGACAGTTTTGGTATCAGAGCCTGACTGCCTGTAGGATTACCAAGCCAAACTGGTCGAAGTTGAGTCTAGAAATTCTTTAGTTATAGAAGGGAATTTATTGTGGGATGGAACGTAAGGCTCTTTTTACTCCTTATATCTTATGACTTCTGATCCGGGTCATCTTATCTCTCCTACGGGGTTAAGGAACTAGGCTTTCTCTTCTTTCTATCAGGATTACGTGTTACTAATCCATAGACTTATAAGATTGGTGCATTCAAGCCTCAGTTCAGTTGCTACTATCTCCGTGTATTCATAGTTGATCTCAGAACCTTGATATTATGATGATCGAGTGGTTATGCCACCATTTTGTAGGATGTCTCAAAATCTTTTTGAGCATTCACAACTGTTATGCTGTCCGAGTCATCCCAGGTTTCTAAATAGTCCGATTCATTTGCAAATCCCCCTTTCCGTTCCCGATGTTTCTTTGGGCCAGATTAACCACGCTAATCGGTGAGTTGAGGTACTCTGCTGCCTCGACATATATGTTGGACCTACTATTATGACCCTAGGTGTCTTAGAGTATCACCTAGTAACCTAGCCATGTTTTGTTGTCCCAGTGTGATAATTCTGGCCATCTTCCTCGAAAGAATCCCGTGATGCCACTTAGTTAGTAGGCATTCGACTCCTGGTTTCTGAACCCGAGATTTCCCTACTTACCTCATGTTGATAGTGTTTGCTAATTCCTTTAAGTTATTAGTAACCTTTGCTATAGTCCTCGAGGTCCGTGGTATTCCCTTCTTCCAAATATCATGAACTGCTTATGGCAGAAGTTCCTCGCGGAACCGAAAGATCACAACCAGAGTGCTCTTGACGAGTTCTTGATTCTATGCTGTTACTCTGCCAGTTCTACCTTTCCGCATGGGTTATCCGGAAGAAATATGTTGAACCCGTTTGACATGCTAATACATGCATCCACTACTCAGTAAATTGTATGTTCTTTCGAGTTGTCCCTCTTTAGTTGTCTTCTGACCTTCGTCTATCAATTGCTTGTCAAGATTATGTGTGCATTCATTCATCAATGCCTATTACCCTTGTGATCCGTCAAGCCATTATGTTCCAGAATGACTAGGACAAACAAATTCCAGTACCTCATCCATATCCGGGATTGGGTCAAAGCAGTTGTAATCCGCAAATCAAAATGCCAAACCAGCTTTTGATTCTGTTCTACCTTGGAGTATTACCATCTTTATGTCAAGAATGTCATGGGAATTGTACATCATCCTATGAACACTTGATACAGTGATACTCTTGCCATCATTATTCATTCCCCGGATCCCGTGTTATTGTAACTGGAATGCCGACAGGTGAGCTATGATGTGTGAAATCAATACTCCTAGCAACCTTGTTGCTTGGTAGTTAAATGGACAACAACCTCGTTCCTAGCATGTTGATTATTGAATCATCACCCTAAGGTTGATTGTGCTACTAGTCCTTATTTCTAGTGCACTTTTCGATCAATGAGTTATGATAGTGCCAATCCTTGCTTATTTGATCATATCGTCTTGCCTGAGAAGCAAGATTGTTCTCGAGCTTAGTAACATACCGGTGGTTCATGATTTTCCAAACATCTTCTCGGAAGTATCACCAGGTTGTCACCTGACCGCTATGTTGAGTTTGTGATCAAGTTGGTTTATCCCTATAAATCGCCCTTTCTCCAAGAATCTGTGTCGGATATCCTGAGCTAGTTGGTTAAGCTAAACAACAACTTGGAGAGTTGGAAGATAAAAGCTTTGCCGAATCTAGTTCATTCTAAAGGGATATCTTGGGTTGTGTGTGTGTTGAAGAAAGATGATATCTTCATCGATTTATCATCATGATCATTTGTTGGACCTATCATCTTATCCATTATTTGATTTGAGTATGGGCTATCATCAAATCAAATCAGAACCAACGATGTTCCTAATATTGTCTTACTCGTGGTTGATCCTTTGAGCATACATTGTTATATCCATTGTTCTGACCAATGCTATCACCTTGTTCACATAATTGTGGAATTCCATTTATATGGAAACCTGGATGAATTGTTGTTGAGCCCATCGACAAAATCCTTATCCTCTCCATGATTTTGTTGAACATTAATCTAGTGTTGGAAACTTTTGAAAGCATTTCCTCATGCTAGTTCATGAAGCATATGCTCGGATGAAAGAAGCGACTTCCTCTAGTTCATGTGCATATGATGCAAGTTGCCGCCGTGAATTCGAGAAAGTCAATGTTGCTTCCTTTGGAACCATTCCAAATCAGTCATGCATACGTGCGAAGTATTCTGTGGTCTGAAGACTTGCAACCTTCACTCTATATGTATCCCTAGCATACCAAGCCACTGACTAATTTGCTCCAGGAGAAGGAGTTCCTTTTAAGAGCTAACCCGGGCTTAATTAAGGACTTCATTATCTACAATGATGGTTTCCCACATGAACTCGGTAGTGTTTTATTATAAGACTACTATGTGGTCATGCTTGTCTAAGACAGCGTGTTCATATGTGTGTAGCAGAACCAACTCATGTTTTGGAGCTTGCTATCGCAGTTCATTTCCCGAGAATCTCGCAACGCCGTCTCGTCGATCTGTGTTTCAAACCTTCATTTTTCTTCCTAGACTTGATGAGTCTGGAATGACCTGACACGAACCAAATCTGAATCTCAGGCAGATATGATGGTTGGAACATGTCCCAAGAATTATAATAATGGTCTCTCTGTAACCCGGTAACGTGGATGTCGTGGCCAACACACCTAGCCAGAAGGCCTATTATTGTAGTATCTTGGTTGAAGAAGTTGCCCACCTCCCCATAAGGATTTCGTAGGGTTTACTTCTGTAGTTGTCCCTTATGGATTTTTGTGCTCCCGAAGTCCGACCTTTGACTCAATGTTCTAGATACCAAACCATTTCAATGAATGGGTTACGCTAGCACATCCAGGAGAACATTAGAAGCGGAGTGCTAAATGTCTCTCGGTCGATCATCTAGATTTTGTCCCCTTGGCCTCGCTAAGGTGAAATCTGAGAAAGTGTTAGCTTCCTTCGCATCTGCATCCTCCATCACTATTCTTCATGGTAGTATGTTGTGTTGGCAGGATCCTTGGGGATATTGGTAAAACCTTGATGAATATGGAAATGCTCAAGTACTTGAGAGCATGCACAAGCACTAGGTGTTATCATCGGCACTAACTCGGATTGCTCCTAGTTTCCTCGGTTATGCTATAACTTTTCAACAGTGGCCTCACTCTCGTCTGTTGAGTTCTCCCCTGTTACAAGAATCATTCCTAGTATTTGCATTTTGTTCCCAGCTTGCACCGCCATTGTGCGATCCTACTCTGGGCTACCCTTCTCAGTAATTACTGATCAGGACCATCTTCAAAGTGGTCGTACCAGGGGTCCCACCCATTTCCGATGATAAGCAAAAATCATTCCTTGCGTTGTCTTCAACAAGGTAATCCACATCACCCATCTTAGTCTGGGTATGCCATTCTTTCATACTCCGCCAAACGATTGTTGGTGAATCACCTTAGGCTGGTATAAAGAGTTTCAATGCTCTCTGAATCAAAAGTAATTCTTTTTGCCACTTCAGGTAATGGTTCCACGAGTCTCCTTCTCTGAGGTGTCTCGCTATGGCACCATGGCAACTCAAAATCTTGCTACGTTGACAACCGTTCACCACCCTCTTCGGTGTCGAATTGTTGTCTACCTAGTGAACCCTCGACATTTGTTACACTCCATCCCTTTGGATGTATGCTTTGTGTCTCAGCTCGAGAAATGTTTCTACGTATCATTCCGTGAGTTGATCTTGTGATCATTAAGATGATCCATCCATGTAGACATGTTTCGCTCTTTTGTCCTCGTGTTGGATGAAGATCTCGAAAGAAAAGATGTCAAGATCAATTTGAGTCAACAAATCAACAACCTCGAGGAGACAGTTGGATCATGAAGTTTGTGATGCTTAGTGTCCCCTTTGTCTTCTTACCTCGCGTCTTGAATCTCGGGACGAGATTCTTGTTTAGTGGGGGTGAGTTGTCACATCTCTAGCTCCTGGCAATGCACTAGGCTAGCTTCATGTGTGCATCATGTTTAATCTTGAAAGAAACTTGAAATGGAGATTGCCTAAACCCTAGCATCAAAGGAATCCACTAGGTTCAACTAAAATATTCTCAGTGAATCCAAATGGCTTTCAAAAATGTTCATCATTTCTGGAAAATGCTAGAAACAATAACCAGAGGTGTTGCACATTTTTCCATGGCATATTTGGGCTCTGAATTAAATCATATAGTATTTGCATTTGGGCATTTAAATGCTATCAAATATTTTAAATGCTCAAATAATCCTAAACTGAAATGTGCCATGTTGGATATATTCTATACAGTGGGCATGTGCAGTTGGTGATTTTCAAAAGGGTCTAGGTATTTTTAGAAAAGCCACAAAGATCACAGAAAAATAGAAAACTAAAACAAAAGAAGAGAGAGAGAGAAAGGAACTTACCTAGGCTTACCTTCCTGTGCAGCCCACCTGGCTGGCCCAGGAGCTGGCCCAGCCCACCACCGCAGCTCCTGTCGTCTTCCTCGTAAGGCCAGTAGGCAGGGCGCGTGCCTGATGCGCGCGACCACGCGCCGCACCACCTCCTGCTTCCCGCTGCTACCCCGACGCGCCTATGAGCGCCACACACTCCCCCTTGACCCTTGCACCTCTCCCCTCTCTCCCGGGACCCTCTGCCCCTCCTCTGTTCTCTTCCCGCAACGCCACTGTCACCACCGAGAACTACCGCGGCCAGCCACTCCCTCGCTCCATCTTCACGTCCCAGAGCTCCGCCATGACTCCGTGGAGCTACACACCCGACGCAGCGACTGCAGGAGCCCTCCAACGTCGTCCCCGCCGTCCTCATCGCCGCCTCTGACCGGTGATCGCCGTCGTTCGATTCGTGCCGTCCAGGGCCCGGCCTCGACCTCGACTCCGTTCGACCCCGCTGTGAGCCCCCGTCGTTTTCCCCTTCTTTCCCCTCTCCAACTCTTCCTCTAGCCACGCTTCCCGCCGGAGATCAAACCGCGCCACCTCCGAGCTTCTCGCCACCGTGGCCACAGCCGCCGCAACCCCCAACCAAGCACACCCGCGTGCTCACCGCGCCGCGTAGGTGCCGTAGGAGCCAAGCACGCCACCCCACGGGCACCGCAGCCCCGCTCCCGAGTGCGCCCGTACTCCGGCCGCTGCCCGGCTCGTCGCCACCGCCGCTACATGCTGCCCTAGCACACACCACGGCCACCACTAGATGCGCAGCATCGTGTGCTTTCTAGCGTGCTCATCCGCGCATCTAGCCGACGCCGGAGATGGCCGAACGAGGAACGTCGCCGCGTTTGCTCACTACCGGCGGTTAGCCACCCGATTAGATGATGTGGCGCAGGATTAATTAGCACTAAATACCGATTAGTGTAACCCCATGGGTCTTTGACAGACGAGCCCCACCCCTTAATTAACCACAGGGTTATTCTTTGTTTAAAATAAGCTAATGCCCAAGGCCCCACGGGTCAGTTTGACCATGCCACCTCAGCGTTGACCCGACCCCACTGGTCAGCCTCTGCTGTTGACACTGTTACACTGACGTGCGGGTCCCAGCTGTCAGGTTTGTCATGGCTAGCGCTGTTGACCTGCTGACGTCGTGTTGTCGTCATGCTGATGCAGTAAATGTTTTCTGGAGTTTTAAATAAATCAGAAATGACTTATTTTTTCAGAAAATATCCAAAACTTCTAAAAATCATATAAAATCAACCGTAACTCCAAATGAAACAAATTATATATGAAAAATTATCAGAAAAATCCAAAGAATCTGTTTATGGCATTTTCATGCATGTTTGAGGAACCTAAAGCTAATGTATATGAAAATTTGAATTAATGGCATTTGAAATGTCATATATGGAGTTTGAATTTGAATCTTAGATTCAAACCAACTCCATTTAACCTGCTGCTAGTTGCATTAGCTGAAGCCAGAGCATATTGCCATGTCATGATCATGCATCATATTATGCATTCCATTGATTGTGTTTCTTCTTTGTTTGTCAGTGCTTGTCCCCTCTCAGTAGACGTGTACCGACGATGTGATCGATAACACCGATGAAGAATTATACTCTCTTCAGAAGTGCCAGGCAAGCAAAACCCCCTTGTTCATTCCGATACAATCCCACTCTCTCGCTCCTGCTCTCTTTTACTGCATTAGGACAACAACGACTCATGTATTACTTGCTACGGTAGTTGAACCCCTTTTCCTCTGCATGACCTGTCATTGCCACAGTAAATAGATGAAACCCACTAGCATGAGTAGGAGTTGTTTGAGCCCTGATGTGCCTACTCATTCATGCTTGTTGTCATGCCTGCTACTGCTTAGAGTTGAGTCAGGTCTGATTCATCGGGAATGAATTAGAACAGTGATGAACATGTCCTACTACGTGTGAGCTAAGTGTGTGAACATGATTTGGTAGAGGTAGCGGTGAGAGGCCATGTAGGAGTACATGGTGGGTTGTCTCATTGAAGCCGTCCTCATGAACTGAGTTATGTGTTTGTGATCCATGAACAACTACTACCACTCATTGGGATCCTTAATTGACCCTTTCGGCTTCTTAAGCACCCTTGTCCTCTGTCCAGGAGTTGCAAGTAGTTTCTGGTGTTTGTAGTATGCTGGAGGCCGTGGGCAGCGCTGACCCGAGGGGTGGGCTGTGATGCAGTAGGCACATGGCTCGGTGTATCGGGCGCCCGTTTGTTGTCTCGGGAACCCTGCACACATTGTTCGGGGCCGTATGTGGAAACTTCGGCTGGACTCCCTGCGGATGGAACCTGAATAGGCGATAAACCTAGACTAGAGACTTGAGTGTTTAGGCAGGCCGTGGCTGATACGTCTCCAACGTATCTATAATTTTTGATTGTTCCGTGCTATTATATTACCTCTTTTGGATGTTTATGGGCTTTATTTTACACATTTATATTATTTTGGGGACTAACCTACTAACCGGAGGCCTAGCCCATATTGCTATTTTTTTTGCCTATTTCAGTATTTCGAAGAAAAGGAATATCAAACGGAGTCCAAACGGAATGAAACCTTCGGGAGCGTTATTTTTGGAACAAATCTGATCCGGAGAGCCTAGAGTGCAAGTCAAGAAAGCTCCGAGGGCCCCACAAAATAGGAGGGCGCGCCCCCTGTCTCGTGGCCCCCTCGGGCGGCCACCGACGTACTTCTTCCTCCTATATATACCTACGTACCCCGAAAACATCCAGGAGCACCACGAAACACAATTTCCACCGCCATAACCTTCTATATCCGCGAGATCCCATCTTGGAGCCCTTGCCGGCACTCTGCCGGAGGGGGAAGCAACCACGGAGGGCTTCTACATCAACATCCTTGCCCCTCCGATGAGTTGTGAGTAGTTTACCACAGACCTACGGTCCATAGTTATTAGTTAGATGGCTTCTTCTCTCTTTTTGGATCTCAATACAATGTTCTCCCCCTCTCTTGTGGAGATCTATTCGATGTAATCTGTTTTTGCGGTGTGTTTGTCGAGATCCGATGAATTGTGGGCTTATGATCAAGTTTATCTATGAATAATATTTGAATCTTCTCTGAATTCTTTTATGTATGATTGAGTTATCTTTG
The DNA here is from genome assembly GCA_963921465.1 of Triticum timopheevii. NCBI lineage: Eukaryota > Viridiplantae > Streptophyta > Magnoliopsida > Poales > Poaceae > Triticum > Triticum timopheevii. Next base: position 233,601,012 of record OY997266.1, on the reverse strand, counting down.
CAAGTCTCTTCGAATTATCAGTTTGGTTTGGCCTACTAGATTGATCTTTCTTGCCATGGGAGAAGTGCTTAGCTTTGGGTTCAATCTTGTAGTGTTCTTACCTAGTGATAGAAAGGGTTGCAAGACACGTATTGTATTGTTGCCATCGAGGATAAGAAGATGGGGTTTATATCATATTGCATGTGTTTGTCCCTCTATGTCATGTCTTCTTGCTTAATGCGTTACTCTGTTCTTATGAACTTAATACTCTAGATGCATGCTGGATAGTGGTCGATGTGTGGAGTAATAGTAGTAGATGCAGGCAGGAGTCGGTCTACTTGTTGCGGATGTGATGCCTATATACATGATCATGCCTAGATAATCTCATAACTATGCGCTTTTCTATCAATTGCTCGACAGTAATTTGTTCACCCACCGTAATTCTTATGCTATTTTGAGAGAAGCCTCTAGTGAAACCTATGGCCCCCGGGTCTATCTCTTATCATATTTGCTTTCAATCTACTTTTATTTGCATCTTTACATTTTGCAGCTATATCAAAAATACCAAAAATATATTTACCTTATCATACTATCTTTATTAGATCTCACTTTTGCAAGTGGCCGTGAAGGGATTGACAACCCCTTTATTGCGTTGGTTGCGAGTTCTCAGTTTGTTTGTGTAGGTGCGTGGGACTTTTGAGGAGCCTCCTACTGGTTTGATACCTCGGTTCTCAAAACTGAGGGAAATAGTTACGCTACACTTTGCTGCATCACCCTCTCCTCTTCGTGGAAAACCAATGCAAGCTCAAGACATAGCAAGAAGGATTTCTGGCGCCGTTGCCGGGGAGGTCTTCACTCAAGTCAAGACATACCAAGTACCCATCACAAACCCATCTCCCTCGCATTTACATTATTTGCCATTTGCCTCTCGTTTTCCTCTCCCCCACTTCACCCTTGCCGTTTTATTTGCCCTCTCTTTCCCAATCTCCTCCTCCCCTTTCCGCTTGCTTTCTTCTGCCTTGCTTTTGTTTGCCGCTATGTCTGAAATTGGGGAGATTATCTTCGATATGGACAACAATGATAACACAGAAAACCCCGAGGCTTCAGCCGATGAACCCCCTATCTTGCATACTAAAAAGTTTCGAATCGGTAGCGGTAACATCATTGGCAAGGGTGTTATTCAAGATTTCTCTACTTGTGCCGGTGCTTTACCCTCTATGGGTTGTTCTATTCTTCATAGAACTAGTAGTCTTGCGGATGCTATCGCTATGCTTGTAGTTGAACTTGAAAGACAATTTATGCATATGCATCCTTGCATACAAAGAATTTTTCTAGAATTCTCTAATATTGAGCACTCTTCTGTTAAGCGCGTTGTTACTATATTTTTGGCTCATGAGTTTAGATTTATCATAAGAGAGGCCAAAGAAATCTTTGCGCACTATAGGGTGGACGCCGGTCGTCCACCCATAGAAGCAATCCTCTACGATCAAGAGGAAATTAGATGTTTTCAGTCTTCGGACTATGTCACTCTTAATGAAAACCTTAGAAAAAAGGTTCCTATCAATGTTTTGGTTGATTGCATTAATGAGCTTAATAATGATTTTGCCCTCAGAAACAATGAGCTAGGGTACTCTCTTGAGTATAGGCTTTCAAGGTTTTGCCAAAAGAATGCTTTTAGTGATGAAATAGTTGTGCACTATGAAGGGCCAAGGGAGGAACCCGTTCCTCCTGTGATTGATCTTGGGGATATTTGTCCCACTAAATTTAGCCCTTTTGATTACTTTTGCTTGCCTCAAAGGAAACTTGCTGCCGAATGTAGAGAATATGAGATGAGCTTTCAAGATCTATCTTATTATTACGGCACCACTTAGATCTATCCTTGCTTTTATGCCTAGCTAGGGGCGTTAAACAATAGCGCTAGTTGGGAGGCAACCCAATTTTTCTTTATGTTTTTTGTTTATGCTCCTGTTTAGTAATAAATCTTTAATCTACCTTCTGGTTAGATGTGTTTTTATCTTTTAATTAGTGTTTGTGCCAAGTAGAACCTATAGGATAACCTACGATGATAGTTGATTTGATTCTGCTGAAAAACAGAAACTTTGCGTGCACAAATATAATTTTGTTAAATCACAGGAACGTGATTTTGTGTTGATTCTTTTTTCTGCTGTTCAATAGACAAATTATCCAGGACTTCCTATTTTGTTAAGATTTTTAGAGTTCCAATAGTTTGCGTTAGTTACAGATTGCTACAGACTGTTCTGTTTTTGACAGATTCTGTTTTTCGTGTGTTGTTTGCTTATTTCAATGCATCTATGGCTAGTTAATTAGTTTATAAACCATAAAGAAGTTGGAATACAGTAGTTTTAGCACCAATATAAATAAAGAATGAGTTCATTGCAGTACCTTATGTGGTGGTTTTGTTTTCTTTCACTAACGGAGCTTATAAGATTTCCTGTTGAGTTTTGTGTTGTGAAGTTTTCAAGTTTTGGGTAAAGCTTTTATGGACTATGGAATAAGGAGTGGCAAGAGCCTAATCTTGGGGATGCTTATGGCACCCCAAGATATTCAAGAATAGCCAAAAGCCTAATCTTAGGGATGCCCCGGGAAGGCACCCCCTCTTTCGTCTTCGTTCATTGGTAACTTTACTTGAGCTATATTTTTATTCGCCACATGATATGTGTTTTGCTTGGAGCGTCGTGTATTATATTAGTCTTTTCTTTTTAGTTTACCACAATCATCCTTGCTGTACACACCTTTTTGTAGAAGCCTATTTGATTAGAATTTGCTAGAATACTCTATGTGCTTCACTTATATCTTTTGAGTTTGATAGTTTTTGCTCTAGTGCTTCACTTATATCTTTTAGAGCACGGTGGTGTATTAATTTTGAAGAAATTGCTAGTCTCTCATGCTTCACTTATATTATTTTGAGAGTCTTTTAGAACAGCATGGTATTTGCTATGATCATAAAGTTGGTCCTAGAATGATGAGCATCCAAGTTGGGTATAATAAAAACTATCATAGGAAGTGAATTGGATGCTATGATCAATTTGATGCTTGATAATTGTTTTGAGATATGGAGGTAGTGATATTAAAGTCATACTAGTTGGGTGATTATGAATTTAAAGAATGCTTGTGTTGAAGCTTGTGATTCCCGTAACATGCACGTATGGTGAACCGCTTTGTGATGAAGTTGGAGCACAATTTTATTTATTGATTGTCTTCCTTATGAGTGGCGGTCGGGGATGAGCGATGGTCTTTTCCTACCAATCTATCCCCCTAGGAGCATGTGCGTAGTACTTTGGTTTTTGATGACTTCTAAATTTTTGCAACAAGTATATGAGTTCTTTTGATTAATGTTGAGTCCATGGATTATACGCACTCTTTCACCCTTCCACCATTGCTAGCCTCTCTTGTATCGTGCAATTTTTGCCGGTACCATACACCCACCATACTCCTTCCTCAAAACAGCCACCATACCTACCTATTATGGCATTTCCATAGCCATTCCGAGATATATTTCCATGCAACTTTCCACCGTTCTGTTTATATGACACACATTACTTTTGTCATATTGATTTTTGCATGATCATGTAGTTGACATTGTATTTGTGGCAAGGCCACCTTCATAATTTTCATACATGTCACTCTTGATTCATTGCATATCCCGGTACACCACCGGAGGCATTCATATAGAGTCATATCTTGTTCTAGCTTCGAGTTGTAAATCCATAAAAGTGTGATGATATTCATTATTAGAGCATTGTCCTAGTGAGGAAAGGATGATGAAGACTATGATTCCCCCACAAGTAGGGATGAGGCTTCGGACTTTACAAAAAAAAAAGAAAAAAAAAAGAGAAAGGCCAAAAAGAAAAAAAAGAGGCCAAAGAAAAAAAGAAAAAAAGAAAGAAAAAAATGAGAGAAAAAGAGAGAAGGGACAATGCTACTATCTCTTTTTCCACACTTGTGCTTCAAAATAGCACCATGATCTTCACAATAAGAGAGTCTCATATGTTGTCACTTTCGTATACTAGTGGGAATTTTTCATTATAGAACTTGGCTTGTATATTCCAATGATGGGCCTCCTCAAAAGTTCCCTAGGTCTTCGTGAGCAAGCAAGTTGGATGCACCCCACTTAGTTTCTTTTATTGAGCTTTCATATATTTATAGCTCTAGTGCATCCGTTGCATGGCAATCCCTACTCACTCACATTGATATCTATTAATGGGCATCTCCATAGCCCGTTAATACGCCTAGTTGATGTGAGACTATCTTCTCCTTTTTTGTCTTCTCCACAACCACCATTCTATTCCACATATAGTGCTATGTCCATGGCTCACACTCATGTATTGCGTGAAAGTTGAAAAAGTTTGAGATTATTAAAGTATGAAACAATTGCTTGGCTTGTCATCGGGGTGGTGCATGATTAAATACTTTGTGTGATGAAGATAGAGCATAGCCAGACTATATGATTTTGTAGGGATAACTTTCTTTAGCCATGTTATTTTGAGAAGACATGATTACTTTGATTAGTATGCTTGAAGTATTACTATTTCTTATGTCAATATGAACTTTTATTTTGTATTCATTTGGATCTGAACATTCATGCCACAATAAAGAAAATTACATTATGAATTATGCTAGGTAGCATTCCACATCAATTTTTTTATCATTTACCTACTCGAGGACGAGCAAGAATTAAGCTTGGGGATGCTTGATACGTCTCCAACATATCTATAATTTTTGATTGTTCCATGCTATTATATTACCTCTTTTGGATGTTTATGGGCTTTATTTTACACATTTATATCATTTTTGGGACTAACCTACTAACCGGAGGCCCAGCCCATATTGCTGTTTTTTTTGCCTATTTCAGTATTTCGAAGAAAAGGAATATCAAACGGAGTCCAAACGGAATGAAACCTTCGGGAGCGTTATTTTTGGAACAAATCTGATCCGGAGAGCCTGGAGTGCGAGTCAAGAAAGCTCCGAGGGACCCACGAGATAGGAGGGCCCCCCTGTAGGGCGCGCCCCACTGTCTTGTGGGCCCCTCGGGCGGCCACCGGCGTACTTCTTCCTCCTATATATACCTACGTACCCCGAAAACATCCAGGAGCACTACGAAACACAATTTCCACTGCCGTAACCTTCTGTATCCGCGAGATCCCATCTTGGAGCCCTTGCCGGCACTCTGCCGGAGGGGGAAGCAACCACGGAGGGCTTCTACATCAACATCCTTGCCCCTCCGATGAGTTGTGAGTAGTTTACCACAGACCTACGGGTCCATGTTATTAGCTAGATGGCTTCTTCTCTCTTTTTGGATCTCAATACAATGTTCTCCCCCTCTCTTGTGGAGATCTATTCGATGTAATCTCTTTTTGCGGTGTGTTTGTCAAGATCCGATGAATTGTGGGTTTATGATCAAGTTTATCTATGAATAATATTTGAATCTTCTCTGAATTATTTTATGTATGATTGAGTTATCTTTGCAAGTCTCTTCGAATTATCAGTTTGGTTTGGCCTACTAGATTGATCTTTCTTGCCATGGGAGAAGTGCTTAGCTTTGGGTTCAATCTTGCGGTGTTCTTACCCAGTGACAGAAAGGGTTGCAAGACACGTATTGTATTGTTGCCATCAAGGATAAGAAGATGGGGTTTATATCATATTGCATGTGTTTATCCCTCTACATTATTTCTTCTTGCTTAATGCATTACTCTGTTCTTATGAACTTGATACTCTAGATGCATGCTGGATAGCGGTCGATGTGTGGAGTAATAGTAGTAGATGCAGGCAGGAGTCGGTCTACTTGTTGCGGACGTGATGCCTATATACATGATCATGCCTACATAATCTCATAACTATGCGCTTTTCTATCAATTGCTCGACAGTAATTTGTTCACCCACTATAATTCTTATGCTATCTTGAGAGAAGCCTCTAGTGAAATCTATGGCCCCCGGGTCTATCTCTTATCATATTTGCTTTCAATCTACTTTTATTTGCATCTTTACTTTTTTGCATCTATATCAAAAATACCAAAAATATATTTATCTTATCATACTCTCTTTATTAGATCTCACTTCCGCAAGTGGCCGTGAAGGGATTGACAACCCCTTTATTGCATTGGTTGCGAGTTCTCAGTTTGTTTGTGTAGGTGTGTGGGACTTTTGTGGAGCCTCCTACTAGATTGATACCTTGGTTCTCAAAACTGAGGAAAATACTTACGCTACACTTTGCTGCATCACCCTCTCCTCTTCGAGGAAAACCAACGCAAGCTCAAGATGTAGCAGTGGCCGACACCCTCGCCAGGCTTCCGCTTGAAGGTTGCCGAGATACATGACGTGTACATGGCGGTAAGTGGCGAGAGCATGTGTGAAGAAGTACGCCCCTGCAGGGTTAACATCATCTATTCGAATAGTCGCGTCCGCGGTAAAGGACCTCTGGGTTGCCTATAAAATTCATAGACAAGTGAAAGTGGATACTCTAAAATACGCAAGATCAGTGTGAGTGCTATGGATGGCGTTCTCATAGGGACATGGGGGCGGATCCATAGTGGTGTATTGATATGGTGAATATGTAGACTCATGTGCGCCACCTCAAAAGAGTTACTTGCAGTTGTAGTTTAGGATAGCCACCGGGTCAAAGCTGGCTTGCTGCAGTTAAACTGCACCACCCCCTTTGTTGATAATGATGCATATGTAGTTAGTTCTGATGTAAGTCTTGCTGGGTACATTTGTACTCATGTTTGCCTATTTTATGTTTTGCAGAGAGACTTCAGTCTCACTAGTAGTTCCGCATGGACTTCGACGTTTAGCTTGTTACCTCAGCTATGATCTTGTGCCCTCGGCAGGATCTGGTAGATAGTCAGGCTTTTCAGCCTTTTTCATTTATAGATGTCTGTACCCAGACATGTTAAGCTTCCACTTCTGCTTTGATTTGTATGCTCTGAATGCTGGGTCGAGAGACCCATGTTTGTAATATCTCGCTCCTCGGAGCCTGTTGAATAAAATACTTGAGTTGTAGAGTCATGTTGTGATGCCATGTTGTATTTGCACATATCGAGCATACTGTGTGTATGTTATTGAAATGCTTGGTATGTGTGGGATCTGACTATCTAGTTGTTTATCCTTGGTAGCCTCTCTTACCAGGAAATGTCTCCTAGTGCTTCCACTAAGACTTGGTAGCTTGCTACTGCTCCGGAACACTTAGGCTGGCCGGCATGTGTCCTTCTTTGTTCCTATGTCTGTCCCTTTGGGGAAATGTCACGCGATGTCTACCGGAGTCCTGTTAGCCTGCTACAGCCCGGTTTACTGGAGTCCTGCTAGCCCAGTTGCTACAGCCCAAATTTACTCGCTGATGACCGACACGTTCGTTGTTGGGTCATGTATGCCTGTCCCTGTAAGTTAGTGCCACTTTGGGTTCACGACTAGCCATGTCAGCCCGGGCTCCTTGTCATATGGATGCTAGCGACACTATCATATACGTGTGCCAAAAGGTGCAAACGGTCATGGGAAAGGTAAGGCGACACCCGTGGGAATACCGTGCGTGAGGCCGCAAAGTGATATGAGGTGTTACATGCTAGATCGGTGTGGCTTTGAGTCGGGGTCCTGACAATCTGCCTTAACCCTACATGCATTCTGGGGAACTTCCATGTCATCCACGACCCGCGGTACCTCAAGTACCCAGGGTAAGCACGCGATCACTACCTTTCCCTAGACGACACTAACATAGAGTCCACTCGATTGGTAGTAACCCCCGTGCCCAACATTTCACATCTTAAAATTGTGGAGACATACCATTGGCACGGGTTACCAACGGTGTGTCCGGTGCCCTGTGAAAACAGTCATGGCCGCCCTACCTGTCATGACCCCATCCCGAGAGAGAGCACCAACTCTCCCCCGTCACTCGTAATGCGGGCTCCAAGCTAGTGTCGGCTAGGTAATCAATAATGCCCTTTCCATATAAGGGTAGAGTGGTTGCGCTTGTAAGGTTGGAATAACGGTCGCAACTTAAACCAATCCATTTTGAAAACAATACACACACACTTGCCTCGGTACACCACTTCGCCACCATGTGGTTACCCAACTCATTATCTCCCTTGGGCATAAGTGGCACTCGATGGGGTTTTCGAAAAGTTTCTGAGAACAATCTTGCTTCCATCACCATGCATATACCCATCCCCTTTTTGCATAGCTCTACTTAGCATCCTAGCTAACACCCACTCGCATAACCCTCATAGAAAGGTAGGGTCATGCATCATGCAAGTATCAACGAGAAAAACAACAGAGTAACCCACCAAGGTGGTACCCTCTCATCACGACTCTGGTGCAACAACGACAAGTGATATATGACATGCATAAAAAGTTTCACGGTATGGCCAAAGGGCTGCTTGTTTGGCTCAGCAAAGTCTTCTGGGTCCTCAAAGTCTTCAGATCCTTCTCCTTCTTCTTCAGCAACTTCGTCTAATATGGGATCTAATCGTCGCAAGAAAATAAGGCAATAGTAAAACAGAAAATCCAAGGTGCTCAGAAAAATGTCAACTTATTTTTGATAAATACTAGGGGGAAATCTAAGTAGGGGAAAATTACTAGTTGTGGATTTGGAGTTGTAGAATAGGAGAAATTGATTTTCAGAGGGGAATATAAATGCTCAAATTTGAATTTAAATTTGAACAATGCAGAAAAGTTTGATGGATATTTATGAAAGTTACACCATTAAATAGGTGGGATTTTAGAAGAATTTAGGAATTGGAAACATTTAATTTGGATAAGTATTTAAATCTATGGAATTTTTGGAAACTTCATAGAAAAAGAAAAGGGGAAAGGGCACTGTGCCACTGGGCCAAAACAGCCGCAGCGCACAGGCCCAGAGGCGATTCGGCCCAGGCGAGCCGAGCGGCGCGCGCGCGCCAGGTTTGAACCCGACGGGCGGGCCCAAGCGCCAGTGAGAGAGAGGGAGGCGAGGGGGAGGAGAGGCTGACAGGTGGGGCCCGCCTGTCATCCCTAACCCTGCGACAGAGGGCCGACGAGCTCACCAGCGACGTTTCCGGGCACGGCGGGGTGAGCTGTTGGCACCGTTGGATTCCTCTTCATGCCACCGTTCGGGTGGTGCCGGAGTTGGCCGGAGGGGAGCAGCAGATCGCCGGCGATGAGGTTCGCGGTGGAGGAGCGTCGGGCGTCGATGGCTTCGGCCGTTTTCGACTGCGAAACGAGCGGGAAAGAGGGGGGAATCGATAAGTGGGCTATGGGCATTCCAGAGAAGCAATAAAGAGGGCCGGGGGTGGCCTGTACCGTGGGATCGATGGCGACCCGAGGCGGCGGAGCTCGAGCTCGATCTCGAGCTCGGGCGGTTCAGGAGAGGAACTGGGGGTGCAGGGGGATGATTTGGTGGTGCAGAGGGCGAGTGGCGAGGAGAGGAGCGCTTGGGGGGGGCTTAAATAGAAGGGGGGCGAGGTGCACCGTGGCTCATGCGCCGGCAAGCTTCTAGCCGTTGCTGGAGGCCACGGGGGCTCACTTGAGCGTGTGTGGGGCCCTTGTGGGAGAGTTCTACGGCCCGGGAAAGGAAGAGAGAGATAGCGGGGAAGGGCCAGAGCATCACGCGTGCCAGGCCGCTCATTGGAGCTCTCAGGCGGCCGGCGCGCGTGCGAGCAAGGGCAGCATGAGGGAGAAGGATGAGGGGGACAGAGGCATGGCATGTCGCAGACGTCGAGGTGCATCATCGGGCACACTGGGGAGGTCCGAGGTGGTCGGAGGTGGTTGGGAGGGGGTGGCTACAGTGCGGGAGCGCACTGTAGCGCGCTCCAGAGCGTGCAAATGGCCGGCATGCCATTTTTTTGGCAAAGTGGGCACGACCAAGCATGTCTGGTAGCTCTAGCGAGGAGTAAGGAATGTGGGGAAAGCCTTGGATGCCTTGGGTGGCCACTGGAGTGAGGAGGGAGGTGAGGAAGAGGGGTGCAAGGGCTGTCCAGAGAGGTAAAAGAGGCGGTTTCACCCCTCAATTATTGATCTGAGATGCAGCCATTGCTACTGGAGGTAGAAGAGGTCTAGGAGGGGCTGTGGTAAAAAGTTGAGGCCATGGAGAAGAGTGGGAGAGGTCAAAGTAGTTGTTTTGGTAAAGTGGCAGAAGGTGTTTGTTGTTGGTTTGGACAGGTAAATGAATTCCATTTGGCATGAGACTCCACAGGGTGAAATGACACATATAATTAGGGCCTTCCACCCATTTTGAGCTTATTTGGGCAAAGTTCACAATGTAACTTTTGTAAACCCTAGAAATCCAGAGAAATGGACTTGCTTAGATCTAGCTAAGCTAAACTGTTCTCCTTGGTGCACCACTTGATGTAGTGTCATCATTTGGGGTTTAGAGCATGCCCACAAAGGTTGAGAGCAAAATAAGAAAGTTGATAATGTAAAGCCATTCAAATTTGATTCTGGACACAGAGGGTTTTGAGGCACTTTGATCAAGATATCATTTTCTCCAACTTGTGCCATTTGGTGTAGATACATAATTAGACCATTGGAGCATGTGCACCAAGTTTGAGAACATTTTGACATGTTTGGCAATGTAGAGTTGCTCAAACTTCAAAATGAACAGAAATGGTTTTGAGGAGATTTGGTAATGTTATGTTGTTCTCCAAGACATGAGGCTTGGCAAGATCTTCCAACATGTCATATGTGATATGCTAGAATTTTATTGGAATTTTTAGAGAATATTTCCTTTGTAGATATTTCAAAAGCTTGAAGTATCCAGAAAGGGTTTTTGAGGGGTTTGACCAATATTTTGAACATGACCATGTGTTGAAACTCTTATATATGGAAAATATATGTCCACTGAGTTTCCCTAAATTTTCACAAATATTTTTAAAGTATTACAATAATTTTAACCTATTAAATACCATTTCTGTCCTTAAGAAACAGCCTTTAAATAAAATAGAAAAATAACTTTTAAAATTATATTTTTGTGGTTTATGGGAGTCCTATATCTAATAGGATTCAAATTTACCTTTTGAAAGATTTTTCATACCCCAAATCAAGTACTTTTAGTGCAAACCTCAATTTAGGGGTTTTTGGAAAACTAAATTAAGAAAATGCTTTTTGGCCAAATTATTTTAGTAAGAAAATTTCTATATTGTACTATACACATGGCATGATCATTGGGGCAAAAGTTTGGAGCAAGGGGATGAAGTATAGAAGGTGGAGTTGTGTTGACTCTAAAGAGCACTTGAAAATCACAGAGAGAAAACCAACTCAAATAAAAAGCCAAATAATGCAAAAGTTTTTGTCAAACCACACTTTATCATGATTTAATAGCTTAAGTGTTGTGGCATGAAAATCAGGGTGTGACAGATGTTGTCTGACCACAGCGATGCCGAAGATAGCAATTATCAACCTGTCTCCGAAGAGAAGATCAGCCTGGGCGAGGACGAATTCATTGTCCCAGAAGAACCCATAGAACAAGAACGCCTCCATCAAACACTTATCACCACTGCAAGGAGCCTGAAGAAGCAGAAGCAGCGGCTTAAAGCTGCACAGGATACGCTTAGTGACAGATGGAATGAAGTGCTAGACGCTAAGGAAAAATATGGTTGTAATCGCCAAACAAGGGGCTATCCTAAGCGTAAACTGCTGCCCGAATTCGACAACAAGGCTATTGCGCCTATACCACTGAAAAATAATATGGCCGACAAACCGGACCGACCACCTCATGGATGAGACAGAGCGGCTAGCAATGCCGTACACAAGCCCGCATCCCCTCCCCGTAAAGGAAGGGAGGTTGCGGCTCGGGACCAGAAACACGATCTACGTAAGGACCTGGACAAAAAGGCCGTTAAAGCCAGATCCATCTATGGTTCTAGGGACCGTGCCCCCACACGGGATTGTGGCTATCAAGCCAAATATGCCGGTCATATACCAGTTCGAAGTCGATACCGAACATCACAACCGCCGAACCCACGCGACGACACAGTCAAATATAGGGGTGCTGCACACCCCCTGTGCTTCACCGATGAGGTGTTGGATCATGAATTTCCAGATTGGTTTAAACCTGTAAACATCGAGGCATATGATGGAATGACGGATCTTGCGGTCTGGATAGAAGACTCTATTCTCCACATCCACATGGCCCGCGGAGATGATATCCACGCCATCAAATACTTACCCCTCAAGCTGAAAGGACCAGCTCGGCACTGGCTGAAAAGCCTCCTAAAAAATTCCATTGGAAGTTGGGAAGAACTTGAGGATGCTTTTCGGGCCAATTTTCAAGGGACTTATGTCCGACCCCCGGACGCTGACGATCTAAGTTACATAATCCAACAACCCGGGGAATCAGCCCGAAAGCTTTGGAATCGGTTTCTCACTAAGAAGAACCAAATCGTTGATTGTCCGGACGCCAAAGCCATAGCAGCTTTCATGCACAGTGTCCGGCACAAATGGCTAGCTAGACACCTGGGCCTAGAAAAGCCAAGGACAATGGCAGCCCTAACTACGCTCATGACCCGTTTTTGCGCGGGCGAGGACAGCTAGTTAGACTGTAGCAGCACCAGCGAGCCTGGGACATCCGAAGTCAGGGATGACAATGGAAAGCCACGACATAACAAAAACAAACATCGAAACAATGCTGGAAGCCCAAATGATATAGCAGTAAACGCTGGATTCAGTGGCTCCAGACTCGGTCAGCGGAAGAAACCATTTAAAGGAAACAAAGATGGTCCATCCAGCCTGGACAAAATATTAGACAGGAACTGCCAGATCCATGGCACCCCCGCTAAACCCGCGAACCATACCAACCGCAGTTGTTGGGTCTTTAAGCAAGACGGCAAGCTCACCACCGAACACAAGGGGAAGGGACCTCAGAGCGAAGACAAGGATGAATCTCGCTAGCCAAACATGGGGGACAGAAGAAATTTCCACCGGAGATCGAAACAGTGAACATGATCTACTCATATCCCAAAAAGGGAGCACAAATGCGCACTTCGAGACGTCTATGCCATTGATCCTGTCGCCCCCAAATTCAACATTTGGGCGGCGTGTCCGATCACCTTTGATCGCAGGGATCATCCGACTAGTATCCATCATGGGGGTTTGGCTGCCCTAGTGCTCGACCCAATAATCGATGGTTACCATCTCACTCGAGTCCTCATGGGTGGCGGCAACAGTCTAAATATGATATATCAGGACACTGTCCGCAAAATGGGGATAGACCCCTCAAGAATCAAGCCAAGCAGCACGACCTTTTAAGGAGATATACCGGGCGTAGAAGCCTGCTGCACGGGCTCTTTAACATCGGAAGTCGTATTCGGCTCTCCCGATAACTTTCTAAGCGAAGAGCTAATCTTCAACATAGCTCCATTCCGAAGTGGCTATCACGCACTACTCAGAAGAATGGCCTTTGCCCGCTTTCATGCAGTCCTGCATTATGCCTATTTAAAGCTCAAAATGCCTGGACCACGTTGCATCATTACAGTCAGTGGAAATATGGAGCGCTCTCTCCGTACGGAGAAGGATACTGCGGCCTTAGCAGTCGAAGTACAAAATGGCCTATTCAAGCCGAACAGATCATCGGTCGTTAGAACCGCGGACACAGCTAAACGCGTCCGGAGTACACCTCAGTGCGGCAGCTCGTACAAACCTGGGCTTGATTAGTAGTTACGCCCCCATCGACTGCCCCATAAGGTGATAGCATACGTGCCTCGTATACACAAATACACCCTTAAAAACCCTTGAGCAGCGCTGGGGGCACACCGCACACAAATAGTCCATAGTCCGGCTCGACCCTATTCGGACTCTACGGTTATCTTTCAAGGTTCATTAATCGAACCAGCTTTATTTACAGCCACACTGGATTTTCTTTTCCAGGGTTTTTTTACAGATGGCCACCACACTACCCCCTTCAAGGACACATCGCAAAGGAGAAAACGGCGCTGACGTGCAGCAGGGCCCCGCACTAAAGGTTTCTTTTTAGATTAAGACCCTGTGTAAACCTTTTTATCTCTTTTTGTTTTATACTTCTCTGGCATGTACAATGTCCTAGGAAGTTCTCGTCATTATCTGTAAGTACACGGCTCTCCGTACAAGAAAGGGATATTATAGAAGCAGCTTGGTCCACATCATGTTTGGAGTTTTATTCTCACACCACCTGCGCTCTCCCCCCATGTCAGATTGCCACACGTGCCTTGACACCAGGGTCCATTACCAGGGGCTGTATTCGGTCCGTTATACTTTGAAAAGTCCGAACACCTATAGGGAGTGTTCGGCGTCGTGAGTTTGGCCTTATATGCATCAGCTCTGAATCATGTCTTTGGTCAATAGTTGGGTTGCCCGGCTCCTGTGCTTGCTACCTTACGTTTCGCTCTATCGGCTAAGGTAGTAAAGGGAGAACTACTGCGATTGTGTCATGGTTCGTCCGGATGAGCACCTCAGTAGAGAAAGCCAAAAAGTGACTGTCATGATGCGGCGAGAGCTGGTCAACCACTCGATGACTCATCAGAATCTTCGCGATTCCCTCCGTATTAAACGAAGGACCGTTCTTCTGGTCACGTATGTAAACGCACCATATTCAGATAACCGCGTACATACCAAGGGCTATATCGTAGACCCACCGTCAAACTCCTATGGCTAAGTGAAAGTGTCAAAGCCCTATAGTTCGATTACCTGGTTCACTGTCAGGACCCCGACTCAATGCCCCATCGATCTAGCATGTAACACCTCATATCACTTTGCGGCCTCACGCACGGTATCCCCATGGGTGTCGCCTTACCTTTGCCCGGGACCATTTGCGCCTTTTGGCACACGTATATGATAGTGTCGCTAGCATCCATATGATAAGGAGCCCGGGCTGACATGGCTAGTCGTAAACCCAAAGTGGCACAAACTTACAGGGACAGGCATCCATGACCCAGCATCGAACGTGTCGGTCATCAGCGAGTGGATCCAGGCTGTAGCACTGGGCTAGCAGGACTCCGGTGAACCGGGCTGTAGCGGGCTAACAGGACTCCGGTATTCATCGCGTGACATTTCCCCGAAGGGACAGACACAGGAACGAAGAAGGACACATGCCGGCCAGCCTAAGTGTTCCGGAGCAGTAGCAAGCTACCATGGCTCGGTGGAAACACTAGGAGACATTTCCCGGTAAGAGAGGCTACTAAGAATAAACAACTAGATAGTCAGATCCCACACATACCAAGCATTTCAATAACATACACACAATATGCTCGATATATGCAATACAACATGGCATCACAACATGACTCTACAACTCAAGTATTTATTCATTAGGCTCCGAGGAGCGAGATATTACAAACATGGGTATCCCGATCCAACATTCAGAGCATACAAATCAAAGCACAAGCGGAAGCTTAACATGTCTGAGTACAGACATCTACAAATGAAAAAGGCTTAGAAGCCTGACTATCTACTAGATCCTGCCGAGGGCACAAGATCGTAGCTGAGGTATCAAGCTAAACGTCGAAGTCCAAGCGGAAGTACTAGCGAGACTGAAGTCTCTCTGCAAAAACATAAAATAGGCAAACGTGAGTACAAATGTACCCAGCAAGACTTACATCAGAACTAACTACATATGCATCATTATCAACAAAGGGGATGGTGGGGTTTAACTGCAGCAAGCCAGCTTTGACTCAGTGGCTATCCTGAACTACGACTGCAAGTAACTCTTTTGAGGTGGCGCACACGAGTCCACATATTCACCATATCAATACACCACTATGGATCTGCTCCCGTCTCCCTACGAGAATGCCATCCATAGCACTCACGCTTATCTTGCGTATTTTAGAGTATCCACTTTCACTTGTCTATGAACTGTACAGGCAACCCAGAATCCTTTTCCGCGGACACGGCTATTCGAATAGATTATGTTAACCCTGCAGGGGTGTACTTCTTCACACACGCTCTCACCACTTACCGCCGTTTACACGACATGTACTCGGCAACCTTCAAGCGGAAGCCCAGCGAGGGTGTCGGCCACGACCTGACTAACCACACAAGTCTCTCATCCAGGTTTATCGCCTATTCGGGTTCCATCCGCAAGGAGATCTGGCCGGGGTGTCGCTCACGGCCCCAAACGATGTGAGCAGGGTTCCCAAGCCCACCTTGACGGGTGGATCTACGCTTGGTACACCGTGCCATGGTGCCTAGTCTGTCCCAAGCCCACCTGTACCGGGTGCCACTTGGTAGACTACTAACACTACCTACAAACACCAGAAACTAGTTGCAACTCCTGGACAGAGATCATGTTGATTAATAAGTCGAGAGAGCTTGGAGTGCCCGGAGCCCAATGTGTGGTAGTAACTGTTCATGGATCACAAACACAAAACTCAGTTCCTGAGGACGGCTGCAATGAGACAACCCACCATGTACTCCTACATGGCCTCTCACCGGTACCTTTACCAAATCGTGTTCACACACTTAGCTCACATACAGTAGGACATGTTCACACACCTCTGATTCATCCCTGATGAATCAGACCTGACACAACTCTAAGCAATAGCAGGCATGACAAACAAGCATGAATGAGTAGGCACATCAGGGCTCAAACAACTCCTACTCATGCTAGTGGGTTTCATCTATTTACTGTGGCAATGACAGGTCATGCAGAGGATAAAGGGGTTCAGCTACCGCAACAAGTAACAAATGAATCGTTGTTGTCCTAATGCAGTAAAAGAGACCAGGAGCGAGAGAGTGGGATTGTATCGGTATGAACAAGGGGGTTTTGCTTGCCTGGCACTTCTGAAGATAATATAGTTTCTTCATCGGTGTCATCGAACTCTTCGTCGAAACCATGTCTATCGAGAGGGGACAAATACTGGCAAACAAGGAAGAACACAATCAATGCAATGCACAATATGATGCATGATCATGACATGGAAGTATGAATGTGTTTTGGGCTAATGCAAGCTAGAACAGATTGAGATGAGTCCATTTGAACCAAAGATTCAAATGCAAACCCATTTTAAGAGGTTATATTAGTGCATTAACTTGTTTCATCTAAACAGCAGGGTTAAGTTGCTCTAACATGCATGAAACCAGTGCAGATGGATAGATTGGATTTTTCTGATCATTTTTCATATATAATTTATCTCATTTGGAGTTACGGTTGAATTTATATGAATTTTAGAAGTTTTAAGCATTTTCTGAAAATAATAAATCATTTCAGATTTATTTAAATTCCAGAAAGGAATTATTGCGTCAGCATGACCTCATAGTGATGTCAGCAGGTCAACGGGCGCGGTCCAGGTCAAACTGACTAGTGGGTCCCGCGTGTCAGTGACTAACCTAACTAACTGGGTTAGTTAGCGTTTTAACTTAATCTAACCTAGATTAATTAGGCGGGCTGGTCCCGCATGTCAGTGACCCAGGGGAAGGTCAAACCCCGGTCAAATGGCCCAAATAGGTCGGCGGCTCGACGCCGGCGACGATAGGTGCGGCAGAGGGCTCGGGTTCGCTCTCCCGGCGCCCAAAAGAGCGGCGGAGAGCAACCACGGGGAGCCGAAGCTCGCCCGGAACCAGCGCGGCAAGCAGCAGCGGCTAGGGAGGCCGGAGCTCGTCGAAAACGAGCTCGGGGCGGCGGCCGGCGATCGGGCGCAAGTGACGCGGCGGCTACGGTGCACAGGGAAAGGAACAGAGAGGGGGAGGACGGGCAGAAGCTCACGTCGATCTTCTTGGAGTGGATGACGAGCTCAGGGAGGGCCTAAGGCACTCGGGGCGGCAAGGGAATCTCCGGCGACCCGAGGAGGAAGAAGGGGTCGGGGACGTCGTCATGGAGCTCCTGGCGGCGCCTGGCTTGGTGCAGAGGACGCGGAAGTCGAGGCGGAGCTCGTGGCAACTCCAGGGGGGCGAGGGAGAGGCGGTGGCGTCGAGCTTCACAGAGGTGTGGCCATGGCCGCTTCGGCCGTGAGCGAGAGAGAGCGAGGGATCGAGAGGAAGAGTGAGCGACGAGGTCAGCAGGATCCAGGAGGCCACGTGGAGTGCACCTATGTTGTTGCGCTGGCGAAGGAGGACAGGCAGGCAGCTGCGTGGCGCGTACGAGCGCCGTGCGTTGCTTCCCCTCTACCTTCTGGCGAGAGGAGGAAGACAACTGGCAGGGGAGGTGGGCTGCTGGGCTGCACAGAAACGGTCGGCTAGGTGGGCTGCAGGTAAGTTCTTACTCTCTCTCCCTGCTTATCTAATTCCGTTTTGTTTTCTATTTATGCAAATTTGTTTTAATTTGGTTTTCAAACCAAATCACTTTTAAAAATTCTGAAGATAGTTATGGGCACTAAATGAATTATTCTAGAGGCCCTTAACTAACTCCAAAATTGTTGGAGCATTTAAAAATATTTATAGTATTTAAAGGCCCCAATTCAAATACAATACGAGTTAATCCAAAAATCCCGAATGGCCTAAAAATATGTGCAACATTTTTGGCAGAGGTTTTCACCTTTATAAAAAATAATGAACTTTTCTAAAGGGCATTCTGGGTTCATGGAAAATATTTTTATTTTGATCCTAATTGCATTTCATTTGGTGCTAGGGATTGAGAATCCCCATTTCATAGTTAAATGAAATTTAGACATGATGACATGATGATCATGCAAGGACAAGCAAAGGCTAAGCTAGGGCTGTGACATTCACCGCATTGACACCTCCTTAATGGACCAAGACGTTGGGTCAAGTGTGATCAAGTGCTTTTCCGAACACCTCCGCATTATACGCGAGGGGGCTGAAGCCGACGACTGGTAAACTTTCAGATTATACATATAAAAAATAAACGGCCGCACACGAGGCACCAAAACTTTTCGAGTGAAAGTATAAAAACATAGCCTTAAAAATATCATTATATTGTTGTTACAATTTTGGTACACTTCACTCGAACCTAATATCTTTCGAGCACTGACCCTCTATCAAGCGGGCACCCTCCAGGACGGCCTCAAAATAATGCTCTGGCGTGTGATGGTCCTTGCCCTCGGGTGGACTTTGCACTGCAATATCGGTGGCCTTCATCTTCGCCCAATACGTCTTAACGCGGGCAAGGGCCATCCGTGCACCTTCTATGCATGTCAATGTTGAGGATATCGCTTATCTTATCATCTCGGTCAGCTAGGGATTACAGATTAATCCAAAATTGGCCGATTAATCGATTTTATCAGTTGACTAATAATCGGATATTTTTTTTGCAAATCCTAGATTCCCAATACTAAAATACACTATATTCAACACAAAAATAATATTGGACAAAAGTGTTACCTTGATTCATAGCCTTTGAATCCTCGTATAATGACAAACAAAATAAGACAACAATACATATTGCGTAACAATGTCCACAAAAAACAAATAAACATAGTTTTTGCAAACATAGTGCTTTGAATAGGTCCGATTTATCGGCAGATTCCTGATAAATCGCTTGTCAGGGCGATAAGTCAGCTCAAAAGATAAACGGTGAAGATAAGGCATAATCTTATCGGTCACCCCCCGAGTAGCAGTAAATCGGAAGATTAATTGCCGAATCGGAAGATTTTTTGAATAGTGATGCACGTTGACCGCTTAACAGTGTCGATACACGGCACCGCATCAACAAGCCACCACACCAAACCGAAATAACTATTTGGAATTGGCTCAGTCGGCCACAGCCGGACTATGGCGTCCTTCATGACAGATCCGGACATCTTGTGGAGCTCGGCCCATTGGGCCATCTGTTCATTCAACAGCGGACGCTTTGGATGTTGAATTGCGACCAGAATAGCTTTTCTGTCACATGTCCTTCTTGCGCATGGAAAAACTGAGTTGCATCGGCAACACTCTTCGGCAAGTCCAAAAATGCGTCTAGAGAACTCCACATTTGATTAAGCGGGGCATACTTCGGATCGCCAAACTTTGTTTGTAATAAGAAGGGCTTACCAGCCGCAATCTTCCCAGCTTGTCGGATCTCCTCCTGAGCTGCTCTAGACTCAGACCGGGCTTCCCTCGCCTCTTGTATGGCCTTGTCAAGATCGCCCGCTTTGGCTTTGTTATCTTTCTCAAGAAATTGGCATTGGCAGGCGGCATCCTTTAGCTCAAGCGCCATAGTAGATATTCTCTCCTCGCACTGGCGTCGAGTAGCCTGTCTGGCCTTTAATTTGGTGGCTGGCTTTTCGGTAGCCGCATTACCCATTGATAAACCACAAGTGTAGGGGATCGCAACAGATTTCGAGGGTAGAGTATTCAACCCAAATTTGTTGATTCGACACAAGGGGAGCCAAAGAATATTCCCACGTATTAGCAGTAGAGTTGTCAATTCAACCACACTTGGATAACTTAACATATGCAACAAAGTATTTAGTAGCAAAGTAGTATGGAAGTAACGGTAATAGTAGCAAAAGTAACATTAGTAGTTTTATAGTAACAGTAACAGTGGCAACGGTAAAGTAACGAAGCAAAGATCAGTATGTGAAAAGCTCATAGGCATTGGATCAGTGATGGATAATTATGTCGGATGCGATTCCTCATGCAACAATTATAACATAGGGTGACACAGAACTAGCTCACTTTCATCAATGTAATGTAGGCATGTATTCCGAATATAGTCATACATGCTTATGGAAAAGAACTTGCATGACATCTTTTGTCCTACCCTCCCATGGCAGCGGGTTCCTATTGGAAACTAAGGGATATTAAGGCCTCCTTTTAATAGAGTACCAGACCAAAGCATTAACACTTAGTGAATACATGAACTCCTCAAACTACGGTCATCACCGAGAGTGGTCCTGATTATTGTCACTTCGGGGTTATCGGATCATAACACATAATAGGTGACTATAGACTTGCAAGATAGGATCAAGAACTCACATATATTCATGAAAACATAATAGGTTCAGATCTGAAATCATGGCACTCGGGCCCTAATGACAAGCATTAAGCATAGCAAAGTCATAGCAACATCAATCTCAGAACGTAGTGGATACTAGGGATCAAACCCTAACAAAACTAACTCGTTTACATGGTAAATCTCATCCAACCCATCACCGTCCAGCAAGCCTACGATGGAATTACTCATGCACGACGGTGAGCATCATGAAATTGGTGATGGAGGATGGTTGATGATGACGACGACAACGGATTCCCCTCTTCGGAGCCCCGAACGGACTCCAGATTAGCCCTCCCAAGAGAGTTTAGGGCTTGGCGGGGGCTCCGTATCGTAAAACGTGATGAATCCTTCTCTTTGTTTTTTTCTCCCTGAACTTGAATATATGGAGTTGGAGTTGAGGTCGGTGGAGCACCAGGGGGCCCACGAGGCAGGGGGCGCGCCCAGGGGGTAGGGCGCGCCCCCACCCTCGTGGACAACGTGTGTGTAAGTGCATCTAGTGCCCCTTAGTGATTTTGGTGTATTGAATACTTATAGGTTAAGGGACTAATGTGTTTATGAGTGTACACAGGTCTATAAGTCTATGAGGAGTTTGATATTTACAGAGAAAGTCTACCCCTAAAAATGAATATCTTCGACTGAAGATTTTGGTATTCCTGAAGACTTTCATGAAGACTTTGAAAGTGAAGAAATTGGTGTGTCCGTGAAGACTTGATATTCATGCAAGGAATATGAAGCTTGAAGACTTTTGTTTTCATAGTTTTGTCTTTCTCCTTCTTGAGTCATAGGAAAACCGTACTATTAAAGGGGGTCGAGGAAATACTAAGGAAAAATTTCCAAGTGATGCTCAACTCAAAATCCTACACCTACCAATCCCTTCGAGTGGAGCCATTGGAAATCTCATACAGTTCAGTCAATTTCTTCAGTGACAGAGATGAAGTTCTTCTAGTCGCCGAGGAATTTGTTCTGACTGAGGAGTTAGGAATTCGCCAGTGCGGATTGCCTACACAGTGAGGAACATGATAGCCCTGAGGAATTTGAGAGTCCAATTTCCGACCGTTGTTGTGCTACGCGCCAGCTGTCCCAAAATATCTTATCCACATAATGGTCATATCATTGAAGGGCATTTATGTCTTATCATGTCGGGCTGCTCCCTAGGCTATAAATAGCCGCCCCCTACAACCACTAGCTGGTTGGCTGCTCCGAGAGAAGCTGACATTTGTCATTTGAGAGCAACCCATCCTCCGAGGACTTTGAGCGAAAATCATCGAGTGAGGAAAAACCCAAACCGAAACACCTACAAACCCAAAGTGATTGAGCATCACTGAAGAGATTGATCCTGTGTGGATCCGACGCTTGTTACCTTTGAAGACTGTGCTTCTTCCAGACGGTTAGGCGTCATGGTCTAGAGCATCCAAGAGGAATTGTGGATTGCCGAGTGACCGAAGTCTGTGAAGGTTTGGAAGTCGCCTGAAGACTTACCACGAGTGATTGAACGAGGTCTGTGTGACCTTAGTTCAAGGAGAATACGGTGAGGACTTGGTGTCCTGAGCTGCGTGCTCAGCGACTGGGTGTCCGGGACTGTGTGTCCTCGAGTTTAAATACTCATCCGCTCCAACCATACGTACAACTGAGACAACAGTTGGAACTGGTCTACAAAATCATTGTCTTCACCAACCTTACTGGTTCTATTTCCTCAACTCTTTCATTTCTTCATTACTGTGTTGAGTGATTGTTCATATCTGTGTTTGAAGACTTTGACTGAAGACTTTCTCAATTTGCTTAGTTCAATTTCTTCAGTTTGTTTATCTTCATCTTGTGTTATCCTGTGTTTACGCTTTCTGTACTCTGTGTTTGTCTTCATTTCATCATGATGACTACGTGTGTATTCTGTAATTCTTACTTCTGAGTACTTATTCCGCTGCAAGTATTTCTTCGCTAAGGAATTTCCTCACCGGCAAATTCCTCAGTGAAGAATACATAAAAATCACCTATTCACCCCCTCTAGTCGATATAACGCACTTTCAATTGGTATCAGAGCAAGGTACTCCCTTCTTCTATGTGATTTTGGTTTAACCACCTGGAGTTCTAGTTATGTCGACCGCAGGTATGATTAAGGTCTCTGCTGGGTGTCCTACCTTCGATGGCACGGACTACCCCTACTGGAAGAATAAGATGCATCTTGAAGCAATTGACAATGATCTCTGGTACGTTGTGGAAAATGGTGTTCCCTCAGTCACACCTTCCCTGAATGCTGCTGATGTGAAGAGATTCAAGCAACTCGATTCTCAAGCGAAGAATATCATATGTGGTCATCTGAGTAAAGGGTAGTATGGTAGAGTGAGTGCTTTGGAAACTGCTAAGCTTATCTGGGATAGGCTCTCCAAAGTAAACGAAGGAGTATCACTCTCGTGTTAACGTTCTTCGCAATCTCTTCAACCGCCTCAAAAGACTCGACAATGAAAATGTTCAGCAAACCTTCGATCGCCTCACTGATATCTCAAATGAGCTTCAAGCGCTCGGTGCAACTAACATCACCGACCATGAGGTGGTGAAGAAATTGCTGAGATCACTCAATTCTTCATTTGACACTCTGGCACTGATGATTCAAGAGCGTGCTGATTACAAGTCACTAGATCCCGTTGATATCCTCGAGAGGCTAAATACTCATGAGTTCCAGCTTGCTGAAAAGAGAGATCTCTATGGTTCAAGCTATGACAAAACACGTGCCCTGAAGGCCAAGGCAGTGTCTGAATCTGAATGTGAAGATTCTGGTAGTAGCCTTGGTGATCCTGAAGAATTGAGCCAGGAGCTAGCACTGCTCGTGAAGAAGTTCCAGAAATTCTCAAGATGTGGTCGCCTTGGAAAATCTTCAAGGAGCAGTGATTCCTCATCAAGTGACTATAAGAGAAGGCTATGCCACAAATGCAAGAAGCCTGGTCACTACATTCAAGATTGTCCTCAGTGGGACAAGGAATTAAAGAAGAAGAAATACAAGGATTATAGTTCTGATGATGCCAAGAAGAAGAAGAAATCTTCAAAGTCTTCATCATCAAAATCCTCAAAGTCTTCATCCCACAAGAAGAGCAGCTCCAAGAAGGCTCGGGCATTCATTGGCAAGGAAATGGATTCTGAGGCTGAATCTGAGGATCATGAGGAAGAGCAGGCATCCGAGGAGTCTGAGTCAGGTGTGGAAAGTCTAGCTCTTGCTACCGCATTTGTCAGCTAGTCTATCTTCAACTCTGAAGAAAATGGCAACACCAACAACGCTGATGAAGGTAATGACGACTACGCTCCCACCTATTGCTTCATGGCAAAGGCTGCTAAGGATGATCAACCCAAAGCCAACGAGTGGGTCCTCGATAGTGGATGTACAAATCACATGACTGGTGAAAAGAACCTATTGACGGATGCTCCCTTAACACCGTCACATCTGAAGCATATCATCTTCGCTGACAAAGGCAAAAGTCAGGTATTGGGTCTAGGTAAGGTTGCGATCTCAAAGGATCGACACATGGACAAAGTCATGCTTGTCGAGTCCTTAGGATACAACTTCATGTCTTTCTCAATGCTTTGTGATCTCGATATGGTTGTTTTCTTTGGAAGATATCGTTGTGTTCTGATCATGGAAGCTGACCATTCCAAAGTCTTCGAAGGCTTTAGGAGAGGAGATCTATATATTTTTGATTTCTCTACAGGACCACAACCAGCCGTGTGCTTACTGGCAAAAGCTTCAGAAGGCTGGCTATGGCATCGACGACTTGGTCACGCAGGCATGAGGAATTTGCACACGCTTGCGAAGAAGAAGCATGTCATTGGCATTGAGAATGTCAAATTCCTCAAGGATCACTTGTGTGGTGCCTGTGAAGTGGAAAAATGACCAAGGCCAAACATCCAGCGAAGACTATTGTCGGTGTCAAAACCGGCGGATCTCGGGTAGGGGGTCCCGAACTGTGCGTCTAGGCTGATGGTAACAGGAGACAAGGGACACGATGTTTTTTACCCAGGTTCGGGCCCTCTCGATGGAGGTAAAACCCTACTCCTGCTTGATTGATATTGATGATATGGGTAGTACAAGAGTAGATCTACCACGAGATCAAGGAGGCTAAACCCTAGGAGCTAGCCTATGGTATGATTGTATGTTGTGTATGTTGTCCTACGGACTAAAGCCCTCCGGTTTATATAGATACCGGAGAGGGCTAGGGTTACACAGAGTCGATTACAATAGTAGGAGATCTACGTATCCGTATCGCCAAGCTTGCCTTCCACGCCAAGTAAGGTACCTTCCGGACACGAGCCGGAGTCTTCAATCTTGTATCTTCGTAGTCTTGGAGTCCAGCGGATATTGATAGTCCGGCTATCCACACACCCCCTAGTCCAGGACTCCCTCAGTAGCCCCTGAACCAGTCTTCAATGACGATAAGTCCGACGTGCATAATGTTCGGCATTGCAAGGCGGGTTCCTCCCTTGAATAATCCAGAGGAGATCATGAACACCAGGATAGTGTCTGGCTCTGCAAAATAAATTCCACATTCCACCGTAGAGAGAATAAAATGTACACTTAGCTCAATCTGCTGACGTATTATGCGGCGTGACATCACACCGCCACCAGGCCTTTATTTGAATTATTATACCACCTCAGCATGTTTAGCGAAGCAGTTTCCTTGGCACGTCTTGTCGAAGCAGAGATCGTGTTCCCCTTATTCCGGGATTCTCATCAATACGTGCGTGGGTAACCCAATCGCGCCATCAACGGTGGCGCTTGGGAGATAAGCGAGTTTTACCAGGCTGGTGGGGGACGTATAGTTTTGTGCGCCTATATATAAGGGATAAGGATTCACCTTCTCACCTACGCCTTCTTCCTCCTTTGCTTATCCATCCCCGCGAATTCAAGCTCCAGCGCCCGAACTCGCGCATCTCACCTCGACCTTCTCCGAATATGTCTGGAGCGGGAGGTAAATGGTTAGCCTCCACCATCAAGGAGGAGGACATCACCAAGCTGCGCAGCGCCGGATACCTTTCCGGCGATATCGCACATCGGCTGCCCGACGAGGGGCAGCTCATCCCTACCCCCGGACCTCATGAGAGGGTCGTCTTCCTTCCCCACTTCCTCCGTGGACTGGGCTTTCTGCTCCATCCATTTGTCCGGGGGCTCATGTTTTACTATGGCCTGGATTTCCACGATCTGGCGCCGAACTTTATCCTCAACATCTCGGCGTTTATCGTCGTGTGCGAGGCCTTTCTCTACATCCGGCCCCACTTCGGCCTGTGGCTCAAGACCTTCAATGTCAAGCCGAAGGTTATAAAGGGTACGCAAGCGGAATGCGGAGGCGCCATGTTGGGTAAATTGCCCAACGTCCCTTGGCTAGAAGGGACCTTCGTGGACTCCATCAAGGGGTGGCAATCGGGGTGGTTCTACATCACCGAGCCGCGCAAATCCACATGGGCGGCGGCCCCCGAGTTTAGATCTGGCATCCCCACGCAGCTCACCTCCTGGAAAGAGAAGGGCTTGCAGTGGGGGAATCCGGTGGAGGTGACGGGACTCCGAGCATGTATCAAGAAGATGGTGAGAAATAAGCTCAGGCTCGTCGACGTGGTCCAAGTCATGCTCATCCGGCGGATCCTCCCATGCCAAGAACGGGCATTTAATTTGTGGGAGTTCAATCCGGAACAGCACCAGGCGCTAAACGGGCTCTTCGATACAACATACGAAGGCGCCTGGAGGGTGCTGTTCAAGGGCGCCGAAGCCCCTATGTCCGCGACCAAAGACCGCGGATTCAGCTCGCAGAATCCAACTGACGAGGTAAGTGATTCAACCCCATTACGGGACACTTGTGATAATTAGATTGACTCTAATGAGGCTTCATTCTGCCTCTTCCTTTGACAGGAATGGATGGAGAAGGCCAAGCTGCTTATCAGCCCGGCTCCCATGCCAGAAGACCCAGCGAACGCCCGCTTAACAGGGCTGCTGGTTCCGGCACCGCACGTGGTGCCGGAGAAGAAGGCCAAGAAGGTGGCCGCGGGGACTCGAAAGAGTTCCCGCAATCAGGTGTCTGACGACGACGAGGACTCCTCTCCCGAAGACGAGGAGGAGGAGTACTCTCTCCCGGAGGAGGGAGAGAAGAAAAGGAAGGATTCCCCCATCGGGGGGGACGAAGGGTCCAAGAGGGGGAAAACTATCCCCCCGGACAGTTTCGCCAACATCAGCGTTGGTGAGGATGAGCGGCCTCCAAGGGCCATGCGTCTGGCAAGATCGTAAGTATCCGGATCCTTGATGTGTAATTTCTTTTATGTCGCGTAGTATCCTTCTAACGCCGCATTCTGCCCGTAGTCCGGCCAATGATGATCTCCCCGACTCATCGAGCAGGTCATTGGCCTCGTCGGATGTGAATTCCATCCCGACTGCCTCCACCCCACGCGCCAACGAGGACGTCAAGGTGGGATCCCAGAGAGGGACCCATCAGGAGGAGGCTCCGGAGGCGCCGTCAGGCAGCCCCCCGGACTTCGTGCCGGACTCTACATCGGAACCCGCAGTGGTTCCAGAGTCCGGCAAGCGGCCCCTTCGAAAGAAGGGCAGGACCGTGACGCCGGCGGCCTCCGTCCAACCGGAGGCGCCGGATAACCTACTGGAGGCGCTTAAAGGCGCTTCCATCGAGGAAGAACACCGCACTATCATGAGTGCGGTGATTAAGAAGGTTCAGCTTGCGAAAAGCGGGCTGACCGAAGCCTGCACTAGCCTTTTAACAGGCTTTGAGGTAAGAATTTAAAATTATGTAATATAATACCGCATAGATAGTAGCCCCTGATGCTTAGTTCGGTGTTCGGAAAGAAAAGCCGGACTAAGGATCTATAACAAGATATACGCAGGGTTGCCTAAAATATGTCAATATGGGTTTGCAGGCTGTACTACTGACCTCTGCCGCACTAACGGCGGAGGTTGAGGTGCTGAAAAAGGATCTCGAGCGGTCCGAGCAAGAGCTCGGCTATGCAAAGAAGCAGCTCGAGGAAAAAGAAGGTGAGTAACACCTCTTTGAATAAGTACCTTACAGAAAAGGATTTTGGTTGCAAATAAAATTAACAAGGATAATATGTGTATTGCAGGGGCCACTAACGAGGTGGCAGCCCTGAAGGATGCTGTGTCCGCGGCCGAACGCAATGCGGCCGCGGAACGGGCTGAGCGAGAAAAGCAAGAGGCGCGGGTGGCGGAAGTTCGGCAAGAGCTCCAGGTTCTCACGGAAAAACATGAGGGTTTGGAGTGTGACTCCAAGACTCGAGAGTCCGAGCTTGCCTCGGCTCTCAAAAGTGCCAAGTCCGCCAAGGCCGAGGCCCATAAGGCCCTTCAGGAGGTTGAGGACATAAAGAAGATAGTGGCGGGTAAGGCGTTTTTCATGCAAAGCAGGCATGTTAATGTGAACTACCTGATACTTACCCGAATTTGGAGCTCTCCAGGGGTGTTTGCAGATTTGCCGCATAGTGCGGCTGATGCCGCCGCATTCTATCGTGGCGAGGAGGGGAGCTCGACGGAGAAGGTCTTCTGGTCTCAGTATGCTGAGGCCGGCCATCCGGTGCCCCCAAGCGACCAGCTGAAGCAGCTGGTAGAACTCCACAAGGTAGCTGAGGAGGCCATGAAGGGCCTCATAGTCCGGCTGTGGCCTGGACAGGCCATGCCTGGTAGCTACTTTGGCCTCGTGCTCCCGAAATGTAATCTTTGAGTGAACTCGCTGTTTATTTATCCTGTGCGCTGAAAACTTCGTTCATATGCGCCATGAGCAACGCTTGTTTAATTTAAAATATTACCTTCTGTGCGGCCGTTTATAAAATCTGAGAGATGGCAAGTCGTTGGCTTCAGCCCCCAAGCCACAAGTGCTGGGGTGTTCGGTGATAAACTTGAGCACTCTTGTTCCCATATTTGGGTCCATCTAGGGAGGCGCTCAACACGACGAACAAGGCGACCGGACTTATAATGCTTGAACACTCTCACTTAGCCATAGAATTCTATAATTTTAAATTTCGGCGAAGCCCCTGGTATTCGGAAGACCGAATCCGGGGCGCTATCCATGCCTTCATCGGACATAATCCGGAACTTCGCTCGAAGCGGCGTGAGTCTTTAAGGACCCGAAAAAACCTCTCGAACAGCGACCAGTCTCTCGCCTTATCATGCCGGTCAGTTTTAGCTTTCTCCACTGAGGCGTTAACCCGGCTCAACCGGGGCGCAATCGCAGTGGTTCTCCCAGTGCTACCTTAGCCGACAGAATGGAAACGTAAGGTGCCAAACATGGGAGCCGGGCAAACCCAACTATTGACCCAAGACATGATTCGGAGCCGATTCATATAATGCTATAAGTTCGGGGTGCCGCACTTGTGAAAGTGTTCGGACTTTATCACACCATAAAGTGGGGAACATAAGCCCCTGGTGTATTATGCCGTACCAAAATATACGGGTGCCAGATGTCATATAATGAGCATATATATATAAAATGTAATGCAATTGCGATCATAAAGGTGCTGCATTATTAATGAAAGAAAAGTCTGTTGGTAGAGCGGACTGATACAAATAGTGCGGTAAGCAAGGTATTTGGACTAAATAAACATGTCCCCCTCCAGGGATGAGCTGCGGATTTGGTGTACATAATTGAATTTAATGCTCGTAATTGAGACCACCTGAGTGTTCGACGCGGCCTTCTTTAGTCCCTGACTATTGCATCATGAGTTCGGCAGGTTCACCGCCGGACAGGGCTTCTGGTTAACAGAGTCCTGTGTACAAAGAAGAAAAATAATAATAAAAAAAGAGAGGCACATTTGCGATCCCCTGGTGTGGTCGAACCGCACTCTGGGTCCATTGTGATCGTGCCCCCTCCCCTGTGCCCATGGTATCTCCAGAGCGTAATGATGTACGCGGAGTGTCATTCTTGCGATCATACGCGGGCGAGGGTTGGGGCCGCATTGCTACGCGTGCTCTGATTGCACCAGGTGGTCTTGGTTGATATTGCTCCGGGCGCGCTTTGCTGTATCCGGCCGTTTAACGGCCGGACTCGAGAATTGCCTTAGAAGGCTGCTCTGTACTTCTGCCGCGAGAGCCGCTGTATGTTCCTCCGTTCGGAGGGAGCGTTCCGTATTCACATTGACCGTGATGACTCCACGAGGGCCTGGCATCTTGAGCTTTAGGTATGCATAATGCGGCACCGCGTTGAATTTGGCAAACGCGGTTCGTCCGAGCAGGGCGTGATAGCCGCTGCAAAATGGGACTATGTCGAAGACTAACTCTTCGCTCCGGAAATTATCCGGGGATCCGAAGACCACTTCCAGTGTGACTGAGCCTGTACAGTTGGCTTCCACTCCTGGTATGACACCTTTAAAGGTTGTCTTTGTAGGTTTAATCCTTGATGGGTCTATGCCCATTTTGCGCACTGTATCCTGATAAAGCAGGTTCAGGCTACTGCCGCCATCCATCAGGACTCTCGTGAGGTGAAACCCATCGACGATTGAGTTTAAGACCAATGCGGCGAATCCGCCATGGCATATGCTGGTCGGATGGTCTCTTCGATCGGAAGTGATCGGACAAGAGGACCATGGGTTGAACTTTGGGGCAACTGGCTCCATCGCATAGACGTCCCTTAGTGCATGTTTCCTCTCCCGCTTGGGTATATGGGTCGCGTATATCATATTCACCGTCCGTACTTGTGGGGGAAAACCCTTCTGTCCTCTTTTGTTCGGCGGCCGGGTCTCTTCCTCGTCGTCGCTATTTAGCCCCTTGTCATTGTTTTCAGCAATTAACTTGCCGGCCTGCTTGAACACCCAGCAATCTCTATTGGTGTGGTTAGCTGGCTTTTCAGGGGTGCCATGTATCTGGCATGAGCGGTCGAGTATTCGGTCCAAGTTGGACGGACCCGGAATGGTTCTTTTAAATGGCTTCTTCCGTTGACCGGGTTTAGAGCCTCGGAATCCGGCATTGATCGCCGTATCCTCCTTATCGTCACCATTAATTCGGCACTTGTTTTTGTTTCGACGTGACCTGCCGTTGTTGTCCTTAGTATCCGGACTGCCAGAATTTTTATGGAGATTGTTGCTGCGGGCTAGCCAGCTGTCCTCTCCCGCACAAAAGTGGGTCATTAACGATGTGAGGGCTGCCATGGATTTCGGCTTTTCCTGCCCCAGGTGCCGGGCTAGCCATTCATCCCGGATGTTATGTTTGAAGGCTGCAAGGGCCTCTGCGTCCGGACAATCGATGATTTGATTTTTCTTTGTCAAGAACCGTGTCCAGAATTGTCTGGCCGATTTGTCTGGCTGCTGAATGAATGTGGCTTAGGTCATCGGCGTCTGTTGGTCGCACATATGTGCCTTGGAAGTTATCAAGGAATGCGGCCTCCAGGTCCTTCCAACACCCAATTGACTCTGCGGGCAAGCTGTTAAGCCAATGCCGAGCTGGTCCTCTAAGCTTGAGTGGGAGGTACTTTATGGCATGGAGATCATCGCGGCGGGCCATATGGATGTGGAGAAGATAGTCTTTGATCCACACCGCAGGGTCTGTTGTGCCATCGTAAGATTCGATGTTTACGGGTTTAAACCTTCGGGGATCTGATGATCCATTACTTCATCAGTGAAGCATAACGGGTGTGCGGCGCCCCTGTATTGAGCAATATCGCGACGCAGCTCGAGAGAGCGCTGTCTGCTGTGTTCGGCCCGGCCGGGGTTATTGTGTCCGACACGATGGTATTCGTCGTGGGTCGTAGGGCGCCCCCGTGATCCATAGATGGATCTGGATTGTCTTGCTTTGTCCTCCAATATGTCTCGCAAGTCCGGCGCGTTCCCTCTTGGCTTCATACTTTTGAAGCGATGCCGGGGTATGGTCTTGGCTGGGGGCCTAGATGCCTCTCTGTCGCGACCACGGGGTGGTCGGTCGGCCATATCGTGCGCTGGTGATGGATGCACGTATGCTTCCTCCTCTAATCGGGGGAGCAGCTTGCGTTTTGGGTAACTTTTGGAGGGACGTTCGAGTTTATACTCTTCGGCCGCGAGGACTTTGGTCCATCGATCGGCCAGCAGGTCCTGATCAGCTTGAAGCTGCTGCTGCTTTTTCTTTAGGCTGTTTGCTGTGGCGATAAGCCTGCGCTTGAAGCGCTCTTGTTCGACGGGATCCTCGGGTATGACGAATTCGTCATCGTTGAGGCTTGCTTCATCTTCGAAGGGAGGCATATAATTATGATCCTCGACCTCTTCGTCTGCCGCCCTCTCATGAGGGCTTGCTTCTGCATCCTCCTGCGCTGAGTCTTGCTGGAGGGGATTGTCTTCGGCACTCTCTGGAGTATTATTATCTCCTGTGCCGGAATCTCCGTTTTTGCTGTGGCGAGATTTAGAGCGGCGCCGCTGACGCCGGCGCTTGGGCTGTTTCTTTAAGGGATCTGCCTCCGCTGTTCCTTCGCTGTCCCCATCTTTTGGGGTATCCACCATGTATATGTCATATGACGAGGTGGCCTTCCAGTGCCCCGTGGGCGCTAGTTCGTCTCCGGCATCGTCGTCCATAGCGTCGATGTCTTCGGAGTCGTAGTCTAGCATGTCGGTTAGATCGTCGACAGTGGCTACAAAGTGGGTGGTGGGTGGGCTCTGAATTTCTTCGTCGTCCGCATCCCAACCATCCTGGCCATAATCCGGCCAGGACTCTCCTGATAACGAGAGATGCTTTAGTGAATTTAAGATATCGCCAAAAGGCGAGCATTGGAAGATGTCCGTGGCAGCGAATTCCATAACCGACGCCCAATCTGGATCGATTGGTAAGGGCGCGGGATGTTCGGAGTCCGGCGAGGAGTCCGGCACCTCGGAATCACGAGTTTCGCAGGGGACAGGATTAGTGTTCGGCTCCATCGCCGTGGATGTTGAAGCCCCCAGGGCGGCGTCTATCCACCGGCCCTCGATCTGGGTGACCGGCTCCGGGCTAATAGCCGAAGCGGATCCGTGTGCGGCCACCAAGGCACTGTTCGGCGATAGAGCTAGATCATGCCCGTCGTCACAGTGCAGCGCGCTTGGCTGTGGCTCGAGTCCGTCGAGGATCAAGTCTCCTCGGACATCGGCCGTGAAGTTTAAGCTTCCAAATCTGACCTGACGGCCAGGGGCGTAGCTTTCGATCTGCTCCAGATGGCCAAGTGAATTGGCCCGCAGGGCGAAGCCGCCGAATACGAAGATCTGTTCGGCGAGAAAAGTCTCACCCTGGACAGCGTTGCAAGTTGAAGATGCCATCAAGCCTATCGGTGACGACACAGAGGAACTCTCAATGAAAGCACCAATGTCGGTGTCAAAACCGGCGGATCTCGGGTAGGGGGTCCCGAACTGTGCGTCTAGGCGGATGGTAACAGGAGACAAGGGACACGATGTTTTTTACCCAGGTTCGGGCCCTCTCGATGGAGGTAAAACCCTACTCCTGCTTGATTGATATTGATGATATGGGTAGTATAAGAGTAGATCTACCACGAGATCAAGGAGGCTAAACCCTAGAAGCTAGCCTATGGTATGATTGTATGTTGTGTATGTTGTCCTACGGACTAAAGCCCTCCGGTTTATATAGATACCGGAGAGGGCTAGGGTTACACAGAGTCGGTTACAATAGTAGGAGATCTACGTATCCGTATCGCCAAGCTTGCCTTCCACGCCAAGTAAGGTACCTTCCGGACACGAGCCGGAGTCTTCAATCTTGTATCTTCGTAGTCTTGGAGTCCGGCGGATATTGATAGTCCGGCTATCCGGACACCCCCTAGTCCAGGACTCCCTCAACTATCATGACCACTACTCGTCCATTCGAATTGCTTCACATGGACCTCTTGGTCCTAATCATTACTCAGCAGTCACTAATGATGCATCTCTATATGTCTTTGTTATTGTTGATGATTACTCTCGTTACACATGGGTACACATTGTCACTTACAAACATGAAGTGCAGGAAGTCTTCAAACGATTTTCCTTGAGAGCTTCAACCAACTTTGGTGTGAAGATCAAGCACATCAGGAGTGACACATGGAACTGAGTTCAAGAATTCCGGTCTTAATGACTATCTTGATGAACTTGGTATTACTCATGAGTTATCTGCTCCTTATACTCCTCAGCAAAATGGCGTCGTGGAGCGCAAGAACAGAACTCTTGTTGAGATGGCTCGCACTATGCTTGATGAATACAAAATGCCTCATCGTTTTTGGATTGATGCAATTGATACCGCGTGCCACATCATCAACAGAGTATATATTCACAAATTCTTCAAGAAGACTGCCTATGAACTCCTCACTGACAAGAAACCCAATGTGAGTTATTTCAAAGTCTTCGGTGCTAAATGTTGGATTAGGGAACCTCATCACAATGCTAAATTCGCACCGAAAGCACATGAAGGTTTTATGCTTGGTTACGGAAAGGACTCGCACACCTATAGAGTCTTCAACAACGCTCTTCACAAGGTTGTTGAAAGTGTAGATGTGCGGTTCGATGAAACTAATGGCTCGCAGAGAGAGCACCTACCTTCTGTGATAGATGAACCGGCACCTGAGGATTCTATCAAGTTCAAGGCTATTGAGGATGTCATTCTTACCGAAGAATCTACCAAAGAATTCATTCCAGAACGTGAAGATCGTCGAGCTAATGCACCTGAGGAAAATGCTGAAGAAAATGGTGCTGAAGAAAATGCTGATCAAGTTCCTCGACGACAACCAGCTCATCCTCGCATTGCAAAAGAAGTGCAAGTTGAAAAGATCATCGATGACATTGAAGCACCAGGTCCTCTCACCCACTCAAAAGCTTCACATTTATCTAACTTTTGTGGGCACTATGCTTTTGTCTCCATCACAGAGCCCACTAAGGTAGATGAAGCATTTCTAGAGCCTGAGTGGATTTAGGCCATGCAAGAAGAATTACATCGGTTCGAGCTCAACAATGTCTGGGAACTGGTCAAACGTCCAGATCCTCGCAAGCATAATATCATTGGCACAAAGTGGATCTACCGCAACAAGCAAGATGAAAATGGCCTTGTGGTGAGGAATAAGGCTCGACTTGTAGCTCAAGGCTACACACAGGTTGAAGGAATTGATTTCGATGAAACTTTTGCACCTGTTGCTAGACTTGAGGCTATTCGCATATTACTTGCTTATGCTAACCATCATAATATCACTTTATATCAAATGGATGTGAAAAGTGCATTCCTCAATGGTAAGCTTGATGAAGAAGTATATGTTGCTCAACCCCCAGGTTTTGAAGATCCAAAGAATCCTGACAAAGTCTTCAGACTCAACAAGGCCCTCTACGACCTCAAGCAGGCCCCTCGGGCGTGGTATGATACTTTGAAGGAATTCTTTGTGAAGAATGGCTTCACACCCGGTTCACTCGACCCTACTCTCTTTACTAAATCTTATGATGGTGAACTGTTTGTGTGCCAAATATACGTTGATGATATTATCTTTGGCTGTACTGACCAATGTTATAGTGATGAATTTGCCTATATGATGAGTGAAGAATATCAAATGTCTAGGATGGGAGAGTTGAAATTCTTCTTAGGCCTTCAAATTCGTCAATAGCACAATGGCATATTCATATCTCAGGAGAAATACCTCAAGGATGTCCTGAGGAAATTCGGCATGCAAGAGTGCAAAGGAGTCAAAATTCCTATGCCCACAAATGGCCATCTATGCACTGATGAAAATGGTATTGACTTCGATCACAAGGTATACCGCTCCATGATTGGTTCTTTATTGTACTTATGTGCATCTAGGCCAGATATAATGCTTAGTGTTTGCATGTGTGCCCGATTTCAAGCTACACCGAACGAATCACACCATAAGGCTGTGAAGCATATTCTTTGCTATCTAGCTCACACACCAACACTAGGACTATGGTACCCCAAGGCCTCTACTTTTGATCTCATTGGATATTCTGACTCTGACTATGCTGGTGATCGTGTGGACCGCAAGTCAACATCTGGTACTTGTCATTTCCTCGGACGATCTTTGGTCTGTTGTTCCTCGAAGAAACAGAACTGCGTATCACTGTCTACTGCGGAAGCTGAGTACAATGTTGCTGGTTCTTGATGTGCTCAATTGCTGTGGATGAAGCAAACTCTCAAGGACTACGGCATCAACGTGAAGAATGTGCCTCTCTACTGTGACAATGAGAGTGCCATCAAGATTGCTCACAACCCAGTTCAGCACTCGAAGACAAAGCACATTCAGATTCGTCATCATTTTCTTCGTGATCATGTGTTGAAGGGCGAAATTTCTATTGATCATGTGAAGACTGAAGAACAGCTAGCCGATATCTTCACAAAGCCCTTGGATGAGAAGAGATTTAGCAAGTTGCGGTGTGAGCTAAATATCTTAGAGTCTTCGAATGTTCTTTGAAAAGGACACTCATCCTAACACTTATGCAAAATTGATGACTTAGATGTGCAACACATGAAGAATAACACTCTAAGTGTGAAGAAATTAATGAAGAATTTGATTCTCAGAACCCTACGACAATTGTACGTGGTGTCTGAAATCATCATTCTTATACGGTGGGTCACGCCACCACCAAAGTTGAAAATCTTATTTTTGAAATTCCTCAGTTTTGAAATTCTTCAGTTATTTTAAATTCTTCAACTTTGAAAAATCTTCACTGTTTCCGTCGTTTTTCTTCATTGGCTATATATGTATGGGTTTATGTCCTCTACAACATTCACTTATGGCTATTTCTTCAAGTTGCATTTTCTGCTAAGTGAATGTGATCGGACCCTTCCCCCTCTATGCTATACTCAACCCAATCTGTTCACAAATTCTTCATGTGCGTTCTACTTGAAACTCGTTCAAAATCTTCACTGTGTCCTTGTCAGCTGAAGAAATTGCGAACGGAACTTTAAAACTAATCTTATCCAAAATTTTCGGCTTTGCTGCCCAAACCGTTCCGCTTCCTACGATAGACTTATCTATTCACCCACGATCTAACACGATCTCCACTTTTTAGTATGTGGGTGACACATGTCAAGCGAATGAGAAGGGTCAGGGGCATGTTCGTCCTAAATCTTCCGGCGAACAGTTTTTTCACTGCGACTATAAATACCCCCTCTACACTTCCTCACTTCCTTTACTCCGCTTGACCACTCTCTCTCTCTCACTCGATCTTCTCAAACCCTAGCGCCGCCGCTACTCCATCGTCGCCGGTGAGGAAGAGCTTCACTGCCTCGACCTCGTCGCCGTTGTACTCGCGCCGGCCGCGGAAATCATCACTCCGCCGCCGCCGTAGCTGTCTTCCTCCGCCAAGTTAGGGCGTGGAAGATCTGAACTGACGAGCTTCAAATCTACACTTCTCAGTTCGTTGTGTTCTACATCAGGGTAATTAAAAGTTACTTTTACTGCCCTCTTTGATTCAAATTTTCTCTACAAAATCTTCAAAGGTGTTTTATTCTTCAAATCCTCACACACAAAACACCTCACTAGTCATCTGTTCTTGATTCGTTTCTCTAAGCATCATTTTTCTTCAAGATTCCTCAATTGCGTGTATCTTCGATCTATACAACTCTGGAACCTAAGACAAAGAACGCTTAGTGAAATTCTTCAAGGCTCATCTGGTCAAATTACTCAAACTTCTTTTTGAAAAACCTTCTGAGAACATTCCTCGCAACTATACTCTATTCACAGGTACTCATGTCCGCTGCTGAATCTCTAGGTTCTCATCCACTTAACTCATTTGCAGCGTTCCTCGAAGAAAAGTTGCATACTTCTTCAGAGAATTCGATTGTTCAAATCCCTCAACTGAAGAATATGGCAGACGGTAAGAAACCACAGAAAGGAGGAAAGAGGCCTGAGGTCATGATTGCGTTTGAAATACCTGAGGACATCTATGCTGACTGTTGCACACTTGATGAGGCTAAGTTCGGAAAGGAGAACAAAAATCAGCGCAAGGTGCGCATACAGAGGATTGAAAGGAGATGGGCAAGAGAATGGAGGGAGTACATATATGTAACTCCAAAGTATATGAAGAAATTCGCTCTAAATCCTCCATGCCCAAGAGCTCCATTGGCACCTGGCCAAGAAGCTGACCCCACTAGCATCAAGCGTGGTGAGGATTTCCCTGAAGAATGGGCCAAACGCCAAGCCAAGTTGGCAAGACAAGCCAAAGAAGGAGTGAGGAAATTCAATGAAGACTCTGCTACTGCTGCTGCCACTGAGGCCTCTGTCAGGCCTAGAAAATCAATGGCAAAGAAGCTCGCTCACAAGCCAAGTGCTTCACCAATTGTGCCCTCACGGCCAAGTTCCTCAGCAATGCCCTCACGGCCAGAATCTTCAAAGCCCTCACGGCCAGTTCCTCATGCTGCTCCTGCTCCTCCAAAGTCCTCAGCTCCTCCCCCAAAGTCCTCAGTTGCTCCGGCAAAGTCCTCAACACCTGTACATATGGCCACGTGCCAAAGGACTGCAGGCATCTCTATTGCCTCTAGTGTCTCAACGAGTTCCTCAGCTGCACCAAACTCTTCATCGGGCCCCACTCTGCTAAAGATAAAGGAAACAGCTGGTCGAGGTCCTCGGCCAAATCTGAATAAGAAACAGGTTGCCTTCCAAGTCCCATCTGACGATGAAGCTGATGATGATGAACTTGCAGAAATCATCAGAGACAGGCAAGAAAGGGCCGATAGAGCCAAAGGCACAAATGTGCCACTGCTTTTGGATCCAAAGGCGATCCTCGACTACATTGATCTCTGGCACAAGGACCCAAACACTCCTATGCGTGATTTTCATTTGACTCCTGGCCAAAGTCACATGCTGACCCATTTCATCACTGAAGAGAAATGGAAATTTGAGAAGGCTAGACAAATCAAGAAGGCTCAGTTCAGGAAAGAGAAGTTCCCGAGGAAAAACGTTGTCAAAATGACAACTGATGAACTCCTCAAGATCTAGTCTGAAATCAAAGCCCTCAGCGATGATTTCAATGCTTATTATGCTGATTGGCAAGGAGCCAAAGTCAGGTTCATTAAACTGACTGAGAAGTTCACCAATGTTGCAGCCCCATCGCAACAAGAAATTCCTCAAGCTGAAGCCTCTACTAAGCAAACTGAAGAACATGCCAGCACCGCTGATGACTTTCAGGCTGCTGATGAAAAAGCTAGTTCTAGGGCTGATGACTCCATTCCAGCCACTGAAGACATTGCCAGGGCATCCACTAGTGGTGCGCTTGAAGAAAATGAAGAAGTCAGGGCAACTGCATCAGTTGCACCTGAGGAAATTCAAACAGATTCCTCAGCTCCTCCTGCACCTACACCAACTCCTACCCTTTCATCTGCATCAGATGTGAGGAAGACCAAGGCTGCAGAGAGAGCTGCAGTGAAGAAAAGGAAAGCATCATCTGCTTCAGATTCTTCAGCTCCGAAGAAAATGAAGCCTATGACCAGCTCACTTGAAAATCCAATTGATGTTGTTCCGGTTTCCACCCTGCCATCAAAGGACCTTGTTCCTTTTGGTGAAGAATATGTGATCCCTAGCAGATCTGATGAAGAAAATCATTCTGCTGCTTCGTCAGAGCAGATTGATGAAGAAATTGAAGTGGATGTGATCCCTTCAACGCCTGTTGCTTCCTCACCAATGCCTCAGCTCACATCTGAAGAGGCTGGCGTTGAAGAAATTGAAGATGAAGACGTGGATATTGGATGCACTACGCCTGTGATGAATGATGACTTTTGGGAAAGTCAGCATCCCAATTCTCCACTCTTCACCCCAATACAACAAATACCTCAGTCCCCTGCACCAACCGTTCAAATGGGCTCTGAAGAAACTCATCCTACCTCGTCTGTGCATGAAGAAATTCCAGCCACTAGTGCTGAAGAAACTGCTGCTGCTGATCCTTTGAACATGCAGACTGCCACTGAAGAGGAACCAGAAATTCCTCAGCCTGAAGAACCGGAGATTGCGATTCCTGAGGTTGTGATGCAACTCACTGACACTCCTCTGCCCAAGCCAAAGGATCCATTCTCAAAGAAGCAAAAGCTCAAGGCTGCAGATTTCTTTAACGAGCATGTGTTCTTCACAGACTACAATCCCTATGATTCTGCTCTCATAAGGAAGAGGCGTTTCTGGAATGCTAGTCAAGCCAATTTCTATTCCTCAGCGCTATTTAACAAAGACAAAGTCTTCGATCATGAACACATTCCTCACATGGACATGGAATCTCTGCCAGTCTTTGAGCCAGTCCTCAGTGTTCTTCACGATGCTGGATTGCTGAATTTCTGCACTGACATATGTGATTAGAATGAAGAAATCATTCTTCAATTCTATGCAACGCTACACATCACAGGAAATTCTGAAGATGTGAACTCATGGGTGCTGGACTGGATGTCAGAAAATACTCACTACAAGGCACCAGCAACTGAATTGCTTCATGCCCTCCCACTCAGTCCTCCCCTTGAAGGTGCTCGTTACATCTACAACGAACCTGAGCTTACAAATCATTACATGCAAGTGCTGATGAAGCCCTTGAAGCCAGGGCAAGCCCCTCGAACCAAATTCCTCGTCAAGGAATTACTGTATGTGCCATGGACTGTCTATCGCATTTTGACGAAGACAATGAGTCCTATCAAAGGCCACGACTCAAATGATGAAGAAGTCGTTGGCATCATGAAGAATATGTTTTTCAATATCATTCATGGCGTTCCCGTCAACTTCCATGATTTCTTCATGAGGACTCTGACGAATATTGCTATGTCAGCATTTGAGCTAAAGCCTTATGCACCATGGATTATGAGGTTCATCAGGACAAGGTCTTCACTCAATTACAAGGCTGATACTCTGAACCTCGGCAGCTACTTGCCTCCAATTGAAGTCCTCAAACAGACATTTTCCTTAGTTGATGACAAAGGCAAGGCAACTGATGTGATAAATGAAGGCATTCGTCCATTGGATGGTCAATTTTTCAAGGTTGCATCCTACTCCACCAATGATGACTCTGCCACACATGACTCTGCTGCCAACATCTATGCCAAGCAAATTCCTCAAGCCACAGCACCCAGGGTGATGACTGATCGTGAGTTACTCCTCAGTCTTCATCAGAAAGTTGATTGCAATCATAAATGGGTCAAGCGTCAGTTTCGTTCAATTCTTCACAACATGACCTCAACACACAATGCAGTGAAGAAAAACCAATACCACCTCCATGAAACCTTCAACCATACCTGGGCTGTTCTATCTCATGTCTACAGCGCAGAAGATCTGAAGAGAATGGGTCTCAAGGAAGAATTTGACTGGTCTGCACCTCCATCGAAGAAATTCAAGAAGGTCAAGGTTCCTTCCTTGGTGGCCAGCTCCTATTCTTCATCTCGCGACACTGATGAAAATGAAGAATTGGACGACGCTCCTCCATCAACTTGATATTCTTCAGGGATGTTAGTCCTCAGTTTCGATCCTTTTGGTCATTCGATGGCAAAGGGGGAGAAATTTGAGTTAGTCTTCAAGCGGGTCTATTATATGGGCATTTTTTTGCTAAGTTACAACTCTCGCTCTTCTGAAACTTTTATTGGATCGAGTTGTAATCTTAAAACCGATGGTGCTCTGATACTTTTGATGCACTGTGCTCTGATACGTTTGATGCGTTATTCTGCATGCTTGTTCCTCGTTAATATTATTGCACGCATGCTGAATTTCTTCAGGCACCATATTTCATCATGCGTTTGAAATTCTTCATATTATATGTCAAATGCATGTATGAATTACAAGATATAGGGGGAGATCTCCATGATTCAACTCTTCGAGTGTGCATTGCTTCAAAAGCAAATTCCTCACTATGCACATCTTCAGGGGGAGTTCTTCTATATCTTGCAATCAAATTCCGCAATATCAGTACTTACACTTCATATGTTTATCCCCGTTGAAAACTTAACCTATATTGTCATCAATCACCAAAAAGGGGGAGATTGTAAGTGCATCT
The DNA here is from genome assembly GCA_963921465.1 of Triticum timopheevii. Taxonomy (NCBI): domain Eukaryota; kingdom Viridiplantae; phylum Streptophyta; class Magnoliopsida; order Poales; family Poaceae; genus Triticum; species Triticum timopheevii. Next base: position 233,559,305 of record OY997266.1, on the reverse strand, counting down.
AGTGCCCCTTAGTGATTTTGGTGTATTGAAGACTTATAGGTTAAGGGACTAATGTGTTTACGAGTGTACACATGTCTATAAGTCTATGAGGAGTTTGATATTTACAGAGAAAGTCGACCCCTAAAAATTAATATCTTCGACCGAAGATTTTGGTATTCCTGAAGACTTTCATGAAGACTTTGAAAGTGAAGAAATTGGTGTGTCCGTGAAGACTTGATATTCATGCAAGGAATATGAAGCTTGAAGACTTTCGTTTTCATAGTTTTGTTTTTCTCCTTCTTGAGTCATAGGAAACACCGTACTGTTAAAGGGGGTCGAGGAAATACTAAGGAAAAATTTCCAATGATGCTCAACTCAAAATCCTACACCTACCAATCCCTTCGAGTGGAGCCATTGGAAATCTCATACAGTTCAGTCAATTTCTTCAGTGCAGAGACGAAGTTCTTCTGGTCGCTGAGAAATTTGTTCTGACTGAGGAGTTAGGAATTCGCCAGTGCGGATTGCCTACATAGTGAGGAACATGATAGCCCTGAGGAATTTGAGAGTCAAATTTCCGACCGTTGCTGTGCTACGCGCCAGGTGTCCCAAAATATCTTATCCACATAATGGTCATATCATTGAAGGGCATTTATGTCTTATCATGTCAGGCTGCTCCCTAGGCTATAAATAGCCGCCCCCTACAACCACTAGCTGGTTGGCTGCTCCGAGAGAAGCTGACATTTGTCATTTGAGAGCAACCCATCCTCCGAGGACTTTGAGCGAAAATCATCGCGTGAGGAAAAACCCAAACCGAAACACCTACAAACCCAAAGTGATTGAGCATCACTGAAGAGATTGATCCTGCGTGGATCCGACGCTTGTTACCTTTGAAGACTGTGCTTCTTCCAGACGGTTAGGCGTCATGGTCTAGAGCATCCAAGAGGAATTGTGGATCGCCGAGTGACCGAAGTCTATGAAGGTTTGGAAGTCGCCTGAAGACTTACCACGAGTGATTGAACGAGGTCTGTGTGACCTTAGTTCAAGGAGAATACGGCGAGGACTTGGTGTCCTGAGCTGCGTGCTCAGCGACTGGGTGTCCGGGACTGTGTGTCCTCGAGTTTAAATACTCAGCCGCTCCAACCAGACATACAACTGAGACATCAGTTGGAACTGGTCTACCAAATCATTGTTTTCACCAACCTTACTGGTTCTATTTCCTCAACTCTTTCATTTCTTCATTACTGTGTTGAGTGATTTTTCATATTTGTGTTTGAGACTTTGACTGAAGACTTTCTCAATTTCCTCAGTTCAATTTCTTCAGTCTGTTTGTCTTCATCTTGTGTTATCGTGTGTTTACGCTTTCTGTACTCTGTGTTTGTCTTTATTTCATCATGATGACTACATGTGTATTCTGTCATGCTTACTTCTGATTACTTATTCCGCTGCAAGTAGTTCTTCGCTAAGGAATTTCCTCACCGGCAAATTCCTCAGTGAAGAATTCATAAAAATCGCCTATTCACCCCCCTCTAGTCAATATAACACACTTTCAGTGTGGGCCCCCTGGCCTTGATTCTTTCGCCAATATTTTTTATTAATTCCAAATAACTTCCGTGGTGTATCAGGTCATTCTGAGAACTTGTATTTCTGCACAAAAATAACACCATGGCAGTTCTGCTGAAAATAGCATCAATCCGGGTTAGTTCCATTGAAATCAAGCAAGTTAGAGTCCAAAACAAGGGCAAAAGTGTTTGGAAAAGTAGATACAACGGAGACGTATCAACTCCCCCAAGTTTAAACCTTTGATTGTCCTCAAGCAATTCAGTTGACAAACTGAAAGTGATAAGGAAAAACTTTTACAAACTCTGTTTGCTCTTGTTGTTGTAAATATGTAAAGCCAACATTCAAGTTTTCAACAAAGATTATAAGCTAACCATATTCACAATAACACTTAGGTCTCATGTTTACCCATATCAATGGCATAATCAACTATCGATCAATAATAATATATCTTGGATGACAACACTTTCTCAAAACAATCATAATATGATATAACAAGATGGTATCTCGCTAGCCCTTTCTGAGACCGCAAAACATAAATGCAGAGCACCCCTGAAGATCAAGGACTGGCTAAACATTGTAATTCATGGTAAAAGAGATCCAGTCATACTTAATATAAATTAATAGTAATGCATGCAAATGACAACGGTGCTCTCCAACTGGTGCTTTTTAATAAGAGGATGATGACTCAACATAAAAGTAAATAGATAGGCCCTTCACAGAGGGAAGCAGGGATTTGTAGAGGTGCCAGAGCTCGATTTTGAAACAGAGATAAATAATACTTTGAGCAGCATACTTTCATTGTCAACATAACAACCAAGAGATCTCGATATCTTCCATGCTATAGACATTATAGGTGGTTCCCAAGCACAATGGTAAAGTTTATACTCCCTCTCGACCAACAATCATCAATCCATGGCTTGCCCGAAACAATGGGTGCCTCCAACTAACATCAATCCTGGGGGAGTTTTGTTTGCAATTATTTTGATTTGGTTTGAGCATGGACTGGGCATCCCGGTTACCAGCCATTTTCTCGTGAGTGAGGAGCGGAGTCCACTCCTCGTGAGAATAACCCACCTAGCATGGAAGATATAGACAGCCCTAGTTGATACATGAGCTATTCGGGCATACAAAACAGAATTTCATTTGAAGGTTTGGAGTTTGTCACATACAAATTTACTTGGAACAGTGGGTAGGTACTGCATATAGGAAGGTATGGTGGACTCCTATGGAATAACTTTGGGGTTTACGGAAGTGGATGCACAAGCAATATTCCTGCTTAGTACAAGTGAAGGCTAGAAAAAGACTCGAAAGCGACCAACTAGAGAGCAACAACAGTCATGAACATGCATTAAAATTAATCAACACTGAGTGCAAGCATGAGTAGGATATAATCCACCATGAACATAAATATCGTGAAGGCTATGTTGATTTTGTTTCAACTACATGCGTGAACATGTGCCAAGTCAAGTCACGCGGATCATTCAAAGGAGGATACCACCCTATCATACCACATCATAACCATTTTAATAGCATGTTGGCATGCAAGGTAAACCATTATAAACTCCTAGCTAATTAAGCATGGCATAAGCAACTATAATCTCTAATTGTCATTGCAAACATGTTTATTCATAATAGGTTGAATCAGGAACGATGAACTAATCATATTTACAAAAACAAGATAGGTCTAGTTCATACTAGCTTCTCTCATCTCAATCAGTCCATCATATATCGTCATTATTGCTTTTCACTTGCACGACCAAATGGTGTGTATAATAATAATAGTGCACGTGCATTGGACTAAGTTGGAATCCGCAAGCATTCAATTCAAGGAAGAAGACAAGGTAATATGGGATCTTGGTTAAATCAACAATAATGCATATGAGAGCCACTCAACATTTTCATCATGGTCTTCTCCTCTCGACCCCAAAGAAAAGAAAAGAAATAGAGCTATTTACACGGGAAAGCTCCCAACAAGCAAAAGAAGAACGAGAAATCTTTTTGAGTTTTCTTTCAATTACTACTACTATAAGTAAACTAGATAAAAGCTATAACTATTTTTTTGGTTTTTCTTAAGGTTTTTCAATCACACAAGAAGAAAGTGAGAAAAAGAAAATAAACTAGCATGGATAGTACAACGAAAAAGTATGAGCACCAACAACTAGCATGAGTGTGTGAACATGAATGTAATGTCGGTGAGAAATACGTACTTCCCCAAGCTTAGGCTTTTGTCCTAAGTTGGTCTACGCCCATGGATTAAAGCTACTCTCTCCGGTGTTCTGAGGAGTGTCATCTGAGTGCCACTGGTTGGCGATCTCTTCCGGATCCCACTGATAAACGAACTGTCGACAAGGGTCAAGTGGTGATGCCGGCTCAGGCTCTGGAGCTGGTGTCAGGCCCCGGTATGTGTAAACGGCCTCCAGCAAGATGAGGTACGGGCCTGTAGATATGACAAACAAAGATGGTGCGGGCAAGATAATAGTCTCACTGTGAGTTTTATTAAATCTCAAATTATACTTAAGCATCATCTCATTATTTTTAACAATAAACTCATGTGCTACCAGCTATCAGCCTCTACACGTACAGTACTCTCCCGATGGAATGTCGTTGACCACATTGACCACGCCGCGCCGAGAGCACCAAGGCGGTGGACGACGGCGAGGCCTAGGAAGGGGACGACGCGGAGCTGGGGAAGACGCGGCAATGGATCCCACGCGGAGAGGAGTACGAGGGTTCACTGGTTTGGCTGCGGTGTGAGGCTGCCGTCGCCGTAGGGCCTAGCTAGCGGTGGGAGTAGTAGGGGGCGATGAGGCCTTAACGGCAGCACAGCCGGCCACTGGAGGCAGGAGCAGGCGGTCTCCCCGGCGCTGGTTTGGGCGGCTGGTGCAAGAAGAGCAGCGATTGAAGAAGCAGCAGGACCGTTTGATTCAAATCCAACGGTTATTGCTGCTAGAATCGTTTGTTGACTAAGTTGACAAGCCCTGCGTACGCGTCAACGTAGTAGGCCCACAGGTCAGCCTCCCAACCGGTGCGCCCCAGATGTCAGTGGGAGGAATCATTTTTTTCGCATAATAAGGAGGCAGTTGATTGCGTGCGGCCAGGCCATCGGAGGGAGTAGGGTGGGCTGGGGAAGCCTGCGCGGCATCACAGCGGGCCACAAGAGGAGGGAGCAGGCAGTCCCGCCGGCGCTAGTTTAGGCGGCTGGAGCAGGAAGATCAGAGATTGAAGAAGCACGGCGGCTAGAATCGTGTGTTCACTGACAAAGCCTTGCGTAAACAAGTCAGCCTCGAAATCTGTGGCGTGTACAACCCATTTGCTATTATTTTTATAATTTTTACTCATTTTCTAATTCATATGGAATTTATTGCAGCCCGTTTCCCATTTTTAGAATTGCCGACCATTTTCTGGTCAGTACCAGGGTCAAAAAATTAACTAAATATGTGGGAATTTTTTCTAGGGAATGAAATATTCTTAATCCAAAAATTAATAGCCATACTAAAACAAATTTAAAAATAAATTAGTACTATGTCATGTTAAATCCAATGAAATACGTATAAGATATCAGTGAAGAACAAAATTCAAAAAAAAAACTAATATCCCATTTGCTCGTCTTGAAAGATTTGCAGCCCAGTAATTTGGAGAAAACAAATAGGCCTAGCTTGGGTATTCTTCAAAAAGAAATGCTGGGCTACCTATTGTCCCAAAGAACTGGTGCATGAGCATTTAGCTTTATTTATTTATTTACTTATTTATGTTTAGGGGACCATGAGCATGTACCTGGGCCGGATTCATGTGAGAGCCTCCCTTCCAGTTAATTATGGGCTTCTCTATTGGGCCTTCATCAGTGGGCTGCATGTTATCAACAAGTGGAAAATGTGTTCCGTACGAAAAATAGTATGAGCGACGTACGGTACGGGGCACTAAAGGATCGAACCGTGCAACGACTTCCAAAACATTGTGTTTGTCGTTCTAACAACACATTTATATTCAACCAACAGACGAAATATACTGCTGACTGTACATTGAAAACAGCAACAGCAGCAACCTGGGCTGGGGGTGCAACAGAAGCAGTAAGCAGCCCAGAAGAGTGAAGACGCATCTCTCTCTTCCAAACCAAACATCAGCCATCATTACAAAAGGGCTACCAAAAAAGAACAAGTGTATGCATCAAACTAAATAAAGATCCTACTACACCAAGTGTACGCATCTAACTAACTGGCTCAGTTAGACGTTACTATTTATTAAGATGTGGAGATTGGCTGACGGCTTGAACCAGATGGGTGCCTGACGGGGAAAACTCCAGCCAGCAGGTCGAAGTCTGATACTTGCGATCCTCTCTCCTACTTTGGGCTACAGAGCGTGGCGGCACATATCAGGGTATGGTGCATGCAGAGACGCATGGTACGCTGTGTACACACGGTTTTGCCTGATGAACGAAACCGCACTGCCATCATGATCCTTGCCGTGGGTTATCTCCTGGTTAATCGGATAATTTAGTCCGACAAACAGAGAGCATGTACCAAGGCTACTTACCAGCCTGCAATCAAAAATTCCTGAAGGCCCAGAGAACCTGGGATCCTGCTCAAAGACCTTGAAGTGACTGTGATTGTATTCCGCGAAACAACACGTCCGGTACGTGCTAACGATCATCAATCTTTCGCCATCGTCTGATCGAGCCAGGAACCACCTGCAACTGCCATGCCGCTTTTCTTTGAAAGGTTCTGGGATTAGGAAGGGTAGGGACACCAGGCGGCCTACAACATCATATCAAGTTGGAGTCAAATAAAAAAGGGCTCTTGATTTAGTCAATCTTAAGAATAGCATGTTATGAGCATGAATATTTTTTTAGTAAATGTTGACAGTAATATAAGCAAGCCATCATGATATCATAGGAAAGTAACATACTGCTATAACAGCCATTTGTAGCGATGACTGGAGTAGGCCAGCAATAGGTCCAGCCATAGAAGGAGTCGACAACGTAAATGAAGCCATTGTGTTCAATGGCATCAGAGAACCATGGAGGATGTATGATCCTGTGATGGACGTGCAGATTTATCCACTTACTGCAGTGACTTGTCAGATAGGCGAGACCGCGGTTGAAGAACGCAATTAGCCTGAAATCTTTATAATTCCCAGATCTTGTGGGCACTTGGCAGATTACAACCTTGAGCAAATTAAACTTGGTATCATGTTGGCAACTGTAAGATTCCGAGTATTCTGGGCGGCGGTGCCAAAGTAGTGCAGTGTTAATCGAAGGAAGGGGGATCAATCGCCGGTTGTAGACCTCCACGAGCATCCAACTGCTACGACCGTCCACGAGCACCATCCAAGACGTGTTCATGCTGACCCAATACATACCGTTAATGTAGCTGAGGCTGACGGGGATCGGGTCGCAGTGAAGGGGGGTTGATGCTCGCCACCCTATGATCGTTATGCTGCGTGACACACCATTTCTGAAGATCAGGCAGCATCAACAAGCAAGGAGCTAGCTTAAAAAGCTCCAGCCTTAGGGCTTTGAGTAAACGGTACAGCCCGAACGAGCACACGGCGAGCGGCATGGTACTAAGATTGTCCACACGCGAAACAATGAGCTTGATTACCTCTATGGGGAGCGAATTTCTACCACTCTTTCGGCGGACGCTCCTCGGTTCTGCCATTGTTAGTGCTTGGGTTTTGGACGAGGGGGGAGGCGCCTTAGCGGGGATGGAAGCTTGGACGAGATTATGTGCGGACAAAGATGGAGAAGCGAATATGTGCTACGGGAAGTGGACAGGTGATGATGACTACAACATGCCGCTTGACTTACGAGACACATACCAGCAGCGTAGGGTCATATCGATGCCAGACAACTTGCTTGAGTGATCACAGTACTGGTACTCCCTACAGTACCTACTATAGTACTATGCCCTAGCTTGCTAGAGTAGAGTAGTAGAGTAGGACTCTGCTCTACTACTAGCACCGGAGGAGTAGTATATTCTAATCTAAAATAGTTACAAACATCGATGCCCGATCGTGGAACGACTACGAACCGTGCTCAAAGACCGTGTCTACGTGGTGTTTGGACTTATATGCAAAAAAAATAGCAAGATGCCCATGCATTGCACGGCACACCATCATCACTAACTCCTTTTTTTCTCTACTCCTACTCCTATAAAAGACTCAGTTGGTGATGATGGAGGCGAGGAGGCATGTTCAGCCGGGTGTGCAGCGGACGGTGCAGCACTATTCGATTTGTTAAAAAAAGTACTTGTAGAGATAGAGACATAGGGAGGAGCACGAGGTAAGGCCTTATCTGTAAATGTGGAGAGAGGTGCGGGCATCTTTTGTAAAATTGTCATAGTTGGCTTTCTATCCGTCAGATATAGATCAGACGGTCTATATTACAAGATGGCAGGCATACCATCATCACCAACTCGGTTTTCTATTAGAGTAGATATATGTAGATATAGATAGATAGAGACTAGGGAGTACTAGTAAGGACACCATCTACTGCTTCGTGTGCTACTCCTGCGCTCCATTCGGCGGCCGCAATGTCCCCTACATCCACTCCCTCCTGCGCTCCATTCGGCGGGCGCTGTTGAAATCTGGGGAGCGCACTCTCGCAACTGCTGGCAGCCACGAATTCACCGACGACGACTTCTTCCCCGACCTCGGCAACCTCTTCCTCAATGACATGGGCGACAACCTCAACGCCAACGGTGCCGCTCCCATTGCACCGTATGTGTTTTTGTCCTTCCTGTTCGAAATCGTGGTAGAATTCATGTTTCTACTCTGTATCCTACTACTATGCTAGTCCACATGATTAGTTTCATCTCTGTTATAGCCGTCATGATTTATTTTGTGCTTATTCGGATTAAATCTCGTAGTAACTTGCTCACATATTCAACTGGCGCAACGTCCCCTACAGCCACTCCCATTTCATGGACAGCCTGGTCGATGCCTCCAAGGATCCCTTCGTCCACTGCCATGAGTGCTCGATGCCATTTTGTGGCTCGCCGGCGGACATGGTGCATCACCTCACGGATGCATGCTGCGGTCACTGCTGGCCCTTGGCGGAGAACATCAAGTACGACACGTGCTACCGGTTCACCGTGCCGGAATCGCTGGAGGATCACTGCCGCCTGCTAGTCTCGGAGGAGGATGGCAGCGTCTTCCTCTTGATCGTGGGCACCGGGGAGGCCCACGCAGGCCGCCGCCCCATCTCTCTAATGTGCGTCAGGGGCGTCGCCGCTGACTTTGACACTGACACGAGGCAGATGTACCGGTGTGTGGTCAATGTTACTACCCCTCCGGCCGCGTGCGTCGAAACTCGGACAGACTTGTACTCTGAGGAGCTAGGACTATCCCACCAATGTGGACTTGGAAAACCCATGGCATCCGTTCCATCCTTTACCCGCCGACTCGGTGCACGGGGACTCCAAGGAGGTTCACCTGGACATACGCATTATCAAGTGCACTTAGAAAACATGTAGTGTGTGTGTGGGCGCTTATGGCCCATGTCTTTGCCGCTTTCGATTCTGTAAGCTTGTCGTTAAACTTGAGTGGCTTTCGCCGCAGTCCTTCCTTTGAACTGCTCCTCTTAGTGAGCTGATGTAAGACACTTTGGGTTTCATTTGATAATGGAACCAGGGAGGAGCCTCCCTGTTCTTCTAAAAAAATACGCATTATCAAGTTAAATGTTGATCATTAGTCTTCGCTCAATGTAATCCGCTGTCTAAGCATGTGGAGACTTCCATGCATGATCTTGCTCTATTGGAGTATCGCGCATGAATAAAAGTGTATCTGTTTATGGTTTAGTCTAGAATCTTCCATGTATGAATTTTACTACGTACTGGTGAAAGACTTACGATGAACCATTTCTTACATCTCCTCTGCCCCCTTGCAAGTCATCCTGATTTAATCCCTCCGTCTAGGTGTATAAGGGCATGGTTAATATTACTTAATAGTATAGCCAACTGTTGACTAAAGTGCCATGTCATCTGTAGCCAACATGTATAACAGTCGATACTCAAAAACAAATTCTTAAAGATCATTTCTTGCAAAGCACAATAAGTGTTATTTCTTCACAAGTTTTGGATGCATGTTGAACAGTTGAACGCTTTTGTTTGCAAAAGATACCTTTTTATCTATCTCACCCGGATGTTTGTGAGCTCTAGAGATGAGATAATATCCGAAGAAACCTATTGATACCCGTTACACATGAGATGACCCCCACATCCTTTGTCAAAATAAACAACTCCCCGATCAATGCATTTCACTCTTTGGTGCAACACACGGGCACCTTACTACTATAGATTATTACGACCAAAAATAGAGCTAACATTATATATAGTATGATAAATACTGATGCATGTCACCTAAAATTATATCATTCAAAATCATAGGGCTTCTTCTATTTTTAGCGGTCCACGACCACAAGTATTGAGCTATAACCAAAACTATGTTCAAATACGAATCCAACGATATAGTTTTTGTTGACATGCACTAACATTTTGTCAGTTAAATCTTCAGTCAAATTCAATGGGGGACTAATAAACCACGACCGATGTAGTACAAGTGTAGAAGGCGGCGCTGCACGGGAGTCTCACCTCTCACCCCGCTCGTGACGCGGCAGTAAAGCCGTCATATCACAAAACCCAACCACTCCCAGTAATAAATGGCCTGGTAAAATAAATGGACAAGCAACCATCACATCCCTCCGTCTTTTTTGCATTTCATCTCTCTACATTTACTTTCTCCGGTTCATCTCCCACACTCGATCCCTAGCTAATACTCCTAGGCCAGTTCTTTTGGCGGCTTCCCCAGCTTTTCCCACAAGACTATTCACAGTGGAGAGTAACAATAAGGCGCCTCACTCATTTATTTGGGCTTCTAAACTACTACTCCATCCTAGTTTATTCCTCACCATTGTAATTTGTGCTAAATTTTGACCAAAGATTTAACTGATAAAATGTTACTCAAAACACTTAGGCGCAGTGCATCTAGGTGTGTAAGTCATCTTACGAAAACCAAATAATCCCAAAACACTTAGGCACGGTGCATTAACTTCTACCTCGTGTCTTGTTTCTTGACATATCAACCAATAAGAGATAAAGAGTGTGAATGCTTTTAATGACTTGAGATATCAAACACGACATGCAGTGGTTAGTTCATTGCATGCAATACTATTAATTAGCAAATAAACATTAACGTTTCTCGTTTTCTCCTCCTCCTTGGTCACGGTGCACAACCTAAGATGACTTGCTCACCTAGACGGATGGAGTAGTGCATGTTACATGCACTAACATTTCATTAGTTAAATTTATGATCAAAATTTGACACAGATTACAATGGGGACCAATAAACCAGGACATAGGTAGTAGTTATGGGATTACTAATCTAGAAACCTAAAAGAACTGGCCCCTGGTACTCCTACAAGTAGTAGTACTCAAGTTGGAATTCCAATTGCACGGCACAACTTGTTAGGCCAAAAATTTGATACAAGGTGTAGGAAGCGGTTTGGGAATTTGCATGCCTTTCCAACCAGTGAGATACTCCGTACAAAGTACGACAGAGAAATAACCACAGAGAAGGAAGCTAAAAGTAGACAATCAAACGAGCATTTTTGCATTTGTTTTGCATTGAATCGTTTAACAAGCTTGACTAGTGCTATTTTTCTACTTTTACAAAAACCGCATCGTAATGTTAAAACGTGCATTTGCGCATACATAAGTAATAGTAGTACTCCCTCCATCTAGGTGTACAAGTCTTCCCTCCTTCTTGGTCACCGTGCACAACCAAAGATAACTTATTGACCTGGACGGAGGGAGTAGCACAGTCTGCAAGCATATATCGAGAGACACGTGTAGTCCGATAGTATATAGTAAAGTTTGTGCTATATGCATGTACTTGCAAAATGCGTAATAATACACAATGTTTCCAAACTTTCCCTTTTACATACTTAATTAAGGGCGCTAAAAATTCCTGAACGTTCGGGATTTATCATTTGCATCCCAAAACTAATGAGATCGCCTTACGAAACAAAAATTATACTCCTCCTAAAAGCCACAGCGCTCGCAGGAGCGCTTGCCGCGCGCCACGAGTGCTCTGGTGCGCAGCCGTTTCCCAGCGTGCCGACACAATGCCTCTTCCTCAGCCTCGCAACTCGCGAGGTGCTGATTGGCGGCTTGCCGGCGGGCGAGCGCGATCTCACCGGTGTGGTGATCCGGCGCCAACAGGTACTCCTCCTGGCTGGAAGCATGCACCTGGTCCACGTACCGCCAAGCGTAGATGAGGCGCTTGGGCCCGACTGCACTCAGGGCGTCAGCACGGGCGTCCTCCGCCACCCTCACGGCCCTCGCACGAGCCTTCTGCCGAACAACCAATTGCTTGACTCTCTCGGACGCGACATAGATCTCCCAGAAAGCTTCTTGCGCGGTGTGCTTATCTTCCTCGTCCTTCTTCTCCGCCTCTATTTTGGCGCGCTCTGCTGGAGGCAAAGCCTCCCACAAGGCGACATCCATTTCTTTCCAAAGCTCCTCAAGGCTGGGGGGCTCGGTGGGCGGCGCGGCGTTCTCCTCGTAGCGGGGAGCTGACGTGTCCTCCGACGCGCGTGCTGGCGAGATTGGGAATGCCGACGCATCTACCTCGACGCGTCGTGGCGAGGAGCGGAACGCCGACACGTCCTCCTTGACTAGTGGCGGTGAGGAACGGAACGACAACGTGTCGCGTTGCGGCGAGGAGCGGAACACCGACGCGTGCTCCTCGACTAGTGGCGGCGAGGAACGGAACAGCGACGCGTCGCATAGCGGCGAGGAGCGGAACGCCGACGCGTCCTCCTCGACTAGTGGCGGCGAGGAACGGAACGACGACGCGTGACCATCCGTGCGGTGCAGCGAGGGGATCCTAGGGCTTGGGAGGGGCGATGCCATGGTGGTCGACGTGAGAGGGTGGGGGAGGAGATAGCGATGAACGTGAACGTGAGGGGGAGGAGATAGCGATGTCGTGGGAGGCGCAATATTTATAGCGAGCAATGGCACACCTACGTAAGATATGGGCTGAGGTGCACTGACTTAACTGCAGGTCCAGTTGCATCACTGATATGTTGGCCAGTACACTGCTGGGCCCGTATGTCAGTGACCCAATGCACCTGAAGTTAAGTAAAAGCTACGTGGGCATATTTGTTGGAGTAAATTACGGGGGAGAAAAGGGGTGGAAATATTGCTGGTCACAACGGATTGGACGAGCGTGGGGGGAGGAGAGTCATGCATGCAGATTTTTTCACACGGGGTGGAGTGGTGGGACCGCCGGAGGGAGAAGGAGAGTTTGGCAGGCATATTGTTTCCACACATGGAGAGGAAAAGATTTGGAGACGAACGGGCTTCCTGCAGGTATGGGGAACGGTGCATAATAAGTCATCTTGCATGCCGGGCTAGGTATAGTTTCAAGTCATTAAAAACATACACGCCCCACACATGTTCATATTTCAAGGTGCACTAAATTATTGCATGCAATGATTAAGGCTGGCCATCATGGTGGTATCTTAGCTGGTATCATGCACACGGGAATAGCAAACATGCTGATGTGGCAAAGAATTAAAGAAGAGAGTGGGGTTAGAGTAACTAGTGTTCATGCATGCATTGGTAAACACATTTTTTTGTGAAGAACAACATCATTAGTTGAGTACTTTTGCAGACTTCAAAAACTATTCCACCGCCTCTACTATCATGCTAACAGTAGGTGAAATTTTTCGAGTCGAGCCCTTTAAACTAGAAGGGAGGTACTGGTACTCTAATAGCTAGGTGTGTAAGTCATCTTATGAAAACCAAATAATCCCAAAACACGTAGGCGCGGTGCGTTAACTTCTACCTCATTTCTTGTTTCTTGACATGTCAACCAACAAGAGATGAGGGTGTGCATGCTTTTAATGACCTGAGACTATCAAACATGACATGCAGTGGTTAGTTCATTGCATGCAATACTATTTAATTAGCAAATAAACATTAATGTCTCTCGTTTTCCCCTCCTCCTTGGTCATGGTGCACAACCTAAGATGACTTACTCACCTAGACGGAGGGAGTATCAACATTCACAATGTCAAATCAATATTTTTACACTCATTATAAAACGTAGTTCTTATACTCATTTGTCACATCCCTAGCTTCTGGCATTGCACTAGGCTAGCTTCATGTGTGCATCATGTTTAAATTTTATTTAACTTGAAATGGGGATTGCCTAAACCCTAGCATTAAGGAATTCACTAGGTTCAACCAAAATATTTCTAGTAATTCCAAATGGCTTTCAAAAATGTTCATCATTCTTGGAAAATGCTGGAAACAGTAACCAGAGGTGATGCACATTTTTCCATGACATATTTGGGCTCTGGATAAAATCATACTCTATTTGCATTTGGGTATTTAAATGCTATTAAATATTTTAAATGCTCAAATAATCATAAACTAAAATGTTTGCTGTTGGTTATATTCCAACCAGTGGCATTGTGTAGTTTCATGATTTTTGGGTTTGTTTAAGTATTTTTAATAAGCCCTAAAGATTACAGAATAAATAGAAAACAGTAATTAAAATATAAAACAGAGAGAGAGAGAGAGGAAACTACCTGGCGCAGCCCACCTAGCAGCCCACTGGCCGGCCCAGCACTGTGCTGGCCCGTGCCAGCCACCTGCTTCCTCTCGCTAGGCAGGCAGAGAGGAGCGCGCCCGCGCACACCGAGCTCGCCACGCAGCTCCCTAGCTGGCTGCCCCGCTTGGACAGCGTGGCGACGCCTCGAAGCCACTCTTCGGCACCGCCCCGACCCCGCACTTCTCCCCTCTCCTCCTGGAGCTCTCCCCTTCCTCTGGTTCTTCCTCCCTCGCCTTTTCCCCACCTCACCGAACCGCGCCACCGCCGCCGATGAGCACCACCGCGGCCACAGCCACTCCCTCGCTCCCTCTCCGCGTCCCCGAGCTCCGCATAGTCGCCCTCTTCGTCCACGCCGAGCCAAGAAACCGGGGAAGCACCGCGTCGCCGTCCTGGATGTCTTCTTCAACCTCGGTGCCGGCGATCCCCGTCGTCGGTTCGCTGCAGCCATGTCGTCCCCGAGCCTCCCATGCTGATCTTCAGGACCGTTGTGAGCTCCTGCTGCTTATCCCTTGCTCTCTCCCTCTGTTTCCGTCCCCTAGCCCCGTCCTCCGACCACGGCCGAGCTTGCCGCCACCGTGCCATGTCGTTGCCATGGCCACAGTCGCCCCCACCCATTTTTGAGCATGCCTCCGTGCTCACCGAGCTCCCATGAGCCGAACACGACCAACACCGGCCCCTGCCGTGCACCGCAGGTCCTTCTCCCCTCCCTCCGAGCTCCGGCTGCCGCCTGGCTTGACGCCGGCGTCATCTCCGGCCACCCCCGAGCCGAGCCACCACCTCGGCTGGATGCGGGCGAGCCTCAGCTCCCCGTAGGTGGTCTCCTTCGTTCAAATGGTCGCCGGAGCAGCGTTTCCTTGCTGCCCCGCCGCGCCTATCGTCGCCAGCGACACGTCGCGGTAGGGGTTGACCCGCTGACCGGCGTGGTTTGACCCTGCTGGCTGGGTTGACTCCCCCCCCCCTCTGTCGCACTGACATGCGAGCCCCGCCCGGCTAATTAATCTAGTTTAGGTTTAAATTTAATTAGTTTAACCTAGGTTAGTGCTAATTAAACTAGGTTAGTTTAGTTAGACACTGACACGCGGGACCCACTGGTCAGTTTGACCTGGACCGCGCCCTTGACCGCTGACATCACAGTGACGTCATGCTGACGCAATAACTCTTTTCTGGATTTATTTTTATACAGGAAATTCCAGAAAATAGTCAAAACTTCTAAAATTCATATAAAATCAACCGTAACTCCAAATGAAATAATTTATATATGAAAAATGATCAGAAAAATCCAATCTATCCATCTGTACCATTTTCATGTATGTTAGAACAACTTATAGCTGCTGTTTAGCACAAATCATATAATGGCATTTAAATATCCACATATGGAGTTTGAATTTGAATCTTGGATTCAAACCAACTTCATTTAACCTGCTGCTAGTTGCATTAGCTCAAATCCCAGCATATAGCCATGTCACACTCATGCATCATATTGTTGCATTGCATTGATTGTGTTCTTTCTTTGTTGCCGGTGTTTGTTCCCCCTCAGTAGACGTGGTTCCGATGATGAGTTCGATGACACCGATGAAGAACTATATTATCTTCAGAAGTGCCAGGCAAGCAAAACCCCCTTGTTCATTCCAATACAATCCCACTCGCTCGCTCCTGCTCTCTTTTACTGCATTAGAACAACAATGATTCATCTGTTACTTGCTACGGTAGTTGAACCCCTTTATCCTCTGCATGACCTGTCATTGCCACAGTAAATAGATGAAACCCACTAGCATGAGTAGGAGTTGTTTGAGCCCTGATGTGCCTACTCATTCATGCTTGTTTGTCTGCCTGCTACTGCTTAGAGTTTGTCAGGTCTGATTCATCGGGGATGAATTGGAATGTGGTGAACATGTCCTACTGTTGAGAGCTAAGTGTGTGAACATGATTTGGTAAAGGTAGCGGTGAGAGGCCATGTAGGAGTACATGGTGGGTTGTCTCATTGCAGCCGTCCTCAGGAACTGAGTTCTGTGTTTGTGATCCATGAACATTTACTACCACACATTGGGCTCCGGGCGCTCCAAGCTCTCTCGACTTATTAATCAACTCGATCTCTGTCCAGGAGTTGCAACTAGTTTCTGGTGTTTGTAGGTAGTGTTAGTAGTCTACCAAGTGGCACCCGATACAGGTGGGCTTGGGACAGACTAGGCACCATGGCACGGTGTACCAAGCGTACATCCACCCGTCGAGGTGGGCTTGGGAACCCTGCTCACATCGTTTGGGGCCGTGAGCGACACCCCGGCCGGATCTCCTTGCGGATGGAACCCGAATAGGCGATAAACCTGGACGAGAGACTTGCGTGGTTAGTCAGGTCGTGGCCGACTCCCTCGCCCGGCTTCCGCTTGAAGGTTGCCGAGGTACATGACGTGTACAGGGGTTATCATTATCTATTCGAATAGCCGGATTCCTCGGATATGGAAACTTGGACCCCTTGCATAGTTCATAGAGAAGTGAAAGTGGATACTCTAAAATGCGCAAGATAAGTGTGAGTGCTATGGATGGCGTTCTCGTAGGGAGACGGGAGCGGATCCATAGTGGTGTATTGATATGGTGAATATGTGGACTCGTGTGCGCCACCTCAAAAGAGTTACTTGCAGTCGTAGTTCAGGATAGCCACCGAGTCAAAGTTGGCTTGCTGCAGTTAAACCCCACCATCCCCTTTGTTGACAATGATGCATATGTAGTTAGATCTGATGTAAGTCTTGCTGGGTACATTTGTACTCACGTTTGCCTATTTTATGTTTTTGCAGAGAGACTCAGTCTCGCTATTAGTTCCGCGTGGACTTCGACGTTTAGCTTGTTACCTCAGCTACGATCTTGTGCCCTCGGCAGGATCTGGTAGATAGTCATGCGTCTCAGCCTTTTTCATTTATAGTTATCTGTACTCAGGCATGTTAAGCCTCCGCATGTGCTTTGACTTGTATGCTCTGAGTGTTGGGTCATGAGACCCATGTTTGTAATATCTCGCTCCTCGGAGCCTATTGAATAAAATACTTGAGTTGTAGAGTCATGTTGTGATGCCATGTTGTATTTGCACATATCGAGCATATTGTGTGTATGTTATTGAAATGCTTGGTATGTGTGGGATCTGACTATCTAGTTGTTTATCCTTAGTAACCTCTCTTACCGGGAAATGTCTCCTAGTGCTTCCACTGAGCCATGGTAGCTTGCTACTGCTCCGGAACATTTAGGCTGGCCGGCATGTGTCCTTCTTCGTTCCTGTGTCTGTTCCTTCAGGGAAATGTCACGCGATGAATACCGGAGTCCTGTTAGCCCGCTACAGCCCGGTTCACCGGAGTCCTGCTAGCCCAGTGCTACAGCCTGGATTCACTCGCTGATGACCGACACGTTCGATGCTGGGTCATGGATGCCTGTCCCTGTAAGTCTGTGCCACTTTGGGTTTACGACTAGCCATGTCAGCCCGGGCTCCTTATCATATGGATGCTAGCGACACTATCATATACGTGTGCCAAAAGGCGCAAACGGTCCCGGGCGAAGGTAAGGCGACACCCGTGGGAATACCGTGCGTGAGGCCGCAAAGTGATATGAGGTGTTACATGCTAGATCAATGTGGCATTGAGTCGAGGTCCTGACAGCTTTGGTATCAGAGCTTGAGTGCCTGTAGGATTACCAAGCCAAATTGGTCGAAGTTGAGTCTAGAAATGCTTTAGTTATATGTAGGGGAATTGATTGTGGGTTGGAACGTAAGGCTCTTTTTACTCCTTATACCTCATGGCCTTCTGATCTGAGTCAACCTCTTCTCTTCTACGGGGATTAAGAACTAGGCCTTCTCATCTATCTATCAGGATGACGTGTTACTAATCCATAGACTTACAGAATTGATAGTTTCAAATCTCAGTTCAGTTCTACTACTTCCGTATGTTCATAACTGTTGATCTCGAAACCTTGATATTGTGCTTCGGAGTGGCTATGCCACCGTTTTTGTAGCATGTCTAAATTCTTTTGAGCATTTACAGCCGTTATGCTGTCCGAGTCATCCCAGGTTTCTAAATAGTCTGATGCATTTGCAAATCCCTTCTTACCGTTCCGATGTTCCTTTGGCCAGATTAACCACACTAAACGGTGAGTTGAGGTACTATATTGCCTCGACATATATGTTGGAATTATTATTATGACTCTAGGTGTCTTAGGGGATCATCTAGTAATCTAGCCATGATTTGTGTCCCAGTGTGATGATTCTGGCCTTTATTCCCGAAGCATCCCGTGATGCAATTTAGTTAGTAGGTATTCTACTCCTGGGTTTTGAACCCGAGATTCACTCTACTTACTTCATGTTGATAGTGTTTGCTAGTTCCTTTAGGTTATTAGTAACCTTGTGATAGTCCTCGAGGTCCGTGGTATTTCCTTCTTCCAAATACTATGAACCACTTATGGAAGAAGTTTGTTGGATCAAAGGATCACAACGGGAGTGCTCTCGATGAGTTCTCCATGCTATACTGTGACTCTGCCAGTTCTACCTTTCTGCATTGGGTTATCTGGAAGAAAAATGTTGAGCTTTGCTCGACATACTAATCTGTGCATCCACAACTCAGAAAATCATATGTTCTTTTGGGTTGTCCCTCTTTAGTTGTATTCTGACCCCCGTCTATCATTTGATAGTCAAGAGTATGCGTGCATTCGTTTATCGATGCCTATTACTCTTGTGGTCCGTCAAGCCATTCTATCCAGAATGACTTGGAGAAACAAACTCCAGTACCTCATCCATATCTAGGATTGGGTCAAAGTAGTTGTATCTCGCAGATCAAAATGCCAACCCAGCTTTTGTTCTGTTCTACCCTGGAGTATTACCATCTTTTATATCGGGATTATTATAGGAATTGCACACCAGCCTATGAACTCTTGATACAGTGATACTTCTCGCCCTCATTATTCATTTCTCGGTCCCCGTGTTGTTGCAACCGGAATACCAACAAGTGAATCGTGATGTGTGAAATCTATACTCCTAGCAACTCCGTTGCCTGGTAGTTAAAGGACAATAATTTTATTCTTAGCATGTTGGTTCTTGAATCATCATCCTAAGATAGATTGTGCTACCTACTCCTTATTCCTGATGCACTTTTTGATCAATGAGTTAGGATAGTGTCAATCCTTGCTTATACGATCATATCGTCTTGCCCTGAAAAGCAAGATTGTTCTCGAGCTTAGTAACATATCGGTGGTTCGTGATTTTCCGAATATCTTCTCGGAAGTATCACCAGGTTGTCACCTGACCGCTATGTTGGGTTCGTGATCAAGTTGGTTTCCTGTAAACCAGTCATTCTCCAAGAATCTGTGTTGGATACCCCTGAGCTAGTTGGTTAGGCTAAACAACAACTTGGAGAGTTGGAAGATAAAAGCTTGCCAACTTAGTTCATTTTAAGGGATATCTTCTCGTGTGTGTGTGTGTGTGTGTTGAAGAAAGATGATATCTTCATCGATTGGTCCTTGTGATCAGTTGTTGGATCTATTGCCATGTCAAAATTTTGACTTGAGTATGGGCTATCGTCAAGTCAAGTCAGAACCAATGATATTCGTAATGCTGTCTTACCCGTGGTTGTTTCCTCGGGCATACACCGTTATATCTTTTGGTCTGACCGATGCTATCGCCTTGTTCACATAATTGTGGAATTCCACTTATGTGGAAACCTAGATGAGTTGTTGTTGAGCCCATCAGCAACATTTTTATCTCCTCCATGATTCGTGGTTGAACATCCAACTAGTATTGGAAACTTTATAAGCATTATATTCATGTCCCGTTCATGAAGCATATGCTTGGATGAAAGAAGTGACTTCCTCTAATTCATGTGCATCTGATGCAAGTTGCCGCCGTGAATTCGAGAAAGCATGTTTTTACCTCCTCTGGAACCATCTCAAGTCAGTCATGCATGTGCAAAGTATGCCATGGTTTGACAGGCTCGCAACCTTCATTCCATATGTATCCCTAGCACACCAAGCCACTGATTGATTTATTCAAGGAGAAAAAGCTCCTTCTTAAGAATCATGACTTATATTAGGACTTCGATATCCTCGATGATGGATTTCCCACCAGAACTCGGTAGTGTTTTATTATAAGACTACTACGTGACCATGCTTGTCTGGGACAGTGTGTTCACATGTATGTAGCAGAACCAGCTCATGTTTTGGAGCTTGCTATCGTAGTTCATTTCCCGACAATCTCGCAACGTCATCTCGTTGATTTGTGTTGCAAAATTTCTTTTCCAGACATGATGTCTGAAATGTCCTATTCCCGACCAGATCTGAATCTCAGGCAGATACGATGGTTGGAATTTTTCCAAGATCTATGATGTAGGTCCCGACAAGGTCGATGTTGGCCGACACACCTAGCCGGAAGATCTATTATTGTAGTATCTTGAATGAGCAATTCAACCATTTTCTCCATGAGGATTTGGTATCACTTATTCCACAAGTTGTTCCTTATGGATTTTTGTGCTTCCGAAGTCCGACCTTTACTTGATGGCCATGTTGATGTTTTAAGCATTGACCATGGTACCTAGTACATCAAGGGGAACATTAGAAGCGGAGTGCTAAATGTCTCTCGGTTGATCATCCAGATTTTGTTCCCTTGGCCTCGTTAAGGTGAAATCTGAGAAGGTGTTGTCTTCCTTTGCACCTGCATTGTCCATCACTATTCATCATGCTAGTAAGATGTGTTGCCACGATCCTTGGCACGAATGTTGGTAAAACCTTGATGAATATGGAAATGCTCAAGTTCTTGAAGGCATGCTCAGGCACTAGGTTACATCCTTGGTATCAATTGGAATGTGCCTTCCATTTTCTGAATAGCCCTATAACCGTAGTTTCCTTTCCAAACTGAGTATGCCATTTCTTCGAATTCCTTCAAACGATCGTTTGTCAATTGCCATTAGCCTGGTATGAAGAGCTTCAATAATCCATTTCGATAGAGTTTCTTTCTATCGTCATCATGTTAGATGAAGATCTCGAAAGCAAAGATGTCAAGATCAATTTGGAGCAATGAATCAATATCAACGATGAGGGCAGTTGGATCATGAAGATCGTGATAGCTTTGTATCCCCTCTGTCTTCTTACCTCACGTCTTGAATCTCGGGACGAGATTCTTGTTTAGTGGGGGTGAGTTGTCACATCCCTAGCTTCTGGCATTGCACTAGGCTAGCTTCATGTGTGCATCATGTTTAAATTTTATTTAACTTGAAATGGGGATTGCCTAAACCCTAGCATTAAGGAATTCACTAGGTTCAACCAAAATATTTCCAGTAATTCCAAATGGCTTTCAAAAATGTTCATCATTCTTGGAAAATGCTGGAAACAGTAACCAGAGGTGTTGCACATTTTTCCATGACATATTTGGGCTCTGGATTAAATCATACTCTATTTGCATTTGGGCATTTAAATGCTATTAAATATTTTAAATGCTCAAATAATCATACACTAAAATGTTTGCTGTTGGTTATATTCCAACCAGTGGCATTGTGTAGTTTCATGATTTTTGGGTTTGTTTAAGTATTTTTAATAAGCCCTAAAGATTACAGAATAAATAGAAAACAGTAATTAAAATAGAAAACAGAGAGAGAGGAAACTACCTGGCCACTTACCTGGCGCAGCCCACCTGGCAGCCCACTGGCCGGCCCAGCAGTGTGCTGGCCCGTGCCAGCCACCTGCTTCCTCTCGCCAGGCAGGCAGAGAGGAGCGCGCCCGCGCACACCGAGCTCGCCACGTAACTCCCTGGCTGGCTTCCCCGCTTGGACAGCGTGGCGACGCCTCGAAGCCACTCTTCGGCACCGCCCCGACCCCGCACTTCTCCCCTCTCCTCCTGGAGCTCTCCCCTTCCTCTGGTTCTTCCTCCCTCGCCTTTTCCCCACCTCACCGAACCGCGCCACCGCCGCCGATGAGCACCACCGCGGCCACAGCCACTCCCTCGCTCCCTCTCCGCGTCCCCGAGCTCCGCATCGTCGCCCTCTTCATCCACGCCGAGCCAAGAAACCGGGGAAGCACCGCGTCGCCGTCCTGGATGTCTTCTTCAACCTCAGTGCCGGCGATCCCCGTCGTCGGTTCGCTACAGCCATGTCGTCCCCGAGCCTCCCGTGCTGATCTTCAGGACCGTTGTGAGCTCCTGCTGCTTATCCCTTGCTCTCCCCCTCCGTTTCCGTCCCCTAGCCCCGTCCTCTGACCACGGCTGAGCTTGCCGCTGCCGTGCCATGTCGTTGCCGTGGCCACAGTCGCCCCCGCCCGTTTTTGAGCATGCCTCCGTGCTCACCGAGCTCCCAGGAGCCGAACACGACCAACACCGGCCCCTGCCGTGCACCGCAGGTCCTTCTCCCCTCCCTCCGAGCTCCGGCCGCCGCCTGGCTCGACGTCGGCGTCATCTCCGGCCACCCCCGAGCCGAGCCACCACCTCGGCTGGATGCGGGCGAGCCTCAGCTCCCCGTAGGTGGTCTCCTCCGTTCAAATGGTCGCCGGAGCAGCGTTTCCGCGCTGCCCCGCCGCGCCTATCGTCGCCAGCGACACGTCGCGGTAGGGGTTGACCCGCTGACCGGCGTGGTTTGACCCCGCTGGCTGGGTTGACTCCCCCCCCCCCTCTGTCCCACTGACATGCCGGCCCCGCCCGGCTAATTAATCTAGTTTAGGTTTAAATTTAATTAGTTTAACCTAGGTTAGTGCTAATTAAACTAGGTTAGTTTAGTTAGACACTGACACGCGGGACCCACTTGTCAGTTTGACCTGGACCGCGCCCTTGACCGCTGACATCACAGTGACGTCATGCTGACGCAATAACTCTTTTCTGGATTTATTTTTATACAGGAAATTCCAGAAAATAGTCAAAACTTCTAAAATTCATATAAAATCAACCGTAACTCCAAATGAAATAATTTATATATGAAAAATGATCAGAAAAATCCAATCTATCCATCTGTACCATTTTCATGCATGTTAGAACAACTTATAGCTGCTGTTTAGCACAAATCATATAATGGCATTTAAATATCCACATATGGAGTTTGAATTTGAATCTTGGATTCAAACCAACTTCATTTAACCTGCTGCTAGTTGCATTAGCTCAAATCCCAGCATATTGCCATGTCACACTCATGCATCATATTGTTGCATTGCATTGATTGTGTTCTTTCTCTGTTGCCGGTGTTTGTTCCCCCTTAGTAGACGTGGTTCCGATGATGAGTTTGATGACACCAATGAAGAACTATATTATCTTCAGAAGTGCCAGGCAAGCAAAACCCCCTTGTTCATTCCGATACAATCCCACTCGCTCGCTCCTGCTCTCTTTTACTGCATTAGAACAACAACGATTCATCTGTTACTTGCTGCGGTAGTTGAACCCCTTTATCCTCTGCATGACCTGTCATTGCCACAGTAAATAGATGAAACCCACTAGCATGAGTAGGAGTTGTTTGAGCCCTGATGTGCCTACTCATTCATGCTTGTTTGTCTGCCTGCTACTGCTTAGAGTTTGTCAGGTCTGATTCATTGGGGATGAATTGGAATGTGGTGAACATGTCCTACTGTTGAGAGCTAAGTGTGTGAACATGATTTGGTAAAGGTAGCGGTGAGAGGCCATGTAGGAGTACATGGTGGGTTGTCTCATTGCAGCCGTCCTCAGGAACTGAGTTCTGTGTTTGTGATCCATGAACAGTTACTACCACACATTGGGCTCCGGGCGCTCCAAGCTCTCTCGACTTATTAATCAACTCGATCTTTGTCCAGGAGTTGCAACTAGTTTCTGGTGTTTGTAGGTAGTGTTAGTAGTCTACCAAGTGGCACCCGGTATAGGTGGGCTTGGGAAAGACTAGGCACCGTGGCACGGTGTACCAAGCGTACATCCACCCGTCGAGGTGGGCTTGGGAACCCTGCTCACATCGTTTGGGGCCGTGAGCGACACCCCGGCCGGATCTCCTTGCGGATGGAACCCGAATAGGCGATAAACCTGGATGAGAGACTTGCGTGGTTAGTCAGGTCGTGGCCGACTCCCTCGCCTGGCTTCCGCTTGAAGGTTGCCGAGGTACATGACGTGTACAGGGCGATAAGTGGCGAGAGTGTGTGTGAAGAAGTACACCCCTGCAGGGTTATCATTATCTATTCGAATAGCCGGATTCCTCGGATATGGAAACTTGGACCCCTTGCATAGTTCATAGACAAGTGAAAGTGGATACTCTAAAATGCGCAAGATAAGTGTGAGTGCTATGGATGGCGTTCTCGTAGGGAGACGGGAGCGGATCCATAGTGGTGTATTGATATGGTGAATATGTGGACTCGTGTGCGCCACCTCAAAAGAGTTACTTGCAGTCGTAGTTCAGGATAGCCACCGAGTCAAAGCTGGCTTGCTGCAGTTAAACCCCACCATCCCCTTTGTTGACAATGATGCATATGTAGTTAGATCTGATGTAAGTCTTGCTGGGTACATTTGTACTCACGTTTGCCTATTTTATGTTTTTGCAGAGAGACTCAGTCTCGCTATTAGTTCCGCGTGGACTTCGACGTTTAGCTTGTTACCTTGGCTACGATCTTGTGCCCTCGGCAGGATCTGGTAGATAGTCAGGCTTCTCAGCCTTTTTCATTTATAGTTGTCTGTACTTAGGCATGTTAAGCTTCCGCATGTGCTTTGACTTGTATGCTCTGAGTGTTGGGTCATGAGACCCATGTTTGTAATATCTCGCTCCTCGGAGCCTATTGAATAAAATACTTGAGTTGTAGAGTCATGTTGTGATGCCATGTTGTATTTGCACATATCGAGCATATTGTGTGTATGTTATTGAAATGCTTGGTATGTGTGGGATCTGACTATCTAGTTGTTTATCCTTAGTAACCTCTCTTACCGGGAAATGTCTCCTAGTGCTTCCACTGAGCCATGGTAGCTTGCTACTGCTCCGGAACACTTAGGCTTGCCGGCATGTCTCCTTCTTCGTTCCTGTGTCTGTTCCTTCGGGGGAATGTCACGCGATGAATACCGGAGTCCTGTTAGCCCGCTACAGCCCGGTTCACCGGAGTCCTGCTAGCCCAGTGCTACAGCCTGGATTCACTCGCTGATGATCGACACGTTCGATGCTGGGTCATGGATGCCTGTCCCTGTAAGTCTGTGCCACTTTGGGTTTACGACTAGCCATGTCAGCCCGGGCTCCTTATCATATGGATGCTAGCGACACTATCATATACGTGTGCCAAAAGGCGCAAACGGTCCCGGGCGAAGGTAAGGCGACACCCGTGGGAATACCGTGCGTGAGGCCGCAAAGTGATATGAGGTGTTACATGCTAGATCAATGTGGCATTGAGTCGGGGTCCTGACATCATTATAATCAGTATTGTAGATATTGATATTTTTAGTATAAATTTGGTCGTGGGCTTTCATTGATGCCTGCCAAAGCATGGAGGAAGCGAAGCTTAGGGCTTGCATTGCCGATCTCTACATAGGTATTTCTGTTCATAATCCTGTAATTTTAGAGATTGATTGCTCTTTTGTGGTAGCGTCTCTTGCATCGGGGGACTATGACAGGTCTGCTATGCGTGACCTGAAGATGAAAGCGTTGAGCATCTTGAAGTTGATCAACAATCTTCAATTGTCAAAGATTAGCCGTTCGGCCAATAAGGTGGCACACTTAATCGCTAAGTATAGCTTTGAAAATAGGTTAGATGGTATTCTTGTAAATAACGTACCACCCTGTGTGGTGAACATTGTATCGAATGAGTGTACTGGTGTGGCTGGTTAATTAATATAAGGTGGTGTTAAAAAAAGTATGTATTTGGTCAAACACTTTGCAAACGGTTGACGGGAGTAAAAAGGACCAGAGGGAGTATCATGCATGCGGATTAGGCAAAAAAATTGCTCATTTATAGCCGGTCGAAGTCTCGAAGGGCGCGATCGCGCGAGGGAGGCGAAGGTCGTGGGAGGCGCGACGGTTGACGAAATTAAGTAAAGTTACATCCACGAGCCGGCATGGCGTGCAAACAGGCAGAAGCTATACCGTCAGGCCTACGATATGGTTTTAATAGACATGACATCTAGTGGGTCCCGCATAGTTCTCGAGAACTCTTTGGGGGCTTGCAGCCGTTTATCCAGTGGGCAAGCCAGCAACCCCACGCCGTTCGCACTCCCTACTCGTCCCCGTCTTCTACCTCACAACAGTTCGCTCCCAGTCATCCCGTCCTTTCAAATTAGTTCGCTCCCAGTTTTTGCAGGGTACAACAGTTCAACTTCTCCTAACCCTCCTCCAAAATCCGTGGCCTCCCAAATCTCCATGGTCGCCACTGAGTACCAGGTTAGAGCCATCACCGGCGATCAGTTCATCATCATCTACACACGTGGATCCGCGTCGATGAAAGCATGGCTTGCTCGCTTCCTACGCATGTTCAACAGTTCAACGGATGAGTGGGTCGCTGGGCTAGATGTTGAGTACACCACAGTCCTGGGACGAGAGAAGGATCTAAAGGACGAAGAGAGGAACAAGCCCGCCGTGATCCAGGTTTGCGTACATAACGTTTTCTTGGTCTACCACATATGCCATGCCGACGTTTAGTGCCAGGATTTTAAGAACTTCCTCAAGGACAAAAGAGTGAAATTCGTTACTGTAGGCTTTAAGAACGACAGGGATGTCCTGCGTCGGATAGGTCTTGTTGTAGGCCAGCCCTTCGATCTCCAGAAGGCAAGCCTGGTGTCCTCCTCTCAACCTTCAATGCTGACCCTGGCAGCAGCCATGATTGATCCTTCGTACGCTAAACTGAAGAAACCTCATCACGAGTTTCATCATGCATGGGAGTCAAAGACAATAGATGAAGATCACATCCTCTATGCAGCAATGGATGCCTACCTTTGTTTAAATATCTACATGGGTTGGATGAAGAAGCAGAGCCCAATGTCTGGTTCAAGCAAAGAAGCGTTGGCGAAGAGGAAGAGGAAGAGGGACGAGGACGAAGTCGAGGACGTGGACTCAGACTCCGAGTAGGTGGCAGTGCCGTCGCTCATGCTGGTTCTACTGCAGTGTCAAGCTGACTAGTTGCTTAGTTTATTTTCAAGGGTGTGTTGTGCTGAGGCCCCAACAGAACTATGTTTATGTTCTTTCTTGTTATTTGAACTGTTTAGTACGTAGAGTAGTACTAGTACTATGTCTTACTACTGTTCTTCTTGCAGTTGGCACTACTGCTCGTACCTTCGTGTTCCTACTGTACTTAATACGTTCGTACTAGTAGTATAATTTGGGTCAGTCGATTTGTGAAAGAAGTTCGACGGAGCGAAGGAAGAAGACGATAGAAGAGGTGGAAGAAGCCCTTCTAGCCATCCATGTTGCATCAAACGGCTCACATGAGTCGACTGACCCAAATTGCTCCTTCATATTGCAGGATCCACGTGGCATTCAAGGTCTCGAAGGTAGATTCCGCGTCCGCACCCGGTTTGCAGGCTCGACGCGCGCGCGACCGGCTTCCGCCATGACAGCCACCATGCGCGCCTCCTCCGCGCGGGCGGAGACGACAATGACATGCTAGTTCCTCCTTGCCGGCGTGCTGGAGCACGCGCTCGTCCTCCTCTTCGTATGCTGTGTGAATAGACGCGGCTCCACCAGCTGCTCGCGTGCTTGGCAGCGCGGCGGCATGGTGAGGAGGGACTGCAGACGATGTGAGCGGGCGAGCCTTCGGCTTCATGGCACAGGGATGGCGGCGACACGGCGGTGATGGGCGAGAAATTGTTGGCCGGAGCAGGCGGGCACCGGCATGCGCAACGGCGGCGGCATATTGATGATTGCGCATATGGGAGCTTACTTTAGTTTTATATGAGGTTGGTCAAACTTAAAAGAAAACCGTACTAGTACACGTAAACATTAGACTTAGGCCGCGCTTTTATTAAATTTTTTTGAAGTTAGTACCACAGCCACGATACGGAATCCTGTGCAAGCGCGTGAACCGCGGCCGCGCGGTCGATCGAACGGTGCGTCACCGTGTCACGCTCGAAGGACATCCACTGAACCTTTTTGTGTGTGTGAAAACAATCCTCGAATGTTACTCAACTTTTTTTCCTGGGAAGGTTGTTGATGCTGCAATATTTCCATATATTTGAATGTAGCTCGAGTTTGTGTTTATTTGGATTTGGACGTTTTAGGTGCGCCCTAGTTTTTTAATACTTATTTTGTGTGTGTGACTGAGAGAGAACGTGTGTATGTGTCCATATGTGTGTTGTGGCGGAAGGGCAATGTGGAGACGGTGTGCGTGTGATACAGACATTGAGAGGTGTGAATGTGCAAATGATCATGCATGAGTGAGACATAGACAGATGCCGATACATTGTGTATACATGAGAGAATGGTCTTCTAGTTTACTTGTGTGTGTGTGTGTGAGAGAGAGAGAGAGAGGAGCATCCGCAACACAACAACCATCTCTCTCGATTCGTCCGTCCCTCGCACGATCGCATGCAACATATGCATCAACGCGCACATTTTGACACCCTCACTCGGCCCCTGCCCACCTCAAGGCCCGCACAATCTCTTCGTGAATACCCATTTCTCTCCTTCGGTTTGTTTTCGCTCAATATCTGACACACACACACACACAGCACAACACACACACACACACACACACACACACACACACACTCCCCCGAGCACACAATTCATCCCCATCCAAGGTTATACGGCGACCACTCTCGCTTGTGCTTCTTTGCACCCCAACATTCACAACACCTCAATCTTCAAAGAGGGCATCGAGCAGATCGAAGACGGTGACCACACCGCGCTAGAGAATGCGGGGTCATTTGGAAGCAGGGTGATGTGACGACGACTGACTGACTCCTCCCCCCACCCTCTCTCTCTCTTGCACAAAATTACCAATCCCTCTCTCCCCCGCACAAAATTTTCAATCCCTCAACCCATGAGATCCTTCCCCTCTCATCCATGTTTTTCCATCTCTCTCATCAAACATGTTGTCTCTTCTCCTTCCACGTATACAGAATCATGTATATTACATGTCTCCATCTTTCTCACAGACCTAACTTCTTCCTGTCTCTTTCTCTTTCTCTCTCTCTCTCTCTGTCTCGTTAGGTTTGTCTCCTACTCTCTCGTCCACATACATAGAATCTTTCCCACCCTATCTGCTCCATCTTCAAAAGCTCTCTCTGCACATTTCATTCACACAATGGGTATGTCAAAATGTTGCTTCTATAAAGGTTGATGTAGAGTTTTGGTTGTTTTTGTTGCATCCTACAAAGTAATAACTATGAAATGCATTTAGATTCTCATTTGACTGGGATTATGTGAGTTTGAGCATGTTGTGAAGTACTATCGACCTTGTATACATCTTGGGATTCGACAATGATTGTAACTATTGAATTGTATAGACCATTACATTCGAAGTCAATAGCCTAATATATTTATTTCACAATTTCAACAAATGATTAGTTCACTACAAACTAAGAAAACAAATGTGTACTCCCTCCGTTTTTATTTAATTCCACGTATTAGCATTGGTCAAAGTCAAGTTTTGTAAACTCTCAGAAAGCTTATAACAAAAAATATTAACATATACCATTAGATTCATTATTCAATGTACTTCCACATCATACATATTTGTTATGGTAAATGTTTATATTTTTATATAAACTTGGTCAAACTTTAGGAAGTTTGACTTCGGTCAAACCTAATATGCAAAGTTTACTACTACTACTCGCTAGTTGCTTAGCCGAATCACTCAATACGCCACACGGGGAGTCCAGTGTCACAAAATTTTGAGGTCGGCGGGAAAATCTCCTGCGACCCTGATTCGAGCAGTGGGAAGTTACCATCATAGCCTTCGGAACAGGCCTACGAACGACGCTTGGTACGGGGCTTTTTTCGTAACTTCAGGTTCACCCTACCCAGCCAGCCCCACCCCGGCACCCAGAGTAGTACACCTGAATACTCCCCATTTTCTATCCCCACCGCAAAATAGACTTCTCCACGACACCGCAGCCTTCTTGCTCCTCACCTTTACATCGGCGCACTCGTCCACCACAGCGCATCTGCCTCATCGACGACTCGTACGCCGCACTGGAGCCGGTCCACCATTGTCGTCGTAGACGGAGCCTCTTCCCTGGCATCATCTTCCACGATCTCAGATCTGCTTCCCGGAAGCCGACGCCAAGCGCAGAAGTACCACCGTCGTGGACAATGAACTGACTCCCATTGCCGACCATGACTCACAAAGGCCGCCGCGACCATCGTTCTCCTCCTCGATTGGTAATGTGTGTATTGAATCACTTAGCAGTACATGTGCAATTCCAATTTTGTTCATACCTACCCTTCAATTTTCCTGGGTGCTATTGTTCCCGTAAAAGTAATTGGTTATAGCCTCCATTGTCCAATAGAATATCAGCTTGTAATTGTGCGTCGCTCCTGTACCGCGTTGTGCTTGGGTAGGTTTTTCATCTGCAACCAGCAGTGTGGCAAATGATGGAAAGGTTTTTAGAACTAGCAAGATGCCCATGCGTTGCATGCATCAAGATGCATTTGTATGAGTAGTTTATCTTGTGGGAGAAAAGGATGAATGAGGGAAGGCTTTATTTGCAAATCTGGAGAGGTGTATGAGTATATTTTTGCAAAATTCCCATTTGTTTCCTTCCTATCCGTCAGATATAAATCGGACGGCCTATATTGCAAGAAAAAAAGTATAGAGAAAAAAGTAGACAATAAAGGAAGTAGAGATAAAAATTAAATATTAAATATAAAATAAATATAACCGTAGAGAAGAGAGTAGAGATAGCAGAGACGTCGGGAAAGGATCGCGCGTGCGCGGGAAAAAGCGGCCGGGCGTGCGCTAGTTTTGGCGCGCGGCGTCCGGCGCGCTTTATAAAATCCAACGCTCTCCCACCGCTTTGTGCCTTGCCACCGCTCTGTGCCTCGCCACTGCTCCCTCCCCGCTCTTTTTCGCCTCGCCACTGCTGCGCCACCATGCCGCCGCGTCGTCGGGAAACTTGGGGATACCGCGGCATCCGCGCGCGCCCCTCCGGTGGCTTCTCCGCTGAGATCCGATTCCACGGGATGCGCCTCGGCCTCGGCAATTTCGACACCGCCACCGAGGCCGCCTGCGCGTACGACGCGGCGCCTCCGATGGCCTCAGAGAACATTGAACTTCCCCAACGTGCCGACGCGGGAGCGGGCGCAGGAGCTCGCGCCTCTGCCGCGGCTTAGTACCGACAAGGATCGCCGCGACAACCAGAGGCGGGAGCACCATCTCGGCATCGCCGAGATGGACGAGGAAGCCATTGTGCTATGGCGCCAACACTTCCTGCAGGACATCATCAACGAGCGCGAGTTCTACGCGCAAAGGAGGGCGGAGAGGGATAAGAGGAGGGCGGAGCGAGCTGCCTATCACGAGGACAAGCGTAGGCGAAAAGCGGACGCTCAATTCAACATGAGGCTAGGAGCAGCGTCGCCCTGGGAATCCGACGATGATCGGTATCTTCACGCCTACAGTCAGACGTCGGAGGAGGACATCACCGAGGAGCAGTCGGACGACGAGGAGTAGTTGAATTATCTTTTTTTATCTATCTATGCTGAGAACTATCCTCTAATCTCTAGTATCTACTTCTTGATCTCAGCACTATAAATGCTTTTTTAAAGTGCCGCGCGTTGTGATTCTGTTGGAGATGCTCTAACATGGAAGACGAGTGCTTTAATGTTGCCCACAAGATGCGCGAGTATTACTAGTAGTATTTTTCTTGCCATGTTGAGATTTTAAAACCACGAGTGTGAACATACAGAGGAGCAATGAAGACCAAACACGGGATATTCGGGACATCTTCAAGGAGCGTGGCAAGTTAAAGAGGAGTTTCACCGAACCTGTAAAACGAGCTTTGGTAAGTAACACCCTTTCAATTACTTTGGTTTAGCCTTGTGTTCTTCGATGTGTATATGTTGTAGTTTCTGTTTCTCTTAAGCGTGGTGTTCTTCGATGTGTAATAAGAAGAGTCTTAGTCGTCCTAATGCTTTTGTTTTTAACTTGATGTAGGAAGTGGGTGTTCTCACCGTGTAGTCTGTTTTTATATTTCTTTTCCTTTTGAATTCACTTCTCCGAGTTCTGTTTATTTGGCTTCTACTAAATGGATCTTGGTTTCTCTGAGTATTGATCTACAAAAGAAGTAACTTCATGTCAGGATGCAGTTCCTGCGAGGAGGGAAGTATGGTCAACCTCGAGATCATGTTTCCAAAATGAGGCTGGATTACACACAAGGTGCTAGTTCCCTAATGATGCTGGATTAGGCACAAGGTGCAAATTCCCAGATGATGCTGGATTACACACAAGCCAGGTGGAGTCGTCAGCTGTTCGTGTCCTCGTGGCATTAGTAAAGGCTGAAAGAAAGCGTGCAGCAGCCCTTGAGAATGTAGCTGAGTTCTTGAAGAAGCGAAAAGAGCAATCAGATGCTCTCTTCACCCAAGCCAAAGAAGAGATGGAAGAAGCCAGAAATAAGCCAGCAGAGGCAGAGCAGGCTAGGCGTCTCCTGCTATCTAAAACTATTGTCAATACAAAATTTCCTTCATAATAGCTAGGTTCAAATGTTTATCCAGTCAGCATGCCTGTTGTGATGTCTGTGCATCTACTGATGTGGAACAAAATGTTTTTTTTTCGGGTCATGTAATAACAACAATTACTTTCCAAACAATAACAAACGAAGCATTGGACATGGTATAGTTCACGTGCAAGCCCGACATTCCAAGTTCAACTTCCACATCAAACTCATGTTCACAGATATCTCCACATTCATACATAATGTC
Organism: Triticum timopheevii; assembly: GCA_963921465.1. Taxonomy (NCBI): domain Eukaryota; kingdom Viridiplantae; phylum Streptophyta; class Magnoliopsida; order Poales; family Poaceae; genus Triticum; species Triticum timopheevii. The sequence continues at coordinate 233,526,375 of OY997266.1, read as the reverse complement.
CACAACCATGATTCACTTCAAAGCCAAAAAAAATGTGAGGAGAGTTATAAATAAAGAAAAACCTCTACTAGTCCTGCTACCTGTGCGAGCACAACAAGTCAAGACCATGCATAAATTAATTATGTTTTAGTCATTTTTTGTGTTCAAAAATGCCTGCCGGCTCGCGGAAGGACGTGTTGCCGGCACACGCACGGATTCAATGAAGGCAGGCGGGGTAGTCTTAAGCTGGTTGCACGCGGCGAGGAGGCGTGCTCAGCCGGGCCTGCAGCGAGTGCGGCCCTCTTGGCCGGCGCGCCGGTTCAATACCTGCGCTATGAGAGGTCGTGTCCGTGTCAGAGCAATCACTCCCTCCAGTCCTTTTTTGTTTGGGTATACCAAAATCTCGTTTTCCATTCACATTTTACAAGTAAAATTCATGGACAAACTTTGACCCAAAGTACGATGGGGACTAGTAAACCAAAATGAAGGTAGTAGTTTTTTTAATCAAAGAAGGGTTTCCCCTTCCGATTACTGAAAACCAGCATCTAAATCTAAACCATAGTATTTTCCCTAGAACTACCAGGTTCAACATCTCGTAACATAAACCCATACAACCATACGCCAAGGAGGTACGTAGTACTATGAATTCCATTTTCGCTCCATACCAATCATTCTAAAAACTACTTACTACTAATAACGTGCCATTTAAAATCGGAACTCTTAACCCCGCTAAAAAAAGATATTTTAAATGTGGCTACTCGAACTATGGCAACTGGCAAGCCACCGCGCTCCAAGTCGTTCACCTGTGTTCCCGACCATCAACTCCTACAAAGGTGCTCCACCACGTACTGGGTACCCGCGAATGCAGCAATCGTGCACCTAGGGTTTTAGGGTTTATTTGTTAACATTGCCTTTACGTAACACTCATGTGTGCGAGACAGCGAGAGGCCGACTGCGTGCGTGCGCCTCTTCTCTTCGTATATGTACTCCACCGTCTGTCTGATGTCCAAAAAATTATAATAACTACTAGCAATGTGCCAATGCGTTGCCACACAATCAAAGTAGATTAATACATATTCACCGATTTGATAGAAAAAAGTCTAGTTTTGAAATACGTATATCACTAAAAATATGTTATGTTTCACTCAAAATATATTCCTTTGGCGGTTTTGATGAGATAAGGGAGGCATGTTGTTGGTTTCAAGATTTGAGAAGTGGTATATGTCTAATTTCTACTCTTACTAGCAAGATGCCCGTGCGTTGCATGGAACATCAAAATCTTGTGGGAGAAACGGATGAAAGAGGGAAGGCCTTATCTGCAAATGTGGTGAAGAGTGTGGGTAAATTGCCATATTTTCCTTCCTATCCGTTAGATATAAATCGGACGACCTACATTGCGGGATGGCAGGCCCACCATCATCACCAACTCTATTTTTTATCCCTACTCTTATAAAAAGCATTGTCGGTGATGATCGTGTGCCTGCCATCCTGCAATATAGGCCGTCCGATCTATATCTGACGGATAGGAAGGAAACTATGGCAATTTTGCAAAAAGATACCCACACCTGTCTCCACATTTGCAAATAAGGTCTTCCCTCGTTCATCCTTTCCTCCCACAAGATAAACTACTCATACAAATGCATCTTGATGTTCCGTGCAACGCATGGGCATCTTGCTAGTTGTTGCAAAAAGCCCATGTGTGTGTGAGAGAGAGGGAGATTGGAGGAGGACGGAGTGCATGTGTGACAAAGACACAAGTAGTGTGTGTGCGATAGGTATCAGCTTAAAATGAGGCGATAGTGTGTGTGTGCACGATCGAGAGGGCGTGTCTCAAGAAGGGAAGAAAAAGCCACATAGATACAAGGAGCGGGAGAGAGACATGTATGCGATGGTGGAAGCATGAGTGTGCGGTGTATAAACCTATCTAGAGGCTAGCTAGTCGATAAATGTTTGTGAGAGAAATATGAGTCGGGGTGCAAAAGCGAGAGTTTTGTGTGTGTGAGAGAGAGACGGTAGTCGGGAAGGGGAGTGGAAGCAAGAGTTGTGTGTGTGTGTGTCTGTGTGAGAGAGAAAGGAGACGGTAGTCGGGGTTGTCTGATCGGTGTCAGTCTGGGATGGAGACGAAAAGGAGACCACAACAAATGTTGTGTCTACAGGGGAGAGAGAGAGAGAGAGAGAGAGTAATTTTAGTGGTATGAGTCATATGTAGAGACATATAGGGTGTGTGAGAGAATCCCATAGAGGGAAATACAAAGTGAAAGACGAGTGGAGACTATGTGTGTGGCGGTGAAAAAGAAAGCTTAGGTACCGAGTGATACCAGAGAACAGTAGAGACGTGAGAGATAATTAAAACCGTGTAATGTATGATGATAGGGAGAGTGTGACACTTCTCAAGGAGACGTCGAGAGACCATGTTTGCGAGGATAGGAGAAACATGAAGTGAGCGTGCGGGTGAGCTGGAGAAAAGAGAGTGATGGCTACCTGAAGGAGCATGCATGCGAGAGAGATGGGCGTGAAAGGAGTGAACAAAAAAGGAATTCAAATATTTGAATTCGAGATGATGATACATGTAATCCATACTCGAACCAAAATTGATCTATCAAACATGCATACTCATATGAATTCACACACATCTATGTTATTTAATATGTAGATATTACTGATCCATACATTTTAGTAGAACATAATTTGGTTAAATTTTTTCGAATTCAACCTTAAGATTTCAAGATCGTTGTATTTGTAAATCATATTATACATATAAAGGAGCAGAATTCTTTGTTGTGCTTTTGAAAGTATATGGAAAAAAATTATGTATATAGAATGTAATTCCAATTGAAAATTGATCCCGCCCGAAAAAAAAATAGTAGAATACAAACGGGATTCGAATTGAGTTGGCATGGTAAACGTGCACTGTGCAAAATTTGAACGAAGCGGGGAAAGTCGCAGTAACTGCCCGAAACCAAAATCTTCGAGATGGAAATCACTACTACCTATCCCTGCCACGCAAAGCCAATCTGCTGGATTTCTATAGGTTTCGATAGGGATAGGTCTGTAATTTCACCCAAACGTGACCTAACCGCCTCTCACCCGGATTCATACACGGTGGGCGCCAAAACACAGTGTGCCCTCGGCCGAAATCGACTCCCTCCCTGATTCATATTCATACACGGTGGGCGCCAAAAACAAACTCTCGTCGGCAAATATTCGGTGTATGCGAGATTGTCGTCCTATCCCCAACCGACTAATGTTGCTGTGATGTAGTAGAAATTTGAAACGGGGGCTAAGTTTGTAAATTTCCTTGCATTTGAGACAAGCACACCCTGAATACATGGTTCCCCCTTCCTCTCTACCTCCCTTTTCGCCATTCGTACCCCGTGGGCACCAAAACACCCTCTCCACCCCACCCTCCTCCGTCCACCGCCGTCCGCCACCCCATCCACCGCCGTCCTCCTCCACCATGCCGGAGCTGATACCCCAATGCTGCCGTCCATTACAAGAGATCGACCTCTCTCATCCACGCCTTCGGACCGGGATCCTTGCATCCCGTCCTCTCGCTTCATCCCCGCCGTCGTCCACCTTGCTGGCGCCGCTCCTACGACCGTCTCGTCCACCGCACCCCACCGCCACTGTCTACCCTCCTAGATCTGCTTCCACGCTGCCGACAGCCATTGCTACCGCAGCACCGTCAAATTCTCACCAGATGCGTACACGGCGCCGCACCAGAGGCGGTACTCTTTCGTATCTGCTCAACTTATTTATCGCAGCAAGAAAATAGATCGCCACTGCTTCACTCTGATTTCTTGTCTTGGTTGCGAAGTTGCCTTTGTCCGGTTTGCACCTTCAGATCCGCCATGGCACGCTCAACACTATACTCCCAATGCTTATGGTTTTCCCCTTTTATATTCCACACTAGTTAAATCACAGTAGACTAAATTTCAAAATTGGGTCAGTCAATTTTTTAGAGCTCGTCGGAGTTCGCCGGTGCGATCCAAGGGGCTCGGGTGGTTCTGGGGCCTCGCCGAACAAAGAAAACTCAACGCGGGTGGCGGTGGGGGTGGCGGAGGAACACAGGCGGTTGGGGCCGGTGGTCCGGCCGGCGGCCCGTGCGGTGTTCTGTATGGGAAGAATCAGAGACGAGGAAGAAGAAGGGTTAGGAGACATAGGATCTTCATCCAACCGCCTGAAATGGTCGAGAGACAGCTGGGAGTTGCATTCTTAATGCGCTTTGGTTCATCATGTGTGGGCACTACGCAACCAACATTTTATTATATAAAATCTGCTTGCTCTTCTTTACCATGTTCCTCTTCCGTTCTTCTTTAATATGTACTCTCTCCGTTCCTAAATACAAGTCTTTGTATAGATTCCACCATGGACTACATATGGAGCAAAATGAGTGAATCTACACTCTAAAATGTATCTGGATACATCTGTATGTGATCCATAGTGGAAATCTCTACCAAGACTTATATTTTGGAACAGAGGGAGTATGCTAGTAGTACAGTATGTTCCTTGTACTGAAGATGAGCAGGGACATTTGCAGTGTAGAGGTCTATACGGTCGGTTGTGATGGACACTTTGAGCCTCTTTGATTCGTAGGATCTTGTAAACATAGGAATAGGATTTGTAGTGGCCTGCCCACTTGAATCCTATAAGAATAGCAAGGAAATGCGCGGAGCTGTGTCGCCTTTGAGAGTTATACTGATATTAACACTACCGCACCTTCACTTGAAGAGAGCTGGTATCCGAAGCCTTTCTAGCCGTACCGGCAATACTAGCACATATATTCCAGCAAGTTCCACTTTGCTAATTTTACTCTGATGCTTAAGGTTTTCCCGTTATATCTACACTATGATCTGTGTAGCTGCTTTGTGTCGCACTAGCAGCAGTCCACTCTTGAAGCTAAACACTGCAATGAATTACAAAATTGGCACCAAGGCATTGAGTGCCATTCTGGATGCAATGAAACTCATACGCTCCCCACCTGTTGACTCTTGTTCAGAATATGATCCTAATGACGATTCTAACCTCGAGGAGTCAAAGGCAGATGGCCTGTCCTGTTCACCCATCAAGGTGCCTGTTCTAATTTGGCAATGTTTTATTGATTGTGGGTATCTTGCATATGTTGTCTTGCATTTCTTCTACTTTGTTTCACCGCCATCTTCTTAGTTTACTCATCATATATGTCGAGATGCCATGCCCATCCATTATCAATAAATATTCCATCTATCATCATACCATGTTTTTCCACTCAATGTTGTTCGTGTGCATCAGACATCAAAAAGGAAGAGGGTGATTGCTGAACCTGAAGGAGCACCAGCAAAGTCCTTGAAAAACGTGGTGGTGCCCGAGAAATCAGACAACACCCCACTTATATTGGCTGTACAACTAGTGACACAAAACGTAGGACCGACTCCAGCAGACTGTACCCATACTTCACTGGCCACACCACTAGCCCCACCACATAGGACCTTCACTCCAGCAAAAGGTATACCGGTTTCATTTGCCATAGCACCAGCTGTACCACAGAAAAGTCCCACTCCAGCAAAAAGTACAGCAAGTCCACCGGTCGAAGACCTATCCCAACTGCAGAGACGGACAATTCCTGCAGATTGGAATGCCATTCCATTTATTCCAGTTTAAAAGACAATGCTTTCAATGTTGTTAGGGACTACATGCATATATTCCCATCATGGGAAGATTATTGTGAAGACAAACACCATTTTCACATCTTCCTGTCCAACTTACGTGTAAGTGCTATTATTCATGGTTATTATTTTCCTATTTTCTGCTGATTGAACACATCAATGATTTACATTACATTGTTGTAACTAGGCGAGGGTCAATCTGGATAGTCATGACGAGCAAAGCTTGCTTGTGCTTTTCAAGGAAGCATTCAGCAGTATTGGTGCTACCTGAGGAAATCACACTTTGGTGGTAAATCTATAAACGAATTTCCGGTGAAGTCTCATGTGCTAAATTTAGAAGACATTGAATGGAAAAACCTTGTTATGCACTGGTCTCGTTCCCAAGATGAGGTACTGTCTATGAAATCACATGACAATTTGAACTTCTACTTTTCCGCATGTGCCTTACGGATCTTGTTTGCAGGAAATCTGCTCGAAGAAGAATTCTGGTTTGAAAAGAACGACAGGATATCGCAAATATGCTGCCCGCTGCTTTGCTCTTGTTAGTACCTGTTGTCCTGTATCACTATACTTGCATACATACCTGGTTCATTATGTGACAACAGTATGCATGATAGCTTGCTTATCAATTGTTCGCTCCAAATTATCTGATCTGTATGAATGGTTACATTAATGTAGAATATATCCAATGCCAATGTTTTTTTAGCTCTGTATTGTTCTTGTAAGTACATGCTGTCCTTTATTAGTGTACTTATAATGACAGGTAGTTGTTCATGTACCATCACTCTGCAGCTTATTTTCCTTTGCCCTCCATTTTCTACACATCAGATCTATATTTACTCTTACCATAAGGTTGGTACTGAAGAAGTTTAGCTGTGCATTGCTCTTGGCTGTACCTTTTGCCTGTATCGCTGCACTTACATTTTTAGATACTTGGTTATGTAGCATCACTCTTCATCTTATCTTAAATATTCTCCATTTTTTCGTATATTATCACATCTACATTTACTCTTAACAAAATGTAGAATAAAGGCAATGCTTATGAAGAAGTTCTGTGGTAAACTTCTTGAATCCCCCCCATCAGCATGGACAAGGCCTTTATAGAGCCTGTCTTCACCAATAATGTAAGTTTGTCCATCTCAAGCCTTCAAACTTTGTTGTATATATTTGGTTAGGCATGACTGCAACAACTATTTATATTTTGTGTTTGCATCAAATTGCATGTTTAAAGTTTATTATGTAGCTCATAAACAAAAGTTTGTCCTTTCTCAATTTAAGTTTTTAGTTGTACAACCAAGTTCCTTATTCATACCATGTAAATTAAACTATACAGAGCAAGTGGTCTTCCTTTGCACTGCATGTATGCTTCTGTTCTTCATCCGTAATCCAGTGGTGTGGTGAACCTACCCACTACAGCATAATTTCATATTCTGCAATGTCTTAACTATGAACAATGTCATATCATTCTACTTCTCCCTCCGTCCGAAAATACTTGTCATTGAAATGGATGTATCTAGATGTATTTTAGTTCTAGACACATCCGTCTTGATGACAAGTAATTTTGGACGGAGGGAGTATTATTTAAACTGTCTCTTTATTTGCCAATCTGAAATGGGATAAATTAACAACACACTAACCATTGATACTTATGAGTTCCTGATCTGTAATCCAGTGGTGTCGTGAAGCTGCCAACTCCTTCACAATGTCATTTCCTGCCATGTCTTGACCTGAACAATACCATATTGTGTTAATCCAATTTTAAATAGTGTCACTTTATTCGTCAGTAAGAAATGTGATGAATTGTCAGCACTGATACTTTTATGTGCAAAACCTGTCATCTGTCTGCTTGTTTATCTTTCAGAGTGAGGAATATTTAAGTGTTGAACAAGCGCAGTCTCATCATCTTGCTCAGCTGCTTGCGCTGCAGCTCCCCAGCAGGGCTAACCTTTCTTGAACTCTATTGAAGTGCTGTCGGTTTTGTATATTATTTTGTCGACGTGTTTATTTGCACTGGTGGCGATCTTTGATGCCCATTGTATGTAATCTGCTGTCTGCTTGTGCTTTATTATCATAGTGGCGAACTTTGATGCCCAGTGGATGTAATATGCTGTAATTTCTTTATTGTATAGTCTACGTTTTTTCTTATTCACGATGCTGCAGTTATTTTACTGTATATTTATCCTGTCTTCGCAGTAAACCGGCCAAACCGTAAAATTATGGTACATAATCGGGCCGTCATGCAATCACGATGTAGGTTGGGCCTGAAACGTGCCGAACAGCTAACGGGCCGGCAGCAGCCCAAAATGAACCCCGGCCCATGATTGTGCGAATCAAATCACGGGCTTTTAACATGCCAAAATTGTCTCGGTCCTTGTTTGGCCCAATCAGATATCGTCTGCGAGCAAGCCGGATGCAAACCGGGCCGTAGTTAGGCCCAACTATATGACGGGCATTTAACAGGCCGAAATTAATGTCAGGCCGAATTACTAAGTGGGCCTCTAGCAAGTGGGCCCAAAAGCATAGTGTCCAGTTGCCGGGTCGAATCTGATATGGGCCATAATTGAGCCCATAGCCTCTTAAAGGGCCGTACCTGATCTGGGTCGTAATATGGCCCAGAACGTGGTAGGCCTTTAACAGGCCGGATCTCATATGGGCCACTATTAGGCCCGGAACGTGGCAGGCCATTAATGGACCGGATCAAATATGGGCCGGCATTTGGCCCAAAACATGGCAGCCAGTTAATGGGCCGGCCTACTAGGGTCCTCAAATTCTTGTGGGCATACAGCTCGGCCGACCCGTTAATGTCGGCGAAATCTCGTGGGCCTTTAGCCGGGCCGGCCCATTATGATCCCCAAGAATCTTGTGGGCCTTTACCTGGGCCGGCCCATTATGGCACACAAAAATCTTGTGGGCCTTTACCTGGGCCGGCCCATTATGGCCCGCAAAATCTAGTGGGCCGTTAGCTGGGCCAGCCCATTATTGTCCGCAAAATCTCGTGGGCCTTTAGCTGGGCCGGCCCATTATGGTCCGCAAAATCTTGTGGGCCTTTAGTTGGGCCGGCCCATTTAAACTTGATGGGCCGGTCCACGTGTCAACATATCATCGGCGCGTCTCGCCTATTGGATGAGTGACACCTGTGCCAGTGCGGACCTGACACGTGTCTCCTCCAGCCAATGATGATTTTACACGTGGAAAATCCCCATTGGTCGGGGCTGTTAATGGGTTATCGGATCCAAAACCCGACCCGATAGCTTAACGGCGTTCCGTTACGGTGGATACCACGTGTTGGTCCCCCTTGACGAAAGCACTTCTGTGACGCGCGATTTATCGTCATGGAAGTGGACACTTCCGTGATGATAATTTTGGTAATGTCATGGAACACTTCTATGACAGCACAGGTATGACTATCTTGATTTTGTCATAAATTTGTCATGGATGTACATGCATGACAAAAAACGCGACCTACTGTGACAAACACGTATCATCATGGAAGTATTTTTTTTGTAGTGCAAGGAAGAATGATGTTTCTCCTGTTGGCTTGGTTGCGGTGGTGCGAATGGACGACATCATGGACTGCAGCTCGTCGAGCAAGCCCCTACCGCAGGCCTCGAGCTTCTTCTTGAAGGTCCGGGTCTTGAGGCCCCTCAGGACTTCCGCATTGGCCCTCTCAGCCTGTCCAATGCTCCGTGGGTGCACTACTGAGGCGTAGCAGATCTGCGTTCCAAGGTTAGCATAGTATGTTTTGAAAAGGTTGATGGTGAACTGCGAGCCGTTGTCAGTGATGATGCGATTGGGGACGCCAAACGGGCTCATGATTCCCTTGATGAACTTGACGGTTGATCCAGCTGGGATGGTGCGCACGGCTTCTACCTCCGCCCACTTGGTGAACTTGTCGATGGCGATGTAGAGGTATCGGTAGCCCCCTAGCGCCCGAGGGAACGGTCCCAGGATGTCCAGCCCCCAGACCGCGAACAGCCACGCAAGCGGGATCGTCTAGAGGCCCTGCGCGAGGGTGGTGGATCTGCTTGGCGTGAAACTGGCATGCTTCGCAAGAGCGCACCAGCTCTGCAGCGTCGTTGAGTGCGGTGGGCCAATAGAAGCCGCTGCGGAACGCCTTGCCCACTAGGGTGCGTGACGAGGAGTGATGCTCGCAATCCCCACCATTTATGTCCGCCAGCATCTCGAGCCCCTGTTCCCTAGAGATGCACTGCAACGAAACGTCATTGGGCCTCCTGCGATATAACTCACCATCCTTGATTTAGTACGCGGTGGCCTGACGGGCCACGCACTCGGCGTCCTCATCCTTCTCCGGCAGGGTCCCCTGAAGCAAGTACGCCTTGAACTCTTTGGTCCAGCACCCCTCCTAGGGCTCGAGCGCGAGCAGCAGGCAGGCTCCCGAGGGGTGACCACAGGCTGGGGCGCCTGTCTTGGGTGCCTGTGGCAAATCCTCCTGAGGTGGTGCTGGAGTCGTGACGTGGGGGGTCCCAGACGGCTTGAAGAGCCGCTCCTCAAACACCCCTGGCTCCTAAGGGAGCCTGTGAGAGGCTCTTTTGGCGATGTTGTCTGCTTCCTTGTTCGTCCCGCGCGGCACGTGCTGCAGCTCCACGCCCATGAACCACTTCTCCATTTTGCGCACCTCCTCCAGGTACGCCTCCATGTGCTCGTCCTTAGGCATGTACTCCTTGTTGGAGAAGTTAACGAGGAGCTGAGAGTCTCCCTTGATGGTGAGGCGCTTCACTCCCAGCGCAGCCGCGGCCCTGAGTCCAGCGAGCAAGCCTTCGAATTCTGCGATGTTGTTGGAGACCTTCTCGCCCTGCTAAAAGCAGAGTTGCACTGCGAAACAGAGCTTGTCCTTGGTGGGTGAGATGAGGATGGCCCCCGCTCCTGCGCCTTGTCATGCAAACGCCCCATCGAAGTACATGATCCATCCGTCCGGCTCTTCGTCTCCTGGCAGGAGGGAGCAATCCTCGCGTACTCCATGGTCGGGAGCGTCAGTCCATTTGGCCATGTAGTCCGCGAGGGCCGCGCCCTTGATGACCCTGGTGGTGCTGAACTTGAGATTGAATGCCTGAAGCTCGATGTTCCATTCAGCAACTCGCCCAGCCGTGTTCGGGCTCCGGAGCACCCTCTCCAGCGGGTGCGCTGAAACAATGTAACATCCCAAATTTTCAATTTGGAATATTATACATAGGTCATCATATGCATATCATATTTTAATTGCATTTTGGTTAATCCTAGAAACTCTAAGCAACTCAAGGACCCACGGAGAGAGTTGGGGGTTTCTTTTGTTTTCATATTTGAATTTTCTCAAATATTGAAAACATGATCATTTTGGTTTTAATCATTTTCTCTCTGAATATTTCCAATATTAAAATAAAAGAGAGGGGGTAAAATAAATTCTCCAAAATAAAAGAAATATTGGAGGTAAAATGTTAAAGTCAAACAATTTATTTTATTTGGATTTTTATTGCTTTTTTATTTGAATTAGAAAAATATGCATGTTTTCAAAATTGCATTTTTAGGCCAGAAAAATGTTCACTTTGTTCTAAATATTTTATTTAGATGGTGAAAATTGTTTTTGGCATTTTTAGAATTTTTTATATTTTATTAGGATTTTTTTGTTTCAGCAGAATTATTTAAAAAAATCCTCCCCGGACCAGCTGGGCCGGAGCCCAGCCGACCCACACCGCGTGCCGCCGCCTCTCCCCGCCGCCGTGCCGCGCACGGACGCCGAGGAGAGTCCGAGCTGGACTCTCCTCGGGATGGCCCCCTTCCCAAGCCACGTGCTGCCCCGCCCCCCTTAAGTAGCGCGCCGCCGCCGCCCCTAAGCCCCACCTCGCCCCGCCACCGCACCACCACCGGAGCTGCCGCTGCCGCGCTGCTTCGCCGTCTCCGACGCCTCGTCGCCGCGCCGCCGACGCCCTGCCACCCCGTGACACCACCCCACGCCCCCGACCCGCCACGCCGGAGGTAGCCGCCGCCGCGGCCGTTTCATTTTTTCCGGTTAAGTCAAAACCGTCATTTTTTTAGAAAAACCCTAGATCTGTTTTTTTAAATAGATCGGTTCGGTTTTTTCCGGTTTAGTTATTTAGCAGATGTTCGTCCGTTCGTTCATTTTAATGAACGCCATTCACCAATTAGGTTCTGTTAACGAACGTTCGTTCGTTAGTCTGTTCGTCTCGTTTTATTTTTCCAGGCTTTTATCTGCGATTATTTTCAATCGCGATTTCTTCCCTATCTTCGAACTAGTATAACTTTTTGCTTGTTTATCCAAATTAGATGAAACCAGCGCCTAAATCTTCGTCTCGAAGCCCTCTTTCTGTTTAACCAACTTGAACATAATTTTGGTACTGTAAATTTGACTTTAGTCCAGATTAGTAAACGAATCTTGTTTCGTTCGTATCTCGAGTTTCGTTGCTCCATTTGATTTGATTCTTATTGCAAACCGAAGTTCTTCAGTTGACCTTTCTGGCTCGCTCTTGTTATTTGAGTTTTACCCGTGCTTCTTGTTTGAGTGCTGATGAATGCTATTGTTTGTTTGGATAGAATTCCCGGAGTGCAAAGCGCGCTACTACGAGTCTCTAGGTTTTCTAGATTGTCAGCAAGTCAAGTAACACTTTGATCATACCCCTTTATTACCCAGTTTTTATGCATTAGGTACAATTCTCAAACATTGCATGATTAGGATATGATTAACATGTAGGTTTGGGAAGTAGATGATGAGGTAGAACCTACTGCCTGTTTATTATCAAACCTTTGGGAGTTACTTCTACGTTATGCTCAGGATTGCTATGCTATGCTCGTAGACGTGGATTGGTTGAGTGTATCCTTGATAGATGTGAGAAATTGTTAATTAATGGTTAACTTAAGGTGGCTACTTAAATACACATCTGGGTGGATTGGTTGCAGGCACCTGGAGAATCCAGTGTTGTCCTAGGATATCCCGGAGTACCCATGTGATCATCCTACGGTTCGCCACCCAGGCTCAAAGGGATCATAAGATTATTCATGCTAGAAACTTCCGTGTGCAGCCACAAGCTATTATGGGCTCTAGCATAGTTGAGTAGGTTGCATGACCTCTTTTAGTGGCGGGCTAGCACATGTAGGGGAAAGTAGGTGTAACTGTCCACCCAAAGTAAAGAGTTAATGTTTCTGAAAGATTGTGTCTCGGTCATCCGTTTCTCAAACGCCATGTAGTGTGAGAAATCCAACGGAGGAGATCGAGTCTTGTGGGGAAAAGTGCGCAAATCTCTGCAGAGTGTACAAACTAACCATGGTTATCCGTGTCCCCGGTTATGGACTTCTTGAGTATCTGGTTCTTGGATTATCATGTTGATCCCATCACTCTAAATTAATTTGTTGGGTTAATGATGTTGCTAAATTGGGATTGAGTTGGAGGAACCTTCTCAATGTTTAACAACCACCATGACAGTTAAATAAAATTTATTCCTTTGTTGTAGGGAAAAATTGGCTTTATGCAAAACCATTAAACCATAGAGCTTTCCACCAGCCATATATGCATGTAATGATAGCATTTATTCTGTTCATTACTCTTTTGTGTTGCATTGCCAACATATTCCATGTGCTGACCCATTTCGGGCTGCAACATGTCGTGTTGCAGACTCTTCAGACGATGAGTAAGGTGCCATAGGTCGTGGTCGTTCACCCAGCTATGCCGTTGGAGTTGATGGACTCACTTTATCTTCCAAGCCTTCCGTTGTTATCTTATGTAGATGGCCTTAAGCCATATTATTGCAATAAGTTCTCTTTTGAGACTTTTTGATGTAATAAGTGTGTTTTTGAGACTCTGTTATAAATCCTCGTGTACTGTGTGTGTCAGCATTACCGATCCAGGGATGACACTGATGCACAGAGACTTGATCGTTTGAGGTCTGGTCGCTACAAACAACCTTGATGGGGTGGCCTTGAAAGTAGTGGTGTAGTTTCTTGGAAGCAACTAGGAGTGCGAGGAAGAGCTTCTGGGGCATGGGGTAGCGCGCCCGGGCTTCCCTCCGCACCGTACTAACGAAGTAGACAGGGTGCTCGATGAGGGGGAGGCATCAGTGGAATCTTGCTCTTCACGAGGGCACAGGTCCTCATGGCCTCACGAGGCCCACCTTCAGGAGCCTTGACAGCCACGGGATCAACCATGGCCTCCGGAGGAATGTCGACCACCGCGCCGTGCGAGACTCCAGATGCCTCGCCCTGAGGGTGGTGCACCTTGCTTGACGATTATGCATCCTGCTGAGGCTTCTTGATCGGGCGTTCCTTCCTTAGCGCCACCAGGGCGGCGCTGGCTGAGTGAGGGGTTGCTGCCAGATAGAGCACCAAGGGCTCAAGAGGGCGTGGTGCCACCATCACTGGCGGGCTGGTCAAATATCTCTTGAGGTCCTGGAAGGCTACGTCTGCCTCTGGGGTTCACTCGAATGTCTCCTTCCTCTTCATCAGCTTGAAAAATGGGAGGGCGCGCTCCCCCGGCTTGGAAATGAAACGCCCAAGTGAGGTTACACAGCTTGCCAGCTTCTACATCTCCTTCAGGGTCTGTGGGGGGTTCATGTCCTCTATCGCCTTGACCTTCTCCGGGTTGGCCTTGATCCCTCTGTGCGACACCAAGAAGCCCAACAGCTTGCCAGAAGAGACCCCGAACGCACAATTCTCGGAGTTAAGCCGAAGATCCACCTTGCGCAGGCTGGCGAACGTTTCCTCCAGATCTTCTATTAGAGTCCTGGCCTCCTGAGACTTCATGACTATATCATCAACGTAGGCCTCTGCGTTCCTCCCGAGCTGCAAACCCAGGGCGATATGCATAACCCGCTAGAAGGTTGCCCCGGCATTACGCAGCCCGAAGGGCATGCAGGTGTAGCAGTACAGCCCGCATGGGGTGAGGAATGCCGTCTTCTCCACATCCTCCACGGCCATCTTGATCTGGTGATAGCCGGAGAAGGCATCCAGGAAGCACAACAGGTCGCACTCGGCGGTGGAGTCGACGATCTTGTCGATGCGAGGGAGCGGGAAAGGGTCTTGCGAGCAGGCCTTGTTGAGGTTGGTGAAGTCGACACACATGCGTTCCTTCCCTCCTTTCTTTGGGACGATGATGGGATTCGTGCTACCTCTTCAGCACTGTGTTGGTTTTCCCTTGAAGAGGAAAGGGTGATGCATCAAAGTAGCATAAGTATTTCCCTCAGTTTTTGAGAACCAAGGTTTCAATCAAGTAGGAGGCTACACACAAATCCCTCGTACCTACACAAACAAACAAGAACCTCGCAACCAACGCGATAAAGGGGTTGTCAATCCCTTCACGAACACTTGTGAAAGTGAGATCTGATAGAGATAATAATAAGATAAATATTTTTGGTATTTTTATGATAGAGATTGGAAAGTAAAGATTGCAAAATAAGATAGATCCTAAACTTATATGATGGAAAATAGACCCGGGGGCCATAGGTTTCACAAGTGGCTTCTCTCAAGATAGCATAAGTATTACGGTGGGTGAACAAATTACTATCGAGCAGTTGATAGAAAAGTGCATAGTTATGAGAATATCTAGGCATGATCATGTATATAGGCATCACGTCCGCAACAAGTAGATCGAAACGCTTCTGCATCTACTACTATTACTCCACTCATCGACCGCTATCCAGCATGCATCTAGAGTATTAAGTTCATAAACAATAGAGTAATGCATTAAGAAAGATGACATGATGTAGAGGGATAAACTCATGCAATATGATATAAACCCCATCTTTTTATCCTCGATGGCAACAATACAATACGTGCCTTGCTGCCCCTGTTGTCACTGGGAAAGGACACCGCAAGGTTGAACCCAAAGCTAAGCATTTCTCCCATGGCAAGAAAGATCAATCTAGTAGGCCAAACCAAACTGATAATTCGAAGAGACCTGCAAAGATAAATTAATCACATATAAAAGAATTTAGAGGAGATTCAAATATTTTTCATAGATAAACTTGATCATAAACCCACAATTCATCGGATCTCGACAAACACACCGCAAAAAGAGTTACATCGAATAGATCTCCAAGAAGATCGAGGAGAACATAGTATTGAGATCCAAAGAGAGAGAAGAAGCCATCTAGCTAATAACTATGGACCCGAAGGTGTGTGGTAAACTACTCACAACTCATCGGAGAGGCAATGGTGTTGATGTAGAAGCCCTCCGTGATCGATTCCCCCTCCGGCAGAGCGCCGGAAAAGGCCCCAAGATGGGATCTCATGGGTACAGAAGGTTGCGACGGTGGAAATAAGGTTTCTTGGTGCCCCTGGATGTTTTCAGGGTATGTGAATATACGTAGGCGAAGGAAGTCGGTCAGGGGAGCCATGAGGTCCCCACGAGGGTGGGGGGCGCACCCACCCCCCTAGGGCACGCCTCCCCGCCTCGTGGCTTCCTTGTTTGCTTCTTGACGTCCACTCCAAGTCTCCTGGATAGCGTTTGTTCCAAAAATAACTCTCCCGAAGGTTTCATTCCATTTGGACTCCGTTTGATATTCCTTTTCTGCGAAACACTAAAATAGGCAAAAAAAACAGCAATTTGGGCTGGGCCTCCGGTTAATAGGTTAGTCCCAAAAATAATATAAAAGTACTTAGTAAAGCCAATAAACATCCAAAACGGGTAATGTAATAGCATGGAACAATAAAAAATTATAGATATGTTGGAGACGTATCAAGCATCCCCAAGCTTAATTCCTGCTCATCCTCGAGTAGGTAAATGATAAAAATAGAATTTTTGATGTGGAATGCTACCTAGCATATTTCTCAATGTAATTTTCTTTATTGTGGCATGAATGTTCAGATGCAAATGATTCAAGATAAAAGTTTAGTATTGACATAAAAATAGTAATACTTCAAGCATACTAACAAAGTAATCATGTCTTCTCAAAATAACATGGCCAAAGAAAGTTATCCCTACGAAATCATATAGTCTAGCTATGCTCTATCTTCATCACACAAAATATTTAAATCATGCACAACCCCGGTTTTAGCCAAGCAATTGTTTCATACTTTAGTATTTTCAAACTTTTTCAATCTTCAAGCAATACATGAGCGTGAGCCATGGACATAGCACTATCTATGGAATAGGATGGTGGTTGTGGAGAAGACAAAAAGGAAGAAGATAGTCTCACATCAACTAGGCGTATCAAAGTGCTATGGAGATGCCCATTAATAGATATCATGTAAGTGAGTCGGGATTGCCATGCAACAGATGCACTAGAGCTATAAGTGTATGAAAGCTCATCAAAAGAAACTAAGAGGGTATGCATCCAACTTGCTTGCTCACGAAGACCTAGGGAAATTTGACGAAGCCCATCATTGGAATATACAAGCCAAGTTTTATAATGAAAAATTCCCACTAGCATATGAAGGTGACAACATAGGAGACTCTCTATCATGAAGATCATGGTGCTACCAAAGCACAAGTGTGGTAAAAGGATAGTAACATTCTCCCTTCTCTCTTTTTCTCTCATTTTTCTCTTTTTTTCTTTTTTTTGTGGGCTTCTTTGGCCTCTTTTTTTATTTGGGCTTCTTTGGCCTCTTTTATTTTTCATAAAGTCTGGAGTCTTATCCCAACTTGTGGGGGAATAATTGCTTCCATCATCCTTTCCTCACATGGGACAATGCTCTAATAATGAAGATTATCACACTTTTATTTACTTACAACTCAAAAATCTTAGAACAAATATGACTCTATGTGAATGCCTCCGCTGGTGTATGGGGATATGCAATGAATCAAGTGCGACATGTATGAAAGAATTATAAAGGTGGCTTTGCCACAAATACGATGTCAACTACATGATCATGCAAAAGCAATATGACAATGATGGAGCATGTCATAATAAACGGAACAGTGGAAAGTTGCATGGCAATATATCTCGGAATGGCTATGGAAATGCCATAATAGGTAGGTATGGTGGCTGTTTTGAGGAAGGTACATGGTGGGTGTATGATGCCGGCGAAAGTTGCGCGACACAAGAGAGGCTAGCAATGGTGGAAGGGTGAGAGTGCGTATAATCCATGGAATCAACATTACTCATGAAGAACTCACATACTTATTGCAAAAAACTACAAGTTATCAAAACAAAGTACTACACGCATGCTCCTAGGGGAAGGGTTGGTTGGAGTTTACCATCGTGCGATCCCGACCTCCACATATAAGGAAGACAATCAATAAATAAATGATGCTCCAACTTCATCACATAACGGTAAACCATACGTGTATGCTACGGGAATCAAAAACTTTTAACACAAGTATTCCTCAAATTAACAACTACTCAACTAGCATGACCCTAATATTACCATCCTCATATCTCAAAACAATCATCAAGTATCAAACTTCTCATAGTATTCAATGCACTTTATATGATAATTTTTATTATACCTATCTTGGATGCTCATTATATTAGGACTAATTTTATAACCAAAGAAAATACCATGCTGTTCTAAAAGACTCTCAAAATAATATAAGTGAAGCATGAGAGATCAATAATTTCTATAAAATAAAACCACCACTGTGCTCTAAAAAGATATAAGTGAAGCACTAGAGCAATATTATCTAGCTCAAAAGATAAAAGTGAAGCACATAGAGTACTCTAATAAATTCCGATTCATGTGTGTCTCTCCAAAAAGGTGTGTACGGCAAGGATGATTGTGGTAAACTAAAAAGCAAAGACTCATATCATACAAGACGCTCCAAGCAAAACACATATCATGTGGTGAATAAAAATATAGCCTCAAGTAAAGTTACCGATGGAAGAAGACGAAAGAGGGGATGCCTTCCAGGGCATCCCCAATCTTAGGCTCTTGCCACTCCTTATTCCATAATCCATCAAATCTTTACCCAAAACTTGAAAACTTCACAACACAAAACTCAACAGAAAATCTCATGAGCTCCGTTAGTGCAAGAAAGCAAACCACCACTTTAAGGTACTGTAATGAACTCATTATTTATTTATATTGGTGTTAAACCTACTGTATTATAGCTTATTTATGGTTCATACCCGCCGATACTAGCCATAGATTCATCAAAATACGCAAACAACACACGAAAAACAGAATCTGTCAAAAACAGAACAGTCTGTAGCAATCTGTAACTTCCGAATACTTCTGGAACTCTAAAAGTCCTACAAAAATAGGAAGTCCTAGGAAATTTGTTTATTAATCCTCTGCGAAAATAATAAACTAAAAATCACGTTTCTGTGATTTATTAAAATTATTCTCGTGGGCGCAAAAGTTTCTGTTTTTCAGCAAGATCAAATTAACTATCACCCAAGATGATCCTATAGGTTGTACTTGGCACAAACACTAAATTAAAACATAAAACCACATATAAAAAGAGGCTATATGAATTATTTAATACTAAACAGGAGCAAAAAGCTAAGAACAAAAAGAAAATTGGGTTGCCTCCCAACAAGTGCTATCGTTTAATGCCCCTAGCTAGGCATAAAAGCGAGAATAGATCTAAGTATTGCCATCTTTGGTATTTAATTCATAAGTGGCTCTCATAATAGATTCATAAGGTAATTTGATTTTATTCCTAGGAAAGTTTTCCATACCTTTCCTTAAGGGAAATTGGAATCTAATATTTCCTTCTTTCATATCAATAATTGCACCAATCATTCTAAGTAAAGGTCTACCAAGAATAATAGGACATGAAAGATTGCAATCTATATCAAGAACAATAAAATCTATGGGCACATAATTCCTATTTGCAACAATAAGAACATCATTAATCCTTCCCATAGGTTTCTTAATTGTGGAATCCACAAGGTGCAAGTTTAAAGAGCAATCATCAAAATCAGGAAACCTAACACATCACACAAATATTTTGGAATCATGGAAACACTAGCACCCAAATCGCACAAAGCATATCATTCATGATATTTAATTTTAATTTTAGTAGTAGGTTCCCACTCATCATACAGTTTTCTAGGGATAGAAACTTCTAATTCAAGTTTTTCTTCATAATATTGCATTAAAGCATCAACGATATGTTTGGTAAAAGCTTTATTTTGACTATAAGCATGAGGAGAATTTAACACGGATTGCAACAAGGAAATACAATCTATTAAAGAACAATTATCATAATTAAATTCTTGAAATCCAAAATAGTGGGTTCATTGCTATGTAAAGTTTTGACCTCTTTAATCCCACTTTTACCAATTTTTGCATCAAGATCTAAAAACTCCGAATCATTGGGACGCCTTTTAACTAAAGTTGACTCATCTCCAGTCCCATCATTATCAAGATTCATATTGCAAAACAAAGATTTAATAGGAGACACATCAATCAGTTTTAGATCTTCATCATTATTGTCATGAAAACTAGAAGAACACGCTTTTACAAAGCAATCTTTCTTAGCACGCATCCTAGCGGTTCTTTCTTTGCACTCATCAATGGAAATTCTCATGGCTTTGAGAGACTCATTGATATCATGCTTAGGTGGAATAGATCTAAGTTTCAAAGAATCAACATCAAGAGAAATTCTATCCACGTTCCTAGCCAATTCATCAATCTTAGGCAATTTTTCTTCAAGCAAAGTATTGAAATTCTTTTTAGAAATCATAAATTCTTTAACACTAATCTCAAAATCAGAGGGCATCTTATTGAAATTTCCATAAGAGTTGTTGTAGTAATTACCATAATTATTAGAGGAATTACTAGGGAATGGCCTAGGATTAAAGTTTCCTCTATACGCGTTTGTAGGATCGAAGAAGGTGAGAGTGTCTAGAGGGTGGGGTGATTAGACTACTCGACAAGATAAAAATTATGCCTTTTGACAAAGACACGTTTTGGCAGATTTTGCATATCACACAAGTCAAGTAGCATACTACACATGCAATTCTAGAGTATGGGCAGCGGAAAGTAAATTGCACAAGTAGTAAAGAGAAGTGGAGAAGATCAAACGCAATTTGGAGACACGGAGATTTTTCTCGTGGTTCCGATAGGTGGTGCTATCGTCAATCCACGTTGATGGAGACTTCAACCCACGGAGGGTAACGGCTGCGAGGGTCCACGGAGGGCTCCACCCACGAAGGGTCCACGAAGAAGCAACCTTGTCTATGCCATCATGGCCTACGCCCACGGAGGGCTAGCCTTACTCGGGGTAGATCTTCACGAAGTAGGCGATCTCCTTGCCCTTACAAACTTCTTGGTTCAACTCCACATCTCGACGGAGGCTCCCAAGCGACACCTAACCAATCTAGGAGGCACCACCCTCCAAAAGGTAATAGATGGTGTTGATGATGATGAACTCCTTGCTCTTGTGCTTCAAATGATAATCTCCCCAACACTCAACTCTCCTCACTGATTTGGCTGTGGTGGAAGAAAGGATTGAGTGGAAAGCAACTTGGGAAGGCTAGAGATCAAGTTTCATATGGTGGGAGTGGAGCTACTTGATCTCAACACAAGGGTAGGTAGTTTTCTTCTCAGAAATGTAAGGTAGGAGTGGTAGTTCTTTCTGATGGCTCTCTCCACGAATGAAGAGGGGGTGGAGGGGTATTTATAGCCTCCACACAAAATCCAACCGTTACACACATTTGACCAATCTCGGTCAGACCGAAGTTGACAACTCGGTGAGACCGAAAGTTCAAATCATGTGAACATTGGGATTTTCGGTGGGACCGAAAATACAAACTCGGTGAGTCCGATTCGTCCAAAGACAAGAGCTTGCCAATCTCGGTGGGACCGACTTCATCATCTCGGTGACACCGATTTGATGACAGAAGGTTACAGAAGCTTGGCAACTCAAGTTTCGGTGAGACCGAGTTCAGAATCGGAAAATCCGAGAATTCTAGGGTTTGGCTATATGGCTGAGGTGGTTCATCTCGGTGTGACTGGGTTTGGAAAATCGGTGGGACCGAGATTACTTATTAGTGTATTATGGAAGTGAGAGTTGCTGATAGTTTAGGAGATGTATCACTAAGCACTTTGAGCAACCAGATCATTATCATAACCTCATCCCCTTTTAATAGTATTGGCTTTCCTATAGACTCAATGTGATCTTGGATCACTAAACCAAAAATGGAGTCTTGAGCTTTTGCCAATGCTTGCCTTAGCATTTTGAGGGGTCCACCTCTTCAGTCCTTTTGCCATGCCAATGTGATTGAATTTCCTGAAACATACTTGATAAAAGCATTAGTCCAACCACAAAGTATGTTGTCATTAATTACCAAAACCACCCAGGGAGCAAATGTGCTTTCAATCTCCCCCTTTTTGGTAATTGATGGCAACACACAAGACAGGACATCAAAGCTTACTGAAAGAAAGACAGAATTATCACTAAAGCTTTGACAAACATGTAGTACACAGGCTCCCCCTACAAGTGTGCAAGATTTTTATAGATTTTGGTTTTGGACTACCACAAGCACACAAGAGAGAAAAACAAGATGTGCTACATGCAGCTTGGCTATATGCATCAGAGCAGATGAAAAGAAGTGAGTGATCATACATATGTGCATGGTGATTTCTTGCAAACAAGTATTCACAAGCAAGTCACCATCATGCACATTCTGCAAGGTGCATATACTTACCTTGAGGTTCCTTGGCATTGTACCTGAAGAAATAAACTTGGGAAAACAAGATTAGATAACACAAGAGTATTTCTTCAACCAACAGCAAGAACATCAAGAGTACCAAGCCAGGGATGACATGTATAATGAGTGTCTCATAAAGAGCACAGGCTTGAATCAGCAAACATGTCTCCTGAAACTAACAGATTTTCAATGAACTCTGAGAGATTTTGCTTTCCATAAGATATCAATTGTGAAGATTCCTCTCCCTTTGAGGAAAAAGCAAAATCAAAAGAATGATGCCCAAATGTAATAACCAATGTGGAACACGGCAAAGCTTTGATGTGATTCTCTCCCCCTTGAGATAAGATTGCTCTTCTTCTCCCCCTAAATCTTCTCTTCTCCCCTTAAGTCCCCCTAAATTTTCTCCCCCTTTGACATCAAGTGCCGAAAAGGACAGCAGACTAGGAAGGTCAGGAAAGATGGAAGGAAAGAAGTGGGATCCTTAGGAATCACAACAGGGTAATAAGAACACAGTGAAGCTGCAGAAGATGATATCCTGAAAGAAATAAATCGGTGACACCGAATTGATATGGATCGGTGTGTCCGAAAGTCAGGGACTTAGGGCAGATCCTTTTCGGTTAGACCGAAATAACTAAATCGGTGACGCCGAGTTTAATTCCAAGGAAATATAGAATTAATTCAGCTCACTTTGCAAGGAAACTCAGTGAGAGAACGTAATAGAAAAACTCCAAATCATATGTACTTCATCTAGATAAGGGTCGGCGACAAAGTCACCTATGTTTGAGTATATTGACTTAGGAGTCAAATGAGAACATTTGATCATAGGTCATACTCATCATTTAAGCTCAAAATGGGGTTGCCATTTTTCGATTAAGCATTTGATGTGATCACATCTTATGAAGCTGCTTGTACTCATGTCTTTGAGCAAAGCTTCTTAATGATGTGAAGAACATACCTTGGGCTTGTTGTTGCTTTGTTCATGTAGGTGAGCTTGATGTAGGTGCTCATTGAGTGTGAAGTTGGAGCATCATTTCCACTTGTGTAGTTCATCTTCCTACATGGGTTAGGCAAGCAAGGAAATACTCAAGGATATCCAAGATGACAAGAGTGAAATACTAGATGTATAAGGTGTCAAAAAGGATATGTGGAATTTTGTTCCTTGAACTCAACATCCCAAAGGGCTAGATACTTGGTCAATGACAAGATTACTCATGATTTGAGTGTGTGGTAATCTTGTGGAATGTAGATCATCCAAGTACCTGCAAGGAGTTAGATGCAATACAAGGGGGCAAATGTGTCCAAGACATATGATCATCATCATAAGAGAAATATCAAGGATTAGTCAAGTAGGCTCATGCCTTGCATGCATCAATGGAGTTTTCACTCCAAGTTTGAAGCATCAATGATGTTCAACTCACTCCTTAAGCGACAAAACACTTTCTCATCAAGTGGTTTTGTAAAGATATCTGCAAGTTGTTTGTCAGTACGAACATGCTTAAGATTGATGTCACCCTTGGCAATGTGATCACGAATAAAATGGTGACGAACTTCAATATGTTTCGTTCGAGAGTGTTGCACTGGATTGTGTCCAATCTTAATCGCACTCTCGTTGTCACAAAGCAAAGGAACATGTCTCACATGTATCCCATAATCCTTAAGCGTTTGTGTCATCCATAGCAACTGAGCACAGCATGAACCAGCAGCTATATATTCTGCTTCGGCAGTGGATAATGATACCGAATTTTGTTTCTTGGAGGACCAAGATACAAGGGATCGACCAAGGAATTGACACGTACCCGAAGTTGACTTTCTATCAACCCTGTCACCGGCATAGTCCGAGTCGGAATAGCCAACAAGATCGAATGAGGCCCTCTTAGGATACCAAATGCCAAAGTTAGGTGTCTGTATCAAATATCTCACAATTCTTTTAACAGCTTTAAGATGACATTCTTTAGGGGCTGCTTGATATCGAGCACACATGCATACACTCAACATTATGTCAGGACGAGAAGCACAGAGATATAGTAGAGAACCAATCATAGATCGGTAAACCTTTTGATCAACAGGTTCTCCATCTTTTGTCAAGTCATTATGTCCACTAGTAGGCATGGGGGTTCTCATACCTTTGCTTTCTTGCATGTTGAACTTCTTGAAGAGATCCTTGGTGTACTTTGTTTGTGAGACAAAGGTACCCTCCTTAGATTGCTTGATTTGCAACCCAAGGAAGAATTTGAGTTCACTCATCATGGACATCTCATACTTCTCCGACATGAGCTTTCCAAACTTCTCGCTAAAATGAGGGTTAGTTGAACCAAAGATAATATCATCAACATATATTTGGCACACAAATAGTTCACCATCAACCCTTTTCGTGAATAGCGTTGAGTCTATTTTTCCAATCTCAAATCCTTTTTCAAGAAGAAAGCTAGTTAAGCATTTGTACCAAGCTCTAGGAGCTTGTTTAAGGCCATAAAGAGCTTTATGAAGTTTGTAAACATGATTAGGCTTTTTAGGATTCACAAATCCGGGAGGTTGTTTCACAAATACTTCCTCCTCAATTTCACCATTTAGGAAAGCACTTTTAATATCCATTTGATAGAGAGTAATGTCATGGTGGTTGGCATAAGCAAGAAGAATGCGAATGGACTCAAGTCTAGCAACGGGGGCATAGGTCTCACCATAGTCCATACCTTCGACTTGTGTGTAACCTTGAGCTACGAGACGAGCCTTGTTGCGGATGACTTGTCCATCTTCATCTTGCTTGTTCCGAAACACCCATTTGGTTCCAATGACGTTTTGATCATCCTTGGGCTTCTCTACCAAAGTCCATACATTGTTCCTCTCGAAGTTGTGTAGCTCTTCGTGCATAGCGTTCACCCAATCCGGGTCTTCAAGTGCTTCTTCTACCTTCATAGGTTCAAGACTAGAGATAAATGAGTAATGCTCACAAAAGTTAGCTAAGGGAGTTTTAGAGCGAGTAATTCTCCCGGAGTCGATGTCGTTCATCATTTGTTCCACGGGATGATTTTTCTTGACTCTTGCTCGGACTCGGGATAGCTTTTGTTGTGGTTGAGGCTGAGCTTCCTCATCATCCTCATCTTCCTCTTCTTCTTCTTCATTGTTGTTGGTGTTGTCTTGAGGTGGTGGAGAAGGAGGTTGTGGTGGATCTTCTTGTTGCCCTTCCTCATCTTGGTGAGTTCCACTTGTGGAGGCCTCCATGTTGCCTTGAGGTTCATCTTGCCGTGAGGTAGGGGGCTCCACATATGTAGATGAGGTACTCTCCTTCACTTCCATGGGACGGATCTTTCCAATAGATAAATCTTGAATGGCTTCCGATGGGTCCTTGTCTCCTACATCAATAGGCATTTGCTCTACTTGCGAGCCATTAGATTCATCAAACTTCACGTCTACCGTCTCTTCAACCTTTCGGGTGAAATTGTTGTAGACACGGTAGGTGTGAGAGTTTGATCCATAACCGAGGAAAAAGCCTTCATGAGTTTTAGGAGCAAATTTGGACCGACGATGCTTGTCAAGGATATAGCATTTTGAACCAAAGACACGAAAGTATCCCACTTGGGGTTTGTTACCGGTGAGGAGTTCGTATGAAGTCTTGCCGAGGAGCTTATGAAGATAAAGCCTGTTGATAGCATGACAAGCTGTCTCGACCGCTTCACCCCAAAAATGCTTCGGTGTCTTGTATTCATCAAGCATCGTTCTCACCATCTCTATGAGCGTTCGGTTCTTCCTCTCAACAACTCCATTTTGTTGAGGAGTGTACGTAGCCGAGAACTCATGTAGAATCCCTTCCTCATCGAGAAAAGAATCTACATGGGCGTTCTTGAACTCCGTTCCATTGTCACTCCGAACTTTCTTGATCTTCACCTCAAATTGATTTTGGGCCTTTCTAGCAAAGGTTTTGAAGATCCTCTGAACCTGTGATTTGTCATCAAGGAAAAATACCCACGTAAATCTGGAATAATCATCAACTATAACTAGACCAAAGGAGTTACCACCAAGGCTTTTGTAAGCATTGGGACCGAAGAGATCCATATGAAGAAGCTCAAGCGGTCTCCTTGTGGTCATGATGTTCTTCACAGGATGACTTCCACCTACTTGTTTTCCTGCCTGACAAGCACTACAAAGTCTATCTTTGTCAAAGAGAACATCTTTAACACCAAGAATATGATCACCTTTGATTAGCTTGTCTAGATTACGCATACCAACATGTCCAAGCCTTCTATGCCATAACCAACCTTTAGCGGATTTAGCAATGAAGCAAGTTCTAGGTTGGACTTTCTTAGTGAAATCAACAATATATAGATCACCTCTACGGATATCGGTAAAAACCATGTTATGATTGTCACGACGAAAGACTTGGCAATCTACTTCGGTGAATAGCACATTGAATCCAAAGTCAGCTAATCTAGACACGGAAAGTAAATTGTATCCAAGTGATTCAACAAGCATGACATTTTGAATAGAGCTATCATGAGATATGGCCACCTTACCAAGGCCAAGTACCTTACCCTTGGAGTTGTCTCCAAAAGTCACATACTTGCGTGGACCATCGTTCTTTGCAAGCTCTCGAAACATGTCTTCGTCTCCGGTCATGTGATCGGTGCATCCACTATCAAGAATCCACTCTTTTCCACCGGATATGTAGTCTCTCAGATTCGCCATGAGATTGAGACTCTTCATGATCTTGTCTAGCTCGGTGTCCGAATCGGAGTAATCGTCATCATGCTCATGCTCATCATCATATTGACCCATAGATAGTTCATCATCAACACCTAGGTCAATTTGACAATGACTTGCATTAGTTTTGTCAATGTGACAATAATCATCGGAATGCAATACAAGAGCATTTCTAATTAGAGCATTGATAAGATAAGGATCACCCTTCTTTTTCATGAGATCACGAAGCTCAAAGAAGCATTTATCAAAGTTGGGATCATTGGGGCGCATCATATTAAATTCAATAGTCTTGTATAGAATTTCATCAAGACCTCTCAAAGAGCAGTCCGGATAAAGTTCTTCCAAGGACTTCCACATAGCATAGGCGCACTCAAAGTTTGTGACGAGCTTAAGCAAGTTATCGGGCAAACCTCTAATGATAAGATTTACAGTTCTAAGGTTACGAAGCAAATCAAGCTCTTCATCCATGGTAGGGTGCAAGGGGTCAAATGGAGGCACATATGGGGTTTCAACATATTTGCGCAAGTTATACATCTTAAAGATAATAAGCATTTCAATCCTCCACGAGTTATAGGACACTCCATTAAGAATAGGCACTCTATGGCTAACACTCCCAAACGTAGACACATCCATCTTCCTCCAATGGTGTGTAAACCAAAGCAATGGAGACCAAAGCTCTGATACCAATTGTAGGATCGAAGAAGGTGAGAGTGTCTAGAGGGGGGGTGATTAGACTACTCGACAAGATAAAAATTATGCCTTTTGACAAAGACACGTTTTGGCAGATTTTGCATATCACACAAGTCAAGTAGCATACTACACATGCAATTCTAGAGTATGGGCAGCGGAAAGTAAATTGCACAAGTAGTAAAGAGAAGTGGAGAAGATCAAACGCAATTTGGAGACACGGAGATTTTTCTCGTGGTTCCGATAGGTGGTGCTATTGTCAATCCACGTTGATGGAGACTTCAACCCACGGAGGGTAACGGCTGCGAGGGTCCACGGAGGGCTCCACCCACGAAGGGTCCACGAAGAAGCAACCTTGTCTATGCCATCATGGCCTATGCCCACGGAGGGCTAGCCTTACTCGGGGTAGATCTTCACGAAGTAGGCGATCTCCTTGCCCTTACAAACTTCTTGGTTCAACTCCACATCTCGACGGAGGCTCCCAAGCGACACCTAACTAATCTAGGAGGCACCACCCTCCAAAAGGTAATAGATGGTGTTGATGATGATGAACTCCTTGCTCTTGTGCTTCAAATGATAATCTCCCCAACACTCAACTCTCCTCACTGATTTGGCTGTGGTGGAAGAAAGGATTGAGTGGAAAGCAACTTGGGAAGGCTAGAGATCAAGTTTCATATGGTGGGAGTGGAGCTACTTGATCTCAACACAAGGGTAGGTAGTTTTCTTCTCAGAAATGTAAGGTAGGAGTGGTAGTTCTTTCTGATGGCTCTCTCCACGAATGAAGAGGGGGTGGAGGGGTATTTATAGCCTCCACACAAAATCCAACCGTTACACACATTTGACCAATCTCGGTCAGACCGAAGTTGACAACTCGGTGAGACCGAAAGTTCAAATCATGTGAACGTTGGGATTTTCGGTGGGACCGAAAATACAAACTCGGTGAGTCCGATTCGTCCAAAGACAAGAGCTTGCCAATCTCGGTGGGACCGACTTCATCATCTCGGTGACACCGATTTGATGACAGAAGGTTACAGAAGCTTGGCAACTCAAGTTTCGGTGAGACCGAGTTCAGAATCGGAAAATCCGAGAATTCTAGGGTTTGGCTATATGGCTGAGGTGGTTCATCTCGGTGTGACTGGGTTTGGAAAATCGGTGGGACCGAGATTACTTATTAGTGTATTATGGAAGTGAGAGTTGCTGATAGTTTAGGAGATGTATCACTAAGCACTTTGAGCAACCAGATCATTATCATAACCTCATCCCCTTTTAATAGTATTGGCTTTCCTATAGACTCAATGTGATCTTGGATCACTAAACCAAAAATGGAGTCTTGAGCTTTTGCCAATGCCTGCCTTAGCATTTTGAGGGGTCCACCTCTTCAGTCCTTTTGCCATGCCAATGTGATTGAATTTCCTGAAACATACTTGATAAAAGCATTAGTCCAACCATAAAGTATGTTGTCATTAATTACCAAAACCACCCAGGGAGCAAATGTGCTTTCAGCGTTGTTACCAAAATTATTCCTACCAATAAAATTCACATCCATAGATTCGTTATTATTATCAATCAACGTAGACAAAGGCATATCATTGGGATCAATAGGAGCACTCTTATTAGCAAACAATTTCATAAGTTCATCCATCTTTCCACTCAAAACATTAATCTCTTCTATCGCACGAACTTTTTTACTAGTAGATCTTTCGGTGTGCCATTGAGAATAATTAACCATAATATTATCTAGGAGTCTAGTAGCTTCTCCTAAAGTGATTTCCATAAAAGTGCCTCCCGCAGCCGAATCTAAAAGATTTCTAGAAGAAAAATTCAATCCGGCATAAATTTTTTGTATGATCATCGATAAATTCAATCCATGTGTAGGGCAATTGCGAATCATTAATTTCATCCTCTCCCAAGATTATGCAACATGCTCATGATCAAGTTGCTGAAAATTCATAATATCGTTTCTAAGAGAGATGATCTTAGCGGGAGGAAAATACTTAGAGATAAAAGCATATTTGCACTTAATCCATGAATCAATACTATTTTTAGGCAAAGATGAAAACCAAGTTTTAGCACGATCTCTAAGCGAAAACGAAAATAGCTTCAATTTAACAATATCATTATCCACGTCTTTCTTCTTTTGCATATCACACAAATCAACAAAGTTGTTTAGATGAGTAGCGACATCTTCACTAGGAAGGCCAGAGAATTGATCTTTCATGAAAAGATTCAACAAAGCAGCATTAATTTCACAAGATTCAGCATCGGTAAGAGGAGCAATTGGAGTGCTAAGAAAATCATTGTTGTTGGTATTGGAGAAATCACACAATTTAGAATTATCTTGACCCATCGTGACAAACAATCCAACACACACGCACACAAGAGGCAAGTGAAAGAGAGGCGAGCGGGAAAGAGAGGGCGAATAAAACGGCAAGGGTGATGTGGGGGAGAGGAAAACGAGAGGAAAATGGCAAATAATGTAATGCGAGGGAGAAGAGTTTGTGATAGGTACGTGGTATGTCTTGACTTGTGCATAAACCTCCCCGGCAACAGCGCTAGAAATCCTTCTTGCTACCTCTTGAGCACTGCGTTGGTTTTCCATTGAAGAGGAAAGGGTGATGCAGCAAAGTAGCGTAAGTATTTCCCTCAGTTTTTGAGAACCAAGGTATCAATCCAGTAGGAGGCTACACGCAAATCCCTAGTGGCTTCCTCGTTTGCTTCTTGACTTCGACTCCAAGTCTCCTGGATTGCGTTTGTTCCAAAAATAACTCTCCCGAAGGTTTCACTCCGTTTGGACTCCGTTTGATATTCCTTTTCTGCGAAACACTGAAATAGGCAAAAAAACAGCAATTTGGGCTGGGCCTCCGGTTAATAGGTTAGTCCCAAAAAATATATAAAAGTGCTTAGTAAAGCCCATAAACATCCAAAACGGGTAATATAATAGCACGGAACAATCAAAAATTATAGATACGTTGGAGACGTATCAATTCACCACCCACTCTGGTTACCGTACCTCTTTGATGACCCCTGCGGCTTGTAGCTTACGAGTTTCCTGGACGATGAAGGCATGCTTCTTGGTGTACTGGCGGCGAGCCTTCTACTTTACTGTCCACACATTTGGACATACCCTCAGGTGGTGCTCGATTACCCCCCTTGGGACCCCTGCCAGGTGTTTGGGTTCCCAAGAGAATACATCCTTGTTGGCTCGCAAAAAGATGATCAATGCTTCCTCTTGATCCTAAGGGAGGCCAGCCCCTATGGTGAAGGTGGCGCTAGCCGTCCCATTCTTGCAGATCGGCACTTGCTTCGTCTCGGCTCGGTCTTGGGAGAACAACTGCTTCTTCTTGGCGGGCGCTGCTTCTGGGGCCTCTTCATCCTTCTTCTCACCGGGCAGCGCAGACGCGGCTATCTTGAAAGCGAGCTTGAGGGCCTGCAACGCGCCTTTCGTGTCCCCCGCCACCGTGAGGATACTGTTGCTACTAGGCATCTTCATGAGGTTGTACGTGGGGTGGGTCGCAGCCATAAACTGGGCCAAGGCCGGGTATCCCAGAATAGCATTGTACGGCAGGTCGATCTTGGCGATGTCAAAGTCGATGAGCTCGGTGCGGTAGTTGTCGCGGGTCCCGAAGGTGACAGGGAGACGGATCTGCCGCATGGGCCTGGTGGAGCCGCTGCCGACCCTGGAGAAAGGCTTGGAGGGGCGGAGCCGGCTGGGCGGCACATGGGGTAGGCCGAACGCCTCCGGGGAGAGCACGTTGAGGCCGGCTCCGCCGTCGATGATGGTCCTGGTAATTGCCACGTGGCAGACGGTGGGGGTGCAGAGCATTGGGAGCGCGCCTGCTCCCGTCGTGGCGGCGGGGTGATCCTTGGGGCCGAAGGCGAGGTCAGCTTGGGGCGCCGCCCAGCCCGGGGGAGCCCCCGAGCTCGCCTGAGTGGTGCCTGCCCGCCGGTAGAACTACTTGATGTGGCGGTCGGAAGGTGGTGCATGCGAGCCACCTAGGAGAGATCCGACGACCGGGGGCGCCGGTGCCGTGTAGTGGGCGAGGAAGAGGTCACGCAACTCCTCCCAGGAGGCCACAGAAGATGCCGATAGGTTGAGTAACCAGGCGCGTGGCACGCCTACAAGGGCCATGGGAGCCAGTTGGCCTTCACCTTGTCGTCTCCGTCGGCCGCCCAAACTGCCGCCTCGTATGCTTGAAGAAAGGGGGCTAGATCTGCCGCGCCGTCGTAGTGTGGCGGCATCTCCGGTCTGAACTTGGGCGGCAACTGCACCTGCTGCAGGGAGAGAGTGAAGCAGCCTAGCCCCGACGCTTCTTCAAGAACGCGCGTCGACCGGGCCAACGGAGGAGCGCCCGCCATAGGAGTTAGTGGCACGATCTAGAGGTCGAGGAAGAAGATTCCAACGCACCCCTACCTGGCGCGCCAAATGTCGGATTTAGGGACCCGCAAACCCTTGAGAGGTTCAAACTCTGGGGTGCGTGCGGAGATCTCAACCTACCCAGCCCTTCTACTCATGACCCTCC
Source organism: Triticum timopheevii (assembly GCA_963921465.1). Classification (NCBI taxonomy): domain Eukaryota; kingdom Viridiplantae; phylum Streptophyta; class Magnoliopsida; order Poales; family Poaceae; genus Triticum; species Triticum timopheevii. Next base: position 233,494,305 of record OY997266.1, on the reverse strand, counting down.
TAAGCCTAGCATGTCAAGCTCAAAGGGACAAAGAGACACGACAGTTTATACTGGTTCATGCCACCGTTGTGGTGTAATACCCTAATCCAGTGTGGTGTGGTGGATTGCCTCAAAGGGCTATGGATGAACTGGTACAGTGGATGAATGAGCCTCAGGAGGTGAGGTGTTCTTGAGCTGGTGTGGTGTATGCTCGCTCTACTTGTTCTGATTTCGTCCCGTTCCTATGGTGCTGGCTAGTCCTATTTATAGTGGCCTTGGTCCTCTTCCCAATATGAGCAGGAAGGGATCCACACAACGGCCAAATTTGAAAGGGGACAAGTAGTACAGTCTATCCTAACAAAAGTAGTCTTCTCCTGCGAAAAGCCTCTAGTCGTGATGCTGCGGTGGGCTCGTCAATGACCTCCATCATGCCGTCCTAGCGGTCTTGGTCTCGTTGCACCAGAATGGAAACCTTTGGCTGATTCCTTGGGACTCCACGCCTGTGCCCTGCTTCCCTTGCACCGAAGAGGAAACCTACGCTCTGCACCCGCCTGGCGCCCGCCTGGCCTTGGTCATCATGGCTCACGTCAGCTGAGCCTCGTGAGGTAACCTGCATAGAACTCTCCGCCCCTCAGGAGCCAACCTGAGGAGGCCGACTCCTTCGGGGGTCTTGGCGTCGCCCGCCTTGCGAGGCTTGGCCCCTCGCGAGGGTCTTGTGGCGTTGGTGTTGCAGCTGGGCCGTACTGGGCCGTTGATGAAGACGCGCGATGGGCTGCAGGCATGCAGGGCTGGATGCCCCTGAATTCAGGATGCCGACAATTCAATCTCTGTAGCTCTAGCAGTCGCCACGGATGTAACAGCCTGTCTTTCAATTAGTAAATTATTTCCTGGGCATAAATTTCTTGATCCTCTGATCGCCTCCCTTTGGGCACCAACCAGAGTCTCAGGGGCTACTATATACACAGGCGCATTTTGTGTTTATAACACAATTAAAAATGTCACATTACGTACCTAGAAGCCTCTTAGCAGGCCCGTAAAGGCTTCATTCAATCCGCTTTTTGCGGACCGAACCCTCTCGACCACCGTACCCATCAAGGTACGATGTTCCTCTGAGACAGACGCATGTCGCAATGTGTCCATCAATGTATCCGACACCTCCAGACCTGAAGTAGATTGCGCCGTCCCTCAGAACTTGGATAGTTCGGGACCTTTGTTGTTGGTCCCCGTAGGGGCCGCACACCCCGGACCCTAGGCGGCCGAAGTATCATCTTCGGGCCCGATCTTTACTGTCCCTCGCACCACTCGTTGATCGGGAGAGATCCTCCGGGACGACACCTCGGCGTCATTTGCCTTATCAGGCAGGGAGATCTGTGGAGGCGTCTCGCTTTCCATCATCTCCGGAAGAAGATCCCCAAAGAGGAGGACTGTTGAGGAAGGCTGCATGCCGGACTGTAAACATATATTTTAGAAGTTACCCTTATAGCTAGGAAAAAAGGGATATGTTTAGAACACCATTGTTCACTTACGATTCAGCTAAGGTCTTATCTTTATGGAGAGACTACGCGTCAACGTCACCTCCCGAACTAGAACCCCCTGACCAGGATATCTTCCCCTGCTTAGAAGCTTCTTTCTTCAAATCTTCGGAGGCGGTCCTCTTCTTCCCATTAGGAGAAGGGATGTCAGTTTGCCCTTCCCTTCCACCTTCAGAAGTGGAAGTTCCAATCTCCCCGGACAAAGTACCTGGCGTGCCCCTAGAATGGAGGCCACCTTGGGCCTCCTCGCTCTCCTCTTGGTATTCCCTCACTGGCACTTGGTAGGGTGCCGGAGCGAGCATCCTTGTTAACACCGGATCGGCTGAGTCTTCGGGAAGAGAGGCCGAACACCTAATCCTCTCCGCCTTCCTTATCCAGCCCGGGACGAGCATGGTTTTCTCAGTATATTGTTATGAGGAATTTAACTAAGCGGTGTTCGGAAGTCGAGTACTTACCGAGGTATCCGGATGGTTACAGTCAAGGCCGATGTCCTCTTTAGTACCCGGCCACTGTTTTTGCATCCCAAAGAATGATTTCCACATTCCTTTGAGCGTCGCGCCGGAGAGGTGCTGAAGGGTTCATGGTCCTTCCTGGTTAAACTCCCACATGCGGAGAGGCCGTCGCTAGCACGGTAGGACCCGCCCAACTAGCATTACTTGGATTACGTTGATGAGACCAGTGTCCTTTTCAATAAGGCTCCGAAGGCAGCTTTGTAGCGTCTGCACTTCATCGATGGATCCCCAGTCCAGCCCCTTGTTAATCCATGATGCGAGCTATAATGAAGGGCCAGATCGGAATGCAGGAGTAGCTGCCCACCTGGTACCACGGGGTTCGGTGATGTAGAACCACTCCCGTTGCCACAGGTCGGAAGTTTGTGTGAAGGAGCCCTTTGGCCAAGTAGTGTTGGTGAGATTGCTCACCGCCGCACCACCGCACTCCGCCTGTTTCCCGACAATTACCTTCGGCTTCACACTAAAGGTCTTGAGCCACAAGCCAAATTGTGGGGGAATACAGAGAAAGGCTTCGCACACGATAATGAACGATGCGATATGAAGAAAGGAATCCGGGGCTAGATCATGAAAATCTAAACCATAATAGAACATGAGCCCACGGACGAATGGATGAAGAGCGAATCCTAGCCCTCGGAGGAAGTGGGAGATGAATACAACCCTCTCATTGGATTTGGGAGAAGGAGTAACCTGCCCTTGAGCAGGAAGCCTCTGGAGGATTTCCACAGTCAGGTATCTTGCCTCCCGAAGCTTCATGATATCCTCCTCTGTGACAGAGGAGGCTACCCACCGGCCTTGAGGGCTGGGACCGGACATGACTGGGAAGCGCGAAGCGATTGGATTGAACTTTGGGTGCTGGAACTCGAGGCGGGAGAGGTCGAAAAGGCTTGGCGTAAAGGAAGAAGGACGAGTCTTTGCTCCTTTATAAAGGCAATGGATATCAAACGTCCCTCCTAGGCCCTAAAACATGCCTATTCCCGAGGAATCATGCCAACGGAACGGTTGGGTTACCAACACCCGTATTGATGAGAATCCCGCAATAAGGGGACACGATCTCTGCTTTGGCAAGACGTGCCAATGAAACCGCATCTCGAAATATGAAGCGGCAGGCTAAAAAACGGTTCGAATAATGGTCGGGCGGTGACGTGATGTCACGCTACAAAAAGTTGTCAGCGGATTGGACTCATGAAATATTATACTCTCTACGGATGTGTGTGGTGCTTGTTTTGCAGATCCGGGCACGTTTTCTGTGTTCGAAGACTATGCTGGAGTATTCGGAGAAGGAACCTGCCTTGCAATGCCGAAGACAATCTGCACGCCGGACACCTCGTCATTGAAGCCTGGTTCAGGGGCTACTGAGGGAGTCCTGGATTAAGGGGTCCTCAGACGGCCGGACTATTAACATGGGCCGAACTTTTGGGCTATGAAGATACAAGACCGAAGACTTCTTCTCGTGTCCGGATGGGACTCTCCTTTGCGTCGATGGCAAGCTTGGTGATTCGGATATGTAGATTCCTTTCTTTGTAACCGACTTTGTATAACCCTGGCCCTCTCCGGTGTCTATATAAACCGGAGGGTTTAGTCCATAGGGCACAATCTTAATCACATAGGCTAGACCTCTAGGGTTTTAGCCATCACGATCTCGTGGTAGATCAACTCTTGTAATACTCATATTCATCAAGATCAATCAAGCAGGAAGTAGGGTATTACGTCCATAGAGAGGGCCCGAACCTGGGTAAACATTGTGTCCCCCGCCTCCTGTTACCATTAGCCTTAGGCATACAGTTCGGGTCCCCCTACCTGAGATCCGCCGGTTTTGACATCGACAACGGTCGCTCCGACAGATGCTGTAAGTACTGTTCACTCTAAACTTAACTGAAGAAACTAAACTTTATAGTCAAAACTGAATTTTACTGTCAAAACTTATTGAACTAGTAGCAGAGCATTGCAATAGATGTTTAGGGAGTCAGAGCACTAGTAGCAGAGAAGCAGCGATCTAAATCAGCAGACGCTCGAGCAGGGAACGCACTAGCAGAGAGCAAGTCATGCAGTAGCACCGTGAGCGAGTGCTAAAGTAGCAACTCCTGTAGCTGCCAGAGGTCGTGCAGCAGCAGCAGCGTGAGCGAGAGCAAGAGCATAGTAGCAGCATGAACTAGAGCAAGAGCAGAGCAGCAGCGCGGCCGACAGCAATAGCAGAGCAGAGCAGCAGCACAAACAAAAGCAAGAGCAGTGCAGCAGCGCGACTGATAGCAAGAATAGAGCCATAGCGCGAGCGAGAGCCGGAGCAGCTGTAGCTAGTGCCGGTGTGGAAGTCGCTGCCAAGGAAGCAACGACATGGGGGAGAGACGCCGTGGATGATGTGGCCGGCGACGGCGCCGTCGATGGAGACCCGCCATAGCTGCTCACTATCGAGCACCGGAAGCCCCATGAGATTGAATAAAAGATAAAATGTAGCGTTGAGTGCGGAACCTCCTTGGTGGCGCCGAGCTGGCCTCGGCTTCATCAGAATAATTTGTGAGGGTGCTGCGGTTCCGGTGGGGCAGGTCAAGACGGCGCTGTGGGGATGGAGGTGGCGCGATAGACGAGTCGAACATCGGGGCAGCTCCTTGGAGGTGGAGGATGGGGCGGCTGATCTAGCGGGATGACGATATCAATGATGGATGCTCATCCGGTGAGGTGGATGAGGGACGGCAAGCTGTTGCGGTGAATGACATAGTCAGGGAAGAGTCTCCGGCTGGTTGGCGTCGGGAGGCCGACGGAGGAGCGTGGGGTTTCATGGATTTTGGAGGCCTCGGTGTACGAATGGGGGGAACGAAGGGGAAGGGAGAGGAGAGCCATGGCTTACGGACGCGCTTGTCCGAAATGTTGTGTAAGTTAGCAACGTACCCCCACCGGTTTTGACACCGCGACGTCGAGCTTCATTTCTGGCTGAGGGGTAGAAGGGGGATTTCGCATGTCTGGGTTGCGGGACCGATTTCGGATGAGGAGGAAGTTTTGCGCGTCAAAATTTTGGGATAACAAGGCGCAACGCGGGTTGAAGTGGTGGGAGTTTCAAAGCAGGTGAGACAAAAGATACTTGAGCTTGAAACTTTCGAGATAACAAGGTACGGATTCCTTGTTCGGCAGAACAAACTTAACGTGTAAAGAAAAAAAATTCATACAAGACACAAGAGAGTCATGTCCCCTTTTACTATATTGCTATAGACGCCATTGAAAAAACTACAAGAAAAATGTAAGAAAAACGGGAGAACAAGATTACCCTATACAGTACCAAATCGATTTGCACTTCCCTCAACAACAACAAAAAACACATCAATTCCCACCAAAAGAAAGAGTAATGTCCCTTTTTATATGATTACAAATGCCAAGATCTCAAATTTCAATTTTTGAATCCACGTTATGTTGAATTCAAATATATCGTTAGGTGACCTTGCGGATTATAATTGATGTAGTCATACATTTTGATCTTCCATCATATATGAACATTTTACTCCACCCTGTGAATATATCTATTGTCGTCTACCATATGGACTAAATTTGAATCAATTTTCTTTATTTGAATACTATTGTTGTCAAGTTGTACAATAATTTAAATAAAATCCTGATAACAAAAAACATGCATATAGCAGTAATCATATTTCACTATGAACTACATGTACCATACGATCTCCAATTCAAATATTTGTATCCATTTTATGTTGAATTTAAATCATAGTACATTGGTCTAGGTAGCGACATGTTCGGGATAATTTAAACCTTGTTTTCATATGTATAATTTTTGGCTGAATTGGGACAAGTTTTGGTATAAGCTTCTTGCAAAACCGAGGATTCTCTCAGCAAGCCTCGTGGTTCCGAGAGGGAACGTGTCACCTTTGTGTGCGAAACGGTATACACTGCCTCCCCCCTGATTTTCTTTACAGAGGCAACATAGAACTATATGAGTGCCCTGTTAAATTTTGGAATTATTTCGGGTTTGTTTGGCCTTTTTATATATTAATTGAGTTTCTGGACTTTTAATGTGCATAATCCAAATTTGAACTGCAGGCACATGCTCTGGTGCACCAAAGTTGGTTCAAAAATCACATGTGTGTCCTTGGTTGAATTTCTAGGTCCCATGGAAGAAATGAGAATGAAATTCAAACATCTGCGTGTCGTGACTCGGCCGAGAGCATCGAGAAACTTGGATTTTAAATTCATGTATATCCAAAACTCGCCTGGAAATCATGAAACTTGGCATGGTGTCATGTCATGGCACTAACATGTTGTGGTAAAAAATTGGGCCGATTTCGAACAAGTTTTGGTTCTAGGAGAGAACGTGCCACCTTCGAGTGCCACCTTTGAGTGCGAAATGATATACGCTGCACCCCTTGAGTTTCTTTACAAAGGCAACATAGAACTACATGAGTGCCCAGTTAAATTTTGGAATTATTCCGGGTTCGTTTGTCCGTTTTTATACATTAATTGAGTTTCTGGTCATTTAATGTGCATAATTCAAATTTGAACAACAAGCACATGCTCTCGTGCACCAAAGTTGGTTGAAACATCACATCTGTGTCCTCGGGTGAATTTCTAGGTCCCATGCTAGAAATGGGAATAAAATTCAAACATCTGGGCATCGTGGCTCGGCCGAGAACATTGAGAAACTTGGTTTTAAAATTCTTGTAGATCCAAAACACGTCTGAAAATCATGAAACTTGGCATGGTGTCATGTCATGGTACTACCATGCTGTGGTAAATTTTTTGGCCAAATAGGAACAAATTTTGGTATAAGCTTCTTGCAACCGAAGCTTCTCTCAAGAATGCTCGTGGTTCTGAGAGGGAACGTGCCACCTTTGAGTGCGAAACGATATTCGCTGCCCCCCTTTAGTTTTTTTACAAAGGCAACATAGAACTACATGAGTGCCCTGTTAAATTTTGGGATTATTCCGGGTTCGTTTGGCCTTTTTTATACATTAATTGAGTTTCTGGTCATTTAATGTGCATAATTCAAATTTGAACTACAAGCACATGCTTCCGTGCACCAAAGTTGGTTGAAAAATCACATCTGTGTCCTCGGGTGAATTTCTAGGTCCCATGCAAGAAATGGGAATAAAATTCAAACATCTGGGCATCGTGGCTCGGCCGAGAACATTGAGAAACTTGGTTTTAAAATTCTTGTAAATCCAAAACATGCCTGAAAATCATGAAACTTGGCATGGTGTCATGTCATGGTAGTACCATGTTGTGGTAAATTTTTTTGGCCGAATAGGAACAAATTTTGGTATAAGCTTCTTGCAAACCGGAGCTTCTCTCAAGATGACTCGTGGTTCTGAGAGGGAACGTGTCACCTTTGTGTGCATAATTCAAATTTGAAATACAAGCACATGCTCCAGTGCACCAAAGTTGGTTGAAAAATCACGTGTGTTTCCTCGGGTAAATTTCTAGGTCCCATGCAAGAAATGGGAATGAAATTCAAAATTCTGGGCGTCGTGGCTGGGCTGGAAACGTTGAGAAACTTAGTTTTTTAATTCCTGTAAATCCAAAACACGCATGAAAATAATGAAACTTGGCTTGGTTCCTTGACATGGCACCAAAATACTGTGCTAATTTGCTGTCCGATTTACGAAGGCGCACACATTAACAATCAACAAAGTCATTTTGGAACAAGTGCTATCACGTTACAATCAGAAACACGAGTATTATTAAAACCGTGGGCGTTCTATTTACCATTTACGTGCCGCCACGCGTCCCCTTTTTTTATTAGCTAGGATTCGCCGTGCAGGGTAGCTACTTGAGTACGAGAGGCGTGCGATCAGACCCCTGCGCGTGCTTATCGGGAGGAGAGCCCTTTGACCTCCATCTGCCGTCCACCTCTCTCCCAAGGTCTCCATTAATGGCGCCCGAGCCTCTGTTTTTTTGAAACTAAGCCTCTGTTTAATGGCGTGGCTATGTATCACTCGACTGAGATTTAAGAGAGAAAAAAGAAAATTTGAAAGCACGGATCTTGATGTAAGATCCGACGGACCTATATAGCATCTACTGCGACTTATAGCAAGACTGATGAATATATAAGGACGATGACAGTGGATAATAATTGTCTTACATAATTAGGAAGATAATTAAAAAAGCCACATGTGGCTACGCCCGAAATACACAAGTCCAAAATAAGAAGGAAGACAACAATCTGGCTCGCTGATCTCTACTTTCTTGATGCGTTGCTGCAGGCCGCGGGAACTAGTCTCCGCGACGAGCGACGACGAGCTCTTTCATGTCCTCAAGACGCTGCTTGAGAGCATCCACGGATTCCTCCACCAGCCTTTGGCGCTCGATGCGGAGCATGTCATTCTCGTCCATAAGTTTCTTGACGATGACGCCAGTCCTCTTCAACAAGGCACTGGTCTCCTCCTGCTGGTCTGCACTTTGGATGATCTTCGCCCTTAGCAGGTCACGCTTGGCCTAGAGCCTCCCATTGCCCTCCCTTAGTTGCCGGATGACGCTGGTAGACTGTTCAAATGAGGCTTTCATGTTGTCCTGCAACCTCGCCCAGCCGGAGATCTGATCCATCTGGCTATGGTTGATCGCATGCATGCGCCTGTAAGAGTCGTCGCCTGCCCGCGAGACATTTTCCCAGGCCGCCGTGGTGCAGAGGGACATCTCTGCTGCATTCACGGTGCGGTGGGACATCTCTGCTGCTTCCGCGACACGACCAGACCAGTCTGCTACATCAACGGCGCGGCGGGACCTCTGTGTTGCTTTGGCGGCGCGGCAGGACCTATGTGCTAGTGCTTCCGTGCAGCGGGACATGTTGGCTGCTTTCGCGGCAAGGCAGGACATCTCTCGTGCTTCCTCTTCCATGCTCGCCTCTCCCTGGTGGTAATCCCTCAACCCAGAACTCACGCTGGCCATGGCAGACGCAAGGGAAGGATGCTGAATGACTTGTTTGTTTTTGTGGATGAGGAGTTGAGGAGGAATGTGCAGTCATCTTGGCATAATAGTATTTATAACCGAGTACTAATACACTCCTAAGTGGGTAACCGTTTAGGTTGTGATCGGTGTGAACAAGTTTGCAATTAAATATAGCGTGGTAGTAGTAGTGATTTGGAATGTGGTGAGACGCAAGCTCAAAATTTATTGACGGTTCTAGTTTCGAAGTGTGGCACTATTCCCGGATGGCGTAACGTGGGCACGTGTGCTCGGCCGTGGTGTAGCATATGCCATGGTAGTTCTTTTTCTACTGCTGTGTAGTACGTGCAATAACTAGCACCATCGGATACATATCTTATGATTATTGGGGCGTTCAACAGGAATAGCTGCGTGGCGAGCTATAGACTAGTATTTTTTAGATGCATTAAACCTATCTCTCGGGACTTCTCGCACGCACCATCTCTAGCTCCCCAGGTCGATGCCACCCACATACACTTGTACTCTGAGTTTAGTACGTTATACAGGAAGAGAAGAGGTGCACACACACATTCGTCCTCTCTCACACACACATCTATTTTTTCTCGAAAAGGAGGATGATGCCCCCGGGCTCTGCATTTGGGAGTCACACACGCATCTGTAGCTATGAATTGTAGTGTTCTCAACCATCTGATTGGCCCTATCATTGGATTCATGTTGCTCCTTGGCCTTGAGATTGAGAAGTTTAAAACGCGGAGGCTAAGCTGGAGGCGCAATGGTTTGGTTAATGTGCGGGCCACACACGGCACCAACACAACACAAGCTTCGTCTGCCTAGTGCGCGGTCCGGTGAGTTGTCCAACACAACCAGGCCCTGCTTGGTATCTGTGCATCGAATTATGTGCAGAGAAATTAGGGTTGGAGGGAGTACTACTAGTAGTAGTACTATTTTTGATGTGTCGCGACAACTTGCACAACTACGAAACACTTGTGAACAAACAAGCATATACTCCCTCTGTTCCAAAATACTACCTACTTGACTTCCATTTGTCCAAAAATGGATGTACCTATATACTTAAACATGTCTAGATACATCTATATTTTGACAAATGGAAGGCATGCATTGTGGAACGGAGGGAGTACTTGCCATCAAAATGGATAGAAAGGGACGTATCTAGAACTTAAATACATCTACATACATCTCCTTTTATCCATTTTGATGACAAGTAGTACTTCTTACCGAAGGGAACTTTATATCCAACAGACATAAAATATCCGTTCGACTGTTGGAAATTACTGATCTGATGTTGAAGTAATTGTTGCATCACCACCAAAACCCACCATCTCTTAAGCTAAAGTAGACCGAGCTAATCCCTATATTAGCATATTACTAAGATAAACAGAAGGCACTGTAGAGACATTTAGGATGTGAGCTTGTCAATCTGAATGTGGAGGGACACCAGCTTAGCCCTGGACAGCAGCTTGGGCAGAACTGTGAAGAAGGTCAGCTCCTGCATGGCGACGTTGCCGGGATCCTTGCTACTTGTCACCTCCATTTCCACCTTGACGGCGTCGGTCGTGCCTTTGGGCTCCCCCGGTGGGCCGTTCGCCCACAGCTTGGCCACATAGTGTGGCAGTGGGGACGCCCCCGCTCTGATGCAGACGACCAACACGGTGATAGGCACGCCGATGTCGAGCATGCCGCCGACCAAGAAAAACGCGCGGTCGTCCTCCTTCGCGAACAGCAAGAGCCGTGGCTCCGACAGTGGCACTTGCAGCTGGAGCACCTTGCCGTACTGGATCCTGTGCACGGGCATGGGATGCGCGGTGCTGATGTGGTGGTAGAGCACCTGCGGCGGGCCTTCGTAGCCGCTGACAGGCACGGGGCATTTGCGGGGCGTGAGCGGACACACGCTTTGGTGATCGGCGAGCTTGTGGTAAGTAACATAGAGCCCATAGCCTTCGTGCGGGCACTCCACCCTCACCAACGAAAGGACGGCGTCCACCGCCCTATTCCACACGTCGAAGCCACCGCCACGCTCGCACTTCTGGCATTGCCGCTGGTTCCCGGGGCTCTCGACGTGGCAGTCCGCGTAGGCTAGGTGCCCTCCCTTGCACTGCAGAAATCAATCGAATATCACATCAATCAAGAAACCCGCACCTTGCTCGATCAGCCGAACGGACGAGGTGTATTCGAACCTCATACACTGGATGCGTCAAGGGGCGGAGGCACAAGGGGCAGTGGAGCAAGGTGAGGTCCATCAAGACCATAGAGAGCTCCATCGTCGGGTCCTGTTCCGTCTACATGATCTCGCCCTCCTCGTGCACAACCATCTCTAACTTTAGGGATGGGGCATTACAAATCTTTACCGTCACATATTGATACTACTTCAAGGTGCATTAAATCAACACATGCAAGTATCAAAAGGAGAGTCACGACATGCATGCATGCGTTGTAGTTAATGCATTGGTAAACGCAAATTATTGAAATATATCGAGTGCAGTGCTTTGATGTGTCGCGTCAACTCGTACAACAATGCGAAGTTTGATTATCCTCTCCCTCGCGGACTTGATTGCACCTGCCTTTGGCTGTATGACAGGTTGGCCACCCACCTGTTGGGCCCACCTATCATACACGCAAAGGCAGGAGCGTCCCTCCCTCGCCCATGAGCGTGGTGGCTGGCAGGACTAGGAGAAGCTTTCGCTACACGCTCTCCCTCCCGCACGTGGTGGACATGCAGTAGTTCAATCGGTGTCAGATGGCCAGAAGCGTACTGTAGTACTCCTTGGGTGCAGTAGTACTCCATCATTGTTCGACTTCCCAAAGAGGCGAAGAGCCAAGCGCAGCCCGGACGCTCGTGTGGCAGTTTCATGTGTAGAGTAGTCTAGGATAGAGTGTACCGTGCCTGTAAGCTTAAAATCGTTGGGGTCGGCTCCATGCTATGTGGCTGTCTCGAAGTTTTTTTAATTAAAATAGTCTTCTGGCCCTACCTGTCATCCTGGTGATTGTAGTTTGCATGCTTGTCGGTGTCAAAACCGGCGGATCTCGGGTAGGGGGTCCCAAACTGTGCGTCTAAGGCTAATGGTAACAGGAGGCGGGGGACACAATGTTATCCAGGTTCGGGTCCTCTCGATGGAGGTAATACCCTACTTCCTACTTGATTGATCTTGATGATATGAGTATTACAAGAGTTGATCTACCATGAGATCGTAGAGGCTAAACCCTAGAAGCTAGCCTATGATTATGATTTTTCTTGTCCTACGGACTAAACCCTCCGGTTTATATAGACACCGGAGGGGGCTAGGGTTACACAGAGTCGGTTACAAAGGAAGGAATCTTCATATCCTAACCTTCAGGCTTGCCTTCCACGCAAAGGAGAGTCCCATCCGGACACGGGACGCAGTCTTCTATCTTGTATCTTCATATCCCAACAGTCCGGCATATTCATGTAGTCCGGCTGTCCGAGGACCCTTAATCCGGAACTTCCTCAGTAGCCCCTGAACCAGGCTTCAATGACGATGAGTCCGGTGCGCAGATTGTCTTCGGCATTGCAAGGCGGTTCCTTCTCCGAATACTCCAAAGTAGATCTTGAACATAAGAATAGTGCCCAGCTTTGCAAAACAAATTCCACATACCACTGTAGAGAGTATAATATCCCACGAGTCCAATCTGTTGACAACTCATAGCGTGACATCAAGCCACGGCCCTGTCTTTATTCGAACCATTTTTATCCCGCCCCTTCGTATTTCCAGGCGCGGTTTCATTGGCACGTCTTGTCAAAGCAAAGATCATGTCCCCTTAGCACAGGATTCTCATCAATGCAGGCATGGGTAACTCAACCATGCCATCTGCATGGTGCTTGGTGAATAGGCGGATTTTAAGGCGAGGGGGGAGGCGCATGACCCTGACCGTCTTTATAAGGGGATAAGGATTCCTCCTCGTTCACCCACGCCTTCTCCTTCCTCTTCCTATCCATTCTTGAGCTCCAACGCCCAAGCTCTCACATTCTCCCCCCGAAAACGCACTCCAATCATGTCCGGATCCGGAGCTGGAGGCAAGTGGATGGCCTCCTCCGTCAAGAAGGAGGACATCAAGAAGCTCCGGGAGGCTGGGTACTTGTCCAAACAAATCGCTCATCGGCTTCCGTCCAAGGGGCAGATCATCCCTACCCTAGAGCCCCAAGAAAGGGTGGTGTTTCTCTCCCACTTCGTCCGCGGGCTAGGATTCCCCCTCCATCCGTTCGTCTGCGGACTAATGTTCTACTACGCACTGGACTTCCATAACTTGGCCCCCAACTCCATCCTCAACATCTCGGCATTTATTGTCGTGTGTGAGGCCTTCCTCCGCATCCCACCTCACTTCGACCTATGGCTGAAGACCTTCAATGTGAAGCCAAAGGTGGTGAGCGGCCAACAAGCGGAGTGCGGAGGCGCCATGGTGGGCAAGATGACCAATTTCACCTAGCCTGAAGGCCCCTTTGTGGAGACTGTAAAGGGGTGGCAATCGGGGTGGTTCTACATCACCGAGCCATGCGGCACCAACTGGGCGGCGACCCCCGAATTCCGATCTAAATTCCCCATGCGGCTCACCTCCTGGCAAGAGAAGGGTTTAGACTGGGGCTCAGCGGAAGAAGTGACCGGGCTCCAGACATGTGTCCAGAACATGATAAGCAAGAAAATCAAGCTTGTCAACGTCGTCCAGGTTATGCTCTTCCACCGGATTCTTCCGTGCCAGAGCCGGACTTGTAATTTGTGGGAGTTCGACCCGGCCAAGCACCAGACACTGCTGGAGCTCTTCGGTACGACACACGAAGACATCTGGAAGGTGCTCTTTAAGGCCAGCAAGGTACCACCGCCCACGACCTAAGATCGCGGGCTTAGCGCAAAACGCCGGGCTAATCCGGTAAGTTATTTTATGTTTGCAAGGTATACCTTTTACCGGCATATCGGCGGGAGGAACCTGAGCCTCCATGCCAATCTTTCAGGCCTGGGTAACGATAGTGGAGCAGATTAACTGTCCGGATCCTCTACCCAAAGATCCAGAAACGCCTCTTATGACGAAGATGCTGTTTCCGGTGCCTTATGAGGTGCCAGAGAAGAAAGCCAAGAAGGCGGCCAAGGGGACCAGAGATGGTCTCCATCGCAAGGGCGCTTCGGACGTGACGTTTGAAGACGCCGAGACACACTCCTCCACCAAACATGAGGAGGAGGAGGAGAAGATCCATTCCCCCCCTACTGGGGGGAGAAAGAAGAGGAAGGCCTCCACACATGGGGAGGCCAAGGCGTCCAAGAAGGGAAAAATCCCCCTTCCGGACTACTCTGCCACAGCCACCAACAGCGACAGGGAGTGGGAGCCCAGGGTCAAGCCCCTGGCCTAGTCATAAGTATTTGGACACAGTAATATTTCTGGCCTTTTCACTTTATCATTTTTTAATGTGCTAGACCATGCATATGCAGTCCGGCCTAGTCCAACATCGAGCTATCCTCCTCTTCGGAGGGGTCGCTGGACCCGTCGGCGATGAACAGCGTGTCCCTTCCGACGGCCTCCTCCCCCAAGGCTGCGGACAACACCGAGGTGTTGTCTCGAAGGATACCAGGCCAAGGGGAGACCGTTCCGATGATGCCCGAGGATAAAACCCCGGTTGCCGAACACATGGGGGGAAAGACCCTATGGACCCCGACGATGCGGGCTGCATCCAGTTCGGCCCTCAGCCAAATACAGCTCCGGAGACCCAAGTGGCTCCGAATTTAGGCAGGCAGCCTCTCCCGATCGAGGGGGGCAAGCCTCCTCCACCGGTGACCTCTGTCCGTCCAGAGGCACCGGATAGAATGCTGGAAGCACTACAAGGTGGTTCCATTGTGGAAGAACACCATACTCTTATGAGTACGGTGATTGAGAAAGTCCAATCTGCCAAAAACAGACTGACCGAAGCCTGCATTAGCCTTCTAACAGGCTTTGAGGTAAGTAATATAGTTGTAAAAGAATATCACCTTATAGACAGTAGCCCCTGATGCTCTGTTCGGTGTTCGGAAAGAAAAACCGAACAGAGGATCAAAATAATTTTCGCAGGAGTCTAACATAACATGTCTATGCGAATAACATGCATCACTGCTGGCTGCTGCCGCTCATACTGCAGAGGTCTCCGGCTTGAAGCAGAAGCTGGAGCGGGCCGAGGAAGAGCTCGTCCCCGTGAAGAAGCAGTTGGAGGACAGCGAAGGTATGCACTAACCTGTGCTTATATTTAGGAAGGATGAAAGGTTCGTACTAACTAAAGTGTCATGAACTTTATTAGGGGCCGCGACCGAAGTGGCAGCCCTCAAGAAGGCGTTGGCCAAGGCCAAGGACAAAGCGGCTAAGGAATGTGCCGCGCACGAGAAGCAGGAGGCTCGGGTCAGCGAGGTCCAGCAAGAGCTCCAGGATGCCGTCAAAAAGTACGAGTCCTTGGAGCGTGATTCTAAGACTCAAGAGTCCGAACTTGCCAAAGCCCGCCAGAGCATGCAAGATGCCCGAGCCGAAGCCCAGAGCGTCCTCTAGGAAATCCAGGTGGCCAAGAAGATCGTGGCGGGTAAGGCTTTTATTATGCAAAGCAAGTATGTGAAGGAAACATTCCTTTTACTTACCCGATTTTGGATTTCTCCATGAGTGTTTGCGGATCTACCGCATAGCATATCAGATGCTGCAGAGTTCTTTCGAGCCGAAGAAGGGAGCTCTATGGAGAAGCTGTTCTGGTCCCAATACCTTGGACCAGAAAATCCGATGCCCTTTAGCGACCAGCTAAAACAGTTGGTCGAGCTGCACAAGGCGACCGAACTAGCCATGAAGGACCTAATAGTCCGACTATGGCCTGCCGAGCCCATGCCCAGTAGCTACTTCAGACTCGTGAAGCGGCTGGTCAGTGCCTGCCCTCGGCTTGATGCCATCAAGCGGTCGGTCTGCATTGAAGGTGCGCGGATGGCTTTCGCCCGCGCCAAGATGCACGGGCGAAGATGGATGCCATGAAATTTATGACCGAGGGTCCGCCCGCGGGCAAGGAGCATTGCAAGCCCGAGATGTACAATGACAGTCTCATGGAGGGATCTCGCCTTGTGGCAGAGCAATGTGCCAAGGATATCATTTTCCCATGAAAGCATTATTTTATCTTGTCGTGTAATATGGAAAAAGTTCGTTATGTAAAATAATGCTTGTTATTTGAATTTTTACATCCTGTGCGGCCGTTTTTAAATTAATTCTGAGTGTTGGCCAGTCATCGGCTTTTGCACCCACGTAGGAAGTACGGGGGTGTTCGGGATGAATCTAAACACTCTTTACTCCAGATTTTTGGTCCTTAAAGGAGGTGTTTAGCGCGATGAACCAGGCAATCGGACTATGAGGCTTTATCACCCTCACTTAGACATAGTAGTTTGACAAAAGAAAGGTAGGTGTAGCCCCTAGTGTTCGGGAGACCGAACTTGTGGTATTATAAAACACCTGATCGGATAAAAACCGATCCGTCGCACGATGCATTAGTTATCGCATAATGCGGAAGAAAGCGCTAAAGATTTTGTGACCTCTCGAACAGCTGACCAGCTCTCGCCGCACCATGACAATCAGTTTTCGGCTTTCTCTACTGAGGTGCTCGTCCGGAAGAACCGGGACACAATCGCAGTAGTTCTCCGTTTACTACCCTAGCTAATATAGTGGAACATAAGGTAGCAAGCACACGAGCCGGGCCACCCAACTATTGACCAAAGACATGATTCGGAGCCAATGCATATAATGCTATAAGTTTGGGGTGCCGAACTGTACTGTAAAAATGTTTGGACTTTCTTGCCGTGTTATGGGGTACAATGAAGCCCCTGGCGAATAAAGGCATACCATTACGGGTGCAATAGATAATAAATAAATAGACAAGGAAAAAATTAAGTAATAAGCTGATGCTGCAAATTATTTTTTGCTGTAATTTGATTAATACATCACGGCGCATGTGTACAAGTAGTGCAATACGCGAATAAGGCTATTTAACATGCCACGACCAGGAGCGAGTTGCATGCGGGTATTTAAAACGGGTATGCCGATCATTAGCAGAGACCACCTGGGTATTCCCTTGTACGTCCAAGCCCCTAGCTTTCTTGGTGTATCCGTCCCATGATGGGTCCGGTGATCCGGTTTATCAGAAAAAGCCTCGAGAGGAGAAAAGCCTGAAAGAAAAGAGAAAAAAGTGAAGGTATGCGCATCTGGGAGCGGTTGAGCCGCATTGTGGACCGCGGTCTAGCCCTGCCACCGCCGGTGCCCATGGTATTTTAAGTGCGTAGTTGTGTACGCGTGGCACGAATTTCACCACTTGATTGGGGCTGTTACGAAGGCCGAGTTGCTAGCTGAGCTCTGGACAAGCTGGACGGCCCTGCTGCAGAGTAGCTCAGACTCGCTTGATGGTGTCCGGGGGCTTTATGGCCGAATTGAGGTTTTGCCAAAGAAGGCTATGATACGTCTCCATCGTATCTATAATTTTTGATTGTTCCATGCCAATATTATTCAACTTTCATATACTTTTGGCAACTTTATACTATTTTTGGGACTAAAATATTGATCCAGTGTAAGTTCCTGTTTGTTGCATGTTTTATGTTTCGCAGAAACCCAATATCAAACGGAGTACCAATGGGATAAAAACGAACGGAGAATTATTTTGGAATATTTGTAATTTTTGGGAAGTAAAATCAACGCGAGACGGTACCTGAGGGGGCCAGGAGATAGGGGGCGCGCCCTAGGGAGGCAGGCCTGCCCTGGACTCTCCTGGGCACCCCGTAAGGCAGTTGACGCTCTTCTTTTGCCACAAGAAAGCTAATTTTATGAGAAAAATCTGGGCGAAAGATTCACCCCAATCAGAGTTACGGATCTCCGTATATAAAAGAAACGATGAAAGGGCAGAATCTGGGAATGTAGAAACAAAGAGAGATAGAGAGACAGATCCAATCTCGGAGGGGCTCTCGCCCCTCCCAAGCCATGGGAGCCAAGGACCAGAGGGAAAACCCTTCTCCCATCTAGGGAGAAGGTCAAGGAAGAAGAAGCACAAGGGGGGCCCTCTCCCCCTTGCTTCCGGTGGCGTCGGAACGCTGCCGGGGGCCATCATCATCACCGCAATCTTCATCAACAACTTCACCGCCTTCATCACCAACTCTTCCCCCCTCTATGCAGCGGTGTAACTCCTCACTTACCCGCTATAATCCCTACTTAAACATGGTGCTCAACGCTATATATTATTTCCCAATGATGTATGGCTATCCTATGATGTTTGAGTAGATCCGTTTTGTCCTATGGGTTAATTGATGATCGTGATTGGTTTGAGTTGCATGTTTTATTATTGGTGATGTCCTATGGGGCTCTCCGTGTCGCGCAAGCGTGAGGGATCCCCGCTGTAGGGTTTGCAATATGTTTATGATTTGCTTATGGTGGGTGGCGTGAGTGAACAGAAGCACAAACCCGAGTAAGTAGGTTGTTTGCGTATGGGATAAAGGGGACTTTATACTTTAATGCTATGGTTGGGTTTTACCTGAATGAATCTCTAGTAGTTGCGGATGCTTGCTAGAGTTCCAATCATAAGTGCATATGATCCAAGAAGAGAAAGTATGTTAGCTTTTGCCTCTCCCTCAAATAAAATTGCAATAGTGATTACCGGTCTAGTTATCGATTGCCTTGGACAAATAACTTTCTCGTAGATAAAAAGCTCTCTACTAATATTTACTTTATTGCTTCTTTATCTAAACAGCCCCTACTTTTTATTTACATGCTCTTTATTATCTTGCAAACCTATCCAACAACACCTACAAAGTACTTCTAGTTTCATACTTGTTCTAGGTAAAGCGAATACTAAGCATGCGTAGAGTCGTATCAGTTGCAGATAGGTCTTGAGAGAATATTTGTTCTACCTTTAGCTCCTCGTTGGGTTCGACACTCTTACTTATCGAAAGAGGCTACCACTACCCCGTATACTTGCGGGTTATCAAGACCTTTTTCTGGCGCCGTTGCCGGGGAGTCATAGCGTGGGGTGAATATTCACGTGTGTGCTTGTTTGATTTATCACTAAGTAATTTTTATTTGTTGTTCTTAGTTGTTCTGTATCTTTAGTTATGGATATGGAACAAGAAATACCAAAAAAGTTAGGTGTACTTGCTACTCATGGAGATGGGGAACCTCCTAAAACCCTCGATTCTCGTTATGTGACAGAACATATGTACTACTTTGATAATCCTGAGAAAACCCCATTCAACTTTGTAATGGGAGTAACGTTGGATCAACGTGAATACTTTAGGGTTATCGCTTGACACAAAAAGGGAAACTATTGTGGGATCAAATTTCTATGTTGCGTTGGTATGCTCGGGATCTATGCTTGAGATATGATTATAATTGTTGCTCTAGGATGAAGGCTCCACACCTTCCCTTTTCATGCAAATTTAATGATAATAAAACCTTAGCTTCTTATGCTAAGGGTATATATGATTCCTATGATGTTGAACAAATTGAAGAATTTGTTGCTTTTAAGGCTGCTTATGAAATTGAATCATGTTTGAAAAGTATGAAGCTTTTGATGATGATGTTTATAGGCCTCAAAATTTTGCTATATTGAAATATTGCTATGAGAATTATGAATATAATTACAATATTAATGCATTTATTGAGAAAGTACCCGCTGTCCAAGAAGAGATTAATATTTTGCAGGAAGCTATGGAAGAAGAAATTGATGAAACTGTGAGCTCATTGGATGAAAAAGATGATGAGGAGAGCGAAGAACAAAAGGAGGAAGAGCGGATTGATCACCCGTGTCCACCTTCTAATGAGAGTAACTCTTCAACTCATACATTGTTTAATTCCCCTTCGTGCTTACTGAAGGATGATTGCTATGATGATTGTTATGATCCCGTGGATTCTCTTGAAATATCCCTTTTTGATGATGCTTGCTATGCTTGTGGCCAAGATGCCAATATGAATTATGCTTATGGAGATGAACTTGCTATAGTTCCTTATGTTAAACATGAAATTGTTGCTAGTGCACCCACGCATGATAGTCCTATTATCTTTTTGAATTCTCCAAACTACACTATATTAGAGAAGTTTGTGCTTATTAAGGATTATATTGATGGGTTGCCTTTTACTACTACACATGATGATTTTCATAGATATAATATGCATGTGCTTGCTGCTCCTACTTGCAATTATTATGATAGAGGAACTATATCTCCACCTCTCTATGTTTCCGATATGATAAAATTGCAAGAAACTGCTTATACTATGCATTGGCCTTTACTTGGTGTGCATGAATTGTTCTTTTATGACATGCTGATGCATAGGAAGAGAATTAGACTTTGTTGTTGCATGATATATGTTACTTTGTGCTCACTTCTAAATTACAAATCATTGTTAATTAAAATTGGCTTTGATATACCTTAGGATCCGGGTGGATTCATTACTTGAGCACTATATGCCTAGCTTAATGGCTTTAAAGAAAGCGCTGCCAGGGAGACAACCCGGAAGTTTTAGAGAGTCATTTATTTCTATTGAGTGCTTCTATATAGTTTAAAGACAAAAAATAAAGTGGGGAACACAAAACTTTTCGAAAAGGAAAGTGAAAGTGAGAAAGACAAGCATTGTTGAAGTGGGAGCTAGCCTTGGACTTTGTTCATGCTCACTAAAACTTTGTGAATCTAGATTATAGAAACTTTTCAATAAAAATAATTATCCCCTTGTACAATTCCATTGTATTATAAAAATAATGTGCCAAGGTTTTCCTTTAGGATGTTTACAATGCTTGTTGGTTAGTGCAGGACAGAAACTTTGGCTGTAGTGCGCGATTTTACATTTTTAACTGGCACGTCAAACGGTTCTGATTCTTTTTGAAGTGTCTTTCTGTACAAATTTTTTATTTTTACTAATTTTGGTAGAATTTTTGGGGTAACATAATTATGGTGAATGTTCAGATTTCTACATACTGTTCTGTTTTTGACAGATTCTGTTTTTGATGCATAGTTTGCTTGTTTTGATGAAACTATCAATTTATATCAGTGGATTAAGCCATGAAAAAGTCATATTACAGTAGACACAATGCAAAACCAAAATTTTAATTGGTTTGCAACAGTACTTAGAGTAGTGATTTGCTTTATTATACTAACGGATCTTACCGAGTTTTCTGTTGAAGTTTTGTGTGGATGAAGTGTCTAATCGAGGAGGTCTCGATATGAGGAAAAGGAAGAGAGGAAAGAGCTCAAGCTTGGGGATGCCCGAGGCATCCCAAGTAAATATTCAAGGAGACTCAAGCGTCTAAGCTTGGGGATGCCCCAGAAGGCATCCCCTCTTTCTTCAACAAGTATCGGTATGTTTTCGGATTCGTTTCGTTCATGCGATATGTGCAAGTCTTGGAGCGTCTTTTGCATTTATTTTTTACTTTTCTTTCATGCACCATGCTGGTATGAGATAGTTCTTAGTTGATTTATAGAATGCTCATTGCACTTCACTTAAATCTTTTGAGTATGGCTTTATAGAATGCTTCATGTGCTTCACTTATATCATTTGAAGTTTGGATTGCCTGTTTCTCTTCACATAGAAAACCGCCATTTGTAGAATGCTCTTTTGCTTCACTTATATTTGTTAGAGAATGGGCATATATTTTGTAGAAAGAATTAAACTCTCTTGCTTCACTTATATCTATTTAGAGAGATGACAGGAATTGGTCATTCACATGGTTAGTCATAAAATCCTACATAAACTTGTAGATCGCTGAATATGATATGTTTGATTCCTTGCAATAGTTTTGCGATATAGAGGTGGTAATACTAGAGTCATGCTAATGGGTGATTGTGGATTAGTAGAAATACTTGTGTTGAGGTTTGTGATTCCCGAAGCATGCACGTATGGTGAACCGCTTTGTGATGAAGTTGGAGCACAATTTTATTTATTGATTGTCTTCCTTACGAGTGGCAGTCCGGGACGAGTGATGGTCTTTTCCTACCAATCTACCCCCCTAGGAGCATGCGCATAGTACTTTGTTTTCAATGGCTTGTAGATTTTTGCAATAAGATATGATTTCTTTATGACTAATGTTGAGTCCATGGATTATACGCACTCTCACCCTTCCATCATTGCTAGCCTCTTCGGTACCGTGCATTGCCCTTTCTCACCTCAGGAGTTGGTGCAAACTTCGCTGGTGCATCCAAAACCCGTGATATGATACGCTCTGTCACACATAAGCCTCCTTATATCTTCCTCAAAACAGCCACCATACCTACCTAACATGGCATTTCCATAGCCATTCCGAGATATATTGCCATGCAACTTCCATCATCATCATATACATGACTTGAGCATTGATTGTCATATTGCTTTGAATGATCGTAAGATATCTAGCATGATGTTTTCATGGCTTGTCCGTTTTTTGATGTCATTGCTACGCTAGATCATTGCACATCCCGGTACACCGCCGAAGGCATTCATATAGAGTCATATCTTTGTTCTAGATATCAAGTTGTAATATTGAGTTGTAAGTAAATAAAAGTGTGATGATCATCATTATTAGAGCATTGCCCCAGGGAGGAAACGATGATGGAGACTATGATTCCCCCACAAGTCGGGATGAGACTCCGGACTTAATAAAAAAAGAGGCCAATGAATCCTAAATAAAAAAGAGAGAGAGGCCAAAGACGCCTATTAAAAAAAAGAGAAAATAAAAAAAGAGAGAAAAAGAGAGAAGGGGCAATGTTACTATCCTTTTACCACACTTGTGCTTTAGAGTAGCACCATGTTCTTCATAGAGAGAGTCTCCTATGCTTTCACTTTCATATACTAGTGGGAATTTTCATTAAAGAACTTGGCTTGTATATTCCGATGACGGGCTTCCTCAAATGCCCGAGGTCTTCATGAGCAAGCAAGTTGGATGCACACCCACTTAGTTTTCAGTTTGAGCTTTCATACACTTATAGCTCTAGTGCATCTGTTGCATTGCAATCCCTACTCATTCACATTGATATCTATTGATGGGCATTTCCATAGCCCGTTGATACGCCTAGTCGATGTGAGACTTTCTCCTTTTTTGTCTTCTCCAAATAACCCCCACCATCATATTCTATTCCATCTATAGTGCTATGTCCATGGCTCACCCTCAGTATTGCGTGAAAGTTGAAAAAGTTTGAGATAACTAAAGTATGAAACAATTGCTTGGCTCGTAATCGGCGTTGTGCATGATTAAATACTTTGTGTGATGAAGATAGAGCAACAACCAGACTATATGATTTTGTAGGGATAACTTTCCTTGGCCATGTTGTTTTGAAAAGACATGATTGCTTTATTGGTACGCTCGAAGTATTATCGTTTTTATGTCAAATGATAGACTATTGCTTTGAATCACTCGTGTCTTAATATTCATGCCATGATTAGACATATGATCAAGATTATGCTAGGTAGCATTACACATCAAAAATTATC
Source organism: Triticum timopheevii (assembly GCA_963921465.1). Lineage (NCBI taxonomy): Eukaryota > Viridiplantae > Streptophyta > Magnoliopsida > Poales > Poaceae > Triticum > Triticum timopheevii. The sequence goes on along the minus strand of OY997266.1, from coordinate 233,470,961 downwards.
TTTTTTATCATTTACCTACTCGAGGATGAGCAGGAATTAAGCTTGGGGATGCTGATGCGTCTCCGTCGTATCTATAATTTTTTATTGTTCCATGCCAATATTATTCAACTTTCATATACTTTTGGCAACTTTATACTATTTTTGGGACTAACATATTGATCTAGTGCCCAGTGCCAGTTCCTTTTTGTTGCATGTTTTATGATTCACAGAAACCCAATATCAAACGGTGTCCAAATGGGATAAAAACGGACGAAGAATTATTTTGGAATATTTGTGATTTTTAGGAAGTAAAATCAACGCGAGACGGTGCCCGGGGGGGGCATGAGATAGGGGAGGCGCCCCAGGGAGGCAGGCGCGCCCTGGACTCTCCTGGGTACCCCGTAAGGCAGTTAACGCTCTTATTTTGCCGCAAGAAAGCTAATTTTATGAGAAAAATCTAGGCGAAAGATTCACCCCAATCGGAGTTACGGATCTCCGGATATAAAAGAAACGATGAAGGGGCAGAATCTGGGAACGCAGAAACAGAGAGAGACAGAGAGACAGATCCAATCTCGGAGGGGCTCTCGCCCCTCCCAAGCCATGGGAGCCAAGGACCAGAGGGAAAACCCTTCTGCCATCTAGGGAGAAGGTCAAGGAAGAAGAAGAACAAGGGGGGCCCTCTCCCCCTTGCTTCCGGTGGCGCCGGAACGCCACCGGGGGCCATCATCATCACTACGATCTTCATCAACAACTTCACCGCCTTCATCACCAACTCTTCCCCCCTCTATGCAGCGGCGTAACTACTCTCTTACCCGCTATAATCTCTACTTAAACATGGTGCTCAACGCTATATATTATTTCCCAGTGATGTATGGCTATCCTATGATGTTTGAGTAGATTCGTTTTGTCCTATGGGTTAATTGATGATCGTGATTGGTTTGAGTTGCATGTTTTATTATTGATGCTGCCCTATGGTGCTCTCCGTGTCGCACAAGCGTGAGGGATCCCCGCTATAGTGTTTGCAATATGTTTATGATTTGCTTATGGTGGGTGGTGTGAGTAAACAGAAGCACTGACCCGAGTAAGTAGGTTGTTTGCGTATGGGATAAAGGGGACTTGATACTTTAATGCTATGGTTGGGTTTTACCTTAGTGAATCTTTAGTAGTTGCGTATGCTTGCTAGAGTTCCAATCATAAGTGCACATGATCCAAGCAGAGAAAGTATGTTAGCTTATGCCTCTCCCTCAAATAAAATTGCAATAGTGATTATCGGTCTAGTTATTGATTGCCTTGGACAAATAACTTTCTCGTAGCAAAAAAGCTCTCTACTAATATTTACTTGATTGCTTCTTTATCTAAACAGCCCCTACTTTTTATTTACGTGCTCTTTATTATCTTGCAAACCTATCCAACAACACCTACAAAGTACTTCTAGTTTCATACTTGTTCTAGGTAAAGCGAACACTAAGCGTGCGTAGAGTCGTATCAGTTGCAGATAGGGCTTGAGAGAATATTTGTTCTACCTTTAGATCCTCGTTGGGTTCGACACTCTTACTTATCGAAAGAGGCTGCAACTATCCCGTATACTTGCGGGTTATCAAGCTACTCTGTACTTCTGTTGCAAGGGCCGCGGTGTGCTCCTCCGTACGGAGGGAGCGCTCCGTATTTCCATTGACTATTATAACGCCGCGAGGTCCGAGCATCTTGAGCTTAAGGTAGGCATAGTGCGGCACCGCATTGAAACGAGCAAATGCGGTTCGTCCGAGTAGTGCGTGATAACCACTGCAAAAGGGGACGATGTCGAAGATTAATTCTTCGCTTCGGAAATTATCCGGGGATCCAAAGACCACTTCCAGTGTGATTGAGCCCGTACAACAGGCCTCTACACTTGGTATGACACCTTTAAAGGTGGTTTTGGTGGGCTTGATCCTTGAGGGATCAATAACCATTTTGCGCACTGTATCTTGATAGAGCAGGTTCAGGCTGCTACCACCGTCCATGAGGACGCGTGTGAGGTGGAATCCGTCAATGATAGGATCTAGCTCCAGTGCGGCTAAACCGCCATGACGGATACTAGTCGGATGGTCCCTTTGATCAAAAGTGATCGAACAGGAGGACCACGGGTTGTATTTCGGGGTGACTGGCTCCATCGCGTAGACGTCCCTTAGTGCGCGCTTCCGCTCCCTTTTGGGGATATGGGTAGCATATATCATGTTCACCATTTTAACTTGGGGAGGAAACTTCTTCTGTCCCCTTGTGTTCGATGGCTGGGGTTCCTCGTTGTTATCGCTTTGCAGTCCCTTTTCCTTGTTTTCTACATTTAACTTGCCGGCCTGTTTAAAGACCCAAGATTCTCTGTTGGTATGATTGGTTGGTTTATCGGGGGTGCCGTGGATTTGACATGGACGATCGAGTATGCGGTCCAGACTGGACAGGCTCGGATTGTTTCTATTAAATGGCTTTTTCCGCAGACTGGACTTGGAGCCACTAAATTCGGCATTGGCGGCTCTGTCTTCGGTGTTATCACCATTATTTCGACGCTTGTGTCTGTTGCATTGGGGCTTGCCGTTGCTATCTCTGGCTTCGAAGTGCTAGGTTTACTTGAGGTGCTGTTGCTACAAGCTAGCTAGCTATCCTCGCCCGCACAAAAGAAGGTCATGAGCATCGTAAGGGCTGCCATGGACTTTGGCTTCTCTTGGCTGAGGTATCGGGCGAGCCACTCGTCACGGATGTTATGCTTAAAAGCCGCTAGGGCTTCGGCATCCGGACAGTCGACGATCTGGTTCTTTTTAGTTAAGAACCGAGTCCAGAATTTCCTGGCTGACTCTCCGGGCTGTTGGATTATATGACTTAAGTCATCGGCATCCGGAGGTCGGACCTAAGTGCCTTGGAAGTTCTCAAGGAATGCATTTACCAGGTTCTCCCAACTGCCAATGGAGTTTTCGGGCAAACTGTTCAACCAGTGCCGAGCTGGTCCCTTGAGTTTTAGCGGGAGATACTTGATGGCGTAGAGATCATCGTCGCCGGCCATATGTATATGGAGAAGGAAGTCCTTGATCCATACCGCGGGATCTGTTGTTCCATCGTATGATTCAATCTTTACGGGTTTAAACCCCTCTAGGAATTCATGCTCCATTACTTCATCAGTGAAGCATAGGGGGTGTGCGGCACCTCCGTGTCGGGCTATGTCGGGACGCAGCTCGGATGGAGCCGGTCTGCAGTATTCGGCCCGGACAGGTTTGTATTTGTTATATCCAGCTTGGTGGCCGTCGTTGCACATTGGGGCGCACCCCCGCGATCCATAGATCGATCTGGTTTGCCTGTTCTATTTTGCTAGTCATACCACAGGTCTTGTGTGTATCCCCGAGATGTTGTGTTTCTATTTGTTTGGTGAGGCAGTGCCGGTTGGTGTTCGGGCTGAATTACCGTTTTATCTCGGCCACGCAGTGGTCGGTCAGCCGCATTATGAGCTGGTAGTGCTGGCTCCAGTGCCTCGTCATCAAATTGAGGTAGCAATTTGCGCTTCGGGTAAATTTTGGTTGGGCGTTCGAGTCCGTATTCCTCGGCTGCCAGGACCTCAGTCCATCTATCATTGAGCAGATCTTGATCGGCTTGAAGCTGCTGCTGCTTCTTCTTTAGGCTCTTTGCTGTGGCTATAAGCCGGCGCTTGAAACACTCGTGCTCGACGGGATCCTCTCGCACGATAAATTCTTCGTCGCCGAGGCTCATCTCATCCTCGGAGAGAGGCATGTAATTGCTGTCCTCCGAGTCGTTGTTCACGGCCTGTTCATCGGGGCTGGCTCGCCCGTCTTCTCGTTCAGCCTGTTTGAAACTTGGCTTGGCGGGGTCTTTGTTGTCTTCGGCATCGTCCGGAGTGCTATTTTCTCTTGTGCCGGTATCGCTATTTCTACCATAGCATGATTTAGAGCGGCGCCGCTGACATCGGCGCTTTGGCTGCTTCTCAGGAAGTTTATCCTCAACTGGATCCTTTTTGTCATCGCCATTGTCTTCTTTGGGTGTATCCACCATGTATATGTCGTATGAAGAGGTGGCTGTCCAGCGCCCAGTGGGCGGTGGTTCCTGTTCTTCTCCGGCATCATCGTCCATACTATCGATGTCTTTGGAGTCGAAATCAAGCATGTTGGTCATATCGTCGACAGTGGCTATCAAGTGGGTGGTGGGTGGGTAACTAAGTTCTCCGTCGTCTGCTTCCCACTCAAGCCGGACATAGTTCGGCCAAGAATCTCCTGACAAGGAGAGAGACATTAATGAGTTTAACACATCGCCTAGGGGTGAGTGTTGGAAGATGTCCACGGAGCTGAACTCTAATATCGGCGCCCGGTCAGATTCGATGGGTGTGGATGCATGCGGTTCGGAGCCTATGGCCGGAGACGAGTCCGAGTTTCCGATGACACAGGCCTCGTTGGAGGTCAGATCTGTGTTCGGCTCTAGCGCCGCTAAGTCTGCGGCTTCCATGGCGAGGTTGAGCTTCCTGTCCTTGGATAACACACTCTACTCTAGATCTAGGGCCAGAGTGATTACAGGTGCTATCTCCTGCACACAGTCTAATGACAGATTTAGATCATATTCATCATGGCGGCAGGGTGCGGCTGTCATGGGCTCGAATCCATCGAAGATCAAGTCTCCGTGGTTGTCGACGGTGTAGTTCAAGCTTCCAAACCTGACCTGATGGCCAGGGGCATAGCTGTCGATCTGCTCCAGATGGCCAAGCGAGTTGACCCGCAGTGCGAAGCCGCCGAATACGAAAATCTGTCCAGGGAGAAAAACTTCACCCTGGACTACGTTGTTGTAGATGATTGAAGGAGCCATCAAGCCTTACGGTGATGACACAGTGGAACTCTCAATGAAAGCACCAATGTTGGTTTCAAAACTGGCGGATTTCGGGTAGGGGTCCCCGAACTGTGTGTTTAAGGCTAATGGTAACAGGAGGCGGGGGACACAATGTTTACCCAGGTTCGGGCCCTCTCGATGGAGGTAATACCCTACTTCCTGCTTGATTGATCTTGATGATATGAGTATTACAAGAGTTGATCTACCATGCTATCGTAGAGGCTAAACCCTAGAAGCTAGCCTATGATTACGATTGTTCTTGTCCTACGGACTAAACCCTTCGGTTTATATAGACATCGGAGGGGGCTAGGGTTACACATGGTCGGTTACAAAGGAAGGAATCTTCATATCCTAACCGCCAGGCTTGCCTTCCGCGCAAAGAAGAGTCCCATCCGGACACGGGACGAAGTCTTCTATCTTGTATCTTCATAGCCCAACAGTCCGGCATATGCGTATAGTCCGGCTGTCCGAGGACCCCCTAATCCGGAACTCCCTCAATGCTCATCTGGTCAAGACATGAATATATATTTTAATTTGTGGTGGGTAAATGTTAGAGGTTGCAGCAAATATATTGTACACTGCGGGTCTTTTAGCCAAGTTTAGAGGCAAGCATGTGGGGCCAATGCTATGATGTGTCCCGTCAACTCGTACAACAAGGAGAAGCTTGATTTACTACTACACGACTTCTCCCTCGCCCATGCGTGCGGTTGCTCGCAAGCTTATAGTACTACAACAAGCTATCCCTCCCGCTCGCGATGGAAGGACATGTAGCAGTGGATTCGATACTGTAGAAGCAGTAGTAGTAACATCATTGTTCGTCTTCTCGAAGAGGCGAAGAGCAAGCGCAACCCGAACGTGGTAGTTGCGAACCTTGGAGCACGCATATAGCCAGGCTCTTGCATGAGACAAAATTGCTATGTGAGCCCACTATTGTAGTACGTACTTGCTAGTATAGCCCTGTAAACCAGAAAGGAGTATTTGCCTTTCTAGAGATTTCAACAAGTGACTATACTACACCGAGACGGAGTACATATGGAGCAAAATGAGTGCATCTGCACCGTAAATAAATACGTAGTTCTCTCATTTTCCTCTCCGCGGTGCACAATAATGAGTATACTGACTAGTCTCTTTTTGACACACATTTACGGTTTTTTGACACAGTACAGACGAAAGCGCTCATATACATGCGCATACACTCACCCCTATGAACGCACACACGCACACCCTACCCCTATGAGCACCTCCGAAATACTGAGCCGACACTATCATCTTGAAATTTACGAAGTCACCATAGGCACCTCGTCGTTGACGGGAACGTCTCTTGATACACGATAGACGCGAGTGGCAGTCGCCTCCATAGGTGCTTGAATGCCAAGGAGGGAGAGGGTAGAGGTTCCCGAGATGTTGAACGGTCAATGATGCATCCTCAATTACATGCAGAGGGAATTAATTGGAGAAGCAGAATAGAGCCAACACGATGTGATTGCAACAGATTTTGGACTCTCATATAAAGGTGCCCCACCACTCCAATCATCTACTCCTAAGTCTCTGCGCAATACTGCTCACTCCAATCCAAGACCAAGTGACCAGAAGCCACAAGCACCTATGGAGGCAATGGACGCGAGCGGCAGACGGCTGTGCCAAATCATCCAAGGCGCCGGCCTGTGGCCCCGCACCGAGCAGCGTTTCGAGACAGTGCTGGCGACCACCAGCATCGTAACCCTTGCCGACGCCGGCTTCGCCTCTCACATGGATGACATGATGGTCAACTGCATCCGCAAGTTCACCGCCGTCAACAAGCGTGCGGACGACCTTGCCGTACTTCTCCAGCCCGCTCGCCCAGACTCCTCATTGCCTACCACCCTCATCAGCCTCCATGGTGATGAACTCTTTCAAGCCCTGGTGGCCCGGCAGGTGCCAGAGGTCGCGACAAAGAATGTGCACCTCGAGGCCGCGCTCGCCGCGCAGTGCCTCGCCATGCAAGAAACCATCGACCTGCACATCTATGTATACGAGGAAATCGTCTACATAGGCCATTGCAAGGCAAGTGAGGACAGAAAGACGTTAGCCTTCTTCTAGCGGCTGGAATCTTTGGATGCCATTGTTCAAAAGCACGTCGACCTGGCCACGAAAGCCGCTGCTACTTATGCGCCGTCCGGTTGGCCGGCGCCCTGAGTAGAGGAGGTGGACGTCGTCGATGGATGCATCACTTCTTCTTGCCTCCTGTAACCAACACTGCATCACCTCGTGGCCTTAATGTTTTATTAGTATAGTACTCCCTCCGTTCCCAAATATAAGTCTTTCTAGAGATTCTAGCAAGTGACTACATACAGAGCAAAATGAGTGAATGTACACTCTAAAATATGTCTACATACATCCGTAAGTTGTATTCCATTTGAAATAGTATCTAAAAAGGCTTATTTTTAGGAACGGAGGGAGTATATGGCATTTTTATTCCAGTCATAACATTTTCACTGTGAAGTGGGGCTGCAGTTGAGCAAACCCACCCCGCCCACCGGGCGTCGGCAGAGTTTAGAATTAGAAGAGAGAAACGAGGGAGGAGAGCTAGCTGTAGCACGGACGCTGTTGTCAGATGGGACTCGTGTTGATAGAATAGGAGGACTGAGCACTCGTACCTCTTTTTTTGTGAGGGAAAAATAGTCGTATGTCTAGTACCACTAGTTGGGTGCGTGCGACCTATAGCTATCATTAATTTAGGTCTCCTTTTAGAACCGCAACTACGCTTCACAGTACATATTTTTTCACGCATTTATCCTCCTATATGTACTCCTAGGCTATTTCCACGTGCTCCCTTTCACCGAGGTGTGGGACATAGAGCATCTGGGTCGTAGTGCATGCACGACTCGGAGCATATGTCGGGGTACTTTACATTTCAGACCTCACAAATTACATGCAAACCCCCCGTAGAAGAATAAATAAATAAATAAATTACTACATGAAACTGGATTATTTTCGTAGAAACCGGAGCACGTTCATTAAATTTTGGACATGACACGTTTATAAGAAATGACCGGACCTAAACCAGTCTAAGGGCATCTTTGATTTTCCCCGCAAAAAAGGGCCTCTTTGATTCGCATGATACTGAAACACAAGAATGGGGAAAGTATGATGGCGATGAACCTAGACGAAGAGAACTCTAACTCAGTTAGAGGTTAGAGTTAGATTCTAACCTTGAGCTAACTCTAAATCAAAGAGGTGTATGGATGGCAGGGTTAGATTGAGAATAAATGCTCTTTCTCAATCATTTGACTACTTTGGACCCTATTTCCTGCCAGCTTTGGTGTGGCCAGCTCTTGTGTGGCCTCCTCCCGCTCACAATTGACATAAATGAACCATCTTTACAAATCAAGCATGCAAAACATGATAAATTTTACTTTGTCCATACAAGTAAGATATCCCACTTAAACATACAAGTCGTCAATCAAACTTCACAAAAAACACTCCATGAAACAAAGCATGAGCTAACTCATCACAGAAGTCATTCACGATAGGGAGGTAGCCCGGAACTCCTCACACACCGAGGGAGGAGCTCGTCATCATCGCTCTGGAGGAAGGCTCTGTAGAGCCCAAGCCCCGGGAACCCCTCCGACGCTGGCGCTTGCGAGTTGAGGTTGACACCGGCATGGGTAGCAGGGCCGCTTGCCGCCGATTGGGAACTTAATCTTTGGGCCTCTAGAAATAATGCAAACCTGAAACTAAAATACCTAGAAAGGTGAACTGAATCTTTGCGCCTCTAGAAATAATGCAAGCCTGAAACTGAAATACCTAGAAAGGTGAACTAAATCTTTGGGCCTCTAGAAATAATGCAAGCCTGAAACTGAAATACCTAGAAAGGTGAACTGAATCTTTGGGCCTCTAGAAAGATTTATTACCTCCTCAAGCAGCATCAAACAATTCCATGCGTGCACCACAAATCTATACCAAGATTGATCAGGATCTACTTTTGCAAATTAGAATTAACGCTAGAGCGAGCAAGATCAATGATATGGCTATGAGACAGAGAAGGAACGAACAAACTCACCCCTCTCGCGACCTCTCTAGAAGATGCGCCGCTGCCGCGCACGACAGAGGGAGAAAAATGACCGGTGAATGGGGAGCGGGGAGACCTTCGAAGGCTGGAGGGATTGGACGGCCGGAGTAGGGCGGAGGAGGCCGGAAGGAGAGGGCGGCCGGAGGAGAGAGAGGGCGAGTGGCAGAGCGGCGCTTGGGTGGGCGGCCCGATGGGGAACAGATTGGAGTCGTGCGAGGGGGGGGGGGGAGGGAGCGATCTTGTGCAGGCAGGGGAGATTTTTTTAGTTCTCTTTTAGTGGGCCCGAGGATAACTAACCCAATTAGAACCTCTCCACCGGGCTATTTTTTTAGCTGGGTTAGAGCAAACTAGCTCAAACTAACCCCTCCTGCAATTTGAGGCTATTTCAACCCAAACCATCTCTAACTCAGGGATCCAAACAAAGAGTAGTACTGTACATGCTACAGTCTGGACCGTAGCACATTGTCTTTTATGGCCATATCATCACATTGTTTTCTACTGCTGGTTCACTAGTCTACCAAGGTTCGCACTGCTGGTTCACTGGGCTGTCATGGTTCGCACTCCTCCGACCTGAGTAGTAGTAGTACTGTAGTATATACCGCATCATTCTTTGCTCCTTCTTACTACGTGCTTCGCCGACATGTGGGAGAGCCAGCATCCGGGTCGACGTGTCATGCACCAGATTAGAGTGCGGAACGGAAGGGGGGCATCACCCCGGTTGTAGGGCTAATAATTTTTTTGAACATCAGCATAATTCATGACTATAGTGAGTAGTCATATCACAAGTCTTTCTAGCAATAACGCGCCGTCAAATCGCACAGCCCGACCTTTCCAGCAGTAAGTTTGAATCCGCCACTCCCTCACCCTCCTCGCCTCTCTGTCAAACCGCCTACCTGAAAACTGCCGCGCGTACTGCCCGGGAAAAGCCCCGGCCTCAACTTTTAACTACGCGAAAATAGTTTGAGCTTGTTCGTTCTATATAAATACTTACTGTATGTTTATTCACCCGTGGGGTTGATCAATGAATGGAGGGCCGGGGAGCACAAGTGAACAAGACTAGTACTACTAGTAGTAAGTAGGAGTCGTACATTTAGTCACCTTAAATAGAGAGTTTCTTTTCATTAATGCCACGTACACAAATTAAAACGCTTGTTGTGGAGAGAAAAATAATCACTCCATTATATATGTACGCAGGGGCCTGAGCGCTTGCTGTACTAGAGTTACTCTCTTCATTCTCTCATCCTCTCCAGATCTAAACAAGACAGCGGTAGCGACATTTTTTGTCTGCTCACCGCTGGGCATAGATCCGGCCGGATCCCTTTGGCCGGTGTGTGTAGAGGACTAAAAGGTGCATCGTTCACGCGGTCATCACTACCGAGGGAGGAAACTCACAGCTGCCGGCGGGGCCCGATCCTCTGCCCATGCCGTTCTCTCTGACACAGCGCCGGCTCGGGAGGTCCTCCGACCCTTCTTCCTCCCTGCCATATTGTGCGCAGATCGGACCTGCTGCCGCCGACATCTCGACAAACCTTAGGTGCAAGTTCTTCGAAAGTGGCCTTGCTATACTGCCCTAGCTCCCAACGTGTCTGCATGTGCATCTTTTTCTATTTCCATCAGCTCTTCCAAATCCACCTAAATTTTTAGTATTATTAGACGTAAAGCTACTTCATGCATTCGAATCTAGGACTTGTTTCAAACAACGAATAAAGGAAAAAAATCGTAGCATGAATCTAGGACTTGATTCAAAGACGAAATAACAAGGGGAAAGTAGTAGAGACCTGGTACCCAACCGGTCTCTTAGTTGAAAAGGGAAATAATGGGAAAACTCAGTACAAACTAGATAAGGAACATATCTATTATTGGTTAAAAAAAGGATAGAAAGTGGCGGCTGGTGGACAAGTCAACAGAGTATGTCCAGGATTAGATTTGCTGCCCTCACATAGTAAAAGGTCTCCAGGATTAGATTTGCTGCCCTCACATAGTAAAAGGTCTCCAGGATTAGATTTGCTGCCCTCACATAGGAAAAGTTCTCCAGGATTAGATTTGCTTCCCTCACGGAGCATGAACAATCTCGGCATCACCACTTTATGCCTCCTTGTAGGTACGTTGTGCTGATGCGTCCACTGTCGCATGTTCTTATACCAACCTTTTGCTGTTGTTAATGTAAGGGCGCATGTAAAATGAAGCGATCACACTGTTACCTTAAGGACATGTCTAACCAGTGTTATTGTTAATCTAATGCCTCTAGTGATATGATGCAATTAAACTGTGTTAACAAATGGTACTCTTGTTGTTTTCCCAAGTATGATAAGTAAGTTGCTTCTTTACGCTGATGAGTGACCTGGTGTCCCCACGGTCCCATGCCCTTAAACCAACTCTTTAGCTACTGTTGATTTACTGTATCTGGTAATCAAGCAATGCCACTATTAAAGTAATCCCATATTTGACGAATGTCATAGTTGATCGTAATGCTTCCGGTAACATGAGGCATTGCTGACGTTTCAAAATTTCTACTGTCCTTGCGTGATTGCCATGAACATAATTAATATGCTTCTTTTCATTTCGTGTATGTTTCGTATATTCTTATTGACCAGCAACTGTTTACTTTCAATCTTTTTGTGCAGATAGGGATATCCATATCACCTGTTGCTATTGTCACCTTTTGGTGAACTGCACAAAACACTTTCTTTTGGAATGAGTGTCTTGTGCAGTTCAACTAAAATGTCATGTGGGCAACATCTCTCAATTTTTGTGGAACTGCAGAAAATGGTTATTTGAGTTTCCAAAATCTCCATCAAATTCTGCTGGTAATCTCGTGCAACATTTTATTAGCTTTTGCAATATGAGTCGTCACTGTCACCACAATGGTACTTTATTTTAGTGGAACTCCACAAAAGGATAAGAAAATTATAGTTGCACCTTACATGAGCAGGACAACCAACCTCAATGTTGCTAAACTTTAGTGCAACTACTAAAGAAGAACCTGCCAGCTCACGAGAGCAAGTACTTCTTGCTAGCTGAATGATGCAATCTTTGCTTCATTTCAGGTGAACTGCAGAAAAAGGCACATGAATTGAATCATGGACCTGCAGGTTGACCTCATCCGAGTGGAGTTGCAGGTTCACCACATCGAGTCATGGCGATATAGGGCCCCTCACACCGGTTGCTTCAACTAGTGCCACTATTATAGTAATCATGCTCTTTCTTATCTGTGCAAACAAGAATACTCTACTACAGATGTTGTGATGGTCAAGAGCATTCGTCAAGTTCTTGGGTTGTATGACATGGCTAGCCAAGATGGATTTAATCCCGATATTCACTTTATCAAAAGGCTCTAATGGGTTGGTTCTGAATCTTGCAAGCTGGGAATCAATGAGATGTGTAGGCATCTTTGTTGTACCTACTATTTGACTCTTATTTGTTAGTTCTGAATCTTGGAAGCTGGGAATCAATGAGATGTGTAGGCATCTTTGTTGTACTTATTACTTGAATCTTATTCGTTGGTTCTGAATCTTGCATGATGGGAAACACGGCATGATGATGCAGAGGACAACAACCATAACAAACTGTTCAAACTTGGTAGTATTTTCTGACAAGTGCGGCAAATGTGCTGATGTGCGTCCTTAGAATAATAATTCTAATTGTTGTGCATGTTAATCCTGTGGCACTGATTGAACGAGCCAATGCATTGCTTGTTTTAAGAATACATTTTAATTAAAGCTAATTAAATTTAAGTAAAGTGACCACTAACACTTGGTATTACAGTACCAATACAGACCCACTCGTGAACCGACGTGTGTGTGGCCGGAATAGGTTTCTTAATGGAGGCGTTTGAATGCGCCGATGGTGGATATTCTACCGGGCGTGCAGCGGGCGAAGGAGGGGTAGTAACTGTTGTCGCCTATACACACTCAGTTTACAGTTGAATACAGTTCCCCAAGAGCTGAAAAACGAACTGTTGCTGCCGCCTACTCACTCATTCACTTGAAGAGACTCCAATGGCGATCCAAGGGGTGAGCCTGCTGGATATGGACTTCAGCAAGGAGTTCACCTTTGAGTTCTTCGTTCAGTCCCATGGCGGCACCAAGTTGAATGTGATGTACACCAACGATCCAGACTCGGTGAAGCTCTGCCTCGCCGAGTTCAAGCAGTACCTATAGGACGAGAAAGCACAAGGTCGTAGGACTAGACCTTGTGCCCATCCATTCGTCTCCTGACAGGGACCAGTGGATCGCGGTCGCCCAGGTATGCGTGTGATACAAGGTTCTCGTGTACCACTGCTGTAGGGCCATCAGAGGTTCTGGAGCAGTCGCCCGTTTCATCGGCAGTTCCGACTGCACCTTCGCTACGGTGGAGAGAAGGAAGAACGCGACGATTCGGCCATCTGGTGCAACAAGCTTGTCGATATCCAGAAGCAATACAAGATCATCGGCAACGGGCAGGAGAAGGACTCGCCGAGACCATCATCAACCCCTGCTACTCCAACATGAAAGAAGACAACAATACAAAGGAGCTCCACCGGCCACCCGGCATCCGAACAAGTTAACCCTCAACTCCCCTCCGCGTGCGTCTTCCCCCGCTCCGGTTCATTCGGTCCACGGTCTCGACGTCATCCTACGCCTTGGTGCTCTCGCCGCGGCGCTGCCGTCTGTCGTTCCCAACATGGTCAGCAAAACAAGAGGAATCGGGAGACAACTGTTCATCGAGAGGCTGACAGTCCTAGGCCCACCAGGTCCATGGCCTACGTTTTTTTGTTTAACATGGGCAGCCCACAACATGTTGAACGTTTTTTGGATCAAGCGGCCTCTGGGCCTCCCAACCTAGCTTGTCTATAACATTAGCAGCCCAAATTATGTTTGTTTTTTCAAGACGACGCACAGCTCAGTTCTATTTTTCTATAAGAATGCAAAACTGAACCTATGTTTTCCCTTCAATAATAGTATATATATATATATATATATATATATATATATATATAGGGTGGGTCTATTATGATAACACCCCTTAAGACCTTATTCTGCACACCAAATCGCTTATTCTGCTAACACCTCTGTCCCGCCCCAACCACCACCCACCCATCGATCCCATCCAAATCCCACCCCACCATTTCCTCCCCACTCCCCGGCTACCTAGTACCCCCCGTCCCCGCGGCGCTCGGCCGACCACCACCTCCTGATCCGCAGCCCGGCCGATCACCACCTCTCGACCCGTCGCCCGGCCACCGCCTCCCACCGCGCCACCAACAATCACCTTCCACCGAGCTGCCCGTGGGACACGACGGGGCGGCCACTGGCCACCGCCGGCACCACCACCTCCCACCCCACCGCCCGGCCATGGGGGCGCCGCCCCACTGAATCCGGCCGTCTCTGTGGTTCTCGCGTCAGATCCAGTCGCTGGCAGCAAGGTCCACCGCCCCTCTCGCTGCCCAGACGAACTTTTGCCGCCTCGCCCTGTCCTGCCACGACCGGAGACGTCCCGTGTTCCCATCTTCCTCCCCTGCACCATCAGTGGTGCTCGGGCACCGTCCCCCTCCGTGCAGCTCGGTTGTGGCCCCCCTGCAGCTCGTTTTGCAGCCATCTCTCCTTCCCCTCACCCACGCCGCTTGGCAGCGATGAGCGGCGTGGAGGAGCGTGCTCATGGCGGGGAGAAGGTGCGGGCATGCGAGGCTCGTCCCACTCGCGGGATATCGGGACCTCTATCTCCTCTCCTTCTAGTCACCGCCATGGCCAAATTCCCCAGCACGCGCGCCATCGCACTTCAAGTGCTCATCATCCGCACTACATGGGCTGAGGTGGTCCTCCTCCTTTCGCCGAGATCCAGTGACCTATCCCTCTCCTCTCCGGTGCCCCCTCTCCATCCTGTGGGCTCCTCTACAATGGATAGTAGGGGATCTGCCTGGCGACCACCTTCTAGGCGCTGCGGTTGGCTGGGACGACCCTCACGGCAGCGACCAAACATGTTGGGCCCAAACGGCGCAACACGGCGTGGCCACTACTACTCTGACCACCTCTGTAGTTCTCGTCCCCCTCTGTTCGACTTCCTCTGCCATGGACCGAGATCTGCAACGACCGCCCGACCAGCGTTGGCATGGTCTTGCAGTGCGGGCATGTATGTTCTTGATGTGCGACCATGTTTCTTGGAGTGGCCGAGCACCCATGGCGTCTCGCGGTCCGAAGGCTTCGGCGTGCAGTGCATCTCATATTGTGCTTCAATCCGTTTCAGTTCAAAAAGGGAAACTGGAAAAGTTTGTTGTTTCGCTCTTGTTTCTAACAAGAATTTGGTGCTTCACTTCTGTTAATAAAACCACAAGCGGTATTCTTTCTTTTTCGATGAGGTTCACTTGTACTATACGTTGGTTCACTTTCGTATATGCGAGAAAAAGGAAGCATCATCTGCATGCAGTTCCTTTTGTATATGCCTGCTATGCCTGCAGTACACCCCATCGGTCATGTGTTTTTTAGAAGACAATTTGCATTGTCGCATGTGGCCGTTTCACTTGTTTTCTGTATGCTTGCAATGCGGTGTGTGTATGTTTGTAGTGCACTCCTCTGGTTCCCTTTGTAAAACAATAAAAAATCAACATAGAAATAAGTTCGTTTCTTTTTAGATGAAGTCCACTAGTTTCTGCCCTACGATTCACTTTCACCAAGCGAAACAATGTAGTTCTCTAGTCTGTGCCACGTGGTTCACTAACTTTGACCATGAGGTTCACAAATAAGCTTAAAAAGTTAGAAAAAAGAGAAAACTTATGGGTTCACTTGATCGTCTAATGCATTGCAGTTTTCAGTCTATAGCAGTACGGTTTTCTGTCTGATGCAGTACATAAAATTTGTGTCTCACAAAAAAAATCATGAAGTTCACTAGATCGTCACTTGAACGTCTGATGCAGTGCGATTTTCAGTCTAAAAGCAGTGCAGTTTTCTGTCTGATGCAGTACATAAAATTTGCGTCTCACAAAGACAAATCTTGAAGTTTGCTTGACCGTCTGATGCAGTGCACTTTTCTGTCTGATGAAGTTCACTCGCCGATTTTGGTGTCGCAAAAAACAGAGTGTCCCCATTTCGGTAATTTTAAAACAGCTCTTGAACCATAAGGAATTAGAAGGAGCGTTCTACATGAGAAAGTTGCGTCTCGTCGATATTTTTCCAATGGCCTATGATTTGAATTATTCCGACCAGCGGTTCGTAAAAATTTCGTGAAAAAACAGCCGCTGCCTCTCGAAGTCAGCCGCACGATTTTCAAAATTAACTAAAAACCGTAAAAAATCTCAAAACCGTTTCAACATATGAAAGTTGCGCCTTGTCCGTAGCTTTCCAACCGCGTATCATACGTCTCGTTTCGACAAACGGTTAGAAAACTGGAGCAAAAACAGTACCGAAAATTTCAAAAAAATTGAAAAACAGAGTTCCGCGATTAAGTAAATTTGAAACTGCTCTTAAACCGCAACGAATTAGAGATGAATATATATATGAAAAAGATGCGCCTCGACGATATCTATCCAACGGCGTATCGTTTGCTTCATTCCGGCAAGCGGTTTGGAAGAAATCGCCAAAAAAGCTCGCTGCCACTCGTCATGGGACGCGCCAATTTCAAAACTGCTCTTAAACCGTGTGGAATCTCGAAAAGTGTTCAACATGTCGAAGTGGCGTCTAATTCATAGCTTTTCAACGGTATATTACATGCCTCATTCCGATAAAAGTATTCAACGATATATAGAGTGAAACTATTCTAATCACAGGATCAAAATAACTATTTGGATCACGGCCGGCCCTATAAGAGGCGCGTGGAGATGTTCCTGGATCTGAAAAAGGCAGCCCACCCGAACTTCCATTAAAAGAAAAAAAATCCCTCCGCGCCCATCTTATCCACGCCCCCCCCCCCCCCCCCCCGGCGTCCTCCCACGATTCTCCCCGGCCAACCTCCCGCCGCCGCCTACTTGGCTCCGGCGTGCCTCCCCCGCTGCTTCACGGGTCCGGCGTGCTTCCCGCCTCCACCTAACTCCGGCCACCTACCGCCGCCGCGCTGCCGCGCGGGATCGTGCCGTTGGGCGACATCTTGCTGTCGCCGCTCGAGATCCCGTCGCCGTTGGGCGACATCTTCCCGCTGCCGCGCGAGGCCCGTCCGCCGCCGCATCACCACCGCACTCCGCAGGACCGGCCACCCTCTCCCATGTCGCTCAGTTCCACCTCGCCGGCCAACGCGGTCCACCATGTCGCCTGGGTTCCAATCCAACCCGCCATCCTGCTCGACCAAGTTCCTCCACCTGTCTCGGCTACTACCTGGACCACCACCTGCCCGGTCATTGTGGCATGTGGCTGCCCAGCACATCGACGCCTGCAAGGTCCATCCTCTCTCCATCTTGCTTACCTGTTGTTCCATGCGGCTGTACTATGCCCAGTTTCTGTATTGTTTCTAAGTGACTTTCTTGTCTGAAGTTCAGACATATTTGCAGGTGCAAAAAAGTTGGATGTAGTGATATGTTCGTTCAGTTTCACAGGTCCTTCAATATATGCAAAAAAGAGTTTTCTCCAAAATGCATCAACGCCGTGAAGTGCTAATTCTTCTTGTGTGCTTCTATAAAGCCTTGTGTTTCAGGTACCACCATGATGAACCAGCTCGTCCTATTTTGCAGAAGCAAGTCGCACGATAGTTTTTAGGCGGAATGAAGTTCAGAGGTAATGGGGAATCAAGGTTCCGAGATATTTTTTAGTACATTCAGATCACTTTTTCAGTGCACTGCAGCCAAATCCGTTCTGAAGGCCAAACTGCTGACGTTTTGTTTTGATTTTATTTTACAAAGGAAGTTGCTAGCGGTGGTAGAACTTGGGATTTGGGCACACAAGGAAGAAGATGGAAAAAGAAAAATGGTGAGTTGGAGATTGCATGTTCGTTGCACAGAAGGATAAGATCATTTAGGTTTTAGCTAGATAACACCTAGTGGGGTAGAAAAAGCATCACTTTGTCCAAAATCCGCCGGTCAACTTTTTGCTCTGTTTAATGGTTTGGTTCACACACTAAATTCTTGATTGTTTCTTTATGTATGAGCATCAGACTTGATTTAATTGTGAGGTGGTTCACTGAATGTAATTTTATCAGTTCAATAATATATCTACAAGTTGACCTCCTAGAGATATATATGCATAGGAATTTTGTTCTCGGTTTTGTTTATTGGTGCATGCGAGATGTTTTTCATGTTATGAACATATTGGTTTGCGAGAAGTTCATGTACGACTACCGAAGGAGTTCAAAAATCACTCACCACGAAGAGAACAGATGAGCAGCGCACAGGCCGTTCAACTTCGCCGCCTCAGGCCGTGCTACTCCGCGCAAGTGAGCAAAAGGGGACTAGTTTCTTCTTAACTTTTATTCTGCACTTGTATGGTACATTTTGTCTCAGTTATTAGGTGATTTTTTTTCTTTCACTTACATTGTGTTCAACAATGCAGAAAAGTTTGCCTACAAACTGTTCCGCCAAGTGCTATGTAGCCGGGCCGAGGGAGCAGTGCCAAGCTGCAGCCTTGATGCTGTTGACAGCCAGGTGCTCCATCACGGGCAGTTCAAAAATAATAATGCTAGTCGGACGTATAGGTTCAGTAGTGGTATGATGCTTTTGGTCTTGATGTTTGGCCGTACTTGAGGTTCCATGCTTGAGGTTCAGCTTGGTACAGTATATGGGAGCAGTTTGGATTTGGTCTTTTTCTACAGTTTGGCACCATGTTATATGTATTTTAAACTGCACAAAATATATAACACTTAGAGTCAAATTTGTTTTGCAAGTGCGGATGCTCCATAGGTGCTTGTTGTAATCCAAAACCCATTGAAAACACAGTAAAGTTCGTATGTTTAAGAAGCCTTGGAAACCAAAAACAAAATTCAAGAAACAAAAATACTCGCGAGTTCTTTGCAAAAACCACATGAAGTTTAATAAGTATAATTTTAGAGGTTCAGGTAATATGAGAATGCTAGAAGTTCACAGAAGGAAAATACTGACGTGGCTTGGCACCATCCCAATAGCTGACCTTCATGGGTTGCCTACCCGACCTTCATGGGTTTCCAGCGGTGTCCTTCATCATTCTGCGTCGCTGATGCGGGGCCATCTGCCGATGAGCTGTCGTGTACAACCCGAGCAATGAGCTGTCGTATACAACCTGAGCAATGGCCGGGCCTTGCGTGCCTACGACAGGCCCTGAAACTTCGCGTGGCTGCTGCTCTTCGTCACCCTTGCCATTGAGCGTGAGAGTAGAGGAAGGGCTCTCTATCCGGAACTGGGTTTCATCATGGTTGGACACGACGTTGTCTTGTGAAGCACACAAGAAATTTCGAAAAAAGAAATAACATATGTTTGCAACCTAGTTTTGTTCTCAAATGCATGCAAGATGTACAAGCAAGCGAAAAAGTACGAGTTGTGTAAGGCCGAGGTCCGCAAATGTCATGCCGGTAGCGCTACCCACACACTGCTCCCTGCGCACGCGTGTTTTTCTCTCTAGTAACTAGCATGTTTGGTGAATGTGTGAAGTCCTGCTAGTACGAACAGAGAAGGAAAATCGCCACTGAATCTCATCTTGAGCTCAATGGAACCAATTTAGTAAACTTGGGAAGCCCACAGTGTGTCGCCACCAATTTCTTTTATGAGATGGTCGTGTGTGCGTGCATGTGGTGGTCGTGAATGGTGTGCTCGTGCTATGTGTATATTTTTTTAATAAATCAGAAGTTCATACATACAAAAATCTGAAGTCTAAAATATCTTATAAAATAAATGTTTATGCAAAATTACATGTGAAAAATGTGTTTTGTGTGTGGGTGTGAGCCAACACCACAAGATCGGATGAGGAAAAAGTAATAAAATGAAACTGAAAAATGTTCATTCAACAAACAGAGTACTCTCATCTATACGAAAAATCTCAAATTCTTCCCGTTTCTAGGAAAAATAAAAGAAACAAATATCATTTTTTAAAAGTTTATTTAAAAATTGTTTTTTCTTTCTGAGAATAAAACAAAGAACTTCAAATTAAAATAACATAGAAGTTCAACTTGTGCATTAAAAATAGATTTTTCTGCGATTCTAGGAAGACCTAGAAGTTCAACTTTAAATAACTAAGCAAATATAAGTAATGTAGCGATTACAAAACTCAAAATTCCCCATTAATAAAAAAGTGAACTAAGAAGTTCAAATTCAAATAACACAGTATTGCAATTTCTATAATTCATGAAGAAACAAAAAAGCGTCACCTAAAAAATGTTTATTCAAATAACAAGAAGTTCAACTTTTAAAAATAGAGCGCTTCTAATTCTATAATAAAGATTAAGAAATAAACCAAGAAGTCCAATTTAAAAAGATGGAGAAGTTCGATGATTATAGAAAACTCAGATTTCCTTTGTCATTAAGGAATGGAAACAAGAAGTTCAAAAATAAAATAACAAGAAGTTCAAATTTTAAAAATAAAGCGCTTTAGAGTTCATTAAAAAAGGATTAAGAAATTCAGATTAATATTCATAAAAAACCTCAGATATTTTCACGTGACCGAGAGAAGTTCAGATTGATAACTGTCAGAAGTTCACGTACTACATGGTGTGCATTTTATATTAAAAAAGAATAAAAAGGCAAAGACTAAAACTTTTGTTTTTATAAGTTCAAGCCCTCGGTCGGAGAAAGTTAAAAAAAATTATTGTGATAGAGTTTCTACAAAAGGAATATCATTTGTGTAACACTCACGAATGGATTAGAAAATTACAAAGGGAAAATACGTCACAGAAGTTCAACGTGAAAACAGCAGGAAGTTCATTTACTACACTGAATGAATTTGAGATGAAAAACTTTTAAAATCGTCGTGAATATGAAAAAATGATCAACACGGGGAATTTATGTGTTTACAATAGCTTTCCACCGGTATATCACTTGCTCAATTCCAGTGAGTGGATGGAGAGTTACGAGCAGTGGATGGAGAGCTATGAGCAAAAAAATTTGGTGAAAAACAGAGTGAAGTTCAGGTACACGCACCAAGAAGGTCAGGTTCTTCACGCGGTGCATTTTCGAAGAATCTGTTTCGCGATAGAGGCAGAACGAATGATCCCACCGTTTTCGGAATTACTTGAAAACGGCTAGGAATCAGAGAAAATCATCAACATGAAAAAGTTTCGCATTTTCCATAGCTTTTCAGCGGTATATTATTTGCCCCATTCCGATAAAGTTTGAAAAAATTACGGCGAAAATATGTTTTTCGCCATTTTTGAAACTCACTTAAAACCGTAAAGAATTGGGAGAAACCATACATACCAAAAAGTTTTGCATTTGTTCAAGCTTTCCAATGCCATATCATTTGCTACATTCGGACGCACGGTTAAAAAATTAGCTCGAAAATACGAACTCGATAGGACTTGGACCATTTTCTAAATTACTCCTAAACCATTCAAAATTAGAAAAAAAAACTTTCAAGATGAAAAAGTAGCGCATTTTCATAAGCTTTCCAACGCCATATCATATGCCTCCATTGGATTAGCCGTTTAGAAATGACATCAAAAAACGAACTCAGCTGTTCGGTTTACGAAATTTTACGTTTTTTCAAATTACTCTTTAACCATAGGGAATTAGAGAAAACTTTCAACATGTGGAAGGAGCGGTTTTGCAGTAGCTTTCCAACACCATATTATATGCCTCATTCCGATAAACTATTTAGAAATGCGATCGAAAATACGATTCACGTTTTTCGTGCGAAGAGAAAATGGTTTTCAAAACTGCTTTTAAACCGCTTACATTTTGTCAAAAATTTAACTTGGGTCATGATACTGGTGTCCATAGCTTTTCAACGGTATATAGCAAGCCCCATTTCTGCAATGTTGGCGGAAGTTCAACCTAGTTCATAGGGACGTTCAACGTACTACTAGCGGGGCAGGTCAGGTTATGATCAGAATATTATTCTGATCCCGTGATCAGAATAGTGTTTATATATATATATATATATATATATATATATATGTGTGTGTGTGTGTGTAATAAAATAAGATATATATATATATATATATATATATATATATATATATATATATATATATATATATATATATATATATATAATAGAAACAACATAAGGTTCCGTTAAATCTGTCGTTCGTCCAACCATTTTATAGACCTTCTCACTTCCTTCATTTTTTGTTTTCATTAATCTTATATCTGAATTTTCTTCCTCTTTGTTTTTCGATGTAAATTGAGTTTTCACTCAGTACTTTTCAATAGAACCAACTCGGCTGTCCCACATCTAGCCTAAAAAATAATAATACCCCACGTCCTATTAACTCATCAAATTAGAATGATATTTTATTTCGTAAATTGAAAGTTCTTACAAAATAATAATAATACTTGTTTATATATAACTTGGCAAGTTAACTCCTAGTGATTGCGTACATAAGCTTGTAAATATTTTACTGACCAATGCAGTAATATACGTGCAATCATGTGTTTATGTTTTTATAACATTTCTCCGTCCAGCCCAACATGATATTTTCACCCAGCCCAGCAAGTCCGCGGATTTCAAGAAAAATGCAAATGGGCTTTAAATTCTACCATATATATAAACGGGCTGCATAGATACTACATCATTGTTTCACCCAGCCCACCAAATGGACTAAAAAAAAACAAATGGACTAGCTGACATGTGGGCCAGTAGATCGAAGCCTAAGCAAGGCGTTGGATTTACATCCAACGGCCGACATTCTTCTTCAATCTCTCGTCTTCTTCCCCCAGCGCTGCCGGGACCGGCTGCTCCAGCCTCCGGCATCCAGCAGCATTGTTTTGCGCGCCTAGCAGGGAAACGCTACACCGCCGACGGCCAGGCCATCCCTCCGCTCCGCACCTCCTGTTATTCTCTGCCGAGTGTATGCCCACCCCGCACCTGAACCAGTCAAGTTTCCCACTCCTCTCCGTCTGCGACTCCACTGCCGCGTCTTCCCCATCTTCGGGTCATTCCAGTCTAGGGCCTCCCCGTCGTCCACCGCCTCGCCGCGCTCGGCGCGGTGTGGTCAGCAAACGAGAGTCATCGAAAGAGGACTATACATGAGAGCCTGACGGCTGGGACCCACGAGGTCCATGGTCGCACGCAAGGAAAGTTCCTCCTTATTAAGCTGTTTCCTCCCCTTGACAGCTGGGACCCACCGGCTGTATCTTTGCACAGAAGGAAGTACCTCCTTGTTATGCGAAAAAAACTATTCCTCCCGATGACAGCTGGGACCCGACAGAATTGGTGGCTGGCCTGTGGGCCTACTAAGCAGACGTGTATGCAGGGCTTTGTCAACTTAATCAACAAATGATTCTAGCAGCTGGACCGTTGGATGTTAATCCAACAGCCGTGCTCCTTCTTCAACCTCTGTTCTTGCTCCTGTCTCCCGTGGGTGGCAGTGCTACCGCGCACCCGAACCAGTCAAGTTTCCCACTCCTCTCCATCTGCGATTCCACTTCCGCGTCTTCTCCATCTCCGGGTCGTTCCAGTCTGGGGCCTCTCAGTCGTCCACCGGTCTTGTTGCGCTTGACACCGTGTGGTCAACGTGGTCAACAAATGAGAGTCATCGGAAGCCTCACACCGCAGCCGAACCAGTGAACCCTTGTACTCCTCTCCGCGCGGGCTTCCGCTGCCGCGTCTTCCCCGGCTCAGCGTCATCCCCTTCCTAGGCCTCGCCATCGTCCATCGCCCTGGTGATCTCGGCACGGCGTGGTCAACGTGGTCAAGGAACGACTTCCATCGGAAGAGTACCGTACGTGGAGAAGCTGACAGCTGGGTCCACGGTGGCCGCAAGGAAGTGCCTCCTTATTACGCGCAAAATAATTATTCCTCCACCTGATAGCAGGGACCCACTGGACGGGCCACAGTATTTCGTGAAAAAAACATTTCCCCCTGACTGCTCGGACCCACCAGCTACATCTTCGCAAGCAAGGAAGTGCGTCCATATTACAGGCAAAAAAAATGATTCGCCCCCCTCACTGCTGGGACCCACCAGCTACATCTTCGCACCAAGGAAGTGCGTGCATATTACGGGCAAAAAAATGATTCGCCCCCCTGACTACTGGGACCATCAGCTACTCTTCGCACGCAAGGAAGTGACTGACAGTCGGGACCCACCTGGTCGAAGCGTACGTAGTGTTGTTATTCTGGTCGCGAACGTGTACGTACATACTGGTCGATGTAGAGGCGCGCATGTGTCGTAGTAGAGGCGCGCACGTAGCATGTACACGTAGTACAACGGCCAGGGGGCAAGAAAGAAAATACGGCCACATACGTTCATACGGGCAGGGTCTCGAATGCCTACTCGCGCATACGTACAGCCAGGGCTTGTGTACATGGCTGGGTTGGAACGGAGAAACTGCGTCGTCATCGTGTTCATGGGGATGCAACGGAATGCGTCGTGTTCATCGAGAGGCAACAGAACGCGTGGGAGCCAACCGGCTTGGATGGAACAGCCGATGGAAACGAGGCCTGGCGTACCGCAGAACGGAGGAAACAACCATGTGTTCGACCAGCCATGTTCGAAACAGATCCTTTTCATCGGGAGGGGTCTGGCATACCGCAAAACAGAGGAAACGGAATTCTGTTGAACCTCCTACGCTCGAAATGGGGTACTGTTGATCGGAAGGGGTGTGGCATACCGCAAATCGGAGGAAACAGACTTGTGTTTGAGAGCTAAGGTCGAAACGGGGGTCCTGTTCATCGGGAGGGGTGTGGCGTACCGCAAAACGGGACTCCATGGGATACTGTTCATCTCCACCGTCGACCTCCTCCATCCTCCATGGGCTACTGTTCATCCACCGTCGACCTCCTCCAGCCTCCAGCTGCATCTGTTCATCCACGGGCTCCAGTTCATCCAGCCTCCACCACGCGCTACTCCACCGGCTACTGTTCAACCAACCCTCTCCACGGGCTCCTGTTCAACCATCCCTCCACGGGCTACTGTTCATCCAGCCCTCCACCGGCTACTATACAACCAGCCCTCCACAGGCTACTGTTCAACCTTCCCTCCACGGGTCTTGTTCATCCAGCCCTCCACGGGGTCCTGTTCATCCAGGCCCAACCGGCTCGATCGATCGGGGTCCTGTTCATCCAGCGGCAACACCACGGGGTCCTGTTCATCCAACCCCCACTAGGAACTGTTCATCCAAACCCCCCAACAACACTCACTGTTCATCTAGAGGCAACATCGATTGGCTTCAGTTAGCAGCAGTAGCGAAGTGTAACAACCCAAATTTTCAATTTGGAATGTTATACATTGGTCATCATCGGCATATCATATTTTAATTGCATTTTGGTTGATCCTAGAAACTCTAAGCAACTCAAGAACCCACAGAGAGAGTTGGGGGTTTCTATTGTTTTCATATTTGAATTTTCTCAAATATTGAAAAGAGGATCATTTTGGTTTTAATCATTTTCTCTCCGAACATTTTCAATATTAAAAAAAAGAGGGTATAAAATGACTTCTCCAAAATAAAAGAAATATTGGAGGTAAAATGTTAAAATCAAAGCCAGACTCTCCCCGGGCTAGCACCCTCCCCAAGCCACGCGCTACCCTGGCCCCCTTAAATAGTGCCCCGCCGCCCCGAAGCCCCACCTCACCCCGCCATCGCACCCCGCCACCAGAGCTGCCGCCGACGCCGCCTAGCGCCGCCGCCGCCGCGCTGCTTCGCCGCTGACAACGCCTCGTCGCTGCGCCGCCGACGCCCTGCGGCCCCACTACGCCACCCCACGCCGCCACCGCCGCCGTTTCTTTTTTTTGGTTAAGTCAAAACCGTCGTTTTTTTAGAAAAACCCTAGATCTATTTTTTTAAATAGATCAGTTCGGTTTTTTCGGTTTAGTTATTTAGCGGACGTTCATCCATTCATTCGTTTTAACTAATGCCATTCACCGATTAGGTTCTATTAACGAACGTTCGTTTGTTAGTCTTTTCGTCTCGTTTTAGTTTCTAGGGTTTTATCTGCGAATATTTTCGATTGTGATTTCTGCCCTTATCTTCGAACTAGTATAACTTTTTGCTCGTTTATCCAAATTAGATGAAACCATCGCCTAAATCTTCGTCTCGAAGCCCTCTTTCTGTTTAGCCAACTTGAGCATGATTTTGGTACTGTAAAATTTGACTCTAGTCCAGATTAGTAAACGAATCTTGTTTCGTTCGTATCTCAAGTTTCGTTACTCCGTTTGATTTGATTCTTTTTGCAAACCGAAGTTCTTCAGTTGAACTTTCCGGTTAGCTCTTCTTTTTTGAGTTTTACCCATGCTTCTTGTTTGAGTGCTTACGTATGCTATGGTTTGTTTGCGATAGAATTCCCAGAGTGCGAAGCGTTCTACTATGAGTCTCTCTGTTTTGCAGATCGTCAGCAAGGCAAGCAATACTTTGATCATACCCCTTTATTACCCAGTTTTTATGCATTAGTTACAATTCTTAAACATTGCATGATTAGGATCTGAATAACATGTGGGTTTGGGAATTAGATGATGAGGTAGAACCTATTGCCTGTTTATTATCAAACCTTTGGGAGTTACTTCTACGTTATGCTTAGGATTGCTATGCTATGCTCGTAGACGTGGATTGGTTGAGTGTATACATGATAAATGTGAGAAGTTGTTAATTAATGGTTAACTTAAGGTGGCTACTTAAATACACATCTGGGTGGATTAGTTGCGGGCACCTGGAGAATCCAGTGTTGTCCTAGGATATCCCGGAGTACCCGTGTGATCATCCTACGGTTCGCCACCCAGGCTCAAAGGGATCATAAGATTATTCATGCTAGAAACTTCCATGTGCAGCCACAAGCTATTATGGGCTCTAGCATAGTTGAGTAGGTTGCATGACCTCTTTCAGTGGTGGGCTAGCAGATGTAGGGGAAAGTAGGTGTAACTATCCATCCAGAGTAAAGAGTTAATATTTCTGACAGATTGTGCCTCGGTCATCCATTTCTCAAACACCATGTAGTGCAAGAAATTCAATGGAGGAGATAGAGTCTTGTGGGGAAAACTGCACAAACCTCTGCAGAGTTGTAACACCCCGGATGTAACTTTCCAGATTTGCAACTCCAACTCTTGCCATTTTTGGCTATGTGTTATGATATTCCCTCCGTGGTTGGGTTTTTGCCTTTCGTTTTGCATTTTGTTCATGTCATGCATTTCATATCATGTCATCATGTGCATCTCATTTGCCTACGTGTTCGTCTCATGCATCCGAGCAGTTTCCCCGTTGTCCATTTTGCAATCCAACACTCCCACATGCACCGGCGCACCCCTCTTGTCTCTTTTCGTGAGCGGGTGTCAAACGTTCTCAGAATGGACCGAGCCTTGCCAAGTGGCCTTGGTACACCATCGGTAGAACACCTGTCAAGTTTCGTTCCATTTGGAGGTCGTTTGATTCTCCAACGGTTAACCGGGTAACCGCAAAGGCCTCTTGTGTGTTGCAGCCCAACACCCCTTCAAAACAGCCCAATAACTTCCATGCTCTCCGTCGTTGGATCACGATCGTGTGGGCGAAAACCGCACCTCATTTGGAGTCTCCTAGCTCCCTCTACCTATAAATATGTGCTTCCCCCCGGATTTTTCGCGCAGTTCAACCCTAGCCCCGCTCCCTCTCCGTCGCCAGACACGTCCGGCCCGAGCCAGACGAAACCTCCGCTGCGCCCGCACCAACCGCCGCGTACCACGTGGCCTCTACCGACCGCCATCCGCCACAGCCCGCAGGGCCCGCGGGAGGCCCTCCCGGCCCGGATCGGCCGCCGCCCGTCGCCCTCGGCCGCCTCCTCCGCCGACCCACCGCCGTCCGCCACAGCTCCGGCGCCGCCCGTCGCTCTCGGCCGCCGTCTCCGCCCGACCCAGCGCGCCCCGCGCCTGAGCCGCGGCTCCCGCCGCCGGCCGGCGCCGGATCCGCGTCGTCCCGACCCCGGCAACCTCCCCCGAGCCCTTCTCCGGCCGCCGCGCGCCCCATCCCCGATGAGGGCCCGGCCCCGCCTCGATCCGCTCGAACCCTAGATCTGGAGAAGGTTGACTTCCCCCCTTGTTTTCTTCCAAGTCCCGAAATCCTCACATTATGTGGCTCTGTTCATAACATCATATCTCCTTGCATACTGCTCCGTTTCATGCGTATAATATGTCAAAATGTTCATATGGAGATGCTCCTAATTTTGTTCCATTGTGCGATGTTTGTTTGAGTTCATCTTAATGCCCAAATCATCATTGCAAGAGTGCTATATGATGTTTACTGCTGTTACTTATCAGAACTTGATGTTTTATCATTTTTGTTGCATTTGATGTGTGCATCTTATGAGCATGAGCTCTACATGTGTTTTGTACTATGCCATGCCATCTTTACAGAGGTGCTTGCCATGTACTTTTGTGATCTATGTGGTGACTAGAACAAGCATGCAAACTAGGCTTCGTGATGTTGCTGATTTGAGTCCCTGTTCTGCTGTTATTTTTATGCCATGTAAACTTGATGCTACAGAGAGATCCATGCTTATTTTGAGATACTTCAGTAAGGATGTTTTGAACATATGGTTATGCTCTATCCATCCATGCCCATGTTTGCAATTATGGAGTAGTCTAGCATGTCATTTTCTGGCTCTACTTTTGCTATAAAATATTTCCTGGCAGATTGTTTACATGTTATTCAATTTTGCCAAGGTTGTTGTAGTTGATCCTTGCATGGTATGAGCTTGTTCTTGTCATGTTTAGTTTCATAAACATGTCTTATTTCTTGTGTCATGCTTATATTGTCATTCAATGACTTTTGGTGAGTGATTCGAGCTCGCAAAGATGCCTTCATGATTCTGTTCATGCCATGCTCTGTTTGCCGAGTCTGTTAACGAAACTTGCTATGTTTACATGGGTGCCATCATATCTTCTGATCCTTTTTGGCTCATGATCAGTAAAAGACTTTTGTTCTATGCATTTAGTAGTATCATTCCGTGCCTTAAGTTTCTATGATATGTTCCTGTAGCATGATGTTTTCTTGCCCTAGACATTGCTTCCTGATGCTGTTTCTGCCATGTTCAGTATTTTCACCAAGTCTGTGAAGCTGATATCTTTTGCACTTTTGCCATGCTTGGTTGAACCTGTTAATTTGTGAATTAGCCATAGCTCAGTGTTCATCTTTTGTCAAGAATCTCTTGTACTTCACTGCCATCTGCTTTGTTGCTATGTTGGAGTGCAATAGCTTAGTTTCTTGTTGCATGCTAAGTAGCATCATGATGTTAATCACAAAATTGTGCCATCCTTGTTTTGCTTGCCATTTGCAAACTGTGCATTCGTTCCCGGCGATCTTTATATCGATTTCAACAGAAATCACCTCATCTTTCCAGCGGCATACTTGGTTTTCCAAGTTAATGCCTTGTTCATCATTTTCCTTCCGGAGCACGCATATGCATTGCATATCACATCTCGCATATCATGCCATGTATTGCATCATGTTGCTTGTGCATTGCACCGTGGTTGATTGTGATTCCATTGCTTGTGTTCTTGCTTTGGGTAGAGCCGAGAGACGAGTACGTGCACGAGGAACCTATTGAGTACGCTAACGAGGATCAAGCTTTCGACAACTATGAGAAGCTTGCAGGCAAGATGATCATACCCTCGATATCACTTCTATCTTTGCTTTGCCAGTTGTTCGCTCTATCGCTATGCTTGCGCTACCGATCACTTGTTTATCATGCCTCCCATATTGCAATGCCAAGCCTCTAACCATCCTGTCCTAGCAAACCATTGTTTGGCTATGTCACCGCTTTTGCTCAGCCCCTCTTATAGCGTTGCTAGTTGTAGGTGAAGATGAAGTTTGTTCCTGATTGGAACATGGATATTTTGGGATATCACAATATCTCTTGTTTAATTAATGCACCTATATACTTGGTAAAGGGTGGAAGGCTCGGCCTTATGCCTGGTGTTTTGTTCCACTCTTGCTGCCCTAGTTTTCGTCATACCGGTGTTATGTTCCTTGATTTTGCGTTCCTTACGCGGTTGGGTGATTTATGGGACCCCCTTGACAGTTCGCTTTGAATAAAACTCCTCCAGCAAGGCCCAACCTTGGTTTTACCATTTGCCACCTAAGCCTTTTTCCCTTTGGTTTTCGCGAGCCCGAGGGTCATCTTTATTTACCCCCCCCCTAGGCCAGTGCTCCTCCGAGTGTTGGCCCAAACTAGAGCACCGTGCGGGACCGTCCCTTGGCAACGTGGGTTACATTGGTACCTGTACGCTTCGCTTATCCGTTGTGCCCTGAGAACGAGATATGTGCAGCTCCTATCGGGATTTGTCGGCACAGTCGGGTGGTCTTGCTGGTCTTGTTTTACCATTGTCGAAATGTCTTGTAAACCGGGATTCCAAGACTGATCGGGTCTTTCTGGGAGAAGGAATATCCTTCGTTGACCATGAGAGCTTGTGATGGGCTAAGTTGGGACACCCCTGCAGGGTATTATCTTTTGAAAGCCGTGCCCGCGGTTATTAGGCAGATGGGAATTTGTTAATGTCCGGTTGTAGAGAACTTGACACTTGACTTCATTAAAATGCATCAACCGCGTGTGTAGCCGTGATGGTCTCTTTTTGGCGGAGTCCGGGAAGTGAACACGGTTTAAGTTATGTACGAACGTAAGTAGTTTCAGGATCACTTCTTGATCACTTCTATCTACTCGACCGATGCGTTGCTTCTCTTCTCGCTCTCGTTTGCGTATGTTAGCCACCATATATGCTTAGTGCTTGCTGCAGCTCCACCATATTACCCCTTTCCTACCTACAAGCTTAAATAGTCACAGGTGTGAGAATGCTGAGTCCCCGTGACTCACAGATTCTACCAAAACAGATGCAGTGCCGAGGATTCCAGTGCAACTGGCGCAATCGAGCTCAAGTGGGAGTTTGACGAGGACCTTGGTCGTTACTATGTTTCGTTTCCTGATGATCAGTAGTGGAGCCCAGTTGGGACGATCGGGGATCTAGCATTTGGGTTTATCTTCTTTTCATTTGGATATTGACCGCAGTCGGTCTATGAGTGTATTTTGGATGATGTATGAACCTATTTATGTATTGTGTGAAGTGGCGATTGTAAGCCAACTCTCTTTATCCCATTCTTGTTCATTACATGGGATTGTGTGAAGATGACCCTTCTTGCGACAAAACCTACAATGCGGTTATGCCTCTAAGTCGTGCCCCGACACGTGAGAGATATAGCCGCATCATGGGCATTACAAGTTGGTAATCAGAGCCATCCCCGACTTAGGAGCCCCCCTGCTTGATTGAGTCGCTGGCGTTGTTGAGTCTAGAACAAAAATGTTTTGAGTCTTAGGAGAGTAGGACTCTTTTTACTCCTCAGTCCCTTCGTCGCTCTGGTGAGGTCTCCTGACGTAGATGTTTTGACTTTCTCTCCTCAATTTTCACTAATTTTTTTTAGGATCACGCGGGTATCTTGGGATCGTTCTGATAGTCTTGTGACGAGAACACTGTTCTTGGTGCCTCCTGACATTTAGGGGTTTTGGCAGTATCCCGGGGAGTTGAGCTCCGAGGTGTTGTCGTCACAATTTTATCGTTGCAGTTCTGGAATACCTGAGTTTTGCCGACATCGAAAATCTCTTTTATGAAGTTGTTGGTGAGATAACCTCGACGCCACCTAGTACTGGGGAGTTCGGGAGTATTGCCATAACTCGTATAACGGATGCTTTTCGAAGGTTGAGGTACACGATTTCCGAAGGTTTCTTGGTTATGTATTGATGGATGGATACAGCTGGATGTAGGGATTGTTAGTTTGGGTGAGATATATTGCTTCCCCTGTATCCCCAACACCTGATTGCATAACCAGAAAGTTTCAGGAGTTTATAGGTGGGATTCAAGTAGCTCTAGCATTTCTTCCTGCAGATATTTGGTTTGTGATGGGGTAATCCTTACCACTTATTTGTTCCATTCGTACCTTGGTTTTTCTTTCATCAATCTCTTATCAAGTGGCTTCTCGCCTTAATGGATGTGTGATGTTAGCTTTGGAAGTCATTCGTTCATCCTTGTTCGAATGTTTATTGAGAAAACTATATGTTGCAATTTCTATCCGTTGATTCAACTTGTCTATCTGTCTATCAAGATGCTAACGGATGTCACCCTCTTCAGGATGGCTCCGCCAACGCGTCAGAATCTGGAACGCAATGATGGGAGTTAGGCGAACCCTCCACCTCCACCTCCGCCTCCGGAGGCATGGCAAGCTTTGATGGCAGCCACAAACGCCAACGCTCAGATGATGATTCAGCTCATGCAGGAGCGCAACCAAGGACAAGGCAACCAAGGGAATCAAGGTCAAGGGCAGTTCAATCATCAGCCTCAGTTTCCTACCCTCAACCAGTTCCTTGCAAATCAGCCGAAGTCTTTCAGCTACTCTGCCGAGGCCACGGACGCCGATGATTGGCTCGTGGATATCAACAAGCATTTTGAATGTAGCAATGTCAGACCTGAGGACTATGTCAAGTTCGCTTCTTTTCAGCTCAAGGACCAAGCAGCTGACTGGTTCCAGCAATACAAGGATTCCATAGGAGGTCGAGTGATTACTTGGACTGACTTCTGTCGGGACTTTAAAGCTCACCACATTCCTACCAGTGTTGTTGAGGGCAAGCGTGAGGAGTTCCGCAATCTCAAGCAAGGCAGCATGTCTGTGTACGAATACAGCAGTTTCAAAAACTTTCTCGCTTTGCTAAACAAGATGTTCCTGATGAAAAGAGTATGATCTATCAATTCAGAGGTGGCCTTAGAGAGGATCTGCAGTTTGCTCTCGTTCTTGTTGAGCCTACTTTGTTTGATCAATTCTACAATATGGCCCTCAAGCAAGAAGGTGCTCAGCTCAAGTGTGAGGCTTCTAAGAAGAGAATTAGGGATGCAATTCAGTCTTCTTCTTCCTCTCAACTTGCAGCTAAGCAGCAGAAGTTCTGCCTTCCTCCTCCTCCGTTTCGTCAGCCTTATCAGCATAAGAACTCAGGTGGTCGTGGATCTTCCCACCCACCCAACCCAGGCTGTCAGAACAAGTCAAATTCTCAAGCTCCAAGGTCAAATGCTCCTTATCATCGTCCGCTCTCAGAGGTGACTTGCAACAAGTGTGAACAGAAAGGTCACTACGCGAACAAGTGCTTCAACCAAAGGCGCCTTCCGCCTCCTCTTCCTGTGATATCTTCAAGCAATGTAGTGGTCAAGCATAATCCCAAGTCTGCAAAGGTGAACATGATGAATGCAGCGCAAGCAGAGGAATCTACTGACGTGATAATGGGTAATCTTCCAGTTAATGATATTCTTGCAAAAGTCTTATTTGATACTGGTGCATTGCATTGTTTCATGTCAAGATCGTTCTTTTGCAAAGAATGATTTTACTTGGTGTCAGTGTCAAAACCAGCGGATCTCGGGTAGGGGGTCCCGAACTGTGCATCTAGGCGGATGGTAACAGGAGACAAGGGACACGATGTTTTTACCCAGGTTCGGGCCCTCTCGATGGAGGTAAAACCCTACTCCTGCTTGATTGATATTGATGATATGGGTAGTACAAGAGTGGATCTACCACGAGATCAAGGAGGCTAAACCCTAGAAGCTACCCTATGGTATGATTGTTGTTCGTCCTATGGACAAAAACCCTCCGGTTTATATAGACACCGGAGAGGGCTAGGGTTACACAGAGTCGGTTACAATGGTAGGAGATCTACATATCCGTATTGCCAAGCTTGCCTTCCACGCCAAGGAAAGTCCCATCCGGACACGGGACGAAGTCTTCAATCTTGTATCTTCATAGTCTTGTAGTCCGGCCTGATGATGATAGTTCGGCTATCCGGACACCCCCTAGTCCAGGACTCCCTCAGTAGCCCCCGAACCAGGCTTCAATGACGACGAGTCCGACACGTATATTGTCTTCGGCGTTGCAAGGCGGGTTCTCCTCCAAATTCCATGTGCTTGCCGAATAGTGTCCGGCTTCCTTATAAATGTTGCGCTCCTTGGCTTCCACGCCCAATAATGGCCCTCTTCCACGTGTCGTACGAATGCGAAAGGCGAGGGTATTTTTACGCTTTACCCCCAAGCTGCGCGAATAAGCTGCCTATAAGAGAGGCAAGAATCTAGATCCAAATCACACCATCCTCCTTCCGTGAGTACTCATCGGAGCGCTTCTGACAAAAATCCACTCTATCATGGACCGTCGATGCGGCTCCTCCTCTCGCACTCCCAGCCCTCAGCTAGGAGATTGGAGGAGATGTTCAGTCCCGCACAGTGAGCTGGTGACGCTCCAAGCTGAGGGATACCTTCCTCCGGCCTTTATGGTCCCGGTTCGAGCTGGGCTGGCCACCTACAAAGGTGGAAAGCAGGCGGAGAACACCCCCAGTCCCTCCAAAGGAGAGCGGGTATGCTTCGTCCCTTATCTAATAAGGGGGATCGGATTTCCTATACATCCGTTTCTCCGGCGGCTTCTGGAGTTCTACGGGCTCTAGCTTCATCACCTTACACCTGCCTCCATTTTGCACATTGCGGGTTTCGTAGCTCTTTGCGAGCTGTTCTTGGGCATCGAGCCCCATTTTGTGCTGTGGAAGAGATTGTTTTGCCTCGTACCCCGTTCTCACGAGGGGTCGATATATCAAGTGGGCGGAGCCGAAATATGGCACATCGCCGGGACCGGATACCTACCCGGGACCCCAAAGAAGGCGTCCGAAGACTGGCCTTCGGAATGGTTTTATGTGGAAGACGCTCCACTGCCGGACCCAGTTCGGATCGGCCTCCCGGAGTTCAGCAACGCTCCTCTGAAGAAACGCCTGAGTTGGCGCCCGCGGGGCCCTCAACGGGAAGATGATAGGAGCGTCCATTATTTGATGGGCCAGATAAGGTTACTGGCTCATTCTGGATTGAGCATGATTGGAGTCATGGCCACGTGCATTATGCAAGGGGTGCAGCCGCTCCAATATAGGGGCCACCCCATGTGGGATTTCAACGGGGAGAATGACGCCACCTGTCATGGCCGCAAGGGGCCGGGATCGACCGCCGATCTGGTGAAGATCCTGTCCGGCTTGTACAAGGGGGAGAAGGAGGACTTCCTCCAAACGAGTCCATTGAACGGATTCTCCATGAATAACCCTCGGAGCTGGGTAAGCGGACGTTTATCTATCCGATCCGTACTTTCAAACTTAAGTGTCTTACTTTATGATTTCGACGCAGGAATTGCGCCGGGATGTGGAGGGCATACACAGTCCGACTCCACAACCCGAGGATCCGGAAAGATCCCTTGATCCGGCCTCCAAACAGGATCTGGACATAAAGGTGGAGCTAATTGACGGGGTGTTCCACCAATTCGGCATGGACAATGCTCTAGTCGCCATTACGGCTGACTACCCCGGTTTATCTCCGGCTTCCCAGGTAACTATGACCGAAATACGGACACCATTATTCCGTCCGTGCTTATTTCTGACCACCGTATACCAACGGTGTCTCGCAGGAAGCGCCATCAAGGCGGGAAGCCGATCCCGCGGTGGCTGACCAACAAGGGTCGGCTCGGCCCAGCAGGCGGAAGAGGGGTACGGTGCGAATCGAAACGTCGCCGCAATGGTACGGCACGCCACCATTTTTAAGGAAAAGATTCCTGGGTGGTATATTAACACTTATGACCTTTCGAGGAGAAAGAGCGCTCGCCGGACTGTGTCCGGAGAGGTTGCCAACCAAGCCTCTGCCAGCCAGGCTCCAACACCTGGTCCGGAGGGGGAGGCGAGCGCAAGGCGCGAGCCGGATGCTCCTCCAACGGAGGATGCCGATAGGCTGTCCGCCACCAGGTCTGAGGTGGAGAGCGCCATGAATCACAGGCGCCGCCGGACAATTCTTCGTGACGCGTGTTTCTCCCCGGAGGCGTTAAATGCCTTTAATGCGGGAGATGCGCACCTCCGTGCCGCTCAAGATGGTTTAACCAGAGCCACGGAGCAGTATGTGAAAGACATACGAGTAAGGAATTTTAATAGTTATATATGCCAGTAGCCCCCGAGACTTAAAGTAGTTGGAATAACTGATTTAAGGATCATTTGACATGCAGGATCTTACGAAGAAGGATACCCAACTGTCCCAGGAGCTTCAAGAGTGCAAGGCCCAACTTGAGGCCGCACTAGCCGCCACAGGAGGAGAGACAGAGACCCCCTCTGGTAACACATATTTCAAAAAGATAAGCGGTTTATGAAGTGTGGCGTGCGTATAAGTCTGACAATAACATTGCAGAGGGCGCCGGACTAGATCCGGACAAGCAACAGCTGCTGCGCCAGCTGAAGGCCGGCGAGAAGGTGCTTATGAGGGTGCAGCAGGAGAGGAACAAACTCCAAGATGCCAACACTCAGCTGGGCGAAGAGCTAAAAGATGTTCGGGTCCAGCTGTCTGACTCCGTAAAGGAGAATCGGCGGCTTCATCGCGGCATCTACAGTAAGTGCTTAAGCAAACTCTTTTGAAAAGAAGAGTTCGGCGAGGAAGTCGATTGACAGAAATGTGTCTGTAGGTGTGCTCACAGCTCACCCTACGGAGGAAATGCCCGGTTCAACGGGTGACCAACTTCCCGAGCTGCTGCAACTGCACGAATGTGTTCGGCAGGCGATGAGTGGCATCGCCCAGGCCTTATGGCCGTCCGTCTCCCTACCCGAGGGTCTTGGAGGGCTTGCGGAGAAGCTTCAGGGAGCACGGCAGCGCTTCCGTCTGTGGAAGATATCAGCCTGTCGTCAAGGCGCCAGGGAGGCCTGGGCCATGGTGAAGACGCGGTACAAGAAGGCGGATCCGAACCACATGGCCGAGATCGGACCTGTGGGGCCCGATGGGAAGGAGATCCCTGTGAGCTTAATGTACGGCCAAGTAGAGTTGGCCGCTAAGTATTCCCAATGGGACTGTAAATTAGACAGCCTGTTAGACGAGATTGAAGAGGAGTACAATCAGTCAATGTGACGATGTATTTTAAAATGACATGTAAAATGCCTTCTAGCCGGATTGTAGGTCGTTTGTCTTTGCAGACCTTTTCGCTTCGACCTCGGGACCCTAGAGTCTGGAGTGTGTCCGAATACCCTGTCGGTTATGAAAAAACCGGGGCATGCATGGAGACCAGGCGTAGGGGTCATTAGTGCTTTATCAGACAAGTGCCCAACTAGTTATGTTATATTACATGGTTAGTAAGAAACATCTTCCAGGGAGAATAGTTCCGTTAGGGGTTCCTTTCCCTGGGTAGCATGCCCTAAAGTGCATGTCTGGACTGCGAAAAGAGCAGAAAAGCATCTGGGGGCAGATAAATAAATAAATAAGAAATCATCTTTCAAGTCACCGACCGAATATTCCCGTAAGAACGCTAGCTTTCGGCTTCACCCAGTCTAAGGTACACATCCGGCTGACCCGGCAGTAACAATCGCAGAGGTGCTCCCTTTACCTCCTAACCGAACAATCGGGAACGTAGGGGTAAGCACAGGTGCCAGGCAACCCAGCTTGGCGAAAACTTAAGTCATATCGATGCATATAATGGTGAATAAAAGGTACATGCGGAAGTTTTGACGCATGTGTTGGGCACAA
Source organism: Triticum timopheevii (assembly GCA_963921465.1). NCBI lineage: Eukaryota > Viridiplantae > Streptophyta > Magnoliopsida > Poales > Poaceae > Triticum > Triticum timopheevii. Next base: position 233,433,565 of record OY997266.1, on the reverse strand, counting down.
AGCCCGTATCAATAAGCTTCTGTTAAAGAAGCCCCCAGGTATAATGAGTGCGAGTAGCACGTCAAGTGTGTGCAAACAATGCGCAGATCAGCCCTCAAAGGCTTTATGAAAAAATTGGGGAGAAAAGAGAGAAACAAAATACAACTGAAGTATAAAATGTGGACGGAGGAAGGAGACGAACTCTGAGTCCGGCGCTAGGCGTAGAATCTTCGGAGGCGGGCTGCGTTCCATGGGTTCGGCTCGAGTCGGTTGTCTGATGCGTTTCGCAGACGGTATGCTCCGCCCATTAGGACTTGGTCGATGATGAAGGGACCTTCCCATTTGGGCTTGAGTTTGTCCTTTTTCTTGTCCGGCAGGCGTAGAACTAGTTCGCCAACATTGTAAGTTTTGGCCCGTACTTCTCTGCTTTGATATCTTCGAGCCTGCTGCTGATAAAATGCGGAACGAGCCTTTGCCATGTCGCGCTCCTCCTCCAATGCGTCCAAACTGTCCTGCCGATCCAACTCGGCTTCTCTTTCTTCGTACATGCGCACTCGAGGTGAGTCATGAATTATATTGCAGGGCAAAACTACCTCTGCGCCGTATACCATAGAGAATGGCGTGAATCTGGTAGTACGATTTGGTGTGGTCCGCAGCCCCCAGAGTACGGAGTCGAGCTCCTCTACCCAGTGCGTGTTAGATTTCTTGAGGGACCGCACTAACCTGGGTTTGATGCCGCTCATGATTAGACCATTTGCTCGTTCGACCTGACCGTTAGTTTGAGGGTGATAGACTGAAGCGTAGTCAAGCTTGATGCCCATATTTTTGCACCAGAGTTTAACCTCGTCGGCCGTGAAGTTTGTGTCGTTATCTATGATGATGCTATGGGGGACGCCATAACGGTGTACCACCCCGGATATGAAGTCTATCACAGGTCCGGATTTGGCTGTTTTAACTGGCTTGGCCTCTATCCATTTGGTGAATTTGTCCACCAGGACCAATAGGTACTTTTGCTTGTGGGTTCCCCCTTTAAGGGGTCCAACCATGTCAAGCCCCCAGACCGCGAACGGCCAGGTGATGGGTATAGTTTTGAGGGCGGTTGGTGGCATGTGGCTCTGATTAGCAAAGAGGTGGCAATCGACGCATCGTTGGACTAAGTCCTGAGCATCTGCCCGGGTCGTCGGCCAATAAAATCCTGTACGGAAGGCCTTGCCTACAAGGGCCCGGGCTGCAGCGTGGTGCCCGCCGAGTCCGGCGTGAATTTCAGCCAGAAGATTTCTCCCTTCCTCTTCGGAGATGCACCTTTGAAGGACTCCGGTTGTGCTTTTCTTATAAAGTTCTCCCTCATGGACCTTGTAGGCTTTAGATCGCCGAACTATGCATTGGGCCTCATTTTGGTCTTCGGGAAGTTCCTGCCTAATTAAGTAGGCTAGGAATGGTTCTGTCCACGAGGCAATTACTGCCATTATTTCGTGGGCTGAGGGTGTTATTTCATTGGCTGAGCCGCCGATTATGTCAGATTGTTCTGTGTTGGGTGGTGCAGTTGGTTTCGGGTTGTTATTTCTGGACTCCTCTTCCCATAATACGGATGGCTTAAAGACCCGCTCCAGGAAGATGTTTGGAGGGACGGCGTCGCGTTTTGCACCGATGCGTGCCAACACGTCGGCTGCCTGGTTATTATCCCGGGCTACATGGTGGAATTTGAGTCCTTCGAACCAAGCTGACATTTTTAAGACGGCGTTACGATAGGCTGCCATTTTCGGATCCTTGGCGTCAAAGTCTCCATTTACTTGGGATATTCCGAGGTTTGAATCCCCGCGCACCTCTAGGCATTGAATACCCATGGAGATTGTCATCCGGAGACCATGTAGAAGGGCCTCATATTCGGCTGCATTGTTGGAGTTCGTGTACATTATCTGAAGTACATATTGGACTGTGTCTCCGGTTGGGGACATCAATACGATGCCAGCCCCCAAGCCGGCCAACATTTTGGAGCCGTTGAAATGCATGCTCCAATTGGAGTATGCGCCGTACTCTTTAGGGAGTTCGGCTTCAGTCCATTCGGCGATGAAGTCAGCCAAAACTTGCGACTTTATGGCTCGCCGTGGTTTGTAGGTTATATCAAATGGTAAGAGCTCAATGGCCCACTTTGCAATCCTGCCCGTCACGTCGCGGTTGTTTATAATGTCGTTGAGGGGTACTTCGGAGGCCACTGTTATTGAACACTCTTGAAAGTAGTGTCGCAGCTTCCGGGATGCCACGAACACCGCGTACACTATCTTTTGATAATGTGGATACCGGGACTTGCATGGAGTTAAGACAGTGGATACGTAGTACACTGGTTTTTGAAGAGGGAATTTTTGCCCTTCTGTTTCTCGTTCGACGACGAGCACCGCGCTTACAACTTGATGTGTTGCCGCGATATATAACAACATTGGTTCGCCCAAGTTGGGCGCGGCCAGGACCGGATTTGTTTCCAATATGGCCTTTATTTCTTTGAGTCCGGCCGTGGTAGCATCCGTCCATTCGAAGTGTTCGGTGCACCTGAGAAGGCGATAAAGGGGCAATGCCTTTTCTCCCAAATGGGAGATGAAGCGGCTAAGAGCCGCCACGCATCCAGTCAATTTTTGTATTTGTTTGAGGTCTTTTGGGATATCCAACTGTGACAAAGCTCGGATCTTGGCTGGGTTTGCTTCAATTCCTCTACCGGATACAATGAAGCCCAAGAGCTTTCCGGCTGGTACGCCGAAAATGCATTTTTCTGGGTTGAGCTTAATGTCATATGCTCGGAGGTTGTCGAATGTGAGCCTCAAATCATCTACTAGAGTTTCGACATGTTTGGTATGTACGACCACGTCGTCTACATATGCCTCCACTATTTTGCCAATCTGGGTAGCCAGACATGTCTGAATCATGCGCTGATATGTTGCACCGACGTTTTTGAGTCCGAAGGGCATTGTGTTGAAGCAGAATGGTCAGTATGGAGTAATGAATGCTGTTGCGGCTTGGTCTGTCTCTGCCATCTTGATTTGATGGTAGCCGGAGTATGCATCGAGGAAGCACAATGAATCGTGCCCTGTGGTAGCATCGATGATTTGATCGATGCGGGGATGGGGGAAAGGATCCTTTGGACAGGCCTTGTTAAGGTCTTTAAAATCGACACACAAGCGCCAGGATTTGTCCTTTTTTGTACCATTACCAGGTTTGCTAGCCAGTCCGGATGTTTGATTTCTCTGATGAATCCGGCTTCTAATAGTTTGGCTAGCTCCTCTCCCATTGCCTGTCTTTTAGGTTCGGAAAATCGCCGAAGAGCCTATTTAACTGGCTTGAATCCTTTTAGGATGTCTAGGCTGTGTTCTGCCAATCTGCGTGGGATTCCTGGCATATCTGAAGGGTGCCAGGCAAAGATGTCCCAATTTTCCCAAAGGAATTCTCGTAGTGCAGCGTCTACATCAGGGTTTAATTGTGCCCCAATGGAGGCCGTCTTTGTGGGGTCCGTTGGATGGACCTGGAATTTGACTATTTCGTCCCCTGGTTTAAAAGAGGTGGACTTGGATCTCTTATTAAGTATCACATCATCCCTGTTCACCATGGAGCGCAGCGCAGTGAGTTCCTCTGCCGCTAGGGCTTCGGATGGTGCCTCTAGGGCTAGTGCGGCTGTCTTGTTTTCGGCGCGCGTAGTGCTATGTCTGGATCACTGACAAGAGTGATGATTCCATTGGGCCCGGGCATTTTAAGCTTCATGTACCCGTAATGGGGTATGGCTTGGAAAACTGTGAATGCCTCTCGTCCTAATAAAGCGTGATATCCGTTGCTGAACGGGGCCACTTGGAACGTGACCTCCTCGGACCTGTAATTGTCCGGCGAGCCGAACACCACATCAAGTGTGATTTTTTCTGTGCAGCGTGCTTCCCGACTAGGGATTATTCCTCTAAAGGTTGTGCTGCTTCGCTCAATGCGGCTCCAGTCTATTTCCATTTTTGGAAGGGTTTCCTCGTAGATGAGGTTTAATCCGCTGCCGCCATCCATGAGCACCTTGGTAAGACGAACGCCGTCCACTATTGGACTGAGGACCAATGCGGCTGGTGCTCGAGCTGTTCGGAATTTAGGTTCGTCACTGGCATTGAAGGTGATAGTCGTGTCGCTCCATGGATTTGTTGTTGCTACTTGGTAGACTTCGGCGAGGCTGCGGATTGTTCGTTTCCGCATATTATTTGATGCGAATGTCTCGAAGACTGTTAATACCGTACTGGTACTGTTGGGGTGGTTCTCCGGGGCTAGAAGCTCTTCGCCACTTTTGGCCACCTGCCGCAGTATCCAACATGCTCAAAGGCTATGTGTTGGAGTGGCACCCTTTGTACTATGAATTTTACAGGGTCCGCTGAGCCATCCCTCCAGTACGGTTCCGTGCCCTTTATGGGGTTTTTACTTTTTGGTTTTTGTCCCGGGTGCCTGAGCGTGATGCACCCTTTTGTTTCGGACTAGGGTTGTGTTCGGAACCGGATTGTCCCAAAACTTAGTTTCGGTTTTCCAGATACTCTCCATCACATAGTACTTTCGTACTATGGATGCCAGGTGGGAGAAGCGTGTAATTTCGCGACGACTTATGGCGTTCAAGATTCCCTTGTCTGTGCAATTGCTACAGAAAATTGAGATTGCGTTTTCCTCACGGCAGTCCTTTATCCTATTCATAACCAGGAGGAATCTGGCCCAGTAATGATGTACTATTTCAGGGGGCTCTTGCTAGATTTGATATAGATCGCTTATGTTTGGGTGGGCGGGTGGAATTAAGTCCGGAACCCTGCCCAACTTGAGGCTCAAGGGCCGAAAAGTTTCCGAATTTGGAAGCTTGGATTGCTGAATGTCGTCCAACAAATCCGCTCCACTGCCTGACTTTAGGTACAGTACTTGGTTGACGTCCGTCCCTCCGCTGGAATCCGGCATGGAGGGATCCGGAATCCGGACATAACTAGTCTTTAATATAGAAGAAGAGTCGCCGCGTTGTTCCTCCACCACAGCAACGTGGTGGGTAGCCTGGGGAGAGTTGATCTCTCTCAGATCGGTTTTAAGCCCAATCTGATCATAGTCTGTAGCGACTCCTAGGGCGGCGAAGCGATCCAAGAGCTCGTTTAGGGAGGAGAGCTCCATCGGATCTAGCTGCTTGGCGAATTCCGAGTTGACGTGAAGATCGCTTTTGATGACCCGAGAGGTCATCGTCGGAGCGGCGGCCGAACAAGCGGTCATAAGAAAACCACCTAGCCGGACAGTTTGGCCGGTGGCCAAAGCTCCCTTGGTAATAGTACCGTCTTTAAAGACGGGAAGAGGCATCCTTCCTGATTGCGACGACACAGAGGAACTCTCAATGAAAGCACCAATGTCGGTGTCAAAACCGGCGGATCTCGGGTAGGGGGTCCCGAACTGTGCGTCTAGGCAGATGGTAACAGGAGACAAGGGACATGATGTTTTTACCTAGGTTCGGGCCCTCTCAATGGAGGTAAAACCCTACTCCCGCTTGATTGATATTGATGATATGGGTAGTACAAGAGTGGATCTACCACGAGATCAAGGAGGCTAAACCCAAGAAGCTAGCCTATGGTATGATTGTTGTTCGTCCTATGGACTAAAACCCTCCGGTTTATATAGACACCGGAGAGGGCTAGGCTTACACAGAGTCGGTTACAATGGTAGGAGATCTACATATCCGTATTGCCAAGCTTGCCTTCCACGCCAAGGAAAGTCCCATCCGGACACGGGACGAAGTCTTCAATCTTGTATCTTCATAGTCTTGGAGTCCGGCCTGATGATGATAGTTTGGCTATCCGGACACCCCCTAGTCCAGGACTCCCTCACTTGGTCTTACCTGGATAAACCTTTGGGTGTTGTTTCTCTGGGGAAGTCAATGAGAGCCAACTCGATAGTTCATGATGTCTCTATCAAGATTGGCGACTATAAATTTCTATCTAAACCATTTGTTCTTGGTGACTCGGACATCGATCTAATTCTCGGGATGGACTAGCTTTCTAAGAACAAGGCTCAGCTTGATTGTGCTACCAGAGAGATTCAATTGACACACTCTTCTCAGGATGTTATCATCTATGCCGCTCGCGATGAAACCATTCGGTTGTTTTCTCTCAATGAGAAGGGCGAGCTAGACGCAATCTCTTAGATTCCAGTCGTTTGTGAGTACCAAGATGTCTTTCCAGAGAGCTTTCGGGTATGCCTCCGCACCGGCCAGTTGAGTTCGTTGTCGATCTTGAGCCTGGCACTGAACCCGTTTGCAAGCGTCCATACAAGCTTGGACCTAAAGAGCTGAAGGAAATGAAGAAACATCTCGATGAACAAGAGCGTCTGGGTTTGATCAGACTGAGTTCATCTCCATGGGGTTGTGGAGTTCTTTTTGTCCAGAAGATGGATCGCACGGACCGACTGTGCGTCGATTACCGTCCATTGAACAAGAAGACAATCAAGAACAAGTATCCACTTCCCAACATCAATGAGCTATTCGAGCAACTCAAAGGTGCTAAAGTATTCTCCAAGCTTGACCTCCGTATGGGTTATCATCAGATTCGCATTGCTAAACATGATATTCCCAAGACAGCATTCAGAACAAGCTATGATTCTTATGAATATACTGTCATGTCTTTCAGCCTTGTCAATGCTCCTCCAACATTCTCTCGAATGATGAACTTCATCTTCAACCCCTACACCAATGAATTCATCTTGGTGTATCTCGATGATATTTGGTCTTCTCCAAGAATAAGAAGGATCATGCCAAACATTTGCGGTTGGTGCTCGAAAAGCTCAGAGAGCATCAATTCTATGCCAAGTTTTCCAAATGTGAGTTCTGGCTTGATGAAGTTCTTTATCTTGGTCACATCATCTCCGCCAAGGGCATTGTTGTTAATGCCGAGAAGGTGTCTGCAATTGTGAATTGGGAAGCTCCTCAGAATGTCAAGCAGCTCCGCAGTTTTCTTGGTCTCGCAAGCTATTGCCGAAGATTCGTTGAGAACTTCTCTAAGATTGCAAAGCCTCGTTCCAACCTCCTCTAGAAGCATGTCAAGTATGTCTGGACGCCTGAGTGTGACGTTGCTTTCAACACCCTCAAAGAGAAGCTAGTCACAGCTCCTGTCTTGACTCCTCCTGAGGAATCCAAGCCATTCGAAGTTTTCTGTGATGCTTCCTTGCAAGGTCTTGGTGCCGTGTTAATGCAAGAGAAGAAAGTTGTGGCCTATACCTCTCGCCAGTTGAAGCCCAACGAAAAGAACTACCCCACTCACGATCTTGAGTTGGCGGCAGTTGTCCATGCTTTGATAACATGGAGACATCTCTTGTTGGGAAGAAAAGTGGACATTTTCACCGATCACAAGAGCCTCAAGTATATCTTCACTCAACCCAACCTCAACCTCAGACAAACTTGATGGGTCGAAATGATTCAAGAGTACAATCCAAGTATTGAATATACTCCAGGAAAAGCGAATGTGATTGCGGATGCTTTGAGCAGAAAGGCTTATTGCAACAGCTTAATCCTCAAGCCCTTCCAACCGGACCTTTGTGAAGCTTTCCGCAAACTGAATCTTCAAGTTGTTCCTCAAGGATTTCTTGCCAACCTCATAGTCACTCCAACTTTGGAAGACCAAATTCGTGAGGCACAACTCCTGTATACCATGGTGAAGAAGGTGAAACGTGGTATCGACAAGGGCATTTCCAAATACAAGTGCTTCCACATTGATGACAAAGATACTCTTTTCTTCGAGGATCATAATGTGGTTCCTAAAGGCGATCTGAGAAAAGTCATCATGAACGAGGCACACAATTCCCTTCTATCCATTCATCCTTGAAGTACGAAGATGTACCATGACCTCAAGCAGTCGTATTGGTGGACTCGAATGAAGCGAGAAATTGCTCAATTCGTGAATGAATGTGATGTCTGCCAAAGGGTGAAAGCAGAACACCAACGACCAGCTGGTCTCCTCCAACCTCTTGCTATTCCATAATGGAAGTTTGACCATATCGAGATGGACTTCGTGACTGGATTTCTGATAACCCACAAGTATAGGGGATCGCAACAGTTTTCGAGGGTAGAGTATTCAACCCAAATTTATTGATTCGCCACAAGGGGAGCCAAAGAATATTCTCAAGTATTAGCAGCTGAGTTGTCAATTCAACCACACCTGGAAACTTAGTATCTGCAGCAAAGTGTTTAGTAGTAAAGTAATATGATAGTGGTGGTAATGGTAACAAAAGTAAAGACAGCAAAAGTAATGTTTTTGGTATTTTGTAGTGATTGTAACAGTAGCAATGGAAAAGTAAATAAGTGTAAACTAGTATATGGAAAACTCGTAGGCACCGGATTAGCGATGGATAATTATGCCGGATGCGGTTCATCATGTAGCAGTCATAACATAGGGTGACACAGAACTAGCTCCAGTTCATCAATGTAAAGTAGGCATGTATTCCGTATATAGTCATACGTGCTTATGGAAAAGAACTTGCATGACATCTTTTGTCCTACCCTCCCGTGGCAGCGGGGTCCTATTGGAAACTAAGGAATATTAAGGCCTCCTTTTAATAGAGAACCGGAACAAAGCATTAGCACATAGTGAATACATGAACTCCTCAAACTATGGTCATCACCGGGAGTGGTCCCGATTATTGTCACTTCGGTGTTGCCGGATCATAACACATAGTATGTGACTATAGACTTGCAAGATAGGATCTAGAACACATATATATTCATGAAAACATAATAGGTTCAGATCTGAAATCATGGCACTCGGGCCCTAGTGACAAGCATTAAGCATAGCAAAGTCATAGCAACATCAATCTCAGAACATAATAGATACTAGGGATCAAACCCTAACAAAACTAACTCGATTACATGATAAATCTCATCCAACCCATCACCGTCCAGCAAGCCTACGATGCAATTACTCACGCACGGCGGTGAGCATCATGAAATTGGTGATGGAGGATGGTTGTGTGGGGACCCCGACTCATAAGTCGTGATCACCGAATGCACGTGTACAGTGATCCCAGAGATCAATGCTCACTGAACACACAGAAGCTGAATAACAAGAGTCTTACATCCATACATACCGTTTTACACAAGTAGGACCATTATGGTCAAGTCTTGAGTATAACATCGCAGCGGAAATCTTCGTCGATAACTTGGACCCATGCCATCTTCCTTAACCCTACAGGCATTCTGACTGGGAAGCGTCCTAGCTCGCATGTTCGTCACCGAAGTATTCTTCATCACATCCTGTTCTTTCATGCCTGGCCAATAAAATAACCAGTTGCAAGCCAATGAGTACTTTGAATGTACTCGCAAGCAACCCATGTTTTGATTCAAGTTACAACAATGCATGATATAGGTAAATTTTGCAGAAAGCTAGTTTTGAGTGCAATGACATGTTCAACAACTTTGTAAGGCATGCATCAAGAGAATTCAAGTAACCATGAGGACAGCTTACAGATGTCAACATAAATAGAGTGGGCACCAACCCATCTAACATAAATAGAGTGGGCACCAACCCATCTAACATGAATAGAGTGGGCACCAACCCTTCTCAATCATGTCAAGTCCCTTGACTTGACCCATGTCATTTTATCAACACACACACACTTGGTTTGTAAACAAGTGGACGTAGCCCAAGAGCGGTTACCCAACTGTCCTTGACCGTGGACACGACTATTCGAATAGTTTTACACTCTGCAGAGGTTGCACACTGTACCCACAAGATCCGGGGAACTTCCATGTCAGCCACGACCCGCGGTACCTCAAGTACCCGGGGTAAGCACCCGATCACTACCTTTCCCTAGACGACACTAACATGGAGTCCACTCGATTGGCAGTGAACCCCGTGCCCAACATTTCACATAACATTTTCGTGGAGCCTTGCTCCCATATTTATCACATACCACTGGTACGGGGTACCAGCGGTGTGTCCGGTGCCCCATAAAAATGTTCTTGGTCGCCCTACATGGCACGACCCCGTCCCGAGAGAGAGCATCAACTCTCCCCCGTCACTAGTAATGCGGGCTCCAAGCTAGTATCGGTCTAGGTACTCAATAATGCCCTTTCCCATATAAGGGTAGAGTGGTTGCGCATGTAAGGTTGGAATAACGGTCGCAACTTCGACCAATCCGTTTTGAAAACAACACACACTTTCCTCGGTACACCACTTCGTCATCAAGTGGTTACCCATCTCATCATCTCCCTCGGGCATAAGTGGCACCCGACGGGGTTTTCGAAAAGTCCTTTGAAAATACTTTGCCTCCTTCACCATGCATATTCCCGCATAGCACTACTTTAGCATCCTATCTACTCCCACCGGCATAACCCTCATAAGGAGGTAGGGCCATGCACAATGCAAGTATCAACGAGGAAGTAACAGAGGCAACCAACCCACGTGGTTCACCATCTCATCATGATTCCGATGCAACAATAATAAAGAGCTATATGACATGCATAAAAAGGGTTTCATAGACATGGTCAAAGGGCTGCTTGCCTGTTTTAACAAAGTCTTCGAGGTCTTCAAATATCTCTGGTCCAACTCCGAGCATTCCGTCTACTTCGTCAACTATCGTCGAAAGCAACCACAATAAGCAAAACAACAAGGCAGGAAATAAAAGTGCTCTAAAAATATGAGTTGGACTTTTCTGGGATACCTCTGGTCATATGAGGAGTGACCAAAGTGGTTTCATTGGGATTTGATGAATGGATATCTCTGAACATTTCAATATGATGGAATCAAGGGATTTGTGGATTTGCAAGAAGTGTACAGAAATATATTTTTGAAAAATGAGCAAAGATACCCATTTAACAAAGGATGATTTTAGAAGCATCTAGGAGTTGGTTTCACTAGATTTGGAGTTCAAATGAATTTCCTATGAATTTGCAAAGTTGACAAACATGAAGAAATGGCTCATTATTTTGTGGGGTACAGAAAGTATTAAAAAAATGTTCATAAACTAAGTTATGAACTTAGAAGCATCTAGGAATTTGAATCATGGCATTTGGATCAAGTTTGAGATCTCTGTGATTTTCTAAAGTTCATCACAGAAATAGGAAAAGTAGGATTTGATAAATATTTGTGAAGAAAAGGTCTCTGGAAAAATGTGCATGTTGCACCACCAGGTGGATCATGATTTATAGAGTCACTAGAAATTTGAATCATCAAATTTGGAGTCCATTTGAATTGTTTATGGATTTTACAAATCTACAGAAAAAGAAAAAGGAGAGGGATTTACCTAAACGGGCCAAATCCGGCGGCGGCGGCGCGCACCGGGCGGGGTTTAGCGCCGAGGCACAACTGGGCCAGCCCATCGGCTCAGCCACACGCGCGCAGGGTCCACGCCGGAGGCGTATTTTCCCAGGGCGCCTCCACTTGCCAGCGTGGCCTGGAGGCTGGGCCACCAACGAGAGGGCCCCGCCCGTAGGTCGTCTCCTTCCTCGTGCCAGGAGCAGAGGAGGTCGACCGAGCGGGGCGCCGGCGTGCTCCCCGGTGGTTCCGGCCATCCCCGATGGCGTCCGGCGCACCAGTGGACTCGGGAGGCCGAGCCGCGCCCATCTATGGGTCTCTCACAGGCTGGGGAGGACCGAGGCAACGGCAGCCTTGGCGCCGACGAGCGGCTTCGGGAGCGGACGAGCGCGACGCGATGGGCACCGGAACAGAGGAAATAAGGAGCGGGAAGGATCCCATGGCCTGCTACGCTTCCCCTGGTGGTCAAAGGAGAGGAGGGGAGGCCCTGGTTCGCCGGAGCCGGGCAGAGGCAGACGGCGACCATGGCGGCCATGGAGAGGGAAAGAGAGCTTGGGAGAGAGAAGGATGTTGTCTGGGAGGTGCAAGGGATATAGGGAGGTCTAGGAGAGGCCAGAGGAGAGGCCGGGAGTAGCTTATATGGGCGTGACCGCGGTGCACTGTGGGCAGCGTGCACGAACGCGCTCGGGTGAGCTTGCAGAGGGGAGGGGAGAGAGGTTCTGGAGGGGGCCGGCAGCGTGCCGTGTCCCGGACGCCGAGGCCACCTCGGGAGACATCACCCCAACGCCCAAGGCCGTCGTATGCCCTTGGCATGGGTGAGCTACAGTGCAAGAGAGCACTGTAGCATGCTCCAGAGCGCGAGCTCTGCAGGCACTGGCATTGTTTATGCGCCATGAGCATGTCCTTTTGTGTCTGGGGGTTTTGGGGGTGAGTAAACAATGTAGGAGTGGCATTGGATGCCCTAGAGAGCCAGTAGGAGAGGAGAGAGGTTGAGGGAGAGAGAGGAAGGTGCTATCCAGAGGGGTAAATGGGGGTGTTTCACCCCTCAATCATTGAGGTGAGCCCAGGGAAGAGTTACTGGAGATAGGAGAAGACTAGGAGGAGCTGTGGTAAAAAGTTGAGCTCAAGGAGATTAGGGGAAGTGGTCAAAATGGTGTTTTTGGGAAAATGGCAGAAGGTGTTTGTTGTTGGTTTGGGCAAGAAAATTAATTTCACTTGCAATGAGAATTAACAGGATGGTATGGCACATAGAAGTAGGGTGTTCCACCAAGTTTGAGCTCATTTGGGCAAAGTAGCCAATGTAACTTTGGTAAACCCTAGAAATCAACAGAAATGGCTTTGCCAAGATTTAGTCATGCAAATCTATTCTCCTTGATGCACCACTTGGTGTAGTATCATCATTTGAGGATTTGAACATGTCCACAAAAATTCAGATCAAAAGGACACACTTGGCAATGTAGAGTTGTCCAAATTTGGTTCTGGACAGGAAGGGTTTTGGGGCACTCTGATCAAGTTAACTTGTTCTCCAACTTGTGCCATTTGGTCTAGATTAATTATTAGACCATTTGAGCATGTTCACAAGGTTTGAGAACATTTGGACATGTTTGGCAATGTAAAGTTGCTCAAACTTCAAAATGGACAGAAATGGTTTTGAGGGGATTTCATGGAGTTTTACTATTCTCCATGACATGATACTTGTCAAGATCATCAAACATGTCATATGTGACATGCTAGAATTTTCTTGGAATTTTTGGAGAATATTTCCTTTGTAAATATTTCAAAAGCTTGAAATATCCAAAAAGGGTTTTTGAGGGGTTTGACCAATATTTTGAACATGACCATGTGTTGAAACTCTTATATATGGACAATATATATCCACTGAGTTTCTCTAGGTTTTTGTCAAATATTTTTGAAACAATAAAATAATTTTTCCCTATTAAAGACCATTTCTGGCCTTAAGAAAAAGCTTTTAAATAAAATAGTAAAATAACTTTTAAAATTATATTTTTGTGGTTTCTGGGTATCCTATATCTAATAGGAGTCAAATATATTTTTGGAAAGATTTTTACTGCCCTTAATTAAGTACTTGCAGTGCAAACCTCAATTCAGGGGTTTTTGAAAAACTAATTTTTGAAAATACTATTTGGCCAAATTACTTTTGCAAGAAATTATTTTTATGTCCTATACACATGGCATGATCATTGGGAAAGGTTTTTGGAGCAAGGAGATGAAGTATAGGTTGGAGGATTTATTTGATTTTTAGAGCACTTGCAAACAGCAAACAAAAATCCAATCAAGCAATGTCCAAAACACTCAAAAGTTTTTGTCAAAACACATTTTATCATGATTTATTAGCTTAAGTGTTGTGGCATGAAAATCAGGGTGTGACAGGTTGATGATGACGACGGCGACAAATCCCCCTCTCCGGAGCCCCGAACGGACTCCAGATCAGCCCTCCCGAGAGAGATTAGGGCTTGGCGGCGGCTCCGTATCGTAAAACGCGATGATTTCTTCTCTCTCTGATTTTTTTCTCCCCGAAAGCCAATATATGGAATTGGAGTTGGCGTCAGAGGGCCACCAGGGGGCCCACGAGGTAGGGGGGCGCGCCCTGTGGGGGGGGCACCCTCGTGAGCAGGGTGTGGGCCCCCTGGTCTTCATCTTTTGCAAGGATTTATCTTTATTTTTTCTAAGGTGTTTCGTGGAGTTTCAGGACATTCCGAGAATTTTTATTTTCTGCACAAAACACCATGGCAGTTCTGCTGAAAACAGCGTCAGTCCGGGTTAGTTCCATTCAAATCATACAAGTTAGAGTCCAAAACAAGGGCAAAAGTGTTTGGAAAAGTAGATACGACGGAGACGTATCAACTCCCCAAAGCTTAAACCCTTGCTTGTCCTCAAGCAATTCAGTTGACAAACTGAAAGAAAAAAAGAAAAACTTTTACAAACTCTGTTTGCTCTTGTTGTTGTAAACATGAAAAACCAGCATTCAAGTTTCAGCAATTATTATGAGCTAACCATACTCACAATGACACGTAGGTCTCACAATTACTCATATCAATAGCATAATCAGCTAGCGAGCCATAATAATAAAACTCGGTTGACAACACTTTCTCAAAATAACCATAACATGATATAACAAAATGGTATTTCGCTAGTCCTTTCTGAGACCGCAAAACATAAATGCAGAGCACCTTTAAAGATCAAGGACTGACTAAACATTGTAATTCATGGTAAAAGAGATCCAGTCAAGTCATACCCAATATAAACCAATAATAATGAATGCAAACAACAGTGTGCTCTCCAGCAGGTGCCTTTTAATAAGAAGGGTGATGACTCAACATAAAAGTAAATAGATAGGCCCTTCGTAGAGGGAAGCAGGGATTTGTAGAGGTGCCAGAGCTCGGTTTTGAAATAGAGATAAATTATATTTTGAGCGGCATACTTTCATTGTCAACATAACAACTAAAAGACGACAGTATCTTCCATGCTAAACAGATTATAGGAGGTTCCCAAACAGAATGGTAAAGTTTATACTCCCCTTCCTCCACAAGCATCAATCCATGGCTTGCTCGAAACAACGAGTGCCTCCAACATTCAACGGGTCCGAAGGGGAGTTTTGTTTGCAGTTATTTTGATTTAGTTTGCATAAAGCATGGGACTGGGCATCCCGGATACTAGCCATTTTCTTGTGAATGAGGAGCGGAGTCCACTCCTCTTGGGAATAACCCGCCTAATACGGAAGATAAGGGCAGCTCTAGTTGACATATGAGCTATTCGAGCATGCAAAACAGAAAGTTTATTTGAAGGTTTAGAGTTGGCACATACAAATTTACTTGGAACGGCAGGTAAATACCGCATGTAGGTAGGTATAGTGGACTCATATGGCATAACTTTGGGGTTTAAGGAGTTTGGATGCACAAGCAGTATTCCCGCTTAGTACAGGTGAAGGTTAGCAAAAGACTGGGAAGCGACCTGTCGGCGTTCTGGGAACGGGGGTCCCCAGACTTGCCTGCCTGCGTCCTGCGGCGTGGCTCAAAGGGGGCCCAGCGTGGCCCATCTTCATCAACTAAAGCTCAAGACCCTTGCGAGGGGCCAAGCCTCGCGGGGCAGACGACAAGGAGCTTCTTCAGGCACAACCTCATCAGGCTGGCTCACGAGGAGGCGGAGAGTTCAAGGCGGGGTACCTCGCAAGGTGCCCATGTCCCAAGCCATGACGACCAAGGGCGCCAGTCGGGCGCCAGCCCGCGCAGTGTCCTCCTTTCCTCTTTGGTTCAAAGGGAGCGAGCGCAGGCGAGAGCATCAAGCAAGGGCATCCATTTCGGTGCAACAAGACAGGACCAGCCCAACGGCAGGGAGGGAGTCATTGTGGATCCCAAGCAGGCGTCACCACCAGAGCCTTTGGCAGGCGAGGACCAACTTTAGTCAGGATAGGTGTACCTGCTATTCCCCTTCAAAATGGCCAATTGTTGGCGCCCTTCCCGCTCAATATTTGGGGAGAGGCCCAGGGCCTTTGCCTATAAATAGGACTAGCCACACCCAGGGTAGAGGCATCTAGATCCTCACCAAGAAACCAGTAGATAGAGCAACTGAACTCCTCCTAGCAGTTCATCGCATCAGTCAAGAACAGACCCTCGCAAGGCTGTTCTTCCTTGTATTGTTCATCATCAGCCCAAGAGGCAATCCACCACACCACACACTGGAGTAGGGTATTACACCACCATGGTGGCCTGAACCAGTATAAACCCCGTGTCTCTTGTGTTGTTTCTTTCGTAGTTTAGATCCTAGCGATTCGGCGAGGAGCAGGTAGATAGAGGGCGAAATCTCCACGCGCACCCCAGTGTTAGAACCTCAAGGGTCTGCCGGAACCCGAAATCCGACACGACCTACCGAGGGAGCGACAACAGTTGTAAACATGCATTAAAACTAATTCACACCGAGTACAAGCATGAGTAGGATATAATCCACCATGAACATAAATATCATGAAGGCTATGTTGATTTGATTCAACTACATGCGTGAACATGTGCCAAGTCGAGTCACTCAATACATTTAAAGGAGGATACCATCCCATCATACCACATCATAATCATTCTAATAGCATGTTGGCACGCAAGGTAAACCACTATAACTCATAGCTAATCAAGAATGGCACAAGCAACTATAATCTCTAAATGTCATTGCAAATAGGTTTACTTCATAATAGCTGAATCAGGAACGATGAATCATCATATTTACAAAAACAAGAGAGGTCGAGTTCATACCAGCTTTTCTCTTCCCAGTAAGTCCATCATATATTGTCATTATTGCCTTTAACTTGCACGACCGAACGGTGTGTATAATAATAAGAGTGCACGTGCATTGGACTAAGCTGGAATCTGCAAGCATTACACTCAAGAGAAGACAAGTAATATGGGCTCTAAGTTTAAATAAACAATCATGCATATAAGAGCCACTAAGCATTTTCAATATGGTCTTCTCGACCCCCAAAGAAAGGAAAAGAAAATAAAAACTATTTACATGGGAAAGCTCCCAACAAGTAAAAGAAGAACGGGAAATATTTTTGGGTTTTCTTTTTAATTCTACTACAAGCATGAAAAGTAAACTAACTAATTTTTTTTGTTTTTTCTTAAGGCTTATCAAACACAAGAAGAAAGCAGGAAAGAGAAATTTAAACTAGCGTGGATATTACAGTGAAAGAGTATGAGCACCGACATCTAGCAATGAGTGTGTGTGAACATGAATGTAATGTCGGTGGGAAATACGTACTCCCCAAGCTTAGGCTTTTGGCCTAAGTTGGTCTAATGCCAGGGGTGGCCTGGCGGATATCCGTAGGTGAAGCTGGGGTCGTACTGCGACGCAGCGGCTATCGCCGCCTGAGCTGTAGCATGGAGTCGAGCATCCTCCACTCTCCTTTCGCACTCATTTGCCTCCTCTCTGGTAATAATATATCTTCCTTTTGCCTGTGAATCAAAGAAAGCAGGAGCAGGAAGAGAAACATGGACTACACGACGTCTGTCAAAGATTACTCGATACTGGAGAGGTGGTTCAGTCCTCTCAACAAACTGGTGGGAAACCATAGAATCAAAATCTAAATAAGAAGGGGGTAATTCCATATCACCCTCACGAATGCTATCTCAAGAAAATTAGCTAAGCGGGTTGCATAAATTCCTCCAAAGAAATCTCCGCTATGTCTATTATGATGCAACCTGCGAGCTACGATGGCTCCCAAATGATAAGATTGGTCTCCTAACACAGCACTCCTGAGAATACTGAGGTCAGGGACACACATGTGACATGCTTCATCCTTAGCATTTATGCATCTACCTATGAAGAGAGCAAAATAATGTATAGCAGGAAAGTGAATGCTCCATATAGTAGCTTGCGTTATATCTCTAGATTCCCCTATAGTTATTCTAGCAAGAAAGTCTCTATATTCAGATTTAGGGGGATCCCTGATATTACCCCAAGATGGAAGTTTGCAAGAACAAGTAAAGTCCTCTAAGTCCATGGTATAAGATTTGTCATAAAGATCAAACATGACTGAAGGAGAATTACGAGAAGATGAAAATTCAAACCTCCTCACAAATGAACTTGTGAGATCATAATACTGGGGGCATTTGTCAGCTTCAAAGTCCTCAAGACCAGCGTTACTCAAATATGTGCTAAATTCTTCTTTGATTCCCACTTGATTCATAAAATTTTCTGGCCATTCACAAGGCCTCACAGGAGCGTCGCTTGGTGGTTCCTCGTCAGCGTCACATATTGCAAGCCTGGGACCTTGCTTCCTTGAAGGACCACCCTGGAACATCCTCCTAAGCATATTGTTTCCTCTGAAAAATTTCTGAAATTATTAGTAACTTTAGATAAAAGTGAACCAACTTGAATAAAATTGATAGCAACAACTCCCACAAGTGCCTAGGGCCTATATAAAGCATTGGAACTACTTGGAACCATATAAATTTGACATGCAAGCTCAAGAACATGGTCACCTATGCAGCACAAATTTGCAATGAATAAAGCAATAGAACAAAAACTAATTGGACCAATGGAGGAGTCACATACCAAGGAACAATCTCCACAAGTAGTTTTGCGAGAGGTGCTTTGAGCAAGGAGATCGAAAATCACAGCAATGGGGGCTGGAACTCGTGCTTAAGTTGGTTTTTCGTGTTTGTGTGAGGCAGAGGAAGAAGATGGGTGCAGGAATAAGTGGAGGAGGGCCACCGTGGGCACACGAGGCAGGGGGGCACGCCCAGGGGGGTAGGGCTCGCCCTCCACCCTCGTGGCCAGGTGGCAGCTCCCCCCGTGGTAATTTTTGCACAGTAAATCCTCAAATATTCCCGAAAAAATCATATTAAATTGGCATGGCATTCTGAGGACTTCTATTTTCGGGATATTTTTATATTGCACGGATAAGTTAGGAAACGGACAGAAAAATATTATTTTACTTTATTTCTACTAAATAACAAAAAATATAAGGAGGGTACAGACGGTTGTGTTTCTAGTTTCATCCTTCTTGTGATCATCAAAATGAACCCACTAACAAGGTTGATCAAGTCTTGTTAACAAACTCATTCCGAATAATCCCGGAACCGGAGAAATTTCGAATGACACTAAGTTACCTCAACGGGGATATGAAAATCCCCAACAATAAGAATATCATACTTTTTCTTGACAGTAGGGAGAGGAAATTCAAAACCTCCAAATATAATCAATGGAATTTTTCCAATAGAGTTGATACTATAAACTTGAGGTTGTTTCCTTAGAAAATGTACCGTGTGCTCATTGCCGTTAACATGAAAAGTGACATTGCCTTTGGTGCAATCAATAACAGCCCCTGCAGTATTAAGGAAAGGTCTTCCAAGAATAATAGACATACTATCATCCTCGGGAATATCAAGAATAACAAAGTCTCTTAAAATAGTAACGTTTGCAACCACAACAGGCACATCCTCACAAATACCGACAGGTATAGCAGTTGATTTATCAGCCATTTGCAAAGATATTTCAGTAGGTGTCAACTTATTCTAGTGAAGTCTATGATATAAAGAGAGAGGCATAACACTAACACTGGCTCCAAGATCACATAAAGCAGTTTTAACACAACTTCTTTTAATGGAGCATGGTATAGTAGGAACTCCGGAATCTCCAAGTTTCTTTGGTCTCCCATCCTTAAAAGTATAATTAGCAAGGATGGTGTAAATTTCAGCTTCAGTTATCTTTCTTTTATTAGTAATAATATCCTTCATATACTTAGCATAAGGATTTGTTTTGAGCACATCAGTTAATCACATACGTAAAAAGATGGGTCTAATCATTTCAGCAAAGCGCTCAAAATCCTCATCATCCTTTTTCTTGGATGGTTTAGGAGGAAAAAGCATGGGTTTCTGAACCCATGGTTCCCTTTCTTTACTGTGTTTCCTAGCAACAAAATCTCTTTTGTCATAACATTGATTCTTTGATTGTGGGTTATCAAGATCAACAGCAAGTTCAACTTCTACATCATTATCATTACTAGGTTGAGCATCAACATGAACATTATCCTTAACATTATCACTAGGTTCATGTTCATCACCTGATTGTGTTTCATCATCAGAAACAGAGATGTCATTTGGATTCTCAGGTGGTTCAGCAATAGGTTCACTAGAAGTTTGCAAAGTCCTATTTTTTTTTCTTCCTCTTAGAAGAGCTAGGTACATCAATATTGTTTCTCTGAGAATCTTGCTCGATTCTCTTAGGGTGGCCTTCAGGATACAAAGGTTCCTGAGTCATGCTACCAGTTCTAGTAGCCACTCTAACAACATAATCATTTTTCTTACTATTCATTTCAGCAAGCACTTCTTTCTGAGCTTTAAGTACTTGTTCTACTTGAGTGGTAACCATAGAAGCATGTTTGCTAACAAGTTTAAGTTCACCTCTAATATCAGCCATATAATCACCCAAGCATTTAATCATAAAGGTATTATGTTTTAATTGTCTACCAAAATAAGCATTAAAGTCATCTTGCTTAAACATAAAGTCATCAAACTCATCCAAGCACTGGCTAGCAATTTTAGTAGGAGGGACTTCAGCTTTATCATATCTATAGAGAGAATTTACCTTTACTAACTGTGTTGGGATATATGGAGGTTCTTCATTCAATAAGTAATTGAGATCATATACTTCTTCAACAGGCGGTAAATTAAGACCATGTATTTCTTCAATAGGAGGTAAATTCTTAACATCTTCAGCTTTAATACCTTTTTCTTTCATAGATTTCTTTGCCTCTTGCATATCTTCGGGACTGAGAAATAGAACACCTCTCTTCTTTGGAGTTTGTTTAGGAATAGGCTCAGTAATTGGCTCAGGAACTGGCTCAGGAGGTAGCTCGGGAGGTTCCCAATTATTTTCATTAGCCAACATATTATTCAATAGGAGTTCAACGTCATCCGGTGTTCTTTCCCTGAAAAAAGAACCAGCACAACTATCCAGGAAATCTCTGGAAGCATCAGTTAGTCCATTATAAAAGATATCAAATATTTCAGGTTTCTTAAGAGGATGATCAGGCAAAGCATTAAGTAACTTGAGAAGCCTCCCCCAAGCTTGTGGGAGACTCTCTTCTTCAATTTGCACAAAATTGTATATTTCCCTCAAAGCAACTTGTTTCTATGAGCAGGGAAATATTTAGCAAAGAAGTAATAAATCATATCCTGGGGACTTTGCACACAACCAGGATCAAGAGAATTATACCATATCTTAGCATCACCCTTTAATGAGAACTGAAATATCTTAAGTAAATAAAGGTAGCACAATCTCTCATTATTTGTAAACATGGCAGCCATATCATTTAACTTAGTAAGATGTGCCACAACAGTTTTAGATTCATAGCCATAAAAAGGACTAGATTCTACCAAAGTAATTATATCTGGATCAACAGAAAAATCATAATAGTCCTGATCAGGAACACAGATAGGTGAAGTAGCAAAAGCAGGGTCGGGTCTCATTCTATCTCTAAAAGATTCTTTACTCCATTTAACTAGCAACCTCTTAAGTTCACGTTTATCCAAGCAAGAAAGAATAGCTGCAGAAGATTTAGCATCAAAAAGATAACCCTCAGGAATAGCAGGCACAGGTATATCATCACTGAGGGAGTCCTGGACTAGGGGGTGTCCGGATAGCCGAACTATCATCATCAGCCGTACTCCTAGACTAAGAAGATACAAGATTGAAGACTTCGTCCCGTGTCCGGATGGGACTTTCCTTGGCGTGGAAGGCAAGCTTGGCGATACGGATATGTAGATCTCCGACCATTGTAACCGACTCTGTGTAACCCTAGCCCTCTCCGGTGTCTATATAAACCGGAGGGTTTTAGTCCATAGGACAGAACAACAATCATACCATAGGCTAGCTTCTAGGGTTTAGCCTCCTTGATCTCGTGGTAGATCCACTCTTGTACTACCCATATCATCAATATCAATCAAGAAGGAGTAGGGTTTTACCTCCATTGAGAGGGCCCGAACCTGGGTAAAAACATTGTGTCCCTTGTATCCTGTTACCATCCGCCTAGACGCACAGTTCGGGACCCCCTACCCGAGATTCGCCGGTTTTGACACCGACATTGGTGCTTTATTGAGAGTTCGTCTGTGCCGTCACAATCAGGAAGGATGCCTCTTCCCGTCTTTAAAGACAGTACCATTGCCAAAGGAGCTTTGGCTGCCGGCCAAACTATCCGGCTAGGTGGTTTTCTTATGACCGCCTGTTCGGCCGCCGCTTCGACGATGACCTCTCGGGTCATCAAAAGTGATCTTCACGTCAACTCGGAATTCACCGAGCAGCTGGATCCGATGGAGCTCTCCTCCGTAAACAAGCTCTTGGGTTGCATCACCACCCTGGGAGTCGCTACAGACTACGATCAGATTGGGCTTAAAACCGATCTGAGAGAGATTAACTCTCCCCAGGTTACCCACCACGTTGCAGTGGTAGAGGAACAACGCGGCGACTCTTCTTCTATATTAAAGACCAGTTATGTCCGGGCTCCTGATCCCTCCATGCCGGATTCCCGCGGAGGGACGGACGTCAATCAAGTACTGAACCTAAAGTCAGGTAGCGGACCAGATTTGTTGGACGACATCCAACAATCCAAGCTTCCAAATTCAGAAACTTTTCGGCCCTTGAGCCTCAAGTTGGGCAGGGTTCCGGACTTAATTCCACCCGCCCACCCAAACATAAGCGATCTATCTCAAATCCGGCAAGAGCCCACGGAAACAGTACATCATTACTGGGCCAGATTCCTCCTGTTTATGGACAGGATAAAGGACTGCCATGAGGAAAGCACAATCCCAATTTTCTGCAACAATTGCACAGACAAGGGAATCACGAACGCCATAAGTCGCCGCGAAATTACACGCTTCGCCGACCTAGCGTCCATAGTACGAAAGTACTGTGCGATGGAGAGTACCTAGAAAACCGAAACTAAGTTTTGGGACAATCCGGCTCCAAACACAACCCCAGTCCAAAACAAAAGGGTGCATCATGCTCAGGCACCCAGGACAAAAACCAAAAAGCAAAAACCCCATAAAGGGCACGGAACCGTATTGGAGGGATGGCTCAACGGACCCTGTAAAATCCACAGTACAGAGGGTATCACTCCAACACATAGCCTTCGAGCATGTTGGATACTACGGCAGGTGGCCAAAAGTGGCGAAGAGCTTCTAGCCCCGGAGAACCAAACCAACAGTACGAGTACGGTATTAACAGTCTTTGAGACTTTCGCATCAAACAACATGCGGAAACGAACACTCTGCAGCCTTACTGAAGTCTACCAAGTAGGAACAATAAATCCATGGAGTGACGCGGCTATCACCTTCAACGCCAGCGACGAACCTAAACTCCGAACAGCCCGAGCACCAGCCGCATTGGTCCTCAGTCCAATAGTGGACGGCTTTCGTCTTACCAAGGTACTCATGGATGGCGGCAGCAGATTAAACCTCATCTACGAGGAAACCCTCCAAAAAATGGAAATAGACTAGAGCTGCATTGAGCGAAGCAGCACAACCTTTAGAGGAATAATCCCTAGTCGGGAAGCACGCTGCATAGGAAAAATCACACTAGATGTGGTGTTCGGCTCGCCGGACAATTACAGGTCCGAGGAGGTCACGTTCCAAGTGGCCCCGTTCAGCAACGGATATCACGTCTTATTAGGGCGAGAGGCACTCACAATTTTCCAAGCTATACCCCATTACGGGTACATGAACCTTAAAATGCCCGGGCCCAATGGAATCATCACTCTTGTCAGTGATCCGGACATAGCACTCCGCGCTGAAAATAAGACAGCCGCACTAGCCCTAGAGGCACTATCCGAAGCCCTAGCGGCAGAGGAACTCACTGCGCTGCGCTCCACGGTGAATAGGGACAATGTGATACTCGATAAGAGATCTAAGTCCACCTCTTTTAAACCAGTAGACGAAATAGTCAAATTCCAGGTCCATCCAACGGACCCCACAAAGACGGCCTCCATTGGGGCACAATTAAACCCTGATGTAGACGCCGCACTACGAGAATTCCTTTGGGAAAATTGGGACATTTTTGCCTGGCACCCTTCAGATATGCCAGGAATCCCACGCAGGCTGGCAGAACACACCCTAAACATCCTAAAAGGATTCAAGCTAGTCAAACAGGCTCTTCGGCGATTTTCCGAACCCAAAAGACAGGCAATGGGAGAGGAGCTAGCCAAACTATTAGAAGCCGGATTCATCAGAGATATAAAAAATCCGGACTAGCTAGCGAACCTGGTAATGGTACCAAAAAAGGACAAATCCTGGCGCCTTTGTGTCGATTTTAAAGACCTTAACAAGGCATGTCCAAAGGATCCTTTCCCCCTTCCCTGCATCGACCAAATCATCGATGCTACCGCAGGGCACGATTCATTGTGCTTCCTCGACGCATACTCCGGATACCATCAAATCAAGATGGCGGAAACAGATGAGGCCGCAACGGAATTCATTACTCCATACGGACCATTCTGCTTCAACAGAATGCCCTTCGGACTCAAAAATGCCGGTGCAACATATCAGCGCATGATTCAGACATGTCTGGCTATTCAGATCGGCAAAACAGAGGAGGCATACGTTGACGATGTGGTCGTTAAGACCAAACACGTCGAAACTCTAGTAGACAATTTGAGGCTCACATTCGACAACCTCTGAGCATATGACATTAAGCTCAACCCAGAAAAAATGCGTTTTCGGCGTACCAGCCGGAAAGCTCTTGGGCTTCAATGTATTCGGTAGAGGAATTGAAGCAAACCCAGCCAAGATCCGAGCTCTGTCACAATTGGATATCCCAAGAGACCTCAAACAAATACAAAAACTGACCGGATGCGTGGTGGCTCTAAGCCGCTTCATCTCCCGTTTGGGAGAAAAGGCATTGCCCCTCTATCGCCTCCTCCGGCGCACCGAACACTTCGAATGGACGGATGCTGCCACGGCCGGACTCGAAGAAATAAAGGCCATATTGGCAACAAATCCGGTCCTGGCCGCGCCCAACCTGGGCGAACCGATGTTATTATATATCGCGGCAACACATCAAGTTGTCAGCGCGGTACTCGTCGTCGAACGAGAAACAGAAGGACACAAATTCCCTCTTCAAAAACCAGTGTACTACGTATCCACTGTCTTAACTCCATGCAAGTCCCGGTATCCACATGATCAAAAGATAGCGTACGCGGTGTTCATGGCATCCCGAAAGCTGCGACACTACTTTCAAGAGTGTTTGATAATAGTGGCCTCCAAAGTTGTCGTGGGAAACGAACACCTATGGGGCAGGGCCCCTTTTCGGTCCGGCAAGGGAGCGGAGGGCGCACGCAGAGTGGATCGAGGCGAAAGCACGCGAGGGATTTTACCCAGCTTCGGAGCTCTCCGGAGAGATAAAACTCCTACTGCTGCTTTGTGTTTCTATTTTGTTCTTGCTCGAAAACGTGGGTGTGTTGTAGTTTCGAATGAGTCGAACCCCTTCTACGTGCGCATGGGCCTCCTTTTTATAGTCTAAAGGGGTCACCGACAGGTGGCAACGTAGAGAGAGGGGTAAAAAAGTAAAAACGAGGGTTGGTACAACCGCTACCAACAGTGCCCCCTACCTAACTCTGACGGCAGGGGACAAGGGCATTTAATGCCCGTCCGGTCACCCAAACAGTGCAGAAAATGACCGTTAGGAGCGCTACTGATCGCCACGATGGCCTTCTAGTCATCTTCACTTGCCACCTCGCACCGCTTGGCTGCACAGCTACCCGCCACGTGCACCATGAGTGATCCTGCGGCGACACATCGTCGGATGTGCTGGAGCGTGGGCGCAGAGTGGTGGCTTCGCCGCGGCAAGCGCCTTGCCACGGTCGCTGTCTTGTCGCACCCGCAAGATTGCCGCTCGCCGGGTCTTGCCGGGATGCACGGTGCGTCACGGAAGTCTCTTGAAGTGCCTTGGTTGGCCTTCCCGGCAAGCTCCTCTTGCCGGGGTCTTGTCCTTCCCGGCAAGCTCCTCTTGCCGGGGTTCTGTCTTCTCAGCTAACACTTTGTTCTTGAATGGCAGTAATAGGAATAGCGGAGGATCTTGGCGGACGCCCGGCAAGCCCTGCCGCGGGACGCTGCGACTGCCCGTGCACAAGTTCGGGGTACTAAGGTACCCCTACTTTAGTACACCGACAGGAGCCCCCAGGCCTGGGCCATACACGGTGCCGAGCGCTGTTGGGCCAGGCCCAAAACAGGGCACGGGCACACGTGGCCTGGGTCCACACTAAATCTGACTCCGTACCCGCTGCGCTCTCCCGTAACGGCACGCGTCAATCGCGGCGTCGTGGGAGAGATCGTGGGCAATTCTTAATTCAGGAAATGCGTAACATTCGCCTCCCCTGTTTATAAGCAGAGGAAACAGGGCCGTTCCCCCACCTTCGCCACTTGCAGTTCCTTCCTCCGAAAGCTCCGCCGCTCCCCTCCGCTTCCCAAGCCGAAAGAGAGCAGCGCTCCGTCGCCCGTCGCTGCCGTCGCCCTCAACACCCCCGCACTCCCCCGCCGCTTCCGCCATGGCTCCGAAGACCGGCAAGAGCTCAAAGTCGAGCACCAAGTCGGCCGAGGCGTTGCGGCTTGAGGCGCTGCGCAAGGAGCGAGTGCTTTTCCCCCCCGAGCTCACCTCGAAGGCGCTGTGGGAGGAATTTTACCTCTTCTGGTCGACGCAGACGCGGGCGCATCCGTGCACGCCGGTGCTCTCCGCCGAGGCTTCTAAATCGAAGCGGTGCCCAAAAGGGTACCATTTCTTTCCTGTGTTCTTCTATTGCGGGCTCTGCCCACCTTTTTCCGATTTCCTCTGCGATATCATGAATACCTACAGGTTTCATCTTCTTGATTTCACCCCCAACGCCGTTCTGACAATGGCGGTTTTCGCACACCTCTGCGAGAACTTCGTTAGCATCCACCCAAATGTTGCTCTTTTTCGCCACTATTTCACCCCTCGAGCCGAGAAAGGAGAGCCGTTGGCTGGCGGAATCGCCTGGACCTCACGAATCGGCATGAAGGAGGTGTACTTGACGGGCGAGCTCTGCAGCAAGTGGGATGAGTGGAGGGCGGAGTGGTGCTGGATCGTTGACGCCAATCCGCAGCCATTCACCAACCTGTGCCATACCCGGGTAGTGCGCAGCGGCGACTGGAGCGCTCTGTCGCCGGACGACGCCAAGCTGAAGATTGCCACCACTCGAATCCTCCGGCTCAGGCTTGCCGGGCTCACAGCAAGGGCAGTTGGCGCGGATTTCCTTCGCCGTCGCATCGCCCCTCTGCAGAAGAGGGGGAGGCCCGCCTGGATGTTTGGCAGCCCGGCGGATATCATGAGGCTGCATCCAGGCCTCAACTTCAACTTCACGGTTCTGGAGCTTGACGGGATGCTGAGGGAGCTGTTCAAGCATGACGCCAACCATCCAGAGTGGTTCAGGCTGCCACAGGGCGTCATCCCGTTGTGCAACAACTCCCAGCGCGATCGCATCTGTGCAATGATGCCAGAGTGTGATTCGCACGGGATCAGCACAACTTGGATGGAGCCCGCCGACGACGTCGTGCGGCAATTCTTCGATGGCTTGACGGAGATAGTGGTCAATGCCGACGAGCAGAGGCTCCTCACCCGCGACACCACCGACGATGAGATGAGGTACATCGCCACCAGGGCCGAAGAGGCGGCGGCAGCCGCCGCCGCGGGCGAGTTTGGCTTCACGCTGGAGGAGGCGGAGGCGGCCAAGGCGGCAAGCCTTGCCGACCGGGAAGACCTTGCCGGAGAGGTCGTTGGCGAGGGGGAGCCCGAGGCTGAAGCGAGTGAGCCCGCTGGGGGCGCGAGCGGCCAGCCGTCCTCGAGCAGCTTGCCGCAGGCGGAGCCCCCAGCGCAGCCCCAATTCCAACCAAGAAGGCGCCTCCGTCGAGTTGGAGATCCAGCAGGGCGGCAAGCAGGCCAACAGCCACAGCGTTGTGGGACGCGCTCTACCGCGGCAAGTACGGTTGCCGCAGGAGCATCTCAGGCCGTGCCGGTAACCGAGGCGGGTTCTTCCCGGGCTGCCACACCCGATCCTGCCGCAGCTCTCGGCAAACGTCCAAGGGAGCCCACTCCTCCGCCTCGCCACGCAGAAAGGGTACCAGACTTCGACCTCTCTGCGCTGACCTCCGACGAGGAGGAAGAAGAGGAGGAAGAGTAAGGCTTTCTTCTCACTGTACTTGTATTTCTTCAATCTTTGTTGTTGCTTGTTTTGCATCTGATTTGCTTCTCTCTGAATCCCTGTTCTATTTCAGGACTCTAGCCGAGAGAGCGGCAAAGAGGGCCAAGGTCCCCGTGGTTGTCATCGAGGACGATCCTGTTGTGACGGCAGAAGACACGTCCGAGACCACCCTGACGGACCCGGTTCCTTCTCCTCGCAGCAGCCATCAGCACAGCCCCCAGCGTGAGTGTTTGGTTCACTTCCTATTGTGGGGCGCGCATGGGTGCTTCTTCTTTTGCTGACATCTTTATTGCTGATTCATTCGTGTAGGAGCAGAGCAGGCCCATCAGGGGCAATCAGAAACCGCCTCGGAGGTGCTGTCTGCTTCGACTACGCTGCCAAGGGGCGATTCCCCGACAAGGGAGCGCTCCCCGGCAAGGGAGAGGTCCCCGGCAAGGGACGGAACCAGTGAGCCCTTGGTGGAGGAGCCCATGGTCACAGAGCCCAGCACAGGTAACCTTCCTTGTCGGAAATCTTCCCTTGGATTCTTCTTCTGATCTTCTTTCTTCTTCTTTGGATATTTGCTTGACTTTTCCTTCCTCTTCCAATCCTCAGATCCCCCTCTCGCAGACCCGATGGAGATCGAGGCCACCAGCGAGGAAGGCGCACGCGGCAACACTGAAGATGCCGCCGCTAGCGAGGAAGAGGCCGGCGCTGATGAACCTGCCGACGAGGAAGCCACCAAGGCTGCTGGCGCAGGAGCCGGCGAGGGGTCCGGTGATTGTACCGACGACCCGGAGGGCGCAGGAGCGCAAGGCGCTACACCGTCCGCCGACCCCTCCGCCGCTGATGCAGCGCCGGGCTTCGAGGAGCCCCAGCCAGGCGCATACTTGAAGGCCAGCGAGGGCGTATACATCAAGCTTCCCTGGGCGTCGAGCTCCAGGGCGCCGGTTGAAGGAGAGGAGATTGATGGAGAAGTACTCGCCTCTGCTGGGCTGGCAGTGGTTGACGCGCCAAGCAGCAGCAGCGGCGAGTCCGAAGAGGAGCAGTTGCTCCGAAAGCTGGTGTCACTCTACCGCGCCCGGCAAGCGAAGCTTGAGTCCCGGGAAGCGCTTGTCGCGCGGGCGGGAGTTGACATAGAGAAGCATGCGGAGGAGCTCAAGAGCCGCAACCAGGAGGCCCTTCGATCCATTGCGGAGGAAAGGGCGCAACCTGACGAGGCGAAGAAGGCGTTCATCCTGGAGAAGGCTGAAGCCGAGGAGCAGCAGAGGCTCGCCGCCGAGGAGCTGTCCAGGCGGGAAGGCGAATTGACACAGAAGAAGGTCAATCTGGACAGCCACGAGGAGGAGCTCGAGGTCCGGGAGAAATCACTTGGCGGGGCACTCAAAGAGGCGAAGGATGCCGCCGCGGCTGCTGAGGCCGCCAAGAAGGAGTTGGAGGTGATGGTGACGCAG
Organism: Triticum timopheevii; assembly: GCA_963921465.1. Taxonomy (NCBI): domain Eukaryota; kingdom Viridiplantae; phylum Streptophyta; class Magnoliopsida; order Poales; family Poaceae; genus Triticum; species Triticum timopheevii. The sequence continues at coordinate 233,404,175 of OY997266.1, read as the reverse complement.
CTGGAGGCGGACATGAAAGGGAAGAATGAAGAGCTTGCCGCACTCCAGCACGAACGCGAGAAGGATGCACTTGCCCATGGCGATCTGCAAGTTCAACTCGCCGAGAAGATCAAGGAGCTGAATGCTGCCAAGGACTCGAGCGCTGATCTGGAGCTGAAGCTGGCCACCTTGACGGAGACGCTGAACGCCGCCAAGAGGCGAGAGGATGACTTGAAGAAAGAAGTCAAGGGCAACGAGGAGCTGCTGACGAGGGCCGCCGAGACTCAGAACACTTTCAAGGCCACGGTGGAGCTCTGGACGGAGGGCCTTGTCAACATTGCTGCAGCCATCGACGAGGAGTTGGCGGAGCTGGACTTGGCGGGCTTCGGGTACTCCACCGACGAGAACCTCCAGCCCAGCGCCAAGCTTACTCTTTTCTTCAAGGGCATGGTGACGGACCTCCAGCAACTCCGGGAAAGGATCCCGAAGAAGCTGGCGGACGAGTCGCGCGCAATCTGCGCCAAGGTCTTGGAGAAGGTGTTGGTGAAGATACTCTTCCGCAACCCGGGCCTCAACCTCACCCGCATCCTCAAGAAGCTGCCGGCGGGTGCCGGTCTTGAAGAGCTCAAAGCCATTGTCGCACCCATTGTGGACAAGGTGAATGAGGTCAGGAGGGTTGACGGCGAGCGCGTGGATTAGGCCACCCTTTTTCTCCCTTCCTCCTTCTTGCCGCTGCTAGATATGTCATAGGAACAATCTATTAGAGCGCGACAAGTTATTTATTGTAATATAACTTTATTATGGGTACTATCTGCTATGTTACTTCCTTTATTCGGTTCCATCCCTTGTATGTTTTTACCCTACGCTTTTAGGGAACTTGCCGGCGCAAGCACACTTGCCGCGAGCGCTGAGTGCGGAACATCAGCAGCCTGCTGGCGGTGTTGCCTCCGGCAAGAAACCTTGTCGGGACTAGTCGTGGCACACTTTCATTGTTGAGCGGACTCGAAACAAAGTAAGGGCGCAACTTAGCCACAAGCCGGTTCCTCTGCGCACAGGTTTTCCATACAAGGCACGGTCGTTCAAGGAATATAACTTAAAAATTTAAAACTGACTGTGCTCAAACTTTGGCAACTTAGCTTTTCTGTCGTCTGTGTCCCGGCAAGGCCATACTTCTTTGAACGACGCCCGGTCCACACCTTTATCCTCTCCTTCCCCCCCTGTGAACTTGTGGGCGAAGGAACCTTCTTTTTGAGAAAAAGAAAGAAGAGAAAATAATGGTATGGGGTCTTAAGGCTCGTTATTGCTTACCGGGGGTAAGTGCTGCACAAAGTGTCAGATAAAACATGCAAAAAAGAAAGAATGCATGAAATTTGACAAGATGTGCGAAGCACACCTGAACTTTATTTATGCACGGGATCTGCGCCCGGCTTTGTACAAAGGGTTACATGCAACAGCGGCAAAGCTTGTACAAAAGGTGGTTGCCGGAACAGATTCCGGCAACCGCGCCTTATGGGTAAAACTTGCGAAGATGCTCTATGTTCCAGGAATTGCTCACCGGAAAGCCATCTTCGGTCTCAAGGCGGACAGCGCCGGGCCTAGTGACTTGTTTCACCCGATAAGGGCCTTCCCACTTTGGCGTCAACTTGTTGGAATTCTTGGAGGATTGAACGAGCCGAAGAACAAGGTCGCCTTCCTCGAAGCTTCTAGCATTAACTTTGCGGCTATGGTAGCGACGCAAAGCTTGCTGGTAGCGAGCAGTTCGAACAGCAGCCTGAAGACGATCTTCCTTGAGGAGCAGCGCGTCATCTTGCCGCAGCTGCTCTTGCTCAAGCTCATCATAAGCGAGCACTCGAGGCGATCCGTATACGAGTTCCGTGGGGAGAACTGCTTCTGCTCCATAGACAAGAGCAAAAGGTGTCTGGCCAGTGGCTCGATTTGGCGTCGTCCTGATCGACCAAAGAACCACCGACAGCTCCTCGATCCAATTTCTTCCGCACTTGCGCAGCCTGTCGAAAGTTCTGGTCTTGAGCCCGCGCAGCACTTCAGCGTTTGCCCTCTCCGCTTGACCGTTGCTTCTCGGGTTCGCAACAGAAGCGAAGCAGATCTTGGTGCCAAGATCTTGGACGTACTGCATGAAGGTGCGGCTCGTGAATTGTGTGCCATTGTCGGTGATGATTCTATTAGGGACTCCGAAACGGCAAACAATTGACCTGAAGAACTTGACTGCTGACTGTGCTGTCACCTTCCTCACTGCTTCCACTTCAGGCCACTTTGTGAACTTGTCGATTGCAACGTACAAGTACTCAAAGCCCCCGACAGCTCGGGGAAAGGGGCCGAGGATGTCGAACCCCCAGACCGAAAATGGCCAGGATAAAGGGATTGTTTGGAGAACTTGAGCTGGTTGATGTATCTGCTTGGAGTGGAACTGGCACGCTTCACACTTGGTTACTTGTGCAGTTGCATCCTGGAGGGCTGTCGGCCAGAAGAAACCTTGCCGGAAGGCTTTGCCGGCAAGTGCTCTTGCGCCAATGTGGTGACCACATATGCCTCCATGTATCTCCGCCAACAGCTCCTGTCCATCTTCCCGGGAAATGCACTTCAATTTCACCCCGTTGAATCTTGTTCTGTACAGTATGTCATCGACAAACTGGTACATACTTGATTGCCGGGCTACTCTCTCCGCTTCTTCTTGTTCTTTGGGAAGTTCTCCTGTCTGAAGGAAATGGACGATCTACTGTGCCCATGCCGGATCTTGTGGCTCAACAACAAGGACTAAAGGCGCGAATGCTGCTGCGGGAACATCTGCTTCCATGGCAAGAATCTGCAATTCAGCTGGAGCATGATGCTCCCCGGCAAGCGTGTCGGGACACAGCTTGTCGGGAGCGTCTGCTTCAACGAAACAAACCCTAGGGCTTGTTGGAGCAGACTGCTCCTCAGCGCTCTTTGTGTTGATCTTGGGGACCTTCTTGACGGCGGCTTTGGGGAGCTCTGTCGGAAAGTAGTCGCCAGTAACTAACTTCCTCTTCTTGCTCTGTCCAGTTGATGGTGTTACAGATGGTTGAGTCAACTTGAGCACAAAAATCCCTGGTTCCACAGGTAACTTGAGTGCGGCGCACTTTGACAGGCCGTCTGCAATGTCGTTCTGAGCTCTTGGAACATGTTCCATTTGCAGGCCGTCAAAATGCTCTTCCAGCTTCCTCACTTCATCAATGTATGCTTCCATCAACGGACTCTGATAATCTTTGTTAACTTGACGGACGACAAGCTGCGAGTCACCCCTGACAATAAGCTTCCTGATCCCAAGGTCTGCCGCGATCCTGAGTCCGGCAAGCAAGCCTTCATACTCTGCAATATTGTTTGTTGCTTGCTTCTTGGGAAAGTGCATTTGGAGCACGTACTTGAGGTGCTCTCTGGTGGGTGCGACAAGTAGTACGCCTGCACCGGTGCCTTGCAGCGAGAAGGCACCGTCAAAGTACATGATCCATTCTTTGCTCGCTTCCTTGACGGGGATGTTCCTCTCCGGAGTTTCTTCATCAGGTGTTGGCGTCCATCCTGCTATGAATTCTGCCAATGCTCGGCTCTGGATAGTTGAAGTACTTTCAAACTTGAGGCCAAAGCTTGACAATTCCAGTGCCCACTCGACAATCCTGCCTGTTGCCTCTGGATTTTGCAGTATCCTCTTCAACGGAAAGCGAGTGACAACTGTGATCTCATGTGCTTGAAAGTAATGGTGCAGCTTCCTCGAGGCCATGAGAAGGCCGAAAAGCAACTTTTGCACACCAGAGTACCTTGATCTAGCCCCCTGCAGAAGGGAACTGACAAAGTAAACTAGGCGCTGCACCATCTTCTTTTGTTTCTCTTCTTGTGGCTGCGCAGATCCATCCTTGTTGGGACCAGAGCTTGTCGGGGAAGCCCCCTGCTTGTCGCTGGATTCGCTTGCCGCGGTTGCTGGCTCATCATCCGCCTCCCTCTCCGCTACTAACGCAGCACTAACCACTTGATTGGTTGCCGCCAGATATAGCAGCAACTTCTCTTGTGGCTTAGGTGCGACAAGTATTGGAGTGGAGGATAGGTATCTCTTCAAGTCCTGCAGCGCAGCCTCCGCTTCCGGAGTCCATTTCATTGGACCTGCCTTTTTCAAAATTTTGAAAAAGGGCAGGGCGCGCTCAGCAGACTTAGAGATGAACCTACTAAGGGCAGCAACACAGCCGGCAAGTCTTCGCACATCCTTGACGCGCTTCGGTGCTTCGATTTGCTCAATGGCCTTGATCTTGTCGGGATTGGATTCAATCCCCCTCTGGGACACAAAGAACCAGAGAAGCTTGCCGGAAGGAACTCCAAACACGCACTTCTCGGGGTTCAACTTGAGATTGATCTTGCGCAGATTTGCAAAAGTCTCGTCCAAATCTTGGATTAGAGTTTCTTTGTCCTTGCTCTTGACCACTATGTCATCCATGTAAGCTTCTACATTTCTGTGCAGCTGTGGCTCAAAAGCATGACTGATTACCCTTGCAAATGTTGAACCAGCATTCTTTAGTCCGAAAGGCATTCGTACAAAGCAGTACGTGCCACATGGAGTAATGAATGCGGTTTTCTCTTCATCCTCTTCAGCCATGAAGATCTGATGATATCCTGAGTACGCATCAAGGAATGAAAGCAGATCACATCCTGCTGTGGAGTCGACAATCTGGTCAATGCGCGGCAAGGGAAATGGATCCTTGTGACAAGCTTTATTAACATCAGTGAAGTCAATACAAAGCCTCCACTTCCCGTTTGCTTTGCGCACGACTACTGGATTGGCTAACCACGTTGGATGGAGTACTCCTCGGACCAGGCCTGCTGCTTCCAACTTCTTGATCTCCTCTGCAATGAACTCTTGGCGTTCTACGGCTTGTTTCCTGACTGTCTGCTTGACGGGCCGCGCGTGAGGGCAGACGGCAAGGTGGTGCTCAATTACTTTCCTGGGAACACCGGGGATGTCAGATGGCTGCCATGCAAACACATCGACATTCGCCCGCAGGAAAGCAACGAGCGCACTTTCCTATTTAGGGTCAAGCGTGGCACTGATGGTGAAAGTACCACCAGTGCCGTCCTCCTTGGCGGCCACTTTCTTGGTCTCTGGTGAAGCTGTCTTTGCCTTCTTGCACTTGCCGGTGGAGCTTGATGGTGCGTCCTCGACGGTAGCGCAGCACTCCGAAGAGGTGCGCTTGCTGGAGTGGGCATCAGAGCTACTCTTGCCGGACTTGGTCTTCTTCTTCCCCTCGGGAGCTTCAGTGGCAAGTGGTTTGCGTTCTGCTGCGGCTGCTGCTTCCCGGTAGATCTTGTCGGTACAGATAAGTGCATCTTTCTTGTCGCCATGGACAGAAATAACACTTATCGGACCAGGCATCTTGAGCACATTGTAAGCATAGTGAGAGGCTGCCATGAACTTGGCAAGCGCCGGAGGGCCGAGTATCCCATTGTAGGGCAATGGGAAATCAGCAACGTCAAACGTGACTCTCTCTGTCCTGAAGTTCAGCTCGCTGCCAAATGTCGCTGGCAGTGTAATCTTCCCCTTCGGCTTGCTCCTTCCCGGGTTGATTCCTTGAAAGGTACCAGTCTCTTCGAGCCCGCTGTCGGGGATCTGGAGCTTCTTGAGCACTGCGGAGGAGATCAGATTTAGGCCGGCCCCGCCATCAACTAGCATCTTCGTGACTTTGAGGTTGCGGATTGTTGGCGAAACCAACATCGGCAAGCACCCGACCACAGTTATGCGATCAGGGTGATCCTCAACGTCGAAGATGATGGGCGTGCTGGACCACTTCAGGGGCTTGCGCGACTCAACGGACGGTTCTGCTGCGTTCACTTCCCGCACCCACTGTTTGAGTTGGCGGTGCGAGGTGTGCAGAGAAGCACCGCCGTCGACGCACAAAACCTCTGTTGCCTTCTGGAACTCCTGCTCGTCATTCTCATCCTCCTCCATCTCATCATCTTCATCTTCGTCTTCGTCTTTGTCGCGGCCACGGGGAGGCCTATCTCCTTGGCGCTGCTTGGCCTTGCCACAGCGCCCTCCCCGGGCGGGACGCTTCTTGCCGGATCCTCTGCCACCTTCCTGGGCTTTCTCCTTGTCGCGGCGCTCGTACTCAGCTTTCTGTAGCTCAACAAGCTGCTCAACCTTCTTGCAGGCCCGGAGGTCATGGCCCTTGGTGCGGTGGATCTTGCAGTACTGCTTGCCGGAGCCGTCCTGCTTGTCGGCGGCCACCACAGCCTCGCCGGAGTCACCAGCTTTGGCCTTGTCGGCGCCGCCTCCGTTGCCGGACTGCTCAACAACTAGTACATCCTTAGTCTTTCTTTTTCTGTTATTCCGCCTCCGGTTCTTCTTTGCTGGAGGGGCGTCCTCACTGTCAGATCCCTTTGCTCCTACGTTCTCTCTGGGGAGTTTCCTCCCCTCTTCAGCCCGTGCACATTTGTCGGCCAGAGCATATAGCTCGCTGACATCTCTGATTTTGCACATCGCCATCTCCTCCCTCATCCTGCGGTTACGCATGTTCTGATGGAACGCGCTGATAACCGCGGCAGGGTGGATGTCTGGGATGTTGCGCTGCACCTGGCTGAATCTCTGTATGTACTTGCGCAGGGGTTCTCCTTCCTTCTGGGAGAGCAGATGAAGGTCGCTCTCCTGGCCATGGGGTTTGTGGCCGCCTGTGAAGGCGCCGACAAACTGATGGCACAGGTCCGCCCACGAAGAGATGGAGTTGTTCGGCAAGTGCATGAGCCAAGATCTGACGTTGGGCTTGAGCACCAGCGGGAAGTAGTTGGCGAGGATCTTCTCGTCGCGCCCTCCGGCAGCCTGCACCGCGATGGTGTAGACGCTGAGGAACTCTGACGGATGTATCCTGCCATCATACTTCTTGGGCACGTCTGGCTTGAAGTTCTTGGTACTGGGCCACTTGACCTGCCGCAGCTCACGGGTGAACGCAGGGCAACCTACCGCGTACGGCAAGTCGCCTGGTTCCCCTGGCGCATGCATATCGACAGTGGGCCTAGCGCGCTGGTCAAATTGGCGCCGCGCTTCTCTTCGACGCTCGATGCGAGTGCGAGCGTCTTCGTGTCGTCGTTCTTGGAGAACTTGGCGTTGATCGCGGCAAGCTCACGGGTCCGACGACGCGGTGGAGTCGGTGTCGAGGTTGGCCCGGCGAGTCGGTGACCTTGGCCTTCGGGGCGGGGAGTGCACGGTGGTGGCACCCCCAGCGGTCTTGTCGGCGTCGGCTTGCGCCTGGGCGTCTTGCCGGGGCTTCGATGTGCTCGGTTGCCGGGGCTTGTCGCCGTTGGCGAAGCCGATGAGGCTCTGAATGGCGGCCCTCCAGTCGTCGATCTTGTCTGGCACTGGAGGGTAATCTAGAAGCAGCTGGGATTGGGCCAGCGCTTCCTCTGGAGTCTTGGGTGGCGGTGGTGAACGACGCGAGGTGCGGGACATGCTCAAACTTCTAACAGTGTTAGAATGAGCAACATCTCGTCCAGGCGACCGCACTGCGCTCGTGCCAGCGTGTTGACGTGTATGTTGGCCTTGAGCGTCCCGCGACCCACCAGCTTGGCCTTGTTCCAACGCGAGTACGGTGCTAGGAGCACCGTGGCGTTGTCGATCCTGCACCTCCTGGGAGGGGTGCGGTGGATGTGCAGATGCTGAAGCTTGCGGGGCCTTGTCCTTGGACCGGGTGACGATGTGAGTCCCCCCGCCGGCGCCCGCTCCTCCGCCGGCGTCCACCCCACCGCCCACTTGCTCCGGTAGCGGTAGGATAGTCGTAGCCGGAGCGGCCACCTCCGAAGTCTTCTTCTTCGGTGGCATGTCGATGAAAATGTTGATGTAGCGCGCGTAGACGCTGGATCAGATACGCACGACCTCGACGCCCCCCTACCTGGCGCGCCAAAGATGTCGTGGGAAATGAACACCTATGGGCAGGGCCCCTTTTCGGTCCGGCAAGGGAGCGGAGGGCGCACGCAGAGCGGATCAAGGCGAAAGCACGCGAGGGATTTTACCCAGCTTCGGAGCTCTCCGGAGAGATAAAACTTCTACTGCTGCTTTGTGTTTCTATTCTATTCTTGCTCAAAAACGTGGGTGTGTTGTAGTTTCGAATGAGTCAAACCCCTTCTACGTGCACATGGGCCTCCTTTTTATAGTCTAAAGGGGTCATCGACAGGTGGCAATGTAGAGAGAGGGGTAAAAAAGTAAAAACGAGGGTTGGTACAACCGCTACCAACAGTGCCCCCTACCTAACTCTGACGGCAGGGGACAAGGGCATTTAATACCCGTCCGGTCGCCCAAACAGTGCAGAAAACGACCGTTAGGAGCGCTACTAATCGCCACGATGGCCTTCTAGTCATCTTCACTTGCCACCTCGCACCGCTTGGCTGCACAGCTACCCGCCACGTGCACCATGAGTGATCCTGCGGCGACACGTCGTCGGATGTGCTGGAGCGTGGGCGCAGAGTGGTGGCTTCGCCGCGGCAAGCGCCTTGCCGCGGTCGCTGTCTTGTCGCACCCGCAAGCTTGCCGCTCGCCGGGTCTTGCCGGGACGCACGGTGCGTCACGGCAAGTCTCTTGAAGTGCCTTGGTTGGCCTTCCCGGCAAGCTCCTCTTGCCGGGGTCTTGTCCTTCCCGACAAGCTCCTCTTGCCAGGGTTCTGTCTTCTCAGCTAACACTTTGTTCTTGAATGGCAGTAATAGGAATAGCGGAGGATCTTGGCGGACGCCCGGCAAGCCCTGCCGCGGGACGCTGCGACTGCCCGTGCACAAGTTCGGGGTACTAAGGTACCCCTACTTTAGTACACCGACAGAAGTACCTCTCAACGACATTATAAACAACCGCGACGCAACGGGCAGGATTGCAAAATGGGCCATTGAGCTCTTACCATTCGACATAACCTACAAACCACGGCAAGCTATAAAGTCACAAGTTTTGGCTGACTTCATCGCCGAATGGACCGAAGCCGAACTCCCTAAAGAGTACGGCGCATACTCCAATTGGATCATGCATTTCGACAGCTCCAAAATGTTGGCCGGCTTGGGGGCTTGCGTCGTATTGACGTCCCCAACCGGAGACACAGTCCAATACGTACTTCAAATAATGTACACGGACTCCAACAATGCAGCCGAATATGAGGCCCTTTTACATGGTCTCCGGATGGCAATCTCCATGGGTATTCAACGCCTAGAGGTGCGCGGGGATTCAAACCTTGCAATATCCCATGTAAATGGAGACTTTGATGCCAAGGATCCGAAAATGGCAACCTATCGTAACGTCGTCTTAAAAATGTCAGCTCGGTTCGAAGGACTCGAATTCCACCATGTAGCCCGGGATAATAACCAGGCAGCTAACGTGTTGGCACGCATCAGCGCAAAATGCGACGCCGTCCCTCCAAACATCTTCCTGGAGCGGCTCTTTAAGCCATCCGTATTATGGGAAGAGGAGTCCAGAAATAACAACCCGGAACAAACCGCACCACCCAACACGGAACATTCTGACACAATCGGTGGCTCAGCCAATGAAATAACACCTTCAGCCCACGAAATAATGGCAGTAATTGCCCCGTGGATGGAACCATTCCTAGCCTACTTAATTAGGCAGGAATTTCCCGAAGACCAAAATGAGGCCCGCTTCATAGTTCGGCGATCTAAAGCCTACAAGGTCCATGAGGGAGAACTTTGTAAGAAAAGCACAACCAGAGTCCTTCAAAGGTGCATCTCCGAAGAGGAAGGGCGAAATCTCCTGGCTGAAATTCACGCCGGACTCGGCGGGCACCACGCTGCAGCCCGGGCCCTTGTGGGCAAGGCCTTCCATACAGGATTTTATTGGCCGACTGCCCGGGCAGATGCTCAGGACTTAGTCCAATGATGCGTCGGTTGCTAGCTCTTTGCTAATCAAAGCCACATGCCACCCACCGCCCTCAAAACTATACCCATCACCTGGCCGTTTGCGGTCTGGGGGCTTGACATGGTTGGACCCGTTAAAGGGGGAACCCATAAGCAAAAATACCTATTAGTCACGGTGGATAAATTGACCAAATGGATAGAGGCCAAGCCGGTTAAAACGGCCGAATCCGGACCTGTGATAGACTTCATATCTGGGGTAGTACACCGCTATGGCGTCCCCCACAGCATCATCACTGATAACGGCACGAACTTCACGGTCGACGAGGTTAAACTCTGGTGCAAAAACATGGGCATCAAGCTCGACTACGCTTTAGTCTATCACCCTCAAACTAACGGTCAAGTCGAACGAGCAAATGGTCTAATCATGAGCGGCATTAAACCCAGGTTAGTGCGGTCCCTCACAGAATCTAACACGCACTGGGTGGAGGAGCTCGACTCCGTACTCTAAGGGCTATGGACCACGCCAAATCGTACTACCGGATTCACGCCATTCTTTATGGTATACGGTGCAGAGGCAGTTTTGCCCTGCGATATAATTCATGACTCACCTCGAGTGCGCATGTACGAAGAAAGAGAAGCCAAGTTGGATCGGCAGGACAGTTTGGATGCATTGGAGGAGGAGCGCGACGTGGCAAAGGCTTGTTCTACATTCTATCAGCAGCAGGCTCGAAGATATCAAAGTAGAGAAGTACGGGCCAAAACTTACAATGTTGGCGAACTAGTTCTACGTCTGGCGGACAAAAAAAAGGACAAACTCAAGCCCAAGTGGGAAGGTCCCTTCATCATCCATCAAGTCCTGACCGGCGGAGCATACCGTCTACGAAATGCATCGAACAATCGACTCGAGCCGAACCCATGGAACGCAGCCCGCCTCCGAAGATTCTACGCCTAGCGCCGGACTCAAAGTTCGTCTCCTTCCTCCGTCCACATTTTATACGTTTGCTGTCTTTTGTTTTTTTTCTCTTCCTTCCTCCCTTCTTTTCGTAAAGCCTTTTGGGGTCGCCTGCGCATTGTTCGCACACACTTGACGTGCTGCTCGCACTCATTATACCTGGGGGCTTCTTTAACAGAAGCTTATTTATACGGGCTTCATGCCCAACACATGTGTCACACTTCTGCGTGTACCTTTTACTCACCATTATATGCATCGATATGACTTAAGTTTTGGCCAAGCTGGGTTGCCTGGCTCCTGTGCTTACCCCTACATTCCCGGTTGTTCGGCTAGGAGGTAAAGGGAGCACCTCTGCGATTGTTACTGCCGGGTCAGCCGGATGTGTACCTCAGACTGGGTGAAGCCGAAAGCTAGCGTTCTTAAGGGAATATTCGGTCGGTGACTTGAAAGATGATTTCTTATTTATTTATTTATTTGCCCCCAGATGCTTTTCTGCTCTTTTCGCAGTCCGGACATGCACTTTAGGGCATACCTCCCATGGAAAGGAACCCCTAACGGAACTATTCTCCCTGGAAGATGTTTCTTACTAACCATGTAATATAACATAACTAGTTGGGCACTTGTCTGATAAAGCACTAATGACCCCTACGCCTGGTCTCCATGCATGCCCCGGTTTTTTCATAACCGTGAGGGTATTCGGACACACGCCGGACTCTAGGGTCCCGAGGTTGAAGCGAAAAGGTCCGCAAAGACAAACGATCTACAATCCGGCTAGAAGGCATTTTTCATGTCATTTTAGATTACATCATCAAATTGACTGATTGCACTCCTCTTCAATCCCATCTAACAGGCTGTCTAGCTTACAGTCCCGTTGGGAATACTTAGCGGCCAACTCTACTTGGCCGTATTAAGCTCACAGGAATCTCCTTCCCATCGGGCCCCACAGGTCCGACCTCGGCCATGTGGTTCGGATCAGCCTTCGTGTACCGCGTCTTCACCATGGCCCAAGCCTCCCGGGCGCCTTGACGGCAGGCCGATATCTTCCATAGACGAAAGCACCGCCGTGCTCCCTGAAGCTTCTCCGCAAGCCCTCCAAGACCCTCGGGCAGGGAGACGGACGACCATAAGGCCTGGACGACGCTGCTCATTGCCTGCCGAACACGTTCGTGCAGCTGCAGCAGTTCGGGAAGCAGATCACCCGTTGAACCGGGCATTTCCTCCGCAGGACGACCCGTGAGCACACCTATAGACATATTTCTGTCAATCGACTCCCTCGCTGAACTCTTCTTTTCAAAAGAGTTTGCTCAAGCACTTAATATAAATGTCGCGACGAAGACGTTGATTCTCCTTCACGGAGCCAGACAGCTAGGCCCGAACACCTTTTAGCTCTTCGCCCAGCTGGGTGTGGGCATCTTGGAGTTTGTACCTCTCTTGCTGCACCTTCATAAGCACCCTCTCGCCAGCCTTCAGCTGGCGTAGTAGCTGCTGCTTGTCCGGATCAAGTCCGGCAACATCTGCAATATTATTGCCAGACTTATACGCACGCCGCACTTCAGAAACCGCTTATCTTTTTGAAATATGTGTTACCAGAGGGGGTCTCTGTGGCTCCTCCTGCGGCGGCTAGTGCAGCCTCAAGTTGGGCCTTGCACTCTTGAAGCTCCTGGGACATGTGGGTATTCTTCTCTGTAAGATCCTGCATGTAAAATGATCCTTAAACCAGTTATTCTAACTACTTTAAGTCTCGGGGGCTACTGGCATATATAACTATTAAAATTCCTTACCCGTATGTCTTTCACATACTGCTCCGTGGCTCTGGTTAAACCATCTTGAGCGGCACGGAGGTGCGCGTCTCCCGCATTAAAGGCATTCAACGCCTCCGGGGAGAAACACGCGTCACGAAGAACTGTCCGGCGGCACCTGTGATTCATGGCGCTCTCCACCTCAGACTTGGTGGCGGACAGCTTGTCGTCATCCTTCGTTGGAGGAGCATCCGGCTTGCGCCTTGCACTCGCCTCCCCCTCCGGACCAGGTGTTGGAGCCTAGCTGGCAGAGGCTTGGTTGGCAACCTCTCCGGGCATAGTTCGGCGAGCGCTCTTTCTCCTGGAAAAGTCATGAGTATTAATATACCTCCCAGGAATCTTTCCCTTAAAAACGGTGGCGTGTTATACTGTTGGGGCGACGTTTCGATTCGCACCGCACCCCTCTTCCGCCTGCTGGGCCGAACTGACCCTTGTTGGTCAGCCGCTGTGGCTTGGGCTTCCCGCCTCGAAGGCACGTCCTGCGAGACACCGTTGGTATACGGTGGTCAGAAATAAGCACGGATGAAGTAATGGTGTCAGGACTCCGGTCGTAGTTACCTGGGAAGCCGGAGATAAACCGGGGTAGTCACCGTAATGGCGACTAGAGCATTGCCCATGCTAAGTTGATGGAACACCCCGTCAATCAGCTCCACCTCTATGTCCGGATCCTCTCCGAAGGCCGGATCAAGGGATCTTCCCGGATCCTCGGGTTGTTTAGTCGGGCTTTGTATGCCCTCCACATCCCGGCGCAGTTCTGCGTCGAAATCATAAAGTAAGACACTTAACTTTGAAAGCATGGATCGGATAGATAAACGTCCGCTTACCCAGCTCCGAGGGTTATTCATGGAGAATCCATTCAATGGACTCGTGCGGAGAAAGTACTCCTTCTCCCCCTTGTACAAGCCGGACAGGATCTTCACCAGATCGGCAGCCGATCCCGGCCCCTTGCGGCCATGACAGGTGGCATCATTCTCCCCGTTGAAATCCCAGATGGGGTGGCCCCTATATTGGAGCGGCTGAACTCCTCGCATAACGCACGTGGCCATGACTCCAATCATGGTCAATCCGGAATGGGCCAGTAACCTTCTCCGACCCATCAGATATTGGACGCTCCTATCATCTTCCCGTTGAGGGCTCCGCGGGCACCAACTCAGGCGTTTCTTCAGAGGAGTATTGCTGAACTCCGGGAGGCCGACCCGAACTGGGTCCGGTAGTGGGGCGTCTTCCATATAAAACCATTTCGAAGGCCAGTCTTCGGACGCCTTCTTCGGGGTTCCAGATAGATATCTGGTCCCGGCGATGCGCCATATTTCGGCTCCACCCACTTGATATATCGACCCCTCGTGAGAACGGGGTACGAGGCAAAATAATCTCTTCCACAGCGAAAAATAGGGCTCGATGCCCAAGAACAGCTCGCAAAGAGCTACGAAACCCGCAATGTGCAAAATGGAGGCGGGTGTAAGGTGATGAAGCTGGAGTCCGTAGAACTCCAGGAGCCTCCGGAGAAACGGATGTATGGGAAATCCGAGCCCCCTTATTAGATAAGGGACGAAGCACACCCACTCTCCTTTGGGGGGATTGGGGGTGTTCTCCGCCTGCTTTCCACCTTTGTAGGTGGCCAGTCCGGCTCGAACCGGGACCATGAAGGCCGGAGGAAGGTATCCCTCCGCTTGGAGCGTCACCAGCTCGCTGTGTGGAACTGAACATCTCCTCCAATCTCCTGGCTGAGGGCTGGGAGCGCGAGAGGAGGAGCCGCGTCGACTATCCATGATGGAGTGGATTTTTGTTAGAGGCGCTCCGATGAGTACTCGCGGAAGGAGGATGGTGTGATTTGGATCTAGATCCTTGCCGCTCTTATAGGAAGCTTATTCGTGCAGCCTGGGACTAAAACTTAAAAATACCCTTGCTTTTCGCATTCATACGACACGTGGAAGAGGGCCATTATTGGACGTGGAAGCCAAGGAGCGCAACATTTATAAGGAAGCTGGACACTACTCGGCAAGCACATGGAATTTGGAGGAGAACCCGCCTTGCAACATCGAAGACAATATACGTGCCGGACTCGTTGTCATTGAAGCCTGGTTCGGGGGCTACTGAGGGAGTCCTGGACTAGGGGGTGTCCGGATAGCCAAACTATCATCATCGGCCGGACTCCTAGACTAAGAAGATACAAGATTGAAGACTTCATCCCGTGTCCGGATGGGACTTTCCTTGGCGTGGAAGGAAATCTTGGCGATACGGATATGTAGATCTCCTACCATTGTAACCGACTCTGTGTAACCCTAGCCCTCTCCGGTGTCTATATAAACCGGAGGGTTTTAGTCCATAGGACAGAACAACAATCGTACCATAGGCTAGCTTCTAGGGTTTAGCCTCCTTGATCTCGTGGTAGATCCACTCTTGTACTACCCATATCATCAATATCAATCAAGCAGGAGTAGGGTTTTACCTCCATCGAGAGGGCCCGAACCTGGGTAAAAACATTGTGTCCCTTGTCTCCTGTTACCATCCGCCTAGACGCACAGTTCGGGACCACCTACCCGAGATCCGTCGGTTTTGACACCGACAATCACTAACATCATCGTGTACAGGTTCAATAATTTCTCTTTCTCTAGAACTAGCAATTTGCTCATCAAGAAATTCACCAAGTGGCACAGTAGTATCAAGCATAGAAGTAGTTTCATCATGAGTATCATGCATAGCAGAAGTGGCATCATCAATAACATGCGACATATCAGAATCAATAGTAGTAACAGGTTTAGGTGTCGCAAACTTACTCATAACAGAAGGAGAATCTAGTGCAAGGCTAGATGGCAGTCCCTTACCTCCCCTCGTAGTTGAGGGCAAAATAGTAGTTCGATCATCTTTCAAGTTCTTCATAGTGTCCAGCAGATATAAATCCCAAGTGACTCAAAGAATAGAGCTATGCTCCCCGGCAACGGCGCCAGAAAATACTTGATAACCCACAAGTATAGGGGATCGCAACAGTTTTCGAGGGTAGAGTATTCAACCCAAATTTATTGATTCGACACAAGGGGAGCCAAAGAATATTCTCAAGTATTAGAAGCTGAGTTGTCAATTCAACCACACTTGGAAACTTAGTATCTGCAGCAAAGTGTTTAGTAGCAAAGTAATATGATAGTGGTCGTAATGGTAACAAAAGTAAAGATAGCAAAAGTAATGTTTTTGGTATTTTGTAGTGATTGTAACAGTAGCAACGGAAAAGTAAATAAGTGTAATCCAATATATGGAAAACTCATAGGCACCGGATTAGCGATGGATAATTATGCCGGATGCGGTTCATCATGTAGCATTCATAACATAGGGTGACACAGAACTAGCTCTAGTTCATCAATGTAATGTAGGCATGTATTCTGTATATAGTCATACGTGCTTATGGAAAAGAACTTGCATGACATATTTTGTCCTACCCTCCCGTGGCAGCGGGGTCCTATTGGAAACTAAGGGATATTAAGGCCTCCTTTTAAGAGAGAACCGGAACAAAGCATTAGCACATAGTGAATACATGAACTCCTCAAACTATGGTCATCACCGGGAGTGGTCCCGATAATTGTCACTTCGGGGTTGCCGGATCATAACACATAGTAGGTGACTATAGACTTGCAAGATAGGATCTAGAACACACATATATTCATGAAAAAATAATAGGTTCAGATCTGAAATCATGGCACTCGGGCCCTAGTGACAAGCATTAAGCATCGCAAAGTCATAGCAACATCAATCTCAGAACATAATGGATACTAGGGATCAAACCCTAACAAAACTAACTCGATTACATGATAAATCTCATCCAACCCATCACCATCCAGCAAGCCTATGATGCAATTACTCACGCACGGCGGTGAGCATCATGAAATTGGTGATGGAGGATGGTTGATGACGACGACAACGACGAATCCCCCTCTCCGGAGCCTCGAACGGACTCCAGATCAGCCCTCCCGAGAGAGATTAGGGCTTGGCGGTGGCTCCGTATCGTAAAACGTGATGATTTCTTCTCTCTCTGATTTTTTTCTCCCCGAAAGCCAATATATGGAGTTGGAGTTGGCATCGGAGGGCCACCAGGGGGCCCACGAGGTAGGGGGCGGGGCGCCCCCCCACCCTCGTGAGCAGGGTGTGGGCCCCCTGGTCTTCATCTTTTGCGAGGATTTTTCTTTATTTTTTCTAAGGTGTTCCGTGGAGTTTCAGGACATTCCGAGAATTTTTTTTTCTACACAAAAAACAACACCATGGCAGTTCTGCTGAAAACAGCGTCAGTCCGGGTTAGTTCCAGTCAAATCATACAAGTTAGAGTCCAAAACAAGGGCAAAAGTGTTTGGAAAAGTATATACGATGGAGACGTATCAATTTCCTAAGTCCAAGCGTGGGAATGATGCTATTTTCGTTTTCATTGACTAGCTAGCAAAAGTGGCTCATTTTCTTCCTATCAAAGAATCCATCACAGCAGCTCAGCTGGCAGAGTTATATACACCTCCAGAATTGTCTCCTTGCACGGTATTCCGCAATTGATCTCTTCAGACCGCGGAAGCATCTTCACCTCTAAGTTCTGGGACTCCTTTCAGAAGGACATGGGCACCAACATTCGTTTCAGCATAGCTTTCCATCCTAAAACTAGTGGCCAAGTCAAGCGAGTCAATCAAATCCTAGAAGATATGCTCAGGGCTTGTGTCATTTCCTTCGGTATGAAGTGGGAAGATTGTCTTCCATATGCCGAGTTTTCCTACAACAACAGCTTCCAAGCGAGTTCGGGCAAGGCCCCATTCGAAATTCTCTATGGAAAAAAGTGCCGTACTCCTCTCAATTGGTCCGAGACAGGTGAACACCAACTTCTTGGCAACGACTTGATCACAGAAGCCGAAGAAATGTGCAAAGTCATTCGTGAGAATCTCAAAGCCGCGCAACCGCGCCAGAAGAGCTATTATTATGACAAGCATCATGATGTGGCTTTTGAAATCAGAGACCATGTCTACATCCGCGTCTCTCCAATGAAAGGCACTCGTCGCTTCGGTATCAAAGGGAAGCTTGCCCCTAGATACGTGGGTCCTTTCCAGATCATTGGCAAAAGAGGCGACCTCGCCTATCAACTTGAGCTTCCATCCAACTTTGCGAACGTGCATGGTGTGTTTCACGTGTCACAGCTTCGCAAGTGCTTCAAGACTCCTGAGCGCACTATCAACTTCGAAGAGATTGACCTCCACGAAGATCTCTCTTATCATGAGCACCCCGTTGCTATTCTTGAAGAAACCGAGCGCAAGACTTGCAACAAGTCAATCAAATTCCTGAAAGTTAAGTGGTCACACCATTCCGACCGAGAAGCCACCTGGAAGTGCGAGGATCACCTCCGTTCCGAATATCCGGAGTTCTTTCAGTCCTAGATCTCGGGTCGAGATCCTCTTGTAGTGGTGGAGTGTTGTAACACCCCAGATGTAACTTTCCAGATTTGTAACTCCAACTCTTGCCATTGTCGGCTATTTGTTATGATATTCCCTCCATGGTTGGGTTTTTGCCTTTCGTTTTGAATTTTGTCCATGTCATGCATTTCACATCATGTCGTCATGTGCATCTCATTTGCATACGTGTTCGTCTCATGCATCTGAGCATTTTCCCCGTTGTCCGTTTTGCAATCCGACACTCCCACATGCACCGGTGCACCCCTCTTGTCTCTTTTCGTGAGCGGGTGTAAAATGTTCTCGGAATGGACCGAGCCTTGCCAAGCGGCCTTGGTACACCACCCGTAGACCACCTGTCAAGTTTCGTTCCATTTGGAGGTCGTTTGATGCTCCAACGGTTAACCGGGTAACCGCGAAGGCCTCTTGTGTGTTGCAGCCCAACACCCCTCCAAAACAGCCCAATAACCGATCTAATTCACTTCCATGCTCTCCGCCGTTGGATCACGATCGTGTGGGCGAATACCGCACCTCATTTGGAGTCTCCTAGCTCCCTCTACCTATAAATATGTGCTTCCCCCCAGATTTTTCGCGCAGTCCAACCCTAGCCCCGCTCCCTCTCCGCCGCCGGACACGTTCGGCCCGAGCCGGACGAAACCTCCGCCGCGCCCGCACCAACCGCCGCTTGCCACGTGGCCTCCGCCGCCGCCCGTCGCCCTCGGCCGCCGCCTCCGCCGACCCGCCGCCGTCCGCCACAGCTCCGGTGCCGCCCGTCGCCCTCGGCCGCCGCCTCCGCCCGACCCGGCGCGCCCCGCGCCCGTGCCGCGGCTCCCGCTGCCGGCCGGTGCCGGATCCGCGCCGTCCCGACCCCGGCAACCTCCCCCGAGCCCTTCTCTGACCGCCGCGCGCCCAATCTCTGGTGAGGGCCCGGCCCCGCCTCGATCCGCTCGAACCCTAGATCTGGAGAAGGTTGACTTTCCCCCCTCGTTTTCTTCTAAGTCTCGAAATCCTCACATTATGTGGCTCATCACATCATATCTCCTTGCATACTACTCCGTTTCATGCGTATAATATGTCAAAATGTTCATCTAGAGATGCTCTTAATTTTGTTCCATTGTGCCATGTTTGTTTGAGTTCATCTTGACGCCCAAATCATCGTTGCAAGAGGGTTATATGATATTTACTGCTGTTACTTATCAGAACTTGATGTTTTGTCATTTTTGTTGCATTTGATGTGTGCACCTTATGAGTATGATCTCTACATGTGTTTTGTACTATGCCATTCCAAATTTACAGACGTGCTTGCGATGTATTTTTGTGATATATGTGGTGACTAGAACAAGCATGCAAACTAGGCTTCGTGATGTTGCTGATTTCAGTCCCTATTCTGCTGTTATTTTGATGCCATGTAAACTTATTGCTACAGAGAGATCCATGCTTACTTTGAGATACTTCAGTAAGGATGTTCTGAACATATAGTTATGCTCTATCAATCCATGCCCATGTTTGCAATTATGGAGTAGTCTACCATGCCATTTTCTGGCTCTACTTTTGCTATAAAATGTTTCCTGGCAGATTGTTTACATGTTATTCAATTTTGCCAAGGTTGTTGTAGTTGATCCTTGCATGCTATGAGCTTGTTCTTGCCATGTTTAGTTTCATAAACATGTCTTATTGCTTGTGTCATGCTTATCTTGTCATGCAATGACTTGTGGTGAGTGATTCGAGCTCGCAAATATGCCTTCATGATTCTGTTAATGCCATGCTCTGGTTGTCGGCTCTGTTAACGAAACTTGCTATGTTTACATGGGTGCCATCATATCTTATGATCCTTTTTGGCTGATGATCAGTAAAAGACTTTTGTTCTATGCATTTAGTAGTATCATTCCGTGCCTTAAGTTTCTATGATATGTTCCTGTAGCATGATGGTTTCTTGACCTAAACATTGCTTCCTGATGTTGTTTCTGCCGTGTTCAGTATTTTCACCAAGTCTGTGAAGCTGATATCTTTTGCACTTTTGCCATGCTTGGTTTAACCTGTTAATGTGTGAATTAGCCGTATCTCAGTGTTCATCTTTTGTCAAGAATATCTTGTACTTCACTGCCATCTGCTTTGTTGCTATGTTGGAGTAGAGTAGCTTAGTTTCTTGTTGCATGCTAACTAGCATCATGCTGTTAATCGTAGAATTGTGCCATCCTTGTTTTGCTTGCCATTTGCAAACCGTGCATCCGTTCCCGGCGATCTTTATATCAATTTCAACCGAAATCACCTCATCTTTCCAGCGGCATAATTGGTTTGCCAAGTTGATACCTTGTTCATCATTTTCCTTCCGGAGCACGCATATGCATTACATATCACATCTCGCATGTCATGCCATGTATTGCATCATGTTGCTTGTGCATTGCACCGTGGTTGATTGTGATTCCATTGCTTGTGTTCTTGCTTTGGGTAGAGCCGGGAGACGAGTACGTGCACGAGGAACCTGTTGAGTATGCTAACGAGGATCAAGCTATCGACAACTCTGAGAACCTTGCAGGCAAGATGATCATACCCTCGATATCACTTCTATCTTTGCTTTGCTAGTTGTTCGCTCTATCGCTATGCTTGCGCTACCGATCACTTGTTTATCATGCCTCCCATAATGCCATGTCAAGCCTCTAACCATCTTGTCCTAGCAAACCATTGTTTGGCTATGTCACCGCTTTCGCTTAGCCCCCCTTATAGCGTTGCTAGTTGCAGGTGAAGATGAAGTTTGTTCCTGGTTGGAACATGGATATTTTGGGATATCACAATATCTCTTGTTTAATTAATGCACCTATATACTTGGTAAAGGGTGGAAGGCTCGGCCTTATGCCAGGTGTTTTGTTCCACTCTTGCCTCCCTAGTTTCCGTCATACCGGTGTTATGTTCCTTGATTTTGCATTCCTTACGCGGTTGGGTGATTTATGGGACCCCCTTGACAGTTCCCTTTGAATAAAACTCCTCCAGCAAGGCCCAACCTTGGTTTTACCATTTGCCACCTAAGCCTTTTTCCCTTGGGTTCTCGCGAGCCCGAGGGTCATCTTTATTTACCCCCCAGGCCAGTGCTCCTCCGAGTGTTGGCCCAATCTAGAGCACCGTGCGGGACCGTCCCTTGGCAACATGGGTTACGTTGGTACCTGTACGCTTCGCTTATCCGGTGTGCCATGAGAACGAGATATGTGCAGTTCCTATCGGGATTTGTCGGCACAGTCGGGTGGTCTTGCTGGTCTTGTTTTACCATTGTCGAAATGTCTTGTAAACCGGGATTCTCATACTGACCGGGTCTTCCTGGGAGAAGGAATATCCTTCGTTGACCATGAGAGCTTGTGATGGGCTAAGTTGGGACACCCCTGCAGGGTATTATCTTTCGAAAGCCGTGCCCGCGGTTATGAGGCAGATGGGAATTTGTTAATGTCCGGTTGTAGAGAACTTGACACTTGACTTCATTAAAATGCATCAACCGCGTGTGTAGCCGTTATGGTCTCTTTTCGGCAGAGTCCGGGAAGTGAACGCGGTTTGAGTTATTTATGAACGTAAGTAGTTTCAGGATCACTTCTTGATCACTTCTAGCTTCTCGACCGATGCGTTGCTTCTCTTCTCGCTCTCTTTTGCGTATGTTAGCCACCATATATGCTTAGTGCTTGCTGCTGCTCCACCATATTACCCCTTTCCTACCTACAAGCTTAAATAGTCTTGATCTCGCAGGTGTGAGAATGCTGAGTCTCCGTGACTCACAGATTCTACCAAAATAGATGCAGGTGCCGAGGATTCCAGTGCAAGTGGCGCAATCGAGCTCAAGTGGGAGTTTGACGAGGACCTTGGTCATTACTATGTTTCGTTTCCTGATGATCAGTAGTGGAGCCCAGTTGGGACGATCGGGGATCTAGCATTTGGGTTTATCTTCTTTTCATTTGGATATTGACCGTAGTCGGTCTATGAGTGTATTTTGGATGATGTATGAATCTATTTATGTATTGTGTGAAGTGGCGATTGTAAGCCAACTCTCTTTAGCCCATTCTGGTTCATTACATGGGATTGTGTGAAGATGACCCTTCTTGTGACAAAACCTACAATGCGGTTATGCCTCTAAGTCGTGCCCCGACACGTGAGAGATATAGCCGCATCGTGGGCGTTACAAGAGTGTACAAACTAATCATGGTTAGCCATGTCCCCGGTTATGGACTTCTTTAGTATCTGGTTCTTGGATTATCATGTTGATCCCATCACTCTAAATTAATTTGTTGGGTTAATGTATTGCTTAATTTGGATTGAGTTGGAGGAACCTTCTCAATGTTTAACAACCACCATGATGGTTAAATAAAATTTATTCCTTTGTTGTAGGGAAAAATTGGCTTTATGCAAAACCATTAATCGTAGAGCTTTCCACCAGCCATATATGCATGTAGTGATAGCATTTATTCTGTTCATTACTCTTTTGTGTTGCATTGCCATCATATTCCATGTGCTGACCCATTTAGGGCTGCAACATGTCATGTTGCGGACTTTTTAGACAACGAGTAAGGTGCCATAGGTCACTGTCGTTCACTAAGCTATGCCGTTGGAGTTGATGGACTCACTTTATCTTCCAAGCCTTCCGCTGTTATCTAATGTAGATGGCCTTAAGCCATATTATTGTAATAAGTTCTCTTTTGAGACTTTTCGATGTAATAAGTGTGTGATTGAGACTCTGTTATAAATCCTCGAGTACTGTGTGTGTCAGCATTACCGATCTAGGGATGACACTGATGCACAAAGACTTGACCGTTTGAGGTCTGGTCACTACATGAAGGAATCGTTCGATCGGGTTCAGTTAACAGCCATCGATCGATCGCTCGGGTTCAGTAACGCGTAGCCTGCAGTGCAATCGCTCGGGTTCAGTAGACAAACGCCTTGTTCGGGTTCAGCTAGAGACCAATGCCTCGCACCCACGCGCCTGTTGGGGAACGTAGCAGAAATTCAAAAATTTTCCTACGTATCACCAAGATCTATCTATGGACAGACCAGCAACGAGGGGAAGGAGAGTGCATCTACATACCCTTGTAGATCGCTAAGCAGAAGCATTCAAGTGAACGGGGTTGATGGAGTCGTACTCGTCGTGATCCAAATCACCGATGACCAAGTGCCGAACGGACGGCACCTCCGCGTTCAACACACGTACAGCCCGGTAACGTCTCCCATGCCTTGATCCAGCAAGGAGAGAGGGAGAGGTTGAGGAAGACTCCATCCAGCAGCAGCACAACGGCGTGGTGGTGGTGGAGGAGCGTGGCTATCCTGCAGGGCTTCGCCAAGCACCACAGAAGAGGAGGAGGAGGAGAGGCTGGGCTGCACCAATAGAGGGAGAAGTCCTCGTGTGTTCTGGGCAGCCCAATGCCTCAATATATATAGGGGGAGAGGGGGCTGCGCCCCCTCTAGGGTTTCCCCCTCCCAAGGGGTGCGTCCAGCCCTAGATGGGTTTTGGGGAGGTGGCCAAGAGGGGGAGAGAGGGGGCGCCCCCTAGGGTGGGCCTTAGGCCCATCTAAGCCTAGGGTTTCCCCTCTCCCCTCCTAGCTGCGCCTTGGGCAAGGGTGGGAGGTGCACCAGCCCACTCTGGGGCTGGTCCCTTTCCACTCTAGGCCCATGCAAGCCTCCGGGGCCGGTGGCCCCACTTGGTGGACCCCCGGGACCCTCCCGGTGGTCCCGGTACGTTACCGATAAACCTCGAAACTCTTCCGGTGACCAAAACAGGACTTCCCATATATAAATCTTTACCTCCGGACCATTTCGGAACTCCTCGTGACGTCCGGGATCTCATCCGGGACTCCAAACAACATTCGGTAACCACATACAAACTTCCTTTATAACCCTAGCATCATCGAACCTTAAGTGTGTAGACCTTACGGGTTCGGGAGACATGCAGACATGACCGAGAAGTTCTCCGGTCAATAACCAACAGCGGGATCTGGATACCCATGTTGGCTCCCACATGTTCCACGATGATCTCATCGGATGAACCACGATGTCAAGGACTCAATCGATCCCGTATACAATTCCCTTTGTCTAGCGGTATTGTACTTGCCCGAGATTCGATCGTCGGTAAAACCGATACCTTGTTCAATCTCGTTACTGGCAAGTCTCTTTACTCGTTCCATAACACATCATCCCTTGATCAACCCCTTGGTCACATTGTGCACATTATGATGATGTCCTACCGAGTGGGCCCAGAGATACCTCTCCGTTTACACGGAGTGACAAATCCCAGTCTCGATTCGTGCCAACCCAACAGATACTTTCGGAGATACCTGTAATGCACCTTTATAGCCACCCAGTTACGTTGTGATGTTTGGTACACCCAAAGCATTCCTACGGTATCCGGGAGTTGCACAATCTCATGGTCTAAGGAAAAGATACTTGACATTAGAAAAGCTTTAGCATACGAACTACACGATCTTTGTGCTAGGCTTAGGAATGGGTCTTGTCCATCACATCATTCTCCTAATGATGTGATCCCGTTATCAACGACATCCAATGTCCATAGCCAGGAAACCATGACTATCTGTTGATCACAACGAGCTAGTCAACTAGAGGCTCACTAGGGACATATTGTGGTCTATGTATTCACACGTGTATTACGATTTCCGGATAATACAGTTATTGCATGAATAAAAGACTATTATCATGAACAAAGAAATATAATAATAACTAATTTATTATTGCCTCTAGGGCATATTTCCAACAGTCTCCCACTTGCACTAGAGTCAATAATCTAGTTCACATCGATATGTGATTAACACTCAAGGTCACATCCCCATGTGACTAACACCCAAAGAGTTTACTAGAGTCAATAATCTAGTTCACATTTACCATGTGATTAAGACTCGATGAGTTCTGGGTTTGATCATGTTATGCTTGTGAGAGAGGTTATAGTCAACGGGTCTGAACCTTTTAGATCCGTGTGTGCTTTACAAATCTCTATGTCATCTCCTAGATGCAGCTACCATGTTCTATTTGGAGCTATTCCAAATAACTGTTCTACTTGGAGCTATCCGGATAGGTTTTAAGCTTGCATCGACGTAACCCTTTACGACGAACTCTTTTACCACCTCCATAATTGAGAAAATTCCTTAGTCCACTAGTTACTAAGGATAACTTTGACCGCTGTCCTGTGATCCATTCTTGGATCACTCTTGTACCCCTTGACTGACTCATGGCAAGGCACACTTCAGGTGCGGTACACAGCATAGCATACTGTAGAGCCTACGTCTGAAGCATAGGGGACGACCTTCGTCCTTTCTCTCTTTTCTGTCGTGGTCGAGCTTTAAGTCTTAACTTTGTACCTTACAACTCAGGCAAGAACTCCTTCTTTGACTGATCCATCTTGAACACCTTCAAGATCATGTCAAGGTATATGCTCATTTGAAAGTACAATTAAGCATTTTTGATCTATCCTTATAGATCTTGATGCTCAATGTTCAAGTAGCTTAATCCAGGTTTTCTATTTGAAAAACACCTTTCAAATAACCCTATACGCTTTCTAGAAATTCTACATCATTTCTGATCATCAATATGTCAACAACATATACTCATCAGAAATTCTATAGTGCTCCCACTCACTTCTTTGGAAATACAAGTTTCTCATAAACTTTGTATAAACCCAAAATCTTTGATCATCTTATCAAAGCACACATTCCAACTCTGAGATGCTTACTCCAGTCCACGGAAGGATCGCTGGAGCTAGCATACCTTTTAGCATCCTTAGGATCGACAAAAACCTTTTTGATTGTATCACATACAACCTTTCCTTACGAAAACTGGTAAGGAAACTCGTTTTGACATCCATCTGCCAGATTTCATAAATGCAGCTTATGCTAACATGATTCCGACAGACTTAAGCATCGCTACGGATGAGAAAATGTCATCGCAGTCAACTCCTTGAACTCGTGAAAAAACTCTTCGCCACAGGTCGAGCTTCATAGATGGTGACATTACCATCCACGTCCGTCTTCTTCTTAAAAGATCCATTTATCTCAATGGCTTGCCGATCATTGGGCAAGTCCACCAAAGTCCATGCTTTGTTCTGATACATGGATCCTATCTCGGATTTCATGGCTTCTAACCATTTGTCGGAATTTGGGCCCACCATCGCTTCTCCATAGCTCGTAGGTTCATTGTTGTCTAGCAACATGACATTCAAGACGGGATTACTGTACCACTTTGAAGCAGTACACATCCTTGTCACCCTACGAGGTACGGTAGTGACTTGATCCGAAGTTTCATGATCACTATCATAAGCTTCTACTTCAATTGGTGTAGGTGCCACAGGAACAACTTCCTATGCCCTGCTACACATTAGTTGTAGTAATGGTTCAATAACCATATCAAGTCTCCACCATCCTCCCACTCAACTTTTCGAGACAAACTTTTCCTCGAGAAAGGACCCGATTCAAGAAACAATCCCTATTGCTTTCGGATCTGAATTAGGAGGTATACCCAACTGTTTTGGGTGTCCTATGAAGATGCATTTATCCGCTTTGGGTTCGAGCTTATCAGCCTGAAACTTTTTCACATAAGCGTCGCATCCCCAAACTTTTAAGAAATGATAGCTTAGGTTTCTCTAAACCATAGTTCATACGGTGTCATCTCATCGGAATTACGTGGTGCCCTATTTAAAGTGAATGTGGTTGTCTCTAATGCCTAACCCATGAACGATAGTGGTAATTCGATAAGAGACATCATGGTACGCACCATATCCAATAGGGTGCAACTATGATGTTCGGACACACCCTCACTATGGTGTTCCAGGCGGTATTAATTGTGAAACAATTTCCACAATGTCTTAATTGCGTGCCAAAGCTCGTAACTCAGATACTCATCTCTATGATCATATCATAGACATTTCATCCTCTTGTCACGATGATCTTCAACTTCACTCTGAAATTACTTGAACCATTCAATAATTCAGACTTGTGTTTCATCAAGTAAATATACTCTACATCTACTCGAATCATCTGTGAAGTAAGAACATAACGATATTCGCTGCATGCCTCAGCACTCATTGGACTGCACACATCAAAATGTGTTACTTCCAACAAGTTGCTATCTTGTTCCATCTTACTGAAAACGAGGCTTTTCAGTCATCTTGCCCATGTGGTATGATTTGCATATCTCAAGTGATTCAAAATCAAGTGAGTCCAAACGATCCATCTGCATGGAGTTTCTTCATGCATATACACCAATAGACATGGTTCGCATGTCTCAAACTTTTCAAAAACGAGTGAGTCCAAAGATCCATCAACATGGAGCTTCTTCATGCGATTTACACCAATATGACTTACATGGCAGTGCCACAAGTAAGTGGTACTATCATTACTATCTTATATCTTTTTGGCATGAAAAAGTGTATCACTACGATCGAGATTCAATAAACCATTCCTTTAGGTGCAAGACCATCGAAGGTATTATTCAAATAAACAGAGTAACCATTATTCTCCTTAAATGAATAACCGTATTGCGATAGACATAATCCAATCATGTCTATGCTCAACGCAAACACCAAATCTCGATGGTAGAGGGAGCATGCGATGCTTGATCACATCAACCTTGGAAATACTTCCAACACATATCGTCAGCTCACCTTTAGCTAGTCTCCGTTTATTCCGTAGCTCTTTTATTTCGAGTTACTAACACTTAGCAACCGAACCGGTATCTAATACCCTGGTGCTACTAGGAGTACTAGTAAAGTACACATTAACATAATGTATATCCAATATACTTCTATCGACCTTGCCAGCCTTCTCATCTACCAAGTATCTAGGGCAATGCTGCTCCAGTGGCTGTTCCCTTATTACAGAAGCACTTAGTCTCGGGTTTGGGTTCAACCTTGGGTTTCTTCACTAGAGCAGCAGCTGATTTGCCGTTTCATGAAGTATCCCTTCTTGCCCTTGCCCTTCTTGAAACTAGTGGTTTCACCAACCATCAACAATTGATGCTCCTTCTTGATTTCTACTTTCGCGATGTCAAACAACGCGAATACCTCAAGGATCATCATCTCTATCCTTGATATGTTATAGTTCATCACGAAGCTCTAGCAGCTTGGTGGCAATGACTTTGTGGAAACATCACTATCTCATCTGGAAGATCAACTCCCACTCGATTCAAGCGATTGTTGCACTCAGACAATCTGAGCACAAGCTCAACGATTGAGCTTTTCTCCCTGAGTTTGCAGGCTAAGAAAATCGTCGGAGGTCTTATACCTCTTGACGTGGGCACGAGCCTGAAATCCTAATTTCAGCCCTCAAAACATCTCATATGTTCCGCGATGTTTTGAGAAACATCTTTGGTGCCTCTACTTAAGCCATTTAACTGAGCTATCATGTAGTTATCAAAACGTGTATGTCCGATGTTCGCAACATCCACAGACGACGTTTGGGCTTCAGCACACTGAGCGATGCATTAAGGACATAAGCTTTCTACTGTCCGCATAATCGCTACTATCAACTTTCAACTATATTTTCTCTAGGAACATATCTAAAAAGTGGAACTAAAGCGCGAGCTTACGACATAATTTGCAAAGATCTTTTGACTATGTTCAGGATAATTAATTTCATCTTATGAACTCCCACTCAGATAGACATCCCTCTGGTCATCTAAGTGATTACATGATCCGAGTCAACTAGGCCGTGTCCGATCATCACGTGAGACGGACTAGTCATCATCGGTGAACATCTTCATGTTGATCGTATCTACTATACGACTCATGCTCGACCTTTCGGTCTCCGTGTTCCGAGGCCATGTCTGTACATGCTAGGCTCGTCAAGTTAACCCTAAGTGTTTTCGCGTGTGTAAATCTGTCTTACACCCGTTGTATATGAACGTAAGAATCCATCACACCCGATCATCACGTGGTGCTTAGAAGCGACGAACTGTAGCAACGGTGCACAGTTAGGGGAGAACACTTCATGAAATTGTTGTAAGGGATCATCTTATTTACTACCGTCGTTCTAAGTAAACAAGATGCATAAATATGATAAACATCACATGCAATCAAATAGTGACATGATATGGCCAATATCATTTTGCTCCTTTTGATCTCCATCTTCGGGGCTCCATGATCATCATCGTCACCGGCATGACACCATGATCTCCATCATCATGATCTCCATCACCATGTCTCCATGAAGTTGTCTCGCCAACTTATTACTTCTACTACTATGGCTACCGGTTAGCAATAAAGTAAAGTAATTACATGACGTTTATGTTGACACGCAGGTCATAAATAAATTAAGACAACTCCTATGGCTCCTGCCGGTTGTCATACTCATCGACATGCAAGTCGTGATTCCTATTACAAGAACATGATCAATCTCATACATCACATATATCATTCATCACATCCTTTTTTGCCATATCACATCACATAGCATACCCTGCAAAAACAAGTTAGACATCCTCTAATTGTTGTTTGCATGTTTTACGCGGCTGCTATGGGTTTCTAGCAAGAACGTTTCTTACCTACGCAAGAACCACAACGTGATATGCCAATTGCTATTTACCCTTCATAAGGACCCTTTTCATCGAATCCGATCCGACTAAAGTGGGAGAGACAGACACCCGCCAGCCACCTTATGCAACTAGTGCATGTTTGTCGGTGGAACCGGTCTCACGTAAGCGTACGTGTAAGGTTGGTCCGGGCCGCTTCATCCAACGATGCCGCCGAATCAAGATAAGACTAGTAATGGCAAGCATATTGAACAAAATCAACGCCCACAACTACTTTGTGTTCTACTCGTGCAAAGAATCTACGCTATAGACCTAGCTCTGATACCACTGTTGGGGAACGTAGCAGAAATTCAAAAAATTTCCTACGTATCACCAAGATCTATCTATGGAGAGACCAGCAACGAGGGGAAGGAGAGTGCATCTACATACCCTTGTAGATCGCTAAGCAGAAGCGTTCAAGTGAACGGGGTTGATGGAGTCGTACTCGTCGTGATCCAAATCACCGATGACCAAGTGCCGAACGGACGACACCTCCGCGTTCAACACACGTACAGCCCGGTGACGTCTCCCATGCCTTGATCCAGCAAGGAGAGAGGGAGAGGTTGAGGAAGACTCCATCCAGCAGCAGCACAATGGCGTGGTGGTGGTGGAGGAGCGTGGCTATCCTGCAGGGCTTCGCCAAGCACCACAGAAGAGGAGGAGGAGGAGAGGCTGGGCTGCACCAATAGAGGGAGAAGTCCTCGTGTGTTCTGGGCAGCCCAATGCCTCAATATATATAGGGGGAGAGGGGGCTGCGCCCCCCTCTAGGGTTTCCCCCTCCCAAGGGGTGCGGCCAGCCCTAGATGGGTTTTGGGGAGGCGGCCAAGAGGGGGAGAGAGGGGGCGCCCCCTAGGGTGGGCCTTAGGCCCATCTAAGCCTAGGGTTTCCCCTCTCCCCTCCTAGCTGCGCCTTGGGCAAGGGTGGGAGGCGCACCAGCCCACTTTGGGGATGGTCCCTTTCCACTCTAGGCCCATGCAAGCCTCTGGGGCCGGTGGCCCCACTTGGTGGACCCCTGGGACCCTCCCGGTGGTCCCGGTACGTTACCGATAAACCCCGAAACTCTTCCGGTGACCAAAACAGGACTTCCCATATATAAATCTTTACCTCCGGACCATTCTGGAACTCCTCGTGACGTCCGGGATCTCATCCGGGACTCCAAACAACATTCGGTAACCACATACAAACTTCCTTTATAACCCTAGCGTCATCGAACCTTAAGTGTGTAGACCCTACGGGTTCGGGAGACATGCAGACATGACCGAGACGTTCTCCGGTCAATAACCAACAACGGGATCTGGATACCCATGTTGGCTCCCACATGTTCCACGATGATCTCATCGGATGAACCACGATGTCAAGGACTCAATCGATCCCGTATACAATTCCCTTTGTCTAGCGGTATTGTACTTGCCCGAGATTCGATCGTCGGTATACCGATACCTTGTTCAATATCGTTACCGGCAAGTCTCTTTACTCGTTCTGTAACACATCATCCCGTGATCAACCCCTTGGTCACATTGTGCACATTATGATGATGTCCTACCGAGTGGGCCCAGAGATACCTCTCCGTTTACACGGAGTGACAAATCCCAGTCTCGATTCGTGCCAACCCAACAGATACTTTCAGAGATACCTGTAATGCACCTTTATAGCCACCCAGTTATGTTGTGACATTCGGTACACCCAAAGCATTCCTACGGTATCCGGGAGTTGCACAATCTCATGGTCTAAGGAAAAGATACTTGACATTAGAAAAGCTTTAGCATACGAACTACACGATCTTTGTGCTAGGCTTAGGAATGGGTCTTGTCCATCACATCATTCTCCTAATGATGTGATCCTGTTATCAACGACATCCAATGTCCATAGCCAGGAAACCATGACTATCTGTTGATCACAACGAGCTAGTCAACTAGAGGCTCACTATGGACATATTGTGGTCTATGTATTCACACGTGTATTACGATTTTCGGATAATACAGTTATAGCATGAATAAAAGACTATTATCATGAACAAGGAAATATAATAATAACTAATTTATTATTGCCTCTAGGGCATATTTCCAACAGCGCCTGCATGTACGAGATAAACGTGCAAACCTCCGTGCATCGCTCGGCCCCGAACACCCACCTAAACCGGGAATACCCCGATATTTTCCTCGCCCTCACTTCTACCATGGTTTTTCCGTCATGGACGGCCCAAAGAATGTCATGCAGCTATGTCTCCGGCCCGCCCAGGACAAAAAGCCCATTTTCTGTCATGATTTTTTGTCAAGAGGTAGGAGCCCACCACATCTATGATGATACCGGGTTTTGTCACAATTATCATCATAGAAGTGTCATAAGTATGACAGAAATTTTTTTCGTTTGGCCCAAAATGTCACGGATGTGTCCTTCTTTTGTAGTGTTGTGATTCTTCTTGAAGTTCCCTTTCTTTCCCTTGCCTCTTTTCGTGAAACTAGTGGTCTTGTTAACCATCAACACTTGATGCTCTTTCTTGATTTCTACCTTCACCGATTTCAGCATCGCGAAAAGCTCGGGGATCATTTTCGCTATCCCTTGCATATTATTGTTCATCACGAAGTTCTAGTAGCTTGGTGATAGCTGAAGGAAATATGCCCTAGAGGCAATAATAAAGTTGTTATTTACATTTCCTTATATCATGATAAATGTTTATTATTCATGCTAGAATTGTATTAACCAGAAACTTGATACATGTGTGAATACATAGGCAAAACATAGTATCCCTAGTATGCCTCTACTTGACTAGCTCGTTAATCAAAGATGGTTATGTTTCCTAATCATAGACATGTGTTGTCGTTTGATAAACGGGATCACATCATTAGGAGAATGATGTGATGGACAAGACCCATCCATTAGCTTGGCATTATGATCGTTACAGTTTCATTGCTTCTGCTTTCTTAATGACTTATACATGTTCCTCAGACTATGAGATTATGCAACTCCCGAATACCGGAGGTACACCTTGTGTGATATCAAACGTCACAGCATAATTGAGTGATTATATGCTCTACAGGTGTCTCCGAAGGTGTTTGTTGGGTTGGCATAGATCGAGATTAAGATTTGTCACTCCTGTATCATAGAGGTATCTCTGAGCCCTGTCGGTAATGCTCATCACTATATGCCTTGCAAGCAATGTGACTAGTGAGTTAGTTGTAGGACGAAGCATTACAGAACGAGTAAAGATACTTGCTGGTAACGAGATTGAACTAGGTATGATGATATCGGCGATCGAATCTCGGGCAAGTAACATACCGATGACAAAGGGAACAACTTATGTTATGCAGTTGACCGATAAAAATCTTCATAGAATATGTAGGAGCCAATATGAGCATCCAGGTTCCGCTATTGGTTATTGATCGGAGATGTGTCTCAGTCATGTCTACATAATTCTCGAACCCGTAGGGTCTACACGCTTAATGTTCGATGATGATTTGTATTATGAGTTATGTGTTTTGATGACCGAAGTTTGTTCGGAGTCCTGGATGAGATCGCAGACGTGACGAGGAGTCTCGAAATGGTCGAGACATAAATATTGATATATTGGAAGGCTATATTTGGACATCGGAATAGTTCCAGAGAAGTTCGGGTATTTTTCGGACTACCTGGGGGTTAGCGGAACCCCCCGGGGATTTGATGGGCCATAGTGGGCCTTAGTGGGAAGGAGAGGTAGCGGCCAGGAAGTGGCGCACGCCCCCCCCCCAAGCCCAGTCCGAATTGGACAAGGGTTTGGGGGCGCGTGTCGGATATCGGGTTCCGGCAAAACCCTTAAGGTTCGGACACTGGGGTGCGCACGAAGATCTCTCCCTACCGAAACACGCCCACAGCCTCGCCGCGATCTCTAAGCTAGCACGATGAACAACATAAGAGACACAAGATTAATAGAGGTTTGGGCCACCGTTGTGGTGTAATACCCTACTCCTGTGTGTAGTGGTGGATTGCCTCTTGGGCTGATGATGAACAGTACAAGGGAAGAACAGCCTCACGAGGAGAGGTGTTCTTGTGCTTGGTGGTGTGTAGATGAAATGGGTTCGGATGAGATGATCCTCTCTTACTGTGGTGGCTAACCCTATATATAGAGGCCCTGGTCCTCTTCCCAAATATTGAGCGGGAAGGGATCCAACAACGGCCATTTTGAAAGGGGACAACTAGTACAAGCTATCCTGACTAAAGGTGGTCTTCGCCTGCCAAAGGCGCTGGTGATGACGCCGTCTTGGGCTCCATGGTGACCTCCGTCCTGCCGTCCTGCTAGTCTTGGTCTTGTTGCACCGATATGGAAACCTTTGCATGATGCCTCAGTACTCCGCGCCTACGCTTGCCCACTTTGTAACAAATAGGAAACGAGGACACTGTGCGGGCTGGCGCCCGCCTGGTCTTGATCGTCATGGCTTGCGTCATGGGCACCTCGCGAGGTACCCCTCGCCTTGATCTCTCGGCCTCCTCGCGAGCCTTCCTGGTGAGGCCACTCCTGAGTAGGTCTTGCGTCGTCCATCCCACGAGGCTTGGCCCCTCGCGAGGGTCTTTAGCATTGGTTGATGAGGACGGGTCGTACTGGGCCACTGGTTGAGCCACGCTGCAGGCCGCAGGTAGGCAAGTCTGGGGACCCCCGTTCCCAGAACACCGACAGTAACCCACGGGCCCAAGGTGTGCCCGGACTTGGCTCAGCAGCGAAGCCAAAGGGCAAGTGCGGAGCACCGCGGGCCCCAACAGCCTGCGGCCGTGGTTGCTGCGTGGCAATTGATTGGACGTGAGTGTCTCTGCTTCCCCATGCTGCCTCGGCAACCGCCCGATTTGATGAGTCCATGCTGCATGAAAAAAGAGTCATCATTACCTGCAATCATGGAGGCCGATGGTTGGCCTCCCTTGGGCTATAAATATGGAGGGGCGAGAGCCCTCGTTGTCCATCTCTTTTTGCTCCGCCTGCTTCTTCTCCCTTGCTCCATCTCCATCCTTGATGCCAATGGCACCCATCCGCAGATTCTCGGCCGAAGAAAAAGGGAAGGCTCCCCGGGAGGGACCTGATCTGCTCCCGCCGAAGAAACGGACGGTCCCATGCCGCCGTGACGAGGTTGCGAGGCCAGAGATGACGAGGCCTTGGTTCGAGCGGCCACCTCCTGGGTTTCTGCTACCCCTGTACGCCCAACCCGAGGGCTCCAGAGAAAGGGATGGCAAGAGATGCCGCCCGCGCCGCAGGCGAGGTCAACGTGCCGTGGCGGCGCACACTGTTGCTCCTGGAGTCCACGCCGTGGACCCCTCCCGCGAGCTCGTGCTGCATGCAGTGATGCCTCCAAGCACCTGGATCCACTTCCCTTCGTTCTTCGCCACTGAGATGCCGCCTAGGGGGCCTCTCGAGCTTTGGCTGCCGCACGCCGACTGCGGCGCTCCGGCGACCGGAGCAGAGGTTGAAGTCGTTGCCTCGGGCAAGGTTTTCATGACCCATGGCTGGGGCGAGGTCGCCCGGGTTTGCCGAATGGGGGGCGCCCTCGTGATTCATTTTGAATACAACGGTGCCTCCTTGTTGTCCTTCAAAGTCTTCGATGTAGAAGGCCGCCGCCTGGAGTGCTGCCCTAGAGGAGGCAGTCAGGATATCGACGTGGCAGGGGCTAGGCCTGCCGTTCGCTTCCCCAATGGCTCCTCCGGCAGCAGCAGCGATGCTTGGGAGTCCAGCGACTCTCCCGAGCTCTTCGTGACTCCGGAGACGAGCGACGACAGCTATGTGCCCCTGAGCTCGCGCCGCGCTCGGAGCAAGGCAGTTGTATCAGGCTATCGCCGTAGTTGATCTGGATGGGGTTGGCGCCGGCCTCCCATGGCCCACTGTTGATGATGGCGTCAACCATGGAGGCACGGGTAGTTAGGACTCCTTAGGATTCCCGTCTTTTGTTCCCGGCGAGGAATCGAGAAAATACCCTGTGGGGGCATGTAAAGGGTCCGTGATGCCTTTTGATGATGTTATCCTTATTATGGAATTGTGCGAATGCTTGTCCTATCCCGGCTTGGTTCCCCCTTTCTAACCTCGCGACGACTTGGTGCTCTACGTTGACAGGTCCTGGTCCCCAGGTAGGCTTCAGCTGTCACTGGTATGGCAGGTCGCGATGCCATGGTCAAGGCCAGGAGGTGAGCGGCCCGAGGTCCAGTAAGAGCCCCTGAGGCGTGATGCTCAGGAGGTCCCCTTTAACGTGCAAGCAGCCGCCGAAAGATGAGAAAGGAAGGCAACATTGCCGTCATAGGGCCGCAGCAAGTGAAGATTTCGCGGTGCAACGATTAGCTGTTGCAGGCGTGAAACTTATCTTGATAATATGGAGTCGTTCCCTTGAGTTGCGCCGGACTTGTATGTCAGCAGCTGTGGCAAAGCTAGGTTTGGCCCTCGCGGGCTTTCCCCTTCTTCCCCACACTCTCCTTCGTGCTCTACAGGTCCCGGCCCTCGAGCGAGCTTAGCCGCAGCTGGTATGCCAGGTCGCGATGCCGTGGTCAAGGCCAGGGGGTGAGGGCTGGAGAGCCAGTAAGAGCTCCTGAGTCGCGATGCTCAGGAGCCCCCCTTTAACGCGCAAGCGGATCGCGTGGGAAAAAGAGAGAGAGAGAGCTCATGGTGCCACCCGCTATAGATCTCAAAAGGTTCCTGTAAACTAACACGAGAAAATCACGGGTTGCCATTATGATTGTCGGCTGGCCATTGGTTGCTCCGAGAGAGTGGTGAGGTGACGCGCGCAGGGCTGCCGCGGGCCAGAGCTCGACCCCTCAGGTTTGTCGGTGTTGCAGGGACGGACCCACGCGCAAGCACCGTGCCAGCGCGAGCGGCTCCAGTGGTAGATGTCAATCGAGTAGGCAATAATCACAGGAAGGTTAGGCATGAAAGGAAAATCAGCTTAGGCAAACACAGAATGGATACATGCCACTGGGTCAGGTCCGAGCGGCTTGGGGATGATGCAGCCCGAGGGGCGCCCCCAGCAAGGTAAACTAAAGACATGAGCAAAAGGGATACATGCCGCAGGGACGGACCCATGCGGCCTGGGAATGATGCAGCCCTGAGGGCGCTCCCAGCTGAAATGAACTTGGAAGATGTCACCTGGTACCATTGTAGAGGGGGTGTTGGAGTAGCTGAAGATGCGCGGTGAAGAGGCAGACCCTCACGAGCCACCGGAGCCCTGAGCCTCGGGAGACTCTGGGGGTTCAGGTGGTTCCTTGAGGACCATCTCCATCTTCGCTAGGACCGCATGGTGCCTGGCCTCCTGAGCCGCCAGAATGCTCCGCAGGTGACCCTGGAAGGTGGCAGCCGCGTTCGGCAGGCCGAAAGGCATGCGAATGTAGCTGTGCGGCGGACCCTCGCAGCGTCCTACGCGCGATGGCCAGAGACGCTCCTGAGACGCGACTCGATTGAGCCCTGGGACGTCGATGCAGACACGCAGCCCACCATCCTCGCCTGGATGGGGAGCCACGCCAGGCAAGCGGCGATCGCCGCACATGGCTCTTTGCTTCTTGAAGCTCCTGAGTGGTCTTGGTGATGAACTCCTGAGGGTTGGGCTTTCCACGCCCTATGCCTTCCTGCGGGAAACGTGCTGTGAAGCACGCCTCCAAGTGGTGCCCAAGCGCCTCCCTCATGATGTTGGCAAAGTCCGAGGCCCTCCAGAAGAGAGCCCCCGAGCCCTGCCCAAGGAGGGCGTCGGGCAATCCTTCCTATTGGATGGAAGGAGGCGCCCCTTGCACGGGCGCGGATCCTGATGCGGCACCACCTGAGATAACAACCTCCTAAGGCCTTGTGCTGAGCGACTGATTCTTCTTCTTGGGGATGGCCTCCAGAGGGTTCTCGCCCTTGCTGTCCGGGTCCTCGATTGATGCATCTTGGAAGGCACGCTCGAGGGAGCACACATCATCTTTTTCCTCACAGGGGACCGTGATGATTCCGCCGCTTCCTAGCATCTTGAGGACGTTGTAGCCATGGTGGGTCACCGCCATGAACTGGGCCAGGGATGGATACCCGAGGATGGCATTGTAAGGCAGGTGGATGTGGGCGACGACGAAGTCGATGAGCTCGGTGCGGTAGTTGTTGTGCTGGCCGAAGGTGATAGGGAGGCGGACCTGCCCTATCGGGGTGGTGGAACCGTCAGTAACTCCTGAGAAAGGCCTGGTAGGCTGAAGTTGATCGTATGGCACTTGAAGGTTGTCAAACATCTCGACTGACAAGACGTTAAGCCCTACGCCGCCATCGATGAGGGTCCTGGTGACTTGTACATTGCTGATGACTAGGGAACAAAGCATCGGGAGGACGCCAGCTGTAGCCGCACACTTGAGTTGATCTGCCGAGATGAAAGTGATGGCGCACTTGGACCATCTAAGCGGGCGCGTGGCCTCGAGCTTGGGGAGGACTGCATTCACCTCACGAGCAAACTGCTTGAAGATGCACTGAAAGGCTTGGGCCTGAGCTCCGCCCAAGATACAAGTGATAGCACATGGATCCTGGAAGCCCTCAACCCTCTCGTCCTGGTGATGATCGTCATTCCTTCTTAGCGGCGGCGGTAGAGGAGGAAGGCCTGCGTTGCCCTGTGGGTGGTCCTCGCGAGGCTGATCCCTCCAGGCGCCCTCGCGAGGCTGATCCTGCCAGCGATCCTCGCGAGGTCGGTCACGCCACTCCTGGCGAGGGCCACGGTCGCCCCATCGTCCTCCGCCTCATCCTCCTGCTTAGCCCCGGTCGTTACGCCCGGGGCATCGACCGGAGCGTCCTTCTCAAATGGCCCTGACCTCCTGACATTCGTTGGTCTTGTGGGTGTGGAGGTTGTGGTAGGCATAGAACGGTCGGCTGCCCTTAGACGACTCTGGCTGGTCCCTACCGTGCTTCGCGTCTGGTTCTGCTGCAAGCAGGGCTGCTCCATTGCGCTTCATGTCCTTGGCCTTGGCTTTCTTTTCTTCTGGGTCAGCAGCTGGGAGCTCGAGGAGGGAGAGGCGTCCTTCCTCAGCTCTTGTGGACTTGGTCGCCAGGTTGAACAGCTCCAGATATGTGCACAACTCCTCATGGATGGCGAGCTCCTCCTTCATCTTGACGTCGCGGACGCCATTAGAGAACGTTGAGATGATGGCCTCGTCCGTCACCTTGGGGATATTGAGGCGGGCGCTGTTGAAGCGCTGGATGTATTTCTGTAGGGTCTCCTCGGGCTGCTGCCTTATGTGGCGCAGGTCACGCGCGGCCGGGCGGCGGTCGCGAGTGCCCTGGAAGTTGGCGATGAAGCGGCTGCACATCTCGTCCCAGGAGGAGATCGAGCCGGGAGGCAGGTTCAGGAGCCAGGTGCAGGCACCGTCCTTGAGCGCCATGGGAAACCAGTTCGCCATGACCTTCTCGTCTCTGTTGGCTGCCTCGATGCCCAACTTGTAGAGCTGTAGGAACTCCGCGGGGTCGGCGGTGCCGTCGTAGCTAGGAGGCAGGTCCGGCTTGAACTTGCCATTCCAGGTGATGCTACACAGCTCGGTGGTGAAGTCATGACAACTGTTGTGGTCACCGAAGCCCTTTGCTGACGCGGGGCTTGCTCTTGGTGGTACCTGCACACTGCCGCTAGGGTCAGCACGGGGTCTTGGCGCGCTGGTGCAGGGACGCGGTCTTGTCGTGCCGGTGCAGGAAGAACGAGAGCACCTTCTTGAGGTCGAGGGATTTCTTGGCAGCTTCTTTCTTGTCGCGCGGGTGCTGGATGCGGTGGGTCACGCCCAGGGGCCGCACGCCTTGGAGCCAGGGTGCCGTCTTGGGGGAGAGGTGGCGGAGGCGCTCCTTGAGCCGCGTCGCCCATGCCTGGTGAGGCGGCAAGAGGAACGGCACGGGAGAGCCCCCTGCCGGGCTGACGAGCTCGGTGATGCGAGCGAGCCATTCTTCGTAGAGGTCGTCGATGGGGCGGTAGTGTAGGAGCTCACATGCCAGAAGCAGCGCGGCCTGCGCATCCATGGGGGCGCGACAAGCATGGGACGACAATCTAGCTGGAGTCAGCGATGGAGTGGCGATGCGGCCTTTTCGCCGCATCGAGGGGTGCAGCAAAGATGCTCGCTGCTTGTTCCCCGCCGGGCCAGTGGCAGCGTTTGCGGCAGGTGACGGAGAACAACGAGGAGGCCCGCCGACGGGAGCCGTCTGGGCGACACGGGCGACGAGAGCAGCCCAGCACTCGGCGCGGGCTCGCCGAGCGTCTGCCATGGATGCGACGAAGCGATGGGACACAGATCAGCAGAAAGAAGATTTCGGCGCACCCCTACCTGGTGCGTCAAATGTCGGATATCGGGCTCTGGCAAAACCCTTAAGGTTCGAACACTGGGGTGCGCACGAAGATCTCTCCCTACCGAAACACGCCCACAGCCTCGCCACGATCTCTAAGCTAGCACGATTAACAACACAAGAGACACAAAATTTATACAGGTTCAGGCCACCGTTGTGGTGTAATACCCTAATCGTGTGTGTGGTGGTGGATTGCCTCTTAGGCTGATGATGAACAGTACAAGGGAAGAACAGCTTCGCGAGGAGAGGTGTTCCTGTGCTTGGTGGTGTGTAGACGAACTGGGTTCGGATGAGATGATCCCCTCTTACTGTGGTGGCTAGCCCTATTTATAGAGGCCCTGGTCCTTTTCCCAAATATTGAGCGGGAAGGGATCCAACAACAGCCATTTTGAAAGGGGACAACTAGTAGAAGCTATCCTGACTAAAGGTGGTCTTCGCCTACCAAAGGCGTTGGTGATGACGCCGTCTTGGGCTCCATGGTGACCTCCATCCTGCTGTCCTGCTGGTCTTGGTCTTGTTTCACCGACATGGAAACCTTTGCCCGATGCCTCAATACTCCGCGCCTGCACTTGCTCCCTTTGTACCAAAGAGGAAACGAGGACACTGCGTGGGCTGGCGCCCGCCTGATCTTGATCGCGTGGCTTGCGTCATGGGCACCTCGCGAGGTACCCCTCGCCTTGATCTCTCCGCCTCCTCGTGAGCCTGCCTGGTGAGGCCACTCCTGAGGAGGCCTTGCATCGTCAGCCCTGCGAGGCGTGGCCCCTTGCGAGGGTCTTGAGCCACTGGTCGAGCCAAGCTGCAGGCTGCAGGCAGGCAAGTCTGGGTACCCTTGTTCCCAGAACACCGACAGCGCGGCCCCCCTCTCCCTTCCTTTCCCCTTCTCCTTTAGGTGGAAACCTATTAGGACTTGGAGTCCTAGTATAAGTCCCCTCTCCCGACGCGCCTAGCAAGGGCCGGCCGGCCTCCCCCTCCCTCCTTTATATACGGGGGCAGGGGGCACCCTAGAACACACCAAGTTTTGCCTTAGCCGTGTGCGGTGGCCCCTCCATAGTTACACACCTCGATAATATCGCCGTAGTGCTTAGGCGAAGCCCTGCGCCAGTAACATCATCATCACCATCGCCATGCTGTCGTGCTGACGGAACGCACCCCCGTCCTCAACTGGATCAAGAGCATGAGGGACGTCATTGAGCTGAACGTGTGCTGAACACGGAGGTGTTGTACGTTCGGTACTTGGATTGGTTGGATCGCGAAGACGTTCAACTACATCAACCGTGTTACTAAACGCTTCCGCTTTCGGTCAACGAGGGTACGTGGACACACTCTCCGGTCTTGTTGCTTTGCATCTCCTAGATAGATCTTGCGTGATCATAAGAATCTTTTAGAATTACAACGTTCCCCAATAGTGGCATCCGAGCCAGGTCTATGCGTAGATGTTTTATGCACGAGTAGAACACAAAGAGTTGTGGGCGATAATAGTCATACTGCTTACCACCAACGTCTTACTTTGATTCGGCGGTATTGTTGGATTAAGTGGGCCGGACCGACATTACATGACCGCGTTCATGAGACTGGTTCTACCGACGTGCTTTTGCACATAGGTGGCTGGCGGGTGCCTGTTTTCCAACTTTAGTTGAATCGAGTTTGACTACGACCGGTCCTTGTTGAAGGTCAAAATAGCACACTTGACGAAAAATCATTGTGGTTTTGATGCGTAGGTAAGAATGGTTATTGCTAGAAGCCCATATCAGCCACGTAAAATTTGCAACAACAAAGTAGAGGACGTCTAACTTGTTTTTGTAGGGCTTGCTCTGATGTGATATGGTCAAGACATGATGTGATATAAATTGTTGTATGAGATGATCATGTTTTTTAACAGAGTTATCGGCAATTGGCAGGAGCCATATGGTTGTCGCTTTATTGTATGCAATGCTATCACCATGTAATTGGTTTACTTTATCACTAAGCGGTAGTGATAGTCATAGAAGCAATAGTTGGCGAGACGAAAACGATGCTACGATGGAGATAAAGGTGTCACGCCGGTGACGATGGAGATCATGACGATGCTTCGGTGATGGAGATCATAAGCACAAGATGATGATGGCCATATCATGTCACATATTTTGATTTCATGTGATGTTTATCTTTGATGCATCTTATTTTGCTTAGTACGGTGGTAGCATTATAAGACGATCCCTTACTAAATTTCAAGGTATAAGTGTTATCCCTGAGTATGCACCGTTGCTACAGTTCATCATGCCGAGACACCACGTGATGATCGGGTGTGATAAGCTCTACGTTCACATACAACGGGTGCAAGCCAGTTTTGCACACACAGAATACCCGAGTTAAACTTGACGAGCCTAGCATATGCAGATATGGCCTCGGAACACCGAGACCGAAAGGTCGAACGTGAATCATATAGTAGATATGATCAACATAGTGATGTTCACCATTGAAAACTACTCCATCTCACGTGATGATCGGAAATGGTTTAGTTGATTTGGGTCACATGATCATTTAGATGAGTAGAGGGATGTCTATCTAAGTGGGAGTTCTTAAGTAATATGATTAATTGAACTTTAGTTTATCATGAACTTAGTCTTGATAGTATTTTGCAAATTATGTTGTAGATCAATTGTAGGCAATTTGAAAAATTTCCTATGCTCACGCAAGATCTATCTAGGAGATGCATAACAACGAGAGGGGGAGAGTGTGTCTACGTACCCTCGTAGACCGAAAGCGAAAGCATTTGACAACGCGGTTGATGTAGTCGAACTTCTTCTTGTTCCGACCGATCAAGCACCGAACGTACGACACCTCCGAGTTCGACACACGTTCAGCTTGATGACGTCCCTTGAACTCTTGATCAAGCAAAGTGTCAAGGAAATAGATGAGTTTCGTCAACACGATGGTGTGGTGACGGTGATGGTGAAGTGATCTGCGCAGGGCTTCGCCTAAGCACTACGAGAATATGACCGGAGGCGTAAACTGTAGAGGGGGCGCCGCACACGGCTAACAATAGTTGATGTTGTGTTCTAGGCACCCCTCCCCATGTATATATAGGTGGGAGGGGGAGGGGAATAGCCTTGGGGCACCCCAAGTAGGAGTAATCCTACTTGCGGGCCTAGTCCAATTTGGCCTCCCTTAC
Organism: Triticum timopheevii; assembly: GCA_963921465.1. Taxonomy (NCBI): domain Eukaryota; kingdom Viridiplantae; phylum Streptophyta; class Magnoliopsida; order Poales; family Poaceae; genus Triticum; species Triticum timopheevii. Next base: position 233,361,244 of record OY997266.1, on the reverse strand, counting down.
CATATTTTCCGGAGGGGGGAGGAAGGAGGAGAGAGGAGGGAAGGAAGGGGGAGGCCGAATCCCTCCCCTTCCTTCTCTCTCCGTCTCTTTCCTTCCTCCTCTGGTTCGGCCCATATGGGGGGCGCAGCAACCCCTGCTGGCTGCTACGTTTCCCCACTTTGCCACTAGGCCCATATCTTTGCCGGGGGTGCCCGGAACCCATTTCGGTGACCCGCCTCCGGAACACTTCCGGTGTCCGAATACTATCGTCCTATATATCAATCTTTACCTCTCAACCATTTTGAGACTCCTCGTCATGTATGTGATCTCATCCGGTACTCCGAACAACATTCGGTCACCAAATCACATAACTCATATAATACAAAATTGTCATCGAACGTTAAGCGTGCGGACCCTTCAGGTTCGAGAACTATGTAGACATGAGAAAGACAGCTCTCCAGTCAATAACCAATAGCGGAACCTGGATCTCATATTGGCTCCCACATATTCTACGACGATCTTTATCGGTCGAACCATTATGACAACATACGTTATTCCCTTTGTCATCGGTATCTTACTTGCCTGAGATTCGATCGTCGGTATCTTCATACCCAGTTCAATCTCGTTACTGGCAAGTCTCTTTATTCGTTCCATAATACATCATCCCGCAACTAACTCATTAGTCACTTTGCTTGCAAGGCTTCTTATGATTTGCATTACCGAGAGGGCCTAGAGATACATCTCCAATACTCGGAATGACAAATCCTGATCTTGATCTATGCCAACCCAACAAACACCTTCAGAGATACCTATAGAGCATCTTTATAATCACCTAGTTACGTTGTGGAGTTTGATAGCACACAAGGCATTCCTCCGGTATCTGGAAGTTGCATAATCTCATAGTCGAAGGAATATGTATTTGACATGAAGAAAGCAATAGCAATAAAACTGAACGATCAATATGCTATGCTAACGGATGGGTCTTGTCCATCACATAGTTCTCCTAATGATGTGATCCCGTTCATCAAATGACAACACATGTCTATGGTTAGGAAACTTAACCATCTTTGGAGCTAGTCTAGTAGAGCCTTACTAGGGACACAGTGTTTTGTCTATGTATCCACACATGTATCAAGTTTTCGGTCAATACAATTCTAGCATGAATAATAAACATTTATCATGAAATAAGGAAATATTAAATAACAACTTTATTATTGCCTCTAGGGCATATTTCCTTTAGCGCCCACCCTCCAGGGCGTGCCCTGTGAGCTCGTGGGCCCTCAGGCCTCCGTTAGCCCTAACTCTAACTCCATAAGTACCGTCTCGGGGAGAGAGAAATCAGAGAAATTTTTAAAAGGAATTATCCTGTTTTACGATACGGAGCCGCCGTCACATCCTGTACTTCATCGGGATGGATGATCTAGAGTCCATTCGGGGCACCGAAGGGTGGAATTCGTCGCCGTCATCATCATCAAACCTTCTCCATCAACAATTCCATGATGCTCACCATCAGGAGTGAGTGATTGATATGTCTCCAACGTATCTATAAATTTTTATTGGTTCATGCTATTATATTATCAATCTTGGATGCTTATACTATTTTATATCATTTATGGGACTAATATACTAACCTAGTGCCTAGTGCTAGTTCCTGGTGCGGAGGGTGCACATGGCGGAGCATGGTCGCCGAACGAAAAGCGCGGAGCAAAGGCTCCGTCAACACGCACACTCATGGTGTGCCGTGTGCGGGATCCCGCTGTCAAGCAAGGGCTCGGATCATGGACTATCCATGTTGATGGATTTCCTTTGTACAGAAGTATGCATTGCATGCCAACACATGCACGGATAGCATGCTCGCCGCGTTCAGCACCAATGTGATTCCACCACGCGCAGGTCGTGGGAGAGGCGTCTCCGCGTGAGCTGTCGCTGTCCGGGGGAGACGAGCATGCACTAGGAGGCCGAGTGGCCACTGGAGCGGCTCTGTAGGGCGCAGGGTGGCCACGGAGCACGGGCGGGCACGGCCAGAGGGTGCGCGGCGTGGAGGCCGCTGAACGCAACGGCCATGCTGCTTACCTCCCTTTTGCTGGGGAGTGTGTCACCGGAAATGCTCTGCTGGGAGCGTGCTGATAATGTGATGCGAGTAGAATTGTAAACGGGCGAGACAAGGAACAAATGATTTAACTAAACTCTTTTTTAGCATCAGTACAGACACAAGAGCTCATATACACGCGCATACACTCACCCCTAGGAACGCACGCACGCACACCCTACCCCTATGAGCACGTTCGAGAGACTGAGCCGGCATATCATCTTGAAATTTACAAAGTCACCGTAGGCGCCTCGTCGCCAACGGGAACGTCTCCTCCCACTGAAAGCACATCGCCGGAAATCTTGAAATAATTTCAGGAATAATGCGAGCACCAGGATTTGAACCCTGGTGGGTTGGGGATACCACTGTCCACCTAACCAACTCAACCACAGGTTGATTCACTGAACTCTTTATTGATGGTTACAAAATCCTTATATATGATGGGAACAGACGAGTTCGTAAGACGCGACTGTTCGGGCGCGGCCGCGATGGGGAGGAGATTATTCCCTTAATTAATGCTGTGTTAATTAATCTTAACACTTTTCATGTGTGTTGATGCCATTCGGTTTGTTATGTAATCGTTTTTGTATAGTAAGCTCAGATGTGTAGTTCTTAGATGTGTAGTGGGCACTGCTAATGGTTAGTAGCATAGTTCGTATTAGTCATCTTCTACCTAAACCCTGACTATCCATCGTATCCTCTCTACTTACCTTCCACAATTGGAATCAGAGAATTTGCCGTCTGTCAGTTCTTTGCTGTTAGCTTGCGGACGGCAAAGAAGGTCTTTGCCGTCAGCTCACAAAAAGCTCATGGCAGAGAACTAGCTGATGACAAAGATGCAATTTGCCGTCCGTCAGTTCTTTGCCGTCTGCTAGCGGACGACAATAATTCTTTCCTATAACTGCCCACCCCAACCTCTTTGCCGTCCGCTAGCGGACGACAAAGAGGTTGGCCCATCCAAACTAAAGGTAACCCCCTCCCTCTCTCTCTCCCAAGTCCCACCCCTCTGTCTCTCTGTCCCCTCTCTCTCTACCCATGCCTGCACCGCCCCGCACCACCCCGCCGTGCTACGAACCACCCCGCCGCCACGCCCCCCATCTCCCCTGCCACGCCCCGCACCACCCCGCAACCATGTCGCCCCCGTCGCGCCCCGTCGCCCCATCGCGCCCAGCACCCCCGCCCCCTCCGCTCCACCCCGCCGCCCCGTCGCCCCCGCCTCACCACCCCGCCGCCCCGTCGCCCCCGCCCCGCCTCCCCGTCGTGCCCCAGCCGCGGCTGCCCCAGGACGCCCTGTCCCCCTCCTCCATCGGCCTCCACCTCCACCACTTCAGTGAGCCCCCTCACCCTCTCTTTTTTTTCTTTTTTTTCTATGTTGGTGTAGTTAGTTTAGTTAGATCTAGTTTAGTTATAGGTTTAGGTTTAGATTTAATTTAGTTTAGATTAGGTTTAGGTTTTCTTTCTGTTTTTTAGGTTTAGTTTTAGATTTAGTTTAGTTTAGGTTTAGTTTAGGTTAAGAAGAAAGACGAAAGACGAAAAAAATAAGAATAAGAAGAGGAGGAAGAAGAAGAATAAGAGGAAGAAGAAGAAGAAGAGGAGGAAGAAGAAGAAGATGAAAAAAAGAAGTAGAAAAAGTAGAAAAATAAAGAAAAGAAGGTCGAGGGTCGCCGAGGGGTCGAGGGGTCGCCGAGGGGTCGAGAGTCGAGGGGTCGAGGGGTCGAGGGTCGCCGAGGGGTCGAGGGGATGAGGGGTCGAGGGTCGAGACGTCGAGGCATCCCGTTGCAAATATTTAGTTAGGTTGATGGCAAAAAAAATAATGCTATGTTACTCATCTTTCGATTTCAACGTGCAGTTGTTTCGTCGCTGCGAGGGTTTGGTGGTCGACGAGCTCCGCCCCTACATTCGTGGGTGAGCACAAATGACATCTGCTCCTCCTCCCTTAATTATTTGCTTCGTTCTGGCCTTCGTGCTGATGACACTATCTAGGTAACTACAGTCGCGTAACCAGTATGCGTCTCCCGTCCGAAAGGGTTGCATCGATAAATATGCATTCAGTTGCATATTTATCACCATAACTCATTTGGATTGTCCAGCGATATCCGCAGACAACCCGAGTATGTGTAGGTTGGGTACGTTCTGCATGCTCTACCCCATTCTGAGACAAAATTTTGTCAGTGCCTCCCTATTGTTCTTCGAATGGACATTCTTTCGGTTTTTTGCCGAGACGTGTATCAGCAGAACAACGGGGAGGTGCTGCCAAAATTTTGTCTCGGAACAGGGTAGAGCATGGAGAACGTACTTAATCTACACATACTTGGGTGGGATTAGGACCTATCTTTACCTATTAGAGTGTAGGTTGAATGGACGTAATAAAATTGACAAACTAGATTAACTTATGCATATACATGCTGAATTATATATATATATATACATATATATATATATAAATATATATATATATATACATATATATATATATTTCACATATGTCCAGTAGCTAAGAAAGATGAGTGATCGTGCATGGATGTACACCGGTAACACTAGTCAGATAGATACTAGCAATGAATGGTTAACAAAAACCAAGGAGTTTGTGAAAGCCGCATTTGCAAATGGCCAGAGGAAACACTGGTGTCCCTGTGTCCGGTGCAACAATTGGGAAAAGAGGACAGAAGATGAAATGGGCAAACACCTACAAAAGAGTAATTTTACGCCCGGTTATACGGTGTGGACATTTCATGGTTAGTCTGCCCAACGTGCCAGAGCTGAGGTGGTTCATCGTCACACTGATGAGCATGGTACCGGGATGGAAGATATGGTGCAAAACTTTGATGATACTCGGGATTCGGACGATGAGATGGAGGAATCTGCATAGGCCTTCAATGAAATGTTGGAGTCCTAGAACGTCCTCTCCACGAGAACACTTAGCTTTGTCAGGTGGATGCCATCTCACAAATAATGGCTCTGTAGGCTCAATTCAACTTGGGCAGAGAATGCTATGACGCGATGATGACAATATTTAGATGCTTTCTACATAAAGCCCATGTAATGCCTGCAAACGTGTACCAGTAAGACAAAATCCGTCGTGCTCTTAAGATGCCCTATGAGAAGATACATGCCTGTGAGAAAGGATGTGCCTTATTTAGGCTTGAGTATGCGGACTTGAACTATTGTCCCATTTGCAAGTCTTCCAGGTATATTGTGGTAGACAACAGTATGAGTGAGAAGATGCAGACCAAAATCCCAGTTAATGTTCTTTGGTATATGCCAATCGTACCAAGACTTCAACATCTTTTCATGGTCGAAGAGATGGCCAGATAGATGACATGGCACAAAACGGGCAAAAGAACCAAACTAGATGCAGATGGGAATCTGATGATGGTACGCACATCGGAATGTGAAGCGTGGAAGCGCTTCGATGCATTACATGCGGGAAAAGCGGCAAATCCAAGGCATCCTTGAGTCGCCATCAGCACGGATGGGTTCAGTGTGTTTGGTCTGACGGCAACCCAATACAATTGTTGGTCCGTATTTGTCTTTTCACTCAATCTCCCCCAGACAGATTATGCAAAGAAATAACATTTTCCTGACATTGATAATTCCAGGGCCGAACAATCCGGGGAAGAATATGAATGTGTACATGCAACCGCTTAAGGACGAATTGCAAGAAGCTTGGGATAATGGGTTCAAAACATACAACGCCTTTAACAAAAAAAAATTCATAATGCGTGTCTGGTACATGTACTCGATGCGTTATTAGTTGGCTGGTGTGTGCATGGAAGGTTCCCATGCCCCACATGCAAGGAAGCTCTTGAGTTTCGTTGGCTGCTGGTGGGTCACAAGTTTTCTTGCTTCGACTTGCATAGACAGTTCCTGGATCCTCGCCATAAGTTCAGGAAAGACAAGAAGAAGTTCATGAAAGGTAGAGTTGTCAAAAATTCTACACCACCTCCGTTGACAGGCGAAGAGACCCTGGATCAGTTAAACGCTCTTGAGCCAGATCTAGAGCGTCCAGGGTATTTCAAGGGGTATAATTTGAAACACGCCTAGACTCACAAGACATGCTTGTGGGATCTGCCTTACTTCAAAGACCTCCTTTGCCCACATAACATCAACGTGATGCACACTGAAAAGAATATTGGCAAGGCACTTTTTGGTACATTGTTCGGCATAAAGGGGAAGTCAAAAGGATAATACTAAGGCTATAGTTGATCAAGAGGCACTATGTGATAGACCGTTACAAAACATGAAAGAACCGAAAGGAATGCAGAACTAGACGAAGCCAAAGGAATGGTTCAATCTTGGAAGGCCAACTATGAGGGAAATTATCTTGTGGGTGCAAATGCAGTTGATGTTCCCTGATGGGTATGAAGTGAATCTAAAGAGGGCAGCGAGTCTTGATAAATTGAAAATATTTGGTCTCAAGAGTCATGATTAGCACATATGGATTGAGTGGGTAATGCCGGTGATGTTGCGTGGCTTAATCCCTGAGGATGAATCGCTAGTACTGGCTGAGCTGAGCTATTTCTTCCGTGTTGTTTGTGCGAAAGAACTATCACCTGCCGTGCTAGAAGAAATGGAAGAGGTGGGGCCGGAGTTGATCTCCAAGTTAGAGAAGATCTTTCCACTGGGCTTCTTTAATCAGTGCAACACTTGATTTTGCATCTCCTAACCGAGGCAAGATTAGGGGGGGGGGCGTGCAAAATCATTGGTGAAGCACGTCTTTCCAACTGAGAGGATTTAGAAGACTCTCCGAGCAAAATGTAAAAATAAAAGTAGAATTGAAGCATCGATGGCCGAGGCATTCATTACTGAGGAGGCGGCAAACTTCATGACAGCACACTACGAAGCCAAAAATCATCATTTGCATAATCCGAAGCCTCGGTACAATGTGGCGACCCTAAAAAAGGTGGACCCAACCTCAGCCTATTCAAGGGGAATCTCGCACTAGCCGGTTTTTCTAAAGCAATATCGTTGGATGTCAAAGAATGGCGGACCATTTCGTTGTATATCTTCAACAACCTAATAGAAGTGCGGTGGTATATCGAGTAAGTTATCACGGTACAATGTTTCTCAACTTCCAATTCCTTCGAAAATCTCTTATTCCCAAATATTTGGTACAGTTGATATGTTGCCAAATTCTTGGATGGAGCGGAGATCGAAAAGGAATCCATCAAAGAGTATGAGCTTCTGGAAAAGAAAGGAGGCGGCTTTCCCGGTTTCATCTCTTGGTTCAAACAAACGGTAATTTCCATTGGACCATTCTCATTTTCTTCTTCCAATTTGCCGCTAATGCAACAATCCTTTCGTATTAAACTTTTGTGCTAATTCAAAGTCTATGGACGCCTAAATGAGACAAGTCGCTAATGGTTTTGACTACAAGGTATGTTCATTGGACAAATACGACATCAACAGGTACCGCTTTCGTACCTATGGCAAAGAGCTATATATGGCCGACCGAAAGTCTACAAATTGTTGTATCTCTGCTATCGGCGATGGAGGTATCGAGTATTATGGGAGAGTTGAAGCAATTTATGAACTTCTATTCTATGGTGAAAACCCATCGAACATCATAGTCTTCAAATGTTATTGGTTCTAGCTGAAGGAGACTAGGAGGACTCATGAACATACAAGGCTAGTCGAAATCAAACAAAGCACCCATTTAGAAGTTCCTGATGTCTATATTACAGCTCAACAGGCGACCCAATTTTTCTATCCACCGTGGGCCTACCAAACTGATCCAAATCTGAATGGTTGGCATGTCATTTATGAAGTGCCCCCACGTGTTAGACCACCCCCAATGAAGAGGATTATGAACCTCACATTAACCCAGGAACATATGAAGGTGAATTCTTCCAAGAAACACGTCTTTCCAAAAAACACTTCAAGAAATGCTCTACCTCACCCCAGAACATTGAAGTAGACAGCAAGAGTGAAGCCGACTTCACCCCTGAGCCGGACCAAGAAGAGCGTGAACAAGAAGAGGTTACTGCTGCGGATGATTTGTCAATGCTTGACGAATTTCATAAAGGTGGCCTTCCACATGTTGATGCCGCTGAACCTGATAAGCACTTCATTCATAATAGTGATGATAATGATGCATTTACTGCTTCCGAAGCATTTATTGAACCCGACGATCAAAATTATTATTATGTATTCAATTTTTTATGTTGTACTTGATTTATATAGTTACTTGTATGAATGTATGTGTCGGTGTTATGGGAACGGGGGTCCCCAGACTTGCCTGCCTACGGCCTGCGGCGTGGCTCAAAGGAGGCCCAACACAGCCCATCTTCATCAACATAAGCTCAAGACCCTCACGAGGGGCCAAGTCTCGCGGGGCGGACGACAAGGAGCTTCCTCAGGCACGGCCTCGTCAGGCTGGCTCATGAGGAGGCGGAGAGTTCAAGGTGGGGTACCTCGCAAGGTGCCCATGACAGAAGCCATGACGACCAGGGGCGCCAGTCGGGCGCCAGCCCGCGCAGTGTCCTCCTTTCCTCTTTGGTGCAAAGGGAGCAAGCGCAGGCAACAGCATCAAGGAAAGGCATCCATTTTGGTGCAACAAGACCAAGACCAGCCCAATGGCAGGAAGGAAGTCATTGTGGAGCCCAAGCAGGCGTCACCACCAGGGCCTTTGACAGGCGAGGACCAACTTTAGTCAGGATAAGTGTACCCGATGTTCCCCTTCAAAATGGCCAATTGTTGGCGCCCTTCCTGCTCAAATATTTGGGAAGAGGCCCAGGGCCTTTGCCTATAAATAGGACTAGCCACCCCCAGGGTAGAGGCAATCTGGACCTGACCTAGTAATCGGGATCCTCACCAAGAAATCAGTAGATAGAGCGATTGAACTCCTCCCAGCAGTTCGTCGCACCAGCCAAGAACATGCCCTCGTGAGGCTGTTCTGCCTTGTATTGTTCATCATCCGCCCAAGAGGCAATCCACCACACCACACACTGGAGTAGGGTATTACACCACAATGGTTGCCTAAACCAGTATAAATCTTGTGTCTCTTGCGCTGTTCAGTTTGGTAGTTTAGGTCCTAGCGATTCGGCGAGGAGCGAGCCGGTAGAGGGTTGAATCTCCGCGCGCACCCCAGTATTCAAACCTCAAAGGTCTGCCGGAACCCGAAATCCGACATTTGGCGCGCCAGGTAGGGGTGTGCCGGGATCTGCCTTCTGCTGCTTCGCGCCCCGTCGCATCATCATCACCATGTCCGGCGACCAGGCGGGCAACCCTGATCCTTGGGCGGCTTGGCCCGCCCGCGCAGAGCCGCTCGCCCCGGGCGACCCCATGCCCTAGGCAGCTCGCGGTCCGCAGGGCGCTGCGGGCCGTTGGCGACACGGACAGGCCTGGACGGCTCTAACACCGTGGCAGACGCGGTCCGCAGCAAGGGCCTCCAACCATGCCGCGGCCACGACGCCGTACACCCACCGGGAGTAGGCGAACTCAAGGGCCGCGCTCACGGTGGCCCGAGAGCTGCTGCAGTGCAGACTGATGGAAGCCGGACGTGATGTGCTGCTAGAGCGGGTGGCGGAGCTCCCCCGCGCGGGGGCCCCATGTGCAACCGTGGGCTCCAAAGCTACTCCAACACCAGCGAAGCCGTTAGCACACGGCCGACGGCAGCACCGACTCCGCTCCCCGCCAGTGAAGAAGGACTTGTCGCGACCCACGGCCCCCGTGGGCCGCCGCGCTACCATCACCAGGCTGGCACGTCAAGCAGAGCTGCATGGCACGCGAAGCCCTACGACGCAGCTTTCGGGGTAATGGCCGCGGAAGAGTAAGTATCCACATGCTGGATCAAGGGCACCCGCGCGAGGGCGAACAAGGCTCGCTCCTCAGCCCAAGCTGGGGGGACGAGGCGCCAGAAGCCGAGCTCTTCCAGGAACCCCGGGACGGCCCCGCCGGCCACGCTGGGAGCGACGATTATCGGGTACCACTAATCCCTCAGGAGCAGGCATACACTAATCATGGGTCGCAGGAGGTGCAGGTCGCCATAGCGAGCAGCTGCCCCACTCCAGCAGTCTCTTACCCCTCAGGAGGAGGGCATAGGGGGCTGCAGGAGAGGGGCCGAGATCCAACATCACCACTGCGGCGTTCAGAGCAAGGCGTTCCTAGGAGGTAGGCCCTCCGCTGGGGAGGTGCCTCAGGGCCTGCCCCTGGCGGAGGACCCGTGGTCGTCGGGGGAACCGCTGGCGACCGCTCTACCCCATCGGCGGCATCCTGGTTTCCGGTCGTTGTCGATGGCACTAGAGTGTGGCGCAAGGCGGGGCCCTCATCTGGCGATATGAAGCAAGGCCGGTACCTGTGAAGAATGCCTAGTGCCTGTGAAGCTCGCCGCCCCGTGACACTCTCACGTAATAATGAGTGGGGCTGTACACGCCCCGGAGTCTCAGGGGTGCCGGCCTTAGGCCCTGGGGCTCCCTCCCACGCACAGTGGCAGCACTTAGCTCCGCGCTGGTGAGAAGACGTCCAAGACTAGACTAGGTGCCGGACGCGGCCTTTTGTTTGCTTTCATTGCTTTTCCCTTGGTTGCTGCTTTCCCCCGCTGGATTTAAGTTGAACTCGAATTTGAGATTTGCGTGTGTTGGGGAAGGGGTGCTTAGTCTCGTTCGAGCAATCTCTCATGTTTCGGTTACAATCTCGCCTCAGCTGCCTCCCCTCATGAGCCCTCGCGAGCCGGGCCTGGCCTAGCTTGCGTGCAGCCCAGACTGCCGCCGTCATACCCCCTTGGGAGGTTTTTTCACTGCAGATCCTATGGATTCGATCAGGAGGCGTTCGAGGCACCACAGCCTCCCACAAATTATCTCAGGACCCGCACAGGACGAAGGTAAACTAACCAGCCGGCTCGTCACCTAGCCAACCACTTGTCACGGGCCTATGAGCAATGTAGCATTGATTAGTGCACTAAAACATTGGTTTTACATGAGGGGCACCCCCTCCCAAAATGCTCTCACAACCATCGGGACAAAAGCCTGAGTTCTATTCATGCAGGATAAGGAAACAGGAACGGCATGCTATCAATCATATAAATCCCCCAATGCATCCTCAGGAGCGCCGCTCGAGCTGTCGCTGGCGTCGCTGGCCTCGCCATCGCCCTCCGCGTTGCCGCCAGCGGCGTCAGGGCCGTTCACCACGCCGCCCTCGTCGGCGTCCACAATCACGCCATCGTTGTCTGAAGCGAAGGCCCTGACAAGGGCGTCCACGTTGTCTTCCACCCAATACGCCAGGTCGTCTCGGACGGCTTGGGGGACTGGGGCGATGGCAGTGTCAAAGTCAAAATGAGGATCCATATTCCGGAGATGGCTGAAGACGCGGGAAAAGGCGCGCCCGAGTAGGGCTCGGCTCCTCTCCTCCACCAACCTGTTGGCACGAACCGACCGTGCCTCCAGCTGCGTCACGATGTCGGTGAAGAACTGAAGGTTGCCCGCGTAGTTAATGGCATGCGGCTCGCCGACGGCCGCCTCGCAGATGTTACCTAAGGCCGTGTTGGCCCTCTCCCGAAGCGTGGTGAGCATGGGGGCGTGCTCGTGTTCCAAGAGCCGCCGCTGATGCATCTCATCTGCATTCTGACAGGCGACAGCCTCAGCCTCAACCACTTGTTGGCGAAGAAGAAGCACCTCGGCGCGGGAAGTAGTTGACTCCCCCTGCGCCGCCTCGAGTGCGGCCTATAAGGCATCAACCCGCCGTGTCTCTTCCTCCAGCTTGGTCCTCAGGACGGTGGTCCTACCTTCGGCCTCGGTCCGGACCAACTCCAGCCTCTCCGAGAACTCGTGCTCGAGATTCAGGCACGCCGTCGCCACCCAATGTCCGACCTCCTCTGAGACACGGGCTTCCCACGCAGCGACGTCGTCCTCCGCCCGTGTCACCCAGCGCTCCCTTGTCTCCAGGCGCTCGTGCTCGCGCGCGCGTTCGGCGGCTTCCAGCGTCAATGCCTCCTCACGCTTCTGGAGCTCCGCTGAGTCGCCGGAGGCCACCTTCATCGACGCATGGGCCGCCTCACGAAGCTCCACCTGCTCCTCTAATGAGCGGCACCGGGCCAGGAGTTCCTGTGCCCGCTCCTCCGTGGCCTCTCGCCTCTGGTCAGCTTCCCGGGCTTCTTCGACGGCCTGGGAACGGGCCTCCCGAGAGGCCGCCAGCGACGCCTTGGCCTCCTCATCATCAAGATCACGTCGACGGTGCGCGAGGGCGGCAGTCGCCTCCAGCTCGCGCCTCTCCGCAACCAGCCGAAGGCCCTTAGCCTCAAGGCGCGCGTACTCATCAGCGAGTTCCTCACCAAGCAAGCTCACCACGTCAGCCGCCCTCTGGAGGAACCCTTGGCGAAGGGCGTGACGCTCCCGAGCACGTCTTCCACACCACCATCCGCCCCAAGCGAGCGCCGTGGGGCGCGGATCAGCATTCCCCCCTCGGGCAGGGGGCTGGGGGCTGGCGCCCTTGAGACGGTCGGGCGTGCCCTGCCAGAAGCCCGACCTAAAGCCAGTCCATCCCCGGGTGAAGAGCGCAGGGAGTACCTCAACCAATCACGGTCCACCACCAGGCGAGAAGCCCATGGCAGGCTAGCTATGCCACGAGGAGGCCCGCGAAGGAAGGCCGCGGGGAGCGCAGGGCCGCGCTGCGCCTCGGGAAGGTTCTCCTCACCAACCGGCCTCACCACAAGGGCTCTGCTGCTCGGAACGATCAAAGACGACGGAAAGGGCGGAGGCGAGGGGATGGCCCCTCGTACACCTCCGTGAGCTCGGAAGGAAGGGCCCTGGGAAGCAAGGATCAGGAAAGACAACAGAAGAATCAGGAGCTAGGAAGGGAGAAGGCTTACTCATCGATGGCGAAGTACTTCCTACGCTTCAACAGGCGACAAGGGTAATCATTGCCCAGGGCCTCCCTTCTCTTCCGGAGGGCCTCAAAGTCCACGCGGAAGCGACCGAAGAGTTGAGCGCAGGGGTCATCTTGCGACGAGGAGGAAGCATCGAGGCGACTTGCGTCGGGGGCGTCCGCCTGATGCGCGCTGCCGGTCGCCTCACAAGGAAGAGCGGCTGGGGCCTCGGGAGCCTCAGCCGCAGGCACTGCGAACGGCCGCTCGCCACCCTCAACTGCCGCAGCACGGGCCTCGGGAGCCGCTCCCTCATGAGCGCTGCCCAGTGCAGTCGCCTCGGCGAGGGCACCCTCGGCCTCCGGAGGCTCATGCCTCCCTGCCCCGCCACTTGAGGAAGAGTCACCCCGGACCGCTGCGAGGGCGACCACCACCACTGGGTTCTCGCGAGGCCCCTGGAGGTCAGCAGGTTGCGGCCCCCATTCGTCGAAGATGGGCATCTGCCTCACGAAGTCACCCCTGTTTGAGCAAAGGTACAACAAGGCCCCCCTTGACGAATGCCGCTGGGGGAAGGATCCCCAGTCAAGACCAAGAGCACCTTCCTCAGAGCTTCAGGCGTCAGGTCCTCTTCCTGGAGCCGCATACGGTTCCCACGACCGATGTAGGCCCCCATTCGGCGAGAATGGCGCTGGAGAGGGGCGACGCGGCGTAGCAAGAACTCCTTCACCACCTTGGGTGCCGTCACGCCAAGCCCCCTCAGGAACTCGAAGCGACGCCAGACGAAAGCGAGCCGGGGGCTCGCGAGCGTCTCCTGGCCCCAACCTGAGTTGGGGATAGCAGGCAAAGATGGCTCCGTCAGCAGGGGGCTGGGCACCCCCACGTCCACATACAGCCACCGCTCGTGAAACCTAGGCGCGGGCGGAGCAAGACTGAAGTCAATTCCAAAAGCCGCTGTCTCAGGTGCAGCAGTGAAGCTCACGCACCCCGAGCATTGGGTAGGGTCGACAAGGTGCAGAGAGAAGAAGTGGCGCAGCAAGGCAACCGAAGGAAGGATGCCCATCATTGCCTCGCAAATGAAGGCAAATACCCCGAGAAGGGTGATGGACTCAGGAGCCAGGTGCATCATGTGGATCTGATAATGGGAAAGCACGACGTTGAAGAAATCAGAGAAGGGGGGAACCAGTCCTGCCCACAGGGCGTCGGCAAAATACCGGACCTCGGGCCAGGCCTTCGTCCTCCCGCACTCATTGAAGATGGTGGCCAGGGCTGGGCCGACCTTGCCCAGGCCTTCTTGATTGACTATGACCGGCCAATCGACGGCGGGGCCACCATCGATGAAGAGCGAGGCGGCGGCACGGGCTTCTTCCCTTTTCCCTTCCTCGGCGGAGCCATGACGGCAGGAAGGGGAGGGGGAAGGCCCGAGATTGGATTGGATATGAAAGCTGGAGTTCGAGAGAAGAAAGGACAGGGAGCGCTCAAGCAGCAGAAAGGGGAGTGGCTGTGTGCAGCAGCGAGTCCGCCTAACAAGGCACAAAATAAGGAGGTGTGGGGGAACAATGCCGCCCATGTCCAATCAACCGCCACGCGGCGCCCAAGGCCGCAGGCTGTTAGGGCCCGCGATGCTTCGCACTTGCCCTTTCGCCTCTCTGCTCGGCCTAGTTCGGGCGCGCCGTGGGCCCGGGGGCTACTGTCGGCGTTCTGGGAACGGGGGTCCCCAGACTTGCCTGCCTGCGGCCTGCGGCATGGCTCAAAGGAGGCCCAGCACAGCCCATCTTCATCAACACAAGCTCAAGACCCTTGTGAGGGGCTAAGCCTCGCGGGGTGAACGACAAGGAGCTTCCTCAGGCACGGCCTCATCAGGCTGGCTCATGAGGATGCGGAGAGTTCAAGGTGGGGTACCTCGCGAGGTGCCCATGACGCAAGCCATAATGACCAGGGGCGCCAGTCGGGCGCCAGCCCGTGCAGTGTCCTCCATTCCTCTTTGGTGCAAAGGGAGCAAGCGCAAGCGAGAGCATCAAGAAAAGGCATCCATTTCGGTGCAACAAGACCAAGACCAGCCCAATGGCAGGAAGGAAGTCATTGTGGAGCCCAAGCAGGCGTCACCACCAGGGCCTTTGACAGGCAAGGACCAACTTTAGTAAGGATAAGTGTACCCGATGTTCCCCTTCAAAATGGCCAATTGTTGGCGCCCTTCCTGCTCAAATATTTGGGAAGAGGCCCAGGGCCTTTGCCTATAAATAGGACTAGCCACCCCCAGGGTAGAGGCAATCTGGACCTGACCTAGCAATCGGGATCCTCACCAAGAAATCAGTAGATAGAGCGATTGAACTCCTCCCAGCAGTTCGTCGCACCAGCCAAGAACATGCCCTCGTGAGGCTGTTCTGCCTTGTATTGTTCATCATCCGCCCAAGAGGCAATCCACCACACCACACACTTGAGTAGGGTATTACACCACAATGGTGGCCTGAACCAGTATAAATCTTGTGTCTCTTGTGCTGTTCAGTTTGGTAGTTTAGGTCCTAGCGATTCGGCGAGGAGCGAGGCGGTAGAGGGTTGAATCTCCATGCGCACGCCAGTGTTCGAAACTCAAGGGTCTGCCGGAACCCGAAATCCGACAGTATGATTTATATAGTTACTTGTATAATTTTCTTACTTTGCATGATTATTTGTTATACATAGTGCCATGGTCTTGATATCTGTCCCCGTCACCCTCGCCCGGTTTATGATTCGGATGTGGTATATTCTCTTTTATAACTATTTGTTGCATTCCGCATTTATGATAATTATGGCCATCAAGTTGACATAGAAATATTTTTATCTACGAGGTATGTGAACTGGAAATTGCAACCGACCCTCTTGTTCAGAAGTTAAATTTAGTTGAAAAAGAAAACAAGTATTTGAAAGAAAATATGAAAAGAATTGAAGAGGAGAAGATGAAATTGGAGTCATATGTTTGCCGATGTCGTCGATGATCACAAGATGAAGATGGATGCAATGCGCTTGAAGATTAAGAAGATTAGAAAATATGCCATTGATAATGAGGCTTGGTATCATTATGTCGTTGGATCAATTGTTACCTTAGTTGCGATCTTGATCGCATTTGTTGTGATGAGGGTAAGTTACCTCCAAAATGACATAATTAGCTTATTTAGTTCTTTTATGACATAAGTAGCTAATTCATTTAAAAAATGACATAATAACCTTGGTTCTCTCATAGATGTCATATACTTAGCTTATTTTCCTCCAAAATGGCATAATTACCTAAGTTAGATAAGAAATGAGCTATACTTATGTAAGTTGGCTCAAAAATGGCATCATCACCTAGGTTAGCACAAAAATGTCCTATACTTACCTTATTTTCCTCCAAATTGACATAATAAGCTTAGTTAACTAAAAAATGTCATAGTTACCTTAGTTAGCTCTAAAATGAGACAAATAAGGAATAAGAAGAAGAAAAACAAGGAAGAGGAGAAAAAGAAAGAATAGAAGAAGAAAGAGAAGAAAAAGAAAGAATAGAAGAAGAAGAATGAGAATTAGGAGGAAAAGGATAAAAAGATAGAATAGAAGAAGAAAGATGAGAAAAGAAGAAGAAGAAGAAGAAGAAGAAGAAGACTTCTAGTCTTCTTCTTACTTGACTTTCTTACTCCCATTTTTGCAGGTTTGATTCACTTCATGGAAGCAACATTGATGGACTGCTAGTGTTTAGTACTTGTTTTCATTTGTATTGATGCACATTGTGAAACTATGTATGTATATATGGATGAACTCTGTGAAACGATGTATGTATTGGATCTTTTAATACCCTATGTGTTCCGTTGCATTGATGGACTGCTAGATGTTTGATACATGGGCTATGTTTGAGGTTGGAACTATATATATCATATATATCTTTTGAAAATGCAAGGATATAACAGAAAAAATAGAAACAATACATGAACTTTGCGATTTGCCACCGACGGCAAAGGGGCCTTTGCCGTCAGCCACGGATGGCAAAGAGGCCATGTGGCAGCAACCTGTGCAATCTTAGGGATAACCCATTTGGATACTTTGCCATCCGTGGTAGACGGCAAAGACTGCGGGAGTTTGCCGTTTGTGGCAGACAGTAAAGACGTGGGGAGCATGACGTATGGGTGATGTAAGATGGCAGACGGCAATGGGCGGGCATGTTTGCCATCTGCTGGCAGACGACAAAGTCCACCGTTAGCCACCTAACGTGGCTAACGCCTGTTATTTGCCGTCGATGTTCTTTGCCATCAGCCATGGACGGCAAAGGGCCTTTGCTGTCCTCTTTAGCAAAGCAGATGGCAAAGAACCTGTTTACCATCACTTTCTTTGCCAGACAGCTTTGCCGTTAGTGGCAGACGGCAAAGAGGTTTGCTGTCCGCCTTTGGTGCCTTTGCCGTCCTCCATGGCAGACGGCAACGAACCTGATTCCTGTAGTGTTCCAATTGTGCTATCTTCTTTTGGAATCTCCATCTTGATCAATATCTTGCAATCTATCCACTCTTAAATTGTTTTGGATGTTATTTGGATTTGATATTGCTCTAGTATTTATAGTTTGTCTTTTTCTATGTTAGAACAAGTAGGGTGTGACAAGGTTGGACATTGACAGAACCAGGTTACCGATGAAGGACTCAACGACGAAGGCATGCCTCCTTATTGATCATACTTATCCTATGTTTTACAAAATTGCATTTTGTTATTGTTACTATATGCATGCTATTTTAATTCTCGTAGCTAGCGTGTCGATTGACACATTACCTTGATCCATTTGTCGCCTTTTTACTTGACACCTGAGTAGAAGAATGTAGTTCCGGTAGAGTAGAAATGCTTAGCCATACTAATCACCCTATAGGTGCTTTGTGGAATGACCTCTGAGTCATTGACACTTGAACTTAACACTTAGCTAGGCCAGTTGGCCCTTGTTGACCTTCTCTATCCTCTTCTACTTTGGGTGAAGCTTACCATCTGAATACTAGCGCGAGCAACAGCTGAATCAAGGATTGAAGGAGCGATTGGCTGCCCTTCACAAGTTGAAGGGGGCAATCAGTCGCCCATGCCATAGAAGGCCTAATAAATCTTCGATTTGAAGATTGTGATAACAATACAACCACATGCTATATCGGCATTGACTTGGTTAAGTAAGCTAGTCAGCCTTAGGTGTTGATATCGTTGTACTATAGATGGGATAGCTGCCCTGCGGGGAGTATCCTCAGCACAGATGGGGGGCCCGGTTTGTGGACGTACTCTCAGTTCCGTGTGCCAGACCTGGTGGACATGTCACATCTTTGGGGGATCTAGTCCAAAGACCTCGTCACAATCTCCCTGCTGGTATACTAAATGGTGTACTATACCAGCGGCCACTGGTGGCATCAAGATGGGATTGTGTCGTGTGGCTAAAGTGTACAACCTCTGTAGAGTGTAAAACTATTTGAATAGCCGTGTCCATAGTCATGGACGATACATAAATCTTTCTTGACATTTGAAGAGTGTGAGCTGATCGAGGTAAGATATATCTTGCGTATTCCCTCTTTGCCCCTATTCTTGGAACCTATGAAGAGTGTGAGCTGATCAAGGATCCTCACTTTGATGAAAGTTATTCTGGACATAAAACATGTTTTCATCTAAAATTTCTTCTACCCAACTACTATGTTTTTTACAAACAAAATTAGCTTTATGCAAATGAGCCATATAGCCTTCCTTTGAAGCTACATGTAGCTATTAGGTCCTTCTCCAAAGGAGGCATGTTGAGTACATAGTGTACTCATGGTAATAATTTTGTTGAACAACAGAGTTCCACAAAGACGAAGGTGATGACTACGACTACTATGGCGAGCCATAGGAGTGAGGTCACGCGGACTACATCGACTGCCTGTGGCTGAGATGGAGTTGCTACGCATTTTACTTTCCATTGTTTTCTCACTGTAATAAATGTCATGGGAAATTTCAGTAGGTATGTCTTGTGACAAATATACTACTTGTAATACTTTTACGTATTGTGCAATGATAAAATTTCTCTTTGTTGTCAACAATGATCCTGAGGTTGACAAATATACACAGGAGGGTCTGGAAGTTAATTCTGGGTTCTCACAGATCCAATGAATTGTTGATTTATGATCAGATTATCAATTGAAAGTAATTGAGTTTTTTCTGAATTTTATTATGCATGATTGTTATAGCTTTGTATTTCTCTCCGATCTATCTGTTTGGTTTGGCTAGATTGTTTTATCTTCAATGGGAGAGGTGCTTTGTAATGGGTTCTATCTTGTGGTGCTCTATATCCCAGTGACATAGTAGGGAAGAAGACACATATTTGTATTGTTGCCATTAAGGGTAAAACAATGGGGTTTATTCATATTGATTGAGTTTACTTTGTATACATCATGTCATCTTGCTTAAGGCGTTACTTCATTTTTCATGAACTTAATACCATAGATGCATGCTGGATTGCAGTCGATTGGTGGAGTAATAGTAGTAGATGCAGGCAGGAGTCGGTCTACTTGTCTTAGACGTGATTCCTATATACATGATCATTGCCATGAATACTTCGTAACTATGCTTTTCTAGCAATTGCCCAACAATAACTTTTTCACCCACCTTATGCTATGTGTTCGAGAGAGAAGCCTCTAGTGAAAACTTTGGCCCTCGGGTCTATTTTAATCATATTATCAAAAAATACTTTGCTGCAATTTATTTACTTTTATTTTACTTTGCAATTTATCCATCTACGTATACAAGGTTTGGTCCTTGCAGCTAAGGAGTTCAAGGGGATTGGCAATCCTCTTGCCCGTGTTGGGTGCAAGTATTTGCTTTTTTGTGTGCAGGTGCTAAAGACGGGAATTTGCATGGTTCTTCTATTGGTTTGATAAACCTTGGTTCTCACTAAGGGAAATACTTATCTCTACTGTACTGAATCTCCCCTCCTCTTTGTCGAAAATCACAACGGAACTCATAGGCAGTAGGAAGAATTTCTGGTGCCATTGACAGGGAAACATCATCAAATTCTTATCAAGTACCTTCACACAAACTATCATCAACTTGCTCTATTTTTTATTTGCCTTTTTATTTGCTTTTTATTTTACTCTCTTTTTCATATCCCCCGCTGATAGTGACATGTACCAAGGGTAGGGTCCTAGGCCTGACCTATATGCCCTTCCCAAGGACAGGACACAAGAAGCCAAGGCCTATAAATTTAAAAGGAAGATACCGACTGGAATCCTCAAGAAGTGCAATGCAGTAGACATACGCTTCCACTCGGATACCCCAATTCCACTCGACGAGTATTATCTCACTCAGAAGAGAGGAATCTACTCAGACGACAGAATACCTAGAGTCACCCCAGGATGGCAACGGTCAGACATTCACTCCGTCATCAAAAAGACCATTTGTTACGGGGGTTACCAGTAACATTGAGGACTTAACTCTCATTGAACCCTTGTGTAATTGAGGGTAGCGAAGGGTCGGCGCACTCTATATAAGCCACCATTCACCTCTGGCACAAGGGTTCACACCACCTGTAACTATTTCCACACTGCAGATGACAAGCCTCCGCTGCACCGAGACGTAGGGCTATTACCTCCCGCGAGGGGCCTGAACTCGTAAACTTGTGTGTACAACCTCACCGTAGCTAGGGTCTGGCCCTTCTCCTATGTAACCCTTACTTCTACTATTAGACTCATTGCCACGATAGTTGGCGTCCACCATGGGGCAGGCGGCTTCGTGACTTCCGATGAGCTTGCAGTAAACATGGTTTCCGGTGGTGGAATGCCCTTAGGCCGCGAGATCCATCTCGACGCACTCACTTTCATCGCCGATGATTCAGCCTCACTTCAGGAGGCCCCCCTCGATGTCCAAGCACTCCCCATCCGCGGGGCAGCGTACTTCCGCATGAGAGCTTGCGACGTCCTCCTGCGGCAGCTGTCGATTCAGTATCGATCGGCTCCCGTGGCATCTTCACTTCCCGTGGGTCGTCGCCACAAGCAATCCAGTTGCTCACGGCTACAGCAGTGGGTCAAGCACGCGGTGGCTCATCAGTCGGACACACCTTAGGTTACGACAATCGAGCCTGATGAATCCCTTTATGTCTTGTTCGACCTGTCGACTGGCCATTCGGACACTCTCTTCGAGTGTGAAAGCAACGACCCCGCGGCGGAAGTTCTTATGGTCGGCTCCCAGCGAAGCCCACCAGGATTTCCCCGTGGCGCGTGCAGCAACAGCGGTCATGCGCGTGACAACGAAGACTATTATCTCGAAGCTCTCAATGCGGAGTAGAGGGAAGATTTGCAGCGCAGGCAAGATCAGGCTTTGGAGGCTCTCCAGACCCCCATCGTTGGGGAGACCCCCGAGGCTCGGGCCTTGGAGGCTGCGTGCATAGCCACTTTGGCTGAGCGTGTGCGTCTGGAGAATCTTCAACAACCACTCGATGACCGCGCCCGCAGACATATCCCAAGTTCCAGTCGACGGCATCGGCAGCTCCTTCCGACTGGACCTAAGGATGATTGTTAGGTATTCCGTACTCTGATCCAAATGTTGCAGTAGCTGCATGTATTGCAGAATCGATCCAGCCGTCCCGTTCTGAGGCAGGTACAGGCTTACAGCAGATTCGGACATTTCTCAGAGCGGTCGGGGAACAGAACTCATATGTTTCTCAATCGTGCAATAGGATTCACAACAGGTCATTTATGGCAGATACAGTTCAGTCGGCTCGGAGACCAAGATCGCCCTTGCAGCGTGAAGGTCATGGTTACCACCAGGATCAGTACCTGGCAAGAGGCCACAGGCAGTTTGACCCTTGATATCACTGTGATGACCGCCGTCGAGCGCCTACTATCGGTGTCAAAACCGATAGATCTTGGGTAGGGGGGCCCAAGCTGTGCGTCTGAGGATCAATGGTAACAAATGGACAAAGGGACACAAGTTTACCCAGGTTCGGGCCCTCTTGAAGGAGGTAAAACCCTATGTCCTTCTTGATTGTATTTGATGAGTACAGGGGTTACAAGAGTTGATCTACCTCGAGATCGTATTGGCTAAACCCTAGCTTGTCTAGCCTATGAATAACATGATCCTCTCTAAAGACTAACCCCTCCAGTTTATATAGACACCGGAGGGGCCTAGGGTTACACCAAGTCGGTTTACAAGGGAAGGAAAAGACATATCCGAACACCAATCTTGCTATCCACGCATACAGGAGTCCTACCCGGACACGGGGGATGATTCTCCACTCTATCATCATGGCCACTGGTCCGGCCCGTATTGGCTAGGCCGGACACCTGGGGACCCCTGAATCCAGGACTCCCTCAGTAGCCCCCGAGCTTGCCTTTAATGACGATGTAGTATCTGGCTTTATGTCTTCAGCTTTGCAAGGAGGGTTCTTTAATCATACTTCGGATCGACGATAGTCAGACTTTGGCCTTCATGCTTTGTCTTTATGATCTCTCCCGCTGTCGTCTCGATTTCCACGCATTAGGTGAATGCGAATGGTCCATTATTTTCTGACCAATTAGCTCCCTACCTCGTAGGGGAGACATCTATATAAATATGTCAAATCCCTCAAATGCCATCCCACATCGCGCAAGGAGCCTCGAGGCAGAAACCACAAAAAACTCCAAAACATGCGAAGCGCCCCTAGCTCTTCCTCGCGCCCCCATGGCCCTCAAGAGGGTGATTAGCGAAGCTACTTTGTATCTCATCTCTAGCTGAGTCGACTTCAGACTCAGGGATATCTTCCTCCCGCAGATCTAGTTTCTGTACGGGCGGGATTGACTTCGATGGGCAGTGATGTGCTAGCGTAGAATTTCCCCAACCCCAGCCAGGGGGAGAGGGTATGCTTCTTCTCTTTTCTTCTGAGGGGCTTAGGATTCTCGATTCATCCCTTTCTCAGGGGTCTGTTGGAATTCTATGAGATCCAACAGCACAACCTCACGCTAGGTTCAATCCTGCACATTTCGGGCTTTGTTGCTCTCTGTGATTTGTTCTTAGGCTGCGAGGCTCATTTCGAACTATGGAAAAAGTTCTTCTGCCTCATCCCCTGCCATCGAGGTGCCTCTATATTTGAAGTGGGCGGCGCCGAAGTAGGGCGCATAGCCGGATCAGGATACCCCACCGGAACACCCAAGAAGGGATCTACAGAATGTTCTTTGGCATGGTTCTATATTGAAGATGTTCCCCTTCCAGACCCTGTTCACTGCGGGCCTCCCAAATTCTCCAATGCCCCTCAAAATAAGTTACTTAATTGGCGTCCCTAGAGCCCCAAGCAAGAGGACAGTGTGGAAGTAATGAGGTTAGTTAGCAAGATCAGATTACTTGCCCACTACGGACTCTCGATCATCGAAGTCATGGCTATCGCGATAAAGCGATGTTTCCAGCCTCTTCAATCTAGAGTGACCCCGTTATGGTGCTACAACAGGGATGATGGCGCGTCTCGCTATAAGCGTGAGGGACCGGACACCTCAGCCGCTCTGGCTGCCTATCTGTCCGATCTTTATAAGGGGGAGGAAGAAGAATTCCTCTGCTTGAATTGCCGGGAAGGCTTTTCCATGTATAACCACTATTGCAGGATGCTGCTAACGCGACACTACGATCAGAGACCATTCGAGAAATTGTGTGTGATGCAATAATTGCAAACGGTGGTGTCAGGGAACTGTCAAAAATGTTCAAAATGTTTGTGATGACAGATGCATCAAACACGGGTCAGATTTTAGTTGTGTGTGCGATGCAGGGCATACGGTTGATTCAGCAGTACTGTTTGTAATAAGGAAGAACAACAGAAACGGGCAGACATATCAATGTGTGTGCGATATACGGCATACAATTCGCTCTGATGAACCGTTTGTGATGATTGAGGTGAACACAAACGATTCAGCGTAACAAGATGTGTGTGATACCCGCCAAACAGGTCTGTAATCAAAATTGTATGCGATCATTATAGACAGCCCATATGGTCTTTCTTGTGAATTGTTTGTTTGTCAGGGCACACAGTTCAACAAACCAACCTGTGGGCAATAATGTAGAAGATCTCTATCCAATACATATTACTAACCGTCTGCGATGAGATTGACAGGATAAATAGAGATATATACAGTCTGCTTAATTTAGTCCTTCTTCTTCTTGTTGTTGTTGTTGGATGGCCCCGCGACATCGTCTTGGCGAGGACGCTTCTTGCTGCTAACCATTGGCTTTTCATCGCTGCCGCTGTCTTCATCGTCGTTGTTGTTGTCGTCGTCCTCCTCCTCGTTCGACCATTCCTCCTCCTCATCATCGTCGTCCCAATCTTCTTAGTCCTCCGACGGCTCCTTGTCCGTCTTGTTGTCGTCTGATGACTCCGGAGGTGGCGTCCCTTCCATGAACCGGATATAATCGAGGTCTGGGCTCACCGTCGGACTCATGGAAGACAAGCGGGATGATTCCGATGTTGACCTATCATCAGGCGCCAGGATGATGGTCGAACTGTCGTCCTTGCTGTCGCTCGACATGGCTGCAGAGTGTGTGCCAGTGTGTAGCGCGGCCTGCCGGGGACGATGAAGATGGTGGACACTTAAGCAGGGTATGCAAAAAAGAGGAATTGCCAATTAAAGCAGAGGTTGACGTATTATCTAACCGCAATTATTTGTACCCAGTCGCTCCAAATTCCCGGGGTTGCGCAGGACTCCTATTGGCTATTTGGCTGGTTTCCTTTTTCAGGACAAAAATAAGGAACGAGTTTTGGGATTATGAACCGGTAACGGTACGTCCGATGTAGGACAGTTGGCAAGCAATACATTGAGCTCTTCTTATTGATAAAGTCGGTAATTATCATACTAGAAAGGAAAGCAAAAAAGATAAAGAAAAATATCTGCACAAATCTTGGCGTAACATCAATGGCATAGGAGTACTTAGATGTGCATTATTTAGAACACATCTAGATGTGCTTTAGTAATAATGTGGAACAAAACCCCTAATCATCATTGCAAACAGCGCATAGAACATGGCTAATGTGACAACCACAACTAAACATGCTAGTTCCTTCTTGTCTCTCGCTTTCATCTATTGCCAGTGATTGATTCTTTCTTGCTTCATCGTACTGATTGTACATTCCAGATCAGCTAGTTTCTTCTTCAGCTTTACGTTATGTTCTGCGAGCTTTGTGATAACACTCAAAGCCCTACCATGCCATTCTTCCTCCAGCCAGTTAACAAATGCATAAGCCTCATATCCTTGCCAATGTTAAATAGTATTCAGGATGAGCGGTGGCATTAACTCAAGTAAAATGATGAACTTAGCACTAACCTCCAAGTGCCAACTAAGAAACCGCCTGCCAATGTCGAATTCCTTCGTGCATACACATCGAGCGGGAGTGTGACCGTGCACACAACTCAGCTTTTGGTACTTCTCGGTGGCGCAAAACTCGGAGTCAAACTCGTGTTGCGGGAGTCTAGAGTCATGCTCCGGATCCGATGGCAGATAGCTTTCCTGGGGGGGATTCAATTCAGGACGGATTCTGCAAGGAGCTACTTTGGACATGCTAAAAAAGATCAAGATAGATTGGGACCTGACAGGACGATTCGGATCCGTAGTACACGTGCCTTCTGATGACCTTAGGCAAGTGCTTGACGGTGACCGCCATCGTGGCGGCAATACGAGTAGGAGCAACCGCACCGAAACCATCAGTACCACTCGCCCGCATTCCCCCAATGTCAGCTCCACGCGAGGGAATTTGGAGGCTATGTAGAGATTTGGGGGAAATGGGGAAACTATGGGGATAAGCTAATGGTCGGAACTACAATGGCACTATATGTTGGAGCATACGGCACATTGTTTATACATGTCGTTTGTGCCAGGTATTACACCGTCACACACGATTTGCGCACCAAACCGTGTGAGAAGACAACGTAGGTGAGACATGGTTGCCGTTACATAACCATATGTGATGTACTACCCTCTACATATAATTGAGTTACAGTGATACCGTGTAAACAGCCGCTTTGCGGATATCCGTAAAAAAACAGCCGGTACACATCTAGAGATGGTGGCGGCGGCCTAGGAAAGGGCTACCGGAGAAGAGGTCAATCCTGGGTCAGCGGGCGGTGGCGGCGTCATAGGAGGTCAATCCTCCGTGTGCGGTAGGAGATAGGAGGAGCTCAGCCATCAAGGTCGGCGGTGGCGTGATTCGAGCACATCCACCGCGGTCGATGGCGGGATAGTGGAGATCAAACTTCAGGCGGAAGCCGCACTAAGCTTTGCTCCACGACCCTGCTGTCTCGGCATGCCGCCGCATCACGCTTCTCTACCTGCTGGGTGGAGGACGCCGCGCGGCTACTTAATTAAGGTATTCTTTTTGTGAGTGGCTTAATTAAGGTATCCAATTCCTAACGGTAGTGTTGTACTAATACTCTGCATGTACATTGACTGGCCATGAGTTTTTGTCATTGGACGTCTGGATAACAATATGGAGCGCCCTCAGTAATTATGAAAATAAAGCCTTGTGATTTACGCACGCATCATTGTGCAGCAGTTAAGCCGTGTATCAGTGTTGTTGTTTTGATTTTAATTACCATTCATGTGGTGAAGATGGAATGATCTGAGTGGATGAAGGATCAGAATACCACAAATTTTATCAGTGGCGTGACAAAGTTCATGAATTTGGTTGAAAGTACAAAGAGGAGAATTGGTGATGCAGATTACATCCTGTGTCCATGTTCTGATTGTGCCAATACAGAGTCACGTGTAGTTGTAGATGTCCAGTGGCACTTAGTCTCTCGGGGATTCATGGATGGATATACATGTTGGACCAGAAACGGTGAAGACAAGGTCATGGATGAAGATACCCAGGGCTGCGAGATGCCAAACCCCGATCAGTGTCGCTTGGATGTTGAATCTAACATCGGGGCAGAGGCGTCAAGCTACCAATTGAACACCGGAAAGCCGAAATGCCCACTGGAAAACCAAGACGCTGATGCAGATGACGATGATCTAGATATGCCAGATTTTCCTGCTATGATTGCAGATTTCGAGGGCCCAGACAAGAATATTATTGGGTACAAGGATCTGCCAACCATTGATGCGAACTCCAAGAAAGAATTGTATCCAGGTTGCAAAAATAAATATTCCAGGTTGAGTGCCACCCTGGCGCTTCTCAGATTTAAAGCAGCAAACGGTCTATCAAACAAGGGCTTCACAGAGATGTTAGGTATTTTCAAAGAAATTCTTACGAAATATAATGTGCTCCCCAAAAGCACGAATGAAGCGAATAAAATTGTTTGCCCATTGGAACTTGAAGTACAGAAGATACACGCTTGTGTGAATGATTCTATATTGTACCGTGGTGATTACAAAGATTTGCGTGCATGTCCCGAATGCAAGCATGCACGATACAAGTGCAGGAGAGCAAAGGACAACTACAAATTGGACAACGAGATCAAGACAGGAATCCCATTCAAGGTTCTTTGGTACTTGCCTTTAATTCCAAGGTTGAGGCAATTGTTTGCAAACCATAGAGAGGTAAAGAGGTTGCGGTGGCATGATTGTCGGGGGTTGGGTGCGACATATGCCAAAGGATGGCTTATCATGGTGGGGGCGAGTAGAACGTCGCCGGTGCCTGGAAACGGGATTAGGCGAAGACATGCTCGCCGGCGAATCTTACCCGGCTTCAGGGCTCTCTGAGGAGATAACACCCCTACTGCTGCTTTGCGGGGTCTCCGCATGATCACTAAGGCAAATTGAATACAAGCTTGCTCCTAGAGCTGTTTCTGGAGGTAGGAGAGGGCAAGGCTAGCTCCCTCCTTCCCTTGTGGTCTGTCTAATGCTAATGGATGCCAACCCTTTGCATGGGTGCCCTAGGGGGTTTATATAGGCCTACCCCCCAGGGTTACAACGGTAAAACCGGCTGGGTGCGGGTCCTAGCTATCTGTCTCTCAGGCGCCATCTTCTCCGCCGACTCCTGGGGCCCGCCGACTGGTGGGTCCCGCCGACTGGCGTGGTACGAGGGCGTCAGCCCGTGTCCGCCGCGGGCGGGTCTTGCCGGCTGCAAGTTACTGTAGCTGTTCTTCTAATGACGCGGGCTTGGTCAGGGGGTCATGGCAACAGTGCCGCCGCCTGGCGGGCGATCACTGTGGCCATTCCCAGGTCGCATCTGGTTAATGGCGTGTGGGACCCGTGGGCAGGGCCGGCCGACTCCAGGGGGGCGTCTCCCAACGGGTCCGACTCTCGGCGCTCTCGCCGTCTTCAATACTCTTGCTGACTGGTAGGCCCCGCCGTCTTCGGGCCGTACAGATAGGTGGTCGTGGGCACAGGGCCCCGCCTCTAAGGCTGATGTCAGGGCTGGCATGGCAACAGTGCCGCGCCGGGCGGAGATCTTCGCGGGTACGGCGCACTGTGGCCATGCCTGCCCTTTATTATCGGGTGGCTGGAGTCGCGGGTCGACTCCCCACAGTCGGCTTCCTTGGAGTCGCTTCTGGGACTCGGCTTGAATGGGAGTCGTGTGGTGACCCCGACTCATGAGTCGAGATCACCGAATGCACGTGTACAGTGATCCCAGAGATCAATGCTCACTGAACACACAGAAGCCGAATAACAAGAGTCTTACATCCATACATACCGTGTTACACAAATTGTGACCATTATGGTCAAGTCTTACATTGACAAAGCCTTAAGGGCTGAACATCAAATGAAACACAAGCAGCGGAAATCTTCGTCGATAAGTAGAACCCATGCCATCTGCCTTAACCCTACAGGCATTCTGACTGGGAAACGTCCTTGTTCGCATGTTCGTCTCCAAAGAACTCTTCTTCGAACTCCGGTTCTTCCATGCCTGGTCAATTAAATAACCAGTGGCAAGCCAATGAGTACTTTGAATGTACTCGCAAGCAACCCATGTTTTGGTTCAAGGTACAACAATGCATGATATAGGTAAATTTTGCAGAAAGCTAGTTTTGAGTGCAATGACATGTTCGACATCTTTGTAAGGCATGCATCAAGAGAATTCAAGTAACCATGAGGACAGGTTACAGATATCAACATAAATATAGTGGGCACCAACCCATCTAACATAAATAGAGTGGGCACCAACCCATCTCAATCATGTCAAGTCCCTTGACTTGACCCAAGTCATTTTTATCAACACACACACTTGGTTTGTAAACAAGTGGACGTAGCCCAAGAGCGGTTACCCAACTGTCCTTGACCGTGGACACGGCTATTCGAATAGTTTTACACTCTGCAAAGGTTGCACACTTTACCCACAAGATCCGGGGAACTTCCGTGTCATCCACGACCCGCGATACCTTAAGTACCCGGGGTAAGCACCCGATCACTACCTTTCCCTAGACGACACTAACATGGAGTCCACTCGATTGGTAGTAACCCCCGTGCCCAACTTTTCACATAACACTTTCTTGGAGCCTCGCTCCCATAATTATCACATACCACTGGCACGGGGTACCAACAGTGTGTCCGGTGCCTTGTGAAAACAGTCATGGCCGCCCTACCTGGCACGACCCCGTCCCGAGAGAGCGCACCAACGACTATCCCGTCACTAGTAATGCGGGCTCCAAGCTAGTATCGGTCTAGGTAATCAATAATGCCCTTTCCCATATAAGGGTAGAGTGGTTGTGCATGTAAGGTTGGAATAACGGTCGCAACTTCGACCAATCCGTTTTTGGAAACAACTCACACACTTGCCTCGGTACACCACTTCGTCATCAAGTGGTTACCCATCTCATCATCTCCCTCGGGCATAAGTGGCACCCGACGGGGTTTTCGAAAGGACTTTTGAAATCACTTTGCCTCCTTCACCATGCATATACCCATCCTTTTTTGCGTAGCATCTACTTTAGCATCCTATCTACTCCCACCGGCATAACCCTCATAAGAAGGTAGGGTCGTGCACAATACAAGTATCAACGAGGAAGTAACAGAGGCAACCAACCAACGTGGTCTACCATCTCATCATGATTCCGATGCAACAATAAATAAGAGCTATATGACATGTATAAAAAGGGTTCCATAGACATGGTCAAAGGGTTGCTTGCCTTGGTTGGCTTGGTCTTCAAAGTCTTCAGGCCCTTCTCCTCCTTCTTCTTCAGCTACCTCGTCAAATACGGGAAGTCAAAGTGCTCAGAAAATACCTCGTCAAATAAATAAGAGCTATATGACGTTGCAAGAAAATAATGGGAAAATAAGACAATAATAAAAACAGAAAAGTCAAAGTGCTCAGAAAAATGTCAACTTATTTTTGTAAAATACTAGGAGAAAAACTAGGAAGGGGAAAATTCTTGGTTTTGGATTTGGAGCTAGGGAAACAGAGTTGTGGATTTTCAACAGAGGTTTTATTGTTCAAATTTGAATTTAAATTTGAATAGAGCAGAAAGGTGTAATGGATGTGCATGAAAGTTACATCAATAAATAGGTGGGATTATTCTGAGATTTTAGGAGTTGGAATTATTCCATTTGGATAAATATTCTACCCTGTGGAATTTTTGGAAAGGAGACAGAAAAAGAAAAAGAAAAGTGGCGCTGTGCCACTGGGCCAGAGAGGCCACGGGCAGCAGGCCCAGGGGGGAAACCAGCCCACGTGGGCCGCCACATCGAAGGTGTAAAGGCGAAATACGCCTTCAGCCGACGGGCGAACCGGTGCGCGCGCGCGCGCATTTTAAACCTGACGGGTGGATCCCACCCGTCAGGGCGTGAGGCTGACGGGCTGGCCCCACGGCCGTCGTCGTCTACCTCCGTCCAGAGGCGACGACGAGCTCGCCGGTGGCGATACAGAGCACGGGGAGGTGCGCGGGTGGTACCGTTGGACTCGGGGAGGTGTCGCCGTTCGGGTGGTGGTGGAGACGGTCGCCGGACCAGCCTGGTTCGCCGGCGATGAGGTCACGCGGCGGAAGTGATTCGGCGTCGATGGATCCAGCCGTTCCCGGTTGCAAAACGAGTGGGGAAGAGAGGGGAAAAGGTCAGCGTGGCCGCGCGGTTCCAGATCGAGAGAAAATGGGGGCGGAGGAGGCCTGTACCGCGCGAACGCCGATGAGCCGAGGCGGCAGAGCTCGAGCTCGATCTCGAGCTCGGGCGGCCCTGGAGATGAATGGGGGGTGCGGGAGGTTGATTATGAGTGTGGGGGAGCAACAGGGAGCGAAAGAGGGGCTCAGGGTCGCCTTATATAGGCTGCCCGAGGTCCATCGTAGGCGTGGCCTACGGGTGCCCGCGGGATCGGCTCGGGTGACCGTTGGAGAGGGAATGGAGGGCTCGGGGATGTTCGTGGGAGTGGTGTAGGGTGCTAGGGAGAGAGAGGAGGAGCGGGGCGAGCTGCACGCGGGCCACAGGAGCGGCGCGAGCATTGGCCGAGCGGGGCGGCGCTCTGGCGCGAGCTGCAGGAGAGAGAGGAGGGCGCGGGAGCAAGTGGGCGGCCTGCTGGCGTGGAGCGGACGTCGAGGGGCATCGACTGGCGCATGGGGGAAGCTCGAGGTGGCCGGGAGGCGCGGCGTCAATGGTCGGTGTCCTGCCACTTTGGCCGGCATCCGCGGCTTTCCCGCGTCCGCGCGCGTCCACTAGTGTCTGGTGGCTGCAGGGGGTGTGGGCAAAAGTGGGAGTGAGCCTTGGCTGCTCTGGAGGGCCGAGGGGAGAGAAGGAGGCTGAGAGAGAGGGGAGAAGCTGCTGTCCAGAGAAGAAAAATGGGGTTTCCCCCTCCCTCATCATTGCTTCCTCGGGCAGAAAAGCATCCAAGTTGCAGAGGGGAACGAGGAGGGGTGGTGGTAAAAAGATGGGCTCAAGGAGATTAGGGCAAGAGGCTGGAATTGGCATTTCAACATTCTGCTAGAAGGTGTTTGATGATGGTTTGCGCAAGTTAATAATTCCACTTGCCATGAGACTCCACTGGGTGAGATATCACACATAATTAGGGCCTTCCACCCATTTTGCGCTTATTTGGACAAAGTTGCCAATGAAACTTTTGTAAACCCTAAAAATGGGTAGGAATGGACTTGTGTAGATCT
Source organism: Triticum timopheevii (assembly GCA_963921465.1). Lineage (NCBI taxonomy): Eukaryota > Viridiplantae > Streptophyta > Magnoliopsida > Poales > Poaceae > Triticum > Triticum timopheevii. Next base: position 233,329,419 of record OY997266.1, on the reverse strand, counting down.
AGTTGAGTAGATCACTTCTCCTTGATGCACCACTTGGTGTGGTGGCCTTATTTAGTCATGTGATCAGGCTCACAAAAGTTGGGGTCATGGAGAAAAAGTTGGTAGTACAAAGTAGTTCAAATTTGATTCTGGTCAGAGAGGGTTTTGAGGCACTTTGATCAAGATATCTTCTTCTCCAACCTGTGCCATTTGGTATAGATGCATTATTAGACCATTGGAGCATGTACACCAAGTTTGAGAACATTTGGACATGTTTGGCAATGTAAAGTTGCTCAAACTTCAAAATGGACAGAAATGGTTTTGAGGGGATTTCATGGGGTTATGCTATTCTCCATGACATGATACTTGTCAAGATCATCAAGTATGTCATATGTGACATGATAGAATTTTCTTGGAATATTTGGAGAATATTTCCTTTGTAAATATTTCAAAAGCTTGAAATATCCAGAAAGGGTTTTTGAGGGATTTAACCAATATTTTGAACATGACCATGTGTTGAAACTATTTTATATGGAAAATATATGTCCACTGAGTTTCCCTAATTTTTGTCAAATATTTTTAAAACAATAAAATAATTTTTCCCTATTAAAGACCATTTCTGGCCTTAAGAAAAAGCTTTTAAATAAAATAGTAAAATAACTTTTAAAATTATATTTTTGTGGTTTATGGGAGTCCTACATCTAATAGGATTCAAATATACCTTTTGAAATATTTTTCATAACCCAAATCAAGTACTTGTAGTGCAAACCTCAATTCAGGGGTTTTTGGAAAACTAAATTTAGAAAATACTTTTTGGCCAAATTATTTTTGTAAAAAAATTCTATATTGCACTATACACATGGCATGGTCATTGGGAAGAAGTTTGGGGCAAGGAGATGAAGTACAGAAGGTGGAGTAGTTGACTTTAAAGAGCACTTGAAAAGAAGCACAGAGAGAAAACCAACTCCAAATAAAAGCCAAATAATGCAAAAGTTTTTGCTGGTCCAAATTTTCATGCTTTAATAATGCAAATGAAATGTTACAAAATGCTGGGTGTGACAGACCTACCCCCCTTACAAGAATCTCGTCCCCGAGATTCCTAAACTAGGCTTTAAAGAGATACGGAAACTCGGATCTGAGGTAGTCTTCACGCTCCCAAGTTGCTTCTGCTTCAGTGTGGTTGCTCCATTGGACCTTGAAGTATTTGATGGTGCGGCTTCGAGTGTGTCGCTCAACCTCATCCAGAATGCAGATGGGCCTCTCACGGTAAGTCAAATCAGGCTGAAGGTCCATGGCTTGGTGATTGACGTCCTTGTAAAGATCAGGCTTGTCTGAGACTTGGAGACACTTCCAGAGTTGTGACACGTGGAACACGCTGTGCACATCGGATAGTTCAGGTGGAAGTTCCAACTGGTAAGCCACTTCTCCTCGTCGTTCAGTGATCTTGAAGGGGCCGATGTATCTTGGTGCAAGCTTCCCCTTAACATGGAAACGCTGGGTTCCCTTGAGAGGTGTGACCCGGAGATAGACATGGTCTCCAACTCGGAAGTTTATGTCTCTACGACGTGAGTCAGCGTAGCTCTTCTGCCTTGACTTGGCGGTCTTCAAACGCTCTCTAACAAGCTGGACTTGCTCTTCTGCTTCACGAAGGATATCAGGCCCAAAGACAAGTCCTTCTTCGGTCTCTGACCAATTGAGGGGTGTGCGGCATTTCCATCCGTATAACACTTCAAATGGTGCCATCTGAAGGCTTGACTGGTAACTATTGTTGTAAGAGAACTCGGCGAAAGGGAGGCAGTCTTCCCACTTAGCTCCATATGCTAAGACACAGGCTCGGAGCATGTCTTCGAGTATCTGATTTACTCGTTCTGTCTGACCTCCGGTCTGTGGGTGGAAAGCAGTGCTAAAAGACAACTTGGTCCCCATGGCCTCTTGGAATTTCTTCCAGAATCTTGAGGTAAACTGGGTTCCTCGATCTGACACAGTCTCCTTGGGAACACCATGAAGGCTTACGACCCTGTTGATGTATAGGGTTGCCAGCTGGTTGCCATCATGGGTAGTCTTAACAGGAATGAAATGGGATACTTTGGTCAAATGATCGACTATGACCCAGATGGAGTCATGTCCCTTGTTTGACCTAGGTAGTCCAGTGATGAAGTCCATCCCGACTTTATCCCATTTCCACTCGGGAACCTTGAGTGGTTGGAGCAATCCAGCAGGTCGCTGATATTCAGCTTTGACTCTTTGGCATACATCACACTTTGCAACATAGGTGGCAATCTCCCTTTTCATCCCATGCCACCAAAATCTTTCCTTCAGGTCTTGATACATCTTGGTTCCTCCAGGATGGATGGAATACGGGGTGTCATGAGCTTCTCGCAAGATCAGATTCTTGAGCTCAACCTTGTTGGGCATGCAGACGTGATTCCCAAACCACACAACTCCTTGCTCATCCTCTGAGAATCCTGGGGCCTTGCCTACCTTGATCTTCCTCTTGATGCCTTCAACACTTTCGTGTCCCTTCTGAGCTTCTTTAACATCATCCATCAGGGTCGGTTTGACTTCAAGGTTAGCTAAGAATCCTGGTGCAACTAGTTCCAACTCGAAGCTTTCAAGTTCTTCATACAAGGCGGGTAGCTTGTCCTTAAGCATAGCATTCAAGGAACAAGCCTTTCTGCTTATTGCATCTGCTACCACATTAGCCTTCCCAGGGTGGTATTGAACACTGAGGTCATAATCTTTGATCAACTCTAGCCATCTTCTTTGCCTCATGTTCAATTCCCTTTGAGTGAAGATATACTTAGACTTTTGTGATCCGTGTATATCTCACATCGCTTCCCTAAGAGGTAATGCCGCCACGTCTTCAGGGCATGAACCACTGCTGCTAGCTCAAGGTCATGAGTAGCATAGTTCTCTTCATGAGGCCGTAGTTGCCTTGAAAGGTAAGCTACGACTCTGCCTTCTTGCATCAGAACAGCTCCCAGTCCGGTTCTTGACGCATCACAATATATCACAAACTCCTTGTGTATATCTGGTGTGGCCAGAACTGGGGCGGTGGTCAGTCTCTTCTTCGGCTCCTGGAAGCTCTCTTCGCACTTCGGTGTCCATTCGAACTTCTTGTCCTTCTTTAAGAGCTGATTCATGGGTCGGGCAATGCTTGAGAATCCTTCAACGAACTTGCGGTAATATCCCGCGAGTCCGAGGAAGCTTCTAACTTCCTTCACATTGCTTGGGGATTGCCATTCAGTCACGGCTTCAATCTTAGCGGGATCGACTGACAATCCTTCTTCAGTTAAAACATGACCCAAGAATCCAACTTCACGCAGCCAAAATTCACACTTGCTGAACTTGGCATACAGTTGGTGCTCTCGAAGCTTGTCTAGGACCATCCTCAAGTGTTGCTCGTGCTCTTCTTCCGACTTTGAGAAGACAAGAATGTCATCAATGAAGACAACGACAAACTTGTCTAAATATTCCATGAAGACCTTATTCATGAGATACATGAAGTAAGCCGGGGCATTGGTCAATCCAAAGGACATGACCGTGTGCTCATACAGGCCATATATGGTTACAAATGCCGTCTTCGGAATATCTTGGGGTCTGATTTTCAGCTGGTAGTACCCAGATCTGAGGTCGATCTTGGAGAACACCTTGGCCCCATTGAGTTGATCAAACATATCTTCAATCTTGGGAAGTGGGTACTTGTTCTTGATTGTAACTTCATTGAGGGAGCGGTAGTCAATGCACAAGCGGATGGTACCGTCCTTCTTTGCCACAAACAGAACAGGTGATCCCCAAGGGGAGGCACTAGGGTAGATAAATCCCTTCCTCAGCTGCTCTTCCAGTTGCTTCTTCAATTCTGCTAACTCCTCCGATCCCATTCTATAAGGCTTCTTATAGATGGGTCCTGCTCCGGGTATGAGCTCGATGATGAACTCAATGTCTCGGTCAGGAGGCATTCCCGGTAGCTCATCAGGAAAAACATCGGGATATTCGCGTACTACCGGCACTTGTTCCAATCCAACTTCAGTCAGACAGTTGACTTGGTTGGCTTGAGTAGAGGAGGGGTTGGAGGCAAATTTAACTTCGACTCCTTGGTCATTGGTCACAATGACAGTCCGGTTGGCGCAATCTATCAAGCCTTGGTGCTTGCTGAGCCAATCCATTCCCAAGATCACGTCCAAGCCTTGTGATCTTAGGATGATAAGGTCTGCTAGGAAGTCTACCTCATTAATGACAATCCCGACTCCTTTACATCCTATCTTGGCTCTCATCTCTGCTCCGGGGGTTTGTACCACCATAGGGTTACGGACTGGCCTATCCTAGTCCTGAACGGTGTCTAAGTGGTGGAATGCTTGGTCGGGTATTCTGGCTCCTCTGGGTCTTCCTCCTCATCTTCATCTGTCTTAGTCTCTTCGTCACTTGAGGGAGTGGGGGAGTGGAGGAGTTGAACACGGCGCTGCTTCGCCGGTGGCGTCGTGAAGAGGTTGCGATATTCCTTCGCCGTCATACGGCATGGCTGAGATGATCCCTTGGCATGCGTGACCTGTGGGGGTCGCCCGCCTCGATAGGCTACGACGGGCTGTCCAGGGGGTGCTCCATCCTTCTTGATCCTGTCCGCCTTTATCTGAGCTTGGCGGAGGAGTTCCTTGGTCTCATGGAGTTCCTTCCGAAGCTCCATCGACTCCGAGGCTAGGTGCTGTGCCAAGCTGTCGGCACACAAGCTGAAGTAGGTCTGGAAGCGGAGAGAAAGTCCTTCGTCCAAGGGCGGGGCTGGTGCGCTACTCTCGTCATCACCTTCCTTACGATAAGGCAGGTAACGAGTGGCTAGCTCACTTGCCATCTCTGGCAGGAGATCCCGGAGGCGAGTCAGCGCCTTCAGGGCAGCAGTATCCACGGCGAGGAGTAGTGTTGCCATCTGGGGTCCCTCAAAGAACCAGCTCGTCGGGGAGTCGTTCGCCCTCATGACTACCTCCACGTGATACTCCTTCTTGGTGCTGTTGATCCAGTGCTCGTGGTAGGAGAAGGTGGGGGCTCGAGTGAACTGGCGCTTCCTGAGGCTATCCTCAAGAAGCACGGGAAATCCGGTGGTTAGGAAGTCCTCGGGTACGACGGCCATCTACAAAAGTGGAAGGGGAAGGGTCAATAGAGGGAAAGTGACCTATGTTTGGGGTACTATCAGAAAGCATAGGTATGCAGGTAATTTCGTGGATAGTCTCACTCTAACTAACGTCCATGCTAACTAAGGCTTCCTACAGTCAGGATGGCTCTGGTACCAGCTCTGTGGTGACCCCGACTCATGAGTCGAGATCACCGAATGCACGTGTACAGTGATCCCAGAGATCAATGCTCACTGAACACACAGAAGCCGAATAACAAGAGTCTTACATCCATACATACCGTCTTACACAAATTGTGACCATTATGGTCAAGTCTTACATTGACAAAGCCTTAAGGGCTGAACATCAAATGAAACACAAGCAGCGGAAATCTTCGTCGATAAGTAGAACCCATGCCATCTGCCTTAACCCTACAGGCATTCTGACTGGGAAACGTCCTTGTTCGCATGTTCGTCTCCAAAGAACTCTTCTTCGAACTCCGGTTCTTCCATGCCTGGTCAATTAAATAACCAGTGGCAAGCCAATGAGTACTTTGAATGTACTCGCAAGCAACCCATGTTTTGGTTCAAGGTACAACAATGCATGATATAGGTAAATTTTGCAGAAAGCTAGTTTTAAGTGCAATGACATGTTCGACATCTTTGTAAGGCATGCATCAAGAGAATTCAAGTAACCATGAGGACAGGTTACAGATATCAACATAAATAGAGTGGGCACCAACCCATCTCAATCATGTCAAGTCCCTTGACTTGACCCAAGTCATTTTTATCAACACGCACACTTGGTTTGTAAACAAGTGGACGTAGCCCAAGAGCGGTTACCCAACTGTCCTTGACCGTGAACACGGCTATTCGAATAGTTTTACACTCTGCAAAGGTTGCACACTTTACCCACAAGATCCGGGGAACTTCCGTGTCATCCACGACCCGCGATACCTTAAGTACCCGGGGTAAGCACCCGATCACTACCTTTCCCTAGACGACACTAACATGGAGTCCACTCGATTGGTAGTAACCCCCGTGCCCAAATTTTCACATAAGACTTTCTTGGAGCCTCGCTCCCATACTTATCACATACCACTGGCACGGGGTACCAACGGTGTGTCCGGTGCCCTGTGAAAACAGTCATGGCCGCCCTACCTGGCACGACCCCGTCCCGAGAGAGCGCACCAATTACTCTCCCGTCACTAGTAATGCGGGCTCCAAGCTAGTATCGGTCTAGGTAATCAATAATGCCCTTTCCCATATAAGGGTAGAGTGGTTGCGCATGTAAGGTTGGAATAACGGTCGCAACTTCGACCAATCCCTTTTTGAAAACAACTCACACACTTGCCTCAGTACACCACTTCGTCATCAAGTGGTTATTGTTGGAAATATGCCCTAGAGGCAATAATAAATTAGTTATTATTATATTTCCTTGTTCATGATAATCGTTTATTATCCATGCTATAATTGTATTGATAGGAAACTCAGATACATGTGTGGATACATAGACAACACAATGTCCCTAGTAAGACTCTAGTTGACTAGCTCATTGATCAATAGATGGTTACGGTTTCCTGACCATGGACATTGGATGTCGTTGATAACGGGATCACATCATTAGGAGAATGATGTGATGGACAAGACCCAATCCTAAGCCTAGCACAAAGATCGTGTAGTTCGTATGCTAAAGCTTTTCTAATGTCAAGTATCTTTTCCTTAGACCATGAGATTGTGCAACTCCCGGATACCGTAGGAATGCTTTGGGTGTACCAAACGTCACAACGTAACTGGGTGGCTATAAAGGTGCAATACAGGTATCTCCAAAAGTGTCTGTTGGGTTGGCACGAATCGAGACTGGGATTTGTCACTCCGTGTAAACGGAGAGGTATCTCTGGGCCCACTCGGTAGGACATTATCATAATGTGCACAATTGTGACCAAGGGGTTGATCACGGGATGATGTGTTACGGAACGAGTAAAGAGACTTGCCGGTAACGAGATTGAACAAGGTATCGGTATACCGACGATCGAATCTCGGGCAAGTACAATACCGTTAGACAAAGGGAATTGTATACGGGATTGATTGAGTCCTTGACATCGTGGTTCATCCAATGAGATCATCATGGAACATGTGGGATCCAACATGGGTATCCAGATCCCACTGTTGGTTATTGACCGGAGAACGTCTCGGTCATGTCTACATGTCTCCCGAACCCGTAGGGTCTACACACTTAAGGTTCGATGACGCTAGGGTTATAAAGGAAGTTTGTATGTGGTTACTGAATGTTGTTCGGAGTCCCGGATGAGATCCCGGACGTCACGAGGAGTTCCGGAATGGTCCGGAGGTAAAGATTTATATATGGGAAGTCCTATTTTGGCCACCGGAAAATGTTTGGGATTTTTCGGTATTGTACCAGGAAGGTTCTAGAAGGTTCCGGAGTGGGGCCCACCTGCTTGGGGGGACCCACATGAACGTGGGTAGTGGGGGAAAGGCCCCACACCCCTGGTCAAGGCGCACCAAGATCCCCCCTTAGAAGGAATAAGATCATATCCCGAAGGGATAAGATCAAGATCCCTAAAAAGGGGGGATAACAATCGGTGGGGAAGGAAATGATGGGATTTCTTTCCTCCCACCTTGGCCAACGCCCCAATGGAGTTGGAGTGCAAGAAACCAGCCCCTCCACCCCTATATAAAGTGGGGAGGCGCATGGGAGCTTCACACGAAGTTCTGGCGCAGCCCTCCCCCTCTCCCAAGTCCTCCTCCTCTCCTACGGTGATTGGCGAAGCCCTGCAGGATTGCCACGCTCCTCCACCACCACCACGCCGTCGTGCTGCTGCTGGATGGAGTCTTCCTCAACCTCTCCCTCTCTCCTTGCTGGATCAAGGCATGGGATACGTCACCGGGCTGTACGTGTGTTGAACGCGGAGGTGCCGTCCGTTCGGCACTAGGATCTCTAGTGATTTGGATCACGACGAGTACGACTCCTTCAACCCCGTTCTCTTGAACGCTTCCGCTTAGTGATCTACAAGGGTATGTAGATGCACTCTCCTTCCCCTCGTTGCTAGTCTCTCCATAGATAGATCTTGGTGTTGCGTAGAAAATTTTGAATTTCTGCTACGTTCCCCAACAGTGGCATCATGAGCTAGGTCTATTGCGTAGATTCTTTGCACGAGTAGAACACAAAGTAGTTGTGGGCGTTGATGTTGTTCAATATGCTTACCGTTACTAGTCCAATCTTGATTCAGAGGCATCATGGGATGAAGCGGCCTGGACCGACCTTACACGTACTCTTACGTGAGACAGGTTCCACCGATTGACATGCACTTGTTGCATAAGGTGGCTAGCGGGTGCCAGTCTCTCCCACTTTAGTCGGATCGGATTCGATGAAAAGGGTCCTTATGAAGGGTAAATAGCAATTGATATATCACGTTGTGGTTTTTGCGTAGGTAAGAAACGTTCTTGCTAGAAACCCATAGCAAGCCACGTAAAACATGCAAACAACAATTAGAGGACGTCTAACTTGTTTTTGCAGGGTATGCTATGTGATGTGATATGGCCAAGAAGAATGTGATGAATGATATGTGATGTATGAGATTGATCATGTTCCTGTAATAGGAATCACGACTTGCATGTCGATGAGTATGACAACTAGCAGGAGCCATAGGAGTTGTCTTTATTTTTGTATGACCTGCGTGTCATTGAAGAACGCCATGTAAATTACTTTACTTTATTGCTAAACATGTTAGCCATAGAAGTAGAAGTAGTCGTTGGCGTGACAACTTCATGAAGACACAATGATGGAGATCATGGTGTCATGCCGGTGACAAGATGATCATGGAGCCCCGAAGATGGAGATCAATGGAGCTATATGATATTGGCCATATCATGTCACTACTATATAATTGCATGTGATGTTTATTATGTTTATGCATATTTTTTCTTAGAACGACGGTAGTAAATAAGATGATCCCTTACAACAATTTCAAGAAGTGTTCTCCCCTAACTGTGCACCGTTGCTAAAGTTCGTCGTTTCGAAGCACCACGTGATGATCGGGTGTGATAGATCCTTACGTTCACATATAACGGGTGTAAGACAGTTTTACACATGCAAAACACTTAGGGTTAACTTGACGAGCCTAGCATGTACAGACATGGCCTCGGAACACAAAGACCGAAAGGTCGAGCATGAGTCGTATAGTAGATACGATCAACATGAAGATGTTCACCGATGATGACTAGTCCGTCTCACGTGATGATCGGACACGGCCTAGTTGACTCGGATCATGTAATCACTTAGATGACTAGAGGGATGTCTATCTGAGTGGGAGTTCATAAGATGAACTTAATTATCCTGAACATAGTCAAAAGATCTTTGCAAATAATGTCGTAAGCTCGCGGTTTAGTTCCACTGTTTAGATATGTTCCTAGAGAAAATATATTTGAAAGTTGACAATAGCGATTATGCGGACAGTAGAAAGCTTATGTCCTTAATGCACCGCTCAGTGTGCTGAACCCCAAACGTCGTTTGTGGATGTTGTGAACATCAAACATACACGTTTTGATAACTACGTGATAGTTCAGTTAAACGGTTTAGAGTTGAGGCACCAAAGGCGTTTTCGAAACGTCGCGGAACATATGAGATGTTTTCGAGGGCTAAAATTGGGATTTCAGGCTCGTGCCCACGTCAAGAGGTATAAGACCTCCGACAATTTTCTTAGCCTGCAAACTAAGGGAGAAAAGCTCAATCGTTGAGCTTGTGCTCAGATTGTCTGAGTGCAACAATCACTTGAATCGGGTGGGAGTTGATCTTCCAGATAAGATAGTGATGTTTCTCCAAAGTCATTGCCACCAAGCTGCTAGAGCTTCGTGATGAACTATAACATATCAGGGATAGATATGATGATCCTTGAGGTATTCACGATGTTTGACACCGCGAAAGTAGAAATCAAGAAGAAGCATCAATTGTTGATGGTTGGTGAAACCACTAGTTTCAAGAAGGGAAGGGAAAGAAAGGATACTTCATGAAACGGCAAATCAGCTGCTGCTCCAGTGAAGAAACCCAAGGTTGAACCCAAACCCGAGACTAAGTGCTTCTGTGATAACGGGAATAGTCACTAGAGCGGAATTACCCTAGATACTTGGTAGATGAGAAGGCTGGCAAGGTCGATAGAAGTATATTGGATATACATTATGTTAATATGTACTTTACTAGTACTCCTAGTAGCACCAGGGTATTAGATACCGGTTCGGTTGCTAAGTGTTAGTAACTCGAAATAAAAGGTACGGAATAAACGGAGACTAGCTAAAGGTGAGCTGACGATATGTGTTGGAAGTGTTTCCAAGGTTGATGTGATCAAGCATCGCACGCTCCCTCTACCATCGAGATTTGGTGTTTGCGTTGAGCATAGACATGATTGGATTATGTCTATCGCAATACGGTTATTCATTTAAGGAGAATAATGGTTACTTTATTTATTTGAATAATACCTTCAATGGTCTTGCACCTAAAGGAATGGTTTATTGAATCTCGATCGTAGTGATACACATTTTCATGCCAAAAGATATAAGATAGTAATGATAGTACCACTTGTGGCACTGCCATGTAAGTCATATTGGTGTAAAACGCATGAAGAAGCTCCATGTTGATGGATCTTTGGACTCACTCGTTTTTGAAAAGTTTGAGACATGCGAACCATGTCTATTGGTGTATACGCATGAAGAAACTCCATGCAGATGGATCGTTTGGACTCACTTGATTTTGAATCACTTGAGATATGCAAATCATACCACATGGGCAAGATGACTAAAAAGCCTCGTTTTTCAGTAAAATGGAACAAGATAGCAACTTGTTGGAAGTAACACATTTTGATGTGTGCAGTCCAATGAGTGCTGAGGCATGCAGTGAATATCGTTATGTTCTTACTTCACAGATGATTCGAGTAGATGTAGAGTATATTTACTTTGAAACACAAGTCTGAATTATTGAATGGTTCAAGTAATTTCAAAGTGAAGTTGAAGATCATCGTGACAAGAGGATGAAATGTCTATGATATGATCATAGAGATGAGTATCTGAGTTACGAGCTTTGGCATGCAATTAAGACATTGTGGAAATTGTTTCACAATTAATACCGCCTGGAACACCATAGTGTGATGGTGTGTCCAAACATCATAGTTGCACCCTATTTGATATGGTGCGTACCATGATGTCTCTTATCGAATTACCACTATCGTTTATGGGTTAGGCATTAGAGACAACCACATTCACTTTAAATAGGGCACCACGTAATTCCGTTGAGATGACACCATATGAACTATGGTTTAGAGAAACCTAAGCTGTCATTTCTTAAAGGTTTGGGGTTGCGACGCTTATGTGAAAAAGTTTCAGGTTGATAAGCTCGAACCCAAAGCGGATAAAATGCATCTTCATAGGACACCCAAAACAGTTGGGTATACCTCCTAATTCAGATCCGAAAGCAATAGGGATTGTTTCTTGAATCGGGTCCTTTCTCGAGGAAAAGTTTGTCTCGAAAAGTTGAGTGGGAGGATGGTGGAGACTTGATATGGTTATTGAACCGTCACTACAACTAGTGTGTAGCAGGGCACAGAAAGTTGTTCCTGTGGCACCTACACCAATTGAAGTAGAAGCTTATGATAGTGATCATGAAACTTCGGATCAAGTCACTACCGTACCTCGTAGGGTGACAAGGATGCGTACTGCTTCAGAGTTGTACAGTAATCTTGTCTTGAAGGTCATGTTGCTAGACAACAATGAACCTACGAGCTATGGAGAAGCGATGGTGGGCCCAAATTCCGACAAATGGTTAGAAGCCATGAAATCCGAGATAGGATCCATTTATCAGAACAAAGCATGGACTTTGGTGGACTTGCCCGATGATCGGCAAGCCATTGAGATAAATGGATCTTTAAGAAGAAGACGGACGTGGACGGTAATGTCACCGTCTATGAAGCTCGACTTGTGGCGAAGAGTTTTTTCACAAGTTCAAGGAGTTGACTACGATGAGATTTTCTCATCCGTAGCGATGCTTAAGTCCATCAGAATCATGTTAGCATTAGCTGCATTTATGAAATCTGGCAGATGGATGTCTAAACGAGTTTCCTTACCAATCTTCGTAAGGAAAGGTTGTATGTGATACAATACGAAAGTTTTTGTCGATCCTAAGGATGCTAAAAGGTATGCTGGCTCCAGCGATCCTTCTAAGGACTGGAGTAAGCATCTCGGAGTTGGAATGTACTTTGATAAGATGATCAAAGATTTTGGGTTTATACAAATTTATGAGAAACTTGTATTTCCAAAGAAGTGAGTGGGAGCACTATAGAATTTCTGATGAGTATATGTTGTTGACATATTGTTGATCAGAAATGATGTAGAATTTCTGGAAAGCATATAGGGTTATTTGAAAAGTGTTTTTCAATGGAAAACCTGGATTAGGCTACTTGAACAATAAGCATCAAGATCTATAAGATATATCAAAATGCTTAATAGTACTTTCAAATGAGCACGTACATTGACATGATCTTGAAGGTGTTCAAGATGGATCAGTCAAAGAAGGAGTTCTTGCCTGAGATGTAAGGTATGAAGTTAAGACTTAAAAGCTCGACCACGGCAGAATAGAGAGAAAGGACGAAGGTCGTCCCCTATACTTCAGACGTAGGCTCTATAGTATGCTATGCTGTGTACCGCACCGGAAGTGTGCCTTGCCATGAGTCAGTCAAGGGGTACAAGAATGATCCAGGAATGGATCATTGGACGGCGGTCAAAATTGTCCTTGGAGTAAATAAGGACATGTTTCTCGATTATTGAGGTGATAAAGAGTTCGGCATAAAGGGTTACGTCGATGCAAGCTTTAACACCTATCCGAATGACTCTGAGTAGCAAACCGGATACGTATAGTGGAGCAACCATTTGGAATAGCTCCAAGTGGAGCGTGGAAGAAGTGTTTACAATATGACCTAGAGATTTGCGAAGTACATACGGATCTGAATGTTGCAAACCTGTTGACTAAAACCTCTCTCACAAGCAAAACATGATCAAAACCCCAGAACTCATTGAGTCTTAATCACATGATGATGTGAACTAGTTTAATGACACTAGTAAACTCTTTGGATGTTGGTCACATGGTGATGTGACCTATGAGTGTTAATCACATGGCGATGTGAACTAGATTATTGACTCTAGTGCAAGTGGGAGACTATTGGAAATATGCCCTAGAGGCAATAATAAATTAGTTATTATTATATTTCCTTGTTCATGATAATCGTTTATTATCCATGCTATAATTGTATTGATAGGAAACTCAGATACATGTGTGGATACATAGACAACACCATGTCCCTAGTAAGCCTCTAGTTGACTAGCTCGTTGATTAATAGATGGTTACGGTTTCCTGACCATGGACATTGGATGTCGTTGATAACGGGATCACATCATTAGGAGAATGATGTGATGAACAAGACCCAATCCTAAGCCTAGCACAAAGATCGTGTAGTTCGTATGCTAAAGCTTTTCTAATGTCAAGTATCTTTTCCTTAGACCATGAGATTGTGCAACTCCTGGATACCGTAGGAATGCTTTGGGTGTACCAAACGTCACAACGTAACTGGGTGGCTATAAAGGTGCACTACAGGTATCTCCAAAAGTGTCTGTTGGGTTGGCACGAATCGAGACTGGGATTTGTCACTCCGTGTAAACGAAGAGGTATCTCTGGGCCCACTCGGTAGGACATCATCATAATGTGCACAATTGTGACCAAGGGGTTGATCAGGGGATGATGTGTTACGGAACGAGTAAAGAGACTTGCCGGTAACGAGATTGAACAAGGTATCGGTATACCGACGATCGAATCTCGGGCAAGTACAATACCGTTAGACAAAGGGAATTGTATACGGGATTGATTGAGTCCTTGACATCGTGGTTCATCCGATGAGATCATCGTGGAACATGTGGGAGCCAACATGGGTATCCAGATCCCGCTGTTGGTTATTGACCGAAGAACGTCTCGGTCATGTCTACATGTCTCTCGAACCCGTAGGGTCTACACAATTAAGGTTCGATGACGCTAGGGTTATAAAGGAAGTTTGTATGTGGTTACCGAATGTTTTTCGGAGTCCCGGATGAGATCCCAGATGTCACGAGGAGTTCCGGAATGGTCCGGAGGTAAATATTTATATATGGGAAGTCCTATTTTGGCCACCGGAAAATGTTCGGGATTTTTCGGTATTGTACCGGGAAGGTTCTAGAAGGTTCCGGAGTGGGGCCCACCTGCTTGGGGGGACCCACATGAACGTGGGTAGTGGGGGAAAGGCCCCACACCCCTGGTCAAGGCGCACCAAGATCCCCCCTTAGAAGGAATAAGATCATATCCCGAAGGGATAAGATCAAGATCCCTAAAAAGGGGGGATAACAATCGGTGGGGAAGGAAATGATGGGATTTCTTTCCTCCCACCTTGGCCAACGCCCCAATGGACTTGGAGGGCAAGAAACCAGCCCCTCCACCCCTATATAAAGTAGGGAGGCGCATGGGAGCTTCACACGAAGTTCTGGCGCAGCCCTCCCCCTCTCCCAAGTCCTCCTCCTCTCCTGCGGTGATTGGCGAAGCCCTGCAGGATTGCCACGCTCCTCCACCACCACCACGCCGTCGTGCTACTGCTGGATGGAGTCTTCGTCAACCTCTCCCTCTCTCCTTGCTGGATCAAGGCATGGGATACGTCACCGGGCCGTACGTGTGTTGAACGCGGAGGTGCCGTCCGTTCGGCACTAGGATCTCTAGTGATTTGGATCACGACGAGTACGACTCCTTCAACCCCGTTCTCTTCAACGCTTCCGGCTAGCGATCTACAAGGGTATGTAGATGCACTCTCCTTCCCCTTGTTGCTAGTCTCTCCATAGATAGATCTTGGTGTTGCATAGAAAATTTTGAATTTCTGCTACGTTCCCCAACAGTTACCCATCTCATCATCTCCCTCGGGCATAAGTGGCACCCGACGGGGTTTTCGAAAGGACTTTTGAAATCACTTTGCCTCCTTCACCATGCATATAACCATCCCTTTTTGCATAGCATCTACTTTAGCATCCTATCTACTCCCACCGGCATAACTCTCATAAGAAGGTAGGGTCGTGCACAACGCAAGTATCAACGAGGAAGTAATAGAGGCAACCAACCAACGTGGTCTACCATCTCATCATGATTCCGATGCAACAATAAATAAGAG
This sequence comes from Triticum timopheevii, assembly GCA_963921465.1. NCBI lineage: Eukaryota > Viridiplantae > Streptophyta > Magnoliopsida > Poales > Poaceae > Triticum > Triticum timopheevii. The sequence continues at coordinate 233,314,104 of OY997266.1, read as the reverse complement.
CTATATGACATGTATAAATAGGGTTCCATAGACATGGTCAAAGGGCTGCTTGCCTTGGTTGGCTTGGTCTTCAAAGTCTTCAGGCCCTTCTCCTCCTTCTTCTTCAGCTACCTCGTCAAATACGGGATCTAACGTTGCAAGAAAATAACGGGAAAATAAGACAATAATAAAAACAGAAAAGTCAAAGTGCTCAGAAAAATGTCAACTTATTTTTGTAAAATACTAGGAGAAAAACTAGGAAGGGGAAAATTCTTGGTTTTGGATTTGGAGCTAGGGAAACAGAGTTGTGGATTTTCAACAGAGGTTTTATTGTTCAAATTTGAATTTAAATTTGAACAGAGCAGAAAGGTGTAATGGATGTGCATGAAAGTTACATCAATAAATAGGTGGGATTATTTGAGATATTAGGAGTTGGAATTATTCCATTTGGATAAATATTCTACCCTATGGAATTTTTGGAAAGGAGACAGAAAAAGAAAAAGAAAAGTGGCGCTATGCCACTGGGCGAGAGAGGCCACGGGCAGCAGGCCCAGGGGGGAAACCAGCCCACACGGGCCGCCACGTCGAAGGCGTAAAGGCGAAATACGCCTTCAGCCGACGGGCAAACCGGTGTGCGCGCGCGCGCATTTTAAACCTGACGGGTGGATCCCACCCGTCAGGGCGTGAGGCTGACGGGCTGGCCCCACGGCCGTCGTCGTCTACCTCCGTCCAGAGGCAACGACGAGCTCGCCAGCGGCGATACAGAGCACGGGGAGGTGCGCGGGTGGTACCGTTGGACTCGGGGAGGTGTCGCCGTTCGGGTGGTGGTGGAGACGGTCGCCGGAGCAGCCTGGTTCGCCGGCGACGAGGTCACGCGGCGGAAGTGCTTCGGCGTCGATGGATCCGGCCGTTCCCGGCTGCAAAACGAGTGTGGAAGAGAGGGGAAAAGGTCAGCGTGGCCGCGCGGTTCCTGATCGAGAGAAAACGGGGGCGGAGGAGGCCTGTACCGCGCGAACGCCGACGAGCCGAGGCGGCGGAGCTCGAGCTCGATCTCGAGCTCGGGCGGCCCTGGAGATGAATGGGGGGTGCGAGAGGTTGATTACGAGTGTGGGGGAGCAACAGGGAGCGAAAGAGGGGCTCAGGGTCGCCTTATAAAGGCTGGCCGAGGTCCACCGTAGGCGTGGCCTACGGGTGCCCGCGGGATCGGCTCGGGTGGCCGTTGGAGAGGGAATGGAGGGCTCGGGGGTGTTCGTGGGAGTGGTGTAGGGTGCTAGGGAGAGAGAGGAGGAGCAGGGCGAGCTGCACGCGGGCCACAGGAGCGGCGCGAGCATTGGCCGAGCGGGGCGGCGCTCTGGCGCGAGCTGCAGGAGAGAGAGGAGGGCGCGGGAGCAAGTGGGCGGCCTGCTGGCGTGGAGCGGACGTCGAGGGGCATCGACTGGCGCGCGGGGGAAGCTCGAGGTGGTCGGGAGGCGCGGCGTCAATGGTCGGTGAGGGAGTCCTGGACTAGGGGGTGTCCGGACAGCTGGACTATCATTATCCGCCGAACTCCAAGACTACGAAGATACAAGATTGAAGACTCCGTCTCGTGTCCGGATGGGACTTTCCTTGGCGTGGAAGGCAAGCTTGGCAATACGGATATGTAGATCTCCTACCATTGTAACCGACTCTGTGTAACCCTAGCCTCCTCCGGTGTCTATATAAACCGGAGGGCTTTAGTCCGTAGGACAACATATATTACAACAATCATACCATAGGCTAGCTTTAGGGTTTAGCCCCCTTGATCTCGTGGTAGATCCACTCTTGTACTACCCATATCATCAATATTAATCAAGCAGGACGTAGGGTTTTACCTCCATCGAGAGGGCCCGAACCTGGGTAAAACATCGTGTCCCTCATCTCCTGTTACCATCCTCCTAGACGCACAGTTCGGGACCCGCTACCCGAGATCCGCCAGTTTTGACACCGACATTGGTGCTTTCATTGAGAGTTCCTCTGTGTCGTCACCGATAGGGAGGATGCCTCCACCCGTCTTTAAAGACGGTGTTTTCGCCGAAGGGGCCTTGGCCGCCGGCCAAACTATCCGGCTAGGTGGTTTTTCTTATGACCGCCTGTCCGGCCGCTGCTTCGACAAGGACCTCTCAAGTCGTCAGAAGCAATCTTCACGTCAGCTCGAAAGCTGCCGAACAGTTGGATGCAATAGAGCTCTCGTCTGTTAACGAGCTCTTGGATCGCATCGCCGCCCTGGGAGTCGCTACGGACTACAACCAGATTGGGCTTAAAACCGATCTGAGAGAGATTAACTCTCCCCAGGCCACCCACCACGTCGCAGTGGTAGAGGAGCAATACGGCAACTCTCCGCCTGTATTGAAAACTATTCATGTCCGGATTCCCGAACCCTCCATGCCGGATTCCCACGGAGGGACAGACTTCGATCGAGCATTGAACTTAAAACCATGCATCGCTCCGGACTCGCTGGATCGCGTCCGGCAACCCAAGCTTCCAAATTCGGAAACTCCTCGGCCTTCGAGCCCCAAGATGGGCAGGGATCCGGACTTTAGTCCACCCACCCACCGAGACATATGCGATCTATCTCTAATACGGCAAGAGCCCGCTGAAACAGTACATCACTACTGGGCCAGATTCCTCCTGGTTATGGACAGGATAAAGGACTGCCGAGAGGAAAACGCAATCTCAATCTTCTGCAATAATTGCACGGACAAGGGAATATTAAACGCCATTGATCGTCGCAAAATTACACGCTTCACCGATCTGGCGTCCATAGTACGAAAGTACTATGCAATGGAGAGTTTCCGGAAAACCAAAAATCAATTTTGGGATAATCCGGCCCCAAACCCAGTCTGCAGCAAAAGGGCGCCTTACACTCAGGCCCCAGATGCAAAAACAAAAAAACAAAAACCCAATAAGGGAAACGAAACCGTACTGGAGGGATGGCTCAATGGACCCTGTAAGCTTCATAGTACAGAGGGAGCCGTCCCAACACATAGCCTTCGAGCATGTTGGATATTACGGCAGGTGGCCAAAAGTGGCGAGGAGCTTCTAGCCCCGCAAAACCACTCCAACAAAAATGGTACGGTATCAACAGTCTTCGAGACTTCCGCATCAAACAATATGCGAAAGCGAACAATCCGCGGACTCGCCGAAGTCTACCAAGTAGCAACAGAAAATCCATGGAGCGACACAGCTATCACCTTCAACGCCAGCGACGAGCCTAAATTCCGAACAGCCAGAGCACCAGCCGCACTGGTGCTTAGTCCCATAGTGGACGGCTTTCGACTGACAAAAGTCCTCATGGATGGCGGCAGCGGATTAAACCTCATTTACGAGGAAACTCTGCGAAAAATGGAAATCGATTGGAGCCGTATTGAGCGAAGCAGCACAACCTTCAGAGGAATAATCCCTAGCCGGGAAGCGCGCTGCACCGGACAAATCACACTCGATGTGGTGTTCGGCTCGCCGGACAATTACAGATCCGAAGAAGTCACGTTCCAAGTGGCGCCGTTCAACAGCGGATATCACGCTATATTAGGACGAGAGGCATTCACAATTTTTCAAGCAGTACCTCATTACGGGTACATGAAGCTCAAAATGCCCGGGCCCGGTGGAATAATCACTCTCGTTAGTGATCCGGACATAGCACTCCGCATCGAGAACAAGACAGCCGCACTAGCCCTGGAGGCACTATCCGAAGCCCTAGCAGCAGAAGAACTCACCGCGCTGCGCTCTACGGTGAACAGGGACGATGTGATACTCGATAAAAGATCCAAGTCCACCTCCTTCAAACCAGCAGATGAAATAACAAAATTCCAGGTCCATCCAACGGACCCAACAAAGACGGCCTCCATTGGGGCACAACTGAACCCCGAAGTAGACGCCGCACTGCGCGAATTTCTTCGAGAAAATTGGGACATTTTCGCCTGGCATCCTTCGGATATGCCCGGAATCCCACGCAGATTGGCAGAACACAGCCTAAACATCCTAAAAGGATTCAAGCCAGTCAAACAGGCTCTTCGACGATTTTCCGAACCCAAAAGACAGGAAATGGGAGAAGAGTTAGCCAAACTATTGGAAGCCGGATTCATTAGAGATATCAAACATCCGAATTGGCTAGCAAATCTGGTAATGGTACCAAAGAAGGACAAATCCTGGCGCCTTTGTGTCGATTTTAAAGACCTCAATAAGGCTTACCCAAAGGATCCCTTCCCTCTCCCCCGCATCGACCAAATTATCGATGCTACCGCAGGACACAATTCATTGTGTTTCCTCGACGCATACTCTGGCTATCATCAAATCAAGATGGCGGAAGCAGACCAAGCCGCCACGGCATTCATCACCCCTTACGGACCATTCTGCTTCAACACGATGCCCTTCGGACTTAAAAACGCCGGCGCAACATATCAGCGCATGATTCAAACATGTCTGGCTACCCAGATCGGCAAAACAGTCGAGGCATACGTAGACGACGTAGTTGTCAAAACAAAACACGTCGAAACTCTAGTAGACGACTTGAGGCTCACGTTCGACAACCTCAGAGCATATGACATCAAGCTGAATCCAGAAAAATGCGTTTTCGGCGTACCAGCCGGAAAGCTACTGGGCTTCATCGTGTCCAGTAGAGGAATCGAAGCAAACCCGGCTAAAATCCAAGCTCTATCACAGTTCGACATTCCAAAAGACCTCAAACAAATACAAAAATTAACAGGATGCGTGGCAGCTCTAAGCCGCTTTATCTCCCGTCTAGGAGAAAAGGCGTTGCCCCTCTATCGCCTCCTCAGGCGCACCGAACACTTCGAGTGGACGGATGCTGCCGCTGCCGGACTCGAAGAAATAAAGGCCATATTGGCAACAAATCCGGTCCTGGCTGCGCCCAATCTGGGCAAACCAATGTTGTTATACATCGCAGCAACGCATCAAGTTGTAAGTGCGGTCCTCGTCGTCGAACGAGAGACAGAAGGGCACAAATTCCCTCTTCAAAAACCAGTGTATTATGTATCCACTGTGTTAACCCCCTGCAAGTCCCGTTACCCGCACTATCAGAAGATAGCATATGCGGTGTTCATGGCGTCCCGGAAGCTCCGGCACTACTTTCAAGAGTGTTCGATAACAGTGGCCTCTGAAGTACCACTCAATGACATTATAAATAACCGCGACGCAACGGGCAGAATTGCAAAATGGGCCATTGAGCTCTTACCATTCGATATAACTTACAAACCTTGGCGAGCTATAAAGTCACAAGTTTTGGCTGACTTTGTCGCCGAATGGACCGAAGCCGAACTCCCTAAAGAGTACGGCGCATACTCCAATTGGACTATGCATTTCGACGGCTCTAAAATGTTGGCCAGACTGGGGGCTGGCGTCGTATTGACGTCCCCAACCGGAGACACAGTCCAGTATGTACTTCAAATAATGTACACGGACTCCAACAATGCAGCCGAATACAAGGCCCTGTTACATGGTCTCCGGATGGCAGTCTCCATGGGCATTCAACGCCTAGAGGTGCGCGGGGATTCAAACCTTGCAATATCCCAAATAAATGGAGACTTTGACGCCAAGGATCCAAAAATGGCAGCATATCGCAACGCTGTCCTAAAAATGTCAGCTCAGTTTGAAGGATTCGAATTCCATCACATAGCCCGAGATAATAACCAAGCGGCCGACATACTGGCACGCATCGCTGCCAAACGTGATGCTGTCCCTCCAAATATCTTCCCGGAATGGCTCTTCAAGCCATCCGTACTATGGGAAGAGGAGCCCGGAAATGACAAACCGGAAAAAACCGCGCCAATCGGTGATCCAGCCGATGACATAACACCTTCAGCCCACGTCATAATGGCAGTAATCGCCCCGTGGACAGAACCATTCCTAGCCTACTTGCTTAGGCAGGAACTTCCCGAAGACCAAAACGAGGCCCGCTGCATAGTCCGGCAATCGAAATCCTACAAGGTCCATGAGGGAGAACTTTATAAGAAAAGTACAACCGGAGTCCTTCAAAGGTGTATCTCTGAAGAGCAAGGGCGAAACCTCCTGGCTGAAATTCATGCCGGACTAGGCGGACACCACGTAGCAGCCCGGGCCCTTGTAGGAAAGGCATTCCGTACAGGATTTTATTGGCCGACGGCCTGGGCAGATGCCCAGGACTTAGTCCAGAAATGCGTTGGTTGTCAGCTATTTGCCAATCAGAGCCACATGCCGCCCACCGCCCTCAAAACTATACCCATTACCTGGCCGTTCGCGGTCTGGGGGCTTGATATGGTTGGACCCCTTAAAGGGGGAACCCACAAGCAAAGATACCTATTGGTCATGGTGGATAAATTCACCAAATGGATAGAGGCCAAACCGGTCAAAACGGCAGAGTCCGGACCAGTGATAGACTTTATATCCGGGGTAGTACACCGTTACGGAGTCCCCGACAGCATCATCACCGACAACGGCACAAACTTCACAGCCGACGAGGTTAAGTCATGGTGCAAGAATATGGGCATCAACCTCGACTACGCTTCAGTCTATCACCCTCAAACAAACGGTCAAGTGGAACGAGCAAATGGTCTAATAATGAGCGGCATTAAACCCAGACTAGTGCGGTCACTTACTAAATCTGACATGCACTGGGTCGAGGAGCTCGACTCCGTACTCTGGGGGCTGCGGACCACGCCTAACCGCACTACCGGATTCACACCATTTTTATGGTCTACGGCACAGAGGCAGTCTTGCCCTGTGACATTATTCATGACTCACCTCGAGTGCGAATGTACGAGGAAAGAGAGGCCGAGCTTGATCGGCAGGACAGCTTGGACACATTGGAGGAAGAATGCGACATCGCCAAGGCAGAGAAGTACGGGCCAAGACTTACAACGTTGGTGAACTAGTTCTACGCCTGCCGGACAAGAAAAAGGACAAGCTCAAGCCCAAATGGGAGGGCCCTTTCATTATCGATCAAGTCCTGACCGGCGGAGCATACCGTCTACGAAATGCGTCGGATAACCGACTCGAGCCGAACCCATGGAACGCAGCCCGCCTCCGCAGATTCTATGCCTAGCGCCGGACTAAGAGTTCGTCCCCTTCCTCCGTCCAAATTTTTATACTTCGGTTGTCTTTTGTTTCTCTTTTCATAACCTTTTTATTAAAAAGCCCCTAAGGGCCTACTTTTGCATTTTTCGCATACACTTGATGTGCCATCCGCACTCATTATACCTGGGGGCTTCTTTTACAGAAGCTCAATTATAAGGGTTTCATGCCCAGCACATGTGTCAAGCTTCCACATGTACCTTTTAATCACCATTATATGCATCGATATGACTTAAGTTTTGGCCAAGCTGGGTTGCCTGGCTCCTGTGCTTACCCCTACGTTCCCGGTTGTTCAGCTAGGAGGTAAAGGGAGCACCTCTGCGATTGTTACTGCCGGGTCAGCCGGATGTGTACCTCAGACTGGGTGAAGCCGAAAGCTAGCGTTCTTAAGGGAATATTCGGTCGGTGACTTAAAAGATGATTTTCTTTACCTACTCATTCATCTGCCCCCAGATGTTTTTCTGCTTTTTTCGCAGTCCGTACATGCACTTTAGGGCATGCCTCCCAGGGAAAGGAACCCTTAACGGAACTATTCTCCCTGGAAGATGTTTCTTACTAACCATGTAATATAACATAACTAGTTGGGCACTTGTCTGATAAAGCACTAATGACCCCTACGCCTGGTCTCCATGCATACCACGGTTGTTTCTTAACCAAAAAGGTATTCGTACACACTCCGGACTCTAGGGTCCCGAGGTTGAAGCGAAAAGGTCGGCAAAGACAAACGATCTACAATCCGGCTAGAAGGCATTTCACATGTCACTTTAAAGGAAAACATACATTGTCAAATTTACTGATTGTATTCCTCCTCAATCCCGTCTAACAGGCTGTCTAACTTACAGTCCCGTTGGGAAAATTTAGTAGCCAACTCTACTTGGCTGTATACTAAACTCACAGGGATCTCCTTCCCATCGGGCCCCACCGGTCCAACTTCGGCCATGTGGTTGGGATCCGCCTTCTTGTAACGCGTCTTCACCATGGCCCAAGCCTCCCTGGCACCTTGACGGCAAGCCGAAATCTTCCACAAACGGAAGCGCTGCCGCACTCCCTGAAGCTTCTCCGCAAGCTCCCTAAGGCCCTCGGGTAGGGAGAGGGCTGGCCATAAAGCCTGGACGACGCCGCTCATTGCCTGCCGAACTCGTTCGAGCAGTTGCAACAGCTCGGGAAGTTGATCACCCGTTGATATGGGCATCTCCTCCGCAGGGCGACCTGTGAGTATACCTACAAGACATAATATGTCAATTTACTTCCACGCCGAACTCTTCTTTTCAAAAGAGTCCGCTCAAGCACTTACTATAAATGCCGCGACGAAGCCACTGATTCTCCTTAACAGAGCTGGACAGCCTGGCTTGAGCGCCTTTCAGCTCTTCTCCAAGCTTGGCGTTGGCATCTTCGAGCTTGCTCCTTTCTTGCTGCACCCTATTCAGCACCCTCTCGCCGGCCTTTAGCTGGCGCAGTAATTCTTGCCTGTCCGGATCTTGTCCGGCGGCACCTGCAATGTCACTATTAGACTTGCGCGCACGCCGCACAGCGCTTATATTTATTAATAAAAATGTGTTACCAGGAGGGGTCTCTGCGTCTCCTCCTGCGGCAGCAAGTGCGGCCTCAAGTTGGGCCTTGCATTCTTGCAGCTCCTGAGACAGCTGGGCATTCTTCTTGGTAAGAGCCTGCGTTTCATATGATCCTTAAATCAGTTAACATAACTACTTTAAGTCTCGGGGGCTACTGGTATATATAACCATTAAAATTCCCTTACCCGTATGTCTTTCACATACTGCTCCGTGGCTCTGGTAAAACCATCTTGAGCGGCACGGAGATGCGCGTCCCCTGCGTTAAAGGTGTCCAATGCCTCAGGGGAGAAGCACGCTTCACGAAATACTGTCCGGCGGCGCCTATGGTTCATGGCGCTCTCCACCTCAGACTTGGTGGCGGACGTTTCCGGCGGCACCTGAAAATTCAAATACGAACTATACCTTTGCGGCGACGTTTCCGTCCGCACCGCGCTCCTTTTCCGCCTGCTGGTCCGGACTGACCTCTGTTGGTCAGCCGCTGCGGGCTTGGCTTCCCGCCATGAAGGCGCTTCCTGTAAAATACCATCATTCATGAAGGTTAGAAATGGGCAAGGAAGAGATAATGGTGTCCGGACCTCGGTCACAGTCACCTGGGAAGCCGGATACAGTCTGGGGTAGTCCGCTGTAATGGCAACCAAAGCATTATCCATGCTGAGCTGGTGAAATACCCCGTCGATCAGTTCCACCTCGATGTCCAGATCCTCTTCGGAGGCCGGATCCAGGGATCTTTCTGGATCCTTGGGTTGCGGAGCAGGACTTACCATGTCCTCCACAGTCCGGCGTAGATCCTGCGCCGAAGACATAATGTAAGAAGCCCAAGCTTCGAAAGCATGGGTTGAGCCCTTAAAAGTGTTCGCTTACCCATCCTCTAGGGTTGTTCATGGAGAACCCATTTAAAGGGTTCGTTCGAAGGAAGTCCTCCTTCTCCCCCTTGTACAGACTGGACAGGGTCTTTACCAGGTCCTCGGTCGAATCCGGCCCTTTGCGGCCATGACGGGTAGCATCGTCTTCCCCGTTGAAATCCCACATGGGGTGGCCTCTATATTGCAATGGCTGTACCCCCCGCATGATGCATATCGCCATGACTCCAATCATGGTCAACCCGGAGTGGGCCAGCAATCTTATTCGGACCATCAAGTAATGGACGCTCTTGTCTTCCTCCAAACGGGGGCTCCGTGGGCGCCAGCTGAGGCATTTCTTCAGAGGAGCAGTACTAAACTCCGAGAGGCCAATCCGGACTGGGTCCGGCAGCGGAGCGTCTCCTATGTAAAACCACTCTGAAGGCCAGTCTTCGGACGCCTTCTTGGGAGTACCGGATGGGTATCCGGTCCCAGTGATGCGCCATATTTCGGCGCCGCCCACTTGATATATGGACCCCTCGTGAGAACGGGGTACGAGGTAGAATAGCCTCTTCCACAATGCAAAATGGGGCTCAATGCCCAAGAACAGCTCGCAAAGAGCTACATAGCCCGCGATATGCAGGACAGAGGCGGGTGTGAGGTGGTGGAGCTGGAGTCCGTAGAACTCCAGGAACCCGCGGAGGAACGGATGTATTGGGAATCCGAGTCCCCTTATCAGATAAGGGACAAAGCATACTTGCTCCCCCTTATTGGGGCTTGGGGTAGCCTCTGCTTGCCTCCCACCTTGATAAGTGACCAGCCCGGCTCGAACCGGGACCATGAAGGCCGGAGGGAGATATCCCCCCGCTTGGAGCTTCACTAGCTCGTTGTGCGGAACAAAGCACCTCCTCCAATCCCCTAGCGGTGGGCTGGGAGCGCGAGAAGAGGAGCCGCGTCGACGGTCCATGATGGAATGGATTTTTAGGTCAAAGGCGCTCCGATGAAGTATTCGCGGGAGGACGATGGTGTGGTTTGGATCTGGACTTTTGCCTCTTTTATAGGCGGACGACTCGCACGACTAGGGGGTAAAACATAAAAGATACCCTGGCTTTTCGCATTCGTGCGATGCGTGGTAAAGGGCCATTATTTGGCGAAGAAGCCGAGGAACACGGTATTTATGATGAAGCCGGACACTGTTCGGCAGGTACATGGAACTTGAAGGGAGAACCCGCCTTGCAACGCCGAAGACAATATACGCGCTGGACTTATCGTCATTGAAGCCCGGTTTAGGGGCTACTGAGGGAGTCCTGGACTAGGGGGTGTCCGAACAGCCGGACTATCATTATCCGCCGGACTCCAAGACTACGACGATACAAGATTGAAGACTCCGTCCCGTGTCCGGATGGGACTTTCCTTGGCGTGGAAGGCAAGCTTGGCGATACGGATATGTAGATCTCCTACCATTGTAACCGACTCTGTGTAACCCTAGCCTCCTCCGGTGTCTATATAAACTGGAGGGCTTTAGTCCGTAGGACAACATACATTACAACAATCATACCATAGGCTAGCTTTAGGGTTTAGCCTCCTTGATCTCGTGGTAGATCCACTCTTGTACTACCCATATCATCAATATTAATCAAGCAGGACGTAGGGTTTTACCTCCATCGAGAGGGCCCGAACCTGGGTAAAACATCGTGTCCCTCGTCTCCTGTTACCATCCGCCAAGACGCACAGTTCGGGACCCCCTACCCGAGATCCGCCGGTTTTGACACCGACAGTCGGTGTCCTGTCGGGCGCTCCAGAGCGCGACTTTGGCCGGTATCCGCGGCTTTCCCGCGTCCGCGTGCGTCCACTAGTGTCTGGAGGCTGCAGGGGGTGTGGGCAAAAGTGGGAGTGAGCCTTGGATGCTCTGGAGGGCCGAGGGGAGAGAAGGAGCCTGAGAGAGAGGGGAGAAGCTGCTGTCCAGAGAAGACAAATGGGGTTTCCCCCTCCCTCATCATTGCTTCCTCGGGCAGAAAAGCATCCAAGTTGCAGAGGGGAACGAGGAGGGGTGGTGGTAAAAAGATGGGCTAAAGGAGATTAGGGCAAGAGGCTGGAATTGGCATTTCAACATTCTGCTAGAAGGTGTTTGATGATGGTTTGGGCAAGTTAATAATTTCCACTTGCCATGAGACTCCACTGGGTGAGATATCACACATAATTAGGGCCTTCCACCCATTTTGGGCTTATTTGGACAAAGTTGCCAATGCAACTTTTGTAAACCCTAAAAATGGGCAGGAATGGACTTGTGTAGATCCAGTTGAGTAGATCACTTCTCCTTGATGCACCACTTGGTGTGGTGGCCTTATTTATTCATGTGATCAGGCTCACAAAAGTTGGGGTCATGGAGAAAAAGTTGGTAGTACAAAGTAGTTCAAATTTGATTCTGGTCAGAGAGGGTTTTGAGGCACTTTGATCAAGATATCTTCTTCTCCAACCTGTGCCATTTGGTCTAGATGCATTATTAGACCATTGGAGCATGTGCACCAAGTTTGAGAACATTTGGACATGTTTGGCAATGTAAAGTTGCTCAAACTTCAAAATGGACAGAAATGGTTTTGAGGGGATTTCATGGGGTTATACTATTCTTCATGACATGATACTTGTCAATATCATCAAGTATGTCATATGTGACATGATAGAATTTTCTTGGAATATTTGGAGAATATTTCCTTTGTAAATATTTCAAAAGCATGAAATATCCAGAAAGGGTTTTTGAGGGATTTAACCAATATTTTGAACATGACCATGTGTTGAAACTCTTTTATATGAAAAATATATGTCCACTGAGTTTCCCTAATTTTTGTCAAATATTTTTAAAACAATAAAATAATTTTTCCCTATTAAAGACCATTTCTGGCCTTAAGAAAAAGCTTTTAAATAAAATAGTAAAATAACTTTTAAAATTATATTTTTGTGGTTTATGGGAGTCCTACATCTAATAGAATTCAAATATACCTTTTGAAATATTTTTCATAACCCAAATCAAGTACTTGCAGTGCAAACCTCAATTCAGGGTTTTTTGGAAAACTAAATTTAGAAAATACTTTTTGGCCAAATTATTTTTGTAAGAAAATTCTATATTGCACTATGCACATGGCATGGTCATTGGGAAGAAGTTTGGGGCAAGGAGATGAAGTACAGATGGTGGAGTAGTTGACTTTAAAGAGCACTTGAAAAGAAGCACAGAGAGAAAACCAACTCCAAATAAAAGCCAAATAATGCAAAAGTTTTTGCTGGTCCAAATTTTCATGCTTTAATAATGCAAATGAAATGTTACAAAATGCTGGGTGTGACAAGTCGCCTCTGGGACTCGGCCATCTTGGAGTCGCCTCTGGGACTCGGCTTGAATGGGAGTCGCCTCTTGGACTAGGCTTGAATGGGAGTCGCCTCTGGGACTCGGCTTGAATGGGAGTCGCTTCTGGGACTCGGCCATCATGGAGTCGCCGTAGGTACCTGAGGGGCGCAGTCTGCCCTGATGTCTTGAAAGGTTCTGGGGCTCGGGTTAGCCTACCCGTGGCCCATTACTCCGATAGTAGTCCTCGAAGCTGGTGAGGCTCCGAGGGTGATACGTCATGCGCCTCAGCAGTTTCATTCTTCGGACGGGGGAAAGCAGACTTTGATGGCCGCCTTCCTCCAAGACGACTTGCTGGAGTCGGATTTGCTGAGGGCCGTCATGCTCAAGCCGACTAGCTGGAGTCGGATTCTCCGAGGGCCGTCTTGCCCCTCGAGGTGTTTCGAACGTCGCGGCGGGAACCAGGCGGCGTGCCTGATACGCTTCCCGCGGTCGCCCGCCGCGGCGCCGTCGCACGGCGCCACATGGCAGGGGCAGTCTGCCTACCCACGCGCACGACGGTACGGGCCGTCAGGCGGGGCCCGCCACTACCGCGCCTCGGCACGCGAACAGATCCACTGAGGCCGGGCGAGCGATTGGGTTCCCCACGTCGTTACTGCGTGCAGTAACTTCGTGGGGTTAATCATGGGGGCGTGGGGGCTGGCGTGCAGTTAATCCCACGCCGCTCCATCGGCTTCTCAGCCTACGGGCCTATAAATAGGCGGGGGAGCGGGACGGTGAAGCGCGCGCTCGTTCTTCCCTACTTCCCCCGCTTCCTCTGCCTCTTCTTCTTCCTGTCTTCGCCGCACCATGCCGCACCGCACCGCAGCGATGAGCTCTTCCTCCGCCGCGGCTTCTGCCATCCGCTCCGGCGCGTGGGATGGTTCCAGGGTGGATAACGACGCCATCGAGCACCTCCGCAGGACGCGCCGGCTCCCCGGCGCGCACCTGGTGCGAGCCCGTGCCGCACCGGAGGGGAAGATAAGGCCGGCGCTGGAGGAGGGCGAGCGGGTCACATTCCGCTCGCACCTCATGCGCGGCATGGGCCTGCCGGCGAGCGGCTTCCTCTGCTCTTTCTTGGAGTTCAACGGACTCCAGCCGCACCACCTCACCCCGAACACGGTGGTGCTGCTGGCCGCCTTCGCCACCCTGTGCGAGGGTTTTCTCGGCGTTCTCCCCACCCTCGAGCTGTGGGGAGAGTTCTTCCAATCGAAGCTCGGCACGCACGTCGCCGGCATACCGGCCCAGTGCGGCGCCTTCATCGCCATGCACAGGTTGACCGCCGACAACCCCTTCCCCTCCATCGTGCTGATCAAGTCGGTGAAGATGTGGCAACGTTCGTACTTCTACATGAAGAACGTCGCCACGGAAGGCGACTGGGTCAACCTGCCGCACTATGAAGCCGGCGCGCCGGTGGGAGGCTTCCCAGCTGGTCCAATCGGTCCAAGACGCTGTCTCCTGCTGGCACCGCTGCCGTCGCTCGACTCCGAGTGCTGACGCAGTCGGAAGGCCTGGTCGGAGCCGACTTTCTGGCTGCCTTCGAGGCGCGCCGAGTCCTCCCACTCCAAGGCCAACCTCATCTGATCTGTCAGATGAGCGACCGCCGAGACCCGAGCCGGATGAGCACCTGGGAGATGCCCCACGCGGAGGTGGCGAACATGGTGAATCACATCGCGAACTGCGAGCTCGCGGAAGACTGGCAGTTCGGCAAGGAGCCGTACTCGCGTGCCAACCCTCTGCATGTGGTAAGTTAAGTCTTTTGTCTTCTGTTCTTATTTATAGCCAAATCCGACTTCTGATCTTCTTGGTTCTTCGAGTCAGAACCCCCTCATCCAGCCTGCAGCCGGCGCCACGGGGCCGCCCCGCGAGTTCGCTCCAGACCGTGCGGAGAGTGATATCGACGACCCCAACTTGGGGGCGGCGGCGATGGAGGCCGACGCCGAAGGCGAAGGAGGAGGAGCGGAAGGTGGCCTCCGGCCCTCGGCGTCCTTCGCCGACTGGACGGAGGACGAGGCCGACGGCGAGGTTGTCCCGCGCCACCAACCGAAAGCAGGCCATCCAGGCACGAGTTCCTCCGCCGGCTTGGCCGGTCAAGTCGGCGCGAAGAAGCGTCAGGCCGCGCCGAGCTCGCTCGGCGGTCAGCCGAAAAAGTTCAAGGGGGCGGCCGCCGCAACCAAGCGGGAGGAGGCAATCGCGAAGGCCAACCGCTTCCGCAAGGAAGTGAAGAAGCCGCTGCTAGTCTCTGCGTAAGTGTCGACTGTCCTTGTCTTGCTTTCTTTGACAGATCCTTTCCGAGTCTTTTTCATTCCATTTCTTGCTTCAGGGCCCCTCTTTCTCTTGAAAGAGTCGCCGTCCCCTCTGTCATGGGGTCGGCCGAGGCGTCCGCCAACACTCGGCGGATTGACCCCGCCGCCGACCTCCAGGAGGCAACGGAGCACAACGCGCGGGAGAAGCGCGACGAGGAAGAGGCCGACCGTCTGGAGAAGGCGGAGGCCGAGAAAGCGGCGGCCTCCGCCCAGAAGAAGCTGGAGGAGGCCGAAGCCGCCGCCGCAGCAAAACAGTGGGCGGAGGAGGCTGCACGCAGCCAGTCGACGCTGCTTGTCGTCCCACTGAGCTCCGCGCCGCCGCCCTCGGAGTTCATGGGGCAGACTAGAGAAGTCGGCGGGGAGCACTCCATCGTGGAGAAGGACGGTGGCGAGGCCTCCGCATCGGGCACGGCCTCGCCGCCACCGCCGCCTCCGCCGCATGGCAAGCAGCCGGCGGGCCCTCCAGTGTCGCCGGCTGAAGACGAGGCGGTGGCGAGGCTGCTTCTTCAAGTCGCCTCACCAGCGTGCCGCCGCCTTGCGAAGGCGGTCTCGGCGCCATGCCCCTTGGAAGCTGGCGCCGCCAGCTCGGCCATTCCAGATGCTGAAGCATCAAGTGCTGCGCCTACTGGATGGGTGCGAGGAGGCGGCAACAGTCCGCTGAACCAGGCGCTCCAGGACGTGCAGGCGAAGCTGCGAGCTGAGGGCGAAGCCCTCCAGGGCTGCACCAAGGCGCATCTGGCGTCGCGAGCGTCTATCCGGGTACGTTTTTCTTTTTTGACTTTGTCTCTTCTCGATCTTCTCTGTGGGGGCGCGCCAGCGCACCCACTGGGTATAGTCCCCGAGTTTCGGGCCGGCTGCTGCGCAGGCGGCCCGGAACTCAATCTGGCGAGTTCCTCATTTTTTGTCTTTGTCCGATTTTTTATCACAGGAGTATCACAACCTCTGCGTCACCGCCTTCAACCGTAACGTTGAGCGGCTGGAGAAGCGGACTGCCGACTTGTCGGAGAGCCGGAGTAAGTTCTTCTTCTTTTTCGCGGGGGCGCGCTGGCGCACCCGCGGGCTGTAGTCCCCGAGATTCGGGCCGACTGCTGAGCAGTCGGGCCGGATCTTCCCGGCGACCTTTGTATTGACGACTTAACGTCTTTTCTCTTTGTTTTCAGAGGCCAATGCCGCTCTTCAGGAACGGTTGAGCGAAGTCAGCACGGCCCTTCGCGCCAAGGAGGAGGAGTGCGGCAAGCTCGCCAAAGAGCGCAACTTGCTGGCCGAGCAGTTGGCGGAGCAGAAGGAGCTGCTGAAGGCGGCTCGAGACGAGGCGGGGAAGAAAGTGACCGCCCTCCTGGCCGAGTTCGAGATGGAGCGCTCCTCCTGGACTGACAGGGAGGCGATGCTGACTTCCGGCTTCCACGAGATCGAGGACATTGTCGACGGTGAGTTTCTTTGCTTTCTTTCTTTGAACTGCCAACTATAAGTCAGGCCGACTGCTGACTTTCTCTTTGCTTCTTTCTGTTTTGGGCAGACTTCTTCCCTGGCCACTCGCAAGTGGTCAATCGAGCCATCGAGGCTAATCGCGAGGCGCGGAGGGCGAATGGCGAGGAGATCGCCGCCAACGCCCCCCTGACCGTCGATGAGCAGCTCCTGAGCATCGAGACTCGTCTGCGGCCGGCCCATCAGCTGCTGCGCCGGCTTCAATGCGCCGGGGCCCAAGCGATCTCCGCCCTGTGGCCAGGCATGCCGGCTCTGCGCACTACCAGTTGGACTGCCGACTGGCTAGAGGTCGCGGCCGGCCGTCTTGAGGCTTGGAAGGGTTCCTCGGCCCGGGCTAGAGCGCGTCGGGCCTTGGAATTCATCAAAGCTTGGTATCCAGGGCTGGACCTGGACCGGCTGGCCGTGTTCCGGTCAGAGGCCCAGGCAGAACTGGCGGCTGTGGAAGGCGCCCTCGTTGAGCGTGTGGTGGCGATCACCGACTACACCGACACCAGCATCTTTGTTCCCGAGCGGGCCGCGAACGGCGAGGAGGTGCCTCCGGAGTGGTTCGGAATGAACCCCGACTACGACAAGGACTCGGCGGAGGTGATCGACTCCAGC
The DNA here is from genome assembly GCA_963921465.1 of Triticum timopheevii. Lineage (NCBI taxonomy): Eukaryota > Viridiplantae > Streptophyta > Magnoliopsida > Poales > Poaceae > Triticum > Triticum timopheevii. The sequence continues at coordinate 233,296,868 of OY997266.1, read as the reverse complement.
ACCGAGGAGGAAGACGAGGCGGGGGACGAAGACGAGACGGAGGCGCCAGAAGACAGAGCGGACGACCAGCCTCAGCTCGATCGCGCCTCCAGCAACGAGCCACGTCCGACCGGGCCGGCTGCCGCCGGAGACGATCAAGCCGAGACTGCCCAGCCGGCTGCTCCGGCGCCTGACACCGCCGTCTCCGCCGACACGCTGAACCCGTCTGCCGCTCCTTAGGCTGCCGTCTTGTCTTTACTTTATCTGCTTTCATAGTCTTTGAAGAACTTGTTGATTTGCACAATTCCACCCGCAGGGTGTATTTTGAACTTGGCCAGAGGCCTTTGCTATGTAAATATCTATCTACCTTCTATCTTTCCTTGCTCATTGCTCTTTTTGACTTTTTCCTTTGCCGCCTTTCCATAGTCGCCGCTTTGCCAGGTGAACAGCCGCTCCGCGGACTGCCGCAGGTCAAATGCTCGGCTACTTTAGGGAAGGCAAGTACTTGGCCTTTTTAGAGTTTTTTAACAAGTTCGATAGAAGGCGGCGAGCCGACTATTCGAGAGTCGGCTCTGTAGAGAGAGGCTGGAAACCGGCTTGGGCTATGCCTATGCTTTGAGTCCTTAGCCATTTTTTTGTGTGTGCGCTCGTTCTTGCTTACTCTCTGCCTACCAACAGTCGCTCTGCGATCTACGGCTTTCAGCAGGAGACGGCTTAAGCGCAGCACACTGCTTGTCCGACTGCAGGAAGCATTTCATAGCGCAAGACGGCGAGTCCCCGGGCCGACTAGTCGAACTCGGTGCCAAGCGGCATAACAAAGAGTAGCATACTCGGAGGCATAATTCTTATCATACAAATAACAAAAAAGGGCAGTCCCTAAGCTCGTCTCGGGGGCCCAAAGTCTCGGTACTTTAATACAAAGGATAGCGTGGTACATACTGCATTAACTGTAAAATCTTCAGAGAATATTTGCATTCCATGGCCGTTCTGACTCCTTGCCGGAGTCATCCCTCTTGCACGCTCGAGGCTTCTGAGCGTCGATTAGGTAGTAGGAGCCGTTGCCCAGCACTTTGCTGATGATGAAGGGGCCTTCCCAAGGCGCCGACAACTTGTGCTGACCAGCTGTTCGCTGAATCAGCTGGAGCACAAGGTCGCCCTCTTGAAACAATCTCGGCCTGACCTTTCGGTTGTAGTATCGGCGCAGACTCTGCTGGTAGATGCCGGACCGGCTGAGTGCCAATAGCCGGCCCTCTTCCAGCAGGTCGACACCATCTTGACGTGCTTCTTTAGCTTCCTCTTCGGTGTACATGGTGACTCATGGAGAGTCGAACTCTATGTCCGTCGGGATGACGGCTTCGGCACCGTAGACGAGGAAGAAAGGCGTGAAGCCGGTTGACTTGTTTGGAGTCGTGCGCAGACTCCAGAGGATGGCTGGCAGCTCCTCAAGCCAACAGCCGGCCGAACGCTCGAGTGGTTCGACCAGTCGAGGCTTGATGCCGGACAGGATGAGGCCGTTTGCTCGCTCCACCTGGCCGTTTGACTGCGGATGGGAAATGGACGCTAAGTCCAGTCGGATGCCCTGCGTCGCGCAGAAATGGGCCAAGGCGCCTTTCGCAAAATTTGTGCCATTGTCGGTGATGATGCTGTGCGGTATGCCATACCGCACCGTGATGTCGGCAATGAAAGTCACTGCAGTCGGACCGTTCAACTTCTTGATGGGCTTTGCTTCTATCCACTTGGTGAACTTGTCCACCGCGACAAGCAGATGAGTTAGGCCGCCTCGGGACGTCTTGAATGGTCCCACCATGTCCAGACCCCAAACTGCAAAGGGCCAGGCGATGGGGATTGTCTTCAGCGCGGAAGCCGGCTGAAGCGGCTTGGAGCGGAACTTCTGGCACCCCTTGCATTTTTGGACTAACTCTTTAGCCTCTTCCAGGGCAGTCGGCCAGAAGAAACCGTGCCGAAAGGCTTTGGCGACGAGTGCTCTTGAAGCTGCATGGTGGCCGCACTCGCCCTGATGAATGTCTCTGAGAATTGCTTGGCCTTGCTTTGGATCTACACAGCGCTGGTAGACACCAGTGAAACTGCGCCTGACCAGCTCTCTGTTGATTATGGTGTATGCTGCCGCTCGGCGTTGTACTTGCCGAGCCAAGATCTCATCAGTTGGCAGCTCTCTGTTCACTAGAAACTTGTGGATGGGCTGCGCCCATGAGGGTGCTGCTATTTCTTCAACCGCCACCACTGCGACTTGGACAAGGGCGGCTGGGCTGGGAGGCGGCGGGCTGGAGTCTGCGGCCGCTTGCTGGATTGATGAAGTCCCCGGGCCGACTGGCGCAGTCCCCGGGCCGGGTTCTAAAGTCCCCGGGCCGGCTTCAACTGTGATTTTCTTTGGGCCGTCTGTTGTGGCTCTCGAGTCGGATTCGACTTCTTCGGGTGGAGCCTGCACAAAGATGGAGTCTAATTCTGGTGAAGGCTTGATAGACGGCTTAAGGAGGCGCTGAAGAGCAACGCCGGATGGAATTGCTTGGCGGGTGGAGCCGACTCGTGCCAAGGCGTCTGCTTGGTCGTTGTCGTTTCTTGGCACGTGAAGGAACTCGCACCCCTCGAAGTATCCGTTGAGTTGCTGCACCAGGAAGCGGTAGCTCGCCATGTTTGCATCTTTGGCGTCCCAGTCTCCAGATGACTGCTGGACCACCAAATCGGAGTCACCATAGCACAGGATCTGGCGAATGCCGAGTTCTTTGGCAAGCCGGAGCCCGTGAATGAGTGCCTCGTATTCGGGGAAATTGTTGGAGGCGGCGAAGTGGATCTGCAGCACATACTTGAGCTTGTCGCCTTTAGGGGAGGTGAGGACGACGCCGGCTCCCAGGCCGGTGCGCATCTTGGAGCCGTCGAAATGCATCCGCCAATGGGTGGAGTCGGGCGCTGGCGGCAGGTACTGGGTCTCGGCCCAGTCGATGTGGAAGTCGGCCAGTGCTTGCGACTTGATGGCGGTGTGGGGCTGGTAGTAGATGGTGTAGGGAGCTAGATCTATAGCCCATTTGTCTACTCGGCCAGAAGCGTCTCAGCTCCCAATGATCTCGGCCAGCGGGGCTGTGCAAACCACAGTGATTGGACGTCTTAGCTTCTTGGTGGCAAAATGCACACCGTAGCACATCTTCTAGTAGTGGGGGTAGTTTTGCTTGGAGGTCGACAGTACCTCGCTCAGGTAATACACCGGTCTCTGGACAGGGAGCGCCTTGCCTTCCTCTTTGCGTTCGACTACAATGACTGTGCTGACTACTCGGCTGGTGGCGGCAATGTATAGGAGCATGGGCTCTTTGGGAGTCGGAGCCGCCAGCACAGGAGGAGTAGTCAACATCTTCTTCAGTTGGAGAAATGCTTCGTCCGCCTTGTGGTTCCACTCAAAAAAGGTGGTCTTCTTCATCAATTGATACAAAGGGAGAGCTTTCTCGCCCAGCCGACTGATGAATCGGCTGATGGACGCCAAGCAGCCGGTGAACTTCTGCACATCTAACAGTCGGCTGGGTACCTCCATCCTCTCGATGGTCTTGATCTTCACAGGGTTGCACTCTATGCCGCGTTCAGAGACCAGGAAGCCAAGGAGTTGGCCGGCTGGTACTCCGAAAACGCACTTCACAGGGTTGAGCTTGATCTAGAATCGGCGCAGGTTCTCAAAGGTTTCCTTGAGGTCTTCCAGTAGCATCCCACGCTTCTCCGTCTTCACCACCACATCATCCACGTAGACGTGGGCATTTCTGCCGAGTTGCTTGAGGAGGGACTTCTGCATGCAATGCTGAAAGGCGGCACCGGCATTCCTCAAGCCGAACGTCATGGTCAGGTAGCAGAAGGCTCCGAACGGCGTGATGAAGGCGGTCTTCAGTCTATCTGCCGGGTTCAGCTTGATCTGGTGATATCCTGAATATGCATCTAAGAAACTCAACAGCTCGCATCCGGCTGTGGAGTCTATCACCTGATCGATTCTTGGCAAAGCAAAGGGGTCCTTCGGGCAGGCTTTGTTGAGGCTTGTATAATCAATGCACATCCGCCACTGTTTGTTTTTCTTCAACACCAAGACCGGGTTTGCCAACCACTCTGGAAAAAACACCTCCATAATGAAGCCAGCCGCCAGGAGCCGGGCTATCTCTTCTCCAACAACTCTTCTCTTCTCTTCTGACAGGTGGCGCAAGGGCTGCCTGATGGGCTTCACATCTGGTCGGACATGTAACTTGTGCTCGGCGAATTCCGTCGGTACACCTGGCATGTCTTTAGGGGACCATGCGAAGATATCTCGATTCTCACGGAGGAAATCGACGAGCTCGCCTTCCTATTTGCTGTCAAGGTTTGTACCTATGATAGCATACCTCTCTGGGTGCTCCGGGTCCAAGGGTATCTTCTTGGTCTCTTTAGCCGGTTTGAACGAACCCTCAGCTTCCGACTCCTTGGGGTCAGGCGACATCTCTGGCTGCTTTCCGTCCATCGCCACGACCCGAACAAGGAGCCGCTTCTCAGCTGCGATCACCAGGGACTCGGCCAGCCGGCTGCTCTCAGCCGCGCAAGCGGATGACTTCCTGTAGTCGCCGGCTATGGTCAGAATTCCCTTGGAACTCGGCATCTTCATCTTGAGGTAGAAGTAGTGAGGAACCGCCATGAACTTGGCCAGTGCAGGTCGGCCAAGAAGTGCATGGTATGGGCTTTCAAGGTCCACTACTTCAAACCAGACTGGCTCTCGGCGGAAATGATCTTTGTCTCCGAAGAGGACGTCTATCAGGATCTTGCCGATTGGCGAGCAGGAAAGGCCGAGTACAGTACCATGGAACACAGTCCGGCAGCTCTGCAGCTGTCTTTGCTTGATTCCTAGCTTCTCCATAGTATCTTTGTACAGGATGTTGATGCTACTGCCTCCGTCTATCAGTACTCTTGAAAAGCGGGCTGCCCGCCTATCAGTGGCCAAGGTTGCACCTAGGACCAGGGCATAGGAGCCCGGATTCGGCATCACCTCTGGGTGATCCGCTCTGCTCCAACTGCTAGGCTTCTCAGACCAATGCATAAACTCTGGTGTATCTGTTGCCACACTGGTGAACACCACATAGGCTCCATGCTCTTCTGGGTACTCATCTTGTACTGCGCCGACGGGCCATGCGGCCGGCTGCTGGGGCGGCGGTGGAGGCGGCGGCGCAGCAGGCGGTGGAGGAAGAAGGCCATCTCCCTTGGCGATTCTGGTGAGCCAGTGGCACTTTCAGGTGGTATGATTTGACGGCTTCACGCCACTGTGGAACTTGCAGGGACCATCCAGAGTCTGCTCGTAAGAGAAGGCCGGCAACCAGTTGGACTTGCCGCCTTTCTGTCGCTTGGCCGGAGGCTGCCCCTCCGGCTGTTGATCTTCAACTGTCGCAACCTGCCGGCTGTTGGGCCTTGCGTTTGTTGTCGTTCGGTTGTTGTCGTCGACTGGTGTCTCCAGCTGGAGTTCTGGGAGCCTGAGGGGCCACTTTGCCAGCCGCATTGACTTGAATCTCCGTCTTCATGGAGGAGTCGGCCGTGGCGTACTTGTCTACTATGACCAGCAGTTCGTCGAGGGTTTTTGGCTCATCACAGAGGAGCTTGTGCTTGAGGAGGGTGCCCTCTCGGCACCCGGCGGTGAAGTACTCGATAGCCTTCACCTCGTGCATGCCCTCGCAGGAGTTCCGAAGCTCGCCCCAGCGCGTGAGGTAGTCGCGTTTTGACTCGTCAGGGCCTTGCACGCACAAGGAAAGCTGGCGCGGCTTGGGAGGTCGCTTGTACGTGCTCGTGAAGTTGCGGATAAAGGCTTCGGTGTAGTCGACCCAGCTGTTGATGCTGCGGGGCTTCAGATTGTTCAACCATGTCCAGGCCGTGCCCTGGAGCATGAGTGGAACATACTTCACGGCAACTCGCTTGTTGCCGTTCGCTATGCTGACGGCCGTGGAGTAATCAATTAGCCAGTCTTCTGGCTTCACGGAGCCGGTGTACTTGGGTGTGTCTCGGGGGAGCGTGAACCCTTTGGGGAAAGGCTCGTCTCGGATCCGGGGTCCAAAGCAAGGCGGACCCACCTCATCTTCTTCTTCCAGCGCCAGGGATCGGTGGAGTCGGTCGATCCGATGGCGGGCGTCATTCTCTCCGACTCCCTCTTGGCGGCCAAGGCGGCCACCGAGCGTCGGATGCTCGATAGGCGGCGGGGAAACTCGCCGTTCTCTTCTTGGTGGGGGAGGCAGGTGGTCGTCCTGCCGCTCCACTGCTCTTGGACGGCCGTCTTGGTCACGCTCGATGGTGATGCGAGTCCGACTGCGGCTGACAGCCGGCTCTTTGTCTTTTCTTCCACGGACTCCACCAGTCGGTGTCCGAGACGTCGCGCCCTGATCTCGGCAGGGAGGCAAGTCATCGTTTAGCTATCGTGGCGCCTCGGCGCGGCCACCGGCCGCGTTCTATGCAGCAACCGCATCGAGGAGTTGCTGGACTCTCTCCGTCATCATGCGGCGCTCTTCGCCTTCGAAGTTCTTCAGCTCGTCGGTGGCCGCTTGGGCGGCGCGGATGTTCTCTGCAGGGGTGGCGTATACGGGGCAATTGGCCCCGAACAAGTCGGCGATGGTCGCGCCGCTTTGCCGGACCGCGCCTAGGAGGCTAGGCCTAGTCGGAGCTGGCGAGCCGCCCACGGCGCGATCCATTTCGCGCTGGTAGGCTTCTGACAAGCGCCTCATGCTTGCCAGCTTCTTGGCGCCTTCGATGATCTGAAGGCGGCATGTCTCCAGCGTCTCGGCATCTGCGTCCTCTGGAATAGGCGCAGTCAGGTCTTGCAGGGCCGCATCGAGCGGGTCCTGAGCTCCCTCACCGGAGCGCTCATCGTGACTGATGACGAGAACCTCCGTGACAGCGCTTCTGCCGCTCTCCTCATGAGGAAGCGGCTCATCGTAGACCACCACGTTGGTGGGGAAAGTGTCAAGCGACACGGCGTCGGAGTCGACCAGCATCGGGTCGGTGGAGCCTACGGACTCCAAGTCCACGGCAGGCTCGCCGGTGACGTGGAGTCGGTCGAGGAGGCCCGCGAGGAGGCTCTCGGGGCCACCCGTGCCTGCGTCGGATGCAGGCTCTTCGGAGAGGCGAACCTCGCCGACAAGTTCGGCGAGGCTGCTCACTGCACAGGCGGCCTCGGCGCCGCGCAGCGCGTCGATGCAAACTCCATCTGGCGAGCCTGGCTGGCTGCGCTCGCCAGGGAGGAAGAGGGTTCCCGTCCAGAACAGATCTCCGGACGACGGTGCACCAGGCCCCATGGTGGGCACCAAATGTCGGGGGTTGGGTGCGACATATGCCAAAGGATGGCTTATCATGGTGGGGGCGAGTAGAACGTCGCCGGTGCCTGGAAACGGGATGAGGCGAAGACATGCACGCCGGCGAATCTTACCCAACTTCAGGGCTCTCCGAGGAGATAACACCCCTACTGCTGCTCTGCGGGGTCTCCGCATGATCACTAAGGCAAAGTGAATACAAGCTTGCTCCTAGAGCTGTTTCTGGAGGTAGGAGAGGGCAAGGCTAGCTCCCTCCTTCCCTTGTGGTCTGTCTAATGCTAATGGATGCCAACCTTTTGCATGGGTGCCCTAGGGGGTTTTTATAGGCCTACCCCCTAGGGTTACAACGGTAAAACCGGCTGGGTGCGGGTCCCAGCCGTCTGTCTCTCAGGCGCCGTCTTCTCCGCCAACTCCTGGGACCCGCCGACTGGTGGGTCCTGCCGACTGGCCTGGTACGAGGGCGTCAGCCCGTGTCTGCCGCGGGCGGGTCTTGCTGGCTGCAGGTTACTGTAGCCGTTCTTCTAATGACGCGGGCTTGGTCAGCGGGTCATGGCAACAGTGCCGCCGCCTGGCGGGCGATCACTGTGGCCATTCCCAGGTCGCATCTGGTTAATGGCGTGTGGGACCCGTGGGCAGGGCCGGCCGACTCCAGGGGGCCGTCTCCCAACGGGTCCGACTCTCGGCGCTCTCGCTGTCTTCAATACTCTCGCTGACTGGTAGGCCCCGCCGTCTCCGGGCCGTACAGATAGGTGGTCGTGGGCACAGGGCCCCGCCTCTAAGGCTGATGTCAGGGCTGGCATGGCAACAGTGCTGCGCCGAGCGGAGATCTCCGCGGGTACAGCGCACTATGGCCATGCCTGCCCTTTATTATGGGTGGTTGGAGTCGCGGGTCGACTCCCCATAGTCGGCTTCCTTGGAGTCGCTTCTGGGACTCGGCTTGAACGGGAGTTGCCTCTGGGACTCGGCAACCTTGGAGTCGCCTCTGGGACTCGTCTTGAATGGGAGTCGCCTCTGGGACTCGGCTTGAATGGGAGTCGCCTCTGGGACTCGGCTTGAATGGGAGTCGCTTCTGGGACTCGGCCATCATGGAGTCGCCGTAGGTACCTGAGGGGCGCAGTCTGCCCCAATGTCTTGAATGGTTTTGGGGCTCGGGTTAGCCTACCCGTGGCCCATTACTCCGACAATGATGATGAGCGAATTGCAGATAAGTATATGAGGCACCCGAAAGATGGGGCTCAGTGGGAATTAATCGACAACAAGTTTGAAGACTTTTCCAAGGATCCTATAAGTATAAGGCTCGAGGAGTGTACTGACGGGATGAATCCTTTTGGCGACATGGCCGGTGCTTCTGTGCATATATAACCTCGCTCCTTGGTTGTGTATGAAGAAAAAATACATTATGATGTCAATGATTATCCAAGGCCCGAAGCAACCTGGAAATGACATCAACGTTTACTTTCAGCTACTTGTAGAAGAACTGTCGACAGTGTGGATAGATGCATGATACGTCCATTTTGCATCATGCTTTTATATCAATATTTATTGCATTATGGGCTGTTATTACACATTATATCTCAATACTTATGGCTATTCTCTCTTATTTTACAAGGTTTACCATGAAGAGGGGGGATGCCGGCAGCTGGAATTCTGGCTGGAAAAGGAGCAAACGTTGGAAACCTATTCTGCACAACTCCAAAAGTCCTGAAACTCCAAGAAACAACTTTTTTGATTTAATAAGAATTTATGAGCGAAAGAAATAGGCTAGGGGGCCCACACCCTGTCCAGGAGATAGGAGGCCGCGCCCCCCTGTAGGGAGCGGCCCCCTATCTCCTAGGGCCCCTGGTGGTCTTCCGGCGTCCATCTTCTGCTATATGAAGGGTTTTGTCCTGGAAAAAATCATGGGCAAGCTTACGGGACAAAACTCCGCCGCCACGAGGCGGAACCTTGGCGGAATCAATCTAGGGCTCTGGCGGAGCTATTCTGCCAGGGACACTTCCCTCCGGGAGGGGGAAAACATCACCAACGTCATCACCAACGATCCTCTCATCAAGAGGGGTTCAATCTCCATCAACATCTTCACCAGCACCATCTCCTCTCAAAACCCTAGTTCATCTCTAGTATCCAATCTTGTATCAGAACCACAAAATTGTACCTATGGGTTGCCAGTAGTGTTGATTACTCCTTGTAATTGATGCTAATTGGTTTACTTGGTGGAAGATCATATGTTCAGATCCTTTATGCATGTTATTACTCCTCTGATATGAACATGAATATGCTTTGTGAGTAGTTACGTTTGTTCCTGAGGACATGGGTGAAGTCTTGCTATTAGTAGTCATGTGAATTTGCTATTCGTTAGATATTTTGATGAGATGTATGTTGTCTTTCCTCTAGTGGTGTTATGTAAATGTAGACTACATGACACTTCACCATTATTTGGGCCTAGAGGAAGGCATAGGGAAGTAATAAGTAGATGATGGGTTGCTAGAGTGACAGAAGCTTAAACCCTAGTTTATGCGTTGCTTCGTTAGGGGTTGATGTGGACCCATATGTTTAATGTTGTGGTTAGGTTTACCTTAATACTCCTTTTTGTAGTTGCAGATGCTTGCAATAGGGGTAATCATAAGTGGGATGCTTGTCCATGTTAGGGCAGTACCCAAGTGCAGGTCCACCCACATATCAAATTATCAAAGTACCGAACGCGAATCTTACGAACGTGATGAAAACTAGCTTGACGATAATTCCCAATGTGTCCTCAGGAGCTCCTTCTTCATTATTGGAATTTGTCCAGGCTTATCCTTTGCTACATAAAGGATTGGGCCACCTTGCTGCACTTTATTTACTTTATTTACTTTTTGCTCGTTACTATTTATCTTATCACAAAACTATCTATCACCTACTATTTCAGTGCTTGCAGAGAAAACCTTACCAAAAGCGCTTATCATTTCCTTCTGCTCCTCGTTGGGTTCGACACTCTTACTTATCGAAAGGACTATGATAGATCCCCAATACTTGTGGATCACCAAGGCTCTTTTCTGGCACCGTTGCCGGGGAGTGTAGCACTTTCGGTGAGTGGAACTTGGTAAGGAAACATTTATATAGTGTGCTGAAATTTTCTGTTACTTGTCACTATGGAAACTAATCCTTTGAGGGGCTTGTTTGGGGTATCTTCACCCCAACCAGAAGAGCAAAGAGATGCTCCTCAACCTACTGAACTTTATGAAAATATTCACTTTGAGATTCCTTCGGGTATGATAGAAAAACTGCTAGCTAATCCTTTCGCAGGAGACGGAACGTGGCATCCCGATTTACACCTTATCTTTGTGGATGAAGTTTGTGGATTATTTAAGCTTGCATGTATTCCTGATGATGTTGTCAAAAGGAAGGTCTTCCCTTTATCTTTGAAGGGAGCTGCAATCACATGGTATAGGCTATGTGATGATACGAGATCTTGGAATTATAAGCGATTGAAGTTGGAATTTCACCAGAAGTTCTATCCTATGCATCTTGTTCATCGTGATCGTAATTATATATATAATTTCTGGCCTCACGAAGGAGAAAGCATCGCTCAAGCTTGGGGGGGGCTTAAGTCAATGTTGTATTCATGCCCCAATCATGAGCTCTCTCGGGAAATGATTATTCAGAATTTTTATGCTCGGCTTTGTCTTGATAATCGCAACTTGCTCGATACTTCCTATGCTGGTTCCTATATGCTGAAGAAAATTTATTTCAAATGGGACTTATTGTAAAGAATTAAATGCAACTCTGAAGATTGGGGTTCCGATGATGGTAAGGAGTCAGGTATGACACCTAAGTTTGATTGTGTTAAATTTTTTATGGATACCGATGCTTTCCGTGGATTTAGTTCTAAGTATGGAATTGACTCTGAGATAGTAGCTACTTTTCATGAAACTTTTGCTACTCATGTTGATCTCCCTAAAGAGAAGTGGTTTAAATATAATCCTCCTGTTGAAGTGAAAGTAGTTGCACCCATTACAGTTGAAGAGAAGACTATTACATATAGTGATCCTATTATTCCTACTACTGATGTTGAAAAACCTCCTTTTCCTGTTAGGATAAAAGATCATGTTAAAGCTTCGACTGTTGTTTGTAAGAGTAATACTAGGACTTATACACCTCCTGAGCAAATTAATGTTGAACCTAGTATTGCTATGGTTGAAGATCTCTTGGATGAGGACTTAGATGGGCATGTTATCTCTTTCTTGGGTGAAACTGCTAATATTGCTAGGCCCGATACTAAGACACGTAGACCTGTTGTAGGCACTCCTGTTATTTCTATTAAAATAGGAGATCATTGTGCGATATGGGTGCTAGTGCTAGTGCTATACCTTATGATCTTTATAAAGAAATTACGCATGATATTGCACCTGTTGAATTAGAAGACATTGATGTTACTATTAAGCTTGCTAATAGGGACACCACTAAACCTATTGGGATTGTTAGAGATGTTGAAGTCTTGTGTGGGAAGATTAAATACCCTGCTGATTTTCTTGTTCTTGGTTCCCCACAAGATGATTTTTGTCCCATTGTTTTTGGTAGACCCTTCTTGAATACTGCTAGTGCTAAGATTAATTGTGAAAAGAATATTGTCACTGTTGGCATAGATGGTATGTCTGATGAGTTTAATTTCGCTAAGTTTAGTAGACAACCTCGTGAAAGAGAACCACCTAGTAAAGATGAGATTATTGGTCTTGCTTCTATTGCTGTTCCTCCAACTGATTCGTTAGAACTATATTTGCTAGACCATGAAAACGATATGTTTATGAAGGAAAGGGAAGAAATAGATGAAGTGTTCCTTAAACAAGAACCTATGCTGAAGCATAACCTTCCTGTTGAAATTCTTGGGGATCCCCCTCCACCCAAGGGTGACCTCGTGTTTGAACTCAAACCATTACCTGATAATCTTAAGTATGCTTATCTTGATGAAAAAGAAATATATCCTGTTATTATTAGAGCTAACCTTTCAGAGAAAGAAGAAGAAAGATTACTGAAAACTCAGAAGAAGCACCGAGCTGCTATTGGATATACTCTGGATGATCTTAAGGGCATTAGTCCCACATTATGTCAACACAAAATCTCAGTGGAGAAAGATGCCAAACTAGTTAGAGATCCTCAAAGGCGTTTAAATCCCAAAATGAAGGAAGTGGTAAGAAAGGAGATACTAAAGCTCCTTGAGGCAGGTATTATTTATCCCGTTGCTGATAGTGAATGGGTAAGCCCTATCCATTGTGTCCCTAAAAAGGGAGGTATTACCGTTGTTCCTAATGATAAAGATGAATTGATCCCGCAAAGAATTATTACAGGCTATAGGATGGTAATTGATTTTCGTAAGTTAAATAAAGCTACTAAGAAAGATCATTACCCTTTACCTTTCATTGATCAAATGCTAGAAAGGCTATCCAAACACACACATTTTTGCTTTCTAGATGGTTATTATGGTTTCTCACAGATACCTGTGTCCGCGCAGGATCAATCCAAAACTACTTTTACTTGCCCTTTTGGTACTTTTGCTTATAGATGTATGCCTTTTGGTTTATGTAATGCACCTGCTACCTTTCAAAGATGCATGATGGCTATATTTTCTGATTTTTGTGGAAAGATTTGTGAGGTATTCATGGATGACTTCTCCGTCTATGGATCCTCTTTTGATGATTGTTTGAGCAACCTTGATCGAGTTTTGCAGAGATGCGAAGACACTAGTCTCGTCCTGATTTGGGAAAAGTGTCACTTTATGGTTAATGAAGGCATTGTCTTGGGGCACAAGATCTCCGAGAGAGGTATTGAAGTTGATAAAGCCAAAGTTAATGCTATTGAAAAGATGCCATGTCCCAAGGACATAAAAGGTATAAGAAGTTTCCTTGGTCATGCCAGCTTTTACAGGAGGTTCATTAAGGACTTTTCTAAAATCTCTAGGCCTCTGACTAATTTATTGCAAAAAGATATTCCTTTTGTCTTTGATGATGATGTGTAGAAGCATTTGAAACACTTAAGAAAGCTTTGATCACTGCACCTATTGTTCAGCCACCTGATTGGAATTTACCTTTTAAAATTATGTGCGATGCTAGTGATTATGTTGTAGGTGCTGTTTTAGGGAAAAGAGTCGATAAGAAATTGATTGTTATCCAGTATGCTAGTAAGACTCTTGATACTACCCAGAGAAATTATGCTACTACTGAAAAAGAGTTCTTAGCAGTTGTGTTTGCATGTGATAAGTTTAGACCTTATATTGTTGATTCAAAAGTTACTATTCACACTGATCATGCTGCTATTAAATATATTATGGAAAAGAAAGATGCTAAGCCTAGACTCATTAGATGGGTTCTCTTGCTCCAAGAACTTGACTTGCATATTGTTGATAGTTAGGGAGCTGAGAACCCCGTTGCAGACAACTTGTCCAGGTTAGAGAATGTTCTTGATGACCCACTGCCTATTAATGATAGTTTTCCTGATGAACAATTAGAGGTTGTCAATGCTTCTCGTGCTGCTCCTTGGTATGCTGACTATGCTAATTACATTGTTGCTAAATATATACCGCCTAGTTTCACATACCAGCAAAAGAAAAAGTTCTTTTATGATTTAAGACATTACTTTTGGGATGATCCACACCTTTATAAAGAAGGAGTAGATGGTATTATTAGACGTTGTGTGCCTGAGCATGAACAGGAACAAATCCTACGCAAGTGTCACTCTGAATCCTATGGAGGACACCATGCTGGAGATAGAACTGCACACAAGGTACTACAATCTGGCTTTTATTGGCCTACTCTCTTTAAAGATGCTCGTAAGTTTGCCTTATCTTGTGATGAATGTCGAAGAATAGGTAACATTAGTAGACGTCAAGAAATGCCTATGAATTATTCTCTTGTTATTGAACCGTTTGATGTTTGGGGCTTTGATTATATGGGACCTTTTCCTACCTCCATTGGTTATACACATATTTTAGTTGCTGTTGATTACATTACTACGTGGGTAGAAGCTATTCCAACTAGTAGTGCTGATCATAACACTTCTATTAAAATGCTTAAAGAAGTTATTTTTCTGAGGTTTGGAGTCCCTAGATATCTTATGACTGATGGTGGTTCACACTTTATCCATGGTGCTTTCTGTAAGATGCTTGCTAAGTATGATGTCAATCATAGAGTCGCATTTCCTTATCACCCGCAATCTAGTGGTCAAGTAGAGTTGAGCAATAGAGAGCTCAAATTAATTTTGCAAAAGACTATGAATAGATCTAGAAAGAATTTGTCCAAAAAACTTGATGATGCATTATGGGCCTATAGAACTGCATACAAAAATCCTATGGGTATGTCTCCATTTAAGATGGTTTATGGAAAAGCATGTCATTTACCTCTTGAACTTGAACATATAGCATATTGGGCTATTAAAGAGCTCAATTATGATTTCAAACTTGCTGGTGAGAAGAGGTTGTTTGATATTAGCTCACTTGATGAATGGAGAACCCAAGCATATGAGAATGCCAAGCTTTTCAAAGAAAAAGTCAAACGCTGGCATGATAAGAGGATACAAAAGCGTGAGTTTAACGTAGGAGATTATGTGTTATTATTCAACTCTCGTTTAAGATTTTTTGCAGGGAAACTTCTCTCAAAATGGGAAGGTCCCTACGTTATCGAGGAGGTCTATCGTTCTGGTGCTATAAAAATCAACAACTTCGAAGGCACAAATCCGAGGGGTCAAAGAATTAAACATTATATTTCAGGTAATCCTATCAATGTTGAAACTAATATTATTGAAACCATAGGTACGTGGTACGTGGTACGTGGTACGGTAAGAGACACTTTCCAGAATGTTCCAGACTCCGAAAAGGCATAGGTACGTGGTACGGTAAGTAAACCAACTCCAAAACAACTCTAATGGCAATTTTTATTATTTTTGGATTATTTAAGAATTTTAGGAAGAAAGAAGTAGTCCGAAAGGGACACGAGGCTCCCACGAGAGAGGAGGTCACGCCCCCCCTGTAGGGTGTGCCCCTGTCTCGTGGGCACCTCATGTGCCTCCCGAACACCGTTTTCTTGTATGTTACGTATTTTGGTCGGTAAAAATTCATTATATATACTCCCGAAGGTTTTGACCACTGTATCACGCAAATATCCTTTGTTTTCGTTTCGAGCTGTTCCTGTTGTAGATTTGGAACATGATGTCGTCCCAATATTCAGAGGGAGAGAGCTACATGGCTGATTATATTGCAAACCCAAAAGTATATGGGGATGTGGAACATTATGGCTGGACCACAGAGGAAGAAGAATACTATGATCCAAAGAGAAAGGAGGAGACAAGCTCCGATGAAGAGGACGATCCACTACCTCAACCTAGTGATATGCATGTGGAGTTCAAGAAGTCAAGCCTCCTAAGGTCCAATCTATCCCACCACATTTTTTGCAGGAAAGCAAGGCAACACTATGCAAAAAGATAATGAAACTTGAGCTCGAGAATGAGGATCTGAGGGAGGAAAATTTTAGCCTCACACGCAAGCTAGAGAAGAAAAATGCAACAACTCCACCGTCATTACCATCTCATCATCTCCGAAGAAATAATCACATGGGTATGGGCACTCCCCTTGGCAACTGCCAAGCTTGGGGGAGGTGCCCCAATATCGTATCACCATCACACTCCTATCTTTACCGCTTTATTTAGTTCGCTCCTTTTAGTAGTATCTTGATCTATTAGTTCAAAGTTTTGATATCAAGTAGTTTTGAGTTTTGCTTTGTGATCTCTTTATGTAATCGAGTCCATGTGCTATCTATAATAAAGATTAGTGTTGAGTCAAGGGCTTTGCTATGTTGCTATGATCTTGAGAAAGTAGAAAGAACAAAAGAGTTCATATTGATCTTATGGATAGTGATAACTTCACACATAGAAAGTATAAGGCATAAAAATTGTTGAGAGTTGATGAACGTAGCCTTGGTCACCGTTGCAATTAATAGGAAGTAATAAGGAAAGAGGGATTCACATATAAATATATTATCTTGGACATCTTTTATGATTGTGAAGCACTCATTAAGTATGACATGCTAAAAGAGTTGACGTTGGACAAGGAAGAGAATGTAATGGTTTATGTTTTCCGACATCTCAGTTAAAGTATATTGTCATTGACCTTCCAAACATGTTGAGCTTGCCTTTCCCCCTCTTGCCAGCCAAATTCCTTGCACCAAGTAGAGATACTACTTGTGCTTCCAAATATCCTTAAACCCAGTTTTGCCATGAGATTCCACCATACCTACCTATGGATTGAGTAAGATCCTTCAAGTAAGTTATCATCGGTGCAAGCAATAAAAATTGCTCTATAAATATGTATGACTTATTAGTGCGGAGAAAATAAGCTTTGTATAAACTTGTTGTGGAATGAATAAAAGCGACAGACTGCATAATAAAGGTCCACATACAAGGGGCAATATAAAGTGACATTCTTTTGCACTAAGACTTTATGCATCAACCCTAAACGCGCATGACAACCTCTGCTTCCCTCTGCGAAGGGCCTATCTTTTACTTTATATTTTTACTTTATGCTTGAGTCAAGGTGATGCTTGTGACGCCCCCAATTCAATCGTACACTAATCATGCACGCAAATGTGTACGATCAAGATCAGGGACTCACGGGAAGATATCACAACACAACTCTAAAACATAAATAAGTCATACAAGCATCATAATACGAGCCAGGGGCCTCGAGGGCTCGAATACAAGTGCTCGATCATAGACGAGTCAGCGGAAGCAACAATATCTGAGTACAGACATAAGTTAAACAAGTTTGCCTTAAGAAGGCTAGCACAAACTGGGATACAGATCGAAAGAGGCGCAGGCCTCCTTCCTGGGATCCTCCTAAACTACTCCTGGTCGTCGTCAGCGGGCTGCACGTAGTAGTAGGCACCTCCAGTGTAGTAGTCGTCATCGACGGTGGCGTCTGGCTCCTGGGCTCCAGCATCTGGTTGCGACAACCGGAAAGAAAGGAAAAGGGGGGAAAAGGGGGGAGAAAGCAACCGTGAGTACTCATCCAAAGTACTCGCAAGCAAGGAGCTACACTACATATGCATGGGTATATGAGTAAAGGGCCATATCAGTGGACTGAACTGCAGAATGCCAGAATAAGAGGGGGATAGCTAATCCTGTCGAAGACTACGCTTCTGACAGCCTCCGTCTTGCAGCATGTAGAAGAGAGTAGATTGAAGTCCTCCAAGTAGCATCTCCAAGTAGCATCTCCAGGTAGCATCTCCAGTAGCATCGCATAGCATAATCCTACCCGGCGATCCTCTCCTCGTCGCCCTGTTAGAGAGCGATCACCGGGTTATCTATGGAACTTGGAAGGGTGTGTTTTATTAAGTATCCGGTTCTAGTTGTCATAAGGTCAAGGTACAACTCCAAGTCATCCTGTTACCGAAGATCACGGCTATTCGAATAGATTAACTTCCCTGCAGGGGTGCACCAACTTACCCAACACGCTTCATCCCATTTGGCCGAACACACTTTCCTGGGTCATGCCCGGCCTCGGAAGATCAACACGTCGCAGCCCCACCTAGGCAAAACAGAGAGGCCAGCACGCCGGTCTAAACCTAAGCGCACAGGGGTCTGGGCCCATCGCCCTGAGCACACCTGCACGCTGCGTGGGCGGCCGGAAGCAGACCTAGCCTAGTGGCGTTCCAGTCCAATCCAGCGCGCGCCGCTCCGTCGCTGATGTCTGAAGTGCTTCGGCTGATACCACGACGCCGGGATACCCATAACTACTCCCACGTAGATGGCTAGTGCGTATAGGCTCGTAGCCAACTCAGATCAAATACCAAGATCTCGTTAAGCGTGTTAAATATCCGCGAACGCCGAACAGGGCCAGGCCCACCTCTCTCCTAGGCGGTCTCAACCTGCCCTGTCGCTCCGCCACAAAGATCCACTCGCGGGTGCTCCACCAGCCGACCCGTCTTTGGTCACCACATGTATCATGTATAACGTATATAGTATATACCCGTGATCACCTCCCGAGTGATCACGGCCCGATAGTATAGCATAGCAGACGGACAAGAATGTAGGGCCACAGATGAAAAATACTAGCATCCTATGCTAAGCATGTAGGATTGCGGGTAAGGTATCAATGACTGTAGTATCAAGGACAGGCTATGCATCAGGATAGGTATAACAGAAAGCAGTAACATGCTACACTACTCTAATGCAAGCAGTATAGAGTAGAATAGGCGATATCTGGTGATCAAGGGGGGGCTTGCCTGGTTGCTCTGGCAAGAGAGAGAGGTCATCAACTCCGTAGTCGAACTGGGCAGCAGCAGTGTCGGTCTCGTAGTCTACCGGAGAGAAGAGGGGGAAGAAACAATGAATACCATGTAAATAGATGCATATCGATGCATGACATGACAAGTAACAATGCTAGGCGTGACCTGACGTGGTATGACGTGATGCCGGTTAAGGGGGGAAACATCCGGGAAAATATCCCCGGTGTTTCGTGTTTTCGGGCAAAGGAGCCGGGGGGGGAAGTTGCGAGTTTGATAGGTTAGGGGGGTATGGCGGACGAACGGACTGCGTATCCGGATTTGTCTCGTTGTTCTGAGCAACTTTCATGTACAAAGTTTTTCCATCCGAGCTATGGTTTATTTAATATTAATTTTAAAAGATTTAAATTATTTTTAACTTATTAATTATTAATTAAATTCGAAAATAGTATTATTGCATCAGCATGATGTCAGCCTGACATCATCAGTCAACAGAGGTGTTGACTGGTCAAGCTGACATGTGGGTCCCGTTCGTCATTGACTATTTAGTCTAATTAGGTTTTAACTAATCTAATTACTGTTTAATTAAACTAACTAGTTAATTAGATTAATTATCTAGAATTAATTAACTTAATTAATCCACTAATTAATTAATTAATTAATTAATAATTTATTTTTATTTTATTTTCCCTTTTTTTTATTAAAACGTTCCGGGGCAGGGCCCCCTTGTCAGTGGCCCAGAGGCCTATCGGGTTCGGGCGTGGTTGCTGGGGCGGAGCCCCGTGAGTGTGCGGGCGGTTACGGGCGCGGGCGAAGCCTGGTGACGGGCACCAGCGACGAGCGCCGCGGGAGGAGGCCGGTGGCCACGGCGCTCCATCAGCACTCTGCGGCGGCAGCAGGCGAGCAGGGGCCGCGGCACTGAGCAGCAGTAGCATTAGGCAGCAGCAGTGAAGCGGCCACGAGCATCGATGGCGGCTCGTAAACCGAGCGGGGAGAGGCGGCAGCAACAGCGCAGCACAATGGGGCGAGCAGGGCGGGCACCAATAGGCACGGGGCACGCGGGGGCATGCCGGGCACGGCGAGGCCACGGCGGCGTCAGCGGAGCCGCGGGGAGGAGGCCATGGCGTGAGCGCGAGGAAGAGAGGAGGAGGGGGAAGCTCACAGGGGCGGTGTAGGGTTCGTGGCAGTGGGCTCGGGGAGGAGGACGACGAAGGGGCGGCGTCCGGGTCACCGAGGACGAGTGCGGCGAGGCGACGGGGTCGATGGCGCGTCGGCGGAGTCCTCAAGCAGCGGTGGTCGGCGACGGGGCCTCCGGGCGGCTGCGGGATCGAGGCGGTGAGCGCTGGGGCGCTCCCGATCCAGAGCGCGCGCGGGAGGGAAGGGGGTTCGCCCCGGCGTGGGCCATGGGCGACGACGGCGGGGGTGGGCGACAGGCGCCCAGAGAGAGTGGGGGAGTGGATAGGGTTAGGGTTCCTGGTGGCTCGCGGTAGGCCATATAGGCCAACGGGGCGGGCTGGGCCGATTGGGCCGACAAGGCGGCCCGGTGGGCCAAAGTCTAGTGGGGAAGTTCTCTTTTTTTTTCTTTTTTTTTTCTTTTGTTTTGTTTTCTGTTACTTTTATTTTTTTTATTTCTATTATAGTTTTGTAAAATACCAAAGTTGTACCTAATTTAGTTTTAATAAATATTCCACTACCCCAATAGTTTTGGGAAATTAAATAACTTAGTTAATATTTTATTAATTGAAAAAAAACATTTATTTATTTGTTTTTGTTATTGTTTTGTTTATTTTTGAGCATCTAACTATTTTATCAAAATGTGGTTTCTCCACCATAATTACTCATGATTTATTTGACCCATCTTGAACATTTTAGTTTTAACTTTTGAAAACTTTATTTGTTTGACTTGATTTTGAATTTGACTTTGAACGAGATTTGAATCATCGTGAGATTAGCAACAGTAATCGTGGTGACGTGGCCCCGTTAGCAGAGGTTTACTGTAGCTTGATTATCCGGGCGTCACAATTCTCCTCCACTACAAGGAATCTCGTCCCGAGATTTAAGAGGGAAGTAAAGGGGGAAGGTTCGGGTTACGAAATTCTAACGAATCTTCTCGGTCTTGGTTGCTCTTCTCGAAGTGGTCGATCCATTACATTGATGTCTTCATTTCTCTGCTTCAGGTCATCATGATGAAGTCGGCGTTCTTTTCTTCAGGAACTCCATCGTACTTACGAAAGAATAAAGGGGTGGCATTCCTGGAGAACTGACCTCTGCAAGGTCGACTATCTGGTCAATAACATCAAGGAAGGTGGCGGAAGTAACTCTCGAATTAAAACTTACAAAAATATTGAGAGCAAAGTAAGGAGGTGTCATGGGAAGTTTCGAGCGGGCAGGCAATCATTCAATGCCTGAAACAGGGCGTGAAAAGGGGTTCAAGCAACGGGAATAAGTATTGTGTCTGATACCAGAATAGATCACTAGGCAGGGGGCCCGTGAACTACATACAAAGTCAAGCTCTAGGAATAACTTTGGCAACGGGGTGTTCAGGAGAGTCAGGTTTCGATCCCGTGGAACTGTGGGTTATGGGCCCACCATGTGAGTTAAAGTAGGAAGGGCGGTGACATCTTGCATAGCCGCGACAGGGAGGCGTGTGAGTGAATAGCTTGTCAGTTATGCTGGCAACAATGTCGATACCAGGGACGGGGAACGAAGAGAGAAATTTTCCTGCTTGTTGAACGAGGCGGACCAAAGGGCAAAGTTCTTGTCCATAAGTGGTTACCGGGATGTCATCAACAAAAGGAACAGGGTCTTACTGACAAAGTTGTACACCGAGGTGTTTACATAAGCAGGGAATTATCAGTGCTCAGTTAAGTAGATTACAAGAAAGGCTAAACAAAACAATGGAAAGGAAAATGCATTTAAACACATATTTCAGGGGTATATCCTTCCCAAGGACAAGCAGAGCATGATATCCATGACAGGATATAATGTAGAAAACTCTTTAGGTACGGGGAGAGAAATTTCCTGACATTACCCATACAATGGTGTTTGGATAATTGAGCAGGAAACATTTAGCATTGGGCTTCAAATGTTCTTGTTGAAAATTGGAGTACCATAGACAAGCTTCGAGATAGCATTCACATGGTCTTCAAGCAAAGGTCGTACTTTGGATATACAAAGGATCCATCAAGATAACTTATTAAACAAGGCATTCAATTTCCTCATTGAAAAATGGTTAACCTAGTTAAAAAAAAGGGAACGACAACAATAGGTCCTCCGGTTAGGAGTGCTAGGCATGACATCACCTTACCGGGTCATATAAAGACCAATGTTATAGCTCTTGGAAATATGTTCCAACCATCATATCCGACCGAGATTCAGATCTGATTGGTGTCAGGATACCTCAGACTCAGGATGCCTGAGAAGAAAGGTGCAACACAGATTGACGGGATGACACTGTAAGATTCTCGGGAAATGAACTATGAAGTGATTTCTGTTAACAAGAGTTCATCATTAACCCAAGGAGAGGACAAGGAGGTGGCTGATGAACTCAGCGACAATTCATCAAAATTTCCAAAGGATGGATTTCCACAATTATGTGAACAAGGAGATAGCATTTGCCAGATCAAAATGATATATTGATGTATGCTTGGGGAAAACATACACAATTTAACAATGGTTGAAAGGTGCACCTGAACTATGGGCTGGGTTGCACGGCCAACATTGGAATGGTGATTCAATAATCAATAGTCTAAGAATGAACGGCCGACCATTAACTTCAAAGCAATAGGGTTGCTAGAAGGGCGGAATCCAAACAGCACGCTCACTTGTTGGTACCCTGGTTGGAATCAACACGAGGACCAAGAAAGAATGGTGATGGTGAGAAATATCACTATACCAAGAATTCTTAAGAGGTGGAGTAATCCTCATGACATTCTTGACATAAAAGATGGTAATACCCCAAGGTAAAGAAGAACGAATGCTGGATAGCAAGGATCTCAAGGTATAACACAAAACACGAAAAAGTTTGTGTTGAACGGGAGGCAATAGAGTGGTCGATGATAACAAAAATCATCGTGGGCAAGGATGGTATTCCTCATCATGAACTCAGTTGATATCCTGGAAGAGCTCGGAATGTTGATGATGATCACGACACATTTGTCGAGAGGTTTCAAGAAGATGTAACTGATCGGTGATGACATCAAGTCAACGGAAATGATGAAGCCAAAAGTCATTGGGACCATGGGTACGACACAAACTCGAAATCAAGCTTGCTGTTCAAGGACAAACGATAAGACGAGGAAGATCGATTGTAAGATTAGCTCACCATCGAAATTTGAGCTCCGAGAAGGACCCGGTAGCACAGTTAAAAATTAGCACAATGATATAGCCAATCAGACTAGGAATGGCGTGATCGGGTACAAACTCGTAAGTAAAGAAGATTACTAGTTGTTGAACCGTAGTGCGGACTCGATTCAGTTATCGGTGTCTTTGAGTGTTTAATAACTCAAAGCCCATGAAAAATTGGAATCGGTGAGGATGTAGTACTTGATGGAGAACTCATAAGAAGTTATGCAGTCCCGTGATGATCTCGAGATACCAGGGTGTAATACTCGACGAAAGATCAAAGTAAAGGTTGGACGGGAGTATTGATCCACAGAAAACAAGTGCTTAAACTTGCCCGAGAAATGGGATCAAAGAAGAACATATGGTCGGAACCACGATTGCAAAGGATCAATTCACCGATACCAAGGAGATTATATCAAGGAAATAGTTATTATTACAAGAAGATTCCATGATAGGATCTACTTCGTGTCCATGGGCATGAACGCAAAGGTTCAAGGTCGAATCCCACTTCTCCAAAGCATAACCTTACAGTCACTTCTCGTTTCGATAATGGCATTAGTGTTGAAAGTTTTATTTGGTGAAATACCAGATGAGTATGACCCGTGAAAACTTCCGAGTTCACACATATTAAGGAAGGCATAGCAGGGCATCTTAGGAACATATACCACAAACTTCGGGGTAAATAATACAAGCTCAAAAGTAGAGCATTGTTCAAAAGCAGATGATACAATTTACCAAAAGCATTATAT
The DNA here is from genome assembly GCA_963921465.1 of Triticum timopheevii. NCBI lineage: Eukaryota > Viridiplantae > Streptophyta > Magnoliopsida > Poales > Poaceae > Triticum > Triticum timopheevii. The sequence goes on along the minus strand of OY997266.1, from coordinate 233,273,255 downwards.
ACCCATGGAAAGGCTCTCAAGGTTATTCAATACGAAGGACACTGTCGGATAAAATCCAACAAAGGAACCGATGGTCCACAAGGGATCTGATGTGAGCATCAGTACTCAACCAGAGGAAGAAGAAGGCACGTGCATCATATTATAGAACATCTGAATAATTCAATGCTTAGATAACAAAGGACATACGATTTCCAAAACAAAGGATCAAAGGCAGTCGCTCTGATCAAGGATGGATAATTTGGATAGACCAGAGGCACAATTGGCGACAAATAGTTTGGTCGAGAACCAGCTCATGTTCAAAAATGATGTCTGAGCCGGAAAGATAATTTAGAAGGGTTGATAGATGATTGTGTGCATTCACACACATGTTGAATCAATAGGATCAAAATGACGGTGTCAAAAGATACTAGTGAATATTGCCAGATATATGGGAAGCATCCATAATGCTAGTAGACAAGTATTTGCAGAGCAATAAAGCTGCTAAGGATTTTTTTTTTGAAGATTGAATAGTATTTCAAAGGCTTTTGTGAAACACCTGAACAACTGGGATGAGCGGATACTCGGAAGGTGCGAGAAATTATTCTTAGGGGTATTCAGGTGGCAAAGAACTGCAAGGCAGTAGGCACAAAATATTCTCGGGGTATCTTGTAATAACAAGATCGACTGGGAATAAAAGTAAGCACGACAGGTGTAAGTATTTATCCATAGGGATATTTCAGTGGTAGTGAATTGCAAAAGAAACGAGCACAAGGTCTCGAGAGAAAATCAGAGAGTATCTCCGAAATCTTCTGGTGCAGCCGGCGATCATCTGGACTGAAGGGGCTCTTCGGAAAAAAGTATTTTCGAGAACCTAAAGTTAGATTTTAGTAAAAATTGTTTAACCCGAATAGAAGAGAGTTTAGAATCCCGGAGTAAAGATCGAGGAGTAAAAGATCCTAATACCACCCAATGGCGACGTGAGCCCATGGGCCGCACAGCCATGTTAGTAAAAGTTTTGCAATGTCTAGACTCGACTTCGGCCAAAGAGTGTGGAAGGGGGATTCCTACAGGCAGTCGGCTCTGATACCAACTTGTGACGCCCCCGATTCAATCGTACACTAATCATGCACGCAAATGTGTACGATCAAGATCAGGGACTCACGGGAAGATATCACAACACAACTCTAAAACATAAATAAGTCATACAAGCATCATAATACGAGCCAGGGGCCTCGAGGGCTCGAATACAAGTGCTCGATCATAGACGAGTCAGCGGAAGCAACAATATCTGAGTACAGACATAAGTTAAACAAGTTTGCCTTAAGAAGGCTAGCACAAACTGGGATACAGATCGAAAGAGGCGCAGGCCTCCTACCTGGGATCCTCCTAAACTACTCCTGGTCGTCGTCAGCGGGCTGCACGTAGTAGTAGGCACCTCCAGTGTAGTAGTCGTCATCGACGGTGGCGTCTGGCTCCTGGGCTCCAGCATCTGGTTGCGACAACCGGAAAGAAAGGAAAAGGGGGGAAAAGGGGGGAGAAAGCAACCGTGAGTACTCATCCAAAGTACTCGCAAGCAAGGAGCTACACTACATATGCATGGGTATATGAGTAAAGGGCCATATCAGTGGACTGAACTGCAGAATGCCAGAATAAGAGGGGGATAGCTAATCCTGTCGAAGACTACGCTTCTGGCAGCCTCCGTCTTACAGCATGTAGAAGAGAGTAGATTGAAGTCCTCCAAGTAGCATCTCCAAGTAGCATCTCCAGGTAGCATCTCCAGTAGCATCGCATAGCATAATCCTACCCGGCGATCCTCTCCTCGTCGCCCTGTTAGAGAGCGATCACCGGGTTGTCTGTGGAACTTGGAAGGGTGTGTTTTATTAAGTATCCGGTTCTAGTTGTCATAAGGTCAAGGTACAACTCCAAGTCGTCCTGTTACCGAAGATCACGGCTATTCGAATAGATTAACTTCCCTGCAGGGGTGCACCAACTTACCCAACACGCTTGATCCCATTTGGCCGAACACACTTTCCTGGGTCATGCCCGGCCTCGGAAGATCAACACGTCGCAGCCCCACCTAGGCAAAACAGAGAGGCCAGCACGCCGGTCTAAACCTAAGCGCACAGGGGTCTGGGCCCATCACCCTGAGCACACCTGCACGTTGCGTGGGCGGCCGGAAGCAGACCTAGCCTAGTGGCGTTCCAGTCCAATCTGGCGCGCGCCGCTCCGTCGCTGATGTCTGAAGTGCTTCGGCAGATACCATGACGCCGGGATACCCATAACTACTCCCACGTAGATGGCTAGTGCGTATAGGCTCATAGCCAACTCAGATCAAATACCAAGATCTCGTTAAGCGTGTTAAATATCCGCGAACGTCGAACAGGGCCAGGCCCACCTCTCTCCTAGGCGGTCTCAACCTGCCCTGTCGCTCCGCCACAAAGATCCACTCGCGGGTGCTCCACCAGCTGACCCGTCTTTGGTCACCACATGTATCATGTATAACGTATATAGTATATACCCGTGATCACCTCCCGAGTGATCACGGCCCGATAGTATAGCATAGCAGACGGACAAGAATGTAGGGCCACAGATGAAAAATTCTAGCATCCTATGCTAAGCATGTAGGATTGCGGGTAAGGTATCAATGACTGTAGTATCAAGGACAGGCTATGCATCAGGATAGGTATAACAGAAAGCAGTAACATGCTACACTACTCTAATGCAAGCAGTATAGAGTAGAATAGGCGATATCTGGTGATCAAGGGGGGGGGGGGGCTTGCCTGGTTGCTCTGGCAAGAGAGAGAGGTCGTCAACTCCGTAGTCGAACTGGGCAGCAGCAGTGTCGGTCTCGTAGTCTACCGGAGAGAAGAGGGGGAAGAAACAATGAATACCATGTAAACAGATGCATATCGATGCATGACATGACAAGTAATGATGCTAGGCGTGACCTGACGTGGTATGAGGTGGTGCCGGTTAAGGGGGGAAACATCCGGGAAAATATCCCCGGTGTTTCGTGTTTTCGGGCAAAGGAGCCGGGGGGGAAAGTTGCGAGTTCGATAGGTTAGGGGGGTATGGCGGACGAACGGACTGCGCATCCGGATTCGTCTCGTTGTTCTGAGCAACTTTCATGTACAAAGTTTTTCCATCCGAGCTATGGTTTATTTAATATTAATTTTAAAAGATTTAAATTATTTTTAACTTATTAATTATTAATTAAATTCGAAAATAGTATTATTGCATCAGCATGACGTCAGCCTGACATCATCAGTCAACAGAGGTGTTGACTGATCAAGCTGACATGTGGGTCCCGTTCGTCATTGACTGTTTAGTCTAATTAGGTTTTAACTAATCTAATTACTGTTTAATTAAACTAACTAGTTAATTAGATTAATTATCTAGGATTAATTAACTTAATTAATCCACTAATTAATTAATTAATTAATTAATAATTTATTTTTATTTTATTTTCCCTTTTTTTATTAAAACGTTCCGGGGCAGGGCCCCCTTGTAAGTGGCCTAGAGGCCTATCGGGTTTGGGCGTGGTTGCTGGGGCGGAGCCCCGTGAGTGTGCGGGCGGTTACGGGCGCGGGCGAAGCCGGGTGACGGGCACCAGCGACGAGCGCCGCGGGAGGAGGCCGGTGGCCACGGCGCTCCATCGGCACTCTGCGGCGGCAGCAGGCGAGCAGGGGCCGCGGCACTGAGCAGCAGTAGCATTAGGCAGCAGCAGTGAAGCGGCGACGAGCATCGATGGCGGCTCGTAAGCCGAGCGGGGAGAGGCGGCAGCAACAGCGCAACACAGTGGGGCGAGCAGGGCGGGCACCAATAGGCATGGGGCACGCGGGGGCATGCCGGGCGCGGCGAGGCCACGGCGGCGTCAGCGGAGCCGCGGGGAGGAGGCCATGGCGTGAGCGCAAGGAAAAGAGGAGGAGGGGGAAGCTCATAGGGGCGGCGTAGGGTTCGTGGCAGTGGGCTCGGGGAGGAGGACGACGAAGGGGCGGCGTCCGGGTCACCGGGGACGAGTGCGGCGAGGCAATGGGGTCGATGGCACGTCGGCGGAGTCCTCAAGCAGCGGTGGTCGGCGATGGGGCCTCCGGGCGGCTGCGGGATCGAGGCGGTGAGCGCTGGGGCGCTCCCGATCCAGAGCGCGCGTGGGAGGGAAGGAGGTTCGCCCCGGCGTGGGCCATGGGCGACGACGGCGGGGGTGGGCGACAGGCGCGGCGGCGAGTCATCGATGCCCCGATCTGTTCTGGATCGGGGGGGAGGGAGAGCCAGAGAGAGTGGGGGAGTGGATAGAGTTAGGGTTCCTGGTGGCTCGTGGTAGGCCATATAGGCCAGCGGGGCGGGCTGGGCCGATTGGGCCGACAAGGCGGCCCGGTGGGCCAAAGTCCAGTGGGGAAGTTCTCTTTTTTTTCTTTTTTTTATTTTGTTTTGTTTTCTGTTACTTCTATTTTTTTATTTCTATTATAGTTTTGTAAAATACCAAAGTTGTACCTAATTTAGTTTTAATAAATATTCCACTACCCCAATAGTTTTGGGAAATTAAATAACTTAGTTCATATTTTACTAATTGAAAAAAACATTTATTTATTTGTTTTTGTTATTTTTTTTGTTTATTTTTGAGCATCTAACTATTTTATCAAAATGTGGTTTCTCCACCATAATTACTCATGATTTATTTGACCCATCTTGAACATTTTAGTATTAACTTTTGAAAACTTTATTTGTTTGACTTGATTTTGAATTTGACTTTGAACGAGATTTGAATCATCATGAGATTAGCAACAGTAATCGTGGTGACGTGGCCCCGTTAGCAGAGGTTTACTGTAGCTCGATTATCCGGGCGTCACAATGCTCTCCTTTCCCTTTTTATTTTTATCCTTTAGCAAGCTCTTCGTGTTTGAAAGATCATGATACATATATCCAATTGGATGTAAGTTGGCATAGGCTATTATCGTTGACATCACCTAAAGGTGAATACGTTGAGAGGCAACACAATAAGCCCCTATCTTTCTCAGTGTCCGGCTGAAACTCTATAACCACAAGTATTGCGTGAGTGTTAACAATTATAGGAGACTATGAGATAGTTGAGTATGTGAGCTTGCTGAAAAGCTCTATTATTGACTCTTTCTGATGTTATGATAAATTGCAATTGCTTCAGTGACTGAGATTATAGTTTGTTAGTCCCCAATGAAGTTTTTGAACCATACTTGACATTGTGAATTGCTTATTACTTGAGCTTAGGAAATCATATGACAAAATCTATATATGTTGCTGTTATTAGAATGATCATGATGCCCTCATGTCCGTATTTTATTTTTATCGACACCTCTATCTCTAAACATGTGGACATATTTTTCCTTTTCGGCTTCCGCTTGAGGACAAGCGAGGTCTAAGCTTGGGGGAGTTGATACGTCCATTTTGCATCATACTTTTATATCAATATTTATTGCAGTATGGGCTATTATTACACATTATATCTCAATACTTATGGCTATTCTCTCTTATTTTACAAGGTTTACCATGAAGAGGGGGGATGCCGGCAGCTGGAATTCTGGCTGGAAAAGGAGCAAACGTTGGAAACCTATTCTGCACAACTCCAAAAGTCCTGAAACTCCACAAAACAACTTTTTGGATTTAATAAGAATTTATGAGCGAAAGAAATAGGCCAGGGGGCCCACACCCTATCCAGGAGACAGGAGGGCGCCCCCCCTGTAGGGCGCGACCCCCTATCTCCTGTGCCCCCTGGTGGGCTTCCGGCGTCCATCTTCTGCTATATGAAGGGTTTTGTCCTGGAAAAAATCGTGGGCAAGCTTACGGGACGAAACTCCGCCGCCACGAGGCGGAACCTTGGAGGAATCAATCTAGGGCTCTAGCGGAGCTGTTCTGCCGGGGACACTTCCCTCCGGGAGGGGGAAATCATCACCAACGTCATCACCAATGATCCTCTCATCGAGAGGGGGTCAATCTCCATCAACATCTTCACCAGCACCATCTCCTCTCAAAACCCTAGTTCATCTCTTGTATCCAATCTTGTATTAGAACCACAAATTGGTACCTGTGGGTTGCCAGTAGTGTTGATTACTCCTTGTAGTTGATGCTAATTGGTTTACTTGGTGGAAGATCATATGTTCAGATCCTTTATGCATATTATTACTCCTCTGATTATGAACATGAATATGCTTTGTGAGTAGTTACGTTTGTTCCTGAGGACATGGGTGAAGTCTTGCTATTAGTATTCATGTGAATTTGGTATTCGTTCGATATTTTGATGAGATGTATGTTGTCTTTCCTCTAGTGGTTTTATGTGAACATCGACTACATGACACTTCACCATTATTTGGGCCTAGAGGAAGGCATAGGGAAGTAATGAGTAGATGATGGGTTGCTAGAGTGACAAAAGCTTAAACCCTAGTTTATGTGTTGCTTCGTTAGGGGTTGATATGGACCCATATGTTTAATGTTGTGGTTAGGTTTACCTTAATACTCCTTTTTGTAGTTGCGGATGCTTGCAATAGGGGTTAATCATAAGTGGGATGCTTGTCCATGTTAGGGCAGTACCCAAGTGCCGGTCCACCCACATATCAAATTATCAAAGTACCGAACGCGAATCTTACGAACATGATGAAAACTAGCTTGACGATAATTCCCAATGTGTCCTCGGGAGATCCTTCTTCATTATTAGAATTTGTCCAGGCTAATCATTTGCTACATAAAGGATTGGGCCACCTTGCTGCACTTTATTTACTTTATTTACTTTTTGCTCGTTACTATTTATCTTATCACAAAACTATCTATCACCTACTATTTCAGTGCTTGCAGAGAAAACCTTACTGAAAACCGCTTATCATTTCCTTCTGCTCCTCGTTGGGTTCGACACTCTTACTTATCGAAAGGACTACGATAGATCCCCTATACTTGTGAGTCATCAATGCACCTACTGTAAATGTTATGATGCTTACAAAAAGGAGATATTCGGTCGACATGCGATGCTGGTGCATACCATTCAAGATATGCCGGCATTAGGCAAGACATCTGGGCAGAAGACTTCCCAACTCATGCAAAACCGCGTATTTGCATCATTGTAGGTTCTTACGGAAAAATCACCCATACCAAAAGCTAAAAGCTGAATTTGATGGTATGGCAGAGGTAGAAGTGGGCCCAAGACCCTATGATGGGGAGGTGGTCCACAAGATGGCCAAACAAATAATTGTTCTGCTTGGCAAGAATCACGCTAAGACGGTGAAACAAACACCCAAGGGTCAAGTGTTTAAGAAGAAATCGGTGTTCTAGAAATTACCTTACTGGGAGATTCTACGTGTACGTCACTGCATCGACGTCATGCACGTATATAAGAACGTATGTGAAAGCATCCTTGGTACTCTGCTCAAGATTAAAGGTAAAACAAAGGATGGTGAGGGTTCACGGATCAATATGCTTGCTCATCAATCAAAAGGCAAGAGTGAAGCAGAAGATGATGACAAATTCATCAAAGCTCGTCAGAGTTACAATTTTAGTACAAAAGAAGCAACACAGTTCTTCACCTATTTGTGGTCGGTTAAGACACCCTCTTCCTACTCCGCAAACATCAGAAGTCTCGTGGATGTGAGCTCAGGTAAAATGAAGTTGGGACACATGAAGTCACATGATTGCCATGTAATGTTGACACAAATCCTCCCGGTGGCCATCAGGAATCTTTTGGACAAAGATATAAGGAACACACTCATTGAGCTCTGTGATTTCTTCAACCAACTATGGTTGAAAGTTGTAGATCCTGAAGAGCTGGATCATATGCAAGATGATATTGCAAGAATATTGTGCAACCTGGAGATGTTTTTCCCACCGGTCATTCTTTGATGTCATGGTCCATCTCACTGTGCACCTTGTTGACGAGATAAAGTATTGTGGTCCTGTGTTTCTTCGCAACATTTATCCCTTTGAGCAGTTCATGGGAATACTGAAGCGCTTTTGTCGGAACCGAAACCATCCAGAGGCAAGCATCCTACAAGTTTATACCACAGAGGAGGTGGTTGAGTTTTGCACCGAATACATGAAACAACAACCTATAGGTTTGCCCCTCTCTCGCCATGAGGGAAGGCTGGAAGGTAAGCCGGTCCTTGCTGGCACGCAAATAGCTGCACCAAGAGAATTGGCAGAGAAAGCCCATTTGACGGTACTGCTTAACAGCCCAGTTCTCACCGCTTACGCAGAAGAACACTTGGTGGAGATACGCCAAACCTTCTTACCGATGGTGCCTTCATCAGATGTGGAGATGAAGGAGCACACTAAGAACTACGCCGAATGGCTGAAGAAGCGTTTGGCACAAGGATCCATCGATGACATTGCTACGTGGTTGTCACAAAAGCCATCACCTACGGTGTTGACATACCAAGCATATGACATAAATGGATACACGTTCTACATTGATGAACATGGTGAGATGACCTCATATCAGAACAACTCTGTTCGAATAGAATGCATGACTGTAGATGAAGCTGATAAAAGGGTATACTATGGAACCATCAAAGAGATTTGGGTGCTTGACTATGTGAAAGTTAAGGTGGCATTATTAGGTGCTCATGGATCCCTCTTGGTCAAGTAAAGGTTGGTGATTACAGGAAGACCTGTGTTAACAGGACAACGATGGCATATCACGCGGACCCGTTCATTCTTGCCAGCGATGCTACACAGATTTTCTTTGCTGAAGACCCTTTGCATAAGAACTACCATGTAGTGATGCATGTGAAGAGGAGGATACTGGGTGTTGACGATGTTGCCGATGAGGACGATTATGATGAATTTGATGAGTTGCCAGCCAAGGGATCATGCAACCCTGTAACAGAGAAGCATAAAATCATCAAAAAAACCAAGTTCATTCGGGGTGAACTTAATGATCCCAGTTCCCCCATGTACATGGGAATTAAGCCGTAAGACTAGTCTTTATGCGTACGCCGCAACTTAATTCATTCAATTTAGAACTGTTGCGTGTACTAAATTTGTGAGTTATGCCCGGTTTTCTGTTGATGTAAGAACCGTTACTATGTTGACCTTGATATGCTGTCAGCTCAGGCAATGAATATGAACTGTTTTTTGCTGTTGTTGTTGTTGTTGTTGTTATTATTATTATTATTATTATTATTATTATTATTATTATTATTATTATTATTATATCATAGAGGTAGCACACTCAATTGATCTCACTACAGTAGGTGTGAACAAAAATATGTATGCAATCTGGATTGCGAATAGCACACTGTTCATTGATGAAAGCCGTGTGCCGACAAAACCCCGCCCACCATCTGAGTCGTGCGTTCTGATTGGCCAGAATCCAAACCCCACGGATCGTACATCTGCACCATTGGATGCTCCCAGATCGAACGTCGATCCTCATCCCTTTCGACAGAACATGCAATTCCGGTTGTAATTTTATTTTTATGCACAAAATGCATGTTAAACCTAAAAAATGTCTTAAATATAGCTAATGATACCCGAAATGCGCCAGAAAATAAAACCCGTGGTATAATGGTGATTGTGTACCGTGGAAATATTTATGAGGCCAAATGATGAAGTCAACGGCCACAGGAGTTTGAATTGACACGTCTCCTTTGGGAAACCATGATCCTTCATGTGAGATGCTCCGGTTTGGAAGGAATGATTGTCAAAACTTGTGCCAAACTTTACCATTTTTTTCCATGGGGTCGTGATAGCACACCACAGGCACACATCGATTTTGATGAGATGTACGGACTCTGTCTGAATTTCTTGTAATTAAAATATCAACTAGGCCTACGCCAGTGGCCGCACCTCATGTCCGAAATGTCTGAAACTTCTCCCTGCTTCTCGAACAAACGGATGAAAACTCGCGAAGCGGCACACAAATAATCTGTACACCTTCTTTGCTAGGCTGGTCGTAATGGGATATCATTGCTAGCATCATGCCAACTAGGCAATTTTGATGAGCTGTCATAGAATTAAATGAAGAAAGAGAGGGTTAAGTATCATATCATGAAACCATGTGTCATAATAAATGCTATATATGCTACTATGTGTCATGCATGATACTAGTATATGATCGATACTCCCTCCATCCGGGTTTATTAGGCCCAAAGACAACTTCTCTTAGACCAAGACACATAGTAATTTGCTCACATTAATTATTCTATTCCACTCCCAATGCACTCTCTCACATGCATGCAACCAATGAAAAAGCATGCATGAAGTGTATTAATTTTCCAACCATGGCACCAACAAAATGGCTTTCAATGCAACCAATGAAATGGTTGCATGCATGCACCTTTCCAAAGCGGGGCCTTATAAAAGGGGCATGCATGCTTGTTTTGTTGATAGGCCTATAAACCCGGACGGAGGGAGTACCAGCTAGCTACCTCTGTAACGTACGCATAGTATCATAAGTTAGACTACGTATACCCACAGTGGGAGTAACATAGGTAGTAACATCACACATATCTAGATAAAATAGATGATGTGGCAAGCAATAAATGAAGAAAAAGAGGCATGTGGTAACATAGCTAGTTACTAATTAAGACTAGCCACAATGCATAGTAACATACACTAGTAACATAAAACTGAGACATGTGATGTTACGGTAACTAGCTAAGTTACTCAAACTACCTCTCCTCATTAACTCATTGCCACATAAGCATATTTGCTTAGTTGGACTTGATGTTACTGCTGAAGTTACTCCCATTGTGGCTAGTCTAATAGTATGAGTAACATCACACATATCAAGGCAAGATGATTCTATAGCTTAATAAATGAAGTGTTGCGCATGTTACCACATATATGATACTCCCCACTATAGAGGTAGTAACATGGAGTAGTAACATGGGCAGGTTACACTACCCATTATGGCTAGTCTTATTATCTTAGGTTGCCTTATTAATTTCCATGCATGACATAAAGTAGTACAACATTTAATATGTGATACAGTATATCATGATATGATACCCGACCCACACCCTCTCTTTCCTCATTTAATTGTGTGCCACATCATCCAAAAAGTCTAGTTGGCATGCATATGATGCCGCTTGATAATCCCATTACGACCAACCTTAGGGTGGCCATAGTGGGGGTATCATAGCCGATATCATGCACTTGAGAATAGCAAATATGATGATGTGTGGCAAAGAAGCAGCAACATAGATACTGTAACATATATAATATAAATGTTATAGTACTTTGTGTCATGCACGTGGCCATAAATACAGTCATCTATGGTATATATATACTAGCTCTATGATACTATATATATGCACTATAAGAAGGTACGTATGTAGTATCATACACTATATAGTATCATATGCATGATACTGTAGTATATATGATACTTCCCTACTATACAAAGGCTGGCCATAGTGGTGGCATATGTATATCATACTTTCACTCGGAAAATAGCAAGTACGCTGATGTGGCAAAAATAAATATAGTGAGGGTTAGAACGTTAGACTAACATATAGGTAGACACCGTATCATGTTAAATGCGATGCTAATTTGTGTCATGCATGGCACTAAATATGATCTATGATACTATATATACTCTATGTATTATACCATGCGCTATAATTTGAAGGTAGTATCGTCGTACACTATAGCTAGTGTGTGTGTGTCTGTGTGTGTGTATATATATATATAATAGTCGCAAATACACGTGCGTGTTAGCGCAAGATCATTTGGGTGTCGCTTTGTGAGTTTTCATTCATTGTGCGAGAAACGGGAAAAAACTTCGAACGGTTCTGCCGCAGCGTGCAACCAGAGGCGTAGGCCTTCTTGGTATTTTAATTTCAGAAAATGCATATAGAGTCCCGAAATAATGAAAATCATTGTGCCACTGTGGCGTGCCCCTCATGACCGCATGGAAAAAATTAGGTAAAGTTTGGCACAAGTTTTGGTGCTCGCACCTTCCATACCGGAGCATCTCACAAGAAGGATCATAGTTTTCAAAAAGGAGACGCGACACTTTGACTACAAATTCATTTACTCTACATAGTTCCGCCTTGGAAAAAAACATGGTAAACAATCGTGGATATACCCCTTGGTTTGATTTTCCGGCCCATTTAGGTCGTCTGCTATGTTTAAGTCATTCTTTGCACTTACCTCTTGCATTTTAGTGCATATAAAGTCAACAACCCTACTACGACTACATGTGGGTGTTTTAGTTAGGCTATACTTAATTAATTATGCTACTCATAGCGGAGAGTGTCGTATACTATATCATGTATATATATAGTATAAATAGAAATTAAACGAGATCTCTTTTCTTTTTGCATATATTCAAAGTTTGAGATTGCTAGCGAGGCCTGCCGCCTGGTAAAATGTACCAGAAAATCGAAACATAAGGTACAATCTTGATTTCTTACCGTGGGAAAAAAATTTGGAGGCGACACGATGAATTCATGTTTTCATTCAAAAAAAAATGATGTTAGTTAATGTAAATGTTTTCAAATAGCACACGGTTCACTCACGAAAGCCGCGTTTCCACTAAACCGTGGCCGATGCCCCCTGCCACGCGCGCGATCTGAGTCGTGCATTCTCATTGGCCAGAATCCAAACCCAACGGATCATAAGTCTGCACCATTGGATGCTCCCATATCGAACAGCGATCCCCATACCTTTCGACAGCGGATGCAGTTCCGGTTGTGATTTTTTTATGCGGTTCCTCCTCCTCTGACGACTCCATCACCACCCGGTTACGCTGTTGGTTAATGTGAATGTTTTCAAATAGCACCCGGTTCACTCAAGAAAGCCGTGTGCCTACCAAACCATGGCCGATACCCCCCTTGCTGCATGCGTGATCTGAGTCGTGCGTTCTGGTTGGCTAGAACCCAAACCCCATGGATCATACATCTGCACCGTTGGATGCTCCCAGATCGAACGACAATCCTCATCCCTTTCGACAGGAAATGCAGTCCGCCTAGGAATTGATTTATATGCCAAAATGCATGGTAAATGTCAAAAAATGTCTTACATATAGCACACGAGACCTGAAATGCGCCAGCAAATCAAACCCGTGGTATAACGGTGATTGCTTAACCTAGGAAAAATTTAGAGGCGAAACGATGAACTCACATCTTCATTTCAAAACTAGTACGTCTTCTTTTCAAATGAAGTTTTTCTCTTTGTGCACACGAGCGCTTAGAGGCAAACGTTTGCATGGGCCTTTCCGCGCGGCAACCGGGGATATTTTCCACCCTTTTCACCTAGGCCGCCAACACCCCCCACGGTCCGCCCGCGTTTCACTCAACTAATCCACCCATTCTCCATCGCCAGCTCCCCCTCCCCCAGATCCACATCAGAACCCTCTCCAGCGCCGGTGTGCTCACCCCGGCTGTGTGCCCGCTCTTCGGCATCAAGCCTACCTCCAATGCCGTTCCCAACACGCAGCTGCCGGCACCTCGCCATCTTCGTTTGCTCGCCAGCCACCCTCGATCATATCAATGCTGTAATCCTCACCTCTCCTATGGTCCGGCCAGGTTTACATTAAGAAGCCTGTTAGTTACTGCTCTCCATCATGGTGAGGCATATTTTCTCGCAATCCCTCTTCCTATTTCGATCCGTATGTTCCCAAATTGGCTATAAAATAATTGAGAGCGTATATATGTTAATTATCTACCTTCCTAACTAGTACATATAAGATATATTTGTTCCAATAAGTTACTGCCGATTTACAGATCGCGCGCGCCCGAGTCACACAAACTTAACAAATTAGCCATACATTTTCTAAATTATTGCATGACATGTTTAGAAAGCTTGATACCAAGTTGTTAGTTTTTTGCTTATCCTCCTTTCCTGAGTTTCGCATGTGTTCTTTGTAGATGCTGAATAGCAGCGAGAGCACTCATGCTTCAGGCGATGTATCTTAATTTGATTCCGACAACCCTATGTCTTCCGAAGATGGTGAGGGATCAAGTAATCTTGAACGGGATAGAGCTGCAGCAATTAGCCTTCCGGTCAGGACACAGAGGTACGCTCCAAGGAAGCCCACACACCAGCCTAAAGGTGTATATGAAGTAACTGAGATCGATATAAAGTCTTGGGCTCCTACTAAACGAGATAAAGCATGCTCGAGGTTCAGGAGTGTGTGTGGATTTGTTGGCAGGGCAAGGCTCAACATAAATCTGCCGGGGTTTCGGAAGGCTGACACAGAAACACGAAGACGGATAGTCCTGGAGATCATGGATCACTTCAATGTTCCAGAGCAGTGGAGAATGCAGGTGGAACATGTTGCACTGAAGAAGGATAGGGATGCTTGGAGAAACTAGAAGCAAGTGTTGTACAAGAAGTACTTGAGTGAAGGCAAGGACCCAATCCCCGCATACCCCCAAATTACAAAGGAAGACTGGGCAGAATTCAAAAGGGTCAGGGCAACTAAAGAGTTCGCTGAGAAGAGTTTCAAGCAATTGGAACATCAGAAGAAGAACACACACCCCCACCATATGGGTGTGGCAGGATACTACGGCATGAAACTGATATGGGACCAGGAGGACAAAGAAGCAGTAGCAGTGGGTGGTGAACCAACCTTTAGTGAAATCAGGGGCAAACGCGCCAGAGACTACTTGCGGGCACGTGCAATGAGGTGTGATGATGGAACTTATTACTTTAAAAACTCACCTGACGAAAAACTGTATGAAGTGATGGTACACGCTTCCAAGATCCCTGGAAGGTTCTACAAGAACTCTGGGCCATGTGACATTCTGTCCATTGCTCTGGCCGTGCAAGGGGTATAGGTGTTAATGTCCCGCATAACAGGGCTTTCAAACTCAACAAAGAAGAGGCTCAGCATGAAAAAAGCGAAGAGTGAAATGAATAAGAATGAATTGTATGAAAGGTTGAGGAAGGAAATGTATCCGGCTGTTCGAAAGGATCTTGAGCAGTCAATGATGATTGGGAAGACTGTAACACTGATAGATAGCCAGCAGATGGGAGGGAGGCGGGCATGGAGGATGCTTCCTATTGTGCGACAACACAACCCAAGAATAGGCGTGCATCAGCTGACACCAGCGACACTGAGACTGCAGTTGCTCGTGATGATGCTATATCTGATCTATCTGGAATGAAAGACAGACTGAAGGGCGTGCTTACACATTATGAAGGTACATTAAAATGTGCAACAGCCTGGGTTTGCCCACCCTTCTTGGAAGAGGTCCTCTTGTTGGACAATGTGTCATTGAAGCCGGGCTGTATGAAGTGTTCATGACTGAAGTAAAGCCTAGATTCAATGAATTTGCCCTCAAGAATGTCCTAGGAGACCTTCATGAGCAAAGGACCTTGGGAGAAACATTGTTACATCACATCCAGTGGCCACGAAAGGAAATAGAGTTCATCAATGAGATCCCTGAAGCCCCGCCAAGAGTAACCAATGTCGCCCCTCAACCTGTGATGCTCTCCTTGCCACAGCAGCTCTCGCGTGCTTCCCCCAAAGTACCTAATACTCGTAATCTGACTGCTGATGCATCAACCTGTGATCAGCCGGGCCGACTTTGTGGCGTACAGGCCATGCCATCCTCCGCCCAAAGCAACCAGTGGCAAGGCCTACAACTACTGAAGACGCACCACCGGTTCAGATGCCGGCTGCTGAAGTAGTGGGGGGAGACCTAGCTGCAGCACATGCTCAGCAGACCAACCTAGTGGAACGGACCGCTAAGCAGTCTGATGCTTCGGAACCGCCTGCTAAGCAGTCTGTAGGTGCAGAACTGACTGCTCATTAGTCCATCAGTCCGCAGTCACGTGATCAGCATACCAATGCGTCAGCACTTCCTGCTCAGCAAACCAACACGTTGGCATGGCCTCCTCAGCACACCGACAAGTTGGCACCACCTACGCAGAAACCAGACTTAGCTTCGATGCATGGTCATCAGTCCGGTGCCTCTGCTCCGACAACCCAGTAGTCCGTCACAGCAGCACCACCAGCTCAGCGGTCCGGCAAAGATAAACCGTCTACTAAGTAGTCCGTCAAAGCTTCACTGTCTGCTCTGCAGTCTACCTTGCAGGCAACCAGATGTTTTGCCAGAAATGCTTCAAGTACCAAGAAGAAAGTGGCCAAAAAGCCTACACCCGCGACGAAGCGCGGCGGGAGAGTGAAGAAGAAAGAGAATGATTTCCTCTTGCATAAAGCACTCATTGCCCGGAACCAAATTAACAACAGGTTGTTTGAATCGGGGAGTAATATTATTTCTGACAACATGGATGATGAAGAAGTAGAATTGGTGCTTGCTAAAAGTAAAGTAGACATACTTGAAGTACACAATTACGTCCATGGCCAGCCATTTCTTGTTGGCGAATACTTTGATGAGTGCAGCTCCAGTTGCTGCAAGTTACATGAATATTGCATGGATCAAATGTCACCAGGTCTTCATGGTTTGCTAGTCCACTTCAACAGAGATCATTTCCGAGACGATGCTAGTTCATTCGATGTGAGTTTTGAGGACTTACATCTCTTATTCAACTTCAACGAGCTTGCTGCCACTCTTATTAGATGCTTGATTTTGTAAGTACTTAACAAACTCTTATCAACTTTTCCATACAAGGTTGTAAATGATAAACAGCTAACTGCATTTTATTCCTCTTAGGGGATTGAATGCGCAAAGAAGAAAAAGGCAGAGTGTGTATTTCATAGATCCTGCATTAGCAACTGGCACAACATTACATGGTAAGGACAAACGGCACTGGGCCGTTAATACAGTTGTCCGTATCTTCGAAAACACGTCCCATGCAGAATCTCTGGCCATATCATGAAAGGTGAGTCAAGTAAACAACCACGCATACACTGATTGTCTTTCAGATTTCGACATAATTCGTAAGTTCATGGCTTTCTTAATATGTAGCCGTCACTGGATATTGGTATTCATTGTTCCAAACAAGAACACAGTTTACTACATCGATTCTCTCATAGAGTCAACAAATGCTCATGATCTGACGCATCTTCAGCAATTCATGGATAGGTATTGAATTCTATGATGTTGAAATTAATTTGCATTCATATTTGGTTCAATAATTGATGTTGTCAAAATTCATCTTCATTTGCTGTGTGCTTGCATTGTCGAAAGCTAAACCAGGGAACCTGTTCAAGAGGGAACTACCTCTGCAGCACAAGATTGTTTCTCCGGCAACACACCGAAATCCGTTATTTTCAGAAAATTTATCCAATAGTTTGCAAATACCTTTTCTTACGATAGTCAAATGTTCAAGCTTCTAATTAAACCTCTTTCTATTTTGTCCAAAGAAAAAATAAGACATCTAACACCGGTTAGTTGTTCCTAACAGGACAAATACATGACTAATTCTGTACAAAAAATTTCAGTGTCCTCAGCAAGAAGCAGGGACCAACCTTTGTGGATACTATGTTTGCAGACACATGATCTCCATCTACAAATCTGCTGATAGTTGTGATGGTCCTTGCGAATTAGTACCAGTAAGTCTATCTTAATTAATATCTTCTACTCCACTCATATGGCACATTCTGAACTTAAAAATACTGTAGCTCATCTTAGAACCAAGGACCCCTGAACCGCTCCTGGCTGGTGAATTGCTGATGGTTCGGAGATTTATCAGCGACTTGTTCCTGAATCACTACATCAATCCCACTGGTGATAATGAAGATTTCAGCATGCGTTCTCCTGAAACATTGAGTAAGAGTTACCGCTAAACATATATGCATGGATCCATTGTTTTCCATCTGATGAGGTCTTCGTATTTCATACACTATGATTAATTATGTAATACATATATGTGTGGACAAATCATTGGAATTTAGCTACCATATGTTCAATTGCAATTGTTGCGAAATCTGATGAATGTTCTTCCTGTGGGCACTATTTGTTCAATTGAATATTGTGGCGAATTTGTTATTTGCGTGCCGATTCAAAATCGGATATTCTTGTTTATTTGTTCAATTGAATATTGTGGCCAATTTTCTTTATGTGTTCCGATTCAAAAATGATATTTTTGTTTATTTGTTCAATTGAATATTGTGGCGAATTTACTTTTTGCATGCCGATTCAAAATGGGATATTTTTGTTTTAACCTGGCAATTGCTCCGCACACGGTTCAACTAAATGAGTGTATGCGATCCACATCGGAAAGCATACATCAATCATAGAGTAACCGTCGGTGATACATAGCAGATCGCAAACGATTTGTAGCGCTACTACGTGTGCGTAGGATCTCCGAAACCGTTTTTGATATCAAGTTATCGCACACAGGAACTCGGAGTAAACCGTGCCCAATGTAAAATACAATCCCAGTTGTACTTTTTTCAGGAAACGTGTGGGATCCCAAATGAAAAGCACACGTCACTCTAGCTGCAACTGTCGGTCATACACCACAAATCACAAACGTTCTGCAGCACTTGTATGTGTGCGAAGGGGCTCCTGAACCGTTTGTGATTGAACCTTATCGTAGACGATAAATGTTGGGAGAACGTGTGCGATGGAGTCTTGCATGGCAGATGGGTTCCATAGAAAACTTGTGTGTGATAGGGCACATATCGCACGCAGTTCATATGTTGGCCCGTGTGCCTTCCATACTGTTTCCCAAACGGTTCATTACAACACACCGTTTGGTTTCACTGCGTCACTAGAAACCTTTAATCACCTATCCTACACGTGCAAAAGAATTTAGTGTATGTTGCGTTGCACATGATTACGTTTTGCAAGGCATCTGGATCGTGGCTCCATATCCCCGACGGTTTCTGGGCCTGCTACCTGTTGAGCATGCGTTGGTTTTCCCTTGAATAGGAAAGGGTGATGCAGCAAAGTAGCGTAAGTATTTCCCTCAGTTTTCGAGAACCAAGGTATCAATCCAGAAGGAGACGACACACAAGTCACCTAGTACCTTGTTACATCCCTGGTTCTGGTATGCAGTAGGCTAGCCCTTCATGTGTGCATCATGTTTAACTTTTCAAATAAACTTGAAATGGGGATGTTGAAACCCTAGCATCAAATGAATTCAACTAGGTTCAAACTTAAAACTTTTCAATGAACCCAAAATGCCCTTCATAAATGTTCACCATCTTTGGTCCTGGCTAAACCCTCTGCCAAAAATGGTTTCATATTTTTGGAGGCTATTTTGGATTTTTGAATTAAATCATATGATATTTGCATTTGGGCATTTAATTTATAATTAATATTTTAAATGATCAAATAATCACAAACTGAAATGTTTGTTGTTGGAAATATTCCAAACAGAGACATTGAGCAGTTTCAAGATTTTTAGAAATGCTCTGGCATTTTTAATAAAGCCAAACACAGTTGCAGAAATTAGAAAAACAGAAAGAATTAGAAAGAGAGAGAGAGAGAGAGAGAGAGAGAGAGAGAGAGAGAGAGAGAGAGAAAACCCACCTGAGCTTACCTGTGAAGCCATCTGGCGGCCCAAGTGGCCGGCAGAGCCCACCAGGCCATCCTCTTGTCGCCTTCCTCCCCCTCGCCCCGAAGCAGCTCGGTGGCGAGCGCCGACGCCGCCCTAGCCACCTCCTGCTTGCCACCGAGGCGCCCTCGACGCGTCTGGAGACGCCCCGCAACCTCCTCTGCCTCTTCCCTCACTCTCTGTTCTCTCCCTCGCCCTCTAGCTCCTTCCCCAAGTGCGACCGAACGCCACCGCCGCCGCCGTTCGCACCACCACGGCCACCGCTACCCCCTCGCCCCTCTGTTGTGCCCAAGAGCTCCGCGACGTCGCCCTCGACCCCCTCACCGAGCCACGTCCCGCCAGAAGCCCTGCAGCATCGCCCTCGAGCTCGTCTTCAACCTTCGGCCGTCGGCAACCTCACCCTCGATTTGCCGCCGTTCGTGCTTTCCCGGCCTCCCTGAGCTTCTTTTTAGCACCCCTGTGAGCTCCTGATCCTCCCCCTATGCTCTCCCCCTCATTCCCATTCTCTATCCGCCATCCCCGTGCACCCGAGCTCCGGCCGCCGCCATGGCTGACGAGCCTTGCGCTCACGAGCTCCTCCGCTCAAACCTGCCGCACGGTTGTGCTCCTGGAGCTCCCAGGAGTCCAGAGAGCCCCTTTGGCCAGCCGCTAGCACTCCGTAGCCTCGTCCCGCTCGACGTCCGAACTCCTGCCGCCGCGCTTGTCGTCGCCGCCGAGATTCCGGCTACCCCGTGACCTCCCGCCTGGTCCATTAGATGCGCGAGTGCAAGAGCTCATGCCCGGTGCTTCCCGAGCGACAAACCGCAGCCCATAGCGCCACTCCGGCGAGCCGCCGCCGCCCTGGGTCGTCGCCGTCGTTTAACCGCCGGCGTGCTGACATGGCTCTGGATTAGTAGTGTTAATGACCCTGCTAAAACCCCCTAGAGCCACTGCCATGTGGGCCCAGTGCCTGTTTAGTTTAACTTAATGTTATGTTTAGATTAGTTATTAACCCAGCTGGTCCCACAAGTCAGTTTGACTTGCTTACGTGGCCTTTGACCGGCCCCACACGTCAGTGACTCATGCCAGCGGTGTGTCACTGACCAGTAGGTCCCACTGGTCAGTTTGACTCTGGGCGACCCTGTTGACCAGCTGACATCACAGTGACGCAGTGCTGACGCAATAATTCCTTTCTGGAATTTAAATAAATCTGAAATGATTTATTATTTTCAGAAAATGCTTAAAACTTCTAAAATTCATAGTAATTCAACCGTAACTCCAAATCAAACAAATTATATATGAAAAATGATCAGAAAAATACAATCTATCCATCTGTACCGTTTTCATGCATGTTAGAACAACTTATGACTACTGATTAGGACAAATCAAACAAAGGCATTTGAATAATAACATATGGAGTTTGAATTTGAACTTAGGGTTCAAACCAACTTCATTTAAATCATAGCTAGATGCATTAGCTCAAATCACAGCATATTGCCATGTCATGATCATGCATCATATTGTAGCATTGCATTGATTGTGTTCTTTCTCAGTTGCCGGTGTTTGACCCCTCTCGATAGACGTGGTTTCGACGATGAGATCGATGACACCAATGAAGAGCTATATTATCTTCAGAAGTGCCAGGCAAGCAAAACCCCCTTGTTCATTCTGATACAATCCCACTCTCTCGCTCCTGCTCTCTTTTACTGCATTAGGACAACAACGACATATTTGTTACTTGCTGCAGTAGCTGAACCCCTTATCCTCTGCATGACCTGTCATTGCCACAGTAAATAGATGAAACCCACTAGCATGAGTAGGAGTTGTTTGAGCCCTGATGTGCCTACTCATTCATGCTTGTTTGTCATGCCTGCTATTGCTTAGAGTTGTGTCAGGTCTGATTCATCGGGGATGAATCAGAGGTGTGTGAACATGTCCTACTGTATGTGAGCTAAGTGTGTGAACACGATTTGGTAAAGGTAGCGGTGAGAGGCCATGTAGGAGTACATGGTGGGTTGTCTCATTGCAGCCGTCCTCAGGAACTGAGTTCTGTGTTTGTGATCCATGAACAGTTACTACCACACATTGGGCTCCGGGCACTCCAAGCTCTCTCGGCTTCTTAATCACCCTTGTTCTCTGTCCAGGAGTTGCAACTAGTTTCTGGTGTTTGTAGGTAGTACTAGTAGTCTACCAAGTGGCACCCGTTACAGGTGGGCTTGGGACAGACTAGGTGAAGTGGCACGGTGTACCAAGTGGCACCCGGATGGTGGGCTTGGGAACCCTGCTCACATCGTTTGGGGCCGTGAGCGACACCCCGGCCGGGTCTCCTTGCGGATGGAACCCGAATAGGCGATAAACCTGGACGAGAGACTTGATTGTTTAGGCAGGTCATGGCCGACTCCCTCGCCCGGCTTCCGCTTGAAGGTTGCCGAGGTACATGACGTGTACAGGGCGATAAGTGGTGAGAGCGTGTGTGAAGAAGTACACCCCTGCAGGGTTATCATTATCTATTCGAATAGCCGGATTCCTCGGATATGGAAACTTGGACCCCTTGCATAGTTCATAGATAAGTGGAAGTGGATACTCTAAAACTCGCAAGATAAGCGTGAGTGCTATGGATGGCGTTCTCGTAGGGAGACGGGAGCGGATCCATATTGGTGTATTGATATGGTGAATATGTGGACTCGTGTGCGCCACCTCGAAAGAGTTACTTGCAGTCGTAGTTTAGGATAGACACCGAGTCAAAGCTGGCTTGCTGCAGTCAAACTCCACCACCCCCCTTTGTTGATACTGATGCATATGTAGTTAGTTCTGATGTAAGTCTTGCTGGGTACATTTGTACTCACGTTTGCCTATTTTATGTTTTTGCAGAGAGACTTCAGTCTCGCTAGTAGTTCCACGTGGACTTCGACGTTTATCTTGTTACCTTAGCTACGATCTTGTACCCTCGGCAGGATCTGGTAGATAGTCAGGCTTCTCAGCCTTTTTCATTTGTAGATGTCTGTACCCAGACATGTTAAGCTTCTGCTTGTGCTTTGACTTGTATGCTCTGAGTGTTGGGTCATGAGACCCATGTTTGTAATATATCGCTCCTCGGAGCCTATTGAATAAAATACTTGAGTCGTAGAGTCATGTTGTGATGCCATGTTGTATTTGCACATATCGAGCATATTGTGTGTATGTTATTGAAATGCTTGGTATGTGTGGGATCTAACTATCTAGTTGTCTATCCTTAGTAGCCTCTCTTACCGAGAAATGTCTCCTAGTGCTTCCACTGAGCCATGGTAGCTTGCTACTGCTCCGGAACACTTAGGCTGGCCGGCATGTGTCCTTCTTCGTTCCTGTGTCTGTCCCTTCGGGGAAATGTCACGCGATGAATACCAGAGTCCTGTTAGCCCGCTACAGCCCGGTTCACCGGAGTCCTGCTAGCCCAGTGCTACAGCCTGGATTCACTCGCTGATGACCGACATGTTCGATGCTAGGTCCTGGATGCTTGTCCCTGTAAGTTTGTGCCACTTTGGGTTTACGACTAGCCATGTCAGCCCAGGCTCCTTATCATATGGATGCTAGCGACACTATCATATACGTGTGCCAAAAGGCGCAAACGGTCCCGGGCAAAGGTAAGGCGACACCCGTGGGAATACCGTGCGTGAGGCCGCAAAGTGATATGAGGTGTTACATGCTAGATCGATGTGGCATTGAGTCGTGGTCCTGACAGCTTTGGTATCAGAGCTTGACTGCCTGTAGGATTACCAAGCCAAACTGGTCGAAGTTGAGTCTAGAAATGCTCTAGTTATATGTAGGGGAATTAATTGTGGGATGGAACGTAAGGCTCTTTTTACTCCTTATACCTTATGCCCTTCTGATCCAAGTCATCTTATCTTTCCTACGGGGTTAAGGAACTAGGCTTTCTCTTCTGTCTATTAGGATCACGTGTTACTAATCAGTAGACTCATAAGATTGTTGGATTTAAGCCTCGGTTCAGTTCCTACTACTTCCGTATGTTAACTGTTGATCTCGAAACCTTGTTATTGTGCTTCTAAGTGGTTATGCCACCATTTTTGCGTGATGTCTCAGAATCTTTTTTGAGCATTTACAGCCGTTGTGCTGTCCGAGTCATCCCAGGTTTCTAAATAGTCTGATGCATTTGCAAATCCCTTCTTTTCATTCCGATGTCTTTTAGGCCAGGTTAACCACACTAAATTGCTGAGTTGAGGTACTAAGTTGCCTCGACATATATGTTGGAGCTATTATTATGACCCCAGGTGTCTAGAGTATTACCTAGTAATTTAGCCATGCTTTTGTTCCAGTGTGATCATTCTGGCCATCATTCTCGAAAGCATCCTGTGATGCAATTTAGTTAGTAGGTATTCTATTCCTGGGTTTTTGAACCCGAGATCCACCCTACTCACCTCATGTTGATAGTGTTTGCTCGTTCCTTTAGGTTATTAGTAACCTTTGCATTAGTCCTCGAGGTTCGTGGTATTTCCTTCTTCCAAATACTATGAACCGTTTATGGCAGAAGTTCCTCGTTGAACCGAAAGATCACAACCAGAGTGCTCTTGACGAGTTCTCGATTCTATGCTGTTACTCTGCCAGTTCTACCTTTTCTGCATGGGATATCCGGAAGAAATATGTTGAACTCGTTTGACATACCAATCCATGCATCCACAACTCAGAAAATCATATGTTCTTCTAGGATTGCCCCTCTTTAGTTGTTTTTTGGCCCCCGTCTCTCAATTGATAGTCAGAAATAGTCGTGCACCCGTGTTCATCGGTGCCTATTATTCTTGTGGTCCGTCAAGCCATTCTATTCCGGAATGACTAGGAGAAACAAACTCCAGTACCTCATCCATATCTAGGATTGGGTCAAAGTAGTTGTACTCCGCAGATCAAAATGCTAATCTAGCTTTTGATTCTGTTCTACCCTAGGGTATTACCCTCTTTACGTCGGGATTGTCATGAGGATTGCACCTTCTCTTATGGGTTCTTGACGTAGTGATACTTCTTGCCATCATTATTCATTTCTCGGTTCCGTGTTGTCGCAACCGGAGTGCCGGCAAGTGAATCGTGATGTGTGAAATCAATACTCCTAGCAACCTTGCTGCTTGGTAGTTAAAGGACAACAATTTCATCCTTAGCGTGTTGGATCCCGGATCATCATTCTAAGACTGATTGTGCTACTTAGTCCTTATTTCCGGGTGCACTCCTTGATCAATGAGTCAGGATTGTGTCAAACCCTCACTCTTTGATTATATCGTCTTGCCCTGAAAAGCAAGATTGTTCTCGAGCTTATTAACATATCGGTGGTTCGTGATTTTCTGAATATCTTCTCGGAAGTATCACCAGGTCGTCACTTGATCGCTATATTGAGTTCGTGATCAAGATGGTTTCTCTATGAACCACCCTTCTCTAAGAATCTGTGTTGGAGACCCTGAGCTAGTTGGTTAAGCTAAACAACAACCTGGAGAGTTGGAAGATAAAAGCTTGTTCGACTCAGTTCATTCCAATGGGATATCTTTGTGTGTGTGTGTGTATTGAAGAAAGATGATATCTTCATCGATTGGTCCTCGTGATCAGTTATTGGATCTATTGTCTTGTCCAAATTGGATTTGAGTATGGGCTATCTTCAAATCAAATCAGAACCAACAATGTTCCTAATGTTGTCTTACTCGTGGTTGATTCCTCGAGCATACACCATTACATCCTTTGGTCTGACCGATGCTATCACTGTGTTCACTTAATCGTGGAATTCCATCTATATGGAAGCCTGAATGGTTTGTTGTTGAGCCCATTGACAACATTTTCATCTTGTCCCCTCCATGATTCATGTTGAATATTGAGCTAGTGTTGGAAACTTTGTAAGCATTACCTTCGTGTTCCGCTCATGAGGTATATGTTTGGATGAAAGAAGTGACTTCCTCTCATTCATGTGCATTCGATGCAAGTTGCCGCCGTGAATTTGAGAGAGTTAGTTTTGCTTCCTCTGGAATCATCGCAAATCAATTATGCATGTGCGAATGTATTCTATGGTTTGGTAGATTAATTACCTCCACTCCATATGTATTCCCTAGCACACCAAGCCACTGATTGACTTGTTCAAGGAAAAGAAGTCTATGCTTGGGATCTAATCCATGGACTTGCGTAAAGACTTCAAAATCCTTGATGAGGGTTTCCCACCTGAACTCCATAGTGTTTTATTATAAGACTACTACGTGTCCATGCTTGTCTGGGACAGTGTGTTCACATGTATGTAGCAGAACCAGCTCATGTTTTGGAGCTTACTATCGTAGTTCATCCCCCGAGAATCTCGCAACGTCATCTCATCGATTTGTGTTGCAAACTTCCATTTTTCTTTCTAGACTCGATGAGTCTGGAATATTCTGACACCAACCAGATCTGAATCTCAGGCAGACTTGATGGTTGGAACATTTCCCAAGAACTATAATATTGGTCTCTCGATAACCGGTAAAATGGATGTCGTGGCCAACACACCCAGCCGGAAGACCTATTTTTGTAGTATCCTGATTGAGAAAGTTGGCCACCTCCCCATAAGGACTTCGTAGTAATTACTCCCTAATTGTTCCTTATGAATTCTTGTGCTCCCGAAGTCCGACCTTTTTTACTTGATGTTCTAGATATCAAACCATATCTTTGAATGGGTTACGCTAGCACATCAAGGAGAACATTAGAAGCAGAGTGCTAAATGTCTCTCGGTCGATCATCCAGATTTTGTTCCCTTGGTCTCGCTAAGGTGAAATTTGAGAAAGTGTTATGTTCCTTTGTATCTGCATCGTCCATCGCTATTCATCATGGTAGTATGTTGTGTTGTCAGCACCCTTGACACGGATGTTGGTAAAACCTTGATGAATATGGAAATGCTCAAATTCTTGAGAGCACGCGCTAGCTCTAGGTGTTATCATCGGCACTAACTGGGATTCCTCTCAGTTTCCTCGGTTATGTTATAACTTTTCAAACAGTGGACTCACTCTCTACTGTTGAGCTTCTCCCCAGTTACTAAAATCATCCCTTGTGTTGTTTTCAACAAGGTAATCCACAACATCCATTCTAATCCGGGTATGCCATTCTACCAAACCCCTCTAAACGATCGCTTGAGAATTGCCTTAGGCTGGTATAAAGAGTTTCAATGATCTCTGAATCAAAGGTAATTCTTCTTGCCACTTAAGGGGATATTTCTACGAGTCACCTTCCCTAAGGTGCATCGTTATGGTATCATGGCAACTCAACTCCTCGCTACGTTGACAACCATTCACCACCCTCTTAAGTGTAGAATTGTTGTCTACCTACTGAACCCTCGTCATCTATCTCACTCCATTCCTTCAGATGTATGCTTCATGTCTCAGCTCAAGAGATGTTTCAATGTCCCATTCCATGAGTTGATCCTGAGTTGTTCGACCCTCGAGAAGATCGATCCTTCCAGAGTCTTTCTTTCCCTCTCGTTGTCATGTTAGTTGGAGTTCTCGGGACAAGACATTGACACAATGATGGTGATCGAGTCAACGATCTTATGAAGTGCCACCTGGACCGTGAAGATTGTGTTAGTTCGCGTTTCCCCCTTCATCTTACTCTACGCTTGAATCTCGGGACGAGATTCTTGTTTAGTAGGGGTGAGCTGTCACATCCCTGGTTCTGGTATGCAGTAGGCTAGCCCTTCATGTGTGCATCATGTTTAACTTTTCAAATAAACTTGAAATGGGGATGTTGAAACCCTAGCATCAAATGAATTCAACTAGGTTCAAACTTGAAACTTTTCAATGAACCCAAAATGCCCTTCATAAATGTTCACCATCTTTGGTCCTGGCTAAACCCTCTGCCAAAAATGGTTTCATATTTTTGGAGGCTATTTTGGATTTTTGAATTAAATCATATGATATTTGCATTTGGGCATTTAATTTCTAATTAATATTTTAAATGATCAAATAATCACAAACTGAAATGTTTGCTGTTGGAAATATTCCAAACAGAGACATTGAGCAGTTTCAAGATTTTTAGAAATGCTCTGGCATTTTTAATAAAGCCAAACACAGTTGCAGAAATTAGAAAAACAGAAAGAATTAGAAAAAGAGAGAGAGAGAGAGAAAACCCACCTGAGCTTACCTGTGAAGCCATCTGGCGGCCCAAGTGGCCGGCCCAGCCCACCAGGCCATCCTCCTGTCGCCTTCCTCCCCCTCGCCCCGAAGCAGCTCGGTGGCGAGCGCCGACGCCGCCCTGGCCACCTCCCGCTTGCCACCGAGGCGCCCCCGACGCATCTGGAGACGCCCCGCAACCTCCTCTGCCTCTTCCCTCACTCTCTATTCTCTCCCTCGCCCTCTAGCTCCTTCCCCAAGTGCGACCGAACGCCACCGTCGCCGCCGTTCGCACCACCACGGCCACCGCTACCCCCTCGCCCCTCTGTTGTGCCCAAGAGCTCCGCGACGTCGCCCTCGACCCCCTCACCGAGCCACGTCCTGCCAGAAGCCCTGTAGCATCGCCCTCGAGCTCGTCTTCAACCTTCGGCCGCCGGCAACCTCACCCTTGATTCGCCGCCGTTCGTGCTTCCCCGGCCTCCCTGAGCTTCTTTTCAGCACCCCTCTGAGCTCCTGATCCTCCCCCTATGCTCTCCCCCTCCGTTCCCATTCTCTATCCGCCATCCCCGTGCACCCGAGCTCCGGCCGCCGCCATGGCTGACGAGCCTTGCGCTCGCGAGCTCCTCCGCTCAAACCCGCCGCACGGTTGTGCTCCTGGAGCTCCCAGGAGTCCAGAGAACCCCTTTGGCCAGCCACTAGCACTCCGTAGACTCGTCCCGCTCGACGTCCGAACTCCTGCCGCCGCGCTTGTCGTCGCCGGCAAGATTCCGGCTGCCCCGTGACCTCCCGCCTGGTCCACTAGATGCGCGAGTGCAAGAGCTCATGCCCGGTGCTTCCCGAGCGACAAACCGCAGCCCATAGCGCCACTCCGGCGAGCCGCCGCCGCCCTGGGTCGTCGCCGTCGTTTAACCGCCGGCGTGCTGACATGGCTCTGGATTAGTAGTGTTAATGACCCTGCTAAAACCCCCTAGAGCCACTGCCATGTGGGCCCAGTGCCTGTTTAGTTTAACTTAATGTTATGTTTAGATTAGTTATTAACCCAGCTCGTCCCACAAGTCAGTTTGACTTGCTTACGTGGCCTTTGACCGGCCCCACACGTCAGTGACTCATGCCAGCGGTGTGTCACTGACCAGTAGGTCCCACTGGTCAGTTTGACTCTGGGCGACCCTGTTGACCAGCTGACGTCACAGTGACGCAGTGCTGACGCAATAATTCCTTTCTGGAATTTAAATAAATCTGAAATGATTTATTATTTCCAGAAAATGCTTAAAACTTCTAAAATTCATAGTAATTCAACCGTAACTCCAAATCAAACAAATTATATATGAAAAATGATCAGAAAAATACAATCTATCCATCTGTACTATTTTCATGCATGTTAGAACAACTTATGAGTACTGATTAGGACAAATCAAATAAAGGCATTTGAATAATAACATATGGAGTTTGAATTTGAACTTAGGGTTCAAACCAACTTCATTTAAATCATAGCTAGATGCATTAGCTCAAATCACAGCATATTGCCATGTCATGATCATGCATCATATTGTAGCATTGCATTGATTGTGTTCTTTCTCAGTTGCCGGTGTTTGACCCCTCTCGATAGACGTGGTTTCGACTATGAGATCGATGACACCAATGAAGAGCTATATTATCTTCAGAAGTGCCAGGCAAGCAAAACCCCCTTGTTCATTCCGATACAATCCCACTCTCTTGCTCCTGCTCTCTTTTACTGCATTAGGACAACAACGACATATTTGTTACTTGCTGCGGTAGCTGAACCCCTTATCCTCTGCATGACCTGTCATTGCCACAGTAAATAGATGAAACCCACTAGCATGAGTAGGAGTTGTTTGAGCCCTGATGTGCCTACTCATTCATGCTTGTTTGTCATGCCTGCTATTGCTTAGAGTTGTGTCAGGTCTGATTCATCAGGGATGAATCAGAGATGTGTGAACATGTCCTACTGTATGTGAGCTAAGTGTGTGAACACGATTTGGTAAAAGGTAGCGGTGAGAGGCCATGTAGGAGTACATGGTGGGTTGTCTCATTGCAGCCGTCCTCAGGAACTGAGTTCTGTGTTTGTGATCCATGAACAGTTACTACCACACATTGGGCTCCGGGCACTCCAAGCTCTCTCGGCTTCTTAATCACCCTTGTTCTCTGTCCAGGAGTTGCAACTAGTTTCTGGTGTTTGTAGGTAGTACTAGTAGTCTACCAAGTGGCACCCGTTATAGGTGGGCTTGGGACAGACTAGGTGCAGTGGCACGGTGTACCAAGTGGCACCCGGATGGTGGGCTTGGGAACCCTGCTCACATCGTTTGGGGCCGTGAGTGACACCCCAGCCGGATCTCCTTGCGGATGGAACCTGAATAGGCGCTAAACCTGGATGAGAGACTTGAGTGTTTAGGCAGGTCGTGGCCGACTCCCTCGCCCGGCTTCCGCTTGAAGGTTGCCGAGGTACATGACGTGTACAGGGCGATAAGTGGCGAGAGCGTGTGTGAAGAAGTACACCCCTGCAGGGTTATCATTATCTATTCGAATAGCCGGATTCCTCGGATATGGAAACTTGGACCCCTTGCATAGTTCATAGATAAGTGGAAGTGGATACTCTAAAACTCGCAAGATAAGCGTGAGTGCTATGGATGGCGTTCTCGTAGGGAGATGGGAGCGGATCCATAGTGGTGTATTGATATGGTGAATATGTGGACTCGTGTGCGCCACCTCAAAAGAGTTACTTGCAGTCGTAGTTTAGGATAGACACCGAGTCAAAGCTGGCTTGCTGCAGTCAAACTCCACCACCCCCCTTTGTTGATACTGATGCATATGTAGTTAGTTCTGATGTAAGTCTTGCTGGGTACATTTGTACTCACGTTTGCCTATTTTATGTTTTTGCAGAGAGACTTCAGTCTCGCTAGTAGTTCCACGTGGACTTCGACGTTTAGCTTGTTACCTCAGCTACGATCTTGTGCCCTTGGCAGGATCTGGTAGATAGTCAGGCTTCTCAGCCTTTTTCATTTGTAGATGTCTGTACCCAGACATGTTAAGCTTCCGCTTGTGCTTTGACTTGTATGCTCTGAGTGTAGGGTCATGAGACCCATGTTTGTAATATCTCGCTCCTCGGAGCCTATTGAATAAAATACTTGAGTCGTAGAGTCATGTTGTGATGCCATGTTGTATTTGCACATATCGAGCATATTGTGTGTATGTTATTGAAATGCTTGGTATGTGTGGGATCTGACTATCTAGTTGTCTATCCTTAGTAGCCTCTCTTACCGGGAAATGTCACCTAGTGCTTCCACTGAGCCATGGTAGCTTGCTACTGCTCCGGAACACTTAGGCTGGCCGGCATGTGTCCTTCTTCGTTCCTGTGTCTGTCCCTTTGGGGAAATGTCACGCGATGAATACCAGAGTCCTGTTAGCCCGCTACAGCCCGGTTCACCGGAGTCCTGCTAGCCCAGTGCTACAGCCTGGATTCACTCGCTGATGACCGACTTGTTCGATGCTGGGTCATGGATGCCTGTCCCTGTAAGTTTGTGCCACTTTGGGTTTACGACTAGCCATGTCAGCCTGGGCTCCTTATCATATGGATGCTAGCGACACTATCATATACGTGTGCCAAAAGGCGCAAACGGTCTCGGGCAAAGGTAAGGCGACACCCGTGGGAATACCGTGCGTGAGGCCGCAAAGTGATATGAGGTGTTACATGCTAGATCGATGTGGCATTGAGTCGGGGTCTTGACATACCTGCACAAACAATAAAGAACCTTGCAACCAACGTGATAAAGGGGTTGTCAATCCCTTCATGGTCACTCGCAAAAGTGAGATCTAATAAAGATAGCAAAGTAAATATTTCTGTTGTATAGATTGGAAAGTAAAGATTGCAATATAGTAAACAGGATGCGATGTAAATAAAAGAGATGTAATATGACAGAAAAGAGACACGGTGGCCATAGGTTTCACTAGTGGATTCTCTCAAGATAACATGTATTACGGTGGGTGAACAAATTACTGTCGAGCAATTGATAAAGAGCGCATAATTATGAAGACATCTAAGGCAATGATCATGAACATAGGCATCACGTCCGTGTCAAGTAGACCGAAATGATTCTGCATCTACTACTATTACTAGACAAATCGACCGCTATCCAGCATGCATCAAGAGTATTAAGTTCATAAGAACGGAGTAACACATTAAGCAAGATGACATGATGTAGAGGGATAAACTCAAGCGATATGATATAAACCCCATCTTTTTATCCTCGATGGAAACAATGCAATACGTTCCTTGCAGACCCTACTGTCACTGGGAAAGACACCGCAAGATTGAACCCAAAGCTAAGCACTTCTCCCATTGCAAGAAAGATCAATCTAGTAGGCCAACCTAAACCGATAATTCGAAGAGACTTGCAAAGATATCAAATCATGCATATAAGAATTCAGAGAAGAACTAAATAATATTCATAGATAATCAAGTTCATAAATCCACAATTCATCGGATCTTGGCAAACACACTGCAAAAGAGTATTACATCGAATAGATCTCTAAGAACATCGAGGAGAACTTTGTATTGAGAATCAAAGAGAGAGAGAAGAAGCCATCTAGCTAATAACTATGGACCCGAAGGTCTGTGGTAAACTAGTCACGCTTCATCGAAGAGGCAATGGTGTTGATGTAGAAGCCCTCCGTGATCGATTCCCCCTCCGGCGGATCGCCGGAAAAGTCCCCAAGATGGGATCTCATGGGTACAGAAGGTTGCGGCGGTGGAAAAGTGGTGTCATGGCTCACCTTGATGTTTCTAGGGTATAAGAGTATATATAGGCAAAAGAAGTACATTGGTGGAGCTACAAGGGGCCCACGATGGTGGGGCGCGCGTCCTCCTGCCTCGTGGCCTCCTCGTAGAGTCCCAGACTTCAACTCCAAGTCTTCTGGATTGCTTTTGGTCTAAGAAAGATCCTCGTGAAGGTTTCATTCTATTTGGACTCCGTTTGATATTCCTTTTCTGCAAAACTCTAAAATACGCAAAAAACGGAAACTGGCATTGGGCCTCCGGTTAATAGGTTAGTCCCAAAAATAATATAAATGAGCATATTAAAGCCCATTAAACATACAAAACAGATACTATAATAGCATGGAACAATCAAAAATTATAGATACATTGGAGACGTATCAAGCATCCCCAAGATTAATTCCTTCTCGTCCTTGAGTAGGTAAATGATAAAAACAGAATTTTTGATGTGGAATGCTACCTAGCATATTTATCATCTAATTTTCTTTATTGTGGCAGGAATGTTCAGATCCGAAAGATTCAAGACAAAAGTTTAATATTGACATAAAAATAATAATACTTCAAGCATACTAACAACGCAATCATGTCTTCTCAAAATAACATGGCCAAAGAAAGCTATCCCCACAAAGTCATATAGTCTGGCTATGCTCTATCTTCATCACACAAAGTATTTAATCGGGCACAACCCCGGTTTCAGCCAAGCAATTGTTTCATACTTTAGTATTTTCAAACCTTTTCAATCTTCATGGAATACATGAGCGTAAGCCATGGACATAGCACTATAGGTGGAATAGAAAGGTGGTTGTGGAGAAGACAAAAAGGAGAAGATAGTCTCACATCAACTAGGCGTATCAACGGGCTATGGAGATGCCCATCAATAGATATCAATGTGAGTGAGTAGGGATTGCCATGCAATAGATGAGCTATAAGTTTATGAAAGCTCAACAAAAGAAACTAAGTGGATGTGCATCCAACTTGCTTGCTCACGAAGACCTAGGGCACTTTGAGTAAGCCCATCATTGGAATACACAAGCCAAGTTCTATAAAATTCCCACTAGCATATGAAAGTGACAACATAGGAGACTCTCTATCATGAAGATCATGGTGCTACTTTGAAGCACAAGTGTGGTAAAAGGATAGTAGCATTGTCCCTTCTCTCTTTTTCTCTCATTTTTTTATTTGGGCCTTTTTTATGGCCTCTTTTTTTATTTAGTCCAGAGTCTCATCCCGACTTGTGGGGGAATCATAGTCTCCATCATCCTTTCCTCACAGGGGACAATGCTCTAATAATGAAGATCATCACACTTTTATTTACTTACAACTCAAGAATTACAACTCAATACTTAGAACAAAATTTGACTCTATGTGAATGCCTCTGGCGGTATACTGGGATGTGCAATGATTCAAGAGTCACATGTATGAAAAATTATGAATGGTGGCTTTGCCACAAATACGATGTCAACTACATGATCACGCAAGGAAATACGACAATGATGAAGCGTGTCATAATAAAGGGAACAGTGGAAAGTTGCATGGCAATATATCTCGGAATGGTTATGGAAATGCCATAATAGGTAGGTATTGTGGCTGTTTTGAGGAAAGTATAAGGTGGGTGTATGGTACCGGCGAGAGTTGCGCGGTACTATAGAGGCTAGCAATGATGGAAGGGTGAGAGTGCGCATAATCCATGGACTCAACATTAGTCATAAAGAACTCACATACTCATTGCAAAAATCTACTAGTAACCAAAAAAAAGTACTACACACATGCTCCTAGGGAAAGGGTTGGTAGGAGTTAACCATCGCGCGATCCCGACCTCCACACATAAGGAAGGCAATCAATAAATAAATCATGCTCCAACTTCATCACAAAACGGTTCACCATACGTGCATGCTACTGGAATCACAAACTTTAACACAATTATTCCTCAAATTCACAACTACTCTACTAGCATGTCTCTAATATCACCATCTTAATATCTCAAAACAATCATAAAGAATCAAACTTCTCATAGTATTCAACGCACTTTATATGAAAGTTTTTATTATATCCATCTTGGATGCCCATCATATTAGGACTAATTTTATAACCAAATAAAATTACCATGATGTTCTAAAATACTCTCAAAATAATATAAGTGAAGCATGAGAGATCAATAATTTATAAAATAAAACCACCACCGTGCTTTAAAAAGATATAAGAGAAGCACTAGAGTAACATTATCTAGCTCAAAAGGTATACGTGTCTCTCCCAAAAGGTGTGTACAGAAAGGATGATTGTGGTAAACTAAAAATCTAAGACTCAAATCATACAAGATGCTCCAAGCAAAACAAATATTATGTGGTGAATAAAAATATAGCCTCAAGTAAATTTACCGATAGACGAAGACGAAAGAGGGGATGCCTTCCGGGGACTCCCAAGCTTAGGATTTTAGTTGTACTTAAATAATCTTGGGGTGCCTTGGGCATCTCCAAGATTAGGATCTTGCCACTGCTTATTCCAAAATCCATCAAATCTTTACCCCAAAACTTGAAAACTTCACAACACAAAACTTCAACAGAAAATCTCATGAGCTCCATTAGTATACGAAAATAAACCACCACTTTAAGGTACTGTAATGAACTAATTATTTATTTATATTGGTGTTAAACCTACTGTATTCCAACTTCTCTATTGTTCATACCCCCCGATACTACTCATAGATTCATCAAAATAAGCAAACAACACACGAAAAACAGAATCTGTCAAAAACAGAACAGTCTGTAGCAATCTATAACTTTCGAGTACTTATGTAACTATAACAATTATGAAATAAATTGTTGGACATGCGGAATTTGTCTATTAAACATCTGCAAAAAGAATCAACCTAAGAAACTCTCCAGTAAACAATGATAGCTATTCTCGTGAGCGCAAAAGTTTCTGTTTTTACAGCAAGATCGCAAAGACTTCACGCAAGTCTTCCTAAAGGTTCTACTTGGCACAAACACTAACTAAAACATAAAACCACATCTAAACAGAAGCTATATGAATTATTTACTACTAAATAAGAGCAAAAAGTAAAGAACAAAAGAGAGCCAAGGAGGTGGCCGTGCTCTACATGGTGCCCGGTGACCTTAACGGCCAGTTCTACACCGAGAAGATGGGCTACCACGAGATGGTCCTGCTTCACCCCCAGGGCGCCGCTGAGGTGGTCGTGCTGGCTGCCGACTTCGATAATACTCAGATACATCCCCTGCGTCAGCTCATTGGCGGAGTTATTCTCTACAAGTAATTACAAAAGCTCGAGCCTTTGTGTCTTTCTACTATTCTACTGTACAAATATAATTACAGTTGCATCATTAATTGGATCAGCACTTGCATGTTAGGTCAGTTTCATTTTGAGACCTTGGATGTTTCTCATGTGAAACCATATCCCGGTCTGTACAACCAAGATATTGAATCAGAATGCACATCGACTAGATATGTGTTGAATATAAGAGACAATACAAAATCGAGTCCATTACATCTCAGATTGTTGCCTGGTATATTTTGGATAAATTGACATCATCCTGGTATTTATATTCAAAGAAGGATAAATTAACCTTATCCAGGTACACATGAGTATTTATATTCATCTCAGATTGTTCACATTTAACTTCAGGTAGCAGAAAATCATGCAGCACACACGTGCAATTAGCCACCTACTTATGCTTGCATATCTTTCCGCAGAGTACTGCACATCCTTATGTGCGTCTACTTGATGAGTTGATGCCACAGATCATGTCGAAGGATAAATTTTCATATATATTTATGAAGCAATCTAGCTTATTAGGGCCATTAGGCAAACTGAGAGTTGCTTACAAGTCTCTTGCATACGATGCTAAAGGAATTTCTTCCCACTTTGAACATTCAGCATTGTAGTCCATGCTCTCATAAAACTATTAGTGAGTTTAATCAAAATCCATGCTTCGTCAGTTTTTTTAAACTTTTGTAGTGTCTTCTAATTTTTGTACTGGTCAATTTTAATAGCTCTCATACTTTCATTGTAAATTATAATAAGAGGTGTGTTCAAATTGTATACTTTTACAATGAATGAATGGTACAATTTCTTTTAAAGTGATCTGGCAATATGTCCTATGAGGGATCTATAGCATGGCCTGCCCAGCTGCACCTGGCGTTCATCAATGAGGTGGATGAGATGCGGTGTTGTCCGTGTGCGGCGACGACGGGAAGAGGTCGGTGAGGTATGGGTGCCCCGGCCAGTGCGAGGAGGAATGAGTGGACGTGCCAGCAAACACGAGGACGTAGAAGCAGCGGCGAACCACAGCGTCGGGTGCCGCCGCCTTGGGTTCGACTTCGACGGTGTAATAAAGGGGCTGCAGCCTGGCAGAAGGTGCTTCTACAAGGTAGTGATATGGTGAACTGTGGCTACTAAAACTAATTTTTTTCTAACGTTGTGATCTGAGAGTTTGATTTCCTAATAAACAGAGAAAAGATTTCGATTCAAACACTGTTTTGCATTTGTGGTTTTAAGAAACAGATGAAACTATAAGATCATTTTACTATTGGATTGAGCAAAAATAGCTTTTTTTACGGAAATAGATTTTTACATGGAAAATGATTCATTTAAATAGACACCTAATCAGAATATGCTCTATTTATGTATATTCTGCAACCCTGCATTTGGATTTAGGGTTACTTGGTTAATATTTTGAAATAAAAATGTCACTCTAAGAGGATATTCTCTAGAACTTCATATCAGGGTGTGGCCCTCTAGGCAAGAAGGCATGGATTCAATGGCACCAGTTTACCACCGTAAATATAATCATCAGCTTTATGATCAAAAGACTGGATGACTGTTGTAAATTAGCATCCTCTTTTGCATTGGGAGATGGTAGTTATTTTGTATTGCAGCTCAAAACAGGTAAACATCACTTCTCCTTTGAGGAGGTGCATTGTGCTCATCGATAAGTTTTGCACCAAAAATTTTCTCATTGAGTTTTGCTACATTTGGTATTGTTCGATATGCTATCTAATATATAGTGTGTGCTCCCACTTCAGTTGATCAATTGTTTTTCACTTAGCAGCGGGTGATTGATGGACCAACTATGCGAGTAATGTCCTTAATTTTAGAGAAGATGCAAAACCGAGAACATGCATGAGCTTGCATCCTTGCCGGTAGTGTAGCTTTCTGGAGCATATATTCTGCCGGGAGAAGTTTCAATGACCAATAGAATCTTCGATGTATTCTTTCAGGCAAAAGTAATCGTCTATTACCCATGTCAGGTTTCGGCTCAAATTGTGGTGCTTCTGTTCTATGCAATTTTTTTCCTGCTGATGCTATGTTCTGGCATTCCTTATGTTTTATGCCATATGTGTGTATTAGTGCTAATAAGAACTATTTTTTACCAATGGTAAATCTACCTTTTCCCCATCATGTTACTTAAAGCTAATCTATTCATGGTTTGTTTTCCTTCCTGTACAACAAAGATGATCGCATTTCGGTATAGTTTTCCTTCTCTTTCTTTTACAGTAACATAGATCATGCTCACAATGGTCGCAACTTGTAAACAGAGATGAAACGTGCATATAGATCTCTCAAAAATGCAATATTTTTCCAAGGTGACAACTTTTTACATGACTTTAAATCTGAGGACACCTTTGGTTGGCTCTATTTGCTGTATAGTATAAGTTATATCTGAATATACCTTTTGGATGCCTATACCATATCTGATGGCCCTGGATAAGTTATATCTGAAGATACCTTTGGCGACCCCTTTCTAGGTTCATTGGTGAATAATAGCGTAAAAAACTCAAATGAAACCATGAGACGACATAGAGGAACACTACTTGGGGCAGTACAACGTTATAATGGTCGCTTTGTTGAGAGGTGAGAAATACATGAAGCCAACGGAGCAACTGGGTGGGTGATGACTAGATCTGATTTACTTCGATGTCTTAGTGCTCAGTTTATCTTTTCTAAACAATTTCGTCTTGCTCTTGCAGTTATCACACTTTAATGTGAGAGCAGATCCCACAAGAATTATCAGTGTTTGTGTTTAAGAGAGCAATAAGGTTTATCCATATTATAGGGAGGCATTGAGTTACGTACAGAGACCACCATCGTGCCGTGGAAGAGAAGCTATTGAAGGAATCTGGGCACGCGGCGGCCGCACCTTTGCAGTGGCTGGTAGTGGTGCCGGCGGAACCTGCTATTGCTGCACAACCGGGCTCGCCTATCGCGGTAAGTGGTGCTCCTGCTTTGGGTGTTGTCTGTCTGTTGATTGATTTGGGTGTGATAGTTTGCTGCTCAGGTTTGCTCTGGGGTTAGGTGCATAATTGCATCGGTGTGCTCGTTTTCTCTGACCCTATAGCTGCAAGAGTGTTGCACTAGAAGCAAACTCTGCCATATTTCAGTAGTTCAGTGTCATTTCCTGCTGTCTTTGTAATTCATGTAGTTGGTTATGCCACAACCTTATCATTCCCACATACATTGCTCTTCGCCAAGCATTTTATTTTCATATAGTGTATGCTAAACATTTGAGCAGTGCTCTTTGTGTTTAACATCTAGTTTATTATACTATTCAAATCAGGCACACCCTGCAGAAAATGACCCAGAGGATCCATCAGGGCCAAATCGGTTTAATGTTGTTATCGAGAAAATTGTGCACCTTTACATGGTAACGGCTGATGACATTATTTGACTCCATATTGCCCATGCACCGAGTTTTGACTCTATTCAAATTGCCAGGGTAAACATAGCAGCACTGAAGAACATCTTAATTATGTACCAAACGATGATCAATATGACACTGATGATTCTTTTATTGATGATGATGCTGAATAGGTTGGTTGCTCAATTCTACTTAGTCCTACCTTATATATATGAGAACAACCATATGGTTCTTTTGTCTTTTTTCTGATATGATTGATTTGCACTACACTAATAAACTTCGACTTGCTGTGTATATTGTGGTGTAATCATGCAGAGATGATATAATATTGTTAATACAATAAACTCGGTTTTTGCTGTGCATTGTATCTTTCTAAACTCTTAGTTTAATGACTCGAATGAAACCATGACACGACATAGAGGAACACTATTTGGGGCGGTACAACGTTATAGTGGTCGCTTTGTTGAGAGGTGAGCAGATACATGGTGCCAACTGAGCAACTGGGTGGGTGAATCATGACTAGCTCATTTATTTCTATGTTTTGGTGCTCAATTTATTTTTTCTAAACGATTATTTGTCCTACTCTTGCAATTCTCACACTTTAATGTGAGATAAGATCCCACATGAATCATTATTTATTCTTCAGCAAGGCAGACAAGGGGACTACATGGAGCAACAACACCAGAATTTAATTATGCATTTGCTTTAGCCAAGATAACTGAATCCCAGGCGACTTTTCAAACATGTGGATTATGTTATGGTTCGTGTTGCCATGCACGGTCAATTAAATACAAAGGGGCAATTATACGTTACTAGAGATAGTGAGATGGGGAAAGGGAAGAGAGACAACGCGTGGAGTTCGTCTCGCAACGGCAATGTCTTCTTTTTCCGAGAGCGTGCGTGTAACACCCCCAGTGTCATGCTACAGTAATCCTCTGTTAATGATGCCATGTCACCATGGTTACTCTTGCTAAACCTCACTTGTTTCAAACACAGGTCAAATTCAAATTCTGAAAACAAGTCAAATTCTTATTTCTTCAAACTATCAAGTAAAAATGTTCGATGGTTTGAAAATATTTGCTAACTAATTGTCATGAATGATTCAACATCATTTGAGATATTTAATTTCCCTTGGAAATTAAAACAGTTCCAAATCAGCTTTTTCTTACATTTTTCCATTTGTGAAAAATCCAAATCAATTCAAACTCCTCCCAAACTTTTTGTGGTAGTGCCAAATATTGTAATGTATTTATGTGGCCAAGTTCCAAATTTTTACAAAGACCAATTGGCAGCTCAAAATATTGCAAACATATTCTGCAACAAAATAAAATAAAAATGGAAAGATGAAAGACCTAAGCTACTGTGCATGTGGGGCTCTAGTGCGTACAGTATGGCCTGGCCCAATTTGGCCAGCCTTTCGACCTCCTCCCGCAACAGGAGAAGGCCGAGGCGCCATGGCCGCTGGGAGCTCGCCTCCGCGCACTGCTGCGCCACGGAGGGGATAAGAGCAAGCCCCTGTGCCCCCTCACTCTTCCCCGGTAACCCTAGCACGCCCGTTCCCCTCGCTCGTTTCTCTCCCCTCGAGTTCGTCCGCGCCCGAAGACGCAGTCGCCGCCGCCCCATCGTTGTCGTCGCCACCGAGCTTCCCACGGGCTGAAACCTTGCGAGGAGACGCGTCGGGCTCGTCTACTTCGACTACAACCACCAGTTCGAGTCGGGGCGCCGTCAAACTTCGGGATCGAGCCATCTTCCCCGCCACAGCCATCGTCGTCGTCGATTCGCTCCACCGAGCCTCCCCCGAGCTCGCCTTTGCACAACTACAGGGCTCGGTGAGGCCACCTCGTCCGATTCCCTTCGATCCCCCTTTGATTCTTCCTCTGATTTAGGCCGTATTTCGCCGCTAGACGCCGCGCCCCCACGCGCTGCTACCTTCTGCCGTCGCCGCCGCAACCGTCGCCGCGCGCCATGTTGGCCCCTGCTCACCGGCCGCGCCTGCGCCGCCCGCTCGCCGGTCGTCGCCCGCCCTGGCCGGAGCCGTCCCATCCCCATCCGCGCGCGCCCTGCTGCGCCTGACGCCGTCCGCGCCCGCCGCTACCTGGCGCGGCTGTCCCCGAGCTCGGCCATGTTGGCGCCGTGATGCGCGTGCGCTTGCTCAGCTGCTGCTTTGCGGTTGCTGATGCACTGCCGCTGCTCGTCCTGCTGCTGTGCTGCTTGTTGCTTAGCTGCTGCTCCGCTACTAACTGCTACTGCTGCTGCCGAGTCATGCTGTTGCCTTGTTGCTACTGCGGCCACTGCATAGCTACCGCCGTCGCTGCTGTTTCGTTAACTGCTGTCGCTGCTGTTTGCTGGTCGCTCTGGCTCATAGCTGCAAAGTTGTTTGCTGAAGAAACGACTGACGAAACTGAACCGTGAAGAAACCCACGAGACTACCAGGCGTTTGTGTGCACACCCGTGAGGCTGGCCGTGCAACCAGGCCGGCCCTTGTTGATTAGAGCTAGGTGGTGCTAAATTAATCTGGTAACAGATGACGTTTGGTCCCCCATTAATTAGGTTTGTTTTATTTATTTGTTTATAGGTATAGCATATGACATGTGGACCCACATGCACTGTTCAATTTTTGACCCATTCAACTTTGACTTATTGACTTTGACCGGCCCCACCTGTCATACCCCCTATGTGGGTACACGGCAAATTGCAGTTTAATTTCGAATTAATATTAAATTCAGAAAATTATTTAACTTTGGAAATTCATATAAAATAATCTGTAACTTGGATGAAAAAGTTTTATACATGAAAGTTGCTCAGAACGACGTGACGAATCCGGATACACAGTCCGTTTACCTGTCAGATACCTCTAACTATCTGAACATGGAACATTCCCCCCTCCGGTCATCTGTCTGACACAGATCTGTCCCGGGAATCGAAGTATACAGAAATATGGAATCGAGCACAGATTATAGGAAACAAGCAGGTCCGGAACCGGGAAAACATTCCCGGTTGACTTCCCCCCTCGCCGGTATCGTGTAGCACCGCGTTAGAACACGTCTAGCTCTGCCTGTTGTCCTGTTATGCTATGTTTGCTTTATATTTACTGTTTCTTCCCCCTCTTCTCTCCGGTAGACCCCGAAACCGATGCTGCCCCTGTGATCGACTACATCACCGACGACCCCTCCTCGCCAGAGCAACCAGGCAAGCCCCCTTTTGATCATCCCGATATCATCCATTCCATTCTCTCATGCTTGCATTAGATTTCGCTTCAGTTATTGATTGCTCCTATTCTGATGCATAGTCTGCTTTTGTATCTGCTGTTGTACCTTACCTGCTTATCCTAAACTGCTTAGTATAGGTTGGTTAGTGATCCATCAGTGACCCCCACCTTGTCCTTGTTGCCCCTGCTTCATCATCGAAGACCTGATCAACGGGATCGAAGACTAGGCCCCGGCACCGACATCACTTTCCCCTTAGTTGCTCGACACTGCTGGGTTACTATCGAGTGCCGAGGGTGAGACCTCTACAACACTTCTGATGTTAACCCTGTAGTGTAGCTATTCGGTCGTGGTCATCGAGGGTGATTCCGCCTTAACCACTTCCGATACGATTCTGTCGTGCAACCCCTCAAGTGTGAACCTCGGGGGTGACTCCTCTTACGTTCACCTTGATGATTACATTGAGTGGAATTCACCGGGGGTGATTCCTCGGGTTTTCCCCTTGATGTTTGGACACACGGATACTTGGACTTTACAACTATTACTTGGAAAGGCGGGTCGACCCTGAGGGGTACCCGCGAGTGATGTGGAGACGGGTTGACCTGGAGGGTACCCGAGAGCTGAATACGAGGCGTGGCCGGGCATTCTTAGCCCTTGCCGCAAGTCCTCGAGACGGGGCAACGGGGTCACATCTTTCGTGACTCTCTGCTTGTTACCGCGCGTTCCTAATCCACTACGATTTGGATATTTGATCCGAGGGGCCTCTGGCCTGATAGCACTAACCATCACGTGGGCATAATATGGGCGTTCTGCGTCGTATACATCAGCCGAAGCTTAATAGACGTCAGCGACTAAGCGGCGCGCGCCGGGTTGGACTGTAAGCACCTACCTTTTTTTAAGGAGGTAGCTAGGTCTGCTCACCGGCCGCGTACGCAACGTGCAGGAGTTCCCGGGGAGATGGCCCATGACCCCTGGGGGCATAGGTTTAGTCCGGCGTGCTGACCTCTCTATTAAGCCTAGGTCGGGTTGCGGCGTATTGTTTGGCCGAGGCCGGGCATGACCCAGGAAAGTGTATCCGGCCGGAGTTAATCGAGCGTGGTGGGTAAGTTGGTGCACCCCTGCAGGGAAGAAAACATCTATCGATAGCCTGTCCTATGGTAACGGACACTCGGAGTTGTATCTCGATCGATACAACTAGAACTGGATACTTGTGATGATAATTGGATGGTGATGAGAATTGAATTATGATGATAATTGGATAGTATGGCTCTGGGTTTGTTTTCTCGTAGGGAGTCGAGAAAGGATCTCTGGCCGAGGTTGATAACACTACTACTACTTTACTTTATGCTACTCTATTCTCTCCTGTTGCTGCAAGATGGTGGTTTCTAGAAGATGTTAGTCTTCGAAAGGACTAGGCCTTCTCTCTATTCTAGCATTTCTGCAGCCCAGTCCACATATACAACCTTCCTTTGATAATGTTGCATATGTAGTGTAGATCCTTGCTTGCGAGTACTTTGGATGAGTACTCACGGTTGCTTTGCTTCCCCTTTTTCCCCTTTCTTCTTCTTTCCGGTTGATGCAATCAGATGTCGGA
The DNA here is from genome assembly GCA_963921465.1 of Triticum timopheevii. Classification (NCBI taxonomy): domain Eukaryota; kingdom Viridiplantae; phylum Streptophyta; class Magnoliopsida; order Poales; family Poaceae; genus Triticum; species Triticum timopheevii. Next base: position 233,229,591 of record OY997266.1, on the reverse strand, counting down.
GCCCAGGATCCAGACGCCACCTTTGACGACGGCTGTTACTACCACGAGGGTGCCTACTACTACGTGGAGACCGCTGACGACCAGGAGTAGTTAGGAGGCTCTCAGGCAGGAGGCCTTGCCTTTTCGATCAATGTTGCTTTTGTGCTAGCCTTCTTAAGGAAAACTTGTTTAAATCATGTCTGTACTCAGATATTGTTGCTTCCGCTGACTTGTTTGTGTTCAAGCTGATGTATTCGAGCCCTCGAGGCCCCTGGCTTGTAATATAAAGCTTGTATTATTTCAACTTGTGTCTAGAGTTGTGTTGTGATATCTTCCCGTGAGTCCCTGATCTTGATCGTACACATTTGCGTGTATGATTAGTGTACGATTGAATCGGGGGCTTCACAGTGTGTGTTTGTGTAGGCATGTCCTTATGTTTGGGCCAAGCCCAAATAGTGCAAAAAACAATTAAAAATAAAATATAATTAAAAAACAAAACATTCTTAAAAAAACATGTGTTAAAAAAATGTTCCATTTTAGAGAAGTGTTCCAATTTAGTAAAATATTAACTATTCTTAAAGAAGTGTTCCATTTTTATGTAAATGTTAACTTTTATTAAAAATAAGAAAATTTACACGTTTAATCTTATCACCGACATTTATTAAAATTGAATATAAAAAATGATGCACAATGGCTTATGAAGCAGGTTTTTTCCTAAGCTTTTTTGGAATACATGCACGGGCAGCATGCAGCAGGTTGTGTCCCTTCGTTTAAGCTTCATTTTATTTTTTCCTGAACACTTTATTTGTTGCTCAATAATGTTTTGAGGAATACTACATGCTTTTTTGGCACATGTAGCAGGTTGTGTCCCTTTTTCGCCTGATGCAACGCACGGGCATTTGTACTAGTCACTTTTAGATCTTCATCATTATTATCAAAATCTTCGGGTTTAGCGGCCATCTTATTGACTAAGGTGGCTTGTTTATCCAAAATTTAGCCTACTAAATTTTCAAGACGAGCAAACTAAGATTTCAAACCATAAAATTCCTTAGACATATCATCAAGCTCTTTATTCATGTACTCCATAAAACTTTTTTGTTCTTGAAGCTCGTTTCTGAAGAAATTATTATGCTCAAATTGCAAAGACATAAAGCTTCTAACGTTGTTTTCATTTTCTTCCAACAACCTAATGTGAGGATCAACGCTTTTTGGCAGAGCCATCAAAGCAAACAGGCACACTAACACACAAGAACACAAGAAGCAAATGAAAAGAGGCAAACAGAAGAGGGGCGAAGAAAAGGCAAAGGTTTTCAAAAATCGTTTTAGAAGTGGGGGAGAGGAAAATGAGAGGCGAATGGCAAATAATGTAATGCGAGGGAGAAAAGTTTATGATGGGTACTTGGTATGTCTTGACTTGTCATAGATCTCCCCAGCAACAGCGCCAAAAATCCTTCTTGCTACCTCTTGAGCATGCGTTGGTTTTCCCTTGAAGAGGAAAGGGTGATGCAGCAAAGTAGCGTAAGTATTTCCCTCAGTTTTTGAGAACCAAGGTATCAATCCAGTAGGAGACGACACAGAAGTCACCTATTACCTGCACAAACAATCAAGAACCTTGCAACCAACGCAATAAAGGGGTTGTCAATCCCTTCACCGTCACTCGCAAAAGTGAGATCTAATAAAGATAGCAAAGTAAATATTTTTAATATTTTTGTTGTATAGATTGGAAAGTAAAGATTGCAAAATAGTAAACAGGATGCAATGTAAATAAAAGAGATGTAATATGATAGAAAAGAGACTCGGGGGCCATAGGTTTTACTAGTGGCTTCTCTCAAGATAGCATGTATTAAGGTGGGTGAACAAATTACCGCCGAGCAATTGATAGAAGAGCGCATAATGATGAAGACATCTAAGGCAATGATCATGAACATAGGCATCACGTCCGTGTCAAGTAGACCGAAATAATTCTGCATCTACTACTATAACTCCACACATTGACCGCTATCCAGCATGCATCTAGAGTATTAAGTTCTTAAGAACGGAGTAACGCATTAAGCAAGATAACATGATGTAGAGCGATAAACTCAAGCAATATGATATAAACCCCATCTTTTTATCCTCGATGGCAACAATACAATACGTGCCTTGCTGCCCCTACTGTCACTGGGAAAGGACACCGCAAGATTGAACCCAAAGCTAAGCACTTCTCCCATTGCAAGAAAGATCAATCTAGTAGGCCAAACTAAACCGATAATTCGAAGAGACTTGCAAAGATATCAAATCATGCATATAAGAATTCAGAGAAGAACCAAATAATATTCATAGATAATCAAGTTCATAAATCCACAATTCATCGGATCTTGGCAAACACACTGCAAAAAGAGTATTACATCGAATAGATCTCCAAGAACATCAAGGTGAACTTTGTATTGAGAATCAAAGAGGGAGAATAATCCATCTAGCTAATAACTATGGGCCTGAAGGTCTGTGGTAAACTACTCACGCTTCATGGGAGAGGCAATGGTGTTGATGTAGAAGTCGTCCATGATCGACTCCCCCTCCGGCAGATCGCCGGAAAAGGCCCCAAGATGGGATCTCACGGGTACAGAAGTTTGTGACCGTGGAAAAGTGGTTTCGTGGCTCTCCTTGATGTTTCTAGTGTATAAGAGTATATATAGGAGAAAGAAGTACGTTGGTGGACCTACGAGAGGCCCACGAGGGTGGGGGGTGCGTCCTCTTGCCTCGTGGCCTCCTCGTAGAGTCCCAGACTTCAACTCCAAGTCTTCTGGATTGCTTTTGGTCCAAGAAAGATCCTCGCGAAGGTTTAATTCTGTTTGGACTCCGTTTGATATTCCTTTTATGCAAAACTCTAAAATAAGCAAAAAAACAGAAACTGGGACTGGGACTGGGCCTCCGGTTAATAGGTTAGTCCCAAAAATAATATAAAACAGCATATTAAAGCCCATTAAACATCCAAAACAGATAATATAATTGCATGGAACAATCAAAAAATATAGATACGTTGGAGACGTATCAGGGTTGTGTGGGAAGGACCCCCGATCGCCCACACTCACTTGGCGACGGTTCCAAATGTTGTCGCGGAAAGGGGTTTAAAACCGTTTGTATAGCACCGATGCGTAGCAGTGAACCCCATAGACTAGGTAAGTTTATTGTTTCATCATGATTGTTTTACCTCTTTAACAAGGGGTGCTAACGCTTCTGACCGTCCTTTGAAATAGACATGAAGGAAGGTAGTCAAAAATATTCACTGCCCCTCCCCTCATCCAGAGGACCATGATCGCACCAAAGACCCTGGCCTCCGTGAGGATCTGGATATATTTGTGGAATTTAATGATGGGGTCTATTATCAAGCGAGTCTTGACGGCTCAGAAGTGGCTATCACCGTTGACTTCCCTGGTTTTTACTCTTTCGTTAAGGTAAGTGTTTGGAAATCATCTTAAAAAAGAGGATCCCTTGTTCGCACCTCACCCCTAATACCAAACCATGTCTTATAGGATCGGCGTTCAGCGAGCCGAACCCAATTAAGGGCAGCCCCAAGACAGGCAGTATGTTCGCGGGGCGAGCGTACAAAACGAAAACAGATCGGGATCGCTATCATAGAGGTATAACTCTTTAATATATGACTTGGCATAAGGTCAAATTGTCTTTTTCCTCCCCCTTTTATCATCTCAGGAGAGGTACATGGCGAACCATACCCAAGATCCCGGCCAGCCAGGCTGCGGCCAATCCGGCGCCGAACTCGTCAATTAGGACCGGGGCTCATACGGAGGCGGCACCGACTCATCCACCTCATGAGGATTCAGATGACATATCCGTCACCAATTCCGAAGTGGAGAGTGCGATGCATCGATGCCTAAAAGAGGCCCTACGCACCCCGACTTTCTCTGAGCAGGAATTTACCGCCCTTAGCACCGTGGACGCATATATCCATGCTGCCCGGGATGGATTCATTGGAGTTACTCGCCTGTTCTCAAAGGATATATAGGTGAAAATTTGTTCAAATTTAATAGATATGTGCCAGTAGCCCCCGAGACTTGAAGCGGTACAGACTAACTGTTTTAAGGATCATTATGACCGCAGGTCCTTAAAGAGAAGAACAACATGCTGTCCCAAGAGATTGAAGCAAGTCAGGCACAGCTGAATACGGCCTCCTTCGAACTAGAGCAAATGAAGAGAAGTCCAATGACCACCGGCGAACGGAAAAAACTGGAGGGGAAAACGAACAACCAAGCCAAAGAGATAAGGAGATTAAAGGCTCAGTTATCGGCCGCGCAAGAAGAGAACAGAAAATTAGAAGGCGGCATATTCGATACATCCTTTGAACTATCCAGGGGACGCATCTAATAATGTGGCATCTTATAATGCTATCCTTGTGATACGTCTCCAACGTATCTATAATTTTTGATTGCTACATGCTACTTTATCTACTGTTTTGGACTATATTGGGCTTTATTTTCCACTTTTATATTACTTTTGGGACTAACCTATTAACCGGAGGCCCAGCCCAAAATTGCTGTTTTTTGCCTTTTTCAGTATTTCGAAGAAACAGAATATCAAACGGAGTCCAAACGGAATGAAACCTTCGGGATCCTGATTTTCCAACCGAACGTGATCCAGGAGAATTGGACCCTACTCCAAGTAGTGCCCGAGGAGGTCACGAGGGTGGAGGACGCCCCCCTGGGCGCGCCCCCTACCTCGTGGGCCCCTCGGAGCTCCACCGACGTACTCCTTCCTCCTGTATATACCTACGTATCCCCGAATGATCAGAACAGGAGCCAAAAACCTAATTCCACCGCCGCAACCTTTTGTATCCATGATCCCATCTTGGGGCCTGTTCTGGAGCTCCGCCGGAGGGGGCATCCACCACGGAGGGCTTCTACATCATCACCATAGCCCCTCCGATGAAGTGTGAGTAGTTTACTTCAGACCTTTGGGTCCATAGCTAGTAGCTAGATGGCTTCTTCTCTCTTTTTGGATCTGAATACAATGTTCTCCCCCTCTCTCGTGGAGATCTATTCGATGTAATCTTCTTTTTGCGGTGTGTTTGTTGAGACTGATGAATTGTGGGTTTATGATCCAGTATTATCTGTGGAAAATATTTGATTCTTCTCTGAATTCTTTTATGTATGATTGAGTTATCTTTGCAAGTCTCTTCGAATTATCCTTTTTGGTTTGGCCAACTAGATTGGTAGTTCTTGCAGTGGTAGAAGTGCTTAGCTTTGGGTTCAATCTTGCGGTGTCCTTACCCAGTGACAGAAGGGGCAGCAAGGCACGTATTGTATTGTTGCCATAGAGGATAACAAGATGGGTTTTTTATCATATTGCATGAATTTATCCCTCTACATCATGTCATCTTGCTTACGGCGTTACTCTGTTTTTAACTTAATACTCTAGATGCATGCTGGATAGCGGTCGATGAGTGGAGTAATAGTAGTAGATGCAGAATCGTTTCGATCTACTTGTTTTGGACGTGATGCCTATATACATGATCATTGCCTAGATATACTCATAACTATGCTCAATTCTATCAATTGCTCAACAGTAATTTGTTCACCCACCGTAGAATACTTATGCTCTTGAGAGAAGCCACTAGTGAAACCTATGGCCCCCGGGTCTATTCTCATCATATCAATCTATATCACTTTATTTACTTGCTTTGTTTTTACTTTGCATTTACTTTTTACTTTGCATCTACCTATCAAAAATATCAAAAATATTATCTCTATCAGATCTCACTCTCGTAAGTGACCGTGAAGGGATTAACAACCCCTAAGCGTTGGTTGCGAGTTGCTATCGTTTTGTGTAGGTACGAGGGACTTGTGCGTGGTCTCCTACTGGATTGATACCTTGGTTCTCAAAAACTGACGGAAATACTTACGCTACTTTGCTGCATCATCCTCTCCTCTTCGGGGAAATCCAACGCAGTGATCAAGAGGTAGCAAGAAGAATTTCTAGCACCGTTGCCGGGGAGGCTCACGCAAGAAAGTCAACCATACCAAGTACCCATCGCAATCCCTATCTCTCGCATTACATTATTTGCCATTTGCCTCTCGTTTTCCTCTCCCCCACTTCACCCTTGCCGTTTTATTTGCCCTCTCTTTCCCAATCAACTCCTCTCTTTCTCGTTTGCCTTTTTCCCTTTGCCTTTCTGTTTGCTTGTGTGTTGGATTACTTGTTGCCATGGCGCAAGATAATACCAAATTGTGTGATTTCTCGAATACCAATAATAATGATTTCCTTAGTACTCCGATTGCTCCTCTTAATAACGATGAGTCTTGTGAAATCAATACCGCTTTATTGAATCTTGTTATGAAAGATCAATTCGCCGGCCTTCCTAGTGAAGATGCCGCTACTCATCTAAACAATTTTGTTGATTTGTGTGATATGAAAAAGAAGAAATATACAGATAACAATATTGTCAAATTGAAGTTATTTCCGTTTTCACTTAGAGATCGTGCTAAAGTCTGGTTTTCGTCTTTGCCTAAAAATAGTATTGATTCTTGGAACAAGTGCAAAGATGCTTTTATCTCTAAGTATTTTCCTCCCGCTAAGATTATCACTCTTAGGAACGACATCATGAATTTTAAACAAATTGATCATGAGCATGTTGCCCAATCTTGGGAAAGAATGAAATTAATGCTTCGCAATTGCCCTACTCATGGTCTGAATTTATGGATGATCATACAAATTTTTTATGCCGGATTGAATTTTGCTTCTAGAAATCTTTTAGATTCGGCCGCGGGAGGCACTTTTATGGAAATTACGTTAGGGGATGCTACCAAATTGCTTGATAATATTATGACTAATTATTCTCAATGGCACACCTAAAGATCTTCTAGTAAAAAAGTGCATGCTATAGAAGAAATCAATGTTTTGAGTGAAAAGATGGATGAACTTATGAAGATGTTTGCTCCTAAAAATACTCCTCTTGATCCCAATGATATGCCTTTATCTACTTTGCTTGATAATAATAATGAATCTATGGATGTGAATTTTGTTGGTAGGAATAATTTTGGAAACAACACCTAGGAATTTTAATCCTAGGCCTTATCCTAGTAATCCTTCTAATAATTATGGAAATTCTTACAATAACTCTTATGGAAATTTTAATAAGATGCCCTCTGAATTTGAGAGTAGTGTTAAAGAGTTTATGAATTCACAAAAGAATTTTAATGCTTTGCTTGAACAGAAATTGCTTAAAGTTGATGATTTGGCTAGGAACGTTGATAGAATTTCTCTTGAAATTGATTCCTTAAAGCTTAGATCTCAAAGCCATGAGAATATCCATTGATGAGTGCAAGGAAAGAACCGCTAGGATGCGTGCTTCCAAAGATGCCTATATTAAAGTGTGTTCTTCCAATTCCTATGAAAATCAAGATGAAGATCTAAAAATTATTGATGTGTCCCCCATTAAATCTTTGTTTTGCAATATGAATCTTGATGAATCTGAAGATTATCTTCCTTTACCTAGAAGGCGTTCTAAGAATTCAGAGTTTCTAGATCTTGATGATGAAATTGATGAAAGTGGGATTGAAATAAATAAAAACCGTGATGTTGCTAAACCCACTATTTTGGATCTCAAGGAATTTAATTATGAAAATTGCTCTTTGATTGGTTGTATTTCCTTGTTGCAATCCGTGCTAGAATCTCCTCATGCTTATAGTCAAAATAAGGCCTGTACCGAACATATTGTTGATGCTTTGATGCAATCTTATGAAGAAAAACTTGAGTTGAAAGTTTCTATCCCTAGAAAACTCTATGATGAATGGGAACCTACTATTAAAATTAAGATTAAAGATTTTGAGTTTCATGCTCTGTGTGATTTGGGTGCTAGTGTCTCTACTATCCCCAAAACTTTATGTGATTTGCTAGATTTCCGTGATTTTGATGATTGCTCTGTAAACTTGCATCTTGCAGATTCCACTATTAAAAAACCTATGGGAAGAATTAATGATGTTCTTATTGTTGCAAATAGGAATTATGTGCCCATAGATTTTATCGTTCTTGATATAGATTGCAATCCTTCATATCCTATTACTCTTGGTAGACCTTTCCTTAGAACGATTGGTGCAATTATTGATACAAAGGAAGGGAATATTAGATTCCAATTTCCCTTAAAGAAGGGTATGGAACACTTCCCTAGAAAGAAAATAAAATTACCATATGAATCTATCATGAGAGCCACTTATGGATTGCTTACCAAAGATGGCACGACCTAGATCTATCCTTGCTTTTATGCCTAGCTAGGGGCGTTAAACGATAGCGCTTGTTGGGAGGCAACCCAATTTTATTTTGTGTTTTTTGTTTTTGCTTATGTTTAAGAATAAATAATCCATCTACCTTCTGTTTGGATGTGGTTTTATGTTTTAATTAGTGTTTGTGCCAAGTAGAACCTATAGGATAACCTACAATGATAGTTGATTTGATTCTGCTAAAAAACAGAAACTTTGCGCGCACGAATTTAGTTATGATAAATCACAGGAAAGTGATTTTGCGTTGATTCTTTTTGCTGATGATCAATAAACAAATTTTACAGGACTTCCTATTTTGGTAGAATTTTTAGAGTTCCAGAAGTTTGCGTTAGTTACATATAGCTATAGACTGTTCTGTTTTTGACAGATTCTGTTTTTCGTGTGTTGTTTGCTTATTTTGATGAATCTATGGCTAGTAAATTAGTTTATAAACCATAGAGAAGTTGGAATACAGTAGGATTAACACCAATATAAATAAAGAATGAGTTCATTACAGTACCTTGAAGTAGTCTTTTGTTTTCTTTCTCTAATGGAGCTCACGAGATTTCTGTTGAGTTTTGTGTTGTCAAGTTTTCAAGTTTTGGGTGAATTCTTTTGATGGATTATGGAACAAGGAGTGGCAAGAGCCTAAGCTTGGGGATTCCCATGGCACCGCCAAGATAATCCAAGGACACCAAAAAGTCAAAGCTTGGGGATGCCCCGGAAGGCATCCCCTCTTTCGTCCACTTCCATCGGTAATTTACTTGGAGCTATATTTTTATTCACCAAAATGTTATGTGTTTTGCTTGGAGCATCTTGTATTATTTGTGTCTTTTCTTGTTAGTTTACCACAATCATCCTTGCTATACACATCTTTTGAGAGAGCCATACATGATTTGGAATTTGTTAGAATACTCTATGTCCTTGCAGGTCTGCTAACCGGGCGTCCCAAAGAAGAAGTTTCCAGATCTCAAGGTGACGTTCTAAAGGGAATGTCTAGAGTGCACGAGTGGGCCCAGAAAGCGATGAAGAGTACGGTCAAAGCCCTATGGTCGTCCGATGCCCCTCCAGAAAGCATGGAGGGGTTGGCAAACCTGTTCAAAGGTGCCCGGCGCCGGTTCGAGCTATGGAAGTCATTAGCATGCCAGGAAGGTGCGGGAGAGGCGTGGGCGATGGTGAAGACACGCTACAATGGACTTGATCCAAACCATATGGCCTGAGTTTGACCTCGGGGACGAGACAGAAGAGGAATTCCTGTGAACTTACTATATGATTAGGTGATGATAGCTGTGAAATATTCACAAGAAGACTGTAGGCTAGATAGCTTTATAGAGGGCATAGAGAAAGAGTAGGCATTCAATTCCATGTAACAATGTACTTTATCATCGAACTTTATCTCCGGCTGAACTTGTAATTTTTTTTCATCGCAGGCCTTCGGCTTCAACCTCCGAACCAAGAAGTTGGAGTGTTTTCAGATACTATGTTGCATAAGAAATATTTAATATGTCCGGAAACCAGGCAATCCGGTCATATTGCTCAAACAGACAAAATGTGTTCGGGGAGTTATGTTATATTACTGCTTAACATCAGAAACATCTTCCAAGGAAAATAGTTCCGTTAGGGGTTCCTTTCCTTGGGTCGACATGCTGAATTATCCATGCCTAGGCTTGTATACGAATTATGGGCAGCCTATTCCGTATTTATTGCAAACCAAAAATAGTCCGTCGTTGTTTTCCAACCAATTATTCCCTTAAGAATGCTAGCTTTCGGCTTCACCCGTCTGAGGTACAGATCCAGATAACCCGGTTGTAACAATTGCAGAGGTACTACCTTTACACCCTAGCGGAACAATCGTGAACATAGGGTGTTAGCACAGGAGCGAGGCAACCCATCTTGGCAAAAACTTAAGCCGTAGAGGTGCATATAATGGCCAAAGATGTATAAAACAATCGACATGGACCATGTAAGCTATAAGCCTTTAATAATAAGCTTTGTTAGAGAAGCCCCCAATTATAGTGGGGTGTATACATTGAAAGATGTATACCCCTAATAGTGCGGCAGATCCGAACATACCTTGGGATATAAAAAGGAAAAACAAAAAAGGAGATGAGAAGGAAAGAACCTAGTCAAAGTAAAACATAAAGAGGCCGAACTATGCATAAAATCTTTGGAGCCGAGCGGCATTCCATGGGTTTGGCTCAAGGCGATTATCCACTGCATTACAAAGGCCATAGGCTCCTCCTGTAAGGACTTCATCTACGATGAAGGCGCCTTCCCATTTTTGTTTGATCTTGTACTTTTTATTTTCCGGGAGGCGTAAAACAAGTTCTTCGACATTGTATGTCTTAGCCCGCACTTCTCTGCTCTGGTATCGCCTGGCCTGTTGTTGATAAAATGTGGAACGAGCCTTTGCAATGTCGCGCTCCTCTTGGAGTCCGTCTAGGTCATCCTGCTGATCCAGTTCGGCTTGTTGCTCTTCGTACATGCGCACGTGAGGTGAGTCATGAATAATGACGTAGGGCAATACAACTTCTGTGCCATACACCATAAAGAAGGGTGTGTATCCGGTCGTTCGATTGGGCGTGGTCCGCAGCCCCTAGAGTAAGGAATCGGGTTCCTCAACCTAGTTCTTATCTTATTCCCGTAAGGAGCACACCAATTTGGGCTTAATGCCACTCATGATCAAACCATTGGCCTGTTCAACTTGGCCGTTTGTTTGAGGGTGGTATATGGATGCATAGTCGAGTTATATGCCCAACTTAGTGCACCAGGTTTTCACCTCTTTAGCTGTAAAATTGGATCCATTATCAGTGATGATACTGTGCGGGACACCATAACGGTGTACCACGCTGGATATAAAGTCAAGCACTGGCCCTGCTTCAGCTGTTTTTACTAGTTTGGCCTCTATCCATTTAGTGAATTTATCTACCATCACCAGCAAATATTTCTTTTTGTGGCTTCCCCCTTTAAGGGGACCGACCATATCAAGCCCCTAGACCGTGAAGGGCCAGGTGATGGAGATTGTTCTTAAGGCACTGGGAGGCATATGACTTTTGTTGGCGAAAAGCTGACAGCCCACACAACGTTGGACAAGGGATTGTGCGTCTGGTCGGGCCATTGGCCAGAAAAAACCTGTCGTGAAAGCTTTGCTTACGAGGGCCCAAGCTATAACATGATGACCGCCCAGACCAGCATGTATTTTCGCCAGGAGTTGCCGTCCCTCCTCTTCGGAGATGCACCTTTGGAGGACTCCGGTAGTGCTCTTTTTGTACAGTTCACCCTCGTGCACTTTGTAGGCTTTAGAGCACTAAACTATGCATCAGGCTTCAGTCTGATCGTCAGGAAGCTCCTGCCTATTAAGGTAGGCCAGGAAGGGTTTGGTCCATGGAGCGATAACAGCCATGATCTCATGAGCAGAGGGTGTTATTTCTATATCTGACCCCCCAACGGTGTCTGCATTATGTTCGGCTGCCGGGGGTGTGACCAGGTTCATACTAGATTTTCTGCTCTCACCCTGCCATAGTATGGATGGCTTAAAGGGCCTTTCCACAAAGGTGTTAGGTGGGACAAGGTCGCGCTTAGCGCCCATGCGAGCGAGGATGTCGGCTTCCTGGTTACTGGTCTCGAGCGACATGATGGAATTCAAGTCCCTCGAACCGAGCTAATATTTTTAATGTGGAGTTTCGATATGCCGCCATTTTTGGATCTTTTGCATCGAACTCTCCATTGACCTGGGATATTGCGAGGTTTGAATCGCCGCGCACCTCGAGCATTGTATACCCATTGAGACAGCCATGCGATAACCGTGTAGAAGTGCCTCGTATTCGGCTACATTATTGGAGTCAGTATACATGATTTGTAACATGTAGCGGACTATGTCCCTAGTGGGGGATGTCAGGATGACGCCAGCCCCCAGTACAGCTAGCATTTTGGAGCCGTCGAAGTGCATAATCCCGTTGGAGTATGAACTATACTCTTTAGGGAGTTCGGCTTCCGTCCATTTAGCGACAAAGTTAGCTAGCACCTGAGATTTAATAGCCCAGTGTGGCTTGTTTGTCATTTCAAATGGTAGAAGTTCGATGGCCCATTTGGCTATGCGGCCAGTGGCATCCCTATTGTTGATTATGTCGTTAAGTGGTACTTCCGATGCCACTGTGACCGAACACTCTTGAAATAGTGTCATAGTTTTCGGGATGCCATGAAGACCGTATAGGCTACCTGTTGGTAGTGGGGGTATCAGGATTTGCATGGTGTGAGGACCTTCGATACATAATAAACTGGTTTTTGGGTGGGGAATTTATGTCTTTCTTCCCCTCGCTCAACGAGGAGTACGACACTGACTACCTGGTTAGTTTCAGAGATATAAAGCAACATGGGCTCACCAACACCTGGGGCAGCTAGGATTGGATTGCTTGCCAGTAAGGCCTTGATTTCATCTAATCCGGCTGTGGCAGCATCCGTCCATTCAAAGTTGTCAGTGCGTCTTAGTAGCTTGTAAAGTGGTAATGCTTTTTCTCCTAATCTGGAGCTAAAGCAGCTTAAGGCAGCAACACACCGTGCTAGTTTTTGGACTTGCATTAGGTCTGTTGGTATAGCCAATTGTGACAAAGCTTGGATCTTAGCTGGTTTTGCTTCAATTCCTCTATGGGAAACAACGAACCCTAGTAGTTTTCTGGCTGGAACTCCGAAGACACATTTTTTGGATTGAGCCGTATGTCATATGTCCGGAGGTTGTCGAAGGTGAGGCAAATATCGTCCACCAATGTTTCGATTTGTTTTGTGTTGATGAACATGTCGTCCACATATGCTTCAACTGTTTTGCCAATCTGTTTTTCCAAGAACGTTTGAATCATACGTTGGTAAGTGGCCCCAGTGTTTTGGAGCCCAAAGGGCATAGTGTTGAAATAGAAAGTGAAGGAAATATGTCCTAGAGGCAATAATAAAGTTATTATTTATTTCCTTATTTCATGATTAATGTTTATTATTCATGCTAGAATTGTATTAACCGGAAACATAGTACATGTGTGAATACATAGACAAACATAGTGTCACTAGTATGCCTCTACTTGACTAGCTTGTTGATCAAAGATGGTTATGTTTCCTAACCATAGACATGTGTCGTCATTTGATTAACGGGATCACATCATTAGGAGAATGATGTGATTGACATGACCCATTCCGTTAGCCTAGCACTTGATCGTTTAGTATGTTGCTATTGCTTTCTTCATGACTTATACATGTTCCTGTAACTATGAGATTATGCAACTCCCGTTTACCGGAGGAACACTTTGGGTGCTACCAAACGTCACAACGTAACTGGGTGATTATAAAGGAGTACTACAGGTGTCTCCAAAGGTACATGTTGAGTTGGCGTATTTCGAGATTAGGTTTTGTCACTCCGATTGTCGGAGAGGTATCTCTGGGCCCTCTCGGTAATGCACATCACTATAAGCCTTGCAAGCAATGTGACTAATGAGTTAGTTACGGAATGATGCATTACGTAACGAGTAAAGAGACTTGCCGGTAACGAGATTGAACTAGGTATTGTATACCGACTATCGAATCTCGGGCAAGTAACATACCGATGACAAAGGGAACAACGTATGTTGTTATGCGGTTTGACCGATAAATATCTTCGTAGAATATGTAGGAGCCAATATGGGCATCCAGGTTCCGCTATTGGTTATTGACCGAGAATAGTTCTAGGTCATGTCTACATAGTTCTCGAACCCGTAGGGTCCGCACGCTTAACATTACGATGACAATTTTATTATGAGTTTATAAGTTTTGATGTACCGAAGGAGTTCGGAGTCCCGGATGAGATCGGGGACATGACGAGGAGTCTCGAAATGGTCGAGACATAAAGATCGATATATTGGACGACTATATTCAGACTTCGGAAAGGTTCCGAGTGATTCGGATATTTATCGGAGTACCGGAGAGTTACGGGAATTCGCCGGGGAGAAGTATTGGGCCTTATTGGGCCATACGGGAAAGAGAGAGGGGCTGCCTAGGGCAGGCCGCGCGCCCCCCAAGGCCTAATCCGAATTGGACTAGGGGGAGGGGCCGCAACCCCTCCTTCCTTCCCTTCTCTCTTCCCTTTCCTTCTCTCCTACTCCTACTACATGGAAGGTCTCCTAGTTGGACTAGGAAAGGAGGGAATCCTACTCCCGGTGGGAGTAGGACTCCTCCCTGGCGCGCCCTCCCTTGGCCGGCCGCCTCCTCCCCCTTGCTCCTTTATATACGAGGGCAGGGGGCACCCCAAGACACACAAGTTGATCTACGGATCGTTCCTTAGTCGTGTGCGGTGCCCCCCTCCACCATATTCCACCTCGGTCATATCATCGCGGAGTTTAGGCGAAGCCCTGCGCCGGTAGAGCATCATCATCGTCACCATGCCATCGTGCTGACGGAACTCATCTCCGGAGCTTTGCTGGATCGGAGCACGGAGATCGTCATCGAGCTGAACGTGTGCTGAACTCGGAGGCCCCGTACGTTCGGTGCTTGGATCGGTCGGATCGTGAAGACGTACGACTACATCAACCGCGTTGTGCTAACGCTTCCGCTTACGGTCTACGAGGGTACGTGGACGAACACTCTCCCCTCTCGTTGCTATGCCATCACCATGATCTTGCGTGTGCGTAGGAATTTTTTTGAAATTACTACGTTCCCCAACAGTGGCATCCGAGCCTAGGTTTTATGCGTTGATGTTATACGCTCGAGTAGAACACAAGTGAGTTGTGGGCGATACAAGTCATACTGCTTACCAGCATGTCATACTTTGGTTCAGCGGTATTGTTGGATGAAGCGGCCCGGACCGACATTACGCATACGCTTACGCGAGACTGGTTTTACCGCCGTGCTTTGCACACAGGTGACTAGCGGGTGTCTGTTTCTCCAACTTTAGTTGAACCGTGTGGATGCGCCCGGTCCTTGCGAAGGTTAAAACAGCACCAACTTGACAAACTATCATTGTGGTTTTGATGCGTAGGTAAGAACGGTTCTTGCTCAGCCCGTAGCAGCCACGTAAAACTTGCAACAACAAAGTAGAGGACGTCTAACTTGTTTTTGCATTGCATGATGTGATGTGATATGGTCAAGACGTGATGCTATATTTTATTGTATGAGATGATCATGTTTTGTAACCAAAGTTATCGGCAACTGGTAGGAGCCATATGGTTGTCGCTTTATTGTATGAAATGCAAACGCCCTGTAATTTCTTTACTTTATCACTAAGCGGTAGCAATAGTCGTAGAAGCAATAGATGGCGTATTGACAACGATGCTACGATGGAGATCAAGGTGTCACGCCGGTGACAATGGTGATCACGACGGTGCTTCGGAGATGGAGATCACAAGCACAAGATGATGATGGCCATATCATATCACTTATATTGATTGCATGTGATGTTTATCCTTTATGCATCTTATCTTGCTTTGATTGATGGTAGCATTTTAAGATGATCTCTCACTAAAATTATCAAGAAGTGTTGTCCCTGAGTATGCACCGTTGCGAAAGTTCTTCGTGCTGAGACACCATGTGATGATTGGGTGTGATAGGTTCTACCTTCAAATACAACGGGTGCAAAACAGTTGCACACGCGGAATACTCAGGTTAAACTTGACGAGCCTAGCATATACAAATATGGCCTTGGAACACGGAGACCGAAAGGTCGAGCGTGAATCATATAGTAGATATGATCAACATATTGATGTTCACCATTGAAACTACTCCATCTCACGTGATGATCGGGCATGGTGTAGTTGATATGGATCACGTAATCACTTAGAAGATTATAGGGATGTCTATCTAAGTGGGAGTTCTTAAGTAATATGATTAATTGAACTTAAATTTATCATGAACTTAGTCCTGGTAGTATTTTGCAAATTATGTTGTAGATCAATGGCTTGTGTTGTTGCTTTCATATGTTTATTTTGATATGTTCCTAGAGAAAATTGTGTTGAAAGATGTTAGTAGCAATGATGCGGATTGGATCCGTGATCTGAGGTTTATCCTCAGTGCTACACAGAAGAATTATGTCCTTAATGCACCGCTAGGTGACAGACCTATTGCAGGAGCAGATGTAGACGTTATGAACGTTTGGCTAGCTCAATATGATGACTACTTGATAGTTTAGTGCACCATGCTTAACGGCTTAGAATCGGGACTTCAAAGACATTTTGAACGTCATGGACCATATGAGATGTTCCAGGAGTTGAAGTTAATATTTCAAGCAAATACCCGAGTTGAGAGATATGAAGTCTCCAACAAGTTCTATGGCTAAAAGATGGAGGAGAATCTCTCAACTAGTGAGCATGTCCTTAGATTGTCTGGGTACTTCAATCGCTTGAATAAAGTGGGAGTTAATCTTCCAGATAAGATAGTGATTGACAGAATTCTCTAGTCACCATCACTAAGTTACTAGAACTTCGTGATGAACTATAGTATGCAAGGGATGACGAAAACAATTCCTGAGCTCTTCGTGATGTTGAAATCGATGAAGGTGGAAATCAAGAAAGAGCATCAAGTGTTGATGATTGACAAGACCACTAGTTTCAAGAAAAGGGCAAAGGGAAAGAAAGGGAAACTTCAAGTAGAATGGCCAACAAGTTGTCACTCCCATGAAGAAGACCAAAGCTGGACCAAAGCCTGAAACTGAGTGCTTACACTGCAAAGGAAATGGTCACTGGAAGCGGAAATGCCCTAAATATTTGGTGGATAAGAAGGATGGCAAAGTGAACAAGGGTATATTTGATATACAGATTATTGATGTGTACCTTACTAGTGTTTATAGTAGCCCCCTGAGTATTTGATACTTGTTCGGTTGCTAAGATTAGTAACTCGAAACAGGAGTTACAGAATAAACATAGACTAGTTGAAGGGGAAGTGACGATGAGTGTTGGAAGTAGTTCCAAGATTGATATGATCATCATCGCACACTCCCTATACTTTTGGGATTAGTGTTAAACCTAAATAACTGTCATTTGGTGTTTGCGTTGAGCATGAATATGATTTGATCATGTTTATTGCAATACGGTTATTCATTTTAAATCAGAGAATAATTGTTGTTTTGTTTAAATGAATAAAACCTTCAAATGGTCATACACCCAATGAAAATAGTTTGTTGGATCTCGATCGTAGTGATGCACATATTCATAATATTGATGCCAAAAGATGCAAAGTTAATAATGATAGTGCAACATATTTGTGACACTGCAGTTTGGGTCATATCAGTGTAAAGCGCATGAAGAAACTCCATAAAGATGGACTTTTGAAATCACTTGGTTATGAATCATTTGATGCTTACGAACCGTGCCTTTTTGGCAAGATGATTAAAACTCCGTTCTCCGGAACAATGGAACGAGCTACTAACTTGTTGGAAATAATACATACCGATGTATGCGATCCAATGAGTGTTAATGCTCGTGGCAAGTATCGTTATTTTCTGACCTTCACAAGATGATTTGAGCAGATATGAGTATATCTACTTGATGAAACATAAGTCTGAAATAGTTGAAAGGTTCAAAGAATTTTCAGAGTGAAGTGGAAAAATCATCGTAACAAGAAAATAAAATTTCTGCGATCTGATCACGGAGACGAATATTTGAGTTACGAGTTTGGTCTTCAATTAAAACAATGTGGAATAGTTTCACAGCTCACGCCACCTGGAACACCACAATGTTATGGTGTGTCCGAACTTCGTTACTGCACTTTATTGGATATGGTGTGATCTATGATGTCTCTTACTGATTTACCAATATTGTTTTGGGGTTATGCATTAGAGACAGCTGCATTCACGTTAAAAGGGCACCATCTAAATCCGTTGAGACGACACCGTATGAACTATGGTTTAGCAGTAAACCTAAGCTGTCATTTCTTAAAGTTTGGAGTTGTGATGCTTATATGAAAAAGGTTTTCAACTTGATAAGCTCGAACCCAAATCGGAGAAGTGCGTCTTCATAGAATACCCAAAGAAAACTGTTGGGTACACCTTCTATCACAGATCCGAAGGCAAAACATTCGTTGCTAAGAATGGATCCTTTCTAGAGAAGGAGTTTCTCTCGAAAGAAGTGAGTGGGAGGAAAGTAGAGCTTGATAAGGTAATATGTACCTTCTCCCGAATTGAAAAGTAGTTCATCACAGAAATCAGTTCCAGTGATTCCTACACCAATTAGTGAGGAAGATAATGATGATGATCATGAAACTTCAGATCAAGTTACTACAGAACCTTGTAGGTCTTCCAGAGTACGGTCCACACCAGAGTGGTACGGTAATCCTGTTCTGAAAATCATGTTACTAGACCATGATGAACCTATGAACTATGAGGAAGCGACGATGAGGCCAGATTCCGCGAAATGGCTTGAGGCCATGAAATATGAGATGGGATCCATGTATGAGAACAAAGTGTGGACTTTGGTGGAGTTGCCCGATGATCGGCAAGCCATATTGTATAAATGGATCTTCAAGAGGAAGACAGATGCTGATAGTAGTGTTACTATCTACAAAGCTCGACTTATCGCAAAAAGGTTTTCGACAAGTTCAAGGTGTTGACTACAATGAGATTTTCTCAACTGTAGCGATGCTTAAGTCTGTCCGAATCATATTAGCAATTGCCACATTTCATGAAATCTGGCAAATGGATGTCAAAACTGCATTCCTTAATGGTTTTCTTAAAGAAGAGTTGTATATGATGCAACCAGAAGGTTTTGTCAATCCTAAAGGGGCTAACAAAATGTGCAAACTCCAGCAATCCATCTATGGACTGGTGCAAGTACCTCAGAGTTGGAATATATGCTTTGATAAGTTGATCAAAGCATATAGTTTTGTACAGACTTATGGTGAAGCCTGTATTTACAAGAAAGTGAGTGGGAGCACTACAGCATTTCTGATAACTATATGTGAATGACATATTGTTGATCGGAAATAATATAGAATTATTCTGCAAAGCATAAAGGAGTATTTGAAAGGAGTTCTTTAAAATAAAGACCTCAGTAAAGCTACTTACATATTGAGCATCAAGATCTATTGAGATAGATCAAGACGCTTGATAAGATTTTCAATGAGTACATACCTTGGCAAGATTTTGAAATAGTTGAAAATGGAACAGTCAAAGAAAGAGTTCTTGCCTGTGTTGCAAAGGTGTAAAATTGAGTAAGACTCAAATCCCGACCACGGCAGAAAATAGAAAAGAGAATGAAAGTCATTCCCTATGCCTCAATCATAGGTTCTATAAAGTATGCTATGTTACGTACCAGACCTATTTTATACCTTGCTCTGAATTTGGCAAGAGAGTACAATAGTGATCTAGGAGTAGATCACTGGACATTGGTCAAGAATATCCTTAGTAAGGACTAAGGAAATATTTCTCGATTATGGAGGTGATAAAAGAGCCCGTCGTAAAAGAGTTACATTGGTGAAATCTTTTACACCGATCCAAATGACTCTAAGTCTCAATCTGGATGCGTATTGAAAGTGGGAGCAATTAGCTAGAGTAGCTCCGTGCAGAGCATTGTAGACATAGAATATTTGCAAAATACATACGGCTCTGAATGTGACAGACCCGTTAACTAAGCTTCTCTCATGAGCAAAACATGATCACATCTTAATACTCTTTTGGGTGTTAATCACATAGCGATGTGAACTAGATTATTGACTCTAGTAAACCCTTTGGGTGTTGGTCACATGACGATGTGAACTATGGGTGTTAATCATATACAGATATGAATATTGGTGTTAAATCACATGGCGATGTGAACTAGATTATTGACTCTAGTGCAAGTGGGAGACTGAAGGAAATATGCCCTAGAGGCAATAATAAAGTTATTATTTATTTCCTTATTTCATGATAAATGTTTATTATTCATGCTAGAATTGTATTAACCGGAAACATAATACATGTGTGAATACATAGACAAACATAGTGTCACTAGTATGCCTCTACTTGACTAGCTTGTTGATCAAAGATGGTTATGTTTCCTAACCATAGACATGTGTTGTCATTTGATTAACGGGATCACATTATTAGGAGAATGATGTGATTGACATGACCCATTCCGTTAGCCTAGCACTTGATCGTTTAGTATGTTGCTATTGCTTTCTTCATGACTTATACATGTTCCTGTAACTATGAGATTATGCAACTCCCGTTTACCGGAGGAACACTTTGGGTGCTACCAAACATCACAACGTAACTGGGTGATTATACAGGAGTACTGTAGGTGTCTCCAAAGGTACATGTTGAGTTGGCGTATTTCGAGATTAGGTTTTGTCACTCCGATTGTCGGAGAGGTATCTCTGGGCCCTCTCGGTAATGCACATCACTATAAGCCTTGCAAGCAATGTGACTAATGAGTTAGTTACGGAATGATGCATTACATAACGAGTAAAGAGACTTGCCGGTAACGAGATTGAACTAGGTATTGTATACCGACGATCGAAACTCGGGCAAGTAACATACCGATGACAAAGGGAACAACGTATGTTGTTATGCGGTTTGACTGATAAAGATCTTCGTAGAATATGTAGGAGCCAATATGGGCATCCAGGTTCCGCTATTGGTTATTGACCGATAATAGTTCTAGGTCATGTCTACATAGTTCTCGAACCCGTAGGGTCCGCACGCTTAACGTTACGATGACAATTTTATTATGAGTTTATAAGTTTTGATGTACTGAAGGAGTTCGGAGTCCCGGATGAGATCGGGGACATGACGAGGAGTCTCGAAATGGTCGAGACGTAAAGATCGATATATTGGAAGACTATATTCGGACTTCGGAAAGGTTCCGAGTGATTCGGGTATTTATCGGAGTACCGGAGAGTTACGGGAATTTGCCGGGGAGAAGTATTGGGCCTTATTGGGCCATACGGGAAAGAGAGAGGGGCTGCCTAGGGAAGGCCGCGCGCCCCCCCAAGGCCTACTCCGAATTGGACTAGGGGGAGGGGCCGCAACCCCTCCTTCCTTCCCTTCTCTCTTCCCTTTCCTTCTCTCCTACTCCTACTACATGGAAGGTCTCCTAGTTGGACTAGGAAAGGAGGGAATCCTACTCCCGGTGGGAGTAGGACTCCTCCCTGGCGCGCCCTCCCTTGGCCGGCCGCCTCCTCCCCCTTGCTCCTTTATATACGGGGGTAGGGGGGCACCCCAAGACACACAAGTTGATCTACGGATCGTTCCTTAGCCGTGTGCGGTGCCCCCCTCCACCATATTCCACCTCGGTCATATCGTCGTGGAGTTTAGGCGAAGCCCTGCGCCGGTAGAGCATCATCATCGTCACCACGCCGTCGTGCTGACGGAACTCATCTCCGGAGCTTTGCTGGATCGGAGCACGGAGATCGTCATCGAGCTGAACGTGTGCTGAACTCGGAGGCCCCGTACGTTCGGTGCTTGGATCGGTCGGATCGTGAAGACGTACGACTACATCAACCGCGTTTTGCTAACGCTTCCGCTTATGGTCTACGAGGGTACATGGACGAACACTCTCCCCTCTCGTTGCTATGCCATCACCATGATCTTGTGTGTGCGTAGGAATTTTTTTGAAATTACTACGTTCCCCAACAGAAAGGGCCATACGGGGTGATGAAGGCCATTGCGGCCTGATCCGATTCCTTCATTTTAATCTTATGGTATCCGAAATAGGTGTCGAGGAAACACAATGACTCATGTCCTATGGTCGCATCAATGATCTGGTCAATGCGGGGCAACGGGAAAGGATCTTTAGGGCAAGCCTTATTGACGTCTTTAAAATTGACGCAAAGGCGCCAGGATTTGTCCTTCTTTGGTACCATTACCAAGTTGGCTAACCAATCAGGATGCTTAATTTCCCTAATAAACCCGGCTTCTAGCAGTTCTGCTAGCTCTTCTCCCATGGCTTGATGCTTGGGTTCGGAAAATCGCCGTAGTGTCTGCTTAACAGGTTTAAACCCCTTAATTATATTAAGGTTGTGTTGGGTCAGCCTGCATGGGATGCCAGGCATGTCCGAAGGGTGCCACACAAAAATAACCTAATTTTCACGTAAGAATGTTCGTAAAGCAGCGTCCACTGCCGGATCCAGTTGTGCTCTGATTGACGCTGTCTTGTTGGGGTCCGTCGGATGCACTTGAAATTTAACTATTTCCTCTACTGGCTTGAAACATGTGGGTTTAGGTCTCTTACCGGGGATTGCATCGTCCTTGTCCACTGTGGAACGTAGGGTGCTTAGTTCTTCAGCCGCTAGGGCTTCGGATAACGCCTCGAGGGGCAAGGATGCGGTTTTGTTTTCGGCACAGTGTGCTTTGTCCGGGTCGCTCGAGATTGTGATGATTCCATTGGGTCCAGGCATTTTAAGCTTCATATACCCGTAATGGGGTATAGCCTGGAAGCGTGAGAAAGCGTCCCGCCTGAGGATGGCATGATACCCACTATTGAAGTGTACCACATGAAAGAGCAACTCTTCGGACCTGTAGTTTTCGGGCGTGCCAAATACCACATCCAATTTAATTCTCCTAGAGCATCGTGCTTCTCGACTGGGGATGATACCTTGAAAGGTGGTGTTGCTTTGCTCAATGCGTGTTCTATCAATCTGCATTTTTTTGAGCATGTGTTTGTAGATGAGGTTAAGCCCATTGCCGCCGTCCATGAGCACTTTGGTTAGCCGAAAGCCATCCACAATGGGATTTAGGACTAGAGTGGTGGGTGCTCGGACTGACCGAGCCTTTGGTTCGTCTTCGGCAGTGAAGATTATTGCCGCATAGTTCCATGGGCTTAGTGCGGTAACTTGGTGGACTCCGGCGAGGTCGTGGAGCGACCTTTTTTGCCGATTATCTGAAGAAAAGGACTCGAAGACCGCGAGGACATTAAAATCATCCCTCTCTGGAGAGTCTTTCTCTGGGGTGATGGTGGCGAGGATGGCCTCTCCACTTTTTGCTACCTGCCGTAGTACCCAACATTCGCGAGGACTATGGGTTGAGTCTATACTTAGAGTCGTATGTATCGGACAGGGCTTGTCAAGGAGTTCGTAAAGAACGAACCTATATCCCATAAAGGGTTTATTTTTTCTCTAGGGTGCATCCGTTATGTCCGAGCCGCATACTGCTTAAAGGCCGTGGGCTCTAGTTGAGTTTTCTGGGCCTTCCATGTGCTTTCCATCGTGCAGTACTTTTGTACTACCTGTGATAGTTCTGTGAAGCTCTGTATGTGATGAC
The DNA here is from genome assembly GCA_963921465.1 of Triticum timopheevii. Lineage (NCBI taxonomy): Eukaryota > Viridiplantae > Streptophyta > Magnoliopsida > Poales > Poaceae > Triticum > Triticum timopheevii. The sequence continues at coordinate 233,206,185 of OY997266.1, read as the reverse complement.
GGTCGAGGGCATTCCGTATTCCCTTGTCGGTACAATTGCGATGGAAGACTGAGACTACATCGTCATTGCAGCAAACTTTGATCTTGTTTTTAACAAGTAGGAATCTGGCCCAAAGGTGATGGACCGTTTCCTGCGGTTGCTTCTATACATACATCAGGTCATATATATCTGGAGGCCCTGAGTTGCTTGGAGAGTATTGATTGTGGTGGGTGGGTTAAAATTTGATCCCGAACCCTGTGTTTGGGGCTTGCAAAATCTCCGAGGTGACCAGCTCGGGTCCGGGGAGATCCGAGTGCTCACCTGATCCTACATCCGAGCCAGAGTTCGGGGGACGTGGAGTCCCCTCCGAACGGAGAGTATCCGGCTCGAGGGGTTTGCAGACCCAAACATATTTGGTTCTCCACATAGGGGTAGAGGTGTCCTTGGCTCGTTCCTCAGTGACCGCTACTAGGTGGGTGATCGGCGGGGGATAAATTTCCCTCTGGCCAAGCTTAAGTCCGATCAGACCATAATCTATTGAAACCCCAAGGGCGGCGATGCGATTTAGCAGTTCGTTTAAGGACGAAATGTCTGCTGGATCCATCTTTTCGGAGTACTCGAGACTCATGCGAAGATGGTGTTCGGCGGTCTTAGGGGGTGCTCTAGGCTTGATGGTCGTACGGGCGCCTATGATGAAACTGCCAAGCTGGAGGGTCTGCTCAGAAGTTAGGCTCCTTCTTGAAGTGATATTGTTGTTCAGGACTAGGCGAGCCATAGACCGCTTTTTCGGGACTACACAACAGAGCTCTCAATGAAAGCACCAATGTCATTGTCAAAACCGGCAAATCTCGGGTAGGGGGTGAGGGAGTCCTGGATTAGGGTGTCCTCGGACAGCCGGACTATATATCTTGTCCCGACTGTTGGACTATGAAGATACAAGATTGAAGACTTCGTCCCGTGTCCGGATGGGACTCTCCTTTGCGTGGAAGGCAAGCTTGGATATTCGGATATGTAGATTTCCTTCCCTGTAACCTACTCTGTGTAACCCTAGCCCCCTCCAGTGTCTATATAAACCGGAGGGTTTAGTTCGTAGGACAACAACAATTGTAATCATAGGCTAGCTTCTAGGGTTTAGCCTCTACGATCTCGTGGTAGATCAATTCTTGTAATACTCATATCATCATGATCAATCAAGCAGGAACTAGGGTATTACCTCCATCGAGAGGGCCCAAACCTGGGTAAAACATCATGTCCCCTGCCTCCTGTTACCATTAGCCTTAGACGCACAGTTCAGGACCCCCTACCTGAGATCCGCCAGTTTTGACACCGACATTGGTGCTTTCATTGAGAGTTCCACTGTGCCGTCCCGACAAGGCTTGATGGCTCGCCTCATTGTCAAGGATAACATCACCTCCGGAGGATCCCTGGCTATAGGCCAAACTCTCCGGCTGGGCAGTTTCGTAATGGCCGCCCGTTCGGCCGTCGCGCCGATGATGACACCATAGGTCATCAAAAACAACCTCCGCGTCAGCCCAGAATTCACCGAGTAGATGGATCCAATGGAGCTCTCCTCCTTGAACGAGCTCTTGGATCGCATCGCCGCCCTGGGAGTCGTTACGGATTATCTCGGATCGGGCTTAAACCCGACCTAAGGGAGATTAACTCTCCGCCGGTCACCCATCAGATAGCGGTGGTGGAAGAACAAAACGACAATTCTTCCTCTATTTTGAGGACGAACTATGTCCGGATTACCGAGCTCTCCGAGCCGTATACCCGTCTATGAGAGGACATGGCCCAGGCTCCAAACTTAGAATCGGGCTGCGGGCCGCAAATATTGGGCAATATCCTGGAGCCCGAGATGCCCAGCTCCGGAGCTCCTCCGCCCCTGGGTTCCAGATTGGGTCAAGACGTGGACTTAATTTCACCCACCCAACCAAACGCAAGCAATCTTTCCCACATCAGACAAGAGCCCCAAGAGACAGTACACCACTTCTAGGCCAGATTCCTCCTTGTAATGAGCAAGGTTAAGGACTGTCGCGAGGAAGACGCAATCTCATTCTTTTGCAAAAACTGCACGGACAAGGGAATTCTTAATGCCATAAGTCGCCGTGACATAGCACACTTCACCGACCTGGCGGCCATAGTACAGAAGTACTGCATGATGGAAAGTGCCTGGAAGACCCAAACAAAATTCTGGGATCCCCCGACCCTAACTAAACCCCTCGCCCGAACTAAAAGGGTGCGCTCTCGCAAGTCACCCAACCCAATTACAAAGAAGTCAAAGCCCTCTACAAGGCGTTGAACCGTACTGGAGGGATGGCTCAATAGGCCATGCAAATTTCACAGCACACCGGACACCATACAGACACACAGCCTTAGAGCATGTTGGACACTGCGGCAGGTGGCCAAGAGCGGCGAGGACCTTCTCATCGACAATACCGCAGAGCATCATCCCGCAGAAAATAATAATACAGTACTGACCGTCTTCGAGACTTTCGCCTCAAACAACAGGTGCAAGCGAGCACTCCGCAGCCTCGCCAAAGTGTGCCACGTCACAGCAATAAACCCATGGAACGATACGGCCATAACCTTTAACGCCAGCGACAAACCTCAATTCCGAATAGTCCGAGCACCAGCCGCTTTAGTCCTTAGTCCAATAGTGGACGGATTCCGGCTTACCAAAGTGCTGATGGACGGTGGCAGCGGATTAAACATCATCTATGAGGAAACTCTTAACAAGATGAAAATAGATAAGAGCCGCATTGAGCAAAGCAGCACGACCTTCAGGGGAATCATCCCTAGTCGGGAGGCACGATGCGCAGGGAAAATCACATTGGATGTGGTATTCAGCACACCGGAGAATTATAGGTCCGAAGAAATCACATTCCAAGTGGCCCCGTTTAGCAGTGGATAGCAAAGAAGGACAAATCCTGGCGCCTATGCATCGATTTTAAAGACCTTAATAAGGCTTGCGCTAAGGATCCCTTCCCCCTCCCCCGCATCGATCAAATTATCGACGCTACCACAGGACACGATTCATTGTGTTTGCTCGACGCATACTCCAGATACCATCAAATCAAGATGGCGGAGTCCGATCAAGATGCAACGGCATTTATCACTCTGTACGGTCCCTTCTATTTAACACCATGCCTTTCGGGCTCAAAAATTCTGGTGCAACCTATCAACGCATGATTCAGACATGCCTGGAAACACAAATCGGCAAAACAGTGGAGGCTTACATAGACGATGTGGTCATTAAAGCCAGACACGTCGAATCATTAATAGATGACTTGAGGCTTACGTTCGACAATCTCCGAACATACGACATCAAGCTCAACCCAGAGAAATGCGTTTTCGGGGTACCAGCTGGAAAACTCTTGGGCTTTATTGTCTCTAATAGAGGAATCGAAGCAAATCCGGCTAAAATCCAAGCTCTATCATAGTTGGCTACCCCAACAGACCTCAAGCAAATCCATAAATTAACTGGATGCGTGGCTGCCCTAAGCCGCTTTATCTCCCGATTAGGAGAAAAGGCGCTACCTCTCTCTCGCCTTCTTCGACACACCGAACACTTCGAGTGGACGGATGCGGCTATGGCGGGGCTTGAGGAAATAAAAGCCCTCTTGGCCACCAATCCAATTCTGGCAGCGCCAAATGTCGGTGAACCCATGTTGCTATACATAGGTGCAACACACCAGGTTGTAAGCACACTGCTCGTCGTCGAACAAGAGACAGATGGACATAAATTCCAATTACAAAAGCCGGTATACTACATATCTACCGTCCTTACTCCATGCAAGTCACGGTACCCACATTATCAGAAGATAGCATACGCGGTCTTCATGGCATCCCGAAAACTACGACACTACTTCCAAGAGTGTTCAATCGCGGTGGCCTCCGAAGTACCACTCAATGACATAATAAATAACCGCGATGCCATGGGCCGGATTGCAAAATGGGCTATCGAGCTCCTCCCGTTCGATATAACATACAAACCACAGTGGGCCATTAAGTCGCAAGTACTGGCTGACTTCATCGCCGAATGGACAGAAGCCGAACTCCCTAAAGAGTACGACGCGTACTCTAATTGGATCATGCACTTTGACGGCTCTAAGATGCTAGCTGGTCTAGGGGCTGGTGTCGTCCTGACGTCCCCCACCGGAGATACAGTCCAATATGTACTCCAAATACTTTACACAGATTCCAACAATACAGCAGAGTATGAGGCTCTGTTGCACGGTCTTCGGATGGCAGTCTCCATGGGCATTCAACATCTTGAAGTACGCGGGGATTCAAATCTCGAATTATCCCAAATAAATGGAGACTTTGACGCCAACGACCAGAAAATGGCGGCTTACCGTAATGCCGTTCTCAAAATGTCAGCTCGATTTGAGGGGCTCGAATTCCACCATGTGGTTCGAGAAAACAATCAAGCGGAGGATATCCTTGCCCGCATTGGCGCTAAACGTGACCCCGTCCCACCAAATGTCTTTTTGGAAAGGCTGTTCAAGCCATCTTCGGTATGGGAAGGGGAGTCCGGCAATACTAATCCGGATCCGCATACAACCCCAGATCCCGTACAGTCTGACGTAATCGGAGGCTCCACCACCGAAATCACACCCTCGGCCCACGTGATCATGGCGGTCATCGCCCCATGGACAGAACCCTTCCTAGCTTGCTTAAATAGGCAGGAACTCCCGGAGGACCAAAATGAGGCACGCTGCATGGTGCCGCGCTCTAAAGCCTACAAAGTCCTAGAGGGAGAGCTTTATAAGAAAAGCGCAACCGGAGTACTCCAAAGGTGCATCTCCGAAGAGGAAGGGCGGCAACTCTTGGCTGAAATTCATGCCGGACTCGGTGGCCACCATGCTGCAGCTCGGGCACTCATAAGCAAGGCCTTCCGTATAGGTTTCTACTGGCCGACAGCCCAGGCAGACGCACAAGACCTTGTCCAACACTGCGTCGGTTGCCAGCTTTTTGCCAATCAAAGCCATATGCCACCCATCTCCCTCCAAACAATCCCCATCACTTGGCCCTTTGTGGTCTGGGGGCTCGATATGGTTGGACCCCTTAAAGGAGGAAGCCATAAGAAGAAATACTTGTTGGTCATGGTCGATAAATTCACCAAATGGATAGAAGCCAAACCAGTTAAAATGGCCGAATCCGGACCAATGATAGACTTTATATCCGGGGTCGTACACCGCTACGGTGTCCCCCACAGCATCATCACCGATAATGGCTCTAACTTTACAACCGATGAGGTGAAAACCTGGTGCAGTAAAATGGGCATAAAACTTGATTATGCTTCCGTCTATCACCCCCAAACAAACGGTCAAGTCGAATGAGAGAACGGTCTTATTATGAGCAGCATCAAACCCAGACTAGTGCGATCCTTGAAGGAATCAGATACGCACTGGGTCGAGGAGCTTGACTCCGTATTATGGGGGCTGCGGACCACGCCAAATCGCACGACCGGATACACACCATTTTTTATGGTGTACGGCGCAGAGGCAGTGCTACCCTGTGATATCATCCATGACTCACCTAGAGTGCGCATGTACGAAGAGAGAGAAGCCGAGCTGGATCGGCAGGACAGCTTAGATGCCCTGAAGGAGGAGCGCGACGTCGCGAAGGCCCGTTTCGCATTCTATCAACAGCAAGCTCGAAGGTATCAAAGCAGAGAAGTGCGGGGCAGAACTTATAACATTGGCGAACTCGTTCTACGCCTACCAGAGAATAAAAAGGACAAGCTCAAGCCCAAGTGGGACAGCCCCTTCATCATTGAAAAAGTTCTCACTGGAGGTGCGTACCGTCCTTGTGATGCATCAAACAATCAACTTGAGCCGAACCCATGGAACGTGGCCAGACTCCGAAGATTCTATGCCCAGCGCCGAACTCCGTGTTTGTCTCCTTACCTCCATCTTCCCTTTTAAATTATATCCTCTCTATCCTTTTACATTTATAACCTTTTAGACTTAAGTATGCTTTGACCGCACACTTTGGCCGCGCTATGCGCGCTCATCATACCTGGGGGGCTTCTTCTACAGAAGCTTAATTGTCTTCTGGGCTTCATGCCCACCACATATGCGTCACTTCTACGTATGTGCCTTTTTTCACCACTATATGCATCGATATGACTTAAGTTTTGGCCAAGCTAGGTTGCCTGGCTCTTGTGTTTATGCCCTACGTTCCCGTTAATTCGGCTAGGGCATAAGGGGAGCACCTATGCGATTGTTACTGCCGGGTCAGCCGGATGTGTACCTCAGACTGGGTGAAGCCGAAAGCTAGCGTTCTTAAGAGAATATTCGGCCGGTGAACAAAAGATGTATTTTACCTATTACGAAACATGCCCCCAGATGCTTATATCCTACGTAAATTTTTGTAGTTCGGACATGCACATCAATGCATGCACACCCAGGGAAAGGAACCCTTAACGGAACTATTCTCCCTGCAAGATGTTTCTTACTACCCATGTAATATAACATAACTAGTTGGGTACTTGTCTGTTCAAGCACTTATGACCCCTACGCCTAGTTTCCATGCATGCCCCCGGTTTTCACATAACTGAGCGGGTATTCAGATACACTCCGGACTGTCGGGTCCAGAGGTTGAAGCGAAAAGGTCGGCGAAGAAAAATAATTTACAATCTGGCTAGGGACAAAATATGTCCTTCGAAGTACAATGTCACTTAGACTCACTAAATTCTTCTTCTATACCATCCAACAGGCTGTCTAGCCTACAGTCATGTTGGGAATACTTAGCAGCTAATGCTACTTGGTCATACACCAGATGTACAGGGATCTCCTTCGCATCTGACCCTACAGGTCTGACCTCGGGCATGTGGTTCGGGTCAGCCTTGGTGTACCGCGTCTTCACCATGGCCCAGGCTTCCCTTGCGCCTTGTCGGCAGGCCGATATCTTCCATAATCGGAAGCGCTGTCGCGCTCCCTTGAGCATCTCCATAAGCTCCCTCATGCCTCCTGGAAGGGAGGCGGATGGCCATAAGGCGTGGGTAATGTCCCGCATCACTTGCCAAACTTGTACGTGCAGTTGTGAGAGCTCCGGTAGAAGATCGCCTGCAGATTCGGGCATTTCCTCTTCAGGACGACCTGTCAGCATGCCTACAGACATAATTCTGTTAGCACGCTTCTTCGCCGAACTTTATAGTGATTCCTTAGAACACTTACTGAATATGCCATGTCGAAGCCTCCTATTCTCCTTCACGGAGTCAGCAAGCTGGGCCCGAACATCCTTTAATTCGACGTCCAGCCAGATGTTCGCGTCCTGGAGAGTATTTTTCTCCTTTATAACCTTGGCGAGCACACGCTTGCCAGCCTTCAGCTATCACCGAACATGTTGCTCATCCTCTGGTACAATCTCCAGATTGCCTTCGGGATTGTCTGCAAGTTCTCTTGTTAGAATCGCATTCCTGCCAAATACTTAACTAGTATATACCATGACATTATTCTCGTTTAAATGCAAACATTACCAGATGGGGCCTTCGTAGACTCCTCCATCACGGCGGTTGAGGCCCGTAGTTGGGCCTTGCACTCCTCCAGCTCTTTGGATAGCTGGGTATTCTTCTCTGTCAGAACCTATGCACACGAGGATCCTTAAATTAGTTGTGCCAACTGTTTCAAGTCTTAGGGGCTACTGATATATACACTTATCAAATTTTCTTACCCATATATCCTTCACGTACTGGTCCGTGGCCCTGGCTAGGCCACCTTGAGCAGCCCGGATGTACGCGTCCCCTGAGTTGAAGGCGTCGAACGACTCTTCAGAGAAATTAGGGCCGCATAGTGCGGCCCGTCGGCGCCTATGATTTATGGCGCTCTCCACATCATAGTTGGTAGCGGAAAATCTATCCGCATCCTTTGTAGCATCCTCTGTAGGAGGATCGTCCGTGTTGACCTCTGCCCTTCGGTCCGGCCTCGGAGTCCGGCTCGTGGAAGCGTGACCGGCAGGCTCTCCAGATACAGTCCGGCGAGCGCTCTTTCTGTCAGAAGGCAGAAGACATCATTATATTTTAACAATGATAACTTCATGGCAGGTTTTTAAACATACCTTTGCAACGGTGTATCTGTCCTGACTGCCTTTCTTTTAAGTCTACCTAGCTTCGGTGCCCCTTGTTGGCAAGTCACCGCGGGCTCAGCTTGGCGCCCCGATGGCCTTCCCTATAAGACGCAATACATGTGCAGTGGGTGAAGTGTAAAGAGGGATTCCTTTTCGGAAGTCGGGACTATGGCTTTACTTACCTGGGATACAGGGAGTAGGCCAGGATAATCAGCTATGATGGCCACCATCACACCATCGCAGCTCAGCTGGTAAAATGTCCTGTCAACAAGCTCCACAAACGTATCCGGATCTTCTTCGAGTCCGGGGTCGAGAGCCCGGTTAGGGTCCTCTGGCTGTGGAGACGGGCTGTGAACATCCTTCATAGCCCTTCGAAGTTCCTGCTATGAATTGACGAACTAAACATCTATGCTAAAAATGTGCAAAAGATTGGAATAAAAGATAGCGACTCACCCAGCTTGGGGGGTTGTACATGGAGAATCCATCTCGTGGCTTGATATGGATGAACTCCTCCTCTTCTCCTTTGAACAAATTGGACAGTATCTTTGCTAGAGCAGCGGGAGTCCGGTCCTTTACGGCCGCAGCGGGTGGCATCATCTTCTCCATTGAAGTGCCACATGGGTTTTCCCCGATATTGAAGTGCCTGCACTCCCCGCATTATACATATGGACATGACTTCAATAATTGTCAGTCCTGATTTGGCCAATGTATTTATCCTATCCATCGGGAAAGGGATCTCTCTGTTATCTTCCTCCTGGGGGCTCCTGGGGCACCAGCTATGGCATTTCTTCAGCGGGGCATTTACGAACTCCGGAAGGCCTTTTCGAACAGGGTCCGGAAGAGGGATGTCCTCCTCGTAGAACCATTCCGAGGGCCAATCCTCGGATGTCTTCTTCGGGGTGCCGGATAGATATCCGGTCCCGGCGATGCGCCATATTTTGGATCCGCCCACTTGATATACCGACCCCTCCTGAGTACGGGGTACGAGGCAGAATAGCCTCTTCCACAGCTCGAAATGAGCTTCGTAGCCCAGAAAAAGCTCGCAGAAGGCAACATAGCCTGCGATGTGCAGTATGGAGGCTCGGGTAAAGTTGTGCAGCTGGAGGCCGTAGAACTCCAGAAGCCCGCGGAGGAAAGGATGGATTGGAAATCTGAGGCCCCTCAACAAGTAGGGGACGAAGCACACCCGCTCTCCCTTGGATGGGTTTGGAAAGCTCTCTGCTTGCTCCCCGCCATTATAAGTGGCTAGTCCAGCTCGGACAGGGACCATGTATGCAGGTGGGAGAAACCCCTTGGTATGCAACTCTACTAATCGGCTGTGGGGAACAAAACATCTCTCCCAGTCGCCTAGCCTAGTGCTACAGGAGCGAGAGGAGGAACCGCGATGACCGGCCATGGTGGTGTGGATTTTTTGGGCGTGATGTGATGAAAACTCGCTGGGAGGAGATGGTGTGATTTGGATCTGAGAATCCTCGTCTCTTTTATAGAAGATTTACTGGCATGGTTGGGGTGGCAAATGTAAAAATGCCTCGACCTCTCGCATTCACTCGACACGTGGAAATAACCATAATTAAAGCACAGAAGTCGAGGAGCGACATTGATAAGAAGCCGGACACTGCTCATTACAACAATGCTCTGGAGGATTTGGAGAAGAACCCGCCTTTCAATGCCTAAGACAATCTCCGTGCCGGACTCATCGTCATTGAAGCCTCGTTCAGGGGCTACTGAGGGAGTCCTTGATTAGGCGGTCCTCGGACAGCCGGACTATATACCTTGTCCGGACTGTTGGACTATGAAGATACAAGATTGAAGACTTCATCCCGTGTCTGGATGGGACTCTCCTTTGCGTGGAAGGCAAGATTGGATATTCGGATATGTACATTTCCTTCTCTGTAACCGATTCTGTGTAACCGTAGCCCCCTCCGGTGTCTATATAAACCGGAGGGTTTAGTCCGTAGGACAACAACAATCATAATCATAGGCTAGCTTCTAGGGTTTAGCCTCTATGATCTCGTGGTAGATCAACTCTTGTAATACTCATCATCAAGATCAATCAAGCAGGAAGTAGGGTATTACCTCCATCGAGAGGGCCTGAACATGGGTTAAACATCGTGTCCCCTGCCTCCTGTTACCATTATCCTTAGACGCACAGTTCGGGACCCCCTACCCGAGATCCTCCGGTTTTGACACCGACAGGGGCCCAAGCTATGCGTCTGAGTATCAATGGTAACAATGGACAAAGGGATACAAGTTTACCCAGGTTCGGGCCCTCTTGAAGGAGGTAAAACTCTACATCCTGCTTGATTGTATTTGATGAGTATAGGGGTTACAAGAGTTGATCTACCTCGAGATTGTATTGGCTAAACCCTAGCTTGTCTAGGCTATGAATAATATGATCCTCTCTACAGACTAACCCCACCAGTTTATATAGACACCGGAGGGGTCTAGGGTTAATCCAAATCGGTTTACAAGGGAAGGAAAAGACATATATGTACACCAATGTTGCTATGCATGCATACAAGAGTCCTACCCGGACACGGGGGATGATTCTCCACTCTATCTTCATGGCCCACTAGTCCGACCCGTATTGGATAGGCCAGACACCTGGGGACCCCTGAATCCAGGACTCCCTCACCTACACTCCCTCCGAGGGGTGGATCGTACATGCCCTGGTAGTATGATGACAGGCGTCCATACGACGATGAGCAGAGGTTTCTAGTCGACCCCCAAGAGCCTGGTTTTGATGCAAGGTCAGTTCTTGTATAGGGCCTAGTTAACAAAGGCAGAGCTAACAAGTATGGTTTGTACAGAGATCAGCCAAGTGGGAACAAAGAATTCATTTTTGGACCCAAGTGTTTTAGCAGAGCCATCCGTGTTGATGAGATTCCTCCCAACTTCAGTTTGGCTACAGGAGTCAGCAAGTTTACTGGCGAGTTGAAGCCAGATATATGGTTCGAAGGTTACCGAGTGGCAGTATAGATTGGTGGGGGCAACGACAAAGTAGCCATGAAGCACCTGTCCCTGATGCTTGAGGGCTCGGCCAGGGCTTGGTTGAATCACTTGACCCCTGCTAGTATTTTCTATTGGGAAGATTTAGCCCGAGTGTTCATCAAGACATTCGAAGCCACTTGCAAGCGTCCCGCTGGGCTACCAGAGCTACAACATTGTGTGCAAAAACCGAATGAAACTTTGAGTGATTACATCCAGCGGTGGGCTACTCTTCACCATCTGGTGGATAATGTTTCAAAGCATCAGGCCGTGTGTGCTTTCAAGGAAGGCGGTCGGTACAGAGAGCTCACTTGGAAATTTGGTCATTCCGGGCCCATGACTTTGAATCGGATGATGGAGATTGCTACTCGGTATGCAAATGGTGAAGAAGAAGACCGACTCCTTAATGGTAAAGGGAAAGCAGTCAACCCTGAGTCCGGGGACGAAAATCCTAGTCGGAAGCAGAAGCGTAAAGCCGAAGCCTCAGGCCAGGCAGAGGCTGCAATGGTGAATACCCAAGGAAAGTTCAAGGGGAAGCCCAAGGGGCAATGGACACCCAAGAAGGTCAAAGATAAGTCTGGCCAAGACGTCTTGGATTTTCCATGTCACATTCAAATAAAGAAGGATGAGGAGGGTAACCTGATTCTTCCAAACATACCACTCGACAATGCAGACTCCTGATTCAACAGTTTTGAGAGGGTCATCCTAGTGAGAAGGACTCTGCTAAGGATGGAGATGAAGAAAAGGATGATGGTTACCCGAAGGTCAATGCTACCTTGGTGATTTTTGCTGATGTTGAGAGCAAGAGTCGACTGAAAGTCATAAACAGAGAGGTGAATATGGTTGCTCCGGCAACTACGACATCCTCAAGTGGTCAAACGATCTTATCACCTTTGATCAGTCGGATCACCTAGCTCACATTGCTACCCCCGGGCGACAAGCTTTGGTGGTCGACCCAGTCATTGCAGGCACCCAACTGACTAAAGTTCTCATGGATGGTGGCAGTGGTTTGAACATTTTGTATGCTGATGTCCCAGGGGAATGGGCACCAGGGAATGGGCATTCTGATGTCCCAAGCCAGTGAAAGAAGCATGCAATTCCACAGAGTCATCCGAGGAAAGAAGGCAAAGTCACTCGGGCAAATTGCTCTAGATGTGGTTTTTGGTGATTCCAACAATTTCCGCAAAGAAAAGTTGGTGTACGAGGTGGTAGATTTCCACAGTGCCTATCATGTCATTCCATGCAGGCCGGCATATGCTCGTTTCATGGCCCGACCATGTTACGTGTATCTCAAGCTGAATATGCCAGGACCCAAAGGTGTGATCACGGTCACTGGGAACAGACAGAGAGAAGAAGAATGCCTCCAGAAGGGGTCCAAGATTGCTGACGAGCAAATGGCAGTGGTTGAAGTAGAGGAATATCAGAAGAACGTTGATCCGAGTGATTTGCTCCGCTCCAAGAAGCCTGCTTCTGAGTCAGCATTTTAGTCGGCTGGTGAGACAAAACCAGTTCATATTCACATGGAAGATCCCACGGCTGCTCCGACTCACATTTCAACGACACTCAACAACAAATAGGAAGCCACGCTCATCCAGTTCCTCCGTGAGAACTCAGACGTCTTTGCATGGAAACCATCAGACATGCCAGGCGTACCTAGACGATTGGCTGAGCACCATTTGTGCATCGACCCAAAAGTCAAACCTGTCAAAGAACATCTCCGTCGGTCCGCCATGAAGAAAAGGAAGGCGATTCGTGAAGAGGTGGCTCGGCTCTTGGCAGTAGAGTTCATCTGTGAGATATACCACTCCGACTGGCTCGCCAACATCCTCATTGTTCCCAAGGACAAGTCACCCCGCATGTGCATTGACTTCAGGCATATCAATTGGGCCTGCCCAAAAGTTCAATTTTCGCTCCTTCGCATCGTTCAGATAGTCGACTCAACCGTGGGGTGTGAGCGTTTGTCTTTTCTTGATGCGTATTCCAGATACCATCAGATCCGTCTATTTGGTCCAGATGAAATAAAATAGCTTTCATCACCCCATTCGGGTGTTTTTGCTATGTCACCATGCCTTTCAGTCTCAAGAACGCCGGAGCCACATTCATGCGCACGATACAGAAGTGCCTGCTCACTCAGATCAGTCGGAATGTGGGGGCGTATATGGATGATATTGTAGTGAAGTCACGCAAGAGTTCCGACCTGCTGACTGATCTTGCTGAAACTTTCGCCAATTTAAGAAGATATGATATCAAGCTGAATCCATCCAAATGCACATTCGGAGTACCCGGAGGAAAGTTACTCGGTTTCCTCATTTCTGAACGAGGGATAGATGCTAATCCCGAGAAAATTGGTGCAATTCTCCAAATGAAACGCCCTGTGCGTGTGCATGACGTTTAGAAGCTTACATGCTGCCTTGCTGCATTGAGTCGATTCATTTCACGTCTCGGAGAGAAGGCATTGCCCCTCTATCGACTGATGAAGAGGTATGATACATTCGAGTGGACTCCCGAAGCTGAAGTAACATTTGTGGAGCTCAAAGCCCTGCTTTCCACCTAGCCAGTGCTTGTTGCTCCGATCAGCAAAGAGCCTTTACTCTTGTATATTGTAGCCACTGGTCAGGTTGTTAGCACAATGCTCACGGTCGAGCTGGAAGAAGAAGGCAAGGCCTATAAAGTTCAACGTCCAATGTATTATATTTCTAAAATTTTGACTACATCCAAGCAGAAGTACCCACATTATCAGAAGCTTGTCTATGGAATTTACTTGACTGGGAAGAAAGTTGCACATTATTTCCAAGACCACTCAGTTTCAGTCGTCAGTGATGCTCCATTGTCTGAGATCATGAACAATCGAGATGCAACTGGTCGAGTGGCTAATTGGGCAATGGAACTTCTCCCTATGGATATCAAGTTTGAAGCGAAGAAGGCGATCAAATCTCAAGCACTCGTGGATTTCTTGGCCGAGTGGATTGAACAGCAACAACCGACTCAAGCTCACTTGAAACACTAGACTATGTTCTTCGATGGGTCCAAGATGTTGAATGCTTCTGGTGCTAGAGTGGTTCTGGTGTCCCCAAGAGGTGATAAACTCAAATATGTCCTCTAGATTCATTTTGATTTCTCCAATAATGAAGCTGATTATGAAGCACTTCTCTATGGATTGCGTATGGCCATCTCACTCGGCGTCCGTCGCCTGATGGTCTACGGTGACTCAGATTTGGTGGTCAATCAAGTGATGAAGGAATGGGATGTCAGAAACCCTGCCATGACTGGATGCTGCAATGCAGTGAGGAATTTGGAGAAATAGTTTGAGGGGTTGGAGCTTCACCACATTCCCTGAATCAAGAATCAAGCAGCTGATGACTTGGCAAAAATAGGTTCTAAGCGGGAACCCATCCCCAGTAATGTGTTTCTTGAGCATCTCCATGCTGCATCAGTGCAAGAGGATCCTTTCACTAAATAACCTCCCCAGGTGATAAGTCCTACCAATCCGACTGAGATTGAAGTACCAGTAGTGATTGATTTGGTTATGGAGATCCTGGTGATTACTCCAGACTGGACAGTACAATACATTGCATATCTGCTCAGGAAGGAGCTTCTAGAAGATGAAGTGGAGGCACGTCAGATCGTCCGCAGATCTAAGGTTTTCACAGTTATGGATGGACAACTCTACACAGAGAGTGTTACTGGCGTAGCCCAACGTTGTATTTCTCCCGAAGAAGGTCGACTGATATTGGAAGAAATCCACTCGGGGACCTGCGGTCACCATGCGTCCTCTCGGACCATCATGGCACAAGCATACTGAGCAGGATTCTACTGGCCACGGGCCAATGAGGCTGCAAAGGAGATTGTGGAAAAGTGCACAGGTTGCCAGTTCTATGCAAACATGTCCAGAAGCCAGCATGTGCGCTGAAGACTATTCCACTCGTCTGGTCGTTCGCCATATGGGGATTGGACATGATTGGCCCACTCAGGACCAGGAGAAGTGGTTTCACTCATCTTCTTGTAGCAGTAGACAAGTTCACCAAGTGGATTGAGGCCAAGCCTATCAAAAGTTTGGACTGAAGCACAACCTTCAGTTTCATAAGAAAGCTGATGTTCCGATTTGGAGTTCCGCACTGTTGGCATTCTGGATATGGGGGTATCCAGACTTGCCTGCGTGCGGCCCACCACGTGGATCCCCCAACGGCCTGGTCCGGCCCAGCTTCAGCATCAGCGACACAGGACCCTCGTGAGGGGCCAAGCCTCGCGAGGCGGATGATGCCAAGACCCCAGAGGGAATCAGCCTCCTCGGGCTGGCTCCCGAGGGGTGGAGAGTTCTATGCAAGGTGCACCTCAAGTGGCTCAGCTGACGTGAACCATGACAATCAAGGCTAGGCGGGCGCCAGCTGGTGTAGAGCGCCAGTTTCTTCTTTGGTGCAAGGGAGGCAAGCTGCAGGCGTAGAGTCCCGAGGAATCAGCCAAAGGTTTCCATTCTGGTGCAACAAGACCAAGACCACAAGGACGGAAGGACGAAGGTCATCACCGAGCCCACCAAAGCGTCACGACCAGGGGATCTTCGTAGGGGAAGACCACTTTAGTCAGGATAAGTTGTACTACTTGTCCCCTTTCAAATCCAGCTATTGTGGGATCCCTTCCCACCAACATTTGGGAAGAGGACCAAGGCCACTATAAATAGGACTTAGCCACCACCATACAGGGGCATCTGATTCTGATCAGATTCACCCTCACCCAACCACCTCACCAGCTCTCCCGTGCTCAAGAACACATCACCTCCTGATGCCAGTTCATCCACTGTACTAGTTCATCCTCAACCCCCACGAGGTAATCCACCAAAACATTGGAGTAGGGTATTACACCGCAAGGTGGCCCAAACCAGGATAAACTGCTGTCTCTTTGTCTCTTTGAGTTTGACACGCTAGGTTAGGAGGATCGCGAGTAGGCAGGCTGGGTAGGTTGAGATCTCCGCACGCACCCTAGAGTTCGAAACTTTCAAGGGTTTGCGGAACCTGTAATCTGACATTTGGCGCGCCAGGTAGGGGTGCGTCAGATCTTCTATTCCGTCGATTGATCCACCGTCACTCTGACACCTCCATGGCTGATGCATGCCAAGCTCGCGCCGAGCGCCGGGCCGGAGTCGCCGCTCGCGTTGCTCAGACAGCTCCGGCGAGCGATGGTTGTGCTCGTCGTGCTCCGTCTCCGGTGGCCAACGTCGCCATAGGCCCTGCCGGCCACGAGCAGCAAGCTTCTTCGTTGCACCCTTCGGTGTACCGCGATGGGTGCACCGCCACTCCGTCATTGACCCCGGAAGCTTCATCCTCCCATGCGCACCACGGCCTGGCGAACACGCAGGCCGGTCTGCTCATGGTGCGGGAGCTCCTTCGCTACCGCCCGGTTGTTGAATTCTATGAGGAATGGCTCGATCGGATCACTGAGCTTGTCAGCGAGGCTAGGGGCTCCGCTGCACCAGCCCGCTCACTGCCTCAGCAGCCGCCTGCCGCGGGCGACGTGGCCCACGGGGCTCCTCCACCACCTCTAGCCCAGGGCGTCATCGTCGATCCAAGGCGTGTGGCACCACGGGGTGACCCGCTGCGCCAGGTGCCTCCATGGGAAGAAGTGAGCTGCCAGGTGGTGCAGCAGCCTCAAGGGGAAGCACGCGTGATCCCTGCACCCCCACATCTGGCGCGCATGCCGCCACAGGAGGTGGCGGCGCACGTGCACCAGGACCAAGTTCCACCTCCTGGACGGGGCCGCGTGGCCACAAAAGGATGTCGCGCATTCACCTCGAAGCTTTGCGACGTCATCCGGCCAAGCAAGTTCAAACCTGACCTGCCCCCACGTTACAACGGCACCGCCGACCGCACCGAGTTCCTGCAATCCTACGAGCTAAGCATCCAGGCGGCTAGCGGCAACGAGAAGATCATGGCGAACTGGTTCCCCATGGCCCTCAAGGATGGCGCACGTTCTTGGCTCCTGAATCTCCCCGTGGGGTCGTTCTCTTCCTAGGAGGAGATGCACGGCCGCTTCATCGCCAACTTCCAGGGCACTCGCGACCGGCCCCCGGCCGCGGGTGACCTGTGCCGCATCAAGCAGCAGCCTGGAGAGACCCTGCAGAAGTATATCCAGCACTTCAACAATGTTTGCCTCAAGATCCCCAAGGTGTCGGACGAGGCCATCATTTCAGCATTCGCTGATGGCGCCCGCGATGTTAAGATGAAGGAGGAACTCGCCATCCACGAGGACCTATGCACAACCTTGGAGATGTTCAATATGGCGAACAAGTGTTCAAGGGTTGAGGAGGGGCACCACTCCCTCCTTGAGCTCCCCAATGCTGACCCCGAAGACAAGAAGGCCAAGGCCAAGGACGTAAAGCGCAAAGGGCCGGCCGTGCTCACGGCCGAGCCAGAGATGAAGCATAGCTGCGACCACCCCGAGTCGTCCAAGAGCAACCGACCGTTCTGCATCTTCCACAACGTCCACAGCCACAACACCAATGACTGCCAGGAGCTCAGGTCCCTCCGTGACGGGTGCCTCGGTCGACGCCCCAAGCGCAACGATTGAAGTTACAACCATAGAGGTGGCCGAGCTGGAGGGCGCTGGGAGGGATGCGACCATCACCAGGAGTGGCGCGACCATCCTCGGGAGGACCATTGGCAGGGCCAACCTCGCGAGGGCACCTGGAGGGAGCAGCCTTGTGAGGAGCGCCCTCAGGGCAATGCCGGTCTTCCTCCACTGCCTCCACCACGAAGAAGGAACGAAGGTCATCACCAGGATGAGGGGGCTAGGAGCTTCCAGGAGCCTCGAGCCATTGCCTGCATCCTGGGCGGCTAACAGGCCCCGGCTTCCCACCGCATCTTCAAGCAGTTCGCGCGTGAGGTGAACGCAATGCTTCCCAAGCCCGAAGCAATTCACCCGTTCAGGTGATCCAAATGCGCCATCACCTTCAAATCCTCAGACCAGCTCAAGTGCGAGACCATTGCCCGTGGACTCCCGATGCTCTGCGCACCCGTCATCAGCAACGTGGTCGTCACCAAGACTCTCATCGATGGTGGTGCGGGACTCAATGTCCTAGCTGTTCAAACGTTCGACATGCTCCAAGTGTTGTACTACCAGCTTCAGCCAACCAAGCCATTCTCAGGAGTGAACGACGGTTCCACACACCCAATAGGGCTGGTCCGCCTCCCTGTCACCTTCGGCGAACGCAACAACTACCACACCGAGCTCATCGACATCGACGTCGCCGACATTCGCCTGCCGTACAACACAATCCTAGGATACCCATCACTGGCCAAGTTCATGTCAGCGACGCACCACGGCTACAACATCCTCAAGATGATAGGAAGCGGCGGCGTCATCACGGTCGCATGCCAGGAAAAGGACGTGGTGTGCTCCCTAGAGCGCGCCTACCAGGATGCAGTAGTCGAGAACCCTGAAGATGAGAGCGATGCCATCCCTCCTGATGTCACCCCCAAGACAAAGAAGCTGTAGCTGGGTTAGGGATCTCACGAGGAAGCATCACCCAAGGATGCAGCGCTGATCCTCGCGTCCCCAGACAGGGCATCTTCACCCATCGCATAGGAAGGCGCGCCCGGTGCCCCTCTTAGGCTGGGCTTGGGGGCTCTCCTCGGGAGGGCCTCAGACCTAGCCAGAGTCACGAGGGAGGCGCTCGGCACCATGTGGAGGCGCGCTTCAGCACACGCTTCCCAGGGGAAGGCGTCGGGCGAAAGGCGCCAGGCGTTCAGGAGTTCATCATCAAGGCAATCGACGAGATTCAAGAGGCAAGGGTTGTGCAAGGCGATCGCTGCCTACCGCGAGGCGCAGTTCACTGCCCTGGTGAGGGTAAGCAGTTCCGCATCTGCATCGACATCCCAGGGCTCAACAGGGCCGCATCTTGGCAGCTCTTCTGGTCGTCTCGTGTCGGCCGATGCGAGGGTCCACCCCACAGCTATGCCTGCATGCCTTTCAGCCTACCAGGCGCAGCTGTGGCATTCCAGCACTGCACAAGGGACGCCCTGGCAGTGCATGGGGCTAGGCATCAGGCGACCCTGGCAGTGATGGAGGTGCACCTTCGGGAGCCTCCCAAGCCCCTGGGCCTCCTGAGGTTCGGGGCCAGGGCGGCTTGTGAGGAGCCACTCCGGCAGCGCGCGTCTTCTGCTACCCTGACATCTCTTCAGCGACAGTACGAGGTGACATGTCTCTAGTTCATTCAGTTTGGGGGCGTCCCACGGGCTGCATCATCCCCAAGCCGTATGGGTCTATCCCTGCGGCGTGTATCATTTTGTGTTCACCTGGATTGTCTAACCATCTTCTATGAGTTTACCTATGATCGTCAGTCTGCGGCCTTGAGTCTTAACCACCTCGCGCCCTTCCTACATTTGCTGGTTTGTCCCTCGCCCGCCTTGCTGCATGGCTACTCACGTCGACATGGCGCTTGTGCTCGGGTCCGTCCCTGCAATGCTGACAAACCCGAGGACCGAGCTCTGGCTCGCGACTCGCCTCGCACACGCCACCTCACCAGGTCCATGGTGCCTTCGTCTTTCTCTAGGGGCCCTGGGGCGGATAGCCCACTCCGCAGGGGTTCGCGACCTCTCCTGTCGTCTAACCTGCAGGTTCACCTGATGATGGTTCACGGGCAGGTTTGGACGATCACCACCTTGCCTCGCGAGTCGCTTGCACGTTAAGGGGGGGGGGGGTGTCCCAAGCATCGTGTCTTGGGAGCTCCTACTGGCTCTCCAGCCCTCACCCCTGGCCTTGACCACGGCATCACGGCCTAGCTTACCAGCGGCGGCTGAGCTCGCTCGAGGGCAGGCCCTCGAGGACGTAGAGAACCTAGGAAAGCGAGGCGAGAGGGTGGTTGTTGCGGTCCATGCCTAATGATAACACAACAGACGCAAGAGCAAGCACCCCCTCCCGACGGATCACAACAGGACTACTAAAAGATAAGTCGCATGTGCTATGACACCGGTCTCACACCCTGTCGTGGAATTAACACGTCAGATGTCCTCATGAAAGGACTTAGTCGTAGAGCCATTGCGACGGGTTAGCTTGAAGGGGTTAAACCGGACAAGGGACACGGGAGTTTTTATACTAGTTCGGCCCCTTCGATGAAGGTAAAAGCTTACGTCTAGTTGTGATGGGATTTATTGGGTTTCGATGACCAGGGAGCAAATACGCTTTGCCTGGGTCTCGAGTTATTGTTTCCTGTCCCTGAACCGCTGCCGGGTCGTCCCTTTATATACATAGGTTGATGCCCAGCCGGTCTACAGAGTCCCGAGGCCAACTCATACAAGTGTCTGGCTCGGTCTCTCCTTTCCTAACCTACAATACAAGTTGCATAAGCATGGCGGTTTACCACTATGGGCCCTAATCCGCCTTTGGGCTCCGGGCCTCTAAGTTTCATTAGTAAAACGTCATCTTCTGGGTCTTCATGGGCTTCAATATAGTTGAGGGTGAACCGGGCCCTCCTGGCCGGTTTACGCTCAGTAGTTATATCCCCAACATTAGGCCCCAGATTGATTTGAACCTGTTCATGTCAATCTTCAATATTTAAAGAAAATCTGTGAACATCTCCTTATATTCTCGTAAACTGCCATGATGTCTTCTCCTATAAAATTTGTTAAACCGCCATGACGTCATCCTCTGGACACAGCAATGGATCATCATGACATCATCTCTGTATAAAAAGATTAAAAAGATTCCCTTCATTAATGGTATCCCGAAGATTGAGGCGACAACCGCACCCACTTTTGCCTCCTCAGGCTCCTCAATTCTCGCGCCTGCCACTTATCCATTTGCCTTATAAATAGGCTCGGGGGTCCTTTCTTTCTTCCCCTCCTTGCTTCTTCTTCCTCCTCGCGATGCTCAAGCTCTGAAGCTCCGCCGCCGCCCTCAACATTCGAGCACTGCACCGACAAAGGCCTCTGCATCAACCTGATCATACCAGAAACCTGCGGCTCTTCTCCGCTATCCCTGCACATCTGGTAAGTTTCCTCCTCTCAACCCTAGATCTGTATTTAGGGTTTCTACATTCATCCTTGTTCATGTGTTCATCTCAGTTTCTCGTATCTGCTTCTGCTATAGTTTCTTTGATCTAACTGTAGCATATATCTCATGCGGTAGTTACTCCGCATCCAGTTTTAGCACTAGTAGATCTTCCTTCTTTGTACAGAATCCTTAGTAGAACACACGAACTTCTCTGTCCTGCTTAACGCCTTTATAGGCCGCAGAAAATTTTTCTTACTGAAGCATGGTAGATCCAAATTAATTTCATCATTGTGTGAAACCTGTTTCTGTCAACACTTAGTAGATTTTCATCTCTGGCTCCTCCACCTAAGGGCAGTTTAAACCTTTAGTAGTTGGTAATCCGCCATATATCATTAGCCCTCTCTTAAACCGCCACCTTATCTTGAGTAGAAAAAACTCCGGTTTAACTCACATATATGCCTTCACCAAATTCCTCGGTTTAACACTGATCAGTATACATCCACCATCCATCGTAAACCGGCTTTCATTTTTCCCTTTACAGTCTGTTTCCAGGATGACCAAGCAATTCGCCGCTTGTAACCGGGTTCCTTCCCGGATTACGGAAACGCAGATTAATGGATACGTTGTAACCGGCGCTTTAGCCTCAAAAAATGCCCTTCACTGGCGAGTTCCTGGCCCTGAGTGCCCTCCCGAGCCTCAAGATGGAGAAGTTATTGTTTTTATGCAGCACCTAGACTGGGGCTTCAGCCCTCCCGGATCAAAAATTTACTGGGATGTCCTTGTGAGCTTTCAACTCCATCCACAAGATATTGGACCAAATTCCGTATCAAATATATGCAACTTTCAAGTATTTTGTGAAGTTTACCTTCAAGAAGAACCATCTGTTGAGCTCTTCCGGGACTTTTTCCATCTAAACCGCCGAACTGAGTTTTCTGATGGTCCTAACACAGAACTTGGCAGGGTATCTGTCGGATTTCGGGTTCCGGCAGACCCTTGAGGTTCGAACACTGGGGTGCACGTGGAGATTCAACCCTCTACCGTCTCGCTCCTCGCCGAATCGCTGGGACCTAAACTACTTAACAGAACAGCACAAGAGACGCAAGATTTATACTGGTTCAGGCCACCATTATGGTGTAATACCCTACTCCAGTGTGTGGTGTGGTGGATTGCCTCTTGGGCTGATGTTGAACAATACAAGGAAGAACAGCCTCGTGAGGGTCTGTTCTTAGCCAGTGCGATGAACTGCAAGGAGGGGTTCAGTCACTCTATCTATTGGTTTCTGGGTGAGGATCCAAATTGCTAGGCCAAGTCCAGATGCCTCTACCCTGGGGGTGGCTAGTCCTATTTATACGCAAAGGCCCTGAGCCTCTCCCCAAATATTGAGCGGGAAGGGCGCCAACAATTGGCCATTTTGAAGGGGAACAACGGGTACACTTATCCTGACTAAAGTTGGTCTTCGCCTGCCAAAGGCTCTGGTGATGACGCCGGCTTGGGCTCCACAATGACTTCCTTCCGGCCGTTGGGCTGGTCTTGGTCTTGTTGCACCGAAATGGATGCCTTTGCTTGATACTCTCGCCTGCGCTTGCTCCCCTTGCACCAAAGAGGAAAGGAGGACACTGCGCGGGCTGGCGCCCTTGGTCATCATGGCTTGCGTCATGGGCACCTCGCGAGGTACCCTGCCTTGAACTCTCCGCCTCCTCATGAGCCAGCCTGACGAGGCCGTGCCTGAGGAAGCTCCTTGTCGTCCGCCCCGCGAGGCTTGGCCCCTCACGAGGGTCTTGAGCTCACGTTGATGAAGATGGGCTGTGCTGGGCCTCCTTTGAGCCACACCGCAGGCCGCAGGCAGGCAAGTCTGGGGACCCCCATTCCCAGAACACCGACAGTAGCCCCCGGGCCCATGGTGCGCCCGAACTTGGCCGAGCAGAGAGGCGAGAGGGCAAGTGCGAAGCGTCGCGGGCCCTAACAGCCTGCGGCCTTGGGCTCCGCGTGGCGGTTGATTGTACATGGGCGCCTCTGCAACCGTGCGAGTTGATAAAAGAGCGGCATCTTCCTTGCCTCCTTTACTTTCTCCAGTTGCTGCTCAGATCCCCTTTCTTCCGCCTGTCCTCTCTGCTTCCAAAATCTTCAGATCTACTCCACCTGCGTGCCCTAGCCAGTCATGGCGCCTCGCCAAGCCCCGACCGGAACTTGGTACTCGCCTGCCTTGGACCCGCCAAATGTGTCAGGGGCGAGCCTTGCCCTGGTGCGCCGGATGGCGGAGGCGCAGGGCGTCGACGGAACGAAGGCGTTCAAGGCCGGCTCCTCCGTCCCTGTGGGTCGAGGGAGCACCTTCTATCCGCTCTTCGTGAGCGCCGTCATCGCCGGTCTGGTGCCTCCCTTTTCCGAGTTCTTCTTCTCTGTCCTTCGCCACTGCAATATTCAAGCTCTGCACATCCATCCCAACTCCGTCCTTCTTCTGGCAATCTTCGCCTACTATTGTGAGGCTCACGTAGGGGTGAAGTCCTCGGTGGCCTTGCTACGCCACTACTTCTCCCTCCGAACCTCCCGTGGTTCCGCCTCCGCGCGAGCGAGCTTCGTCACATACGGTGGTGCCATCACCATTTCAAACCCTGGGAAGAGGATTGAGGCCTTTAGGAGCAAGTGGGTCTTGGTGGATGCTGGGCGCATCCATCCTCGGCTGATCCTATCCACGGAGCACCCTGCGAGCTCCGACGACTGGTCCCGAGTGGAGCTTCTGGATCCCTGCGCGAAGCTGGTGTTGGAGAAGATGGACACAGATCTGAGGCCGGCCAGCGTGGCGGCGGCGAAGCTGAATGGTGCGTCACTGCTGAGGGAGTTCCTGGAGCATCAACTGGCTCTGCTCCGTCAGTACTCGCTTCCGATGTGGAGGCCTCACTCGAGTTACGTGGTCCTGGCCGACGAGGACCTGGCGGCGGTCCTCCAGTCCTTGGTTGGGGGGCGACGTGGCGAGGCTGGAGGGCGCTCCCACGCCCCTGTTCCTTCGCGAGGATTGGGAGTAGGTAGTGGGGTCCATGCCTGTCTTCAACGGTGACGGGCCCGTGCCCGTAGAGGCTCCAGAGGACCTGGTGGATGTGTCCTCCGATGACTCCAGCGAAGAGGATGAGGAAGGAGAGCAGGAAGAGGGGTTGACTCGGGGGCGGAGTCAAGAGCTCCTCCCCTTCGGCGCAGGTCCCACACTCTCCGCCTCCCCCAGAGTGACGACGACGAGGATGAGGATGAGCAGGGAGGCGGGAGCCTGCCCCCGATCCCGAAGAAGGACCGGACTGGGCTGGTCCCCCGCGGGTCTGCCCTGGCCCCGGGGCGGTCCGCAGGCGCGCCTCCTGCTCCCGAGCCCCTTGAAGCCGACCCTTGCAGCCGGCTTGTGGGCTTTAAGTTCGGCTGGAGGCTGCTCGAGTCCACCGGCGAAGACCTGTAAGTGCCTGCTTCCTGTCTTGATTATTGTTGTGTCGCCGAGATCTGATGCCATGTCCCTCGGCCAGGCTGGCGCCCGTGGCGAAGAAGCCGAAGGGAGCTCCTGAGGTGGCACCCGCGGCAGTGCCTCTGCCCGAGAAAGAAGGTGACGTGCAGGCCTCTCCTGCCCGGGCGTCCTCGCGAGGCCAGGCTGAGCCTGCTGGGGCGAGCTCAGCCCCCTTGACCCAGGCGACTCCCGAGGTGCCCTTGCTTGGCGCTGCCTCCATTATCGCCGTGGTGCCGCTGGTTCCACCTCAGGGCGCAGTGGTCACACAGCTGTCTTCTCCTCCTACTCCACCGACTGCCGCTTCTCTGAATACTTTTCTGGATCGCGCCGTTGCCGGACTGGACCGCCTGCGGCAGGATCTTCTGGGTGCCGACCCCCGTCTGATGGCCGGGCGCTTGGAGCTGGCTTCTGGCTGGATTCGCTCTGATGCTTTGATACGGGCGGCGCTGGTCAAGGCCTCGACGGCTTGCGACGAGGAGAAACAGGCTGTCCGTGAGGCGAAGGTTGCCTGCGATGCTGCCCTAGGGGAGACAGCTAGCGTCCAAGGTCGCTGTGAGACGTTGGAGAAAGAGCTGAAGGGCCTGCAGAACCAGCTTGCCGAGGAGGCCCGCCTTCGCCAAGAGTAGGAGGAAAGCTTGAAGGTTCGCGAGGCGGCTGTCAAGGACCTAGAGGCCAAGCTCAAGAAACACCGTGGCCGCCTAGGCGTGATGGAGCAAGAGCTCATACTTCGCGGATATGGAAGAGAAGGCTCGCATTTCGCTGAAGACGCTTTATGACAGCGGCCTTGAGAGCCCACTGGCCGGCGAGGAGGATGGCCGCGCCAAGCTGCTTCCCTTCCTAGTTCGCGCCCTTAAAGATGGCACCCTTGGCCTTGGCCCTACGGCTGAGGCCGAGGCACGCGTCTTGTCTTCTGCAGCGCTGACGTGGGTCTTCACCCACATCTATCTTCGCGACCCCAACATCGACCTCGACAGACTGCTGGAGCCAGTGAGCGGCGAGCGTGCCGCTGCCGCTGCTGAGGCCGTGAAGGGTCGCGCAGAGGCTCTGCTGGGGAAGTTCTGGGCCTTCAGTACCAGGCCGAAGCGGGGCGCTGCTAGCCCTGCCGCTCCACAAGGCAAACCTACTCCACGCGGCTCCCCCGCCGGCAAGTGACCCCGTCGTGGCTCCCGTCCTGTTTCTAATTCCTGCGCATGTACCATGCCTCGGGGAGGCGTTAAAACTTATGTTTGATGCTGTGATAACAACGTGGACTGTAATATTTGCTTTTGAATTTACTGAAATTTGCATTATTCCTTCCTACTTGCTTGTGTTCTACGCCGGCAGAGCCCGGCCCCGCGCATACCTTAGCCGCCATTTTCCCCTACTGGAAACCTGGACGGGACCAAGGAGTGAGGGGCTATGTGACAAGTTAGGCTCCTGAGTCGCGATGCTCAGGAGTCCCCCTTGGCGCTCGAACAGCAAGTAGGGAGTCGAGGTGTGGGTGGATCTACCGTTCTATGTCTGCAGGGCCCGGCCGCGCGCATATCTCAACCGCCGTTAGCCTTTCGGAACTAAGGAGTGAGGGGCTACGTGACCAGTTAGGCTCCTGAGTCGCGATTCTCAGGAGTCCCCCTTGACGCTCAATCGGCCTTCGTACCTTGGCTTCGCTCGGGGAGGGATGTGCGACGAACCAGGCCCGGGGGGGCCTGGCCAGGCGGGGTGCGTCTGGGCGGGACCCAGGCGCAGACCCCGTGCCCAGCCCCTTCGCGCGGCACTCCCGAGGGGAGGGGTTGCGACAAGGCCAGACACTAAGCTCTGGGATCCCTGAGGTTGATGCGGCCCGGAGGCCACCCTTAGTTGTTTATCACCAGCGCGGAGCGTAGCGCTTCCGTATGCGTACGGGCATAGCCGCTCCTCGGCGGTGTCGTCAGCCAGCACAGAGCATGGTGCTTCCACTGGTACGTGGGAGGGGGCTCCCCTCCGGGAGGAGCCCCCGGGGCGTATACAGCCCCACCCTAACACATGGCTGGCACGGTAGGGCTGGACGAGGTGTATCTGGGCACCCGTGAGCCAGCGCAGGACTCGCGGGGCCCTACCTCAAGGCGGGTTGCACCTGGCTCTGGGCCTTATCTTCGAGTGTGTTCCTGCAAATTTGGCCAGATGCTAGTGCTCTACGTCTTCGGGTCCCGGCTCTCGGGCTGGTCTCAGCCGTCGCTGGCATGCCAGGTCGCGATGCCATGGACAAGACCAGAGGGTGAGGGCCGGAGAGCCGGTAGGAGCCCTGAGTCGCGATGCTCAGGCACCCCCCCTTTAACGCGCAAGCTGGGTTAGATAACGAAACTCTACGTCCTCGGGTCCCGGCTCTCGGGCTGGTCTCAGCCGTCGCTGGCATGCCAGGTCGCGATGCCATGGACAAGACCAGAGGGTGAGGGCCGGAGAGCCGGTAGGAGCCCTGAGTTGCGATGCTCAGGCACCCCCCTTTAACGCGCAAGCTGGGTTAGATAACGAAACTCTACGTCCTCGGGTCCCGGCTCTCGGGCTGGTCTCAGCCGTCGCTGGCATGCCAGGTCGCAATGCCATGGACAAGACCAGAGGGTGAGGGCCGGAGAGCCGGTAGGAGCCATGAGTCGTGATGCTCAGGCACCCCCCCTTTAACGCGCAAGATTCCGACACCCAGAAAAAGGCACCAAATAACAAGCATGGTGGATCGAAAGCATAGTCCTAAGATAAACGCAAGAAGGATACATGCCCCTGGGACATGCCCGAGCGGCTTGGGGATGATGCATCCCAAGGGGCGCCCCCAATAAGATGAGCTAAGGACATAAAATAAAAGGGATACATGCCACAGGGGCGGACCCACACGGCCTAGGAATAATGCGGCCCTGAAGGCGCTCCCAGCCAGAAACGAAACTTGAAAGATGTCACCTGATGATGTTGGGGATGAAGGGGTGTTGGTGTAGCAGACTCGGTGGGCTGCGGGAGCCAATCCTCACAAGCCCCCAGGCCCAGGGGCCTCAGGAGGCTCCGGAGGCACCGGCGGCTCCTCGCGGGCCATCTCCATCTCCGCCAGGGCTGCGGCACGCCTGACCTCTTGAGCCTCCAAGATGGCCCTCATGAGATGCTGGTGCGCAGCAGCCGCGTCCGGCAGGCCGTAAGGCATGCGCACGTAGCTGTGGGGCGGACCCTCGCAATGTCCCACTCGCGAGGGCCAGAGGCGCTCTTGAGACGCGGCTCGGTTGAGCCCTGGTATGTCGATGCAGACGTGCAACCCACCATCCTCGCCTGGATGGGGGGCCACAGCGGGTAGGCGGCGGCTGCCTCTCATGACCCTTGACTCCTGTAACTCCTGAATGGCCTTGCTGTCGAATTCCTGAGGGTTTGGCCCTCCTTGCCTTGCTCCTTCTTGAGGGAAGCGTGCTTCGAAGCACGCCTCCACATGGTGCCCAAGCGCCTCCCTCGTGACCTTGGTGAGGTCGGCGGCCCTCCAGGGGAGAGCCCCCGAGCCCTGCCTGAGGAGGGCGCCGGGCACACTTCTCTATGCAATGGAAGGAGGCTCCTCCTGGCCAGGCGCGGGCCCTGAGGGGCCTGCCTCCTGAGGAGCCGGGCCGGTTGATGTCTTCTTCTTCTTGGGTGCTGCCTCGGGAGGCCTCCTGCCGCTGCGATCTGGGTCTTCCAGTGATGCGGCCTGAAAGGCTCGCTCCAGGGAGCACACTGCGTCTCTCTCTTCGCAGGGCACCGTGATGACCCCGCCGCTTCCTGGCATCTTGAGGACGTTGGAGCCGTGGTGGGTCACGACCATGAACTTGGCCAGCGCCGGGTACCCGAGGATGGGGTTGTACGGCAGGCGAATGTGGGCGA
This sequence comes from Triticum timopheevii, assembly GCA_963921465.1. Classification (NCBI taxonomy): domain Eukaryota; kingdom Viridiplantae; phylum Streptophyta; class Magnoliopsida; order Poales; family Poaceae; genus Triticum; species Triticum timopheevii. The sequence goes on along the minus strand of OY997266.1, from coordinate 233,177,846 downwards.
CGTCAAAGTCGATGAGCTCGGTGCGGTAGTTGTCGCGAGCCCCGAAGGCGGACCTGCCCTATCGGGATCGTGGAGCCATCGGTGACTCCGGAGAAGGGCTTGGTTGGCTGAAGCTGACTGTAAGGCACTTGAAGATTGTTGAATGTTTCCACGGACAGGACGTTGAGCCCTGCCCTGCCGTCGATGAGGGTCCTGGTAACTAGCACGTTGCTGATGATTGGGAAACAAAGCATGGGGAGGACTCCTGTAGTGGCCGCGCACTTCAGCTGATCCGCTGAGCTGAACGTGATGGCGCACGCCAACCACCTGAGAGGGCGCATGGCCTCGAGCTTGGGTAGGACTGCGTTTACTTCACGGGCGAACTGCTTGAAGATGCGTTGAGAGGCTGGGGCTTGAGCTCCGCCCAGGATGCAGGCGATTGCACGTGGTTCCTCGAAGCCCCCAGCCCCCTCGTCCTGATGACTGTCTTCATTTCTCCTTGGCTGCTGCGGCAGCGGAAGGAGGTCTGCGTTCTCTTGCGGGCGATCCTCGCGAGGATGATCCCTCCAGCCTCCCTCGCGAGGTGGGTCCTACCAGCGGTCCTCGCGAGGTTGGTCGCGCCACCCTTGGCGCGGGCCGCGGTCTTCCCAGCGTCCTGCATTCCTTCCTCCTCATCGGCCATAGCCCTGGTCGCTGCGCTCGGGGCGTCTGCCGACCCTTCCCTCATGCACGACCCGGAGCTCTTGGCATTCATTGGTGTTGTGGGTGTGGAGGTCGTGGTACACGCAGTACAGACTGCCCTTGGAGGACTCGGGCTGATCTCTGCCTCGCTTGGTGTCTGGCTCACCCGCGAGCACGGCAGCCCCCTTGCGCTTCATGTCCTTGGCCTTGGGCTTCTTCTCTTCAGGGTCTGCGGCAGGCAGCTCGAGGAGGGAGAGGCGCCCCTCCTCAGCCCTGGCGCACTTGGTCGCCAAGTTGAACAGCTCCAAGGAGGTGCACAGATCTTCATGCATCGCCAGCTCCTCCTTCATCTTGACGTCGCGCACACCGTCGGAGAAGGCGGAGATGATGGCCTCCTCTGTTACCCTGGGGATCTTGAGGCGCACGTTGTTGAAGCGCTGGATGTACTTCTGCAGGGTTTCCCCTGGCTGCTACTTGATACGGCGCACGTCGCTCACGGCGGGTGGCCGGTCGCGAGTACCCTGGAAGTTGGCGATGAAGCGGTGCGCATCTCGTCCCGGGAAGAGATCGTGCCTGGGGCCAGATTCAAGAGCCAGGTGCGGGCTCCGTCCTTGAGCGCCATGGGAAACCAGTTCACCATGACCTTTTCGTCTCCGTTGGCAGCCTCGATGCCCAACTCGTAGAGTTGGAGGAACTCCGCAGGGTCAGCCGTGCCGTCGTAGCGAGGAGGCAGGTCCGGCTTGAACTTGGCGGGCCACGCGACGCTGCGCAGCTCGGAGGTGAAGGCGCGGCAGCCCGCCGTGGCCGCAGGGGGCCTTGGGAGACAGAGAGCTTGGTCCTGCAGATCCCCATGCGCCGCGGCTGGGGGTAGCACAGGGTCTTGACGTGCTGGAGCAGGGAGTGCTCGGGCAGCTTCTCGTGGGTGAGGGACTTCTTGGCAGCTCTGCTCTTGCCGCGTTGGAGCCTGGCGGAGCGGGTTCCGGCTAGGGGCCGCGCGCCTTGGAGCCAGGGCGCCCTCTTGAGGAGGAGGAGGCTGAGGCGCCCCAGGAGCTTCATCGCCCGCGCGGGGCGGGGGGCGGTGCAGCGAGAAGGACGGTGCGGGGGCGCCTCCAGCAGCGCGGACGAGCTCGGCGACTCGGTTGAGCCATTCTTCGTAGACGTCGTCGATGGGGCGGTAGGACAAGAGCTCGTTTGCCGCGATGAGCGCAGCTTGGGCCTCCATGGCCACGCGGGGTGCGCGTGATGAAGAACTAGCGGGGGTGAGCGAGGGCGTGGCAGTGCGGCCGTCCCGCCTCATGGACGGATGCTGGGACGATGCTTGCTGCTCATTCCCCGCTGGGCCGGTGGCGGCGTTGACAGCAGGTGATGGGGAATGACGAGGGCGCCTGCCGACGGGAGCCGTCTGGGCTACATGGGAGGCGAGGGCGGCTCGACGCTCGGCGCGAGCCCGACGAGCATCAAACATGGTTGCGGTGGTCAGGGAAGAACAAGACGACGGAAGGCAGATTCCGGCGCACCCATACCTGGCGCGCCAAATGTCGGATTTCGGGTTCCAGCAGACCCTTGAGGTTCGAACACTGTTGTGCGTGCGGAGATTCAACCCTCTACCATCTCGCTCCTCGCCGAATCGCTGGGACCTAAACTACTCAACAGAACAGCACAAGAGACGCAAGATTTATACTGGTTCAGGCCACCATTATGGTGTAATACCCTACTCTAGTGTGTGGTGTGGTGGATTGCCTCTTGGGATGATGATGAACAATACAAGGAAGAACAGCCTCGCAAGGGTCTGTTCTTAGCCAGTGCGATGAACTGATAGGAGGGGTTCAGTCGCTCTATCTACTAGTTTCTTGGTGAGGATCCAGATTGCTAGGCCAAGTCCAGATGCCTCTACCCTGGGGGTGGCTAGTCCTATTTATAGGCAAAGGCCCTGGGCCTCTCCCCAAATATTGAGCAGGAAGGGCGCCAACAATTGGCCATTTTGAAGGGGAACAACGGGTACACTTATACTGACTAAAGTTGGTCTTCGCCTGCCAAAGGCTCTGGTGATGATGCAGGCTTGGGCTCCACAATGACTTCCTTCCGGCCATTGGGCTAGTCTTGGTCTTGTTGCACCGAAATGGATGCCTTTGCTTGATACTCTCGCCTGCGCTTGCTCCCCTTGCACCAAAGAGGAAAGGAGGACACTGCGCGGGCTGGTGCCCGACTGGCGCCCTTGGTCGTCATGGCTTGCATCATGGGCACCTCGCGAGGTACCCTGCCTTGAACTCTCCGCCTCCTCATGAGCCAGCCTGACGAGGCCGTGCCTGAGGAAGCTCCTTGCCCTCCGCCCCGCGAGGCTTGGCCCCTCGCGAGGGTCTTGAGCTCATGTTGATGAAGATGGGCTGTGCTGGGCCTCCTTTGAGCCACGCCGCAGGCCGCAGGCAGGCAAGTTTGGGGACCCCCGTTCCCAGAACGCCGACAGTATCAATCCAGAAGAGGAAGGAAGTTGATTTCCCACATGCAACACACCACAGTCATCCCAAAGACTGGAACCAAACTTGGTTTTATTGTCAGAACACTGCCCCTGCTGGAGAAAATCCCTTGATGGGTTACCGCCCTCACCGGCTTAGCAACAGCCACCCATTACCTCAACGATTAACTGCCAAAGAACGGCAAACTTATGCACCTCAACTCGCCAAGCACCGGGCTCTCTTGGCCAACGGTTTGACTGGTGTTGATCTCGTTCGCTGTTGGGTTAAATGGCACATCCTGCCCTTAAGCCGCCTCTCCGGATTAATGCATGAGTATACCGGCGACGCTAAGGACCCTCAACGGTTTAATGAAATAGAAATGACTAATGATGAAGTCACTGAATCGGTGAAGAAGATGTTAGATGAACCAATCGCCGCATGCAGCCAAACCGGGCTAGCCCCCTTTTACACCGCCAACAAACCACCAGCGGTAAAGATTTTAACTTTTGTGCTTTCTTGATCCGCCTCTGCTTTAACATTGTTCTAATAAATCTTTGTTCAATTTTTACAGGCGAATAGCTCCTTTTGGAAAAGGAAGGCTTCAGATAAACCGGCAAGGGCTCCTCGTGCCAAGAGCAAAGTTATAAAGAGAGCAGCCAAAAATAAGACCGGCGAAACTGCTGATCCGCCCGAAGATGTTGAAGATTCGGATCAAGAGGTAGAACTTGACTCCCTTGGCTCCCTTTTCATACATCTTATTAACAGTGATTATTATCAAGATGATGTGGAGGTCAGCCGTGCGGACCATGTTGAGGTAATGTCTCTTTCCTCCGATTCAGATCTTGTGCCGGTTCAAAGATTTCGCCATGCAGTTCGAAAAGTGAAATACTCTCACACTCTTGCTTATTTGGATCCAAAATTTTCTTTGAAGACACAGAAACCTGAAGGGCGTCGCACAACCCGACACAGTGGCCCGCAAGTCACCTCTTCCGGTTTACCGGACACACCAAACCAAAAGCATCGTCCGGAGGTTACTTGTTCTCCCGAAAAACATTATCCTTTGAAGAGTTTCTTCCGATACCCACTCAATCCGTCTGATCCGAATTATCAGGTGTCTTCCAATTCGTCTGGAGGTTCGTCAACCACTCAGCTGCCTCCCCTAAAAACCGTCGCTGGGTAAGCGTACTGCTTTTCGGTTTGTTTCTTCATGCGTTGGTTTATTATACTAATCTTTATTTTGATGTTCTAGTGCCAAGGCCCAATTGAGCAAGAAAGCCAAGACCAGCGGCCCCACTGACGATGTTGATCCGGAGAAGACCCCAGAAAATGCTGGCAAAAATCCTGATATTGTCATAGATGACTCTGCTCCGCAAGACCCAGCTACTGATTCTAATCCGCCGGAGGCTGACCCGGCTAAACATGTTGATACCTCAAGTCCACGTGCCACGCCTCCAAGTCCAGTTGCTGATCCGCTGAGTTCAGCTGCTAATCCACCAAGCCCTGCTGCTAATCCGGCGAGCCCTGCTGCCAATCCGCCAAGCCCAGCCAAAGATAATGTCAATCCGCCGAGCCCAGCCAAATATGATGATGATGTTATTGTCACTGGCACTGCTTATACCACCCCAGGCAATCCAGTTGCTTTATCGAAACATACTACCAAGGATTAATTTGCTGCTATGGGCAAGGGGAAAGGGAAGACCGATTTGTCAAGCTATGTTAACTTTTCTGCTCAGGATCTTCATTCCGGATTCTTGAACCGGCTTTACACCAGACGAGATTATGAGGCCGGTTTGGTGAATCTGATGAAGGAACGCTATGAGGTAATCTTCCAAACACCTTCATCTTTATTCTGTACATTCATTGTATTGTAGCCCCCAAGGGCTGGTTTATCTCTTGAAGATGAACCGGGACTTTAAAGATAAACAACACTTCGATTTCGTAACCCCCAAGGGCCGGTTTGTCTTGTGAAGACAAACCGGGACTTTTATATTCCATACTATACTTTGTTTGACTTTCCTTACTTGTGTATTTTCTTGATCAAACACATATTAGCCCCCAAGTGCCAAGATTAAAACTTGTATTGATCCTTGGGACTTCAAACAATCAGTAATACAAAAGCAATCCGCATTAGCCCCCAAGTGCCAAGTGTATAACTGGTTATATGCTTGGGACTTTTGATAAAATATTTACATGCTCCTCCTCTGACTGTGGCAGGCTGATATAAATCACCAAGGCTCTCAAATTACTGATCTTCAAGAGAATATCAAATCCCAACAAACAGATACTTCCAAGGCCAAGGATGAGCTTAAAACCGCTTTAGCAGCCATGGAACAGCTTAAAGAAGGGTTCAAGACAGAGCGTGCCAACTGGGAGACTGAAAAGAATGCATTGCTGAAGCAGACAGAGGACGCCGAGTCAGCTCTTAAACCGGTGGCGGAAGAGCTAACTGGGTTGAAGCGCCAAGTGAATGCCATGACTTCTACAATATTTGGTAAGTAGTCTTGCCAAGATTTCTTGAATGACCATCTTTGTAAGTTTGCCGGTTTAACATCAAAATCTTAAATCGATATAGGTGGCCGCATTGCTCATCTGGGTTCTGACATGCGGATGAAGCTGAAGGCAGGATATACGCTGATAGAACAACTGTATACCGGTGCCCAATGGGTTATCTGTGCAGCCTCATACAACCACTGTTCAAGATATCTTCCGATATTCCGATAAATCGGCCGATTTATCGCTTACTGTTGTCTGACCGATAAGATAAATCGACCGATAAATCAGCCGATATGGTGATAAATCAGCCGATATGCCGATAAACTGGCCGATTTACCCCTTATCTTGGGTCGGCCGATAAGTTCTCGATAAGCGATATCCCCAACATTGCATACAACGACCCGGCCCCAACATTGATCAAGGACACTCTAGCAAGGTAATCCACGATGCCGACGCAGATAGAAGAGATGAAGAGATCCGCTGCCAGGGCTGGCGCTTTGTTGGCACTTACCCGAGCCAGAGCATGGATAGCTGACCTGGATCCGGTTGATATCGCCAAGGGCTTTCCTAGTGAACAAGAAAACGGGGCAGAGTTTGATAACGAAGCCCTCAAAATTGTGACAAGGGAGATGCGTCCTCTGGCGATTCAATTGGCAGAAGAAGCTAACTTGACTGTTCACGGGTCCTTCTATGATGCCAACAACCAACGGATTGACACTGTCATGCCGGAAGTGCAAAATCTTATCCCGCCAATCCGTAAGCACACTTACGCCCCTGACGTTGATCCGGCTGAACTTATAAGTGAAGAGGCTGTCTTTCAAGCTTTAACCCGGATTGACTGGACCACCGTTGACTTCCAGCCACCGGAAGGGGAGGAGGAGGCTGAACCGACGCCAGATGATCCATCAACTTCACGTCAACATGGTGATGAGGCTTGATCCGGCAATATGGTTGATGCTTCATAAACTTTGTTCTGTGGAAAGAACAATTTCGTATTTTGGGCCTTAAAGCGCCTTGTAATAGGCTAGTTAAAATACTTTGATCTGCTGCCATCGTGCACTGGGATATACTTTGTTTGATCCGCCATGCCAATTTCAGTGCTGGCTTATATATCTTCATAATATTATGCAATCCCTATGTCTGCATAAAAAGATCTGTCCGGACGGTTTACCGCTGGACGGGTCATAATGCCCAAGCTAAAGCCTGGTTAATAACCAAAGTGGAATAAATATGAAATAACTCACACCTGTGATATGAAATCACTTAGTAAGCGTGAAAACCCAAATCTTGAGCTGTTATAACCCTTACCCTATAATGATGTTATGAATAAGTCATGCCGGGTTACGATGAACACCAGATAATCAAACTGGCGACATATAGTCAAAGCCAGGCCGGGTTTTGTAAACACCGATTTGATAAGATGGCCTGACGACTTACAGTTGAAAGCCAAGCCGGGTTAACAAACAACGGGTAATATGATGACTGAAAAGCCACACCGGGTCAAAGGACACTGGTTCAAGATAAATTCATCAAAAGGTGAAAACTTGGAAAAAAATAAAACAAGAAACCATGTAGTCAAGGCTTTTCAAGGGCTGCCAGGCCCAAATTTGAGGCTTTTCATGGGCTGCCAGGCCACTGAGTTAAACCATTTTGCAATGCCTTTTAAGATGGGCCTCCAACTAACCAATCGTCGTTTTAACTTTGACAAGTTCAGCGTCTGTATAAGATTGACTTGTCAAACGTTCGGCGGGTCGTGCCAGGATTACCTGGAAGGAGTGGCTTACTTGATGAACGAATGTTAACCCGGGGTTTTAGGTGAATACACCAGGCTTCCAAGCCGTGGGTCGATACCCAATTACAAGGGTCCTTTCAAATTCTTTGTTTCTTTGCACAAAGAGCCCCCAAGTAATTTTGTGAGATGTGCTCAATGGGTGCCTATGTTTGAGCTGTGCATAACATCCAAACTCTCTTTGGCCCCTTGGGTGTGAAGCTCCCAAGCTGTTTTGTGGCATGATAGCCGGTTTAGCAGGTAGCACTTTGCTTTGTCAGCTGGAGCCCCCATGTAAACAAAGAGATTTGAAGAAAAAACGGCAGAGGCCCTGCTTATAGCATGGATGCCAGTTTATTATATTGATCATAATATATACATTGTTGAAATATGTACATAAGAAAAGCCTATGGCTCAAGTGTAGTAAGGCTAAAGGAGAGCTATGTTCCACGGCCGCCGGGTCTCCTCCTCAGAACTGTGTAAGTCTTCTCGAACGTCAATGAGGTAGTATGATCCATTGTGCAGATTTTTGCTGACCACAAATGGTCCTTCCCAAGGTGGGGATAACTTGTGCATATCGGTCTGATCCTGGATGAGCCGGAGCACTAAGTCGCCTTCTTGAAAGGTTCGTGTCTTAACCCGACGGCTGTGATAACGCCACAGGTCTTGTTGATAAACCGCCGATCGGGCCAAAGCCATGTCCCATTTCTCATCTAACAGGTCCAGCGCCTCTTGACGTGCTTGCTCATTGTCCGCTTCAACATAATTGGCAACCCGGGGCGAATCATGACGAATATCACTTGGGAGGACGGCTTCAGCCCCGTAAACCATGAAGAAAGGTGTATAACCCGTAGATCGGTTTGGGGTGGTGTTTATACTCCATAATACAGATGGTAATTCTTCCACCCAACAACCCGGCGTCCGCTTCAAACGAACCATAAGCCGGGGCTTGATACCCTTCAGGATCTCTTGACTCGGCCTCTCAGCTTGACCATTGGACTGGGGATGAGCCACAGACGCTACATCAAGCCAGATGTGCTCTCGTTGACAAAACTCCTACAGCTCACCTTTAGAAAGGTTTGTGAAATTATCTATGATGATGCTGTGCAAAAAACCAAAACAGAAAATGATCTTTTTGAGAAATTGAACCGCCGTGGCTGCATCACACTTGCTGACGGGCTCCGCTTGAACCCATTTAGTGAACTTGTCAACTGCCACCAACAGGTGTGTCTTCTTATCCTGGGAGCGCTTAAAAGGTCCAACCATATCAAGCCCCCAAGTGGCAAACGGCCAAGTGATAGGAATCATCCGTAGCTCCTGAGCCGGAACATGGGCTCGATGTGAAAACTTCTGACAAGCGTCACACCGCTTTACGAGATCCTCTGCATCATCATGATCTGTCAACCAATAGAACCCATGACGAAAAGCTTTAGCCACCAGGGACTTTGAACCAGCATGGTGACCACAATCCCCTTCATGGATTTCATGTAGAATCTCTTGTCCTTCTTCAGGAGAAATACAACGTTGGAATACGCCTAAAACACTGCAACGGTGTAACTCGCCATTGTGAATAACCATGGACTTGGACCGCCGGATTATCTGTTTGGCGAATACCTCATCAGCTGGTAACTCGCCCCGGTTCATATACGCCAAATATGGAACCGTCCAATCCGGAGTGGTATGTAAAGCGGCCACCAATTGGGCCTCTGGATCAGGAACAACAAAATCCTCCTCTGTAGGCAACTAAACAGACGGGTTGTGCAAGATATTTAAAAAGGTATTGGGTGGTACCGGTTTACGCTGAGATCCCAACCGGCTTAAAGCATCTGCTGCTTCATTTTTGTGCTGGTCAATGTGCACAACCTGATAACCCTTAAAGTCACCTGCCACAATATCCACCTCGCGTCTATAAGCCGCCATGAGTGGATCCTTAGAATCCCAAGTACCAGAAACTTGCCGAGCCACCAGATCAGAATCTCCAAAACAGCGAACACGGCTTAAGTTCATTTCCTTAGCCACACGGAGACCGTGGAGTAAGGCCTCGTATTCAGCTGCATTTTTAGTACAAGGAAACATCAAGCGGCGAACATAACAAATTTTATCACCTCGAGGGGAAGTAAGAACAACTCCAACCCCCGAGCCTTCCAATTGCCTAGATCCATCAAAGTGAATAGTCCAGTATGTATTATCCGGTTTGTCCTCTGGTGCCTATAACTCGGTCCAATCATTGATGAAGTCAACAAGCGCGTGTGATTTGATTGATGTCCGAGGCATATGCTTCAGTCCGTGCGGGCCAAGCTAAATTGCCCACTTTGCAACCCGGCCAGTTGCCTCCCTGTTCTGAATTATATCGCCCAAAGGAGCTGAACTGACCGCTGTAATGGGATGGCCTTGAAAGTATTGTTTGAGCTTCGAACTTGCCATGAAAACCCCATAAACCAGCTTCTGCCAATGCGGATACCGTTGGTTTGACTCGATAAGTACTTCGCTTATATAGTAAACCGGCCGTTGAACCGGATATTCCTTACCAGCCTCCTTGCGCTCCACCACAATTGCTACGCTGACAGCGCGGGCATTAGCAGCCACGTAGAATAACAAGGGCTCTTTGTCAACTGGAGCAACAAGGACCGGCGGTTCAACCAACTGCCGCTTTAAGTCCTCAAGTGCCGCATTAGCTGTGTCACTCCAGACGAAATCGTCTATCTTTTTCAACATCTGATACAAAGGAATCGCCTTCTCTCCCAAACGGCTGATAAACCGGCTAAGAGCTGCAATTCGGCCCGCCAAACGCTAAACATCATTGATGCACTTCGGTTTAGACAAAGATGTAATCGCTTTGATTTTTTCCGGATTAGCCTCAATGCCTCTGTTGGATACCAGAAAGCCTAAGAGCTTGCCTGCCGGAACACCAAAAACACACTTGTCCGGATTAAGCATCATTTTGTAAACCCGAAGATTGTCAAACGTTTCCTTGAGGTCATCTATCAAGGTTTCCTTCTTCCTGGATTTTACCACAATGTCATCCACATAGGCATGAACATTACGCCCAATCTGCGTGTGAAGACAACTTTGTACACAACGCTGATAAGTTGCCTGGGCACTTTTGAGCCCAAAGGGCATAGAAACATAGCAGAAGGCTCCAAAGGGAGTGATGAAGGTTGTCTTCTCCTGGTCCTTAACTGCCATTTTAATCTGATGATAACCTGAATAAGCATCAAAGAAACTCAGGCGTTCACAACCCGCCGTTGCATCAATAATCTGATCAATACGTGGGAGAGCAAAAGGATCTGCCGGACAAGCCTTGTTCAAATCTGTGTAGTCCACACACATACGCCAAGTGCTATTTTTCTTAAGAAGGAGCACCGGATTAGCCAACCACTCGGGGTGAAATACTTCGATGATAAACCCAGCAACCAATAGTCGGGCTACCTCTTCACCAATGGCCTTGCGTCTTTCCTCGTTAAAGCGGCGAAGAAATTGCTTGATGGGTTTAAACTTGGGATCAATATTGAGAGTGTGCTCAGCGAGTTCCCTCGGTACACCTGGCATGCCAGAAGGCTTCCATGCAAAAATGTCCCGGTTCTCACGGATGAACTCGATGAGCGCGCTTTCCTATTTCGGATCCAGATTGGTGCTGATGCTAAACTTTATGGATGAATCGCCAGGAACAAAGTCAACAAGTTTAGTCTCATCAGCCGGTTTGAACTTCAGGGTCGGGTCATGCTCAGTGGTGGGCTTCTTTAGAGGGGTCATGTCTGCCGGATCAACATTGTCTTTATAAAACTTCAGCTCCTCTGTAGCACAAACCGACTCAGCATAAGCCGCATCACCTTCCTCACAATCTAAAGCGATCTTTCGACTTCCGTGTACTGCTATAGTCCCCTTATGACCCGGCATTTTGAGCTGTAAATACATATAGCAGGGTCTCGCCATGAATTTTGCGTAAGCCGGCCGTCCAAACAGTGCATGATACGGGCTCTGGATCTTCACCACTTCAAAGGTCAATTTTTCAGACCTGGAATCATGCTCATCTCCAAACACAACCTCCAAAGCGATCTTGCCAACAGGATATGCTGATTTACCTAGTACTACACCATGAAAAACATTGTTGGATGGTTTAAGACTGTTGTCTGTCAACCCCATGCGACGAAAAGTCTCATAGTACAGGATGTTGATACTGCTCCCTCCATCCATCAGAACTTCAGTAAACTTGTAACCCCCCACCTGAGGTGCTACCACCAAAGCCATATGACCTGGATTTTCAACCCGGGACGGATGATCCTCTCTGCTCCACACAATGGGCTGCTCGGACCACCGCAAATAACGTGGTACTGCCGGTTCAACAGCATTAACTTCCCTTTTGTGAAGCTTCTGATCGCGCTTGCAGAGGCTAGTAGTGAAGACATGATACTGCCCACCATTCAACTGCTTGGGGTGACTTTGATAACCCGACTGCTGCTGATTTCCTAGATTATTCTGCTGGCCATTACCACCTTGGTTATTCTGGTTGCCCTGATTATTCTGAAATTCGGAGTTTGAACCGCTACCACCATGAAAACATGGACCTGAACCGCCCGACGGACCTTGATCATATCGGAAGAGATCGGAATTTTTGAACTCCTTCATAATATAACAATCTTTCCAAAGATGTGTGGCAGGGGCCTCCTTGGTCCCATGCTTTGGGCAGGGCTGGTTTAACAAACGCTCTAGATTCCTCCCTCCATCGCGCTGGGGCGGTTTACCCTTACGACGATGCATATTGGTGTTAGCCACAAGATCTGAACTATCAGCCTTGCGCTTACCATTATTCCCATGGCCTCCTTGGTTGTGATGCTGTCCCTTTGCACCGCCATTCGTCTTTCCCTTCTCCGGTTTCTCCTCATCAGAATCGGGATCCTTGGTATTATCAGAATCGGCATATTTTACCAAGGCTGTCATAAGGGTTCCCATGTCATTGCAGTGGCGTTTGAGCCGTCCCAACTTCATCTTTAGTGACTTAAACCGGCAATTATGCTCCAGCGTTATGATTGCTTGACTAGCATTAATCCGGTCTGACGAATGCAAAACTTCCGAAACCCGGCACACCCAATGAGTTGTTGACTCGTTCTCCCCTTGAACATAGGCATCCAGATCCACAATGGACATAGATTGTCTGCATGTGTCTTTGAAATTGGCTATAAACCGGGCTTTCAACTGATCCCATGACTCAATGGAGTTCGCTGGTAGGTTTTTCAACCAAGTACGGGCGGTCCCTTCCAACATCATCGTGAAATACTTTGCACAGGCTGCTTCATCCACATCCAGCATCTCCATCGGCATCTCATAACTCTCGTCCCACGCCTCAGGTGGCTGATCGGCGGTATAATTAGGCACTTTGCGTGGACCCTTGTAATCCTTGGGCAGTCGTACATTACGGAGAGCTGGAATGAGACATGGCACTCCCCAGGAACTGAAGGCAAGCCCGGTGCCTCGATCCACTGACGCTGCTGGCTGAACCGGGCCAGGTTGATAACGACCCGCATATTGTGCTGCCAAAGCGGCCTCCCTTTGTGCTCTGCCATTGTCCACCACATCTTGAGCATTTGCCTCACCGCGAGCTGGATTGGGTCCTTGAGGGACATTACGGCGCCGCGCACTGCTAGACACGTCCGGTTCATCCATGTGCCTGCTATAGCTTTTGCTCGGACGGGGGGTTGAATGAATTCTATCTCGGCTATAGGAATAAGCATGCTGCTGCACCACGGCGGTTTGAAGAAGATCCCTGGCCCGCCGCGTCTCAATCGCCGCCAGTGAATCGCCCTCCATTGGAATGGCTACCAGGCGAGATGCTGCGGCAATCATGTTATCCAAAGGGCTCGAGAAGTGACCCGGTGGTTTGGACAAGTATTGCGACGGTTTATCCGTTCGCCGAGGTGGTTCCGTCATCCGTGGTTGATCCGGCGCTTCCCTGGGCGCATCAGTTCGGTTTGCAGCTGTCGGATTGCTCGGCCCAGCCCCTGGTGTATTAAAGAGATTCAATCCTTTGAAGACCGGCTGCATACGCGATCGGTACTTCCTTCGCATTACGTCATTTGATGCATTCTGACCCAACATGAGCCGGTAATTCTGCGCCTGTATCTGCTGTGACTGGGCATCCAAAGCGGCCCGTTCTTTAGCCATCCTAGCATCCTCAGTTTCCAGGTCCTCCTTAGCCTGCGTTATCTGGTCCTTCAGCTTCGCAATGTCCGCATTGTGCTGATCCTGCGTCTCCGGGGTAACTGCCGTGGTTAACAAGGTTGCCCAGGCATCCATCAAACCGGGGAGGACATGAGCCGGTCGGCGCGCCGGGGCCCCTGCCGCAGCCACTGATCCGGTATTCATTGCTGCTATAGATGAAGACTGCAAAGTGGGCTGTGTTCCGGCCATGTAAACAACAACCCGACTTGGCGGTTCAAGGAGGTCTGAAATACTGTTGCCATCGGAATATCCTTCGAACACACCATCATGAATTTGGTATAGGGACTCAGTTTCGCCAGTGGATGACTCGCTGTCGGAATAAACAGTTGTCTCGCCTTCAGACACTGGTTCAGATCCGATCCCATGGACACATCCTACGAACGCATGCTTCTTGGCGCGCTTAACCCGGGCAGGACTCGCACGCTGAGCCGTCTCGACAAGGTCGGTGCAGATGTCTGGCTCAGGGCCCGGTTCACCGATCTTGCCGATGAAGACATGAATTCGGCCAAAGGGGACCCGGTATCCGTACTCGATTGAGCCGATCTCGGGGCCCCATCCTTTGTCGTCGATGTAGAGCTTGCCACGATGACTCTTGGTCATCCGACCAACCACGTACCCCTTGAGTCCTTCAGAGCTGCCCTTCAAGAACTCGAAACCATCGCGTGATAGCCCCATGGTGGGCGTCAACTGTCGTGGAATTAACACGTCAGATGCCCTCATGAAAGGACTTAGTCGAGCCAATGCGATGGGTTAGCTTGAAGGGTTAAACCGGACAAGGGACACGGGAGTTTTTATACTAGTTCGCCCCCTTCGATGAAGGTAAAAGCCTACATCTAGTTGTGATGGGTTTGATTGGGTTTCGATGACCAAGGAGCAAATACGCTTTGCCTGGGTCTCGAGTTGTTGTTTCCTGCGCATGAACCGCCGCCGGGTCATCCCTCTATAAACATAGGTTGACGCCCGGCCGGTCTACAGAGTCCCGAGGCCGACTCATACAAGTGTCCGGCTCGGTCTCTCCTTTCCTAACCTACAATACAAGTTACATAAGCATGGCAGTTTACCACTATGTCCCTAATCCGCCTTTGGGCTCCGTGCCTCTAAGTTTCATTAGTAAAACGCCATCTTCTGGGTCTTCGTGGGCTTCAATATAGTTGAGGGTGAACCGGGCCCTCCTGGCCGGTTTACGCTCAGTAGTTATATCCCCAACACACCCCGCTTGCCCCAACCTCGCAGCCCCACTCCATCGGCTTCACTCCCCTTTTTGGTTCCTTAGATGGATGCTTTCACGCCAAGGGGGACCTCGTGAGCATCATGTCTCATGAGCTCTCACCGGACCTCGGGCCGCTCACCTCCTAGCATTGACCACGGCATCGCAACTTGGCATACTAGCGACGGCTGAAGCCTGCCTGAGGACTCGGTCCCGTCGGCGTAGAGCATCACGTTGTCTAGGGCAAAGGAAAGGGAGGAGTCAAGCCAGACTGGGATACGCTACTTCATCACAGAATCAAGAAAGCAACGTCGGTATTAGACACACTTAGGTCCTTACAAACCCCATGGAGGCTGGTTTTCATTCCGCGCAGGGAAAGCAAAAGAAGGAAGGCTGCTACCGAGCCATCAAGCATCACCGGCGACGCCGCGCGGTAGCCACTACTGCGCTCCAACCACGACGGGAGGTTGGCGGCATATAGCTGTCGTCGCTAGACTCCGAAGACTTGCTAGGCTCAGAAGAGTCACTGGATTCCTAGGAGTCATTGCTGCTGCTGGAAGAGGCGCCTAAGGGGACGGAAGCAGGACCATCCCCCATGGCTGCACCCTGCGGGCTGCTTCCTCCGGGGCAGCACTGTAGCCGTTGGCCCTCCTCATCGAAGACCTTGAGGAACAAGGTGGATGCGCCATCGTACTTGTAGTGAATCGCGAGGGCTCCCTCAGCACGACAACAGATGGAAACCCTTTTTGTCAGACAGAAACAGTTGCCAAGGCAGCATGGGGAAGTGGAGATGCCCACGTCCCATCACTCGCCATGCGTCTTCAAGGCCACAGGCGGTTAGGGCCCGTGGCGCTCCGCACTTGCCCTTTGGCTCCACCCAGAAGCCAAGTTCGAGCGTGCCTTGGGCCCGGGGGCTACTGTCGGTGTTCTGGATATGGGGGTATCTAGACTTGCCTGCCTATGGCCCACCACGTGGCTCCCCCGACGGACTGGTACGGCCCAGCTTCAACATCAGCAACTCAAGACCCTCGCGAGGGGCCAAGCCTCGTGAGGTGGATGACGCCAAGACCCCCGAGGGGATCAGCCTCCTTAGGATGGCTCCCGAGGGGCGGAGAGTTCTATGCAAGGTGCACCTCACAAGGCTCAACTGATGTGAGCCATGACAATCAAGGCCAGGCGGGCGCCAGCGGGCGCAGAGCGCCGGTTTCCTCTTTGTTGCAAGGGAGGCGAGCCACAGGCGCAGAGTCCTGAGGAATCAGCCAAAGGTTTCTATTTTGGTGCAATAAGGCCAAGACCACGAGGACGGCAGGATGGAGGTCATCACTGAGCCCACCGCAGCATCACGACCAGGGGCTTTTCGCAGGCAAATACCACTTTTGTCAGGATAAGCTATACTACTTGTCCCCTTTCAAATCCGGCCGTTGTGGGATCCCTTCCCGCCAACATTTGGGAAGAGTACCAAGGCCACTATAAATAGGACTTATCCACCACCATAGTGGGGCATCTGATTCAGATCGGATTCTCCCTCACCCAACCATCTCACCAGCTCTCTGAGCTCAAGAACACCTCACCTCTTGAGCTAGTTCATCCATTGTACTAGTTCATCCTCAGCCCCACGAGGCAATCTACCAAAACATTGGAGTAGGGTATTACACCGCAAGGTGGCCCGAACCAGGATAAACTGCTCTGTCTCACTAGAAAAAATACACTTCCGTGATGATACGTGTTTGTCATAGTAGGTCACGTTTTTTGTCATGCATGTACATCCATGAAGATTTTATGACAGAATCAAGATAGTCATACATGTGCTGTCGTAGAAGTGTTCCATGACATTACCAAAATTATCATCATGGAAGTGTCCACTTCCATGACGATAAATCGCTCGTCACAGAAGTGCTTTCGTCAAGGGTGACCGACACGTGGCATCCACCGTAACAGAATGCCGTTAAGCTATCGGGTCGGGTTTTGGATCCGATAACCCGTTAACAGCCCCGACCAATGGGGATTTTCCACTTGTAAAATCATCATTGGCTGGAGGAAACACGTGTCGCCTCATCATTGGGACAAATGTCATCCACTCATTGGACAGAAGGCGCCTATGATACGTCGACACGTGGCACGGCCCAACAAAGGTCCATTCCTGTGAAAAGGCCGGCCCATTTGACTTGGTCAAAAGGTGGTGGGCCAGCCCATGGAAAGCCTGTTAACGGCCTGTTCGCATATAGCCCATTTACAGCCCACTAACCCAAGGGCCGTTACGCCCTATCCGAATTAGGCCCAGTAGCGTCATGTGGGCCATCCAATATGATTCCAGCCCATTTTCACTTATGGCCCATGTATGGCCCATGACGTCTTTTCAGCCCATATGAGGCCCTTTGTAACTCTTGGCCCATTAACAGCCCGTGGGGAAACTGGCCCATAACAGTGTATAACTTTACACCCATTGATGGCCCGTGGTGAAACTGGCCCGTAATGAACAGTGTATCACTTTATATCCATTAACGGCCCGTTATTCCGTTGGGCCGTTTCTAGCCCATGTTATCTTTCAGCCTTCTCACAGCCCACTAATTCTTGGGCTCATTTCCAGCATTCGTTTACTTACGGCCCGTTACTGTCATTTTCTGCTTGTGGGCTAAATTCAGCCCGTGGTTACAGTCGGCCTGTTTGTGGTCTATTAATTCGTCGGGCCGTTTTCATAGCGTCATCAAATACGGCCTATTAACAATGGCCCGTTAAGGTCGGCCCATGAACGGATGATTCCAACTCTAGCCCGTTTATGGCCATAATGCGGTCTGTTATTGGCCCATGTTTGGCCAATCGATAATACGGCCCATATAAGGCCCATTGATGATATGACCCGTAGAAGGCCCATTGTTTCTACGGCCCGTAGAAGGCCCATTGTTTCTACGGCCCGTAGAAGGCCCACTCTTTCTATGGCCCGTAGGAGGCCCAGTGTCACTACAGTAAATATTAGCCCATGGTTATTGTGGCCTAGATTTAAGAAATAGGTTATTGCAGCCACTAGCAAACCGTGGAAAAAGAACTGGACTAACTACAAGCAAACAAATAAACAAGACAACAAGGAAATAAATAAGCAAGCAACTTATGCTAGGCTATCACGTCTATTACACATATTACATCCACTGGGCATCAAAGTTCGCCACCAGTGCAAATATAGGGAACAAAGCAGCATATAAACGCCGCAGCATAACAGGTCCAGAACTGAAACCACTTCAGAAGAGTTCAAGAAACAATATCCTGGGTACCCACAATGCTGGTGATACGTCTCCAACGTATCTATAATTTTTGATTGCTCCATGCTACTTTATCTACTGTTTTAGGCAATATTGGGCTTTATTATCCACTTCTATATTATTTTTGGACTAACCTATTAACTGGAGGCCCAGCCCAGATTTGCTGTTTTATGCCTATTTCAGTGTTTCGAGGAAAAGGAATATCAGACGGAGTCAAAAAGGAACGAAATCAACTGGAGAAGTTATTTTTGGAAGGAAAGCCACCCGATGGACTTGGAGTGCACGTCAGGAAAGAAGGGAGGTGCTCACGAGGGTGGGGGGGGGGGGGGGCGCCCACCCCCCCGGGCGTGCCCCCTGCCTCTTGGCCCCCCCTTCGGTCCACCGACATACTTCTTTCACCCATATATACCTACGTACCCTAAAACTTCCAGAATAGAAGATAGATCGGGAGTTCCGCCGCCGCAAGCCTCTATAGCCACCAAAAACCAATCGGGACCCTGTTCCGGCACCCTGCCGGAGGGGGATCCCATCATCGGTGGCCATCTTCATCATGCCGACGCTATCCATGACGAGGAGGGAGTAGTTCACCCTCGGGGCTGAGGTTATGTACCAGTAGCTATGTGTTTGATCTCTCTCTCTCGTGTTCTCTCTCGTGTTCCTCTATGGCACGATCTTGATGTATCCCAAGCTCTGCTATTGTAGTTGGATCTTATGATGTTTCTCCCCCTCTACTCTCTTGTGATGAATTGAGTTTCCCCTTTGAAGTTATCTTATCGGATTGAGTCTTTTATGAGAACACTTGATGTATGTCTTGCCGTGATTATCTGTGGTGACAATGGGATATCATGTGCCACTTGATGTATGTTTTGGTGATCAACTTGCAGGTTTCGTGATATTGGGAACCTATGCATAGGGGTTGGCACATGTTCTTGACTCTCCGATAGAAACTTTGTGGCACTCTTTGAAGCACTTTTATGTTGGTTGGATGAATCTGAGATTGTGTGATGCATATCGTATAATCATGCCCACGGATACTTGAGGTGACAATGGAGTATCTAGGTGACATTAGGGTTTTGGTTGATTTGTATCTTAAGGTGTTATTCTAGTATGAACTCTATGATGGATCGAGCGGAAAGAATAGCTTTATGTTATTTTACTACAAACTCTTGAATAGATAGAACAGAAAGGATAACTTTGAGGTGGTTTCGTACCCTACCATGATCTCTACGTTTGTTCTCCGCTATTTGTGGCTTTGGAGTGACTCTTTGTTGCATGTTCAGAGCTTGTCATATTATCTATCTATGTTATTATTGTTGAGAGAACTTGCACTAGTGAAAGTATGAACCCTAGGCCTTGTTTCCTATCATTGCAATACCATTTACGCTCAGTTTTATCATTAGTTACCTTGCTGTTTTTATTATTTCAGATTACAAAAACCTATATCTACTATCTATTTTGCACTTGTATCACCATCTCTTCGCCGAACTAGGGCACCTATACAATTTACCATTGTATTGGGTGTGTTGGGGACACAAGAGACTTTTTGTTATTTGGTTGCAGGGTTGTTTGAGAGAGACCATCTTCATCCTACGCCTCCTACGGATTGATAAACCTTAGGTCATCCACTTGAGGGAAATTTGCTACTGTCCTACAAACCTGTGCACTTGCAGGCCCAACAACGTCTACAAGAAGAAGGTTGTGTAGTAAACATCAAGCTCTTTTCTGGCACCGTTGCCGGGGAGTCTAGGTAAAAGGGCACTCACTCACACCCCGTCAACTAAGCTCTTTTCTGGTGCCATTGCCGGGGAGGTCAGTGCTTGAAGGTATATCTTTAGATCTTGCAATCGAATCTTTTTGTTTCTTGTTTTAGCACTAGTCTAGTTTATAAAAGAAAAACTACAAAAAAATGGAGTTAGGTTTGTCTCATACATTACGTCTTTTTAATATCTTTTGTGAGAATGATGGAAAGGACAATTGTGCTCAAGTGCTAGAAGAAGAATTACATAGAATTCTTGCCTTAAAATATGTGAATGATGAGCATGATTGCAATGTTTTTAGTATGAATTCCTTGAATATCCATGATGCTAATGATATGCAAAGCCACAAGCTTGGGGAAGCTATGTTTGATGAAGATGATATTTTTTGTCCCCCAAGCTTTGATGAGCAAATTTACTATGATGAAAGCATGCCTCCTATCTATGATGATTATTGTGATGACACGTATGCTTTAAAGAATAATGATAACAATGAAACTTGTCATCTTGATCTTAATTTTAAATCAAATGATAGTTATTTTGTTGAGTTTGCTCCCACTACTATTCACGAGAAGAATTTTGCTTATGTGGAGAGTAGTAAATTTTCTATGCTTGTAGATCATGAAAAGAATGCTTTAGGTGCTGGTTATATTGTTGAATTCATTCATGATGCTACTGAAAATTATTATGAGGGAGGAACATATGCTTGTAGGAATTGCAATAATGTCAAGTTTCCTCCCTATGTGTTTAAATTCTTGAAGCTATGCTTGTGTTACCTTCCTATGCTAGTTGATTATTGTTCCCATAAGTTGTTTGTTCACAAAATCCCTATGCGTAGGAAGTGGGTTAGACTTAAAAGTTCTTGTCATATGCTTCATGATGCTCGCGTTATGTTTTAATTCTTATCTTTTATGTGAGCATCATTGTCATCATCATGACTAGCTAGAAAGGCATTAAAGAAAAGCGCTTGTTGGGAGACAACCCAATACTTATCCTTACTGTTTTTGTGTGTTCACATGATTATGCTATTGTAGTAATCATGTTTTATAGCTTTTGTTTCAATAAAGTGCCAAGTAAGACCTTTAGGATAGCTTACGGCGATAGTTGTGTTGATCCTGCTGAAAATCAGAAACTTTTGCACCCAGTAAATTAGTTTTGTTAATTCACAGGGACGTGCTTCTGATCTTATTCGTTTTTCTACTGATTGGTACACGAATTGCTTAGGACTTCCTAATTTGGTAGGATTTTTGGAGTTCCATAAGTATACGTTTGATATAGATTACTACAGACTGTTCTGTTTTTGACAGATTCTATTTTCTATGTGTTGTTTTCTTATTTTGATGAATCTATGAGTAGTATCGGAGGGTATGAACCATAGATAAGTTGTAATACAGTATATATTACACCAATATGAATTTAAAATGAGTTCATTACAGTACCTAAGTGGTTGTTTTATTTTCTTATACTAACGGAGCTTACGAGTTTTCTGTTGAGTTTTGTGTTGTGAAGTTCTCAAGTTTTGGGTAAGGATTCGATGGACTATGGAATAAGGAGTGGCAAGAGCCTAAGCTTGGGGATGCCCAAGGCACCCCAAGGTAATATTCAAGGAAAACCAAGAGCCTAAGCTTGGGGATGCCCCGGAAGGCATCTCCTATTTCGTCTTCGTTCATCGGTAACTTTACTTGGAGCTATATTTTTATTCGCCACATGATATGTGTTTTGCTTGGAGCATCATTTTCTTTCGTTAGTTTTTGCTTGCTGTTAGTTAGAATAATGTTTTGAATCTTTAGTTTCAATAAAAAGTCAAGGATAGCCTTTGCCATGCTTATTTTGCTAGTATACATGTTGCTGTTTGAAAACAGAAAGTTTACCGCTGTTGCAAAAATTCCGTAGAAAAGTCAGAGAGTGGTATAATGTTGAAACTTTTTGCATATTAAGCTATGATAAATTTATTATAGTGGGAATTTTGGTTCATAATTTTTGGAGTTAGGGAAGTATTGATACTCTTGCATTCTTTACAGACTGTACTGTTTTGGCAGATTGCTGTTATGGTTGCATTGTTTGCATATGTTTGCTTGTTTAATGATTCTATTTGAAGATAGTAGTATTAAATATGCAGAGGCATTTAGTATGCAGTGTTGAATAATTATTTAAGTGATTTGTTACAGTAGAAAATGATAAGGTTTTGCATTGGTTTATACTAACCTATCTCATGAGTTCTTGTTGAGTTTGTTGTGAATGAAGCTTTTAATAGAAAGAGAAACCATGATATGAGAGGAATTAAGGAGACAAAAAAGCTCAAGCTTGGGGATGCCCAAGGCACCCCAAGATAATATTTCAAGAAGTCTCAAGCACCTAAGCTTGGGGATGCCCCGCTAGGCATCCCACCTTTCTTCTTCAACAACTATCGGTTAGTATCTGTTGAGCCTAAGTTTTTGCTTCTTCACATGAGTTGTGCTATCCTTGCAATGTAGTTTTCTTTAGATTTGCTTGCTGTTTGAATAAAGTATCAAGATCGGAAATTATTAAATGAGAGAGAGTCTTCGCATAGTTGCATAATTTTTTAGCTACTCATTGATCTTCACTTATATCTTTCGGAGTAGTTTGTCATATCCTCTAGTGCTTCACTTATATCTTTTAGAGCATGGTGGTAGTTTTATTTTGAAGAAATAGATGAACTCTCATGCTTCACTTAGATTATTTTGAGAGTCATTAATAGCATGGTAATTTGCTTAATGTTAATATACTTGGTATTCAAGATATGTGAAACTTTCTTATGAGTGTGTTGAATACTAAGATATGTTTGATGCTAGATAACTGTTTTGAGATATGGAGGTGATAATATCAAAGTCGTCCTAGTTGAGTAATTGTGAATTTGAGAAATGCTTGTGTTGAAGTTTTCAAGTCCCGTAGCATGCACGTATGGTTAAAGTTGTGTAACAAATTTGAAACATGAAGTGTACCTCGCTTGTTTATCCTTATGAGTGGCGGTCGGGGATGAGCGATGGTCTTTTCCTACCAATCTATCCCCCTAGGAGCATGCGCGTAGTACTTGGTTTTTGATGACTTCTGAATTTTTGCAATAAGTATATGAGTTCTTTTGACTAATGTTGAGTCCATGGATTATACGCACTTTCACCTTTCCGCCTTTGCTAGCCTCTTCGGTACCGTGCATTGCCCTTTCTCACCTTGAGAGTTGGTGCAAACTTCGCTGGTGCATCCAAACCCCGTGATACGATACGCTCTATCACACATAAACCTCCTTATATCTTCCTCAAAACAGCCACCATACCTACCTATGATGGCATTTCCATAGCCATTCCGAGATATATTGCCATGCAACTTCCACCATCATCATCATGACATACATTACTTTTGTCATATTTCCATTGCATGATCATGTAGTTGACATCGTATTTGTGGCAAAGCCACCATGCATTATTTTTCATCCATGTCACTCTTGATTCATTGCACCATCCCGGTACACCGCCGGAGGCATTCATATAGAGTCATATCTTGTTCTAAGTTTCGAGTTGTAATCCTTATGTTGTAATCAATAGAAGTGTGATGATCATCATTATTAGAGTATTGCCCAAAAAAAAGAAAGGCCAAAAAAAAGAAAGGCCCAAAAAAAAGAAAGGCCAAAAGAAAAAAAGAAAGGCCCAAAAATATAATAAATAAAAAGGGCAATGCTACTATCTCTTTTTCCACACTTGTACTTCAAAGTAGCACCTTGTTCTTCATATAGTGAGTCTCATATATTGTGCTTCAAAGTAGCACCTTGTTCTTCATGTAGTGAGTCTCATAAGTTGTCTTTTTATACTAGTGGGAATTTTTCATTATAGAACTTGGCTTGTATATTCCTACGATGGGCTTCCTCAAATGCCCTAGGTCTTCGTGAGCAAGCAAGTTGGATGCACACCCACTAGTTTTCTTTTGTTGAGCATTCATAGCTCTAGTGCATCCGTTGCATGGCAATCCCTACTCCTCATGTTGACATCAATTAATGGGCATATCCATAGCCCATTTATTATCCTCGTCAATGTGAGACGTTCTCCTTTTTTGTCTTCTCCACACAATCCCCATCATCATATTCTATTCCACCCATAGTGCTATATCCATGGCTCACGCTCATGTATTGCGTGAAGGTTGAAAAAGTTTGAGATTATTTAAGTATGAAACAATTGCTTGGCTTGTCATCGGGGGTATAGAAGTTGGGAACATCTTTGTGTGACGAAAATGAAGCATAGCCTAACTATATGATTTTGTAGAGATGAACTTTCTTTTGCCATGCTATTTTGAGAAGACATGATTACTTTTATTAGTATGCTTAAAGTATTATTATTTTTGTGTCAACATGAACTTTTGTCTTGAATCTTTCGGATCTGAATATTCATGCCACAATTAAGAAGATTTACATTGAAATTATGCCAAAGTATCACTCCACAATTAAGCTTGGGGATGCTTGATACGTCTCCAACGTATCTATAATTTTTGATTGCTCCATGCTACTTTATCTACTGTTTTAGGCGATATTGGGCTTTATTATCCACTTTTATATTATTTTTTGGACTAACCTATTAACCGGAGGCCCAGCCCAGATTTGTTGTTTTATGCCTATTTTAGTGTTTCGAGGAAAAGGAATATCAGACGGAGTCAGAACGGAACGAAATCAACTAGAGAAGTTATTTTTGGAAGGAAAGCCACCCGATGGACTTGGAGTGCACGTCAGGAAAGAAGGAAGGTGCTCATGAGGGTGTGGGGCGCGCCCACCCCCCCCCCCCCCCCCGCCCCCCCGGGCGCGCCCCCCTGCCTCGTGGCCCCCCCTTCGGTCCACCGACGTACTTCTTTCACCCATATATACCTACGTACCCTAAAACTTCCAGAACAGAAGATAGTTCGGGAGTTCCGCCGCCGCAAGCCTATGTAGCCACCAAAAACCAATCGGGACCCTGTTCCGGCACCCTGCCGGAGGGGGATCCCATCACCGGTGGCCATCTTCATCATCCCGGCGCTATCCATGACGAGGAGGGAGTAGTTCACCTTCGGGGCTGAGGGTATGTACCAGTAGGTATGTGTTTGATCTCTCTCTCTCTCGTGTTCTCTCTCGTGTTCCTCTATGGCACGATCTTGATGTATCCCGAGCTCTGCTATTGTAGTTGGATCTTATGATGTTTCTCCCCCTCTACTCTCTTGCGATGAATTGAGTTTCCCCTTTGAAGTTATCTTATCGGATTGAGTCTTTATGAGAACACTTGATGTATGTCTTGCCGTGATTATCTGTGGTGACAATGGGATATCATGTGCCACTTGATGTATGTTTTGGTGATCAACTTGCAGGTTTCGTGATATTGGGAACCTATGCATAGGGGTTGGCACATGTTCTTGACTCTCCGATAGAAACTTTGTGGCACTCTTTGAAGTACTTTTATGTTGGTTGGATGAATCTGAGATTGTCGACAAATGGAATACGTAATGAAAAAAAGATGGCATGAGATAATTCACATATATGATGCCTGGCTCCATGGCGGTGCATAATTCACATATATGATAACTGGCTCAAAAACATGGCATTGCATAATTCACATATCTGATATAGAAAGTAAATAGGAGGCATTCACACAAAGCATGTCTAATCTAAGCAGATGGCATGGCAATGCAAGACACCATATGCATGATATGAGCAATATAACCTAGCCAAGTTAGAGCATGCACCTCGGGGGGGGGGGGGATACGACTGGTCATCTGTCTCTGAATCCTCCTCTGAGGAGCTATCTGTAACCAGCAAGAAATCTGCATCGACAGGTAGCACTGACTGCTCAGAAGACCTTGTTTTCACTCCAGATTTTCCCATGACCGACTCAAATGGCTCATGCACAGGAAGAGTAGATGAATGTATAAACATTGTTGACAAATGGAATACATTATGGAAAAAAGTATGGAACAATACAATTCACATATACGATGACTTGCTAAACAGGATGGCATTGCATGATTCACGTATATGATGCCTGGCTAAAGAAGAAGGCATTGCATAATTCCCATATACTCCCTCTGTTCCTAAATATTTGTCTTTTTAGAGATTTCAAATGGACTACCACATACGGATGTATATAGACATATTTTAGAGTGTAGATTCACTCATTTTGTTCCGTATGTAGTCACTTGTTGAAATCTCTAAAAAGACAAAAAATTAGGAATAGTGGGAGTATGATATAGAAACCAGACAGGTGGCATTCACATAAAGCAAATCTAAACTAAGCTGATGACATATAAGATGGATAATGTAAGCAATGCAAGGCGCCATATGCATGATATGACCAACATCAGCATGCCAGGTTAGAGCAAACACCTCAGGTGGTAAACAGGCGTGGTCGGCTCCTTCTGAATCCCCATCTGAACAGTTATCTTCCTCTAGAATACAATCTAGAAATGCAGGAGGGGGGGCACTTCGCCCACCATGGAGCGGCGTCTACATGACATTATATTCCCATGCAACAGTCTTCTCTTTTTCTCTACATGTTCAGTACGATTGTGTACAATATCTGACATGCATAATAAAAAAAATAGTTATATTTTGTCAGGACTAAGGGGTGCATACAAAAATCAAGACTGATGGTAGCAAATGAGTGGATGGATCCAAAACTAATGATAGCAGGTAGATTATAGCTTCAGTTTAAAAAGATAGACAATGGATCATCTATTGTTTGTTGCCTACCCAGCATGAACCACATAGAAGACCATAGATGAACCAGATAGTAGACAGATACTATTCTTTGCTGGCTCGCTATGGGACCTGTCGGTGTCAAAACCGGCGGATCTCGGGTAGGGGGTCCCAAACTGTGCGTCTAGGCGGATGGTAACATGAGACAAGGGACACGATGTTTTTACCCAGGTTCGAGCCCTCTCGATGGAGGTAAAACCCTACAACTGCTTGATTAATATTGATGATATGGGTAGTACAAGAGTAGATCTACCACGAGATTAGAGAGGCTAAACCTTAGAAGCTAGCCTATGGTATGATTGTTGTTCGTCCTACGGACTAAAACCCTCCGGTTTATATAGGCACCGAAGAGGGTTAGGGTTACACAGAGTCAGTTACAATGGTAGGAGATCTACATATCCGTATCGCCAAGCTTGCCTTCCACGCCAAGGAAAGTCCCATCCGGACATGGGACGAAGTCTTCAATCTTGTATCTTCATAGTCCAGGAGTCCGGCCATAGGTCATAGTCCGGCTGTCCAGATACCCCCTAATCCAGGACTCCCTCAGTAGCCCCTGAACCAGGCTTCAATGACGACGATTCCGGCGCGCATATTGTCTTCGGCATTGCAAGGCGGGTTCCTCCTCCGAATACTTCATAGAAGATTTTGAACACAAGGATAGTGTCCGGCTCTGCAAAATAAGTTCCACATACCACCGTAGAGAGAATAATGTTTACACAAATTCAACCTGCTGACGTATTCCATGGTGTGACATCACACCACGGCCAAGCCTTTATTCGAATCGTTTTTACTGTCCCACCTCAGCGCGTTTAGCGAGGCGGTTTCCTTGGCATGTCCTGTCAAAGCAGAGATCATGTCCCCTTATTCCAGGATTCTCATCAATACGGGTGTGGGTAACCCAACCACGCCATTGATTACGGCGCTTCGGAGATAAGCGAGTTTTACTAGGCTGGTGGGGACGCATAGCTTTGTCCGTTCATATAAGGGGATAAGGATCCACCTTTTTACCTACGCCTTCTTCCTCCTTTGCTCATCCATTTCCGCGCACTCGAGCTCCAGCGCCCAAGTCCACACATCTCGCGTCAACCTTCCACAACCATGTCCGGAGCGGGAGGCAAGTGGATGGTCTCCTCCGTCACGGAGGGGCATATAAAAAAGCTGCGGAAGGTCGGATACTTGTCCAGCGACATCGCGCATCGGCTCCCCGACAAGGGGCAGCTTATCCCCACCCCCAGGCCCCATGAGAGGGTGGTGTTCCTCACCCACTTCCTCTGCGGACTAGGTTTTCCACTTTACCCATTTGTCCGGGGCTCATGTTCTACTACGGCCTGGATTTCCACGATCTGGCCCCGAATTTCATCCTCAACATCTCGGCGTTCATCGTCGTGTGCGAGGCCTTCCTCTGCATCCAGCCCCACTTCGGCTTATGGCTGAAGACCTTCAATGTCAAGCCGAAGGTAGTGGGCAGCCGCCAGGTGGAGTGCGGAGGTGCCATGGTGGGCAAGATGGCCAACGTCCTATGGCTCGAGGGCTCCTTCGTGGAGACCATAAAGGGGTGGCAATCGGGGTGGTTTTACATCACCGAGCAGCGTGACCCTAAATGGGTGGTGGCCCCCGAATTCCGATCTGGCTTCCCTACACGGCTCACCTCCTGGAAGGAGATGGGCCTGACGTGAGGTAATTCGGAAGAGCTGGCCGGACTCCAAACCTGCATCCAAAACCTGGTGAACAAGAAGCTCAAGCTTGTCAACGTAGTCCAGGTCATGCTAATCCGCCGGATCCTCCCATGCCAACAACGGGCCTTCAGCTTGTGGGACTTTGATATGGCACAGCACCAAACCTTGACCAGGCTCTTCGACACTGTATGAAGATGCCTGGAAGGTGCTGTTCAAGGGTGTCGAGGCTCCCACATCCGCTACCGAAGATCGCGGATTCAGCTCGTAGCGTCAAGCCAGCGAGGTAAGATACTTTACCCTTTATAGGACTCTTGTTTTCCATAGTTTGACTCTATGCGGGATCTAAACTCCCTTGCCTTTGACAGGATTGGCAGAAGACGTCCGGGCAGGTTGATTGTCCGACTCCCTTGCCAGAAGACCCAGCGGACGCCCGATTGATGGGGCTGCTGGTTCCGGCACCTCACGTGGTGCCGGAGAAGAAGGCCAAGAAGAAGGCCACGGGAACTCGAAGGAGTTCCCGGTGCCAGGTGTTGTCGGACTCATCGTCCGATGACTCCAAGGCGGACTCCTCCCGCGAAGACGAGGAGGAGGAAAGAGAGGCCTCTCCCCCAGCGGGGGGAGAGAAGAAAAGGAAGGCTGCCCCAACTGGGCAGGCCGGAGGGTCCAAGAAGGGAAGGACCCTTCCTCCGGACTACTCCACCAATGCCGACGACGGCGAATAGGAGTGGCCACCGAGGGCTAAGCCCCTAGCGACATCGTAAGTGTCCGAATACCAGAATATCTCATGGCGTTTCTTTTGTCGTATAGAATCTCCTAACGCCGAATATAACCCTGCAGCCCGCCCAAGGACGGGCTCGACGCTTCAATGAGCGGCTCCCTGGATTCGTCGGACGTGAATAGCACCTCACTTCTGGCTGCCTCCTCTCCTCGCACTGCAGATGATGCCGAGGTGGGGTCCCAAAAGGGGCCCAGCCAGGAGGAGGTGGTCCAGGAGGCGCCACAAGGCAACCTCCTAGACTCCAGGAGCAAGGGGGATAAAACCCTAAAGGGCTCCAAGTCCGTGTCACGCCCAAGATGCGACCCTATCCTAAAGGAACTCGAAGGTCCCACCAAGGATAGAAGCGCATCTTGAAGACGCTTTTGCAAGGTGGATATCATTACATCAACATTACATAATAGTGGGGATACATCCGATACATACAATGTCACATGAATACAACAATACAACATACAAGAACAACATCCGACTACGGATGAATCATAAACATAAACTCAAACAATATCCACCCTGCTAGCCCAGGCTGCCGACCTGGAACCTATCCCCCGATCGAAGAAGAAGCAGAAGAAGAACTCAACGCAAGCAAGCATCGCTCTCGCGTCATGATCATCGCATAACCTATACCTGCAACTGTTGTTGTAGTAATCTGTGAGCCATGAGGACTCAGCAATCCCATTACCATGGGTATCAAGACTAGCAAAGCTTAATGGGAAAGGAAGGGGTAAAGTGGTAAGGTTGCAGCAGCGACTAAGCAAGTATGGTGGCTAACATACGCAAAAGAGAGCGAGAAGAGAAACAAAGGAACGGTCGTCATCTAGTAATGATCAAGAGGTGATCCTGAACTCCTACTTACGTCAGACATAACCCAGAAACCGTGTTCACTTCACGGACTCCGCCGAGAAGAGACCATCATGGCTACACACACGGTTGATGCGTTTTAGTTCGGATCTGGTGTCAAGTTATCTACAACCGGACATTAACAAATTCCCATCTGCCACATAACCGCGGGCACGGCTCTCGATAGTTTATACCCTACAGGGGTGTCCCAACTTAGCCCATGACAAGCTCTCGTGATCAACGAAGGATATTCCTTCTCCCCGGGAAGACCCGATCAGTCTCGGAATCCCGGCTACAAGACATTTCGGCAGTAATAAAACAAGACCAGCAAGACCTCCCGGCGTGCCGACATCCTGATAGTAGCCGCGCGTATCTCGTCTCAGGCCACGACCGGATGAGCACTACGTACAACTAGAACCAGCCCTCAAGTTTCCCCGAGGTGGCGCTGCAAGTGGCTCTAGTTTGGACCAACACTTAGACAAGCATTGGCCCGGGGGGGGGGGGGGCTAAAATAAAGATCACCCTTGGGATGCGCGACTCCCAAGGGAAAAAGGTAATAGGTGAGGCAAATGGTAAAACCAATGTTGGGCCTTGCTGGAGGAGTCTTATTCAAAGCAAACTGTCAGGGGGGTCCCATAAATCACCCGACCGCGTTAGGAACGCAAAATCCAGGAACATAACACCGGTATGACGGAAACTAGGGCGGCAAGAGTGGAACAAAACACCAAGCATAAGGCCGAGCCTTCCACCCTTTACCAAATATATAGATGAATTAATAATATAAGAGATATTGTGATATCCCAACATAACCCTGTCCACCATGGAGCAATCTTCAACTTCACCTGCAACTAACAACGCTATAAGAGGGGCTGAGAAAAGCAGTAACATAGCCAAACAACGGTTTGCTAGGAAGGGTGTCAAAGGTTAGAGGTTCATGGCAATTTGGGGGGCTTGAAGAGCAAATGATAGGTAGCGCAGCAAAGCGATAGAACGAAGCAACTAGCATAGCAATGATAGTAGTGAGATCCAGGGTAGCGGTCATCTTGCTGAAATCCCGCAAGGAAGAAGAACGAGTCCATGAAGAAGACGAACGGGAGTAGTCGAACGAATCCTCACAATCGCAACATTACCGGAACTAAGAAGCAACACCGGAAAGAAACAAACAACATGGTGAATGCACAAGCATAAACATGGCATGATGCACAAACAAGTATGATGCATGACCGTTTTAATGAGGCATGGCATGGCAAAGTGCAACAAACAATACTACAAGTTAAGTGGAGCTCAATATGCATCGAGTTGCATATTGACGAAACACCACATCGAATTATTTAGTTCTCTCTCATTTATGCTACTCATCAATATTAAATGTTGTTAAACATGGCAAGGGGTGAAGCATATGGAAACTAACTATTTAGGCAAGTTTAAATGAGGCTGGAACAACAAACAACAATTCCGGAAAATCCCCATATGAATATTTTTAATTTAATGCAAACAACAATTTTAACCATTTAAATGTTGTTATCATGATGCGGATGGCATATGCAAGTTTTATGCAATTTTTATGAAAATGTTGACGTGAGCATGTTATGAAGCATTTGGTCACCATGGCGGAACAAAAAGGGTGCCACGGAGGCGAAATGGAAATGGTGCCACGGCAACATTCCGGTCCCGGTAACTCGATTGAGATACCGATGCAAGAGAGAGTGTGCGGATGAGTGTGACATGCAAAAGGTGATGGGGTGATCCCGGTTACCGGATTCCCATGGGTCGACGGCATTGCAAACGAGGAGGAACGTGCAAGGATCAATTCGATCACGGTGCAAAACTCGAGCATCTCATACAACACATGCATTCGGTCCACGGACGTCGTCTCGGGGTTATACCTTCGAAGCGTGCATTTTTGGAGCGGTTTGAGTTCGTCGAGGGAAGTAGTGGTACACGTTCGTAGTGGAAGTAGTGGTTCATGTATCGTAGATGTTCGGGGTCACGACGAGGAACTTGACGTCCACGGAGTCTTCGAGGGACAACGGTAGTGGTACACACGTTGCCGGGGTACTTGTTGGTCCGGTCTTGGCATTCGTAGATGTACACGCAATCGTAGTGGTACTTGGCAGTTCCGTGTAGTCGAACTTGACGATCCAGGTATGGGTCTTGGCGGTCTTGACGAATCCAAGGATAGTATGGCCTCAAGGTTGCACAGCCAAGTCGAGCAGCGGCATGACACAATATCAGGCAGAGCCATGGCAGCACGGTGCATCCCAGATGGCGAGCTCGGGGTGCTTGAGGCCGTGCGGCAAGGCGACGAGGATGAGGCACGTCAGGGCAGCAGTGCGGAAGGTGCATAGGCGAGGATGAAGCAGAGAGGTGGCCAGGGTGCCTTGGCGCAACGGAGGAGGAGCAGAGGAGGGCAGCGGCGGCGCGCTTGCTAGATGGAGTAGGGGTGGCGAAACGGAGCAGAGCAGCAGCGCTCGTGCTCAACGGCGGAGCGGCCAATTCACGGCGTAGACGGAAGCAGAGGGCGACGCTAGGCAGGGGGCGCCGGAGTTGGCCTCTAGTGGCGGCGCGGGAGGCCCGGCGCGGCGTCCTGGCGAGGCAATGGCATGGAGGAGGGCCGACAAGGGGGCGCGATGGAGCTTAACGGGCGTGCTCTGGCGGAGATGCTTGAGCGGGGCGGACGCGGAGGAGAGGAAGGAGCGGTCGTCGACCTGCTGGGCTCCGGTGACGCGGTTCAATGAGGACGAGGTGGAGGTCAGGTGCTGGCGCGCGGAGGGAGATGGGGATTGAGCGTGAGGAAGATGGAGAGGAGGCCGGGCGCTGGCGGCGCTGGAGGGAAGGAGAGGAGGAGATGGGATCGAGCGATGCTCTCCCCTGCGGCTAGGGTTACAGGCTTACAGCGGGGCGCAGCTGGGCCTTGGTTGGCCGGCCCAGTGGAGGGAAAAAATGGCCAGAGGCCTGGTGGGCTGACAGAGGCCTAGCTGGGTCTCTCCCTTCTCTTCTTTAACTATTTAGCAGAAAAGAAATTAGAGGAAAGAAAAAGAAAGAGAGGGTTAGGGAAAGAATTTGAGAACAAGGACAATTTTCCTGGACTCATAAAAATGAGCTTGACCCAAGAAAAATAGAGTGGCAAGATTGCAATAATTAAATTCAAAGTCATTTGAATTTAATTCAAATGGTTTGAACAAGGACAAGGATTTAGAAGTGTCCAAAAATGTTGAGAAATTTGGTGGAGCTCGGGAAAATGACGAAAGAATATATGGCAAGGTTGGAGACCAAGAATTAAGATAACAAAGACATTGGGATAATTTGCAAGTGTGTTATGATGAATTCCAAATTAATGAAATATTTAAATATAGCTCCCTAATATTGGGAAGATATGTTATAAAGAGAAGTCACCCTTCCCTCGATTTAAATAGATCAACCATCTATGCAATTTATTAGTTGAGTTGAGATGCAAAGATTAATGACATGATGGCATGATGACATGATGCAATGCAAAAAATAAAAGAGCAAGCATAAATGAAACACACGGTTGATCACGAAAATATGGAAGTCTTCTGAAGCGTCGGTCTCGGGGCGTTACAACACTCCACCACTACAAGAGGATCTCGTCCCGAGATCTAGGATGGCACCGGAGAGAAATGGAAGAGGAAGAGAAGAGGTATAACTAAGTTGCTTCTTTGACGAACGAGTGAAACCTCGCACCTTGAGAGGTTGAGCAATTTAAAAGAAAGAGTACAATAGAGATGAACGAGATTGCAAACAATCCGTTAGAGAAGAGGAACAAGCAACATTACGAGGACTTGAAGGTTGCAAAGACATGAATCAAGAGTTTAATGGACAAGATAGAATTCGAAACCACTCCGATCAAAACAAGATGAGAGAGGAAGAATTTGGGCAGCACTCCGGTTGAACATGGAAGGAATAGAACATGAACTTGAGAAGATGGGATGATACTTGATGAAATCAACAACACACTGCCTCCTGAACTATTGAAAGAATGGCACAATGGGTAAGACTGATTTCAGACAGCAGTCCGGTTGAAAAGAGAGGCAAAACTTGATAAGATTAAAAGAACTTGAAGGGAAGACACAACACTCCGGTTAAATGGATAAGCAAGAAAAGAACACGATCCTCACAAAACGAGGTGATGGGTGAAGAGCACGACATCACAATGCCTCTGTAACGAAAGCATAGAAGTTAGATCATTGGGATAAAGGGACGGAGAAGAAAATGACAACTTTTGCCACAAGTGAACTTGGAAAGCATCCTTGCAAAGAAGAATTGAACGGAGTTGTTGGAAAACCAACAACAAAAAGCACAAGCTTGTTGTGGGCTTATGGCAAACATCTCAAAATGATGAGGTGACAACCGGCCACTAATGGAAACAATTGATTTGACCGAGAGCACCAAAGAGATGAAAAACTTCTTCATCGAGATCAAATGGTTTGAACAAGGACAAGGATTTAGAAGTGTCCAAAAATGTTGAGAAATTTGGTGGAGCTCGGGAAAATGACGAAAGAATATATGGCAAGGTTGGAGACCAAGAATTAAGATAACAAAGGCATTGGGATAATTTGCAAGTGTGTTATGATGAATTCCAAATTAATGAAATATTTAAATATAGCTCCCTAATATTGGGAAGATATGTTATAAAGAGAAGTCACCCTTCCCTCGATTTAAATAGGTCAACCATCTATGCAATTTATTAGTTGAGTTGAGATGCAAAGATTAATGACATGATGGCATGATGACATGATGCAATGCAAAAAATAAAAGAGCAAGAATAAATGAAACACACGGTTGATCACGAAAATATGGAAGTCTTCTGAAGCGTCGGTCTCGGGGCGTTACAGTCCGGTCCTGGGCCGGACTCCGCACCGGAACCTTTAGTGGTTCCGGAGTCCGGCAGGCGGCCCCTTCATAAGAAGGGCAAGACTGCGACACCGGTGACCTCCGTCCAACCGGAGGCACCGGATAATTTGCTGGAGGCGCTTAACGGCGCCTCCATCAACGAGGAGCACCGCACTGTTATGAGTGTGGTGATCCAGAAAGTTTAGTCCGCCAAGAGCGGGTTGACTGAAGCCTGTGCCAGCCTTCTAACAGTCTTTGAGGTATGTATTTAAGATATGTAAAAATATTACCGCATAGACAGTAGCCCCTGATGCTCATTTTGGTGTTCGGAAAGAAAAGCCGAACTGAGGATCTAAAAAGATGTACGTAGCAGTCTAACATAAGTATGTCAATATGGGGAATGCAGGTTGCGCTGCTGACCTCTGCCGCACTGACTGCAGAGGTCAATGCATTGAAGCAGAGCCTCGAGCGGTCCGAGAACGAGCTCGGCCTTGCCAAAAAGCAGCTCGAGGACAAGGAAGGTAAGTAATACCTTATGGAAGTATATAAAAGATGTGATTGCGAAAAATGAAAGCAATAACGTGAGTATTGCAGGGGCCACGAACGAGGTGGCGACCCTGAAGGAAGCGGTGTCCAAGGCCGAAAGCAATGCGGCCGCGGAGCGCACCGAGCGAGAGAAGCAGGAGGCACGGGTGGCGGAGGTGCGGCAAGAGCTCCAGGCTCTCGTGGAAAATTACGAGAGTTTGGAACGTGACTCAAAGACTTGAGAGTCCGAGCTCGCCTCGGCCCTTGAGAGCGCCAAAGCCGCAAAGGCCGAAGCCCAAAAAGCCCTCCAGGAAATTGAAGCGATGAAGAAGATAGTGGCGGGTAAGGCATTCTTTATGCAAAGCAGGCACGTGAAAGTGAATTACTTGTTACTTATCCGAATCCGGAGCTCTCCAGGAGCATTCGCAGATCTGCCCTGCAGTGTGTCTGATCCTGCCGCGTTCTACCGAGCGGAGGAGGGGAGCTCGACGGAGAAGGTGTTCTGGTCTTAGTATGCTGAGGCCGGACACCCGGTGCCCTTGAGCGACCAGCTGAAGCAGGTGGTCAAGCTCCATAAGGTGGCCGAACAGGCCATGAAGGGCCTCATAGTTCGGCTGTGGCCTAAGAAAGCCATGCCTGGGAGCTACTTCGGGCTGGTGAGGCGGCTGGTGGACGCCTGTCCATGGATTGAAGTCGTCAAGCGCTCCGTCTGCATCGAAGGTGCCCGTAGGGCCCTTGCCCGTGCTAAAGTGCACTGGGGCAAGATGGACGGTGAGATGCTTGTGACAGACAGACCATCGCCTGGCAGGGAGTATCGCAAGCCCGAGATGTATTATGAGGGCGTCCTGAAGGGTGCCCGCCTTATAGCGGGTGAATGCTCCAAAGATGTAATTTTTGAGTAAACTCGCATTTGTTATCCTGTACGCTAAAAACTTGTTCATATGCGCTAAGCAACGCTTGTGAATGTAAAATACTACCTTCTATGCGGCCGTTTATTGAATTTGAGAGATGGCGAGTCGTCGGCTTCTGCCCCCATGCCACGAGTGCTGGGGTGTTTGGGATAAACTTGAGCGCTCTTTTTCCCATTCTTGGGTCCTTCGAGGGAGGCACTCAATGCAACGAATGAGGCAACCGGACTATAATGCTTGAACACTCTCACTTAGCCATAGAATTCTATAATTTTAAATTTCGGCGAAGCCCCTAGTATTCGGAAGACCGAGTTCGGGGCGCTATCCACACCTGGGCCGGACAAAGCCGACTCCTCGCTCTAAGCGGCATAAGTCTTTAGGGACTCAGAAACCTCTCGAACAGCGACCGGCTCTCGCCCTATCATGACGGTCAGTTTTAGCATTCTCCACTGAGGTGCTTCACCCAGCTCAACCAGGGCACAATCGCAGTGGTTCTCCCAGCGCTACCTTAGCCGATATAACGGAACGTAAGGTACCAAAACATGGGAGCCGGGCAAACCCAACTATTGACCCAAGACATGATTCGGAGCCGATGCATATAATGCTATAAGTTCGGGGTGCCACACTTGTGAAAGTGTTCGGACTTATCACACCATATTTTGGGGTACTTAAGCCCCTGGTGTATTTGGCCATACCAAAGTGTATGGATGCAACATATCATAAGTGAACATATATAGATAAAAAAAGGAATGCAATAATAGGCAGAAGCTATGTATTGTTTATTCAAAAAGGCTGCGGTAAAAGCAGAACAATACAAATAGGCAGAAACAAGTATGCTGCTCGTTATAGAGACCACCTAGACACTCGGCGTAGCTTTCTGCTTCCCTGGCTGTTGCATCGTGTGTTCGGTGATTCTACTGCCAGACAGGGCTTCTTGAGAACGGAGTCCTGAAAGTAAGAAAAAAAAGAACGACACAATCGGGAGCCCCTGGTGCGGTTGAGCCGCATTCTGGGCCTGCCATGGTCGTGCCCCCCCCCCCCATACCCATGGTATTTCCAGAGCGTAATTATGTACGCTTAGTACTAGTTTCGCAATTTCGTGAGGGCTGGGGTTGGGGCCGCACTGCTACGCGTGCTCGGAACGTGCCAGGCGGTCTTGTTGTAGGTTACTCCGGGCGCGCTTGACGGTGTCTGGATGTTGAATAGCCGGACTCGAGAATTGCCTTGAGAGGCTGCTTTTTACTTCCGCCGCGAGGGCCGCCGTATGCTCCTCCGTTTGGAGAGAGTGTTCTGTGTTTCCGTTCCGTAATGACTCCTCGAGGGCCTGGCATCTTGATCTTGAGGTATGCGTAGTGCGGCACCACATTGAACTTTGCAAATGTGGTTCGTCCGAGCAGTGCGTGATAGCCGCTGCAGAACGGGACTATGTCGAAGATTAATTCCTCGCTTCGGAAGTTATCCGGGGATCTGAAGACAACTTCAAGTGTAACTAAGCCTGTACAGTTGGCCTCTACACTTGGTATGATGCCTTTAAAGGTCGTTTTTGTGGGTTTAATTCTTGAGGGGTCTATGCCCATTTTGCGCACTGTATCCTGGTAAAGCAGGTTCAGGCTGCTGCCGCCGTCCATCAGGACTCTGGTGAGGTGAAATTCGTCAATGATTGTGTCTAGAACCAATGCGGCGAATCCACCATGGCTGATGGTAGTGGGGTGGTCCCTTCGATCAAAAGGGATCGGGCAGGAGGACCACGGATTGAACTTTGGGGCGACTGGCTCCATCGCATATACGTCCCTTAGTGCACGCTTCCGCTCCCTTTTGGGTATGTGGGTTGCATATATCATGTTCACCGTCCGCACTTGTGGGGGGAAGCCCTTCTGTCCTCTATTGTTTGGCAGCCGGGGCTCCTCCTCGTCATCGCTATGCAGCCCCTTGTCATTGTTTTCGGCATTTAACTTGCCTGCCTGTTTGAACACCCAACAATCCCTGTTGGTGTGGTTGGCTGGTTTTTCGGGTGTTCCGTGTATCTGGCACGAGCGATCGAGTATTCGGTCCAAATTGGATGGGCCCGGATTATTCCTTTTGAATGCCTTTTTCCACTGACTGGGTATAGAGCCTCTGAATCCGGCATTGACTGCCGTATCCTCAGCATTATCGCCGTTAATGCGGCGCTTGTGCTTGTTGCGACGCGACCTGCCGTTGCTGTCCTTGGTATCCGAATTACCAGGGCTCTTGGTCATGTTGTTACTACGAGCTAGCCAGCTGTCCTCTCCCGCGCAAAAGCGGGTCATGAGTGTTGTGAGGGCTGCCATGGATTTCGGCTTTTCCTGTCCTAGGTGCCCGGCAAGCCACTCGTCGCGGATGTTATGTTTGAAGGCTGCAAGGGCCTCTACATCCGGACAGTCGACGATTTGATTTTTCTTGGTTAGGAACCGTGTCCAGAATTGTCTGGCCGATTCCTCTGGCTGCTGAATTATGTGGCTTAGGTCATCAGCGTCTGGTGGTCGCACATAGGTGCCCTGGAAGTTGTCGAGGAATGCGGCTTCCAGGTCTTCCCAACAACCAATTGACTCCGCTGGCAAGCTGTTAAGCCAATGCCGAGCTGGTCCTTTAAGCTTGAGTGGGAGGTATTTGATGGCGTGTAGATCATCACCGCGGGCCATGTGGATATGAAGGAGGTAGTCCTCGATCCATACCGCAGGATCTGTTGCGCCATCGTACAATTCGATGTTTACGGGTTTGAAACCCTCGGGGATTTGATGATCCATTACTTCATCTATGAAGCATAGTGGGTGTGCAGCGCCCCTGTACTGGGCTATATCACGACGTAGCTCAAATGAGCTTTGTCTACTGTGTTCGGCTCGGCCGGATTTACTGTATCCGTCATGACGGTTATCGTCACGTGTAGTGAGGCGCCCACGTGATCCGTAGATCAATCTTGTTTGCCTTGCCTTGTCCTCCAATATATATCGCAGGTCTGGCACATTTCCTCGTGCCTTGGTACTTTTTCAGCGGCGCCGGGGTGCGGCTTGAGTGGAGGGCCGAGAGGCCTCTCTGTCGCGGCCACGAGGTGGCCGGTCGGCCATATCATGCGATGGTGATGTAGGTTTAGGTGCTTCCTCCTCTAATCGGGGTAGTAGCCTGCGTTTTGGGTAGCTCTTGGAGGGTCGTTCGAGTTCATACTCTTCGGCTGCAAGGACTTCAATCCATCTGTCAGCTAGCAAGTTTTGGTCAGCTCTAAGCTGTTGCTGCTTTTTCTTGAGGCTGCTTGCCGTGTCCATAAGCCTGCGTTTGAAACGCTCTTGTTCGACGGGATCCTCAGGCACGACAAATTCGTCGTCGTCGAGGCTTGCTTCGTCTTCGGAGGGAGGCATGTAATTATTGTCCTCTACCTCTCTGTCTGCCGCTCTCTCATGAGGGCTGGCTTCTACATCCTCTTGCACTGAATTCTGCTGGAGGATGTTGTCTTCGGCACTGTCCGGGGTGTTATTGTCTCCCGTGCCAGAATCGCCGTTTTTGCTGTGGCGGAATTTTGAGCGGCCCCGCTGACGCCGGCGCTTAGGCTGTTTCTTGGAGGGGTCATCCTCCGTTGTTCCATCGCCATTCCCATCTTTTGGGATGTCCCGAGGTGGCCTTCCAGTGCCCTATAGGCGCTGGTTCTTGGTCGTCTCCTGCATCGTCGTCCATACCGTCGATGTCTTCGGAGTCGAAGTCGAGCATGTCGGTTAAATCATCGACAATGGCTACGAAGTGGGTGGTGGGTGGGCTTTGAATTTCTTCGTCGTCCGCATCCCAACCTTCCTGACCATAGTCCGGCCAGGGCTCTCCTGATAAAGAGAGAGACTTTAGTGAATTCAGGATGTCGCCAAAGGGCGAGTGCCGTAAGATGTCCGCAGCGGTGAACTCCATGATCGGCGCCCAATCGGATTCGATTGGCAGGGGCGCGGAAGGTTCAGAGTCCGGAGAGGAGTCCGGAGCCTTGGAGTCATGAGCTTCCCAAAGGACAGGGTTGGTGTACGGCTCAATCGCCATAGAGATCGCAGCCCCCAAGGCGGTGTCCAGCCACCCGTCCTCGATCGGCGCAGTCGGCTCCGAGCTAAGGGTCAGAGCGGACACTGGTGCGGCCCCAAGGGCACTGTTCGGCAGCAGAGCTAGATCATGCCCATCGTGACAGTGCAGCGCGCTTGGCTGTGGCTCGAACCCGTCGAAGATCAAGTCTCCGCGGACGTCGGCCGTGTAGTTCAAACTTCCAAATCTGACCTGATGGCCAGGGGAGTAGCTTTCAATCTGCTCCAGATGGCCAAGCGAATTGGCCCGCAGTGCAAAGCCGCCGAATACGAAGATCTGTCTGGGGAGAAAAGTCTCACCCTGGACCGCATCGTTGTTGATGACCGGAGGAGTCATCGGGCCTAAAGATGACGACACACAGGAACTCTCAATGAAAGCACCAATGTCGGTGTCAAAACCGGTGGATCTCGGGTAGGGGGTCCCGAACTGTGCGCCTAGGCGGATGGTAACAGGAGACAAGGGACACGATGTTTTGACCCAGGTTCGGGCCCTCTCGATGAAGGTAAAACCCTACTCCTGTTTGATTAATATTGATGATATGGGTAGTACAAGAGTAGATCTACCACGAGATCAGAGAGGCTAAACCCTAGAAGCTAGCCTATGGTATGATTGTTGTTCGTCCTATGGACTAAAATCCTCCGGTTTATATAGGCACCGAAGAGGGTTAGGGTTACACAGAGTCGATTACAATGGTAGGAGATCTACATATCCGTATCGCTAAGCTTGCCTTCCACGCCAAGGAAAGTCCCATCGGGACACGGGACGAAGTCTTCAATCTTGTATCTTCATAGTCCAGCTGTCCGGCCAAAGGTCATAGTCCGGCTGTCCGGATACCCCCTAATCCAGGACTCCCTCAAGACCCATGGGCATTTCAAAACTCAAGTTTGAACGATAAAGTAGGAGGTAATAATAACCAATGTATAACGTAAGCAAACACGAAAGACTGCGACCTCTCTTTTGGAACTATGTAGTCCTCATGTTCATCTGCTTAGTCGATGAAGGTAATGCAGTTGGCGTGGCTGCCGGCAACAGGGAAGATGATCTGAGGCGGCGAAAGAAAGTCTGCAGGGGGGATCTCTGCTGCTGTGAACGCTTTTGTCGATGGTGCACCTTAGGTGGGGTGGATGACGACACGGCAGGAGCAGGACATAACACGCAGAGTTTTCTTTGACGCTTATCTGAAAATGAAGTAAATATGTAAGGGCTCCTTAGAATTGGAGGATTCTATAAACGCAGGGATAGGGAAAACACAGGAATAGGATAGGAATGCACGTGCAAAATAGAGCATTTGGAAACATAGGATTTCAGCCAACCTGGGTGTTTGCTTCACATGAATTGGAAGAACACAGGAATGGAGAAACGTGGTCAAATTAAAGTCAAACCACATGAAAATGAAAAAATAAGAATCTTATTATGCCAGTAATGCAATTAGTTCTGTTCTTCATGCATATTAATTTGAAAAGGACGTCCAAGTGAATAAAATTCCTACGTTTTTTCTTTGAAAGAGATACCAAAGGAAAAAATCCTGCAGTTTTGCTTTGCTCCACTCCTTCTAACAGATTTGCATGAATAGTAGTTCCATAGCAATGGATCCCTGAGGGATCGACATGAATGCAGAGTAACATAGTGATGCGACAAGTGTACAACCTCTTTGGCATAGCCTTGTGGACTTCAGCATCATTGGTTGGACGTGGAGGATGGTGATGATGCTGGTGTGACTGTTGGAGGCGGGGAAGAAGATCCGAGGCCTCTGGAAACAGCGCCGAGGGTACTGCTCCGCTATGATGGACAGTTCAATCGTTGGAGCAGCTCCGGTAAGGAGTACGGCGACGAGGCTGAAGCAGGACACGACAGACAACGTTAATCTGAAGTGGGACCCTAATATCATCTGCAAAAGATGATGTAAAATACATCACCAAAAAGTGCTAGATGTAAAATGCATCAGCCGCGCCACGGCCGCTCCGACAGATGCTATAAGTACTATTCACTCTGAACTTAACTGAAGAAAATGAACTTTATTGTCGAAACTGAATTTTACTGTCGAAACTGATTGAACTAGTAGCAGAGCATTGGAGTAAATGTTTAGGGAGTTCGAGCACTAGTAGCAGAGAAGCAGTGATCTAAATCAGCATACCCTCGAGCAGGGAACACACTAGCAGAGAGCAAGTCGTGCGGTAGCACCGCGAGCGAGTGCTAAAGTAGCAACTCCTGTAGCTCCCGGAGGTCGTGCAACAGCAGCAGCAGCGCAAGCGAGAGCAAGAAATAGGAACAACTTTTGGTATAAGCTTCTTGCAAATTGGAGCTTCTCTCAAGAAGGCTCGTGGTTCTGGGAGGGAACGTGTCACCTGTGTGTGCATAATTCAAATTTGAAATACAAGCACATGTTCCAGTGCACCAAAGTTGGTTGAAAGATCACATGTGTGACCTCGGGTAAATTTCTAGGTTCCATGCAAGAAACGGGAATGAAATTCAAAATTCTGGGCGTCGTGGCTGGGCTGGAAACATTGAGAAACTTAGTTTTTTAATTCCTGTAAATCCAAAACACGCATGAAAATAATGAAACTTGGCTTGGTGCCATGACATGGCACCAACATGCTATGGTAATTTTGCAGTCTGATTTGCAAAGGCGCACACATTAACAATCAACAAAGTCATTTTGGAACAAGTGTTGTCACGTTACAATCGGAAACACAAGAATTATTGAAACTGTGGGCGTTCTATTTACTATCATTTACGTGCCGCCACGCGTACCCATTTTTTATTAGCTAGGAGGCGCCGTGCAGGGTAGCTATTTGAGTACGAGAGGCGTGCAATCAGACCCCTGCGCGTGCCTATGGGGAGGAGAGCCCTTTGACCTCCATCTGCTGCCCACCTCTCTCCCAAGGTCTCCATTAATGGTGCCCGAGCCTCTGTTTAATGGTGTGGCTATGTCTCACTCGACTGAGATTTAAGAGAGAAACAAGAAAATCTGAAAGCACGAATCTTAATGTAAGATCCGACGGACCTATATAGCATCTACTACGACTTATAGCAAGACTGATGAATATATAAGGACGATTAATTGTCTTACATAATTAGAAAGATAATTAAAAAAGCCACATGCGGCTACGCCCGAAATACACAAGGGCAAAAGAAGAAGGAAGACAAGGATCTGGCTCGCTGATCTCTACTTTCTTGACGCGTTGCTGCAGGCCGCGGGAACTAGTCTCCGCGGCGAGCAGCGATGAGCTCTTTCCTGTCCTCAAGACGCTGCTTGAGAACATCCACGGATTCCTCCACCAGCCTTTGGCGCTCGTTGCGGAGCATGTCATTCTCGTTCATAAGTTTCTTGACGATGACGCCGGTCCTCTTCCACAAGGCACTGGTCTCCTGCTGGTCTGCACTTCGGACGATCTTCACCCTCAACAGGTCGCGCTCGGCCCGGAGCCTCTCATTGCCCTCCCTTAGTTGCCGGATGACGCCGGTAGCCTGTTCAAGCGAGGCTTTCATGTCGGCCTGCAACCTCGCCCAGCCGGAGATCTGATCCATCTGGCTATGGACGATCACATGCATGCGCCTGTAACAATCGTCACCTGCCCGCGAGAAATTTTCCCAGGCCGCCGCGGTGCGGCGGGATATCTCTGCTACATTCGCGGCATGGCAGGACATCAATACTGCTTCCGCGGCGCGGCCGGACCAGTCTGCTGCATCGACGGCGCGGCGGGACCTCCGTGCTGCTTTAGTGGCACGGCAGGACCTCTAAGCTGCTATTTCCGCGCGGTGGGACATCTCTCGTGCTTCCGCTTCTATGCTCACCTCTCCATGGTGGCAATCTCTCGATCCATAACTCAAGCTGGCCATGGCAGACGCAAGGGAAGGATGCTGAACGACTTGTTTGTTTTTGTGGATGAGGAGTTGAGGAGGAATGTGCAGTCATCTTGGCATAC
Organism: Triticum timopheevii; assembly: GCA_963921465.1. Lineage (NCBI taxonomy): Eukaryota > Viridiplantae > Streptophyta > Magnoliopsida > Poales > Poaceae > Triticum > Triticum timopheevii. The sequence goes on along the minus strand of OY997266.1, from coordinate 233,133,748 downwards.
TAGTATTTATAACCGAGTACTAATACGCTCCTAAGCGGGAAACCGTTTAGGTTGTGATAGGTGTGAATAGGTTTGCAATTCAATATAGCATGGTACTAATACGCTCCTAAGTGGGAAACCGTTTAGGTTGTGATCGGTTTGAACAAGTTTGCAATTCAATATAGCGTGGAGTAATTTGGAATGTGATGAAACGCAAGCTCAAAATTTATTGACGATTCTAGTTTCGAAGTGCGACACTATTCCAGGATGGAGTAGTTCTTTTTCTACTGCTGTGTACGTGCAATAACCGTCGTATACATATCTTACGGCTAATGGGGCGTTCGACAAGAATAGCCGTGTGGCGAGCTCTAGGCTAGTCTTTTTTTCAGACGCATTAAACCTATCTCTCGGGACTTCTCGCACGCACCATCATGCCACCCACAAAAACTTGTACTCTGAGTTTTGTACGTTATACCTGAAGAGAAGAGGTGCACGCACACACTCGTCCTCTCACACACGTGTCTGTTTTTTCTCAAAAAGGAGGATGATGACCCCCGGCCTCTGCATCTGGGAGTCACACACCCATCTGTAGCTACGAATTGTAGTGTTCTCAACCATCCGATTGGCTCTATCATGGATGTACCTATGTACTAAAACATGTCTAGATACATCTATATTTTGACAAATGGAAGGCATGTATTGTGGAATGGAGGGAGTGCTTGTCATCAAAATGGATAAAAAGGGACGTATCTAGAACTAAAATACGTCTACATACATCTCCTTTTATCCATTTTGATGACAAGTAGTACTTCTTACCCAAAGGAACTTTATATCCAACAGACACAAAATATCTGTTCGACTGTTGGAAATTACTGATCTGATGTCGAAGTAATTGATGCATCACCACCAAAACCCACCATTTCATAAGCTAAAGTAGACCAAGGTAATCCCTATATTAGCATATTACTAAGATAAACAAAAGGCACTGTAGAAACATTTAGGACGTGAGCTTGTCAATCTGAATGTGGAGGGACACCAGCTTAGCCCCGGCTAGCAGCTTGGGCGGAACTGTGAAGAAGGTCAGCTGCTGCACATCGATGTCGCCGGGATCCTTGCTTCTTGTCACCTCCATTTCCACCTTGACGGTGTCCGTCGTGCCTTTGGGCTCCCCCGGCACGCCGTTCGCCCACAGCTTGGCCATGTAGTGCGGCAGTGGGGACGCCACCGCTCTGATGCAGACGACCGACACGGCAATAGGCGCGCCGATGTCGAGCACGCCACCAACCAAGAAAACACGCAGCCGTCCTCCTCCGCGAAGAGCAAGAGTCGTGGCTCCGACAGTGGCACCTGCAGTTGGAGCACCTTGCCGTACTGGATCCTGTGCACGGGCATGGGATGCGCGGTGCTGATGTGGTGGCAGAGCACCGGCGGCGGGTCTTCGTAGCCGCAGACGGGCACGAGACATTTGCAGGGCACGAGTAGACACACGCTCTGGTGATCGGCGAGCTTGTGGTAAGTGACGTAGAGCCCACAGCCTTCGTGCGGGCACTCCACCCTCACCGACGAAAGGACGGATTCCACCGCCGTGTTCCACATGTCGAAGCCACCACCACGCTCGCACTTCTGGCACTGCCGCTGCTTCCCGGGGCGCTCGACGCGGAAGTCCGCGTAGGCCAGGTGCCCTCCCTTGCACTGCAGAAATCAATCAAACAACACATCAATCAAGAAACCTGCACCTTGCTCAATCAGCCGAATGGACGATGTGTATTCGAACCTCATACACTGGACGTCAAGGGGCAGAGGCACAAGGGGCAGTGGAGCACGGTGAGGTCCATCGAGACCTTAGAGAGCTCCATCGTCGGGTCCTGTTCAGTCTGCATGATCTCGCCCTCCTCATGCACAACCATCTCTCGACTTGGGCCAGGGCATTACAAAGCTTTACCATCACATATTTTATACTACTTCAAGGTGCATTAAATCAACACATGCAAGTATCAAAAGGAGAGTCACGGCTTGCATGCATGCATTGTAATTAATGCATCGGTAAACGAAAATTATTGAAATATATCGAGTGTAGTGCTTTGATGTGTCGCATCAACTCGTACATCAACGAGAAGTTTGATTATCCTCTCCCTCGCGGACTTAACTGCACCTACCTTTGGCTGTATGACAGGTTGGCCACCCACCTGTCGGGCTCACCTACCATACACACAAAGGCAGGAGCGTCCCTCCCTCGCCCATGAGCGTGGTGGCTGGCAATACTAGGAGAACCTTTCGCTACACGCTCTCCCTCCCGCACGCGATGGACATGCAGCAGTTCAATCGGTGTCAGATGGCCAGAAGCATACTGTAGTACTCCTCCAGTGTAGTAGTACTCCATCATTGTTCGACTTCCCGAAGAGGCGAAGAGCCAAGCGCAGCCCGTACGCTCGTGTGGCAGTTTCATGTGTAGAGTAGTCTAGGATAGCGTGTACCATGCCTGTAAGCTTAAAATCGTTGTGGTCGGCTCCATGCTATGTGGCCGTCTCGAAGTTTAAAAAAAGTAGTCTTCTGGCCCTACCTGTCACCCTGGTGATTGTAGTTTGCACGCTCATCTGGTCAAGACAGGAATATATATTTTGATTTGTTTTTTATAAGGGGGGACTCCCCGTCCTCTGCATTAGAACGATGCATACGGCCACATATATTTTAATTTGTGGTGGGTAAATGTTAGAAGTTGCAGCAAATATATTGTACACTACGGGTCTTTCAGCCAAGTTTAGAGGCAAGCATGTGTGGCTAGTGCTATGATGTGTCGCGTCACCTCGTACAACGAGGAGAAGCTTGATTTTACTACTACACACCTTCTCCCTCGCCCATGCGCGCGGTTGCTCGCAAACGAGGACAGGCTTTTGCTTAGTAGTACTTCTACAACAAGCTATCCCTCCCGCTCGCGGTGGTCGAACATGCAGCAGTGGATTCGACACTGTAGAAGCAGTATTAGTAACATCATTGTTCGTCTTCTTGAAGAGGCGAAGAGCCAAGCGCAAACCGAACATGGTAGTTGCGAACAATGGAGCACGCATATAGCCAGGCTCTTGCATGAGACAAAATTGCTACGTGAGCCCACTATTGTACTAGTACGTACAACTACTTGCTAGTATAGCCCTGTAAACCAGAAAGGAGTATTTGCCCTTCTAGAGATTTCAACAAGTGACTAGACTACACCGAGGCGGAGTACATATGGAGCAAAATGAGTGAATCTGCACCGTAAATAAATACGTACTCCCTCTGTCTCATAATGTAAGACGTTTTTTTAACACTACACTAGTGTGAAAGAACGTCTTACATTATGGGACGGAGGGAGTAGTTCTATCGTTTTCCTCTCCGAGGTGCACAATATTGAGTATATTGACTAGTCTCTTTTTGACATGCATTTACGTTTTTTTGACACAGTACAGACACAAGCGCTCATATACACGCGCATACACTCACCCCTATGAACGCACACACGCGCGACACTATCATCTTGAAATTTATGAAGTCACCATAGGCACCTCATCATCGACGGGTCCATAGGTGCTTGAATGCCAAGGAGGGAGAGGGTAGCGGTTCCCAAGATGTTGAACGGTCAATGATGCTTCCTCAATTACATGTAGAGGGAATTAATTGGAGAAGCAGAATAGAGCCAGCACGATGTGAATGCAATAGAGTTTGGACTCTCATATAATAACGGTGCCCCACCACTCCAATCTATCTACTCCCAAGTCTCTGCGCAACACTGCTCACTCCAATCCAAGACCAAGTGACCAGAAGCCACAAGCACCTATGGAGGCGATGGACGCGAGCGGCAGTCGGCTGTGCCAAATCATCCAAGGCGCTGACCCGCGGCCCCACACTGCGCAGCGTTTCCAGATGGTGCTGGCAACCGCCGGCATCGTAGCCCTCGCCGACGCCGGCTTCGCCTCTCGCATGGACGACATGATGGTCAACTCCATCCGCAAGTTCACCGCCGTCAAGAAGCGCGCGGACGACCTTGCCGTACTGCTCCAGCTCGCACGCCCAGGCTCCTCATTGCCTGCCCCCCTCATCGGCCTCCATGTTGACGAATGTCGGTGCCAAATCCAGCATATCTCATAGTAGGGGTCCTAAGCTAGGCGTCTTGGAATGATGGTAACATGGACACGGATTTTACCCAGGTCCGGGCCCTCTTGATGGAGGTAAAACCCTACGTCCTGCTTTTGATTGTATTCATATGTACAAAGTACATACATCTACCACGAGATTGTAGTAATGACTATGAGGTTGTCCATTGACTAGCCTGGGCTCGGTTTATATAACACACCGGAGGCCTAGGGTTTATGAGAGTCCTCGCCTTGGGCGCCAAGTCTTGTTGAGTCTTCCTTGTATCGGCAGGGGTTGTCCACCCATGAGTATACGGCCATGGGGGTCCTCGGCCCAATCCAAGAGATTGGGAGATGACGTGGTGAGTACCCCTTAGTCCAGGACACCGTTAGTAGCCCCCTGAACCGGTCTTCAAGTTGGGGACGCTCCTTGATTCTTCCGAACTGTTCTTCATCTTCGACCGTCGGTCTTGAAAACTGGTTCAACAAATCTTCTCATCTTTGATCTTGAGGATCGCCGAAGTGCATCCGAACAGTTTACACGTCGGGTATCCGAGGAGCCCCTTTAAGTTTTCGGCCTTTATCAATGCCTCATTATTTTTATGCCACACCTCGGGTTTGAAGTTATTCCCGGGCGGCAGCGTCCTATTGCGTCCGAGCTCCAATGCCGGACTGCATTCGAGGTATCTTTAGCATCCGAGCACCAATGCCGGACCGCTTTCGAGCTCCAACGCTGGAATGTATCCGAGCTCCAACGCCGGACTATGTCCAAGCTCCAACGCCGGAATGTATCCGAGCTCCAACGCCGGACTGTATCCGAGCTCCAACGCCAGACTATATTCGAGGTGTCATAGATCACCTTTGTTCAAAAAAGTTGAAGGAGTTTAGCCGAGCATAATGCCAGAAATGCCTTCTATGGAGCCAGCCACTGGCATCCGAGCTTTATGCCGGACTGCTTCCGGGGTGTCTGTTGTAGTCGAGCACCAACGCCGGACTATATCCGAGGTGGTGCACCACCTCGGCCATGGGCTGATTTTTATGAATTTAATTCTGATTTATGCAATGTAATCTCTGCCGAGATGTATAGCCAGTAGTCCTCAAGGTGCGTGTTGGCCTAATATCCGGGATGCACCTGAAGGAAAAATTTAAACCGCTGACCCTAGTAGCCCCTGAGACTCAAGTCGATTCATGAAATCAGCCTGAGGATCAATTCCCAGCTCGGCCGCATACTTAGGAATAGAAACGTGGTGTGCAAAGTCCTCGAGACTCAGGTTGGGTGCGACCGACCAACCCGAGGATAGTAATCTCCTCGAAAACTATATTGCGCTTTAAATTTTCTGCATTGGATTGTCAATGTAGTAGCCCCCGAGACACTGGTCGGGTGGCAACACCAGATTAGGGGATCGATGTGCCCTTTTAATATTTGTAAATAATAATCCTGAAGCCTAGTAGCCCCCGAACCTTAATGCGGGCACGGGAGGCCGAATTAAGGATCGATATCCATAGTAAAATCACAAATTATTTTTAATGACTCTATGTATCCAAGTACTTTTCATCATTAATGCTTGGATCCACATTGTACAAAACTTTGTTGACCGACCATCGGCTTCAACCTCCTCGGCAAGCAGTCGAGGAGTGTTTGTCCTACTTTATAAAGCCTTTATGAGGGCAACGATTTACGGCAAACAAGGCAATCCGGCCACACGGTTTTATAAACAAAGGTACGCAGAGAGACATGTTATATTATTGTTTAACATAAGAAACATCGTCCAAAGAAAATAGTCCCGCTATCGGTTCCTTTTGTTGGGTTGTCATGCTAAGCATGATCATGAAACCTCAGCTCCGATCAATGTGGGAGGAAAATACTGAGGATTTAGTTCGGGGAAAGCTTCCAAACTCTATGGTCGAAATGAACCCAAATTCACTTCCGTTGCGACCGTTTATAATATGAAAGTGGCCCATCGTCGGCTTCTACCCCCTTGTAGATGCTATGCAGGGTGTTTCCGAAATAACAAAACAACCCTTAGCCGACGTCTTGGTGCCTGAAGGCGGTTGTGTTGGCGGAAACGAGGCAATCAAAATTTGCGGGCTTTACAACTTTCACTTAGTCATAGGAGCTTAAAGTTGGGAGGCCAGCAAGTATCCCCCCAGTTAGTGTTCAGCGACAGATGAGGTCAACCCGTAAACCCTTCAACCAATGTTATGAATGGCCCGTCATTTAATACAGTCATCGAACCGCCGACCAGTTTACGCTTATTGTGACAGTCAGTTTTCGGCTTTCTCCACTGAGGTGCTTAACCATGCGAGCTGGAAGCACAATCGCAGTGGTTCTCCCTTTGTACACCTAGCCGAACAAAGTGTAACGTAGGAGGAAAGCACAGGAGCCGGGCAACCCAACTATTGACCGAAGACACAATTCGAAACTGATGCATACATAGCAATATCCGTGATTTTTTGCCAAATCTCTAAAGGTGTCCGGCGTTGCACTGCGAGACTTATGTGAAAACACACAAATAGTTGAAAAGTGCCATAGGATTGGAAAACCAAAAAACGTCAGGAAAAACTCGACGTACGAACTAGATCAATTGTTCGGTGCCAATCAGAAAATTGGTCTTAAAAAATTGTGCTTCTGTTGTGCTTTAACATGACACATCCTATCTTAAGACTTCAAGCGGGTCAGCCTACGGCTTCAACCTCCTATCCTGAAGGCGGAGTACTTCTCGTTAGGCCAGTTTAGAAAACTTTAGCGGCTTTGAGAGAGAAGTTAGGCTCCCCGGCTATTGACCACACACTCGCGTCGAAAAAAGGAGTTATAGAAAAAAGACTTTGCAATGACTAAGAAGAAGAACACTTATTATAAAAAAGCTCACATAAATTTAAGAGCCCCCGAGTGCCTTGGGTAAAAGAATTTTATGTATAATGATTGTATGTACCGAAGTACTTATATCATATATGTATTCACCCGAACTTTAAACGCGTCTTAACCGACCGTCGGCTTCTCCCTCTTCGGCCAAGGGCCAAAAAGTGTGATGTACTCCACCTGTCGAGAATATCAATGGTGTTTCTGATAACCAGGCAATCTGGCCATAAGGCTGTAACAGACAAAGCGCGCTCAGGGAACTTATGCTATATTTTTTTGACTGTGAAGACAGTAGGAAAGGTTCCTACTGCATCTATATTACCAAAACCTCAGGGGGTACAATTACATGTGTGAGTTACATACATGGGTGGTGGTGGCACCACCAGAAGACACCCTAGTTTACAAAGTACCTACTGTATGGATTCAAGTATGGTAGTAACAATATGTTGTTTGGAAGGTTTCACTCTATATCTAAGATTGGCAAAGTCCAACTTAAACCTTTGTTTCCAGGATGTGACGGACGGCCTAATTTTCCTGAAGTGGTGGTTGTTTCTCTCTTTCCAGAGACTCCAGGTCGATGTCAAAAATATATCCATCCACATCTTTCTAGGCTGCATGGGCTTTTGATGTTTGATCATGTCAAGTCTGTCATGCTGCGTTGTCCAGTTCTAACCAAGATATTGCCAGCATTTCTGACTAAACGTGCAGTGAAAGAAGAGGTGTTCCACCGTTTCTTCAACATGTTGGCCACAGAGGAGGCAGTCAAAGTTTGTCCCAATGTTGTAGTGTCTCCTCTTGAGCATGTTTCTGGTGTTGAGGCGATCAACCAGCAGGAACCACCCGAATGTCTTGAGCTTGGGAGTACACTTTGCTTTCCACAACCAACCGAAGGCTTCATGGGCAGTTACATCTCTGAAGTAGAATTTGTAGTATGATGATGTTTGGAAAGTGTGGCTGCCCCATATACACTGCCAGGTGTCATGGTCTTCCGTAAGATTGGTTTCGGCCATTTCAATCTGGATGGATCGCAGCTCATCACAGGCTTGAATAGAGAGTGGGAGTTGAAAGTTTTCCTGCAGATTGGGGGATGTCAAGAGTTGTTGGACCGAAACGTCTTCTGAGATAGCATATGAGTAAGCCCTCGGGCAACTATCAACATATATGGACTGGCTCCAATTATCTTTCCAAAACAGCGTAGAAGATCCATTCCCAATTTTGTGTGTCACGCCATGATATATGGGCATTAGCTGTGTTAAGTCTTCCCACCAGAAGGAGCCACATGCATCATGTGCATGAGGGATGGAATCACCATAGTAAGATTCCCAGATGAGATGGACCCAAGGGATATCATGCCTGTTGTAAAACTTGTGGAGAAACTTAAGCAGCAAGGCGTCATTCTGTATTTTGAGGTTGACAACACCCAGTCCACCACTTTTCTTGGGCATGCAGACCATGTTCCAAGCCGCAAGAGAGTTGCTCTTGGCCCCATCCTCGGTCCATTTTTGCCACAAGCAATGCCTTCTAATCTTGTCTAGCTGGGCCACAATTTTTGGTGGGATGCGAATGGTGCCCATTGTGAACATGATAAGGGAGGTTACCATCGAATTCATTAGAGCAAGTTTCCCCGCGTACGACACTAGAGACATAGCAGCCGTAATGTTTCTTTCTGCTTTGCAAACAAGCGGAGCCAGCTGTAGCACGGTCGGACGAGTGGTGCCTAGGGGCAGCCCCAGGTATGTGAACGGCATGGACCCCACTGTGCAACCTAACAGATTAGCTAGTTCCTTGCATTTGTCAGGAGGCGTGTTAATTGGCACAAGTGTGGACTTATGGAAGTTGATTTTGAGCCGTACTGATGTGGCGTAATCTTCCAGAATTTCCTTAACCTTGGTAAGTTGGCGGGTGCAGGCTGGCAGGATAATGAGTGTGTCATCCGCGTATTGGATAACAGGGTAGTCTCCGTTAGTGTCTCGTCGGATTGGTAAGTCCAGGATATTATTTCGAAGCGCCTCGTTAATTGCAGATTGCAGGAGATCCGCAGCTATAACAAAGATCAGAGGTGAGAGGGGGTCACCTTGTCGCACACCACATTTGCATTTTAAAGAATTTCCCGGAGTACCATTGAGGAGGACTGAAGATTTGCCAGAATTGAAGATACTTTGCATCCATTGAAGCCATTTGTCATTGAAACCCACCTTTTTCATAATGTGGAGCATAGCCGAGTGTTGAATAGTGTCAAAGGCTTTGGCAAAATCTAGTTTCAGTAGGATAATCTCATTTTGCGAGGCTTGACACTGGTGAATATACTCAAAGGCCCACGCCAAGCAGTCATGTATGGATCGACCACGTAAGAACCCATACTGATTACGGTGGACGATCTGCAAGATGATTTTTTGGAGACGATCGGCCAGCAGTTTTGTGATCAGCTTAAGGCAACAATTGAGCAAAGTGATCGGGCGGAAGTCATTGACCGTCTCTTGGAAAGCATTCTTTGGGATCAGGGTGATATATCCATAATTTAAGCTTTCAAGATTCAATCTCCTCTGTGAAATTCATTGCATAAGTTGTAGAAGTCATTTTTAATGATAGGCCAGCAAGCTTTCAGAACGGCTCCATTGAAACCATCCGGGCCTGGAGCTTTGTCCGGGGGCATATCCTTAATCGCAGCATCAATTTCATGCTGTGTAAACGGGGTAGTGAGGCTACCGAAGTCCACTTGGTGTCGGAGTAGAGACGATAGGTTGAATTTCATATTAGGTTTCGAGCATGAGCCCAGCCTTTGTTTGAAGGCTTGAAATAAGATAGCTTCTTTGCCTGCATGATCCTGGACAGTATACCCATTTTCAGTTTTTAGGGTAGCAATGCAGTTTCGTCTGAATCGTTCTGTAGCAACAGCTTGAAATTTTTTTGAGTTTTCGTTGCCAAACTTAATCCAACGGATTGTGCATCTCTTCTTCCAGTACTCCTTTTGGTAACTAAGGAGTCGTAGGAGATGCTTTTTGAGAATGTTTCTGAAGTTACGCTCAGGGATCGAAAGTGTACGTCGTTCTTCAAGACCATCCAGCTCAAGAAGGGCCTTATTTGAGTTCTCAATGGCAATTTTTAGGCGGGAAATCTCTTTGCTCCAGTGGGATAGGGCGTATCTGACAGCTTTCAGCTTTTGACATAGGATTGAAGCTGCATTTTTGTCTTTGCCAAATTTTATGGGTTTATTCCAAGCAGCCTCAACAATCTGCATGAAGCCAGGGTGCGCAATCCATTAGGTTTCAAACCGGAAGATCTTGCTCCTGGGGATTGTGGATTGAATGACCACGGAGCAGGGAATATGATTAGATACAGGGCGGCCCAAAGGGTTTACCAGGGTATTGGGAAAGGATGTCGTCCAGTAGAGCAAGGTAAAGAACCAGTCTAGTTGTTCGAGCAGGGGGTTGAGCTGCATGTTCGACCAGGTGTAGGCCCTACCTTTAATAGGAAGTTCAGTTAAGTCTTGCTCACGGATGAAGTCGTTGAAAGTAAACATATCCTGAGCGTTTCCCCCTGGTAGGTTTCGATTTTCAGGCGATCGAATGAAGTTGAAGTCTCCAAGCAGAAGCCAATCTTCAGTCGGCGGGATTGTCAGGTCAAACAGCCATTTAGTGTAAGTATTACGCTGCTCCCCTTGACACGGGCCGTAGATGTTAACCAACGTCCAAGTATGCGCATTTTGGGTGGAAGTGAAGTTGACGCCTAACGCAAATTGTTCCTCAAAAGCGATCGTACCAGAGAAAAGAGCGCTATTCCAGATCGTAACAATTCCCCCCGACGCTCCAACAGATGGGATATACGCAAATTTATCAAAGCGTTTCGGACAGAGCAACTTGAGAGTGCTAGCATAAAACGTCTGCATTTTAGTTTCTTGAAGACAGATAATCGCACATCCACTAGACTGGATTGCATTAGATAAGGCTAAGCGCTTTTTGTCCGCATTAAGACCACGAATATTCCAACAAAGTACGTTCCACGACTGCAAAAGAACCATTAAGAGAAGAAGTAAAGCGAGGAATGAAGATTAGGTTGATGAAGAGGTCCCCTCCGGGTCTTCAGTGAAAGCAGCAAGCATGAGCTCCTCCTCCGGGATGGCACATAGATTTGTGCCAATGGCTTGCATTGTGGCAATGTCAGTTGGAGGAGGGATATCTTCAGGTAGCATCTGAGTTGAAGCGGCAGCTGCAGGACCAGTGGAGAAGGTTGTAGGAACAGTGAGGTGATGCAAAATCCATCATATTTGTTAGTGCGATTGCTGCGACGGAGAGTGGAAGTGTTAATGGGAACTGGCACTTTTCCTTTGCGTTTATGAGCTGAGGAACCCACCGCACTGATTGTAGATTCAGAAATGGCACCTGTCGCAATCTAAAGCAGACCGGTCTGAGTTTCAGAGTGATATGCAGCCAGGTCGGTGAGGTGTGTATCAGCCTTAGAATCAGAACTGAAATGATTGGTTTCAACTACCACATTAGCAGATTCCGCAGCGTCAGTCAGAGGCACATGAGAAACTTCCATGGGGCGTTGCCGCTCCAGCCTGGACTGATCAACAAGTGGTGACTGGCTGTCAGAGAGTTCCTCAATGAGCACCGATGAAGTAGTGGCCGGAGCAAGCAGATTATTCTGTGTGAATTGAATGCCAGTAGGGCCAGCAGTCACCTGAATTTCAAAGTGCATAACCTTGTGTCTGAATCCAAAACCAGCAGCCCATGGTCCCCTTGTAGCAAGCAGAGGCTGGATGGCATTGAAAAGTGCATTATTGAGTTGCTGTCGGGGAACAGGATTGGCCAGAAGGATTTCTATGAGGGAATCGCCTTGAGCAGATAAACCAAAGCGCATACCTTGGTCATGAATGTCGACAGAAATGGTAACCACGTCAGCAGCAGCAGTTGGAGTCACCAGAGAAGCATCAAAGGCTCCAGGAGTAGTCACTGGCAGAACAAGCAAATCGGAGACAGTGGCATCAGAGTCTTCAGAGGAAGTATATTCAGAAGATGCAGTAATCGCCTCATGCCGTGCTTGCATAGGATTGTCAGTGACATTATTGTCAGGAACCACTCCATGCATAATAGTCAAACCCTGAGAGGCCAGCCAAGCTTGGTAGTTCATTAGGTGGGGTGGCATAGGAGGAGCTGGAGGTTGAGGCCAAGGAGCCCACCCTTGATTGGGAGCTTCTGCATTGTTGTGATGCACAGGGTGATTGGAGGCAGCATTCTGTACCAACCAATTGTGAACTTGCTGCTGGTAAAGCTGTTCAGTAGTGATTTCAGGCCCGAACTGCGGATGTGGATTGCCATCTGCAGGAGGAGGTTCTTCATTCGGAGGCAGCACATCAGGTAACAGCCCATTCCAGTCAATGCTTCTCAAGATAGTAACCTGGACCGTCCAGCAGTCCCTTGCACCTCCCAACTGCCAAACAATAAAACTCTTGGGCACAATATTCAGACGGATTACGCGAGCTTTGATGAGCATGTACCTCCTATCTTGGCGTGGATTGTACCATTGGACTAGAGATCCATAACCCCCTAAAGCCTTAGTGATGTAGTAATCTGTTTGGTAATCGTAAGGAAATCCAGAAAACATCAACTAAATCTCTGGGCCAAATGAGGTGGTGCGTCTGTTAAGAGCTTCATTATGCGGCACAAAGGTGATAAGCAAATCCTCCTCCTCAAGCTCTAGCGGGGTATTGACAGCCGTATCTCTCAAGAAAGAATTTGCAAAACCAAAGATTCCAATACCCAGAGGATGATCACTACATTCAGTGGTAAAAAGATGTGCTTCATGCAGCAAACCTTCAATCGCCATTCGAACGGCAGCCCGGCGATGCAGAGGAACATACGCGCTTGCTTCCGCAATCGCCAAGAAGTCGTGGTTGAGCGGCGCAATCGGCCCGACCAGCATCCCGGACCGAACCAGACGGTCCGCAGGTCCAGGCTCCCTGCAAACCCAGGCGGCAGGAAGGGGACGGGGTTGAGTGGGTAGTTTTCCATGGTGGAGGTCGAGGAGGGTGGAGGCGTCAATGGCGAGTAAGGCAGAGTGATGGCATAGGTGGCAGGGGAGGTGCTCTGTGGACTGGGGCGAGACGTTTGGGCAATCGAGGTGGAAGGCGGAGCGTGAGGGGCAGAATCGGTAGGTCGAGTGGATTTAGGAATCCATTTCCAATTTTGTGCTTTCTTTCGCTGGAAACATTGCCGCACCAAGTGTCCATAGAAACCACAGGATTGACATCGGACGGTGGTACGCTTGTGCCGATTAGAGGTAAGTGATGGCAAGGCTGCGGGATTGATGTTGGGGATGATTTGTTTCTCTAGGCAAGCGCCAACCTGGTCAAAAGCATGCATATTTGAACCGGAATTGGGGCAATTGATTGCCTTGTGGTCAAGTGCCGAGCAATTAATGCAAATAATGCGTGCAAGGCAACTAGGTTTTTTGTGTCCCCATTGTAGGCACTTTGAGCAGAGCGAGGCCCATTGTGTGTTAAGCTCTGTTATATCCGCCAACGAGTAGTGGGCTTGGGCCAGATCGGCCTTGTGCTGATTAGAAAGTATTGGAGGCCAGCACTCATGCGGAGGTGCATATTTGAACGCAGATGAAAGAAAACATTGTGGCAGCGGTGGATATTGGACATTAAGTATGCATTTAAAGCTGCCTAAAAGAATAAAATCCGTAGGATGACTGTCCACCAATTGCTCCTGTCGGAGAAAATGCTGCATTAATTGAATATGTGAATCCGCAACCGGTGATGTAGGCAAATGACATTGCTGAATCAGTGGATCGTCGAAATTCAAATTTTGAATCATTTGGCGAGACGATGAAGCTCCGCAAGAATTCTTGTTTGAGAAGACCATGTTGTCAACCGGGACAATGTTGAATTTGCGAAGAACCTGAGCAGACTATGTACCAGGTGAACCAATCATCGTCGATGATCTAAGGTTGGACTTGATCGCCACAGGAGAACGAGCTGAGATGTCCAAATGTTCTTGATCCATATGCCAGGAAGAAGCCGAGATCGGAGCTCTAGCATATCGGCCATTAAAAAGATGAAAGTGACAAACGAAGTCTGGCCAAACTCGATCTCACAAACCGTAAATGAAGTGTCCGACTTTGTTGCTTGCAACCGAGAAACGAAAAGTACGATCCTTGATCTTGGTAACATGAAATCCAGAGCTTAAACCCCCAAGAAAACATTGCAAGGCAATACCAACAGATTCCACCGAGAGAGGAAAGGAGGCTGAGGAGAAAGTGACCACCAGGAAAAATTCCCTAGAACCTTGGGAAGGGGAAAAATGGACTGTTGTGCCAAACCTGTGCCTCACCTGATTTGCAAGGGCTAGTCCGGGAGCAAAGTCCCAATGTAGAAGGCCATCCATGGTCCCTACCTCTAGAGGCCGCCATTGTTGGTGGAGATCAGTTCGTGGGGTGGGAGAGGTGAGGGAGAGGAGAGGTGAGGGAGAGCCATCCCGCTAAAGATCTCCTGTTGCCGCTACACACATTCAACTTATGCTATATTACTGACAAAGTGTACGAAGCATCTTCGAAGAAAATAGTACCTCCACCGATACCTTTCTTCAGTTGCTCATTGTTACTTATGAGACTTGTGCAATAGATTTATTGTACTCATGAGTTCCGTTGTGTGCCGACCATCGTTGAAAACAATAAGAGAGCTAGCTTTCGGCTTCACCCAGTTTGAGTCCGAGCTCGGATGACCCGATCGTGACAATCACAGAGGTGCTCCCTTTACTCCCTAGCCGAACAATCGGGAACGTAGGGGTAAACACAGGAGCAAGGCAACCCAGCTTGCAAATCGCTTAAGTCAACATGGTGCATATTGTGCCGTAATACACGAACAAGGAACGAATCCATACAAGTATAATCATTTGCAAGAGGAAAGTCTTCAGAAAGGAAGCCCCCAAGTAAACGAGGTATTTGAATTTGTGTGTCACAAACAAAGTTTGGACAAGGAAGTTTTTCACAAACAATTTTTTGCCAAAAAGGTATAATGCTTGGTCGAATCGAACACAAATTTAAAATTTAAAACTTTGAGCATGAAAGCAACTTAGCTGGTTAATTTGTTCGGTATTGATGACGCGGTCCGAGCTTGATGCGGGACAAGGTTCCAGCCCCCAAGCTGGCCCCGAGGTGGCCGAGCGGAGAGCTGGGCACCCCGAAGTGGCGACACAGCACGACCGATGTGGAGAGTTGAAGCTCCCAGTTTAGCCGAGGTGACGAAGCAGGTCGGCTGGGTGATGCCGGAGTCTCCGGCCGAGTAGGTTGATGACGCGGCGACACGGGGTTGCCAACACAGGGCAGCGCGCCAAGGCAATGACACAATTAGGTTGCGGACATCGGCACGCCGAGGTGACAATGCGGCTCGGTCTGAGTCAATTGCATGCTGACGCAGGGACGTGCGATGAGGCGACGCCGCAACTTGATCGATGCAGGCAGGACGACGACGTCGGCCCACAGAGTTAGCCGCGTGATGCTATCAAAGTTGATTACCTTCACACATAGAATAGTGGAAGCAAGTAATAATAATAGTTGAGGAAAAATGCATAATTAATTTGTGCAAAGTGAATAAGTTTGGGAAATATGGCCTGAGTGCCGGGGTCGGCTCAATGGCGTGACGGTGTTGTGGCGCATCGATGTCGACACAGGTCGGCCGACCTCAGTGACGGCCAGACAACAGCTAGACCGACATCATGCACAAGCGTCGACAAAATACCCCTGCAAAATAATGCATTGCAAAACAACATAAAATAGTCTGTGTGCAATAATTTTGGGAGCTAACCAAATAGTCAGGAAGAATAAATCCTGGCATTGGTGCTCGGCAAGGCAGTAATGTGGCGCGGTCGAGGTTGATTCAACGCGGACCATCGGCGCGGGACAATGAAGGCATGACGAAGTCCCAACTCGTATAGCAGTGCAGATTCCAAACACGGTGTTCATCAGACCGCAAACAGAAAATAGGTTGGACAATCACGTTGGCCGAACTGCGACCTGCATATACAAAAGACAGTACAAACCACAGGGAATATACTGGAACAAGCAATTTGCATAGTACGAATTGAACAATAGGAACAATGTCACCTATTTTTATTTTGGCGTGTGTGTAGCTTGGTCTTCACAAGAAAGTACTAGTAAAGTAGTAGTACGGCTTCAAGTGCTACTACAGTACTACTTTTCACACAGGGATCAAACCAATCTCCCATGAAAAAGGTGCATCGGGAGACACCAGAGGTTAGATGTGTAGCTGACCTCCATACTTAATAAAATAATAAAGGAAAAAGGGAAGGATTGATCTCCCTGTGGTTGCCGCATAGGTGAGTTCCTGTCGGCCTTGGTGTATCAGGCGTAGGCGTGCATGATCGCCGCGGCCACAGCGCCGAACTCGGATCCGTACAGCCAAACACGGACACGGCCGCCGCTAATTTTTTGATCCGGATCTAACTGCCGGCAAAGTAGTACGACATGGCCGCAATGATTATGCAAAAAAGATCATCTATATGAAACCGATCTTACTGAAAAAACATCACCTGATCATCCCATCGATCCATGACGAACACCCAGCAAGCTCTCAATGAAAGCACCAATGTCAGTTCAATATCCGGTGTATCTCGTAGTAGGGGTCCTAAGCTAGGCGTCTTGGAGCGATGGTAACATGGACATGGGGTTTTACCCAGCTTCGGGCTCTCTTGATGAGATAATACCCTACATGCTGCTTTTGATTGTATTCATATGGGTGTAGTACGGAGTACATGTATCTACCACGAGATTGTAGTAATGAATATGAGATCATCCATTAACTAGCCTGTCCTCGGTTTATATAACACACCGGAGGCCTAGGGTTTAGGAGAGTCCTTTTCTTCGGCACCAAGTCTTGTGGAGTCTTCCTTGTATGCGGCAGGGGTTGTCCGAACTGGCCCATGAGTATATGGCCATGGTGGTCCTCGGCCTAATCCAACTGATCGGGAGACGACGTGGTGAGTACCCCCTAGTCCAGGACACCATCAGGAAGCACAAGTGAACAATACTAGTACTACGAGTAGTAAGTAGGAGTCGTACAATAGTCACCTTAAATAGAGAATTTCTTTTCTTTAATGCCACGTACACAAATTGAAATGCTTGTTGTGGAGAGGAAAAAGATAATCACTCCACTATATATCTAGGCAGGAGCCTGAGCGCTTGCTTTACTAGGATTGCTCTCTTCATTCTCTCATCCTCTCCAGATATAAACAAGACAGCAGTAGTGACATTTTCTCTCTGCTCACCGCTGGTCACAGATCGGCCGGATCCCTTCGGCCGGTGTGTGTAGAGGACTAAAAGGTGCATAGTTCACGCGGTCATCGCCGCCGAGGGAGGAAACCCACAGCTGCCGGAGGGGCCAGATCCTCTGCCCGTGCCTTTCTCTCTGACACGGCGCCGGCTCGGGAGGTCCTCCAACCCTTCTTCCTCCCTGCCGTATTGTCCGCAAATCTGACCCGCCGCCGCTGACATCCGGGTGACCCTATGGTATAAGTTCTTTGAAAGCGGCCTTGCTCTACTGCCCCAGCTCCCCGCGTGTCTGCATGTGCATCTTTTTCTACTCACATCAACTCTTCCAAAGCCACCTAAATTTTTAGTGTTATTAGAGGTAAAGCTACTTCATGCATTCGAATCTAGGGATTTGTTCAAACAACGAAGAAAGAGGGGAAAGTTGTAGCATGAATCTAGGACTTGATTCAAAGAGGAAATAATATGGTGAAAGTAGTAGAGACCGGATACCCAACCGGTCTCTTGGTTGAAAAGGGAAATAATGGGAAAACGCAGTACAAACCGGATAAGGAACATATCTATTATTGGTTGAAGAAAGGATAGAAAGTGGCGGCTAGTGGACAAGTCAACAGAGTATGTCCAGGATTAAATTTGCTGCCATCACATAGTAAAAGGTCTCTAGGATTAGATTTGCTGCCCTCACATAGTAAAAGGTCTCCAGTATTAGATTTGCTGCCCTCACATAGTAAAAGGTCTCCAGGATTAGATTTGCTGCCCTCACATAGTACAAGGTCTCCAGGATTAGGTTTGTTGCCCTCACATAGCATGAACAAACTCGGCATCACCACTTTATGCCTCCTTGTAGGTACATTGTGCTGATGCGTCCACTGTCGCATATCCTTATACCAACCTTTTGCTATTGTTAATGTAAGGTCGCATTTAAAATGAAGTGATCACACTGTTACCTTAGGGACATGTCTAACCAGTGTTATTGTTAATCTAATGCCTCCAGTGATAAGATGCAATTAAACTATGTTACAAGTGGCACTCCTGCTGTTTTCCCCGGTATGATAAGTAAGTTGCTCCTTTACGCTGCTGAATGTCCATGTGTCCCCACGGTCCCATGCCCTTAAACCAACTCTTTAGCTGCTGTTGATTTACTGTGTCTGGTAAACAAGCAATGCCACCATTAAAGTAATCCCATATTTGATGAATCTCATTGTTGATCATAATGCTTCTGGTTACATGAAGCATTGCTGACGTTTTAAAACTTCTACTGTCCTTGCGTGATTACCATGAACATAATTAAGATGCTTCTTTTCATTTTGTATATGTTTCGTATATTCTTATTGACCAGCAACTATTTATTTTCTATGTTTTTGTGCAGATAGGGATATCCATTTCACCTTGTTGCTATTGTGACCTTTTGGTGAACTGCACAAAACACTTCTTTTGGAATGAGTGTCTAGTGCAGTTCAACTAAAATGTCACGTGGGCAACATCTCCCAATTTTGGTGGAACTGCACAAAATGGTGATTGGAGTTTCCAAAATCTCCATCAAGTTTGCTGGTAATCTCGTGCAACATTTTATTAGCCTTTGCAAGATGGAGCCTTCACTGTCACCACAATGGCACTTCATTTTAGTGGAACTGCACAAAAGGATAAGAAAATTATAGTTGCACCTTACATGAGCCGGACAGCCAACCTTAATGTTCCTCAATTTTAGTGCAACTACTAAAGAAGAACCTACCAGCTCACGAGAGAAAGTACTTCTTGCTAGCTGAATGATGCAATCTTTGCTTCATTTCAGGTGAACTGCAGAAAAAGGCGCATGAATTGAATCATGGAGCTGTAGGTTGACCTCGTCCTAGTGGAGCTGCAGGTTGAGTTCAAGGAGGCCCCTATTAAAGTGAAATCATGCTCTTCTTGTTTGTGTTGTGCAAACAGGAATATTCAACTACAGATGTTGTGACGGTTAAGAGAATTTGCCAAGTTCTTTGATTGTATGACATGGCTAGCCAAGATGGATTTAATCCCGATATTCACTTTATCAAAAGGCTCTAATGGGCTGGTTCTGAATCTTGGAAGCTGGGAATCAATTAGATGTGTATGCATCTTTGTTGTACTTATTATTTGAATCTTATTTGTTGGTTCTGAATCTTGCAAGCTGGGAATCAATGAGATGTGTAGGCATCTTTGTTGTACTTATTATTTGGATCTTATTTGTTGGTTTTGAATCTTGCAAGCTGGGAATCAATGAGATGTGTAGGCATCTTTGTTGTACTTATTTTTTGGATCTTATTTGTTGGTTCTGAATCTTGCAAGCTGGGAAACATGGCATGATGATGCGGAGGACAACAACCATAACAAACAGTTCAAACTTGGTAGTACTATCTTTGGGAAAGTGCGACAAATGTGCTGATCATGTGCGTCCTGAGAATAATAATTCTAATTGTTATGCATGTTGATCCTGTGTCACTGATAGAATGAGCCAATGCATTGCTTGTTTTAAGTATAAATTTCTATTAAAGCTAATTAAATTTAAGTAAAGTGACCACTAACTCCTGTTATTACAGTACCAATACAGACCCGCTCGTGAACCGACGTGTGGTCAGAGTAGGTTTCTTAATGGAGGCGTTTGAATGCGCCGAGGGTGCATCTTCTGCCGGGCGTGCAGCGGACGAGGGAGGGGTAGTAAATGTTCTCGCCTATACACACTCAGTTACTGTTGAATCTAGTTCCCCAAGAGCTGAAAAATGAACTGCTGCCGCCGTCTACACACTCGTTCACTCGAAGAGACTTCAATGGCGATCCGAGGGGTGAGCCTGCTAGATATGGACTTCAGCAAGGAGTTCCCCTTTGAGTTCGCCGTTCAGTCCTATGGCTGCACCAAGTTGAATGTGATGTACACCAATGATCCGGACTCGGTGAAGCTCTGCCTCGCCGAGTTCAAGAAGTACCTACAGGAGAAGAAAGCACAAGGTTGCAGGAGTGGACCTTGTGCCCATCCATTCATCTCCTGTCAGGGTCCAGCAGATCGCCGTCGCCCAGGTATGTGTGCGGGACGAGGTTCTCATCTACCACTTCTGTAGGGCCATCAGAGGTTCTAGAGCATTCGCCCGTTTCATCGGCACAGCCGGCTGCACCTTCGCTACGGTGGAGAGAAGGACGAATGCGACGATTCGGCCATCTGGTGCAACAAGCTTGTCGACATCCAGAAGCAATACAAGATCATCAGCAACGGGCAGGAGAAGGACTCAGTGGTTGACCTCGCCGAGACTATCATCGACCCTGATACGCCAACATGAAAGAATACAACGATACCAAGGACCTGAACACATGGGAGGTACCTCTGAATCTAGCCTACATAACCTACGCGGCCAAGGACGCATACGCATGCTACGACATGTACAGGAAGATCTTGGACATGAGGGCGTGTCTGCTTCCCGTAACCGACAAGTACACGGACAGCCACAACGTCATGATAAAGCGTGCTAGGAAGGTCTAGATGTTGTACTTTATCTGTTTATAAGCACCTTTATCATGTGAGTGTTTCATGCATTAGCCAATGTGTCGTAATTATCTGTTTTGTCCAAAATATTTCTTTTAAGAACCCATTAACCTGATTGCTTTTTTTAATGGCTATTTGCTTATGTATGTCACTAGTTCACTTGTCCATTAAAAAAACTAGTTCACTTGGCTGCCGTGCTTTGAATATCCTTCCTCCCAACATATTCCCCTCCTCAGGTGGACCCAACAGGTCTCTGAATTTTCTCCCAGTTTCTTTTTCGATATAAACTGAGTTTTCTCCCAGTACTTTTCCCTAGAACCAACTCAACTGTCCTATCCCACGTACTATTAACTCATCAAATTTAAATGACATTTTATTTCGTAAGTTGAAAGTTCTTACAAAATAATAATAATAATTGTTTATATATAACTTGGCAAGTTAACTCCTAGTGATTGCGTACATAAGCATGCAAAGATTTTACTGACCAATGCAGTAATAGATGTGCAATCATGTGTTCACGTTTTTATAACATTTCTCCATCTAGCCCAACATGATATTTTCACCCAGCCCAGCAAGTCCGCGGATTTCGAGAAAAATGCAAATGGGATTTAAACGGGCTGCATAGATGCTACATCTTTGTTTCACCCAGCCCACCAAATGGACTAAAAAAACAAATGGACTGGCTGACATGTGGGCCAGTAGGTCGAAGCCTAAGACGGTGTTGGATTTACATCCAACGGCCGACATTCTTCTTCAATCTCTCGTCTTCTTCCCCCAGCGCTGGCAGGAACGCCTGCTCCAGCCTTCGGCGTCCAGCGGCGTTGTTTTGCGCTCTTCAGCGAAACGCTACCCCGCCGACGGCTAGGCCATCCCTCCACTCCGCACCTCCCGTTATTCTCTGTCGAGTGTAGGCCCACTAAGGGAGTCCTGGATTAGGTGGTATCCGGACAGCCGGACTATGACCTTTGGCCGGACTCCTGGACTATGAAGATACAAGATTGAAGACTTCGTCCCATGTTCGGATGAGACTTTCCTTGGCGTGGAAGGCAAGCTTGGCGATACAGATATGTATATCTCCTACCATTGTAACTGAATCTATGTAACCCTAACCCTCTTCGGTGCCTATATAAACCGGAGGGTTTTAGTCCGTAGGACGAACAACAATCATACGATAGTCTAGCTTCTAGGGTTTAGCCTCTCTGATCTCGTGGTAGATCTACTCTTGTACTACCCATATCATCCGCCTAGAACTTGGGTAAAAACATCGTGTCCCTTGTCTCCTGTTACCATCCGCCTAGACGCACAGTTCGGGACCCCCTACCCGAGATCCGCCGGTTTTGACACCGACATTGGTGCTTTCATTGAGAGTTCCTCTATGTCGTCATCTTTAGGCCCGATGGCTCCTCCGATCATCAACAACGATGCGGTCCAGGGCGAGACTTTTCTCCCCGGACAGATCTTCGTATTCGGCGGCTTTGCACTGCGGGCCAATTCATTTGGCCATCTGGAGCAGATTGAAAGCTACGCCCCTGGCCATCAGGTCAGATTTGGAAGTTTGAACTACACGTCCTATAGCCACAGCAAAGCACGTCGCACTATCGCGATGGGCATGATCTAGCTCTGCCGCCAACAGTGTCCTGGGGGACGCACCAGTGTCCGCTCCGACCCTTAGCTCGGAGCCGACTGCGCCGATGGAGGACAGGTGGCTGGACACCGCCTCGGGGGCTGCGATCTCTACGGCGATTGAGCCGTACACCAACCCTGTCCTTTGCGAAGCTCGTGACTCCAAGGCGCCGGACTCCTCTCCGAACTCCGAACCTTCCGCGCCCCGGCCAATTGAATCCGATTGGGCGCCGATCATGGAGTTCACCGCCGCGGACATCTTTCGGCACTCGCCCTTTGGCGACATCCTGAATTCACTAAAGTCTCTCTCTTTATCAGGAGAGCCCTCGCCGGACTATGGTCAGGAAGTTTGGGATGCCGCCGACGAAGAAATTCAAAGCCCACCCACCACCCACTTCGTAGCCACTGTCGATGATTTAACGGACATGCTCGACTTCGACTCCGAAGACATCAACGGTATGGACGACGATGCAGGAGACGACCAAGAACCAGCGCCTACAGGGCACTGGAAGGCCACCTCGTCATACGACATATACATGGTGGACATACCAAAAGATGGGAATGGCGATGGAACAACGGAGGATGACCCCTCCAAGAAACAGCCTAAGCGCCGGCGTCAGCGGCGCCGCTCTAAATCCCGCCACAGCAAAAACGGCGATTCCGGCACGGGAGACAATAACACCCCGGACAGTGCCGAAGACAACCCCCTCCAGCAGGATTCAGTGCAGGAGGATGGAGAATCCAGCCCTCATGAGAGAGCGGCAGACAGAGAGGTAGAGGACGATAATTACATGCCTCCCTCCGAAGACGAAGCAAGCCTCGACGACGACGAATTTGTCGTGCCTGAGGATCCTGTTGAACAAGAGCGTTTCAAACGCAGGCTTATGGCCACGGCAAGCAGCCTCAAGAAAAAGTAGCAACAGCTTAGAGCTGACCAAGACTTGCTAGCTGACAGATGGACTGAAGTCCTTGCGGCCGAAGAGTATGAACTCGAACGCCCCTCCAAGAGCTACCCAAAACGCAGGCTGCTACCCTGATTAGAGGAGGAAGCACCTAAACCTACATCACCAGCGCATGATACGGCCAACCGGCCACCTCGTGGCCACGAAAAAGAGGCCTCTCGGCCCTCCACTCAAGCCGCACCCCGGCGCCACTCAAAAAGTACCAAGGCACGGGGAAATGTGCCAGACCTGCGAGATATATTGGAGGACAAGGCAAGGAAAACAAGATCGATCTACGGATCGCGTGGGCGCCTCACTACACGTGACGATAACCGTCATGCCGGATATAGCAAATCCGTCTGAGCGGAACACAACAGACAAAGCTCATTTGAGCTACGTCGTGATATAGGCCAGTACAGGGGCGCCGCACGCCCACTATGCTTCACAGATGAAGTAATGGATCATCAAATCCCCGAGGGTTTCAAACCTGTAAACATCGAATCGTACGATGGCACAACAGATCCTGCGGTATGGATCGAGGACTACCTCCTTCATATCCATATGGCCCGCGGTGATGATCGACATGCCATCAAATACCTCCCACTCAAGCTTAAAGAACCAGCTCGGCATTGGCTTAACAGCTTGCCGGCGGAGTCAATTGGTTGTTGGGAAGACCTGGAAGCCGCATTCCTCGACAACTTCCAGGGCACCTATGTGCGACCACCAGACGCCGATGACCTAAGCCACATAATTCAGCAGCCAGAGGAATCGGCCAGACAATTCTGGACACGGTTCCTAACCAAGAAAAATCAAATTGTCGACTGTCCGGATGCAGAGGCCCTTGCAGCCTTCAAAGATAACATCCGCGACGAGTGGCTTGCCGGGCACCTAGGACAGGAAAAGCTGAAATCCATGGCAGCCCTCACAACACTCATGACCCGCTTTTGCGTGGGAGAGGACGGCTGGCTAGCTCATAGTAACAACATGACCAAGAGCCCTGGTAATTCGGATACCAAGGACAGCAACAGCAGGTCGCGTCGCAACAAGCACAAGCGCCACATTAACGGTGATAATGCTGAGGATACGGTAGTCAATGCCGGATTCAGAGGCTCTAAACCCGGTCAGCGGAAAAAGCCATTCAAAAGGAATAATCCGGGCCCGTCCAATTTGGACCGAATACTCGATCGCTCGTGCCAGATACATGGCACCCCCGAAAAAACAGCCAACCACACCAACAGGGATTGTTGGGTGTTCAAACAGACAGGCAAGTTAAATGCCGAAAACAATGACAAGGGGCTGCATAGCGATGACGAGGAGGAGCCCCGGCCGCCGAACAATAGAGGACAGAAGGGCTTCCCCCCACAAGTGCGGACGGTGAACATGATATACGCAACCCACATACCCAAACGGGAGCGGAAGCGTGCACTAAGGGACGTATATGAGATGGAGCCAGTCGCCCCAAAGTTCAACCCGTGGTCCTCCTGCCCGATCACTTTTGATCGAAGGGACCACCCCACTAGCATCCGCCATGGCGGATTCGCCGCATTGGTTCTAGACCCGATCATTGACGGATTTCACCTCACCAGAGTCCTGATGGACGGCGGCTGCAGCCTGAACCTGCTTTATCAGGATATAGTGCGCAAAATGGGCATAGACCCCTCAAGGATTAAACCCACAAAAATGACCTTTAAAGGCGTCAGACCAGATGTAGAGGCCAACTGTACAGGCTCAGTTACACTTGAAGTGGTCTTCGGATCCCCGGATAACTTCCGAAGCAAGGAATTAATCTTCGACATAGTCCCGTTCCGCAGCGGCTATCATGCACTGCTCGGACAAACCGCATTTGCAAAGTTCAATGCGGTGCCGCACTACGCATACCTCAAGCTCAAGATGCTAGGCCCTCGAGGAGTCATTACGGTCAACGGAAAACACCGAACGCTCTCTCCGAATGGAGGAGCATACGGCGGCCCTCGCGGCGGAAGTAAAAAGCTGCCTCTCAAGGCAATTCTCGAGTCCGGCTATTCAATGTCCGGACACCGTCAAGCACGCCCGGAGTAACCTACAACAAGACCGCCTGGCACATTCCGAGCACGCATAGCAATGCGGCCCCAACCCCAGCCCTCGCGAAATTGCGAAACCAGTACTACGTGTACATAATTACGTTCTGGAAATACCATGGGCATAGGGGGAGGGGCACGACCACGGCAGGACCAGAATGCGGCTCAACCGCACTAGGGGCTCCCGATTGTGTCATTCTTTATTTTCTTACTTTCAGGACTCCGTTCTCAAGAAGCCTTGTCCGGCAGTAGAATCGCCGAACAAACGATGCAACAGCCAGGGAAGCAGAAAGCTACATCGAGTGTCCAGGTGGTCTCTATAACGAGCAGTATACTTGTTTCACATATCATACCGCAGCTCACCCCTGGAGTGGGACATGTCAAATAGTCCCATCCATTGCTTATCGCACTATTTGTATCGTTCTGCTTTTACCGCAGCCTTTTTGAATAAACAATACATAGCTTCTGCCTATTATTGCATTCCATTTTTTTTATCTATATATGTTCACTTATGACATGTTTCATCCGTACACTTTGGTACGGCCAAATACACCAGGGGCTTAAGTACCCCAAAATATGGTGTGATAAGTCCGAACACCTTCACAAGTGTGGCACCCCGAACTTATAGCATTATACGCATCGGCTCCGAATCATGTCTTGGGTCAATAGTTGGGTTTGCCCGGCTCCCATGTTTTGGTACCTTACATTCCGTTATATCGGCAAAGGTAGCACTAGGAGAACCACTGCGATTGTGCCCCGGTTGAGCTGGGTTAAGCACCTCAGTGGAGAAAGCTAAAACTGACCATCAAGATAGGGCGAGAGCCGGTCGCTGTTCGAGAGGTTTTCGAGTCCCTAAAGACTTATACCGCTTAGAGCGAGGAGTCGGCTTTGTCCGGACCAGGCGTGGATAGCGCCCCGAACTCGGTCTTCCGAATACTAGGGGCTTCGCCGAAATTTAAAATTATAGAATTCTATGGCTAAGTGAGAGTGTTCAAGCATTATAGTCCGGTTGCCTCGTTCGTTGTGTTGAGCGCCTCCCTCGAAGGACCCAAGAATGGCAAAAAGAGCGCTCAAGTTTATCCCGAACACCCCAGCACTCGTGGCATGGGGGCAGAAGCCGACGAATAACCATCTCTCAAATTTAACAAACGGCCGCACAAAAGGTAATATTTTAAATTCACAAGCGTTGCTTAGCGCATATGAACAAGTTTTCAGCGTACAGGATAACAAATGCGAGTTTACTCAAAAATTACATCTTTGGAGCATTCAGCCGCTATAAGGCAGGCACCCTTCAGGACGCCCTCATAATACATCTCGGGGTTGCGATACTCCCTGCCCGGTGGTGGTCTATCCATCACAAGCTTCTCAGCGTCCATCTTGCCCCAGTGCACTTTAGCACGGGCAAGGGCCCTACGGGCACCTTCGATGCAGACAGAGCGCTTGACGACTTCAATCCATGGACAGGCGTCCACCAGCCACCTCACCAGCCCGAAGTAGCTCCCAGGCATGGCTTCCTTAGGCCACAGCCGAACTATGAGGCCCTTCATGGCCTGTTCGGCCACCTTATGGAGCTCGACCAGCTGCTTCAGCTGGTTGCTCAAGGGAACCGGGTGTCCGGCCTCAGCATACTTAGACCAGAACACCTTCTCCGTCGAGCTCCCCTCCTCGGCTCGGTAGAACGCGGTAGCATCGGACACACTGCAGGGCAGATCTGCGAATGCTCCTGTAGAGCTCCGAATTCGGGTAAGTAACAAGTAATTCACTTTCACGTGCCTGCTTTGCATAAAGAATGCCTTACCTGCCGCTATCTTCTTCATCGCTTCAATTTCCTGGAGGGCTTTTTGGGCTTCGGCCTTAGCGGCTTTGGCGCTCTCAAGGGCCGAGGCTAGCTAGGACTCTCGAGTCTTTGAGTCACGCTCCAAACTCTCGTGTTTTTCCACGAGAGCCTGGAGCTCTTGCCACACCTCCACCACCCGCGCCTCCGGCTTCTCTCGCTCGGTGCGCTTCATGGCCGCATTACTTTCGGCCTTGGACACCGCTTCCTTTAGGGTCGCCACCTCGTTCGTGGCCCCTGCAATACTAATGTTATTCCTGTCATTTTTGCAAGCACATCTTTTATATACTTCCATAAGGTATTACTTACCTTCCTTGTCCTCGAGCTGCTTTTTGGCAAGGCCGAGCTCGTTCTCGGACCGCTCGAGGCTCTGCTTCAATGCATTGTCCTCCGCAGTCAGTGCGGCAGAGGTTAGCAGTGCAGCCTGCATTCCCCATATTGTCATACTTATGTTAGACTCCTGCGTACATCTTTTTAGATCCTTAGTTTGGATTTTCTTTCCGAACACCAAACTGAGGATCAGGGGCTACTGTCTATGCGGTAATATTTTTACATATCTTAAATACATACCTCAAAGCCTGTTAGAAGGCTGGCATAGGCTTCAGTCAGCCTGCTCTTGGAGGACTGAACTTTCTGGATCACCACACTCATAACAGTGCGGTGCTCCTCGTCGATGGAGGCGCCGTTAAGCGCCTCCATCAAATTATCCGATGCCTCCGGTTGGACGGAGGTCACCGGTGTCGCAGTCTTGCCCTTCTTACGAAGGGCCCGCTTGCTGGACTCCGGAACCACTAAAGGTTTCGGTGTGGAGTCCGGCCCAGGGCCGGACTTAGAGCCCTTTGGGGTTTTATCCCCCTTGCGCCTGGAGTCCGGGAGGTTGCCTTGCGGCGCCTCCTGGACCACCACCTCCTGGCTGGGCCCCTTTTGGGACCCCACCTCGGCGTCATCCGCAGCGCGAGGAGAGGAGGCAGCCGGAAGTGAGGTGCTATTCACGTCCGATGAATCCAGGGAGCCGCTCATTAAAGCGTCGAGCCCGTCCTTGGGCGGGCTGCAGGGTTATATTCAGCATTAGGAGATTCTGTACGACAAACGAAACGCCATGAGTTATTCTGGTATCCGGACACTTACGATGTCGCCAAGGGCTTAGCCCTCGGTGGCCACTCCTCTTCGCCGTCGTCGGCGTTGGTGGAGTTGTCCGGAGGAAGGGTCCTTCCCTTCTTGGACCCTCCGGCCTCCCTAGTTGGGGCGGCCTTCCTTTTCTTCTCTCCGTCTGCTAGGGGAGAGGCCTCTTTTTCCTCCTCCTCGTCTTCACGGGAGGAGTCCGCCTCGGAGTCATCAGACGATGAGTCCGACAACACCTGGCGCCGGGAACTCCTCCGAGTTCCCGTGGCCTTCTTCTTGGCCTTCTTCTCCGGCACCACTTGAGGTGCCGGAACCAGCAGCCCCGTGCCGCTGGGTCTTCTGGCAAGGGAGTCGGACAATCAACCTGCCCGGACGTCTTCTGCCAATAGTGTCAAAGGCAAGGGAGTTTAGATCCCTCATAGAGTGAAACTATGAAAAACAAGAGTCCCGTAAAGGGTAAAGTAGCTTACCTCGCTGGCTTGACACTGCGAGCTGAATCCACGATCTTCGGTAGCAGATGCGGGAGCCTCGGCGCCCTTGAACAGCACCTTCCAGGCATCTTCGTACGTAGTGTCACATTTGACGTTGGCAGCGAGCTGAACTTCAGGACAGAGAGAGTCACATTTGACGTTGCCGATTTCCCATTGCCCTACAATGGGATACTTGGCCGTCCAGCGCTTGCCAAGTTCATGGCAGCCTCTCACGACGCCTACAATGTGCTCAAGATGCCTGATCCGATAAGTGTTATTTCTGTCCATGGCGACAAGAAAGATGCACTTATCTGTACCGACAAGATCTACCGGGAAGCAACAGCCGTAGCAGAACGCAAGCCACTTGCCGCTGAAGCTCCCAGGGGGAAGAAGAAGACCAAGTCCGGCAAGAGTAGCTCTGATGCCCACTCCGGCAAGCGCACCTCTTCGGAGTGCTGCGCTACCGTCAAGGACGCACCATCGAGCTCCACCGGCAAGTGCAAGAAGGCAAAGACAGCTTCACCAGAGACCAAGAAAGTGGCCGCCAAGGAGGACGGCACTGGTGGTACCTTCACCATCAGTGCCACGCTTGACCCTAAATAGGAAAGCGCGCTCGTTGCTTTCCTGCGGGCAAATGTCGATGTGTTCGCATGGCAACCATCTGACATCCCCGGTGTTCCCAGGAAAGTAATTGAGCACCACCTTGCCGTCTGCCCTCACGCGCGGCCCGTCAAGCAGAGAGTTAGGAAGCAAGTAGTGGAGAGACAAGAGTTCATTGCAGAGGATATCAAGAAATTGGAAGTAGCAGGCCTGGTCCGAGGAGTACTCCATCCAACGTGGTTAGCCAATCCAGTAGTCATGCGCAAAGAAAACGGGAAGTGGAGGCTTTGTATTGACTTCACTGATGTTAATAAAGCTTGTCCCAAGGATCCATTTCCCTTGCCACGCATTGACCAGATTGTTGAATCCACAGCAGGATGTGATCTGCTTTCATTCCTTGATGCATACTCAGGATATCATCAGATCTTCATGGCTGAAGAGGATGAAGAGAAGACCGCATTCATTACTCCATGTGGCACGTACTGCTTTGTACGGATGCCTTTCGGACTAAAGAATGCTGGTTCAACATTTGCAAGAGTAGTCAGTCATGCATTTGAGCCACAACTGCACAGAAATGTAGAAGCTTACATGGATGACATAGTGGTCAAGAGCAAGGACAAAGAAACTCTGGTCCAAGATTTGGACGAGACTTTTGCAAATCTGCGCAAGATCAATCTCAAGCTGAACCCCGAGAAGTGCGTGTTTGGAGTTCCTTCCGGCAAGCTTCTCGGGTTCTTTGTATCCCAGAGGGGGATTGAAGCCAATCCCGACAAGATCAAGGCCATCGAGCAAATCGAAGCACCGAAGCGAGTCAAGGACGTACGAAGGCTTGCCGGCTGCGTTGCTGCTCTCAGCAGGTTCATTTCCAAGTCTGCTGAACACGCCCTGCCGTTTTTCAAAATTTTGAAAAAGGCGGGTCCAATGAAATGGACTCCGGAAGCGGAGGCTGCGCTGCAAGACTTGAAGAAATATTTGTCCTCCACTCCAACACTTGTCGCACCTAAGCCACAAGAGAAGTTGCTGCTATATCTGGCGGCAACCAATCAAGTGGTTAGTGCTGCGTTAGTAGCGGAGAGGGAGGCGGATGATGAGCCAGCAGCCGCAGCAAGCGAGTCCAGCGACAAGCAGGGGGCTTCCCCGGCAAGTTCTGGTTTCGGCAAGGATGGATCTGCGCAGCCACATGAAGAGAAACAGAAGAAGATGGTGCAGCGCCCAGTTTACTTTGTCAGTTCCCTTCTGCAGGGGGCTAGATCAAGGTACTCTGGTGTGCAGAAGTTGCTTTTCGGCCTTCTCATGGCCTCGAGGAAGCTGTGCCATTACTTTCAAGCACATGAGATCACAGTGGTCACTCGCTTTCCGTTGAAGAGGATATTGCAGAATCCAGAGGCAACAGGCAGGATTGTCGAGTGGGCACTGGAATTTTGAAGCTTTGGCCTCAAGTTTGAAAGTACCTCAACTATCCAGAGCCGAGCATTGGCAGAATTCATAGCAGAATGGACGCCAACACCCGATGAAGAAACTCCGGAGAGGAGCATCCCCGTCAAGGAAGCAAGCAAAGAATGGATCATGTACTTTTATGGTGCCTTCTCGCTGCAAGGCGCCGGTGCGGGCGTACTACTCGTCGCACCCACCGGAGAGCACCTCAAGTACGTGGTCCGGATGCACTTTCCCAAGGAGCAAGCTACAAATAATACTGCAGAGTATGAAGGCTTGCTTGCCGGACTCAGGATCGCGGCAGACCTTGGGATCAAGAAGCTTATTGTCAGGGGTGACTCGCAGCTCGTCGTCCGTCAAGTTAACAAAGATTATCAGAGTCCGTTGATGGAAGCATACATTGATGAAGTGAGGAAGCTAGAAGAACATTTTGATGGCCTGCAGATGGAACATGTTCAAAGAGCTCAGAATGACATTGTAGACGGCCTGTCAAAGTGCGCCGCACTCAAGTTACCTGTGGAACCATGGATTTTTGTGCTCAAGCTGACTCAGCCATCTGTAACACCATCAATTGGACAGGGCAAGAAGAGAAAGTTGATTACTGGCGACTACTTTCCGGCAGAACTCCCCGAAGCCGCCGCCAAGAAGGTCCCCAGGATCAACATAAAAAATGCTGAGGAGCAGTCTGCTCCGACAAGCCCTAGGGTTTGTTTCGTTGAAGGAGACGCTCCCGACAAGCTGTGTCCCAACACGCTTGCCGGGGAGCATCATGCTCTAGAAGGATCCCAAATTCTTGCCGTAGAAGCGGATGTTCCCGCAGCAGCATTTGCGCCTTTAGTCCTTGTCGTCGAGCCACAAGCTCTGGCATGGGCACAGCAGATCGTCCATTTCCTTCAGACAGGAGAACTTCCCGAGGAACAAGAAGAAGCGGAGAGAGTAGCCCGGCAATCAAGTATGTACCAGTTTTATCGATGACATACTGTACAGAAGAAGATTCAACGGAGTGAAATTGAAGTGCATTTCCCGGGAAGATGGACAGGAGCTGTTGGCGGAGATACATGGAGGCGTATGTGGTCACCACATTGGCGCAAGAGCACTTGCCGGCAAAGCCTTCCGGCAAGGTTTCTTCTGGCCGACAGCCCTCCACGATGCAACTGCACAAGTAACCAAGTGTGAAGCGTGCCAGTTCCACTCCAAGCAGATACATCAACCAGCTCAAGCTCTCCAAACAATCCCTTTATCCTGGCCATTTTCGGTCTGGGGGCTCGATATCCTCGGCCCCTTCCCCTGAGCTATCGGGGGCTTTGAGTACTTGTACGTTGCAATCGACAAGTTCACAAAGTGGCCTGAGGTGGAAGCAGTGAGGAAGGTGACAGCACAGTCAGTAGTCAAGTTCTTCAGGTCAATTGTTTGCCGTTTCGGAATCCCTAACAGGATCATCACCGACAATGGCACACAATTCACGAGCCACACCTTCATGCAGTACGTCCAAGATCTTGGCACCAAGATCTGCTTCGCTTCTGTTGCTCACCCGAGAAGCAACGGTCAAGCGGAGAGGGCAAATGCTGAAGTGCTGCGCGGGCTCAAGACCAGAACTTTCGACAGGCTGCACAAGTGCGGAAGAAATTGGATCGAGGAGCTGCCGGTGGTTCTTTGGTCGATCAGGACGACGCCAAATCGAGCCACTTGCGAGACACCTTTTGCTCTTGTCTATGGAGCAGAAGCAGTTCTCCCCACGGAACTCGTATACGGATCGCCTCGAGTGATCGCTTATGATGAGCTTGAGCAAGAGCAGCTGCGACAAGATGACGCGCTGCTCCTCGAGGAAGATCGTCTTCAGGCTGCTGTACGAGCTGCTCGTTACCATCAAGCTTTGCGTTGCTACCGTAGCCGCAAAGTTAATGCCTGAAGCTTCGAGGAAGGCGACCTTGTTCTTCGGCGCGTTCAATCCGCCAAGAATTCCAACAAGTTGACGCCAAAGTGGGACGGCCCTTATCGGGTGAAACGAGTCACTAGGCCCGGCGCTGTCCGCCTTGAGACCGAAGATGGCTTTCCGGTGAGCAATTCCTGGAACATAGAGCATCTTCGCAAGTTTTACCCATAAGGCGCGGTTGCCGGAATCTGTTCCGGCAACCACCTTTTGTACAAGCCTTGCCGCTGTTGCATGTAACCCTTTGTACAAAGCCGGGCGCAGATCCCGTGCATAAATAAAGTTCATGTGTGCTTCGCACATCTAGTCAAGTTTCATGCATTCTTTCATTTTTGCATCTTTTATTTGACAATTTGTGCATCACTTACCCCCAGTAAGCAATAATGAGCCTTAAGACTCCATACCATTATTTTCTCTTCTTTCTTTTTCTCAAAAAGAAGGTTCCTTTGCCCACAAGTTCACGGGGGGGGGGGGGGGGGGGAGGAGAGGATAAAGGTGTGGACTGGGCGTCGTTCAAAGAAATATGGCCTTGCCGGGACACAGACGACAGAAAAGCTAAGTTGCCAAAGTTTGAGCACAGTCAATTTTAAATTTTTATGTTATATTCCTTGAACGACCGTGCCTTGTATGGAAAACCTGTGCGCGGAGGAACCGGTTCGTGGCTAAGTTGCGCCCTTACTTTGTTTCGAGTCCACTCAACAAGGGAAGCGTGCTGCAACTAGTCCCGACAAGGTTTCTTGCCGGAAGCAACACTGCCGGCAGGCTGCTGATGTTCCGCACTCAGCGCTCGCGGCAAGCGTTCTTGCGCCGGCAAGTTCCCTAAAAGCGTAGGGTAAAAGCATACAAGGGATGGAATCGAGTGAAGGAAGTAACATAGCAGATAGTGCCCAGAATAGAGTTATATTACAAAAATAGCTTGTTGCGGCACTGACTAGATTGTTCTCATGACTTAAATAAAACAGCGACAAGGAAAGGAGAAGAAGGATGGCCTAATCCACGCGCTTGCCATCGATCCTCCTGACTTCGTTCACCTTGTCCACGATGGGTGCGATGATGGCTTTGAGCTCCTCAAGATCAGCACCCTCCGGGAGCTTCTTGAGGACGCGGGAGAGGTCGAGGCCTGGATTGCGGAAGTGGATCTTCACCAGCACCTTCTCCAAGACCTTGGCACAGATTGCACGCGACTCGTCCGCCAGCTTCTTCGGGATCCTTTCCCGGAGTTGCTGAAGGGCCGTCACCACGCCCTTGAAGAAAAGAGTAAGCTTGGCGCTGGGCTGGAGGTTTTCGTTGGTGGAGTACCAGAAGCCCGCCAAGTCCAGCTCCGCCAACTCCTCGTCGATGGCTGCAGCGATGTTGACGAGGCCCTCCGTCCAGAGCTCCACCGTGGCCTTGAAAGTGTTCTGAGTCTCGGCGGCCCTCATCAGCAGCTCTTCATTGCCCTTGACCTCTTTCTTCAAGTCTTCTTCTCGCTTCTTGGCGGCGCCTAGCGTATCCGTCAAGGTGGCCAGCTTCATCTCCAGATCAGCACTCGAATCCTTGGCGGCATTCAGTTCCTTGATCTTGAAGGCAAGCTGAACTTGCAGATCGCCATGGGCGCGTGCATCCTTCTCGCGTTCGCGCTGGAGTGCGGCAAGCTCTTCATTCTTCCTTTTCATGTCCGCCTCCAGCTGCGTCACCTTCACCTCTAACTCCTTCTTGGCGGCCTCAGCAGCTGCGGCGGCATCCTTCGCCTCCTTGAGTGCCCCGCCAAGTGATTGCTCCCGGACGGCGAGCTCCTCCTCGTGGCTGTCCAAGTTCACCTTCTTCTGTATTAGCTCACCATCCCGCTTGGACAGCTCCTCGGCGGCGAGCCTCTGTTGCTCTTCGGCTTCAGCCTTTTCCAGGATGAACGCCTTCTTCACCTCGTCGAGCTGCGCCCTCTCCTCAGAAATGGACCGGAGGGCCTCCTGGTTGCGGTTCCGAAGCTCCTCCGCGTGTTTCTCCATGTCAACTCCCGCCCGCACGACAAGCGCCTCCCGGGACTCCAACTTCGCTTGCCGGGCGCGATAGAGTGACACTAACTTCCGGAGCAACTGGTCCTCCTCGGACTCGCCGCTGCTCCTGCTTGGCTTGTCAACCACTGCCAGCCCAGCAGAGGCGAGTACTTCCCTGTCAAACTCCTCTCCTTCCACCGGCGCCATGGAGCTCGACGCCCAGGGAAGCTTGATGTATACGCCCTCGCCGGCCTTCAAGTATGCGCCTGGCTGGGGCTCCTCGGAGCCCGGCGCTGCATCAGCGGTGGAGGGGTCGGCGGACGGTGCAGCGCCTTGCGCTCCTGCGTCCTCCGGGTCGTCAGTGCGATCACCGGACCCCTCGCCGGCTCCTGCGCCAGCAGCCTTGGCGGCTTCCTCATCGGCGGGTTCATCAGCGCCGGCCTCTTCCTCGCCAGCGACGGCATCTTCAGTGTTGCTGCGTGCGCCTTCCTCGCCGGTGGCCTCGGTCTCCATTGGGTCCACGAGAGGGGGATCTGAGGATAGGGAGAGGAAAGAAAAGTCAAGCAAATATCCAAAAAAAGAAGAAAGAAGATCAGAAGAAGAACCCAAGGGAAGATTTCCGACAAGAAAGGTTACCTGTGCTGGGCTTTGTGATCACGGGCTCCTCCACCAAGGGCTCGTTGGTTCTGTCCCTCGCCGGAGACCCCTCCCTTGTCGGGGAGCGCTCCCTTGTCGGGGAATTGCCCCTTGGCGGCGTAGTCGAAGCAGACAGCACCTCCGGGGCGGTTTCTAATTGCCCCTGATAGGCCTGCTCTGCTCCTACACGAATGGATCAGCAATCAAGATGTCAGCAAAAGAAGAAGCACCCATGCGCGCCCCACAACAGGAAGTGAACCAAACACTTACGCTGGGGGCTGTGCTGGGGGCTGCTCCGAGGAGAAGGAACTGGGTCCGTCAAGGTGGTCTCGGACGTGTCTTCTGCGGTCACAGCAGGATCGTCCTCGATGACAACCACGGGGACCTTGGCCCTCTTCGCCGCTCTCTCGGCTAGAGTCCTGAAATAGAACAGGGATTCAGAGAGAAGCAAATCAGATGCAAAACAAGCAACAACACAGATTGAAGAAATACAAGTACAGTGAGAAGAAAGCCTTACTCCTCCTCCTCTTCTTCCTCCTCGTCGGAGCTCAGCGCAGAGAGGTCGAAGTCTGGTACCCTTTCTGCGCGGCGAGGCGGAGGAGTGGGCTCCCTTGGACGTTTGCCGGGAGCTGCGGCAGGATTGGGCGTGGCAGCCCGAGAAGACCCCGCCTCAGTTGCCGGTGCGGCCTGAGATGCTCCTGCGGCAACCGTACTTGCCGCGGTAGAGCGCGTCCCACGACGCTGCGGCTGCTGGCCTGCTTGCCGCCCTGATGGATCTCCAACTCGACGGAGGCGCCTCCTTGGCTGGAATTGGGGCTGTGCTGGGGGCTCCGCCTGCGGCAAGCCACTCGAAGACGGATGGCCGCTCGCGCCCCCGGCGGGCTCGCTCGCTTCGGCCTCGGGCTCCCCCTCGCCAACGACCTCTTCGGCAAGGTCTTCCCGGTCGGCAAGGCTTGCCGCCTCGGCTGCATCCGCCTCCTCCAGCGTGAAGCCAAACTCGTTCGCGGCAGCGGCTGCCGCCGCCTCTTCGGCCCTGGTGGCGATGTACCGCATCTCGTCGTCGGTGGTGTCGCGGGTGAGGAGCCTCTGCTCGTCGGAGTTGACTGCAACCTCCGCCAAGCTATCAAAGAATTGCTACACGACGTCGTCGGCGGGCTCTATCCAAGTTGCGCTTATCCCGTGCGAGTCGCACTCTGGCATCATTGCGCAGATGCGATTGCGCTGGGAGTTGTTGCACAACGGGATGATGCCCTGCGGCAACCTGAACCACTCTGGATGGTTGGCGTCATGCTTGAATAGCTCCCTCAGCATCCCGTCAAGCTCCAGAACCGTGAAGTTGAAGTTGAGGCCTGGACGCAACCTCATGATATCCACCGGGCCGCTAAACATCTAGGCGGGCCTCCCCCTCTTCTGCAGAGGGGCGATGCGACGGCGAAGGAAATCAGCGCCAACCGCCCCTGATGTGAGCCCGGCAAGCCTGAGCCGGAGGATTCGGGTGGTGGCAATCTTCAGCTTGGCGTCGTCCGGTGACAGAGCGCTCCAGTCGCCCCCGCGCACTACCCGGGACTGGCGCAGGGTGGTGAATGGCTGCGGATTGGCGTCAACGATCCAGCACCACTCCGCCCTCCACTCATCCCACTTGCTGCGGAGCTCGCCCGTCAGATACACCTCCTTCATGCCGATCCGTGAGGTCCAGGCGATTCCGCCAGCCAGTGGCTCCCCTTTCTCGGCTCGGGGAGTGAAATAATGACGGAAAAGAGCGACATTGGGGAGGATGCCAACGAAGTTCTCGCAGAGGTGTGCGAAAACTGCCATTGTCAGAACGGCGTTGGGGGTGAAATCAAGAAGATGAAACCCGTAGGTATTCATGATGTCGCAGAGGAAATCCGAAAAAGGTGGGCAGAGCCCGCAATAGAAGAACACAGGAAAGAAGTAGTATCCTCTGGGGCACTTTTTCGAAGTGGAAGCTTCGGCGGAGAGTACCTGCGTGTGCGGATGCGCCTGCGTCTCCGTCGACCAGAAGAGGTAGAACTCCTCCCGCAGCGCCTTCGGGGTAAGCTCGGGGAAGAAAAGCGCTCGCTTCTTGCGCAGCGCCTCAAGCTGCAGCGCCTCGGCCGACTTCGCAGCCTTCCCGGTCTTCGGAGCCATGGCGGAAACGGTGGTGGGGGAAAGCGAGGGCGACGGCGGTGACGGGCGGCGGAGCGCTGCTCTCTTTCGGCTTGGGAAGCAGAGGGGAGCGGCGGAGCTTTCGGAGGAAGGAACTGCAAGTGGCGAAGGTGGGGGAACGGCCCTGTTTCCTCTGCTTATAAACGGGGGATGCAAACGTTATGCATTTCCTAGAATTAAGTATTGCCCACGTTCTCTCCCACGACGCCGCGATTGACGCGTGCCGTTGCGGGAGGGCGCGGTGGACACGGAGTCAGATTTAATGTGGACCCAGGCCGCGTGTGCCCGTGCCCTGTTTTGGGCCTAGCCCAACAGCGCTCGGCACCGTGTATGGCCCAGGCCCGGGGGCTCCTGTCAGTGTACTAAAGTAGGGGTACCTTAGTACCCCGAACTGGTGCACGGGCAGTCGCAGCATCCCGCGGCAAGGCTTGCCGGGCGTCTGCCAAGATCCTCTGCTATTCCTATCCACTGCCATTCAAGAACAAAGTGTTAGCTGAGAAGACAGAACCCCGGCAAGAGGAGCTTGCCGGGAAGGACAAGACCCCGGCAAGAGGAGCTTGCCGGGGAGGCCAACCAAGGCACTTCAAGAGACTTGCCGCGACGCCCCGCGCGTCCCGGCAAGACCCAGCGAGCGGCAAGCTTGCGGGTGCGACAAATGCAACGGCCGCGGCAAGGCGCTTGCCGCGACAAGGCTGCCACTCTGCACCCAAGCTCCAGCGCATCCGACGACGTGTCGCCCCAGGACCATCCCAGGAGCACGTGGCGGGGCGCTGTGCAGCCATGCGGTGCAAGGTGGCAAGAGGAGATGACAAGAAGGCCATCGTGGCAGGCGGTGGCTCTCCTAACGGTCGCTTCCTTGCACTGTTTGAGCAACCATACGGGCATTAAATGCCCTTGTCCCCTGCCGTTAGAGTTAGGTAGGGGAACTATTGGTAGCAGTTGTACCAACCCGCGTTTTTACTCTTTTACCCCTCCTTCTACGCTGCCACCTGTCGGTGACCCCTTTAACCTATAAAAAGGAGGCCCGTGCGCACGTAGAAGGGGTTCGGCTCAGGTTCGGTTCGTTTTCGACTCATTCGACACTAGAACACACTCACACTTTCAAGCAAGAACAGAATAGAAACACAAAGCAGTAGTAGGAGTTTTATCTCTCCGGAGAGCTCCAAAGCTGGGTAAAATCCCCCGCGTGCTCTCGCCTCGATCTGCTCTGCGTGCGCCCTCCGCTCCCTTGTCGGACCGAAAAGGGGCCCTGCCCCATAGGTGCTCGTTCCCCACGACAGGGGCCACCACCCATTTAGGGTCACATGGCTTGGTGATGTAAAACTACCCCGATTGCCACCCCTTTATGGTCTCCACAAAGGAGCCCTCGAGCCCTAGGACGTTGGCCATCTTGCCCACCATGGCACCTCCGCACTCCGCCTGGCGGCCGCCCACTACCTTCGGCTTGACATTGAAGGTCTTCAGCCATAAGCCAAAGTGGGGTTGGATGCAGAGGAAGGCCTCGCACACAACGATGAACGCCGAAATGTTGAGGATGAAATTTGGGGCCAGATCATGGAAATCCAGGCCGTAGTAGAACATGAGCCCCCGGACAAA
The DNA here is from genome assembly GCA_963921465.1 of Triticum timopheevii. Taxonomy (NCBI): domain Eukaryota; kingdom Viridiplantae; phylum Streptophyta; class Magnoliopsida; order Poales; family Poaceae; genus Triticum; species Triticum timopheevii. The sequence goes on along the minus strand of OY997266.1, from coordinate 233,094,641 downwards.
TGGGTGAAGTGGAAAACCTAGTCCGCGGAGGAAGTGGGTGAGGAACACCACCCTCTCATGGGGCCTGGGGTGGGGATAAGCTGCCCTTGTCGGGGAGCCGACGCGCGATGTCGCTAGACAAGTATCCGGCCTTCCTCAGCTTTTTGATGTGCCCCTCCATGACGGAGGAGACCATCCACTTGCCTCCCGCTCCGGACATGGCTGGGGAAGGTTGAGGCGAGATGTGCGGACTTGGGGGCTGGAGCTCAAGTGCGCGGAAATGGATGAGCAAAGGAGGAAGAAGGCGTAGGTAAAAAGGTGGATCCTTATCCCCTTATATGAACGGACGAAGCTATGCGTCCCCACCAGCCTGGTAAAACTCGCTTATCTCCCAAGCGCCGTAATCAATGGCGTGGTTGGGTTACCCACGCCCGTATTGATGAGAATCCCGGAATAAGGGGACACGATCTCTGCTTAGACAAGACGTGCCAAGGAAACCGCCTGGCTAAACGCGCTGAGGTGGGACAGTAAAAACGATTCGAATAAAGGCTTGGCCGTGGTGTGATGTCACGCCACGGAATACGTCAGCAGATTGAATTTGTGTAAATATTATTCTCTCTATGGTGGTATGTGGAACTTATTTTGCAGAGCCGGACACTATCCTTGTGTTCAAAATCTTCTATGAAGTATTCGGAGGACGAACCCGCCTTGCAATGCCGAAGACAATATGCGCGCCGGACTAGTCATCATTGAAGCCTAGTTCAGGGGCTACTGAGGGAGTCCTGGATTAGGGGATATCCGGACAGCCGGACTATGACCTTTGGCCGGACTCCTGGACTATGAAGATACAAGATTGAAGACTTCGTCCCGTGTCCGGATGGGACTTTCCTTGGCGTGGAAGGCAAGTTTGGCAATACGGATATGTAGATCTCCTACCATTGTAACCGACTCTGTGTAACCCTAACCCTCTTTGGTCCCTATATAAACTGGAGGGTTTTAGTCTGTAGGACGAACAACAATCATACCATAGGCTAGCTTCTAGGGTTTAGCCTCTCTGATCTTGTGGTAGATCTACTCTTGTACTACCCATATCATCAATATTAATCAAGCAGGAGTAGGGTTTTACCTCCATCGAGAGGGCCAAAACCTGGGTAAAAACATCGTGTCCCTTGTCTCTTGTTACCATGCACCTAGATGCACAGTTCGGGACCCCCTACCCGAGATCAGCCGGTTTTGACACAGACACCCACCCCGCACCCGAACCAGTCAAGTTTCCCACTCCTCTCCATCTGCGACTCCACTGCCGCGTCTTCCCCATCTCCCGGTCGTTCCAGTCTGGGGCCTCACCATCATCCACCGCCTCGGTGCGCTCGGCGCGGCGTGGTCAAAATATGAGAGTCATGGGAAGAGGACTGTACGTGGAGAGCCTGACGGCTAGGACCCACGAGGTCCATGGTCGCACGCAAGTAAAGTTCCTCCTTATTACACACTATACGTGGACTGTACGTGGGAAGGGCTTCTATATTTTATGAAAAAAATGTCCCCCCCCCCGCTGACAGGTCGGACCCACCAGCTATGTCTTTGCACGCAAGGAAGTGCCTCGTTATTATGCACAAAAAAATGAATACCCCCTACTAGCTGGGACCCACCATAGTGGGTGGCTGACTTGTGGGCCTAATAAGTTGACGGTGACGGAGGGCTTTCTCAACTTATTCAATATGGACGATTCTAGCTCCAGTGACCGTACGATGTCCATCCAACAGCCATAGTGCTTCTTCAACCTCTGGTCTTCTTGCTCCAGCCGCCCGAAGCAGCGCTGGTCGTGCCGCGTGCTCCTGCCTCTCTAGGCCGGCTGTGATGCCGCGGAGGCCTCACTGCCCCTACTACTCCCACCGCTGGCCCAGGGCATCCCTCTACTCACCCTCACCCCCTGTTATTCTGCGGCGACGGCAGCCTCACACCGCAGCCGAACCAGTGAACCCTCGTACTCCTTTCCGCGTGGGCATCCACTGCCGCGTCTTCCCCGGCTCCACGTCGTCCCCTTCCTAGGCCTCGCCGTCGTCCACCGCCGTGGTGCTCTCGGTGCGGCGTGATTAATGTGGTCAACGACCGACTTCCATCGGAAGAGTACTGTACGTGGAGAGGCTGACAGCTGGGTCCACGGCCACAGCTAGGTCCACGGCCACAGCCCAGTTATTTCGTGATTTGCCAAGTCGCTTTGTCAGGCCTCTTGGGATGTAAATCTTTCAAGACGAGGAGAGCTTCATTCTGCTGGCCGAGAAAATGGCCTATCAGTAATGAGAAATTGGCTGTACATTTTTAAAACACATCAAATCAGCAATTAGTTTCAAATTTCTTTTTTTGCATTTCGAGATTTTAAATTGCATTTATTTTTATGCGTGGACAATTTGTTGGATTTAATATTGATATACATTTATTTTTAAAATCATTTTGAATGTGACTTAAAATTTCGGCATTAAAAACAGTTCGGACCGCACCAAAATATGCAAAATTTCGTATATTTTTTTAACCGTGGACACAATATGGGCTGTAATGCTAACAAAAAGAATATGGGCTCCAAAAAAACCTTAAGAATAAGGAAATGGGCTGTAAATTATTAGAAATAATGGCAGATGGGTTGTATGCTGTTTTCCACAGATTTGAGTCTTTCCTAAAAAAGGGTTGACGCACAAGTAGTGACTGTTGGATTTCCATCCAACGGCCGTCGTGCTTCTTCAACCTCTGCTCTTCCTGCTCCAGCCGCTCAAACAAGCGCCGGCGGGACTGCCTGCTCCCTCCTCCCTGCGGCCGGCTGTGCTGCCACACAGGCCTCACTACACCATCGTACTCCCATCGCTGGCCTAGCCATCCATCTACTCACCCACACCTACTGTTATTCTCCGGCGACATCAAACGAACCAGTAAACCCTCGTATAGTCGTACTCCCTCCGTGTGGGAAACAACTGCCGAGTCTTCCCTGCCTCAGTGTCGTTCCCTTCCTAGGCCTCGCCGTCGTCCACTGCCCTGGTGCTCTCGACGCGGCCTGGTCAACGTGGTCAATGACCGACATGCATTTGAAGTTGACTGTAAGTGGAGAGGCTAAGGGCTGGGTCCACGGCCGCATGCAAGGAAATGCCTCCATATTACGTGCAAAATAATGATTCATCCACCTGACATCTGGGACCCACCGAAAGGGCCTCTGTATTTCGTGAAAAACATTACCGCCGCTGACAGCTTGGACCCACCAGCTATATCTTCGCACGCAAGGAAGTGCCTCCTTATTACGCCCAAAAAAATGAATACTCCCCCTGCTAGCTGGGACCCAGTATAGTGGCAGGCTGACTTGTGGGCCTACTAAGTTGACGAGGAAGGAGGGCTTTGTCAACTTACTCAATATGCATGATTCTAGCTCCAGTGACCGTATGATGTCCATCCAAAAGCCGTAGTGCTTCTTCAACCTTTGGTCTTCTTGCTCCAGCCGCCCAAACCAGCGCCTGTCGTGCCTCGTGCTCTTACCTCCCGTGGCCGGCTGCGATGCGGCAGAGGCCTCACCGCCCGTAGTGCTCCCATCGCTGGCCAGGCCATCCCTGTACTCACCCACACCCTCTGTTATTCTGCAGCGACGACAGCCTCATACCGCAACGAACCAGTGAACCCTCATACTCCTCTACGCGTGGGCATCCACTGCCGCGTCTTCCCTATCTCCGTGTTGTCCCCTTCTTAGGCCTCGCCGTCGTCCAACGCCCTGGTGCTCTCAACGCGGCGCGGTCAACATGGACTGTACGTGGAGAAGCTGACAACTGGATCCACGGCCGCAGCGAGGAAGTTCCTCCTTATTACATGCAAAATAATTATTCCTCCACCTGACAGTATGGACCCACCGGTCGGGCCACCGTATTTCGTGAAAAAAACGTTTCCCCCTGACTGCTGGGACCCACCAGCTACATCTTCGCATGCAAGGAAGTGCGTCCGGGCAAAAAAATGATTTGCCCCCCCCTGACTGCTGGGACCCACCAGCTCCATCTTCGCACGCAAGGAAGTGCGTGGCAGTCGGGACCCACCTGGTCGAAGCGTACATACCGTTGTCATTCTGGTCGCGAACGTGTACATACATACTGGTGGATGTAGAACGTGTCGTAGTAGAGGCGCGCAGGTAGCAAACGTACGTACAGCGACCAGTGTGCAAGAAAGAAAATACAGCCACGTATGTGTACATACGGGTGGGGTCTCGAACGCCTCGCGCATACGTACGACTAGGGCTCGTGTACATGGCTGGGTCGGAATGGAGAAATAGTGTCGTCGTCGTGTTCATGGGGAGCCAACCGACTGGGTTGTAACGGAATGCATTGTCATGTTCATTGGGAGCGATGGAAACGAGGCCTGGCGTACCGCAAAACGGAGGAAACGACCTTGTGTTCGACCGGCCATGTTCGAAACGGGATTCTGTTCATCGGGAGGGGTCTGGCGTACCACAAAATGGAGGAAACGGACCTCCTACGGTCGAAACGGGGGTCCTGTTGATCGGGAGGGGTGTGGTGTACCGCAAAACGGATGAAATAGACTTGTGATGGAGCGCAACGGTCGAAACGGGGGTCCTGTTCATCGGGAGGGGTGTGGCGTACCACAAAATGGGACTCCACGGGATACTGTTCATCTCCACCATCAACCTCCTCCAGCCTCACGGGCTACTGTTCGTCCACCGTCGACGTCCTCTAGCCTCCACGGGCTCCTGTTCATCCAGCCTCCACTGCACGCTACTCCACCGGCTACTGTTCAACCACCCCTCTCCACGGGCTCCTGTTCAACCACCCCTCCACGGGCTACTGTTCATCCACCCCTCCACCATATACTGTTCATCCAGCCCTCTACTGGGTTGTCCTGTTCATCCAGCCCTCCACAGGGTCCTGTTCATCCAGCCCCAACCGGCTCGATCGATCGGGGTCTTGTTCATCCAGAGGCAACGCCACGCGGTCCTGTTCATCCACCCCCACCGCTCACTGTTCATCCAAACCCCCCCACCCCCTCAACGCTCACTGTTCATCTAGAGGCAGCATCGATCGGCTTCAATTAGCAGCAGTAGTGAAGGAATCGCTTGATCTGGTTTAGTTAACAGCCATCGATAGATCGCTTGGGTTCAGTAATGTGTAGCCTGCGGTGCAATCGCTCGGGTTCAGTTAGAGCCCAATGCCTCGCTCGGGTTCAGTTAGAGCCAATGCCTAGCACACACGCGTGTACGTGTATGAGAGAAATGCGCATCGCTCGTCCCCCGACCACCCACCGTAACCGGGAACTCCCCGAAATTTTCCTCGCCCTCGCTTCTACCACGGTTTTTCCATCATGGACGGCCCAAAGAATGTCATGCAGTTGCGTCTCCGGCCTGTCCAGGACGAAAAGCCCATTTTCTGTCATGATTTTTTGTCATAGAAGTAGGAGCCCACCACATCTATGATGATACTGGGTTTTGTCACAATTATCATCATAGAACTGTCATAAGTATGATAGAAAAAAATTCATTCGGCCCAAAATGTCACAGATGTGTCTTTTTTTGTAGTGTCTTTTTGTCTCTTCGAGCTCAACGCGCTAAGCTTAGGATGATCGCGAGTAGGTAGGCTGGGTAGGTTGAGATCTCCGCATGCGCCCCAGAGTTCGAACCTTTCAAGGGTTTGTGGAACCCGTAATCCGACACGCACAACATCATCATAGACAACGGCTCAAATTTTGACTCGGAAGAATTTAGAGCATATTGCGCCTCCCAAGGGACTCGGGTGGACTACGCATCCGTTGCGCACCGTCAGTTGAATGGCCAAGCTGAAAGGGCAAACGGTCTGATCCTCCTGGGTTTGAAACCACGGCTCATGCGCGACCTCAAACACGCAGCTGGGGTTGGGTGACCGAGCTGCCGTCTGTTCTGTGGGGATTGAGGACAACTCCCAACTGATCCACCAACCAAACCCCTTTCTTCATAGTGTATGGAGTCGAAGCTGTACTGCCGAGTGATCTGCTTCACAATGCACCCCGAGTGGAACTTTATTCAGAAGCTGAGGCAGAGCAAACACATCAGGATGCATTGGACCTCCTAGAAGAAGAACAGGAGATGGCTTTGATCCGATCGGCTATCGACCAGCAAGATCTTCGTCGATTCCATGCAACGAACGTCAAGGGTCAAGCATTTCAAGAAGGAGACCTGGTGCTCCAAGTGGATCAGCAGCGACCGCACAAGCTCACACCTGCATGGTAAGGCCCCTTCGTTGTCACCAAGGTGCTTCACCATGGAGCGTACCACCTTTACAACCTAGCTCAGAAGAAAGTTGAACCGCGCTCGTGGAACGCTGATCTTCTTCGTCGTTTATGTACTTGATAGTTCGATTGTCGAGATGTAATAAAAGTACTTGGTCGATTATTTATCAAGACATGATTCCTGCAGTCTCTTAATGATTGTTTTTCGCATAAGAAAGTGTTGAAATCCCCCAGTGGGTGACTTAGCTGCAAAATCCATTTTCGCCTAAGTTGAAAAAACTATTCCGAGTGGAGAGCAATCCTCCCACTCGGGGGCTTAGCCGCGAACCAGTTTTTCCTAAGTTAAAAAACAACTCCGAGTGGAGAGCAATCCTCCCACTCGGGGGCTTAGCCGGAATCAGTTTCGCCTAAGTTAAAAAAACTACTCCGAGTGGAGTGCAATCCTCCCACTCGGGGGCTTAGCCGCGAACTAGTTTCACCTAAGTTAAAGAACTACTCCGAGTGGAGAGGAATCCTCCCACTCGGGGGCTTAGCCACGAACCAGTTTCGCCTAAGTTAAAAAACTACTCCAAGTGGAGAGCAATCCTCCCACTTGGGGGCTTAGCCGCGAATTAGTTTCACCTAAGTTAAAAATCTACTCCAAGTGGAGCGCAATCCTGCCACTCGGGGGCTTAGCCGCTAACCAATTTCGCCTAAGTTAAAAAACTACTCTAAGTGCAGAGCAATCCTCCCACTCGGGGGCTAAGCGGCGAACCAGTTTCTCCTAAGTTAAAAAGCTACTCCAAGTGGAGAGCAATCCTCCCACCCGGGGGCTTAGCCGCGAACCAGTTTTGCCTAAGTTAAAAAACTACTCCGAGTGGAGAGCAATCGTCCCAATTGGGGGCTTAGCTGCGAATCAGCTTCGCTTAAATTGAAAAATGACACCGAGTGGAGAGGAATCCTCCCACTCGGGGGCTTAGCCGACGAATCAACTTCGCCTAAGTTAAAAAACGACTAAGAGTGGAGAGCAATCCTCCCACTCGGGGGCTTAGCTGCGAATCAGCTTCGCCTAAGTTAAAAAACGACTCCGACTGGAGAGTAATCCCCCCACTCTGGGGCTTAGCCATGAACCAGCTTTACATAAGTTAAAAAACGAATCCAAGTGGAGAGCAATCCTCCCACTCAGGGGCTTAGCCACGAATCATCTTCGCCTAAGTTAAAAAATGACTCCAAGTGGAGAGCAATCCTCCCACTCAGGGGCTTCGCCGCGAATCAGCTTCGCCCGAGTTAAAAAACGACTCCAAGTGGAGAGCAATGCTCCCACTCAAGGGCTTTGTCGTGAAACAGCTTCGCCTAAATTAAAAAGCAACTCCGAGTGGAGAGCAATCCTCCCACTCACGGGCTTAGCCACGAACCAACTTCGCCTAAGTTAAAAAAGCATTATGCAAATAGAAAGGCAATGATTGGATAAAACAAATAAGTTCAAATCGGACCATCAAGTACGGAACCGCAAAGAAAAAGTATTCGGACGTCAAGCCCGAAGAAGTTTAACCATTACATAATCACTCAGCATTTCGAGGCAAATAGATCAAATGTCTTTGTTAACTCGGCAGGAGGAGGTCCTGCCGGCTCGACGAAAGTGTCCAAGTAGATGCCGTTAGTTATGCAAGTAGCCGCCTCAATGAAAGTCTCCATGAAGGATTGAAATTGGAGCTTCTTCGTGTTCGCCACTTGGAGAGCCTTCAGCTTCTCTTCTTTGGCATCCTAGCAATGGAATATGATGAGTGAGAGGGCCACGTCAGCTCCGTAATGAGTAGATGATTTCTTGCATGCTTGCACTCCACTAGGGATGTCACTGAGCCGCATCATCAGAGACTCGAGGTCATTCTAAAGATTATCCTCTGGCCACAACTCTTGATCTGTCTTTCACAGGGCCACCTTCAGTCGTGCGATATAATCCAAGATGCTCTGGAGTCGAGCTTCGAGTCACAGTACATTCATGGAAGCTTCATCGCTGACGAGTGACTTCGTGGGGTCTAGGCCTGTTTCAATCCGGTTGGTCTCTTGTTCAAAATTCTTGAAGAATTCTGCACTGTAAGTGCATCTAGTGCCCCTTAGTGATTTTGGTGTATTGAAGACTTATAGGTCCAGGGACTAATATGTTTGTGAGTGTACACAGGTTCTATAAGTCAATGAGGAGTTCGATATTTACAGTGAAAGTCGACCCCTAAAAATGAATGTCTTCGGCTGAAGACTTTGGTTCTCCTGAAACTTTGAAAGTGAAGAAATTGGTGTGACCGTGAAGACTTGGATATTCATGCGGGGACAATGAAGCGTGAAGACTTTGTTTTCGTAGTTTCATTGTCTTCTTCTTGAGTCATAGGAAACACGGTACTGTTAAAGGGGTCGAGGTAATACTAAGGAAACTGATTTCCAACTGATGCTCAACTCAAAATCCTACACCTACCCAATCCTTCGCATGAAGCCATTGGAAATCTCATATCAATTCAATCAATTTCTTCAGTGACAGAGACGAAGATCTTCTGGTCTCTGAGGAATTTGTTCTGACTGAGGAGTTAGGAGTTCGCCAGTGCGGATTGCCTACACAGTGAGGAATATGATAGCCCTGAGGAATTCGAACCTAAAATCCGACAGTTGTTGTGCCACGCATCAGCTGTCCAAAATATCCTACCACCTAACAGTCATTTCATTGAAGGGCATTTATGTCTTATCATGTCAGGCTGCTCCCTAGGCTATAAATAGCTGCCCCTACAACAACTAGCTGGTTGGCTACTCCAAGAGAAACTGACACTTGTCATTTGAGAGTATCCCAGCCTCCGAGGACTTTGAGCGAAAATCATCAAGTGAGCAAAACCCAAATCCAAAACACGAACCTACAAACCCAAAGTAAGAGATTGTTCCTGTGTGGAACCGACACTTGTTACCTTTGAGGACTGTGTATCCTCCAGACGGTTAGGCGTCATGGTCTGAGCATCCAAGAGGAATTGTGGATCACTGAGTGACCTAGTCTGTGAAGGTTTGGGAGTCACCTGTGAAGACTTACCACTACTGTTGGGCGAGGTCTATGTGACCTTAGCTCAAGGAGAACACGGTGAGGACTGTGTGTCCGGGACTGTGTGTCCTCGAGTTTAAATACTCAGCCGCTCCAACCAGACGTACAACTGTGACAGCAGTTGGAACTGGTCTACCAATTCATTATCTTCACCAAGCCTACTGGTTCTATTTCCTCAACCCTTCCATTTCCTCAGCTATTTGTTGATGAACCTGATCATTACTATTTGAAGACTTTGACTGAAGACTTTCTCTAATTCCTCAATCCTATTTCTTCAGTTAGTTTGTCTTTGTCCTACTTATCCTGTGTTTATGCTTTCTGTACTCTATGTTTTTTCTTTCATTTCATCATGATGACTATGTTGTTGCTCTGTCATGCTTATACCTGAGTACTTATTCCACTGCAAGTAGTTCTTCAAGTAGGAATTTCCTCACCCTGAAACTCCATAGTGAAGAATTCATAAAAATCGCCTATTCACCCCACCTCTAGTCGACTTAACGCACTTTCAAATTGTATCATAGCAAGGTACTCCCTTGTTCTGTGTGATTTTGGTTTAACCACCTGGAGTTTTAGTTATGTCGACTGCAGGAATGAAGAAAGTGACATGCGCCATCTTTGATGGTAATGAGTATCCCAAGTGGAAGGCCATGATGAAGAAGCGACTCATGGCGATGAACAACCAACTGTGGACCATGACTGAGATTGGTCTTACCGATCTATGCAAGATGGCGGAGGTTGATGATATTCACAAGTACACTCTTCTCAACCTCGCGGCGAAGGATGTCATCAGCTCTTGTTTGTCCCAAAATCAGTTCAGGAAAATCATGCATCTTAACCATGCGAAGCTTATCTGGGACCGACTCTCTGAAGTTTACGAAGGTCATCGTACTCGTCATGATCCATGGTTTGAGGATTTCAAGGAATCGCTCAAGGAGATGACTTTCGCACCTGAATCATCATCCACTGCACCATGCCTTATGGCAAAGGGTGCCAAGGTAACTGAATGCTACCTTTTCGAATCTAGTGATGATGAATCGGGTGATGAATTTGGACCCAGCTATGTCAAACTTGCTTTCCTTGCCACCAAACAACAAAGAGCTCTGGAAAAGGTTCAAAACATGCTTGATGAAAGCGATGATATGTTGGGCGAGGAATTCAATCGAACTAAGGCTTTGACTGATAGTCTTCACAAACTTTAGTCTACGCTTGACAACCTTCAAAATCATCATAACATTCTCTTAACTGATCATGAGAAGCTTTCTTATGAATTTCTTCAGAGTAAGCAAGATCTTGAGAAGTTAAAAGTGAGTTATGAAGATCTTCAGAAGGAAAACAATTCATTGCTTGCTCAACAGATCAGTTCCGCACAAGAAGAATTTATTCCACCTTGTCTGAAATGCATTGAGCGTGAATCTGCTAATTCATCACCTGAATGTTCAAATGCTTCTATTGCTGCAAATTGTTCAACTGTCTCTGTGGTCACAAATTCATCATTTGAGGATACCACAAGTATCACTGACGATAATGCAGGGCTGAAGGAATTGTATGTGACAGGCATTTACAAAATCCTCAAAGGGCATTAGACTCTATGTGATGTGCTCAAAAAGCAGATCTTGAACAGGAACCCTAGGAAAGAGGGTTTTGCCTATGAGGAAACTCAATGCAGATGGAACTTACTGCAAACCTGAGAAGTATCACAAAACCTCATGGGTTGCTGCGAAAGGACCTCCTGTAGATCCATGCACTCTATCTGGCTTTACTTGTGATTCTTCATACTCCTTTGATCAGTCATTTGACTCCAACTATAAAATGTTTAAGAATCAGAACGGTGAAGAATTTGCTCGATATGTTGGAACAAACTGCAGGAACGGTCCCCCTATGAAGAAAATCTGGGTTCCCAAAAGGTGCCTTGAAAATCTTCAGGTGAATGTTATCATGACACCACCCATGAAGAATAGGAACCCCAGATCAAATTGCTCATATGGATCAAAATCCTGATATGTATCAAATTCCTCACATGGATCAAAATCGTCATATGAACATCATCATTCTAATAGTTGTGTTTCGTAGGGAAAGTCTAAAGGCTATGAATATGTGCATTATTCTTCAAACCCTTATGTTCATAAGTCCTCAAAGAACTTCTCTGCTTATTCATATGCTTATCCTAACCACTCTTCTGTGAAACGAAGTGCATTGGGTTCTATGCCATCTTTTTCTTATGGAGCTCGCAGAATGATGAACTCCTTGCCACCCCTCCAGATGTGGGTGGTGAAGAAGAAGAACTAACTCTCATGCAGGGCTAGGTCTCCAGACAAACTTGATCGTCTGAAGAAATTGCTGGAGATCTGAATGTGCTTGAAAGGACGCAAGCTAATCATGAAGAAATGAATCATTCATTTCTCACGTCCTCATACTGCTATATCTGTTACTGTTCATGAAATTGATATCATATTCTTCACTGATGAAGTATATGGGTTCATAAGTTGCACTAATTCATCTGCAGGATGAACAACCCAAAGCTACTGACTGGGTCCTCGACAGTGGATGTACAAATCACATGACAGGTGACAGGAACTTGTTGATGGACACTGATTTGTCACCATGTCCTCTGAAGCATATAAGAAAGGTATTGGGTCTAGGTAAGGTTGCAATCTCAAAGGATAGACACATGGACAAAGTCATGCTTGTTGAGTCCTTAGGATTCAACCTCATGTCTGTCTCAATGCTTTGTGATCTTGATATGGTTGTCATCTTTGGTAAATATCGCTGCATTGTGCTGATGGAATCTGTCAATTCCAAAGTCTTCGAAGGCTTTAGGAAAGGAGACTTGTATATTGTTGATTTCTCTACAGGACCACAACCTACGACATGTCTACTTGCAAAAGCTTCGGAATGCTGGTTATGGCATTGACGACTTGGTCATGCTGGGATGATGAACTTGCATACACTCGCAAAGAAGAAGCATGTCATTGGCATCGAGGGTGTCAAATTCCTCAAAGATAATCTTTGTGGGGCTTGTGAGGCTGGGAAGATCACCAGAGCCAAGCATCCCTCAAAGACTATTGTCGGATTTCGGGTTCCGGCAAACCCTTGAGGTTCGAACACTGGGGTGCGCACGGAGATTCAACCCTCTACCGGCTCACTCCTCGCCGAACCGCTAGGACCTAATCTATCGAACAGAACAACACAAGAGACACAAGATTTATACTGGTTCAGGACACCATTGTGGTGTAATACCCTACTCCAGTGTGTGGTGTGGTGGATTGCCTCTTGGGCGAACGAGGAACAATACAAAGGAAGAACAGCCTCGTGAGTGTCTGTTCTTGGCTGGCGCGATGAACTTCTAGGGGGAGTTCAGTCGCCTCTCTCTCTCTCTCTCTCTGTGTCTTTCTATCCTTGTTCTCTCGATGCTCTACCCTGCGGGTGGCTACCCCTATTTATAGTAAAATGCCCTGGGCCTCTTCCCAAATATTGAGCGGGAAGGGCGCCAACAATTGGCCATTTTGAAGGGGAACAGCGGGTACACTTATCCTGACATAGTTGGTCCTCGCCTGTCAAAGGCTCTGGTGGTGACGCCGGCTTGGGCTCCACAATGACTTCCTTCTGGCCATTGGGCTGGTCTTGGTTTTGTTGCACCGAAACGGATGCCTTTCCTTGATGCTCTCGCCTGCGCTTTCTCCCTTTGCACCAAAGAGGAAAGGAGGACACTGCGCGGGCTGGCACCCGACTGGCGCCCTTGGTCGTCATGGCTTGCATCATGGGCACCTCGCGAGGTACCCCGCCTTGAACTCTCCGCCTCCTCATGAGCCAGCCTTACGAGGCCGTGCCTGAGGAAGCTCCCTGTCGTCTGCCCCGCGAGGCTTGGCCCCTCACGAGGGTCTTGAGCTTGTGTTGATGAAGATGGGCTATGCTGGGCCTCCTTTGAGCCACGCCGCAGGCCGACGGCAGGCAAGTCTGGGGACCCCCGTTCCCAGAACGCCGACAGTATCCCTCGGGCCCACGGCGCGCCCGAACTTGGCCGAGCAGAGAGGCAAAAGGGCAAGCGCAAAGCTCCGCGGGCCCTAACAGCCTGCGGCCTTGGGCGCCGCGTGGCAGTTGATTGGACGTGGGCGCCTCTGCAACCGCGCGAGTTGATAAAGGAGCGACATCTCCCTTGCCTCCTTTACTTCCTCTAGTTGCTGCTCAGATCCCCTTTCTTGCGCCTCTCCTCCTTGCTTCCGAAATCTTCAGATCTACTCCGCCTGCGCGCCCTAGTCAGTCATGTCGCCTCGCCAAGCCCCGGCCGGAGCTTGGTACTCGCCTGCCTTGGACTCGCCAAATGTGTCAGAGGCGAGCCTTGCCCTGGTGCGCCAGATGGCAGAGGCGCAGGGCATCGACCGGGCGAAAGAGTTCAAGGCCGGCTCCGCCATCCCTGAAGGCCGAGGGAGCACCTTCTATCCGCTCTTCGTGAGCGCCGTCGTCGCCAGTCTGATGCCTCCCTTTTCTGAGTTCTTCTTCTCTGTCCTCCGCCACTACAATATTCAAGCTCTGCACCTCCATCCCAACTCCGTCCTTCTTCTGGCGATCTTCGCCTACTATTGTGAGGCTCACGTAGGGGTGAAACCCTCGGTGGCCTTGCTACGCCACTACTTCTCCCTCCGGACCTCCCGTGGTTCCGCCTCTCCGTGCGCGAGCTTCGTCGCGTACGGCGGCTCCATCGCCATTTCGAACCCTAGGAAGAGGATTGAGGGCTTCACGAGCAAGTGGGTCTTGGTGGATGCTGGGTGCATCCATCCTTGGCTGATCCTGCCCACGGAGCACCCCACGAGCTCCGACGACTGGTCCCGATTGGAGCTTCTGGATCCCCGCGTGAAGCTGGTGTTGGAGAAGATGGATGCAGATCTGAGGCCGGAGAGCGTGGCGGCGGCGAAGCTGACCGGCGCGTCGCTGCTGAGGGAGTTCCTGGAGCATCAGCTGGCTCCGCTCCGTCAGTACTCGCTTCCTATGTGGAGGCCTCACCCGAGCCCCGTGGTCTTGGCCGACGAGGATCTGGCTGCGGTCCTCCAGTCCTTGGTTGGGGGCGACGTGGCAAGGCCGGAGGGTGCCCCTACGCCCCTGTTCCTTCGCGAGGATTGGGAGAAGGTAGTGGGGTCCATGCCCGTCTTCAACGGGGACGGGCCCATGGCCGCGGAGGCTCCAGAGGACCTGGTGGACGTGTCCTCCGACGACTCCAGCGAAGAGAAGGAAGAAGGGGAGCAGGAAGAGGGGGTTGACTCAGAGGCGGAGTCAAGGGCTCCTCCCCTTCGGCGAAGGTCCCGCACTCTCCGCCTCCCCCAGAGTGACGACGACGAGGATGAGGATGAGCAGGGCGGCGGGGGCTTGCCTCCGATCCCGAAGAAGGACCGGACTAGGCTGATCCCCCGCGGGTCTGCCCCGGCCCCGAGGAGATCCGCAGGCGCGCCTCCTGCTCCCGGGCCCCTTGAAGCTGACCCTTGCAGCCGGCTCTCAGGTTTTAAGTACGGCCGGAGGCTGCTTGAGTCCACCTGCGATGACCTGTAAGTGCTTGATTCCTGTCTTGATTATTTTTCTGTTGCCGAGACTTGATGCTCGTATCTTCTGGCCAGGCCGGCGCCTGCGGCAAAGAAGCTGAAGGGGATTCCTGAGGCCCCATCTGTGGCAGTGCCTCTGCCCGAGAAAGAAGGTGACTGTGACGCACAGGCCTCTCCTACCCGGGCATCCTCGCGAGGCCAGGCTGAGCCTGCTGGGGCGACCTCAGCCCCCTTGACCCAGGCGGCTCCCGAGGTGCCCTTGCTTGATGCTGCCTCCACTGTCGTCGTGGCGCAGCTGGTTCCGCCTCAGGATACTGTGGTCACGCTACCATCTTCTCCTCCTACTCCACCGACTGCTCCTTCCCCAAATACTGTTCTGGATCGCGCCATTGCCGGACTGGACCGTCTGCGGCAGGATCTTCTGGGTGCCGACCCTCGTTTAGTGGCCGGGCGCTTGGAGCTGGCTTCTGGCTGGATTCGCTCCGATGCTTCGATACGGGCGGCGCTAGTCCAGGCCTCGACAGCTTGTGACGAGGAGAAGAAGGCCGTCCTTGAGGCGAAGGTTACCCGCGATGCTGCCCTGGGGGAGGCAGCTAGCGTCCAAGGTCGCTGTGAGATGCTGGAGAGCGAGATGAAGGGCCTGCAGAGCCAGCTTGCTGAGGAGGCCCGCCTTCTCCAAGAGCAGGAGGAAAGCATGAAGGCTCGCGAGGCGGCCATCAAGGACCTGGAGGCCAAGCTCAAGAGACGCCGTGGCCGCCTAGGCATGCTGGAGCAAGAGCTGCAGGCGAGGAAGGTTGAGCTGGACGGCAAGGCCCAGGTTCTCGCCGAGGATAGCGTGGCTTTCACGGATATGGAAGAGAAGGCTCGCACTTCGCTGAAGACACTTTATGACAGCAGCCTTGAGAGCCCGCTGGCCGGCGAGGAGGATGGCCCCGCCAAGCTGCTTCCCTTCCTGGTTCGCGCCCTTCAAGAGGTCACCCTTGGTCTTGGCCCTATGGCTGAGGCTTAGGCACGCGTCTTGTCTTCTGCAGGGCTGACGCGGGTCTTCACCCACATCTATCTTCGTGACCCCAACATCGACCTCGACAGCCTGCTAGAGCCAGTGAGTGGCGAGCGTGCCGCTGCCGCCGCTGAGGCCGTGAAGGGTCGTGCGGAGGCTCTGCTAGGGAAGTTCCAGGCATTCAGTACCAGGCCGAAGCGGAGCGCTACTAGCCCTGCTTTTAATTCCTGCTTTTAATTCCTGCGCATGTACCATGCCTCGGGGAGGCGTTAAAACTTATGTTTGATGCTGTGATGACAGCATGGACTGTAATATTTGCTTTTGAATTCCCTGAAATTTGCATTATTCCTTCCTACTTGCTTATGTTCTACGCTGGCAGAGCCCGGCCCCGCGCATACCTCCGCCGCCATTGGCCCCGATCGGAAACCAGGACGGGACCAAGGAGTGAGGGGCTACGTGACAAGTTAGGCTCCTGAGTCGCGATGCTGAGGAGTCCCCCTTGGCGCTCGAACAGCAAGTAGGGAGGTGAGATGTGGGGGTGACTCCTTAGGGAGGTGAGATGCGGGTGGATCTGCCGTTCTATGTTTGCAGAGCCTGGCCCCGCGCATACCTCAACCGCCATTAGCCTTTCAGAACTAAGGAATGAAGGGCTACGTGACCAGTTAGGCTCCTGAGTCGCGATGCTCAGGAGTCCCCCTTGACGCTCAAACAGCCTTCATACCTTGGCTCCGCTCGGGGAGGGACGTGCGACAAACCAGGCCCGAGGGGCCTGGTGAGGTGGCGTGCGTCAGGGCGAGACCTAGGCGCAGCCCCCGTACCCAGCCCCTTCGCTCGGCACTCCTGAGGGGAGGCGTTGCGACAAGGCCAGACACTAAGCTCCGAGCTCCCTGAGGTTGATGCGGCCCGGAGGCCACCCTTAGTTGTTTATCACCAGCGCGGAGCATAGCGCTTCCGTATGCGTACGGGCATAGCCGCTCCTCGGCAGTGTCGTCAGCCAGCGCGGAGCATGGTGCTTCCACTAGTACGTGGGAGGGGGCTCCCCTCCGGGAGGAGCCCCCGGGGCGTATACAGCCCCGCCCTACCACGTGGCCGGCACGGTAGGGGTTGACGAGGTGTATCTGGGCACCCGTGAGTCAGCACGGGACTCACGAGGCCCTACCTCAAGGCGGGTTGCGCCTGGCTCTGGGCCTTATCTTCGAGTGTGTTCCTGCAAATTTGGCCAGATGCCGGTGCTCTACGTCTTCGGGTCCCGACTCTCGGGCTGGTCTCAGCCGTCGCTGGCATGCCAAGTCGCGATGCCATGGACAAGAACAGAGGGTGAGGGCCGGAGAGCCGGTAGGAGCCCTGAGTCGCGATGCTCAGGCACCCCCCCTTTAACGCGCAAGCTGGGTTAGATGACGAAACTCTACGTCCTCGGGTCCCGGCTCTCGGACTGGTCTCAGCCGTCGCTGGCATGCCAGGTCACGATGCCATGGACAAGACCAGAGGGTGATGGCCGGAGAGCCGGTAGGAGCCCTGAGTCGCGATGCTCAGCCACCCCCCCTTTAACGCCCAAGCTGGGTTAGATGACGAAACTCTACGTCCTCGTGTCCCGGCTTTCGGGCTGTTCTCAGCCATCGCTGGCATGCCAGGTCGCGATGCCATGGACAAGACCAGAGGGTGAGGGCTGGAGAGCCGGTAGGAGCCCTGAGTCGCGATGCTCAGGCACCCCCCCCTTTAACGCCCAAGATTCCAACACCCAGGAGAAAAAGGCACCAAATAACAAGCATGGTGGATCGAAAGCTTAGCTCTAAGATAAAGGCAAGAGGGATACATGCCGCTGGGACAGGCCCGAGCGGCTTGGGGATGATGCAGCCCGAGGGGCGCCCCCAATAAGGTAAGCTAAGGACATGAAATAAAAGGGATACATGCCGCAGGGACGGACCCACGCAGCCTGGGAATAATGCGGCCCTGAGGGCGCTCCCAGCCAGAAACGAAACTTAAAATATGTCACCTGATGATGTTGGGGACGAAGGGGTGTTGGTGTAGCAGATTCGGTGGGCTGTGGGAGCAGGTCCTCATGAGCCCCCAGGCCCGGGGGCCTCAGGAGGCTCCAGAGGCGCTGGCGGCTCCTCGCGGGCCATCTCCATCTTCGCCAGGGCTGCGGCACGCCTGACCTCTCGAGCCTCCAAGATGGCCCTAATGAGACGCTAGTGTGTAGAAGCCGCATTCGGCAGGCCGTAAGGCATGCGCACGTAGCTGTGGGGCGGACCCTCGCAACGTTCTACTCGCGAGGGCTAGAGGCGCTCTTGAGACGCGGCTCGGTTGAGCCCTGGTATGTCGATGCAGACGCGCAGCCCACCATCCTCGCCTGGATGGGGGGCCACGGTGGGTAGGCGGCGGCTCCCTCTCATGACTCTTGTCAGGACCCCGACTCAATGCCACATCGATCTAGCATGTAATACCTCATATCACTTTGCGGCCTCACGCACGGTATTCCCACGGGTGTCGCCTTACCTTTGCCCGGGACCGTTTGCGCCTTTTGGCACACGTATATGATAGTGTCGCTAGCATCTATATGATGAGGAGCCCGGGCTGACATGGCTAGTCATAAACCCAAAGTGGCACAAACTTACAGGGACAGGCATCCATGACCCAGCATCGAACGTGTTGGTCATCAGCGAGTGAATCCAGGCTGTAGCACTGGGCTAGCAGGACTCCGGTGAACCGGGCTGTAGCGGGCTAACAGGACTCCGATATTCATCACGTGACATTTCCCCAAAGGGACAGACACAGGAACGAAGATGGACACATGCCGGCCAGCCTAAGTGTTCCGGAGCAGTAGCAAGCTACCATGGCTCAGTGGAAGCACTAGGAGACATTTCCCGGTAAGAGAGGCTACTAAGGATAAACAACTAGATAGTCAGATCCCACACATACCAAGCATTTCAATAACATACACACAATATGCTCGATATGTGCAAATACAACATGGCATCACAACATGACTCTACAACTCAAGTATTTTATTCAGTAGGCTCTGAGGAGCGATATATTACAAACACGGGTCTCTCGACCCAGCATTCAAAGCATACAAGTCAAAGCACAAGCGGAAGCTTAGCATATCTGAGTACAGACATCTACAAATGAAAAAGGCTGAGAAGCCTGACTATCTACCAGATCCTGCCGAGGGCACAAGATCGTAGCTGAGGTTACAAGCTAAACGTCGAAGTCCACGCGGAACTACTAGCGAGACTGAAGTCTCTCTGCAAAAACGTAAAATAGGCAAACGTGAGTACAAATGTACCCAGCAAGACTTACATCAGAACTAACTACATATGCATCATTATCAACAAAGGGGGTGGTGGAGTTTGACTGTAGCAAGCCAGCTTTGACTCGGTGGCTATCCTGAACTACGACTGAAATGTAACTCTTTTGAGGTGGCGCACACGAGTCCACATATTCACCATATCAATACACCACTATGGATCCGCTCCTGTCTCCCTACGAGGACGCCATCCATAGCACTCACGCTTATCTTGTGTATTTTAGAGTATCCTCTTTCACTTGTCTATGAACTGTGCAAGCAACCCAGAAGTCCTTTTCCGCGGACACGGCTATTCAAATAGATCATATTAACCCTGCAGGGGTGTACTTCTTCACACACGCTCTCGCCACTTACCGCCATGTACACCTCGTGTATCTCGGCAACCTTCAAGCGGAAGCCTGGCGAGGGAGTCGGCCACGACCTACCTAAACACTCAAGTCTCTCGTCCAGGTTTATCGCCTATTCAGGTTCCATCCGCAAGGAGATCCGGCCGGGGTGTCGCTCACAGCCCCAAACAATGTGTGCAGGGTTCCCAAGTCCACCATCCGGGTGCCACTTGGTACACCGGGCCACTATGCCTAGTCTGTCCCAAGCCCACCTATACCGGGTGCCACTTGGTAGACTACTAACACTACCTACAAACACCAGAAACTAGTTGCAACTCCTAGACAGAGAACAAGGGTGATTAAGAAGCCGAGAGGGGTCGAGTTACCGGAACCCAATGTGTGGTAGTAACTGTTCATGGATCACAAACACAGAACTCAGTTCCTGAGGACGGCTGCAATGAGACAACCCACCATGTATTCCTACATGGCTTCTCACTGCTACCTTTACCAAATCGTGTTCACACACTTAGCTCTCAACAGTAGGACATGTTCACACACCTCCAATTCATCCCTGATGAATCAGACCTGACACAACTCTAAGCAATAGCAGGCATGACAAACAAGCATGAATGAGTAGGCACATCAGGGCTCAAACAACTCCTACTCATGCTAGTGGGTTTCATCTATTTATTGTGGCAATGACAGGTCATGCAGAGGATAAAGGGGTTCAACTACCGCAGCAAGTAACAGTTGTATCGTTGTTGTCCTAATGCAGTAAACTAGAGCAGGAGCGAGAAAGTGGGATTGTATCGGAATGAACAAGGGGGTTTTGCTTGCCTGGCACTTCTGAAGATAGTATAGCTCTTCATCGGTGTCATCGAACTCATCGTCGGTATCACGTCTATCAAGAGGGGACAAATACCGGCAACACAGAAGGTAACACAATCAATGCAATGCATAATATGATGCATGATCATGACATGGCAAAATGAATGTGTTGGCCTAATGCAACTATAACCATGGCGGTTTGAGTCATTTTGAACCAAAGGTTCAACTTCAAACTCAAACTAAGAATTCAAATAGTGCATTATCATGTTTTGATCTAAACAGCAATGTTAACTTGTTTAAACATGCATGAAACAAGTACAGATGGATAGGTTGGATTTTTCTGATCATTTTTTATATATAACTTATTTCATTTGGAGCTATAGATTAATTTCTATGATTTTTAGAAGTTTAGGACATTTTCTGGAATTAATATATCATTTCTGATTTATTTAAAAACCAGAAAACAGATTACTGCGTCAGCTTTGCGTTAGGGCGACGTCATCATTGACCAAAGTCAAATCTGCCTTGTGGGGCCGACCTGTCAGTGTAACAGTGCTAGTTATGTGACTATTTAACTCCTAACGAAAATAATTAGCTCGCGGGGCCCACTGTCATTGACCCTGGGGGTTAATTAGCGGGGCCGTTAACAGCTAATGACGAGCCATATCATCTAAACCGGCGACTAAACGCCGGCGGTAAGCAGACGCGGCGGCGCTCCTCGTCTGGCCAACTCCGGCCACGAGAGGTCGCGCGGCTGGTGGCGTTCGAGAGCGGCTGCAGCGGCGCTTCGGGTGGTGGCCGTGGCAAGTGCGGGGTGGAACTGTGGCGTCGGCAGCAGCGAGCGAAGCGGCGGCCGGAGCTCGGCTCCGAGCGAGCGCGGCGTTGCAAAGCACAAGGGAGCAGGCTGGGTGAGCGAAGGGCACCGGGAGGAGGCCCTCACTCGCGCGCATCCAACGGTGGCCGTGGGGATGCCAGGGACGGCGTGTAGCAGCGGCGGTGGAGCTTCTACGTCCGTGCAACTACGGCCTAGAGGACGCGGAGAGGCTGGGGAAGAGGGGGAGTCGAAGCGGGCGCTCACAGCGGTGAAGGGGAGCAACTCGTAGTAGCCTGGGACACGCTGAGGCCACAAATTGACCGGAGGGGGCCGTGAGATCCGGAGGTTGAAGACGATGCGTTGACGGAGATGCAGGGCCTCCCGCGATGCGTGGCTTGGTGTAGAGGATGGGAGGGACTTTTCGGAGCTCGGGGAAAAGGTGGAGCAGCGCTGCATCGATGGTGGCCTCGCGGGCGAGCTGCGGTGGCCGGCGGGAGCGTTCGGCTGGGAGCAGAGGAGCGAGGGAGAGAGGCGTCAGAGGGGGGGATGCTCGAGAGAGAGAGGGGATTCAGGGGGGTGTCGTGGCATCCTTAGCCGGTCCAGGGCGGGGCGGCAAGCAGGAGGTGGCCGGGACGCGTGCCGGCACGCTGCGGCCACGCGCTCGTCCTCCTGGGAGGGGAAGAAGACGACACGGGGGGGAGGCTAGGTGGGCTGGGCTGGCTTTGCCCAGCTGGGCTGCTACAGTGCCAGGCTAGGTGGGCCTTGGCAGGTAAGTTCCTATCTTTTTATTAATTCATGTTTTCTATTATTTCTATAACTTCAGGGCTTTATTAAAAATGTCAGGGAATTTCCAAAAATCATGAAACTAATCATTACTACTGTTTGGAATATATCCAACAGTAAACATTTTAGTTTATGATTATTTGAGCATTTAAAATATTTAGTAGCATTTAAATGCCCAAATGCAAATACTATAAGATTTAATTCCGAGCCCAAATATGTCATGGAAAAATGTGCAACACCTCTAGTTATTGCTTCTAGCATTTTCCAGAAATGATGAACATTTTTGAAAGCCATTTGGATTCACTGGAATTATTTTAGTTGAACCTAGTGAATTCCTTTGATGCTAGGGTTTGAAACAATCCCCATTTCAAATTTAAGAGAAATTTAAACATGATGCACACATGAAGCTAGCCTAGTGTAAAGCCAGAAGCTAGGGATGTGACAACTCGCCCCCACTAAACAAGAATCTCGTCCCGAGATTCTAGATGTGAGGTAAGAAGACAGAGGGACACAAGCTAACATGATCTTCATGATCCAGGTTGCACTTCATAAGGACGTTGACTCAATCACCATCTCTATCTCGAAGTCTTGCTCTGAGGACTCCAATTAACATGACAAAGAGAGGAAAAGGAAAACTCAAGAGGGATCGATCTTCTCGAAGGTCGAACAACTCAGGATCAACTCACGGAGTGAGACATTGAAACATCTCTCGAACTGAGACACGAAGCACACATCTAGAGGGAGGGAGTGAAACAGATGACGGAGGTTCAAATTGGTAGACAACCATTCCATGCTTAAGAGGGTGGTGAATGGATTCAAGATAGCGATGAAATGATTGCCATGATTCCATAACGAGACATCTCGAGGAGGTGACTCGTGGAATCATCCCTTAAGTGGCAAAAAGAATTACCTTTGATTCAAAGATCATTGAAACTCATTATACCAGCTTAAGGCAAATCACAATCGATCATTTGGAGGAATTCGGTAGAATGACATACGGACTAGAATGGATGATGTGGACTACCTTGTTGAAGACAACGCAAGGAATGATTTTGCTTGCACGTGCTCTCAAGAACCTGAGCATTTCCATATTCATCAAGGTTTTACCAATATCCGTGTCAAGGATCCTGGCAACACAACGTACTACCATGATGAATACCGGTGGAGGATGCAGATGCAAAGGAAAGATAATACTTTCTCAGATTTCACCTTAGCAAGGCCAAGGGGACAAAATCTAGATGATCGACCGAGAGACATTTAGCACTCCGCTTCTAATGTTCTCCTTGATGTGCTAGCGTACCCCATTCATTGAGATGGTTTGGTAACTAGACCATCAAGTAAAAGGTCGGACCTAGGGAGCACAAAAATCCATAAGGAACAATTAGGGAGTAAATCCTACGAAATCCTTATGGGGAGGTGGCCAACTTCCTCAATCAAGATACTACAATAATGGGTCTTCCGGCTGGGTGTGTTGGCCACGACATCTATTCACCGGTTATCGAGTGTCCAATATTATAGTTCTTGGGAAATGTTCCAACCATCATATCTGCCTGAGATTCAGATCTGGTTGGTGTCAGAATATTCCAGACTCACCAAGTCTAGAAAGAAAAATTAAAGTTTGCAACACAAATCGACGAGATGGCATTGCGAGATTCTCGGGGAATGAACTACGATAGCAAGCTCCAAAACATGAGCTGGTTCTGCTACACACATGTGAACACGCTGTCCCAGACAAACATGATCACATGGTAGTCTTACAATAAAACACTACCGAGTTCTGGTAGGGAACCATCATTTAGGATATCGAAATCTTGTGCATGAACTAGTATTTGCACAGCAACTCCTTTTCCTTGAACAAATCAGCCAGTGGCTTGGTGTGCTAAGGAATACATATGGGATGAAGGTTGCAAGTCTCCAAACCACAGAATACTTTGCACATATGCTTGACTGACTTGGGATGATTCCGGAGGAGGCAAAAATAAACTTTCTAGAATTCACGGCGGCAACTTGCATCAAATGCACGTGAATCAAAGGAAGTCACTTCTTTCATCGAACATATCCTTCATGAAGGGAACACGAAGGCATTGCTTACAAAGTTTCCAACACTAGCTTAATATTCAACACAATTATGGAAAAGATAAGGATGTCATCGATGGGCTCAGCAACAATTCACCCAGGATTCCATATAAATGGAATTCCATAATTATGTGAACAAGGTGATAGCATCGGTCAGACCAAAAGATGTAATGGTGTATGCTCGAGGGATCAACCACGAGTAAGACAACATTACGAATATCGTTGGTTCTGTTTTGATTTGATGATAGCCCACACTCAAATCAAAGTTTTAACAAGATAATTGATCCAACGACTGATCACGAGGATCAATCAATGAGGATAACATCTTTCTTCGATACACACACAAGGATATCCCTTTGGAATGAACTAAGTCGGACAAGCTTTTATCTTCCAACTCTCCAAGTTGTTGTTTAGCTTAACCAACTAGCTCAGGGTATCCAACACGAATTCTTGGAGAAAGGGTGGGTTCGAAAACCAACTTGATCACGAGCTCAACATAGCGGTCAGGTGACAACCTGGTGATACTTCCGAGAAGATAATCGGAAAATCAGGAACCACCGATATGTTACTAAGCTCGAGAACAATCTTGCTTTTCAGGGCAAGACAAGATGATCAAATAAGCAAGGGATTGTCATAGCCCTAACTCATTGATCGAAAGGTGCACCAAAAATAAGGACTAGGTAGCACAATCTATCTTAGAATGATGATTCAAGGACCAACACACTAAGAATGAATTTATTGTCCTTTAACTACCAAGCAACAGGGTTGCTAGAAGTATTGATTTCACACATCACAATTCACTTTCCGGCCTTCCAGTTACAACAACACGGAACCGAGGAATGAACAATGATGGCAAGAAGTATCACTAAATCAAGAATTCATAAGAGCTGATGCAATTCTCATGACATTCTTGATAAGAAAGAAGGTGACACTCCATGGTAGAACAGAGCAAACGCTAGATTGTATTTTGATCTGCGAGGTACAACTACTTTGACCCAATCCTGGATGTGGATGAGGTACTGGAGTTTGTTTCTCCTAGTCATTCTGGGATAGAATGGCTTGACGGACCACAAGAATAATAAGCATCGATAACACAAATGCACAATTACTCCTGACTATCAATTGATAGACGAAGACCGGAATACGACTGAAGAGGGACAACTCAAAGGAACATATATCTTTCTGAGTTGCGGATGCATAGATTAGTATGTCGAGCAAAGCTCAACATTTCTTCTGGATAACCCATGCAGAAGGTAGAACTGGCAGATTCACAATATAGAATGGAGAACTCATCAAGAGCACTCTTGTTGTGATCTCTTGGTTCAAGAACTTCTGCCATACGCAGTTCATGGTATTTGGAAGAACGATATACCACGGACGTCGAAGACTATCGCAAAGGTTACTAATATCCTAAAGGTATGAGCAACACTAACAACATGAAGTAAGTAGGGAAATCTCGGGTTTAGAAACCCAGGAGTAGAATACCTACTACTAAGTGGCATCACGGGATGCTTTCGAGAATAAAGGCCAGAATTATTACACCGGGAACACAAAACATGGCTAGATTACTAGGTGGTACTCTAAGACACCTAGGGTCATAATACTAGCTCCAACACATATGTCGAGGCAATAGAGTACCTCAACTTACTGATTAGTATGGGTAATCTGGCCCAAAGGGACATCAAACGGGAGGAAGGGATTTGCAAATGCTTTAGACTATTTAGAAACCTGGGATGACCCGGACAACATAACGGCTGGAAATGCTCAAAAGATTTGAGACATCCTACAAAACTGGTGGCATAACCACTCAACATCACCATATCAAGGTTCTGAGACCAGCTATGAACACACGGAAGTAGTAGAAACTAAACAGAGGCTTGAATCCATCAATCATATAAGTCTACGGATTAGTAATACGTGATCCTAATAGAAAGAAGAGAAAGCCTAGTTCCTTAACCCCGTAGGAAAGATAGGATGACTCAAATCAGAAGGCCATAAGGTATAAGGAGTAAAAGAGCCCTACATTCCATCCCACAATCAATTCCCTTATATAACTAAAGAATTTCTAGACTCAACTTCGACCAGTTTGGCTTGGTAATCCTACAGGCAGTCAGGCTCTGATACCAAAGCTGTCAGGACCCCGACTCAATGCCACATCGATCTAGCATGTAACACCTCATATCACTTTGCGGCCTCACGCACGGTATTCCCACGGGTGTCGCCTTACCTTTGCCCGGGACCGTTTGCGCCTTTTGGCACACGTATATGATAGTGTCACTAGCATGTATATGATGAGGAGCCCGGGCTGACATGGCTAGTCGTAAACCCAAAGTGGCACAAACTTACAGGGACAGGCATCCATGACCCAGCATCGAACGTGTCGGTCATCAGCGAGTGAATCCAGGCTGTAGCACTGGGCTAGCAGGACTCCGGTGAACCGGGCTGTAGTGGGCTAACAGGACTCCGATATTCATCACGTGACATTTCCCCGAAGGGACAGACACAGGAACGAAGAAGGACACATGCCGGCCAGCCTAAGTGTTCCGGAGCAGTAGCAAGCTACCATGGCTCAGTGGAAGCACTAGGAGACATTTCCCGGTAAGAGAGGCTACTAAGGATAAACAACTAGATAGTCAGATCCCACACATACCAAGCATTTCAATAACATACACACAATATGCTCGATATGTGCAAATACAACATGGCATCACAACATGACTCTACAACTCAAGTATTTTATTCAGTAGGCTCCGAGGAGCGAGATATTACAAACATGGGTCTCTCGACCCAGCATTCAAAGCATACAAGTCAAAGCACAAGCGGAAGCTTAGCATATCTGAGTACAGACATCTGCAAATGAAAAAGGCTGAGAATCCTGACTATCTACCAGATCCTGCCGAGGGCACAAGATCGTAGCTGAGGTAACAAGCTAAACGTCGAAGTCCATGCGGAACTACTAGCGAGACTGAAGTCTCTCTGCAAAAACGTAAAATAGGCAAACGTGAGTACAAATGTACCCAGCAAGACTTACATCAGAACTAACTACATATGCATCATTATCAACAAAGGGGATGGTGGAGTTTGACTGCAGCAAGCCAGCTTTGACTCGGTGGCTATCCTGAACTACGACTGAAATGTAACTCTTTTGAGTTGGCGCACACGAGTCCACATATTCACCATATCAATACACCACTATGGATCCGCTCCCGTCTCCCTACGAGGACGCCATCCATAGCACTCACGCCTATCTTGCGTATTTTAGAGTATCCTCTTTCACTTGTCTATGAACTGTACAAGCAACCCAGAAGTCCTTTTCCGCGGACACGGCTATTCGAATAGATCATATTAACCCTGCAGGGGTGTACTTCTTCACACACGCTCTCGCCACTTACCGCCATGTACACCTCGTGTATCTTGGCAACCTTCAAGCGGAAGCCTGGCGAGGGAGTCGGCCACGGCCTACATAAACACTCAAGTCTCTCGTCCAGGTTTATCGCCTATTCGGGTTCCATTCGCAAGGAGATCCGGCCGGGGTGTCGCTCACGGCCCCAAACGATGTGTGCAGGGTTCCCAAGTCCACCATCCGGGTGCCACTTGGTACACCGGGCCACTGTGCCTAGTCTGTCCCAAGCCCACCTGTACCGGGTGCCACTTGGTAGACTACTAACACTACCTACAAACACCAGAAACTAGTTGCAACTCCTGGACAGAGAACAAGGGTGATTAAGAAGCCGAGAGGGGTCGAGTTACCGGAACCCAATGTGTGGTAGTAACTGTTCATGGATCACAAACACAGAACTCAGTTCCTGAGGACGGCTGCAATGAGACAACCCACCATGTACTCCTACATGGCCTCTCACTGCTACCTTTACCACATCGTGTTCACACACTTAGCTCTCAACAGTAGGACATGTTCACACACCTCTAATTCATCCCTGATGAATCAGACCTGAAACAACTCTAAGCAATAGCAGGCATGACAAACAAGCATGAATGAGTAGGCACATCAGGGCTCAACCAACTCCTACTCATGCTAGTGGGTTTCATCTATTTACTCTGGCAATGACAGGTCATGCAGAGGATAAAGGGGTTCAACTACTGCAGCAAGTAACAGTTGTATCGTTGTTGTCCTAATGCAGTAAACTAGAGCAGGAGCGAGAAAGTGGGATTGTATCGGAATGAACAAGGGGGTTTTGCTTGCCTGGCACTTTTGAAGATAGTATAGCTCTTCATCGGTGTCATCGAACTCATCGTCGGTATCACATCTATCAAGAGGGGACAAATACCGGCAACACAGAAGGAAACACAATCAATGCAATGCACAATATGATGCATGATCATGACATGGCAAAATGAATGTGTTGGCCTAATGCAACTATAACCATGGTGGTTTGAGTCATTCTGAACCAAAGGTTCAACTTCAAACTCAAACTAAGAATTCAAATAGTCCATTATCATGTTTTGATCTAAACAGCAATGTTAACTTGTTTAAACATGCATGAAACCAGTACAGATGGATAGATTGGATTTTTTTGATCATTTTCTATATATATGTGTTTTGCTTGCCTGGCACTTCTGAAGATAGTATAGCTCTTCATCGGTGTCATCGAACTCATCGTCGGTATCACGTCTATCAAGAGGGGACAAATACCGGCAACACAGAAGGAAACACAATCAATGCAATGCACAATATGATGCATGATCATGACATGGCAAATTGAATGTGTTGGCCTAATGCAACTATAACCATGGCGGTTTGAGTCATTTTGAACCAAAGGTTCAACTTCAAACTCAAACTAAGAATTCAAATAGTGCATTATCATGTTTTGATCTAAACAGCAATGTTAACTTGTTTAAACATGTATGAAACCAGTACAGATGGATAGATTGGATTTTTCTGATCATTTTTTATATATAACTTATTTAATTTGGAGCTATAGATTAATTTCTATGATTTTTAGAAGTTTAGGACATTTTCTGGAATTAATATATCATTTTTGATTTATTTAAAAACCAGAAAACAGATTACTGCGTCAGCTTTGCGTTAGGGCGACGTCATCATTGAGCAAAGTCAAATCTGCCTTGTGGGGCCGACCTGTCAGTGTAACAGTGCTAGTTATGTGACTATTTAACTCCTAACGAAAATAATTAGCTCGCGGGGCCCGCTGTCATTGACCCTGGGGGTTAATTAGCGGGGCTGTTAACAGCTAATGATGAGCCATGTCATCTAAACCGGCGACTAAACGCCGGCGGTAAGCAGACGCGGCGGCGCTCCTCGTCTGGCCAACTCCGGCCACGAGAGGTTGCGCGGCTGGTGGCGTTCGAGAGCGGCTGCAGCGGCTCTTCGGGTGGTGGCCGTGGCAAGTGCGGGGTGGGACTGTGGCGTCGGCAGCGGCGAGCGAAGCGGCGGCCGGAGCTCGGCTCCGAGCGAGCGCGGCGTTGCAATGCACAAGGGAGCAGGCTGGGCGAGCGAAGGGCACCGGGAGGAGGCCCTCACTCGCGCGCATCCAACGGTGGCCGTGGGGATGCCAGGGACGGCGTGTAGTGGCGGCGGCGGAGCTTCGGCGTCCGTGCAACTACGGCCTAGAGGACGCGGAGAGGCCGGGGAAGAGGGGGAGTCGAAGCGGGCGCTCACAGCGGTGAAGGGGAGCAACTCTGTGTAGCCGGGGACACGCTGAGGCCGCAAATTGACCGGAGGGGGCCGTCGGATCCGGAGGTTGAAGACGACGCGTTGACGGCGATGCAGGGCCTCCCGCGATGCGTGGCTCGGTGTAGAGGACGGGAGGGACTTTGCGGAGCTCGGGGAAAAGGTGGAGTAGCACTGCGTCGATGGTGGCCTCGCGGGCGAGCTGCGGTGGCCGGCGGGAGCGTTCGGCTGGGAGCAGAGGAGCGAGGGAGAGAGGCGCCAGAGGGGGGGATGCTCGAGAGAGAGAGGGGATTCAGGGGGGTGTCGTGGCATCCTTAGCCGGTCTAGGGCGGGGCGGCAAGTAGGAGGTGGCCGGGACGCGTGCCGGCGCGCTGCGGCCACGCGCTCGTCCTCCTGGCAGGGGAAGAAGACGACACGGGGGGGAGGCTAGGTGGGCTGGGCTGGCTTTGCCCAGCTGGGCTGCTACAGTGCCAGGCCAGGTGGGCCTTGGCAGGTAAGTTCCTATCTTTTTATTAATTCATGTTTTCTATTATTTCTATAACTTCAGGGCTTTATTAAAAATGTCAGGGAATTTCCAAAAATCATGAAACTAATCATTACTACTGCTTGGAATATATCCAACAGTAAACGTTTTAGTTTATGATTATTTGAGCATTTAAAATATTTAGTAGCATTTAAATGCCCAAATGCAAATACTATAAGATTTAATTCAGAGCCCAAATATGTCCTGGAAAAATGTGCAACACCTCTGGTTATTGCTTCTAGCATTTTCCAGAAATGATGAACATTTTTGAAAGCCATTTGGATTCACTGGAATTATTTTAGTTGAACCTAGTGAATTCCTTTGATGCTAGGGTTTGAAACAATCCCCATTTCAAATTTAAGAGAAATTTAAACATGATGCACACATGAAGCTAGCCTAGTGTAAAGCCAGAAGCTAGGGATGTGACAACTCTTGACACCTGTAGCTCCTGAATGGCCTTGCTGACGAACTCCTGAGGGTTTGGCCCTCCTTGCCTTGCTCCTTCTTGAGGGAAACGTGCTTCGAAGCACGCCTCCACGTGATGCCCAAGCGCCTCCCTCGTGACCTTGGCGAGGTCGGCGGCCCTCCACGGGAGAGCCCTCGAGCCCTTCCTGAGGAGGGCGCCGGGCGCGCTTCCCTATGCGATGGAAGGAGGCTCCCCCTGAGCAGGCGCGGGCCCTGAGGGGCCTGCCTCCTGAGGGGCCGGGCCGGACGATGTCTTCTTCTTCTTGGGGGCGGCCTCGGGAGGCCTCCTGCTGCCGCGGTCTGGGTCTTCTAGTGATGCGGCCTGAAAGGCTCGCTCCAGGGAGCACACTGCGTCTCTCTCTTTGCAGGGCACCGTGATGACCCCACCGCTTCCTGGCATCTTGAGGACGTTGTAGCCGTGGTGGGTTACGGCCATGAACTTGGCCAGCGCCGGGTATCCGAGGATGGCGTTGTACGGCAGGCGAATGTGGGCGACGTCAAAGTCGATGAGCTCGGTGCGGTAGTTGTCGCGAGCCCCAAAGCTGACAGGAAGGCGGACCTGCCCTATCGAGACCGTGGAGCCGTCGGTGACTCTGGAGAAGGGCTTGGTTGGCTGAAGCTGACTGTAGGGCACTTGAAGATTGTTGAATGTTTCCACGGACAGGACGTTGAGCCCTGCCCCGCCGTCGATGAGGGTCCTGGTGACTAGCACGTTGCTGATGATTGGGGAACAAAGCATTGGGAGGACTCCGGCTATGGCCGCGCACTTGAGCTGATCCGCTGAGCTGAACGCGATGGCGCATGCCGACCACCTGAGAGGGCGCGTGGCCTCGAGCTTGGGGAGGACTGCATTCACTTCGTGGGCGAACTTCTTGAAGATGCGCTAGGGTTTGAGCTCGGCCCAAGATGCGCTAGGGTTTGAGCTCCGCCCAGGATGCAGGCGATTGCGCGCGGTTCCTGGAAGCCCCCAGCCCCCTCGTCCTGATGATGGTCTTCATTTCTCCTTCGCTGCGGCGGCAGCGGAGGGAGGCCTGCGTTCCCTTGCGGGCGATCCTCGTGAGGCTGATCCCTCCAGCCTCCCTCGCGAGGCGGGTCCTGCCAACGATCCTCGCGACGTTGGTCGCGCCACCCTTGGCGCGGGCCGCGGTCTTCCCAGCGTCCTGCATTCCTTCCTCCTCCTCGGCCGTAGCCCTAGTCGCCGCGGTCGGGACGTCTGCCGACCCTTCCTTCACGCATGGCCCGGAGCTCTTGGCATTCATTGGTGTTGTGGGTGTGGAGGTCGTGGTACACGCAGTACCGACTGCCCTTGGAGGATTCGGGCTGACCTCTGCCCCGCTTGGTGTCTGGCTCGGCCGCGAGTACGGCAGCTCCCTTGCGCTTCACGTCCTTGGCCTTGGGCTTCTTCCCTTCGGGGTCCACGGCAGGCAGCTCGAGGAGGGAGAGGTGCCCCTCCTCAGCCCTGGCGCACTTGGTCGCCAAGTTGAACAGTTCCAAGGAGGTGCACAGGTCTTCATGCATCGTCAGCTCCTCCTTCATCTTGATGTCGCGCACGCCGTCAGAGAAGGCTGAGATGATGGCCTCCTCCGTCACCCTGGGGATCTTGAGGCGCGCGTTGTTGAAGCGCTGGATGTACTTCTGCAGGGTTTCCCCTGGTTGCTGCTTGATACGGCGCATGTCGCTCACGGCGGGTGGCCGGTCGCGAGTACCCTGGAAGTTGGCGATGAAGCGGGTGCGCATCTCGTCCCAGGAGGAGATCGTGCTTAGGGCTAGATTTAGGAGCCAGGTGCGGGCTCCATCCTTTAGCGCCATGGGAAACCAGTTCGCCATGACCTTTTCGTCCCTGTTGGCAGCCTCGATGCCGAACTCATAGAGTTGGAGGAACTCTGCAGGGTCAGCCATGCCGTCGTAGAAAGGGGCAGGTCTAGCTTGAACTTGCCGGGCCACGCGACGCTGCGCAGCTTGGAGGTGAAGGCGCGGCGGCCCGCCGTGGCCATAGGGGGCCTTGGGAGACGGAGAGCTTGGTCCTGCGGGTCCCCATGCGCCACGGCTGGGGGCAGCGCAGGATCTTGACGTGCCGGAGCAGGGAGCGCTCGGGCAGCTTCTCGAGGGTGAGGGACTTCTTGGCAGCTCTGCTCTTGCCGCGCTGGCGCCTGACGGAGCGGGTTCCGCTCAGGGGCCGCGTGCCTTGGGGCCAGGGCACCTTCTTGAGGGGGAGGTGGCTGAGGCGCCCCAGGACCTTCATTGCCCGCGCAGGGCGGGGTGCGATGCAGCGAGAAGGACAACGCAGGGGCGCCTCCGGCGGCGCGAACGAGCTCAGCGAGTCGGTCGAGCCATTCTTCGTAGACGTCATCGATGGGGCGATAGCGTAGGAGCTCGTTTGCCGCGATGAGCGCAGCTTGGGCCTCCATGGCAGCGCGGGGCGCGCGTGACGAAGAACCAGCGGGGGTGAGCGAGGGCGTGGCGGTGCGGCCGTCCCGCCTCATGGACAGATGCTGGGATGATGCTTGCTGCTCGTTCCCCGCCGGGGCGGTGGCGGCGTTGACGGCAGGTGACGGGGAACGACGAGGGCGCCCGCCGACGGGAGCCGTCTAGGTGACATGGGATGCGAGGGCGGCTCGGCGCTCGGCGCGAGCCTGACGAGCGTCAGACATGGTTGCGGTGGTCGGGGAAGAACGAGACGATGGAAGGCAGATTCCGGCGCACCGCTACCTGGCGCGCCGAATGTCAGATTTCGGGTTCCGCCAGACCCTTGAGGTTCGAACACTGGGGAGCGCGCGGAGATTCAACCCTCTACCGGCTCGCTCCTCGCCGAACCGCTAGGACCTAATCTACCGAACAGAACAGCACAAGAGACACAAGATTTATACTGGTTCAGGCCACCATTGTGGTGTAATACCCTACTCCACTGTGTGGTGTGGTGGATTGCCTCTTGGGCGGATGAGGAACAATACAAGGGAAGAACAGCCTCGCGAGGGTCTGTTCTTCGCTGGCGCGACGAACTGCTAGGGGGGGTTCAGTTGCCTCTCTCTCTCTCTGTGTCTTTCTATCCTTGTTCTCTCGATGCTCTACCCTGTGGGTGGCTACCCCTATTTATAGGCAAAGGACCTGGGCCTCTTCCCAAATATTGAGCGGGAAGGGCGCCAACAATTGGCCATTTTGAAGGGGAACAGCGGGTACACTTACCTGACTAAAGTTGGTCCTCGCTTGTCAAAGGCTCTGGTGGTGACGCCGGCTTGGGCTCCACAATGACTTCCTTCCGGCCGTTGGGCTGGTCTTGGTCTTGTTGCACCAAAACGGACGCCTTTGCTTGATGCTCTCGCCTGCGCTTGCTCCCTTTGCACCAAAGAGGAAAGAAGGACACTGCGCGGGCTGGCACCCGACTGGCGCCCTTGGTCGTCATGGCTTGCATCATGGGCACCTCGCGAGGTACCCCTCCTTGAACTCTCCGCCTCCTCATGAGATAGCCTGACGAGGCCGTGCCTGAGGAAGCTCCTTGTCGTCCGCCCCGTGAGGCTTGGCCCCTCGCGAGGGTCTTGAGCTTGCGTTGATGAAGATGGGCTGTGCTGGGCCTCCTTTGAGCCACGCTGCAGGCCGCAGGCAGGAAAGTCTGGGGACCCCCGTTCCCAGAACGCCGACAACTATCATGACCACTTCTCATCCCTTTGGATTACTTCATATGGATCTCTTTGTCCCTACTCATTATGCCACGTTCTCTAGTTCTACATCACTATATGGCTTTGTCTTAGTTGATGACTATTCTCGTTACACATGGGTGCATACCATCACTTAAAAAAATGAAGTGCAGGAAGTCTTCAGACGATTTTCCTCAAGATCAGCTACTAACTTCGGTAAGAACATCAAGCATATTAGGAGTGATAATGGAACGGAGTTCAAGAACATTGGCCTCGATGAATATCTTGATATAATTGGTGTTACTCACGAGTTATCTTCTCCTTATACTGCTCAAATGAATGGCGTCGTGGAGCGCAAGAACAAAACTCTTGTTGAGATGGCACACACTATGCTTGATGAATACAAGACACCTCAGCGTTTTTGGCCTGAAGCAATTGATACTGCATGCCACATCATCAACATGGTATATCTTCACAAATTCTTCAAAAAACCTCATATGAACTCCTCACTGACAAGAAACCCAATGTAAGTTATTTAAAAGTCTTCGCTGCTAAATGCTGGATTAGAGATCCTCACCATCACTCTAAATTTGCACCAAAAGCACATGAGGGTTTTATGCTTGGTTACAGAAAGGACTCGCACACCTACAGAGTCTTCAACATAAATCATCACAAGATTGTTGAAACTGTAGATGTGCGGTTCGATGAAACTAATGGCTCACAAAGAGAGCACCTACATCCTGTGTTAGATGAAATATCACCTGAGGAATCCATCAAGTTCAAAGCTACTGAGGATATCATCCCTACTCAAGAATCTCCTGAAGAAGTCATTCCGGATCATGATGAAAATCATACTGGTGCTGCTGAAGAAATTGGTCCTGAAGAAACTGCTGAACCTAAGCAAAGTCATCAACCCGCACATCCTCGCATTGCAAACGAAGTGCAGATCAAGAAGATCATCGATGACATCAATGCACCAGTTCCTCTCACGCGCTCAAAATCTTCACATTTATCTAACTTTTGTGGGCATTTTGCATTTGTCTCTATCACAGAGCCCACTAAAGTTGATGAAGCATTCATGGAACCTGAGTGGATTCAAGCCCTGCAAGATGAATTGCATCAATTCGAGCTCAACAATGTGTGGGAGCTTGTGAAACGACCAAACCCATTCAAGCACAACATCATCGGTACCAAATGCATCTACCACAACAAACAAGAAGAAAATGGCCTTGTGGTGAGGAATAAGGCTAGTCTTGTAGCTCAAGGCTACACACAGGTTGAAGGAATTGATTTCGATGAAACTTTTGCACCTATTGCTAGACTTGAGGCTATTCACATATTGCTTGCTTATGCTAACCATCATAATATCATCTTACATCAAATGGATGTGAAAAGTGCATTCCTCAATGGTAAGCTTGAGGAAGAAGTATATGTTGCTCAACCACTAGGTTTTGATGATCCAAAATTACCAGATCACGTCTACAGACTCAACAATGCCCTCTATGGCCTCAAGAAAGCACCTCGGGCATGGTATGACACACTGAAGGAATCCTCATGAATAAAGGCTTCAAACCCGGTTCACTTGACCCAACTCTTTTCACCAAAGCATATGATGATGAATTATTCGTGTGCCAAGTATATGTTGATGATATTATCCTTGGCTGTACAAACCAACGTTACAGTGATGAATTTGCATATATGATGAGTGAAGAATATCAAATGTCTATGATGGGAGAATTGAAATTCTTCTTAGGTCTTCAAATTCGTCAACAATACAATGACATATTCATATCTTAA
Source organism: Triticum timopheevii (assembly GCA_963921465.1). Taxonomy (NCBI): domain Eukaryota; kingdom Viridiplantae; phylum Streptophyta; class Magnoliopsida; order Poales; family Poaceae; genus Triticum; species Triticum timopheevii. Next base: position 233,058,647 of record OY997266.1, on the reverse strand, counting down.
GAGAAATACCTCAAGGATGTGTTGAGGAAATTCGGCATGCTAGATTGCAAAGGCGTCAAAATCCGTATGCCCACAAATGGCCACCTATGCACTGATGAAAATGGTAAAGACTTCGATCAAAAGGTATACCGCTCCATGATTGGCTCTTTATTGTACCTATGTGCATATATGCCGGATATTATACTTAGTGTTTGCATGTGTGCCTGATCTCAAGCTACACCGAAGGAATCACACCATAAGGCTGTGAAGCATATTCTTCGATATCTAGCTCACACACCAACACTTGGATTATGGTATCCAAGGGCTCTTCCTTTGATCTCATTGGATAGTCAGACTCTGACTATGCCGGTGATCGGGTGGACCGCAAGTCAACGTCAGGCACATGTCATTTCCTTGGATGATCCTTGGTATGTTGGTCCTCGAAGAAGCAGAACTGCGTATCACTCTCTACTGCAGAAGCTGAGTACATTTCTGCTGGATCTTGCTGTGCTCAATTGCTATGGATGAAGCAAACCTTCAAGGACTATGGCATCAATGTGAAGAACGTGCCACTCTACTGTGACAATGAGAGTGCTATCAAGATTGCTCACAACCCAGTGCACTCGAAGACAAAGCACATCCAAATTCGTCATCATTTTCTTCGTGACCATGTGTTGACGGGCGACAACTCCATCGACCATGCAAATACTGAAGATCAGCTGGCCGATATCTTCACAAAGCCCTTGGATGAGAAGAGATTTAGCAAGTTGCGGTGTGAGTTAAATATCCTAGAATCTTTGAATGTTCTTTGAAAAGGACACACATCCTAACTTATGCTGACTTGATGACTTAGATGTGCAACACATAAAGTAACGCTTTTCTTCAATCAATGAAGACTAACCCTCTAAGTGTGAAGAAATTAATGAAGAAATTGATTCTCATAACCCTACGACAATTGTATGCAGTGTCTGAAATCATCATTCTTATACGGGGGATACGCCATCAACCAAAGTTGAAAATCTTCAATTTGAGTTTTTCTTCGTTTTGAAATTCCTCAGTTTTTTTTAAAATTCTTCAAATTTGCATTGTCTTCACTCTTTCTGTCATTGTTCTTCATTGATTATATATATACTTGAGTTTTTATGTCCTCTACAACATTCACTAATTGCTAATTCTTGAAGTCGACTTTTTCTGCTAAGTGAATGTGATCGGACCCTTTCCCCCTCTATGCTAAGCTCAACCTAGTCTATTCACAAATTCTTCATGTGCGTTCTATTTGAAACTCGTTCAAAATCTTCACTGTGTCCTTGTCAGTTGAAGAAATAGCGAATGAAACTTTAAAATATTCTTATCTGAATTTTCGACTTTTGCCGCTCAAACCATTACACATCCCACGATAAAACTTATCTTTACACCCACGATCTTACACGATCTCCACCACACTGTACTTGGGTGACACATGTCGCTAGGATGAGAAGGGTCAGGTGATACGTCTCCGCCGTATCTACTTTTCCAAACACTTTTGCCCTTGTTTTGGACTCTAACTTGTATGATTTGAATCGAACTAACCCGGACTGACGTTGTTTTCAGCAGAACTGCTATGGTGTTGTTTTTTGTGCAGAAAATAAAAATTCTCGGAATGTCCTGAAACTCCACGGAACACCATAAAAAAAAGAAAAATCCTCGCAAAAGATGAAGACCAGGGGGCCCACACCCTGCTCACGAGGGTGCGGGGCGCCCCCCTGGGCGCGCCCCCCTACCTCGTGGGCCCCCTGGTGGTGCTCCGACGCCAACTCCAACTCCATATATTGGCTTTCGGGGAGAAAAAAAATCAGAGAGAAGAAATCATCGCGTTTTACGATACGGAGCTGCCGCCAACCCTAATCTCTCTCGGGAGGGCTGATCTGGAGTCCGTTCGGGGCTCCGGAGAGGGGGATTCGTCGCCGTCGTCATCATCAACCATCCTCCATCACCAATTTCATGATGCTCACCGCCGTGCGTGAGTAATTGCATCGTAGGCTTGTTGGACGGTGATGGGTTGGATGAGATTTATCATGTAATCGAGTTAGTTTTGTTAGGGTTTGATCCCTAGTATCCATTATGTTCTGAGATTGATGTTGCTATGACTTTGCTATGCTTAATGCTTGTCACTAGGGCCTGAGTGCCATGATTTCAGATCTGAACCTATTATGTTTTCATGAATATATGTGTGTTCTAGATCCTATCTTGCAAGTCTATAGTCACCTAATATGTGTTATGATCCGGCAACCCCGAAGTGACAGTAATCGGGACCACTCCCGGTGATGACCATAGTTTGAGGAGTTCATGTATTCACTATGTGCTAATGCTTTGTTCTGGTTGTCTGTTAAAAGGAGGCCTTAATATCCCTTAGTTTCCAATAGGACCCCGCCGCCACGGGAGGATAGGACAAAAGATGTCATGCAAGTTCTTTTCCATAAGCACGTATGACTATATACGGAATACATGCCTACATTATATTGATGATCTGGAGCTAGTTCTGTGTCAACCTATGTTATAACAGTTACATGACGAACCGCATCTAGCATAATTATCCATCGCTAATCCGGTGCCTACGAGTTTTCCATTTACTGGTTCTCGCTTATTTACTTTTCCGTTGCTACTGTTACAATCACTACAAAATACCAAAAACATTACTTTTGCTGTCTTTACTTTTATTACCATTACCACCACTATCATATTACTTTGCTACTAAACACTTTGTTGCAGATACTAAGTTTCCAGGTGTGGTTGAATTGACAACTCAGCTGCTAATACTTGAGAATATTCTTTGGTTCCCCTTGTGTCGAATCAATAAATTTGGGTTGAACACTCTACCCTCGAAAACTGTTGCGATCCCCAATACTTGTGGGTTATCATGACCTTTTTCTGGCGCCGTTGCCGGGGAGCATAGCTCTATTCTTTGAGTCACTTGGGATTTATATCTGCTGGACACTATGAAGAACTTGAAAGATGATCGAACTACTATTTTTCCCTCAACTATGAGGGGAGGTAAGGGACTGCCATCTAGCCTTGCACTAGATTCTCCTTCTGTTATGAGTAAGTTTGCGACACCTAAACCTACTACTGCTATTGATTCTAATATGTCGCATGTTATTGATGATGCCACTTCTGCTATGCATGATACTTATGATGAAACTACTTCTATGCTTGATACTACTGTGCCACTTGGTGAATTTCTTGATGAGCAAATTGCTAGGTCTAGAGAAAGAGAAATTATTGAACCTGTACACGATGATGTTAGTGATTGTCGGTGTCAAAACCGGCGGATCTCGGGTAGGGGGTCCTGAACTGTGCATGTAGGCGGATGGTAACAGTAGACAAGGGACACAATGTTTTTACCCAGGTTCAGGCCCTCTCGATGGAGGTAAAACCCTACTCCTGCTTGATTGATATTGATGATATGGGTAGTACAAGAGTGGATCTACCACGAGATCAAGGAGGCTAAACCCTAGAAGCTAGCCTATGGTACGATTGTTGTTCTGTCCTATGGACTAAAACCCTCCGGTTTATATAGACACCGGAGAGGGCTAGGGTTACACAGAGTTGGTTGCAATGGTAGGAGATCTACATATCCGTATCGCCAAGCTTGCCTTCCACGCCAAGGAAAGTCCCATCCGGACACGGGATGAAGTCTTCAATCTTGTATCTTCTTAGTCTAGGAGTCCGGCCAATGATGATAGTTCGGCTATCCGGACACCCCCTAGTCCAGGACTCCCTCAGTAGCCCCCGAACCAGGCTTCAATGACGACGAGTCCGGCGCGTATATTGTCTTAGGCGTTGCAAGTAGGGTTCTCCTCCAAATTCCATGTGCTTGCCGAGTAGTGTCCAGCTTCCTTATAAATATTGCGCTCCTTGGCTTCCACGTCCAATAATGGCCCTCTTCCACGTGTCGTATGAATGCGAAAAGCCAGGGTATTTTTACGTTTTACCCCCAGGCTGCATGAATAAGCTTCCTATAAGAGAGGCAAGGATCTAGATCCAAATCACACCATCCTCCTTCCGCGAGTACTCATCGGAGCACCTCTGACAAAGATCCACTCCATCATGGACAGTTGACACGGCTCCTCCTCTCGCGCTCCCAGCCCTCAGCCAGGAGATTGGAGGAGATGTTCAATTCCACACAGCGAGCTAGGTCTAGAGAAAATTGCTAGGTCTGGAGAAAGAGAAATTATTGAACCTGAACACGATGATGTTAGTGATGATGAACCTATGACTGCTATTCCTGAGGGTTATCTTTTTGATGCTGAATCTTCTAAAGCTATTCTTGCTTGCCAGGATAAATGTGAACGTAAGAGGTTGCTAGTTAAATGGAGTAAAGAATCTTTTAGAGGTAGAATGAAACCCGACCCTGCTTTTGCTACTTCGCCCATCTGTGTGCCTGATTAGGATTATTATGATTTTTCTATTGATCCAGATATAATTACTTTGATAGAATCTGATCCTTTTTATGGCTATGAATCTGAAACTGTTGTGGCACATCTTACTAAGTTAAATGATATAGCTGCCCTGTTTACTAATAATGAGAGATCACACTACCTTTATTTACTTAAGATCTTTCCATTCTCATTAAAGGGTGATGCTAAGATATGGTATAATTCTCTTGATCCTGGTTGTGTGCAAAGTCCCCAGGATATGATTTATTACTTCTCTGCTAAATATTTCCCCGCTCATAAGAAACAGGCTACTTTGAGGGAAATATACAATTTTGTGCAAATTGAAGAAGAGAGTCTCCCACAAGCTTGGGGGAGGCTTCTCAAGTTACTTAATGCTTTGCCTGATCATCCTGTTAAGAAACCTGAAATATTTGATATCTTTTATAATGGACTAACTGATGCTTCCAGAGATTACCTGGATAGTTGTGTTGGTTCTCTTTTCAGGGAAAGAACATCGGATGACGCTGAAATTCTATTGAATAATATGTTCGCTAATGAAAATAATTGGGCACCTTCCGAGCTACCTCCTGAGCCAGTTCCTGAGCCAATTACTGAGCCTATTCCTAAACCAATTCCGAAGAAGAGAGGTGTTCTATTTCTCAGTCCTGAAGATATGCAAGAGGCAAAGAAATCTATGAAAGAAAAAGGTATTAAAGCTGAAGATGTTAAGAATTTACCTCCTATTGAAGAAATACATGGTCTTAATTTACCGCCTGTTGAAGAAGTATATGATCTCAATTACTTATTTAATAAAGGACCTCCCGATATCCTGACATAGGTAGTAAAGGTAAATTATCTCTATAGATATGATAAAGCTGAAGTCCCTCCTACTAAAATTGCTAGTCAGTGCTTGGATGAGTTTGATGACTTTATGTTTAAGCAAGATGACTTTAATGCTTATTTTGGTAGACAATTAAAAAAAATACCTTTATGATTAAACAATTGGGTGATTATATGGCTGATATTAGAGGTGAACTTAAACTTGTTAGCAAACATGCTTCTATGGTTACCACTCAAGTAGAACAAGTACTTAAAGCTAAGAAAGAAGCGCTTGATGAAATGAATAGTAAGAAAAATGATTATGCTGTTAGAGTGGCTACTAGAACTGGTCGAATGACTCAGGAACCTTTGTATCCTGAAGGCCACCCTAAGAGAATCGAGCAAGATTCTCAAAGAAATAATATTGATGTACCTAGTTCTTCTAAGAGGAAGAAAAAGAAAAATGATAGGACTTTGCAAACTTCTAGTGAACCTATTGCTGAACCACCTGAGAATCCAAATGATATCTCTATTTCTGATGCTGAAACACAATCAGGTGATGAACATGAACCTAGTGATAATGTTAATGATAATGTTCATGTTGATGCTCAACGTAGTAATGATAATGATGTAGCAGTTGAACCTGCAGTTGATCTTGATAACCCACAATCAAAGAATCAACGTTATGATAAAAGAGACTTCGTTGCTAGGAAACACGGTAAAGAAAGGGAACCATGGGTTCAGAAACCCATGCCTTTTCATCCTAAACCATCCAAGAAAAAGGATGATGATGATTTTGAGCGCTTTGCTGAAATGATTAGACCCATCTTTTTGCGTATGCGATTAACTGATGTGCTCAAAACAAATCCTTATGCTAAGTACATGAAGGATATTATTACTAATAAAAGATACCTGAAGCTGAAATCTCCACCATGCTTGCTAATTATACTTTTAAGGGTGGAATACCAAAGAAACTTGGAGACCCTGGAGTGCCTACTATACCATGCTCTATTAAAAGAAGTTATGTTAAAACTGCTTTATGTGATCTTGGAGCCGGTGTTAGTGTTATGCCTCTCTCTTTATATCATAGACTTGACTTGAATAAGTTGACACCTACTGAAATATCTTTGCAAATGGCTGATAAATCAACTGTTATACCTGTCGGTATTTGTGAGGATGTGCCTGTTGTGGTTGCAAACGTTACTATTTTAATGGACTCTGTTATTCTTGATATTCCCAAGGATGATAGTATGTCTATTATTCTTGGAAGACCTTTCCTTAATACTGTAGGGGCTGTTATTGATTGCACCAAAGGCAATGTCACTTTTCATGTTAATGGCAATGAGCACACGGTATATTTTCTGAGGAAACAACCTCAAGTTTATAGTATCAACTCTATTGGAAAAGTTCCATCGATTATATTTGGAGGTTTTGAATTTCCTCTCCCTACTGTCAAGAAAAAGTATGATATTCTTATTGTTGGGGATTTACATATCCCCATTGAGGTAACTTAGTGTCATTCGAAATTTCTCCAGTTCCATGATTATTAGGAATGAGTTTGTTAACAATACTTGATCAACCTTGTTAGTGGATTCATTTTGAGGATCACGAGATGGATGAAACTAGAAGCACAACCTTCTGTACCCTCTTTATATTTTCTGTTATTTAGTAGAAATGAAGTAAAATAATATTTTTCTGTCTGTTTTCTGACACATCCGTGCAATATAAAAATATTCCGAAAATAAAAAGTCCTCAGAATGTCATGCCAATTTAATATGATTTTTTCGGGCATATTTAAGAATTTACTGTGCAAAAATTACCACGGGGGGAGCTGCCACCTGGCCATGAGGGTGGAAGGCGCGCCGTACCCCCTGGGCGCGCCCCCTGCCTCGTGGGCCCACGGTGGCCCTCCTCCACTTATTCCTGCACCCATCTTCTTCTGTCTCACACAAACACGAAAAACCAACTCAAGCACGAGTTGCAGCCCCCGTTGCTGTGATTTTCGATCTCCTTGCTCAAAGCACCTTTGGCAAAACTGCTTGGGGAGATTGTTCCTTGGTATGTGACTCCTCCATTGGTACAATTAGTTTTTGTTCTAGTGCTTTATTCATTGCAAATTTGTGCTGCATAGGTGACCATGTTCTTGAGCTTGCATGTCAAATTTATATGGTTCCAAGTAGTTCTAATGCTTGATATAGGCCCTAGGAACTTGTGGGAGTTGTTGCTATCAATTTTATTGAAGTTGGTTCACTTTTATTTTGAAGTTACTAAAAATTTCAGAATTTTTCAGAGGAAACAATATGCTCAGGAGGATGTTCCAAGGTGGTCCTTCAAGGAAGCAAGGTCCCAGGCTTGCAATACATGATGCTGACGAGGAACCACCAAGAGACGCTCCTGTGAAGCCTTGTGATGGCCATCGGAAAATTTTATGAATCAAGTGGGAATCAAAGAATAATTTGGCACATATTTGAGTAACGCTGGTCTTGAGGACTTTGAAGCTGACAAATGCCCCCAGTATTATGATCTCACAAGTTCATTTGTGAGGAGGTTTGAATTTTCATCTTCTCGTAATTCTCCTTCAGTCATGTTTGATCTTTATGACAAATCTTATACCATGGACTTAGAGGACTTTACTTCTGCTTGCAAACTTCCATCTTGGGGTAATGTCAGGCATCCCCCTAAATCTGAATATAGAGACTTTCTTGCTAGAATAACTGTGGGGGAATCTAGAGATATAACACAAGCTACTATAGGGAGCATTCACTTTCCTGCCATACATTATTTTGCTCTCTTCATATGTAGATGTATTAATGCTAAGGATGAAGCATGTCACATGTGTGTCCCTGATCTCAGTATTCTTAAGAGTGCTGTGTTAGGAAACCAATCTTATCATTTGGGAGCCATTGTAGCTCGCAGGTTGCATCAGAATGGACATAGCGGAGATTTCTTTGGAGGAATTTATGCAACCCGCTTAGCTAATTTTCTTGAGATAGACATTCGTGAGGGTGATATGGAATTACCCCCTTCTTATTTAGATTTTGATTCTATGGTTTCCCACCAGTTTGTTGAGAGGACTGAACCACCTCTCCAGTATCGACTAATCTTTGACAGACGTCGTGTAGTCCATGTTGCTCTTCTTGCTCCTGCTTTCTTTGATTCACAGGCAAAAAGAAGATATATTATTACTAGAGAGGAGGCAGATGAGTACGAAAGGAGAGTGGCGGCTGCTCGACTCCACGCTACAGCTCAGGCGGCGATAGCCGCTGCGTCACGCTACGATCCCAGCTACACCTACGGATATCCGCCAGGCCATCCCTGGCAATAGACCAACTTAGGCCAAAAGCCTAAGCTTGGGGGAGTACGTATTTCCCACCGACATTACATTCATGTTCACACACACTCATTGCTAGATGTCGGTGCCCATACTCTTTCACTATAATATCCATGCTAGTTAAACTTCTTTTTCCTGCTTTCTTCTTGTGTGTTCGTTAAACCTTAAGAAAAAAACCAAAAAATTAGTTAGTCTACTTTCCATGCTTGTAGTAGTAATTAAAAAGAAAACCCAAAAATATTTCCTGTTCTTCTTTTATTTGTTGGGAGCTTTCCCGTGTAAATAGTTTTTATTTCTTTTCTTTTCTTTGGGGGTCGAGAAGACCATGATTAAAATGCTTAGTGGCTCTCATATGCATGATTGATTATTTAAAATTAGAGCACATATTTCTTGTCTTCTCTGTTGAGTTGAATGCTTGTAGATTCCAGCTTAGTCCAATGCACATGCACTCTTATTATTATACACACCGTTCGGTCGTGCAAGTGAAAGGCAATAATGATGATATATGATGGACTTATTGGGAAGAGAAAAGCTGATATGAACTCGACCTCTCTTGTTTTTGTAAATATGATGATTCATCGTTCCTGATTCAGCTATTATGAAATAAAAATATTTGCAATGACATTTAGAGATTATAGTTGCTTGTGCCATGCTTGATTAGCTATGAGTTATAATGGTTTACCTTGCGTGCCAACATGATATTGGAATGATTATGATGTGGTATGATGGGATGTTATCCTCCTCTAAATGCATTGAGTGACTCGACTTGGCACATGTTCACGCATGCAGTTGAATCCAATCAACATAGCCTTCATGATATTTATGTTCATGGTGGATTATATCCTACTCATGCTCATACTCGGTGTGAATTAGTTTTAATGCATGTTTACGTCTGTTGTCGCTCTCTCAGTTGGTCGCTTCCCAGTCTTTTGCTAGCCTTCACCTGTACTAAGCGGGAATACTGCTTGTGCATCCAAACTCCTTAAACCCCAAAGTTATTCAATATGGGTCCACTATACCTTCCTATATGCGGTATTTACCTGCCATTCCAAGTAAATTTGTATGTGCTAAACTCTAAACCTTCAAATAAACATTCTGTTCTGCATACTCGAATAGCTCATATGTCAACTAGAGCTGCCCTTATCTTCCGTGTTGGGCGGGTTATTCTCAAGAGGAGAGGACTCCGCTCCTCATTCACGAGAAAATGGCTGGTATCCGGGATGCCCAGTCCCATGCTTTACGCAAACTAAATCAAAATAACTGCAAATAAAACTCCCCTTGGGACCCGTTGAATGTTGGAGGCACTTGTTGTTTCGAGCAAGCCATGGATTGATGCTTGTGGAGGAAGGGGGGTATAAACTTTACCATTCTGTTTGGGAACCACCTATAATCTATTTAGCATGGAAGATATCATCGTCTTTTAGTTGTTATGTTGACAATGAAAGTATGCCGCTCAAAATATAATTTATCTCTATTTCAAAACCGAGCTCTGGCACCTCTACAAATCCCTGCTTCCCTCTGCGAAGGGCCTATCTATTTACTTTTATGTTGAGTCATCACCCTTCTTATTAAAAAGCACCCGCTAGAGATCACACTGTCGTTTGCATTCATTATTATTGGTTTGTATTGGGTATGACTTGACTGGATCTCTTTTACCATGAATTACAATGTTTAGTCAGTCCTTGATCTTTAAAGGTGCTCTGCATTTATGTTTTGCGGTCTCAGAAAGGTCTAGCGAGATACCATTTTGTTATATCATGTTATGATTATTTTGTGAAAGTGTTGTCACCCGAGTTTTATTATTATGTGTCGCTAGCTGATTATGCTATTGATATGAGTAATTGTGATACCTACGTGTCATTGTGAGTATGGTTAGTTCATAATAATTGCTGAAACTTGAATGCTGGCTTTTCATGTTTACAACAACAAGAGCAAACAGAGTTTGTAAAAGTTTTTCTTTTTCTCTTTCAGTTTGTCACTGAATTGCTTGAGGACAAGCAAGGGTTTAAGCTTGGGGGAGTTGATACGTCTCCGCCGTATCTACTTTTCCAAACACTTTTGCCCTTGTTTTGGACTCTAACTTGTATGATTTGAATGGAACTAACCCGGACTGACGCTGTTTTTAGTAGAACTGCCATGGTGTTGTTTTTTGTGCAGAAAATAAAAATTCTCGAAATGTCCTGAAACTCCACGGAACACCTTAGAAAAAATAAAGATAAATCCTCGCAAAAGATGAAGACCAGGGGGCCCACACCCTGCTCACGAGGGTGGGGGGCGCGGCCCCCCTGGGCACGCCCCCCTACCTCGTGGGCCCCCTAGTGGCCCTCCGACGCCAACTCCAACTCCATATATTGGCTTTCGGGGAGAAAAAAATCAGAGAGAAGAAATCATTGCGTTTTATGATACGGCACCGCCGCCAATCCCTAATCTCTCTCGGGAGGGCTGATCTGGAGTCTGTTCGGGGCTCCGGAGAGGGGGATTTGTCGCCGTCGTCATCATCAACCATCCTCCATCACCAATTTCATGATGCTCACTGTCGTGCATGAGTAACTGCATCGTAGGCTTGCTGGACGGTGATGGGTTGGATGAGATTTATCATGTAATCGAGTTAGTTTTGTTAGGGTTTGATCCCTAGTATCCATTATGTTCTGAGATTGATGTTGCTATGACTTTGCTATGCTTAATGCTTGTCACTAGGGCCCGAGTGCCATGATTTCAGATCTGAACCTATTATGTTTTCATGAATATATGTGTGTTCTAGATCCTATCCTGCAAGTCTATAGTCACCTACTATGTGTTATGATCCAGCAACCCCGAAGTGACAATAATCGGGACCACTCCCGGTGATGACCATAGTTTGAGGAGTTCATGTATTCACTATGTGCTAATGCTTTGTTCCGATTCTCTATTAAAAGGAGGCCTTAATATCCCTTAGTTTCCAATAGGAGCCCGCTGCCATGGGAGGGTAGGACAAAAGATGTCATGCAAGTTATTTTCCATAAGCACGCATGACTATATACGGAATTCATGCCTACATTACATTGATGAACTGGAGCTAGTTCTGTGTCACCCTATGTTATAACTGTTACATGACGAACCGCATCCAGCATAATTATCCATCGCTATTCTGGTGCCTACGAGTTTTCCATTTACTGGTTCTCGCTTATTTACTTTTCTGTTGCTACTGTTACAATCACTAAAAAATACCAAAAACATTACTTTTGCTGTCTTTACTTTTATTACCATTACCACCACTATCATATTACTTTGCTACTAAACACTTTGCTGCAAATACTAAGTTTCCAGGTGTGGTTGAATTGACAACTCAGCTGCTAATACTTGAGAATATTCTTTGGCTCCCCTTGTGTTGAATCAATAAATTTGGGTTGCATACTCTACCCTCGAAAGCTGTTGCGATCCCCTATACTTGTGGGTTATCATCAGGGGCACGTTGATCCATTTTCCTCGGGCGTGCGGTTTTTCACTGCAGCTATAAATACCCCTCACCCTCCTCAGACTGCATTTACCCCTCTCGATCTCACTCCCCTCGCTCGAGCTCTCAAGCCCTAGCGTCGCTGCTACATTCATCGTCACCGATGAGGAAGAGATTCACTGCCTCGACCTCGTCGCCGTCGTACTCGCGCCGGCCGCGGACATCTTCTCTCCCCGTTGTTGTAGCCGTCTTCCTCCGCCAAGTTAGGGCGTGGAATATCTAGACTGACGAACTTCTCAATCTACACTTCTTGTTTGTCGTGTTCTTCGTCAAGGGTAATTAAAAGTTACTTTTACTGCCTTTGTTACTACTAATGATTTTCATCAAATCTTCAAAAGGTGTTTATTCTTCAACTTCCACACCTAAACACCTAGCACAATCTTCTGCTCTTGATCTATTTATCTAATTGACGTTTTTCTTCATGATTCCTCAATTGTGTGAATCTCACAATCTACACAACTCTGGAACCTAAGTCAAAGCACGCTTAGTGAAATTCTTCACGACGTATCTGGTCAATTTCCACAAACTTGTTCAGTTTTGCAAAAACTTCTGAGAACGCATATGACCTCTCCAAATTCTTCGCACCTATACTCTATTCCCAGGTACACATGTCTACTTCTGAATCACTAGGTTCTCATTAGCTTAACTCATTTGCAGCGTTCCTCGAAGAAAAGCTGCATACTTCCTCAAAGAACTCTATTGTTCAAATTCCTCTGCTGAAGAAAATGGCAGATGGGAAAATACATCAGAAAGGAGGAAAGAAACTGGAAGTCAACAGAACATTTGAGATCCTTGATGACATTTACGCGGGGTACTGCACGCCTGATGAGGCAACTCATGGGAAAGAAACCAAGAATGAGCGCAAAGTGCGCATATAGAGGATCGAACAAAGATGGGCACGAGAATGGAGGGAGTATAGATATGTTACTCCTAAATATATGAAGAAATTAAATCTTCACCCTCCATGCTCAAGACCTCCGTTGGCACCTGACAAAGAGTTGATCCAACAAGCCTTAAACACGATGAGGATTATGTTGATGAATGGGCCAGGCGGCAAGCTAAGTTGGCCAAGCAGGCCAAAGAAGCAGTGAAGAAATTCAACGAAGATACTGCTGTTGCCGCTGCTGAGGCCACCACGAGCAAGAAGGCTATGCCCAAGAAGCCTACTCGAAAACCAACTTCCTCAGCAATGCCCTCACGGCCAAGGCAAATGCCTCAAGCTGCCGCAATTCCTCAAGTTGTACCAGTTCCGCGGGCTTCAAAACTCTCAGCTCCTCCGGAAAAGTCCTCAGCACCTATGCATCTCGCTATTTGCCAAAGGACCACAGGCATCTCAATTGCCTTAGGAGCTTCTGCAAGTTCTTCAGTTCCTCATCTGTCTTCAAAGAGTCCAACTTTGCTGAAGACCAAGGCCACTGCAGGACGAGGCACTAGACCAAGTCCTCACAAGAAACAAGTTTCCTTTCAAGTACCATTTGATGATGAGGCTGATGATGATGAATTAGCTGATATCATCAAAGATAGACAGCAAAGGGCCACTAGAGCCAAAGGAAGTGTTGTGCCTCTTCTATTGGATCCAAAGAAGATCCTGGATTTCATTGACCTCTGGTACAAAGATTCAAACACTCCATTGCTAGAGCTAGACCTCACTCCTCGACAAAGTCACATGTTGACAACGTTCATTGCTGAAGAAAAGTGGAAATATGATCAAGCCAGAGCTGCTAAGAAAGCCTAGTACAAGAAGCAGCGCTATCTGAAGGATAACATTCTGAGGTTATCGCCTGAGCAACTCATTGCTATGCAAACTGAGATCAAGAAGCTCAGTGATGAATTTGACGCCTATAAGGCTGAATGGCTGGGAGCCAAGGTTATATTAGTCAAAATGGCAAAGAAATTCACTTCCAATGTTGCCGATAAATCGCACATTGAGATTCCCTCGGCTGAAGCATCTTCTCAGCTTACTGAAGAACATGCCAACACCGCTGATGAAAATCAGGCCGCTGATGAAACTGCAAGCACCAGGGCTGAAGAAATACCAGCCACTGAAGAAACTGCCAGGGCAACCACTAGTGTTGCGCCTAAAGAACAAGCCAGACTAGCTGAAGCATCTGAAGCTGTGCCTAAAGAAATTGCACAAGACAGGCCAACTGCATCAGTTGTGCCTGAAGAAATTGATCCAATTTCCTCTGCTCCGCCTGCACCAATACCTAGCCCAGTTCTTCCTTCTGCTCTGGAAGTGAAGAAAACTAAAGATGCGGAGCGAGCTGCTCTGATGAAAAGGAAAGCATCTGCTTCCTTAGAATCTTCTGCACCCAAGAAGGCGAAGATTTTGACAAGCTCAATTGAGAATCCTATCGATGTTGTTCTCCTCTCAAGCATGCCATCCAAGGAACTCATTCCTTTTGGTGAAGATTATGTGTTTCTGATGAATCTTCTGAAGAAAATCCCTATGCTACTTCCACAAAGCATATGGATGAAGAAATTGAAGTGGATGCTATCACTTCAGCTCCCTAGGTATCATCGCCAATGCCTCAGTTCATAGCTGAAGATGCCGGCATTGAAGAAATGGAAGAGGATGGGGATGTGGACATTGGGAGAACCACGCCTATGATGAAGGATGATTTTTGGGACAGTCAGAACTACAACTCTCCTCTGTTCACACTGCTTCAACAAATACCTCAGTCTCCAGTCTCTATAGAAGTTCAGATGGGCTCTAATGAAATTCATACTGCCCCTTCTATTCATGAAGAGATTCCAGCCACTAGTGCTGATGACAAAGCCGAGGAAGAAATGAAGGCCCAGGCTGCTACTGAAGAAGAAGCTGAAATTCCTCAGCCTGCGGCCCCAGAGATTGAGATTCCTGAGGTTGTGCTGCAACTGAGTGATACTCCTCAGCCAAAGCCGAAGAATCCCTTCTACAGGACTCCAAAATTCAAGGCTGATGCCTTCTTCAATGATCATGTGTTCTTCACAGACTACAATCCTTATGACTCTGCTCGTCTGAGAAGGAAGCATTTCTGGACTGTCAGCCAAGCAAACTTCTATTCTTCAGTGCTTTTCTACAAAGAAAAAGTCTTCGACCATGAGCATATTCATCATGTGGATATGGAATCACTGCCGTGCTTTGCACCAGTCCTCTGTGCTATTCATAATGCTGGATTGCTAAATTTTTGCACTGACATCTGTGATTGGAATGAAGAACTCATTCTTCAGTTCTATGCGACGCTGCACATCACTGGAAAGGCTGAAGATGTGAACTCTTGGGTGTTGGACTCGATGACAGAAAATACTCACTTTAAAGCTCCGGCCACTGAATTGCTGCATGCCATGCCTGTCAGTCCTCCCCCAGAATGTGCACGTCTTATCTACAATGAAACTGAACTGTCTCATCACTTTATGCAAGTCCTGATGAAGCCATTGAAGCCTGGTCAAGCCTCAAGGACAAAGTTCCTTGCGAAGGAATTGCAATATGTGCCTAGGACTGTATACCGCATTCTGACCAAGACACTGAGTCCAATCAAAGGCCATGACTCAAATGATGAAGAAGTTGTTGGCATCATGAAGAATCTGCTATTCAATATCATGCATGGTATTCCAGTGAACTACCATGACATCTTCATGAGGACTTAGGCAAATGTTGCAATGTCTCCTTTTGAGTTGAAGCCTTATGCTCCTGGATTATGAGATTCCTCAGATCAAGGTCTTCACTCAACTTCAAAGTTGACACACTCAACCATGGCAGTTACTTGCCCCCTATTGAAGTCCTCAAGCGGACATTTTCCTCAGCTGATGAAAAGGGCAAGGTCACTTCAATTATTGATGAGGGCAATCGTCCATTGGATGGACAATTCTGCAAAGCTACCTCATATTCCACCAATGACTACTTTGCTACTCATGACTCTGCCACCAATGCCTCAAAGCAAAGTCCTCAAGCCCCAACTCCAAGGGTGATGACTAATCGTGAGCTTCTCCTCAGTCTTCAACAGAAGGTGGATTGCAATCATAAATGGTTTAAGCGTCAGTTTGGTGCTATTCTTCACAACATGACTGCCACATACAATTCAGTGAAGAAGAACCACTACTACCTCAATGGAGTTTTTGATCGCACCTGGGCTGTTCTGACTCATCTCTACGGTGATGAAGATCTCAAGCAGGACTTCAGCTAGTCTAAGCCTCCGGCGAAGAAATTCAAGAAGGTTGAAGTTCCTCCTTTGGTGCCCAGATCATATTCCTCATCCCACGAGACTGATGAAAATGAAGACATGGACGACACTGCGGCAGGCCCTACTCCAACAACCGACCCCAACAAAGCCGGCGCTCCTCCATCGACTTTGTGATGAAATTCTTCAGGGGCGTTAGTCCTCATTTTTCGTCCCTTTTGGTCATTTGATGACAAAGGGGGAGAAATTTGAGTTAGTCTTCAAGCGGGTCTATATATATGGGCGTTTTTTAGTTAAGTTGCAACTCTCGCTCTTCTGAAGTGTTTGTTGATTGAGTTGTAAACTTAAGTCCGGTGGTGACCTAATACTTTTGTCTTGTTTTCTGCATGCTAATTCCTCATATATGCTATGCACGCATGCTCAATTACATCAGTCATTACATTTCATCTTGCATTTCAAATTCTTCATTCGATATGTTAAATACGTGTATGAATTACAAGATATAGGGGGAGATCTCCATCATTCTACTCTTCAAATGTGCATTGCTTCAAAAGAAAAATCCTCACTATGCACATCTTCAGGGGGAGTTCTTCTATATCTTGCAATCAAATTCCTCAATATTGAGCACTTTCAATTCATAAGTTTATCCATGTTGAAAACTTAACCTATATTGTCATTTATCACCAAAAAGGGGGGGATTGTAAGTGCATCTAGTGCCCCTTAGTGATTTTGATGTATTGAAGACTTATAGGTTAAGGGACTAATATGTTTGTGAGTGTACACAGGTTCTATAAGTCGATGAGGAGTCTGATATTTACAGTGAAAGTGGACCCCTAGAAATGAACGCCTTCGGCTGAAGACTTTGGTTCTCCTGAAGACTTTGAAAGTCAAGAAATTGGTGTGACCATGAATACTTGGATATTCATGCGAGGACTATGAAGCGCGAAGACTTTTGTTTTCATAGTTTCATTTTCTTCTTCTTGAGTCGTAGGAAACACCATACTGTTAAAGGGGGTCGAGGAAATACTAAGGAAACTGATTTCCAAGTGATGCTCAACTCAAAATCCTACACCTACCCAATCCTTCGAGTAAAGCCATTGGAAACCTCATATCAGTTTAGTCAATTTCTTCAGTGACAGAGACGAAGATCTTCTGGTCTCTGAGGAATTTGTTCTGACTGAGGAGTTAGGAGTTTGCCAGTGCGGATTGCATACACAGTGAGGAACATGATAGCCCTGAGGAATTCAAACCTAAAACCTGCCCGTTGCTGTACCACGCGCCCGCTGTCCAAAATATCCTACCACCTAACGGTCATATCATTTAAGGGCATTTATGTCTTATCATGTCGGGCTGCTCCCTAGGCTATAATTAGCTGCCCCCTACAACCACTATCTAGTTGTCTGCTCCAAGAGAAACCGACACTTGTCATTTGAGAGGATCCCATCCTCCGAGGACTTTGAGCGAACATCATCAAGTGAGGAAAACAAAAGTCCCAAACTCAAACCTACAAACCCAAAGTGATTGAGCATCATTGAAGAGATTGTTCCTGTGTGGAATGGACACTTGTTACCTTTGAGGACTGTGTATCCTCCAGACGGTTAGGCGTCATGGTCTGAGCATGCAAGACGAATTGTGGATCGCCAAGTGACCTAGTCTGTGAAGGTTTGGAAGTCACCTGTGAAGACTTACCACTACTGTTGGGCGAGATCTATGTGATCTTAGCTCAAGGAGAATACGGTGAGGACTGTGTGTCCGGGACTTTGTGTCCTCGAGTTTAAATACTCAGCCGCTCCAACCAGACGTACAACTGTCACAGCATTCGGAACTAGTCTACCAAATCATTATCTTCACCAAGCCTACTGGTTCTATTTCGTCAACCCTTCCATTTCCTCAGTTCTGTGTTGATGAACCTGATCGTTACCGTTTGAATACTTTGACTGAAGACATTCTCTAATTCCTCAATCCTATTTCTTCAGTCAGTTTGTTTTCATCCGGCTTATCCTGTGTTAATGCTTTCTGTACTCTGTATTTTGTCTTTCATTTCATCATGATGACTATGATATTTCTCTGTTATGCTTATACCTGAGTACTTATTCCGCTGCAAGTAGTTCTTTGCTTAGGAATTTCCTCATCCTGAAATTCCTCAACGAAGAATTCATAAAAATCGCCTATTCACCCCCCTCTAGTTGACGTAACGCACTTTCATGCGCAAGAAGGAAATGTATAAGTCAGCAGTAGCAGCAACATTGTATGTGTCGGCAAATTCATAGAATTCACTCGAGCGAGAAGAGTTACCTTCGAGCATAATGTATAGTTTCTTGGCGAGGCCTCCCAAGTAAGCCTCCAGGTCATCTCTCTTCCGAGTGAGCTGGTCCAGTTTGTCCCTCCGGACGACCTTCTCCTCCTTCAGTTGGGAAGCTTCTTTCTTCACCTCCTCAATAGCAGCTTTCAGACTTTCATTCTACCGTTCCAATTTGCCGACTAAAGCAAGCTTCTCCTCAGCTACTTCAGTTTTCTCTTGCACCACCTTCTGCGCTTCCGCGAGTTCAGTGTCTTTCCTCTCCAACGCCTGCTTCATGGTGTCTAAAGAAACAATATTCTTCAGTCGAGCTTGGAGTCAATGATTTTCACTATGGACATCTATTTGAGTGGAATCACTTGGTTCAAAGGATGGAGAAGAAGAAATTACAAAGCTTATAGTCAGCAGAATATTACCTCCCATGTTCTTCACTTTGGCCTGTGCATCCTTCAGGCTCTTCTTGGCATGCTCTAGTTCGAGCTAGAGTTGGATATTCTCCTTCTCCAAGGCAACATACTGGGTTCCAAGCTCACAAGATTTCTGGAATCAAGTAAAAAATAACTCAGTCGACAAAATGCAAAGACCCCCAGTTCCGAGTGGAAAAGGTTAAATTCACACTATCCTTATGAAAAAGAAATGTTCTCAGACCCCCGCCAACTTCCCGTAGTTGACAACGGTCTTGGGGACTACACCTAGGGGGTGCACTCAGCGTGCCCCCACAGGATCAATTGACCACTTGGTATGGCCCGACCAAACCAAGTGGAAAAGTAAAAAAATCTCCTTGCTCTTAGACCCTGGCCGACTACCCGCAGTCGATAGCGGTCTTGGGGACTACACCTAGTGGCTGCACTCAGTGTGCCCCCACTGGCTCAGTTAGTCACTCGGCACGGCCTGACCGCACTGAGTGAAAAGCAGCAAACAAACACATTTTAAGACCCCCCGCTAAATCAACCATTCGACACATGTCTCGGGGACTACACCCAGTGGGTGCACTCAGCGTGCCTCCACTGGACCAAACACCCACTCGACACGGCCCGACCGAACCGAGTGGAATAGAAACTACATCGCAAGTGAAAAACACCCAGTGGGTGTACAGATTCAAGGCACGGACCCAAGATAGATGCACATTAAAGGTTCCAAAATGCTCATCTATGGACATCTTCCGAGTAATAAAGTAGAAGTTCTAGATAGCATATCCTAACAGAGCAAGGTTCAAGGCAAAGACAAACCAATCGGAAATCAACTTACAATCATACTTACTCAGACATTGCCTTACAGAGCAGAACTGGCATCGTATGCGGCCTTGCTAGACTCGTACACCACCTTTAGTCGCTCAATCATCAGGCCGGCTTGGATAATTGCTTCCTTAAAAAGCTCCTGTTTGATCCTCTGGCACATGATGTAGAGTGAACTGAGTCAGCGCTAGAGTCGGTAACGCACCAGTTAGATTGGAAGTTGGAACAGTCGATGCTGAAGGCTGAGCAGTTGACAAGGGGACATCAAAGGTTATAGCAGTCTGTGATGAACCACCAAGATCTTGGACCATAGGTTCAGTCAACGGGTTTGACATCCGGCTTGAAGGCACTCTCTTGGCAAGGTTCAGCGAGCTGGTCGAGCTCCCGCCTCTTCCTCATGTGTTCTTTGGAATTTGCTCCTCGTCGTCATCTGGGAGCTGAATAACATCCGTCGGCGCTGCAGTCACTCGACAATGAGATTCCAATCAACCACTAATACAGTTAACAAGGCATTAGCTTATTCGCAAAGTCATACCTGCTGGAGAAGTGTCCATGTCCGCAGTATCTGCGTCAGCTTGCTCGTCGTCATCCTCCATGTGAGATGCTCCCGAAGTTGCACCCATGGAAGTCCAAGTTCTCACTCAATCAAAAACAAACAAAAGTCCACATCAGCAATGTAGAGAATAAAGAAACACTTATGATGAAGCAACATGCACGACAACCCCCAATCAGGACTCCGGTCATAGTTACCTGGGAAGCCGGAGATAAACCGGGGTAGTCAGCCGTAATGGCGAGTAGAGCATTGTCCATGCTAAGTTGGTGGAAAACCCCGTCAATCAGCTCCACCTCTATGTCCAGATCCTCTCCGGAGGCCAGATGAAGGGATATTTCCGGATCCTCGGGTTGTGGAGTCGGACTGTGTATGCCCTCCACATCCCGGCGCAGTTCCTGCATCGAAATCATAAAGTAAGACACTTAACTTTGAAAGCACGGATCGGAAAGATAAATGTCCGCTTACCCAGCTCCGAGGGTTATTCATGGAGAATCCTTTCAATGGACTCGTGTGGAGGAAGTCCTCCTTCTCCCCCTTGTACAAGCCAGACAGGATCTTCACAAGATCGGTGGCCGATCCCGGCCCCTTGCAGCCATGGCGGGTGACGTCATTCTCCCCGTTGAAATCCCACATCGGGTGCCCCCTATATTGGAGCGGCTGCACCCCTCACATAATGCACGTGGCCATGACTCCAATCATGGTCAATCCAGAATGAGCCAGCAACCTTATCCGGCCCATCAGATAATGGACGCTCCTGTCATCTTCCCGTTGAGGGCTCCGCGGGCGCCAACTCAGGCATTTATTTAGAGGAGCGTTGCTGAACTCCGGGAGGCCGATCCGAACTGGGTCCGGCAGTGGAGCGTATTCCATATAAAACCATTCCGAAGGCCAGTCTTTGGACGCCTTCTTCGGGGTTCCGGATAGATATCCGGTCCCGGCGATGCGCCATATTTCGGCTCCGCCCACTTAATATATCGACCCCGCGTGAGAACGGGGTATGAGGCAAAACAATCTCTTCCACAGTGCAAAATGGGGCTCGATGCCCAAGAACGGCTCGCAAAGAGCTACAAAACATGCAATGTGCAAAATGGAGGCGGGCGTAAGGTGATGAAGCTGGAGTCCGTAGAACTCCAGGAGCCCCCGGAGAAACGGATGTATAGGAAATCCGAGCCCCCTTATTAGATAAGGGACGAAGCACACCCGCTCTCCTTTGGAGGGATTGGGGGGTTTCTCCGCCTGCTTTCCGCCTTTGTAGGTGGCCAGTTTGGCTTGAACCGG
This sequence comes from Triticum timopheevii, assembly GCA_963921465.1. Lineage (NCBI taxonomy): Eukaryota > Viridiplantae > Streptophyta > Magnoliopsida > Poales > Poaceae > Triticum > Triticum timopheevii. Next base: position 233,037,085 of record OY997266.1, on the reverse strand, counting down.
GACCTTGAAGGCCGAAGGAAGGAATCCCTCCGCTTGGAGCGTCACCATCTCGCTGTGCGGGACTGAACATCTCCTCCAATCTCCTGGCTGAGGGCTAGGAGCGCGAGAGGAGGAGCCGCGTCGACGGTTCATGATGGAGTGGATTTTTGTCAGAAGCGCTCCGATGAGTACTCGCGGAAGGAGGATGGTGTGATTTGGATCTAGATTCTTGCCTCTCTTATAGGCAGCTTACTCGCGCAGCTTGGGGGTAAAATGTAAAAATACCCTGGCCTTTCGCATTCATACAACACGTGGAAGAGGGCAATTATTGGGCGTGGAAGCCAAGGAGCGCAACATTTATAAGGAAGCCGGACACTATTCGGCAAGCGCATGGAATTTGGAGGAGAACCCGCCTTGCAACGCCGAAGACAATATACGCGCTGGACTCGTCGTCATTGAAGCCTAGTTTGGGGGCTACTGAGGTAGTCCTGGACTAGGGGGTGTCCGGATAGCAGAACTATCATCATCGGTCGGACTCCAAGACTATGAAGATACAAGATTGAAGACTTCATCCCGTGTCCGGATGGGACTTTCCTTGGCGTAGAAGGCAAGCTTGGCGATACGGATATGTAGATCTCCTACCATTGTAACCGACTCTGTGTAACCCTAGCCCTCTCCGGTGTCTATATAAACCGGAGGGTTTTAGTCCGTAGGACACAACAATAACAACCATCATACCATAGGCTAGCTTCTAGGGTTTAGCCTCCTTGATCTCGTGGTAGATCCACTCTTGTACTACCCATATCATCAATATCAATCAAGCAGGAGTAGGGTTTTACCTCCATCGAGAGGGCCCGAACCTGGGTAAAAACATCGTGTTCCTTGTCTCCTGTTACCATCCGCCTAGACGCACAGTGCGGGACCCCCTACCCGAGATCCGCCGGTTTTGACACCGACAGAAACCTTCTCACTTGATTCGGGAGTGGTCCTCCAAGTGCGCTTCTGGGTCTTCACACTCGACGCCGCAGCCTTGCCATGATCAGTCGCAGGCTCATGTGACTACTTGGATCGATGCTCAGAGCGTGGTGGTGACTCGACCTCAACATCATCGTCAAAGTCATCACTCACATCAGCACTGCTGTTGTTTGCAAACTCAATGTCGCCACTGCCCTCGCTTTTCGCCCCCCCTTGGTGTGGTTCTCCGTTCGACACTTGCGAGTAAATGTTTGTGAACGCCTGAAAGACACAGATTACACAGTTCAGTAAGATTCCAGTACAAGTACATATTAAAAGGAAAAACACTTGACAAGTTAGGCCAGACCTCTCCGGGAGGATGTTCATCGTCAAATGGCAGGATCTGTTTCTCTCTGTGTGGGTTGTCCTTATCCCCTGGAAGCCACTGTACCATCGTCTCCTCTCCAACCTCCTTCGGGTGGGTCCGGGCGGTGTCTTCTGGGCCTGAGTACATCCACATGGGGTGGTCGCGGGCTTCCAAATGCTGGATGCGTCGACTGAGAAACGTCTCTAGCAGATCCATGCCAGTCACTCCGCCCCGGATCAGCTCCACAACTGCTTCGACCAAGATGGCCACCTCACCCTTCTCATGTTCTTCTACAGTCAACGAGTGAGAGGCACAAAGCCTCTCTAGAGAAAAAGGAGGAAGACCAGTCGACTGACCAGGAGTCGGGATATCTTTACAATAGAACCAGGTCGACTGCCACCCTCCAACAGATTTAGGAAAAGTCATAGCAGGAAAAGAGCTCCTACCCCTCATCTGGATTCCTACCCCCTCGCAGATTTGGATTATGTGCGTCCTTTCGTCAGTCGGATTAGCTTTCTTCACTGACTGAGATCGACAAGTGAAAGTATGCTTGAACAATCCCCAATGTGGTTGGCACCCCAAGAAATTCTCGCACATCGAAACATAGGCAGGAAGATAAGAGATGGCGTTGGGAGGAAAATGATGGATCTGAGCGCTAAAGAAGATCAAGAAACCTTAGAAGAATGGGTGAGGAGGTAGAGAGAAACCTCGGTCGACATGTGTTGTGAGGAGAATGCGCTCGCCCTCAGGTGGCACGGGCTCGATCTCCCCGCCTGGCAACCTCCAAGACCCCTCTGCAATCAAGCCGTCAGATGTGAGATTCTCTAGATCCTCCACCGAGACGGTGGAGGGGATCCAACCCCCCTAGATCCAACCAGGTGGAAGAGCAGATCGCGATGTCGACGCCTTTGCCGCCTTCTTGCCCTTCACCATCTTCTTTGCGCGCTCCAGAGCTGCAGTCTTGTCCTTTGCCATTGATGCGGAGCTCGAGAGAAAGCGGCTGGAGAGCGTGATGTTTGGGGGAGACGAGGCGGAGAAGAAGAGGAGAAGGGACGAAATGGCTGGCACTATTCAAAGAAGCTACAGCGTCACCTTAAATGGATCCATGGCCGAGTGGTTGACTTGTGGGCCCGAACAATCTTATCGCATCCCGCAATAGGCGCTCATCACATGGCAAAAAAGACGGCGTGAGGATCAAGGAGTCCATCCCAACGTGCCCCACTTACTGCGCCACACCCCGACCCGCGCGCTTCTCCAAATTCAAATCCCGTGAAATCCGGACGTGGCAAATCAGTCAATCACACCAAAGATACCCAAATCCAATCTGCTCAGAGCTATACTGCAAAGTTCTCTCAGAAATTCCAGAACCCAGAGTTGATCAAGGTGACTAATGAAGGATTAAACATCAAGCTTGCTGACATGGACTCTTGAGAATGTGTCTCCAGGACATTTAGTCAGACCGAAGACAACCACAACCCTTCTTCACTCGACCCTCAATCCATTCGGTGGCTAATGATGGTTACATGTACCTAGGCGTCGGTGGGAAACGACACCTATGGGATCACTGGAATCCCTTCTATGATTGCAGGGCGCGGGGATCGTGAGAAGAGCGGGACTAGTAGGCAACAAAAGGGGGGTTTACCCAGTTTCAGGCCGCAAAGATGCGTAAAACCCTACGATCCTGCTTTGGTGGATGTATTTAGTGTTCTTGAGCTCTCTAACTAGCTCTAGGTGCTACGAGGTTCGAAAGAGCCGAATCCTTTCTCCGTGCGCCACGGGCCTCCTTTTATAGGCGAAAGGGGCTGCCACAGTGGCACTCAGGAGGTGGAAAGTGCTACAGCATTGCGAGCTTATCGCTTGTATTACAGGACAAGGCGCATTTAATGCGTGGCTTAGGTGTCCTCTTGCTTTATTGGGGACGGGAGCGAGGCCCGTCCCGTCCCGTCCGTCGCCGCTCCTCCTTGCTTCGACACGTGCCTTGGCCAGCGATCCATGCGGTGCCATGTAGGCAGGCAGGCAGCTGAGGTGGCGCGGTGGTGGAGCTTCCATGAAGGGTTGCATTTTGCCACGCGGGTGCCTGCCCAGCTGGTTGGGTCGGCAGCTACATGCGAACGGTGGTGAAAACTTAGCTGGCGCGGGCCTGGCAGTGGCCTTGCCGATGCGCTTGGCGAGGGTCTTGCCGTGTGGCCCGGCAAGGGTCTTGCCGTGGCGCACAGGCATCCCCGGCAAGGATCTTGCCGGGGGTCTTGTGGGCTTCTTTGGTGAGGATCGTTGCTTTCCTATCCTCATTTGATCTTGACTATTTTATGTCTTCACAAAGATCTGCATGCCACCACGGAGGTGCCTCCCGAGCCCTGTCCCGACGCATTCGTCTATCATTGGTGGGCTCAAAGTTGGCTCGCTCGACTGGTGGGGGTGAGCTCCCCCGGCAAGGGTCTTGCCGGGGCCGCTGAGGCTGCCCCGGCAAGGGTCCTTGCTGGGGAAGCCTGCTCCGTCCATCTGATCTTTGTGGCCTTCATCCTCGTCGTTGCTTTGCTTGCCTTGTGGCTTTGGCTTCTCTCCGGCTTCCCTTTCCTACCCTATTATGCGTGGCCATGGCGGGAGGCTCTGACTGCCCATGCACAAGTAAAGGGGTCAAAAGCAGAGCCCCTACTTTTGTACACCGACAGGATCTCTCGGGCCTGGGCCATACATAAGCGCAACACGTTGTTTGGCCAGGCCCAGTACGGTGCGCGGGCAGTTGGGGCGGATTTCTACCGTGGCCACTGTTCCGTACGCCGTGCTTCCCCATGATCTGCGTTGAACGCGCTACGTGGGGGTCGTGCGCGCGCATGACGTGGGCTTGCTGGCGTCACCTTCATGGTGGATAGTAAAGAGGTGGCTTGCGTGTCTCTTCGAGACCGGAGGGCCACCTCCCATTTACTGCCCTCACTTGGGAACCGTCGTTCCACGCGTCCCACTGCGCCCGCCTCTTGCGCCACGTTCGCTGCATGCATAACGCAGAGCAAACGGCTGGCGCGCGGGACGTGGGAAGTCGCGCGCGTGCGAGTCGATTCCTACGCGCCTTCAATGGAGCGGGGAGGGCGGTCGACGGCCCCGCTCGCTGTCCCTTCAACGAGCCGGATTGGCTGAGAGTGGGCGGCCGAGCCTCGCCCCCGCCCCTTTATACAGAGGGAGTGGGAGGAACGGTGCCTTTCAACTCTTCGCCATTTGCCTCTCCCCATTCCTGCTTTCCTTCTTCTTCTGCCATGGCAAGGGGGCGTGGCGATGCATCATCGGTGGCGGCGAAGGTCTCGGCTAGACAGCGCATCGCCCCTCCCCAATAGCTCATAGTGGCGGAGCCAGCCGCTAGAGGAAGGCGGAGGGGGCGGGGTCGAGGCCGTCATGGTGCTCGAGGGAGAGGAGGACGGGGTGGCAGATCGGCCTCACCCCCGTCAGCAGCCCTTCCCCCAATGGAGGGCCACGCCGGGGACAACCCCTACGAATTCTTCATCAGGCTGCACCAGCCACCACGCCGTCGCCTTCGCCTCCCGACTCCGTTTGCACGGGAGTTGGAGCTGGATCCGCTGCAGGCATTGCGGCTGCACATGAGGGGTTGTGGGAATAGCGACACATGGGCCGACATCGAGTTCCCCACCCCTCACATGATGTACCTTCACCGAGGGTGGAAGACCTTCACTCGCCTTCACAGCTTGATGGATGGGCTCACTCTCCATTTCAAACTAATGGAGGGTGGCCTTCTCTCCGTCAACATCTTTGGGCACTTCAGGACCCCGCGTGAGGTGCTGCGTCGAGAGCTCCTCCGACGATGAAGACTCCTCCTCAAGCGAGAGTGGCGAGGAAGACAACGGCAGTGACGACGAGGGTAGCGGGCGGCAGGATGACATGTCCGACTAGGTGTCGGGCGCCGCTCCGAGCGGCACCGGCGACCCCATCATCCCTGTCGCTGGCTCCTTGAACTTCTCAGGGTCGTCTCCTTGGGCGGCTGGCGTTGGGAGGCTGCGGAAGAGGAAGAGGGCGGGCGGCAAGGCCATCAAGTCGGAGTACGCGGGCACCGACGCCTTCGTCGCGTATTGACGTCCTGCTGCATCATCTTTGAGCTCTACCTCCGACGCCGCCATCACCATCCAGCCCTTGGGCGGCCACCGAGATGTTCTCTTGGTGTCTTCTGCCACTCATAGCTCGCCTAGGCGCCACTTCTGCCCTTCTGCTTTCTTGTTCCATTTTCTGAGGAGAGGGACAAAAAAGGGATTATGGGAACCTTATATCTTTTTAGTCTTGTAAGCCCTCGGGCCTTTGTTAGCTTTAGAACTTGCAATCCCCTTGTTCATGTTTTTCATTTCGTTTGAACTGTACCTATACGGGATGTTTTTTAATGAAAAAGGTATGTTTGCCAGGATTTTCGTTCGTGGGAGGAATCCACGACAAGGAGTGAATCTTTGTTGTCTCTTAGGACAAACATTTTTTTTGCCCAGCAACAGGCCTTGTCGTCTCCTCACTTCGCTCGACCTTTCTCACACTCTTGGCGGAGGCAGGGATGAGCTGGGCTTAGGCTCTCCGTTCCTCTTCTTTGTTGCCGCGTCTACAACCAAATCCAGACCCAGGGGATAATCCTTGGGTGCCGAGAAGGAGGAGCACGGTAGCTCAGAGATAGAACGGGGTTTCATATATCCCAGTCCAGAACGAAATGCATGATAGAGGGTAGAGAACTTATCTGGATCTGCAGCCCCCGGCAACCTTGGCTTGCCATGGATGGATCTTTGTTCTTGCAGCCCCCGACAACTCTGGCTTGCCGGGGTCCGGACGCTGGTCCGTTCCCTTTCTTCCAAAATAGCTCAACAAGGATACTTTCGTGCCCTGTGAACCAAAGAATACAGAGAAGAATATAGAGGCGCGCTCTCGACCTCTAAGCGAGGGGTTAGCCTCTGCTAAGCACTATCAACCCTAACCTTGGAAGAGACTTAACCATGCATACATGCTATAACTTAGGGCGCCAGTGCTTCGTTTATTTATGCTTAGGGTCTGCGCCTGGCTTTGTACGAAGGGTTACATGCCTTGCCGGCAAGGCTAGTACAAAGGGGTGGCTTGCCGGGAGGCCCGACAACCACGTCTTATGGGTAAAACTTGCGGCGATGCTCGATGTTCCAGGAGTTGCTCACTGGAGTGGCATCTTCGGTCTCCAGCCGGACTGCGCCGGGCCTGGTGACTCGCGTTTACCCGATAAGGGCCTTCCCACTTTGGTGTCAACTTGTTGGATTCTTGGCCGACTGAACATGCCGAAGAACAAGGTCGCCTTCCTCAAAGCTCCGGGCATGAACCTTGCGGCTATGGTAGCGGCGCAAAGCTTGCTGGTAGCATGCTGCCCTCACAGCCGCCCGGAGACGATCTTCCACAAGGAGTGTCGCGTCATCTTGGCACAACTGCTCTTGCTCAAGCTCATCATACGTGAGCACTCGAGGTGACCCGTATATGAGTTCCATGGGGAGAATTGCTTCTGCCCCGTAAACGAGGGCAAAGGGTGTCTAGCCGGTGGCTCGATTTGGTGTCGTTCTGATCGACCAAAGAACCGCTGACAACTTATCAATCTAGTGCCTCCCGCTTTTGCGCAGCATGTCAAAAGTCTTCGTCCTTAAGTCTTGCAGGACTTCAGCATTTGCTCTCTCCGCTTGGCCGTTGCTCCGTGGATGTGCTACGGAAGCAAAACAGACCCTGCTGCCGAGATCCTCAATGTATTGCATGAAGGCATGGCTCATGAACTGTGTGCCGTTGTCGGTGATAATCCTGTTGGGCACCCCAAAACGACACACTAGTCCCTTGAAAAACTTGATGGCTGACTGCGTTGTCATCTTCCTCACTGCTTCCATTTCTGGCCACTTTGTGAACTTGTCTATTGCGACGTACAAGTACTCAAAGTCCCCGACAGCACGGGGGAAAGGGCCCAATATGTCGAGCCCCCAGACCGAGAAGGGCCAGGAGAGAGGGATAGTTTGAAGGGCTTGAGCTGGTTGATGAAGCTTCTTCGACTGGAACTGGCACGCTTCACACTTGGTTACTAGTGCCGTCACATCCTGGAGGGCGGTGGGCCAGAAGAAACCTTGCCGGAAAGCCTTGCCGGCAAGGGCCCTCGACCCTATGTGGGATCCACATATGCCTCCATATATCTCTGCCAACAGCTTTAGTCCCTCCTCGCGGGAGATGCACATCAATTTCACCCCATTCGGTCTTCTTCTATACAATACGTTATAAACGAATTGATACAGAGCAGATCGGCGGACTACTCTTTCTGCCTCTTCCTGCTCCTCAGGAAGCTCTCCTTTTTGGAGGAATCGGACGGTGTGCTGCGCCCATGCCGGAGCCTATGGCTCGACGACAAGGACCAAAGGCATCTCTTCCGCCACGGGAGCGGCCTCCTCCACGGCTATGACCTGAGGTCCTGCCGGAGTCAGTTGCCCTGCGGCAGGGTCGGCATCCATGGCAACATCTTCGCCGGCGGCTCCAGGGAGCTCGGTGGGGAAGTACTTGCTAGGGCCTAGCTTCCTCCGCTTGCTCTGCCCGATCGACGGCTCAACGGATGGTTGGGTTAACTGAAGCACAAAAGTACCTGGTTCCACAGGTAACTTGAGGGCAGCGCGCTTTGACAGGTAGTCGACAATGTCGTTCTCCAAGCGAGGGACATGCTCCGCTTGTATACCATCAAAGCACTCCTCCAGTTTCCTCACCTCATCTACGTAAGTTTCAATCAACGAGCTTTGATAATCTTTGTTGATCTGCCTAACGACGAGCTATGAGTCGCCCCTGATGATGAGCTTCTTAACTCCGAGGTCTGCCGCGATCCTGAGACTGGCAAGCAAACCCTCGTACTCGGCGGTGTTGTTGGTCGACATCTCCCAGGGGAAGTGCATCTGGATGACATACTGCTACGTCTCGAGCTTGCATTGGTTTTCCCCGAAGAGGAGAGGATGATACAGCGCAGTAGCATAAGTATTTCCCTCAGTTTTTGAGAACCAAGGTATCAATCCAGTAGGAGGTCACGCGCAAGTCCCTTGTACCTGCACAACACGATAGCAACTCGCAACCAACGCTTAGGGGTTGTCAATCCCTTCACGGTCACTTACGAGAGTGAGATCTGATAGAGATAATATTTTTGGTATTTTTGATAGATAGATGCAAAGTAAAAAGTAAAGGCAAAGTAAAAACAAAGCAAGTAAATAATGTGATATAGATTGATATGATGAGAATAGACCCGGGGGCCATAGGTTTCACTAATGGCTTCTCTCAAGAGCATAAGTATTCTATGGTGGGTGCACAAATTACTGTTGAGCAATTGACAGAATTGAGCATAGTTATGAGTATATCTAGGCAATGATCATGTATATAGGCATCACGTCCGTGACAAGTAGATCGAAACGATTCTGCATCTACTACTATTACTCCACTCATCGACCGCTATCCAGCATGCATCTAGAGTATTAAGTTAAAAACAGAGTAACGCTTTAAGCAAGATGACACGATGTATAGGGATAAATTCATGCAATATGATAAAAACCCCATCTTGTTATCCTCGATGGCGACAATACAATATGTGCCTTGCAACTCTTTGTGTCACTGAGTAAGGACACCGCAAGATTGAACCCAAAGCCATGCACTTCTCCCATTGCAAGAACTACCAATCTAGCTGGGCAAACCAAACAGATAATTCGAAGAGACTTGCAAAGATAACTCAATCATACATAAAAGAATTCAGAGAAGAATCAAATATTTTCCATAGATAATACTGGATCATAAACCCACAATTCATCGGTCTCAACAAACACACCGCAAAAAGAAGATTACATAGAATAGAAATCCACAAGAGAGGGGGAGAACATTGTGTTGAGATCCAAAAAGAGAGAAGAAGTCATCTAGCTACTAGCTATGGACCCGAAGGTCTGAAGTAAACTACTCACACTTCATCGGAGGGGCTATGGTGATGATGTAGAAGCCCTCCATGGTGGATGCCCCCTTCGGCGGAGCTCCGGAACAGGCCCCAAGATGGGATTTCGTGGATACAGAAGGTTGCGGCGGTGGAATTAGGTTTTTGGCTCATGTTCTGATCGTTCGGGGATACGTAGGTATATATAGCAGGAAGGAGTACATCCGTGGAGCTCCGAGGGGCCCACGAGGTAGGGGGCGCGCCCAGGGGGGGCTCCCTCCACCCTCGTGACCTCCTCGGGCACTACTTGGAGTAGGGTCCAAGTCTCCTGGATCACGTTTGGTTGGAAAATCACGATCCCGAAGGTTTCATTCCGTTTGGACTCCGTTTGATATTCTGTTTCTTCGAAATACTGAAAAAGGCAAAAAACAACAATTCTGGGCTGGGCCTCTGGTTAATAGGTTAGTCCCAAAAGTAATATAAAAGTGGAAAATAAAGCCCAATATAGTCCAAAACAGTAGATAAAGTAGCATGGAGCAATCAAAAATTATAGATACGTTGGAGACGTATCACAAGGATAGCATTATAAGATGCCGCATTATTAGATGCGTCCCCTGGATAGTTCAAAGGACGTACCGAATATGCCGCCTTCTAATTCTCTGTTCTCTGCTTGCGCGGCTGATAACTGAGCCTTTAATCTCCTTATCTCTTCGGCTTGGTTGTTCATTTTCTCCTCTAGTTTTTTCCGTTCGCCGGTGGTCATTGGACTTCTCTTGATTTTCTCTAGTTCGAAGGAGGCTGTATTTAGCTGTGCCTGACTTGCTTCAAGCTCTTGGGACAGCATGTTGTTCTTCTCTTTAAGGACCTGCGGTCATAATGATCCTTAAAATAGTTAGTCTGTACCGCTTCAAGTCTCGGGGGCTACTGGCACATATCTATTAAATTTGCACAAATTTTCACCTATATATCCCTTGAGAACAGGCGAGTAACTCTAATGAATCAATCTCGCAGCTCGGATATATGCGTCCACGGTGCTAAGGGCGGTAAATTCCTGCTTAGAGAAAGTCGTGGTGCGTAGGGCCTCTTTTAGGCGTCGATGCATCGCACTCTCCACTTCGGAATTAGTGACGGATATGTCATCTGAATCCTCATGAGGTGGATGAGTCGGTGCCGCCTCCATATGAGCCCCGGTCCTAATTGACGAGTTCGGCGCCGGATTGGCCGCAGCTTGGCTGGCCGGGATCTTGGGTATGGTTTGCCATGTACCTCTCCTGAGATGATAAAAGGGGGAGTGTCGGTGTCAAAACCGGCGGATCTCGGGTAGGGGGTCCCGAACTGTGCGTCTAGGCGGATGGTACTAGGAGATAAGGGACACGATGTTTTTACCCAGGTTTGGGCCCTCTCGATGGAGGTAAAACCCTACTCCTGCTTGATTGATATTGATGATATGGGTAGTACAAGAGTGGATCTACCACGAGATCAAGGAGGCTAAACCCTAGAAGCTAGCCTATGGTATGATTGTTGTAATGGTTGTGTTGTCCTACGGACTAAAACCCTCCGGTTTATATAGACACCGGAGAGGGCTAGGGTTACACAGAGTCGGTTACAATGGTAGGAGATCTACATATCCGTATCGCCAAGCTTGCCTTCCATGCCAAGGAAAGTCCCATCCGGACACGGGACGGAGTCTTCAATCTTGTATCTTCATAGTCTTGGAGTCCGGCTGATGATGATAGTCCGGCTGTCTGGATACCCCCTAGTCCAGGACTCCCTCAGTCGCCCCTGAACCAGGCTTCAATGACGATGAGTCCGGCGCGCATATTGTTCAGCATTGCAAGGCGGGTTCCTCCTCCGAATAATTCATAGAAGATTGTGAACACCAGGATAGTGTCCGGCTCTGCAAAATAATTTCCACATTCCACCGTAGAGAAAATAATATGTACAGAAGTTCAATCTGCTAACATATTTTGTGGCATGACGTCGCGCCACTACCAAGCCTTTACTTGAATCGTTTTTTATTATACCACCTCAGCGCGTTTAGTGAAGCGGTTTCCTTGGCACGTCTTGTCGAAGCAGAGATCGTGTTCCCCTTATTCCGGGATTCCCATCAATACGGACGTGGGTAACCCAACCGCGCCATTCATGGTGGCGCTTGGGAGATAAGCGAGTTTTACCAGGCCGGGGGGGACGCATAGTCTTCGTCTGCCTATATATAAGGGGATAAGGATCCACCTTTTCACCTACGCCTTCTTCCTCCTTTGCTTATCCATCTCTGCGCACTCGAGCTCCAGCGCCCAAGTCCGCATATCTCGTCTCAACCTCCTCCAGTCATGTCCGGAGCGGGAGGCAAGTGGTTGGCCTCCTCCGTTACGGAGGAGCACATCGCAAAGCTGTGCGGCGCCGGATACCTTTCCAGCGACATCGCGCACCGGCTGCCCGACGAGGGGCAGCTCATCCCCACCCCCAGGCCCCATGAGAGGGTCGTATTCCTTCCCCACTTCCTCCGTGGACTGGGCTTCCCACTTCATCCCTTCGTCCGGGGGCACATGTACTACTACAGCCTGGATTTCCACGATCTGGCACCAAACTTCATCCTCAACATCTCGGCGTTTATCGTCGTGTGCGAGGCCTTTCTCTGCATCCGGCCCCACTTCGACTTGTGGCTCAAGACCTTCAACGTCAAGCCGAAGGTAGTGAAGGGCGTCCAGGTGGAGTGCGGAGGCGCCATGGTGGGCAAGATGCCCAACATCCTCTGGCTCGAGGGCGCCTTTGTGGAAACCATCAAAGGGTGGCAATCGGGGTGGTTCTATATCACCGAGCCGCGGGACCCTAAATGGGCAACAACCCCCGAGTTCAGATCTGGTGCCCCTATGCAGCTCAGCTCTTGGAAAAAGAAGGGCTTGCTATGGGGCAGTTCGGAGGAGCTGATAGGACTCCAGTCCTGTCTCTAGACCTTGGTGAACAAGAAGCTTAAGCTTGTCAATGTGATCCAGGTCATGCTCGTCCACAGGATTCTCCCCTGCCAACAGCGGGCCTTTACTTTCTGGGAGTTCGATCCGGCACAGCACCAGACCCTGAGCGGGCTCTTCGACACGACGTACGAAGCTGCCTGGAGGGTGCTGTTCAAGGGCGGAGAAGCCCCCGCATCCGCAACGGAAGATCGCGGATTCAGCACCAAGCGCCCGGCCGGCGAGGTAAGCTTTGTTATCCTCTATGGGACACTTATTTTCTTTCATAGTTTAATTCTATGCGGGATTTAAAACTCCCAATGCCTTTGACAGGACTGGCAGAGGACGTCCGGATAGGTAGACTGTCCGGCTCCCCTTCCCGGAGACCCAGCGGACGTCCGTTTAACGGGGCTGCTAGTCCCGGCACTTTATGTGGTGCCGGAGAATAAGGCCAAGAAGAAGGCCACGGGAACTCGAAGAAGTTCCCGGCGCCAGGTCATATCGGACTCATCGTCCGATGGCTCCAAGGCGGACTCCTCCCCCGAAGACGAGGAGGAGAAAGAGGACTCTCTCCCAGAGGAGGGAGAGAGGAAGAGGAAGGCTTCCCCAACGGGGGAGGCCGAAGGGTCCAAGAGGGGAAGGACCCTTCCCCCGGACAGCTCCGCCAACGCCAACGTTGGCGACGAAGAGTGGCCCTCAAAGGCCAGGCCTCCGGCAAGATCGTAAGTATCCGGATTCCTGAATGATTTATAATTTATCTTTTGTGTCACATAGTGTCCTTCTAATGCCACACACTGCCTGTAGTCCGGCCGATGATGATCTTCCCGCTTCATCGAGCGGGTCCTTGGCTCCGTCGGACGTGGATTCCATTCCGACTGCCTCCACCCCTCGCGACGCTGAGGACGCCGAGGTGGGATCCCAAGAAGGGACCCATCAGGGGGAGGCTCCGGAGGTGCCACAAGGCAGCCTCCCGGACTTTGCGCCGGACTCCATACCGGAACCCACAGTGGTTCCGGAGTCCAGCAGGCGGCCCCTTCGTAAGAAGGGCAAGACCGTGACGCCGGCAGCCTCCGTCCAACCGGAGGCGCCGGACAACTTGTTGGAGGCGCTTAACAGCGCTTCCATCGAGGAAGAACACCGCACTATCATGAGTGCGGTGATTCAGAAGGTTCAGCTTGCCAAGAGCGAGCTGACCGAAGCCTGCAGTAGCCTTCTAACAGGCTTTGAGGTAAGAAGTTAAAAATATGTAATGTAATACCGCATAGATAGTAGGCCCTGATGCTCGGTTCGGTGTTCGGAAAGAAAAACCGGACTGAGGATCTAAAAAAGATATACGCAGGAGTGCTAATAATTATGTCAATATGGGTTTGCAGGCTGCGCTGCTGACCTCTGCCGCACTGACTGCGGAGGTCGGTGCTTTGAAGCAGGACCTCGAGTGGTCCGAGCAAGAGCTCGGCCTTGCCAAGAAGCAGCTCGAGGACAAAGAAGGTGAGTAACACCACTTTAAAATTTGTACCTTACAGAAAAGGATTTTGGTTGCAATAGAAATAACAAGGATAACGTGGGTACTGCAGGGGCCACGAATGAGGTGGCGACCCTGAAGGAGGCCGTGTCCGCGGCCGAACGCAATGCGGCCGTGGAACGAGCAGAGCGAGAGAAGCAGGAGGCGTGGGTGGCAGAGGTGCGGCAAGAGCTCCAGGCTCTCATCGAAAAGCATGAAAGTTTGGAGCGTGACTCGAAGACTCGAGAGTCTGAGCTTGCTTGGCTCTTGAAAGTGCCAAAGCCGCTAAGGCCGAGGCCCGTAAGGCCCTCCAGGAGATTGAGGATGTGAAGAAAATAGCGGCGGGTAAGGCATTTTTCATGCAAAGCAAGAATGTTAATGTAAATTATCTGTTACTTACCCAAATTCGGAGCTCTCCAGGGGCGTTTGCAGATTTGACTCGCAGTGTGTCTGATGCCGCTGCATTCTACCGAGCCAAGGAGGGGAGCTCAACGGAGAAGGTCTTCTGGTCTCAGTACGCTGAGGCCGAACATCTGGTGCCCCCTAGCAACCAGCTGAAGCAGCTGGTCGAACTCCACAAGGTAGCTGAGCAGGCCATGAAGGGCCTCATAGTCCGGCTGTGGCCTGGAGAGGCCATGCCTGGGAGCTACTTCGGCCTCGTGCGGCGGCTGGTGGATGCGTGCCCCTGGGTGGAAGTCATCAAGCGCTCCGCCTGCATTGAAGGTGCCCGTCGGGCCCTTGCCCGCGCAAAGGTGCATTGGGGTAGGCTGGATGCGGAGAGGCTTATCACTGACGCGCCGCCAGCGGGCAAGGAGTATCATACACCCGAGATGTACTATAAGGCTGTCCTGAAGGGTGCCCGCAAGATTGCGGATGAGTGCCCCAGAGATGTAATTATTGAGTAAACTCGCAATGTGTTATCCTGTGCGCTGAAAACTTTGTTCATATGCGCTAAGCAACGCTTATTGATTTAAAATATTACCTTCTGTGCGGTCGTTTATTAAATCTGAGAGATGGCAAGTCGTCGGCTTCAGCCCCCATGCCACGAGTGCTGGGGTGTTTGGGATAAACTTGAGCACTCTTGTTCCCATTTTTGGGTCCATCTAGGGAGGCGCTCAACACAACGAACAAGGCAACCGGACTTATAATGCTTGAACACTCTCACTTAGCCATAGAATTCTATAATTTTAAATTTCGGCGAAGCCCCTAGTATTCGGAAGACCGAGTTCGGGGCGCTATCCACGCCTGGGCCGGACACAGCCGGTTCCTCGCTCGAAGCGGCATAAGTCTTTAGGGACTCGAAAAGACCTCTCGAACAGCGACCAGTCTCTCGCCTTATCATGACAGTCAGTTTTAGCTTTCTCCACTGAGGCGCTCGCCCAGCTCAACCGGGGCGCAATCGCAGTGGTTCTCCCAGTGCTACCTTAGCCGACAGAACGGAACGTAAGGTACCAAAACATGGGCGCCGGGCAAACCCAACTATTGACCCAAGACATGATTCAGAGCCGATGCATATAATGCTATATGTTCGGGGTGCCGCACTTGTGAAAGTGTTCGGACTTATCACACCATAATGTGGGAAACATAAGCCCCTGGTGTATTCGGCCGTACCAAAATGTATGGGTCCAAGATGTCAAGAATAAACATATATGTGAAAAGGAAATGCAATTATAAACAAAAAGTGGTGCATTGTTTATTCAAGAGGTTCTGCCATGAGTGCAGAATGATACAAATAGTGCGGTAAGAAAGGGTTGGACTATTAGAAGTGTCTCCCTCCAGGGGTAGGCTGCGGAATGGTGTATTTAACAAATTTAATGCTCGTAATGGAGACCACCTGAGTGTTCGGCGTAGCCTTTGTCCTTCCCTGGCTGTTGCATCGTGAGTTCGGCATATCTACTGCCGGACAGGGCCTCTGATGAGCGGAGTCCTGTGGAGAAAAAAAAGAAGAAAAAGAGTGACACACTTGGGAGCCCCTGGTGTGGTTAAGCCGCACTCTAGGCCTTTCGTGGTCGTGCCCCTCCCCCTATGCCCATGGTATCTCTAGGGCGTAATGATGTACGCGAAGAGTTGGTCTTGCAATCATGCAAGGGCTGGGGTTGGGGCCGCATTGCTACGCGTGCTCGGAATGTGCCAGGTGGTCTTGGTTAATGTTACTCCGGGCGCGTTTGGCCATGTCCGGTCGTTTAACGGCCGGACTCGAAAATTGCCTTAAGAGGCTGCTCTGTACTTCTGCCACGAGAGCCGCTGTGTGTTCCTTCGTCCGGAGGGAGCGTTCAGTATTTCCATTGACCGTGATGACTCCACGAGGGCCTGGCATCTTGAGCTTGAGGTATGCATAATGCGGCACCGCGTTGAACTTTGCAAACGTGGTTCGTCCGAGCAGAGCGTGATAGCCGCTGCGGAACGGGACTATGTCGAAGATTAACTCCTCGCTTCCGAAATTATCCGGGGATCCGAAGACCACTTCCAGTGTGACTGAGCCTGTACAATTGGCCTCCACACCTGGTATGATGCCTTTGAAGGTCGTCTTTGTAGGTTTAATCCTTGAAGGGTCTATGCCCATCTTGCGCACTGTATCCTGATAAAGCAGGTTTAGGCTGCTACCGCCGTCCATCAGGACTCTAGTGAGGTGAAATCCATCGACGATTGGGTCTAAAACCAATGCAACGAACCCACCATGACGGATACTGGTGGGGTGGTCCCTTCGATCGAAAGTGATCGGTTAAGAGGACCATGGATTGAACTTCGGGGCGACTGGCTCCATCGCATATACGTCCCTCAGTGCACGCTTCCGCTCCCTCTTGGGTATATGGGTTGCGTATATCATGTTTACTGTCCGCACTTGTGGGGGGAAACCCTTCTGTCCTCTACTGTTCGGCGGCCGGGTCTCTTCCTCGTCGTCGTTGTGCAGCCCCTTGACATTGTTTTCGGCAATTAACTTGCCTACCTGCTTGAATACCCAACAATCTCTGTTGGTGTGATTAGCTGGCTTTTCGGGGGTGCCATGTATTTGGCAAGAGCGGTCGAGTATTCGGTCCAAATTGGACGGACCCGGAGTAGTTCTTTTGAATGGCTTCTTCCGCTGACCGGGTTTAGAGCCTCTGAATCCGGCGTTGACTGTCGTATCCTCATTGTTATCGCCGTTAACACGGTGTTTGTTTTTGTTTTGACGCGACCTGCCGTTGTGGTCCTTAGTATACGGACTGCCGGCATTTTTGCTGAGGTTGTTGCTGCGAGCTAGCCAGCTGTCTTCTCCCGCACAGAAGCGGGTCATGAGTGATGTGAGGGCTGCCATGGATTTTGGCTTTTCCTGTGCTAGGTGCCGGGCCAGCCACTCGTCACGGATGTTATGTTTGAAGGCTGCGAGGGCCTCTACATCCGGACAGTTGACGATTTGATTTTTCTTTGTTAAGAACCATGTCCAGAACTGTCTGGCTGATTCGCTGGCCACTGAATTATGTGGCTTAAGTCATCGGCATCTGGTGGTCGCACATATGTGCCCTGGAAGTTGTCGAGGAATGCGGCTTCCAGGTCCTCCCAACACCCAATTGACTCTGCGGGCAAGCTGTTAAGCCAATGCCGAGCTGGTCCTTTAAGCTTGAGTGGGAGATACTTGATGGCGTGGAGATCGTATCCGCGGGCCATGTGGATATGAAGGAGATAATCTTCGATCCAAACCGTGGGGTCTGTTGTGCCATCGTAGGATTCAATGTTCACGGGTTTAAACCCTTCAGGGATTTGATGATCCATTACTTCGTCAGTGAAGCATAGTGGGTGTGCGGCGCCTCTGTATTGAGCAATATCACGATGTAGCTCAAGAGAGCATTGTCGGCTGTGTTCGGCCCGGCCGAAGTTGTTGTATCCGGCGCGACGGTAGTCGTCGTGGGTCATGGGGCGCCCACGTGATCCGTAGATAGATCTGGATTGTCTTGCTTTGTCCTCCAATATATCCCGCAAGTCCGGTGCATTCCCTCGCGGCTTCGTACTTTTCGGGCGGTGCCGGGGTACGGTCTTGATGGAAGGCCTAGATGCCTCTCTGTCGCGACCACGGGGTGGTCGGTCTACCGTATTGTGCGCTGGTGATGAAGGTTTGTATGCGTCCTCCTCTAGTCGGGGGAGCAACTTGCGTTTTGGGTAGCTCTTGGGGGGGCGTTCGAGTTCATACTCATCGGCCGCGAGGACCTCGGTCCATCTGTCGGCCAGCAGGTCTTGATCAGCTTGAAGTTGTTGCTGCTTTTTCTTTAGGCTATTTGCCGTGGCAATAAGCCTGCGTTTAAAACGCTCTTGTTCGACGGGATCCTCTGGCACGACGAATTCGTCATCGTTAAGGCTTGCCTCATCTCCGGAGGGAGGCATGTAGTCCTCATCCTCCTCGTCTGCCGCTCTCTCTCGAGGGCTGGCTTCCCCGTCCTCCTGTGCTGAATCTTGCTGGAGGGGGTTGTCTTCGGCACTCTCTGGGGTGTTATTATCTCCGGTGCTGGAATCTCCATTCTTACTGTGGCGGGATTTAGAGCGGCGCCGCTGAAGTCGGCGCTTGGGCTGTTTCTTAGCAGAATCTGCCTCCGCTGCTTCTTCGCCGTCCCCATCCTTTGGGATGTCCACCATGTATATGTCGTATGACGAGGTGGTATTCTAGTGCCCTGTAGGCGCTGGTTCTTGATCGTCTCCGGCGTCGTCGTCCATACCGTCGACGTCTTCGGAGTCGTAGTCTAGCATGTCGGTTAGATCATCGACAGTGGCTACAAAGTGGGTGGTGGGTGGGTTTTGAATTTCTTCGTCGTCCGCATCCCAACCATCCTGACCGCAGTCCGGCCAGGGTTCTCCTGATAACGAGAGATGCTTTAGCAAATTTAGGATGTCGCCAAAGGGTGAGTGCTGAAAGATGTCCGCGGCGGTGAACTCCATGATCGGGGCCCAATCAGATTCGATTGGCAGGGGCGCAGGAGGTTCGGAGTCCGGCAAGGAGTCCGGCGCCTCGGATTCACGAGCTTTACAAGGGACAAGGTCAGTATTCGGCTCCATCGTCGTAGAAGTTGCAGCTCCCGAGGCGGTGTCCAGTCACCTGTCCTCGATCTGCGCGGTCTGCTCCGAACTATGGGTCAGAGCGGACTCGTGTGCGGCCTCCAGGGCACTGTCCGGCGGCGGAGCTAAATCATGCCCATCGTGACAGCGCGACATGCTCGGCTGTGGCTCGAATCCATCGAAGATCAAGTCCCCGCGGATGTCGGCCGTGAAGTTTAGGCTTCCAAACCTGACCTGATGGCCAGGGGCGTAGCTTTCGATCTGCTACAGATGGCCAAGTGAATTGGCCCGCAGTGCAAAGCCGCCGAACACGAAGATCTGTCCGGGGAGAAAAGTCTCAACCTGGACGGCGTTGTTGTTGATTGAAGAAGCCATCAAGCCTATCGGTGAAGACACAGAGGAACTCTCAATGAAAGCACCAATGTCAGTGTCAAAACCAGCGGATCTCGGGTAGGGGGTCCCGAACTGTGCGTCTAGGCGGATGGTAATAGGAGACAAGGGACACGATGTTTTTACCCAGGTTCGGGCCCTCACGATGGAGGTAAAACCCAACTCCTGCTTGATTGATATTGATGATATGGGTAGTACAAGAGTGGATCTACCACGAGATCAAGGAGGCTAAACCCTAGATGCTAGCCTATGGTATGATTGTTGTAATGGTTGTGTTGTCCTACGGACTAAAACCCTCTGGTTTATATAGACACCGGAGAGGGCTAGGGTCACACAGAGTCGGTTACAATGGTAGGAGATCTACATATCCGTATCGCCAAGCTTGCCTTCCACGCCAAGGAAAGTCCCATCCAGACACGGGACGGAGTCTTCAATCTTGTATCTTCATAGTCTTGGAGTCCGGCTGACGACGATAGTCCGGCTGTCCGGATACCCCCTAGTCCAGGACTCCCTCAGGGAGGAAAAAGACAATTTGACCTTATGCCAAGTCATATATTAAAGAGTTATACCTCTATGATGATGGAGGAGGATCAGTGGCGCTCCCAATCTGTTTTCGTTTTGAATGCTCGCTCCGCGAACATACTGCTTGTCTTGGGGCTGCCCTTAATTGGGTTCGGCTCGCTGAACGCCAATCCTATAAGATATGGTTTGGTATTAGGGGTGAGGTGCGAACAAGGGATCCTCTTTTTTAAGATGATTTCTGAACACTTACCTTAACGAAAGAGTAAAAACCAGGGAAGTCGACCGTGATAGCCACTTCTGAGCCGTCAAGACTCGCTTGATAGCTACTTCTGTTCTGATTGTACAGGGATACGTAGGTATATATAGGAGGAAGGAGTACGTCGGTGGAGCTCCGAGGGGCCCACGAGGTAGGGGGCGCGCCCAGGGGGGAGGGGCGCGCCCTCCACCCTCGTGACCGCTTTGTGGCTTTCTTGACGGAGGGTCCAAGTCTCCTGGGTCTTATCTGATGAGTAAATCACGTTCCCGAAGGTTTCATTCCGTTTGGACTCCGTTTGATATTCTGTTTCTTCGAAATACTGAAAAGGCAAAAACATCAATTCTGGGCTGGGCCTCCGGTTAATACGTTAGTCCCAAAAATAATATAAAAGTGGAAAATAAAGCCCATTATAGTCCAAAACAGTAGATAAAGTAGCATGGAGCAATCAAAAATTATAGATACATTGGAGATGTATCAAGCATCCCCAAGCTTAATTCCTGCTCGTCCTCGAGTAGGTAAATGATAAAAAAAAGAATTTTTGATGCGGAGTGATACTTTGGCATAATTTCAATATAAATCTTCCTAATCATGGTATGAATATTCAGATCCGAAAGATTCAAGACAAAAGTTCATATTGACATAAAAATAATAACACTTCAAGCATACTAACAAAGCAATTATGTCTTCTCAAAATAACATGGCCAAAGAAAGTTATCCCTACAAAATCATATAGTCTGGCTATGCTCCATCTTCCCCACACAAAGTATTTAAATCATGCACAACCCCGATGACAAGCCAAGCAATTGTTTCATACTTTAACATTTTCAAAACTTTTTCAATCTTCACGCACTACATGAGCGTGAGCCATGGATGTAGCACTATATGTGAAATAGAACGGTGATGGTGGAGAAGACAAAAAGAGGGAAGATAGTCTCACATCAACTAGGCGTATCAACGGGCTATGGAGATGCCCATCAATAGATATCAATGTGAGTGAGTAGGGATTGCCATGCAACGAGCTATAAGTATATGAAAGCTCAACAAAAGAAACTAAGTGTGTGTGCATCCAACTCGCTTGCTCACGAAGACCTAGGGCATTTTGAGGAAGCCCATCATTGGAATATACAAGCCAAGTTCTATAATGAAAAATTCCCACTAGTATATGAAAGTGACGAAATGAGAGACTCTCTATCATGAAGATCATGGTGCTACTTTGAAGCACAAGTGTGGTAAAAGGATAGTAGCATTGTCCCTTCTCTCTTTTTTCTCATTTTTTTATTTATTTGGTTCTTTTCTCCTTTTTTATGGCCTCTTTTTTTTCGTCCGGAGTCTCATCCTGACTTGTGCGGGAATCATAGACTCCATCATCCTTTCCTCACTTGGGACAATGCTCTAATTATGATGATCATCACACTTTTATTTTTCCTTACAACTCAACAATTACAACTCGATACTTAGAACAAAATATGACTCTATATGAATGCCTCCGGCGGTGTACCGGGATATGCAATGAAACATGAGTAACATGTATGGAAGAATTATGAAAGGTGGCTTTTGCCACAAATACGATGTCAACTACATGATCATGCTAGCAATATGACAATGATGGAACATGTCATAATAAACGGAACGGTGGAAAATTGCATGGCAATATATCTCGGAATGGCTATGAAAATGCCATGATAGGTAGGTATGGTGGCTGTTTTGAGGAAGGTTTATGGTGGGTGTATGATACCGGTGAAAGGTGCGCGGTATTAGAGAGGCTAGCAAAGGTGGAAGGATGGGAAAAAGTGCGCATAATCCATGGACTCAACATTAGTTATAAAGAACTCATATATTTTTTGCAAAAAATCTAGAAGTTATCAAAGCAAAGTATTACACGCATGCTCCTAGGGGGATAGATTGGTAGGAAAAGACAATCGCTCGTCCCCGACCGCCAGTCATAAGGAAGACAATCAATAAATAAATCATGCTCCGAGTTCATCACATAATGGTTCACCATACATGCATGCTACGGGAATCACAAACTTCAACACAAGTATTCCTTAAATTCACAACTACTCAACTAGCATGACTCTAATATTATCACCTTCATATCTCAAAACAATTATGAAGCATCAAACTTATCTTAGTATTCAACGCACTCAAAAGAAAGTTTCACATATCTTGAACACCAAGTATATTAACATTAAGCAAATTACCATGCTATTAAAGACTCTCAAAATAATCTAAGTGAAGCATGAGAGATCAAGTTTCTTTAAAACAAATCCACCACCATGCTCTAAAAGTTCTAAGTGAAGCACTAGAGCAAAAATTATCATGCTCAAAAGATATAAGTGAAGCACTATGAGCAAAACTATCAACCTCAAAGGATATAAGTGAAGTACATAGAGTATTCTAACAAATTTCAGTTCATGTATGTATCTCTCAAAAGGTGTGTACAGCAAGGATGATTGTGGTAGACTAACAAGCAAAGACACAAATAATACAAGACGCTGCAAGCAAAACACATATCATGTTGGTGAATAAAAATATAGCTCCAAGTAAATTACCGATGGAAGTGGACGAAAGAGGGGATGCCTTCCGGGGCATCCCCAAGCTTTGACTTTTTGGTGTCCTTGGATTATCTTGGGGGTGCCATGGACATCCCCAAGCTTAGGCTCTTGCCACTCCTTGTTCCATAATCCATCAAAAGAATTCACCCAAAACATGAAAACTTCACAACACAAAACTCAACAGAAATCTCGTGAGCTCCATTAGAGAAAGAAAACAAAAGACTACTTCATGGTACTGTAATGAACTAATTCTTTATTTATATTGGTGTTAAACCTACTGTATTTCAACTTCTCTATGGTTTATAAACTAATTTATTAGCCATAGATTCATCAAAATAAGCAAACAACACACGAAAAACAGAATCTATCAAAAACAGAATAGTCTGTAGTAATCTGTAACTAACGAAAACTTCTGGAACTCTAAAACTTCTACCAAAATAGTACGTCCTGGACAATTTGTTTATTGATCATCAGCAAAAAGAATCAACGCGAAATCACTCTCCAGTAAAAAATGACAGCTAATCTCGTGAGCGCTAAAGTTTCTGTTTTTCAGCAGAATCAAATCAACTATCATCGTTGGTTATCCTATAGGTCCTACTTGGCACAAACACTAATTAAAACATAAAACTACATCCAAACAGAAGGTAGATGGATTATTTATTGCTAAACAAAAGAAAAAACAAAAAACATAAAATAAAATTGGTTTGCCTCCCAACAAGCGGTATCGTTTAATGCCCCTAGCTAGGCATAAAAGCAAGGATAGATCTAGGTATTGCCATCTTTGGTAGGCAATCCATAAGTGGCTCTCATGATAGATTCATATGGTAATTTTATTTTCTTTCTACGGAAGTGTTCCATACCGTTCTTTAAGGGAAATTGGAATCTAATATTCCCTTCCTTCATATCAATAATTGCACCAATCGTTCTAAGGAAAGGTCTACCAAGAATAATAGGACATGAAGGATTGCAATCTATATCAAGAACGATAAAATCTACGGGCACATAATTCCTATTTGCAACAATAAGAACATCATTAATTCTTCCCATAGGTTTTTTAATGGTGGAATCTGCAAGATGCAAGTTTAGAGAGCAATCATCAAATTCACGGAAATCTAGCAAATCAAATAAAGTTTTGGGAATAGTGGAGACACTAGCACCCAAATCACATAAAGCATGAAACTCAAAGTCTTTAATTTTAATTTTAATAGTAGGTTCCCACTCATCATAGAGTTTTCTAGGTATAGAAACTTTCAACTCAAGTTTTTCTTCATAAGATTGCATTAAAGCATCAACAATGTGTTCGGTAAAGGCCTTATTTTGACTATAAGCATGAGGAGATTCTAGCACGGATTGTGTCGGTGTCAAAACCGGCGGATCTCGGGTAGGGGGTTCCGAACTGTGCGTCTAGGCGGATGGTAACAGGAGACAAGGGACACGATGTTTTTACCCAGGTTCAGTCCCTCTCGATGGAGGTAAAACCCTACTCCTGCTTGATTGATATTGTGACGCCCCAAGACCGGAGCTTCAGATGCCTTCCAGGGTTTTCGAGATTCATTGTGTGATTTGTTTTTGCTTGTTGCATTCACCTTTGCATCATTTGCATTGCATCATGTCATCATGCCACTAAATTTTGCAACTCAAATAAATTGCATGGATCTCTGATCCATTTAAATTGAGGGAAATGCACATGGTGATTTCTCTTTAAAACATATTCAAAGTCTCCTACTATTATTAGGGAGCTATAATAAAATTATTCCATTTATTTGGAATTAACCATAACCCTCTTGCAAAATATCCCATGCCGTTGTTATCTCAATTCTTGGTCTCCAACCTTGCCCATAATTACTTTCATCATTTTCCAAGCTCCACCAAAAATCTGAACATTTTTGGACCTTCCAAAACCCCACTCCCTATTTAAACTCTTTTGAATGTAATTCAAATGAGGTTGTATTCAAACCCTTTGACACGTCTCTTTGCAATTTTTCTGGATCAAGACCATTTTGGTGAGCCCAGGAAAATTATCCGCAGGTCCAACTTCTTCCCCTAACCTCCCTTTCTTTTCTTTCTTATCTTTGTTTCCTTTTAATTTTCTTTAGAGTGAGAGAGAGAAGAGAGCCCAGCAGCCAGGCCAAGCCTGCTCCCTCCGCAGCCCAAGGCCTCGTCGACCCCCTCCTAACCCTAGCGCCTATCTAACCCTAGCCCCGATCCCCTCCTCTCGATCCCCTGGTCTCTCCCTCCTTCCCCCGCTCGCGCCGCCAGAGAGGAGCAAGAGCCTCTCGCTCGATCCCGTATCACCGCCACCTTACGCCCTCGATCTCCTCTACCTCGCGTCGCCCTCCGTCGTCAAGCACCGCCCCTGTCCAGATCCGTCGGGCCCTGCCATGGCCGCGCCTCCCTGCTGCCGAGGCCCCGCCGCCAAGTCCCGCCTGCGTCGTTCTGTCGAGTGCCGGGACAAACGGCAGCAGCTCCTCCTCGCCTTGTCCATGTCGACGGGGGCCGTGCCTTGGACCTTTGTACCCTCACCGGAGCGAGCTCGTCCCTGCCGCGCCAAGCCCCTCTCCATCGACCCCGCGCGCCATCGCAGAAACTCCATCGCCGTCAGCCGGTGCAGCAGCGCTACCGCAGTACTACCCCGACCTCTGCGACACCACCTCCGGCCTCCCCGTCCTCTGCTTCGCCTCGGCTCAGCTAGCCCCCTGCATCGCTTCCTCACCAGGAGCTGAGCTCCATCTAGCTCGGCGCCACTACAAGTTCAAGGGCGCATCTGTTCGCCTAGGTTGTTCGTGCTCTGCTCGCAGCTCCATCCATGGAAGTCTCTGTTCGTTGACCACCGAGACCTGAGGCCCTTTTATGTTGCTTCGCTTTGGATGCGCCAAGATCCTCTCTGACAAAAGCACGACTACATGGTGACACGTCAAGTACCTCTGCAGCCATCTCCAAAATCGCCAAGTACCACGACTACCCTCGAGGACTTTGGTTCCGTCAAGTTCGACTACGACGTGTGTACAACTACCGTTGCCGCGATTTCGACAAGACGTCATGTTCCCCTACTTCCACTACCGTCGCCGATGACCGATAGCACCACTACTTCCCACTACGACATGAGTACAACTACTTCCACTACGACCGCTGCAAGAACGACTACTTCCTCTACATCATACTAAACCCGAACCGCTCTGAAATGCAAGCTTCAAAGGTATAATCCCGAGATGACGACCGCCCGTGAACGAATGCATGCTTGGTTGTATGAGATGCTCGAGTTTTGCACCGTGATCGAATTGTCCTAGCGATGCCCCTATTTTGCCATGCCACCGTCCCGTGGGAACCCAGAATTCGGGAGCACCCCACCATCCTTGCATGATACGCTCACGCCCACTTTCTTTTGCACCGACATCTCGACGAGTTGTCGGATCATCGAAATGTTGCCGTGGCACCATTTCCGTTGTCATTGCCGTGGCACCCCTTTCGTTTCGCCATGGTGACCATATGTTTCATATCTTACTCACGTCAACATCTTCATAAAAATTTCCTAAAACATGCATATGTCATTCGCATCATGATAACATAATTAAAATGTTTAAAATTGTGTTTGCATTAAATTGCTAAATGACATGAGGATTTTTCGGAATTGTTGTTTCTTGTTCCGACCTCATTTAAACTTGCCTAAATAGTTAGTTTACTTATGCTTCACCTCTTGCCATGTTTAACAACATTTAATATTGTTTGGTAGTTTAAACGAGATTAAACTAAATATGTCAACGTGGTGTTTTGTCAATATGCAACTCGTTGCATATTGAGCTCCACTTAACTTGTAGTATTGTTTGTTGCACTTTGCCATGCCATGCCTCATTAAACCGGACATGCATTATACTTGATTGTGCATCATGCCATGTTTATGCTTGTGCATTTACCATGTTGTTTGTTTCTTTCCGGTGTGGCTTCTTAGTTCTGGTAATGTTGCAATTGTGGGGATTCGTTCGACTACTCCCGTTCATCTTCTTCATGGACTCGTTCTTCTTCCTAGCGGGATTTTAGGCAAGATGACCGCTACCCTGGATCTCACTACTATCATTGCTATGCTAGTTGCTTCGTTCTATTTCTTTGCTGCGCTACCTATCATTTTCTCCTCAAGCCTCCCAAAATTGCCATGAACCTCTAACCTTTGTCACCCTTCCTAGCAAACCGTTGCTTGGCTATGTTACCGCTTTGCTCAGCCCCTCTTATAGCGTTGTTAGTTGCAGGTGAAGTTGAAGATTGCTCCATGATGGACAGGGTTATGTTGGGATATCACAATATCTCTTATTTAATCAATGCATCTATATACTTGGTAAAGGGTGGAAGGCTCGTCCTTATGCCTGGTGTTTTGTTCCACTCTTGCCACCCTAGTTTCCGTTATACCGGT
Source organism: Triticum timopheevii (assembly GCA_963921465.1). Taxonomy (NCBI): domain Eukaryota; kingdom Viridiplantae; phylum Streptophyta; class Magnoliopsida; order Poales; family Poaceae; genus Triticum; species Triticum timopheevii. Next base: position 233,010,277 of record OY997266.1, on the reverse strand, counting down.
GTTATGTTCCCGGATTTTGCATTCCTTACGCGGTCGGGTGATTTATGGGACCCCTTGACAGTTCGCTTTGAATGAAACTCCTCCAGCAAGGCCCAACCTTGGTTTTACCATTTGCCTCACCTAGCCATTTTTCCCCTGGGTTTCCGGAGCCCGAGGGTCATCTTTATATAACCCCCCGGGCCAGTGCTACTTCGAGTGTTGGTCTGAAACGGGCAGACTGCGGGGCCACCTCGGGGCAACTCGAGGTCTGGTTTTACTCGTAGGCTGACCTATCCGGTGTGCCCTAAGAACGAGATATGTGCAGCTCCTATCGGGATTTGTCGGCACATCGGGCGGCTTTGCTGGTCTTGTTTTATCATTGTCGAAATGTCTTGTAAACCGGGATTCCGAGACTGATCGGGTCTTCCTGGGAGAAGGTATATCCTTCGTTGATCGCGAGAGCTTATCATGGGCTAAGTTGGGACACCCCTGCAGGGTATAAAATTTCGAGAGCCGTGCCCGCGGTTATGTGGCAGATGGGAATTTGTTAATGTCCGGTTGTAGATAACTTGACACCAGATCCGAATTAAAATGCATCAACCGCGTGTGTAGCCGTGATGGTCTCTTCTCGGCGGAGTCCGGGAAGTGAACACGGTTTTGGGTTATGTTTGACGTAAGTAGGAGTTTAGGATCACCTCTTGATCATTGCTAGCTTCACGACCGTTCCACTTGCTCTCTTCTCGCTCTTATTTGCGTTGGTTAGACACCATATATGCTTAGTCGCTACTGCAACCTCACCACTTTACCCCTTCCTTTCCCATTAAGCTTTGCTAGTCTTGACACCCATGGTAATGGGATTGCTGAGTCCTCATGGCTCACAGATTTCTACAACAACAGTTGCAGGTACAGGTTATGCGATGATATTGATGCGAGAGCTATGTTTGCTTGTTTTGGAGTTCATCTTGCCGCTTCTTCTTCGATCAGGGGATAGGTTCCAGGTCGGCAGCCTGGGCTAGCAGGGTGGATGTCGTTTGAGTTTCTGTTTGTGTTTCATCCGTAGTCGGATGTTGATCTTATGTAAGATGATGTTGTATTCGTGTGGCATTGTATGCCTTTTGTATGTATCCCCATCTATTATGTAATGTTGATGTAATGATATCCACCTTGCAAAAGCGTCTTCAAGATGTGCTTCTATCCTTGGTGGGACCTTCGAGTTCCTTTAGGATAGGGTCGCATCTTGGGCGTGACAGATATTGATGATATGGGTAGTACAAGAGTGGATCTACCACGAGATCAAGGAGGCTAAACCCTAGAAGCTAGCCTATGGTATGATTGTTGTTCGTCCTATGGACTAAAACCCTTCGGTTTATATAGACACCGGAGAGGGCTAGGGTTACACAGAGTCGGTTACAATGGTAGGAGATCTACATATCCGTATTGCCAAGCTTGCCTTCCACGCCAAGGAAAGTCCCACCCGGACACGGGACGAAGTCTTCAATCTTGTATCTTCATAGTCTTGGAGTCCGGCCGATGATGATAGTTCGGCTATCCGGACACCCCCTAGTCCAGGACTCCCTCAGTAGCCCATGAACCAGGCTTCAATGATGACGAGTCCAACACGCATATTGTCTTCGGCATTGCAAGGCGGGTTCCTCCTTCGAATAATTCATAGAAGATTGTGAACACCAGGATAGTGTCCGGCTCTGTAAAATAAATTCCACATATTACCGTAGAGAGAATAATATTTACACAAGTTCAATCTGCTGACGTATTTTGTGGCGTGACGTCACACCACTACCAAGCCTTTACTTGAATCTTTTTTATTATACCACCTCAGTGCGTTTAGCGAAGCGGTTTCCTTGGCACGTCTTGTCGAAGCAGAGATCGTGTTCCCCTTATTCCGGGATTCTCATCAATGCGGACGTGGGTAACCCAACTGCGCCCGTTGCCACGCCCCCTCCATCGAAGTCGAGTTCCAAACGGTCACGGGGATGGCTCTTGGTATTCTCCCTCTTTATAATGAGACCAAGGCTCGTTCTTTTTCTTCAATCCTCAATCGAATCCACCCCTCGCCCCGAGTTCCAACACTCAGGGCTCCAGATTTGAGCGCTTCGGACCTTCGACAATGTCCGGCTCTGACTTACAGGGCCGGTGGATGCCCTCCTCCGTCACGGAAGAGGATGTGCTAAAGCTGAGAGAAGCCAGGTACTTAACCTATGAGATTTCGTATAGGTTGCCTGCCCAAGGGCAAGTCATTCCTACTCCCGAGCCAGGCGAGAGTGTCGTATTCGTGTCTCACCTCCGCCGGGTTTAGGCTTCCCGATGGATGCCTTCGTGAGGGGGCTCATGTTTTACTATGGGTTGGAATTCCACGACTTGGCTCCGGAGTCCATCCTCCATATCTCATCATTTATCGTCGTCTGCGAAGCCTTCCTCCGCACTACCCCTCACTTCGGTTTGTGGCTCAAAACTTTCAATGTGGAGCCGAAGATGATTGAGGGGCGTCAGGCAGAGTGCGGAGGGGCGGTTATAAGCAAGAGGGTCGATGCTCCATGGCCCGAGGGCTCTTTTCAGGAGGAGCTCAGTTTGTGGCAACAGGAGGGGTTCTATATTACCGCTCCCAAGGGCAGCAGGCAGAGGTAGCCGCCCATCTTTCGCTCGGGTCCTCCACAATGGCTGACGTCATGGGTCAGCAAAGGGCTTGACTAGGGGCCGTCCAAGGACGTACCCCTATTCCAGGGCCGGATTCGAGACCTCCTAGAGAGGGAGATCAATCTGGTCGTGGTGACGCAGGTTATGCTGTGACGTCTTTTGCCCTGCAAACGTCGCCCCCTCCGCCTGTGGGAATTCAATCTGGAGGGACCACGAGCTCTCCAACACTTCATGGGTACGACACCCGTGGATATGTACAAACTGTTCTTCGGATCACAAGAGATGTGTCCGAACTTGACCGAGGACGCCAGCCTAAGCTGCAATCGCCAGGATACTCAAGTAAGTAGCCCTGTGTCCGGACATATCGTCCATTTATTTATTATGGATTTGCCTTTTAACCAACTATCCCTTGGACAGGAGTGGATAGCGCAAGCAAAACTGATACGGTGTCCGGCCCCCCTCCCTGAGACCACGCCGGATCCCGTGTTAGTCAAGATGCTGGAGTTTGCGCCTTCAGAAGAGGGCGAAGGGGAAAACAGAGAAACTACCGCCTCCACTGAGGAGGCTTTGAAGAAAGGGGGGATCGAGAATCCCTCCTTCCAGGGGGAGAAGAGGACCGCTTCCGAAGATCCAGAGGCTAAGGCCTCAAAGCGGGGGAAGAAATCTTCACCAGAGGGTCCTGCGCCAGGAGAAGCCCCGGCCGCACTATCTCCCCAAAGGAATCAGCCCTCTAGCAAGCCGTAAGTAGAAAAAGGGGAGTTTTGTAATAAGGGACATTCCTATTTTTGCCTGTAAGGATAACCAAAGTCTTTACCTTGTAGTTCGGATCTCCGCCCTTCTCAGCTGAGCTCATCTTCGGGGGACCTTCGTCTGGAGATGATGGAGAGCGAGACGCCTCCATCTGCCGCACCGTCAGGCCGGGCGGACGACCCTGAGGTGTCGTCGCGGAGGGTCTCCCCGAGCCCGGCAGGGCCGGAGAGTTCGGCATCAACTGGTGTACGGCCGAGGGAGCTGAAGGATCTGCTCGAGAAGGCGTCTATCTCAGAAGATCACCGTACATTAATGAGTACGGTGATTGAAAGAATTTCATCCGCTGAGAGCGGGTTGCATGATGCCGTCAGAAGTTTACTGGCGGGGTTTGAGGTACGTAAAAATGACATGCCTTTTGACAGTTTTGCACATAGAGTGCGCCCTGTATAGATAGTAGCCCCTGAGACTTGGTACGTTGTCAGAAGTGATAGCGTGCCGAGGATCATAATCTCAGTTTTAATATGTCGCCATTCCTATTCAGGGGGCGGAGCGTTCGGTGGCCAGCCGGACTGATAGAGTTGCCGAACTAAAGCGGCAACTGGATGTTGCGGATGCGGACATCACGCTGGTCAATAGGCGACTTGACGAGTCACAAGGTGAGTGGTTTCTCCGTGGTCACATGGTAAGAGAGCTGACGCCCATTCCTTACAACACGTATGCTTGATGCAGATGGTGCCGCTACTGTGGAAAACCTTCGGGCAGAGCTTGCTTGAGCCAAGGAGCAAGCCAGAAAAAGTGATGCGGCTGCCTCGAAGGCGGCGAAGGAGCTAAAAGCCGAAAAGGCTGCTCACTGCCGAACCAGTGAGGAGATGGCCGGAATGGCCGTGAAACTAAAAGATGCTACCGACTGCTATGAGGTTCTTGAAAGAGAACGCCAAGCGGAGCAAGAGGACCTGAAGAAGGCCACCGCCGAAGCCAAGGATGCCCGTTCTACAATGAGGGCTATAAAGGAGGAGCTGCGTCAGGCCGGAGACATTGCGGCTGGAAAGCCCTTTTTGCTGCGCAGGAAGTTCATGGATCAGAAGTATGCTTAGTTGGGCCAGCTGTGGGGTGCGGAGGATCCTTATCTGGATTTGGCGGCGAGTGCGGCGGACGCGGTCGTGCACTTCCGGAGCCAAAAGGATCACGAAATGGAAGAGCTTTTCTGGTCTCAATTCCATAGTCTGGAGCGTCCCCTTCCCTTAACCGATCGGTTGGCTGAGTGGGATGAGCTGAATAGATTGTCTGGATTTTCCATGACGGATGTGGTGACTCATCTGTGGCCGGAAAGGCCCAAGCCGAAGAGCTATTTTGGCCTACTGCAGCAGTTCCTTGGGGTGGTGCCGCATATCAAGGCGATGAAGCGGTCGGCATGCATAGAGGGTGCACGGATGGCTCTCGCCCGTGTTAAGACATACTGGGCAGAGATGGATGCCACCGATGTTGCATCCCAGGGTTCGGACACGAGCCGGTTACCCGCAGAGCACTATTTTGGGGAAGTCCTGCAGGGCGCTCGTTTAATCGAGTCGTAGTGCTCGAAAAATGTTATGTTCAAATGACATGTATGATTTGTGAAACCATATTTATAATGCAACGGCTTTTTATACTTGTGCGTTCAAGTATTGAAATATCTCCTGTGCGGCCATTAATGTATATGTGTATATAACCTGAAAGATGGCAGTCTTCGGCTTCAGCCACCACGCACATAGTGCGCGGGTGTTAGCAAAAGGGCGCATTTTCACACTTAATCCAACGTCTTGGTCCTGTGAAGGAGGTGGTTGCGTAGCAAACTAGGTAACCGGACTATAATGCTTTATCACTTTCACTTAGCCATAGGACTTCGAAGGTGGGGCTACGATATAGCCCCTAGGGGCACCGCGCTCTCCGAATTCGGGGCGCGTATGTGCCTGACCGGGAAACAGTCCTTCGTCAAAGCAGAGGAATTCTAGACATTCCAGTGGTCGATCGAGTGGTTGACCAGTCTCTCGCTATATCATGACAGTCAGTTTTCGGCTTTCTCTACTGAGGTGCTCGCCAGGCCGAACCGGGGCACAATCGCAGTAGTTCTCCTGGTGCCGCGTTAGCCGATGATACGGAACGTAAGGCAGCAAAACACAGGAGCCGAGAAAACCCAACATTTGACCAAAGACATGATTCGGAGTTGATGCATATAAGGCGTAACTTGAGACGCCGAACACTCCCTGAGGTATTCGGTCTTTATGATAACGGGCAGAACAATGCCCTAAGCCCCTAGTGTCCAGGTACGGGCGAGAACTTCTGAGGCGGACGATGCCAAAATGCCAGCCTCCTTCTCGGTTATGGTAAGAAACCGGGGGATGTGTATCAACAAGAGACAGTAAAAAAGGTTTATGCAGGGTCTTAAGCTGAAAAGAATCCTTGCAACGGGTCCCTGCTGCACGTCTGCGCCTGTGTCTCCGTTGTGCTGTATCCTGGACGGGTGTAGCACGCTGTTCATCTGTAGAAGAGAAGAACTTGGTTTGGGAAGATAACGTGCAAAAAATGTATTTAAAATGGAGTATGATTTAAAAAATGAATAAGGTTGAGCTTTATTGGCTCTCATTGTCCGTGCTTGCAGCCCCTTGTAAATGGGTATGCGGCTAGTAAGCCCCTAGTTTATTTATGCCGGACTCGCCTAACCGTGTCCGGGGTCTGAACGACCTGTTTTGTAGGGGCTTTGATTAGCAAGGCCGGATTAGTGTGTGGCTGTCAAGGCAGTCTCACGTTCTTCCGTGGTCGAGGAACACTCGAAGTTATCTTTTAATGAGATGATGCCGCGTGGACCGGGCATTTTAAGTCTAAGAGACGTGTAATGCGGTATTGCGTTAAAGCGAGCGAAAGCTTCGCGTCCCAATAGTGCTTGATGGCTACTTTTAAATGGGGCGATGTGGAAGGTTAGCTTTTCGCGACGGAAGTTGTCGGATGAACCGAACACAACTTCTAGTAGTAAGGAGCCCGTGCAATTGGTGTAAGGGCCTGGCGTCACTCCTTTAAAGGAAGTGCAGCTATGGCAAATTTTGGTAGGGTCTATCCCCATTCTGCGGATGGTGTCCTGGTATACCAGGTTTATATCACTGCCGCCGTCCATTAGGACTTGTGTAAATTGTAGTCCGTCGATTATAGGATCCAATATCAAAGCAGTCCATCCCGTGTTTCGAATACTTCTGGAGTAATCCAGATGCTCGAAAGTAATTGGTTTCGACATCCAATCTTGGGATTCCGCTGGGGTGGACCATGCGACGCGTACTTTAGTAGGTGCTGCACTATTGTTCCGTGTTATCACATGAAGTGAGTTCACTGTTTTGACTTCTTGTGGGAAAGTCTTTTGTTTTCCGGCGCTCTGCTTGTGGGGTTCGTCATCGTCTTCGCTTGGTGTGTCGAGCCCCTTGTGTTCGGCGTTAAGTCGGCCGACTGTTTGAAGACCCAACAATCTCGATGGGTATTGGTTGCAGGCTTCCTGGGGGTACTGTGGATTTGACATATCCTATCCAAAATTTAGTTTAGGTTGGATAGCTCGTCACTGTTGTCTTTAAGAGGCAGTGTTTTGTTGTTCGGCCGAGAGCTTTTGAACCCGGCATTGACCGCCGTGCTCTTTGGGCCATTTTCTTTATTCCGGCGCTGATCTTTTCTGCGTCGTGATTTCCCATTTCCATCCCTGACCTCGGATGTACTCGGGTCGCTGGTGCTGCATCTTGCCAACCAGCTATCTTCCCCCGTGCAAAAGCGGGTCATGAGGCTTGTTAGCGCGGCCATTGTTCTTGGTTTTTCCTGGCCGAGGTGTCTGGCGAGCCATTCGTCTTGGACGTTATGTTTAAAAGCTGCTAAGGCTTCGGCGTCCGGATAGTCGACTATTTGGTTCTTTTTAGTGAGGAACCTGTTCCAGAATTTGCGTGCTGACTCTCCGGGCTGTTGAGTTATGTGACTTAAATCGTCTGCATCCGGAGGGCGGACATAAGTCCCTTGAAAATTTGCTCGAAACGCATCCTCGAGCTCTTCCCAACTTCCAATGGTATTTTCTGGGAGGATTTTGAGCCAATGCTGAGCTGACCCTTTGAGCTGGAGGGGTAGGTATTTTATGGCATGGAGATCGTCTCCTCTAGCCATATGTATGTGTAGGATGTAATCCTCAACCCAGACTCCGGGGTCTGTTGTTCCGTCGTATGCCTCTATGTTTACGGGCTTGAATCCCACTGGAAATTCATGATCCAGTACCTCATCGGTGAAACATAGTGGGTGTGCGGCGCCCCTGTATTTAGGTGTGTCGTTATCTTCGAACACTCGGCGTGTTGTGTTGCTTCCTGGAGCCTTCTTTTTTGGCCCATAGGTGGACCTTACCGGGCCATCCTTTTTGCGAGGATCCTTATGTGGATCGTGTGCCAGTTTGTGTGTGGCGCCGCCTGCCGCTCTTAGCCTGTCATCTGGTCGTCTATCCGGCCAGGCGGCCGCTTTGTTTTTTGACTGTGGGGGTTCTACGGCCTCCTCGTCAAATTTGGGCAGCAGTTTGCGCTTCGGGTAGCTCTTTGCATGGTGACTATCGCCGTATTTATCTGCGGTCTTGAGTACTTTGCTCCATCTCATTTTGAGTATGTCTTCCGCTGTTTTGAGCTTCCGCTTCTGCTTCTTCAAACTTCTTGCAGTGGCGACGAGCCTTTTGTGAAGGTTCTTATGCTCCGGTGATGTGTCCGGCGTGAGGCCGTCTGGACTGTTGTTTTCGCCGGGGATGGATTGCTCGTCCAATTCATCCTGTTCGGATGATTGCTTGGTGGCGTGTTCGTCGTCCACTGGTTCGCCCTGATCTACGTCAGGGTCGGTATGGGTGTTGTTGTTATCGAGGCGGGACTTTGGGCGGCGCTTGCGTCGCCGTTTTGGTTGCTTTTCTGGGGAGTTATCCTTCACCGCTTCTCGTTGTTCCTCGTTATCATTTCCTTTTGGTGTATCCACCATGTATACATCGTGAGTTGAGGTGGCTTTCCAGTGCCTAGTAGGCGCTGGTTCTTGGTCGTCTCCGGCATTGTCGTCCATACCATCGATGTCTTCGGAGTCGTGGTCTAGCATGTCGGTTAGATCGTCGATAGTGGCTACAAAGTGGGTGGTGGGTGGGCTTTGAATTTCTTCGTCGTCCGTATCCCAACCATCCAAACCGCAGTTCGGCCAGGGCTCTCTTGATAACGAGAGATATTTTAGCGAATTCAAGATGTCGCCAAAAGGTGAGTGTTGAAAGATGTCCGCAGCGGTGAACTCCATGATCGGCGCCCAATCAGATTCGATTGGAGGGGGCGTGGGAGATTCGGAGTCCGGCGAGGAGTCCGGCACCTCGGAGTCACGAGCTTCACAAGGGACAAGGTCAGTATTCGGCTCCATCACCGCAAAGGTTGCAGCCCCCGAGGCGGCGTCCAACCACCCATCCTCGATCTGCGCAGTTGGCTCCGAATTAGGGATCGGAGCAGACTCGTGTGCGGCCTCCAGGGCACTGTCCGGCAGCAGAGCTAAATCATGCCCATCAAGACCGTGCGGCGCGCTTGGCTGTGGCTCGAATCCGTCGAAGATTAAGTCTCCGCAGATGTCAGCTGTGAAGTTCAAACTTCCGAATCTGACCTGACAGCCAGGGGCGTAGCTTTCGATCTGCTCCAGATGGCCAAGCAAATTGGCCCGCAGTGCAAAGCCGCCGAATACGAAGATCTGTCCGGGGAGAAAAGTCTCACCTTGGACTGTGTCGTCGATGATCGAAGGAGCCATCCAGCCTGTATGCGACGGCATAGAGGAACTCTCAATGAAAGCACCAATGTCGGTGTCAAAACCGACGGATCTCGGGTAGGGGGTCCCGAACTGTGCGTCTTGACGGATGGTAACAGGAGACAAGGGACACGATGTTTTTACCCAGGTTTGGGCCCTCTCGATGTAGGTAAAACCCTACTCCTGCTTGATTGATATTGATGATATGGGTAGTACAAGAGTGGATCTACCAAGAGTGGACACATCCATAACTTCTAGATCTTCATCTTGATTTTCATAGGAATTTGAAGAACACGCTTTAATAAAGGCATCTTTGGAAGCACCCATCCTAGCGGTTCTTTCCTTGCACTCATCAATGGAAATTCTCATGGCTTTGAGAGACTCATTGATATCATGCTTAGGAGGAATAGATCTAAGCTTTAAAGAATCAATTTCAAGAGAAATTCTATCAACGTTCCTGGCCAAATCATCAACTTTAAGCAATTTCTCTTCACGCAAAGCATTAAAATTCTTTTGTGAATTCATAAACTCTTTAACACTACTCTCAAATTCAGAGGGAATCTTATTAAAATTTCCATACGAGTTGTTGTAGGAATTTCCATAATTGTTAGAAGGATTGCTAGGATAAAGCCTAGGATTAAAATTCCCTCTATAAGCGTTGTTTCCAAAACTATTCCTACCAACAAAATTCACATCCATAGATTCATTATTATTCTCAAGCAAAGTAGATAAAGGCATATCATTAGGATCAAGAGGAGTATTTTTAGGAGCAAACATCTTCATAAGTTCATCCATCTTTTCACTCAAAGCATTGATTTCTTCTATAGCATGCACTTTTTTACTAGAAGATCTTTCGGTGTGCCATTGAGAATAATTAGCCATAATATTATCAAGCAATTTGGTAGCATCCCCTAACGTAATTTCCATAAAAGTGCCTCCCGCGGCCGAATCTAAAAGATTTCTAGAAGCAAAATTCAATCCGGCATAAAAATTTTGTATGATCATCCATAAATTCAAACAATGAGTAGGGCAATTGCGAAGCATTAATTTCATTCTTTCCCAAGATTGGGCAACATGCTCATGATCAAGTTGTTTAAAATTCATGATATCGTTCCTAAGAGTGATAACCTTAGCGGGAGGAAAATACTTAGAGATAAAAGCATCTTTGCACTTGTTCCAAGAATCAATACTATTTTTAGGCAAAGACGAAAACCAAACTTTAGCACGATCTCTAAGTGAAAACGGAAATAACTTCAATTTGACAATATTGTTGTCCGTATCTTTTATATTTTGCATATCGCACAAATCAACAAAATTGTTTAGATGAGTAGCGGCATCTTCACTAGGAAGGCCGGCGAATTGATCTTTCAAAACAAGATTCAGCAAAGCGGTATTGATTTCACAAGACTCATCATTATTAAGAGGAGCAATTGGAGTACTAAGGAAATCATTATTATTGGTATTCGAGAAATCACACAATTTGGTATTATCTTGCGCCATGGCAACAAGTAATCCAACACACAAGCAAATAGAAAGTCAAAGGGAAAAAGGTAAACGGGAAAGAGAGGAGGAGATTGGGAAAGAGAGGGCGAATAAAACGGCAAGGGTGAAATGGGGGAGAGGAAAACGAGAGGCAAATGGCAAATAATGTAATGCGAGAGATAGGGATTGTGATGGGTACTTAGTATGTTGACTTTTGCGTAAGCCTCCCCAGCAACGGCGCCAGAAATCCTTCTAGCTACGTCTCGAGCTTGCATTGGTTTTCCCCGAAGAGGAGAGGATGATGCAGCACAGTAGCGTAAGTATTTCCTCAGTTTTTGAGAACCAAGGTATCAATCCAGTAAGATGTCACGTGCAAGTTCCACGTACCTGCACAACACGATAGCAACTCGCAACCAATGCTAGGAGTTGTCAATCCCTTCACGGTCACTTACGAGAGTGAGATCCGATAGAGATAATATTTTTGGTATTTTTGATAGATAGATGCAAAGCAAAAAGTAAAGGCAAAGTAAAAACAAAGCAAGTAAATAAAGTGATATAGATTGATATGATGAGAATAGACCCGGGGGCCATAGGTATCACTAGTGGCTTCTCTCAAGAGCATAAGTATTCTACGGTGGGTGAACAAATTACTGTTGAGCAATTGACAGAATTGAACATAGTTATGAGTATATCTAGGCAATGATCATGTATATAGGCATCACGCCTGTGACAAGTAGATCGAGACGATTCTGCATCTACTACTATTACTCCACTCATCGACCGCTATCCATCATGCCTCTAGAGTATTAAGTTAAAAACAGAGTAACGCTTTAAGCAAGATGACATGATGTAGAGGGATAAATTCATGCAATATGATAAAAAAAAACCATCTTGTTATCCTCGATGGCAACAATACAATACGTGCCTTCCAACTCTTTCTGTCACTGAGTAAGGACAGCGCAAGATTGAACCCAAAGCCATGCACTTCTCCCATTGCAAGAACTACCAATCTAGTTGGCCAAACTAAACAGATAATTCGAAGAGACTTGCAAAGATAACTCAATCATACATAAAAGAATTCAGAGAAGAATCAAATATTTACCATAGATAATACTGGATCATAAACCCACAATTCATCGGTCTCAACAAACACACCGCAAAAAGAAGATTACATAGAATAGATCTCCACAAGAGAGGGGGAGAAAATTGTATTGAGATCCAAAAAGAGAGAAGAAGCCATCTAGCTACTAGCTATGGACCCGAAGGTCTGAAGTAAACTACTCACACATCATCGGAGGGGCTATGGTGATGATGTAGAAGCCCTCCATGGTGGATGCCCCCTCCAGTGGAGCTCCGGAACAGGCCCCAAGATGGGATCTCGTGGATACAGAAGGTTGCGGCGGTGGAATCAGGTTTTTGGCTCCTGTTCTGATCGTACGGGGATGCGTAGGTATATATAGGAGGAAGGAGTACGTCGGTGGAGCTCCGAGGGGCCCACAAGGTAGGGGGCGCGCCCAGGGGGAAGGGGCACGCCCTCCACCCTCGTGACCGCTTTGTGGCTTTCTTGACAGAGGGTCCAAGTCTCCTGGGTCTTATCTGATGAGTAAATCACGTTCCCGAGGGTTTCATTCCGTTTGGACTCCGTTTGATATTCTGTTCTTTGAAATACTGAAAAAGGCAAAAAACAGCAATTCTGGGCTGGGCCTCCTGTTAATAGGTTAGTCCCAAAAATAATATAAAAGTGGAAAATAAAGCCCATTATAGTCCAAAACAATAGATAAAGTAGCATGGAGCAATCAAAAATTATAGATACGTTGGAGACGTATCACATACTTGAGGCGTTCTCCGGTGGGTGCGACAAGCAGCACACCAGCACCGGCGCCTTGCACCAAGAAGGCACCATCAAAGTACATGATCTAGTTGCGGCTCGTTTCCTTACCGGGGAGAGCGGTCTCCTGTACCTCTTCATCAGGCGTCGAGGTCCATTCCGCAACAAACCCCGCCAAGACTCTGCTCTGGATCGTCGAGGTACTTTCAAACTTCAAACCGAAACTTGACAGCTCCAGGGTCCATTCCATGATTCTCCCCGTTGCATCTGGGTTGTGCAGTATCCGTTGCGATGGGAGGCGGGTGACCACCGTGATCTCGTGTGCTTGGAAGTAATGGCACAGCTTCCTTGAAGCCATAAGGAGGCCGAAGAGCAGCTTTTGCACACCTGAGTACCTCGACCTGGCTCCCTGCAAGAGGGAGCCGATGAAGTACACTAGGTGCTACACCATTTTCTTCTTCTGCGCCTCTTCACCCGGTCGCGTGGGTCCTTTCGCGCTGGCTCCAGTCTTGCCGGGACCGAGCCCTGCCAGGGACTCGGTCTTGCCGGGACCGAGCCCTACCGGAGAGGGTTCTGGCCTGCCAACTGTTGCCTCTACCGCTGCTGCTGTCTCCTCATCGATCTCTCTCCGCGCCACTAGTGCGGAGCTAACCACTTGATTTGTTGCCGCTAGGTAAAGCAGCAACGGTTATTGCAGTTTTGGCGCAACCAGCACTGGGGTAGAGGACAGGTATTTCTTCAAGTCTTGCAGCACCGCCTCGGCCTCTGGGGTCCACTCCACTGGCCCAGCCTTCTTCAAGATCTTGAAAAAAGGAAGGGCACGCTCCGCGGATTTGGGGATGAACCGGCTCATGGAGGCAACGCAACCAGTGAGCCGACGAACATCCTTGATCCGTTTGGGTGCCTCAATCTGCTCGATGGACTTGATCTTATCTGGGTTTGCTTCAATCCTGCGCTGGGACACAAAGAGGCCGAGAAGCTTGCCGGACGGGACACCGAAGACACACTTCTCAAGGTTCAATTTGAGATTGATCTTGCGCAGGTTCCCAAATGTTTCCTCCAGATCTTGCACAAGTGTTGCTTTGTCCTTGGTTTTGACCACTATGTCATCCATATAACCTTCCATATTTCTATGCAGCTGGGGTTCAAAACCAATTAGGACTACTCTTGCAAAGGTTGAGCCAGCACTCTTCAACCCGAAAGGCATCCGTAAAAAGCAGTACATACCACATGGGGTGATGAATGTTGTCTTTTCCTCGTCTTCTTCGTCATGAAGATCGGGTGGTATCCTGAGTAGGTGTCAAGGAATGATAACAGGTCACATCCAGCCATGGAGTCAACAATCTGGTCGATGCGCGGTAACAGGAAGGGATCCTTTGGACAGGCCTTATTGATGTCTGTGTAGTCAATACACAGCCTCCACTTCCCATTTGCCTTGGGCACCACTACCAGATTGGCCAACCATGTCGGATGGAGTACTCCTCTCACCAAGCCTGCCACCTCTAGCTTTCTGATTTCCCCCGTGATGAACTCCTGCCTCTCCAGAGCTTGCTTCCTGACCTTCTTCTTGACGGGACACGCATGAGGACAGAGAGCAAGGTGGTGCTCAATCACCTCCCTGCGAACGCCGGGGATGTCAGAGGCTTTCCATGCAAACACATCGACATTCGCCCGTAGGAAGGTGACGAGCTCGCTTTCCTATTTGCCATCGAGGGTGGAGCTTATGGTAAAAGCTCCCCCCGTGCCATCCTCCTTGACGGGCACCTTCTTGGTCTCTGGTGGCGTGGCTCTGGACTTCTTGCTCTTGCCGGCGGAGCTCTCTGGCACGTTCTCAACGGAAGCACAACACCCCGAAGAGGTGCGCTTCCCAGAGTGGGTGCGAGGAGTCTTGCCGGTCTTCTTCTCTCCCGGGGCTCCATCGGCAGGAGCAGGTGCCTTAGCGGCAGCTGCTGCAACTGCTTCCCGGTAGAGTTGGTCGACGCAGATTAGTGCATCTTTCTTCTCGGAGGGGACGGTGATGATGTTCATCGGCCCGGGCATCTTTAGCATGTTGTAGGCGTAGTGTGAAGCCGCCATGAACTTGGCTAGCACCTGGCGGCCGAGGATCCCATTGTAAGGCAAGAGGATCTCGGCTACGTCGAAAACAATCCTCTCCGTCCTGTGGTTCAGTTCGCCTCCGAATGTCACGGGCAGCATGATCTTTCCCTTTGGCTGGCTCCTCCCCGGGTTAACCCCTTGGAACGTACCCATCTCCTTGAGGTCTCCATCGGGGATCTGCAGCCTTCTGACCACAACGGGCAAGATCAAGTTCAGGCCGGCAGGAACCCGACCGCAGTGGTGTGGTCTGGGAGGTCCTCGGTGTCGAAGATGATGGGCGTGCTGGACCATTTCAGTGGCTTCCGTAAGTCAAACGATGGCTCCACTGCTGTGATCTCACACGCCCACTGCTTGAGTTGGCGGTGAGATGTATGCAGCGAGGCGCCACTGTCACGCGCAATATGCGATACTATCCTAAAGAGACTCAAAGGTCCCACCAAGGATAGAACCGCATATTGTTACGATTTTGCAAGGTGGATATCATTACATCAACATTACATAATAGATGGGGATACATACAAAAGGCATACAATGCCACACGAATACAACATCATCTTACATAAGACCAACATCCGACTACGGATGAAACACAAATAGAAACTCAAACGACATCCACCCTGCTAGCCCAGGCTGCCGACCTGGAACCTATCCCCTAATCGAAGAAGAAGCAGAAGAAGAACTCCAAAACAAGCAAACATTGCTCTCGCGTCATGATCATCACATAACCTGCACCTGCAACTATTGTTGTAGTAATCTGTGAGCCACGAGGACTCAGCAATCCCATTACCATGGGTATCAAGACTAGCAAAGCTTAATGGGTAAGGAAGGGGTAAAGTGGTGAGGTTGCAGCAGAGACTAAGCATATATGGTGACTAACATACGCAAATAAGAGCGAGAAGAGAAGCAAAGGAATGGTCGTGAAGCTACCAATGATCAAGAGGTGATCCTGAACACCTACTTACGTCAAACATAACACAAAACCGTGTTCACTTCCCGGACTCCGCCGAGAAGAGACCATCACGGCTACACACATGGTTGATGCGTTTTAATTCGTATCTGGTGTCAGGTTATCTACAACCGAACATTAACAAATTCCCATCTGCCACATAACCGTGGGCACGGCTCTCGAAAGTTTATACCCCACAGGGGTGTCCCAACTTAGCCCATCACAAGCTCTCACGGTTAACGAAGGATATACCTTCTCCCAGGAAGACCCGATCAGTCTCGGAATCCCGGTTTACAAGACTTTTCGACAATGGTAAAATAAAACCAGCAAAGCCGCCCGATGCACTGACAATCCCGATTGGAGCTGCACATATCTCGTTCTCAGGGCGACACCGGATGAGACAGGCTATGAGTAAAATCAGACCTCGAGTTTCCCCAAGGGGGCCCCGTAGGCGGCTCGGTTCGAACGAGCACTTAGAGAAGCACTGGCCCGGGGGGGGGGGGGGGCGGGCTAAAATAAATATGACCCTCGGGTTGGCCGACCCAAGGGAAAGGTATAGGTGGTGGTAAGGCAAATGGTAAAACCAAGGTTGGGCTTTGCTGGAGGAGTTTTATTCAAAGCGAACTGTCAAGGGGGTCCCATAAATCACCGAACCGCGTAAGGAACCCAAAATCAAGGAACATAACACCGGTATGACGGAAACTAGGGCGGCAAGAGTGGAACAAAACACCAGGCATAAGGCCGAGTCTTGCACCCTTTACCCAGTATATAGATGCATTAATTAAATAAGAGATATTGTGATATCTCAACATAATCATGTCCACCATGGAGCAATCTTCAACTTCACCTGCAACTAACAACGCTATAAGAGGGGCTGAGCAAAGCGGTAACATAGCCAAACAACGGTTTGCTAGGAAGGGTGAAAAAAGGTTAGAGGCTGACATGGCAAATTGGGAGGCTTGAAGAACAAGTGATAGGTAGCGCAGCAAAGCGATAGAACGAAGCAACTAGCATAGCAATGATAGTAGTGAGATCCAAGGTGACGGTCATCTTGCCTGAAATCCCGCTAGGAAGAAGAACGAGTCCAAGAAGAAGACAAATGGATGAAGCCAAACCAAGCGTAGACGAACGAATCCTCACGATCGCAACGAAATAGGAACTATCGAGAAGAAGCACACGACATGGTAAACACACCACACATATACATGACATGATGCTCAACCAAGTATGATGCATGTCCGGTTTAATGAGGCATGGCATGGCAAAGTGCACAAACAACACTACAAGTTAAATGGAGCTCAATATGTAACAAGTTTCATATTCACGAAACCCCACATTAGATTATTTTGTTCACTCCCGTTTATGTACTCAACAATATTAAATGTCGTTAAACATGGCAAGGGGTGAAGCATAATAAAACTAGCTATCTAGGCAATTTAAATGAGGCCGGAAACATCAAACAACAATTCCGGAAAATCCCCATATGCAAATTATGAATTTGGTACTGTCCTGCCCTAAACCATATTTTAGAGTTGTTAAACATGCAGGAGGAGTGCACCATGTTAAGCTAGGCATTTTTCCACCCCATTTACATATAAAGTTTATTAAAATTGGAGCTACGGTTATTTAGTTATGAAATAAATCATTTTAGTATGGCATTTAAGCAAATAAACACAAACAACATTTTAAACATATCAAACATGGATGAAAGCAGCATATTATGAAACTAGAAGAAAAACTAATCATTTTACATATATGAAGTTTTTACATATGATGCACAATCATGAGTTATTATATGCATGAAGTGCAAGGGGGTTTCTGCAAACTGTTAAACCACTGGATAAACGGATAAATTTGCAGTAAGGGAAAAAAACTACACGGGCTGAAACTGGCTGGGCCAAAGTGCTCAGGAAAGGGGCGGGGTCTGCTCACCATGGGCCAAGGCCCGGTTTGGTGGTGAGGGAGGCCTGTAGGGACGCGTCTGGAGGCAACGATGCAGTCAACGGGCGCTGCGGGACTTCGCATTGTCCGTCCTCCTTGCACGAAGAAGCAGGGGAACCGCACAACGAAGTGGCAGCGGGCGGCATGGCGCGAGGAGACCGGGCGGAGCTCGTCATGGACGCCGAGAGGAAACAGATCCGGCGGCAAGTTGAGGCCAGGGCCGCGGGGTCGATGCGGATGAGCGAGACGAGCGAGACGAGTGCTCCAGCTCGTTGCAGAGGAGGAAAACCGATAGGTTCAGGGGACGACGCCTTGCAGGGCTGCTGGGCCTTGGCGCCGGGGTCAACAGCAGCACCAGGCCGGCTCAGGCGGTCGCGGTCAACGCAGCTGAAGTGCTGCGCTCTACTCCTCTCGAACAGCAGCGCAGGGGGAGAAGAGGATGCAGCGGCGGACTTGGCACGATGCAGGGCTCCGGTGGCGCGGTCAACGGGCAGGAGAGGCCGGATCTTCCAGGTGGGGGAGGAGGTCCACGCGGCGAGGCTGGTCAGAGGCTCTGGTGGCCGGAGGAAGCGGGCGCGCTCCGGTGCTCGTGCAGAGGAGGCAAAGGAACTTGGCGCGGCGGCTCCAGGCGATGTAGGCGCGGCGGCGGCAGGTCTTGGCGAGGGCGTAGGTAGCGGCGGAGCTCGGGCCCTGTGATGCTGGCGAGGTGGCCGTCCGGGCGAGAAGACGAGCGCAGGGTCGAGCGCTCCTGCGGGGTGCTCGTCTCCCGTGCGGCCCGGGTGTGAGGGGGTCAGGAGGTCAAGGAAGCAGTGTCGCGTCTAGGTGGCCTGAAGGTCGAGGTCGCCGTCGGGATCGAGCATCCATGGCTGTTTCCTGTACAAGGAGAGTCAAGAGGGAGTTGAGTAGGGACGCGGAGAAGAAAAGAAGGAAGGAGGATAAGGGCAGCGCGCGAGGGACTGATCTGGTGGTTGCCGGCGGCGGCGCTGGTCGTCGGATGGCGAGGCGAGGAGGGGTCCAGGCACGAGGCAGAGGAGGCTGCAGGCGCTGTGGTTGGTGGATCGAGAGGAGTGGCTGGTTGGATCGGTGGCAAAATCGAGGAGGGGTAGGTGGTGGCTGCTGATTTGGAACGGGGGAGATCCCGATGAACAGGAGAGTTGGACGGGTGGCGGCAGATGGGAAGGAATGGATGGAACAGCTCCCCTAGATTTTAGGGTTGCTCTATATATATAGTAAGTAGGCTAGGTTTAGGGGGGTATTTGATCCCTCCGATTTTTAATCAGACGATCGAGAATAAATAGCTTAGGAGAGTACAACAAGAAATCGATGATGATTTAGGGATGTGTGATGAAGATCCGGACCCAACGGTGACGACTGTCCGGGTCGGGTTCGGAAGAGGTTTTGGATGCACGTGAGGGGTTTGCGGGATGTGCAGAGAGGTTAGGAAGCCAGGCAAGAGGGAAACAAAATCTGGTTGGTCTCGGAACGGTCAACGAAGGCAAGGGGGGAACGCGGCAACTACGAACGGATGTAAGCTTTATGAAAACATGCAGATGCAATGCGCATGATGCTATGAGATGAGATGCATGACATGACCAAAATGCAAAACAGAAGACAAAAACCCAACCACGAAGGAAATATCATACCGCATCTCCGGAAAAGGCAAGAGTTGGAGTAATGAATATGGAAAGTTGTATCCGGGGTGTTACATCCACCATCGACGCACATGGCCTCTGTGGCTTTTTGAAACTCGTGGTCGCCGGACTCATTGTCCTCGTCATGATCATCGTCTTCCGGCTTCTTGTTGCGGCCCCGGGAGGGCCTCTCTTGCTGATTATCCTTACCGTGCCGGCCTCCTTGGCTGCCACGTTTCTTGCCGGATCCCTCGGCACCATCTGGGCCTTTCTCCTCGTCCCGCCACTCATACTCGGCTTTCTGCTTCTCGGCGAGTAGCTCTACTTGCTGGTAGTTTTGGAGATCATGGCCCTTGGTGCGATGGATCTTGCAATACTGCTTTTCGGAGCCTCCTGGCTTATCAGCGGCCGCCAAGGCCCGACAAGCGGCACACCCGGCAACCTCCTTGCCGGGGTCACTTGCCTTGGGTTTCTTGGTGGCGCCGGTATCGTCGGATCCCTCGACGGCAAGCACGGTCTTGCTCCTGCGCTTCCTATTACGGCGCCGGCCCTTCTTCACAGGGGTGGCGGTGTCATCCGTGGAGTCGGTTTCCACACCGGCGTCTTCACCGGGGATACTTCCTTCCCTCCACAGCACGGGCGCGTCGATCGGCCTGAACATAGAGCTCAGCCACATCCTTAACCTTGTTCATCGCCAGCTCTTCACGCATCTTGCGATTGCGCATGTTATGATGGAACGCGCTGATTACGGCGGCAGGATGAACGTCGGGGATGTTGTACTACACTCGGCTGAACCTTTGGATGTACTTGAGCATGTTTTCTCCTTCCTTCTGGGGGATGATGTGTAAATCACTCGCCTGGCCATGAGCTTGGTGACCTCCGGTAAAGGCGCCAACAAACTCATGGCACAGATCCGTCCAAGAAGAGATGGAATCCACCGGCAAGTGCATCAACCATGACATAACATTAGGCTTGAGTGCCAACGGGAAGTAGTTGGCAAGCACCTTATCGTCGTGGGCCCCAGCAGCTTGCATCGCGATGGTGTAGATGTTGAGGAACTCTGACGGGTGAGTCTTGCCATTGTACTTCTCGCCAACGTCGGGCTTGAACATGCGGTGGGAGGGCCACTGGAACTGCTGCAGCTCAAGGGTGAAGGCCGGACAACCCACCTCATAAGGTAGGCCACCGTAACCTCCCGGCGCTGGGTGGTCCGTAGCGGGCCCTGCCCGCCTGTCCGACTAGTGGCGCGCGTCACTGTTGGGGAACGTAGCAGAAATTCAAAATTTTCCTACGTGTCACCAAGATCTATCTATGGAGAAACCAGCAATGAGGGGAAGGAGAGTGCATCTACATACCCTTGTAGATCGCTAAGCGGAAGCATTCAAGAGAACGGGGTTGAAGGAGTCGTACTCATCGTGATCCAAATCACCGGAGATCCTAGTGCCGAACGGACGGCACCTCCGCGTTCAACACACGTACAGCCCGGTGACGTCTCCCATGCCTTGATCCAGCAAGGAGAGAGGGAGAGGTTGAGGAAGACTCCATCCAGCAGCAGCACGACGGCGTGGTGGTGGTGGAGGAGCGTGGTAATCCTGCAGGGCTTCGCCAAGCACCGCGGGAGAGGAGGAGGACTTGAGAGAGGGGGAGGGCTGCGCCAGAACTTCGTGTGAAGCTCCCATGCGCCTCCCCACTATATATAGGGGTGGAGGGGCTGGTTTCTTGCCCTCCAAGTCCATTGGGGCGTTGGCCAAGGTGGGAGGAAAGAAATCCCATCATTTCCTTCCCCACCGATTGTTATCCCCCCTTTTTAGGGATCTTGATCTTATCCCTTCGGGATATGATCTTATTCCTTCTAAGGGGGGATCTTGGTGCGCCTTGACTAGGTGTGGGGCCTTGCCCCCACTACCCATGTTCATGTGGGTCCCCCATGCAGGTGGGCCCCACTCCGGAACATTCTAGAACCTTCCAGGTACAATACCGAAAAATCCCGAACATTTTCCGGTGGCCAAAATAGGACTTCCCATATATAAATCTTTACCTCCGGACCATTCCGGAACTCCTCGTGATGTCCAGGATCTCATCCGGGAGTCCAAACAACATTCGGTAACCACATACAAACTTCCTTTATAACCCTAGCGTCATCGAACCTTTAGTGGGTAGACCCTACGGGTTCGAGAGACATGTAGACATGACCGAGACGTTCTCCGGTCAATAACCAACAGCGGGATCTGGATACCCATGTTGGCTCCCACATGTTCCACGATGATCTCATTGGATGAACCACGATGTCAAGGACTCAATCAATCCCGTATACAATTCCCTTTGTCTAGCGGTATAGTACTTGCCCGAGATTCGATCGTCGGTATCCCGATACCTTGTTCAATCTCGTTACCGGCAAGTCTCTTTACTCGTTCTGTAACACACCATCCCGTGATCAACCCCTTTGGTCACATTGTGCACATTATGATGATGTCCTATCGAGTGGGCCCAGAGATACCTCTCCGTCACACGGAGTGACAAATCCTAGTCTCGATTCGTGCCAACCCAACAGACACTTTCAGAGATACCTGTAGTGCACCTTTATAGTCACCTAGTTACGTTGTGACATTTGGTACACCCAAAGAATTCCTACGGTATCCAGGAGTTGCACAATCTCATGGTCTAAGGAAAAGATACTTGACATTAGAAAAGCTTTAGCATACGAACTACACGATCTCTGTGCTAGGCTTAGGATTGGGTCTTGTCCATCACATCATTCTCCTAATGATGTGATCACATCATCAATGACATCCAATGTCCATGGTCAGTAAACCGTGACCATCTATTGATTAACGAGCTAGTCAAATAGAGGCTTACTAGGGACATGGTGTTGACTATGTATCCACACATGTATCCGAGTTTCCTATCAATACAATTATAGCATGGATAATAAACGATTATCATGAACAAGGAAATATAATAATAACTAATTTATTATTGCCTCTAGGGCATATTTCCAACAGTCTCCCACTTGCACTAAAGTCAATAATCTAGTTCACATCGCCATGTGATTAACACTCACAGGTCACATCACCATGTGACCAACATCCAAAGAGTTTACTAGTGTCATTAAACTAGTTCACATCATCATGTGATTAAGACTCAATGAGTTCTGGGGTTTTGATCATGTTTTGCTTGTGAGAGAGGTTTTAGTCAACGGGTCTGCAACATTCAGATCCGTATGTACTTCGCAAATCTCTAGGTCATATTGTAAACGCTGCTTCCACGCTCCACTTGGAGCTATTCCAAATGGTTGCTCCACTATACGTATCCGGTTTGCTACTCAGAGTCATTCAGATAGGTGTTAAAGCTTGCATCAACGTAACCCTTTATGCCGAACTCTTTATCACCTCCATAATCGAGAAACATGTCCTTATTTACTCCAAGGACAATTTTGACCGCCGTCCAATGATCCATTTCTGGATCATTCTTGTACCCCTTGACTGACTCATGGCAAGGCACACTTCCGGTGCGGTACACAGCATAGCATACTATAGAGCCTACGTCTGAAGTATAGGGGACGACCTTCGTCCTTTCTCTCTATTCTGCCGTGGTTGAGCTTTTAAGTCTTAACTTCATACCTTACATCCCAGGCAAGAACTCCTTCTTTGACTGATCCACCTTGAACACCTTCAAGATCATGTCAAGGTACGTGCTCATTTGAAAGTACTATTAAGCATTTTGATCTATCTTATAGATCTTGATGCTTATTGTTCAAGTAGCCTAATCCAGGTTTTCCATTGAAAAACACTTTTCAAATAACCCTATATGCTTTCCAGAAATTCTACATCATTTCTGATCAACAATATGTCAATAACATATACTCATCAGAAATTCTATAGTGCTCCCACTCACTTCTTTGGAAATACAAGTTTCTCATAAACTTTTGTATAAACCCAAAATATTTGATCATCTCATCAAAACGTACATTCCAACTCCGAGATGCTTACTCCGGTCCTTAGAAGGATCGCTGGAGCCAGCATACCTTTTAGCATCCTTAGGATTGACAAAAACTTTTGGATTGTATCACATACAACCTTTCCTTACAAAAACTGGTAAGGAAACTCGTTTTGACATCCATCTGCCAGATTTCATAAATGCAGCTAATGCTAACATGATTCCGACGGACTTAAGCATCGCCACGGATGAGAAAATCTCATCGTAGTCAACTCCTTGAACTTGTGAAAAACTCTTCGCCACAAGTCGAGCTTCATAGACGGTGACATCACTGTCTACGTCCGTCTTCTTCTTAAAGGTCCATTTATCTCAATGGCTTGCCGATCATCGGGCAAGTCCACCAAAGTCCATGCTTTGTTCTGATACATGGATCCTATCTCGGATTTCATGGCTTCTAACCATTTGTCAGAATTTGGGTCCACCATTGCTTCTCCATAGCTCGTAGGTTCATTGTTGTCTAGCAACATGACCTTCAAGACAAGATTACTGTACCACTCTGAAGCAGTACGCATCCTTGTCACCCTACGAGGTACGGTAGTGACTTGATCCGAAGTTTCATGATCACTATCATAAGCTTCTACTTCAATTGGTGTAGGTGCCACAGGAACAACTTCCTGTGCCCTGCTACACACTAGTTGTAGTGACGGTTCAATAACCATATCAAGTCTCCACCATCCTCCCACTCAACTTTTCGAGACAAACTTTTCCTCGAGAAAGGACCCGATTCAAGAAACAATCCCTATTGCTTTCGGATCTGAATTAGGAGGTATACCCAACTGTTTTGGGTGTCCTATGAAGATGCATTTTATCCGCTTTGGGTTCGAGCTTATCAAACTGAAACTTTTTCACATAAGCGTCGCAGCCCCAAACCTTTAAGAAATGACAGCTTAGGTTTCTCTAAACCATAGTTCATACAGTGTCATCTCAACGGAATTACGTGGTGCCCTATTTAAAGTGAATGTGGTTGTCTCTAATGCCTAACCCATAAACTATAGTGGTAATTCAATAAGAGACATCATGGTACGCACCATATCCAATAGGGTGCAACTATAATGTTCGGACACACCATCAAACTATGGTGTTCCAGGCGGTATTAATTGTGAAAGAATTTCCACAATGTCTTAATTGCGTGCCAAAGCTCGTAACTCAGATACTCATCTCTATGATCATATCATAGACATTTCATCCTCTTGTCACGATGATCTTCAACGTCACTCTGAAATTACTTGAACCATTCAATAATTCAGACTTGTGTTTCATCAAGTAAATATACTCTACATCTACTCGAATCATCTGTGAAGTAAGAACATAACGATATTCACTGCATGCCTCAGCACTCATTGGACTGCACACATCAAAATGTGTTACTTCCAACAAGTTGCTATCTTGTTCCATTTTACTGAAAAACGAGGCTTTTTAGTCATCTTGCCCATGTAGTATGATTTGCATACCTCAAGTGATTCAAAATCAAGTGAGTCCAAACGATCCATCTGCATGGAGTTTCTTCATGCGTATACACCAATAGACATGGTTCGCATGTCTCAAACTTTTCAAAACGAGTGAGTCCAAAGATCCATCAACATGGAGCTTCTTCATGCGTTTTACACCAATATGACTTACATGGCAGTGCCACAAGTAAGTGGTACTATCATTACTATCTTATATCTTTTTGGCATGAAAATGTGTATCACTACGATCGAGATTTAATAAACCATTCCTTTAGGTGCAAGACCATTGAAGGTATTATTCAAATAAATAGAGTAACCATTATTCTCCTTAAATGAATAACCGTATTGCGATAGACATAATCCAATCATGTCTATGCTCAACGCAAACACCAAATCTCGATGGTAGAGGGAGCGTGCGATGCTTGATCACATCAACCTTGGAAACACTTCCAACACATATCGTTAGCTCACCTTTAGCTAGTCTCCATTTATTCCGTAGCTTTTATTTCGAGTTACTAACACTTAGCAACCGGACCGGTATCTAATACCCTGGTGCTACTAGGAGTACTACTAAAGTACACATTAACATAATGTATATCCAATATACTTCTATCGACCTTGCCAGCCTTCTCATCTACCAAGTATCTAGGGTAATTCCGCTCAAGTGGTTGTTCCCCTTATTACAGAAGCACTTAGTCTCGGGCTTGGGTTCAACCTTGGGTTTCTTCACTAGAGCAGCAGCTGATTTGCCGTTTCATGAAGTATCCCTTCTTGCCCTTGCCCTTCTTGAAACTAGTGGTTTCACCAACCATCAACAATTGATGCTCCTTCTTGATTTCTACTTTCGCGGTGTCAAACATCGTGAATACCTCAAGGATCATCATATCTATCCCTGATATGTTATAGCTCATCACGAAGCTCTAGCAGCTTGGTGGCAATGACTTTGGAGAAACATCACTATCTCATCTTGAAGATCAACTCCCACTCAATTCAAGTGATTGTTGCACTCAGACAATCTGAGCACAAGCTCAACGATTGAGCTTTTCTCCCTTAGTTTGCAGGCTAAGAAAATCGTCGGAGGTCTCATACCTCTTGACGTGGGCACGAGCCTGAAATCTCAATTTTAGCCCTCGAAACATCTCATATGTTTCGCGACGTTTCGAAAACGTCTTTGGTGCCTCAACTCTAAACCGTTTAACTGAACTATCACGTAGTTATCAAATCGTGTATGTCTGATGTTCGCAACATCCACAAATGACGTTTGGGGTTCAGCACACTGAGCGGTGCATTAAGGACATAAGCTTTCTACTGTCCGCATAATCGCTACTGTCAACTTTCAACTATATGTTCTCTAGGAACATATCTAAACAGTGGAACTGAAGCGCGAGCTTACGACATAATTTGCAAAGATCTTTTGACTATGTTCAGGATAATTAAGTTCATCTTATGAACTCCCACTCAGATAGACATCCCTCTAGTCATCTAAGTGATTACATGATCCGAGTCAACTAGGCCGTGTCCGATCATCACGTGAGACGGACTAGTCATCATCGGTGAACATCTTCATGTTGATCATATCCTCCATACGACTCATGCTCGACCTTTTGGTCTCTGTGTTCCGAGGCCATGTCTATACATGCTAGGCTCGTCAAGTTAACCCTAAGTGTTTGGCATGTGTAAAACTGTCTTACACCTGTTGTATGTGAACGTAAGGATCTATCACACCCGATCATCACGTGGTGCTTCGAAACGACGAACTTTAGCAACGGCGCACAGTTAGGGGAGAACACTTCTTGAAATTGTTGTAAGGGATCATCTTATTTACTACCGTCGTTCTAAGTAAACAAGATGCATAAACATGATAAACATCACATGCAATCAAATAGTGACATGATATGGCCAATATCATTTTGCTCCTTTTGATCTCCATCTTCGGGGCTCCATGATCATCATCGTCACCGGCATGACACCATGATCTCCATCATCATGATCTCCATCATCGTGTCTCCATGAAGTTGTCTCGCCAACTTATTACTTCTACTACTATGGTTACCGGTTAGCAATAAAGTAAAGTAATTACATGGCGTTGTTCAATGACACGCAGGTCATACAATAAATAAAGACAACTCCTATGGCTCCTGCCGGTTGTCATACTCATCGACATGCAAGTCGTGATTCCTATTACAAGAACATGATCAATCTCATACATCACATATCATTCATCACATATCATTCATCACATTCTTCTTGGCCATATCACATCACATAGCATACCTTGCAAAAACAAGTTAGACGTCCTCTAATTGTTGTTGCATGTTTTACGTGGCTGCTATGGGTTTCTAGCAAGAATGTTTCTTACCTACGCAACACCACAACGTGATATGCCAATTGCTATTTACCCTTCATAAGGACCCTTTTCATCGAATCCGTTTCGACTAAAGTGGGAGAGACTGGCGCCCGCTAGCCACCTTATGCACCAAGTGCATGTCAATCGGTGGAACCTGTATCACGTAAGTGTACGTGTAAGGTCGGTCCGCGCCGCTTCATCCCACAATACCGTCGAAACAAGATTGGACTAGTAACGGTAAACATATTGAACAAAATCAACGCCCACAACTACTTTGTGTTCTACTCGTGCAAAGAATCTACGCATTAAACTTGGCTCTGATACCACTGTTGGGGAACGTAGCAGAAATTCAAAATTTTCCTACGTGTCACCAAGATCTATCTATGGAGAAACCAGCAACGAGGGGAAGGAGAGTGCATCTACATACCCATGTAGTTCGCTAAGCGGAAGCGTTCAAGAGAACGGGGTTGAAGGAGTCTTACTCGTCGTGATCCAAATCACCGGAGATCCTAGTGCCGAACGGACGGCACCTCCGCGTTCAACACACGTACAGCCCGGTGACATCTCCCATGCCTCGATCCAGCAAGGAGAGAGGGAGAGGTTGAGGAAGACTCCATCTAGCAGCAGCACGACGTCGTGGTGGTGGTGGAGGAGCGTGGCAATCCTGTAGGGCTTCGCCAAGCACCGCGGGAGAGGAGGAGGACTTGAGAGAGGGGGAGGGCTGTGCCAGAACTTCGTGTGAAGCTCCCATGCGCCTCCCCACTATATGTAGGGGTGGAGGGGCTGGTTTCTTGCCCTCCAAGTCCATTGGGGCGTTGGCCAAGGTGGGAGGAAAGAAATCCCATCATTTCCTTCCCCACCGATTGTTATCCCCCCTTTTTAGGGATCTTGATCTTATCCCTTCGGGATATGATCTTCTTCCTTCTAAGGGGGGATCTTGGTGCACCTTGACCAGGTGCGGGGCCTTTCCCCCACTACCCACGTTCATGTGGGTCCCCCATGCAGGTGGGCCCCACTCCGAAACCTTCTAGAACCTTCCCGGTACAATACCGAAAAATCCCGAACATTTTCCGGTGGCCAAAATAGGACTTCCCATATATAAATCTTTACCTCCGGACCATTATGGAACTCCTCGTGACGTCCGGGATCTCATACGGGACTCCGAACAACATTCGGTAACCACATACAAACTTCCTTTATAACCCTAGCGTCATCGAACCTTAAGTGTGTAGACCCTACGGGTTCGGGAGACATGTAGACATGACCGAGACGTTCTCCGGTCAATAACCAACAGCGGGATCTGGATACCCATTTTGGCTCCCACATGTTCCACGATGATCTCATCGGATGAACCACGATGTCAAGGACTCAATCAATCCCGTATACAATTCCCTTTGTCTAGCGGTATAGTACTTGCCCGAGATTCAATCGTCGGTATCCCGATACCTTGTTCAATCTCGTTACCGGCAAGTCTCTTTACTCGTTCCGAAACACACCATCCCGTGATCAACCCCTTTGGTCACATTGTGCACATTATGATGATGTCCTACCGAGTGGCCCCAGAGATACCTCTCCGTCACACGGAGTGACAAATCCCTGTCTCGATTCGTGCCAACCCAACAGACACTTTCGGAGATACCTGTAGTGCACCTTTATAGTCACCCAGTTACATTGTGACGTTTGGTACACCCAAAGCATTCCTACGGTATCCGGGAGTTGCACAATCTCATGGTCTAAGGAAAAGATACTTGACATTAGAAAAGCTTTAGCATACGAACTACACGATCTCTGTGCTAGGCTTAGGATTGGGTCTTGTCCATCACATTATTCTCCTAATGATGTGATCACATCATCAATGACATCCAATGTCCATGGTCAGGAAACCATGACCATCTATTGATTAACGAGCTAGTCAAATAGAGGCTTACTAGGGACATGGTGTTGTCTATGTATCCACACATGTATCTGAGTTTCCTATCAATACAATTATAGCATGGATAATAAACGATTATCATGAACAAGGAAATATAATAATAACTAATTTATTATTGCCTCTAGGGCATATTTCCAACTGTCACGTCGGCGCTCGATCGTGGTTCGAGCGTCCTCATGAGCCCGCTCCCGAAGAACTTGGCGCTGATCGCGGTTGGTTCGCGGGTCGGAAGACGTGATGGAGATATCGTCTCGAGCATTGTCGAGACGAACGGACGCCCGGGGTGGACGGGATGGAGGAGGGGAGTGCATCGTGGCTGCATCACCTCCAGCACGGTCTCCGCTGGCATGCGGTGGCCCGGTGCAGCGACGGCCTACGGGTCCTGACGGCCTACGGGTGCATTCGTCGAGCTTCTCTGCGGCGGGAGGAAAGTCGAGGAGTAGCTGCGCGCGTGCTAGGGCCTCCGCTGGTGTGGGCGGTGGCGAAAGCTGGGTGGACCGCAATGTGCCTCGACTTCTAACCACGTTAGAAGGAGCTCCGTCACGGCCCCGCAGCCGTTCGCCTCCTCCGTCAACACCTCAGCACGCATACTGACCCTCCTCATCATGTGATGGGCGCACGGGACTCTTCCCAGGGCGGCGCGTAGGGTCACCGGCAGGGTGACGCTGCTCATCACGCAAAATCTGGGAAGAGCGTGCCGTGGGCGCTGGTGTTGGCGTCTTGGAGGCCGCCGTGCCGCCACCTGGCGTGATGGCGGCGCCCCTGGAGGGCCTCGCGCCACCTGCGGGGGCCCCGACTCCGCCTTTGGAGGCCGCGACTGGTGGATCGTCGCTCGACGCATGAACGACGCCGCTCGCCGGGCCTGGAACATCAGGGCGATGTGGATGGTCGCGGGCCGCGCCACGGGTTCTCTCTGCGATTGGCCCGCTACCGGTCCGCGCCGGTACCAACCCGGTCCCGGACGAACCGATCGCCATGGTCGTGTTCTTCTTAGGAGCCATGGCGATGAATAATAGCTTGGTCAACTGCTAGACCAGATCCTCATGATTGCGCGCCCCCTACCTGGCGCGCCAAAGATGTTGGTGGGAAACAACACCTATGGGATCACTGGAATCCCTTCTACGGTTGCAGGGCACGGGGATCGTGAGAAGAGCGGGACTAGTAGGCAACACAAGGGGGGTTTACCCAGGTTCGGGCCGTAAAGATGCGTAAAACCCTACGATCCTGCTTTGGTGGATGTATTTAGTGTTCTTGAGCTCTCGAACTAGCTCTAGGTGCTACGAGGTTCGAAAGAGCCGAATCCTTTCTCCGTGCGCCATGGGCCTCCTTTTATAGGCGAAAGGGGCTGCCACAGTGACACACAGGAGGTGGAAAGTGCTACAGCGTTGCGAGCTTATCGCTCGTATTACAGGACAAGGCGCACTTAATGCACGGCTTAGGTGTCCTCTCGCTTTATTGGGAAAGGGAGCGAGGCCCGTCCCGTCCGTCGCTGCTCCTCCTCGCTTCGACATGCGCCCTGGCCAACGATGTGTGCGGTGCCATGTAGGCAGGCAGGCAGCTGAGGTGGTGCGGTGGTGGAGCCTCCATGAAGGGTTGCATGTTGCCACGTAGGTGCCTGCCCAGCTGGTTGGGTCGGCAGCTGGATGCGAACGGCGGTGAAACCTTGGCTGGCGCGGGCTTGGCAGTGGCCCTGCCGGTGCGCTTGGCGAGGGTCTTGCCGGGTGGCCCGACAAGTTTCTTGCCGTGGTGCGCAAGCATCCCCGGCAAGGATCTTGCCGGGGGTCTTGTGGGCTTCTTTGGTGAGGATTGTTGCTTTCCTATCCTTATTTGATCTTGACTATTTTATGTCTCCACAAAGATCTGCATGCCACCATAGAGGTGCCTCCCGAGCCCTGTCCCGAGGCATTCGTCTAGCGTTGGTGGGCTCAAAGGTGGCTCGCTCCGCTGGTGGGGGCGAGCTCCCCCGGCAAGGGTCTTGCCGGGACCGCTGAGGCTGCCCTGGCAAGGGTCCTTGCCTGGGAAACCTTCTCCGTCCATCCGATATTTGTGGCCTTGATCCTTGTCGTTGCTTTGCTTGCCTTGTGGCTTTGGCATTTCTCCGGCTTCCCTTTCCTGCCCTATTATACGTGGCCGCGGCGGGAGGCTCTGACTGCCCGTGCACAAGTAAAGGGGTCAAAAGCAGAGCCCCTACTTTTGTACACCGACACTAGGGTACGGTCCTAGGCATGACCTATATGCCCTTCGCAAAGACAGGACACAAGAAGCCAAGGCCTATAAAGTTAAAAGGAAGATACCGACTGGAATCCTCAAGAACTGCAATCCACTCGACATACGCGTCCACTTGGATACCCCAATTCCACTCGATGAGTATTATCTCACTCAGAAGAGAGGAATCCACTCAGAGGACAGAATACCTAGAGTCACCCCAGGATGGAAATGGTCAGGCATTCACTCCTTCATCATAAAGACCATTTATTACATGCGTTACTAGTAACGTTCAGGACTTAACTCTCATTGAACTCCTATGTAATTGAGCACAGCGAAGGGCCGGCACACACTATATAAGCCACCCTTCCCCTCTGGCACAAGTGTCCACACTCCTGTAACTATTTCCACACTCCAGTCGAAGATCCTCCGCGGCACCGAGACATAGGGCTATTACCTCCTCCGCGAGGGGCCTGAACTCGTAAACTTGTGTGCACAACCTCTCCGTAGCTAGGGACTGACCCTTCTCCTACATACAACCTACTTCTACTGCTAGATTCAGTCCGATGACACCCACTTCTCATAAAAATCCAAAAACATAACAAATATTTTACCTTGTTTCTTTCCTAGTTTGCTTGCTTTGTCGCTATGTCTTAAGAAAACACTAAGTTGCATGACTTCTAAAATACTGATAATAATGATTTTATTAATACTCCAATTGCTCCTCCCACCACCAGTGCGGAGTCATATGATATTAATGCTGCATTGCTAAATCATTTTGTGAAAGAACAATTTTCTAGAAATCCTGATGAGTATGTTGCTTCCCATCCTAATACTTTCGTTGAATTATGTGATATGCAAAAGAAAAAAAGATGTGGATAATGATATTATAAATTTGAAGTTATTTCCTTTCTCGCTAAGAGACCATGCTAAAACTTGGTTTTCATCCTTGCCTTGTAATAGTATTGATTCTTGGGATAATTGAAAGGATGCTTTTGCCAAGTATTTTCCTCCTTCTAAGATTATCTCTCTTAGAAATAAAATAATGAATTTTGAGCAACTTGAGACTGAACATGATAACATGTTGCACAATCTTGGGAGAGAGTGAAATTAATGATTAGAAATTGTCCCACTCATGGTTTAATCTTATGGATGATTATACAAAAGTTTTGTGTGGGACTAAACTTTGTTTCTAGAAATCATCCAGACTATACTACAGGTGGTACTTTTATGAAAATCACAGTGGGATAATCTACAAAACTCCGTGATAATATAATGGCAAATTACTCTCAGTTGCACACCGAACGAGCTCCAACCGGTAAGAAGGTAAACTCTGTCGAAGAAATTACTACTTTGAGTGATAAAATGGACGCTCTTATGAAAATGTTTGCTAGTAAAAATGCTCAAGTTGATCCTAATTATGTGCCACCATCTACTTTGATGAAAAAAAATAATGATTCTATTGATGGGAATTTTTTCTCTAGAAATAATTTTCACAACAATGCTTATAGAGGTAATTTCAATCCTAGACCGTACCCCAGAAATTTTTCAAATAATTCCTGTGGTAATAATAATAATACTTATAATAATAGGATACCTAATGATCTTGAGAACCAAATTAAACAATTTATTATTTCTCAAAATATTTCCAATACTATGGTAGAAGAAAAACTGTTGTTAGGACCCCGAGTCAATGCCACACGATCTAGCATGTAACACTTCATGTCACTTTGCGGCCTCACGCACGGTATTCCCACGGGTGTCACCTTACCTTGCCCGGGACCGTTTGCGCCTTTTCGCACATGTATATGATAGTGTTGCTAG
Source organism: Triticum timopheevii (assembly GCA_963921465.1). Taxonomy (NCBI): domain Eukaryota; kingdom Viridiplantae; phylum Streptophyta; class Magnoliopsida; order Poales; family Poaceae; genus Triticum; species Triticum timopheevii. Next base: position 232,977,428 of record OY997266.1, on the reverse strand, counting down.
CATCCATATGACAAGGAGCCCGGGTTGACATGGCTAGCCGTGAACCCAAAGTGGCACTAGCTTACAGGGACAGCCATACATGACCCGACAACGAACGTGTCGGTCATTAGCGAGTGAATCCGGGCTGTAGCACTGGGCTAGCATGACTACAGTAAACCAGGCTGTAGCGGGCTAACAGGACTCCGGTAGTCATCGCGTGACATTTCCCCGTAGGGACAGACCCAGTATCGAAGAAGGACACATGCCGGCCATCCTAAGTGTTCCGGAGCAGTAGCAAGCTACCATGGCTCAGTGGAAGCACTAGGAGACATTTTCCGTTAAGAGAGGCTACCAAGGATAAACAACTAGATAGTCAGATCCCACACATACCAAGCATTTCAAACATACACACAATATGCTCGATATGTGCAAATACAACATGGCATCACAACATGACTCTACACCTCAAGTACTTTATTTAAAGGCTCAGAGAGCCATACATATCATACACACAAGTACGGGTCACATGACCCAGCATTCAAGTCATACAAACATACAAGCCAACATCGGAAGTAACTTGTCTGAGTACAGACAACTATGAAATAAAAGAGGCTTGAGAAAGCCTTACTATACTACACGGTCCATCGTGAGCTCAGGATCACCACCTGGGCTTCAGCCTACTCATCGACATCGACGTCTATGAAGAACCCATCAGAAGGGGTTGCAGCGTCTTCTGTAAAACGTAAATTAAGCAACATGAGTACAAAAGTACTCAGCAAGACTTACATCAGATCCTACATACATGCACATTATCAAGAAGGGATGGTGGGGTTATTGCTGCAAGCCAGCTTTTACTCTTGGCTAAGCTATCCTACGAGACTCCAACTTGAAATGGTTTTGCACACTCGAGTCCACTACACACCACTTCAATACACTACTGAGGATCCACCTATGTCATCCTATGGAAGAGCCATCCTCGACACTCACGCTTATCTTGAGGCTTTTAGTAGTATCCATTTACTTGTCTATGAACTGTATAGGCAACCAAGTAGTCCTTCACCTTGGACGCGGCTATTCGAATAGATGATGTTGACCCTACAGGGGTGTACTTCTTTATACATGTTTCCACCACTTAGCGTCTGCACACGACATGTGCTCGGCAGACTTCAAGCGAAAGCCGACGTGGATGTAGACCACGACCTACCTAAACACCTAAGTCTCTAGTCCAGGTTTATCGCCTATTTAGGTTCCATCCGCAGGGAGTCCGGCCGAGGCTTCCACTTACGGCCCCGAACGATGTGTACAGGGTTCCGAGACACCTTACGGGTGCCCGGCATACCCGGCCATGTACCTATCGCATCACAGCCCACCCCGCGGGTCAGCGCTGCCCATGACCTCCAGTAAGATACAAACACCAGAAACTACTTGCAACTCCTGGACAGAGGACTAGGGTGGATAAGAAGTCGAGCGGGGTCATATTTCAGGGCCCAATGCATGGTAGTAGCTGAATCTTAAATCACATATACAGATCTTAGTGCTTAAGGACGGTTCCAATGAAACAACCCACCATGTACTCCTACATGGCCTCTCATCGATACCTTTACCAAATCGTGTTCAACACATCACTCTCATTACCGACATGATCATTTCACTCTATCCCATCACCTAGATGAACCACACCTGACACGACTCTAAGCATAGTAGGCACATCACCGTAGGAAACAAATACAAATGGCTCAATCAACTCCTACACATGCTAGTGGGTTTCATCCAGTTACTGTGGCAATGATAGGTGTAGGACCTTGAATTATGTGTAGAGTGGGGGTGATTAGACTACTTGACCAATTAAAAACTTAACCTTTTCCCAATTTTAGAGTTTGGCAGATTTTAGCTATCTTAGGACAGGTCAAGCAATCATCACACTATTCAAGCAAGCATGCAAAGAGTATATAGGCAGCGGAAATTAAAGCATGCAACTTGCAAGAAAGTAAAGGGAAGGGTTTGGAGAATTCAAACACAATTGGAGACACGGATGTTTTTGGCGTGGTTCCGATAGGTGGCGCTATCGTACATCCACGTTGATGGAGACTTCAACCCACGAAGGGTAACGGTTGCGCGAGTCCACGGAGGGCTCCACCCACGAAGGGTCCACAAAGAATCAACCTTGTCTATCCCACCATGGCAGTCGCCCACGAAGGACTTGCCTCACTAGCGGTAGATCTTCACGAAGTAGGCAATCTCCTTGCCCTTACAAACTCCTTGGTTCAACTCCACAATCTTGTCGGAGGCTCCCAAGTGACAGCTAGCCAATCTAGGAGACACCACTCTCCAAGAAGTAACAAATGGTGCGTTGATGATGAACTCCTTGCTCTTGTGCTTCAAATGATAGTCTCCCCAACACTCAACTCTCTCTCATAGGTTTTGGATCTGGTGGAAAGAAGATTTGAGTGGAAGTGTAGGTTTGTTCTGATGGCTCTCTCCACGAATGAAGAGGAGGTGGAGGGGTATATATAGCCTCCACACAAAATCTAACCGTTACACACAATTTACCAAACTCGGTGGGACCGATTCAATAGACTCGGTCGGACCGATTTAGTAAACCTAGTGACCGTTAGTGATTTTCGGTGGGACTGACATGCAACTCGGTGAGACCAATTCGGATAGGGTTAGGGCATAACATAATCTCGGTAAGACCGATTACACAAACTCGGTGAGACCGATTTGGTAATAATCTTTCCAGAGAGTTGGTCAGGTAAACTCGGTGGGACAGATTTGTGTAATCGCTGGGACCGATCGCTCACTTCGGTTAGACCGAAACGTTACAAAGGGAAACAGAGAGATTACAATCCCATCTTGGTGAGACCAAGATCCCTATCGGTAAGACCGATTTGCTTAGGGTTTGTCGCAGTGGCTATGACTTTTGGAATCGGTGGCGCCAGATAGGAAGAATCGATGTGAGCGATTTTGGCTTTGGGTTTAGGTCATTTGTGAATGTGAGTACGTAGCTGAGGGTTTTGGAGCATATCACTAAGCACATGAAGCAAGAGGCTCATTAAGCAACACCTCATCCCTCCTTGATAGTATTGGCTTTTCCTGTAGACTCAATGTGATCTTGGATCACTAAAATGTAAAATGAAGAGTCTTGAGCTTTTGAGCTTGAGCCAATCCTTTGTCCTTAGTATTTTGAGGGATCCACTTTCATCATCCATGCGATGCCATTCATTGAGCTTTCCTGAAATAATAGTCTTGGAATAGCATTAGCTCAGTGAGCTATATGTTGTTATGAATTACCAAAACCACCTAGGGATAGTTGCACTTTCAATCTCCCCCTTTTTGGTAATTAATGACAACATATAGATTAAAGCTTCGACAAATGATAGTAGGATTGAATAACATCGTTGCTTTGAGAAGTATGTGATAAGCAAGAGCTCCCCCTAAATTTGTGCATAGTTTAATTTGCTTTGGACTGCAAATGCACAATGAATTAGGCTCATGGGTTACTCTTCCATGTCACATACATCTTGGTGGAGCGCTCAAAATAATAAAGATTGAATACATGCACTCATCACCAAGCAAAGTGAATGATCACATAGGATAGATAGGATAATATCATCAAACATGCATAAGTGTAGCTTATGATCAAACACATGATCATCAATGTCTCACATGCATAGTATCTCAAGCAATCAAAAGCAAAGAAGTTTAACCACCAAATCAAAGCAAGAGAGAACAAAAGCAACACTCTCTCTCTCGAAGCCTATGATTTATACATTTTTCTCCCCCTTTGGCGACAAGTTACCAAAAAGTTCATAGAAAATGCATAGTGCTAGATCGACTCTCAGGCTTGATCTTCAGGTGGTGGTGTCCGTATAACTCCAAGAACGAAGGCTTCAGTTGAAGTAGAGGGTGCTGGAGTTGATGCTGGAGCTGGTTGCACTAGAGCTGAAGGGGTTGTAGCTGGTGCAGATGATGTTGCTCTAGTGTCTGTCACAGGCACTGCAACTGACCTCTGGGCTCTAGGCACTCTGACAAACAGATTAGTGGTAGTCTTGCCCTGCCTCTCCTGCATGTCATCCTGCAGCTGCTCCACAACTGACTGAATCTTAGTTACTTTGACATCAAGGTCATGGAATTTGACTTCCATGATTCTTTATAGGCTCTCCTGATTCTGAGTGAGGGTTGCCAATCCCTTCTCAATCCTCGGTGTTGATGCTATCAAGTAACCAAGCTGCTCCTGCTTGTTCTTCAAGAAATACTCAAATGCCTCCTCTTGAGTTGGCATCCTCGCAGCCTTCTCCTTCCTTGCCTTCTCCTTCTTCTCTGGAGCTTGAACTGATGATGGATCATTCTCATTCATGACAACCTCATTGTCCTCAAAGTCTGGATAAAGTGGAAAGTGTTCCTTATCCAATTGATATTACCCTGTGCCCATCTTTGAGTTAATCAATTCCTGAATCTGAGGGGCATATCCACAGCTCCTCTTCTGATCTGCTGCAGTCCTCTTAATAGTTTCAATCATGAGGCTCATAACTTTGAACTTTTGTGGCACATCAAACACATGCAACATGTTGATGGCATGCCCTCTGATCATGTTGTGGTCACCAGACTTAGGCAACAGGGTATGCCTCAGAATCCAGTTGATAGTTGGCAGCCCTGACAGCAGAAAATGGACTGATCCAAACTTGTGTGTCTCAACTGCCTTGTCTGGGATCTCCTTTTACATGTGTGCCATGGAATTGTGATCCATCTTCTTCTTAGCATAAATATCCAGGTCATCTTCATTCTCCTTTGGGGCATTTATCAGTCTTGCCCATTCCTCAACAGTGGACTAGTACCTTGTACCTTCAGACATCCATACTATCCTTCCATCTGGATAGAAGTGTGCTGTGGAGTAGAATTGCATGATAAGTTCATCATTCCAGTTGGTGAGCTTTTGCCCAACAAAATCAGCAACTCCACAAGCAACAAAGTTGTCTTGCACTCCAGGATAGTGCTCTTTATTTTCCTTGATGTAGATCCAGTCGACCCACCTCATATCACAAACTATGGGCTTCTTGTCCAACAAGATTGTCTCATAGAAGTCCTGCTGTTCCTTTGTATGGAACCTGTAATCAACAACAGTTCTTCTCCTTGAGGCGTATGGATCTTCCATCCTGCATATCCTCAACCCTGAGTCCTTCCTAATCCTCATGTCCTCAGCCACAGGATGGGCATCATTGTGGTCTGGTATCTTGGGCTTGAGCTTCCTTAGGACCTGTCCTTCTTCTTCCTCCTCATCAGCAACATTAGGCACTGGGGCCTTGATCTTCTCAGCAGCTGGAATACTCCTGGTATTCCTCTTAGGTGCAAGCTTGGCCTTGGGGGCAGCTTTGGGTGCTTCCTTGGGCTTAGATGTTGCAGCCCCTGATCTTATAGCATCACCCATAAGCTTTGGTGCCTTAGGTGCTCGTGCAGCAACCTCTTCTTCCTCTTCAGAATCTCTTCTCATTGAGGGCTTTCCAAGAACCCAGGCAGTTGTGGTTCTTGCTCTCTTCTTCTTCTTGTCCTGAGCACCTTCATCCTCTGATTCTATGGTACACTTCATAGTCTCTCCAGTAGGAACTTTCTTGGGTTTGGAAGATGTGACTTTCTTTTCAGGTGCCTCATTGGGTTCAGTCTGTTCTGGCACTTGAGTGGACCTTTTGGCTTTGGGCATAGGTGTCCTCTTGGCAGGAACTTTCTTGTTCAGTCCAGGGTTTGTATTCTTTGCCGAGCCATATTCCTTTTTGAGCACTACTTTCTTGGAAGTAGCCTCATCTTCTTCAGCTTTATAGTCCTCATCTTCTGAGTCTGAGGTTCTCTTCCTCCTTTGCCTGGTAGCAGCCTTTGGCAGGTTGCTAGGAGTGCTTCTGCTCCCATCATCCGATGAACTAGAGGGACTAGTGCCCTTGCTTATGTCAATCTGCTCTTCTGACCTGTTCTGGCTGTCACTCTGGTCTGACATGCTGCAAACACTGACTGCTGACCCTATGAAGAGTTATAGATGAGACAGAATGGATGAGCATCACAAAATGCAGAGATTTTTGGAAAAGAATGATTCAAAAATTCAGTTTTAGTTTTCCACAGAAAGCATTTCAGATCAACCGATTTTCAAACTCGGTGATACCGAAGCAGTTTTGGAACCTAAACTGTTGAACTCGGTTGGAATGAGTCACAGTTCGGTGGCACCGAGACTGCTAGGGTTTCACAAAGTCCTAGAATCGGTCACACCGATTAGCAATTCTCGGTCAGACCAAGAGTTACTTGTGCAATGGCATAAGCCAAATAGATGGGACCGAGTTTTTCAACTCGGTGGGTCCGAGATGGTTTTGGCGGAAACCTAACCCTAAAATTTTGAATCTAATCTACTCTACGGATTGCATTGAGTGGATAGGAGTGTTTCAATCATGGCAAGAATCAATAACAACACCATGTGCTAGGAATTGGACGAGGATAGCACAGTGATCGAGTCCATACCCTAGCTTGGCGATGAACTCCCTACGGCGGGGTAGAAATCCGTTGACGGCGGCGGAGACCAGCGACTAGAGGCGGCTGGCGCTGAGGAGACGATCCGGAGACCTTCGATGGCAGAGAGAGCTATTGCGCGGGCGAAGGGGTTCGGAGGAATTTCCAAATTTTTGCCCGTGACTATATATAGCCCGACCCTGTCGGTGTGACCGAGTGGAACAACTCGGTGGCACCGAGATGCATAACTGTGTACAGTTACAGCAACTCGGTGTGACCGAAAAGTTCAAATCGGTTGCACCGAGATTGAAAACTTAGATCAACGTAATGATCTCAGTAGGACCGAAATGGAGGAATCGGTCAGACCGAGAATCACAAAGAAGTTTTGGAAGTTTAAGTCTAAGACGAATCAGGGACTCCGAGTGCTCCTCACACAGAGTGGTTCGAATCTGACTTGATCAAATTTTATGATGTAGCATGAATAGAGTTTGAGATGAGAAAAGCATAAATAGCTAGAGAAGGTTCTTAGGCATTCTTGTCCATCCACTTGGCAAAAAGAAAAGAGACCAAACAATCAAAACAACAAGTGGATGTCCTTGAATGAGTAAAATATGCACCAACATGCTCACACAATAAGATGGCAAATGAAATATGTGGCAAAGCATGCGCAACCAATTCTAGCATCAATCAAACAATTGGCGATGACTAGGTCATCTATATATGAGTATATTTACTTAGGAGTCAAATGAAAGACATTTGATCATAGGTCATACTCATCGTTTTAAGCTCAAGTGGGGTTACCACTTTTACATAATGCATTGATGTGTTCACACCATTAGAGTTGCTTTGACTCAATTCTTAGAGTTAAGCTCCCCCTAGATGTGAGATCCCCCCTTAGAGGGATAAACTAACCTTGGATTTTGCCGATGATGACTTCATGTAGGTGTTGAAGATGTGGATGCTCAATGTTGATGTAGATCATTTGGAGCAATCCTTTGGAGTGAGTTGCACTTTCAACTTACCTACATGGGTTAGTCCCACAAGGAACAAACAAGAATATCCATAGACATAGAGTGAAGCACACAAAAGATGATGTCCATGAAATCATTAGGTTACCTTGTCCCTTGCCTTACCAACATGAGGGTTTGTGACTCCTTGAACTAGTGCAAGATGTGGAAGTTGATTGCACTTGTTCTTGCCATAATGATATGAGTGAAGAATGTTGGCGGAGTCACCCTCAAGAACTCTCTAGTTCTTCTTCTTCGGGATCCACATCATGTTGATAGGAATTCTTGGAGTTGTACTTGTACTTGATGAAGTAGAACTTGACGTAGTCTTGGGAACCCACTTGAACGAGGCTTTAGGTGCTTCTTCAAATGCATCAATCCCTTCTTGAAGCTTGTCCTTGCCTTTGTTCTTGTGGTCTTGTGGTGGAAGATCATCTTGTGCTTGTGTTCCCTTGAAGGAAGTAGGATCATACTTCTCTTGTTGAGGAACAAACTTCGTCTTGGGGTATTGATCTTCTTCCCACTCAACTCCATTGGCATTGAACTTTCGTTCAAAACCAACACCTTGATTCTTCCGGTGCCTTCCTTGCTTGCGTACAATTTCCTCGAATTGCTTACTCCCAGCAAGGCTCTTGTAAACACCTTTCTCTATAATTCCCTTCAATAAGCTATTTTCTTGCTCAAGTATAACTTGGCTAAGAGAATCATTAGTGGAATCAAGAGAACTACTAGAAGCAACAATATTGGATTTGACATTATTATTGTTACTACTAGAGGAAGTATCTTTCTTGTACTTGTTACTAGAATTGACTTGAGGCATGTAAGTAGATAAGAGTAAACGCTTGGCGATGTAAGAAGAACTTTTCTTACGGATATCATCATTGATTGCCTTTAAGAACTCATGCTCTTGCTCAAGATTGAGCTTTTCAAAGCATAACTGCTCATGAGCCCTTAAAAGTTCTCGATGATCTTCGAAGATAGTTTCATGAGCCAACTTAAGAGTGTTTAGTTCTTTAGTTATAAGCTCAATCTTCTCCTTATCATTGTCATTCGTTTTATCTTGATTAGCATGATTAATTGACGTTTCATCATAGTATTCATGACTAGAGTTGTCAACAAGTAAATCATCATCCACAAGCAAGTCATCTTCATCACTATTGAAATCAACATACTCAGGATGTGTTACCTTTGGACCTTTGGCCATGAAGCATCTTCCAATTCCTTCATTTGGTGAATAAAATATGTCGTAGGAGTTGGTTGACACAAGTGCTAGACCAGCAACACCTTCATCTTGAGTATATTCGGAGTCGGAGTGATAGCTTCTCTCAGAGTGATTGTCGGAGTCAGAGCCGGATACCCATTCACCAACATGAGCTTGATGTCTTCGTTTTGTGTAGCTCCTTGATGACTTGTCCTTCCTTTCCGAATCCTTGCTTCTCCATGAGGGTCTTTGTTCATAACGATCATCTCTACTCCTCCTCTCTCTTGGTGGTGATTCTTCTCTTTTGCTTCTTCTTCTTGGAGAATCTTCTCTTCTTTTGTAGGGTGTCGTACACTCATTGTAATAGTGTCCGGGTCTCCCACAATTGTAGCAATTGTGCTCTCGACTAGAAGATCTTTTGTCATTGTAAGACCTTGACTTGGAGCTTCTTTCTTTGCTTCTACTCTTGTAGAATTTGTTGAAGTTTTTCACCATTAAGCTCAATTCTTCATTGAAGGTTTGTTTCTCACTTGGTGATGTGGGGGCTTCATTTGAGGCTTTGTAAGCACCACTTGACTTGTTGTGAAGTTCCTCCTTATCCTTGAGTGACATCTCATGAGCAACAATTCTTCCAATGACTTTCGTTGGCTTGAGATCTTTGTAGTTTGGCATCATTTGGATCAATGTGCACACGGTATCATACTTTCCATCCAATGCTCTTAGGATCTTCTTGATGATGAATTTGTCGGTCATCTCTTCACTCCCTAAGCCGGCAATCTCATTGGTAATAAGAGCAAGCCTAGAGTACATTTCAGCGACACCTTCAGCATCCTTCATTTTGAACTTGTCAAGCTGACTTTGGAGCACATCCAACTTGGATTCCTTGACGGATTCGGTACCTTCATGCATATCAATAAAAGTATCCCAAATTTCCTTTGCATTCTCAAGACGGCTGATTTTGTTGAATTCTTCGGGGCACAATCCGTTGAAGATGATATCACAAGTTTGAGCGTTGTATTGCAGCATCTTCAATTCTTCTGCATTTGCTTCACGGTTCGGTTCTCTCCCATCAAAGGATTCACCTTGCAATCCAATACAAATAATTGCCCAAACGGCGGGGTTATGTCCGAGAATATGCATTTTCATCTTATGCTTCCAACTAGCAAAATTAGTACCATCAAAGTAAGGACCTCTACGGTGATAATTTCTCTAGCTAGACGCCATACTCTCCTAGGTTGTGAAACCAAGTCTATGACCACCAAAAGCTATGGAAATCAAAGCAAATGGAGATCAAAGCTGTGATACCACTTGTAGGACCTTGAAGTATGTCTAGAGGGGGGGTGATTAGACTACTTGACCAATTAAAAACTTAACCTTTTCCCAATTTTAGAGTTTGGCAGATTTTAGCTATCTTAGGACAAGTCAAGCAATCATCACACTATTTAAGCATGTATGCAAAGAGTATATTGGCAGCGGAAATTAAAGCATGCAACTTGCAAAAAAGTAAAGGGAAGGATTTGGAGAATTCAAACACAATTGGAGACACAGATGTTCTTGGCGTGGTTCCGATAGGTGGTGCTATCGTACATCCACATTGATGGAGACTTCAACCCACGAAGGGTAATGGTTGTGCGAGTCCACGGAGGGCTCCATCCACAAAGGGTCCACGAAGAAGCAACCTGGTCTATCCCACCATGGCCGTCGCCCACGAAGGACTTGCCTCACTAGCGGTAGATCTTCATGAAGTAGGCGATCTCCTTGCCCTTACAAACTCCTTGGTTCAACTCCACAATCTTGTCGGAGGCTCCCAAGTGATACCTAGCCAATCTAGGAGACACCACTCTCCAAGAAGTAACAAGTGGTGCGTTGATGATGAAATCCTTGCTCTTGTGCTTCAAATGATAGTCTCCCCAACACTCAACTCTCTCTCATAGGTTTTGGATCTGGTGGAAAGAAGATTTGAGTGGAAAGCAACTTGGGGAAGGCTAGAGATCAAGATTCATATGGTAGGAATGGAATATCTTGGCCTCAACACATGAGTAGGTGGTTCTCTCTCAGAAATGGTATGTTGGAAGTGTAGGTTTGTTCTGATAGCTCTCTCCACGAATGAAGAGGAGGTGGAGGGGTATATATAGCCTACACACAAAATCTAACCGTTACACGCAATTTACCAAACTCGGTGGGACCGATTCAACAGACTCGGTCGGACCGATTTAGTAAACCTAGTGACCGTTAGTGATTTTCGGTGGGACTGACATGCAACTCGGTGAGACCGATTCAGTTAGGGTTAGGGCATAACGTAATGTCGGTAAGACTGATTACACAAACTCGGTGAGACCGATTTGGTAATAAGCTTTCCAGAGAGTTGGTCAGGTAAACTCGGTGGGACCGGTTTGCTCTTTTCGGTGAGACTGAAATGTTACGAAAAGGAAACAGAGAGTTTACATTGTAATCTCGGTGGGACCGATCGCTCACTTCGGTTAGGCCGAAACCTTACGAAGGGAAACAGAGAGATTACAATCCCATCTTGGTGAGACCGAGATCCCTATCGGTAAGACCGATTTGCTTAGGGTTTGTGGCAGTGTCTATGACTTTTGGAATCGGTGGCGCCGGATAGGACGAATCGGTGTGACCGATTTTGGCTTTGGCTTTAGGTCATTTGTGGATGTGAGTAAGTAGCTGAGGGTTTTGAAGCATATCACTAAGCACATGAAGCAAGAGGCTCATTAAACAACACCTCATCCCTCCTTGATAGTATTGGCTTTTCCTATAGACTCAATGTGATCTTGGATCACTAAAATGTAAAATGAAGAGTCTTGAGCTTTTGAGCTTGAGCCAATCCTTTGTCCTTAGTATTTTGAGGGATCCACTTCATCATCCATGCCATGCCATTCGTTGAGCTTTCCTGAAATAATAGTCTTGGAATAGCATTAGCTCAATGAGCTATATGTTGTTATGAATTACCAAAACCACCTAGGGATAGTTGCACTTTCAATAGGTCATGTAGAGGAAATGGGTTCAACTACCGTAGCACACAACAGTTTGAAACACGTTGTCTTAATGCAGTAAAATAGAGCAGAGGCGAGAACATGGGATTGTATCGATATGATCAATTGGTTGGTTGCTTGCCTTGCGGGTCCGTGGACTGGTATTGCTCCTCGGTTGGATACTCACGATACTCTTCGGGGGCAAAACCTGCCGCAGAGAGCACCAATATACAAACATTACCAAACAATGTGCAACAATATGATGCATGAATGAGACATGGCAAAATGAGTGTATTGGGCTAATCCAACTAAGACCAGATGGGTTTGGACCAATTTGAATCAAAGATTCAAGTTCCAAGCTCATATATGGCCCTTAATAGTGCTTTATCTTGTTCTGCACTAAACAGCAGGTTAACTTGCTTAATCATGCATGAAACCAGTATGGATGGATAGACTGGATTTTTCTAATCATTTTTCATATATAACACTTTGCATTTGGAGCTAGAGATTAATTTCTATGAATTTTTGAAGTTTGTAGCATTTTTTGGAATTTCCTGTATAAGAATAAATCCAGTAATTGAGTTATTGCATCAGCACTGCATCAGGGTGACGTCAGTGGTCAACGGGGACGGTCCAGGTCAAACCTGACCAGTGGGTCCCGTGTGTCAGTGTCATTAGGCTAACTAATTTTAATTAGTACTAACCCTAGGTTAATTAGTAGGGCTGAGCCCCACCTGTCATTGACCCAAGGGGGGTCAAACTGGGCCCACCCGAGGTCAAACTGGGTCAGCGGGGTCAAACTCGCCGGGGTTTAGCCGCCGGCGAGGCCAAATGTGGCGGGGCACCTCAGGTTTCGCCTACAGGGCACCGTTTGAGGCGTCGTTGGGCCCTACGGGTAGCTGGCGCGACTGCGTGTCCATTGGTGGCTGTGGCTGGGCCTGGGGTGGCCAGAGTCAATGGCAGCGAGCTCGGTTGCGTCCGACGGAGTTCGGGTGCAAGGGGGGACGCGGTTGCGGTGGCCGTGGCGATGTGCATTTAGCACCTACTGTGTCTACGTGGTGCGGTGAGTTCGATGGGCGCATGCTCGGGACCAAATGATCACTGGAGCATCACCGGCGACGAGCGCGGGCGGCGGCGCGTTCGGGTGCAGGCGAGGCAACGACTACGGCGCATGAGAGGGAAAATGGAGAGGGGGAGCAGGAGTAGGGGCTCACGGTGGGTGCGACGAGCTGCTCAGCGGGCTCGGGGAAGGTCAGAAGCGAGCGGGGCGGCGGAGGCGATCTGGTCGTCAGGAGATTGAAGACGAGCTCGGTGAATATGCTCGGGGGCCTCCGGCGGGGCGTGGCTCGGTGAGGCGTTCGAGGAAGAAGTGGCGGAGCTTCGGGACGCATCGACGAGGCATGGGGTGGCCGGGGGCTGCGGGTTTCACGTCGGCATGAGCGCTGCGGCGTCGCGGTGTCCCTCCTCTGCCTACTGGCAGAGGTAGGTGATGACTGGCACAGGCCAGATGGGCCGGGCCAGCCAGGTAAGTGACCTCTGGCCTTTCTCTCCCTCTCTTTTTATCATTTAATCTGCTTTTCTATTTTTCTGTAATTGTTTGGCTTTATTAAAAATACTAAAACGTTTCCAAAAATCCTGAAAATAATTCTGGGCTCTATTGGGATTATTCCTAACAGCCCTCACTTAAATCCAGAATTATTTGGGCATTTGAATTATTTTATAGCATTTAAATGCCCAAATGCAAATAGGTAATGATTTAATCCAGTGACCTTATGTGTCCTAGAAAAATGTGAACCACTTTTGGCAGAGGTTCTGGACCAAGACAAAAATGATGGACATTTTAGAAGGGCATTTCAGGTTCATTGAAATTATTTTTTAGTAAACCCTAGTTGGTTTCAGAGGGTGCTGGGGTTCTGTCGTCCCCATTTCCAGTTTCTGATGAAAAATAGACATGATGCAACACTCTAATGCATGAACTAGCTAGGGTGTGACAACTACATAAAGTTAATGATATGGCTAGAAACATGGATAGAGTTGCTCATGATGTGGAAACTCTTAAAACTAAAATTTTGCCACCTAACATGATATTAATGAAGAAAAGCGGTACTGAAGGAAAGATGGGTTCCCAAGGAAGTTTGGAAACTCTCCCAGAAATGAGAAGTGAAAAGACTACCACGGTCTGAATTGATCTCTAGTGGAACACCATGAAGTGATACTATTCGAGAAGTATATAAGTCAGCGAGCTTACTAGCAGTGATACTCTCTCGAACAGTAAGAAGTGATCCACTTTGGAGAGACGATCAATGACTACAAAGATAGCATTATTCCCTCTCTTGGTCCTGGGAAAGCCGGTGATGAAGTCCATACCAACTTTATCCCATTTCCATTCAGGAATAGCTAAAGGCTGAAGGGTGCTAGCAGGTCTCTGATGCTCTGCCTTAACACGGTGACAACATCATAGTTAGCAATGAACTGAGCAATTTCTCTCTTCATCCTGATACATCTTAGTACTACCGGGATGAATCATGAGAGGAGATTCATGCGCCTCCTTAAGGATCAATTTTCGAAGATGTTGATTCTTGGGAACCACCAAGCCAATCTCAAAGAAAACAATACCTCGATCATCCATAGAGAAACATCCACCGACTCCCTTCTTAATGTTTCTCTTGGTCCGGGAAATTCCTGTGTCCTGCTTTTGAGCAGCGATAATCTGATCCTCAAGATCAGGTTTCGCCTCCAAGGTAAAAAGGAATTCGTGAGGAGCAATGTGAAGGTTAAGCTTAAATAATTCCTCATGGAGAAGTGGTTGGCCCTGCTGCAACATGAGATTGTTGCAATAGGACTTATGGCTTAGCGCATCAGCCATGACATTGGCTTGGCCTAGAGTGTAAGTAATCCCTAGATCATAATTTGAGATCACCTCCAACCAACGTCTTTGCCTAAGGTTCAAATCTGGTTGGGTGAAGATATACTTGAGACTCTGGTGATCAGTGTAGATCTTGCAACATTTACCAAGAAGGTAATGTCGCCAGGTCTTAAGTGCATAGACTATGGCTGCAAGCTCTAGATCATGTGTAGGATAATTCTCGTCGGGCGGATGCAACTGTCGAGATGCATATGCAATCACATGACGATCCTACATAAGAATGCTGTCGGATATCGGGTTCCAGCAAAAACCTTAAGGTTCGAACTCTGGGGTGCGCACGAAGATCTTCTCCCTACCGATCCACGCCCCAAAGCCTTGCCGCGAATCTAAGCTACACAATGAACAACACAAGGGACACAAGGTTTATACTAGTTTGGGCCACCGTTGTGGTGTAATACCCTAGTCTAGTGTGTGATGGTCGATTGCCTCTGGGGCTGATGATGAACAGTACAGAGGTGAACAGCCTCGCGAGGGGTGTTCTTGTGGTGGTGTGCTTGGAGAGGAATTGCTCCGTCTCTGTTGGCTCTAGGTGAGATCTCCCTCCTTTCTTCTACTGTGGTGTCTATCTCTATATATAGAGGCCTTGGTCCTCTTCCCAAATATTGAGCGAGAAGGGAACCAACAACGACCATTTTGAAGGAGTACAGCTAGTACAAGTTATACTGACTAAAGTTGTTCTTCGACTGCCAAAGGCACTAGCGATGACACCGTCTTGGGCTGCATGGTGACCTCCGTCCCGCCGTCCTACTGGTCTTCGTCTGGTTGCACTGATATGTAACCTTTGCTTGACGCCTCGCTACTCCGCGCCTGCGCTTGCTCCCTTTGCACGAAAGAGGAAACGAGGACACAACACCGCCTGGCGCCCGCCTGGCGCCCGCCTGGTCTCGGTCGTCATGGCTTGCGTCATGAGCACCTCGCAAGCTACTCCTTGCCTTGATCTCTCCGCCTCATTGTGAGCCTGCCTGGTGAGGCCAACCCTGAGGATGCCTTGCGTCATCCGCCCCGCGGGGCTAGGCCCCTCACGAGGGTCTTGAGCTTGGGTTGATGTAGACGGGCTGTACTGGGCCACCCCTTGAGCCACGCCGCAGGCCGCAGGCAGGCAAGTGTGGGGACCCCCGTTCCCAGAACACCAACAGTATCCCCCGGGCCCAAGGTGCGCTCGGACCTGGCTTAGCAGCGAAGCCAAAGGGCAAGTGCAGAGCGCCGCGGGCCCCAACAGCCTACGACCTTGGTCGCCGCATGGCGGTTGATTGGACGTGGGCGTCTCCCCTTCCCCATGCTACCTCGGCAACTGCCCGACTTACAAAAGGCTGGCCTGGGTTAAGCTTACCTTCATTGCTCCCATTCGCCTTGCTTCAGATCCCCTTTTTGCTCTTGCTCTCTTGCTTCCGAAATCTCCAGATCTGCCTCATTCTTCCTCCTCCAGCGAGCGATGGCGCCCCGCAAGGCGGTGCCCGAGGCTCCACCGGCTTGGTACTCGCCGGCTCTGGATCCCCCAAACATGACGGAGAAGAATCTCAATGCCACGCACCTGATGACGGTGGCGCAGGGCAAGGAGATGGGAAGACCCGGCTCCGGGCCGGCTCCGCCCAACCAGAGGCCAAGGGGAGTACCTTGTACCCCTTCTTCATGGGCACCGTCATCCCCGACCTGGTGCCTCCTTTCTCCGAGTTCTTCTACGCTATCCTCCTCGATTACAAGCTGCAGGCTCTACATCTCCATCCCAACTCTGTCCTCCTTCTGTCGATTTTCGCCTACTACTACGAGGCGCACGTCGGGGTGATGCCTTCCGTGGCCTTGCTACGCCACTTCTTCTCCCTCCGGGTCAGCGGCAGCCATACCTCAGCGTGCGCCGGCTTTATCGCGTACTCCAAATCCAACGCGATCTCAAAGGTCGGGAAGAGCCTTGATGGCTTCTGGAGTAAGTGGGTCATGGTGGACGCCAGATGCACCCACTCTCGGTTGGTGCTGCCCACGGAGCAGCCCCAGGCTGACGAGGCATGGTCTCGCGCGAAGCTTGACAACCGTCGGTGTCACGCCCAAGATGCGACCCTATCCTAAAGGAACTCAAAGGTCCCACCAAGGATAGAAGCGCATCTTGAAGACGCTTTTGCAAGGTGGATATCATTACATCAACATTACATAATAGATGGGGATACATACATAAGGCAAACAATGCCACACGAATACAACATCATCATACATAAGAGCACCATCCGACTACGGATGAAACACAAACAGAAACTCAAACGACATCCACCTTGCTAGCCCTGGCTGCCGACCTGGAACCTATCCCCTGATCGAAGAAGAAGCAGAAGAAGAACTCCAAAACAAGTAAACATCGCTCTCGCGTCATGATCATCGCATAACCTGTACCTGCAACTGTTGTTGTAGTAATCTGTGAGCCACGAGGACTTAGCAATCCCATTACCATGGGTATCAAAACTAGCAAAGCTTAATGGGAGAGGAAGGGGTAAAGTGGTGAGGTTGCAGCAGCGACTAAGCATGATATGGTGGCTAACATACGCAAGTAAGAGCAAGGAGAGAGCAAACGGAACGGTCGTGAAGCTAGCAATGATCAAGAGGTGATCCTGAACTCCTACTTATGTCAAACATAACCCAAATACCGTGTTCACTTCCCGGACTCCGCCAAGAAGAGACCATCACAGCTACACACGCGGTTGATGCGTTTTAATTCGGATCAGGCGTCAAGTTATCAACAACCGGACATTAACAAATTCCCATCTGCCACATAACCGCGGTCACGGCTCTCGCAAGTTTATACCCTGCAGGGGGGTCCCAAATTAGCCCATGATAAGCTCTCGCGATCAACGAAGGACATACCTTCTCCCAGGAAGACCCGATCAGTCTCGGAATCCCGGTTTACAAGACATTTCGACATGGTAAAACAAGACCAGCAAAGCCGCCCGATGCGCCAACAATCCCGATAGGAGCTGCACATATCTCGTTCTCAGGGAAACACTGGATGAGACTAGCTACGAGTAAAACCAGACCTCAAGTTGCCCCGAGGTGGCCCTGCAGGCTGTCGGTGTACTAAAGAAGGGGTACCTTAGTATCCCGAACTTGTGCACGGGCAGTCGCAGCAACCCGCGGCAAGGCTTGCCGGGCGTCCGCCAGGATCCTCCGTAGGCCCTATTGGTGCCATTCAAGAACAAAGTGTTTAACTGAGAAGACAGAGCCCTGGCAAGAGGAGCTTGCCGAGAAGGACAAGACCCCGGCAAGAGGAGCTTGCCGGGAAGGCCAACCAAGGCATTTCAAGAGACTTGCCGCGATGCACCGCGCGTCCCGGCAAGACCCGGCGAGCGGCAAGCTTGCGGGTGCGACAAGATAGCGACTGCGGCAAGGCGCTTGCCGCGGTGAAGCCACCACTCTGCGCCCACGCTCCAGCGCATCCGACGACGTGTCGCCCCAAGACCATCCCAGGAGCACGTGGCGGAGCGCTGTGTAGCCAAGCGGTGCGAGGTGGCAAGTGGAGATGACGAGGAGGCCATCGTGGCGATCGGTGGCGCCTCTAACGGTCGTTTCTTACACTGTTTGGGCGACCGGACGGGCATTAAATGCCTTTGTCCCCTACCGTCAGAGTTAGGTAGGGGGACTGTAGATAGCGGTTGTACCAACCCCTCTGTTTACTTTTTTTACCCCTCTCTCTGCATTGCCACCTGTCGGTGACCCCTTTAACCTATAAAAAGGAGGCCCATGCGCACGTAGAAAGGGGGTTCGACTCATTCGAAACTACAACACACCCACGCTCTCGAACAAGAACATAATATAAACACAAAGCAGTAGTAGGAGTTTTATCTCTCCGGAGAGCTCCGAAGCTGGGTAAAACCCCTCGCGTGCTTCGCCTCGATCTGCTCTTCGTGCGCTCTCCGCTCCCTTGCCGGACCGAAAGGGGCCCTGCCCCATAGGTGCTCGTTTCCCACGACATCTTTGGCGTGCCAGGTAGGGGAGCGTCGAGATTGTGCAAACCTGATCCGGCGTTTGTGCGCGCTACATCAACATCTTCATCGACATGCCACCGAAGAAGAAGGCTTCGGAGGTGGCCGCTCCGTCCACGTCAATCCTACCGTCACCAGAGCAAACGGGCGGTGGGGTGGACGCCGGCGGAGGAGCGGGCGCCGACGGGGGGACTCACGTTGTCACCAGGTCCAAGGACAAGGCCCTGCAAGCTTCAGCGTCTGTACATACACCACACCCCTCCCAGGAGGTGCAGGATCGACAACGCCATGGTGGTCCTAGCACCGTACTGGCGTTGGAGCAAGGCCGAGCTGGTGGATCACGGGACGCTCAAGGCCAACATGCACGTCAACACGTTGGCACGAGCGCGGGACGGTCGCCTGGACGAGATGTTGCTCCTTCTAACACTGTTAGAAGTCTGAGGATATCTCGCTCCTCGCGTCGTTCGCCGCCACCGCCCAAGACTCCAGAGGAAGCGCTGGCCTGAGCCCAGCTGCTTCTAGACTACCCTCCAGCGCCAGACAAGATCGACGACTGGAGGGCCACCATTCAGAGCCTCATCGGCTTTGCCAACGGCGACAAGCCCCGGCAACCGAGCACATCGAAGCCCCGGCAAGACGCCCAGGAGCAAGCCGACGCCGGCAAGACCGCTGGGGGTGCCACCACCGTGCACTCCCCGCCCCGAAGGCCAAGATTGCCAACTCGCCGGGCAAACCTCGACACCGACTCCACCGCGTCGTCGGACCCGTGAGCTCATCGCGATCAGCGCCAAGTTCTCCAAGAGCGACGACAAGAAGACGCTCGTACTCGCATCGAGCGTCGAAGAGAAGAGTGGCGTCAGTCAGACCAACGCGCTGGGCCCACTGTTGATATGCATGCGCCAGGGGAACCAGGCGACTTGCCGTATGCGGTAGGTTGCCCTGTGTTCACCCGTGAGCTGCGGCAGGTCCAGTGGCCCAGTACCAAGAACTTCAAACCAGACGTACCCGAGAAGTATGATGGCAGGATACATCCATCGGAGTTCCTCAGCGTCTACACCATTGCGGTGCAGGCTGCTGGGGGGCGCGACGAGAAGATCCTTGCCAACTACTTCCCGCTGGTGCTCAAGCCCAACGTTAGATCTTGGCTCATGCACTTGCCGGACAACTCCATCTCTTCGTGGGCGGACCTGTGTCATCAGTTTGTCGGCGCCTTCACAGGCGGCCACAAACCCCATGGCCAGGAGAGCGATCTTCATCTGCTCGCCCAGAAGGAAGGAGAACCCTTGCGCAAATACATACAGAGATTCAGCCAAGTGCAGCGCAACATCCCAGATGTCCACCCTGCCGCGGTTATCAGCGCGTTCCATCAGAAGATGCGTAACCGCAGGATGAGGGAGGAGATGGCGATGTGCAAAATCAGAGATGTCAGCGAGTTGTATGCTCTGGCCGACAAATGTGCACGTGCTGAGGAGGGGAGGAAACTCACCGGAGAGAACACAGGAGCAGAAGGATCTGACAGTGAGGATGCCGCCCCGGCGTAGAAGAACCGGAGGCGGAATAACAGAAAGAGGAAAGCCAAGGATGTGCTAGTTGTCGAGCAGTCCGGCAAGGAGGTGGCACCGAGAAGGCCAAAGCTGGTGACTCTGGCGAGGCTGTGGTGGCCGCCGACAAGCAGGACGGGTCCAGCAAGCAGTACTGCAAGATCCACCGCACCAAGGGCCATGACCTCCAGGCCTGCAAGAAGGTTGAGCAGCTTGTTGAGCTATAGAAAGCTGAATACAAGCGCCGCGACAAGGAGAAGGCCCAGGAAGGTGGTAGAGGATCCGGCAAGAAGCTTCCCGGCCGGGGAGGACGCCGCGGCAAGGCCAAGCAGTGGCAAGGAGACAGGCCTCCCCGCGGCCGCGACAAGGATGAAGACGAAGACGAAGACGAAGATGAAGAGATGGATGAGGATGAGGCCGACGAGCAGGAGTTTCAGAAGGCAACGGAGGTTTTGTGCGTCGACGGTGTTTCTTCTCTGCATACCTCGCACCGCCAACTCAAACAGTGGGTGCGGGAAGTAAATGCAGCAGAACCATCCGTTGAGTCGCGCAAGCCCCTGAAGTGGTCCAGCACGCCCATCATCTTTGATGTCGAGGATCACCCTGATCGCATAACCGCGGTCGGGTGCTTGACGATGTTGGTTTCACCAACTATCCGCAACCTCAGGGTCACATAGATGCTGGTTGACAGCGGGGCCGGCCTGAATCTGATCTCCTCAGCGGTACTCAAGAAGCTCCAGATCCCCGACAGCGAGCTCGAAGAAACCGGCACTTTTCAAGGAATCAACCCGGGAAGGAGCAAGCCGAAGGGGAAGATCACACTGCCAGTAACGTTTGGCAGCGAGCTGAACTTCAGGACAGAGAGAGTCACATTTGACGTTGCTGATTTCCCATTGCCCTATAATGGGATACTTGGCCGTCCAGCGCTCGCCAAGTTCATGGCAGCCTCTCATTACGCTTACAACGTGCTCAATATGCCCGGTCCGATAAGTGTCATTTCTGTCCATGGCGACAAGAAAGATGCCCTTATCTGTACCGACAAGATTTACCGGGAAGCAGCAGCCGCAGCAGAATGCAAACCACTTGCCGCTGAAGCTCCCGGGGGGAAGAAGAAGACCAAGTCCGGCAAGAGTAGCTCTGATGCTCACTCCGGCAAGCGCACCTCTTCGGAGTGCTGCGCTACCATCGAGGACGCACCATCGAGCTCCACCGGCAAGTTCAAGAAGGCAAAGACAGCTTCACCAGAGACCAAGAAAGTGGCCGCCAAGGAGGACGGCCCTGGTGGTACCTTCACCATCAGTGCCACGCTTGACCCTAAATAGGAAAGCGCGCTCGTTGCTTTCCTGTGGGCGAATGTCGATGTGTTTGCATGGCAACCATCTGACATCCCCGGTGTTCCCAAGAAAGTAATTGAGCACCACCTTGCCGTCTGCCCTCACGCGTGGCCCGTCAAGCAGAGAGTTAGGAAGCAAGCAGTGGAGCGACAAGAATTCATTGCTGAAGAAATCAAGAAATTGGAAGCAGCAGGCCTGGTCCGAGGAGTACTCCATCCAACATGGTTAGCCAATCCAGTAGTCATGCGCAAAGCGAACGGGAAGTGGAGGCCTTGTATTGACTTCACTGATGTTAATAAAGCTTGTCCCAAGGATCCATTTCCCTTGCCGCGCATTGACCAGATTGTCGACTCCACGGCAGGATGTGATCTGCTTTCATTCCTTGATGCATATTCAGGATATCATCAGATCTTCGTGGCAGAAGAAGATGAAGAGAAAACCGCATTCATTACTCCATGTGGCACGTACTGCTTTGTACGGATGCCTTTCGGACTAAAGAATGCTAGTTCAACATTTGCAAGAGTAGTCAGTCATGCTTTTGAGCCACAGTTGCACAGGAATGTAGAAGCTTACATGGATGACATAGTGGTCAAGAGCAAGGACAGAGAAACATTGATCCAAGATTTGGACGAAACCTTCACAAATCTGCGCAAGATCAATCTCAAGTTGAACCCCGAGAAGTGCGTGTTTGGAGTTCCTTCCGGCAAGCTTCTCGGGTTCTTTGTGTCCCAGAGGGGGATTGAAGCCAATCCCGACAAGATCAAGGCCATTGAGCAGATCGAAGCACCGAAGCGAGTCAAAGACGTACGAAGGCTTGCCGACTGCGTTGCTGCTCTCAGTAGGTTCATCTCTAAGTCTGCTGAGCGCGCCCTGCCATTTTTCAAAATTTTGAAAAAGGCAGGTCCAATGAAATGGACTCCGGAAGCGGAGGCTGCGCTGCAGGACTTGAAGAGATACCTGTCCTCCACTCCAATACTTGTCGCATCTAAGCCACAAGAGAAGTTGCTGCTGTATCTAGCGGCAACCAATCAAGTGGTTAGTGTTGCGTTAGTGGCGGAGAGGAAGGCAGATGATGAGCCAGCGGCCACGGCAAGCGAGTCCAGCGACAAGCACGGGGCTTCCCCGACAAGCTCTGGTCCCGACAAGGATAGATCTGTGCAGCCGCAGGAAGAGAAACAAAAGAAGATGGTGCAGCGCCCAGTGTATTTTGTCAGTTCCCTTTTGCAGGGAGCTAGATCAAGGTACTCTGGAGTGCAGAAGTTGCTTTTCGGCCTCCTCATGGCCTCGAGGAAGCTGCGCCATTATTTTCAAGCACATGAGATTACAGTTGTCACTCGCTTTCCGTTGAAGAGGATATTGCAGAATCCAGAAGCAACAGGCAGGATCGTCGAGTGGGCACTGGAATTGTCAAGCTTTGGCCTCAAGTTTGAGAGTACCTCAGCTATCCAGAGCCGAGCATTGGCAGAATTCATAGCAGAATGGACGCCGACACCCGACGAAGAAACTCTGGAGACGAGCATCCCCGTCAAGAAGCAAGCAAAGAGTGGATCATGTACTTTGATGGTGCCTTCTCGCTGCAAGGCGCCGGTGCGGGCGTACTACTTGTCGCACCCACCGGAGAACACCTCAAGTACGTGGTTCAGATGCACTTTCCCAAGGAGAAAGCGACAAACAATACTGCAGAGTATGAAGGCTTGCTTGCCGGACTCAGGATCGCGGCAGACCTTGGGATCAAGAAGCTTATTGTCAGGGGTGACTCGCAGCTTGTCGTCCGCCAAGACAACAAGGATTATCAGAGTCCGTTGATGGAAGCCTACATTGATGAAGTTAGAAAACTAGAAGAGCATTTTGACAGCCTACAGATGGAACATGTTCCGAGAGCTCAGAACAACATTGCAGATGGCCTGCCAAAATGCGCTGCGCTCAAGTTGCCTGTGGAACCAGGGATCTTTGTGCTCAAGTTGACTCAACCATCTGTAACGCCATCAACTGGACAGAGCAAGAAGAGGAAGTTGGTTACTGGCGACTACTTTCCGGCAGAGCTCCCCGAAGCCGCCGTCAAGAAGGTCCCCAAGATCAACACAAAGAGTGCTGAGGAGCAGTCTGCTCCGACAAGCCCTAGGGTTTGTTTCGTTGAAGCAGACGCTCCTGACAAACTGTGTCCCGACACGCTTGCCGGGGAGCATCACGCTCCGGCTGAATCACAAATTCTTGTCGTGGAAGCAGATGTTCCCGCAGCAGCATTTGCGCCTTTAGTCCTTGTCATTGAGCCACAAGCTCTGGCATGGGCACAACAGATCATCCATTTCCTTCAAACAGGAGAACTTCCCGAAGAGCAAGAAGAAGCGGAGAGAGTAGCCCGGCAATCAAGTATGTACCAGTTTGTCGATGACATACTGTAGAGAAGAAGGTTCAACGGAGTGAAATTGAAGTGCATTTCCCGGGAAGAAGGACAGGAGCTGTTGGCGGAGATACATGGAGGCATATGTGGTCACCACATTTCCGCAAGAGCACTTGCCGGCAAAGCTTTCCGGCAAGGTTTCGTTTGGCCGACAGCCCTCCAGGATGCAACTGCACAAGTAACCAAGTGTGAAGCATGCCAGTTCCACTCCAAGCAGATACATCAACCAGCTCAAGCTCTCCAAACAATCCCTTTGTCCTGGCCATTTTCGGCCTGGGGGCTCGAGATCCTCGGCCCCTTTCCCCGAGCTATCGGGCGAGTACTTGTACATGGCGATCGACAAGTTCACGAAGTGGCCGGAGGTGGAAGCAGTGAGGAAGGTGACAACACAGTCAGCAGTCAAGTTCTTTAGGTCAATTGTTTGCCGTTTCGGAGTCCCTAACAGGATCATCACCGACAATGGCACACAATTCATGAGCCGCACCTTCATGCAGTACGTCCAAGATCTTGGCGCCAAGATCTGCTTCGCTTCTGTTGCTCACCCCAGAAGCAACGGTCAAGCGGAGAGGGCAAACGCTGAAGTGCTGCACGGGCTCAAGACCAGAACTTTCGACAGGCTGCGCAAGTGCGGAAGAAATTGGATCGAGGAGCTGCCAGTGGTTCTTTGGTCGATCAGGACGACGCCAAATCGAGCCACTGGCCAGACACCTTTTGCTCTAGTCTATGGAGCAGAAGCAGTTCTCCCCACGGAACACGTATACGGATCGCCTCGAGTGCTCGCTTATGATGAGCTTGAGCAAGAGCAGCTGCGGCAAGATGACGCGCTGCTCCTCGAGGAAGATCGTCTTCAGGCTACTGTACGAGCTGCTCGCTACCAGCAAGCTTTGCGTCGCTACCATAGCCGCAAAGTTAGTGCCAGAAGCTTCGAGGAAGGCGACCTTGTTCTTCAGCGCGTTCAATCCGCCAAGAATTCCAACAAGTTGACGCCGAAGTGGGAAGGCCCTTATCGGGTGAAACGAGTCACTAGGCCTGGCGCTGTCCACCTTGAGACCGAAGATGGTTTTCCGGTGAGCAATTCCTGGAACATAGAGCATCTTCGTAAGTTTTACCCATAAGGCGCGGTTGCCGGAACCTGTTCCGGCAACCACCTTTTGTACAAGCCTTGCCGCTGTTGCATGTAACCCTTTGTACAAAGCCGGGCGCAGATCCCGTGCATAAATAAAGTTTATGTGCTCCGCACATCTTGTCAAATTTCATGCATTCTTCCTTTTTTGCATGTTTTATCTGACACTTTGTGCAGCACTTGCCCCCGGTAAGCAATAACGAGCCTTAAGGCCCCATATCATTATTTTCTCTTCTTTCTTTTTTCTCAAAACGGAGGTTCCTTCACCCACAAGTTCACGGGGGGGGGGGGGAAGGAGAGGATAAAGGTGTGGACCGAGCGTCGTTCAAAGAAGTATACCCTTGCCGGGACACAGACGACAGAAAAGCTAAGTTGCCAAAGTTTGAGCATGATCAGTTTTTAAAATTTTAAGTTATCTTCCTTGAACGACCGTGTTTTGTATGGAAAACCTGTGCGCGGAGGAACCTCCTCGTAGGTAGTTGTGCCCTTACTTTGTTTCGAGTCCGCTCAACAACTTAAGTGTGCTGCAACTAGTTGCGGCAAGGTTTCTTGCCGGAGGCGGTACTGCCAGCGAGCTGCTGATGTTCCGCACTCAGCGCTCGCGGCAAGTGTGCCTGCGCAGGCAAGTCCCCTAAAAGCGTAGGGTAAAAACATACAAAGAAAAGAATGAAGTAAAGGAGATAACGTAGAAAGCATTGCCCAGAATAAAGTTATATTACAAAAGTAACTTGTTGCGACACTGACTAAGTTGTTCTCATAAATAACAGCGACAAGGAAAGGAGAAGAAGAGTGGCCTAATCCACACGCTCGCCATCGATCCTCCTGACTTCGTTCACCTTGTCCACAATGGGTGCGACAATGGCTTTGAGCTCTTCAAGGTCAGCACCCGCCGGCAGCTTCTTGAGGACGCGGGTGAGGTCGAGGCCTGGATTGCGGAAGAGTATCTTCACCAACACCTTCTCCAAGACCTTGGCGCAGATTGCGCGCGACTCGTCCGCCAGCTTCTTTGGGATCCTTTCCTGGAGTTGCTGGAGGGCCGTCACCACACCCTTGAAGAAAAGAGTAAGCTTGGCGCTGGGCTGGAGGTTCTCGTCAGTGGAGTACCCGAAGCCCGCCAAGTCCAGTTCCGCCAGCTCTTCGTCAATGACAGCGGCGACGTTGACGAGGCCCTCCGTCCAGAGCTCCACCATAGCCTTGAAGGTGTTTTGGGTCTTGGCGGCCCTCGTTAGCAGCTCCTCGTTGCCCTTGATCTCTTTCTTCAAGTCATCCTCTCGCCTCTTGGCGCCGTTCAGCGTCTCCGTCAGTGTGGCCAGCTTCAGCTCCAGATCAGCGCTTGAGTCTTTGGCGGTGTTCAGTTCCTTGACCTTGTCGGCAAGTTGAACTTGCAGATCGCCATGGGCAAGGGCATCCTTCTCATGCTCGCGCTGGAGTGCGGCAAGCTCCTCATTCTTCCCTTTCATGTCAGCCTCCAGCTGCGTCACCTTCGCTTCCAATTCCCTCTTGGCGGCCTCGGCAGCTGCGGCAGCATCCTTCGCTTCCTTGAGCGCCCTGCCAATTGATTGTTCCCGGGCTGCGAGATCCTCCTCGTGGCTGTCCAAGTTAACCTTTTTCTGCGTAGCTCACCTTCCCGCCTGGACAGCTCCTCGGCGGCGAGCCTCTGCTGCTCTTCGGCTTCAGCTTTTTCAAGGATGAATGCCTTCTTCGCCTCGACGAGCTGCGCCCTCTCCTCAGCAATGGACCGGAGGGCCTCCTGGTTGCGGCTCTGGAGCTCCTCCGCATGCTTCTCTATGTCAACTCCCTCTTGCGCAATGAGCGCTTCCCGGGACTCCAACTTCGCTTGCCAGGCGCGGTAGAGTGACACCAACTTCCGGAGCAACTGCTCCTCTTCGGACTCGCCGCTGCTGCTGTTTGGCGTGTCAACCACTGCCAGCCCAGCAGAGGCGAGTACTTCCCCGTCAAACTCCTCTCTTTCGACCGACGCCCTGGAGCTCGACGCCCAGGGAAGCTTGATGTAGACACCCTCACCGGCCTTCAAGTAGGCGCCTGGCTGGGGCTCCTCGGAGCCCGGCGCTGCATCAGCAGCGGAGGGGGCGGCGGTCGGTGTAGCGCCTTGCGCTCCTGCACCCTCGGGGTCGTCAGTGCGACTGCCAGACCCCTCGCCAGCTCCTGCGCCAGCAGCCTTGGCGGCTTCTTCGTCGGCGGGTTCATCAGCGCCGGCCTCTTCCTCGTCAGCGGCGGCGTCTTTAGTGTTGCCGCGTGCGTCTTCCTCGCCGGTGGCCTCAGTCTCCATCGGGTCTGTGAGAGGGGGATCTGAAGACAGGAGGAGGAAGGAAAAGTCAAGCAAATATCCAAAAAAGAAGATCAGAAGAAGAAAGCCCAGGGGAAAATTTCCGACAGGGAGGGTTACCTGTGCTGGGCTCCGTGACCATGGGATCCACCACCGGAGGCTCGCTGGTCCCGTCCCTCGCCGGGGAACTGCCCCTTGCCGGGGACCACTCCCTTGCCGGAGAGCGCTCCCTTGTCGGAGAATCGCCCCTTGGCGGCGTAGTCGAAGCAGACAGCACCTCTGGAGCGGCTTCTGGTTGCTCCTGATGGGCCTGCTCTGCTCCTACACAAGCAAGTCAACAATCAAGATATCAACAAAGAAAAGAGCACCCATGCGTGCCCCACAACAAGAAATGAACAAATACTTACGCTGGGGGCTGCGCTGGGGGCTGCTTCGAGGAGAGGTTGCCGGGTCCGTCAAGGTAGTCTCGGACATGTCCTCTGCCATCGTAGTAGGATTGTCCTCGATGATGACCACGGGGACCTTGGCCCTCTTCGCTGCTCTCTCGGCCAGAGTCCTGAAATGGAACGAGGTTCAGAGGGAAGCAGATCAGATATAAGACAAGAAACTGCAAGAATCGAAGAAACACAAGTACAACAAGAAGAAAGTCTTACGCCTCCTCTTCTTCCTCCTCCTCATCGGAGCTCAGCGCGAAGAGGTCGAAATCCGGCACCCTCTCAGCGCGACGAGGCGGAGGAGTAGGCTCCCTTGGACGCTTGGCGGGAGCTGTGGCAGGATCTGGAGTAGCGGCTCAAGAAGATCCCGCTCCGGTTGCCGGTGCGGCATGAGGCGCTCCCGCGGCAACGGTGCTTGTCGCGGTAGAGCGCGTCCCGCAGTGCTGCGGCTGTTGGCCTGCCCGCCGCCCTGCTGTGTCTGCAGTCTTGCGGAGGCGCCTTCTTGGTTGAGCTGGGGGCTGCACTGAGGGCCCCGTCTGCGGCAAGCTGCTTGAAGACGGCTAGCCACTTGCACCCCCGGCAGGCTCGCTTACCTCGGCTTCGGGCTCCCCCTTGCCAGCGACCTCCCCGCCAAGGTCCTCTCGGTCGTCAAGGCTTGCCGCCTCGGCCGCCTCTGCCTCCTCCAACGTGAAGCCAAACTCGCCCGCGGCGATGGCTGCCGCCGCCTCTTCGGCCCTGGTGGCGATGTACCGCATCTCGTCGTCGGTGGTGTCGTGGGTGAGGAGCCTCTGCTCGTCGGCGTGGACTACTACCTCCGCCAAGCCGTCAAAGAATTGCCGCACAACATCGTCGGTGGGCTCTATCCAAGTTGGGATAATCCCGTGCGAATCGCACTCCGGCATCATTGCACGGATGCGATCACGCTGGGAGTTGTTGCACAATGGGATGACGCCCTGCGGCAGCCTGAACCACTCCGGATGGTTGGCGTCGTGCTTGAATAATTCCTTGAGCATCGCGTACAGCTCTAGAACTGTGAAGTTGAAGTTGAGGCCTGGACGCAGCCTCATGATATCCGCCGGGCCGCCAAACAGCCAGGCAGACCTCCCCCTCTCCTGCAGAGGGGCGATGCGGCGACGAAGAAAATCCGCGCCAACGGCCCCGACTGTGAGCCCGGCAAGCCTGAGCCGCAGAA
Organism: Triticum timopheevii; assembly: GCA_963921465.1. NCBI lineage: Eukaryota > Viridiplantae > Streptophyta > Magnoliopsida > Poales > Poaceae > Triticum > Triticum timopheevii. The sequence goes on along the minus strand of OY997266.1, from coordinate 232,948,574 downwards.
TCCTGGTGGTGGCGATCTTCAGCTTGGCGTCGTCCGCCCCCAGAGCGCTCCAGTCGCCGCCGCGCACTACTCGAGTCTGGCGCAAACTAGTGAAGGGCTGCAGATCTGCGTCAACAATCCAGCACCACTCCGCCCTCCACTCATCCCACTTGCTGCGGATCTCCCCATCCAGATAACCTTCCTTCATGCCGATCCTCGAGACCCAGGCGATCCCGCCAGCTAAGGGCTCCCCCTTCTCGGCCCGGGGCATGAAGTAGTGGAGAAAGAGGGCGACATTTGGATAGATTCCAACGAAGTTCTCGCAGAGGTGTGCGAAAACCGCCATTGTAAGAACGGCGTTGGGGGTGAAGTCAAGAAGATGAAACCCGTAGGTATTCATGATGTCGCAGAAGAAAGTGGAGAAAGGTGGGAAGAGCCCGCAATAGAAGAACAGAGGGAAGAAATAGAAACCTCTGGGACACTTTTTCGAAGTAGAAGCTTCGGCGGAGAGTACCTGCGTGCGCGGATGCGCCCACGTCTCCGTCGACCAGAAGAGATAGAACTCCTCCCGCAGCGCCTTCGGGGTGATCTCGGGGGGGAAAAGTGCTCGCTCCTTGCGCAGCGCCTCCAGCCGCAGCGCCTCGGCCGACTTCGCGCTCTTCCCGGTCTTCGTAGCCATGGCGGAAGCAGTGGAGGAGGTTGGCGGCGACGGCGGCGACGGCGGCGGCGACGGCGGAGCGCGGCTCTCCTTCGGCTTGGGAAGCGGAGGGGAGCGGCGGAGCTTTCTAAGGAAGGAATCGCAAGTGGCGTAGGTGGGGGAACGGCCCCTGTTTCCCCTGCTTGTAAAGAGGAGAGGCGAACGTTACGCCTTTCCTAATTAAAGAATTGCCCACGATCTCTCCCACAACGCCGCGTTTGACGCGTGCCATTATGGGAGGGCGCGGTGGATAAGGAGTAGATTTGGTATGGACCCAGGCCGCGTGTGCCCGTGCCCTGTTTTGGGCCTGGCTCAACAGTGCTCGGCACCGTGTATGGCCCAGGCCTGGGGGCTCCTGTCGGTGTACTAAAGAAGGGGTACCTTTGTATCCCGAACTTGTGCACGGGCAGTCGCAGCACCCTGCGGCAAGGCTTGCCGGGCGTCCCCAAGGATCCTCCGTAGACCCTATTGGTGCCATTCAAGAACAAAGTGTTTAACTGAGAAGACAGAGCCCCGGCAAGAGGAGCTTGCTGAGAAGGACAAGACCCCAGCAAGAGGAGCATGCCGGGAAGGCCAACCAAGGCATTTCAAGAGACTTGCCGCGACGCACCACGCGTCCCGGCAAGACCCGGCGAGCGGCAAGCTTGCGGGTGCGACAAGACAGCGACCGCGGCAAGGCGCTTGCCGCGGCGAAGCCACCACTCTGCGCCCACGCTCCAGCGCATCCGACGACGTGTCGCCCCAAGACCATCCCAGGAGCACGTGGCGGAGCGCTGTGTAGCCAAGCGGTGCGAGGTGGCAAGTGGAGATGACGAGGAGGCCATCGTGGCGATCGGTGGCGCCTCTAACGGTCGTTTCTTACACTGTTTGGGCGACCGTACGGGCATTAAATGCCTTTGTCCCCTGCCGTCAGAGTTAGGTAGGGGGGACTGTAGATAGCGGTTGTACCAACCCCTCTGTTTACTTTTTTACCGCTCTCTCTGCGTTGCCACCTGTCGGTGACCCCTTTAACCTATAAAAAGGAGGCCCATGCGCACGTAGAAAGGGGGTTCGACTCATTCGAAACTACAACACACCCACGCTCTCGAACAAGAAGAGAATATAAACACAAAGCAGCAGTAGGAGTTTTATCTCTCTGGAGAGCTCCGAAGCTGGGTAAAATCCCTCGCGTGCTTCGCCTCGATCTGCTCTTCGTGCGCTCTCCGCTCCCTTGCCGGACCGAAAGGGTCCCTGCCCCATAGGTGCTCGTTTCCCATGACACAGGCAGCTCAGTTCGGACCAACACTTAGAGAAGCACTGGCTCGGGGGGGGGGGGCTAAAATAAAGATGACCTTTGGGTTAATTACTCCCAAGGGAAAGGTAGGTGGTGGTGAGGCAAATGGTAAAACCAAGGTTGGGCCTTGCTGGAGGAGTTTTATACAAAGCGAACTGTCAAGGGGGTCCCATAAATCACCCGACCGCGTTAGGAACGCAAAATCCGGGAACATAACACCGGTATGACGGAAACTAGGGCGGCAAGAGTGGAACAAAACACCAGGCATAAGGCCGATCCTTCCACCCTTTACCAAATATATAGATGCATTAATTAAATAAGAGATATTGTGATATCCCAACAAAATCCTGTCCACCATGGAGCAATCTTCAACTTCACCTGCAACTAACAACGCTATAAGAGGGGCTGAGCAATGCGGTAACATAGCCAAGCAACGGTTTGCTAGGAAGGGTGAAAAGGTTAGAGGCTGACATGGCAATTTGGGGAGGCTTGACGAACAAAATGATAGGAAGCGCAGCAAAGCGATAGAACGAAGCAACTAGCATAGCAATGATAGTAGTGAGATCCAGGATAGCGGTCATCTTGCCTGAAATCCCGCTAGGAAGAAGAACGAGTACATGAAGAAGATGAAGCCACGAAGACGAACCAAGCATAGACGAACGAATCCTCACGATCGCAATGAAACGGGAACTATCGAGAAGAAGCACACAACAAGGTAAACACACCACACATAGACAAGACATGAAGCTACTCATGGCAAGAGATGATGCATACAAGAGCAACACATCAAGGCAAGTTTAGATGAGGCCGGAAACAACATATAACAATTCCGGTAAGTCCTCATAAGCAAATTTCGAAATTGGTCCAGAACTGAATAAACCTTATGTTCAAGTTGTTAAACTGCAACTTAACATGCACCAAGCTGATCTACATGAAATTCTAGTCAAGTTACATATAAAGTTCATTAGATTTGGAGCTGCGGCCTAGAAGATATGAGCAAAACAAGTTAAACATGGCATTGATGCAAAATGCATACAAACATCAAGCAAACACCTCAAAATAAGGATGAAACATGATAATATGAAACTACATGCAAAATCAAGCAAGTTTCATATAGAGCACACTCAAAACGGAGCAACGGTGCAACACATACACTCTATACAAGTCAAAACAACAATCTGTCCAAAACAGCAACTAGGCACCTAGCAGGCATCAAAACAACAAGCTACAACATCTCAACGTAATAACAAAAAGCATGGGCACGAAGTACAAGTAAAGCATGACAAGACATGAACACTGAGCTATCTCCAGAAATCACTAGAACATGCTCAAAATGACATGGAAAGATTGCAAATAATAACAGTTTCAGGCATAGCAGAAATAACATCAGGTTGCAATGTTTAGAGCTATCAAACAACATGCTACAGGAACTTAACATGGCAAACATGGCATGGCATGAATCTACTTATTGCATATAACAAAAGTCCCTTACTGACCATGAGCCAAAAAGGATCAGAGGATATGATGGCACCCATGTAAACATGGCAAGTTATATGACAGATTCATACATGGCAGGAACAACAATAAGTAGGCATGTTGGTGAGCTTGAACCACTCACCATAGAGCAATACATGGCATGGCAAGGTAACCAACAGTAAGAAGACATGTTTGAAAAGCTAAGCATGGCAAGAACAAGTTCATACGGTGCATGGATCACTAGGAAAGCACATGGCCAAAACTGAACTTTGTATTAACAGGCTGACAGCAACATTATTTAGCAACTTTGGAGCAAGATAACAACAAGCTACAGCAGGCTATGAATGCAACCAAGCGCATGAATGGATAGAGCATGACATGGTTCAAAACACATGTAGACATCGACCTCATAGGATGCACACATCAAACATGGCAAAAATGACAAATCATCAACTTATAACAGTTTTAGCAGATTAACATCACATAGCACTCTTACAACGATGATTCAGGCATCAAGATGGGCTCAAATGAACATGATGCAATGGAATGAAATGAAGTACTCATTGAGGCGAACAATTTGACACATTACACGCACGAAACGGAGCAGTATGCAGCAAGTTATGGTGCGATGAACATGGCAACAGAATGTTAAAACTCAGGGGCTTACCAGATTTATACCTCCACGAAAATCAACGCGGGACGAAGGGATCCGAGATACGGGGATGCCGCGTTTGGTTCGGGGAGTGGGTGGATCTGGTCCAGGCGGGATGGATCTGGCCGGAGTGAACTCCGGCGAGTTCCGCGAGCTCCGGCCACGGGGAAGCCGGTGGCGGGCAGCACGGCGGCGGGGCGACCGGGAGGCAAGACGGCGGTGGCGGAGGACGCAGGCGGCGCTGGCGAGGCGCGGCTGCGGCGGTCATGGCCGGCGAGGGAAATGCGCGGCGCGGGCTCCGGCGAGCTCCCTGCCGGAGTGGAGGCGACGGCGGGCGAGGTCTACGGCGGGGCGCGAGGCGGCGGAGGAGCCGCGGCGGCCTCGGGAGGTGCGCGCGGGCGAGCTCCAGGCGGCGGGGGAGCGGGGCGGCGCCGGCGACGAGCGGGCACGGCCGGGCGGACGGGTGCGCCGGCGAGGCAGCGGCGGGCACTAGCGCGGGGCCGCGGCGGCGGGGCGCGGACGGGCCGGGCCGCGGCGGATCTGGGACCGCGCGGGCCCCGGATGGGCTCCGCGGGCCGGCGGCGCGAGGACGGCGGCGGAGGACACGTGGCGAGCTCGGGTTGGCTGTGGCGGCGGGGCGGACATGTCCGTCGGCGGGCGGACGTGTCCATCGGCGGGAGGAGGAAGAAGCTAGGGTTTGGACTGCAATTTGGATGGGGGAGGGCTAATATATAGGTAGAGGGAGCTAGGAGAGTCCAAATGTTGGAAATATGCCCTAGAGGCAATAATAAATTAGTTATTATTATATTTCCTTGTTCATGATAATCGTTTATTATCCATGCTATAATTGTATTGATAGGAAACTCAGATACATGTGTGGATACATAGACAACACCATGTCCCTAGTAAGCCTCTAGTTGACTAGCTCGTTGATCAATAGATGGTTACGATTTCCTGACCATGGACATTGGATGTCGTTGATAACGGGATCACATCATTAATAGAATGATGTGATGGACAAGAACCAATCCTAAGCCTAGCACAAAGATCGTGTAGTTCGTATGCTAAAGCTTTTCTAATGTCAAGTATCTTTTCCTTAGACCATGAGATTGTGCAACTCCCGGATACCGTAGGAATGCTTTGGGTGTACCAAACGTCACAACGTAACTGGGTGGCTATAAAGGTGCACTACAGGTATCTCCGAAAGTGTCTGTTGGGTTGGCACGAATCGAGACTGGGATTTGTCACTCCGTGTGACGGAGAGGTGTCGGTGTACTAAAGTAGGGGTACCTTAGTACCCCGAACTGGTGCACGGGCAGTCGCAGTGCCCCGCGGCAAGGCTTGCCGGGCGTCCGCCAAGATCCTCCGCTATTCCTATTCACTGCCATTCAAGAACAAAGTGTTAGCTGAGAAGACAGAACCCCGGTAAGAGGAGCTTGCCGGGAAGGACAAGACCCCGACAAGAGGAGCTTGCCGGGGAGGCCAACCAAGGCACTTCAAGAGACTTGCCGCGACGCCCCGCGCATCCCGGCAAGACCCAGCGAGTGGCAAGCTTGCGGGTGCGACAAATGCAACGGCCGCGGCAAGGCGCTTGCCGCGACAAGGCTGCCACTCTGCACCCAAGCTCCAGCGCATCCGACGACGTGTCGCCCCAGGACCATCCCAGGAGCACGTGGCGGGGCGCTGTGCAGCCATGCGGTGCGAGGTGGCAAGAGGAGATGACGAGAAGGCCATCGCGGCAGGCGGTGGCGCTCCTAACGGTCGCTTCCTTGCACTGTTTGAGCGACCAGACGGGCATTAAATGCCCTTTTCCCCTGCCGTCAGAGTTAGGTAGGGGGCACTGTTGGTAGCAGTTGTACCAACCCGTGTTTTTACTCTTTTACCCCTCTTTCTACGCTGCCACCTGTCGGTGACCCGTTTAACCTATAGAAAGGAGGCCCGTGCGCACGTAGAAGAGGTTCGGCTCAGGTTCGATTCGTTTTCGACTCATTCGACACTAGAACACACTCACGCTTTCAAGCAAGAACAGAATAGAAACACAAAGCAGCAGTAGGAGTTTTATCTCTCCGGAGAGCTCCGAAGCTGGGTAAAATCCCCCGCGTGCTCTCGCCTCGATCTGCTCTGCGTGCGCCCTCCGCTCCCTTGCCGGACCGAAAATGGGCCCTGCCCCATAGGTGCTCGTTCCCCACGACATCTCTGGCGCGCCAGGTAGGGGGGCGTCGAGGTCGTGCGTATCTGATCTGGCGTCTGCGCGCGCTACATCAACATCTTGATCGACATGCCACCGAAGAAGAAGACTTCGGAGGTGGCCGCTCCATCTGCGACTATCCTGCCACCACCGGAGCAAACGGGCGGTGGGGTGGACGCCGGCGGAGGAGCGGGCGCCGACGGTGGGACTCACGTCGTCACCAGGTCCAAGGACAAGGCCCCGCAAGGTTCAGCGTCTGCACATCCACCGCACCCCTCCTAGGAGGTGTTGGATCAACAACTCCACGGTGCTCCTAGCACCGTGCTCGTGTTGGAACAAGGCCAAGCTAGTGGGTCGCGGGACACTCAAGGCCAACGCGCGCGTCAACACGCCGGCACGAGCGCAGTGCGGTCGCCTGGACGAGATGTTGCTCCTTCTAACACTGTTAGAAGTTTGAGCATGTCCCGCACCTCGCGTCACTCGCCACCGCCACCCAACACTCCAGAGGAAGCGCTGGCTCGAGCCCAGCTGCTTCTAGATTACCCTCCAACGCCCGACAAGATTGACGACTGGAGGGCCGCCATTCAGAGCCTCATCGGCTTCGCCAACGGCGACAAGCCCCGGCAACCGAGCACATCGAAGCCCCAGCAAGACGCCCAAGCGCGAGCCGACGCCGACAAGACCGCTGGGGGTGCCACCACGTGCACTCCCCGCCCCGAAGGCCAAGGTCGCCGACTCGCCGGGCCAACCTCGACACCGACTCCACCGCGTCGTCGGACCCGCGAGCTCGCCGCGATCAACGCCAAGTTCTCCAAGAACGACGACACGAAGACGCTCGCACTCGCATCGAGCGTCAAAGAGAAGCGCGGCATCAATTTGACCAGCGCGCTGGGCCCACTGTCGATATGCATGCGCCAGGAGAACTAGGCGACTTGCCGTACGCGGTAGGTTGCCCTGCGTTCACCCGTGAGCTGCGGCAGGTCCAGTGGCCCAGTACCAAGAACTTCAAGCCAGACGTGCCCGAGAAGTACAATGGCAGGATACATCCGTCAGAGTTCCTCAGCGTCTACACCATCGCGGTGCAGGCTGCCAGAGGGCGCGACGAGAAGATCCTCGCCAACTACTTCCTGCTGGTGCTCAAGCCCAACGTCAGATCTTGGCTCATGCACTTGCAGGACAACTCCATCTCTTCGTGGGCGGACCTGTGCCATCAGTTTGTCGGCGCCTTCACAGGCGGCCACAAACCCCATGGCCAGGAGAGCGATCTTCATCTGCTCGCCCAGAAGGAAGGAGAACCCCTGCGCAAGTACATACAGAGATTCAGCCAGGTGCAGCGCAACATTCCAGACGTCCACCCTGCCGCGGTTATCAGCGCGTTCCATCAGAACATGCGTAACTGCAGGATGAGGGAGGAGATGGCGATGTGCAAAATCAGAGATGTGAGCGAGCTATATGCTCTGGCCGACAAGTGTGCACGGGCTGAAGAGGGAAGGAGACTCCCCAGAGAGAACGCAGGAGCAGAAGGATCTGACAGTGAGGACGCCCCTCCGGCAAAGAAGAACCGGAGGCGGAATAACAGAAAGGGGAAAGCTAAGGATGTGCTAGTTGTTGAGCAGTCCGGCAACGGAGGTGGTTCCGAGAAGGCCAAAGCTAGTGACTCCGGCGAGGCTGCGGTAGCCGCCGACAAGCAGGATGGCTCCGGCAAGCAGTACTGCAAGATCCACCGCACCAAGGGCCACGACCTCCAAACTTGCAAGAAGGTTGAGCAGATGGCAGAGCTACAGAAAGTTGAATACGAACGCCGCGACAAGGAGAAGGCCCAGGAAGGTGGCGGAGGATCCGGCAAGAAGCATCCCGCCCGGGGAGGGCGCCGCGGCAAGGCCAAGAAGAGCCAAGGAGATAGGCCTCCCCGTGGCCGCGACAAAGACGAAGACGAAGATGAAGATGATGAGATGGAGGAGGATGAGACTGATGAGCAGGAGTTCCAGAAGGCAACAGAGGTGTTGTGCGTCGACGGCGGTGCTTCTCTGCACACCTCGCACCGCCAACTCAAACAGTGGGTGTGGGAAGTGAACGCAGCAGAACCGTCCGCTGAGTCGCGCAAGCCCCTGAAGTGGTCTAGCACGCCCATCATCTTGGATGTTGAGGATCACCCTGATCTCATCACTGCGGTCGGGTGTTTGCCGATGTTGGTTTCGCCAACAATCCGCAACCTCAAGGTCACGAAGATGCTGGTTGACGGCGGGGCCGGCCTAAATCTGATCTCCTCCGCAGTGCTCAAGAAGCTCCAGATCCCCGACAGCGAGCTCGAAGAGACCGGCACCATTCAAGGAATCAACCCGGGAAGGAGCAAGCCGAAGGGGAAGATCACACTGCCAGTAACTTTTGGCAGCGAGCTGAACTTCAGGACAGAGAGAGTCACATTTGACGTTGCCGATTTCCCACTACGCCGACAATGGGATACTTGGTCGTCCAGCGCTTGCCAAGTTCATGGCAGCCTCTCACTACGCCGACAATGTGCTCAAGATGCCTGGTCCGATAAGTGTTATTTCTGTCCATGGCGACAAGAAAGATGCACTTATCTGTACCGACAAGATCTACTGGGAAGCAGCAGCCGCAGCAGAACGCAAGCCACTTGCCGCTGAAGCTCCCAGGGGGAAGAAGAAGACCAAGTCCGGCAATAGTAGCTCTGATGCCCACTCCGGCAAGTGCACCTCTTCGGAGTGCTGCGCTACCGTCGAGGACGCACCATCGAGCTCCACCGGCAAGTGCAAGAAGGCAAAGACAGCTTCACCAGAGACCAAGAAAGTGGCCGCCAAGGAGGACGGCACTGGTGGTACCTTCACCATCAGTGCCACGCTTGACCCTAAATAGGAAAGCGCGCTCGTTGCTTTGCTGCGGGCGAATGTCGATGTGTTCGCATGGCAACCATCTGACATCCCTGGTGTTCCCAGAAAGTAATTGAGCACCACCTTGCCATCTGCCCTCACGCGCGGCCCGTCAAGCAGAGAGTTAGGAAGCAAGCAGTGGAGAGACAAGAGTTCATTGCAGAGGAGATTAAGAAATTGGAAGCAGCAGGCCTGGTCCGAGGAGTACTCCATCCAACGTGGTTAGCCAATCCAGTAGTCTTGCGCAAAGCAAACGGGAAGTGGAGGCTTTGTATTGACTTCACTGATGTTAATAAAGCTTGTCCCAAGGATCCATTTCCCTTGCCGCGCATTAACCAGATTGTCGACTCCACAGCAGGATGTGATCTGCTTTCATTCCTTGATGCATACTCAGGATATCATCAGATCTTCATGGCTGAAGAGGATGAAGAGAAGACCGCATTCATTACTCCATGTGGCACGTACTGCTTTGTACGGATGCCTTTCGGACTAAAGAATGCTGGTTCAACATTTGCAAGAGTAGTCAGTCATGCTTTTGAGCCACAGCTACACAGAAATGTAGAAGCTTACATGGATGACATAGTGGTCAAGAGCAAGGACAAAGAAACTCTGATCCAAGATTTGGACGAGACTTTTGCAAATCTGCGCAAGATCAATCTCAAGTTGAACCCCGAGAAGTGCGTGTTTGGAGTTCCTTTCGGCAAGCTTCTCGGGTTCTTTGTATCCCAGAGGGGGATTGAAGCCAATCCCAAGGCCATCGAGCAAATCGAAGCACCGAAGCGAGTCAAGGACGTACGAAGGCTTGCCGACTGCGTTGATGCTCTCAGCAGGTTCATTTCCAAGTCTGCTGAACGCGCCCTGCCGTTTTTCAAAATTTTGAAAAAGGCGGGTCCAATGAAATGGACTCCGGAAGCGGAGGCTGCGCTGCAGGACTTGAAGAGATAACTATCCTCCACTCCAACACTTGTCGCACCTAAGCCACAAGAGAAGTTGCTGCTATATATGGCGGCAACCAATCAAGTGGTTAGTGCTGCATTAGTAGCGGAGAGGGAGGCGGATGATGAGCCAGCGGCGGCAGTGGCAAGCGAGTCCAGCGACAAGCAGGGGGCTTCCCCGACAAGCTCTGGCCCGACAAGTCCCAGCCCCAACAAGGATGGATCTGCGCGGCTGCAAGAGAAGAAGTAGAGGAAGACGGTGCAGCGCCCAGTTTACTTTGCCAGTTCCCCTCTGCGGGGGGCTAGATCAACGCAAAAGAGCGCTGTGGAGCGGTCTGCTCCGACAAGCCCTAGGGCTTGCTTCGTTGAAGCAGACGCTCCCGACAAGATGTGTCCCGACACACTTGCCGGGGAGCATCATGCTCCGGCAGGATCCCAGATTCTTGCCGTGGAAGCAGATGTTCCCGCAGCAGCATTTGCGCCTTTAGTCCTTGTCGTCGAGCTACAAGCTCCGGCATGGGCACAGCAGATCGTCCCTTTTCCTTCAGACAGGAGAACTTCCCGAAGAGCAAGAAGAAGCGGAGAATGGCCTTGCCGGGACACGGACGACAGAAAAGCTAAGTTGCCAAAGTTTGACCATGATCAAGTTTTTAAATTTTTTAAGTTATACTCCTTGAATGACCGTGCCTTGTATGGAAAACCTGTGCGTGGAGGAATCGACTCGTGGCTAAGTTGCGCCCTTAATTTGTTTCGAGTCCGCTCAACAATGAATGTGTGCTGCAACTAGCCCCGACAAGGTTTCTTGCCGGAAGCAACAACCGCCGGCAGGCTGCTGATGTTCCGCACTCAGCGCTCGCGGCAAGCGTGCTTGCGCCGGCAAGTTCCCTAAAAGCGTAGGGTAAAAATATACAAGGGATGGAATCGAAGAAAGGATATAACATAGCAAGCATTCCCTCTTTCATTAAAAAAACATCCCACTCTGGTACAGTCCAGAGAGGATGAAAAACATGAAAGAGAGGATTACAAGTTTTAGATGCGGCTAAGGCCCGGAGGCTTACAAATTAAAAAGATAAGATGCCCGTAATCCTTTTCCTGTCCCTCTCTTCAGGAGGTAGGTCGAGGAGGCGAAAAGGGCAAAAGGGGCGCCTAGGCGAGCTACAGGTGCCAGAAGACACCAAGAGAACATCCCGGGGGCCGTCCGAAGGCTGGATGGTGATGGCGGCGCCGGAAGCAGGGCTCAAAGACGGGGCGACAGGACGCCAGCACGCTGTCGAGAGCACTACGCCCTCGTACTCCGACTTGACGGCCTTGTCGCCAGCCCTCTTCCCCTTCTGCAGCCTCCTTACACCAGCCGCCCAAGGAGACGACCCCGGGGAGTTTAAGGAGCCGGCGACACGGATGATGGGGTCGCCGGGGACACACGAAGCGGCGCCCGACCCCTAGTCGGGCCCGCCACCCTGCCGCCCGCTACCCTCGTCGTCGCTGTCGCTCTCCTCCTCGTCACTCTCACTCGAGGGGGAGTCTTCGCTATCGGAGGAGCTGTCCATGCAGCACTTCGCCCGAGTGCCGGAGTCCCCGAAGGCCTTGACGGAGAGGAGATCGCCCTCCATTAACTTAAAATGGATGGTAAACCCCGCCGTCAGGCTGTGGATACGGGCGAACGTCTTCCACCCACGATCAAGATACATCACATTAGGGGCTGGGAATACAACGCGGACTCGCGTGCCGTTGATCCCACAGCCCCTCATGTGCAATCTCAGCGTCTCGGGCGGATCCAACTCCATCGCGCTCGCAAATGGAGCTGGAAGCCAGAGGCGACGACGAGGCGCCCGGCGCAGCCTGACGAAGAACTCGCAAGGGTCGTCCCCTGTAAGGGCCGCCGCGAGGGGAGGAACCGCCGGCGGAGGCGGAGATGCTGCGCCGCCCCGTCCGCCTCTTCCCCGAGCGCCTCGACCTCGTCCTCGACCTCGTCCACGACCTCGCCCCCTCCCTCTTCCCCTCATGGCTGGCTCTGCCACCACGGGTGCAGGATAGGGAGGGGCGCGCTGTCTGGCGGCGACCCTCGCCGCCACCGACGAAGGGCCAGGGTTCCCTTCCTCCATGGCGAATGAGAGAAAGAGGAGCAGAAGCTGAAGAAAGGAGAAGATGGGAGAGTGCGGGCTTCTGCGCTCCCCTCCCGCTCTTCTTAAAGGAGCGAGGTGGGGGCTTGGCCGCCCCGCTCAGCGAATCAGGGCACGGGAAGAGCAAGGAGTTGGGGCCGACCCGCTTCCTCCGCTCGCAACGGCCCAGTTCCCCACTTCCACCGTCCACGACCCCAAGTGCATGGGAGCCGCGTGGCGGGGATGCAGAACCAAGACGAACATTATGCATTTTTCTGGATTTAAGTATTGCCCACGATCTCTCCCACGACGCCGCGATTGACGCATGCCGTTACGGGAGGACGCGGTGGACACGGAGTGGATTTGGTTCGGACCCAGGCTGCACGTGCCCGTGCCCCGTTTTGGGCCTGGCCCAACAGCGCTCGGCACCGTGTATGGCCCAGGCCCGGGGGCTCCTGTCGGTGTACTAAAGTAGGGGTACCTTAGTACCCCGAACTGGTGCACGGGTAGTCGCAGCGCCCCGCAGCAAGGCTTGCCGGGCGTCCGCCAAGACCCTCCGCTATTCCTATTCACTGCCATTCAAGAACAAAGTGTTAGCTGAGAAGACAGAACCCCGGCAAGAGGAGCTTGCCGGGAAGGACAAGACCCCGGCAAGAGGAGCTTGCCGGGGCGGCCAACCAAGGCACTTCAAGAGACTTGCCGCGACGCCCCGCGCGTCCCGGCAAGACCCAGCGAGCGGCAAGCTTGCGGGTGCGACAAATGCAACGGCCGCGGCAAGGCGCTTGCCGCGACAAGGCTGCCACTCTGCACCCAAGCTCCAGCGCATCCGACGACGTGTCGCCCTAGGACCATCCCAGGAGCACGTGGCGGGGCGCTGTGCAGCCATGCGGTGCGAGATGGCAAGAGGAGATGACGAGAAGGCCATCGTGGCAGGCGGTGGCGCTCCTAACGGTCGCTTCCTTACACTATTTGAGCGACCAGACGGGCATTAAATGCCCTTGTCCCCTGCCGTCAGAGTTAGGTAGGGGGCACTGTTGGTAGCAGTTGTACCAACCCGCATCTTTACTCTTTTACCCCTCTTTCTACGCTGCCACCTATCGGTGACCCCTTTAACCTATAAAAAGGAGGCCCGTGCGCACGTAGAAGAGGTTCGGCTCAGGTTCGGTTCGTTTTCGACTCATTCGACACTAGAACACACTCACGCTTTCAAGCAAGAACAGAATAGAAACACAAAGCAGCAGTAGGAGTTTTATCTCTCCGGAGAGCTCCGAAGCTAGGTAAAATCCCCCGCGTGCTCTCGCCTCGATCTGCTCTGCGTGCACCCTCCGCTCCCTTGCCGGACCGAAAAGGGGCCCTGCCCCATAGGTGCTCGTTCCCCACGACAAGAGGTATCTCTGGGCCCACTCGGTAGGACATCATCCTAATGTGCACAATGTGACCAAGGGGTTGATCACGGGATGATGTGTTACGGAACGAGTAAAGAGACATGCCGGTAATGAGATTGAACAAGGTATCGGTATACCGACGATCAAATCTCGGGCAAGTACAATACCGCTAGACAAAGGGAATTGTATACGGGATTGATTGAGTCCTTGACATCGTGGTTCATCCGATGAGATCATCATGGAACATGTGGGAGCCAACATGGGTATCCAGATCCCGCTGTTGGTTATTGGCCGGAGAACGTCTAGGTCATGTCTGCATGGTTCCCGAACCCGTAGGGTCTACACACTTAAGGTTCGATGACGCTAGGGTTATAAAGGAAGTTTGTACGTGGTTACGGAATGTTGTTCGGAGTCCCGGATGCGATCCCGGACGTCACGAGGAGTTCCGGAATGCTCCGGAGGTAAAGATTTATATATGGGAAGTCCTATTTTGGCCACCGGAAAATGTTCGGGATTTTCGGTATTGTACCGGGAAGGTTCTAGAAGGTTCCGGAGTGGGGCCCACCTGCATGGGGGGACCCACATGAACGTGGGTAGTGGGGGCAAGGCCCCACACCCCTGGTCAAGGCGCACCAAGATCCCCCCTTAGAAGGAATAAGATCATATCCCGAAGGGATAAGATCAATATCCCTAAAAAGGGGGGATAACAATCGGTGGGGAAGGAAATGATGGGATTTCTTTCCTCACACCTTTGCCAATGCCCCAATGGACTTGGAGGGCAAGAAACCAGCCCCTCCACCCCTATATATAGTGGGGAGGCGCATGGGAGCTTCACACGAAGTTCTGGCGCAGCCCTCCCCCTCTCCCAAGTCCTCCTCCTCTCCTGCGGTGATTGGCCAAGCCCTGCAGGATTGCCACGCTCCTCCACCACCACCACGCCGTCGTGCTGCTGCTGGATGGAGTCTTCCTCAACCTCTCCCTCTCTCCTTGCTGGATCAAGGCATGGGATATGTCACAGGGCTGTATGTGTGTTGAACGCGGAGGTGTCGTCCGTTCGGCACTAGGATCTCCAGTGATTTGGATCACGACGAGTACGACTCCTTCAACCCCGTTCTCTTGAACGCTTCCACTTAGCGATCTACAAGGGTATGTAGATGCACTGTCCTTCCCCTTGTTGCTAGTCTCTCCATAGATAGATCTTGGTGTTGCGTAGAAAATTTTGAATTTCTGCTACGTTCCCCAACAGTGGCATCATGAGCTAGGTCTATTGCGTAGATTCTTTGCACGAGTAGAACACAAAGTAGTTGTGGGTGTTGATTTTGTTCAATATGCTTACCGTTACTAGTCCAATCTTATTTCGACGGTATTGTGGGATGAAGCGGCCCGGACCGACATTAGACGTACTCTTAGGTGAGACAGGTTCCACCGATTAACATGCACTTGGTGCATAAGGTGGCTAGCGGGTGCCATTCTCTCCCACTTTAGTCGGAACGGATTCGATGAAAAGGGTCCTTATGAAGGGCAAATAGCAATTGGCATATCACTTTGTAGTTTTGCGTAGGTAAGAAACGTTCTTGCTAGAAACCCATAGCAGCCACGTAAAACATGCAACAACAATTAGAGGACGTCTAACTTGTTTTTGCAGGGTATGCTATGTGATGTGATATGGCCAAGAAGAATGTGATGAATGATATGTGATGTATGAGATTGATCATGTTCTTGTAATAGGAATCACGACTCGCATGTCGATGAGTATGACAACCGGTAGGAGCCATAGGAGTTGTCTTTATTTATTGTATGACATGCGTGTCATTGAACAACGCCATGTAATTACTTTACTTTATTGCTAACCGGTAGCCATAGTAGTAGAAGTAATAAGTTGGCGAGACAACTTCATGGAGACACGATGATGAAGATCATGATGATGGAGATCATGGTGTCATGCCGGTGACGCTGATGATCATGGAGCCCCGAAGATGGAGATCAAAAGGAGCAAAATGATATTGGCCATATCATGTCACCATTTGATTACATGTGATGTTTATCATGTTTATGCATCTTGTTTACTTAGAACGACGGTAGTAAATAAGATGATCCCTTACAATAATTTCAAGAAGTGTTCTCCCCTAACTGTGCACCATTGCTAAAGTTCGTCGTTTCGAAGCACCACGTGATGATCGGGTGTGATAGATCCTTACGTTCACATACAACGGGTGTAAGACAGTTTTACACATGCAAAACACTTAGGGTTAACTTGACGAGCCTAGCATGTACAGACATGGCCTCGGAAAACAGACACCGAAAGGTCGAGCATGAGTCGTATGGAGGATACGATCAACATGAAGATGTTCACCGATGATGACTAGTCCATCTCACGTGATGATCGGACACGGCCTAGTTGACTCGGATCATGTAATCACTTAGATGACTAGAGGGATGTCTATCTGAGTGGGAGTTCATAAGATGAACTTAATTATCCTGAACATAGTCAAAAGATCTTTGCAAATTATGTCATAAGCTCGCGCTTTAGTTCCACTGTTTAGATATGTTCCTAGAGAAAATATAGTTGAAAGTTGACAATAGCGATTATGCGGACAGTAGAAAGCTTATGTCCTTAATGCACAGCACAGTGTGTTGAACCCCAAACGTCGTTTGTGGATGTTGCGAACATCAGACATACACGTTTTTATAACTACGTGATAGTTCTGTTAAACGGTTTAGAGTTGAGGCACCAAAGACGTTTTCGAAACGTCACGGAACATATGAGATGTTTCGAAGGCTGAAATTGAGATTTCAGGCTCGTGCCCACGTCAAGAGGTATGAGACCTCCGACGATTTTCTTAGCCTGCAAACTAAGGGAGAAAAGCTCAATCGTTGAGCTTGTGTTCAGATTGTCTGAGTGCAACAATCACTTGAATTGAGTGGGAGTTGATCTTCCAGATGAAATAGTGATGTTTCTCCAAAAATCATTGCCACCAAGTTGCTAGAGCTTCGTGATGAATTATAACATATCAGGGATAAATATGATGATCCTTGAGGTATTCGCGATGTTTGACACCGCGAAAGTAGAAATCAAGAAGGAGCATAAATTGTTGATGGTTGGTGAAACCACTAGTTTCAAGAAGGGCACGGGCAAGAAGGGATACTTCATGAAACGGCAAATCAGCTGCTGTTCTAGTGAAGAAACCCAAGGTTGAACCCAAACCCAAGACTAAGTGCTTCTGTAATAAGGGGAACAACCACTGGAGCAGGATTACCCTAGATACTTGGTAGATGAGAAGGCTGGCAAGATTGATAGAAGTATATTGGATATACATTATGTTAATGTGTACTTTACTAGTACTCCTAGTAGCACCAGGGTATTGGATACCGGTTCGGTTGCTAAGTGTTAGTAACTCGAAATAAAAGCTACGGAATAAACGGAGACTAGCTGAAGGTGAGCTGACGATAAATGTTGGAAGTGTTTCCATGGTTGATGTGATCAAACATCGCACGCTCCCTCTACCATCAAGATTAGTATTAAACCTGAATAGTTATTTGGTGTTTGCGTTGAGCATAGACATGATTGGATTATGTCTATCGCAATGCGGTTATTCATTTAAGGAGAATAATAGTTACTCTATTTATTTGAATAATACCTTCAATGGTCTTGCACCTAAAGGAATGGTTTATTGAATCTCGATCGTAGTGATGCACATTTTCATGCCAAAAGATATAAGATTGTAATGATAGTACCAATTACTTGTGGCACTGACATGTTAGTCATAATGGTATAAAATGCATGAAGAAGCTCCATGTTGATGGATCTTTGGACTCACTCATTTTTGAAAAGTTTGAGATATGCGAACCATGTCTATTGGTGTATACGCATGAAGAAACTCCATTCAAGATGGATCGTTTGGACTCACTTGATTTTGAATCACTTGAGATATGCAAATCATACCACATGGGAAAGATGGCTGAAAAGCCTCGGTTTCAGTAAGATGGAACTAGATAGCAACTTGTTGGAAGTAACACATTTTGATGTGTGCAGTCCAATGAGTGCTGAGGCATGCAGTGAACATCGTTATGTTCTTACTTCACAGATGATTCGAGTAGATGTTGAGTATATTTACTTGATGAAACACAAGTCTGAATTATTGAATGGTTCAAGTAATTTCAGAGTGAAGTTGAAGATCATTGTGACAAGAGGATAAAATGTCTATGATATGATCATAGAGATGAGTATCTGAGTTACGAGTTTGGCACACAATTAAGACATTGTGGAGATTGTTTCACAACCAATACCGCCTGGCACACCATAGTGTGATGATGTTTCCGAACATCATAACTGCACCCTATTGGATATGGTGCATACCATGATGTCTCTTATCGAATTACCACTATCGTTTGTGGGTTAGGCATTAGAGACAACCGCATTCACTTTAAAATAGGGCACCACATAATTCCGTTGAGACGACATCGTTTGAACTATGGTTTGGAGAAACCTAAGTTGTCGTTTCTTAAAAGTTTGGGGCTGCAACGCTTATGTGAAAAAGTTTCAGGTTGATAAGCTCGAACCCAAAGCGGATAAAATGCATCTTCATAGGACACCCAAAATAGTTGGGTATACCTCCTAATTCAGATCCGAAAGCAATAGGGATTGTTTCTTGAATCGGGTCCTTTCTCAAGAAAAGGTTTGTCTCAAAAATTGAGTGGGAGCATGGTGGAGACTTGATATGGTTATTGAACCATCACTACAACTAGTGTGTAGCAGGGCACAGGAAGTTGTTCCTATGGCGCCTACACCAATTGAAGTAGAAGCTTATGATAGTGATCATGAAACTTCGGATCAAGTCACTACCGTACCTCGTAGGGTGACAAGGATGCGTACTACTTCAGAGTGGTACAGTAATCTTGTCTTGAAGGTCATGTTGCTAGACAACAATGAACCTACGAGCTGTGGAGAAGCAATGGTGGGCCCAAATTCTGACAAATGGTTAGAAGCCATGAAATCCGAGATAGGATCCATTTATCAGAACAAAGCATGGACTTTGGTGGATTTGCCCGATGATCGGCAAGCCATTGAGATAAATGGATCTTTAAGACGAAGACGGACGTGGACGGTAATGTCACCGTCTATGAAGCTCGACTTGTGGCGAAGAGTTTTTTCACAAGTTCAAGGAGTTGACTATGATGAGATTTTCTCATCCGTAGCGATGCTTAAGTCCGTCGGAATCATGTTAGCATTAGCTGCATTTATGAAATCTGGCAGATGGATGTCAAAACGAGTTTCCTTACCAGTCTTCGTAAGGAAAGGTTGTATGTGATACAATCCGAAAGTTTTTGTCGATCCTAAGGATGCTAAAAGGTATGCTGGCTCCAGCGATCCTTCTAAGGACTGGAGTAAGCATCTCGGAGTTGGAATGTACTTTGATAAGATGATCAAAGATTTTGGGTTTATACAAATTTATGAGAAACTTGTATTTCCAAAGAAGTGAGTGGGAGCACTATAGAATTTCTGATGAGTATATGTTGTTGACATATTGTTGATGAGAAATGATGTAGAATTTCTGGAAAGCATATAGGGTTATTTGAAAAGTGTTTTTCAATGGAAAACCTGGATTAGGCTACTTGAACAATAAGCATCAAGATCTATAAGATAGATCAAAATGCTTAATAGTACTTTCAAATGAGCACGTACCTTGACATGATCTTGAAGGTGTTCAAGATGGATCAGTCAAAGAAGGAGTTCTTTCCTGAGATGTAAGGTATGAAGTTAAGACTTAAAAGCTCGACCACAGCAGAATAGAGAGAAAGGACGAAGGTTGTCCCCTATACTTCAGACGCAGGCTCTATAGTATGCTATGCTGTGTACCGCACCGGAAGTGTGCCTTGCCATGAGTCAGTCAAGGGGTACAAGAATGATCCAGGAATGGATCATTGGACGGCGGTCAAAATTGTCCTTGGAGTAAATAAGGACATGTTTCTCGATTATGGAGGTGATAAAGAGTTCGGCATAAAGGGTTACGTCGATGCAAGCTTTAACACCTATCAGAATGACTCTGAGTAGCAAACCGGATACGTATAGTGGAGCAACCATTTGGAATAGCTCCAAGTGGAGCGTGGAAGCAGCGTTTACAATATGACCTAGAGATTTGCGAAGTACATACGGATCTGAATGCTGCAGACCCGATGACTAAAACCTCTCTCACAAGCAAAACATGATCAAAACCCCAGAACTCATTGAGTCTTAATCACATGATGATGTGAACTAGTTTAATGACACTAGTAAACTCTTTGGATGTTGGTCACATGGTGATGTGACCTGTGAGTGTTAATCACATGGTGATGTGAACTAGATTATTGACTCTAGTGCAAGTGGGAGACTATTGGAAATATGCCCTAGAGGCAATAATAAATTAGTTATTATTATATTTCCTTGTTCATGATAATCGTTTATTATCCATGCTATAATTGTATTGATAGGAAACTCAGATACATGTGTGGATACATAGACAACACCATGTCCCTAGTAAGCCTCTAGTTGACTAGCTCGTTGATCAATAGATGGTTACAGTTTCCTGGCCATGGACATTGGATGTCGTTGATAACGGGATCACATCATTAGGAGAATGATGTGATGAACAAGACCCAATCCTAAGCCTAGCACAAAAATCGTGTAGTTCGTATGCTAAAGCTTTTCTAATGTCAAGTATCTTTTCCTTAGACCATGAGATTGTGCAACTCCCGGATACCGTAGGAATGCTTTGGGTGTACCAAATGTCACAACGTAACTGGGTGGCTATAAAGGTGCACTACAGGTATCTCCGAAAGTGTCTGTTGGGTTGGCACGAATCGAGACTGGGATTTGTCACTCCGTGTGACGGAGAGGTATCTCTGGGCCCACTCGGTAGGACATCATCATAATGTGCACAATGTGACCAAGGGGTTGATCACGGGATGATGTGTTATGGAACGAGTAAAGAGACTTGCCGGTAACGAGATTGAACAAGGTATCGGTATACCGACGATCGAATCTCGGGCAAGTACAATATCGCTAGACAAAGGGAATTGTATACGGGATCGATTGAGTCCTTGACATCGTGGTTCATCCGATGAGATCATCGTGGAACATGTGGGAGCCAACATGGGTATCCAGATCCCGCTGTTGGTTATTGGCCGGAGAATATCTAGGTCATGTCTGCATGGTTCCCGAACCCGTAGGGTCTACACACTTAAGGTTCAATGACGCTAGGGTTATAAAGGAAGTTTGTACGTGGTTACTGAATGTTGTTCGGAGTCCCGGATGAGATCCCGGACGTCACAAGGAGTTCTGGAATGGTCTGGAGGTAAATATTTATATGTGGGAAGTCCTATTTTGGCCACCGGAAAATGTTTAGGATTTTTCGGTATTGTACCGGGAAGGTTCTAGAAGGTTCCGAAGTGGGGCCCACCTGCATGGGGGGACCCACATGAGCGTGGGTAGTGGGGGCAAGGCCCCACACCCCTGGTCAAGGCGCACCAAGATCCCCCCTTAGAAGGAATAAGATCATATCCCGAAGGGATAAGATCAAGATCCCTAAAAAGGGGGATAACAATCGGTGGGGAAGGAAATGATGGGATTTCTTTCCTCCCACCTTTGCCAACGCCCCAATGGACTTGGAGGGCAAGAAACCAGCCCCTCCACCCCTATATATAGTGGGGAGGCACATGGGAGATTCACACGAAGTTCTAGCGCAGCCCTCCCCCTCTCCGAAGTCGTCCTCCTCTCCTGCGGTGATTGGCGAAGCCCTGCAGGATTGCCACGCTCCTCCACCACCACCACGCCGTCGTGCTGCTGCTGGATGGAGTCTTCCTCAACCTCTCCCCCTCTCCTTGCTGGATCAAGGCATGGGAGACGTCACCGGGCTGTACGACTCCTTCAACCCCGTTCTCTTGAATGCTTCCGCTTAGCGATCTACAAGGGTATGTAGATGCACTCTCCTTCCCCTCGTTGATAGTCTCTCCATAGATAGATCTTGGTGTTGCGTAGAAAATTTTGAATTTCTGCTACGTTCCCCAACACCAAATGAGGAGCGGTTTTCGCCCACACGATCGTGATCGAACGACCGAGAGCATGGAGGGGAGTTAGATGGGTTTTGGGCCACTTTGGAGGGGGTGTTGGGCTGCAAACAAAGAGGGCTTTTGCGGTTACCCGGTTAACTGTTGGAGTATCAAACGGACTCCAAATGGCACGAAACTTGACATGCAGTCTACCGGTGGTGTACCAAGGCTTCTTGGCAAACCTCGGTCCATTCCGAGAAAGTTTAGCACCCACACACGAAAAGAGGCAAAAGGGGGACGCCGGGGGACATAGGAGTGCCGGATTGCAAAACGGACAACGGGGAAAATGCTCAGATGCATGAGACGAACATGTATGCAATGCAATGCACATGATGACATGATATGAAATGAATATGATGACATGGACAAATGCAACACGTAAGCACATGACATGGCAAAGAAGGCGAATAACTGGAAGACACTTGGCACATCGAATCCGGGGCGTTATAGTTGGGCGAAGCTGGTGCTGGAGAAGATGAACACCGACCTAAGGCCAGGCAACATGAAGGCGGCGAAGCTGACCAAGGCCATGCTCCTGAGGAAGTTCCTGACGCAGCGGGTGGCTCCACTTCAGGTGCACTCGCGCCTGTTGTAGAGGCTTGGAGATATGGACGATGATCTCCGCCTAAGCTCGGAGGCCCTGGCTAATGAGGATCTGGCCGCAGCTCTCCGCTTCCTGGTTGGAGAGGACGTGGAAGGCCTGGAGGGCACTCCAGTCCCCTTGTTCCTTTGCAAAGACTGGCAATGGGTGGTGGACGCCATGCCCACCTTCAATGGGAGCGGCCTGGTGCCGGTGGTGCCTCCTGAGGGCCAGGAGGCGGCGGTGCCGGTGGAATTGTCTTCCGATGATTCCCGCGGAGGAGCGGAGGAAGACGAAGAAGAAGATGAGTGTGACTCGGAGGAGACCACTGAGGGGACGGGGGAGACTTCCCCTTGGCGCAAGGCCAACATCCTCTGCACCCTGCCGGACGACAACGAGGCCGACACCAGGCGAGGGGGAGAGGACCCGCCCGTGATCCGAAGGATGGACAGGTTGGGACTGATCTCCCGAGGGGCTACCCCGGCCCAGGCACTGCTCGAAGCTAGCTCCAGCACTTCTTGTGGACCCTCCTCTACCTCCGGACCTCTCGAGGCTGCGCCCCGCAAGTGGCTCTCGGGCTTTAAGCTCGGCAGGAGGCCGCTGGAACACACCATGATTGACCAGTAAGTGCTCGAACCCTGCTTTGCTCTTGTTTTTGGTGTCAGGACTTGACGTCCTCCATCACTTGGGTAGGCTGCCGCCTGCGGCGAAGAGGCTGAAGGGGGACATGGTAGCTCCGCTTGGGGCAAGCTCACCCGTCGTGGGCGCACCTTCATCCGTGGGAAGGGGAGGTGGTGGTGCTCGCACCTCCCCTGCCTGGTCATCCTCGTGAGGTCAGGCGGAGTGCCCTCACGGGGTGCCAGCCTCCGTGGCCCCGCTGACTCTGGAGGCATCGGCGCTTGATGCTGTCGCTGAGGCTACCAAGGCTCAGGAGCTCCCAGTCTCCCAAGCCGTGATCACGTTGCCGTCTTCACCTCCTGCTCCACTGGTTCCTGACTCCTCTGCCTCCTCCGCCGCCTTGGACCGTGCCGCTGCTGAGCTAGGCCGGCTTCAGGAAGACCTCCAAGGCGCCAACCCTTGCCTGGTGGCCGGGCGCCTGGACCTGATCTCTGGCTGGGTTTGCTCTGACACTTCCGTCCAAGCGGGGCTGAGCCAGGCTGTGGCAGCTTCTGAGGAGGAGAAGGAAGTCGCCACCAAGGCCATAGCCGCCCACGATGCAGCATTGAAGGATGCTTCAATCGTCTAGGGCCGTTGCAAGGCGCTCGAGGACGAGCTGCGGGGTCTGCGCGACGAGCTTGCCAATGATGTTCGCGACCGCCAGGCAAAGGAGGAAGAGATGAAGGCTCGAGGGGCCACCATCGGGGACCGTGACGCTGAGCTGTCCGCTAATCGCAGCCGACTAAATACTCTGGAGCAGAAGCTGAAGGCAGAGAGGACCGAGCTGGACACCAAGGCAAAGGTCTTGGCCGAGGATCGTGTGGCCTTCATGGATCTTGAGAAGAGATCTCGCAAGGCGCTGAAGTCGCTTTATGATGATGCTCTGGAGAAGCCGCTGGCCAGAGCCAAGGATGGCCCCGCCAAACTGCTTCCCTTCTTGGTCGAAGCGCTTGAGGAGGTCATGACCGGTATCGGCCCCATGGCCTAGGTTGAAGCTCACGTCCTTTCTTCTGCGGCGCTGATTCGGGTCCTCAGCCACGTTTATCTTCGCGACCCCGGCACCAACCTTGACGATCTGCTGGAGCCTGTGGATGCCAAGCGCTCCGCCACTACCGCTAAAGCCAAGAAGGGCCGCGCGGAAGCCCTGCTGGCGAAGTTCCGCGCCTTCACCACTGTGCCCAAGGCGGGTGCTGCTAGTTCCGCGGCCTCGGGAGGTGGAGCTGACAAGCGCACCTCCGCCATGGAGGCGGGGCTCCTGGCGAATGACGGCGCTGCTCAAGGGTGATCTCCTTGCGGCTTCTTTCCTATTTCAACTCCTGCAACATGCACCATGCCTCGTGGAGGCATTTAAATTTGCGATATTTTGCGGTTTCCTTCCTATTTGCTTTGTGTTCTACATCGGCAGGGCCCGGCCCCACGCATACCTCAGCCGCTGTTAGCCCCGACCGGATCACCAGGACGGGACCAATGAGTGAGGGGCTACGTGACAAGTTAGGGTCCTAAGTCGCGATGCTCAAGAGTCCCCCTTGACGCGCAAACAACAAATAGGGAGGGGGTGTAGGAGTAGATCTGTCGTTCTACGTCGGCAGGGCCCGGCCCCGCACATACCTCAACCGCCGTTAGCCTTGCAGAACTAAGGAGTGAGGGGCTACGTGACCAGTTAGGCTCCTGAGTCGCGATGCTCAGGAGTCCCCCTTGATGCTCAAACGGTCTTCATACCTTGGCTCTGCTCGGGGAGCGGCGCGCGACAACCAGGTCCGAGGGACCTGGCTGGGTGGCATGCGCTTGGGCATGACCCGGGCGCAGCCCTCGTGTCCAGCCCCCTCGCGTGGCGCTCCCGAGGGGAGGCGTTGTGATGAGGCTAGACACTGAGGTTGATACAGCCGTGTGCTGCCTCAGTTGTTTATCATCAGAGCGGAGCATAGCGCTTCTGTATGTGTACGGGCATAGCCGCTCCTCGGCAGTGTCGTCAGCCAGTGCGGAGCATGGTTCTTCCCACTGGTATGTGGGAGGGGGCCCCCCTCCGGGAGGAGTCCCCGAGGCGTGTACAGCCCCGCCCTGACACGTGGCCAGCACGGTAGGGCTAGACAAGGTGTATCTGGGCACTCTTGAGCCAGCGCGGGACTCACGAGGCCCTACCTCAAGGCGGGTTGCACCTGATCTTGAGCTTTGGGTGGCTGAGTGTTCCTACGGGGTGGTTAGATACAAATGCTCTACGTCCTCAGGTCCCGGCCCTCGAGCGAGCTCAGCCGCCGCTGGTATGCCAGGTCGCGATGCCATGGACAAGGCCAGGGTGTGAGGGCTGGAGAGCCAGTAAGAGCCCCTGAGTTGCGATGCTCAGGCGCCCCCCTTTTAACGTGCAAGCGATTTGCATGAGGGAGAAAAGGGCGCCACTGTAGGCGGGAGATGATAATCATAGGCAGGTTAAGCATGAAAGGCAAATTGGCTTAGATAGATGCAGGAAGGATACATGACACTGGGTCAGGCCCAAGTGGCTTGGGGATGATGCAGCCCGAGGGGCGCCCCCATCAAGGTAAACTACAGACATAAGCAAAAGGGATACATGCCGCAGGGACAGACCCACACGACCTTGGAATAATGCAGCCCTGAGGGCGCTCCCAGCTGAAATGAACTCGAAAGATGTCACCTGATACCATTCTAGAGTGGGTGTTGAAGCGGCAGACGATGCGCGGTGAAGAGGCCGATCCTCACGAGCCACCGGAGCCCTGAGCATCGGGAGGCTCTGGGGGTCCGGGCGGCTCCTCGAGGACAATCTCCATCTCCGCAGGATCGTGTGGTGTCTAGCCTACTGAGCTGCCTAAATGCTCCGCAGAAGACGCTGGTGAGCGGCAGCCATGTTCGGCAGGCCAAAAGGCATGTGAGCGTAGCTGTGTAGCAGACCCTCGTAGCGTCCCATGCGCGAGGGCCAGAAGCGCTCCTGAGACGCGACTCGGCTGAGCCCTGGGTAGTCGATGCAGACGCGCAGCCCGCCATCCTCGCCTGGATGGGGAGCTACGCCAGGTAGGCGACGATCGCCGCGTATGACTCTTGATTCCTGAAGCTCCTGAGTGGCCTTGGTGATGAACTCCTGAGGGTTGGGCCCTCCTTGCCCCATGCCATCCCGAGGGAAACGTGCCATAAAGAACGCCTCCAAGTGGTGCCCGAGCGCCCCCCTCATGATGTTGGCAAAGTCTGAGGACCTCCAGGAGAGAGCCCCTTGCACGGGCGCAGATCCTGAAGCAGCGCCCCCGGAGATGTCAACCTCCTGAGGCCTTGAGCTGGGTGATGTCTTCTTCTTCTTGGGAACTGCCTTGGGAGGGTTCCCGCTCTTGCTGTCTCGGTCCTCGACTGATGCAGCTTGGAAGGCACGCTCGAGAAAGCACACCGCATTCTTCTCTTCACAGGGGACTGTGATGATTCCACCGCTTCCCAGCATCTTGAGGACATTGTAACCATGGTGAGTTACCACCATGAACTTGGCCAGGGCTGGATACCCGAGGATGGCATTGTATGGCATGCGAATGTGGGCAACGTCCAAGTCGATGAGCTCGGTACGGTAGTTCTTCCGCTGTCCTAAAGTGACAGGGAGACGAACCTGCCCTATCGGAGTGGTGGAGCCGTCACTGACTCCTGAGATAGGCTTGGTTGGCTGGAGTTGATCATAAGGCACTTGGAGGTTGTTGAACGTCTCGACGGACAGAACGTTGAGCCCTGCGCCGCCATTGATGAGGGTCCTGGTAACTTGCACATTACTGAAGACTAGGGAACAAAGCATTGGGAGGACGCCAGTGCTACCTCTTGAGCACTGCTTGGATTTGCCCGAAGAGGAGAGGATGATGCAACAAAGTAGCGTAAGTATTTCCCTCAGTTTTTGAGAACCAAGGTATCAATCCAGTAGGAGACCACGCACAAGTCCCTCGTACCTACACAAAACGATAGCAACTCACAACCAACGCTTAGGGGCTGTCAATCCCTTCACGGTCACTTACGAGAGTGAGATCTGATAGAGATAATATTTTTGGTATTTTTGATAGATAGATGCAAATTAAAAAGTAAAGGCAAAGTAAAAACAAAGCAAGTAAATAAAGTGATATAGATTCATATGATGAGAATAGACCCGGGGGCCATAGGTTTCACTAGTGACTTCTCTCAAGAGCATAAGTATTCTACGGTGGGTGAACAAATTACGGTTGAGCAATTGAAAGAATTGAGCATAGTTATGAGTATATCTAGGCAATGATCATGTATATAGGCATCACGTCCAAAACAAGTAGATCGAAACGATTCTGCATCTACTACTATTACTCCACTCATCGACCGCTATCCAGCATGCATCTGGAGTATTAAGTTAAAAACAGAGTAACGCCATAAGCAAGATGACATGATGTAGAGGGATAAATTCATGCAATATGATAAAAACCCCATCTTGTTATCCTCGATGGCAACAATACAATACGTGCCTTGCTGCCCTTCTTTCACTGGGTAAGGACACCGCAAGATTGAACCCAAAGCTAAGCACTTCTCCCATTGCAAGAACTACCAATCTAGTTGGCCAAACCAAAAAGGATAATTCGAAGACACTTGCAAAGGTAACTCAATCATACATAAAAGAATTCAGAGAAGAATCAAATATTTTCCATAGATAATACTGGATCATCAACCCACAATTCATCGGTCTCCACAAACACACCGCAAAAAGAAGATTACATCGAATAGATCTCCACGAGAGAGGGGGAGAACATTGTATTGAGATCCAAAAAGAGACATGAAGCCATCTAGCTACTAGCTATGGACCCGAAGGTCTGAAGTAAACTACTCACACTTCATCGGAGGGGCTATGGTGATGATGTAGAAGCCCTCCTAGGTGGATGCCCCCTCCGGCGGAGCTCCGGAACATGCCCCAAGATGGGATCTCGTGGATACAGAAGGTTGCGGCGGTGGAATTAGGTTTTTGGCTCCTGTTCTGATCGTTCGGGGATACGTAGGTATATATAGGAGGAAGGAGTATGTCGGTGGAGCTCCGAGGGGCCCACGAGGTAGGGGGGCGCGCCCAGGGGGGCGCCCTCCACCCTCGTGACCTCCTTGGAGACTACTTGGAGTAGGGTCCAAGTCTCCTGGATCACGTTCGGTTGGAAAATCACGATCCCGAAGGTTTCATTCCGTTTGGACTCCGTTTGATATTATGTTTCTTCGAAATACTTAAGAAGGCAAAAAAACAGCAATTCTGGGCTGGGCCTCCGGTTAATAGGTCAGTCCCAAAAATAATATAAAAGTGAAAAATAAAGCCAAGTATAGTCCAAAACAGTAGATAAAGTAGCATGGTGCAATCAAAAATTATAGATACGTTGGAGACGTATCAGCCAGCTATAGCCGCACACTTGAGCTGATCCGCTGAGCTGAATGTGATGGCGCACGTGGACCACCTAAGAGGGCGCGTGGCCTCGAGTTTGGGGAGGACTGCATTCACCTCGCGAGCAAACTACTTGAAGATGCACTGAGAGGCTGGGGCCTGGGCACCGCCCAAGATGCAAGCGATTTGCACGTGGCTCCTGGAAGCACCCAACCCCCTCGTCCTGATGGTGGTCGTCATTCCTTCTTGGCGGTGGTGGGAGAGGAGGAAGGCCTGCGTTACCCTGCGGGCGATCCTCACGAGGCTGATCTATCCAAGCCCCGTCGTGAGGCTGCTCCTGCCAGCGATCCTCACGAGGGCGGTCACGTCACTCCTGGCGAGAGCCTCAGTCCTCCCGTCGTCCTCCACCTCTTCCTCCTCCTCGGCCGTAGCACCGGTCGTTGCGCTCGGGGCGTCGACTGATGCTTCCTACTTGAACGGCTCTGAGCTCCTAGCATTTTTTGGTGTTGTGGGTGTAGAGGTTGTGGTAGGCGCAAAATTGGTTGCCCTTGGAGGACTCCGGCTGGTCCCTGCCGTGCTTCGTGTCTCTGCTGCGAGCACGGCTGCTCCTTTGCACCTCACGTCCTTGGCCTTGGCTTTCTTCTCTTCTGGATCAGCAGCTGGAAGCTCGAGGAGGGAGAGGTGCCCCTCCTCAGCTCTTGCGCACTTGGTTGCCAGGTTGAACAGCTCCAGGGATGTGCACAGATCCTCGTGGATGGCGAGCTCCTCCTTCATCTTGACGTCGCGGATGCCGTCAGGTAGCGCTGAGATGATGGCCTCCTCGATCACCTTGGGAATCTTGAGGCGAGCGCTATTGAAGCATTGGATGTACTTCTGCAAGGTCTCTCCCGGCTACTGCTTGATGCGGCGCAGGTCACCCACAACTAGAGGACGGTCGCGAGTGCCCTGGAAGTTGGCGATGAAGCGGCTGCGCATCTCGTCCCAATCCGAGATCCAGCTGGGAGGCAGGTTTCAGGAGCCAGGTGCGGGCATCATCCTTGAGCGCCATGGGAAACCAGTTTGCCATGACCTTTTCGTCTCCGTTGGCCGACTCGATGCCCAGCTCGTAGAGCTACAGGAACTCCGCGGGGTCGGCAGTGCCATCGTAGCGAGGAGGCAGATCAGGCTTGAACTTGCCCGACCAGGCGACACTGCATAGCTCGGTGATGAAGGCGTGGCAGCCTGCAGTGGCCTCCGGAGCCCTTTGCAGACACGGGGCTTGCTCTTGGAGATTCCCGTGCGCCACCGCCAGGGGCAGCGCGGGGTCTTCACATGCTGGCGCAGGGATGCGGTCTTGACGTGCTGGAGCAGGGAGCACGCGTGCGACTTCTTGGGACAGAGGGATTTCTTGGCATCTCCTTTCTTGTCGCGCGGGCCCTGGATGCGGTGGGTCTCATCCAGGGGCCGCGCGCCTTGGAGCCAGGGAACCTTCTTGGGGAGGAGGTGGCGGAGGCGCCTCTTGAGCTGCATCACCCATGCAGGACAGAGGGCGAGGCAGCGAGAGGGACGGCGCAGGAGAGCCCCCTGCGGCACTGACAAGCTCAGTGATGCGAGCGAGCCACTCCTCGTAGAGGTCGTCGACGGGGCGGTAGTGCAGGAGCTCACGTGCCAGGAGCAATGCAGCCTGCACGTCCGTGGGAGCGGGACGAGCGTGAGACGACGAACCAGCTAGAGTTAGCGACGGAGTGGCGCTGCGTCCTTCCCGCCGCACCGAGGGATGCAGCGACGATGCTTGCTGCTCGTTCCCCGCCTGGACGGTGGCGGCGTTGGCGGCAGGCGACGGAGAACGACGAGGAGGCCCACCGACGGGAGTCGTCTAGGCGACACGGGCGGTGAGAGCAGCCCGACGCTCGGCGCGAGCTCGGCGAGCGTCCGCCATGGATGTGACGAAACGACAGAACATGGAACCACGGAAGGAAGATTTCGGCGCACCCCTACCTGGCGCGGCAAATGTCGGATATTGGGTTCCGAGAAAACCCTTAAAGTTCAAACTCTGGGGTGCGCATGAAAATCTTCTCCCTACCGATCCATGCCCCAAAGCCTCGCCGCGAATCAAAGCTACACGAGGGACACAAGGTTTATACTAGTTCGGGCCACCATTGTGGTGTAATACCCTACTCTAGTGTGTGGTGGTGGATTGCCTCTGGGGCTGATGATGAACAGTACAGAGGGTGAACAGCCTCGCGAGGGGTCTTCTTGTGATGGTGTGCTTGGAGAGGAATGGCTACGTCTCTGTTGGCTCTAGGTGAGATCTCCCTCCTTTCTTCTACTTTGGTGGCTATCTCTATATATAGAGGCCCTGGTCCTCTTCCCAAATATTGAGCGGGAAGGGAGCCAACAACGGCCATTTTGAAGGGGGACAGCTAGTACAAGTTATCCTGACTAAAGTTGGTCTTCGACTGCCAAAAGCACTGGTGATGACGCCATCTTGGGCTCCACGATGACCTCTGTCCTGCCATCCCGCTGGTCTTGGTCTTGTTGCACTGATATGGCAACCTTTGATTGACGCCTCGGTACTCCACGCCTGTGCTTGCTCCCTTTGCACCAAAGAGGAAACGAGGACACTGCACCGGCTGGTGCCCGCCTGGATCCCGCCAAGTCTCGATCGTCATGGCTTGCGTCATGAGCACCTCGCGAGGTACTCCTTGCCTTGATCTCTCCGCCTCCTCGCGAGCCTGCCTGGTGAGGCCGCCCCTGAGGATGCCTTGCGTCGTCTGCCCTGCGAGGCTTGGCCACTCGCGATGGTCTTGAGCTTGGGTTGATGTAGACGGGCCGTACTGGGCCACCCCTTGAGCCATGCCACAGGCCGCAGGCAGGCAAGTCTGGGGACCCCCGTTCCCAGAACGCTGACAAATGCAACCTAGTCCATGTCATAAGGCATCACAATATATAACAATGTCTTTAGTGAAATCCGGTGGCACAAGTATGGGAGCAGAAGACAGGCGTCTCTTCAGTTCCTGAAAGCTGTACTCACACTTTGGGGACCACTCAAACTTTTTATCTTTCTTGAGAAGTTCCATGAGGGGTTTGGCTACTTTGGAGAAGTTTTCAACAAAGCAGTGACAATAACTGGCTAGACCAAGGAAACACCTAACTTGTTTAATGGTTTCAGGTGGAGTCCAATCAAGAACGGCCTTAACTCTCTCGGGATTGACAACAATGCCATTACCAGAGATCACATGGCGTAGGTAGGTCACTTCTGGCAACCAAAATTCACACTTGGAGAACTTGGCATAAAGGCGGTGCTCTTTTAGTTTTTCTAACACAAGTCTAAGATGTTCGGCATGCTCTTCCTCGTTCTTCGAGTAAATAAGAATATCATCGAGGTAAACCATGACGAACTTATCTAAATACTCCATGAAGAATGAGTTCGTCAAGCGGGAGACAGTAGCTGGGGCGTTGGTTAGACCGAAGGACATGACGGTGTACTCGTACTGACCATAATGAGTGACAAAAGCCGTCTTGGGGATGTCCTTGTTTCTGATCTTGATTTGGTGGTAGCCTAACCTCAAATCCATCTTAGAAAAGACTGAGGATCTAGTGAGCTGATCATACAAGTCATTGATCCTGGGAAGTAGATATTTGTTCTTTATCGTGACCAAATTAACGGGACGATAATCTACAACCATCCTGTCCGTACCATCCTTCTTCTTGACAAAGAGGACGGGGCAAGCCCAAGGAGAAGAACTACAATGGATGAAACCCTTTTGCAAAGACTCATCAAGTTGTTTCTTAAGCTCGGCAAGTTCTAAGGGTGCCATCTTGTAAGGTCTCCTAGAGATTGGAGCGGTTCCTGGGATAAGATCTAGGATGAACTTTACATCTCTGTCAGGTGGAACACCTGGCAGTTCCTCTGGAAAGACATCTGGAAAGTCACGGACTTCCGGAATATCTGCAAGGTCTGGAAGAGGGTTGGCATTAAGAGAATAGAGCTGACGCTTTGCAACTCTACTAGAGACAGTGACTATCTTGC
Organism: Triticum timopheevii; assembly: GCA_963921465.1. NCBI lineage: Eukaryota > Viridiplantae > Streptophyta > Magnoliopsida > Poales > Poaceae > Triticum > Triticum timopheevii. The sequence continues at coordinate 232,916,318 of OY997266.1, read as the reverse complement.
CAGATGGGTGTGTGAGCTAAACATACCTGGTGTAACAATCAATCTTGGCATGATGAGCTTTCATCTAGTCCATACCCAAGATGATGCTAATATCTGAGGACTTGAGGGCTACAAGTGATGCAAGGAATACAAGTCTGCCAACAAGGATTTCATTACAATAGCTTATTCTGGTAGTTTGCCATCTAGACCCTAGGGTTTGGATTTCAAGCGGAGTTGGCATATCACAGAATGACATGTCATGCAAACGAGCATAGCCTTCAGAGATGGAGTGAGATGCTCCAGTATCGAATAGAACCGATGCTGGATGACAATTGACAAGGAGTGTACCAAGAACGACATCCGGATCATCATGAGCGTCTTTAGCTGAGACGTGATGCACACATCCACGTTTAGTGCGAGCTGGCTTGGCACTAATCATCTAGCTTGTGGCTTAACACAGCCAATAGACTTCTCGGGCTGGGGTGGAGCATAACTAGTCTGAGAGCAGACACGTGCATAGTGTCCTTGCTTCCCCCATGTGAAGCAAGTCCCTGAAGTTGGACGTGGACCTGTACTGACAAGCGGTCTACCAGTACGCCTGAGTGGAGCATAGGACTGAGCTGGGGAAGGCACCACATAAGATGGTCTTGGTGAATAGCCGGATGGAAGAGCGGAGTTTGGAACCCAAATCCGGCACTTTTGAGAGCTAGAGTCGGAGGATGATCCCAAATCATGGGTGTGCTAATGAGACTCCTCGTAAGTGAACTGAGCTGTCTCTGCATTAATGTCCTTGTTCGCAAGAGCCTGGACTGTATAACAATGATGCAGGTGGAGATCACGACACAACTTGGGGTTGAGACCCTTTCAGAACCTAGCCTGCTTCTTGGCGTCCGTGGACACCTCTTCTGCGGCATAGCGGGCAAGGTTCTCAAACTCTCTACTGTAAGCATCAAAAACCATCTTACTCTGGGTGAAACTACAGAAATCTTCCCTCTTGCGATTGATGAGGGCCCGAGGAATGTGATACTCGCGAAAAGCCTCAGTGAAATCCCTCCAGGTAGGAATCTGGCCAGCTGGAAGCATAGCCTCATAGTTCTGCCACCAAAGACTAGCAGGACCTTCCAGGTGATATGTATCAAAGGTGACCTTGTCATCTTTAGCCACGTTCGCGGAACGCAGCTTATGAGTGATTCTACAGAGCCAGTCATCTGCATCGAGTGGCTCAATGGAATGATGAAAGGTGGGTGGGTGCAAGCCGATGAAGTCTTGGATGGTTGCAGACTCTTTGAACTGATGTGCGGTGTTCTCCTCGATACGTGCCAACAAGCAGTTAGATTCTCACTTTTTCCTCTCCATCTTTAACATGAAGTCTGCCAATGAAGGCTCATCGGGAGGATCCTCATCCCTACCATCTCCATGCTTCTGGCTACAAGCAATAGAACTTCCCTTAACTGATGACATCCTGAGAACGAAACCAAGGACGGAATCAACATCAACTATAGGCTATAGAACGTAGGACAAGGAAATTAGTATCTCTCAAATTTCCAGGGCAATTCCGGTAGCATAACAACAGTAAAAGGCTCAGAATGAGACATCCTGCCAAGAATGGGGTAGTACATCAACTCAACATCACCACTCAAGGTTCTGAAACAATACTAAATAGACTACATTGGAAGTACTCGAAAACTAGAATATGACTTTCATCAACCAATCCTATGGAACTACGGAGTAGTAACACGTGATCCTGATAGATGAAAGAGAAAGCCTAGTTCCTTAACCCCGTAGGAAAGATAGGATGACTCAGATCAGAAGGCCATGAGGTATAAGGAGTAAAAAGAGCCTTGCATTCCTTCCCACAATCAATTCCCTTACATAACTAAAGAATTTCTAGACTCAACATCAACTAGTTTGGCATGGTAATCCTACAAGCAGTCACGCTCTGATACCAAAGCTATCGGGACCCCGATCCTAAGTCACACTGATCTAGCATGCAACACATCATATCACTTTGCGGCCTCACGCACGGTATTCCCATGGGTGCCACCTTACCTGGCCCGGGACCGTTTGTGCCTTTTGGCTCACGTATATGATAGTGTCACTAGCATCCATATTACAAGAACCCGGGCCGACATGACTAGTCGTAAACCCAAAGTGGCACTAACTTACAGGAACATGCGTACATGACCCAGCAACGAACGTGTCAGTCATCAGCGAGTGAATCCGGGCTGTAGCAGCTGGGCTAACAGGACTCCGAAGAATCCGGGCTTTAGCAGGCTAACAGGACTCCGGTAGACACCGCATGACATTTCCCCGTAGGGATAGACACAGGAACGAAGAAGGACACATGCCGGCCAGCCTAAGTGTTCCAGAGCAGTAGCAAGCTACCATGGCTCAGTGGAAGCACTAGGAGACATTTCCCCATAAGAGAGACTACCAAGAATAAACAACTAGGTTGTCGGATCCCACACATAGCAATACACATTACACGTACGCATAACATGCAAGTATGTGCTGTAAAACATGGCATCACAACATAACTCAACAACTCATATAGATAAAGCCTCAGAAGAGCCATCATAGCATCTATTACAAACAGGGGTCACATGACCCAACATTCAGAGCATACAAGCAACAAGCAGAAGCATTACATGTCTGAGTACAGACATCTACAAATTAAATAGGCTGAAGAGCCTGACTATCTACAACATCCGTTTAGGATCATAGCTGAGGTACAATCTACTTTTCGAAGTCCATGGAAACTAGTAAGACCGAAGTCTTCACACACGCTCTCACCACTTACCGCCATGTACACATCATGTATCTCGGTAACCTTCAAGCGGAAGCCTGGCGAGGGTGTCGGCCACGACCTGACTAACCACACAAGACTCTAGTCCAGGTTTATCGCCTATTCAGGTTTTGTCCGCAAGGTAGTCCGACCGAGGATTCAATCACGGCCCCAAATGATGTGTGCAGGGTTCCCGAGCCCACCATCCAGATGCCACTGGGTGGACCAGGCCACGTGTGCCTAGTCTGTCCCAAGCCCACCCTGCCGGGTGCCACTTGGTAGAAAAATAACACTACCAACAAACACAAGAAACTAGTTGCGACTCCTGGACAGAGATCAAGTCGGTTAATAAGTCGAGAGGTCTTGGAGCGCCCGGAGCCCAATGTGTGGTAGTATCTAGTCATTGGACAACATACACATAACTCAGTGCTTAAGGACGGTTCCAGTGAGACAACCCACCATGACTCCTACATGGCCTCTCACCGCTACCTTTACCAAATTGTGTTCACACACTTAACTCTCAGCATCAGAATGTAGCACTGCACTCCAATTCATTCCCTATGAATCAGACCTGACACACTCTAAGCAAGAGCAAGCATGGCATGGTAGGAATACAACATGGCTTCAATCAACTCCTACACATGCTAGTGGGTTTCAACTATTTACTGTGGCAATGACACGTCATGCAGAGGAATGGGTTCAGCTACCGCGGCACAAAGTAGCAGTTGAATTATTGTTGTCCTAATGCAATAACATAGAGCAGGAGCGAGAGAGTAGGATTGTATCGGAATGAACAAGGGGGTTTTGCTTGCCTGGTAGATCAAAAAGGGGCACTGCTCCTCAAACAGGTACTCTGGAACGGTCTCCGGAGCAGGACCTATCGAGAAGGAGCGGTGTCGACAATCAATACAGAAGCATATGCAATAATATGATGCATGAACATGGCATGAATATGTGATGTTGTTTGAGCTAATGCAACTAGCTTTTATTTCGTTGAAGTCCATTTGAACCAAGAATTTAAATGCATCTCCAAAATAAGCCCTTTATAAATGCCATTTTAGTGTTTCACTTATATAGTAGGTATAAGTTGGTTTCTCATGCATGAAACTAGTACAGACAGATAGACTGAATTTTTCTGATAATTTTTCATATATAAATTATTTCAATCTGAGCTACGGTTGAATTTCTATGAATTTTTGAAGTTTAGAACAATATCTGGAATTTCCTGATTTATTTTAAAACCAGAAAAGAGGATAACTGCGTCAGCACTGCATCATGCCTGCGTCAGCAGTTCAACAGAGCTGACCAGGTCAAACCTGACATGTGGGGTCCACATGTCAATGTCTCAGTTAACTAACAGGTTAATTAACATTAGTACTAACCTAACTACAAATTAGCTGGGTCAGGGCCCACATGTTAGTGTCAGGGAGGGTTAGTTAAACACTGATTAGCCCTCGGTTAATCACCTGACCCATGGGGCCCACCTAACGGGCCGGCGAGGTCAAACCGGTCAAACCCGAGGGCATTTAACCGCCGGCGAGGCCGAACGCAGCGGAGGGGCACGAGAATCGCCCTCCGGCGACCATTCGGGCGGCGGAGACCACGGGCGAGGTGCTGAGCCTCGTCTGCGTCGGTTGGAGTAAGCGGGAGGGCGCGGGGGTGCCGGAGCTCACCGGAAACAAGCTCGAGGCGGTGGCCGGAGTTCGGCCAAGTGCGCGTGCAGCGCTGCAGTGCATGGCAGGGGCTGCGGTTGGTGGCGTTGGCTAGCGGAGGGGCTGCTGAGCGCGACAGCGTGCACGGGCGCGAGCTACGGTGGCCAGGGCGACGGCGGCGACATGGACGGCGGCCAGGTGCTACGGACGTGGTGGGGGATCGAAGCTACGACACGCGAACGGCTAAACGGAGAGAGGGGAACGGAGCAGAAGCTCACAACGATCTCGACGGCATCGTCAGCGAGCTCGGGGATGCACTAGAGGCAGAGGGCAGCAAAGGTGATCTCTGGTGGCCAGAGATGAAGACGACGGCGACGGCGGCTCTCTAGGGCTTCCCGCATCGCGTGGCTCGATGGAGACGTGGCCGAGCTTCTGGGCACGAGAAGAGGGCGAGGCCGTGTCAGTGGGCGCGGCAACGGTGAGTGGCAGCGACGGTGGCACTCGGGCATGGGGAGAGGGAGAGATCCAGGGCAGGAGGGAGGGCGAGAGAGAGTGAGAGAGGTGCGGCGCGGCTCGTGGCGTCGCGCGGGGCATCCAGGTGACGAGGGGGAGGACAGGCACGCAGGTGGCGTGGCGGCAGGGCGGTGCACGCGCGTCGGCCACACACCCCTGGCCTCCTGGCGGGAGGTGGAGGACGACTGGCACGACCAGCTTGCTGGGCCGGCCTACTGGGCTGCACAGTGCCAGGCCTCAGGTGAGCACAGGTAAGTTTTTTCCATTTCTGTTGCCTTTTCTATTTTTCTGACATTTGTTTGATTTAAAAACGATACCAAACTAACTTATTTTCTTATGCCAATTTTTGTAGGAGCTAGTGGTATTATTCCAGAGCACCTCATCAACTAGCATAATTTTTGGACAATATTATATATATAACAATATATATCCAAAGCAAATAATTACTGCATTAATTCCAAATGCCCAAAATAAATATCTATGAGCTCCTAAAAATATTGGTTTGAATTTTAACTCTGACCAATATTTTCAGAGAGCAACATGAACATTTTCTTGGACCTTTTTGGAGCAACTTTTATTTGGGTGATTTCCAAAAATGATTTCTGAGGGTTTCACAAATCCCCATTTCAAATTTAAATGGAATTTAAACATGATGCACACGTGACTAGCTAGTCTAGATCATACCAGAACTAGGGATGTGACAAATTCCTTTTAATAGTTTTGCGATATTAAGATGGTAATATGTAGGGGTACAAGTGTATGATTGTGGTTTAGTAAAAATATTGATGTTAAGGTTTGTGAGCATGCACGTATAGTCTCTAGATTTGTGATCAAGTTGGAGCAGGATTTATTATTGAGTGTCTACCTTATGAGTGGAGGTCGGGGACGAGCGATGGTATTTTCCTACCAATCTACCCCCCTAGGGGCATGCGAGTAGTACTTTGTTTTGAGGCCTAATAGGCTTTCAAAATAAGTATGTGAGTTCTTTATGACTAATGTGAGTCCATGGATTATACGCACTCTTACCTTCCCGCAATTTGCTAGCCTCTTCGGTACCGTGCATTGCCCATTCTCACCTTGAGAGTTGTTGCAAACTACACCGATGCATCCAAACCCCATGATATGATACACTCTTTCACACATAAGCCTCCTTATATCTTCCTCAAAATAGCCACCATACCTACCTATTATGGCATTTCCATGGCCATTGTGAGATATATTGCCATCCAACTTCCACTATTTCGTTTTCATTTGACATAAATATTCATTGTCATATTGCTTTGCATGATCACATAGATGACATAGTATTTGTGGCTTAGCCATGGTTCATCATTATCATACATGTACGCTAGATCATTGCATATCCTGGTACACTGCCAGAGGCATTCATATAGAGTCATTATTATTAGAAAAGTGTGTCGATCATCATTATTAGAGCATTGTCCCAGTGAGAAAAGGATGATGAATACTATGATTCGACCAAAAGCGGGATGAGAATCCGGATGAAAAAAACAGGCCAAAAATGCCAACAAAAAATGAGAGAATAAGAGAGAAGGGGGCAATGTTACTATCCTTTTCCACACTTGTCCTTCAGAGTAGCACCATGTTTTTAATATAGAGAGTCTCATGAGTTGTGACTTTCATATACTAGTGAGAATTTAACGTTATAGAACTTGGATCATTTATTCAAATGCCCGAGGTCTTCATGAGCAAGCAAGTTGGATGCACACCCACTTTGTTTCCATTGGGTGATACGTCTCCGTCGTATCTATAATATTTGATTGTTTCATGCCAATATTCTACAACTTTCCCATACTTTTGGCAACATTTTGTATTATTTTTGGGACTAACATATTGATCTAGTCCCCAGTGCCAGTTCCTGTTTGTTGCATGTTTTTTGTTTCACAGAATATCCATATCAAACGAATTCCAAATGCGATAAAAATTTACGGAGACTTATTTTGGAATATATGTGACTTTTGGAAAAAATAATCAATAGAAGACGATGCTCGAGGGGGCCACAAGCTCAGATGGCCCGCCCCCTACCTAGGGCGTGTTTGGCAGGCTTGTGGCGCCCCTGTAAGGCGGTTGGTGCCCTTATTTTGCTGCACGAAATATAATATCCGGAAGAAAATCCCCTCAAAGTTTTAGCCCAATCGGAGTTTTGGAGTTACGAATCTCCAAGAATTTAAGAAACGATGAAGGCCCAGAAAATAGGAACACGGAGCAGAAGAGAACATAGAGAGAGATCCAATCTCGGAGGGGATCCTGCCCTCCGGGATCCATGGGACCATGGACTAGAGGGGAAACTCTCGGCCCATCTAGGTGGATACTAAGCAAGAAGGAGGAGGGGGCTCTCCCCCCTCTCTCCTGGTGGCGCCGGAACACCGTCGGGGGAATCATCGTGATGACGATCTACACCAACAACTTTGCCACCGTCATCACCAGCTCTATCCCCCTCTATGCAGTGGTGTAACACCTCTTCTCCCTACTGTAATCTCTACTTAAACATGGTACTTAATGCTACATATTATTATCCAATGATGTGTTGACATCCTATGATGTTTGCGTAGATTCATTTTGTCCTATTGGTTGACTGATGATCGTGATTGGTTTGAGATGTATGTTTTATTTTGTTGGTGTCCTATGGTTCCCTCCGTGTCGCACAAGCGTGTGGTATTACCGATGTAGGGTGTTGCAGTATGTTCATAATTCTCTTATAGTGGGTTGCGAGAGTGACATAATCTCAAACCCGAGTAAGGGGGTTGTTGCATATGGGAGTAAAGAGGACTAGGTCCTTAATGCTATGGTTGGGTTTTACCTTAATGATCTTTAGCAGTTGCGGATGCTTGCTAGTGTTCCAATCATAAGTGCATATGATCTATGTACGGAAAGTATGATAGCTAATGCCTCTCCCTCATGTAAAATTGCAATAATGATTACCGGTCTAGTTATCGATTGCCTAGGGACAAATCCTTCTCTCGTGTTACACAAAGCTTTCTACTAAATAATTAACTTTTATTATCTTGCAAAGTACTCCTAGTTTTAATATTGCAAAGTTGTTATAGCATTACACCTACAAAGTACTACTAGTTTCTTTCTTGTTCTAGGTAAAGCAAACATTACGTATGCATAGAGTTGTATCGGTGGTTGATAGAACTTGAAGAGAATATAAATTCTACCTTTAGCTCCTCATTGGGTTTGACACTTTTATTTATCGAAAAATCTACAATTGAACCCCTACACTTGTGGATTATCAAGACTTTTTTTGACGCCGTTGCCAAGGAGAAATGGCGTGGGGTGAATATTCTCGTGTGTGCTTGTTTGATTTATCACTGAGTAGTTTTTATTTTCTGTTCTAAGTTGTTCTCTATCTTTAGTTATGGATATGGAACAAAAAATACGAAAAAAAATAGTTGTAATTTTTACATATGGAGATGGGAAACCTCCTAAAGCCCTCAATTCTCGTTATGGGGAAAACATTAAACACTACTTTGATAATCCCGATAAATCACCATTCAACTTGATAATGCACTAAAAAAACACTTCTGCGATGATATGTGTTTGTCACAGTAGGTCACATTTTCAGTTATGCATGTACATCCATGACGATTTTATGACAGAATCAAGATAGTGATACTTGTGTTGTCGTAGAAGTATTCCATGACCATACCAAAATTATCATCACGGAAAGTGTCCACTTCCATGACGATAAATGGTGCGTCATGGAAGTTTTTTCGTCAAGGGTAGCCGACACGCGACATCCACCATAATGGGTCGCCATTAAGCTATTGGGTTCAGGTTTGGATCCCATAACTTGTTAATAGCCCAGACCAATGGGGATTTTCCACGTGTAAAATTCTCATTCGACGGAGGATCCATGTGTCAGCTCAGCATTGGGGCAGATGTCATCCCTACAAGGACGGAACACGCCTATGATACGTTGACATGTGGCATAACCCAAAAGTGGCCCATTTAAGGTAAAGAGGTCTGCCCAGCCAAACGCCCACCATATTTTGTTACACTCTAGTGGGTCGGCCTGTTAACAGCCTGCAATGTTTTAGGTCAAATTACGACCCATATTAGATTTGTCCCGTTCACAGCCTATCGCATTTTGGGCTAAATTATGGCCCATATCAAAACAAGCCCGTTAAGAGGCCACTATGCTTTTGGGCCTATTTGAAGCCGGGTTTGTATTTCAGCCTGCTAAATGCCCATTTACTAGTTCAGCCTGATAATCATTTCGGCCTGTTAGCAGCCCTTGGTGCATCTGCGCCGTTGTCAACCCAGTTTCACTTTAGGCCAATTAACAACCTGTGCTGCAACTGGGCTATTTCTTGTCTGGAGTGACCTTATGCCTCTTAATGGCCCGTAGTCTTTGTTGATAAATTTTAGCACAACATTCCTATCAGCCTGTTAATGGCCCATGTAAGAGTTGGGCCTAATTACAACCCGCATTCAATGCGGCCTGTTTAGAACCCATCCTGGTAATGTCCCGTGACACAGTTGGGCCTACAACATGCGTTGATACCGTCCTCCTTAAAGCCCATAATTTTATTGGGCCAAACAGGGTCCGAGATACATTTTGGCCTATTAATGGTTAATATATTATTTGGGCCAAACATGGGCTACGACACTTTCGGCCTATGTTGGCTCGTGCATTTTTCGTCTCAACTCTAGCCCAATCTAGTTTTCAACTTGTTAAAAGCCCATGGTATCCTCTGGCCCAACTGGCCCGAAATTTACTTAGCCAGTTAAAGGCGGAAAACAGCTTTGGGGCATGGGTGCCCCTTTGTGGTTTGGCATGGGGACGACCACATTGCACAAAGAGCAGAAGTAGCAGGGGACAACGTGGCAATGGACTCTCTCTCTTTACCCAGGTTTGGGCCGCTTTGGAGCGTAAAACCCTACTCTTTCCGTGGTGGATTGATCTGGGGGAACACGAAGGCTCACTACAAGAAATATGTCAACTTGTGACCACCACTATTGCTCACTGAAAGGTCACAAATTTCCATTTACGACCTTTTTGTGACCAAAAACAGAAGGTCAAAAGCTGGCCGTCGTAAACTGACTATAGCGACCTTCTCTATGAGAAGGTCGTGGACGTTTACGACCAAAATATTCCTACTATGGCGTTTTGGTCACTAGCAACCTCCCCAGGCCACGTAGGCATCCAGCGTGGCAAGCTGATGTGGCACAAGATTCAGCCCGGTCCGATTTGGTGTTCTACATGGGCCGAGCCCATTAATTCGGCCTTTTTAGTTATCATTTTTTGTCATTCCGGTCTGCTACATGGGCCTGGCCTAATATTTCAGCCTTTTTTGTTTTTGGGTCAAGGCCTTTCTGGCTCAACGGTTTGTATTTTTTTAGGAGATGGGTCCAGTACTCAAATGGGTCCCGATTGTCATGTTCTAATATGTGGGTCCATGTTTTCTATTCATTGGTAAATAAATAACCAATATTCAAATCAAAACAACCAGAAAGCACAGATAATACTTCAAATATCAGCCAAAATAAGTCTGTTACATCATATAACTTAGATACAATGGTAATCACAGCCACAAGCTCTACAAGTCTCTACAAGTGTAATCGCAACCACAAGCTCTACAAGTGCCCTTTGACAATTTCAAGTAACTCCTGATTTGAGGAAACACCAGGCTTCAGGGTCTTCTCCATAGTGTCGACCAAAGATCTCACCCTCCATCGGCATCAAAGTGATGCACCTGAACATGGCAGGGAAAAGGATTACCTGCCAAAAGCCAAATTTATACAAGATATCAGCCTTTCAGTGGTGCAGAATATCAGAGAACCGTGCTTCAGCATTACAGGGCATGGAAACGTAAAATGCAATTTTTTCACAAAAGGCGTACAATCGCAAATTTACTATCCACAAAATTCAATTGGAAAAAACAAGTGAAACAGTGAAGTGCATGTCAGCCTTAGTGTTTCTATTTCCTACAAATGACTGAGACCATGGTGTTTCAACCTTTTGTAGAACACTATTCTATAACAATATATATTGAGCATGCTACAGCAGAAGCTTGAATTTATGGTTTCTATACTTCTACATTATACATCCTCAGTAATATAGACCTTTTTGCTACATACTTTACACGGCAATAGGAGAAAAATTCTAATAAATTCATTGCACGCTTGCCAATAAAAATGACAAGTTAACTACACACCAGGGAACATAAACTTGAGAGGTTGAGATCAAGGCCTATCAACTACATCATATATATGCATTAAAAAAGAAGGCCATATGGACGACCAATGCATCATAATTATCAGTTTTAAACACTATAGGACCAAAAAGTAGGTGCTACTTCAAGTTTTAGAACTCAACCATTCATCAGTAATAGTAGCAATTTAATCTTACTAAAGATAGGCACTACAGCCAGAATTTACACGCAAAGATCCTGGAATTTTATACACAACACCAGCAGATTAGCTATATGAACACAATACCAGAATTTTATGCATCATGAATGAAGAAATCAAAATAGGATGCTTCGCTTTACTTGTGTGCGGAGGATAAGCAAAAGTAGCAACACATGTTTTTCCTATTTGCTTTGCTTTCCTATTAGCATCTCCGGTCAATCAAACAGGATGCAGCAAGTGATTACATTAACCCCGATTCAAATATTTGAAGTACTGGACAATCATTTCATGCAGCCATTCATAAACATACTACTACAAGGGAATTACAACTTTTATTTTAAGCATAATGTTTAAGTACGTAAACTTTCCTCAAGAGTCCCTACACACTACTACTCAACTACTATACGTGTGTAGTACTCTGTCAGTAAGCAGCAGAGGAGATTGAAACATAAGGACCATGTGTGTGTGTAGAAAACACACACAATAAACACTGAACATCACTAGTCACCCTACACACAGCAAGCTTCAGATGTTCAGAACAGATCAACATGTTGAGCAGTTAGGGAATCACGAGAAGGAAGTAGGAGGGTGGATCACGATGGTCTCACCTTGTTGCCGTCGTCCTCATCGAACCCTGGCGACCAAGTACACATCCAAGCCAGTTCACGAATCCATGGGTGCTAGCTTGCCAACCAGCACCAGCATTGTGCCCCTGGATGCCACAAAAACAACCTGACTTGTAAGCATAGATAGAGAAGAACAAAAGCGAAACAACACACTAATGCTACAGTGCCTCCGAGTATAATCTTAATATAGCCAGCAACACTTAAAAGAAATAATATCTATAGAAGATTCCATACAAAGTAGAACAGTTGTACTTGGCAATGCACACATAGCTACTGGTAACTGGTTATTTTGGTTCATTGTCATCAAATTAAAAAAGAACCAAAGGAACATACAAAGAGTACAAGAACAAACAAAGCTCATTGTCTGATTTCATTTTAGCTAACAGAATATTGTGATAGCAAATGTGAAATGCTTGATGATGTACATGAATTCACATTTAGAAGGAAATAACTGAAACTACTCATCATTCATGAACATACATATGTAATCTTAATCTATGAAATTACTGCAGAAAGAACTACTGTAATGGACCATTCATCAACATACATCTATAATCTTAATCTTTTGATATTGTGTTGGAAAGAAAGAACTACTGCAGATTCATAGTACAACGAAGGAACTGCTGTTGAACTGAAAATACTGCAGAACCAACACCAAACAGCTATTGCAGACAACACTGACAAAGAAGGAGACTGGAGTTGCACTCGCAATGCGCTAGCGTGTAGACCGGGGTTCAGTAATAGGAAACAACTGAATATGACATAAGGATGCAACAAAACTAACATGACAGGGTAACATGGCATTAAGCTACCCCAAACCATCTAGATCCCAAAGTCCGGGGCATTTCCCACTCCCAAATCGCTGCATCCTCCAACTTAAAAGGATGCAAACACTTGACAGTAACTCCATCCTAGCTATGTAATTCAAGTTCAGCAACAGAAAACAAAACCGCTGGATATGACAGTAGGATGTAACAAAATTAACATGACACGGCACGGGGACGAAATAAACAAGTTCTAACTGAGATGCACAAAACAGTCTATTGCCTCAACCCATCTGAACCCCAAATCCTAGTACCAGCAATTCAATCGAGTAGAGAGGAGGAGAGAACGAGCTCACCTACAGCCAGAATAAGATCCATGGCTGATACATCCCGACAAGCAGCCATGGTCGAGCACTCCCTCCCCAGGCGCCATCCATCCTTGTTGTCCAGTCTATCTACAATCCATCCTTCCTCCTGCATACCTACAATCAAAGAACAGAGCAGAGTTAGAGAGAGAGAGGGAGAGAGAAAGAGGAGGGGATGGAGTCACTGGAGGAGAGCTCGAGTACCCCATGGCCACCGGGCGGAATAGCACCATTCAGGGGCTAAGCCACGTGTGAGGGCGCGGCAGATGTCGGGGAGGAGCTACCAAAGTCGCCGGAGCTGTGCTGACGATGGATCTGGAAGGGAGGCGGCGCAGATGTGTCTGATTTGATCTGGGCGGGGCGGGGCACACTGGCGTCAGCCAGGCCCAGCCGCGAGAACGCCTCTGCCAGGCACACCGGCGTCAGATCCGCCCACTCCCTCTGCTCCTCCTTCTCCCCCGGCGCCGCCTCGCCGGCCTCGCGTCCGGTCGCCATCTCGCCTCCGCTCGCTTTTCTCTTTGGGTTGGTGAGCTGGTTGGTTCGGTTGGGTGGTGAGGGAAGGGGAGGGGCGAGAGGAGGGGGCGTGGGGGAGACCATGAACGACGGCGAGCTCCGCCGGAGGAAGGTGGCGGTGGCGGCGATGGATCTGGAAGGGAGGCGGGGATGGATTGGGTTGCGGGGCTCGCGGTGAGGTGAGACGAGGGAGAGATGGTGAGGGGAGGGAGGGACGAGGTCGGCAGCGGTGGGTGAGGAGGACGGCAAGGTCGGCGGTGAGTGAGGAGGAAGGCGAGGTCGGCGGTGGATCGGGAGGCAGCGGAGTGAGATTGGATTGGGAGGTGGCTGCGGCGGCGAGCAGATGGGGGAGAAGGGTGCGATGGGGGAAGGGGTGTGATGTGAGCTAGGGTTTGTGCTGCGGTGGGGTGGATGGACGGATGGATGGACGGATGGATGTGGTATGGTGAGATGGATGGATGGATGGATGAGTGCCATGTCATCGATCCGTGGGAATGGTTCTGATTGGTTCGGAAAATCAGTGATTTAAAAGAGTTTCCAAGTACAAAAACTAGAGGGATTTTGTGAAGTAGCTATAAAAAATATTTTGCAAAAGGGTACCACACAAATTTTCACTAGAGTTAGACCACATTTTATGGATAAGGACCAATTTGTACGCATTTCTCATCTTTCTAGCTATTTTTAATCATTTTTCGAGTGCCCCAAATGATGTTTTTTTGTGAAGAACCTACCAAATAATTATTACAAAATTGCACCAAATCATTTTTATAAAATACTAGGTCATATTTAACGCATAATTGACCAAATGGTTGGGTGTAAAAAGTTTTGATCAACATCTGCTGAAAAAGACAAATTTCCGCCAATCCAGCTGGAAGCGGGTCAAATTTGAACTGCAGCTGCCTCATAGTTTGCTATTTATTTTTTCCAAAAATCATTTCCAGTTACATAAGGACCAATTTAATCATAGAAACACCAAAAAAATTCCAAGATTCAACCACTAGCTAGGAACGGCCATTCCCGCCGTTTTGACCGCATTTTGGAACGGGCATAAAAAATTCAAAAAAATTCAAAAAATTGGGAAACCTTCGCATTGTTTCATCATATGTGGCCAAGTTCCCAGGAAAAATAACAAACTTTTAATACGGCAATTATTTTAAAAAAAGTGTTCTCAGAAACGAGCTATCATGTGTGGAGATCAATGGCTTTCAAGCCAAATGATCAATCTTATGGCCACATTCATGGCATAGTTTGTTCAAATGATCTCATATTGTGCACAAGGGTGCATATTGGAATTGCAAACAATGTTGCCTAAGGAAGTTTTCATTTGCTTTGCACGGAAAATTCATTTTCCATTTTTCGAGTGCCCGAAATGAGGTTTTTTTGTGAAGGACCTACCATATATTTGTTGCAAAATTGTACCAAATAATTTTTATAAAATATTAGGACATATTTAATGCACAATTGACAAAATGGTTGGGTGTCAAAAGTTTTGATCCACCTCTGGTGAAAAAGACAAATTCCCGCCGATTCAGCTGGAAGCGGGTCAAATTTGAACTGCAGCTGCCTCATAGTTTGCTATTTATTTTTTCCAAAAATAATTTCTAGGTACATAAGTATCTATTTAATCAGAGAAACATCAAAAGTTTTCCAAGAATCAACCACTAGCTAGGAACGGTCAAGCCCGCCGTTTTGACCGCATTTTCAAACGGGCATAAAAAATTCAAAAAAATTCAAAAAATTGGAAAACCTTCGCATTGTGTCATTATGTGTGACCAAGTTTCCAGGAAAAATAATAATCTTGTAATACAGAAAGTATTTTAGAAAAGTGTTCTCATAAATGAGCTATCATATGTGAAGATTCATGGATTTCAACCTAAACGCTCAATCTCATGGTCGCATTCATGGCATAGTTTGTTAAAATGATCTCATATTGTGCACAAGGGTGCATCTTGGAATTCCAAACAATGTTGCCAAAGGGAGTTTTCATTTTCTTTGCATGGAAAATTCATTTTCTATTTTTCGAGTGCCCGAAATGAGGTTTTTTTGTGAAGGACCTACCATATATTTGTTGCAAAATTGTACCAAATCATTTTTATAAAATATTAGGACATATTTAATGCACAATTGACAAAATGGTTGGGTGTCAAAAGTTTTGATCCACCTCTGGTGAAAAAGACAAATTCCCACCGATTCAGCTGGAAGCGGGTCAAATTTGAACTGCAGCTGCCTCATAGTTTGCTATTTATTTTTTCCAAAATTCATTTATAGTTACATAAGTACCTATTTAATCATAAATACATTGTTTGGTGGTGATACGTCGAGGTTTGGGAGGTGGCCGAGGGCCCCAACTCTAGAGCACGTAAACTCGCATGCCCGTCGCGTGGTCACCGCGTGACCGTGGCGTTGCCATGTGTTCTGGGCAGCCTAGGCATGTCTAGTGGGTTGAGCACTCCCCGGGTAGGTGCTAGGAACAAAATTACAACATAAGATTCTCACGAGGAGACCGATCGATGCTCAAACATGAATTAGCGGTCAAGTGTTTGATTAGCGGTACGGGAAATGTACATGGCTAATGGGCGTGAGTTTTGGCTGAGGATGATCAGTAACTAAGAAGACCGTCTTCACAAATTTTCAGCTCAAAAGGAGGAGCCTAGGTGGTACTTGCTTTGCAAACCACCACACTGGACATAAATACGAATGTTGAAGCTCGGCTCAAAATAATGAATGGATTGAGCTGGCATTTGGTGGAGGATGGTTATTTGGGCATAGGAAAGTACTGTAGAAAATGGATACTATTTGGACATGCCAAAGTGGTACTTCCTTCACAAACTGTTACTTTGAACAGAATAGGAAAATGAATATTTTTGAATTATTTTTGAACTAGGCAAGGAAGGTTTTAACATATTTGACGAAGATATGACCCAAAGAATTTATGAGATTTTTTTGGGAATTTTGGGAATGACAGAAATATAGGTTTCTTCACAACCTAGGGCAAAAACTGCCACATGGACATGACACATAGGCAAAACTGATGAGGTGGCGCCTAGTCATAGCAACCCACCACAATTTACAAGGTTATGACCATCTATATTGGTCGTTAACAACTAGAAATAAGGCAGCGGACTAGCGCTGTTAGCTTTATGACCATTTCATGTAAGGAAATTATGACCTTTCTGACCAAAATGGTCGCAATGGTTTAGGGTTTGGAGCCCCTCGAACAGCTTTTGACCAATTGGTCTCAAATGGTCATAAGTCTATGAACAATTCTTCCAGGGTCACTGACAGAAGGTCATAAGTTGGCATATTTCTTGTAGTGGCTCGATGCGCTCCGGCCTGGTAAGGTTGCCTCGGGGAGAGTGACGTGAGCGTACAAGTGCTGTGGGATCAAATCTCCGAACCCTTTGCTAGGTTACCTCAGACCTTGTTTTATAGGTTAAGGGGTGACCACAGTGGTAAAACGGTCATTTTAGTGTGATTAGATAGCCAACAGTACTATCATACCTAACTCTGGTAGTTAGGACAAAGTGCATTAGATGCACTGCTAGATGTCGTGCCGAGGGCGAATCCCAGCAAGCCTTTCATGCTGCTTATCTGCCTCTTCTTATCAACTTGACACGCCTCCTGGACGGGTGTCACTAAAGCTAATCTCTTCTCCTTGATGCTGCCACATGCTTGATAGGATCCACATGGTTGCTTAGTACCTTGACACCACACTGATTAGTGACTTGGGTGAGGTGAGGTGGAGCGGTGGCGTCTTGGTGAAGGTTCCTCAGAAAAGGAGCTTGGCAGGGTTTGGTCTTGGCGGCCCCGGCAACCCTGTCGGGGCGAATCTGGACTTGCTCTCGAGTGCGGCCTCGACCCGACCAGGCTCTCCTTCCTGGCAAGGGAGGCCTTCCCAAGGTGGCCTTCTGCTAGTTTTGGTCTGCTCAATGCTGTCTTTGATCTCACAAAGAGCGGCTTCTCTGGTTCAACTTTGTGCCATGTATTGGTGGTGGATGTATGACCGTCAGCATGCCTTTGTATGAGTCCAGTCAGCAAATGTGAATGTTTGTTGCACCGACAAGAGCCCTCGGTCCTAGCCCACACATGGTACCAGACATTGTTAGGGTAGGCCCTAACAATGCACGGATTGGCACCCTAACCTTGCCGTGGTGGAATCCATGTCTCTAAGATCTTCTTTGGTTCTTCATTAACCTGAAATTGAATTAATCCACGGGTCCCCCGCGAGTCGTGCAACATCAAACGACGTGGGTCTACCTAGGTAAAGGGCCAGAAGACGCCGACGTTCATGGGGAATTGATTGAAGCGCATGCAAATGTTCCAGGGGTAACTTCCATTTTACCCTTCCCACTACACCTGCCGTTTCCGCCACATATGCTGCATGCATCATGCAGGGTTGATGGCGGACGTGTAGGGCATGGGGAGGAGTGCCATGGAAGAAAGTGCGGCGTCATGGATTGGTGCAGAGGGGCAGCTAGCCCCCTGCCACGCTCCGCTATAAAAGGGAGTGCAGTGGTGAATGGAAATGCTCACCCACACACCTTCTCCTTCTTCTTCTCGTGTCCTTCTCCCACCATGGTGAGGGGAAGAGGGCACGCTCGAGATCCAACGGTGGTGACAAGGACCTCCTCTTGGCACGACATTCCTGCCCCCACTAGGGACGCATGGGTATGATCCAGTGCGTAAGGCGGAGCCGCAAGACATGATCGTGGTCGGCGCGGTGCTCAGGGTCGAGGAGGACGTAGTGGTGCTTCGATCGCACCTCCCCGAGCAGCTCTAACTCTAATGGAAGGCCATGTTGGAGATACAGTGCTAGAATTCATCGTCAGGCTGCCTGAGCCCCCGCGCAGCCGTCTTCGGCTTCCTGGCCCCTTTGGAAGGGTGATGGCGGTCGAACAGCCGCACGGGTTGAAGTTGCACATAAGGGGTTGCTGCAATGGCAACATGTGGGTGGACGTCGAGTTCCTCGCACCTCCTGTCATGCTTCTACGGTGTGGCTGAAAAACTTTTGCACGTGCCAATAGCCTGGTGGAAGGGAACATCCTCCATTTTAAGTTAATGGAGGCCGATCTGCCCTCCATCAAGGTCTTGGGGCGCTCGGGTGCTTAGTTAGGGTGCTGCGTGGAAAGCTCGACCGACGATGAAAGCTCCTCCTCGAGCGACAACAACAAAAACGACACTGACGGCGAAGACAGCGACGCCGAGCCACTGGTCGTCTAGCATGAAGACAACAACTCGGACTCCGGTGGAGTGCCGGATGCACCGTCACAGTCATCTAGACGACGACTCGGACCCCGGCAGAGCGATTTGCCGGGGGTGCTTGGCCTGCTCGACTACACTTCCACCAGCTGGACCACAGCAGGCTTCCTCGTGGACTCCGGCTTCGTCTTCCCTGCCGGTGTCCCTCTTGCCGCGTTCCTCTGGTCCTGGCGGGGGTGCCCTATGGCATCACCTAGCGGCTCTCCCCGCCCCGACCTCTTCTTCCTTGCCGGGGAGACACCCTCCCGATCTTGTTCGGTTGCGTCCTACGGGCCCTGACGAGGTAGGGCTCGGATTTTGCCCAAGCGCTCCTTTCGTCCTCTTTCCTTCTTGATGCAACTCCTAGGAGGAGAGGGACAAGAAAGGCATTACGGGGCTGCTATCATTTTTGAATTTAAAAGATGTAGGCACCAACCTAGTTTTAGTTCAAATTATGTAACCCTCTATCCATGTTTGTATTCTGTATGATCTCTACTTGTTTATCCACGTATTAATGGAAAACGAATGCTTGATGGGTACTTGTGCATGTATCATATGTGTAACACCCCGGATGTAACTTTCCATCTTTCTAACTCCAACTCTTGCCATTTCCAGATATGTGATATGATATTTCCTTCGTGGTTGGGTTTTTGTCTCTCGTTTTGCATTTGTGCTTGTGTCATTTAGCATTCCATCCACATCATGTGCATGGTGTGTTTTTCTTATATATTATGTTGCTGCATGTTTCATGCATGATTCTGGCATCATCTCCACTTCTCCTTTCCTTTCCTTTCTTTCTTTTTGCAAGTGCCACTTTTCCATTCTCTTTTAATGCTCATATTTTCTCCAATATTGAAGCATCTTGTCCTAAACCTCTATGCCAAGCTTCACATACTTTGGAGTTGATTTGGTTAGGTTTTAAAATGGCTCAAGTTTGAATTTATTTCAAACTTGAATTATTTTACATCCTCTAAAAAATTCCCAAACCAATTTATTCAAATATTGCATAATTCTAGGAGCATGAGGATATTCTCATCTCTCCCAAATTCCTCTTCTAGCCCCATGTGCTTTTCAATTTGCGTTTCTCTTTTAAGAAAAGAGAGAGGAAAGAGCAACGGTAGCCGCAGCCCACCTAGGCCTCGGCCCCCCAGCGCAACCAGCTAGCCCAGCAGCAGTGCAGCCAGCAGCAGCCCAGCCAGACCGCGCGCACGTTGCTTCCCCCCTTTCTTACCCGAGCGCCGCACACCCCTCTCTCTCACTCGAACCACATGGACATGCAGGTCCCCAGCGTCAGTGAGAGCGGCAGCCACACCCGCCTCCTTTTCTCCTTTCCCTTCCTCTGCTTTTCGCCGTGCCATGGCCACGGTGGCAAGCCAGCTAGCCGTGTCGTGCTTACTTAAGCCCCCCTTGGCGTCCGCACCTAGCCCCTAGGGTTTCCCTCTCCATCCTCCACCGCCGCCAGGTGAGAAAACTCCCCAAGATCCTTCGCTTCCGCCGCTTCCCGAGCGCGCTTGAGAGCGCGTCCATGTCGCCGGCGCGCACTCCGGCCACCTCCGCTCGCCAACCACGTATGTCTTCCTCCATGATGTCGACTACGTCCCCGTCATCCTCTTCCTCGCTTGGGATCGTCAAGGCTGGCTACCTCCCCGTCGTCCTCTTCCTCCCCTGCTTTGCGGACAGTAGCCCCTCCAGGTTCAGAGCTCGTCCGCATCGCCGCAGGCTCATATCCATCGACCCCGTCGTGTCCTAGGGTGAGCTGGGTAACGAAACTCCCTATCCCATCGATTCCATGGCATGTAGGCACCCGTAGGACTCGCACGATCCGTGTCTTTGATGCGCTCGCAGTGCTCCGGCGAAGCCTGATGATTATGTCGTGTGTATCTTTGCTGTAGCGCACCCGCGCGTCCCCACGCTCCGGTTCTATCCTAGCCTCATTCTCCTCGCTGTGCTGGACTCGCCCGCGCAACCACTCCTATAGTGCGGCATCCCCGCGCAAGCACCAGGCTTCGCCTAGCCCCATGCCTTAGCCACCGAGGCGAGCACGAGTTCGTCCTCGGGAGGGCCCGTACACGCACGCTCCTTTGCTGCTCCGCTTGCACGCGCGCAACCTTACCCCCATTCCGCATGCCCGCTGGTGCTCTGCAACTGCAGAAGTCGCCGCCGTTGCTTGCCGTCGACGCCGGAACTCTGCTGCGCGTTCATGGTGTTTCCAGGACCGGGACTCTCTCTGTTCAAAGGGTGATGCACCCCTTCTTGATCACAAGCCGGGCTTGTAGCCCACTGGTTCCTCCCGCTCGCTTTGATTCAGTAGGTCTTGGGTTCGAGTCCCAGGCTCTACATAGTTTGCTGTGTCCTTTTTATTCTGCAATGTGACCTTGACGCCTCGGCCCCCCTGTCATACACACACCCTCTTAGGCTCACTATCATACACACACAGCCGCCTCCCTTTCTTTATTTTGTTCCTATTACCCCCACGATTTTCATTTATGGAAATTGTCCATTTTCCATTTTGGGCAGATCCAAATCTGGACATTCCAGATTAAGCAATTTCCCTTTTGTGTCTATTTGCATTTCGGGCAGTTTCTCAAGTATGCATTTTGTGGGTATTTTTCTACAGTAACCCCAACATATTATATATATTTTTGGGCTAGAAAAATCAAGTGAATCCAGTGGTGGCATTAGTTTCTGCATTTGAGCAAGTTTGCACACATGTCATTTTACATCATGTTGTTGTTTTGTCTTTCATGTGTATATTTATGCAAATATGCTATGGGGTAGTTTTGCACATGAACATGCTCTTCATCATGCCTACTTGCTGCTGGAATTAAGATTATTCCGTGATATGTTTTATTTTGAGTTAAACGAGCTTGCAAACATGCTATCTTGTATCTATTTCTGCCATGCCATCAAATTCTACAAAGTCTGGGTCTGTTTATGTCACTTGCCATGTTTGCATTGATGCTATCATCATTTCTGTAGATATTTGGAGCATGTTCACTAAGTTAGTTTTGCTAAGTGCATGTAGTACTAGCATGCCATGCTCTTGCTTGCCATGATATATTGATGTGCATATTTAAACCTTGCACACAAGTTATTACGTTGCTGTTTTTCAACAGATTGCATTGCATTTTGTTTGGCTTGTCATTTTCAAACCGTGCATCCGTTTCCGGTGATCTTCATATCGATTTCATTCGATATATCCCAACCTATACAGTGGCATGCTTGGGTTACCAAGATTGTGCCAAGTTCATCGATTCTCCTTCTGTCTCGTTTGCACCCCCTCCGAAGCACCTCGTATGCATTGCACCTCATATCTTGCATTCCATGCCATGTCTTGCATCATGTTGCTTGCGCATTGCACCATAATTGATTGTTGTTCCTTTGCTTGTGTTCTTGCTTTGGGTAGAGCCGGGAGACGAGTTCATGTACGAGGAACCTGTTGAGTACGCTAACGAGGAGCAAGCTTTCGACAACTCTGAGAACATTGCAGGCAAGATGACCATTACCCTCGATATCACTTCTATCTTTGCTTGCTAGTTGCTTCGTTCTATCGCTATGTTGCGCTACCTATCACTTGTTTACCATGTCTCCCATTTTGCCATGTCAAGCCTCTAACCCACGTTCCTAGCAAACCGTTGTGTGGCTAAGTTACCGCTTTTGCTCAGCCCCTCTTATAGCGTTGTTAGTTGCAGGTGAAGTTGAAGATTGCTCCATGTTGGAACAAGATGATGTTGGGATATCACAATTTCTCTTATTTTAATTAATGCATCTATATACTTGGTAAAGGGTGGAAGACTCGGGCTTATGCCTGGTGTTTTGTTCCACTCTTGCCGCCTTAGTTTCCATCGTACCGGTGTTATGTTCCTTGATTTTGCGTTCCTTACGCGGTCGGGTTTATGGTAACCCCTTGACAGTTCGCTTTGAATAAAACTCGTCCAGCAAGGCCCAACCTTGGTTTTACATTTGCCTCACCTAAGCCTTTCCCTTGGGTTTTCGCAAGCCCGAGGGTCATCTTTATTTACCCCCCCCCCCCCCCCCCCCGGGGCCAGTGCTCCTCTGAGTGTTGGTCCAAACTAGAGCTCTTTGCAGCGCCCCCTCGGGGAAACTTGAGGTCTGATTTTAGTTGTACGGATTGCTCATCCATTGTGCCCTGAGAACGAGATATGTGCAGCTCCTATCGGGATTTGTCGGCACAGTCAGGTGGTCTTAATGGTCTTGTTTTACCATTGTCGAAATGTCTTGTAATTGGGATTCCGAGACTGATTGGGTCTTCCCGGGAGAAGGAATATCCTTCGCTGATCGTGAGAGCTTGTGATGGGCTAAGTTGGGACACCCCTGCAGGGTATAAACTTTCGAGAGTCGTGCCCGCGGTTATGTGGCAGATGGGAATTTGCTAATATCCGGTTGTAGAGTACTTGACACTTGACTTAATTAAAACGCATCAACCGCATGTGTAGCCGTGATGGTCCCTTCTCAGCGGAGTCCGGGAAGTGAACACGGTTTGGGTTATGTTTGAAGGTAAGTAGTCTTCAGGATCACTTCTTGATCACTTCTATATGACGAGCGTTGCGTAGTTTCTCTTCTTACTCTTGTACTCGCCTTTAGCCACCATATTTTGCTTATCAATTGCTGCAACTCCACCTCATTACCACATCCTACCCATAAGCTTAAATAGTCTTGATCTCGCAGGTTTTGAGATTTCTGAGTCCTCGTGACTCACAAGATAATACAAACAGTTGCAGGTGCCGATGATACCAGTGTAGGTGATGCTACCGAACTCAAGTGGGAGTTCGACGAGGTCCTTGGCCATTACTACGTGTCTTTTCCTGATGATCAGTAGTGGGGCCCAGTTGGGACGATCGGGGATCTAGCAGTTGGGGTTATCTTTTTTTCATTTGGATTTGTCCGTAGTCGGACTATGCGTGTACTCTGAATGATGCATGATTTATTTAAGTACTTGTGTGAAGTGGCGATTGTAAGCCAACTATTTATCCCAGTCTTGTTCATTACATGGGATTGTGTGAAGATGGCCCTTCTTGCGACAAAACCACAATGTGGTTATGCCTCTAAGTCGGGCCTCGACACGTGGAGATATAGCCGCATCGTGGGCATTAAAATATCCATGCCGACGAATGATCCCTCAATACTTCAAGTAAGCAAAGTTCTCCGGCAAGATATCTTGCCGGTCCTTTCCACAACTGCTACTAAACCCTGTTTGATGGGTTAGCAGAATCGATGGAGGCCGTCCCCTTGTCAGCCCCCCCCCCCCCAAATGCTACTCAACCAACTAGACTGAAAAGACATCGAATCAAAAGATGGGAGCATAGATGTGGAGAGCAACAAGGTTTCCTTATGCCCGTTCTTTTCATACGAGAATACATAATGGATGGTGAGGTGAACTTACCTACATTTACTGTCGTTCTTATCGCTGCCGATAAGAAGGAGTTGTCGAGGACCGATATGCTGGCTTGCTCTCACCTTTCCTTTCGAGAAATTCACCCACGGTAGGACCTTGTTGTTAACTTCAAGAAAAAGAGTATAGAATAGCTGCATATGATCCTTTATAAGGGATTAGTCATCTTGTACTAGGGTTATTGTAATCACAATAAAGCCATACTTAATTAATCATGCATGCAAGTCTTGTGCCAGCGCTTCGTTTTATTATCTTTGCACAGGGTCTGCACCTGGCTTTGTACAAAGGCTTACAAGTCCGGGGGACTATGCTTGTGCGAAACAGGCTGCCGGGGCAAGGCCCGACAACTGTGCCTTATGGGTAGAATCTCCATACGGACTGCACCAGGTCTGGTGACACGTACTACCTGGTAAGGGCCTTCCCACTTTGGTTTCAACTTGTTTGAACCCTTGGTGGAGTGAACACGCCTAAGGACAAGGTCACCTTCCTCAAGGCTCTGGGCGTGAACCCTGCGGCTATGATAGCGGTGCAAGGCTTGCTGCTGTCATGCAGCATGTACAACTGCCCAGAGAGGGTCCTCCTTGAGGAGCATGGCATCATCATGCCGTAGCTGCTCTTGCACTACTTCATCGTAGGAAAGTACACAAGGTGACCCGTCATGAGTTCTGTGGGGTAGCACTGCTTCTGCCCCATATATCAGGGAGAAGGGAGTCTAGCTAGTAGCTTGATTTAGTGTCATCCTGATTGACCAAAGAACCATTGGCAACTCATCGATCTAGCGCTTGCCACATTTCGGCAATCTATAAAAAGTTCTTGTTTTCAGCCCTCGCAGCACTTCTGCATTCATCCTTTTCGCATGTCCGTTTCTCCTTGGATGGGCAACTGAGGCAAAAGAGACCTGGCTTCCAAAGGTTTGGATGTACTGCATGAAGGCACGACTTGTGAACTAGGTGCCGTTGTCGGTGATTACTTTGTTGGGTACTCCAAAACGACCCACCAGTCCTTTGAAGAACTTGATAAATGACTATGCCATCACCTTTCTCACTGGTTCCACTTTGGGCCACTTTGTAAACTTGTCGATTGCCAGGTACAAGAATTCAAAGCCTCCGGTAGCAAGAGGGAAGGGGCCCAAGATGTTGAGCCCCCAGACTATGAATGGCCAGGATAAAGGGATAGTCTGCAAGGCTTGAGCTGGCTGATGGATATTCTTGGAATGGAACTGGCATGCTTCACATTTGGTGACAAACTCAGTAGCATCCCGGAGGGCGGTGGGCCAGTAGAACACTTGCCAGAAAGCTTTCTGTAGGATCAAAAGTAGATCTAGAGGGGGTTCATTAAACTACTTGACCATATAAAAATCTAACCTTTTCCCAATTTTTAGTATTAGCAGATTTTACCAACTTAGCACAAGTCAAGCAATCAACCTACACATGCAATTCTAAGAGTGTAACAACAGAAAGTAAAACATTGCATACGAAGGTAAAGGGAAGGGTTTGGACAAGGCAAATGCAATGTAGACACGAACATTTTTGGTGTGGTTCCGATAGGTGGTGCTATCGTACATCCACGTTGATGGAGACTTCAACCCACGAAGGGCAATGACTACACGAGTCCACGGAGGGCTCCACCCATGAAGGGACCATGAGGAAGCATCCTTTTCTATCCCACCATGGCCATCGCGCACGAAGGACTTGCCTCACTTGGGTAGGTCTTCACGAAGTAGGTGATCTCCTTGCCCTTACAAACTCCTTGGTTCAACTCCACAATCTTGTCAGAGGCTCCGAAGTGACACCTAACCAATCTAGGAGACACCACTCTCCAAAAGGTAATAGACGGTGTGTTGATGATGAACTCCTTGCTCTTGTGCTTAAAATGATAGTCTTCCCAACACTCAACTCTCTCTCTCTCTCTCGCAAATTTGGCTATGGTGGAAAGAAGATTTGAGTGGAAAGCAACTTGGGGAAGGCTAGAGATCAAGATTCTTGTGGTTGGATTGGAATGTCTTGGTCCCAACACATGAGTAGGTTGTTCTGTCTCAGAAAATGAGTAGTGGAAGTGTAGGCACGTTCTGATGTCTCTCTCTCAAATGGTGAAGGGGGTGGAGGGGTATATATAGCCTCCACACAAAATCCAACCGTTACACACATTTGACCCAACTCGGTTAGACCGAATAGAAGAACTCGGCGAGACCGATTCAGTTCAAAACGTGAATGTTCGGAATCTCAGTGGGACCGATGTGATCAACTCGGTGGGCCCGATGTGCTAGGGCTAGGGCAAAACCTCATCTTTGTGAGACCGATTTCAGCAATGAGCAAACAGAGACTTGGTCAAGCAAACTTGGTGGGACCGATCGCTCCTTTCGGTGAGACGGAAATGTTACGAAGGGAAACAGAGAGTTTGCAATGCTATCTCGGTGAGACCAAGAGCCTTATCGATGAGGCCGAATTGACTAGGGTTTCTGGCAGTGGCTATGTCAACAAAACTCCATGGCGTCGGATAGATCAAATCAGCGGGCCAAGTTTGACTTTAGGTTTTGAACATATGTGGAAATGGGAAAGTGGTTGAGGGTTTTGGAACAATATCACTAAGCACTTTGAGCAAGTAGACCATTAAGCAACACCTCACCCGCTTTTAATAGTATTGGTTTTCCTATGGACTCAATGTGATCTTGGATCACTAAAATGAAAATGAAGAGTCTTGAGCCTTTGCCAATCTTTGTCCTTAGCATTTTGAGGGGTCCACATCTCTAGCCCATGCCATGCCAAACTTTGAACTTTCTGAAATATTTAAATTGAATGGATATTAGTTCAATGAGCTATATGTTGTTATGAATTACCAAAACCACCTGGGGATTGGTTGCACTTTCAATCTCACCCTTTTTGGTAATTGATGACAACATATAGATCAAAACTTCGACAAATGATAATATGAATGAAATACATCGTCCCTTTGAGAAGTATGTGATAAGCAAGATGTAGGATCAAAAGTATGTCTAGTGGGGGGGGGGGATTTGTGACACACCGAGACCGATGCGCCAGTTGCCTTCCTTTCTTTTTAGTTGTTGTCGTGTGTTTATTTTGTTTGTTGCATTAAGATAATTGTTTTGCATATTTATTTTACCTATGTTGTTGCCATGAGCATCATGTGCATTGCACTCATCCTTATGTTACATGTTACTTTCATGTTGTGTGTGCATTAGCCCTTGCACTCTCTCTCTCAAGCCATGCCATGTATCATCACCTCCCACCTCCTTATCCTTTCTTTTATTGTTGCAAGTGTCATTTTTCTCCCTCAATAAATTTTCATCTTTTCCCTATAAATCTTGCTCCATGCCAACAACATCTCTGTCAAATTTAAGCCCATTTGGGTTCGGTTTGGTTGGGTTATAAATTCCTGCAAGTTTGAATAAATTCGAACATGTTTAAATTTATAGTCTGTAAAATCCCCACACCACTTTTATTTAATTGAACATATTCCAAGGAACCCAGTCATATTTTTATCTCTCCCTAACTCCTCCCCTAGATCTCTGTGCTTTTCTTGTTTTATTTTCTGTTTGAAGAAAAGAAAAGAAAAGCAGCACTGGGCAGCCCAGTGCAGCTGCAGCGCAGCCCAACATCACCCGCAGCCCGGCTGGGCCTCCCCTCCTCTAGGCCGGCGCAACTCCCTCTCCCTCACGGCCACCTGCTCCCTTCTTAACGCCGTCCTCCTCCTCCAGAGACAGAGCGCTCGCGTCGTTGTCATGAGCTTCACGGACGCCGAGGTCGTACCGTCTGCCCCTCCCCTATATAACCCCCCTCGGCGTCCGCACCCACCCTAGGGTTTCCCCATTGCCGCCGCCACCTAGGGGTCTCTCCCCTACCCTCCTTCTCCTTCCTCGTGAGCACCCAAGCAGAATAGAGAGCACTGTCTTGCTCGCCGGCGCGCTCTCGATCAAGTCCAGCCGTAGCCAAGGTGCCCGGGAGTTTCGCCAAGTTCCTCTTCATCCCCAAGGTCCTCTGCATCGCCGCAGGACGTCAAGGCCGCGACGCCTGCATCCTCTTCTTTCTCTGCTTCCTATTCTTCAAGGACCGAGCACCATCGCCTCGATCAGCATCGTCCTCTTCATCTTCTTCCTCTACAGTAGGAGCTCGTCACCGTCGGTCATTCCCGAGCTCGATCTACTCCACCAACCAATCCTACGTGAGCACGATCACCTCCCACGCATGGTCCTCTCGTTTATGCCCTGTTTCGGTCATGTCCTCTCGGACCCGAGAGCTTCTCCGCCACGGCATGGTCACCGGCATAGTTCTGGTGACCCCTGCTTATGTTCTTGCTTCCGCTGCAATTGCGCCAATACGTAGGACATAAGGGCTTCGATTTCCGTCGTTGGTTTGCTCTAGCTCCACCACCACGGGACCTCATCACCGGCGAGGTTTCCGTTCGTGTTTCGATGCACGCGCAGCACCTTTACGACCGCCTTGTAGCGCAGCATATTTTGGTGCCCTCCTCTGCGAGTTTTGGTCGCCGGAGTTCCTCCGATGAGCTCGCCCGCTGTTCTGCGTGCCCGCCTTGTCCTTCTCTGCTTCTTGCGTGCGCTCTCGACCGCTTGCTTCGATGCTCATGCCGCTGCTCGCCTCGCTGGCTCACACACCACAGCACCCGCTGGTCATGTCCCACGCTCGCGCAGCACGCCGCACCTTTGCACCACCCAGCACAGCCAGCGCCTCAGCGTGCCTCGCTGCAGCGGCCGAGACGAGCTCTTGCTCGAGCTCGTTCTCGAAGCGCTCTACCACCTCCGCACACGCCCATCACTCCACACACACTCACCTATTTCCGCACCCCCGCCTTCAGCCTGTGGTTGCGACGGTCATCGTCTTGCTCGCCGGTGCCGTCACCCAGTTCGTCTGTGATCCGCGAAGAAGAAGGCCTGGCCTTTGATTCGGTTCAAGTTCAGTCACGCCCTTGTTTGCATGAACATGCAGCACCAGCGCACTGGTCAGCTCTCTGATCCTCTCTATCCATGAGGTCTGGGGTTCGATTCCCAGGTGCCCCAATTTTTGCCCTGTTTTTCTCTGTTGCACACCCACATCCGCTTCGGGCCCTGTCTACTCTTGGGCTGCTGCACAGTGCTGCTTCAGGCCCGTGCATATTTTTTTCCCAATCTGTATTTTAGCATTTTCCAATGCATTCTTATTTAATCATAATGCTACAGTTTTGCATTGTTAATAACTAAATATCCATACATCCAAATAGATCATGTCATATATGTAAAATGCTCAGATTTTCTTGTACTTTCATAATCTGCAACTTTAATCCATGTTTAACATGTTAAACTTGTTTTTTGCATTATTTTGCATGAATGACATGCTAAAATGGTTTATTTCACAACTAATTAACCGTAGCTCCGAATTTAATTAACTTTATATGTTTTGGGGTAGAAAAATGCATATATTAACATGGTGCACTTTATTGCCCTGTTTAACAACAATAAAATAAGGTTTAGGCAGAACAGTACCAAAATCGTAAATTGCATATGGGGATTTCCTGGAATTGTTGTTTATTATTTCTGGCCTCATTTAAATTTCTTAGATAGGTAGTTTTGTTGTGCATCAACTCTTTCCATGTTAACCAACATTTAATCTTGTCATGCATCATACTTGGTTGTGCAACATGCCTTGTTCATGTGTTGTTTGTTTACTATGTTGTTTGCTTCTTTCTGGTTGTGCTTCTTCTCGATAGTTCCTGTTTCGTCGCGATCGTGAGGATTCGTTCGTCCACGCTTGGTTCGTCTTCGCTCGTCCTTCTTCTTCATGGACTCGTTCTTCTTCCTAGCAGGATTTCAGGCAAGATGACCGTTACTCTGGATCTCACTACTATCATTGCTATGCTAGTTGCTTCGTTCTATCGCTATGCTTCTTCACTTGCTCTTCAAGCCTCCCAAATTGCCATGTCAGCCTCTAACCTTTTCACCTTCCTAGCAAACCGTTGTTTGGCTATGTTACCGTTTTTTTTTCAGCCCCTCTTATAGCGTTGTTAGTTGCAGGTGAAGTTGAAGATTGCTCCATGAGGGACAGGATTATGTTGGGATATCACAATATCTCTTATTTAATTAATGCATCTATATACTTGGTAAAGGGTGGAAGGCTCGGCCTTATGCCTGGTGTTTTGTTCCACTCTTGCCGCCCTTGTTTCTATCATACCGGTGTTCTGTTCCTTGATCTTGCGTTCCTTACGCGGTTGGGTGATTTATGGGACCCCCTTGATAGTTCGCTTTGAATAAAACTCCTCCAACAAGGCCCAACCTTGGTTTTACCATTTGCCTACCTAAGCCTTTTTCCCTTGGGTATCCGATGCCCAAGGGTCATCTTTATTTACCTCCCCGGGCCAGTGCTCGTCGTGAGTGTTGGTCCAACCTATCAGCCGCCGGTGGCCACCAGGGGCAACTCTGGGCTGGCCTACCGGAAGTTTGGACAATCTGGTGTGCCCTGGGAACGAGATATGTGCAGCTCCTATCGGGATTTGTCGGCACATTCCGGCGGCTTTGCTGGTCTTGTTTTACCATTGTCGAAATGTCTTGTAACCGGGATTCCGAGTCTGATCGGGTCTTCCTAGGAGAAGGAATATCCTTCATTGACCGTGAGAGCTTGTGATGGGCTAAGTTGGTACACCCCTGCAGGGTATAAACTTTCGAGAGCCGTGCTCATGGTTATGTGGCAGATGGGAATTTGTTAATATCCGGTTGTAGAGAACTTGACACTTGACTTAATTAAAACGCACCAACCGCGAGTGTAGCTGTGATGGTCTCTTTTTGGCGGAGTCCGGAAAGTGAACACGATTTTGGGTTATGTTTGACGTAAGTAGGAGTTCAGGATCACTTCTTGATCATTGCTAGCTTCACGACCATTCTGTTTGTTTCTCTTCTCGCTCTTGTTTGCGTATGTTAGCCACCATATATGCTTAGTCGCCGCTGCAACCTCACCACTTATCCTTTCCATACCCTTTAAGCTTTGCTAGTCTTGATACCCGTGGTA
The DNA here is from genome assembly GCA_963921465.1 of Triticum timopheevii. Classification (NCBI taxonomy): domain Eukaryota; kingdom Viridiplantae; phylum Streptophyta; class Magnoliopsida; order Poales; family Poaceae; genus Triticum; species Triticum timopheevii. The sequence continues at coordinate 232,885,079 of OY997266.1, read as the reverse complement.
ATGGGATTGCTGAGTCCTCGTGGCTCATAGATTACTACAACAACAGTTGCAGGTACAGGTTACGCGACAATCTTGACGCGAGAGTGATGCTTGCTTGTTTTGAGTTCTTCTTCTGCTTCGTCGTTCAGGGGATAGGTTCCTGGTTGGCAGCCTAGGCTAGCAGGGTGGATGTCGTTTGAGTTTCTATGTATGTTTCATCCGTAGTCGGATGTTGCTCTTATGTATTGTGTTGTTGTATTCATGTGGCATTCTATGCCTCTTGTATGTATCCCCAACTATTATGTAATGTTGATGTAATGATATCCACCTTGCAAAAGAGTCTCCAATATGCGCTTCTATCCTTAGTGGGACCTTCAAGTTCCTTTAGGATAGGGTCGTATATTGGGCATGACATGATTAGACTACTTGACCAAATAAAAACCTAGCCTTTAGGATAGGATCGCATATTGGGCGTGACAAGTTGGTACCAGAGCCTCGACTGACCATAGGAGCCCCTTGATTGATCGTATAGTTTGGCCATTGTTGAGTCTAGAAAAAAAATTGTTTTCGAAGTCTAGTTATATCGGAGAGTAGGAATTCTTTTTACTCCTCAGCCCCTTCGTCGCTCTGGTGAGGAATCTTGACGTAGTTGTTTTGAATTACTCCTCTTCCCCTTCAAATTTTCTTTAGGATCACGTTGTTGGTTTTCCGGTCGTTGGTTCTCAGCTCCTTTCATCCGGTGCATTTCTCGTCAAGTCGATTCGACCCTCTCTGTTTTTCGCAAGATCAATCCTTAGTTCTTTCTCATCGAATTTGTTTCCCCATCCAAAGTTGTCTCATTTCCCACCAGCCCACCCTTTTTCTTCTTGGAGCCGGAGTCCGTAATCGAGTATCCATCCTACTCGTGCGAAGCCTTTGCATTCTTTCCTCAATTATTTCAACCGGTGTTTTCTCTTCAAGTTATTCGTCGGTTCCTTGTTCCCATTTGCCTTTGTTTTCCCACCCTCCCACCCCTTTTTCTTCCCGGAGTCTGAGCCTCTTTTGACAATCAATTTCATTCTTGCGGAGCCTCTTCAGTCTTTCGTCAATTATTTCAACTAGTGAATTCTTGTTTCGATCGACGTTCTTCATGTCTTTCTTTTCTGGTGGACTCAATTCAAGTATTCGTTGTTGATCATATTCTTTTCCTCGGCTCAAACGTTTTCCCCTTGCTTGTTTGCCTCTCGCCATTTAATCATTCCAGAGTTTGGAAGACATCTCAGGAGATTCGTGTGTGTTCCAATTAATTCAAGGTTATCACCTCATTCAAATATTTCAATTGTTCCGGTGCATCATCTATCTCTTCAACAATCCTTTTTCAACGGTGTTTTCTCTTCAGTGGGCCCTAACCCACAGGTCTTTTCCCAGGATCTTACCTGACTCTTCTAATTATTCCGGAGCTATTCCCAATTCTTTTCAAAGTGTGATGTAAGAATGGATTCCATCAGTCACATGCTTTCTCCAAGATCGCTTTCAAACTCTTTTCATTGCTGGTTCAACCCTACCTATTTTCATTCTCCCGGAGCATCTCAGTAACTATGGTGGTGTTTCTCGTCGTCATTTGAAGATCGAAGAAGAGTTTTCCCTCTAAATCTTGTCCGTTATCTTGAAGATTCGAGGTTCTAGTTTCATGTTATCATCTCGAAGTGTTCCATTGGTCAGATATTCTTTTCTTACCCATCCGGAGTATGTCAGGAGTTGTTTTTTGTTTCGTTTCACCGGAGGCCATCAATCCAGTTATTGTATCCAATTATCCCGGCGCATCTGTCAAGTACTCTTTAATCAGCTCGTGATCTCTTTGTTCTTTTGCATCTAAATCCCCTCAAGCATATTTGTTCTTCTAATTCTTCCCGGTGATTCATTCTCTTTCATCAGTCATTTTCGAATTCTTACGGTGGTTCCTTCGGATTCCTTTTCCTTTGTTATCATATTAATTCATTCATTCTTTCAAATCCCACCAGTGGTTCATTGAAGACCTTCCTCAAGGTTGCGCCATATACCCCCTTAATCCTTTTTCAACAAGAATAAGTAGTATGCAATCCGTTGCTTCTCATCATGTAAATTGGTGAAAGGATAAGCATAACATAATTCTTATTCTTCTTTCATTAAGTTGATTAATTCCTTCCTTCGGAGTTGTCCATGATGGATAATCTCTTGGTTCTAAGTTGTTCGTCTTTTCCGGAGTTCCAAGTTTTCTCGCTTCTTTCGTCGGGACCTCCATCTAAATCACTCCGGGCTCTAATCTTATTATTTTCATCCTTCAATTCTATCTCATCATCCTTTTGCTACCAGAGTTTCTGATGATGGTTCTTCATGATTTAATTCATTCTTCAAGAGTTCATCAAGATTCTTGTTGATGGAGCTCACGTTTTTTTTCTTCTTGCGTCTCCAAGTGCAATTAATTCTCCGTATTCTGTTGAAGTGGAGCTTTGCATTTCCTCATTCTTCTCAGATATTCAATCACTTGTTTGTGGCATAATGTTACCTCAAGTTTTGAGATGTTTTTCGATAAGTCCACAACAAGCTTATTCTTTTGTTGTTGATTTTCTCAATAACTCCGTTCAATACTTCCTTCTAAGGAGGCTATCAAATTCATTCGCGGTGGAAGTTGTTCTTCTCTCATTCGTTCTTTTCATTCCACTCTTTCAATTCTTCCGGAGGCATTGTGTTGTTCCTCTCGTCAAGTATTGTTCCATCTTGTCAAGATCATGTTCTACTCTTTCCATGTTCAGCCGAAGTGCTTCCCAATTCTTTCATTCTAATTCCTTCTTTACCTTGTTCTAACCGGAGTGGTAAGTCTATCTTGTTTATCGAGTTTTTGATTATTGTCGTATCCGTCATTCCACTTTTCTACCCGAGTGCTCTCGATTCTGTTAGTGGAGGAGTGTTGTGACATCTCGAGACCGATGCGCCAGTTTCCTTCCTTTCTTTTTAGTTGTTGTCGTGTGTTTGTTATGTTTGTTGAATTAAGATAATTGTTTTGCATATTTATTTTCCCTATGTTGTTGCCATGTGCATCATGTGCATTGCGCTCATCCTTATGTTACATGTTACTTTCATGTTGTGTGTGCATCAGCCCTTGCAATCTCTCTCTCAAGCCATGCCATGTATCATCACCTCCCACTTCCTTATCCTTTCCTTTATTGTTGCAAGTGTTATGTTTTCTGCCTCAATAAATGTTCATCTTTTCCCTATAAATCTTGCTCCATGCCAACAATGTCTCTGTCAAATTTAAGCCCATTTGGGTTCGGTTTGGTTGGATTATAAATTCATGCAAGTTTGAATTAAATTCGAACATGTTTAAATTTATAGTCTGTAAAATCCCCACACCACTTTTATTTAATTGAGCATATTCCAAGGACCCCAGCCATATTTTTATATCTCCCTAACTCCTCCCCTAGATCTCTGCGCTTTTCTTGTTTTATTTTCTATTTGAAGAAAAGAAAAGAAAAGCAGCAGTGGGCAGCCCAGTGCAGCTGCAGCGCAGCCCAACATCACCCGCTGCCCGGCTGGGCCTCCCCTCCTCTAGGCCGGCCCAACTCCCTCTCCCTCACGGCCACCTGCTCCCTTCTTAACGCCGTCCTCCTCTTCCAGAGATAGAGCGCACGCGTCGTTGCCGTGAGCTTCACGGACGCCGAGGTCGTACCGTCTGCCCCCTCCCCTATATAACCCCCCTCGACGTCCGCACCCACCCTAGGGTTTCCTCATTGCCGCCGCCACCTTGGGGTCTCTCCCCTAACCTACTCCTTCCTCGTGAGCACCCAAGCGGAACAGAGAGCGCCGTCTTGCTCGCCGGCACCCTCTTGGTCAAGTCCAGCCGCAACCAAGGTGCCCGGGAGTTTCGCCAAGTTCCTCTTCATCCCCGACGTCCTCTGCATCGCCGTGGGACGTCAAGGCCGCGACACCTGCATCCTTTTCTTTCTCATCTTTGTCTTCTCCAAGGACCGAGCACCATCGCCTCGATCAGCGCCGTCCCCTTCGTCTTCTTCCTCTATGGCAGGAGCTCATCACCGTCGGTCATCCCCGAGCTCGATCTACTCCACCAACCAACCCTACATGAGCGCGATCACCTCCCACACATGGTCCTCCTTTCGTTTGTGCCCTGTTTCGCTCATGTACTCTCGGAACCGAGAGATTCTCCGCCACGGCATGGTCGCCCTCTTTGTTCTGGTGACCCCTGCTTGCATTCTTGCTTCCGCTGCAATCATGCCGACGCGTAGGACATAAGGGCTTCGATTTCTGTTGTTGGTTTGCTCTAGCTCCTTCACCGCGGGACCTCATCACCTGCGAGGTTTCCGTTCGTGTTTCGATGCACCCGCAGTACCTTTACGATCGCCTTGTAGCACAACATATTTTGGTGCCCTCCACTGCGAGTTTTGGTCACCGGAGTTCCTCCGACGAGCTCACCCGCTGTTCTGCGCACCCGCCTTGTCCTTCTATGCTTCTTGCGTGCACTCGCGACCGCTTGCTTCGACGCTCATGCCGCTGCTCGCCTCGCTGGTCCACACACCACAACATCCGCAGGTCATGTCCCACGCTCGTGCAGCATGCCCGCACCTTCGCACCACCCAGCACTGCCAGTGCCTCGCCATGCCTCGCTGCAGCGGCCGAGACGAGCTCCTACTCGAGCTCATTCTCGAAGCGATTCACCACCTCCGCACATGCCCATCACTCTACACACACTCACCTATTTCTGAACCCCCGCCTTCACCCTGTGGTCGTGAAGGTCGCCGTCTTGCTCGCCGGTGCCGTCACCCAGTTTGTCTGTGATCCGCGAAGATGAAGGCCTGGCCTTCGATTTGGTTCAAGTTCAGTCACGCCCTTGCTTGCACGAACATGCAGCACCAGCGCACTGGTCGGCACTCTGATCCTCTCTATCCAGGAGGTCGGGGTTCGAATCCCAGGTGCCCCAATTTTTTCCCTGTTTTTCTCTGTTGCACGCCCACGTCCACTTCGGGCCCTGTCTATTCCTGGGCCGCTGCACAGTGCTGCTTCGGGCCTGTGGATATTTTTTTCCCCAGTCTCTATTCTAGCATTTTCCAATGCATTCTTATTAACTGATAATGCCGCAGTTTTGCATTGTTAATAACTAAATATCCATGCATCCAAATAGATCATGTCATATATGTAAAATGCTCAGATTTTCTTGTACTTTCATAATCTGCAACTTTCATCCATGTTTAACATGTTAAACTTGTTGTTTGCATTATTTTGCATGAATGACATGCTAAAATGGTTTATTTCACAACTAATTAACCATAGCTCCGAATTTAATTAACTTTATATGTTTTTGGGGTAGAAAAATGCATAGATTAACATGGTGCACTTTATTTCCATGTTTAACAACAATAAAATAAGGTTTAGGCAGAACAGTACCAAGATCGTAAATTGCATATGGGGATTTTCCGGAATTGTTGTTTGTTATTTCTGGCCTCATTTAAATTGCCTAGATAGGTAGTTCTGTTGCGCATCAACTCTTTCCATGTTAACCAACATTTAATGTTGTCATGCATCATACTTGGTTGTGCAACATGCCTTGTTCATGTGTTGTTTGTTTACTATGTTGGTAGCTTCTTTCCGGTTGTGCTTCTTCTCGATAGTTCCTGTTTCTTCGCGATCGTGAGGATTCGTTCATCTACGCTTGGTTCGTCTTCGCTCGTCCGTCTTCTTCATGGACTTGCTCTTCTTCCTAGCGGAATTTCAGGCAAGATGACCGTTACTGTGGATCTCACTACTATCATTGCTATGCTAGTTGCTTCGTTCTATCGCTATGCTGCGCTACCTATCACTTTCTCTTCAAGCCTCCCAAATTGCCATGTCAGCCTCTAACCTTTTCACCTTCCTAGCAAAACGTTGTTTGGCTATGTTACCGTTTTTTTTCAGCCCCTCTTATAGCGTTGTTAGTTGCAGGTGAAGTTGAAGATAACTCCATGAAGGACAGGATTATGTTGGGATATCACAATATCTCTTATTTAATTAATGCATCTATATACTTGGTAAAGGGTGGAAGGCTCGGCCTTATGCCTGGTGTTTTGTTCCACTCTTGCCGCCCTTGTTTCTATCATACCGGTGTTCTGTTCCTTGATCTTGCATTCCTTACGCGGTTGGGTAATTTATGGGACCCCCTTGATAGTTCGCTTTGAATAAAACTCCTCCAGCAAGGCCCAACCTTGGTTTTACCATTTGCCTACCTAAGCCTTTTTCCCTTGGGTATCCGATGCCCGAGGGTCATCTTTATTTACCCCCCCGGGCCAGTGCTCGTCGTGACTGTTGGTCCAACCTGTCAGCCGTCGGTGCCTACCAGGGGCAACTCTGGGCTGGCCTACCAGAAGTTTGGACAATTTGGTGTGCCCTGGGAACGAGATATGTGCAGCTCCTATCGGGATTTGTCGGCACATTCCGGCGGCTTTGCTGGTCTTGTTTTACCATTGTCGAAATGTCTTGTAACCAGGATTCCGTGGCTGATCGGGTCTTCCTGGGAGAAGGAATATCCTTCATTGACCATGAGAGCTTGTGATGGGCTAAGTTGGTACACCCCTGCAGGGTATAAACTTTCGAGAGCCGTGCTCATGGTTATGTGGCAGATGGGAATTTGTTAATATCCGGTTGTAGAGAACTTGACACTTGACTTAATTAAAACGCACCAACCGCGAGTGTAGCTGTGATGGTCTCTTTTCGGCGGAGTCCGGAAAGTGAACACGATTTTGGGTTATGTTTGACGTAAGTAGGAGTTCAGGATCACTTCTTGATCATTGCTAGCTTCACGACCATTCCATTTGTTTCTCTTCTCGCTCTTGTTTGCGTATGTTAGCCACCATATATGCTTAGTCGCCGCTGCAACCTCACCACTTATCCTTTCCATACCCTTTAAGCTTTGCTAGTCTTGATACCCGTGGTAATGGGATTGCTGAGTCCTCGTGGCTCATAGATTACTACAACAACAGTTGCAGGTACAGGTTACGCGACAATCTTGATGCGAGAGCGATGCTTGCTTGTTTTGAGTTCTTCTTCTGCTTCATCGTTCAGGGGATAGGTTCCTGGTTGGCAGCCTAGGCTAGCAGGGTGGATGTCATTTGAGTTTCTATGAGTGTTTCATCCGTAGTCGGATGTTTCTCTTATGTATTGTGTTGTTGTATTCATGTGGCATTCTATGCCTCTTGTATGTATCCCCAACTATTATGTAATGTTGATGTAATGATATCCACCTTGCAAAAGAGTCTCCAATATGCGCTTCTATCCTTAGTGGGACCTTCAAGTTCCTTTAGGATAGGGTCGTTTATTGGGCATGACATGATTAGACTACTTGACCAAATAAAAACCTAGCCTCTAGGATAGGATCGCATATTGGGCGTGACAAGTTGGTATCAGAGCCTCGACTGACCATAGGAGCCCCCTTGATTGATCGTATAGTTTGGCCATTGTCGAGTCTAGAAAAAAAAATTGTTTTCAAAATCTAGTTATATCGGAGAGTAGGAATTCTTTTTACTCCTCAGCCCCTTCGTCGCTCTGGTGAGGAATCTTGACGTAGTTGTTTTGAATTACTCCTCTTCCCCTTCAAATTTTCTTTAGGATCACGTTGTTGGTTTTCCGGTCGTTGGTTCTCAGCTCCTTTCATCCGGTGCATTTCTCGTCAAGTCGATTCGACCCTCTCTGTTTTTCGCAAGATCAATCCTTAGTTCTTTCTCATCGAATTTGTTTCCCCATCCAAAGTTGTCTCATTTCCCACCAGCCCACCCTTTTTCTTCTTGGAGCCGGAGTCCGTAATCGAGTATCCATCCTACTCGTGCGAAGCCTTTGCATTCTTTCCTCAATTATTTCAACCGCTGTTTTCTCTTCAAGTTATTCGTCGGTTCCCTGTTCCCATTTGCCTTTGTTTTCCCACCCTCCCACCCCTTTTTCTTCCCAGAGTCTGAGCCTCTTTTGACAATCAATTTCATTTGTGCGGAGCCTCTTCAGTCTTTCGTCAATTATTTCAACCGATGAATTCTCGTTTCGGTCGACATTCTTCATGTCTTTCTTTTCTGGTGGACTCAATTCAAGTATTCGTTGTTGATCATATTCTTTTCCTCGGCTCAAACGTTTTCCCCTTGCTTGTTCGCCTCTCGCCATTTAATCATTCCAGAGTTTGGAAGACATCTCAGGAGATTCGTGTGTGTTCCAATTAATTCAAGGTTATCACCTCATTCAAATATTTCAATTGTTCCGGTGCATCATCTATCTCTTCAACAATCCTTTTACAACGGTGTTTTCTCTTCAGTGGGCCCTAACCCACAGGTCTTTTCCCAGGATCTTACCTGACTCTTCTAATTATTTCGGAGCTATTCCCAATTCTTTTCAAAGTGTGATGTAAGAATGGATTCCATCAGTCACATGCTTTCTCCAAGATCGCTTTCAAACTCTTTTCATTGCTGGTTCAACCCTACCTATTTTCATTCTCCCGGAGCATCTCAGTAACTATGGTAGTGTTTCTCGTCGTCATTTGAAGATCGAAGAAGAGTTTTCCCTCTAAATATTGTCCGTTATCTTGAAGATTCGAGTTCTAGTTTCATGTTATCATCTCGAAGTGTTCCATTGGTCAGATATTCTTTTCTTACCCATCCGGAGTATGTCAGGAGTTGTTTTTTGTTTCGTTTCACCGGAGGCCATCAATCCAGTTATTGTATCCAATTATCCCGGCGCATCTGTCAAGTACTCTTTAATCATCTCGTGATCTCTTTGTTCTTTTGCACCTAAATCCCCTCAAGCATATTTGTTCTTCTAATTCTTCCCAGTGATTCATTCTCTTCCATCAGTCATTTTCGAATTCTTACGGTGGTTCCTTCAGATTCCTTTTCCTTTGTTATCATATTAATTCATTTATTCTGTCAAATCCCACCAGTGGTTCATTGAAGACCTTCCTCAAGGTTGCGCCATATACCCCCTTAATCCTTTTTCAACAAGAATAAGTAGTATGCAATCCGTTGCTTCTCATCAAGTAAATTGGTGAAAGGATAAGCATAACATAATTATTATTCTTCTTTCATTAAGTTGATTAATTCCTTCCTTCGGAGTTGTTCATGATGGATAATCTCTTGGTTCTAAGTTGTTCGTCTTTTCCGGAGTTCCAAGTTTTCTCGCTTCTTTCGTCGGGACCTCCATCTAAATCACTCCGGGCTCTAATCTTATTCTTTTCATCCTTCAATTCTATCTCATCATCCTTTTGCTACCGGAGTTTCTGATGATGGTTCTTCATGATTTAATTCATTCTTCAAGAGTTCATCAAGATTCTTGTTGATGGAGCTCACGTTTTTTTTCTTCTTGCGTCTCCATGTGCAATTAATTCTCCGTATTCTGTTGAAGTGGAGCTTTGCATTTCCTCATTCTTCTCAGATATTCAAGAACTTGTTTGTGGCATAATGTTACCTCAAGTTTTGAGATGTTTTTCGATAAGTCCACAACAAGCTTATTCTTTTGTCGTTGATTTTCTCAATAACTCCGTTCAATACTTCCTTCTAAGGAGGCTATCAAATTCATTCGCGGTGGAAGTTGTTCTTCTCTCATTCGTTCTTTTCATTCCACTCTTTCAATTCTTCCGGAGGCATTGTGTTGTTCCTCTCCTCATGTATTGTTCCATCTTGTCAAGATCATGTTCTACTCTTTCCATGTTCAGCCGAAGTGCTTCCCAATTCTTTCATTCTAATTCCTTCTCTACCTTGTTCTAACCGGGGTGGTAAGTCTATCTTGTTTCTTGAGTTTTTGATTATTGTCATATCCGTCATTCCTCTTTTCTACCCGAGTGCTCTCGATTCTGTTAGTGGAGGAGTGTTGTGACGCCTCGAGACCGATGCGCCAGTTGCCTTCCTTTCTTTTTAGTTGTTGTCGTGTGTTTGTTATGTTTGTTGAATTAAGATAATTGTTTTGCATATTTATTTTCCCTATGTTGTTGCCATGAGCATCATGTGCACTGCGCTCATCCTTATGTTACATGTTACTTTCATGTTGTGTGTGCATCAGCCCTTGCAATCTCTCTCTCAAGCCATGCCATGTATCATCACCTCCCACTTCCTTATCCTTTCCTTTATTGTTGCAATTGTTATTTTTTCTGCCTCAATAAATGTTCATCTTTTCCCTATAAATCTTGCTCCATGCCAACAATGTCTCTGTCAAATTTAAGCCCATTTGGGTTCAGTTTGGTTGGATTATAAATTCATGCAAGTTTGAATTAAATTCGAACATGTTTAAATTTATAGTCTGTAAAATCCCCACACCACTTTTATTTAATTGAGCATATTCCAAGGACCCCAGCCATATTTTTATATCTCCCTAACTCCTACCCTAGATCTCTGTGCTTTTCTTGTTTTATTTTCTGTTTGAAGAAAAGAAAAGAAAAGCAGCAGTGGGCAGCCCAGTGCAGCAGCAGCGCAGCCCAACATAACCCGTTGCCCGGCTGGGCCTCCCCTCCTCTAGGCCGGCCCAACTCCCTCTCCCTCACGGCCACCTGCTCCCTTCTTAACGCCGTCCTCCTCTTCCAGAGATAGAGCGCTCGCGTCGTTGCCGTGAGCTTCACGGACACCGAGGTCGTACCGTCTGCCCCCTCCCCTATATAACCCCCCTCGACGTCCGCACCCACCCTAGGGTTTCCTCATTGCCGCCGCCACCTAGGGGTCTCTCCCCTACCCTCCTCCTTCCTCGTGAGCACCCAAGCGGAACAGAGAGCGCCGTCTTGCTCGCCGGCACCCTCTTGGTCAAGTCCAGCCGCAACCAAGGTGCCCGGGAGTTTCGCCAAGTTCCTCTTCATCCCCGACGTCCTCTGCATCGCTGTGGGACGTCAAGGCCGCGACACCTGCATCCTCTTCTTTCTCAGCTTTGTCTTCTCCAAGGACCGAGCACCATCGCCTCGATTAGCGCCGTCCCCTTCGTCTTCTTCCTCTATGGCAGGAGCTCATCACCGTCGGTCATCCCCGAGCTCGATCTACTCCACCAACCAACCCTACATGAGCGCGATCACCTCCCACACATGGTCCTCCTTTCGTTTGTGCCCTGTTTCTCTCATGTACTCTCGGAACCGAGAGCTTCTCCGCCACGGCATGGTCGCCCTCTTAGTTCTGGTGACCCCTGCTTGCATTCTTGCTTCCGCTGCAATCACGCCGACGCGTAGGACATAAGGGCTTCGATTTCTGTTGTTGGTTTGCTCTAGCTCCTTCACCGCGGGACCTCATCACCTGCGAGGTTTCCATTCGTGTTTCGATGCACCCGCAGTACCTTTACGATCGCCTTGTAGCGCAACATATTTTGGTGCCCTCCAGTGCGAGTTTTGGTCACCAGAGTTCCTCCGACGAGCTCACCTGCTGTTCTGCGTGCCCGCCTTGTCCTTCTATGCTTCTTGCGTGCACTCACGACCGCTTGCTTCAACGCTCATGCCGCTGCTCGCCTCGCTGGTCCACACACCACAACACCCGCAGGTCATGTCCCACGCTCGTGCAGCACGCCCGCACCTTCGCACCACCCAGCACTGCTAGTGCCTCGCCATGCCTCGCTGCAGCGGCCGAGACGAGCTCCTACTCGAGCTCATTCTCGAAGCGATTCACCACCTCCGCACATGCCCATCACTCCACACACAGTCACCTATTTCCGAACCCCCGCCTTCAGCCTGTGGTCGTGAAGGTCGCCGTCTTGCTCGCCGGCGCCGTCACCCAGTTTGTCTGTGATCCGCGAAGATGAAGGCCTGGCCTTCGATTCGGTTCAAGTTCAGTCACGCCCTTGCTTGCACGAACATGCAGCACCAGCGCACTAGTCGGCTCTCTGATCCTCTCTATCCAGGAGGTCGGGGTTCGAATCCCAGGTGCCCCAATTTTTTCCCTGTTTTTCTCTGTTGCACGCCCACGTCCACTTTGGGCCCTGTCTACTCCTGGGCCGCTGCACAGTGCTGCTTCGGGCCTGTGGATATTTTTTCCCCAGTCTCTATTCTAGCATTTTCCAATGCATTCTTATTAACTGATAATGCCGCAGTTTTGCATTGTTAATAACTAAATATCCATGCATCCAAATAGATCATGTCATATATGTAAAATGCTTAGATTTTCTTCTACTTTAATAATCTGCAACTTTCATCCATGTTTAACATGTTAAACTTGTTGTTTGCATTATTTTGCATGAATGACATGCTAAAATGGTTTATTTCACAACTAATTAACCGTAGCTCCGAATTTAATTAACTTTATATGTTTTTGGGGTAGAAAAATGCATAGATTAACATGGTGCACTTTATTTCCATGTTTAACAACAATAAAATAAGGTTTAGGAAGAATAGTACCAAGATCGTAAATTGCATATGGGGATTTTCCGGAGTTGTTGTTTGTTATTTCTGGTCTCATTTAAATTGCCTAGATAGGTAGTTTTGTTGCGCATCAACTCTTTCCATGTTAACCAACATTTAATGTTGTCATGCATCATACTTGGTTGTGCAACATCCCTTGTTCATGTGTTGTTTGTTTACTATGTTGGTAGCTTCTTTCCGGTTGTGCTTCTTCTCGATAGTTCCTGTTTCTTCGCGATCGTGAGGATTCGTTCATCTACGCTTGGTTCGTCTTCGCTCGTCCGTCTTCTTCATGGACTTGCTCTTCTTCCTAGCGGAATTTCAGGCAAGATGACCATTACTGTGGATCTCACTACTATCATTGCTATGCTAGTTGCTTCGTTCTATCGCTATGCTACGCTACCTATCACTTGCTGTTCAAGCCTCCCAAATTGCCATGTCAGCCTCTAACCTTTTCACCTTCCTAGCAAACCATTGTTTCTCTATGTTACCACTTTTTCTCAGCCCCTCTGATAGCGTTGTTAGTTGCAGGTGAAGTTGAAGATTGCTCCATGAGGGACAGGATTATGTTGGGATATCACAATATCTCTTATTTAATTAATGCATCTATATATTTGGTAAAGGGTGGAAGGCTCGGCCTTATGCCTGGTGTTTTTTTCCATTGTTGCCGCCCTAGTTTCCGTCATACCGGTGTTATGTTCCTTGATTTTGTGTTCCTTACGCGGTTGGGTGATTTATGGGACCCCCTTGACTGTTCGCTTTGAATAAAACTCCTCCAGCAAGGCCCAACCTTGGTTTTACCATTTGCCTACCTAAGACTTTTCCCTTGGGTTTCTGGAGCCCGAGGGTCATCTTTATTTACCCCCTGCCCCCCCCAGGCCAGTGCTCGTCGTGAGTGTTGGTCCAACCTATCAGCCGTCGGTGGCACCAGGGGAAACTCTGGGCTGGCCTACCAGAAGTTTGGACAATCTGGTCTGCCCTGAGAACGAGATATGTGTAGCTCCTATCGGGATTTGTGGGCACATTCGGGCGGCTTTGCTGGTCTTGTTTTACCATTGTTGAAATGTCTTGTAACCGGGATTCCGAGTCTGATCGGGTCTTCCTGGGAGAAGGAATACCCTTCATTGACCGTGAGAGCTTGTGATGGGCTAAGTTGGTACACCCTTGTAGGGTATAAACTTTCGAGAGCCGTGCCCGCGGTTATGTGGCAGATGGGAATTTGTTAATATCCGGTTGTAGAGAACTTGACACTTGACTTAATTAAAACGCATCAACCGCGTGTGTAGCCATGATGATCTCTTTTCGGCGGAGTCCGGAAAGTGAACACGGTTTTTGGTTATGTTTGACTTTAGTAGGAGTTCAGGATCACTTCTTGATCATTGCTAGCTTCACGACCGTTCCGTTTGTTTCTCTTCTCACTCTTGTTTGCGTATGTTAGCCACCATATATGCTTAGTCGCTGCTGCAACCTCACCACTTATCCTTTCCATACCCTTTAAGCTTTGCTAGTCTCGATACCCATGGTAATGGGATTGCTGAGTCCTCGTGGCTCACGGATTACTACAACAACAGTTGCGAGTACAGGTTACGCGACGATCTTGACGTGAGAGCGATGCTTGCTTGTTTTGAGTTCTTCTTCTACTTTGTCGTTCAGGGGATAGGTTCCTGGTCGACGGCCTGGGCTAGCAGGGTGGATGTCGTTTGAGTTTCTGTTTGTGTTTCATCCGTAGTCGGATGTTGCTCTTATGTATTGTGTTGTTGTATTCATGTGGCATTCTATGCCTCTTGTATGTATCCCCAACTATTATGTAATGTTGATGTAATGATATCCACCTTGCAAAAGAGTCTCCAATATGCGCTTCTATCCTTAGTGGGACCTTCAAGTTCCTTTAGGATAGGGTCGTATATTGGGCATTACATGATTAGACTACTTGACCAAATAAAAACCTAGCCTTTTCGCAATTTTAATTCTTGACAGATTTTAGCAACTTAGCACTAGTCAAGCAATCAACCTACACTTGCAATTCTAAGAGTATAGCAGTGGAATGTAAGTCATTGCATATGAAGGTAAAGGGGTGGAGTTTGGAGGGAGCAAACACAATGTTGACACAGAGATTTTTGGCGTGGTTCCGATAGGTGGCACTATCGTACATCCACGTTGATGGAGACTTCAACCCACGAAGGGTAATAGCTATGCGAGTCCATGGAGGGCTCCACCCATGAGGGGTCCATGAAGATGCAACCTTGTCTATCCCACCATGGTCATCGCCCATGAAGAACTTGCCTCACTTGGTTAGATCTTTATGAAGTAGGCGATCTCCTTTCCCTTACAAACATCTTGGTTCAACACCACAATCTTGACGGAGGCTCCCAAGTGACACCTAATCAATCTAGGACACACCACTCTCCAAAAGGTAATAGATGGTGTGTTGATGATGAACTCCTTGCTCTTGTGATTCAAATGATAGTCTCCCCAACACTCAACTCTCTCTCATAGATTTGGCTATGGTGGAAAGATGATTTGAGTGTAAAGCAACTTGGGGAAGGCTAGAGATCAAGATTCTTGTGGTTGGAATGGAATGTATTGGTCTCAACACATGAGTAGGTGGTTCTCTCTTAGAAAAATGAATGTTGGAAGTGTAGGCACGTTCTGATGGCTCTCCCCACGAATAAAGAGTGGGTGGAGGGGTATATATAGACTCCACACAAAATCTAACCATTACATACATATTCCCAAACTCGGTGAGACCGAATAGTGAAACTCGGTCAGACCTATTCTGTTCAAAATGGGAACGTTTGCCTTTTCGGTGGGACCGAACTAATCAACTCAGTGGGACTGATGAGCTAGGGTTAGGGCATAAGTTGATCTCGGTGAGACCAATCACATGAACTCGGTGGGATAAGCAACAGAGAGTGTGTTAGGCAAACTCGGTGGGACCGATCGCTCATTTTGATGAGATCAAAAATGTTACGAAAAGGAAACAGGGAATTTGCATTGTGAACTCGGTGGGACTGATCGCTCATTTCGGTTAGACCGAAACGTTACGAAGGGAAACAGAGAGTTTGCAATCCCATCTCGGTGAGACGGATATCCCTATCAGTGAAACCGAAGTGATTAGGGTTTGTGGCAGTGGCTATGTCAAACAAACTCGGTGACGCTGGATAGATCAAATCAGTGGGGCCAAGTTTGACTTTTAGGTTTAGGACATATTGGGAAATGAGAAAGTGGCTGAGGATTTTGGAGCATATCACTAAGCACTTTGAGCAAGTAAGCCACTAAGCAACACCTCATCCCCTTTTAAATAGTATTGGCTTTCCTATGGAATCAATGTGATCTTGGATCACTAAAATGAAAATGTAGAGTCTTGAGCTTGTTGCCAATATGTGTCCTTAGCATTTTGAGGGTTCCACGTCTCTAGTCCATGCCATGCTAATCATTAAACTTTCTGAAATGATCATCTTGAAAGAGTATTAGTTCAATGAGCAATATGCTGTTAAGAATTACCAAAACTACTCAGGGATTATTTGCACTTTCAATCTCCCCCTTTTTGGTAATTGATGACAACATATTGATGAAAGCTTCAACAAATGATAATAAGAATGAAATACATCATCACATTGAGAAGTATGCGATAAGCAAGAGCCCCCCCCCTAAATTTGTGCATTATTTAAGATTTGCTTTTGAATGCAAATGCACAAATAATTAGGATCATGGGTTACTCTTCCATGTCACATACATCTTTGTGGAGCGCTCAAAATGATAGAAAGAGGAACATGCACTCATCACCAAGGCAAAGAGATAGAGAATATCATCATCCAAGCACAAGCATTAAGTATGATATGATCAAACACATGACCATACAAGTATCTCACACACATAACCATAAAGTATCAACCAAGCGAGCAAGCAAATTAGTAGCAAAAGAAGCAAAACTCTCTCTGTCTCTCTCTCTCTCTCTCTCTCAGGCTATGATCGATACACTTTCTCCCCCTTTGGCAACAAGTTACCAAAAAGCTTAAAAATGCATAGTGCTATGCGGCTCTCTAAGCTTGATCTTCAGGAGGTGGCATTGAGAGGACTCCAAGGATGAATGCATCTGTTGAAGTTAATGGAGCTGGTGGAGTTGCAACCGAAGGGGCAACTGAAGTTGTGGCTGCAGGTGCTGACGCAGTAGCTCTTGTGTCTGTCACTGGCACTACTGCAGATCTCTGTGCCCTAGGAACTCTCTCAAATACTTCCGTGGTTGCTTTTCCTTTCCTCTCTTCAGCTTCTTCTTGGAGCTGCTCAACTGCTGTTTGCATTTCTGTCACCTTCAAGTCAAGATCATAGAACTTTGTATCAATGATCCTTTCCAGGCTCTCTTGATTCTGAGTCAGGGTGGCCAATCTTTTCTCAATCCTCAAAGTAGCTTGAATAAGATATCCAAGTTGATCTTGCTTTGACTTGAGGAAAACCTGTGAAGCCTCTTCAGCACTTAGCATCTTGGCTGCCTGCTCAGCTTTTGCTTTCTGCCTCTTCCCTTGAGCCTCTATTGATGTGGGATCTTCAGCATTCATGACAACTGCGTTGTCCTCAAAGTCAGGCCTCTAGGGAAGGTACTCTTTGTCCAACAAATACACACCTTTGCTCATCTTGGAGTTAATCAGCATCTGGATGTGTGGAGCATACCCACATGATCTTTTTTGATCAGCAGTTGTTCTCTTGATGGTCTCAACAATCAAACTCATCAGTTTAATCTTCTGGGGCAAATCAAATAGCTGAAGCAAGTTGATGGAGTGGCCTCTGATCATCCCGTGATCTCCTGATTTGGGTAACAACGTGTGCCTCAACATATTGTTCATGGTGGCCAACCCTGACATCAGATAGTACACTAAGCCTAGCTTATGTGTCTTCAAGGCTTTGTCAGGTATTTCCTTGTACATGTTCGCCATGGAGTTGTGTTCATTCTTGCACTCAGCATAGAAGTCAATGTCTTTCTCAGCTTCTTCAGGGGCATTAAAGAGCTTGGCCCACTCAGCAACAAAAGACTGGTACATAGTACGTTCAGACATCCAAACAATCTTGCCTTCATGGTAGAAGTGAGCTATTGAATAGAACTGCATGATAATCTCATCATTCCACTTGGTCAATTTCTGACCCACAAAGGTGTCAACTCCATTTAGTCTAAAGGTCTCATGCACTCCTGGAAAATGGTCTTCATTGGCATCAATGTATTTACAGTCCACCCACTTCATGTCACACACAATGGGCTTCTTATCTAGGAGCACAGTCTCATAGAAGTCCTGTTGTTCCTTGGTGTGAAACCTATACTCCACGATAGTTCTTCTCCTCACAACATAGGGATCTGCTTGTCTCCACAATCTGAGACCTGAATCCTTTCTCTCCTTCATATTCTCAACTAGTGGATGATTATAATCATGATCTGGTATCTTTGGCTTCAATTTGCTGAGCATGTGGGCTTCCTCTTCTTCTTCTTCTTCTTCTTCAATCTTAGGCACTGGGACCTTGTTCTTCTCTGCAGCAGGGATGTTTCTAGTGCTTCTCTTTGGTGCAGAGTTGGAAGCTTGAGCTGGAGCTTTGGGGGTAGGCTTGGGCTTTGAAGGAGCAGCCCCAGACTTGATGGCATCCCCCCATCAGCTTTTGAGACTTGGCAGGAGGTGCATCTTGCTCTTCCTCCTCCTCTTCTGTAGAATCTCTCACCATTGATGGATTTCCAATCACTCTGGCAATAGTTTTCCTAACCCTTTCCTTTCTTTTCTTTCCATCTCCATTTTCTCTGGTATCAATAGTACATTCCATAGTTTCTTGTGTTGATGCTCTAGCGTTTGACATTGGTACTCTTCTAGTAGGAGCTTTCTTGTTCAGACCTGGCTTTGTAGAAGCAGATGTGACAAATTCTTTCTTGACAACCTTCTTCTTTGAGGTCACTTCCTCAACTTGAAAATCTTCATCCTCTAAATCTGAGGTTTTCTTCTTCCTCTACCTTGTTGTTGCCTTAGGCAAGTTGCTGGGAGTGCTTCTACTCTCCTCATCATAGCTACTAGAGGGACTAGTGCCCTCACTCAGATTCATCTCGTCTTCAGATTTACTCGGGCTGTCACTCTGATCAGACATTCTGTCACTGCAAAATGAGAACAGACCCTTCGAATAGTTATAGATGAGATAGAGTGGATGAGCATCACAAAATGCAGAGTTTTTGCAAAACAAATGAGTCAAAAACTTAGTTTTAGTTTTCCACAGAAAGCATTTCGGAGCTACCGATTTGTTAAACTTGGTGACACCGAAGCAACTTTGGGGTCTAAACTACTGGAATTGGTCAGACCGATACACCATTCGGTGACTCCGAGATTGCTAGGGTTTCACTGAGAGTCGAACTCGGTCACACCAATTTGCAAGTTTCGGCCAAACTGAAAATTACAAGTGCAATGGCCTAAGCCAAATCGGTGAGACTGATTTCCACAACTCGTTCGGTCCGAGATGAGTTCGACGGAAACCTAACCCTAAATTTTCAAATCAAAACTAATCTAAAGGAAGCTTTCTCTGGATAGATTGATCTCATGTGCAGTAAGAATCATGGCATTGTATTTGTGCTAAGAATTAGAGGTAAAATTGCACAAAGAGTCGAACTCATAGCCTAACTCGGCGATGAGCTTGCTACGGCGGCAACGATAGTGAAGATTTCCACTAACGGCGGCGGAGACCAGCGGCTGGAGGTCGCTGGCAACGAAATGACGATCCGAAGACCAGAGTCAGCAGAGCAGGACACGCGCGGGTGAATAGGTTTCGGAGAAATATCCAAAATTTGACCCGTCGGTATATATATCCTGAGCCTGTCGGTGTGAACGAGTGGAACAAGTTGGTGGCACCGATATGCAGAACCGCAAGCAGTTACTGCAACTCGGTGTGACCGAATGGTTCTATTCGGTTGCACCGAGGTTGAAACCCTAGATCAATTCAGTGAACTCGGTATGACCGAAAAGGATGAATCAGTCAGATCGAAATGCACAGAGAGGTTTTGGAAGTTTAAGTCTATGACGAATCGGTAACTCCGAGTGCTCCTTACCCAGAGGGTTCGAATCCGACTTGATCAAAATTTGTGATGTAGCATGAATAGAGTTTGAGACTAGAAAAGCATAGATAGCTAGAGGAAGTTCTTAGGCATTCTTGTCCATCCATTTGGCAAATAAGAAGAGCCAAATAATCAAGGCAAAAAATGGATGTCCTGGAATGAGAAAAGTATGCAATCAAGATGCTCACACAATAAAATGGCAAATGAAATATGTGGCAAAGCATGCACAATGAGTCTAGCATCTATCAAGCAATTGGCGATGGCTAGGTCATCTACATATGAGTATATTGACTTAGGAGTCAAATGAGAACATTTTATCATATGTCATACTGATCGTTAAGCACAAGTCAGGTTACCACTTTTACATAAAGCATCATTGTGTTCACACCTTTAGAGTTGCTTTAACCCAATTCTTAGAGTAATGCTCCCCCTAGATGCGATATCCCCCTAAGAGGGATGAACTAACCTTGGGTTTTGTTGATGATGACTTCATGTAGGTGTTGAAGATGTGGTTGCTCATTGTTGATGTATATAATTTGGAGCAAACCATTGGAGTGAGTTGCACCTTCAATACCTACATGGGTTAGTCCCCCAAGCGACCCGAGTACATCCGAGGTCAGAGATGGAAATGGGAAATCACGACGTAGAAAAGATCAGCGCCGGAGTAAGGAAAATGGCCCAAAGAGCACGGCGGTCAACGCCGGGCTCAAAAGCTCTCGGCAGTGACGAGCTATCCAACCTAAAAAAAATTTTGGATAGGATATGTCAAATCCACAGTACCCCCGGGAAGCCTGCTAACCATACCCACCGAGATTGTTGGGTCTTCAAACAGTCCGGCCGACTTAACGCCGAACACAAGGGGCTCGACACACCAAGCGAAGACAATGACGAACCCGACAAGCAGAGCGCCAGAAAACAAAAGACTTTCCCACAAGAAGTCAAAACAGTAAACTCACTTCACGTGATAATACGGAACAATAGTGCGACACCTGCTAAAGTACGCGTCGCACGGTCCACCCCAGCGGAATCCCGAGATTGGATGTCAAAACCAATTACTTTTGACCACCTGGATTACTCCAGAAGTATTCGAAACGCAGGATGGACTGCTTTGATATTGGATCCTATAATCGACGGACTACAATTTACACAAGTCCTAATGGATGGCGGCAGCAATTTAAACCTGCTATATCCGGATACAATCCGCAAGATGGGGATAGACCTACCAAAATTCACCATAGCAGCACTTCCTTCAAAGGAGTGACGCCAGGCCCTTACGCCAAGTGCACGGGCTACTTACTACTAGAAGTTGTGCTCGGTTCATCCGACAACTTCAGTCGTGAAAAGCTAATCTTCCATGTCGCCCCATTTAAAAGTAGCCACCAAGCGCTATTGGGACGCGAAGCTTTCGCCCGCTTTAACGCAATACCGCATTACACGTCTCTTACACTTAAAATGCCCGGTCCACGCGGCATCATCTCATTAAAAGGTCGTCCAATACCCCGGACACGGCTAGGCGAGTCCGGCATAAATAAACTAGGGGCTTCCTAGACGCACACCCCTTTACAAGAGGCTGCGTGCATAAACAATGAGAGCCAATAAAGCTCAACTTTATTCATTTTTTAAATCATACTCTGTTTTAAATACATTTTTTGCACGGTATTTTCCCAAACTAAGTTCTTCTCTTTTAGAGATGAAAAACATGCTACACCAGTCTAGGATATAGCACAACGGAGACACAGGCGCAGACGTGCAGCAGGGACCCGTTGTGAGGATTCTTTTCAGATTAAGACCCTGCGTAAACCTTTCTTAATGTCTCTTGTTGATACACATCCCCCGGTTTCCTATTATAACCGAGGAGGAGGCTGGCGTTTTGGCATCGGCGCGTCAGAAGTTTTCGCCCGTACCTGGACACTAGGGGCTTAGGGCATTGTTCTACCCGTTATAATAAAGACCGAATACCTTAGGGAGTGTTCGGCGTCTCGAGTTACGCCCTATATGCATCAACTCCGAGTCATGTCTTTGGTCAAATGTTGGGTTTGCCCGGCTCCTGTGTTTTGCTGCCTTACGTTCCGTATCATCGGCTAACGCGGCACCAGGAGAACTACTGCGATTGTGCCCTGGTTCAGCCAGGTGAGCACCTCAGTAGAGAAAGCTGAAAACTAACTGTCATGATATAGCGAGAGACTGGTCAACCACTCGATTGACTACCGGAATGTCTAGAATTCCTCCGCTTTGATGAAGGACCGTTTCCTGGTCAGGCACATAAGCGCCCCGAATCCGGAGAGCGCGGTGCCCCTAGGGGCCATATCGTAGCCCCACCTTTGAACTCCTATGGCTAAGTGAAAGTGATAAAGCATTATAGTCCGGTTGCCTTGTTTGCTACGCTACCACCTCCTTCACAGGACCAAGATGTTGGATTAAGTGTGAAATGCACTATTTTTGCAAACACCCCCGCACCATGTGCGTGGGGGCTGAAGCCGAAGACAGCCATCTTTCAGGTTATATACAGATATACATTAACGGCCGCACAGGAGATATTTCAATACTTGAACGCACAAGTATAAAAAGCACTCATATTATAAATATGGTTTTACAAATCATACATGTCATTTGAACATAACATTCTTCGAGCACTGTGACTCTATCAAACGAGCGCCCTGCAGGACTTCCCCAAAATAGTGCTTGGCGGGCAACCGGCTTTTGTCCAAACCCCGGGATGCAACTTCAGTAGTATCCATCTCCACCTAGTATGTCTTGACACGGCCAAGAGCCATCCGTGCACCCTCTATGCACGCCGACCGCTTCATCGCCTTGATATGCAGCACCGCCCCAATGAATTGCTGAAATAAGCCAAAATAACTCCTCGGCTTGGGCCTATCCGGCCACAGATGAGCCACCACATCCGTCATTGCAAATCCGAACAATCTATTCAGCTCAGCCCACTCAGCCAACCAATCGGTCAATGGAAGTGGACGCTCCGGACTGTGGAATTGGGACCAAAAAAGCTCTTCCATCTCGTGATCCTTTTGGCTTCGGAAGTGCACGACGGCGTCCGCCGCACTAGCCGCCAAGTCTAGATAAGGATCCTCCGCACCCCATAGCTGGCCCAACTGAGCATACTTCTGATCCGTGAACTTCCTGCGCAGCAGAAAGGGCTTTCCAGCCGCAATGTCTCCGGCCTGACGCAGCTCCTCCTTTATAGCCCTTAGTGCAGAACGGGCATCCTTGGCTTTGGCGGTGGCCTTCTTCACGTCCTCTTGCTCCGCTCGGCGTTCTTTTTCAAGAGCCTCATAGTTGTCGGTAATATCCTTCAGCTTCACGGCCATTCCGGCCATCTCCTCCCTGCTTCGGCAGTGAGCAGCCTTTTCGGCTTTTAGCTCTTCGGCAGCCTTCGAGGCAGCCACATTACTCCTTCTGGCTTGCTCCTTGGCTCGAGCAAGCTCTGCCCGAAGGTTTTCCACAGCAGCAGCACCATCTGCATCAAGCATACATGTTGTAAGGAATGGGCGTCAGCTCCCTTACCAGGTGACCGCGAAGAAACCACTCACCTTGCGACTCGTCAAGTCGCCTATTGACCAGCGCGATGTCCGCATCCGCAACATCCAGTTGCCGCTTCAGTTCGGCAACTGTATCAGTCCGGCTGGCCACCGAACGCTCCGCCCCTGAATAGGAATGGAGACATATTAAAACTAAGATTTGGAACGCTGTCACTTCTGACAACGTACCGAGTCTCAGGGGATACTATCTATATAGGGCGCACTCTATGTGCAAAACTATCAAAAGGCATGTCATTTTTACGTACCTCAAACCCCGCCAGTAAACTTCTGACGGCATCAAGCCACCCGCTCTCAGCGGATGAAATTCTTTCAATCACCATACTCATTAATGTACGGTGATCTTCTGAGATAGACGCCCTCTTGAGCAGATTTTTCAGCTCCCCCGGCCGTACACCAGTTGGTGCCGAACTCTCCGGCCTTGCCGGACTCGGGGAGACCCTCCGTGACGACACCTCAGGGTCGTCCGCCCCGCCTGACGGTGCGGAAGATGGAGGCGTCTCGCTCTCCATCATCTCCGGATGAAGGTCCCCCGAAGATGAGCTCAGCTGAGAAGGGCGGAGATCCGAACTACAAGGTAAAAACTTCGGTTATCCTCAGAAGCAACAATAGGGATGTCCCTTATTATAAAAATCCCCTTTTTCTACTTACGGCTCGCTGGAGGGCTGATTCCTTAGGGGAGATAGTGCGGTCGGGGCTTCTCCTGGAGCAGGACCCTCTGGTGAAGATTTCTTCCCCCGCTTTGAGGCCTTAGCCTCCGGATCTTCGGAAGCGGTCCTCTTTTCCCCCTGGAGGGAGGGATTCTCGATCCCCCCTTTCTTGAAAGCCTCCTTAGTAGAGGCGGTAGTCTCTCTGTTTTCCCCTTCGCCCTCTTCTGAAGGCGCAACCTCCAGCATCTTGACCAACACGGGATCCGGCGTGGTCTCCGGGAGGGGGGGCGGACACCGTATCAGTTTTGCTTGCGCTATCCACTCCTGTTCAAAGGGCGATTGGTTAAAAGGCAAATCCACGATATGCAAACAAATGGTATGTCCGGACATAGGGATACTTACTTGAGTATCCGGACGATTGCAGCTTAAGCCGGCGTCCTCGGTCAATTCCAGACACACCTCTTGTGATCTGAAGAACAGTTTGTACATCTCCACGGGTGTCGTACCCATGAAGTGTTGGAGAGCTCGTGGCCCCTTCGGATTGAATTCCCGCAGGCGGAGGGGGCGACATTTGCAGGGCAGAAGACGCCGGATTAGCATGACCTGCGTCACTACGATCAGATTGATCTCCCTCTCTTGGAGGTCTCGGATCCGGCCCTGCAATAGGGTATGTCCTTGGATGGCCCCCAGTCAAGCCCTTTGTCGACCCATGACGTCAGCCGTTGTGGAGGGCCCGAGCGAAAGGCGGGCGGCGGCCTCTGCCTGCTGCCCCTGGGAGCGGTGATATAGAACCACTCCTGCTGCCACAAACCGAGCTCCGCCTGAAAGGAGCACTCGGGCCAGGGAGCATCGGCCCTCTTGCTTATAACCGCCCCGCCGCACTCTGCCTGATGCCCCTCAATCATCTTCGGCTCCACATTGAAGGTTTTGAGCCACAAACCGAAGTGAGGGGTGGTGCGGAGGAAGGCTTTGCAGACGACAATAAATGATGAGATATGGAGGATGGACTCCGGAGGCAAGTTGTGAAATTCCAACCCATAGTAAAACATGAGCCCCCTCACGAAGGGATCCATCGGGAAGACTAAACCCCGACGGAGGTGAGACACGAACATGACGCTCTCGCCTGGCTCGGGAGTGGGAATGACTTGCCCTTGGGCAGGCAGCCTATGCGAAATCTCGTAGGTTAAGTACCTGGCTTCTCTCAGCTTTAGCACGTCCTCCTCCATGACGGAGGAGGGCATCCACCGACCCTGCAGGTCGGAACCGGACATTGTCAAAGTTCCGAAGCACTTGAAATCTGGAGCCCTGAGTGTTGGAACTCGAGGCGAGGGGCAGATTCGATTGAGGATTGAAGAAAAAGAACGAGCCTGGGTCTCATTATAAAGAGGGAGAATACCAAGAGCCGTCCCCGTGACTGTTTGGAACCCGCCTTCGATGGAGGGGGCGTGGCAATGGCACGGTTGGGTTACCCACGTCCGTATTGATGGGAATCCCAGAATAAGGGGAACACGATCTCTGCTTGGACAAGACGTGCCAAGGAAACCGCTTCGCTAAACGCGCTGAGGTGGTATAATAAAAACGATTCGAGTAAAGGCTTGGTAGTGGTGTGACGTCACGCCACGAAATATGTCAGCAGATTGAATTTGTGTAAATATTATTCTCTCTACGGTGGTATGTGGAATTTATTTTACAGAGTCGGACACTATCCTGGCGTTTAGAATCTTCTATGAACTATTCGGAGGAGGAACCCGCCTTGCAATGCCGAAGACAATATGCGCGTCGGACACGTCGTCATTGAAGCCTGGTTCAGGGGCTACTGAGGGAGTCCTGGACTAGGGGGTGTCCGGATAGCCGAACTATCATCATCGGACGGACTCCAAGGCTATGAAGGCACAAGATTGAAGACTTTGTCCCGTGTTCGGATGGGGCTTTCCTTGGCGTGGAAGGCAAGCTTGGCAATACGGATATGTAGATCTCCTACCATTGTAACCGACTCTGTGTAACCCTAGCCCTCTCCGGTATCTATATAAACCGGAGGGTTTTAGTCCGTAGGACACAACAACAACAATCATACCATAGGCTAGCTTCTAGGGTTTAGCCTCCTTGATCTCGTGGTAGATCCACTCTTGTACTACCCATATCATCGATATCAATCAAGCAGGAGTAGGGTTTTACCTCCATCGAGAGGGCCCGAACCTGGGTAAAAACATTGTGTCCCTTGTCTCCTGTTACCATCCGCCTAGACGCACAGTTCGGGACCCCCTACCCAAGATCCGCCGGTTTTGACACCGATAGGCAGCTTCAGAGCCGGATCCGCAGAGGGTGGCCGGCTCCAGCTCGTTGTCGCATGATCTGGAGTCAGCCACCGCTAGCTCGCCAGGGTGGACGCTGGGCGATGGGACGGCCGCGTTGAACTTGGCGGTGCAAGATCTCCGTAGCCGGCTTCAGGCTCAAGCCACCGTGCTGCAGCAGTGTACCCGAGAGTTTCTTGCGACACGGGCGGTCGTTCGGGTGAGTTCTCTTGCTCTTGATTTTTTCCGTGGGGGCGCGTCAGCGCACCCACTAGGTGTAGTCCCCGAGTTCCGAGCCGGCTGCTGAGCAGGCAGCTTGGAACTTCTTCAAAGACTTTGTTTTACTGATTTGCTCTTGCTTGCTTCTTCGTCCTGTTTGCAGGATTATCACAACCTCCACGCCCCTACCTTTAACTCCCAGGTCCGGGAGGCAGACAAAAAGGCCGCCGATCTGTCGGAGAGCCGGCGTGAGTGTCTTTGTCATTTTATCTCATGTGGGGGCGTGTCAGCGTACCCACTGGGTGTAGTCCCCGAGATTCGGGCCGACTGATGAGCAGTCGGTTCGGATCTTTCTTGCCGACTTCTTTCTTAACTTCTTCTTTCCATACTGGCAGGAGCCAACGCTGACTTGAGGCAATAGCTGGGTGTGGCCCAGACCGCCCTTCTCACCAAGGAGGGTGAGTTCAGTGCCTTGGCTCAGGAGCGTGACCGCCTGGCCAAGAAACTGGCCGACCAGGAGGACAACCACAAGGCGGCCCTGAAGGCGGCCCAGGACAGCGAGGCCGCCCTCAAAGCCAAATACGAGACCGAGGCGGCGTAATGGGCCGAGGCAAGGCAAGCTCTGAGCGAAGGCTATGACCGTGTCGAGGATTTGGTTGACGGTAGGCCGCCTTCTTCTTCACTCTTTGCTTGTCCTTGTAAGTCAGTTTATCTCCTGACTTGCTCTGTTTCTTTCTTATTTGTGAAGAGTACTTTCTTGGCCATTTTGTCGCTGCCAACCAAGCCATCGAAGCCCACCGTTAGGCCCGGCAGCAGGGTGGGGTTGAAATCGCACCGGATGCCAACCAGTCGCTGTAGGAGTAGCTTCTGGCGATCGAGGCCCGCCTCCAGCCGGCCTACCGCATGCTCCGCTGGCTTCAGCGTGCCGGAGCGCAGGTGCTGGCCGCCCTTTGGCCTGGCGAAGTAAATCCTCACACCCCCAGCCGTACTGCCGATTAGCTGGAGGTAGCCGTCGGCCGCCTTGAGGCCTGGAAGGCTTCAGCAGCTCGATCCACCGCTCGACGGGCGCTAGAGTTCGTCCGGGCTTGGTACCCTGGGCTAAACTTGGATCAGCTGCACACCTGGCGGCAATGGGCCGACGAGGAGCTGGAGGCGGTGCGGCCGCCTATCATCCAGCGTGCTTCAGCGATCGCCGACTTCACCAACACTAGCGCCTTTGCTCCTGAGGTGAACGAGGACGGCGTCGCGCAGCCGGAAGAATGGTTCAGGCTGAACCCGGCCGATGGTGAAGACTCAGCGGAGGAGATTGACTCCAGCGACGAGGGCGAAGAGGAGGAGAAGGAAGACGACGAAGATGCTGTGCCGGATGTCGGAGCAGGCGGCCAGCCTCAGCCTGACCGTGCTTCCAGCAACAAAGCGCGCGCGAATGCTCCGCCTGCCACTGGCGATGACCAGGCCGAGACTCGCCAGCCGGCCACTCCTCCAACCGACACCGCCGGCTCCACCGTTCTTCCTGACGCTCCGGGCGCTCCCTCGGCGTGATTCATCGTTTTTACTTTCCTACTTGTCACTCTTTGAACAGATTTGTTATCTTCGTGCAATTCCACCCACTGGGGTGTATTCAAACTTTGTTGAATGCCGGCCTCTCGGAGGCTTTTGGTGTAAATATTATTATGCATGTGCTTGGCTTCCATTCCTACTTGTTTTTTATCTCTCGGCTTTTTTCCTTTGCCGTCTTCCCTTGGTTGCCGCCTTCCTAGCTGGACAGCTGCTCTGCAGTCTGTGGCTGGGTAAGGAATTCAGCCATCTGGGAAGGCAAGGACTTGAGCTTTCTTAGGTTGTAGCAGAGTAGGAAAGGAAGCCGGCCAGCCGACTACTTCGACAGCCGGTTGGCGAGGGGGGGAAGCCGGCTTGTGTTATGTAAGTTCGTTAGTCCTTAGCCGTTTTTCATGTGGGCACCCTTTCCACCTTTGGCTCTTGCTAGTCGGCCAGCTGATTCTACAAGCTGTGACTCACGCAAGAGAGGGCTTGGGTGCCGGCACATTACTTGTTTGACTGCAGGTAGAACTTGGACATAACTCAAGGCGGCAAGTCCCTGGGCCGACTAGTCGAACCCGGTGTCGGACGGAGAAAGTAAATGTAGTGGGGTAACCATGGGTATGATGTCCGGCATACATAGATAAAACAGGGTAGTCCCCGAGAACTCCTCGGGGGGCCCGTTGTCTCATACGTAATACAAAAGGTAGAGTGATACATACTGCATTTCAACTGTAAAATCTTCGAAGAAGATTGGCGTTCCACGGGTGCTCCGACTCCTTGCCGGAGTCATCTCCCTTGCGTGCCTTCGGCTTCTGCGCGTCGATTAGGTAATAGGAGTCATTTCCCAGAGCCCGGCTGATGACGAAGGGGCCTTCCCAAGGGGCCTAGAGCTTGTGCTGGCCGGCTGTTCGCTCTATGAGCCAGAGCACAAGGTCTCCCTCTTGGAAAGCTCTTGGCTTTACCCTCTGACTATGGTAACGGCGTAGTCCTTGCTGGTAGATGGCGGACCGGCTGAGGGCTAATAGCCGGCTTTCTTCCAGCAAGTCGACGCCGTCTTCTCTTGCTTCCTTAGCCTCCGCCTCCTTGTACATGGTGACCCGAGGTGAGTCAAACTTGATGTCAGTTGGGATGACAGCCTCAGCACCATATACAAGGAAGAAGGGGGTGAAGCCGGTTGACTTGTTTGGGGTAGTGCGGAGACTCCAGAGGACGGCCAGTAGCTCGTCGAGCCAGCAGCCGGCCGAACGCTCCAGTGGCACGACCAGTCGGGGCTTGATACCGGAGAGGATGAGGCCATTTGCTCGCTCGACTTGGCCGTTTGACTGCGGGTAGGCAATGGACGCTAAGTCCAGTCGGATGCCCTGTGTCACGCAGAAACGTGCCAATGCTCCCTTGGCAAAATTCGTGCCGTTGTCGGTGATGATGCTGTGCGGTACGCCGTACCGAGTTGTAATGTCTGCAATGAATGTCAGGACAGTCGGCCCATTTAGTTTCTTGATCAGCTTTGCTTCAATCCACTTGGTAAATTTGTCCACGGCGACAAGCAGATGTTTCATGCTGCCGCGCGCCATTTTGAATGGGCCGACCATGTCTAGCCCCCAGACGGCAATGGGCCAAGTGATGGGGATGGTCTTGAGTGCAGAAGCCGGCAGGTGTTGCTTGGAGCCGAAGACTTGGCACCCTTTGCAGTGTTTGACTAGTTCCTTGGCATCCTCCAAAGCAGTCGGCCAGAAGAATCCATGGCGGAAGGCTTTGGCGACGAGCGCCCTAGAGGCGGCATGGTGGCCGCATTCGCCTTGGTGGATGTCTTCGAGGATTGCTATGCCCTTCTCTTGCTCGACGCAGCGCTGGAAGACTCCGGTAGCACTGCGCCTAACTAGCTCTTGATTCATTATTGTGTAGGCTCTAGCTCGGTGTTGGACTTGTCTTGGCGAGATCTCGTCACTCGGCAGCTCTCTGTTTATCAGAAAACAGAGGATGGGCTGAGCCCATGATGGAGCTGTGATTTCTTCGATTGCCAAAACGGCTACAACCAGGGTGGGCGGGCTGGGTTGTGAGGAGTTGAAGTCGGCCTCCGCCTGTTGTGCTGCCGCAGTCCCCGGGCCGGGTTCAACTATAGGAGTCCCCGAGCCGGATGCCAAAGTCCCCAGGCCGGGTTCGACTATAGCAATCCCCGAGCCGGCTGCCAAAGTCCCCGGGCCGCCTGCCTGGTCCCCGAAGTCGGATCCGACTGCGTCGGGGTCAGGCGGGACGAAGATGGTGCTGGACTCCGGAGACGGCTTGACAGATGGCTTGAGGAGGCGTTGGAGGGCGACGCGAGTTGCTATAGCTTGTCAGGTGGAGCCTATTCGTGCCAGGACATCTGCTTGCTCATTGTCGGCCCGTGGCACGTGAAGGAACTCGCACCCCTCGAAATATCCGCTGAGCTGCTGGACGAGGAAATGGTAGCTTGCCATGTTTGCGTCCTTGGCATCCCAGTCGCCGGATGATTGTTGAACCACTAAGTCCAAGTCGCCATAACACAGGATCCGGCGGATGCCGAGTTCCTTGGCTAGCCGGAGCCCGTGTATGAGCGCCTCATACTCGGCCACATTGTTGGAGGTGGCAAAGTGGATTTGCAATGCGTATCTGTGTTTGTCTCCCATGGGAGAGGTGAGGACGATGCCGGCTCCCAAGCCAGTGCGCATCTTAGATCCGTCAAAATGCATCCGCCAATGAGTGGAGTCGGGGGCCGGTGGCAGGTACTATGTCTCGGCCCAGTCGACAAGGAAGTCAGCCAGTGCTTGGGACTTGATGGCGGTACGGGGCTGATAGTAGATTGTGTAAGGAGCCAGCGCAATGGCCCATTTCACCACTCGGCCGGATGCGTCCCGGTTGCCTATGATCTCGAAAAGCGGGGCAGTGCATACGACCGTGATGGGATGTTCTTGGAAGTAGGGCTTGAGTTTCTTGGAGGCGAAGTACACACCATAGCACATTCTCTGATAGTGCGGGTAGTTCTATTTTGAGGTGGACAATACTTCGCTCAAATAATATACCGGCCTCTAGACTAGCTGAGCTCGGCCTTCTTCTGGACGCTGGACCGCGATGACTGTGCTGACCACCCGGCTGGTGGCGGCGATGTAGAGGAACATAGGCTCCTTCTCAGTTGAGGCCGCCAAGACAGGCGGTGTGGACAACATCTTTTTCAGCTCATGGAAAGCTTGGTACGCTTGGTCATTCCACTCAAAGTGAGCAGACTTCTTCATGAGTCGGTAGAGGGGAAGAGCCTTCTCTCCGAGCCGGCTCATGAAGCGGTTCAAAGACGCCAGGCATCCGGTGAATTTTAGGACATCTCGTAGCTTGGTAGGGACCTTCATTCTCTCTATGGCCTTGATATTCACTGGGTTGCATTCGATGCCGCGTTCGGAGACTAGGAAGCCTAGAAGCTGGCTGGCTGGTACCCCGAACACGCACTTCTCCGGGTTGGGCTTGATCTAAAACCGGCGCAAATTCTCAAAGGTCTCCTTGAGGTGTTCCAGCAGGGTGCCACGTTTCTCCGTCTTCACCCTGACATCGTCTACATAGACGTGGGCATTTATGCTGAGTTGCTTGAGGAGGCATTTCTGCATGCAACGCTGAAAGGTGGCACCGGCATTTCTCAAGCCGAATGTCATGGTCAGGTAGTAGAAAGCTCCGAATGGGGTGATGAAGGCGGTCTTCAAACGATCAGCTGGGTTCAACTTTATCTGGTGGTAGCCTGAATAAGCATCCAAGAAACTCAACAGCTTGCATCCGGCTGTGGAGTCTATCACTTGGGCAATCCTTGGCAGGGCGAACGGATCTTTAGGGCAGGCTTTGTTGAGGCTTGGTGTAGTCGATGCACATGCGCCACTGCTTGTTTTTCTTCAACACAAGGACCGGGTTGGCAAGCCATTCTGGAAAGAACACTTCCATAATGAAGCCGGCGGCCAGAAGCCAGGCTATTTCTTCTCCGACTACTCTTCTCTTCTCTTCTGACAAGCGGCGCAAGGGCTGCCTGACCGGCTTTGCGTCAGATCGGACGTGTAGCTTGTGCTCGGCAAAATCCGTCGGGACACCCGGCATGTCCTTGGGAGACCATGCAAAGAAGTCCCGATTCTCACGGAGGAAATCGACGAGCTCGCCTTCCTATTTGCTGTCAAGGCCTGTGCCTATGACAGCGTGCCTGTTCGGGTGCTCCGGGTCTAGGGGTATCTTCTTTGTCTCCTTGGCCGGCTGGAAAAAACCTTGGGCTTCACATTCTTTGGGGTTGGGAGACATGGCCGTCTACTTGCCAGCCAAGGTCACAACCTGATTCAGCATCTTCTTCTCTTCGGCGATCACGAGGGACTCGTCCAGCCGACTGCTGGCCGCAGCACACTCAGCAGACTTCTTGTAGTCTCCGGCTATGGTGACAATGCCATTGGAACTCGGCATCTTCATCTTGAGGTAGGCATAGTGGGGCACAGCCATAAACTTGGCCAACGCTGGTCGGCCAAGCAATGCATGGTACGGGCTCTCCAAATCCACTACCTCGAACCATATTGCCTTTCAGCGGAAATGATCCTTGTCCCCAAAGAGGACATCCATCTTGATCGTGCCGATTGGTGAGCAGGACAAGCTGGGTACGATGCCGTGGAACACAGTCCGGCTTGGCACGAGTTTCTTCGGCTTGATGTTGAGCTTCTCCATTGTATATCGGTACAGTATGTTGATACTGCTCCCGCGGTCTATCAGTACGTGGGAGAAACGGGCGGCGCGCCTCTCCGTCTCTAGGGTGGCATCCAAAACAACAGCATATGAGCCAAGAGATGGCATCACCTCTGGGTGGTCGTCCCGGCTCCAGCTGATGGGCTTCTCTGACCAGTACATAAACTCAGGGTTACTGGAAGCGACCGTGTTGACTTCTTGCTGCTGTTGGCGCCGGCTGCGCCGATCTTCTGTCTGGCTGGTGAACACGATGTAGGCGGCTTGCTTGCCAGGGAACTCGTCTTGGATAGCTCTGACTGCAGGCCGAGCGGCCGGCTGCTGTGGGGCAGGAGGCGACTGGCCTGCAGGCGGAGGCGGCAAGAGCCCCTCGCCCTTGGAAATTCGGGTGAGCCAATGGAACTTACGGGTTATATGGTTGGACGGCTTCGCGCCGCTGTGGAACTTACAGGGGGCGTCGAGAGTTTGCTCGTAGGAGAAAGCCGGCTGCCAAGCCGGCCTACCGCCCTTCTGCCTCTTGGGCGCGGGCCGCCCCTCAGGTTGTTCGTCTTCGACTGCGGCTACTTGCCGACTGGCGGAAGTCGGCATAGAAGCCTTGCGCTTGTTGTCGTTCTGGTACGGGCGCCGAGCGGACTCTCCAGCCAGCGTCTTGGGAGCCGGCGCAAGCACCTTCCCGGAAGCGTCGACTCGAAGCTCGGTCTTCATGGAGGAGTCGGCCGTGGCGTATTTGTCTGCGATGAACAGAAGCTCGTCGAGGGTAGTCAGCTCGTCGTAGAGGAGTCGGTGCTTGAGGAGGGTGCCTTCTGATCACCTGGCCGTGAAGTACTCTATGGCCTGAACCTCGTGCACCCCTTCGCAGGAGTTGCGGAGTTCGGCCCAACGCGTGAGGTAGTCGCGGGTCGACTCGTTGGGTCCTTGCACGCACAAGGAGAGCTGTCGGGGCTTGGGAGCCCGCTTGTAGGTGCTGGTGAAGTTGCGGATGAAGGCTTCCGTGAAGTCGAGCCAACTGTTGATGCTGTAGGGCTTGAGGGTGTTGAGCCTGGTACGTGCCGTGCCTTGGAGCATCAGGGGGACATATTTCATGGCGATGTGTCGGTTGCCGTTTGCTATGCGAACCGCGGTGGAGTAGTCGATCAACCAGTCCTCCGGCTTCACGGAGCCGTTGTACTTGGGCGTGTCTCTTGGGAGCGAGAACCCTTTGGGAAAGGGCTCATCGCGGATGCGGGGGCCGAAACAAGGCGTGCCAACATCATCTTCTTCTTCCAAGGCCAGGGATCGTGCAAGGCGGTCGATCCGATGGCGGGTGTCGGTGTCAAAACCGGCGGATCTCGGGTAGGGGGTCCCGAACTATGCGTCTAGGCGGATGGTAACAGGAGACAAGGGACACGATGTTTTTACCCAGGTTCGGGCCCTCTCGATGGAGGTAAAACCCTACTCCTGCTTGATTGATATTGATGATATGGGTAGTACAAGAGTGGATCTACCACGAGATCAAGGAGTCTAAACCCTAGAAGCTAGCCTATGGTATGATTGTTGTTCGTCCTATGGACTAAAACTGTGGGGACCCCGACTCATGAGTCGAGATCACCGAATGCACGTGTACAGTGATCCCAGAGATCAATGCTCACTGAACACACAGAAGCTGAATAACAAGATTCTTACATCCATACATACCGTCTTACACAAATTGTGACCATTATGGTCAAGTCTTACATTGACAAAGCCTTAAGGGCTGAACATCAAATGAAACACAAGCAGCGGAAATCTTCGTCGATAAGTAGAACCCATGCCATCTGCCTTAACCCTACAGGCATTCTGACTAGGAAACGTCCTAGTTCGCATGTTCGTCTCCAAAGAACTCTTCTTCGAACTCCGGTTCTTCCATGCCTGGTCAATTAAATAACCAGTGGCAAGCCAATGAGTACTTTGAATGTACTCGCAAGCAACCCATGTTTTGGTTCAAGGTACAAAATTGCATGATATAGGTAAATTTTGCAGAATGCTAGTTTTGAGTGCAATGACATGTTCGACATCTTTGTAAGGCATGCATCAAGAGAATTCAAGTAACCATGAGGATAGGTTACAGATATCAACATAAATAGAGTGGGCACCAACCCATCTAACATAAATAGAGTGGGCACCAACCCATCTCAATCATGTCAAGTCCCTTGACTTGACCCAAGTCATTTTTATCAACACACACACTTGGTTTGTAAACAAGTGGACGTAGCCCAAGAGCGGTTACCCAACTGTCCTTGACCGTGGACACGGCTATTCGAATAGTTTTACACTCTGCAGAGGTTGCACACTTTACCCACAAGATCCGGGGAACTTCCGTGTCATCCACGACCCGCGATACCTTAAGTACCCGGGGTAAGCACCCGATCACTACCTTTCCCTAGACGACACTAACATGGAGCCCACTCGATTGGTAGTAACCCCTGTGCCCAACTTTTCACATAACACTTTCTTGGAGCCTCGCTCCCATACTTATCAAATACCACTGGCACGGGGTACCAACGGTGTGTCCGGTGCCCTGTGAAAACAGTCATGGCCGCCCTACCTGGCACGACCCCGTCCCGAGAGAGCGCACCAACGACTCTCCCGTCACTAGTAATGCGGGCTCCAAGCTAGTATCAGTCTAGGTAATCAATAATGCCCTTTCCCATATAAGGGTAGAGTGGTTGCGCATGTAAGGTTGGAATAACGGTCGCAACTTCGACCAATCCGTTTTTGAAAACAACTCCCACACTTGCCTTGGTACACCACTTCGTCATCAAGTGGTTACCCATCTCATCATCTCTCTCGGGCATAAGTGGCACCCGACGGGGTTTTCGAAAGGACTTTTGAAATCACTTTGCCTCCTTCACCATGCATATACCCATCCCTTTTTGCGTAGCATCTACTTTAGCATCCTATCTACTCCCACCGGCATAACCCTCATAAGAAGGTAGGGTCGTGCACAATGCAAGTATCAACGAGGAAGTAACAGAGGAAACCAACCAACGTGTTCTACCATCTCATCATGATTCCGATGCAACAATAAATAAGAGCTATATGACATGTATAAAAAGGGTTCCATAGACATGGTCAAAGGGCTCCTTGCCTTGGTTGGCTTGGTCTTCAAAGTCTTCAGGCCCTTCTCCTCCTTCTTCTTCAGCTACCTCGTCAAATACGGGATCTAACGTTGCAAGAAAATAACGGGAAAATAAGACAATAATAAAAACACAAAAGTCAAAGTGCTCAGAAAAATGTCAACTTATTTTTGTAAAATACTAGGAGAAAAACTAGGAAGGGGAAAATTCTTGGTTTTGGATTTGGAGCTAGGGAAACAGAGTTGTGGATTTTCAACAGAGGTTTTATTGTTCAAATTTGAATTTAAATTTGAACAGAGCAGAAAGGTGTAATGGATGTGCATGAAAGTTACATCAATAAATAGGTTGGGATTATTCTGAGATTTTAGGAGCTGGAATTATTCCATTTGGATAAATATTCTACCCTGTGGAATTTTTGGAAAGGAGACACAAAAAGAAAAAGAAAAGTGGCGCTGTGCCACTGGGCCAGAGATGCCACGGGCAGCAGGCCCAGGGGGGAAACCAGCCCACGCGGGCCGCCACGTCGAATGTCACACCCTAGTTAGTTATGCATTAGAGTGTGGCATCATGTCTATTTTTTTTCCATCAGAAACTTGAAATGGGGATGACAGAACCCCCAGCCCCCTCTGAAACCAACTAGGGTTTACTAAAAACTTTTTCAATGAACCTGAAATGCCCTTCTAAAATGTCCATCATTTTTGTCTTGGTTCGGAACCTCTGCCAAAAGTGATGCACAATTTCCTAGGTCATCTTAGGGTCTCTGAATTAAATCATAAATATTTGAATTTGGGCATTTAAAATTATATAAAATATTTCAAGTGCTCAAATTTCTCCAAACTAAAATGTTTCATGTTGGAAATAATCCAACTATGGACCAGGAGTAGTTTGGTGATTTTAGGAGTTGCCTAAGTATTTTTAATAATTCAACAAAGTTGCAGAAAAATAGAAAAAGAAAAAAAACAGGAAAGGGAAAACTTACCTGGCGCCCGCTAACCAGCCCACCTGCCGGCCCAGCCCAGCGCCGCACCAGCGAGCTGCTTGCCGGCTAGGCAGGCAGGCAGGTGCTCGACGGCGAGCACCGCATGGGTGCCACGCACCTGCTCGCCGCCTCGCCGCTCCACTCGCTCGGCTAACGCCGTGGATCGTTCCCCCTCTCTCCCCCGAGCCCCCCAGACACCCCCTCTCCTCTCCAGCACCTCCCCCTCGCGCTCCCCAGCCATGGCCGACGCCATCGCCGCCACCCCCTCGCCGTAGCCACGCCCTCCGTCAACCCCACGCCGTGCCGCCGTGTCCAGGAGCTCCGCCGCCGTCCACTTCGTCGAGCTAGCCAAGCCCCGAGCCCTCGCAAGGCCCGAGTCCACCGCACCGACCTCGCCCGAGTTCGCCGTCGCCGGAGATCCCTTTCTACGCCGCCACCGTCTCAGCTCGTCCCCGACCCCGCCGGTGGCCTCTACGAGTGCCCAGTGAGCCTAGCTACTCCTCCTACCCTAACCCTCTCACTCCCGAGCCGTGTAGCCACCACACAAAGATCACCCGCACGCACCGCCGCGGATCTCGTGCCGACGTGCTCCCGGCCATCCTCCGGCCACTCCACGGTGTCCAACGCACTCAACACGCCGCGCTGAGGCTAACCATGCACTCCCCGCACCTCACCGCACACCCTAGCCCGAGTCCGCTCTCACCCGAACTCCGGTGGCCGCCAAAGTCGCCGCCGGCGCCAACTCCAGCCACCCCGACCCCAACGGACTCCGCCAAGAGCCGCGGCTCGATCTCAGCTCCACTCCGATGCCCTCCGCGGCTCGTTTGGTTGCCGGAACGGCCAAAACCACTTCCGCCGCCGCGTCGGGCTCGCCGGCGGCTAAACGCCGGTGCAGGCGTGTTGACTTTGACCACAGGTGGGCCCCGGTTGACTCCGTTGAGTCAATGACAAGTGGGGCCCCCATCTGCTAATTATCCAGATTAGTTTAAACTAAATTAAATTAGTTAATTAGCCACTGACACCCTGGACCCACTGTCAGGTTTGACCTGGACGTCCCCGTTGACCCTGACGTCATCCTGACGCATGGTTGACGCAATAAATCAATTTCTGGATTTATTCTAATACAGGAAATTCCAGAATATAGTTTAAACTTCAAAAATTTATAACTTTTAATCTGTAACTCCAAATCAGACAAGTTATATATGAAAAATGATCAAAAAAATCCAATCTTTCCATCTGTACTGTTTTCATGCATGATTAAACAAGTTAACTTGATGTTTAATGCAAAACAAGATAAAACACTTTAAAGGGCCATGTATGAGTTTGAAATTTGAATCTTTGGTTCAAATTAGTTCAAACCCTTCTGGTCTTAGTTGCATTAGCCCAACACACTCATATTGCCATGTTTCATGCATGCATCATATTGTCGCACATTGTTTGGTAATGCTATGTATCGGTGTTCTTGCGGCAGGTTCTGCCTCTGAGGAGTACCGTGATTACCCTAGCGAAGAACCATATCAGTGCATCGACCCATCAGGCAAGCAACCAACCGTTTGATCATATCGATACAATCCCATGTTCTCGCTCTTGCTCTCTTTTACTGCATTAAGACAACGCGTTTCAAACTGCTGTGTGCTCGGTAGTTGAACCCATTTCCTCTGCATGACCTGTCATTGCCACAGTAACTAGATGAAACCCACTAGCATGTGTAGGAGTTGTTTGAGCCATATGTATGTGTTGTTCCTACCTTTCTATGCCTGCTATGCTTAGAGTCGTGTCAGGTCTGGTTCATCTGGGTGATGGGCTAGAGTGAAATGATCATATCAGTTGAGAGTGGTGTGGTGAACACGATTTGGTAAAGGTATCGATGAGAGGCCATGTAGGAGTACATGGTGGGTTGTTTCATTGAGGCCGTCCTTAAGCACTGAGATCTGTATGTGTGATTTAAGATTCAGCTACTACCATGCATTGGGCCCGAAAACAATGGACCCTCTCGGGTTCTTATTCACCCTAGTATTCTGTCCAGGAGTTGCAAGTAGTTTCTGGTGTTTGTAGGCTACTGGAGGCCGTGGACAGCGCTGACCGTAGGGGTGGGCTGTGATGCGGTAGGTACGTGGCCGGGTGTACCGGATGCCCGTTTGGTATCTCAGGAACCCTGTTCACATCGTTTGGGGCCGTGAGCGAAACTTCGGCCGGATCTCCTCATGGATGGAACCCAAATAGGCGATAAACCTGGACTAGAGACTTAGGTGTTTAGGTAGGTCGTGGCCGACACCCACGTTGGGCTTCCGCTTGAAGGTTGCCGAGTACATGTCGTGTAAACGACGGTAAGTGGTGAGAGCGTGTATGAAGAAGTACACCCCTGCAGGGTTAACCTAATCTATTCGAATAGCCGCGTCCGCGGTAAAGGACTACTTGGTTGCCTATACAGTTCATAGACAAGTAAATGGAAACTACTAAAAGCCTCAAGATATGCGTGAGTGCCGAGGATGGCTCTTCCGTAGGAAGACGGAGGTGGATCCTCGGTAGTGTATTGAGTGGTGAGTAGTGGACTCGTGTGCGCAAAACCATTTCAAGTTGGAGTCTCGTAGGATAGCTTAGCCAAGAGTCAAAGCTAGCTTGCTGCAATAACTCCACCAACCCTTCTTGATAATGTGCATGTCTGTAGGATCTGATGTAAGTCTTGCTGAGTACCTTTGTACTCATGTTGCTATAATTTACATTTTTACAGAAGACGCTGCAACCCCTTCTGATGGGTTCTTCGTAGACGTTGACATCAATGAGTAGGCTAAGGCCCAGGTGGTGATCCTGAGCTTGTGAAGGACCACGTAGTATAGCTAGGCTTTCCAAGCCTCTTTTATTTTACTAGTTGTCTGTACTCAGACAAGTTATTTCCGCTGCTGGTTTGTATGACTGTATGACTTGAATGTTGGGTCGTGTGACCCGTACTTGTGTGTATGCCTTGTATGGCTCTCTGAGCCTTTAAATAAAGTACTTGTGTCATAGAGTCATGTTGTGATGCCTTGTTGTATTTGCACATATCGAGCATATTGTGTGTATGATTGAAATGCTTGGTATGTGTGGGATCTGACTATCTAGTTGTTTATCTTTAGTAGCATCTCTTACCGGGAAATGTCTCCTAGTGATTCCACTGAGCCGGTAGCTTGCTACTGCTCCGGAACACTTGGCTGGCCGGCATGTGTCCTTCGTCGTTCCTGTGTCTGTCCCTTCGGGGAAATGTCACGCATTGAGTACCGGAGTCCTGTTAGCCCGCTACAGCCCGGTTTACCGGAGTCCTGCTAGCCCAGTGCTACAGCCCGGAACTTACTTGCTGATGACCGACACGTTCAATGCTGGGTCATGGATGCCTGTCCCTGTAAGTCTGTGCCACTTTGGGTTTACAACTAGCCATGTCAGCCCGGGCTCCTTTTCATATAGATGCTAGCGACACTATCATATACGTGTGCCAAAAGGCGCAAACGGTCCCGGGCAAAGGTAAGGCGACACCTGTGGGGATACCGTGCGTGAGGCCGCAAAGTGATATGAGGTGTTACAAGCTAGATCGACGTGACATTGAGTCGGGGTCCTGACAGCGTTGGCATCAGAGCCAGACTGCCTGTAGGTTCTCCAAGCCAAACTGGTCGATGTTGAGTCTAGAAATTCTTTAGTTATATGTAGGGGAATTGTTTGTAGGTTGGAACGTCAGGCTCTTTTTTACTCCTTTATCTTATGACATTCTGATCTGAGTCAGTCCATTCTTCCACCGGGGGTTAAGGAATTAGGATCTCTTCTCTCTATCAGGTTCACGTGTTACTAATCAGTAGTACCTTATAGGTTTGATGGATACAAGCCTAGTTCAGTTCTACTTTCACATTATGTTGCTAAGTTGGACCTGGAACTTTGAGATGATGCTGTTGAGTGTGTATGAAATCCTTGTCAAATGTCTCAAAATCCTTTTTGAGCATTTACAGCTGTTATGCTGTCGAAATTTTGCTAGAAATTCTAATGCCTTTGCATTATGGTTGTGCTTTCAGATGGCCACTCGCGACCAAAATCAAGTGGTTCGCCTGACCCGATGCATGGATGTACCCGGCCATACTGCTATGTTGGTCAGGGTAATGACTGAGGCTGGATACCGTTGGTATCCTGAGTACACGGTCGAAGAGCAATTTCGAGACTTTAATCAAAGCCAGTATCTTTGCACTGTCAGGATATTTCCATCTTATCCGGGATCCACCGAGCCCCTTCACTGCTCTTATGGACTCGGGGTTACTGTTGAGATGGATGTGCAGGATGCCGCCTACTCTATGATGACCATCATGCGAGTCAGGACCGGCCAATTTCGGGACTCTGATATCCGGTATATGCCATCATCACTTCCGGGAGCACAAGGGTATCTCCAGGCTATCTATGCCGACCCCACTAAGGAGGATTCACTAACTCGCACCACTGCTGAGTTGCTCGAGGATAAGGACCGTGAAAACCGGGCCTTGAGAATGGAGCTCTTCAACACCCGCGCTGATCATTGGGCCACCTTGACTCGGTTTGCACCGGCTGTGCAAGCTGGATACATGGATATGAGAGATCTGTATCCTGTTAGGTCTGCTCTGCCAGACGTGATGGGTTCGCGTGACGTAGGAGGCATCACCCCGCCTCGTGGTCCCCGCAGGCAACCGTTTGTTGGTCCAAGACCTCACCCTAGCCCTTTTGGTCCACAAGCTCCGCGAGATCGTCTGTTTCCGGATGCTCACGTTGAACTTCCAGGCTATGGAGGTGACTTCTACGAGGACTACTACGGAGACGTCTGAGTTAGTAGTAGTTCCACTAGTACTGTAACAGTTGTATTTCCGCTGTCCTGCGTGACTTGTGGAATACGACTTTGTGTGTATCATTCCGGAGGTGTATGAAAAATAATGTATAGGAGCTTGGAATGCCTCCGATGAGATGTAATCTCCCTTTCAACGTAGTAGTACTTTGTTGGTCTTGTACTAAACCTTGTATGGTGTGTATGACGATGGAATAAAAAAGCAGTTTTTGTATCTACCATGTCATACAGATGATCATCTTGCATTCCGAGTTATCCATTACATTCTACATTTCTGTGCCAAATCTTATCATCCTGGGCTTAACCATTGTCTTGTTTTTCCTAGGATGGTTAACACACGCAAAAACCCTGCTCCCCAAGAGCAGGCCGAAGGCAGTGAAGTCAGGAATGCAAATCTGCCACACCCTCCTTCCCTAGCCGAAGTTATGATGGAAGCCGAGAGAAACAAGCGGGAGACCAATCGTTTGTTGGAGCGCATCGAACAGAACACAGCACACCATCAGAGGAATAACTTGGTGTCACTCAGTGATTTCATCAAGTTACACCCGCCTACCTTCCACCACTCCGTCGAGCCTCTCGACGCCGATGACTAGCTTCGCAGCATTACTCACAACTGCGTTCTGCGCTGGTAGCTGAGGTTGATAAGGTCACCCTTGCTGCATATCATCTTGAAGGCCCCGCCAGTCTCTGGTGGGAGAATTATGAAGCTATGCGCCCAGCGGGCCACGTCACTACTTGGGCTGAATTCAGCGAGGCTTTCCGTGAACATCACATTCCGGAGGGTCTCATGGATCGTAAACGTGAGGAGTTCTGTAGCTTCACTCAAGGTCGACTCTCTGTTGACGCTTACAGCAGGGAGTTCGGTAACCTTGCACGTTATGCAACTGAGGAAGTTTCTACCGATGCCAAGAAGCAAGCAAGGTTCCGTAAGGGACTTAGTCCTGAGCTCCGTCGTGACCTCCGTCTGCATGAGTGCACCTCTTTTCAGAAGCTTGTGAATAAAGCCATCAGTGCTGAGACGGGACAGACTGATTTCGATGCATCACGCAAGCATGGCAGTGATTTGGGTTCTTCATCCGGTGCTGGTCCTCAGAAGCGCCGCGTGTGGGTGCCTAACACTGCCCTGCCACCCAGGTTCACACCGAGGCCATCCTTTCAGGTGCCTCGCCCAGTTCAGCAATATGCACCAGCCAAGCCCTATGGTGGTCCAACCAATAATGCTCCTCCACGCACCAGTTCCGTGACTTGTTTCAAGTGTGGGGAATCAGGCCACTATATGCGTGAGTGCCCCCAAACCAACCCCAACCAGACAACAAAAACTGTTGGTCGTGGCAAGCCGATAGGGAAAGTGTTCTACGCCAAGCCGGCCACTGCTGCACGTGGCCATGTCAATTGTATCTCTGCCGAAGAAGCTCAAGAAGATCCCAACGTCGTTCTCGGTACGCTCCTTGTTAATTGCCACCCGGCATCTGTTCTTTTCGATACTGGAGCATCTCATTCATTCATATCCGAAAACTATGCTCGCTTACATAACACCGCCTTCTGTGACATGCCTTCTACCATGGAAATTTCCACTCCTGGTTCTAGATGGCAAACTTCTAGAGTAAGCCATGGAAATGAAATCCAAGTCGACAGACTTGTTTTCCTTGCATCTTTGATAGCTCTCAAATCTTCGGATATTAATATCATTTTGGGTATGGACTGGATGTCAGCCCATCATGCCAAAATTGATTGCTTCTCTAGGACTGTTCAACTCACCCAGCCTTCGGGGAAGATAGTCAATGTCTTGACCCGAATAGCCAAGCAACAGTTATTTTCCCTTAACGCCAGCCCTTTGCCAGACCTTAAGGACGTTCCGGTAGTCCGTGATTTTCCGGATGTCTTCCCAGAGGAATTGCCAGGTGTTCCACCCGACAGGGATGTTCAGTTCGTAATAGACCTCATTCCAGGAACCGTCCCGATTGCTAGAAGACCCTATAAGATGGCACCACTAGAACTAGCCGAGCTTAAGAAACAACTCGATGAGTCCTTGAAAAAGGGTTTCATCTGACCTAGTTCATCTCCTTGGGCTTGCCCCGTTCTCTTCGTCAAGAAGAAGGATGGTACGGACCGGATGGTTGTAGATTATCGACCGGTTAACCTGGTCACAATTAAGAACAAGTATCCGCTCCCCAGGATCAACAACCTGTATGATCAGCTCGCTGGATCCTCAGTCTTTTCTAAAATGGATTTGAGGTTGGGCTACCATCAAATCAAAATCAGGAACGGGGACATTCCGAAAACGGCTTTTGTTACTCGTTATGGCCAATACGAGTACACCGTCATGTCCTTCGGTTTAACCAACGCTCCAGCCACCTTTTCCCGGTTAATGAACTCAATCTTCATGGAGTATTTGGATAAATTCGTCGTGGTTTACCTCGATGATATACTCATCTACTCCAAGAACGAGGAAGAACATGCCGAACATTTAAGGCTAGTGTTGAAGAAACTTCGAGAGCATCGCCTTTATGCCAAATTTTCTAAATGTGAATTTTGGTTGTCAGAAGTAACCTATCTGGGTCATGTAATA
This sequence comes from Triticum timopheevii, assembly GCA_963921465.1. Lineage (NCBI taxonomy): Eukaryota > Viridiplantae > Streptophyta > Magnoliopsida > Poales > Poaceae > Triticum > Triticum timopheevii. The sequence continues at coordinate 232,841,269 of OY997266.1, read as the reverse complement.
TCTGGTAAAGGTATTGCCGTTAACCCTGAGCGAGTTCAAGCCGTCCTTAATTGGACTCCACCTGAATCGGTCAAGCAAGTTCGGAGCTTCCTTGGCCTAGCGAGCTATTGCCGTCGCTTTGTCGAGAATTTCTCCAAAGTTGCTAAACCTCTAACCGAACTCCTCAAGAAAGATAAAAAGTTCGAATTTGACTCCACAATGTGAGCACAGCTTCCAGGAACTGAAAAGACGCCTGACATCGGCTCCCGTCCTGGTACCGCCAGATTTCTCTAAGGACTTTGTTATCTACTGCGACGCCTCGCGACAAGGACTAGGTTTTATTCTCATGCAAGATCGACACGTAATTGCTTACGCTTCACGGCAACTGCACCCACATGAGGAGAATTATCCTACTCATGATCTAGAGCTTGCAGCTGTAATCTATGCACTTAAAACCTGGCGACATTACCTCCTCGGTAATCGTTGCGAGATCTACATTGATCACCAAAGTCTGAAGTACATATTCACCCAACCGGATTTGAATCTCAGGCAAAGATGTTGGGTCGAGTTGATCACAGATTTCGACTTAGGAATAACTTACACCCCAGGGAAAGCCAATGTCATGGCTGATGCGCTAAGTCGTAAATCCTATTGCAATAATCTAATGTTGCAACAAAGTCAACCACTTCTCCATGAGGAATTTCGGAAACTTAATCTCCACATTGTTCCTCAAGGATTCCTTTCCACCTTGGTGGCGAAACCTACCCTTACGGATCAGATCATCAAAGCACAGAAAGTAGATCCGGGAATTTCCCGCATCAAGAGAAACATCCAGAAAGGAGTTGCGAATTGTTTCTCCATTGATGATCAAGGGGTCGTATACTTCGGGAATCGGCTAGTGGTTCCCAAGGTGCGAAACCTGAGGCGATTAATCCTTAAGGAAGCTCATGAATCTCCTCTCACTATTCATCCCGGTAGCACTAAGATGTATCAGGACCTACGCCAGAGGTTCTGGTGGACTAGGATGAAGAGAGAAATTGCTCAATATATTGCTAATTGCGACGTCTGCCGTCGTGTAAAAGCAGAACATCAACGGCCTGCTGGCACCCTTCAACCCCTAGCTATTCCTGAATGGAAATGGGATAAAATTGGTATGGACTTCATCACCGGTTTTCCCAGGACCAAGAGAGGGAATAATGCTATCTTCGTCGTTATCGATCGCCTTTCCAAAGTGGCCCATTTTCTACCTGTTCATGAGAGTATAACTGCTAGTCAGTTAGCAGACTTGTACATCTCCCGAATAGTGTCTCTCCATGGTGTTCCGTTGGAAATTAACTCGGATCGAGGAAGTCTTTTCACCTCTCTATTTTGGGAAAGTTTCCAAAATGCTATGGGAACCCGCCTTTCCTTTAGCACCGCTTTTCACCCTCAATCAAGTGGTCAAGTAGAACGCGTCAACCAGATTCTAGAAGACATGCTTCGAGCTTCTGTTATATCATTCGGAATGAATTGGGAGAAATGCCTTCCATTTGCCGAATTCTCTTATAACAACAGCTATCAGTCTAGCTTGGGTAAAGCCCCTTTTGAAGTTCTCTATGGACGACGGTGTCGAACACCCCTTAATTGGTCAGAAACCGGGGAAAGACAATTCTTTGGCCCGGATATGATCCAGGAAGCAGAAGAGCAAGTTCGCATCGTTCGTGAAAAGTTGAAAACAGCCCAATCTCGTCAAAAGAGTCAATATGACTGAAAACATAAGGCTATGACTTTCAAGGTTGACGAGAAGGCTTACCTTCGGGTTACTCCTCTGAAGGGAACCCATCGTTTCGGTATCAAAGGCAAATTGGATCCTCTTTACATTGGACCTTTTCGCATTCTCGCTAAACGAGGAGGAGTTGCCTACCAATTGGAACTACCTCCGCATCTCTCCAGAGTCCACGATGTCTTCCACGTTTCTCAACTCAGGCGTTGCTTCTTGGATCCTATCCGTGGAGTGGACCACGAAACGCTTGATCTCCAAGATAATCTCACGTATCGAGAGTACCCCGTTCGTATTCTCGATCAGGCCGAGCGTATCACTCGACGTCATAATATCAAGTTTCTCAAGGTTCAATGGTCGCACCATTCTGAGAAGGAAGCAACCTGGGAAAGGGAAGATTGTCTTCGACTTGAGTATCCCGCCTTCTTTCCGGAGGAACCCAAATCTCGGGACGAGATTCATTTGAGTGGGGGTGAGTTGTCACACCCTAGTTAGTTATGCATTAGAGTGTTGCATCATGTCTATTTTTTTTCCATCAGAAACTTGAAATGGGGATGACAGAACCCCCAACCCCCTCTGAAACCAACTAGGGTTTACTAAAAACTTTTTCAATGAACCTGAAATGCCCTTCTAAAATGTCCATCATTTTTGTCTTGGTTCAGAACCTCTGCCAAAAGTGATGCACAATTTCCTAGGTCATCTTAGGGTCTCTGAATTAAATCATAAATATTTGAATTTGGGCATTTAAAATTATATAAAATATTTCAAGTGCTCAAATTTCTCCAAACTAAAATGTTTCATGTTGGAAATAATCCAACTATGGACCAGGAGTAGTTTGGTGATTTTAGGAGTTGCCTAAGTATTTTTAATAATTCAACAAAGTTGCAGAAAAATAGAAAAAGAAAAAAACAGGAAAGGGAAAACTTACCTGGCGCCCGCTAACCAGCCGACCTGCCGGCCCAGCCCAGCGCCGCGCCAGCGAGCTGCTTGCCGGCCAGGCAGGCAGGCAGGTGCTCGACGGCGAGCACCGCATGGGTACCACGCACCTGCTCGCCGCCTCGCCGCTCCACTCGCCCGGCTAACGCCGTGGATCGTTCCCCCTCTCTCCCCCGAGCCCCCCAGACACCCCCTCTCCTCTCCAGCACCTCCCCCTCACGCTCCCCAGCCATGGCCGACGCCATCGCCGCCACCCCCTCGCCGTAGCCACGCCCTCCGTCAACCCCACGCCGTGCCGCCGTGTCCAGGAGCTCCGCCGCCGTCCACTTCGTCGAGCTAGCCAAGCCCCGAGCCCTCGCAAGGCCCGAGTCCACCGCACCGACCTCGCCCGAGTTCGCCGTCGCCGGAGATCCCTTTCAACGCCGCCGCCGTCTCAGCTCGTCCCCGACCCCGCCGGTGGCCTCTACGAGTGCCCAGTGAGCCTAGCTACTCCTCCTACCCTTCCCCTCTCACTCCCGAGCCGTGTAGCCACCACACAAAGATCACCCGCACGCACCGCCGCGGATCTCGTTGCCGACGTGCTCCCGGCCATCCTCCGGCCACTCCACGGTGTCCAACACACTCAACACGCCGCGCTGAGGCTAACCATGCACTCCCCGCACCTCACCGCACACCCTAGCCCGAGTTCGCTCTCACCCGAACTCCGGTGGCCGCCAAAGTCGCCGCCGGCGCCAACTCCGGCCACCCCGACCCCAACGGACTCCGCCAAGAGCCGCGGCTCGTCCTCAGCTCCACTCCGATGCCCTCCGCGGCTTGTTTGGTTGCCGGAACGGCCAAAACCACTTCCGCCGCCGCGTCGGGCTCGCCGGCGGCTAAACGCCGGTGCAGCCGTGTTGACTTTGACCACGGGTGGGCCCCGGTTGACTCCGTTGAGTCAATGACAGGTGGGGCCCCCATCTGCTAATTATCCAGATTAGTTTAAACTAAATTAAATTAGTTAGTTAGCCACTGACACCCTGGACCCACTGTCAGGTTTGACCTGGACGTCCCCGTTGACCCTGACGTCATCCTGACGCATGGCCGACGCAATAAATCAATTTCTGGATTTATTCTAATACAGGAAATTCCAGAATATAGTTTAAACTTCAAAAATTTATAACTTTTAATCTGTAACTCCAAATCAGACAAGTTATATATGAAAAATGATCAGAAAAATCCAATCTTTCCATCTGTACTGTTTTCATGCATGATTAAACAAGTTACCTTGATGTTTAATGCAAAACAAGATAAAACACTTTAAAGGGCCATGTATGAGTTTGAAATTTGAATCTTTGGTTCAAATTAGTTCAAACCCTTCTGGTCTTAGTTGCATTAGCCCAACACACTCATATTGCCATGTTTCATGCATGCATCATATTGTTGCACATTGTTTGGTAATGGCTACGTATCGGTGTTCTTGCGGCAGGTTCTGCCTCCGAGGAGTACCGTGATTACCCTAGCGATGAACCGTATCAGTGCATCGACCCATCAGGCAAGCAACCAACCGTTTGATCATATCGATACAATCCCATGTTCTCGCTCTTGCTCTCTTTTACTGTATTAAGACAACCCGTTTCAAACTGCTGTGTGCTCGGTAGTTGAACCCATTTCCTCTGCATGACCTGTCATTGCCACAGTAACTAGATGAAACCCACTAGCATGTGTAGGAGTTGTTTGAGCCATATGTATGTGTTGTTCCTACCTTTCTATGCCTGCTATGCTTAGAGTCGTGTCAGGTCTGGTTCATCTGGGTGATGGGCTAGAGTGAAATGATCATATCAGTTGAGAGTGGTGTGGTGAACACGATTTGGTAAAGGTATCGATGAGAGGCCATGTAGGAGTACATGGTGGGTTGTTTCATTGAGGCCGTCCTTAAGCACTGAGATCTATATGTGTGATTTAAGATTCAGCTACTACCATGCATTGGGCCCGAAACCAATGGACCCTCTCGTCTTCTTATTCACCCTAGTCTTCTGTCCAGGAGTTGCAAGTAGTTTCTGGTGTTTGTAGCCTACTGGAGGCCGTGGACAGCGCTGACCGTAGGGGTGGGCTGTGATGCGGTAGGTACGTGGCCGGGTGTACCGGATGCCCGTTTGGTATCTCGGGAACCCTATTCACATCGTTTGGGGCCGTGAGCGAAACTTCGGCCGGATCTCCTCATGGATGGAACCCAAATAGGCGATAAACCTGGACTAGAGACTTAGGTGTTTAGGTAGGTCGTGGCCGACACCTACGTTGGGCTTCCGCTTGAAGGTTGCCGAGTACATGTCGTGTAAACGACGGTAAGTGGTGAGAGCGTGTATGAAGAAGTACACCCCTGCAGGGTTAACCTAATCTATTCGAATAGCCGCGTCCGTGGTAAAGGACTACTTGGTTGCCTATACAGTTCATAGACAAGTAAATGGAAACTACTAAAAGCCTCAAGATAAGCGTGAGTGCCGAGGATGGCTCTTCCGTAGGAAGACGGAGGTGGATCCTCGGTAGTGTATTGAGTGGTGAGTAGTGGACTCGTGTGCGCAAAACCATTTGAAGTTGGAGTCTCGTAGGATAGCTTAGCCAAGAGTCAAAGCTAGCTTGCTGCAATAACTCCACCAACCCTTCTTGATAATGTGCATGTATGTAGGATCTGATGTAAGTCTTGCTGAGTACCTTTGTACTCATGTTGCTATAATTTACATTTTTACAGAAGACGCTGCAACCCCTTCTGATGGGTTCTTCGTAGACGTTGACATCAATGAGTAGGCTAAGGCCCAGGTGGTGATCCTGAGCTTGTGAAGGACCACGTAGTATAGCTAGGCTTTCCAAGCCTCTTTTATTTTACTAGTTGTCTGTACTCAGACAAGTTATTTCCGCTGCTGGTTTGTATGACTGTATGACTTGAATGTTGGGTCGTGTGACCCGTACTTGTGTGTATGCCTTGTATGGCTCTCTGAGCCTTTAAATAAAGTACTTGTGTCATAGAGTCATGTTGTGATGCCTTGTTGTATTTGCACATATCGAGCATATTGTGTGTATGATTGAAATGCTTGGTATGTGTGGGATCTGACTATCTAGTTGTTTATCTTTAGTAGCCTCTCTTACCGGGAAATGTCTCCTAGTGATTCCACTGAGCCGGTAGCTTGCTACTGCTCTGGAACACTTGGCTGGCCGGCATGTGTCCTTCGTCGTTCCTGTGTCTGTCCCTTCGGGGAAATGTCACGCATTGAGTACCGGAGTCCTGTTAGCCCGCTATAGCCCGGTTTACCGGAGTCCTGCTAGCCCAGTGCTACAGCCCAGAACTTACTTGCTGATGACCAACACATTCGATGCTGGGTCATGGATGCCTGTCCCTGTAAGTCTATGCCACTTTGGGTTTACAACTAGCCATGTCAGCCCGGGCTCCTTTTCATATAGATGCTAGCGACACTATCATATACGTGTGCCAAAAGGCGCAAACGGTCCCGGGCAAAGGTAAGGCGACACCCGTGGGGATACCGTGCGTGAGGCCGCAAAGTGATATGAGGTGTTACAAGCTAGATCGACGTGACATTGAGTCGGGGTCCTGACATCGAAGGCGTAAAGGCGAAATACGCCTTCAGCCGACGGGCGAACCGGTGCGCGCGCGCGCGCGCGTTTTAAACCTGACGGGTGGATCCCACCCGTCAGGGCGTGAGGCTGACGGGCTGGCCCCACGGCCGTCGTCGTCTACCTCCGTCCAGAGGCGACGACGAGCTCGCCGGCGGCGATACAGAGCACGGGGAGGTGCGCGGGTGGTACCGTTGGACTCAGGGAGGTGTCGCCGTTCGGTTGGTGGTGGAGATAGTCGCCGGAGCAGCCTAGTTCGCCGGCGACGAGGTCACGCAGCGGAAGGGCGTCGGCGTCGATGGATCCGGCCGTTCCCGACTGCAAAACGAGTGGGGAAGAGAGGGGAAAAGGTCAGCGTGGCCGCACGGTTCCAGATCGAGAGAAAACGGGGGCAGAGGAGGCCTGTACCGTGCGAACGCCGACGAGCTGAGGCGGTGGAGCTCGAGCTCGATCTCGAGCACGGGCGGCCCTGGAGATGAATGGGGTGTGCGGGAGGTTGATTACGAGTGTCGGGGAGCGACAGGGAGCGAAAGAGGGGCTCAGGGTCGCCTTATATAGGCTGGCCGAGGTCCACCGTAGGCGTGGCCTACGGGTGCCCGCGGGATCGGCTCGGGTGGCCGTTGGAGAGGGAATGGAGGGCTCGGGGGTGTTCGTGGGAGTGGTGTAGGGTGCTAGGGAGAGAGAGGAGGAGCGGGGCGAGCTGCACGCGGGCGACAGGAGCGGCGCGACCATTGGCCGAGCGGGGCGGCGCTCTGGCACGAGCTGCAGGAGAGAAAGGAGGGCGCGGGAGCAAGTGGGCGGCCTGCTGGCATGGAGCGGACGTCGAGGGGCATCGACTGGCGCGCGGGGGAAGCTCGAGGTGGTCGGGAGGCGCGGCGTCAACGGTCGGTGTCCTGCCGGGCGCTCCAGAGCGCGACTTTGGCCGGCATCCGCGGCTTTCCCGCGTCCGCACGCGTCCACTAGTGTCTGGAGGCTACAGGGGGTGTGGGCAAAAGTGGGAGTGAGCCTTGGATGCTCTGGAGGGCCGAGGGGAGAGAAGGAGGCTGAGAGAGAGGGGAGAAGCTGCTGTCCAACGAAGACAAATGGGGTTTCCCCCTCCCTCATCATTGCTTCCTCGGGCAGAAAAGCATCCAAGTTGCAGAGGTGAACGAGGAGGGGTGGTGGTAAAAAGATGGGCTCAAGGAGATTAGGGCAAGAGGCTGGAATTGGCATTTCAACATTCTGCCAGTAGGTGTTTGATGATGGTTTGGGCAAGTTAATAATTTCCACTTGCCATGAGACTCCACTAGGTGAGATATCTCACATAATTAGGGCCTTCCACCCATTTTGGGCTTATTTGGACAAAGTTGCCAATGCAACTTTTGTAAACCCTAAAAATGGGCAGGAATGGACTTGTGTAGATCAAGTTGAGTAGATCACTTCTCCTTGATGCACCACTTGGTGTGGTGGCCTTATTTAGTCATGTGATCAGGCTCACAAAAGTTGGGGTCATGGAGAAAAAGTTGGTAGTACAAAGTAGTTCAAATTTGATTCTGGTCAGAGAGGATTTTGAGGCACTTTGATCAAGATATCTTCTTCTCAAACATGTGCCATTTGGTCTAGATGCATTATTAGACCATTGGAGCATGTGCACCAAGTTGGAGAACATTTGGACATTTTTGGCAATGTAAAGTTGCTCAAACTTCAAAATGGACAGAAAAGGTTTTGAGGGGATTTCATGGGGTTATACTATTCTCCATGACATGATACTTGTCAAGATCATCAAGTATGTCATATGTGACATGATAGAATTTTCTTGGAATATTTGGAGAATATTTCCTTTGTAAATATTTCAAAAGCATGAAATATCCAGAAAGGGTTTTTGAGGGATTTAACCAATATTTTGAACATGACCATGTGTTGAAACTCTTTTATATGGAAAATATATGTCCACTGAGTTTCCCTAATTTTTGTCAAATATTTTTAAAACAATAAAATAATTTTTCCCTATTAAAGACCATTTCTGGCCTTAAGAAAAAGCTTTTAAATAAAATAGTAAAATAACTTTTAAAATTATATTTTTGTGGTTTATGGGAGTCCTACATCTAATAGGATTCAAATATACCTTTTGAAATATTTTCCATAACCCAAATCAAGTACTTGCAGTGCAAACCTCAATTCATGGGGTTTTGGAAAACTAAATTTAGAAAATACTTTTTGGCCAAATTATTGTTGTAAGAAAATTCTATATTGCACTATACACATGGCATGGTAATTGGGAAGAAGTTTGGGGCAAGGAGATGAAGTACAGAAGGTGGAGTAGTTAACTTTAAAGAGCACTTGAAAAGAAGCACAGAGAGAAAACCAACTCCAAATAAAAGCCAAATAATGCAAAAGTTTTTGCTGGTCCAAATTTTCATGCTTTAATAATGCAAATGAAATGTTACAAAATGCTGGGTGTGACAGACCTACCCCCCTTACAAGAATCTCGTCCCCGAGATTCCTAAACTAGGCTTTAAAGAGATACGGAAACTCGGATCTAAGGTAGTCTTCACGCTCCCAAGTTGCTTCTGCTTCAGTGTGTCTGCTTCAGTGTGGTTGCTCCATTGGACCTTGAAGTATTTGATGGTGCGGCTTCGAGTGTGTCGCTCAGCCTCATCCAGAATGCAGATGGGCCTCTCACGGTAAGTCAAATCAGGCTGAAGGTCAATGGCTTGGTGATTGACGTCCTTGTAAAGATCAGGCTTGTCTGGGACTTGGAGAAACTTCCGGAGTTGTGACACGTGGAACACGCTGTGCACATCGGATAGTTCGGGTGGAAGTTCCAACTGGTAAGCCACTTCTCCTCGTCGTTCAGTGATCTTGAAGGGGCCGATGTATCTTGGTGCAAGCTTCCCCTTAACATGGAAACGCTGGGTTCCCTTGAGAGGTGTGACCCGGAGATAGACATGGTCTCCAACTCGGAAGTTTATGTCTCTACGAAGTGAGTTAGCGTAGCTCTTCTGCCTTGACTTGGCGGTCTTCAAATGCTCTCTGACAAGCTGGACTTGCTCTTCTACTTCACGAAGGATATCAGGCCCAAAGACAAGTCCTTCTCCGGTCTCTGACCAATTGAGGGGTGTGCGGCATTTCCGTCCATATAACACTTCAAATGGTGCCATCTGAAGGCTTGACTGGTAACTGTTGTTGTAAGAGAACTCGGTGAAAGGGAGGCAGTCTTCCCACTTAGCTCCATAAGCTAAGACACAGGCTCGGAGCATGTCTTCAAGTATCTGATTTACTCGTTCCGTCTGACCTCCGGTCTATCGGTGGAAAGCAGTGCTGAAGGACAACTTGGTCCCCATGACCTCTTGGAATTTCTTCCAGAACCTTGAGGTAAACTGGGATCCTTGATCTGACACAATCTCCTTGGGAACACCATGAAGGCTCACGATTCGGTTGATGTAGAGACTGGCTAACTGGTTCCCCTTGTAGGTCGTCTTGACAGGAATGAAGTGCGCCACCTTGGTCAAATGGTCAACAATGACCCATATGGAGTCATGTCCCTTGCTTGACCGGGGTAAACCGGTGATGAAGTCCATCTCGACTTTTTCCCACTTCCATTCAGCCACCTTGAGGGGTTGCAACAATCCAGCGGGTCGCTGATGTTCAGCTTTGACTCTCTGGCATACGTCACATTTTGCAACATAGGTGGCAATCTCCCTTTTCATCCCGTGCCACCAGAATCTTTCCTTCAGGTCTTGATACATCTTGGTCCCTCCAGGGTGGATGGAATACGGGGTGTCATGAGCTTCTTGCAAGATCAGATTCTTGAGCTCAACCTTGTTGGGTACGCAAATACGATTCCCGAACCACACAACTCCTTGCTCATCCTCTGAGAATCCTGGGGCCTTGCCTGCCTTGATCTTCCTCTTGATGCCTTCAACACTTTCGTGTCCCTTCTGAGCTTCTTTAACATCATCCATCAGGGTCGGCTTGACTTCAAGGTTAGCTAAGAATCCTGGTGCAACCAGTTCCAACTCGAAGCTTTCAAGTTCTTCATACAAGGCGGGTAGCTTGTCCTTAAGCATAGCATTCAAGGAACAAGCCTTTCTGCTTAATGCATCTGCTACCACATTAGCCTTCCCTGGGTGGTATTGAACACTGAGGTCATAATCTTTGATCAACTCTAGCCATCTTCTTTGCCTCATGTTCAATTCCCTTTGAGTGAAGATATACTTCAGACTTTTGTGATCCGTGTATATCTCACATCGCTTCCCTAAGAGGTAATGTCGCCACGTCTTCAGGGCATGAACCACTGCTGCAAGCTCAAGGTCATGAGTAGCATAGTTCTCTTCATGAGGCCGTAGTTGCCTTGAAAGGTAAGCTACGACTCTGCCTTCTTGCATCAGAACACCTCCCAGTCCGGTTCTTGACGCATCACAATATATCACAAACTCCTTGTGTATATCTGGTGTGGCCAGAACTGGGGCGGTGGTCAGTCTCTTCTTCAGCTCCTGGAAGCTCTCTTCGCACTTCGGCGTCCATTCAAACTTCTTGTCCTTCTTCAAGAGCTGAGTCATGGGTCGGGCAATGCTTGAGAATCCTTCAACAAACTTGCGGTAATATCCCTCACATTGCTTGGGGATTGCCATTCAGTCACGGCTTCAATCTTAGCGGGATCGACTGACAATCCTTCTTCAGTTAAAACATGACCCAAGAATCCAACTTCACGCAGCCAAAATTCACACTTGCTGAACTTGGCATACAGTTGGTGCTCTCGAAGCTTGTCTAGGACCATTCTCAAGTGTCGCTCGTGCTCTTCCTCCGTCTTCGAGAAGACAAGAATGTCATCAATGAAGACAACGAAAAACTTGTCCAAATATTCCATGAAGACCTTATTCATGAGATACATGAAGTAAGCCGGGGCATTGGTCAATCCAAAGGACATGACCGTGCACTCATACAGGCCATATCTGGTCACAAATGCCGTCTTCGGAATATCTTGGGGTCTGATTTTCAGCTGGTAGTACCCAGATCTGAGGTCGATCTTGGAGAACACCTTGGCCCCATTGAGTTGATCAAACAGATCTTCAATATTGGGAAGTGGGTACTTGTTCTTGATTGTAACTTCATTGAGGGAGCGGTAGTCAATGCACAAGCGGATGGTACCGTCCTTCTTTGCCACAAACAGAACAGGTGATCCCCAAGGGGAGGCACTAGGGCGGATAAATCCCTTCCTCAGCTGCTCTTCCAGTTGCTTCTTCAATTCTGCTAACTCCTCCGATCCCATTCTATAAGGCTTATTATAGATGGGTCCTACTCCGGGTATGAGTTCGATGATGAACTCAATGTCTCGGTCAGGAGGCATTCCCGGTAGCTCATTAGGAAAAATATCGGGGTATTCGCATACTACCGGCACTTGCTCCAATCCAACTTCAGTCAGACAGTTGACTCGGTTGGCTTGAGCAGAGGAGGGGTTGGAGGCAAATTTAACTTCGACTCCTCGGTCATTGGTCACAGTGACAGTCCGGTTGGTGCAATCTATCAAGCCTTGGCGCTTGCTGAGCCAATCCATTCCCAAGATCACGTCCAAGCCTTGTGATCTTAGGATGATAAGGTCTGCTAGGAAGTCTACCTCATTAATGACAATCTCGACTCCTTTACATCCTATCTTGGCTCTCATCTCTGCTCCGGGGGTTTGCACCATCATAGGGTTATTCAGGGGTGTAGGGGTCATGCCACTCTTTAATGCAAAACTTTGGGTGACAAATGAATGCGTGGCTCCAGAATCAAACAAAACAGTTGCGGGTGCTGAATTGATAAGGAACATACCCAGCACGACGTCCGGGTCTTCCTGGGCTTCTTCTGCAGTGACATGATTCACACGTCCCTTGCCGTTGTTGGGCAGGTTGCGGGGAGCTTGGTTCCTTGGTGGCACTCCACGGCCTTGTCTTGGGTTCTGCGCATTGGGGCGCGGGGCATCGGGCTTCTTGTTGGGGCAATGCTTGGAGTAATGTCCTGGCTGTCCACATCCAAAGCAAGTGACTTGGTTGGGGATGATGCTCTTGCCAGCATTGTTATTGGGGTTGTTGTAAGCTGGCCTGGGGTTGGCATATTGTTGAGGTGGATAGTTGGTGCGGGGTGCAGGAGCTCTTGGCTGCTGATAGGTTGGCCTGACCGGAGCTGGCTGCCACGGGCGAGGCTTCTGGTTGCTGGAGCTACCCTTGCTGATCATCTTGCTCTTACGGGTATCATCCAAAGCACGTCGCTTGTCCTCAAGCATGAGTGCCTTGTTCACCAGATCAGGAAAGGTCGGGCAGTAACACACAACCAGCGAGTACTGCAGAGTCTGGTTAAGGCCTTCCATGAAGCGATCCTTTTTGGCAGCATCAGTGCTGACATCCTCAGGGGCATACCTTGAGAGAACACTGAACTTCTGCATGTACTCCTTGATAGTGCTACTACCTTGCTTCAGGGATCGGAACTCATGCTTCTTGATGGCCATGATTCCAGAAGGAATGTGGGCCTTGTGGAATTCTGCCTTGAAGTTCTCCCAAGTGATGTCTTGCTCAGCATGCATGGCCTTGAATCCATCCCACCAAGCTCTGGCAGTTCCCCCGAGGCAGTGGGCAGCATATGCCACCTTCTCATGGTCCTCAGTGCATCCGACTAGTGCCAGCAGCTCCTCAATGGTGCGGACCCAGTCGCCTGCATCCAGGGGTTCAGCAGTCTCGATGAAGGTGGGTGGTGCATGCTTCTGGAATTCCACCAGCGTGGAACGTCCATGGCCGTGTCCTGCCGGCTGGCGATTGACAGCTTGAGCAATCATCTGGAGGGCTGCAGTGTTGTCTTGGCGTTCCTCTCGGAAGGCTTGGAGAAGCTGAGCCATGTCCATGTTTGGAGGAGGTGGTGGTGGTGGAGTCTATCCTTGGGCTTGGTCTTGGCTGACTCTTGCTTCAGCGGAACCTCCGGCTTCTTGCTGTTGGGTAGAGGTACCAGTACGTGTTACAACAGGCGTCCTGTTGGAGCGGTCAAGGTCTCATGATTGGGAAAAATAGAATGAGGGAAAGCAATATAGATGGGACGCCTAGTAAGGGGGTGGGTGTGACACAATTTTTAAGTTAAACAAGGGCCAGAAGGGCCAAACTCATGCATTAAAACCAAATGGGGGAATGTAGTCGTTTACAAGTCCCCGAAGGGAAAGTACGACTTCATCAAAGCAAGTTGAAAACAAACACCACACAACATGGTTTCATATGAACCATTACAGGGACTCGACTTCGCATAAGGGGTACACGACCTATCCTACCATAGGGTTACGGACTGGCCTATCCTAGTCCTGAATGGTGTCTAAGTGGTGGAATGCTCGGTCGGGTATTCTGGCTCCTCTGGGTCTTCCTCCTCATCTTCATCTGTCTTAGTCTCTTCGTCACTTGAGGGAGTGGGGGAGTGGAGGAGCTGAACACGGCGCTGCTTCGCCAGTGGCGTCGTGAAGAGGTTTCGATATTCCTTCGCCATCATACGGCGTGGCTGAGATGATCCCTTGGCATGCGTGACCTGTGGGGGTCGCCCGCCTCGATAGGCTACGACGGGCTGTCCAGGGGGTGCTCCATCCTTCTTGATCATGTCCGCCTTTATCTGAGCTTGGCGGAGAAGTTCCTTGGTCTCGTGGAGTTCCTTCCGAAGCTCCATCGACTCCGAGGCCAGGTGCTATGCCAGGCTGTCGGCACACAAGCTGAAGTAGGTCTGGAAGCGGAGAGAAAGTCCTTCGTCCAAGGGCGGGGCTGGTGCGCTGCTCTCGTCATCACCTTCCTTACGATAAGGCAGGTAATGAGTGGCTGGCTCACTTGCCATCTCTGGCAGGAGATCCCGGAGGCGAGTCAGCGCCTAGAGGGCAGCAGTCTCCACGGCGAGGAGCAGTGTTGCCATCTGGGGTCCCTCAAAGAACCAGCTCGTCGGGGAGTCGTTCGCCCTCATGACTACCTCCACGTGATACTCCTTCTTGGTGCTGTTGATCCAGTGCTTGTGGTAGGAGAAGGTGGGGGCTCGAGTGAACTGGCACTTCCTGAGGCTATCCTCAAGAAGCACGGGAAATCCGGTGGTCAGGAAGTCCTCGGGTACGACGGCCATCTACAAAAGTGGAAGGGGAAGGGTCAATAGAGGGAAAGTGACCTATGTTTGGGGTACTATCAGAAAGCATAGGTATACAGGTAATTTCGTGGATAGTCTCACTCTAACTAACGTCCATGCTAACTAAGGCTTCCTACAGTCAGGATGGCTCTGGTACCAGCTCTGTGGGGACCCCGACTAATGAGTCGAGATCACCGAATGCACGTGTACAGTGATCCCAGAGATCTATGCTCACTGAACACACAGAAGCTGAATAACAAGAGTCTTACATCCATACATACCGTCTTACACAAATTGTGACCATTATGGTCAAGTCTTACATTGACAAAGCCTTAAGGGCTGAACATCAAATGAAACACAAGCAGCGGAAATCTTCGTCGATAAGTAGAACCCATGCCATCTGCCTTAACCCTACAGGCATTCTGACTGGGAAACGTCCTAGTTCGCATGTTCGTCTCCAAAGAACTCTTCTTCGAACTCCGGTTCTTCCATGCCTGGTCAATTAAATAACCAGTGGCAAGCCAATTAGTACTTTGAATGTACTCGCAAGCAACCAATGTTTTGCTTCAAGGTACAACAATGCATGATATAGGTAAATTTTTGCAGAAAGCTAGTTTTGAGTGCAATGACATGTTCGACTGTCAAGCCCAATATGCGACCCTATCCAAAAGGAACTCGAAGGTCCCACCAAGGATAGACCCGCATATTGGAACGCTTTTGCAAGGTGGATATCATTACATCCACATTACATAATAGTGGGGATACATACATAAGGCATACAATGCCGCACGAATACAACATCATCATACAAGAGATCAACATCCGACTAGGGATGATACATAAACAGAAACTCAAACAATATCCACCCTGCTGGCCTAGGCTGCCGACCTGGAACCTATCCCCTGATCGAAGAAGCAGAAGAAGAACTCCAAAACAAGCAAACATTGCTCTCGCGTCATGATCATCGCATAACCTGTACCTGCAACTATTGTTGTAGTAATCTGTGAGCCACGAGGACTCAGCAATCCCATTACCATGGGTATCAAGACTAGCAAAGCTTAATGGGAAAGGGAGGGGTAAAGTGGTGAGGTTGCAGCAGCGGCTAAGCAAGATATGGTGGCTAACCAACGCAAATGAGAGCGAGAAGAGAGCAAGCGGAACGGTCGTGAAGCTAGCAATGATCAAGAAGTGATCCTGAACTCCTACTTACGTCAAACATAACACAGAAACCGTGTTCACTTCCCGGACTCCGCTGAGAAGAGACCATCACGGCTACACACGCGGTTGATGCGTTTTAATTTGGATCTGGTGTCAATTTATCTACAACCGGACATTAACAAATTCCCATCTGCCACATAACCGCGGGCACGGCTCTCGAAAGTTTATACCCTGCAGGGGTGTCCCAACTTAGCCCATGACAAGCTCTCGCGATCAACGAAGGAATAGACCTTCTCCCAGGAAGACCCGATCAGTCTCAGAATCCCGGTTTACCAGACATTTCGACAATGGTAAAACAAGACCAGCAAAGCCGCCCGCTGTGCCGACAATCCCGATAGGAGCTGCACATATCTCGTTCTCAGGGCACACCGGATGAGCAAGACGACGGGTTGTCATAGACCCTGGTTGCCCAGGGGGCGCCGGACATCGCTCGGTTTGGACCAACACTTAGACAAGCATTGGCGCGGGGGGCTAAAATAAAGATGACCCTTTAGAGAGCGACTCCCAAGGGAAAAGTAGGTGGTGGTGAGGCAAATGGTAAAACCAAGGTTGGGCCTTGCTGGACAAGTTTTATTCAAAGCGAACTGTTAGGGGGTCCCATAAATCACCCGACCGTGTTAGGAACGCTAAATTCGGGAACATAACACCGGTATAATGGAAACTAGGGCGGCAAGAGTGGAACAAAACACCAGGCATAAGGCCGAGCCTTCCACCCTTTACCAAGTATATAGATGCATTAATAATATAAGAGATATTGTGATAACCCAACCAAAATCCTGTCCACTATGGAGAAATCTTCAACTTCACCTGCAACTAGCAACGCTATAAGAGGGGCTGAGCAAAACGGTAACATAGCCAAACAACGGTTTGCATAAGAAAGGTGTCAAAGGTTAGAGGTTCATGGCAATATGGGATGGCTTGATAAACAGGTAATAGGTAGCGCAGCATAGCGATAGAACGAAGCAACTAGCATAGCAATGATAGTAGTGAGATCCAGGGTAGCGGTCATCTTGCCTGAAATCCCGCCAGGAAGAGGAACGAGTCCATGAAGACGAACGCATCCTCACGATCGCAACGAAACGGGAACTATCGAGAAGAAGCACACAACATGGTAAACACACCACACATGAACAAGACATGATGCACAACAAGCATGATGCATGACAAGGCTACATGAAGCTACTCATGGCAAGAGATGATGCAAACAAGAACAACACATCAAGACAAGTTTAAATGAGGCCGGAAACAACATATAACAATTCCGGTAAGTCCTCATAAGCAAATTTCGAAATTGGTCCAGAACTGAATAAACTTTATGTTCAAGTTATTAAACAGCAAATTAAGATGCACCAAGATGATCTACATGAAATTCTAGTCAAGTTACATATAAAGTTCATTAAATTTGGAGCTACGGTCTAGAAGATATGAGCAAAACAAGTTAAGCATGTCATTGATGCAAAATGCATACAAACATCAAGCAAACACCTCAAAACAAGGATGCAACATGATAATATGAAACTACATGCAAAATCAAGCAAGTTTCATATAAAGCACACTCAAAACGGAGCAACGGTTCAACACATACACTCTATACAAGTCATAACAACAATCTGTCCAAAACAACAACTAGGCATATTGCAAGCATCAAAACAACATGCTACAGCACCCCAACATAATAACAAAAGGCATGGGCATGAAGTATAGGTAAAGCATAACAAAACATGAACACTGAGCTATCTCCAGAAATCACTAGAACATGCTCCAAAACACATGGGAAGATTGCAAATATTAACAGTTTCAGACTTTGCAGAAATAACATCAGGTTGCAATGTTTAGAGCTATCAAACAACATGTTACAGGAACTTATCATGGCAAATAAAGGCATGGCATGAATCTACTAATTGCATAGATCAAAAGTCCCTTACTGACCATGAGCCAAAAGGGCACGGAAAATATAATGGCACCCATGTAAACATGGCAAGTTATATTACAGATTCATACATGGCCGGAACAACAATAAGTAGGCATGTTCATGAGCTTGAACCACTCACTACAGAGCAATACATGGCATGTCAAGGCAACCAATAGTAAGAAGACATGTTTATAAAGCTAAGCATGGCAAGAACAAGGTCATAGGGTGCATGGATCACTAGCAAAACACATGGGAACAAGTGAACTTCATGTTAACACGCTGACAGCAACATTTTCAAGCAACTTTGGAGCAAGATAACAACATGCTCCAGCAGGCTATAATTGCAACCAAGGGCATGAATGGATATAGCATGACATGTAGATAAAAACATGTTTATAGGACATCTCTAGATTATGCATAGAATGATTAGTAGAAGCATGTTAACATAGCAACAAAATATAACCGAATCTGTCAGGAAAACAGCAACAGCAACTACCCTACTTAACAAGCTTGATGCACTCAGCACACAACTCTCAAAAATACAAGGGTTGCACCTCTGGAAAGATGGCATGGCATAGATCAAAACACATGTAGACATCAACCTCATAGGATGCACACATCAATCATGGCAAAAATGATAAATGAGCAAGTTATAACAGTTTCAGCAGATTAACATCAACATGAACTATTCAAACAGCATTTATGGCATCAAGATGAGCTCAAATGAAAATGATGCAATGGAATGAAATGAAGTACTCGTCGAGACGAACAATATGACATATTACATGTACGAAACGGAGCTACGGATGCAGTGATGTGATGCGATGAACATGGCATGTTTTTGCAAAATTATGAGGGACTTAGCAGATTCTCAGAGGGGGGAAAGTCAACCTCGTGGACTGGATCTGGGGCACGGTTCCCGAGGCACGTCGGAGTGTTCGCCGGAGTGGGCAGGGGTGGTGGATTCGGCGATGCCTCGCCGGATCTGAGGCGACGGCGAGCGGGGAGGCGGGGCGGCGCGGCACCGCGGGGCGCGGCGCGGGACGCCGGCGGGGAGGGGTGGCCGGCGCGGTGGAGGCGGGGCGCCGCCGGCGGGGAAGACCTCGGGCGCCGGCGGGGCAGTCGGGCGGCGCTGGCGGAGGAGGCCGCAGGGCCGGGCGACGGCGGAGGCAGGCGCTGGCGCGCGGGGTCGGTGGGCCTGCGGTGGAGGAGCTCCGGAGCGGAGGAGGCGGGGTCGCGCGGGCACGGGCCGGCGCCGGTCGGGGGCGGCCGGGGTGCCGGCGAGGCGCACCGGCGGCGAGGGCGGCGGAGGGAGCGGTCGGGCCGGGCGACCGAGCGCGCGAGGGCGCGGGGGCGGCGTGCGCGGGCCCGGGCGGGCCTGCCCTAGGTCCGCGTGCCGGCGGCGGCGGCTGGCGGCGGAGGCCCACGTGGCAGCTCCTGATTCGCGGAAGGGCGGCAGCGCTGTGTGTCCGGCGGCGGAAGGACATGTCCGTCGTGGAGAGAGGAAGATTTTAGGGTTTCGGGGGAAAAACATCCGCGAAAATGGAGGGGGAGGACCTATTTATAGATAGAGGGGGCTAGGAGAGTCCAAATGAGGTGCGGTTTTCGGCCACGCGATCGTGATCGAACGACCGAGAGCATGGAGGGGAGTTAGGTGGGTTTTGGGCCACTTCGGAAGGGGTGTTGGGCTGCAACAAAAGAGGGCTTTGCGGTTACCCGGTTAACCGTTGGAGTATTAAACGACCTCCAAATGGCAGGAAACCTGACAGGCGGTCTACCGGTGCTATACCAAGGCCGCTTGGCAAACCTCGGGCCATTCCATGAAAGTTTAACACCCACTCACAACGAGAGACAAAAGGGGGACGCCGGAGGGCATAGGAGTGCCGAATCGCAAAACGGACAACGGGGAAAAGCTCGGATGCATGAGACGAACACGAATGCGAAATGAGATGCAGAAGATGACATGATAAAATTCAACACGCAAGCAAATGACATGGCAACAACGGCGAATAACTGGCGGACACCTGGCGCATCGAATCCGGGGCGTTACAACACTCCTCCACTAACAAGAGATCTCATCCCGGGATCTTAGGACCGAGACGGAAGAGAAAAGGAATGAGGTGAAGCAAGAACTGAAGAGAAGAAGCAAAGAATCGATAGCACTCGAGAATAAGAGAGGAAGGACGAGAATGACGAGAATCGAAAGCTCACGGAATCAGATAGACTATGAAACCACTCGTTCTAACCGGAGTGGTTAGAACGAGAAAAGAAACGAATAAGACTGAAAGGATTTAGGCATCACTCCGGCTAAACATGGAGGAATAGAACACGAACTTGAGAGGATGGAATGGCACTTGATGAACTCTTGAAGAATGAATTAAATCATGAAGAACCACCATGAAGAACTCCGGTAACAAAAGGATGATGAGATAGAAATGAAGGATGAAAGAATAAGATGAGCCTTGCGATGATTTAGATGGAGGTTCCGACGAAATGGCCGAGGAAATTTGAACTCCTGAAAAGAAAAGATGAAACACTTGAAACTAGAATTTATTCATAAAGAACAAACTCCAAAGAAAAGGGATTACTCGACTTGGGTGAAATAAGAATAAGATTTATTGTATGCTTATCCTTCATCAAATTAAATTGATGACAAGCAATGGATTTTGCATACTACTTATTCCTCTTGAAAAGGATTGAGAAGTGACATATTGTGAACTTGAGAAGGTCTTCATGAACCACTGGTAGGATTCGAAAGAATGAATTGATTAATATGATAAACAAGGAAAAGAATCTTGAACGAACCACCGTAAGAATTCGAAAATGACTGATGAAAGAGAAAGAATCAACGGGAAGAATTAGAAGAATAAATATGCTTAAGAGGATTTAGATGCCAAAGAACAGGAAGAACTCGAGCTGATTAAAGAACACTTGAACGAAGCATCGGGATAAATAGAGGACGATAACTGGAATGATGGCCTCCGATGAAAAGAAACAGAAATCAACTCCTGAAATACTCCGGATGGGTTAAAAGAATAACTGACAAATGGAATAATTCGAGAGGCTAACAAGAAGCTAGAACCACGAATCTTCGAGAGAACGGACAAGATTTAGAGGAAAAACTCTTCTTTAGTCTTCAAATGATGACGAGAAACACCACCAAAATTATTAAGGTACTCCAGAAGAATGAAAAGCAAAGAGGTTGAGAGAACAATGAAAAGAATTTGAAAACGATCTTGGTGAAGGCATGTGACTGATGAAATCCATTCTTACGTCACACTTGAAAGAATTTGAGAATAGCTCCGGGGAAATCAGAAGAGTCAGGTAAGATCCTGGGAAAAGACCTGTGGGTTAGGGCCCACTGAAGAGATAACGCCGTTAGAAAGGATTGTTGAAGAGAAAGATGATGCACCGGAACAATTGTAATATTTGAATGAGGTGACAACCTTGAATTAATTCGAACACAGACGAATCTTCTGAGATGTCTTGAACACTCCGGAAGGATAAACTAGCGAGAGGCAAATGAGCAAGGAGAACACTTGATCCAAGGAAAAGAATGTGATCAACCCGAAAAACTTGAATCAAAATCCACCGGAAAAGAAAAGAGATGAATAATGTCAAACGAGACAATAATTCACCGGTTGAGATAATTAAGGGAAGACCGAAGAGGCTCCACACGAATGAAGTTGATGGTCGAGAGAGAGAGAGACTCCGGGAAGAAAAGGGTGGGAGGGCGGGAAAACACAGGCAACTGGAAGGGGAACCGACGAATATCTTGAAGAGAAAACACCGGTTGAAATAATTAAGGAAATAAAGCAAAGACTTCGCACGAGTAGGATGGATACTCGATAATGGACTCCGGTTCCGAGATGAAAAAGGGTGGGTGGGTGGGAAAGCAAAAACAACTGAGGATTGAACTTGGCAAAGATGAAGAGGCTCGAGTCAACTTGACGAGAAATGCACCAGATGAAAAGAGCTGAGGAACAACGATCGGACAACCAACTGCGTGATCCTGAAGAAAATTTGAAAGGGAAGAGAAGTAATTTAAAACACCTACGTCAAGATTCCTCACCAGAGCGACGAAGGGGCAGAGGAGTAAAAAGAATTCCTACTCTCCGATATAACTAGACTCCGAAAAAGTTTTTTTTCTAGACTCAACAACGGCCAAACTACACGATCAATCAAGGGGGCTCCTAGGGTCGGTCGAGGATCTGATACCAACTTGTCACGCCCAATATGCGACCCTATCCAAAAGGAACTCGAAGGTCCCACCAAGGATAGACCCGCATATTGGAACGCTTTTGCAAGGTGGATATCATTACATCCACATTACATAATAGTGGGGATACATACATAAGGCATACAATGCCGCACGAATACAACATCATCATACAAGAGATCAACATCCAACTACGGATGATACATAAACAGAAACTCAAACAATATCCACCCTGCTAGCCCAGGCTGCCGACCTGGAACCTATCCCCTGATCGAAGAAGCAGAAGAAGAACTCCAAAACAAGCAAACATCGCTCTCGCGTCATGATCATCGCATAACCTGTACCTGCAACTATTGTTGTAGTAATCTGTGAGCGATGAGGACTCAGCAATCCCATTACCATGGGTATCAAGACTAGCAAAGCTTAATGGGAAAGGGAGGGGTAAAGTGGTGAGGTTGCAGCAGCGGCTAAGCAAGATATGGTGGCTAACCAACGCAAATGAGAGCGAGAAGAGAGCAAGCGGAACGGCCGTGAAGCTAGCAATGATCAAGAAGTGATCCTGAACTCCTACTTACGTCAAACATAACACAGAAACCGTGTTCACTTCCCGGACTCCGCCGAGAAGAGACCATCACGGCTACACACGCGGTTGATGTGTTTTAATTCGGATCTGGTGTCAAGTTATCTACAACCGGACATTAACAAATTCCCATCTGCCACATAACCGCGGGCACGGCTCTCGAAAGTTTATACCCTGCAGAGGTGTCCCAACTTAGCCCATGACAAGCTCTCGCGATCAACGAAGGAATAGACCTTCTCCCAGGAAGACCCGATCAGTCTCGGAATCCCGGTTTACCAGACATTTCGACAATGGTAAAACAAGACCAGCAAAGCCGCCCGCTGTGCCGACAATCCCGATAGGAGCTGCACATATCTCGTTCTCAGGGCACACCAGATGAGCAAGACGACGGGTTGGCATAGACCCTGGTAGCCCAGGGGGCGCCGGACATCGCTCGGTTTGGACCAACACTTAGACAAGCATTGGCCCGGGGGGGCTAAAATAAAGATGACCCTCGAGAGAGCGACTCCCAAGGGAAAAGTAGGTGGTGGTGAAGCAAATGGTAAAACCAAGGTTGGGCCTTGCTGGACAAGTTTTATTCAAAGCAAACTGTCAGGGGGGTCCCATAAATCACCCGACCACGTTAGGAACGCAAAATCAGGGAACATAACACCGATATGACGGAAACTAGGGCGGCAAGAGTGGAACAAAACACCAGGCATAAGGCCGAGCCTTCCACCCTTTACCAAGTATATAGATGCATTAATAGTATAAGAGATATTGTGATAACCCAACCAAAATCCTGTCCACCATGGAGAAATCTTCAACTTCACCTGCAACTAGCAATGCTATAAGAGGGGCTGAGCAAAGCGGTAACATAGCCAAACAACGGTTTGCATAGGAAAGGTGTCAAAGGTTAGAGGTTCATGGCAATATGGGATGGCTTGATAAACAGGTAATAGGTAGCGCAGCATAGCGATAGAACGAAGCAACTAGCATAGCAATGATAGTAGTGAGATCCAGGGTAGCGGTCATCTTGCCTGAAATCCCGCTAGGAAGAAGAACGAGTCCATGAAGAAGATGAAGCCACGAAGACGAACCACACGTAGACGAACGCATCCTCACGATCGCAACGAAACGGGAACTATCGAGAAGAAGCACACAACATGGTAAACACACCACACATGAACAGGAAATGATGCACAACAAGCATGATGCATGACAAGGCTACATGAAGCTACTCATGGAAAGAGATGATGCAAACAAGAACAACACATCAAGACAAGTTTAAATGAGGCCGGAAACAACATATAACAATTCCGGTAAGTCCTCATAAGCAAATTTCGAAATTGGTCCAGAACTGAATAAACCTTATGTTCAAGTTGTTAAACAGCAAATTAAGATGCACCAAGATGATCTACACGAAATTCTAGTCAAGTTACATATAAAGTTCATTAGATTTGGAGCTACGGTCTAGAAGATATGAGCAAAACAAGTTAAGCATGTCATTGATGCAAAATGCATACAAACATCAAGCAAACACCTCAAAACAAGGATGCAACATGATATTATGAATCTACATGCAAAATCAAGCAAGTTTCATATAAAGCACACTCAAAACGGAGCAACGGTTCAACACATACACTCTATACAAGTCATAACAACAATCTGTCCAAAACAGCAACTAGGCATATTGCAAGCATCAAAACAACATGCTACAGCACCCCAACATAATAACAAAAGGCATGGGCATGAAGTATAGGTAAAGCATAACAAAACATGAAAAGTGAGCTATCTCCAGAAATCACTAGAACATGCTCCAAAACACATGGGAAGATTGCAAATATTAACAGTTTCAGACTTTGCAGAAATAACATCAGGTTGCAATGTTTAGAGCTATCAAACAACATGTTACAGGAACTTATCATGGCAAACAAAGGCATGGCATCAATCTACTAATTGCATAGATCAAAAGTCCCTTACTGACCATGAGCCAAAATGGCACGGAAAATATGATGGCACCCATGTAAACATGGCAAGTTATATTATAGATTCATACATGGCAGGAACAACAATAAGTAGGCATGTTCGTGAGCTTGAACCACTCACTACAGAGCAATACATGGCATGTCAAGGCAACCAACAGTAAGAAAACATGTTTATGAAGCTAAGCATGGCAAGAACAGGGTCATAGGGTGCATGGATCACTAGCAAAACACATGGGAACAAGTGAACTTAATGTTAACAGGTTGACAGCAACATTTTCAAGCAACTTTGGAGCAAGATAACAACATGCTCCATCAGGCTATAGTTGCAACCAAGGGCATGAATGGATAGAGCATGACATGTAGATAAAAACATGTTTATAGGACATCTCCAGATTATGCATAGAATGATTAGTAGAAGCATGTTAACATAGCAACAAAATATAACAGAATCTGTCAGGAAAACAGCAACAGCAACTACCCTACTTAACAAGCTTGATGCACTCAGCACACAACTCACAAAAATACATGGGTTGCACCTCTGGAAAGATGGCATGGCATAGATCAAAACACATGTAGACATCAACCTCATAGGATGCACACATCAATCATGGCAAAAATGATAAATGAGCAAGTTATAACAGTTTCAGCAGATTAACATCAACATGCACTCTTCAAACAGCATTTCGGGCATTAATATGAGCTCAAATGAAAATGATGCAATGGAATGAAATTAAGTACTCGTCGAGACGAACAATTTGACATATTACACGCATGAAACGGAGCTACGGATGCAGAGATGTGATGCGATGAACATGGCATGTTTTTGCAAAATTACCAGGGACTTACCAGATTCTCAGAGGGGGGAAAGTCAACCTCGTGGACTGGATCTGGGGCACGGTTCCCGAGGCACGTCGGAGTGTTCGCCGGAGTGGGCAGGGGCGGCGGATCCAGCGGCGCCTCGCCGGATCTGAGGCGACGGCGAGCGGGGAGGCGGGGCGGCGCGGCACCGCGGGGCGCGGCGCGGGACGCCGGCGGGGAGGGGTGGCCGGCGCGGTGGAGGCGGGGCGCCGCCGGCGGGGAAGACCTCGGGCGTCGGCGGGGCAGTCGGGCGGCGCCGGCGGAGGAGGCCGCGGGGCCGGGCTTACGGCGGAGGCGGGCGCTGGCGCGCAGGGTCGGTGGGCCGGCGGCGGAGGAGCTCCGGAGCGGAGGCGACTGGGTTGCGCGGGTGCGGGCCGGCACCGGTCGGGGGCGGCCGGGGCGCCGGCGAGGCGCGCCGGCGGCGAGGGCGGCGGAGGGAGCGGTCGGGCCGGGCGACCGAGCGCGCGAGGGCGCGGGGGCGGCGTGCGCGGGCCCGGGCGGGCCTGCCCTGGGTCCCGCGGGCGGGCGGCGGCGGCTGGTGGCGGAGGCCCACGTGGCAGCTCCTGATTCGCGGATGGGCGGCGGCGCTGTGTGTCCGGCGGCGGACGGACATGTCCGTCGCAGAGAGATGAAGATTTTAGGGTTTCGGGGGAAAAACATCCGCGAAAATGGAGGGGGAGGACCTATTTATAGATAGAGGGAGCTAGGAGAGTCCAAATGAGGTGCGATTTTCGGCCACGCGATCGTGATCGAACGACCGAGAGCATGGATGGGAGTTAGGTGGATTTTGGGCCACTTTGGAAGGGGTGTTGGGCTGCAACAAAAGAGGGCTTTGCGGTTACCCGGTTAACCGTTGGAGTATCAAACGACCTCCAAATGGCACGAAACTTGACAGGCGGTCTACCGGTGCTATACCAAGGCCGCTTGGCAAACCTCGGGCCATTCCGAGAAAGTTTAACACCCACTCACAACGAGAGACAAAAGGGGGACGCCGGAGGGCATAGGAGTGCCGGATCGCAAAACGGACAACGGGGAAAAGCTCGGATGCATGAGACGAACACGAATGCGAAATGAGATGCAGAAGATGACATGATAAAATGCAACACGCAAGCAAATGACATGGCAACAACGGCGAATAACTGGCGGACACCTGGCGCATTGAATCCGGGGCGTTACATCGACATCTTCGTAAGGCATGCATCAAGAGAATTCAAGTAACCATGAGGACAGGTTACAGATATCAACATAAATAGAGTGGGCACCAACCCATCTAACATAAATAGAGTGGGCACCAACCCATCTCAATCATGTCAAGTCCCTTGACTTGACCCAAGTCATTTTTATCAACACACACACTTGGTTTGTAAACAAGTGGACGTAGCCCAAGAGCGGTTACCCAACTGTCCTTGACCGTGGACACGGCTATTCGAATAGTTTTACACTCTGCAGAGGTTGCACACTTTACCCACAAGATCCGGGGAACTTCCGTGTCATCCACGACCCGCGATACCTTAAGTACCCGGGGTAAGCACCCGATCACTACCTTTCCCTAGACGACACTAACATGGAGCCCACTCGATTGGTAGTAACCCCCGTGCCCAACTTTTCACATAACACTTTCTTGGAGCCTCGCTCCCATACTTATCACATACCACTGGCACGGGGTACCAACGGTGTGTCCGGTGCCCTGTGAAAACAGTCATGGCCGCCCTACCTAGCACGACCCCGTCCCGAGAGAGCACACCAATGACTCTCTCGTCACTAGTAATGCAGGCTCCAAGCTAGTATCGGTCTAGGTAATCAATAATGCCCTTTCCCATATAAGGGTAGAGTGGTTGCGCATGTAAGGTTGGAATAACGGTCGCAACTTCGACCAATCCGTTTTTGAAAACAACTCACACACTTGCCTCGGTACACCACTTCATCATCAAGTGGTTACCCATCTCATCATCTCCCTCGGGCATAAGTGGCACCCGACGGGGTTTTCGAAAGGACTTTTGAAATCACTTTGCCTCCTTCACCATGCATATATCCATCCCTTTTTGTGTAGCATCTACTTTAGCATCCTATCTACTCCCACCGGCATAACCCTCATAGGAAGGTAGGGTCGTGCACAATGCAAGTATCAACGAGGAAGTAACAGAGGCAACCAACCAACCTGGTCTACCATCTCATCATGATTCTGATGCAACAATAAATAAGAGCTATATGACATGTATAAAAAGGGTTCCATAGACATGGTAAAAAAGGGCTGCTTGCCTTGGTTGGCTTGGTCTTCAAAGTCTTCAGGCCCTTCTCCTCCTTCTTCTTCAGCTACCTCGTCAAATACGGGATCTAACGTTGCAAGAAAATAATGGGAAAATAAGACAATAATAAAAACAGAAAAGTCAAAGTGCTCAGAAAAATGTCAACTTATTTTTGTAAAATACTAGGAGAAAAACTAGGAAGGGGAAAATTCTTGGTTTTGGATTTGGAGCTAGGGAAACAGAGTTGTGGATTTTCAACAGAGGTTTTATTGTTAAAATTTGAATTTAAATTTGAACAGAGCAGAAAGGTGTAATGGATGTGCATGAAAGTTACATCAATAAATAGGTGGGATTATTCTGAGATTTTAGGAGTTGGAATTATTCCATTTGGATAAATATTCTACCCTGTGGAATTTTTGGAAAGGAGACAGAAAAATAAAAAGAAAAGTGGCGCTGTGCCACTGGGCCAGAGAGGCCACGGGCAGCAGGCCTAGGGGGGAAACCAGCCCATGCGGGCCGCCACGTCGAAGGCGTAAAGGCGAAATACGCCTTAAGCCGACGGGCGAACCGGTGCGCACGCGCGCGCGTTTTAAACCAAACGGGTGGATCCCACCCGTTAGGGCGTGAGGCTGACGGGCTGGCCCCACGGCCGTCGTCGTCTACCTCCGTCCAGAGGCGACGACGAGCTCGCCGGCGGCGATACAGAGAACGGGGAGGTGCGCGGGTGGTACCGTTGGACTCAGGGAGGTGTCGCCGTTCGGGTGGTGGTGGAGACGGTTGCCGGAGCAGCCTGGTTTGCCGGCGACGAGGTCACGCGGCGGAAGTACTTCGGCGTCGATGGATCCGGCCGTTCCCGGCTACAAAGCGAGTGGGGAAGAGAGGGGAAAAGGTCAGCGTGGCCGCGCGGCTCCAGATCGAGAGAAAACGGGGGCGGAGGAGGCCTGTACCGCGCGAACGCCGACGAGCCGAGGCGGCAGAGCTCGAGCTCGATCTCGAGCTCGGGCGGCCCTGGAGATGAATGGGGGGTGCGGGAGGTTGATTACGAGTGTGGGGGAGCGACAGGGAGCGAAAGAGGGGCTCAGGGTCGCCTTATATAGGCTGGCCGAGGTCCACCGTAGGCGTGGCCTACGGGTGCCCGCGGGATCGGCTCGGGTGGCCGTTGGAGAGGGAATGGAGGGCTCGGGGGTGTTCGTGGGAGTGGTGTAGGGTGCTAGGGAGAGAGAGGAGGAGCGGGGCGAGCTACACACGGGCCACAGGAGCGGCGCGAGCATTGGCCGAGCGGGGCGGCGCTCTGGCACGAGCTGCAGGAGAGAGAGGAGGGCGCGGGAGCAAGTGGGCGGCCTGCTGGCGTGGAGCGGACGTTGAGGGGCATCGACTGCGCGCGGGGGAAGCTTGAGGTGGTCGGGAGGCGCGGCGTCAACGGTCGGTGTCCTGCCGGGCGCTCCAGAGCGCGACTTTGGCCGGCATCCGCGGCTTTCCCGCGTCCGTGCGCGTCCACTAGTGTCTGGAGGCTGCAGGGGGTGTGGGCAAAAGTGGGAGTGAGCCTTGCATGCTCTGGAGGGCCGAGGGGAGAGAAGGAGGCTGAGAGAGAGGGGAGAAGCTGTTGTCCAGAGAAGACAAATGGGGTTTCCCCCTCCCTCATCATTGCTTCCTCGGGCAGAAAAGCATCCAAGTTGCAGAGGGGAACGAGGAGGGGTGGTGGTAAAAAGATGGGCTCAAGGAGATTAGGGCAAGAGGCTGGAATTGGCATTTCAACATTCTGCCAGAAGGTGTTTGATGATGGTTTGGGAAAGTGAATAATTTCCACTTGCCATGAGACTCCACTGGGTGAGATATCTCACATAATTATGGCCTTCCACCCATTTTGGGCTTATTTGGACAAAGTTGCCAATGCAACTTTTGTAAACCCTAAAAATGGGCAGGAATGGACTTGTGTAGATCCAGTTGAGTAGATCACTTCTCCTTGATGCACCACTTGGTGTGGTGGCCTTATTTAGTCATGTGATCAGGCTCACAAAAGTTGGGGTCATGGAGAAAAAGTTGGTAGTACAAAGTAGTTCAAATTTGATTCTGGTCAGAGAGGGTTTTAAGGCACTTTGATCAAGATATCTTCTTCTCCAACCTGTGCCATTTGGTCTAGATGCATTATTAGACCATTGGAGCATGTGCACCAAGTTGGAGAACATTTGGACATGTTTGGCAATGTAAAGTTGCTCAAACTTCAAAATGGACAGAAAAGGTTTTGAGGGGATTTCATGGGGTTATACTATTCTCCATGACATGATACTTGTCAAGATCATCAAGTATGTCATATGTGACATGATAGAATTTTCTTGGAATATTTGGAGAATATTTCATTGTAAATATTTCAAAAGCATGAAATATCCAGAAAGGGTTTTTGAGGGATTTAACCAATATTTTGAACATGACCATGTGTTGAAACTCTTTTATATGGAAAATATATGTCCACTGAGTTTCCCTAATTTTTTTTCAAATATTTTTAAAACAATAAAATAATTTTTCCCTATTAAAGACCATTTCTGGCCTTAAGAAAAAGCTTTTAAATAAAATAGTAAAATAACTTTTAAAATTATATTTTTGTGGTTTATGGGAGTCCTACATCTAATAGGATTCAAATATAGCTTTTGAAATATTTTTCATAACCCAAATCAAGTACTTGCAGTGCAAACCTCAATTCAGGGGTTTTTGGAAAACTAAATTTAGAAAATACTTTTTGGCCAAATTATTTTTGTAAGAAAATTCTATATTGCACTATACACATGGCATGGTCATTGGGAATAAGTTTGGGGCAAGGAGATGAAGTACAGAAGGTGGAGTAGTTGACTTTAAAGAGCACTTGAAAAGAAGCACAGAGATAAAACCAACTCCAAATAAAAGCCAAATAATGCAAAAGTTTTTGCTAGTCCAAATTTTCATGCTTTAATAATGCAAATGAAATGTTACAAAATGCTGGGTGTGACAAAAACCCTCCGGTTTATATAGACAGTGGAGAGGGCTAGGGTTACACAGAGTCGGTTACAATGGTAGGAGATCTACATATCCGTATTGCCAAGCTTGCCTTCCACGCCAAGGAAAGTCCCATCCGGACACGGGACGAAGTCTTCAATCTTGTATCTTCATACTCTTGGAGTCCGGCCAATTATGATAGTTCGGCTATCCGGACACCCCCTAGTCCAGGACTCCCTTAGTAGCCCCCGAACCAGGCTTCAATGACGATGAGTCCGGCGCATATATTGTCTTCGGCTTTGCAAGGCGGGTTCTCCTCCAAATTCCATGCGCTTGCCGGATAGTGTCCGGCTTCCTTATAAATGTTGCGCTCCTTGGCTTACACGTCCAATAATGGCCCTCTTCCACGTGTCGTATGAATGCGAAAAGCCAGGGTATTTTTACGTTTTACCCCCTAGCTGCGCGAATAAGCTGCCTATAAGAGAGGCAAGGACCTAGATCCGAATCACACCATCCTCCTTCCGCGAGTACTCATCGAAGTGCCTCTGACAAAAATCCACTCCATCATGGATAGTCGACGCGACTCCTCCTCTCGCGCTCCCAGCCCTCAGCCAGCAGATTGGAGGAGATGTTCAGTCCCGCACAGCGAGCTAGTGACGCTCCAAGCGGAGGGATACCTTCCCCCAACCTTCATGGTTCCGGTTCGAGCCGGACTGGCCACCTACAAAGGTGGAAAGCATGCGGAGAGCGTCCCCAATCCCTCCAAAGGTGAGCGGGTATGCTTCGTCCCTTATCTAATAAGGGGACTTGGATTTCCCATACATCCGTTTCTCCGGGGGCTCCTGGAGTTCTATGTAACGCCCTGGTTTCGATGCGCCAGGTGTCAGCTAGTGATTCGTCGTCATTGCCATGTCATGTGCTTGCGTGTTGCACTTTGCCATGTCATCATCTGCATTTCATATCATGTCATCATGTGCATTTCATTTTGCATACGTGTTCGTCTCATGCATCCGAGCATTTTCCTCGTTGTCCGTTTTGCAATCCGGCACTCCTATGTTCTCCGGCGTTCCCCTTTTGTCTCCTGTTGTGAGCAGGTGTTAAACTTTCTCAGAATGGCCCGAGGTTTGACAAGCGGCCTTGGTATAGAACCGGTACACCGCCTGTCAAGTTTCGTGCCATTTGGAGTCCGTTTGGTACTCCAACGGTTAACCGGGTAACCGTAAAAGCCCCTTCTTTTGTGCAGCCCAACACCCCTCCAAAGTGGCCCAAAACCCATCCAAACCCCCTCCATGCTCTCGGTTGTTCGATCATGATTGTGTGGGCGAAAACCACACCTCATTTGGAGTCTCCTAGCTCCCTCTACGTATATATTAGCCCCTCCCCCCGAAATTCACGGATGAAATCCTTCCCGGATGAATCCCTAGCCATCTTCCTCCTCCCGCAGCCGGACATGTCCATTCGCGCCGGACATGTCCGCCCGGCAACCTCACTCCAGCCAATAGGAGCGTGCCACGTCACCCTGCCGCCCCTCTCCTCCACTCCGCCACCGCCACGTGGCCTCCCCCGCGCCTCCACCGCCGCCGGCTCGCGCGGCCCGCAGCAGGCCCGCGGGGCCCTGTCGCCGCCGCCGCCCGGCCCGGGCGCCGCCTCCGCGCCCGAGCTCCCTCCGCCGCGCGTCGCCGTCCTCCTCCAGGAGCCCCATCGTCCTCGCCCCGCCGGCCGCGGGGGCCGCCGGCCCCGCGGCGCCTCCGTCCGCCGTTGTGCTCCGGCGAGCCCGGCCCTCGCCCCGCGCCTCCTCTGCTTCTCTCCCGGCCAGAACCGGCCACGGGAGGGCCGGATCCGTCCTTCCCCGGCTTTCCCGACCTCTCCTTCGACTCTGGCCGCCGTCTCCACCCTTCTCCGGTGACATCTCCGACGTGCCTCGATTTCCGTGCAAGGTTGACCCCCTGAAATTTCCACCAAGTCCCGAATATTTCGCATAATGTTGCCATGTTAATAGCATCATAACTTGCTGCATACTGCTCCGTTTCGTGCGTATAATATGTCAAATTGTTCGCCTCAACGAGTACTTCACTTCATTCCATTCCATCATTCTCATTTGAGTTCATCTTGATGCCCGAAATGCTATTGGAAGTGTGCATGTTGATGTTGATCTGCTGGAACTGTTATAACATGCTCATTTGTCATTTTTGCCATGTTTGATGTGTGCATCCTATGAGGTTGATGTCTACATGTGTTTTGATCTATGCCATGCCATCTTTCCATAGGTGTCATCCATGTATTTTTTTGAATCTTGCACTGAGTGCATCGAGTTTGTTAAGTAGGGTACTTGCTGTTGCTGTTTTCCTGACTGATTCTGTTATATTTAGTTGATATGTAAACCTGCTACTACAAGTCATTTCGTGCATTATTCTGGAGATGTTCACTAAGGATGTTTTGTTATACATGTCTTGCTCTATCCACTCATGCCCCTGGTTGCATTTATAGCCTGCTGTATCATGTTGTTATCTTGCTCCAAAGTTTGCTAAATAATGTTGCTGTCAACCTGTTAACATGAAGTTTAGTTTTGGCCATGTGCTTTTCTAGTGATCCATGCATCCTATGAACTTGTTCTTGCCATGATTAGTTTCTCAAACATGTCTTCATACTATTGGTTGCCTTTCCATGCCATGTATTGATATGTAGTGAGTGGTTCAAGCTCACCAACATGCCTACTTATTGTTGTTTCTGCCATGTATGAATCTGTAATATAACTTGCCATGTTTACATGGGTGCCATCATATCTTCTGATCCTTTTTGGCTCATGGTCAGTAAGGGACTTTTGTTCTATGCCATTAGTAGTTTCATGTCATGCCTTTGTTTGTCATGATAAGTTCCTGTAACATGTTGTTTGATAGCTCTAAAGATTGCAACCTGATGTTATTTCCTGATAAGTCTGAAACTGTTAATATTTGCAATCTTCCCATGTCCTTTTGAGCATGTTCTAGTGATTTCTGGAGATAGCTCAGTGTTCATGTTTTGTCATGCTTTACCTGTACTTCATGCCCATGCCTTTTGTTATTACGTTGAGATGCTGTAGCATATTGTTTTGATGCTTGCAATATGCCTAGTTGCTGTTATGGACAGATTGTTGTTATGCTTTGTATAGAGTGTATGTGTTGAACCGTTGCTCCGGTTTGAGTGTGCTCTATATGAAATTGCTTGATTTTGCATGTTGTTTCATATTATCATGTTTCATCCTTGTTTTGAGGGGTTTGCTTGATGTTTGTATGCATTTTGCATCAATGCCATGTTTAACTTGTTTTGCTCATATCTTCTAGGCCGTAGCTCCAAATCTAATGAACTTTATATGTAACTTGACTAGAATTTCGTGCAGATCATCTTGGTGCATCTTAACTTGCTGTTTAACAACTTGAACATAAGGTTTATTCAGTTCTGGACCAATTTTGAAATTTGCATATGAGGACTTACCGGAATTGTTGTATGTTGTTCCCGGCCTCATTTAAACTTGCTTTGATGTGTTGTTCTTGTTTGCATCATCTCTTGCCATGAGTAGCTTCATGTAGCCTTTGTCATGCATCATGCTTGTTGTGCATCATGTCTTGTTTATGTGTGGTGTGTTTACTATGTTGTGTGCTTATCGATAGTTCCCGTTTCGTTGCGATCGTGAGGATTTGTTCGTCTACGTGTGGTTCGTCTTCGTGGCTTCATCTTCTTCATGGACTCGTTCTTCTTCCTTGCGGGATTTCAGGCAAGATGACCGCTACCCTGGATCTCACTACTATCATTGCTATGCTAGTTGCTTCGTTCTATCGCTTTGCTGCGCTACCTATCTTTTGCTCATCATGCCTCCCAAATTGCCATGAACCTCTATCCTTTTGCACCCTTCCTAGCAAACCATTGCTTGGTTATGTTACCGCTTTGCTCAGCCCCTCTTATAGCGTTGTTAGTTGCAGGTGAAATTGAAGATTGCTCCATGGTGGACAGGTTTATGTTGGGATATAACAATATCTCTTATATTATTGATGCATCTATATATTTGGTAAAGGGTGGAAGGCTCGGCCTTATGCTTGGTGTTTTGTTCCACTCTTGCCGCCCTAGTTTCCGTCATACCGGTATTATGTTCCCGGATTTTGTGTTCCTTACGTGGTCGGGTGATTTATGGGACCCCCTCGACAGTTCGCTTTGAATAAAACTCCTCCAGCAAGGCCCAACCTTGGTTTTACCATTTGCTTCACCACCACCTACTTTTCCCTTGGGAGTCGCTCTCTCTAGGGTCATCTTTATTTTAGCCCCCCCCCCCCGGGCCAATGCTTGTCTAAGTGTTGGTCCAAACCGAGCGATGTTCGGCGCCCCCTGGGCAACCAGGGTCTATGCCAACCCGATGTCTGGCTCATCCGGTGTGCCCTGAGAACGAGATATGTGCAGCTCCTATCGGGATTTGTCGGCACAGCGGGCGACTTTGCTGGTCTTGCTTTACCATTGTCGAAATGTCTTGTAAACCGGGATTCCGAGACTGATCGGGTCTTCCTGGGAGAAGGAATATCCTTCGTTGATCGCGAGAGCTTATCATGGGCTAAGTTGGGACACCCCTGCATGGTATAAACTTTCGAGAACCGTGCCCGCGGTTATGTGGCAGATGGGAATTTGTTAATGTCCGGTTGTAGATAACTTGACACCAGATCCGAATTAAAACGCATCAACCGCGTGTGTAGCCGTGATGGTCTCTTCTCGGTGGAGTCCGGGAAGTGAACACGGTTATGGGTTATGCTTGACGTAAGTAGGAGCTCAGGATCACATGTTGATCATTACTAGTTGACGACCGTTTCACTTGTTTCTCTTCTCGCTCTCATTTGCATATGTTAGCCACCATATATGCTTAGTCGCTGCTGCAACCTCACCACTTTACCCCTTCCTTTCCCATTAAGCTTTGCTAGACTTGATACCCATGCTAATGGGATTGCTGAGTCCTCGTGGCTCATAGATTACTACAACAACAGTTGCAGGTACAGGTTATGCGATGTTCATGACGCTAGAGCGATGTTTACTTGTTTTGGAGTTCTTCTCCTGCTTCTTCTTCGATCAGGGGATAGGTTCCAGGTCGGCAGCCTGGGCTAGTAGGGTGGATGTCGTTTGAGTTTCTGTTTGTGATTCATCCGTAGTCGGATGTTGATGTTATGTATGAGATGATGTTGTATTTGTGTGGCATTGTATGCCTCTTGTATGTATCCCCATCTATTATGTAATGTTGATGTAATGATATCCACCTTGCAAAAGTGTCTTCAAGATGCGCTTCTATCCTTGGTGGGACCTTCGAGTTCCTTAATGATAGGGTCGCATCTTGGGCGTGACAAGTTGGTATCAGAGCCTCGACCGACCCTAGGAGCCCCCCTTGATTGATCGTGTAGTTTGGCCGTTGTTGAGTCTAGAAGAAAACTGTTTTCTGAGTCTAGCTATATCAGAGAGTAGGAATTCTTTTTACTCCTCAGTCCCTTCATCGCTCTGGTAAGGAATCTTGACATAGGTGTTTTGGACTACTTCTCTTCCCTTTCAAATTTTTTCTTTAGGATCACGCGGTTAGTTTCGTGAGTTGTCCATCCTCTTTTGCCCGGTGCATTCCTCATCAAGCTGATTCGAACCTCTCTCTCTTTGGGAGATCAATCCTCAGTTCTTTTCGATCGATGTTGCTTCCTTGTCTGAAGTTGTCCTTGTTTTTTCCCACCCGCCCTCCCTTCTTCTTCTCGAATCCGGAGTTCGTAATCAAGTATCCATCCTACTCATGCGAAGTCTTTGCTTTCTTTCCTCAATGATTTCAACCGGTGTTTTCTCTTCAACATATTCATTGGGTTCCCCCTTCCAAGCTGCCTGTGTTTTTCTCGCCCTCCCACCCTCTTCTTCCCGGAGTTTGACTCTCTTTCGACCATCTATTTCATTAGTACGGAGCCTTTCAGTCTTCCCTCAATCATTTCAACCGGTGAATTCTCTTTTGTTTGGCATTCTTCATCTCTTTTCTTCTCCGGTGGACTTAATTCAAGTTTTTCGGGTTGATCATATTCTTTTTCCTCGGCTCAAGTGTTTTTCCTTGCTCGTTCGCCTCTCGCCAGTTTATCCTTCCGGAGTGCTGAAGACATCTCAGGAGATGCGTCTGTGTTCGAATTAATTCGAGGTTGTCACCTCATTCAAATATTTCATTTGTTCCGATGCATCATCTATTTGTTCAACAATCTTTTCCAACGGTGTTTTCTCTTTAGTGGGCCCTAACCCACAGGTCTTTTCCCAGGATCTTACCTGACTCTTCTAATTTCCCCGGAGTTATTCTCAATTCTTTTCAAGTGTGATGTAAGAATGGATTTCATCAGTCAGATGCCTTTCCAAGATCGATTTCAAATCATTTTCATTGTTGACTTAACCTCTTCACTTTTGTTCTCCCGGAGTATCTTAGGAAATTTTGGTGGTGTTTCTCGTCATCATTTGAAGACCAAAGAAGAGTTTTTTTTCCTCTAAATCTTGTCCGTTCTCTCGAAGTTTTGTGTTCTAGCTTCATGTTACCCTCTCAAATTATTCCATTTTTCAAATATTCTCCCTTACCCATCCAGAGTATGTCAGGAGTTGATTTCTGTTTCTTTTCACCGGAGGCCATCTTTCCAGAAGAAATTCTTCGTCCTCTCATTTCAGCTACTATTATCCATTTATCCCGGTGCTTTGTTCAAGTGTTCTTTAATCAGCTCATGATCTCTTTGTTCTCTTGTATCTAAATCCCCTCTAGCATATTTGTTCTTCTAATTCTTCCTGATGATTCATTCTCTTTCATCAGTCATTTTCGAATTCTTACGGTGGTTCGTTCAAGATTCTTTTTCCTAGATTATCATTTTAATTCATTAGTTTCTTTCCAATCCTACCGGTGGTTCATGAAGACCTTCTCAAGTCTGCGATATATCTCTTCTCAATCCTTTTCAAGAAGAATAAGTAGTATGCTAAATCCATTGCTTCTCATCAATTAATTGGTGAAGGATAAGTATACAATAAATCTTATTCTTATTTCCTCCAAGTGATAAATCCCTTCCTTCGGAGTTTGTTCTTATTGAATAAATTCTAGTTCCAAGTGTTTATTTCTTTTCTTTTCTGGAGTTCAAATTTTCCTCGGCTATTTCGTCGGAACCTCCATCTAAATCACCGCAAGGCTCATCTTATTCTTTCATCATTCATTTTATCTCGTCATTCTTTTGTTACCGGAGTTCTTCATGGTGGCTTGTCATGATTTAGTTCATTCTTCAAGAGTTCATCAAGATTCCTGTTGGTGGAGTTCAAGTATCCTTCTTCTTGCTTCTCGAGGTCCAATTAATTCTCCGTTTTCTTTTGAAGTGGAGTTTTGCATTTCTTCGTTCTTCTCAGCTATCGAATCATTTTCGTTTGTGGCTGGTTATCACCTTATTATTTCGGGATGTTATCCATAAGTCCACAACAAGCTTATTCTTTTCGTTGTTGATTTTCTCAACAACTCCGTTCAATCCTTTCTTCTGAGGTTGCTATCTATTTCATTCGTGGCACAAGTTGTCATTTTCTTATCCGTTCTTTTCATTCAACTCTTCCAATTCTTTCCATAGGTTTTGTGTCGTGTCTTCATCAAGTATCATTCCATCCTCTCTAGCTCGTGTTCTATTCCTCCATGTTCTAGCCGGAGTGCTGCCTAAATCCTTTCAGTCTTATTCGTTTCTTATCTCGTTCTAACCGGAGTGGTTTCATAGTCTATCTGATTCCGTGAGCTTTCGATTCTCGTCATCCTTGTCATTCCTCTCTTCTTCTCGAGTGCTCTCGATTCTTTGCTTCTTCTCTTGAGTTCTTGTTCCACCTCATCCTTTTTTCCCCCGTCTCGGTCCTAAGATCTCGGGATGAGATCTCTTGTTAGTGGAGGAGTGTTGTAACGCCCCGGTTTCGATGCGCCAGGTGTCCGCTAGTGATTCGTCGTCATTGCCATGTCATGTGCTTGTGTGTTGCACTTTGCCATGTCATCATCTGCATTTCATATCATGTCATCATGTGCATTTCATTTTGCATACGTGTTCGTCTCATGCATCCGAGCATTTTCCCCGTTGTCCGTTTTGCAATCCGGCACTCCTATGTTCTCCGGCGTTCCCCTTTTGTCTCCTGTTGTGAGTGGGTGTTAAACTTTCTCAGAATGGCCCGAGGTTTGACAAGCGGCCTTGGTATAGCACCGGTAGACCGCCATCAAGTTTCGTGCCATTTGGAGTCCGTTTGATACTCCAACGGTTAACCGGGTAACCGTAAAAGCCCCTTCTTTTGTGCAGCCCAACACCCCTCCAAAGTGGCACAAAACCCATCCAAACCCCCTCCATGCTCTCGGTCATGCGATCACGATCATTTGGAGTCTCCAAGCTCCCTCTACCTATATATTAGCCCCTCCCCCCGAAATTCGCGGATGAAACCCTAGACATCTTCCTCCTCCCGCAGCCGGACATGTCCATTCGCGCCGGACATGTCCGCCCGGCCACCTCACTCCAGCCAATAGGAGCGTGCCACGTCAGCCTGCGGCCCCTCCACTCCACCGCCGCCACGTGGCCTCCCCCGCGCCTCCACCGCCGCCGGCCCGCGCCGCCCGCAGCAAGCCCGCGGGGCCCGGTCGCCGCCGCCGCCTGGCCCGAGTGCCGCCTCCGCTCTCGAGCTCCCTCCGCCGCGCGCCGCCGTCCGCCTCTAGGAGCCCCGTCGTCCTCGCCCCGCCGGCCGCGGGCGCCACCGGCCCCGCGGCGCCTCCGTCCGCCGTTGTGCTCCGGCGAGCCCGGCCCTCGCCCCGCGCCTCCTCTCCTTCTCCCCCGGCCAGATCCGGCCACGGGAGGGCCGGATCCGTCCTTCCCCGGCTTCCCCAACCTCTCCTTCGACTCCGGCCGCCGTCTCCATCCTTCTCCGACGACATCTCCGACGTGCCTCGATTTCCGTGCAAGGTTGACATCCTGAAATTTCCACCAAGTCCCGTATATTTCGCATAATGTTGTCGTGTTCATCGCATCAAAACTTGCTGCATACTGCTCCGTTTTGTGCGTATAATATGTCAAATTGTTCGTCTCGACGAGTACTTCATTTCACTCGATTGCATAATTTCATTTGAGTTCATCTTGATGCCCTAAATGCTGTTGGAAGAGTGCATGTTGATGTTGATCTGCTGGAACTGTTATAACATGCTCATTTGTCATTTTTGCCATGTTTGAGGTGTGCACCCTATGAGGTTGATGTCTACATGTGTTTTTATCTATGCCATGCCATCTTTCCAGATGTGTCATCCATGTATTTTTGTGAATCTTGCACTGAGTGCATCGAGTTTGTTAAGTAGGGTACTTGCTGTTGCTATTTTCCTGACTGATTATGTTATATTTTGTTGCTATGTAAACCTGCTACTACAAGTCATTTCGTGCATTATTCTGGAGATGTTCACTAAGGATGTTTTGTTATACATGTCTTGCTCTATCCACTCGTACCCTTGGTTGCATTTATAGCCTGCTCTATCATGTTGTTATCTTGCTCCAAAGTTTCCTAAA
Source organism: Triticum timopheevii (assembly GCA_963921465.1). Lineage (NCBI taxonomy): Eukaryota > Viridiplantae > Streptophyta > Magnoliopsida > Poales > Poaceae > Triticum > Triticum timopheevii. The sequence goes on along the minus strand of OY997266.1, from coordinate 232,801,386 downwards.
TAATGTTGCTGTCAACCTGTTAACATGAAGTTCAGTTTTGGCCATGTGCTTTTTTAGTGATCCATGCATCCTATGGACTTGTTCTTGCCATGCTTAGTTTCTCAAACATGTCATCTTACTTTTGGTTGCCTTGACATGCCATGTATTGATCTGTAGTGAGCCGTTCAAGCTCACCAACATGCCTACTTATTCTTGTTTCTGCCATGTATGAATCTGTAATATAACTTGCCATGTTTACATGGGTGTCATCATATCTTCTGATCCTTTTTAGCTCATGGTCAGTAAGGGAATTTTGTTCTATGCCATTAGTAGTTTCATGCCATGTCTTTGTTTGCCATGATAAGTTCTTGTAACATGTTGTTTGATAGCTCTAAACATTTCAACCTGATGTTATTTCCTGATAAGTCTGAAACTGTTAATATTTGCAATCTTCCCATGTCCTTTTGAGCATGTTCTAGTGATTTCTGGAGATAGCTCAGTGTTCATGTTTTGTCATGCTTTACCTGTACTTCATGTGCATTCCTTTTGTTATTACGTTGAGATGCTGTAGCATATTGTTTTGATGCTTGCAAGATGCCTAGTTGCTGTTATGGACAAATTGTTGTTATGCTTGGTATAGAGTGTATGTGTTGAACCGTTGCTCCGTTTTGAGTGTGCTCTATATGAAACTTGCTTGATTTTGCATGTTGTTTCATATTATCATGTTGCATCCTTGTTTTGAGGGGTTTGCTTGATGTTTGTGTGCATTTTGCATCAATGCCATGCTTAACTTGTTTTGCTCATATCTTCTAGGCCGTAGCTGCAAATCTAATGAACTTTATATGTAACTTGACTAGAATTTCGTGTAGATCATCTTGGTGCATCTTAACTTGCTGTTTAACAACTTGAACATAAGGTTTATTCAGTTCTGGACCAATTTCGAAATTTGCATATGAGGACTTACCGGAATTGTTGTATGTTGTTCCCGGCCTCATTTAAACTTGCTTTGATGTGTTGTTCTTGTTTGCATCATCTATTGCCATGAGTAGCTTCATGTAGCCTTTGTCATGCATCATGCTTGTTGTGCATCATGTCTTGTTTATGTGTGGTGTGTTTACTATGTTGTGTGCTTTTCGATAGTTCCCGTTTTGTTGCGATCGTGAGGATTCGTTCGTCTACGTGTGGTTCGTCTTCGTGGCTTCATCTTCTTCATGGACTCGTTCTTCTTCCTTGCGGGATTTCAGGCAAGATGACCGCTACCCTGGATCTCACTACTATCATTGCTATGCTAGTTTTCGTTCTATCACTTTGCTGCGCTACCTATCTTTTGCTCATCAAGCCTCCCAAATTGCCATGAACCTCTAGCCTTTTGCACCCTTCCTAGCAAACCATTGCTTGGCTATGTTACCACTTTGCTCAGCCCCTCTTATAGCGTTGTTAGTTGCAGGTGAAGTTGAAGATTGCTCCATGGTGGACAGGGTTATGTTGGGATATCACAATATCTCTTATATTATTAATGCATCTATATATTTGGTAAAGGGTGGAAGGCTCGGCCTTATGCCTAGTGTTTTGTTCCACTCTTGCCGCCCTAGTTTCTGTCATACCAGTATTATGTTCCCGGATTTTGCGTTCCTTTCACGGTCGGGTGATTTATGGGACCCCCTCGACAGTTCACTTTGAATAAAACTCCTCCAGCAAGGCCCAACCTTGGTTTTACCATTTGCTTCACCACCACCTACTTTTCCCTTGGCAACTAGGGTCTATGCCAACCCGACGTCTGGCTCATCAGGTGTGCCCTGAGAACAAGATATGTGCAGCTCCTATCGGGATTTGTCGGCACAGCGGGCGGCTTTGCTGGTCTTGTTTTACCATTGTCGAAATGTCTTGTAAACCGGGATTCCGAGACTGATCGGGTCTTCCTAGGAGAAGGAATATCCTTCGTTGATCGCAAGATCTTATCATGGGCTAAGTTGGGACACCCCTGCAGGGTATAAACTTTTGAGAGCCGTGCCCGCGGTTATGTGGCAGATGGGAATTTGTTAATGTCCGGTTGTAGATAACTTGACACCAGTTCCGAATTAAAACGCATCAACCGCGTGTGTAGCCGTGATGGTCTCTTCTCGGCGGAGTCCGAGAAGTGAACACGGTTTTGGGTTATGCTTGACGTAAGTAGGAGCTCAGGATCACTTCTTGATCATTACTAGTTGACGACCGTTCCGCTTGTTTCTCTTCTCGCTCTCATTTGCGTATGTTAGCCACCATATATGCTTAGTCGCTGCTGCAACCTCACCACTTTACCCCTTCCTTTCCCATTAAGCTTTGCTAGTCTTGATACCCATGGTAATGGGATTGCTGAGTCCTCGTGGCTCACAGATTACTACAACAACAGTTGCAAGTACAGGTTATGCGATGTTCATGACGCGAGAGCGATGTTTACTTGTTTTGGAGTTCTTCTCCTGCTTCTTCTTCGATCAGGGGATAGGTTCCAGGTCGGCAGCCTGGGCTAGCAGGGTGGATGTCGTTTGAGTTTCTGTTTGTGATTCATCCATAGTCGGATGTTGATGTTATGTATGAGATGATGTTGTATTTGTGTGGCATTGTATGCCTCTTGTAGGTATCCCCATCTATTATGTAATGTTGATGTAATGATATCCACCTTGCAAAATCGTCTTCAAGATGCGCTTCTATCCTTGGTGGGACCTTCGAGTTCCTTTAGGATAGGGTCGCATCTTGAGCGTGACATTCTATGGGCTCCAGCTTCACCACCTTACACCTGCCTCCCTCTTGCACATCGCGGGCTTTGTTGCCCTTTGCGAGCTGTTCTTGGGCATCGAGGCCCATTTCACGATGTGGAAGAGATTGTTTTGCCTCGTACCCCGTTCTCATGAGGGGTCGATATATCAAGTGGGCGGAGCCGAAATATGGCACATTGCCGGGACCGGATACCTATCCGGAACCCCGAAGAAGGTGTCCGAAGACTGGGCTTCGGAATGGTTTTATATGGAAGACGCCCCACTGCCGGACCCAGTTCGGATCGGCCTCCCGGAGTTCAGCAACGCTCCTCTGAAGAAACGCTTGAGTTGGCGCCCGCGGAGCCCTCAATAGGAGAATGATTGTAGCGTCCAATACCTGATGGGCCGGATAAGGTTACTGGCTCATTCCGGATTGACCATTATTGGAGTCATGGCCACGTGCATCATGCGAGGGGTGCATCCGCTCCAATATAGGGGCCACCCCATGTGGGATTTCAACGGGGAGGATGACGCCACCCGTCATGGCCGCAAGGGGCCGGGATCGGTTGCCGATCTGGTGAAGATCCTGTCCGGCTTCTACAAGGGGGAGAAAGAGGACTTCCTCCGCGCGAGTCCATTGAATGGATTCTCCATGAATAACCCTCGGAGCTGGGTAAGCGGACGTTTATCTGTCCGATCCATATTTCCAAAGTTAAGTGTCTTACTTTGTGATTTCGACGCAGGAACTGCGCCGGGACGTAGAGAGCATACACAGCCTGACTCCACAACCCGAGGATCCGGGACGATCCCTTGATCCGGCCTCCGAAGAGGATCCGGACATAGAGGTGGAGCTGATCGATGGGGTGTTCCACCAACTTAGCATGGACAATGCTTTGGTTGCCATTACGGCCGACTACCCCGGTTTATCTCCGGCTTCCCAAGTAACTGTGACCGGAGTCCTGACATTATTACTCATCCGTGCTTATTTCTGACCACCGTATACCAATGGTGCCCCACAGGAGGTGCCTTTAAGGCGGGAAGCCGAACCCGCGGCGGCTGACCAACAATGGTCAGTTCGGCCCAGTAGGCGAAAGAGGAGTGCGGCGCGAATCGAAACGTCGCCGCAACGGTATTGCGCACCACCGTATTTGAGGGAATGATTCCTTCGAGGTATGTTAACGCTCATGATTTTTCTAGGAGAAAGAGCGCTCACCGGACTGTGCCCTGAGAGGTTGCCAATCAAGCCTCCGGCAGCCAGGCTCCAACGCCTGGTCCGGAGGGCGAGGCGAACACAAGCCGTGAGCCGGATGCTCCTCCAACGGAGGATGCCGACAGGCTGTCCGCCACCAGGTCTGAGGTGGAGAGTGCCATGAATCACAGGCGCCGCCGGACAGTTCTTCGTGACACGTGTTTCTCCCCGGAGGCGTTGAATGCCTTTAATGCGGGAGACGCGCACCTCCGTGCCGCTCGAGATGGTTTAACCAGAGCCACGGAGCAGTATGTGAAAGACATACGGTTGAGGAATTTTAATAGTTATATATGCCAGTAGCCCCCGAGACTTGAAATAGTTAGAATAACTAATTTAAGGATCATATGTTATGCAGGACGTTACGGAGAAGAATACCCACCTGTCCCAGGAGCTTCAAGAGTTCAAGGCCCAACTTGAGGCCACACTAGCCGTTGCAGGAGGAGCCACAGAGATCCCCTCTGGTCATACATACTTCGAAAAGATAAGTAGTTTATGAAGTGCGGCGTGTGTATAAGTCTGACAATAATATTGCAGATGGTGCCGGACTAGATCCGGACAAGCAACATCTACTGCGCCAGCTGAAGGCCGGCGAGAAGGTGCTCATGAGGGTGCAGCAGGAGAGGAACAAACTCCAAGATGCCAACACCCAGCTGGGAGAAGAACTAAAAGATGTTCGGGTCCAGCTGTCTAACTCCGTAAAGGAGAATCGGCGGCTTCGTCGCGGCATTTATAGTAAGTGCTTGAGCAAACTCTTTTGAAAAGAAGAGTTCGGTGAGGAAGTCGATTGACAAAAATGTGTCTGTAGGTGTGCTCACAGGTCGTCCTGCGGAGGAAATGCCCGGTTCCACGGGTGACCTACTTCCCGAGTTGCTGCAACTGCACGGACGCGTTCGGCAGGCGATAAGCGGCGTCGTCCAGGCCTTATGGCCGTCCGTCTCCCTACCCGAGGGTCTTGGAGGGGTTGCGGAGAAGCTTCAGGGAGCACGGCAGCGCTTCCGTCTGTGGAAGATATCGGCCTGCCGTCAAGGCGCCAGGGAGGCCTGGGCCATGGTGAAGACGCGGTACACGAAGGCTGATCCAAATCACATGGCCGAGGTCGGACCTGTGGGGCCCGATGGGAAGGAGATCCCTGTGAGCTTAATGTACGGCCAAGTAGAGTTGGCTGCGAAGTATTCCCAACGGGACTGTAAACTAGACAGCCTGTTAGATGGGATTGAAGAGGAGTACAATCAGTCAATTTGACGATGTAATTTAAAATGACATGTAAAATGCCTTCTAGTCGGATTGTAGATCGTTTGTCTTTGAGGACCTTTTCGCTTCAACCTCGGGACCCAACAGTCCGGAGTGTGTCCGAATGCCCTCACGGTTATATAAAAACCGGGGCATGCATGGAGACCAGGCGTAGGGGTCATTAGTGCTTTATCAGACAAGTGCCCAACTAGTTATGTTATATTACATGGTTAGTAAGAAACATCTTCCAGGGAGAATAGTTCTGTTAGGGGTTCCTTTCCCTGGGAGGCATGCCCTAAAGTGCATGTCCGGACTGTGAAAAGAGCAGAAAAGCATCTGGGGGCAGATAAATAAATAAGTAAGAAATCATCTTTCAAGTCACCGACCGAATATTCCCTTAAGAACGCTAGCTTTCGGCTTCACCCAGTCTGAGGTACACATCCGGCTGACCCGGCAGTAACAATCGCAGAGGTGCTCCCTTTACCTCCTAGCCGAACAATCGGGAATGTAGGGGTAAGCACAGGAGCCAGGCAACCCAGCTTGGCCAAAACTTAAGTAATATCAATGCATATAATGGTGAATAAAAGGTACATGCGGAAGTGTGACACATGTGTTGGGCATGAAGCCAGTATAAATAAGCTTCTGTTAAAGAAGCCCCCAGGTATAATGAGTGCGAGTAGCACGTCAAGTGTGTGCGAACAATGCGCAGATCAGCTCTCAAGGGCTTTACGAAAAAGGGGGGAAAAGAGAGAAACAAAAGATAGCTAAAGTATAAAATGTGGACGGAGGAAGGAGACGAACTCTGAGTCCGGCGCTAGGCGTAGAATCTTCGGAGACGGGCTGCGTTCCATGGGTTCGGCTCGAGTCGGTTGTCCGATGCGTTTCGTAGACGGTATGCTCCGCCGGTCAGGACTTGGTCGATGATGAAGGGACCTTCCCATTTGGGCTTGAGTTTGTCCTTTTTCTTGTCCGGCAGGCGTAGAACTAGTTCGCCAATATTGTAAGTTTTGGCCCGTACTTCTCTGCTTTAATATCTTCGAGCCTGCTGCTGATACAATGTGGAACGAGCTTTCGCCAAGTCGCGCTCCTCCTCCAAGGCGTCCAAACTGTCTTGCCGATCCAACTCGGCCTCTCTTTCCTCGTACATGCGCACGCGAGGTGAGTCATGAAATATATTGTAGGGCAAGACTGCCTCTGTGCCGTATACCATGAAGAATGGTGTGAATCCGGTAGTGCGGTTTGGCATGGTCCGCAGCCCCCAGAGTACGGAGTCGAGCTCCTCCACCCAGTGCGTGTTAGATTCCGTGAGGGACCGCACTAACCTGGGTTTGATGCCGCTCATGATTAGACCATTTGCTCGTTTGACTTGACCGTTAGTTTGAGGGTGATAGACTAAAGCGTAGTCGAGCTTGATGCCCATATTTTTGCACCAGAGTTTAACCTCGTCGGCCATGAAGTTCGTGCCGTTATCAGTGATGATGCTGCGGGGGACACCATAACGGTGTACTACCCCAGATATGAAGTCTATCACAGGTCCGGATTCGGCCGTTTTAACTGGCTTGGCCTCTATCCATTTGGTGAATTTGTCCACCATGACCAATAGGTATTTTTTCTTGTGGGTTCCCCCTTTAAGGGGTCCAACCATGTCAAGCCCCCAGACCGCGAATGGCCAGGTGATGGTTATAGTTTTGAGGGCGGTGGGTGGCATGTGGCTTTGATTAGCAAAGAGCTGGCAACCGACGCATCGTTGGACTAAGTCCTGAGCGTCTGCCCGGGCCGTCGGCCATTAAAATCCTGTATGGAAGGCCTTGCCTACAAGGGCCCGGGCTGCGGCGTGGTGCCCGCTGAGTCCGGCCTGAATTTCAGCCAGAAGATTTCGCCCTTCCTCTTCGGAGATGCACCATTGAAGGACTCCGGTTGTGCTTTTCTTATAAAGCTCTCCCTCATGGACCTTGTAGGCTTTAGATCGCCGTACTATGCAGCGGGCCTCGTTTTGGTCTTCGGGAAGTTCCTACCTAATTAAGTAGGCTAGGAATGGTTCCGTCCACGGGGCAATGACTGCCATTATTTCGTGGGCTGAAGGTGTTATTTCATTGGCTGAGCCACCGATTGTGTCAGAATGTTCAGTGTTGGGCGGTGCGGTTGGTTCCGGGTTGTTGTTGCCGGACTCCTCTTCCCATAATACGGATGGTTTAAAAAGCCGCTCCAGGAAGATGTTTGGAGGGACGGTGTCGCGCTTTGCACCGATGCGTGCCAACACGTCTGCCGCCTGGTTATTATCCCGTGCTACTGGTGGAATTCAAGTCCGTCAAACCGAGCTAACATTTTTAAGACGGCGTTACGGTAGGCTGCCATTTTTGGATCCTTCGCGTCAAAGTCTCCATTTACTTGGGATATTGCGAGGTTTGAATCCTCGCGGAACTCTAGGCGTTGAATGCCCATGGAGATTGCCATCCGGAGACCATGTAGAAGGGCCTCGTATTCGGCTGCATTGTTTGATGTCCGTGTACATTATCTGAAGTACGTATTGGACCGTGTCTCCGGTTGGGGACATCAAGACGACGCCAGCCCCCAAGCCGGCCAACATTTTGGAGCTGTCAAAATGCATGATCCAATTGGAGTATGCACCGTACTCTTTAGGGAGTTCGGCTTCGGTCCATTCAGTGATGAAGTCGGCCAAAACTTGCGACTTTATAGCTCGTCGTGGTTTGTAGGTTATGTCGAATGGTAGGAGCTCAATGGCCCATTTTGCAATCCTACCCGTCGCGTCGCGGTTGTTTATAATGTCGTTGAGAGGTCGGAGGCCACTGTTATCGAACACTCTTGAAAGTAGTGTTGCAGCTTCCGGGATGCCATGAACACCACGTACTTTATCTTTTGATAATGTGGATACCGGGACTTGCATGGAGTTAAGACAGTGGATACGTAGTACACTGGTTTTTGAAGAGGGAATTTGTGTCCTTCTGTTTCTCGTTCGAGGACGAGCACCGCGCTTACAACTTTTTGTGTTGCCGCGATATATAATAACATTGGTTCGCCCAAGTTGGGCACGGCCAGGACCGGATTTATTGCCAATATGGCCTTTATTTCTTCGAGTCCGGCCGTGGCAGCATCCATCCATTCGAAGTGTTCGGTGCGCCGGAGGAGGCGATAGAGGGGCTATGCCTTTTCTCCCAAGCGGGAGATGAAGCGGCTTAGAGCCGCCATGCATCCAGGCAATTTTTGTATTTGTTTGAGGTCTTTTGGGATATCCAACTGTGACAGAGCTCGGATCTTGGCTGGGTTTGCTTCAATTCCTCTACCGGATACAATGAAGCCCAAGAGCTTTCCGGCTGGTATGCTAAAAACGCATTTTTCCGGGTTGAGCTTAATGTCATATGCTCGGAGGTTGTCGAATGTGAGCCTCAAATCGTCTACTAGAGTTTCGACGTGTTTGGTCTTGACGACCACATCGTCTACGTATGCCTCCACTGTTTTGCCGATCTGGGTTGCCAGACATGTCTGAATCATGCGCTGATATGTTGCGCCGGCGTTTTTGAGCCCGAAGGGCATTGTGTTAAAGCAGAATGGTCCGTATGGAGTAATGAATGTTGTTGCGGCTTGGTCTCTCTCCGCCATCTTGATTTGATGGTATCCGGAGTATGCGTCGAGGAAGCACAATGAATCATGCCCTGCGGTAGCATCGATGATTTGATCGATGCGGGGAAGGGGGGAAAGGATCCTTTGGACAAGCCTTGTTAAGGTCATTAAAATCGACGCACGGGCGCCAGGATTTGTCCTTTTTTTGGTACCATTACTAGGTTCGCTAGACAGTCCGGATGTTTTATGTCTCTGATGAATCCGGCTTCTAATAGTTTGGCTAGCTCCTCTCCCATTGCCTGTCTTTTGGGTTCGGAAAATCGCTGAAGAGCCTGTTTGACTGGCTTGAATCCTTTTAGGATGTTTAGGCTGTGTTCTGCCAACCTGCGTGGGATTCCTGGCATATCTGAAGGGTGCCAGGCAAAGATGTCCCAATTTTCCCGAAGGAATTCTCGTAGTGCGGCGTCTACATCAGGGTTTAATTGTGCCCCAATGGAGGCCGTCTTTGTGGGGTCCGTTGGATGGACTTGGAATTTGACTATTTCGTCCGCTGGTTTAAAAGAGGTGGACTTGGATCTCTTATCGAGTATCACATCATCCCTGTTCACCGTGGAGCGCAGCGCAGTGAGTTCCTCTGCCGCTAGGGCTTCGGATAGTGCCTCTAGGGATAGTGCGGCTGTCTTATTTTCAGCGCGGAGTGCTATGTCCGGATCACTGACAAGAGTGATGATTCCATTGGGCTCGGGCATTTTAAGCTTCATGTACCCGTAATGGGGTATAGCTTGAAAAATTGTGAATGCCTCTTGCCCTAAAAAAGTGTGATATCCGCTGCTGAACGGGGCCAATTGGAACGTGACCTCCTCGGACCTGTAATTGTCTGGCGAGCCGAACACCACATCTAGTGTAATTTTTCCTGTGTAGCATGCTTCCCGACTAGGGATTATTCCTCTAAAGGTTGTGCTGCTTCGCTCAATGCGCCTCCAGTCTATTTCCATTTTTCGAAGGGTTTCCTCGTAGATGAGGTTTAATCCACTGCCGCCATCCATGAGTACCTTGGTAAGACGAAAGCCGTCCACTATTGGACTGAGGACCAATGCGGCTGGTGCTCGGGCTGTTCGGAATTTAGGTTCGGCGCTGGCGTTGAAGGTGATAGCCGTGTCACTCTATGGATTTATTGTTGCTACTTGGTAGACTTTGGTGAGGCTGCGGAGTGTTCGTTTCCGCATATTATTTGATGCGAAAGTTTCAAAGACTGTAAATACCGTACTGGTACTATTGGGCTGGTTCTCCGGGGCTAGAAGCTCTTCGCCACTTTTGGCCACCTGCCGTAGTATCCAACATGCTCAAAGGCTATGTGTTGGAGTGGCGCCCTCTGTACTATGGATTTTACAGTGTTCGCTGAGCCATCCCTCCAGTACGGTTCCATGCCCTTTAGGGGGTTTTTGCTTTTTGGTTTTTGTCCCAGGTGCCTGAGCATGATGCACCCTTTTGTTTCGGACTAGGGTTGTGTTTGGAGCCGGATTGTCCCAAAACTTAGTTTCGGTTTTCCAGGCACTCTCCATCGCACAGTACTTTCGTACTATGGACGCCAGGTCGATGAAGCATGTAATTTCGCGATGACATATGGCGTTCATGATTCCCTTGTCCGTGCAATTGTTGCAGAAAATTGAGATTGCGCCTTCCTCACGGCAGTCCTTTATCCTGTCCATAACCAGGAGGAATCTGGCCCAGTAATGATGTACTGTTTCAGCGGGCTCTTGCCGGATGTTAGATAGATCGCTTGTGTTTGGGTGGGCGGGTGGAATTTAATTCGGAACCCCGCCCATCTGAGGCTTAAGGGCCGAGAATTTTCCGAATTTGGAAGCTTGGATTGCAGGATGTTGTCCAACGAATCTGGTCCGCTGCCTGACTTTAGGTTCAGTACTTGATTGGCATCTGTCCCTCCACGGGAATACGGCATGCAGGGATCAGGAATCCGGACATAACTGGTCTTTAATATAGAAGAAGAGTCGCCGCGTTGTTCCTCTACCACAGCAACGTGGTGGGTAGCCTGGGGAGAGTTAATCTCTCTCGGATCGGTTTTAAGCCCAATCTGATCGTAGTCTGTAGCGATTCCCAGGGCGGCGATGCGATCCAAGAGCTCGTTTACGGAAGAGAGCTCCATCGGATCCAGCTGCTCGGCAAATTCCGAGTTGACGTGAAGATCGCTTTTGATGACCTGAGAGGTCATTGTTGGAGCGGCGGCCGAACAGGCGGTCATAAGAAAACCACCTAGCCGGATAGTTTGGCCGGTGGCCAAAGCTCCCTTGGCAATGGTACCATCTTTAAAGACGGGAAGATGCATCCTTCCTGATTGCGACGGCATAGAGGAACACGGGTAGGGGGTCCCGAACTGTGCGTCTAGGCGGATGGTAACAGGAGACAAGGGACACGATGTTTTTACCCAGGTTCGGGCCCTCTCGATGGAGGTAAAACCCTACTCCTGCTTGATTGATATTGATGGTAGGGTAGTACAAGAGTGGATCTACCACGAGATCAAGGAGGCTAAACCCTAGAAGCTAGCCTATGGTATGATTGTTGTTCATCCTATGGACTAGAACCCTCCGGTTTATATAGACACCGGAGAGGGCTAGGGTTACATAGAGTCGGTTACAATGGTAGGAGATCTACATATCCGTATTGCCAAGCTTGCCTTCCATGCCAAGGAAAGTCCCATCCGGACACGGGACGAAGTCTTCAATCTTGTATCTTCATAGTCTTGGAGTCCGGCCAATGATTATAGTTTGGCTATCCGGACACCCCCTAGTCCAGGACTCCCTCAGCAGGTGTCGTTATCGCCGACTCCTTCGCGGCAACCAAGTCGGCCGCTGAGAGTCGGATGCTTGATAGGTGGCGGAGTGGGATATCTTTCCCTGCGAGGCGGAGGAGGAGGCGGGTCGCCTCGTCGTTCCACACCTCAGGGACGGCCTTCCACGTCGCGTTCGATGGTGATTTGTGTCCAGCTACGGCTGGCAGCCGGCTCCTTCTTTTGTCTTGCATGGGCGCCACCCGCAGTCGGCGTACGCGACGTCGCGCCGTGCTCTCGGCGAGGGGGGCTTCCAGCTCGGACGCCGGCTTCGTGCCGTGCTGTGGCCGCGTCGATCAGCTGTTGGATGCGTCTGGTAATGTAGGGGAGCTCGTCAGCCCCCAGTCCGTTTAGCTCGTCAACGATCGACTGGGCGGCGCGTAGATTCTCGAGGGGCGTGGCGTAGACCGGGCGTTATGCCCCCAGCATGTCGGCGATGGTCGCGTCGTGCTTCTTGACGATGCCGACTCGGCTTGGCCCTTCTGGAGGCGGCGTGCCGAAGGCGGCGCGGTCGACTTCGCGCTGGTGGGCTTCCATGAGGCGTCTCATGGTGTCTATCTTCTGGCCCTCCGCGACAAGGGCAAGGCGGTGAGCCTCCAGTGCCTCGGTGTCGGCGTCGGCCGGGATGGGGACGGACAAGTCCTGCAGCACCGCTTGCAGGGCGTCGTGGGTGTTCTCGCCGGAGGCGACTCCATGGCTGATGACCAGTACCTCGGTAATGGTGCTGCCTCCACTGTCGGCTCGCGGGAGAGGGTCGTCGAAGACCACCACGTTGGTGGGGAAAGCGTCGAGTGATGCAATGTCAGAGTCGACAAGCATCGGGTCGGTGGAACTGACCGACTCCAAATCCACAGTAGGCTCGCTGGAGACATGGACTTAGTCGAGGAGGCTGACGAGGCGGCTCTCTGGGCAGCCCGTGCCCGCGTCGGATGCGGGCTCATCGGAGATGCGAGTTTCGCCAAGAAGATCGGCGAGGCAGCTCGCTGCGCAGGGGTCGTCGACGCTTTGCAGCGCGTCGGGGCAAGCGCCATCGGGCGTGCCGGGCTGGCTATGCTCGCGGGGGAGGAAAAGGGTTCCCATCCAGAGCAGGTCTCCGGACGACGGTGCACCTGGCCTCACGGTGGGCGCCAAATGTCGGGTGGTGGGTGCGACATATGCCAACAGATGGCTTATCATTGTGGGAGCCAGTAAGACATCGCTGGTGCCTGGAAACGGGATAAGGCGAAGACATGCACGCCGGCGGATCTTACCCAGGTTCGGGGCTCTCCATGGAGATAACACCCCTAGTCCTGCTCTGCGGGGTCTCCGCATGATCACTAGATCAACAAGTGGCTACAAGAGGCTCCTTGAGCTGTTCGGTGGGAGGAGGAAGAAGGGCAAGGCTAGCTCTCTTCTCCTCTCAAAGTTGTGTCTGAATCTATCAAGTTCCAACCCTTTGCATGGGGGTCCCGGGGGGTTTATATAGGCCTACCCCCGGGGGTACAATGGTAATACGGCTGGGTGCGGGCCCAGACCATCAGCGTCTACGACCGCCGGCTTCTCCGCCGGCCTCTGGGGCCCGCCGACTGGTGGGCCCCGCTGGCTGCCAGTCCATTGGTCGACAGGACGACCCCACCGCTTGGGGGATCTTGTCGGGGGCTGGTTATTGCTGCCTCGCCTCTGATGACGAGGGCTTTGTCGAGGTAAGCATGGCTACAGTGCCGCCGCCTTACGGGCTCCCACTGTAGCCTTACCTCGTCTCGTCAGCTTAATGGTGCGCACGCCCCCGAGGGGGGAGCAAGCCGGCTATAGGAAGCCGGCCCGGCCTTAGGCCGGCTGGAGGAGGTCGGGCCGCCTTCGGATGTCTCTCTGACCGGAGGGGCCCGCCACCTACGGGCCGTACAAGCAACCCGTCGTGGATGGCGTCATGATCCGCATGGCAACAATGCCTCGACGGACGGGAGATGGCCGCCTCGTACGGCGTACTGTAGCCATGTGTGTTCCGGGATTCGGGCGTGGCAGGGTCCACTGTAGCCATGCCCCATCCCGTCACTGTTATGGGGGGTGGACATTAGGATGCAGCCCACTGCCGCCTGCTTCTTGGAGTCGGCCCTTCGTAGGCCAGCTTCTTGGAGTCGGTTCTTCATGGGCCAGCTTCTTGGAGTCGGTCCTTCATGGGCCGGCTTCTTGGAGTCGGCCCTATCGTGGCGTCCTCCAAAGGTTGTTTGTGGCCGGGCCGCCTTTCTCCAGCCAGCCTATGTGATAGCCGGCCGGAAGAAGGCGGCCCCATATCTTAGGTGCTTCAAGGCCTGATCGGCCCATTGTTTTTTCTGAGGGTCAAAGGGAGCCGGTTAGGCTACCCGTGGTCATTTACTCCGACACGGATGGATCCTTGTTCTTGCAGCCCCCGGCAACTTTGGCTTGCCGGGGCCCGGACGCCGGTGCGTCCCCTTTCTTCCAAAGTAGCATAGCAGGAATACTTATGTGCCCTACAAACCAAAGAAGACAAAGAAGAACTGAGAGACGCGCGCTCGACCGCTAAGCTAGGGGTTAGCCGCCGCCAAGAACTGTCAAACCTAACCAAGGAAGAGACTCAACCTAGCATGCATGCTATAACTTAGGGCGCCAGCGCTTCGTTTATTTATGCTCAGGGTCTGCATCTGGCTTTGTACAAAGGGTTACATGCCTTGTCGGAAAGGCTTGTACAAAAGGTTGGCTTGCCAGGAGGCCCGGTAGCTGCTCCTTATGGGTAAAACATGCGGAGATGCTCGATGTTCTAGGAGTTGCTCACTGGAATGGCATCTTCGGTCTCCAACTGGACTGCGCCGGGCTTGGTGACTCGTGTTACCCGATAAGGGCCTTCCCACTTCGGCATCAACTTGTTGGAATTCTTGGCCGACTGAACGTGCCGAAGAACAAGGTCGCCTTCCTCAAAGCTCCGGGCCTGAACCTTGCGGCTATGGTAGCGGCGCAAGGCTTGCTGGTAGCATGCTGCTCTCACAGCCGCCCGGAAATGATCTTCCTCAAGGAGCGTTGCGTCATCTTGCCGCAATCACTCTTGCTCAAGCTCATCATAAGCGAGCACTCGAGGTGACCCGTATATGAGTTCCGTGGGAGAACTGCTTTTGCCCCGTAGACTAGGGCAAAGGGTGTCTGGCCAGTAGCTCGATTTGGCGTCATTCTGATCGACCAAAGAACCACCGGCAACTCATCAATCCAGCGCCTTCCACTCTTGCGCAGCCTGTCAAAAGTCTTCGTTCTTAAGCCTCGCAGAACTTCAGCACTTGCTCTCTCTGCTTGGCCGTTGCTCCGTGGATGTGCCACGGAAGTAAAACAGACCCTGCTGCCGAGATCCTCAATGTATTGCATGAAGGCACGGCTTGTGAACTGTGTGCCGTTGTCAGTGATGATCCTGTTGGGTACCCCAAAACGGCACACTAGTCCCTTGAAGAACTTGATGGCTGACTGCGCTGTCACCTTCCTCACTGCTTCCACCTCTAGCCACTTTGTGAACTTGTCGATTGCAATGTACAAGTACTCAAAGCCCCCGGCAGTACGGGGGAAGGGGCCCAATATGTCGAGCCCCCAGACCGAGAAGGGCCAGGAGAGAGGTATAGTTTGAAGGGCTTGAGCTAGTTGATGAAGCTTCTTCGAATGGAACTAGCATGCTTCACATTTGGTTACTAGTGCTGTCGCATCCTGGAGGGCGGGGGGCCAGAAGAAACCTTGCCGGAAAGCCTTGCCGGCAAGGGCCCTCGACCCTATGTGGGAGCCACATATGCCTCCATGTATCTCTGCCAACAGCTTTAGTGCTTCCTCCCGGGAGATGCACCTTAATTTCACCCCATTCAGTCTTTTTCTGTACAATACGTTATCAATGAATTGGTACAGAGCAGACAACAGGCTACTCTTTCTGCCTCTTCCTGCTCCTCAGGAAGCTCTCCCTTTTGGATGAATCGGACAGTGTGCTGCGCCCATGCCGGAGCCTGCGGCTCGATGACAAGGACCAAAGGCATCTCTTCTGCCACGGAGCGACTGTCTCTACGACCATGACCTGAGGCCCTGCCGGAGTCGGTTGCCCTGCGGCAAGATCGGCATCCATGGCAACATCTTCGCTGGCGGCTCCGGGGAGCTCGGTGGGGAAGTACTTGCCGAAGCCTAGCTTCCTCCGCTGGTTCTACCCGGTTGACGGATCAATGGATGGTTGAGTTAACTGAAGCACAAAAGTACCTGGTTCCATAGGTAGCTTGAGGGCAGGGCACTTTGACAGGTAGTCGGCGATGTTGTTCTCCGTTCGAGAGAGATGCTCCACTTGTATACCGTCAAAGCGCTCCTCCATTTTCCTCACCTGATCTATGTAAGCTTCCATCAACAGGCTTTGATAATATTTGTTGATCTGCCTGATGGCGAGCTGTGAGTCGCCCCTGACGATGAGTTTATTAACTCCGAGGTCCGCCGCGATCCTGAGACTAGCAAGCAAACCCTCGTACTCGATGGTGTTGTTAGTTGACATCTCCCGGGGGAAGTGCAAATGGATGACATACTTGAGGTGCTCTCCGGTGTGTGCGACAAGCAGCACACCAACACCGGCGCCTTACAGCGAAAGGCCCCATCAAAGTACATGATCCAGTTGCGGCTCGTTTCCTTGCCGGGGAGAGCGGTCTCCTGCACCTCTTCGTCGGGCGTCGAGGTCCATTCTGCAACAAACTCTGCCAAGACTCTGCTCTGAATCGTCGAGGTACTTTCGAACTTTAAAACGAAACTTGACAACTCCAGGGCCCATTCCATGATCCTCCCCGTTGCATCTGGGTTATGCAGTATCCGCTACAATCGGAGGCGGGTGACCACCGTGATCTCGTGCGCTTGGAAGTAATGGCGCAGCTTCCTCGAGGCCATAAGAAGGCCGAAGAGTAGCTTTTGCACACCTGAGTACCTCGACCTAGCCCCCTGCAAGAGGGAGCTGACGAAGTAAACTGGTTGCTGCACCATTTTCTTCTTCTGCGCCTCTTCACCCGGTCGCACAGGCGTCAGCCTCTGTCGAGGAATCAGTCTTGCCAGGATCGAGCCCTACCAGAGAGGGTTCTAGCTTGCCATCTGTTGACTCTGCCTCCGCTGCTGCCTCCTCGTCGACCTCTGTCTGCACCACTAGTGTGACGCTAACCACCTGATTTGTTGCCGCTAGATATAGCAGCAACGGTTCTTGTGGTTTGGGCGGAACCAGCACTGGGGTAGAGGAGAGGTATTTCTTCAAATCTTGCAGCGCTGCCTTGGCCTCTGGGGTCCACTCCACTGGGCCTGTTTTCTTCAAGATCTTGAAAAAAGGAATGGCACGCTATGTGGATTTGGAGATGAATCGGCACATGGCGGCAACGCAGCCAGTGAGCCGACACACATCCTTGATCCGTTTGGGTGCCTCGATCTGTTTAATGGCCTTGATCTTATCTGGGTTTGCTTCAATCCTGCGCTGGGACACAAAGAATCCGAGAAGCTTGCCAGACGGGATGCCGAAGACACACTTCCTAGGGTTCAATTTGAGGTTGATCTTGCACAGGTTTGGAAATGCTTCCTCCAGATCTTTTACAAGTGTTGCTTTGTCCTTGGTTTTGACCACTATGTCATCCATATAAGCTTCCGTATTTCTATGTAGCTGGGCTCAAAACCAATTGGACCGCTCTTGCAAAGGTTTAGCCAACACTCTTCAACCCGAAAGTCATCCGTAAAAAACAATACATACCACATGGGGTGATGAATGCTGTCTTCTCCTCGTCCTCTTTCGTCATGAAGATCTGGTGGTATCCCGAGTAGGCGTCGAGGAATGATAACAGGTCACACCCAGCCATGGAGTCAACAATCTGGTCAATGCGTGATAATGGGAAGGGATCCTTTGGACAAGCCTTATTGATGTCTGTGTAATCAATACACAGTCTCCACTTCTCGTTTGCCTTGCGCACCAGTACCGGATTGGCCAACCACGTTGGATGGAGTACTCCTCTTACCAAGCATGCCGCCTCTAGTTTTCTGATCTCCTCCATGATGAACTCATACCTTTCCAGAGCTTGCTTCCTGACCTTCTGCTTGACGGGTCGCGCATGAGGACAGACAGGAAGATGGTGCTCAATCAGTTCCCTGGGAACGCCAGGGAGGTCGGAGGCTTGCCATACAAACACATTGACATTTGCCCGCAGGAAAGTGACGACCTCGCTTTCCTATTTGTTGTCGAGGGTGGAGCTTATGTAAAAGCTCTCCCCGTGCCGTCCTCCTTGACGGGCACCTTCTTGGTCTCTGGTGGTTCAGCTCTGGACTTCTTGCTCTTGCCGGCGGAGCTCTCTGGCACGTCCTCAACGGGAGTGCAACACCCCGAAGAGGTGCGCTTGCCGGAGTAGGTGCGAGGGCGATATGTCCATTTTGCATCATGATTTTATATCAATATTTATTGCATTATGGGCTATTATTACACATTATATCTCAATACTTATGGCTATTCTCTCTTATTTTACAAGGTTTACCATGAATAGGGGGAATGCCGGCAGCTGGAATTCTGGCTGGAAAAGGAGCAAACATTGGAAACCTATCCTGCACTGCTCCAAAAATCATGAAACTCCATGGAACTTATTTTTGGAATTAATAAGAATTATTGAGCGAAAGAAACACCTGAGGGGGCCCACACCCTCGCCAGGAGGGTGGGGGTGCGCCCACCCCTACTGGGCGCCCCCCCCCTTTCTCCTGGGCCCCCTGGTGGCCCTCCGGTGTCCATCTTCTGCTATATGAAGGCTTTTACCCTAGAAAAAATTGTGGGCAAGCTTACTGGATGAAACTACACCGCCACGAGGAGGAACCTTGGCGGAACCAATCTAGAGCTCCAGCAGAGCTGTTCTGCCGGGGAAACTTCCCTCCGGGAGGGGGAAATGATCACCATCGTCATCACCAACGATCCTCTCATCGGGAGGGGATCAATCTCCATCAACATCTTCACCAGCACCATCTCCTCTCGAAACCCTAGTTCATCTCTTGTATCAAATCTTGTATCAAAACCACAAATTGGTACCTGTGGGTTGCTAGTAGTGTTGATTACTCCTTGTAGTTGATGCTAATTGGTTTACTTGGTGGAAGATCATATGTTCAGATCCTTAATGCATATTATTACTCCTTTGATTATGAACATGAATATGCTTTGTGAGTAGTTACGTTTATTCCTGAGGACATGGGTGAAGTCTTGCTATTAGTAGTCATGTGAATTTGGTATTCGTTCGATATTTTGATGAGATGTCTGTTGTCTTTCCTCTAGTGGTGTTATGTGAACGTTGACTACATGACACTTCACCATTATTTGGTCCTAGAGGAAGGCATTGGGAAGTAATAAGTAGATGATGGGTTGCTTGAGTGATAGAAGCTTAAACCCTAGTTTATGCGTTGCTTCGTAAGGGGCTGATTTGGATCCATATGTTTAGTGTTGTGGTTAGGTTTACCTTAATACTCCTTTTGTAGTTGTGGATGCTTGCAATAGGGGTTAATCATAAGTGGGATTCTTGTCCAAGTAAGGGCAGTACCCAAGCACTGGTCCACCCACATATCAAATTATCAAAGAACAGAACGCGAATCATATGAGCGTGATGAAAACTAGCTTGACGATAATTCCCATGTGTCCTCGGGAGCTCTTTTCTCATTATAAGAAATTTTCCAGGATTGTCCTTTGCTACAAAAAGGATTGGGCCAACTTGCTGCACTTTATTTACTTTAATTGCTTGTTACTCGTTACAATTTATCTTATCACAAAACTATCTGTTACCTAAAATTTCAGTGCTTGCAGAGAAAACCTTACTGAAAACCGCTTATCATTTCCTTCTACTCCTCCTTGGGTTCGACACTCTTACTTATCAAAAGGACTACAATAGATCCCCTACACTTGTGGATCATCAAGACTCTTTTCTTGCACCATTGCCGGGGAGCGTAGCACTTTTGGGAGTGGAACTTGGTAAGGAAGCATTTATATAGTGTGCTGAAATTTTCTGTCACTTATTACTATGGAAACTAATCCTTTGAGGGGCTTGTTCCGGGTATCTTCACCCTGACTAGAAGAACAAAGAGTTTCTCCTCAACCTACTGAACCTATTGAAATTTTTTACTTTGAGATTCCTTTGGGTATGATGGAGAAACTGCTAGCTAATCCATTTGCAGGAGATGGAACATTGCATCCCGATTTACACCTTATCTTTGTGGATGAAGTTTGTGGATTATTTAAGCTTGCAGGTATTCCCGATGATGTTGTCAAAAGGAAAGTTTTCCCTTTATCTTTGAAGGGAGATGCATTGACATGGTATAGGCTATGTGATGATATGGGATCTTGGAATTATAAATGATTGAAGTTGGAATTTCACCAGAAGTTCTATCCTATGCATCTTGTTCATCGTGATTATAATTACGTATATAATTTCTGGCCTCGCGAAGGAGAAAGCATCTCTCAAGCTTGGGGGAGGCTTAAGTCAATGTTATATTCATGCCCCAATCATGAGCTCTCTAGAGAAATGATTATTCAAATTTTTGATGCTCGGCTTCCTCTCAATGATCACAACATGCTCGATACTTCCTGTGTTGGTTCTTATATGCTGAAGACTATTGAATTTAAATGGGACTTATTTGAAATAATTAAACGCAACTCTGAAGATTGGGGTTCCGACGATGGTAAGGAGTCAGGTATGACACGTAAGTTTGATTGTGTTAAATCTTTTATGGATACCGATGCCTTTCGTGGATTTAGCGCTAAATGTTGACTTGACTTTGAGATAGTAGCTTCTTTCTGTGAATCTTTTGCTACTCACGTTGATCTCCCTAAGGAGAAGTGGTTTAAATATAATCCTCTCATTGAACTTAAAGTAGTTCCACCTATTACAGTTGAAGAAAAGATTGTCACCTATAGTGATCCTATTATTCCTACTACTTATGTTGAGAAACCTCCTTTTCTTGTTAGGATAAAGGATCATGCTAAAACTTCGACTTCGAAAGAGTAATACTAGGACTTACACACCTCCTGAGCAAATCAGACTTGAACCTAGTATTGCTATGGTTAAAGATCTCTTGGATGATGATTTAGATGGGCATGTTATTTACTTCTGTGAACAGGCTGCTAATATTGCTAGACCAGATGCTAAGATACATAGACCTATTGTAGGCATGCCTGTTATTTCTGTTAAAATAGGAGATCATTGTTATCATGGCTTATGTGATATGGGTGCTAGTGCTAGTGCAATTCCCTATGACTTATATAAAGAAATTATGCATGATATTGCACCCGCTGAAATAGAAGATATTGATGTTACTATTAAGCTTGCTAACAGGGATACCATTAAACCAGTTGGGATAGTTAGAGATGTTGAGGTCTTGTGTGAGAAGGTTAAATATCCTGCTTATTTTCTTGTTCTTGGTTCCCCACCAGATGACTTTTGTCCCATTATTTTTGGTAGACCCTTCTTGAATACAGTTAATGCTAAGATTGGTTGTGAAAAGGATACTGCCACAATTGGCCTAGAGGGTATGTCTCATAAGTTTAATTTTGCTAAGTTTCGTAGACAACCTCGTGATAGAGAATAACCTAGTAAGGATGAGATTATTGGTCTTGCTTCTATTGCCGTGCCTCCTACTGATCCGTTAGAACAATATTTGTTAGACCATGAAAATGATATGTTTATGAAGGAACGGAGGGAAATAGATGAAGCGTTCCTTCAACAGGAACCTATTCTGAAACACAACCTTCCCATTGCAATTCCTTGGGATCCCCCTCAACCCAAGGGTGATCCCTTGTTTGAACTCAAACCATTACCTGATAATCTTAAGTATGCTTATCTTGATGAAAAGAAAATATATCCTGTTATTATTAGTACTAACCTTTCAGAGCAAGAAGAAGAAAGATTATTGAAAACTCTGAAGAATCACCGTGCTGCAATTGGATGTACTCTAGATGATCTCAAGGGCATTAGTCCCATGTTATGCCAACACAAAATTAATTTGGAGGATGATGCCAAACCAGTTAGAGATCCTCAACGATGACTGAATCCTAAGATGAAAGAAGTGGTAAGAAAGGAGATACTAAAGCTCCATGAGGCAAGTATAATTTATCCCGTTGCAAATAGTGATTGGGTAAGCCCTGTCCATTGTGTTCCTAAGAAGGGAGGTATTACCGTTGTTCCTAATGATAAAGATGAATTGATCCCACAAAGAATTATAACAGGTTATAGGATGGTAATTGATTTCCGTAAATTAAATAAAGCTACTAAGAAAGATCATTACCCTTTACCTTTTATCGATCAAATGCTAGAAAGACTGGCCAAACACACACATTTGTGCTTTCTAGATGGTTATTCTTGTTTCTCTCAAATACCTGTATCAGCAAAGGATCAATCTAAAACTACTTTTACTTGCCCTCTCGGTACTTTTGCTTATAGACGTATGCCTTTTGGTTTATGTAATGCACCTGCTACCTTTCAAAGATGCATGATGGCTATATTCTCTGACTTTTGTGAAAAGATTTGTGAGGTATTCATGGATGATTTCTCCGTCTATGGAACCTCTTTTGATGATTTCTTGAGCATCCTTGATCGAGTTTTGCAGAGATGCGAAGACTAGTCTCGTCTTGAATTGGGAAAAGTGCCACTTTATTGTTAATGAAGGCATTGTCCTGGGGCATAAGATTTCTGAGAGAGGTATTGAAGTTGATAGAGCTAAAGTTGATGCTATTGAAAAGATGCCATGTCCTAAGGACATAAAAGGTATAAGAAGTTTCCTTGGTCATGCCGGTTTTCATAGGAGGTTCATTAAGGACTTTTCTAAAATCTCTAGGCCTCTGACTAATTTATTGCAACAAGATATTCCTTTTGTCTTTGATGATGATTGTGTAGAAGCATTTGAAATACTTAAGAAAGCTTTGATCACTTCACCTATTGTTCAGCCACCTGATTGGAATTTACCCTTTGAAATTATGTGTGATGCTAGTGATTATGATGTAGGTGTTGTTCTAGGGCAAAGAGTTGATAAGAAATTGAATGTTATCCAGTATGCTAGTAGAACTCATGATACGGCCCAGAGAAATTATGCTACTACTGAAAAAGAGTTCTTAGCAGATGTGTTTGCATGTGACAAGTTTACACCTTATATTGTTGATTCCAAAGTTACTATAAACACGGATCATGCTGCTATTAAATATCTTATGGAAATGAAAGATGCTAAGCCTGGAATTATTAGATGGGTTCTCTTGCTCCAAGAATTTGATTTGCATATTGTTGATAGGAAGGGAGCTGAGAACCCTGTTGTAGACAACTTGTCTAGGTTAGAGAATGTTCTTGATGACCCACTGCCTATTGATGATAGCTTTCCTGATGAACAATTAGCGGTCATTAATGCTTCTCGTACTGCTCCTTGGTATGCTGATTATGCTAATTACATTTTTGCTAAATTTATACCACCTAGTTTCACATACCAGCAAAAGAAAAACTTCTTTTATGATTTAAGAGATTACTTCTGGGATGACCCACTCCTTTATAAAGAAGGAGTAGATGGTGTTATTACACGTTGTGTACCTGAGCATGAACAGGAACAGATCCTACGCAAGTGTCACTCTGAATCCTATGGAGGACACCACAGTGGAGATAGAACTGCACATATTGTACTGCAATCCGGTTTTTATTGGCCTACTCTCTTCAAAGATGCTCATAAGTTTGTCTAATCTTGTGATGACTTCAAAAAATTGGTAACATTAGTAGACGTCAAGAAATGCCTATGAATTATTCTCTTGTTATTGGACCATTTGATGTTTGGGGCTTTGATTATATGGGGCCTTTTCTTGCCTCTAATGGTTACCCACATATTTTAGTTGCTCCTGATTACATTACTAAGTGGGTAGAAGCTATTCCAACTAGTAGTGCTGATCATAACACTTCTATTAAAATGCTTAAAGAAGTTATTTTTCCGAGGTTTGGAGTCCCTAGATATCTTATGACTAATGGTGGTTCACATTTTATTCATGGTGCTTTCCGTAAGATGCTTGCTAAGTATTATATTAATCATATAATCGCATCTCCTTATCACCCGCAGTCTAGTGGTCAAGTAGAGTTGAGCAATAGAGAGCTCAAATTAATTTTGCAAAAGACTGTGAATAGATCTAGAAAGAATTGGTCCAAAAAACTTGATGATGCATTATGGGCCTATAGAACTGCATACAAAAATCCTATGGGTATGTCTCCGTATAAGATGGTTTATGGAAAAGCATGTCACTTACCTCTAGAACTTGAACATACAGCATATTGGGATATTAAAGAGCTCAACTATGACTTCAAACTTGCCGGTGAGAAGAGGTTATTTGATATTAGCTCACTGCATGAATGGAGAACCCAAGCCTATGAGAATGCCAGGCTATTCAAAGAAAAATTCAAACGCTGGCATGACAAAAGGATACAAAAGCGTGAGTTTAATGTACGTGATTATGTGTTATTATTCAACTCTCGTTTAAAAATTTTTGCAGGAAAACTTCTCTCTAAATGGGAAGGTCGTTACGTTATCAAGGAGGTCTATCGTTCTGGTGCCATAAAAATCAACAACTTCGAGGGCACAAGTTCGAGGGTGGTGAACGGTCAAAGAATTAAACATTATATCTCAGGTAATCCTATCAATGTTGAAACTAATATTATTGAAACCGTAACCCTGAAGGAATACATAAGAGACACTTTCCAGAATGTTCCAGACTCCGAAAAGGAATAGGTATGTGATAAGGTAAGTAAACCGACTCCAAAACAATTCTAATGGCAATTTCTATCAGTTTTGGAATATTTAAGAATTTTAGAAAGACAGAAGTAGTCCGCGAAGGACATGAGGCCTCCACGAGGGTGGAGGGCGCGCCCACCCTTCCTGGGCGCGCCCCCCTATCTCGTGGCCACCTCGTGTGCCTCCCGGACTCCGTTTTCTTGCACGTTACGTATTTTGGTCGGTAAACATTCATTATATAATCTCTTGAAGGCTTTGACCACGGTATCATGCAAATATCCACTGTTTTCGTTTCGATCTGTTTCTATTACAGATCTCGAGCATCATGACGTCTCCAAGTGCTCCCAAGGACAAGTTTTTCGAGAGGGTTATCCAACCCCTATCTCGTGGAGGTGCTGCAACACCCTCAAACCATTGAGATGCGTGAGGGGGTGCTGCACATCCGCGATGTGGACAGACCAAGGCGTACCGGAAGCGTGGAGATAAAGCTCGAAGCTATGGAGCAACAAGTTTTCAAGTGACAAGGGATGGTGGAGCGTGGACTCAACGCCAATGACATGATGATCTCGGAGTTCACCAACAGCCACAAGCTGGATGCCAAGGTCATTGGGGAGACCATCTTCAAGCTTCAAGAGAAAATCGAGCACCTCCAAGCCCAGATCTATGACCTGCAAAACCAAAACTGTGAGTATGAATATAGATTCAAGAGGATGAGTTTGTCTGCAGATTTAAGGATCCCGGAGACTCGATCATCCTTCTATGATGGCGAGCCTATGCCTTGGAAGATGGACGACAAGCCTACATCATCAACAACTCCTACTTCACCACCTCCGAGGACAAAATCACATGGGTATGGGCAGTCCCCTTGGCAACTGCCAAGCTTGGTGGAGGTGCCTTGGTATCATATCACCATCACACTCTTATCTTTACCGTTTTATTTAGTTCGATCCTTTTTGTAGTATCTTGATCTAGTAGATTGAAGTTTAGTATCAAGTAGTTTTGAGTTTTTGCTCTGTGATCTCTTTATGTAATCGAGTCCGTGAGCTATCTATAATAAAGATTAGTGTTGAGTCAAGGGCTTTGCTATCTTACTATGATCTTGAGAAAGTAGAAAGAATAAAAGAGTTCATATTGATCTTATGGATAGTAATAACTTCACACATAGAAAGTATGAGGCATAAAAGTTGTTGAGAGTTGACAAACGTAGTTTTGGTCATCGTTGCAATTAATAGGAAGTAATAAGGAAAGAGAGGTTTCACATACAAATATACTATCTTGGACATCTTTTATGATTGTGAAGCACTCATTAAGTATGACATGCTAAAAGAGTTAATGTTGGACAAGGAAGACAACGTAATGGTTTATGTTTTCTCACATCTCAGTTAAAGTATATTGTCATTGACCTTCCAAACATGTTGACTTGCCTTTCTCCCTCATGCTAGCCAAATTCCTTGCACCAAGTAGAGATACTACTTGTGCTTCCAAGTACCCTTAAACCCAGTTTTGCCACTGAGAGTCCACCATACCTACCTATGGATTGAGTAAGATCCTTCAAGTAAGTTGTCATGTTGCACGCAATAAAAATTGCTCTCTAAATATGTATGACTTATTAGTGCAGAGAAAATAAGCTTTATACGATCTTGTTATGGAACCAATAAAAGCGATGGACTGCATAATGAAAGTCCACATACAAGTGGCATTATAAAGTGACGTTCTTTTGCATTAATATTTTGTGCACCCAACCCTAAAACCACATGACAACATCTGCTTCCCTCTGCAAAGGGCCTATCTTTTACTTTATGTTTTTACTTTATGCTTGAGTCAAGGTGATCTCCACCTTTCCCTTTTATGTTTTATCCTTTGGCAAACTCCTCGTGTTTGAAAGATCTTGATATATATATATATATATATATATATATATATATATATATATATATATATATATATATATATATATCCAATTAGATGTAAGTTAGCATGAATTATTATTGTTGACATCACCTAAAGGTGAATATGTTGGGAGGCAACACAATAAGCCCCTATCTTTCTCAGTGTCCGGTTGAAACTCCATAACCACAAGTATAGCTTGAGTGTTAGCAATTGTAGAAGACTACATGATAGTTGAGTATCTGGATTTGCTGAAAGGCTCTATTCTTGACTCTTTCTGATGTAATGATAAATTCAATTGCTTGAATGACTGAGATTATAGTTTGTTAGTTCCCAATGAAGTTTCTGAACCATACTTGACATTGTGAATTGATCGTTACTTGAGCATAAGAAATTACATGATAAAATCTATATATGTTGCTGTTATAAGAATGATCATGATGCCCTCATGTCCGTATTTTATTTTTATCGACACCTCTATCTCTCAAAATGTGGTCATATTTTTCAATATCGGATTCCGCTTGAGGACAAGTGAGGTCTAAGCTTGGGGGAGTTGATACGTCCATTTTGCATCGTGCTTTTATATCAATATTTATTGCATTATGGGATGTTATTACACACTATATATCAATACTTATGGCTATTCTCTCTTATTTTACAAGGTTTACCATGAAGAGGGGGAATGCCGGCAGCTGGAATTCTGGCTGGAAAAGGAGCAAACATTGGAAACCTATCCTACACTGCTCTAAAAATCCTGAAACTCCACGGAACTTTTTTTTGGAATTAATAAGAATTATTGAGCGAAAGAAACACCTGAGGGGGCCCACACCCTGGCCAGGAGGGTGGGGGCGCGCCCACCCCTACTAGGCGCGCCCTCTATCTCCTGGGCCCCCTGGTGGCCCTCCGGTGTCCATCTTCTGCTATATGAAGGCTTTTACCCTGGAAAAAATTGTGGGCAAGCATACGGGACGAAACTCCACCGCCACGAGGCGGAACCAATCTAGAGCTCTGGCAGAGCTGTTCTGCCGGGGAAACTTCCCTCCGGGAGGGGGAAATCATCACCATCGTCATCACCAACGATCCTCTCATCGGGAGGGGGTCAATCTCCATCAACATCTTCACCAGCACCATCTCCTCTCAAAACCCTAGTTCATCCCTTGTATCCAATCTTGTATCAAAACCACAAATTGGTACCTGTGGGTTGCTAGTAGTGTTGATTACTCCTTGTAGTTGATGCTAATTGGTTTACTTGGTGGTAGATCATATGTTCAGATCCTTAATTCATATTATTTCTCCTCTGATTATGAACATGAATATGCTTTGTCAGTAGTTAGGTTTGTTCCTGAGGACATGCATGAAGTCTTGCTATTAGTAGTCATGTGAATTTGGTATTTGTTTGATATTTTGATGAGATGTATGTTGTCTTTCCTCTAGTGGTGTTATGTGAATGTCGACTACATGACACTTAACCATTATTTGGGCCAAGAGGAAGGCATTGGGAAGTAATAAGTAGATGATGGGTTGCTAGAGTGACAGAAGCTTAAACCCTTGTTTATGTGTTGCTTCGTAAGGGGCTGATTCGTAAGGGACAGAAGCTTAAACCCTAGTTTATGTTTAATGATGTGGTTAGGTTTACCTTAATACTTCTTTTGTAGTTGCGGATGCTTGCAAGAGGGGTTAATCATTAGTGGGATGCTTGTCCAAGTAAGGGCAGTACCCAAGCACCGGTCCACCCACATATCAAATTATCAATGTACCAAATGTGAATCATATGAGCGTGATGAAAACTGGCTTGACGATAATTCCCATGTGTCCCTCAGGAGCTCTTTTCGCACTATAAGAAATTGTCCAGTCTTGTCCTTTGCTAAAAAAAGGATTGGGCCGACTTGCTTCACTTTATTTACTTTCATTGCTTGTTACTCGTTACAATTTATCTTATCACAAAACTATCTGTTACCTACAATTTCAGTGCTTGCAGAGAGAACCTTACTGAAAACCGCTTATCATTTCCTTCTGCTCCTCGTTGGGTTCGACACTCTTACTTATCGAAAGGACTACGATAGATCCCCTACACTCGTGTGTCATCAGAGGGTTCTCGCTGGTCCTCTTCCCTCCCGGGGCTCCGTTGGCAGGAGCAGGTGCCTTGGCGGCAGCTGCTGCAACTGCTTCCCGGTAAAGTTGGTCAGCGCAAATCAACGCGTCTTTCTTGTCAGTGGGGACGGTGATGATGTTCATCGGCCCGGGCATCTTCAGCTTGTTGTAGGCGTAATGTGAAGCCGCCATGAACTTGGCTAGTGACGGGCGGCCGACGATCCCGTTGTAGGGCATGGGGATCTCGGATACATAGAAGATAATCCTCTCCGTCCTGTGGTTCAGCTCGCCTCCGAACGTCACGGGCATCGTGACCTTTCATTTCGGCTGGCTCCTCCCCGAGTTGACCCCTTGGAACGTGCCCGTCTCCTCGAGGTCTCTGTCGGTGTCAAAACCGGCGAATCTCGGGTATGGGGTCCTGATCTATGAGTCTAAGGCTAATGGTAACAAGAGGCAAGGGACACAATGTTTTACCCAGGTTCGGGCCCTCTCGATGGAGGTAAAACCCTACTTCCTGCTTGATTGATCTTGATGATATGAGTATTACAAGAGTTGATCTACCACGAGATTGTAGAGGCTAAACCCTAGAAGCTAGCCTATGATGCTTATGATTGTCCCTATATGGATCAAACCCTCCCGTTTATATAGACACCGGAGGGGGCTAAGGTTTACACAGAGTTGGTTACCAAGAAGGAGATCTAATATCCAAATCGCCAAGATTGTCTTCCATGCAAAGGAGAGTCCCATCCGGACACGGGACGATGTCTTGAGTCTTGTATCTTCATGGTCCAACAATCCAGCAAAAGTATATAGTCCGGCTGTCCGGATACCCCCTAATCCAGGACTCCCTCAATAGCCCCTGAACCATGCTTCAACGACGATGAGTCTGGCGCACATTTTGTCTTCGGCATTGCAAGGCGGGTTCCATCTTCGAATAATTCAAAGTAAAATCCAAAGTTCTGTTGTAATGAACAGTGTCCGGCTTCCCATCAATGTTGTACTCCTCGGCTTCTATGCTTCAATAATGGCCATCTCCATGTGTCGAGTGAATACGGGGAGCCGGGGCATTTTTGCATTTGCCACCCAGCCCTGCAGGTAAACCGTCTATTTGAAGTGACGGGGATCCTCAGATCCAAACCTCACCTTCTTCCCTTGAGCAAGCATCCAACAGAGCGCTCCTGGAAAAAACCATTCTAACATGGCCGGTCGCCGCAGCTCCTCTTCTCGCTCCCTTAGCTCTAAGCCGGGTGATTGGGAAAAGTGTTCTGTTCCCCATAGCCATTTAGTAGAGTTGCAGACCCAAGGGTTTCTTCCACCGGCGTTCATGGTCCCCGTCCGAGCCGGACTAGCCACTTATGATGGCGGGGAGCAAGCGGAGAGATTTCCCAGCCCATCTCCGGGGGAGCGAGTATGCCTCATCCCATATTTGCTAAGAGTCCTCGAGTTTCCAATTCACCCATTCCTTCGCGGGCTCCTAGAGTTCTATGGCCTCCAGCTGCAAAACTTCACCCCCGTCTCCGTACTGCACATCGCAGGATACGTTGCCCTTTGTGAATTATTTCTAGGCTGCGAGGCTCACTTCGGGTTATGGAAGAAGTCGTTCTGCCTTATCCCTCGCAACTAGGGGGAATCCATACGTCAAGTGGGCAGAGTCGAAATATGGCGCGTCACCGAGACCGGATACCTGTCCGGTACTCCCAAGAAGGCACCTGAAAACTGGCCCTCGGAATGGTTTTATGTTGATGACATTCCCCTCCCGGATCCAATCCGTCCGGGCCTCCCTGAGTTCAGTAATGATCCGCCGAAGACACGCTGAAGTTGGCGCCCTCGGGGCCCCCAAGAGGAAGATACCAGAGAAGTCCACTTCCTGATGAGCAGGATAAAGACACTGGCCAAATCAGGGCTGACAATAATCGAGGTTATAGCAATATGCATAATGTGGGGGGTGCAGGCACTTCAATATCGGGGGAAGCCCATGTGGCACTTCAATGGGGAAGATGATGCCACCCGTTGTGGTCATAAAGGTCCGGACTCCGCCACTGCTCTGGCGAGAATACTTTTTGATTTGTATAAAGGGGAAGAAGAAGAATTCCTTCGTATTAAACCGCGGGATGGATTTTCCATGTACAACCCCCCAAGCTGGGTAAGTCGTCACTCTTTCCCCCGCTCCATTCATTCTGGCGTCCTTCATCACGATTATTTTCCTCGATATTTCTGAGCGGGAACTGAGGAGGGCCATGGAAGGATTCAACAGCCCCTCCCCGCAGCCAGAGGACCTCGGAAGGGCCTTCGATCCAGGACTTGAAGAAGATCCGGATATATCTGTGGAGCTTGTCAATGGGACATTTTATCAGGACAGCTGCAATGGCACCTCGGTGGCTATTATCACCGACTATCCCGGACTGCTACCTACATCGCGTGTAAGCAAAGTTGAAACCTTATCCTCTGAAGAGGACTCTTTTCTGATATCATGCCTTATGCATAAAATATCATATTTTCATAGAGACGACTATCGGAATGCGGCGCCGAGCCCCTGGGGGCTCATCGGCAAAGGGTGTCCGGGTCAGGCAGGCTTAAGAGGAAGGCGGTTAGGGCCAAAACGCCGTTATAGAGGTATGGTTAAAACCTGCTCTATGGTTCTTGTGTTTGAAATGTAACAGTGTCCTTCGTGTTCTGGCAGAAAGAGGAGTCGCCGGACTATATCCGGAGATCCTACCGATCACGCCTCCACCAGCCGGATTCCAGAACCGTCTTCGAGAGAGGAGGCCAATGCGGGGCCGATTCCAAATTGTCCTCCGACAGAGGATGCGGATATGCTCTCCGCCACGAATTCTGAAGTAGAGAGTGGCATGAATCACCAGCGTCGACATGCCATACTTCGCAATAGCATCTTTCCGAAGAGGCATTTAATGCTTTAAATTCGGGAGATGCATACATCCGAGCTACTCACGGCGGGCTCGCCCGAGCGATGGACCAGTATGCAAAAGATATACGGGTAAGGAAATTTGATAGGAATGTATAGCAGTTGCCCCTGAGACTTGAAACGGTTGGAACAACCGATTTAAGGATCATTTTATGCAAAGGTCCTTGTAGAAAAGAATACCCAATTGTCTCAAGAGTTGGAGGAGTGCAAGACCCAGTTGAGGGCCGCGATTGCCAAACTAGAGGAATCCCAAAAGGCCTCACCTCGTAACATTCGTCTTTAATACTGAAATTTTATGGAAATATACCGATTAGTAATTGGCTTGTTTGATAAGTCTAACAGAAATTCTGCAGAATTACTAACCAATTGACTGATAATATTATCAGTCCAAGTGACTATGTAATTCAATGGACATGTGTAGTCCCTAGCCGGATTAAAAATCATTTGTCATGGCGGACCTTTTTGCTTCAGCCCCCCCGGATCCGGCAGTCTGGGGTGTATCCGAATACCCGCTCAGTTATGCAGAACCGGGGTATGTGTGGAAACCAGGCGTAGGGGTCATAAGTGCTTGAACAGACAAGTACCCAACTAGTTATATTATATTACATGGGTAGTAAGAAACATCTTCTAGGGAGAATAGTTCCGCTAGGGGTTCCTTTCCCTGGGTACGCATGCATCGATGTGCTTGTCCGGACTGTGAACAGGAACGCGGGATACAAAACTTCTGGGGGTTCACGTTGTAATAAACAGAAGAAACATCTTTTGTTCACCGACCGAATATTCCCTTAAGAACGCTAGCTTTCGACTTCACCCAGTCTGGGGTACACATCCAGCTCAACCGGCAGTAACAATCACAGAGGTGCTCCCCTTATGCCCTAGCCGAATTAATGGGAACGTAGGGCATAAATACAAGAGCCAGGCAACCCAGCATGGCCACATCTTAAGTCATATCGATGCACATAATGGTGAAGAAAAGGCACATATGGAAAAAGGACGCATATGTGATAGGCAAGACGCCATGGAAGTAATTATATTTAGCTTCCGTACAGGAAGCCCCCAGGTATGGTTTACACACATGGTGCGGCCGGAGTGATCTGAGCATCCGCACTATATTGAATACTTTGTGTGAAGAAGGGAAAAAGGGCGAGAAAGAAAAAAAGGGGAGGAACATAATTAAAAGAGCGGGGTAAGGAGACGGACACTCAGTTCGACACTAGGCGTAGAATCTTCGGAGTCTGGCCGCGTTCCATGGGTTCGGCTCGAGTCTGTTATCGGATGCATTATGCAGGCGGTATGCTCCTCTGGTGAGAACTTTATCAATAATGAAGGGACCCTCCCACTTAGGTTTGAGCTTGTCCTTCTTCTTCTCTGGTAGGCGTAGAACGAGTTCGCCAACATTATAAGTTTTGGCCCACACTTCTCTGCTTTGATACCGTCGAGCCTGCTGCTGATAGAATGCGGAACGGGCTTTTGCGACGTCGCGCTCCTTCTCCAGGGCATTTAAGTTGTCCTGCCGATCTAACTCGGCTTCCTTCTCTTCGTACATGCGCATGCTAGGTGAGTCGTGGATTATGTCGCAGGGTAGTACTGCTTCTGCACCGTATACCATTAAAAATGGTGTGTATCCGGTGGTGCGATTCGGCGTGGTCCACAGCCTCCAGGGTATGGAGTCGAGCTCCTCGACCCAGTGCGTGTCCGATTCTGTCAAGGACCGCACAAGTCGGGGTTTGATGCCGCTCATGATGAGACCGTTTGCATGTTCAACCTGGCCGTTTTTTTGGGGATGGTAGACGGAGGCATAATCGAGCTTAATGCCCATGTTGCCGCACCAGGTTTTCACTTCATCGGCTGTGAAGTTTGAGCCATTGTTAGTGATGATGCTGTGGGGAACGCCATAACGGTGTACAACCCCTGATATGAAGTCTATCACTGGTCTGGATTCGGCCGTTTTAACTTGTTTGGCTTCTATCCATTTGGTGAACTTGTCCACCATGACGAATAAGTATTCTTTCTTATGGCTTCCCCCTTTAAGGGGTCTGTCATGGGAAACGAACACCTATGGGGCAGGGCCCCTTTTTGGTCCGGCAAGGGAGCGGAGAGCGCACGAAGAGCAGATCGAGGCAAAGCACGCGAGGGATTTTACCCAGCTTCGGAGCTCTCCGGAGAGATAAAACTCCTACTGCTACTTTGTGTTTGTATTCTGTTCTTGCTCGAGAGCGTGGATGTGTTGTAGTTTCGAATGGGTCGAACCCCTTCTCCATGCGCATGGGCCTCCTTTTTATAGGTTAAAGGGGTCACCGACAGGTGGCAACACAGGGAGAGGGGTAAAAAGGTAAAAAGAGGGGTTGGTACAACCGCTATCCACAGTGTATCCTACCTAACTCTGACGGCAGGGGACAAGCGCATTTAATGCCCGTCCGCCTCACCCAACAGTGCCAGGAAGCGACCGTTAGGGGCGCCACCGCCTGCCACGATGGCCTTCTCGTCATCTCCAATTGCCACCTCGCACCGCTTGGCTGCACAGCGCCCCGCCACGTGCTCCTTGGATGGTCCTGGGGCGACACGTCGTCGGATGCGCTGGAGCATGGGTGCAGAGTGGCAGCCTCGCCGCGGCAAGTGCCTTGCCGCGGTCGTTGTCTTGCCGCACCCGAGAGCTTGTCGATCGTCGGGTCTTGCCGGGACGCGCGGCGCGTCGCGGCAAGTTCTTTGTAGTGCCTTGGTTGGCCTTCCCGGCAAGCTCCTCTTGCCGGGGCCTTGTCCTTCCTGGCGAGTTTCTCTTGCCGGGGCCTCGTCTTCTTAGTTAAAATACTTTGTTCTTGAATGGCATCAATATGAGCTACGGAGGATCTTGGCGGACGCCCGGCAAGCCCTGCCACTGGGTGCTGCGACTGCCCGTGCACATGTTCGGGATACTAAGGTACCCCTACTTTAGTACACCGACAGGAGCCCCCGGGCCTGGGCCACACACGGTGCCGAGCGCTGTTGGGCTAGGCCCAAAACAGGGCACGGGCACACGCGCCCTGGGTCCATACCAAACCTAACTCCGCATCCACCGCGCCCTCCCATAATGGCACGCGTCAAACGCGGCGTCGTGGGAGAGATCGTGGGCAATTCTTTAATCAGGAAAGGCGTAACGTTCGCCTCTCCCCTTTATAAGCAGGGGAAACAGGGCCGTTCCCCCACCTTCGCCACTTACAGTTCCTTCCTCAGAAAGCTCTGCCGCTCCCCTCCGCTTCCCAAGCCAAAAGAGAGCCGCGCTCCGCCCTCGCCGCCGCCGTCGCCGCCGTCGCCGCCAACCTCCTCCACTGCTTCCGCCATGGCTCCGAAGACCGGGAAGAGCGCGAAGTCGGCCGAGGCGCTGCGGCTGGAGGCGCTGCGCAAGGAGCGAGCGCTTCCCCCCCCCCCCCCCCCCCCCCCCGAGCTCACCCCGAAGGCACTGCGGGAGGAGTTCTATCTCTTCTGGTCGACGGAGACGCGGGCGCATCCGCGCACGCAGGTACTCTCCGCCGAAGCTTCTACTTTGAAAAAGTGTCCCAGAGGATACTATTTCTTCCCTCTGTTCTTCTATTGCGGGCTCTGCCCGCCCTTTTGCAATTTCTTCTACGATATCATAAACACATACGGGCTCCATCTCCTTGACTTCACCCCAACGCCATTCTGACAATGGCGGTTTTCGCGCATCTTTGCGAGAATTTCATCGGTATTCATCCCAATGTTGCTCTCTTCCGCCATTATTTCACTCCCCGGGTCGAGAAAGGAGAACCCTTGTCTGGCGGGGTCTCCTGGACCTCAAGGCTCGGCAAGAAGGAGGTGTATCTGGAGGGGGAGCTCCGCAGCAAATGGGACGAGTGGAGGGCGGAATGGTGCTGGATTGTTGATGCCAATCCGCAGCCATTCACCAACTTGCGCCAGACCCGGGTAGTGCGCGGCGGCGATTGGAGCGCTCTGTCGCCGGATGATGCCAAGCTGAAGATCGCCACCACCCGAATCCTGCGGCTCAGGCTTGCCGGGCTCACAGTAGGGGCCGTTGGCGCGGATTTCCTTCGCCGTCGTATCGCCCCTCTGCAGGAGAGGAGGAGGCCCGCCTGGCTGTTTGGCGGCCCGGCGGATATCATGAGGCTGCGTCCAGGCCTCAACTTCAACTTCACAGTTCTGGAGCTTGACGGGATGCTCAGGGAGCTATTCAAGCACGACGCCAACCATCCGGAGTGGTTCAGGCTGCCGCAGGGCATCATCCCACTGTGCAACAACTCCCAGCGTGATCGCATCCGTGCAATGATGCCGGAGTGCGACTCGCACGGGATTATCCCAACTTGGATAGAGCCCGCCGACGATGTCGTGCGGCAATTCTTTGATGGCTTGGTGGAGGTAGCAGTCCACGCCGACGAGCAGAGGCTCCTCACCCGCGACACCACCGACGACGAGATGCGGTACATCACCACCAGGGCCGAAGAGGCGGCGGCAGCCGCCGCCGCGGGCGAGTTTGGCTTCACGTTGGAGGAGGCAGAGGCGGCCGAAGCGGCAAGCCTTGCCGACCGAGAGGACCTTGGCGGGGAGGTCGCTGGCGAGGAGGAGCCCGAAGCTGAGGCAAGCGAGCCTGCCGGGGGTGCAAGTGGCCAACCATCTTCAAGCAGCTTGCCGCAGACGGGGCCCTCAGCGCAGCACCCAGCTCAAACAAGGAGGCGTCTTCACATGACTGGAGACACAACAGGGCGGCAGACAGACCAACAGCCGCAGCGCCGCGGGACGCGCTCTACCGCGGCAAGCACCGTTGCCGCGGGAGCGCCTCATGCCGCACCGGCAACCGGAGCGGGATCTTCTCGAGCCGCCACTCCTGATCCTGCCGCAGCTCCCGCCAAGTGTCCAAGGGAGCCTACTCCTCCGCCTCGTCGCGCTAAGAGGGTGCCGGATTTCGACCTCTCCACGCTGAGCTCCGATGAGGAGGAAGAAGAAGAGGAGGAGTAAGACTTTCTTCTTGTTGTACTTGTGTTTCTTCGATTTTCGTTGTTTCTTGTCTTTGTATCTGATTTGCTTCCTTCTGAACCTTGTCCCGTTCCAGGAGTCTGGCCGAGAGAGCGGCAAAGAGGGCCAAGGTCCCGGTGGTTGTCATCGAGGATGATCCTGCTGTGATGGCAGAGGACACGTCCGAGACTACCTTGATGGACCCGGCAACCTCTCCTCGAAGCAGCCTCCAGCACAGCCCCCAGCGTAAGTATTTGTCCACTTCTTGTCGTGGGGCGCGCATGGGTGCTTCCTCCTTGCTGATATCTTGTTTGCTAACTTGCGTGTGCAGGAGCAGAACAGGCCCATCAAGAGCAACCAGAAGCTGCCCCGGAGGTGCAATCTTCTTCAACTACGCCGCCAAGGGGCGACTCTCCGACAAGGGAGCGCTCTCCGGCGAGGGAGCGGTCCCCGGCAAGGGGCAGTTCCGCGGCAAGGGACGGGACCAATGAGCCTTCGGTGGTGGAGCCCATGGTCACGGAGCCCAGCAAAGGTAACCCTCCTTGTCGGAAATTTTCCATTGGGCTTTTCTTCTTCTGATCTTCTTTTTTTTTGGATATTTGCTTGACTTTTCCTTCCTCCTCCTGTCCTTAGATCCCCCTCTCACAGACCCGATGGAGACTGAGGCCACCGGTGAGGAAGACGCACGCGGCAACACTGAAGATGTCGCCGCTGACGAGGAAGAGGCCGGCGCTGACGAACCCGCCGGCGAAGAAGCCGCCAAAGCTGCTGGCGCAGAAGCTGGCGGGGGGTCCGGCGATCGTACTGACGATCCGGAGGACGCAGGAGCGCAAGGCGCTACACCGACCGCCGACCCCTCCGCCGCTGATGCAGCACCGGGCTCCGAGGAGCCCCAGCCGGGCGCTTACTTGAAGGCTGGCGAGGGTGTTTACATCAAGCTTCCCTGGGCGTCGAGCTCCAGGGCGCCGGTCGACGGGGAGGAGTTTGACGGGGAAGTACTCGCCTCTGCTGGGCTAGGCAGTGGTTGACACGCCAAGCAGCAGCAGCGGCGAGTCCGAAGAGGAGCAGTTGCTCCGGAAGCTGGTGTCACTCTACCGCGCCCGGCAAGCGAAGTTAGAGTCCCGGGAAGCGCTTGTCGCGCGGGCAGGAGTTGATATAGAGAAGCATGCGGAGGAGCTCCAGAGCCGCAACCAAGAGGCCCTCCGGTCCATTGCTGAGGAGAGGGCGCAGCTCGTCGAGGCGAAGAAGGCGTTCATCCTTGAAAAGGCTGAAGCCGAAGAGCAGCAGAGGCTCGCCGCCGAGGAGCTGTCCAGGCGGGAAGGCGAGCTGACGCAGAAAAAGGTTAACTTGGACAGCCACGGGGAGGATCTCGCTGCCCGGGAACAATCAATTGGTAGGGCGCTCAAGGAAGCGAAGGATGCTGCCGCAGCTGCCGAGGCCGCCAAGAGGGAGTTGGAAGCGAAGGTGACGCAGCTGGAGGCTGACATGAAAGGGAAGAATGAGGAGCTTGCCGCACTCCAGTGCGAACGTGAGAAGGATGCCCTTGCCCATGGCGATCTGCAAGTTCAACTTGCCGAAAAGGTCAAGGAACTGAACGCCGCCAAGGACTCAAGCGCTGATCTGGAGCTGAAGCTGGCCACACTGACGGAGACGCTGAACGGCGCCAAGAGGCGAGAGGATGACTTGAAGAAAGAGATCAAGGGCAACGAGGAGCTGTTGACGAGGGCCGCCGAGACCCAAAACACATTCAAGGCTACGGTGGAGCTCTGGACGGAGGGCCTCGTCAACATCGCTGCAGCCATTGACGAAGAGCTGGCGGAACTGGACTTGGCGGGCTTCGGGTACTCTCCCGACGAGAATCTCCAGCCCAGCGCCAAGCTTACTCTTTTCTTCAATGGCGTGGTGATGGCCCTCCAGCAACTCCGGGAAAGGATCCCAAAGAAGCTGGCGGACGAGTCGCGCGCAATCTGCGCCAAGGTCTTGGAGAAGGTGTTGGTGAAGATACTCTTCCGCAATCCAGGCCTCGACCTCACCCGCGTCCTCAAGAAGCTGCCGCCGGGTGCCGATCTTGAAGAGCTCAAAGCCATTGTCGCACCCATTGTGGACAAGGTGAATGAAGTCAGGAGGATCGACGGCGAGCGCGTGGATTAGGACAATCTTCTTCTCCTTTCCTTGTCGTTGTTATTTAAGTTACGAGAACAATTTAGTCAGTGCCGCAACAAGTTGCTTTTGTAATATAACTTTATGCTGGGCAATGTTTGCTACGTTATCTCCTTTACTTGATTCTTTTCTTTGTATGTTTTTACCCTACGCTTTTAGGGGACTTGCCGGCGCAGGCATGCTTGCTGCGAGCGCTGAGTGCGGAACATCAGCAGCCCGCTGGCAGTACTGCCTCCGGCAAGAAACCTTGCCGCAACTAGTTGCAGCACACTTAATTTGTTGAGCGGACTCGAAACAAAGTAAGGGCGCAACTAGCTACGAGGAGGTTCCTCTGCGCACAGGTTTTCCATACAAAGCATAGTCGTTCAAGGAAGATAACTTAAAATTTTAAGAACTGATCATGCTCAGGCTTTGGCTACTTAGCTTTTTCTTTCTGTTCGTCTGTGTCCCGGAAGGCCAAACTTCTTTGAACGATGCCTAGTTCACACCATTATCTCCTTATCTTCTCCTTCGCCCCCCCCCCCCCCCCCCCCCCCCCCGATGAACTTGTGGGTGAAGGAACCTTCTCTTTGACAAAAAGAAGAAGTGAAAATAATGATATGGAGCCTTAAGGCTTGTTATTGCTTACCGGGGCGTGTGCTGCACAAAGTGTCAGATAAAGCATGCAAAAAGAAAGAATGCATGAAATTTGACAAGATGTGCGAAGCACGTGAACTTTTATTTATGCACGGGATCTGCGCCCGGCTTTGTACAAAGGGTTACATGCAACAGCGGCAAGGCTTGTACAAAAGGTGGTTGCCGGAACAGGTTCCGGCAACCGCACCTTATGGGTAAAACTTGCGAAGATGCTCTATGTTCCAGGAATTGCTCACCGGAAAGCCATCTTCGGTCTCAAGGCGGACAGCGCCGGGCCTAGTGACTCGCTTCACCTGATAAGGGCCTTCCCACTTTGGCGTCAACTTGTTGGAATTCTTGGCGGATTGAACGCGCCGAAGAACAAGGTCGCCTTCCTCGAAGCTTCTGGCATTAACTTTGCGGCTATGGTAGCGACGCAAAGCTTGCTAGTATCGAGCAGCTCGTACCGCAGCCTGAAGACGATCTTCCTCGAGGAGCAGCGCGTCATCTTGCCGCAGCTGCTCTTGCTCAAGCTTATCATAAGCGAGCACTCGACGCGATCCGTATACGAGTTCCATGGGGAGAACTGCTTCTGCTCCATAGACTAGAGCAAAAGGTGTCTGGCCAGTGGCTCGATTTGGCGTCCTGATCGACCAAAGAACCACCGGCAGCTCCTCAATCCAATTTCTTCCGCACTTGTGCAGCCTGTCGAAAGTTCTAGTCTTGAGCCCGTGCAGCACTTCAGCATTTGCCCTCTCCGCTTGACCGTTGCTTCTTGGGTGAGCAACAGAAGCGAAGCAGATCTTGGCGCCAAGATCTTGGACGTACTGCATGAAGGTGCGGCTCGTGAATTGTGTGCTGTTGTCGGTGATGATCCTGTTAGGGACTCCGAAACGGCAAACAATTGACCTGAAGAACTTGACTGCTGACTGTGCTGTCAACTTCTTCACTGCTTCCACCTCCGGCCACTTCGTGAACTTGTCGATCGCCACGTACAAGTAGTCGAAGCCCCCGACAGCTCGGGGAAAGGGGCCGAGGATGTCGAGCCCCCAGACCGAAAATGGCCAGGACAAAGGGATTGTTTGGAGAGCTTGAGCTAGTTGATGTATCTGCTTGGAGTGGAACTGGCACGCTTCACACCTGGTTACTTGTGCAGTTGCATCCTGGAGGGCTGTCGGCCAGAAGAAACCTTGCTGGAAGGCTTTGCCGGCAAGTGCTCTTGCGCCAATGTGGTGACCACATATGCCTCCATGTATCTCCGCCAACAGTTCCTGTCCATCTTCCCAGGAAATGCACTTCAATTTCACTCTGTTGAATCTTCTTTTGTACAGTATGTCATCGACAAACTGGTACATACTTGATTGCCGGACTACTCTCTCCGCTTCTTCTTGCTCTTCGGGAAGTTCTCCTGTTTAAAGGAAATGGACGATCTGCTGCGCCCATGCCGGAGCTTGTGGCTCAACGACAAGGACTAAAGGCGCAAATGCTGCTGCGGGAACACCTGCTTCTACGGCAAGAATCTGTGATTCAGCCGGAGCGTGATGCTCCCCGGCAAGCGTGTCGGGACACAGCTTGTCGGGAGCGTCTGCTTCAACGAAACAAACCCTAGGGCTTGTCGGAGCAGATTGCTCCTCAGCACTCTTTGTGTTGATCTTGGGGACCTTCTTGACGGCGGCTTCGGGGAGCTCTGCCGGAAAGTAGTCGCCAGTAACCAATTTCCTCTTCTTGTTCTGTCCAGTTGATGGTGTTACAGATGGTTGAGTCAGCTTGAGCACAAAAATTCCTGGTTCCACAGGTAACTTGAGCGCGGCGCACTTTGACAGGCCATCTGCAATTTCGTTCTGAGCTCTCGGAACATGTTCCATCTGTAGGCCGTCAAAATGCTCTTCGATCTTTCTCACTTCATTAATGTAGGCTTCCATCAACGGACTCTGATAATCCTTGTTGACTTGACGGATGACAAGCTGCGAGTCACCCCTGACAATGAGCTTCTTGATCCCAAGGTCTGCCGCGATCCTGAGTCCGGCAAGCAAGCCTTCATATTCTGCAGTATTGTTTGTTGCCTGCTCCTTGGGAAAATGCATCTGGATCACGTACTTGAGGTGCTCTCCGGTGGGCGCGACAAGTAGTACGCCCGCACCGGCGCCTTGAAGCGAGAAGGCACCGTCAAAGTACATGATCCACTCTTTGCTTGCTTCCTTGACGGGGATGCTCGTCTCCGGAGTTTCTTCATCAGGTGTTGGCGTCCACTCTGCTATGAATTCTGCCAATGCTTGGCTCTGGATAGTTGAGGTACTCTCAAACTTGAGGCCAAAGCTTGACAATTCCAGTGCCCACTCGACGATCCTGCCTGTTGCTTCTGGATTCTGCAATATCCTCTTCAACGGAAAGCGAGTGACAACTGTAATCTCATGTGCTTGAAAATAATGGCGCAGCTTCCTCGAGGCCATGAGGAGGCCGAAAAGCAACTTCTGTACTCCAGAGTACCTTGATCTAGCCCCCTGCAGGAGGGAACTGACAAAATACACTGGGCGCTGCACCATCTTATTTTGTTTTTCTTCCTGCGGCTGCACAGATTCATCCTTGTCGGGACCAGAGCTTGTCGGGGAAGCCCCGTGCTTGTCGCTAGACTCGCTTGCTGTGGCCGCTGGCTCATCATATGCCTCCCTCTCCGCTACTAACGCAACACTAACCACTTGATTGGTTGCCGCTAGATACAGCAGCAACTTTTCTTGTGGCTTAGGTGCGACAAGTATTGGAGTGGAGGACAGGTATCTCTTCAAGTCCTGCAGCGCAGCCTCCGCTTCCGGAGTCCATTTCATTGGACCTGCCTTTTTCAAAATTTTGAAAAATGGCAGGGCGTGCTCAGCAGACTTAGAGATGAACCTACTGAGAGCAGCAACGCAGCCGGCAAGCCTTCGTACGTCCTTGACTCGCTTTGGTGCTTCGATCTGCTCAATGGCCTTGATTTTGTCGGGATAGGCTTCAATCCCCCTCTGGGACAAAAAGAACCCGAGAAGCTTGCCGGAAGGAACTCCAAACACGCACTTCTCGGGGTTCAACTTGAGGTTGATTTTACGCAGATTTGTGAAGGTTGCGTCCAAATCTTGGATCAACGTTTCTCTGTCCTTGCTCTTGACCACTATGTCATCCATGTAAGCTTCTACATTCCTGTGCAACTGTGGCTCCAAAGCGTGACTGACTACTCTTGCAAATGTTGAACCAGCATTCATTAGTCCGAAAGGCATCCGTACAAAGCAGTACGTGCCACATGGAGTAATGAATGCGGTTTTCTCTTCATCCTCTTCTGCCATGAAGATCTGATGATATCCTGAATATGCATCAAGGAATGAAAGCAGATCACATCCTGCCGTGGAGTCGACAATCTGGTCAATGCGCGGCAAGGGAAATGGATCCTTGGGACAAGCTTTATTAACATCAGTGAAATCAATACAAAGCCTCCACATCCCATTCGCTTTGCGCACGACTACTGGATTGGCTAACCACGTTGGATGGAGTACTCCTCGGACCAGGCCTGCTGCTTCCAATTTCTTGATCTCCTCTGCAATGAACTCTTGACGTTCCACCGCTTGCTTCCTGACTCTCTGCTTGATGGGCTGCGCGTGAGGGCAGACGGCAAGGTGGTGCTCAATTACTTTCCTGGGAACACCGGGGATGTCAGATGGTTGCCATGCAAACACATCGACATTCGCCCGCAGGAAAGCAACGAGCGCGCTTTCCTATTTAGGGTCAAGTGTGGCACTGATGGTGAAGGTACCACCAGTGCCGTCCTCCTTGGCGGCCACTTTCTTGGTCTCTGGTGAAGCTGTCTTTGCCTTCTTGCACTTGCCGGTGGAGCTCGATGGTGCGTCCTCGATGGTAGCGCAGCACTCCGAAGAGGTGCGCTTGCCGGAGTGAGCATCAGAGCTACTCTTGCCGGACTTGGTCTTCTTCTTCCCCCCGGGAGCTTCAGCGGCAAGTGGTTTGCGTTCTGCTGCGGCTGCTGCTTCCCGGTAGATCTTGTCGGTACAGATAAGGGCATCTTTCTTGTCGCCATGGACAGAAATGACACTTATCGGACCGGGCATCTTGAGCATGTTGTAAGCGTAATGAGAGGCTGCCATGAACTTGGCGAGCGCTGGATGACCAAGTATCCCATTGTAGGGCAATAGGAAATCAGCAACGTCAAATGTGACCCTTTCTGTCTTGAAGTTCAGCTCGCTGCCAAACGTTACTGGCAGTGTGATCTTCCCCTTCGGCTTGCTCCTTCCCGGGTTAATTCCTTGAAAAGTGCCGGTCTCTTCGAGCTCGCTGTCGGGGATTTGGAGCTTTTTGAGTACCGCTGAGGAGATCAGATTCAGGCCGGCCCCGCCGTCAACCAGCATCTTTGTGACCTTGAGGTTGCGGATAGTTGGTGAAACCAAAATCGGCAAGCACCCGACCGCAGTTATGCGATCAGGGTGATCCTCGACATCAAAGATGATGGGCGTGCTGGACCACTTCAGGGGCTTGCGCGACTCAACGGACGGTTCTGCTGCATTTACTTCCCGCACCCACTGTTTGAGTTGGCGGTGCGAGGTATGCAGAGAAGCACCGCCGTCGACGCACAAAACCTCCGTCGCCTTCTGAAACTCCTGCTCGTCGGCCTCATCCTCATCCATCTCTTCATCTTCGTCCTTGTCTTCATCCTTGTCGCGGCCGCGGGGAGGCCTGTCTCCTTGCCGCTGCTTGGCCTTGCCGCGGCGCCCTCCCCGGGCGGGACGCTTCTTGCCGGATCCTCCCCCACCTTCCTGGGCCTTCTCCTTGTCGCGGCGCTCGTACTCAGCTTTCTGCAGCTCTACGAGCTGCTCAACCTTCTTGCAGGCCTGGAGGTCATGGCCCTTTGTGCGGTGGATCTTGCAGTACTGCTTGCTGGAGCCGTCCTGCTTGTCGGCGGCCACCACAGCCTCGCCGGAGTCACCAGCTTTGGCCTTCTCGGCACCACCTCCGTTGCCGGACTG
The DNA here is from genome assembly GCA_963921465.1 of Triticum timopheevii. Lineage (NCBI taxonomy): Eukaryota > Viridiplantae > Streptophyta > Magnoliopsida > Poales > Poaceae > Triticum > Triticum timopheevii. Next base: position 232,757,408 of record OY997266.1, on the reverse strand, counting down.
CTCGACAACTAGCACATCCTTGGCTTTCCTCTTTCTATTATTCCGCCTCCGGTTCTTCTTTGCCGGGGCGACATCCTCACTGTCAGATCCTTCTGCTCCTGTGTTCTCTCCGGGGAGTTTCCTCCCCTCCTCAGCACGTCCACATTTGTCGGCCAGAGCATACAGCTCGCTGACATCTCTGATTTTGCACATCGCCATCTCCTCCCTCATCCTGCAGTTACGCACGTTCTGATGGAACGCGCTGATAACCGCGGCAGGGTGGACGTCTGGGATGTTGCGTTGCACCTGGCTGAATCTTTGTATATATTTGCGCAGGGGTTCTCCTTCCTTCTGGGCGAGCAGATGAAGATCGCTCTCCTGGCCATGGGGTTTGTGGCCGCCTGTGAAGGCGCCGAAAAACTGATGACACAGGTCCGCCCACGAAGAGATGGAGTTGTCCGGCAAGTGCATGAGCCAAGATCTGACGTTGGGCTTGAGTACCAGCGGGAAGTAGTTGGCGAGGATCTTCTCGTCGCGCCCCCCGGCAGCCTACACTGCGATGGTGTAGACGTTGAGGAACTCCGACGGATGTATCCTGCCATCGTACTTCTCGGGTACATCTGGCTTGAAGTTCTTGGTACAGGGCCACTGGACTTGCCACAGCTCACGGGTGAACGCAGGGCAACCTACCGCGTACGGCAAGTCGCCTGGTTCCCCTGGCGCATGCATATCAACAGTGGGCTCAGCGCGCTGGTCTGACTGACACCGCGCTTCTCTTCGACGCTCGATGCGAGTACGAGCGTCTTCTTGTCGTCGTTCTTGGAGAACTTGGCGCTGATCACGGCGAGCTCGCAGGTCCGACGACGCGGTGGAATCGGTGTCGAGGTTAGCCCGGCGAGTCGGCGATCTTGGCCTTCGGGGCGGGGAGTGCACGGTGGTGGCACCCCCAGCGGTCTTGTCAGCGTTGGCTTGCGCCTGGGTGTCTTGCTGGGGCTTCGATGTGCTCGGTTGCCGGGGCTTGTTGCCGTTGGCGAAGCCGATGAGGCTCTGGATGGTGGCCCTCCAGTCGTCGATCTTGTCTGGCGCTGGAGGGTAGTCTAGAAGCAGCTGGGCTCGGGCCAGCGCTTCCTCTGGAGTCTTGGGCGGTGGCGGCGAACGACGCGAGGAGCGAGATATGCTCAGACTTCTAACATTGTTAGAAGGAGCAACATCTCGTCCATTCGACCGTCCCACGCTCGTGCCAGCATGTTGACGCGCATGTTGGCCTTGAGCGTCCCGCGATCCACCAGCTTGGCCTTGCTCCAACGCGAGTACGGTGCTAGGAGCACCATGGCGTTGTCGATCCTGCACCTCCTGAGAGGGGTGCGGTGTATGTACAGACGCCGAAGCTTGCGGGGCCTTGTCCTTGGACCTGGTAACGACGTGAGTCCCCCCGTCGGCGCCCGCTCCTCCGCCGGCGTCCACCCCACCGCCCATTTGCTCTGGTGACGGTAGGATCGACGTGGACGGAGCGGCCACCTCCGAAGCCTTCTTCTTCGGTGGCATGTCGATAAAGATGTTGATGTAGCGCGCACGAACGCCGGATCAGGTTCGCACAACCTCGACGCCCCCCTACCTAGCGCGCCAAAGATGTCGTGGGAAACAAACACCTATGGGACAGGGCCCCTTTTTGGTCCGGCAAGGGAGCGGAGAGCGCACGAAGAGCAGATCGAGGCGAAGCACGCGAGGGATTTTACCCAGCTTCGGAGCTCTCCGGAGAGATAAAACTCCTACTGCTGCTTTGTGTTTGTATTCTGTTCTTGCTCGAGAGCGTGGGTGTGTTGTAGTTTCGAATGGGTCGAACCCCTTCTCCGTGCACATGGGCCTCCTTTTTATAGGTTAAAGGGGTCACCGATAGGTGGCAACGCAGGGAGAGGGGTAAAAGGTAAAAAGAGGGGTTGGTACAACCGCTATCCACAGTGTATCCTACCTAACTCTGACGGCAGGGGACAAGCACATTTAATGCCCGTCCGCCTCACCCAACAGTGCAGGGAAGCGACCGTTAGGGGCGCCACCGCCTGCCACGATGGCCTTCTCGTCATCTCCACTTGCCACCTCGCACCGCTTGGCTGCACAGCGCCCCGCCACGTGCTCCTGGGATGGTCCTGGGTGCAGAGTGGCAGCCTCGCCGCGGCAAGCGCCTTGCCGTGGTCGTTGTCTTGCCGCACCCGAGAGCTTGTCGCTCGTCGGGTCTTGCCGGGACGTGCGGCGCGTCGCGGCAAGTTCTTTGTAGTGCCTTGGTTGGCCTTCCCGGCAAGCTCCTCTTGCCAGGGCCTTGTCCTTCCCGGCGAGTTTCTCTTGCCGGGGCCTTGTCTTCTTAGTTAAAATACTTTGTTCTTGAATGGCATCAATATGAGCTACGGAGGATCTTGGCGGATGCCCGGCAAGCCCTGCCACTAGGTGCTGCGACTACCCGTGCACAAGTTCGGGATACTAAGGTACCCCTACTTTAGTACACCGACAGGGTCCGACCATATCCAGCCCCCAGACCATGAAGGGCCAAGTAATGGGGATTGTTTGGAGAGCGGTAGGGGGCATATGGCTCTGATTGGCAAAGAGCTGGCAACCAACGCAGTGTTGGACAAGGTCCTGTGCATCTGCTCGGGCTGTCGTCCAATAAAAACCTGTACGGAAGGCCTTGCTGACAAGTGCTCGAGTCGCAGCGTGGTGCCCGCCGAGTCCGGCATGGATTTCAGCCGAAAGCTGCCGCCCTTCCTCTTCGGAGATGCATCTTTGGAGCACTACGGTTGCACTTTTCTTATAGAATTCTCCCTCATGGACTTTGTAGACCTTGGAACGCCGCATAATACAACGTGCTTCATTTTGGTCCTCGGGGAGCTCCTGCCTATTTAGGTAGGCCAAGAAAGGCTCGGTCCACGAGGCGATTACAGCCATGATTTCGTGGGCCGAAGGTGTTATTTCCGTGGCGGAGCCCCCGATTACATTAGATGGTTCGGAATCTAGGGTTGTATTCGGATCCTGGATAGAGTTTCTGAACTCCCCTTCCCATACCACGGATGGCTTGAACAACCTCTCCAGGAATATGTTAGGTGGGACAGGGTCGCGTTTAGCGCCGATGCGGGCAAGGATATCCGCCGCTTGCTTGTTTTCTCGAGCCACAAGGTGGAATTCGAGCCCCTCGAACTGAGCTGACATTTTGAGGACGGCATTGCGTTAGGCCGCCATTTTTCGGATCCTTGGCATCAAAATCTCCGTTTATTTGTGATATTGCGAGGTTTGAGTCCCCGCGCACCTCCAGGCGTTGAATGCCCATAGAGACTGCCATCCGAAGACCATGCAACAGAGCCTCGTATTCGGCTGCGTTGTTGGAGTCTGTGTATAATTTTTGGAGTACGTATTGGACCGTGTCTCGAGGTCAGGACTACACCTGCTCCCAATCTGGCCAGCATTTTAGAGCCATCAAAGTGCATGATCCAATTAGAGTACGCGCCGTACTCTTTAGGGAGTTCGGCTTCTTCCATTCGGCGACAAAGTCAGCCAATACTTGCGACTTAATGGCCCGCCGTGGTTTGTATGTTATGTCGAACAGGAGGAGCTCGATGGCCCATTTAGCAATCCGTCTCATGGCGTCGCGGTTTTTTATTATGTCGTTGAGTGGTACTTCATAGGCCACCATAATCGAACACTCCTGGAAGTAGTGTCGTAGCTTCTGGGATGCCATGAAGACCACGTATGCTATCTTTTGATAGTGTGGGTATCGGGATTTGCTTGGGGTGAGGACAGTGGACACATAATATACCAGCTTTTGGAGCGGGAATTTGTATCTGTCTTCTTCTCACTCGACGACGAGCACTGCGCTTACAACTTGATGTGTTGCAGCTACGTACAGCAGCATAGGTTCGCCAATATTTGGCGCTGTCAGGACTGGATTACTGGCCAATAGGGTCTTTATTTCATCCAGTCCGGCCGCGGCTGCATCCGTCCACATGAAGTGTTCGGTGCGTCGAAGAAGGAGGTAGAGAGGTAGTTCCTTTTCTCCTAATCGGGAGATAAAGCGGCTTAAGGCAGCCACCCATGTAACTAGTTTCTGGATATGCTTGAGGTCTGTTGGGATAGCTAACTGTGATAGAGCTCGGATTTTTGCCGGATTTGCTTCGATTCCTCTATTGGAAACGATGAAGCCGAGCAACTTCCCAGAGGGTACGCCAAAAACACACTTTTCCGGGTTTAGCTTGATGTCATATGTTCGGTGGTTGTCGAACGTAAGCCTCAAGTCATCTTTTAAGGTTCCGATGTGTCTTGTTTTTATGACCACGTCGTCCACATATGCCTCCACTGTTTTGCCGATTTTCTTATCCACGCATGTTTGAATCATGCATTGATAGGTTGCGCTGGCATTTTTAAGCCCGGAAGGCATAGTGTTGAAGCAGAAGGGACCATATGGCGTTATGAAGGCCGTTGCGGCTTGCTTGGACTCTGCCATCTTTATTTGATGGTATCCGGAGTATGCGTCGAGGAAACATAGTGAGTCGTGTCCTACAGTGGCGCCGATGATTTGGTCGACGCGAGGGAGGGGGAAGGGATCCTTGGGGAAAGCCTTGTTGAGGTCTTTGAAATCGACGCATAGGCGCCACGATTTTTCCTTCTTTGGTACGATTACCAGATTAGTCAGCCAATCCGGATGCTTGATATCTCTGTTGAATCCAGCCTCAAGTAGCTTGGCTAGCTCTTCTCCCATGTCTTGTCGTTTAGGCTCTGAGATGCGCCTAAGAGTCTGTTTGATGGGCTTGTATCCTTTCAGTATATTGAGGCTGTATTCGGCTAGCTTGTGTGGGAAGCCCGGCATGTCTGAAGGATGCCAGGTGAAAATGTCACAATTCTCACGTAGGAAGTCTCGTAGTGCGGCATCCATTGTTGTCACGCCCAATATGTGATACTATCCTAAAGAGACTCGAAGGTCCCACCAAGGATAGAACCGCATATTGATACGCTTTTGCAAGGTGGATATCATTACATCAACATTACATAATAGATGGGGATACATACAAAAGGCATACAATGCCACACGAATACAACATCATCTTACATAAGAGAACCATCTGACTACGGATGAAACACAAACAGAAACTCAAATGACATCCACCCTGCTAGCCCAGGCTGCCGACCTGGAACCTAACCCCTGATCGAAGAAGAAGCAGAAGCAGAACTCCAAACAAGCAAACATCACTCTCGCGTCATGATCATCACATAACATGTACCTGCAACTGTTGTTGTAGTAATCTGTGAGCCACGAGGACTCAGCAATCCCATTACCATGGGTATCAAGACTAGCAAAGCTTAAAGGGAAAGGAAGGGGTAAAGTGGTGAGGTTGCAGCAGCGACTAAGCATATATGGTGGCTAACATACGCAAATAAGAGCGAGAAGAGAGCAAGCGGAACGGTCGTGAAGCTAGCAATGATCAAGAGGTGATCCTGAACTCCTAGTTACGTCAAACATAGCCCAAAACCATGTTCACTTCCCGGACTCTGCCGAAAAGAGACCATCACGGCTACGCACGCAGTTGATGCGTTTTAATTCGTATCTGGTGTCAAGTTATCTACAACCAGACATTAACAAATTCCCATCTGCCACATAACCGCGGGCACGGCTTTTGAAAGATAATACCCTGCAGGGGTGTCCCAACTTAGCCCATGATAAGCTCTCGCGATTAACGAAGGATATTCCTTCTCCCAGGAAGACCCGATCAGTCTCGGAATCCCGGTTTACAAGACATTTCGACAATGGTAAAACAAGACCAGCAAAGCCGCCCGATGTGCCGACATTCCCGATAGGAGCTGCACATATCTCGTTCTCAGGGCAACACCGGATAAGTCAAGCTACGAGTAAAACCAGACCTCAAGTTTCCCCGAGGGGGCCCTGCAGGCTGCTCGGTTTGGACCAGCACTTAGAGAAGCACTGGCCAGGGGGGCTAAAATAAAGATGACCCTCGGGTTGGCCGACCCAAGGGAAGGGTATAGGAGGAGGTGACGCAAATGGTAAAACCAAGGTTGGGCCTTGCTGGAGGAGTTTTATTCAAAGCGAACTGTCAAGGGGGTCCCATAAATCACCCAACCGCGTAAGGAACGCAAAATCCAGGAACATAACACCGGTATGAAGGAAACTAGGGCGGCAAGAGTGGAACAAAACACCAGGCATAAGGCCGAGCCTTCCACCCTTTACCAAGTATATAGATGCATTAATAATATAAGAGATATTGTGATATCCCAACATAAACATAATCCAACATGGAGCAATCTTCATCTTCACCTGCAACTAGCAACGCTATAAGAGGGGTTGAGTAGAAGCGGTAACATAGCCAAGCAATGGTTTGCTAGGAAGGGTGAAAAGGTTAGAGGCTGACATGGCAATTTGGGAGGCTTGATCAACAAGAGATAGGTAGCACAGCATAGCGATAGAACGAAGCAACTAGCATAGCAATGATAGTAATGAGATCCAAGGTGACGGTCATCTTGCCTGAAATCCCGCGAGGAAGAAGAACGAGTCCATGAAGAAGACGGACGGGAGTAGTCGAACGAATCCTCACAATCGCAACATTACCGGAACTAAGAAGCAACACCGGAAAGAAAGAAACAACATGGTAAACAACCATAACATAAGCATGGCCTAGTGCACAATCAAGTATGATGCATGTCCAGTTTAATGAGGCATGGCATGGAAAAGTGCAACAAACAATACTACAAGTTAAGTGGAGCTCCATATGCAACGAGTTGCATATTGACGAAACACCACATCTGAGTTATTTAGTTCGCTCTCGTTTAGGTACACAACAATGTTAAATGTTGTTAAACATGGCAAGGGGTGTAACAAAAGTAAACTAACTATTTAGGCAAGTTTAAATGAGGCCGGAACAACAAACAACATTTCCGGAAAATCCTCATATGCAATTTATGAATTTGCTACTGTTATGCCCTAAAACATATTTTAAAGTTGCTAAACAGGAAAATAAAGTGGACCATGATAAACTAGGCATTTTTCCACCCCATTTACATATAAAGTTTATTTAAAACCGAGCTACGGTTATTTAGTTACGAAATAAATTATTTTAGCGTGGCATTTGAGCAAATTTAAACAAACAGCATTTTAAACATTTTAAACATGGATGAAAGTGGCGTATTATGAAACTAGATGAAATTCTAAGAATTTTACATGTTTAAACCATTTTAATCCGATGCACGATTGTTGAGTTATTAAATGCATGAACATGAGGGTGCAATCTGTAAAACTGTAATACACTCGATAATTACTAAAATCGCTCGACAGGAAAAAAACTTAACGGGTTGAAGCAAGCTGGCCCAACAGGAAAAAAACAGAGGAGGGGGAGCTGGGGTGTGGCCTCACCCATGGGCTTCGGCCCGTTTGTGGGGAGGGCGGATGGAAACGGCGCTGGGCCTGGCTTGAGCCAGCGCGCTGGCCCAGGCGAGAGGAGGCAGGGTGCGGTCAACGGGCTCGGGAACGCTGACCCCATCGATGCAGGCACGCAGCTTCAGGTCGCAGCAAGCAGGGGAAGTAGAGGATGCAGCGGCGCGGCTTGGACTCCGGCGACGACTAGGCAGAGAGGACGGGTCCGGAGCGAAGGTGGTCGCGAACGAGCGTGGGAATCCACCGGATCTGATGAGGGGAGATGAGTCGAACAGGACAACAACAGCTCAAGTCTTGTGAAGAAATTCAGAGAGCGAGTGAATTCAAAGAAGAGATACAGGGAGAAGAAACGGGAAGAAAATGAGGGAACCATGGGCGCGGGTTGCTAGATGTTCTCACCGGCGAGCTGCAGAAGGGCCGGGCTTGGAGCACTGGTGCTCGGCGACAAGCATCAGGGAGGCAGGAGGCCTCGGGCACCAGGCATCCACGAGCTCAGGCGGTTCAGGGCACGGTCAACAAGCAGCGCTCACGTCCTAAAACTGACGAAGCGGGCGGCGACAGCTTCGTTCCTCTCATCGAAGCAGAGACGAGGCCCTGCGGACTGCGGCGGGAGGCGAGAGGAGCCGGGCGGAGGCGACCCGATCCGACGACACGAACGGCAAGGACGGGAAGGACACATACGGCGACTCCGTTCACCGGCGGCCATGGCAGCAGGGGCTAGCCCCGTTCGTTTCCTGGCAGGAAGAAAAACAAACGAGGAAGGGAGAGAGATTAGAGGAGGAAGGAGAAAGGCAGGCAGCGAAAGGGTCTCCCGGGGACTCATCTCTGGCAAGGAGCTGCAGGCGCCGGCGACGAGGTGGCGGCTCGGGGATCTGGTGGCGCAGTGAGGAGCTCGGGCAGGGGGAATCGGGTGCTGGTTGGTTCGGACACGAGTGGGCTCGGTGGATTTGGATCGAGGAAGAGAAGGCTACGGCTGGTTGGGTGGATCGGGCAGCGGAGATCCCGAAGAGGATTTGGTGGAGTGGCGGCGCTGCGATGGGATGGATAGGACAGTTCCCCTAGGTTTTAGGGTTGGTCTGATTTGGTTATGGCTGCCCACTATATATAGTAGGTGGCTAATATGAGAGGGGATTTGAGCCCCTAGATTTTGATCGGACGGCTTCGGGTGGACTAAACAACGAACGAATGTTGTTTAGGATAACTTGGGATTGTTCCGGACCCACTGGTCATGGCCGTGCGGTTCGGGTTCGGGGAAGTTTCGGACATGGTTGCGAAGGGGTGGTGCGAGCTAGCAAGAGAGATTAGGTGGTCACGGTCAAGAGGGAAGCGAAAACCCGGTTAGTCTCGGAACAGTCAACGAAAGCAACGGGGACGCGGCAACTACGAACGGGTGCAAGTTTTATGAAAAAACATGTGAATGCAATGCACATGATGCCATGAGATGAAATGCCTGACATGAAAAAAATGCAAAACAAAAGACAAAAACCCAACCACGAAGGAAATATCATAACGCATCTCCGGAAAAGGCAAGAGTTGGAGTTACCAATATGGAAAGTTGTATCCGGGGCATTACAGTACTCCACCACTACAAGAGGATCCCGTCTCGAGATCTAGGATGGCACCGGAGGGAAAAGGAAGAGGAAGATAAGAGGTAAACTAAGTTGCTTCTTTGACGAACGAGTGAAACCACGAACCTTGAAAGGTTGAAAAGTTGAAAGAAAGAACACAACAGAGTTGAATACAATTGAGAGCACTCCAGTAGAAAAGAGAACCAAGGAACACCATGTGAACCTTGGAGGTTGCAAAGCTACGATTGGCGAGCACAATGGACAGGAAGGAATTGAAACCACTCTGGTTTAAACGAGATAAACAAGGAACAAGGAAGAACAAATTCGGACAACACTCCGATTGAAAAGAGATGCACGACTTGATGAGATGAAAAGAACTTGAAAAGAGGACACGACACTCCGGTTAAATGGATAAGCATAAAAAGAACACGATCCTCACAATTCGAGATGATGAATGAAAAGAGCAACATCACAATGCCTTCGGAAGAAAGAATAGAAGATATATCATTGGAATAACAGAATGGAGAAGAAAATGACATCTTGTGCCACAAATGAACTTCAAAAGCATCCTTCCAAGAAGGTTATAACGGAGTTGTTGGAAAACCAACGACGAAACGAATAAGCTTGTAGTGGGCTTGTGGAAAACATCTCAAAATTATGAGGTGACAACCGGCCACTAACTGAAACAATTGCTTGCTTGAGATCAAAGAAGAGATGAAAACTTCTTTCACCGAGAGGATAGGAGAAAACTCAGATCATTGATAAGCACCACAACAGCAACATTCCTTAGGGAAGGCTTTAGGTGAAATATGATACAAGATAACTCCAACGAAGAGATTAATATGGGTTGAAACAATTCATGATCGAAGAGAAAATGATGGTTTCACAATATCTCATTCTTGACAACTTGAATCACCAAGGGAAATTGTCAAGAGTGACATAACACCATCTCAAAAGATAAGGTAGAAAGAATTGCACTTTGGAATGCAAGATGAAGAATACTTGAGCTCCTCAAAACAAAACATGTGTTGAGCACCATGTTTATTTTTGAGTATAGCTTGGCGGATCATCACCTCGAGAGAAGTCCTAATGAAGAAATGAAGAATGAAAGGAATCCTTGACGAACCACCATGTAGAGCTTCCATGAAGAACTCTGGTAATAAAAGGGTGATAGAAAGGAAGAGAAGTTGAAAACACAAGGTGAAGCCTTGCAATGATTTAGATGGAGCTTCGCGACGGTAATGCGGAAAACTTGGAACTCCGGAAAAGAAAATATAAAGCATCTCGAACCAAGAAATGTGACATGATGAATAACTCTGGAAAGAAGAAACAAGATCAATTGGATGAAACAAAAATAAGAATTACGTTATGCACCAATTTAAATTGATGACAAGCAACAGATTTGGCATACTACTTATTCCTGTGGAAAGGATTAAAAGAGATATAGCACAAACTTGAAGAAGTTATTGATGGGACCACCGATGGGATTTGGAAACAACGAATGAATTGATATGATAACAAAGGAAGTGAAATCTTGAACGAACCACCGTAAAAATTGGAAAAGAGAGTAGCAAGGGCACAATTCACCGGAAATAATTTGAAAACGAATAAAGATACTTGAAGGGATTTAGATACAAGTGAACGAAGAGATCATGAGCTTATTAGAGAATACTTGAATGATGCACCGGTAGAATATGGAGAAGGAGAGCTAAAAGCTGAGAATGAATAAACCCGAAATGATGGCCTTCGTAGGAATAAAATGGAAAGAACTCACGAAATGCCCCGGGTGGTAAGAAAAGAATGGTCACAATCAAAAACAATTATGAGGATGGAATGAAGCTAGAACCATGAATCTTCGGGAGAACGGGCAAGATTTAGAGGAAAAACTCTTCTTCGGTCTTCAAAAACCAAGAATGACGAGGAGAAACACCACCATGAATTGTTGAGACACTCCGGAAGGACTAAAAGAAAAACGTTGAGCCAAAGATGAAAAGAATTTGAAAACGACCTTGGAGAAGGCATGCGACTGATGAAAATTCATTCTTACGTCAAACTTGGAAATGAATTTGAGAATCGCTCCTAATAATTAGAAGAGTCAGGTAAGATCCTGGGAAAAGACCTGTGGGTTAGGGCCCACTCAAGAGAAACACCATTGAAATGATTACTTGAAAGGGTGATTGCACCTGTTAAATTAAATGGCTTGAAAAGAGAAAAACCTTCAAGTAACTCGAAGGGATTAAGAGTGGAAACATGATTCTTCTGAGATATCTTGAGCACTCCGGATAAGAATAGAGAGAGGTGAACAATTAATAGGTGCACCAACATGGAAAAACATTTGCAACCAGGAAAGGGATATGATCAACACCGAAAGCTTCAATTAAATCCACCGGAGAAGATAAATAACGAAGAATGATGAACTCGAAACTCCTGGCCAACTTAATGATAATCACTGGGTAAGAACGTTGACGGAAAAGAATGGAGAGACTTCCCATCAATAAAAGGATAATTGATTAAGAAATTTGAGTCCATGAAGAAAAAGGGTGGGAGGGCGGGAAAAAACAAAGGCTACTTGGTACGGAGGAAGAAACACCGTTGACAAAACTTAGAGATGATCTTGCGGATGTTGAAATGATCAGATCCACTTGAAGAGAAGCATGCCGGTTGAAAAAGAATTAACATGACGACCTCGATGATCAAGAAGGATTAGTATTCACATAGAAATATGAGAGCACAGTTTAGGAAAGGTATGGATTCAACATTTGACTTCGAAGCAACTCGAATACCACAAATAAAACAAAACAAAGGATTTGGCTTACATAATAAGCCGGAACAAATACATATGATAGAGATTTACCCAATCCCATATCATGCATCTGTCGGAAATATATTCTAGGAGCTACTTGAATTCCCACCTATAAAACTCCCGAAACTTTCTCGTTATGCAATCTGGTGTTGCGGATACATGGGAAGCAATATATGTCACCCAAACTAACAATCCCTACATCCAGCTGTATCCATCCGTCAACACATAACCAAGAAAACTCCGGAAATTGTGTACCTCAACCTTCGAAAGCATCCGTTATATGAGCTATGGCAATACTCCCGAACTCCCCAGTACTGGGTGGCGTCGAGGTTATCTCACCAACAACTGCATAAAAGAGATTTTCGATGTCGGCAAAACTCAAGTATTCCAGAACTGCAACGATAAAATTGTGACGACAACACCTCGGAGCTCAACTCCCCAGGACACTGCCACAACCCCTAAATTTCAGGAGGCACCAAGAACAATGTTCTTGTCACAAGACTATCGGAACGATTCCAAGATACCCGCGTGATCCTAAAAAAAATTTAGTGAAATTTGAGGCGAGGAAAGACAAAACATCTACGTCAGGAGTCCTCACCAGAGCGACGAAGGGGGCTGAGGAGTAAAAAGAATCCTACTCTCCGATATATATAATCCTAAGACTCAAAATAGTTTTCTTCTAGACTCAACAACGGCCAACAAACAAGGGGGCTCCTATGGTCGGTCGAGGCTCTGATACCAACTTGTCACGCCCAATATGCGATACTATCCTAAAGAGACTCGAAGGTCCCACCAAGGATAGAACCGCATATTGATACGCTTTTGCAAGGTGGATATCATTACATCAACATTACATAATAGATGGGGATACATACAAAAGGCATACAATGCCACATGAATACAACATCATCTTACATAAGAGCACCATCCGACTACAAATGAAACACAAACAGAAACTCAAACGACATCCACCCTGCTAGCCCAGACTGCCGACTTGGAACCTAATCCCTGATCAAAGAAGAAGCAGAAGAAGAACTCCAAACAAGCAAACATCGCTCTCGCGTCATGATCATCACATAACCTGTACCTGCAACTATTGTTGTAGTAATCTGTGAGCCACGAGGACTCAGCAATCCCATTACCATGGGTATCAAGACTAGCAAAGCTTAAAGGGAAAGGAAGGGGTAAAGTGGTGATGTTGCAGCAGCGACTAAGCATATATGGTGGCTAACATACGCAAATAAGAGCAAGAAGTGAGCAAGCGGAACGGTCGTGAAGCTACCAATGATCAAGAGGTAATCCTGAACTCCTACTTACGTTAAACATAACCCAAAACCGTGTTCACTTCCCGGACTCTGCCGAAAAGAGACCATCACGGCTACACACGCGATTGATGCGTTTTAATTCGTATCTGGTGTCAAGTTATCTACAACCGGACATTAACAAATTCCCATCTGCCACATAACCGCGGGCACGGCTTTCGAAAGATAATACCCTGCAGGGGTGTCCCAACTTAGGCCATGATAAGCTCTCGCGATCAACGAAGGATATTCCTTCTCCAAGGAAGACCCGATCAGTCTCGGAATCCCGGTTTACAAGACATTTCGACAATGGTAAAACAAGACCAGCAAAGCCGCCCGATGCGCCGACAATCCCGATAGGAGCTGCACATATCTCGTTCTCAGGGCAACACCGGATAAGTCAAGCTACAAGTAAAACCAGACCTCGAGTTTCCCCGAGGGGGCCCCGCAGGTTGCTCGGTTCGGACCAGCACTTAGAGAAGCACTGGCCCGCGGGGGCTAAAATAAAGATGACCCTCGGGTTGGCTGACCCAAGGGAAGGGTATAGGTGGTGGTGAGGCAAATGGTAAAACCAAGGTTGGGCCTTGCTGGAGGAGTTTTATTCAAAGCGAACTGTCAAGGGGGTCCCATAAATCACCCAACCGCGTAAGGAACGCAAAATCCAGGAACATAACACCGGTATGACGGAAACTAGGGCGGCAAGAGTGGAACAAAACACCAGGCATAAGGCCGAGCCTTCCACCCTTTACCAAGTGTATAGATGCATTAATAATATAAGAGATATTGTGATATCCCAACATAAACATAATCCAACATAGAGCAATCTTCATCTTCACCTGCAACTAGCAACGCTATAAGAGGGGCTGAGCAAAAGTGGTAATATAGCCAAGCAATGGTTTGCTAGGAAGGGTGAAGAGGTTAGAGGCTGACATGGAAATTTGGGAGGCTTGATCAACAAGAGATAGGTAGCGCAGCATAACGATAGAACGAAGCAACTAGCATAGCAATGATAGTAATGAGATCCAAGGTGACGGTCATCTTGCCTGAAATCCCGCAAGGAAGAAGAACGAGTCCATGAAGAAGACGGACGGGAGTAGTCGTACGAATTCTCACAATCGCAACATTACCGGAACTAAGAAGCAACACCGGAAAGAAACAAACAACATGGTAAACAACCATCACATAAACATGGCATGATGTACAATCAAGTATGATGCATGTCCGGTGTAATGAGGCAGCATGGCAAAGTGCAACAAACAATACTACATGTTAAGTGGAGCTCAATATGCAACGATTTGCATATTGATGAAACACCACATCCGAGTTATTTAGTTCGCTCTCATTTAGGTACACAACAATGTTAAATGTTGTTAAACATGGCAAGGGGTGTAACAAAAGTAAACTAACTATTTAGGCAAGTTTAAATGAGGCCGGAACAACAAACAACATTTTCGGAAAATCCTCATATGCAATTTATGAATTTGCTACTGTGATGCCCTAAAACATATTTTAAAGTTGTTAAACAGGAAAATAAAGTGGACCATGATAAACTAGGCCTTTTTCCACCCCATTTACATATAAGGTTTATTTAAAACCGAGCTACGGTTATTTAGTTATGAAATAAATCATTTTAGCATGGCATTTGAGCAAATTTAAACAAACAGCATTTTAAACATTTTAAACATGGATGAAAGTGGCGTATTATGAAACTAGATGAAACTCTAAGCATTTTACATGTTTAAACCATTTTAATCCGATGCACGATTGTTGAGTTTTTAAATGCATGAACATGAGGGTGCAATCTGTAAAACTGTAATACACTGGATAATTACTAAAATCGCTAGACAGGAAAAAAACTTAATGGGCTGAAAAAGCTGGCCCAACAGGAAAAAAATAGAGGAGGGGGCGCTGGGGTGTGGCCTCACCCATGGGCTTCGGCCCATTTGTGGAGAGGGCGGCTGGAAGGGGCGTTGGGCCTGGCTTGAGTCAGCTCGCTGGCCCAGGCGAGAGGACGCAGGGCGCGGTCAACGGGCTCGGGAACGCTGACCCCATCGATGCAGGCATGTAGCTTCAGGTCGCAGCGAGCAGGGGAAGTAGAGGATGCAGCAGCGCGGCTTGGACTCCGGCGACGACTAGGCAGAGGGGACGGGTCCGGAGCGAAGGTGGTCGCGAACGGGCGCGGGGATCCACCGGATCTGATGAGGGGAGATGAGTCGAACAGGACGACGACGGCTCAACTCCTGTGAAGAAATTCAGAGAGCGAGTGAATTCAAAGAAGAGATACATGGAGAAGAAATGGGAAGAAAAGGAGGGAACCACAGGCGTGGGTGGCTAGATGTGCTCACCGGCGAGCTGCAGAAGGGCCAGGCTTGGAGCACTGGTGCTCGGCGATGAGCATCAGGGAGGCAGGAGGCCTCGGGCGCCGAGCATCCACGAGCTCAGGCGGTTCAGGGCACAGTTAACGAGCAGCGCTCGCGTCCTAAAACTGACGAAGCGGGCGGCGACAGCTTCATTCCTCTCATCGAAGCAGAGACGAGGCCCTGCGGACTGCGGCGGGAGGCGAGAGGAGCCGGGCGGAGGCGACCCGATCCGACGACACGAACGGCAAGGACGGGAAGGACACATGCGGCGACTCCGTTCACCGGCGGCCATGGCAGCAGGGGCTAGCCCCGTTCGTTTCCTGGCAGGAAGAAAAACAAACGAGGAAGGGAGAGAGATTAGAGGAGGAAGGAGAAAGGCAGGCAGCGAAAGGGTCTCCCGGGGACTCATCTCCGGCAAGGAGCTGCAGGCGCCGGCGACGAGGTGGCGGCTCGGGGCTCTGGTGGCGCGTTGAGGAGCTCGGTCAGGGGGAATCGGGTTCTGGTTGGTTCGGACGCGAGTGGGCTCGGTGGATTTGGATCGAGGAAGAGAAGGCTACGGCTGGTTGGGTGGATCGGGCAGCGGAGATCCCGAAGAGGATTTGGTGGAGTGGCGGCGCTGCGATGGGATGGATAGGACAGCTCCCCTAGGTTTTAGGGTTGGTCTGATTTGGTTATGGCTGCCCACTATATATAGTAGGTGGCTAATATGAGAGGGGATTTGAGCCCCTAGATTTTGATCGGACGGCTTCGGGCGGACTAAACAAAGAACGAATGTTGTTTAGGATAACTCGGGATTGTTCCGGACCCACTGGTCATGGCCGTGCGGTTCGGGTTCGGGGAAGTTTCGGACATGGTTGCGAAGGGGTGGTGCGAGCTGGCAAGAGAGGTTAGGTGGTCATGGTCAAGAGGGAAGCGAAAACCCGGTTAGTCTCGGAACAGTCAACGAAAGCAACGGGGACGCGGCAACTACGAACGGGTGCAAGTTTTATGAAAAAACATGTGAATGCAATGCACATGATGCCATGAGATGAAATGCCTGACATGAAAAAAATGCAAAACAAAAGACAAAAACCCAACCACGAAGGAAATATCATATCGCATCTCCGGAAAAGGCAAGAGTTGGAGTTACGAATGTGGAAAGTTGTATCCGGGGCGTTACAATTGTGGGGCTCAACTGTGTCCCGATTGAAGCTGTCTTTGTGGGGTCCGTTTCTATGGACCTAGAATTTGACTATCTCGTCTGCGGGTTTAAATGAGGTGGACTTGGGTTGTTTGTCGAGAATCACGTCATCCCTGTCCACTATGGCGCGCAGCGTTGTTAGTTCTTCGGCCGCTAGGGCTTCGGATAATGATTCCAGGGCTAGTGCTGCAGTTTTATTTTCGGCGCGGAGTGCGACGTCCAGATCACTAGCTAGAGTGATGATTCCATTGGGTCCGGGCATTTTAAGCTTCATGTACCCGTAATGGGGTATAGCTTGCAATATCGTGAATGCGTCCCGCCCTAAAAGGGTGTGGTATCCGCTGCTGAAAGGAGACACTTGGAATGTGATTTCTTCGGACCTGTAATTCTCCGGGGTGCCGAATACCACATCAAATGTGATTTTTCCGGCACACCGTGCCTCCAGACTAGGGATGATTCCCCTGAAGGTCGTGCCGCTTTGCTCAATGTGGCTTTTATAAATTTCCATTTTGTTGAGTGTTTCTTCATAGATCAAGTTTAATCTGCTTCCGCCGTCCATGAGTACTTTAGTGAGCCAAGTGCCGACCACGATTGGGCTAAGGACCAAAGCGGCGGGTGCCCAGACTATATGGAATTGACGTTCGTCACTGGCACTGAAAGTTATAGCAGTGTCGTTCCACGGATTTGTTTTTGCCACGTGGCAGATTTCAGCGAAGTTTCGATGAGCTCGCTTGCGCCTATTATTTGAGGCGAAAGTCTCGAAGACTATCAGTACCGCATTGTTGTCTTTGGCGGGATCTTGCTCTGCTTTATGGTCTACAAGAAGATCCTCGCCACTTTTTGCTACCTACCGGAGTATCCAACATGCTCTAAGGCTATGCATTGGCGTAGTGTCCGGCGTGTTGTGAATTTTGAATGGCATATTGAGCCATTCTTCAAATATGGTTCCACGCCCTGGGGTGGGCTTTCGTTTTTTGGGAATTGGATTGGGTAACTTATGATAGTTTGCCCTTTTAGCTTGGAGGAAGGGTTTAGTGGGAGCCGGATTATCCCAAAAGTTTGTTTGGGTTTTCCAAGCACTTTACATCACACAGTACTTCTGTACTATGGCTGCTAAGCCGGCAAAGTGTACTATGTCACGACGACTTATAGCATTAAGGATCCCTTTACTCATGCAATTTTTGCAAAAAACTGAGATTGCGTCCTCCTCGCGACAGTCCTTGACCTTGTTTATCACAAGTAGGAATCTGGCCCAGTAGCGATGTACTGTCTCTTGGGGCTCTTGTCTGATATGGGAGAGACGGCTTAAGTCAGGGTGGGCGGGTATTGAGGGAGTCCTGGATTAGGGGGTATCCGGACAGCCGGACTGTATACATCGTTCGGACTATTGAAGCGTGGAGATACAAGACTCAAGACTTTGGCCCGTGTCCGGATGGGACTCTCCTTTGCGTGGAAGACAAGCTTGGCGATCCGAATATTGTGTTTCCTTCGTTGTAACCGACTCCATGTAAACCCTAGCCCTCTCCGGTGTCTATATAAACCGGAGAGGTTGGTCCTTAAAAGGCCGATCACAATTACAATCATACCATCATAGGCTAGCTCTTAGGGTTTTAGCCTCTATGATATCGTGGTAGATCTACTCTTGTACTACTCATATCTTCAATATTAATCAAGCAGGAAGTAGGGTTTTACCTCCATCGAGAGGGCCCGAACCTGGGTAAACATTGTGTCCCTTGCTTCTTGTTACCATCAGCCTAGACGCACAGATCGGGACCCCCTACCCGAGATACGCCGGTTTTGACACCGACATTGGTGCTTTCATTGAGAGTTCCTCTGTGTCATCGTTGCCAGGCTTGATGGCGCCTTCAATAATCAACAACACGGTCCAGGGGGGGACTTTTCTCCCCGGATAGATCTTCGTGTTCGGCAGCTTCGCACTGCGGGCCAATTCGCTTGGCCACCTAGAGCTCATCGACAGCTACGCCCCTGGCCACCAGATCAGGTTCAGAAACCTGAACTATACGATGGACATCCGCGGAGACTTGATCTTCGACGGATTCGGGCCCATGCCAGGAGGACCAGACAGTCACGATGAGCAGGGCTTAAACCTGCCGTCGGACAAAGCCCCGGATCTAAACCCGGAGCAAGTTGCGTTGCCTAAGGACGGCGGGGTGGACCTCGCCTTGCAGGCCACACACTCATCGGCGGTGGAGCCGAACACAGGTCTCACCTCTGTGGAGGCCTATAACCCCGGGCCCCCGGACTCGTATACGGTTGTTGGCTCCGGTCCGCACACCCTCAAGCCAGCCGAGTTAGGCTGGGCTCCGGTAATGGAGTTTACCACTGCGGACATCTTCCAGCACTCGCCTTTTGGCGACATGCTAAACTCATTATAGTCTCTCTCTTTGTCAGGAGGCTCTGGGCCGAACTATGTCCGGCTTGAATGGGAAGCAGACGACGAAGGAATTCGCTACCCACCCACCACCCACTTCATTGCCACAGTCGATGATTTAACCGACGTGCTTGACTTCCACTCCGAAGACATCGACGGTATGGATGACGATGCAAGAGAATTACAGGAGCCACCGCTCATAGGACGGTGGACGACCACCTCCTCATACGATATATACATGGTGGACACTCCGAAGGAAACCAATGGCAACGAGGCTATGGAGGATAACCCCTCAGGGAGAAAAGCAAAGCATGGGTGTCGTCGGCGCAGTCCAAGCCCCGCCACAGCAATACCGGCCCCGGAGATGAAAGCAATCCGGATGGCACTAAAGAGGAATACAACCCTGACCAGCCCGCCTTCGGGCAGGCCGAACAGGAACATGAGCAGGTCAGCCTAGACGAACAGGGGACCGACGGATATCCGGAGGAGGACAACTATATGCCCCCTCCGAAGACGAGATTAGCCTCGGCGACGACGAGTTCGGCGGGGCCTTCTTCTTCTTTGGGACCGCCTCGGGAAGTCTCCTGCTCCTGTGATCTGGGCCTTCGATTGCTGCGGCCTGGAAGGCACGCTCAAGAGAACACACTGCATCCCTTTCGTCACAAGGGACTGTGATGACTCCACCGCTTCCTGGCATCTTGAGGACATTGTAGCCATGGTGAGTCACCGCCATGAACTTGGCCAGGGCTGGGTACCCGAGGATGGCATTGTATGGTAGGCAAATGTGGGCGACATCAAAGTCAATGAGCTCGGTGCAGTAGTTGTTGCGCAGCCCAAAGGTGACTGGAAGGTGAACCTGCCCTATCGGAACAGTGGAACCATCGGTGACTCCTGAGAAAGGCTTGGTCGGCTGAAGCTGATCATTTGGTACTTGGAGATTGTTGAATGTCTCGACGGACAGGACGTTGAGTCCTGCCCTGCCATCAATGAGGGACCTGGTGACTTGCACGTTCTGATGACTGGGGAACAAAGCATTGGGAGGACACCGGCTGTTGCCGCGCACTTGAGCTGATCCGCTAAGCTAAACATGATAGCTCACGCTGACCACCTAAGAGGGTGCGTGGCCTCAAGCTTGGGGAGGACTGCATTCACCTCACGAGCAAACTGCTTGAAGATGCGCTGTGAGGCTCAGACCTGGGCGCCGCCCAGGATGCAAGCGATTACGCGCGGCTCCTGGAAGCCCCCAGCCCCCTCGTCCTGATGATGGTCTTCATTCCTCCTCGACGGTGGTGGCAGAGGAGGGATGTAACGCCCTCGATGCGGCTATATCTCCCACGTGTCGAAGCACGACTTAGAGGCATAACCGCATTGAAAGCAATGTCGCAAGTGAGGTAATCTTCACACAATCCATGTAATACATAGGGGAAAGAGATACATAGTTGGCTTACAATCGCCACCTCACACAATTACATGAATAAAGCATTACATCATCCAGATACAATCAAGGTCCGACTACGGAACCAAAATAAAAGAAGAACCCCAAATGCGACAAAGGTCCCCGATCGACCCCAACTGGGCTCCACTACTGATCAACTAGAACGAAACAACACAAAGGGTAAGATCTTCATCGAGCTCCTCCTTGAGCTTGGTTGCGTCACCTGCTCGGTAACATAGGTACCTGCAAACTGGTTTTGGAAGTATCTGGTGAGCCACGAGGACTCAGCAATCCCATTACCATGGGTATCAAGACTAGCAAAGCTTAATGGGAAAGGAAGGGGTAAAGTGGTGAGGTTGCAGCAGCGGCTAAGCATGATATGGTGGCTAACATACGCAAATGAGAGCGAGAAGAGAAATAAAGGAACGGTCGTGAAGCTAGCAATGATCAAGAGGTGATCCTGAACACCTACTTACGTCAAACATAACCTAGAAACCGTGTTCACTTCCCGGACTCCGCCGAGAAGAGACCATCACGGCTACACACGCGGTTGGTGCGTTTTAATTCGGATCTGGTGTCAAGTTATCTACAACCGGACATTAACAAATTCCCATCTGCCACATAACCGCGGGCACGGCTCTCGAAAGTTTATACCCTGCAGGGGTGTCCCAACTTAGCCCATGACAAGCTCTCGCGATCAACGAAGGAATAGACCTTCTCCTAGGAAGACCCGATCAGTCTCGGAATCCCGGTTTACAAGACATTTCGACAATGGTAAAACAAGACCAGCAAAGCCGCCCGATGCGCCGACAATCCCGATAGGAGCTGCACATATCTCGTTCTCAGGGCAACACCGGATGAGACATCCTACGTGTAAAACCAGACCTCGGGTTGCCCCGAGCGGGCCCTGCAGTCTACTCGGTTCAGACCAGCACTTAGACAAGCACTGGCTCGGGGGGGGGGGCTAAAATAAAGATGACCCTCGGGTTGGCCGACCCAAGGGAAAGGGATAGGTGGTGGTGAGGCAAATGGTAAAACCAAGGTTGGGCCTTGCTGGACAAGTTTTATTCAAAGCGAACTGTCAGGGGGGTCCCATAAATCACCCGACCGCGTAAGGAACGCAAAATCCAGGAACATAACACCGGTATGACGGAAACTAGGGCGGCAAGAGTGGAACAAAACACCAGGCATAAGGCCGAGCCTTCCACCCTTTACCAAATATATAGATGCATTAATAATATAAGAGATATTCTGATATCCCAACCAAAATCCTATTCACCATGGAGAAATCTTCAACTTCACCTGCAACTAGCAACGCTATAAGAGGGGCTGAGCAAAGCGGTAACATAGCCAAGCAATGGTTTGCTAGGAATGGTGTCAAAGGTTAGAGGTTCATGGCAATTTGGGATGGCTTGATAAACAGGTAATAGGTAGCGCAGCATAGGGATAGAACGAAGCAACTAGGATAGCAATGATAGTAGTGAGATCCAGGGTAGCGGTCATGTTGCCTGAAATCCCGCAAGGAAGAAGAACGAGTCCATGAACAAGACAAACGGACGTAGTCGAACGAATCCTCACAACTCCGGAACGAAACCGAAGCTAACGAGAGAAGCAACCCGGAAAGAAGCAAACAACATGGTAAACACAAGCATAATCATGGCATGATGCACAATCAAGTATGATGCATGTCCGGTTTAATGAGGCATGACATGACAAGGTGAGACTAACAACACTACCATTTAAGTGGAGCTCAATATGCAACGAGTTGCATATTGACGGAACACCACATCAATTATTTAGTTCTCTCTCGGTTAAGGCTAACCAACAATATTAAATGTTGTTTAAGCATGGCAAGAGGTGAGGCATAATTAAACTAACAATTTAGGCAAGTTTAAATGAGGCCGGAAACACAAACAACCATTCCGGAAAATCCCCATATGTTATTTAGCAATTTAATGCAAACACAAGTTTAAGCATTTTAATTGTTATTATCATGATGCGGATGACATATGCAAGTTTTATGCAATTTTTATGAAAATGTTGACATGAGCATGTTATGAAGCATTTGGTCACCATGGCGGAACGAAAAGGGTGCCACGGCGGAGAAACAAAAAATGGTGCCACGGCAGCATATCCGAAAATGATGCCACGGCAACATATCCGAAAATGATGCCACGGCAACATATCGGTTCCGGTAGCTCACGAAGAAACCGGTGCAAAAGGAGGCGTGACGTGAGCGAGTCATGCAAGATGGTGGGGTGATCCCGGATTTCGGGTTCCCACGGGACGGCGGCATGGCAAACGAGGAACGTGCACGGTGCAAACATATGGTACATCTCATACATGCAAGGGCATCTCATCGCGGTCATCCCGGGTTATACCTTCGAAGCGTGCATTTCGGGCGGAACGCGTTTCGTACAGGGAAGTAGTCGTTCACGGGCCGACGGTAGTGGTACATCTCGTAGACGTTCATGGGCCGTAGTGGAGGTAGACGTTCACGGCGTAGTCGTACATGTCGGCGGTAGTGGAAGTAGTGGTACACGGCGACGGAGTACTTGCGGTCTCGGCGATGGTAGTCGTACACGTTCGGAGAGGAACTTGATGTACCCATGTGCTTCACGGGTCGTCGTTGAACTTGACGAAATCCATCCGCAGGTAGCCGTCTGTGGTCGTACTCATGTTGGCGTGCAACACGATGGTCTCGAGGATCGTAGTCGAACTTGGTGGTCCATATGGTCACTGAAACGAAGCAACACGAGGGCCTCGAGTGGGCAGCAGCAAGGACAGGCGGTGCGTGAGCAGTGGCAGGAAGCGGGCACGCTCAAGGGAGAGCAGCAGAGGGCAACAGCAGCAGCGAGGCGAAGGTGGTGGCCTAGCACGGCGCCGGAGATGGGGAACGGGTGGATCCGAGGTCCCCAGCAGCAGGGAAGGCATCCGGCGAAACGGCAGAGACAGGGCGAGGTCGACGACGAGCTGGAGAAGGCGCTGTGGGGCTTCACCGACGCCTGCACTTGTCGGAGATGGCGAGCGAAGGCGGGGAAGGCGGTCACGGCGGCCGGCAGAGTCGAACGGACTCGGGCACGCGTTCCAGCGAAAAGACGGACGGCGAGGCGTTTGAAGCGGGGAAGGAGCACGGGCGACGCGCTTGGGTGCCGGCACGGTGGTCGATGGGGAGGGGCTTGGCGCGGCGGGGACAAGCTCGTGCTCGAGCGCCTGAAGAAGATGGCGCGGCGGCGGTGGAAGAAGGCAACGGCGACGGGAGCCGGCGCTGACGAGGCTGCGGCGCAGAGGAGATGGGGGTCGGGCGAGTGATGGGACGGGCGCGATGCGGGCGAAGGGGAGGACGAGGGAGAGATGGATGGGGATCGGGCAGAGGGGTTCGGGCAAGTGGCGGCGCAGGGAGAGAATGGAGGGAGAGATCGAGAGGAGGGGATCGGTCTCTTGGCGGCTAGGGTTAGAGGGGTCGGCTGGGCCTTCGCGCAGATGGGCCTAACTGGGCTGGTGGAATGGGCCGATCTGACTGCAGGTTGCGGCTGGGCTCTCTCTCACTACTAAAAGAAAAGAAAAACAACGGAGATTAAGAAAGAAAAGAAAGAGAGGTTAGGGGAAGAAATTGGACACACGGATAATTTTCCCGGGCTCACAAAAATGAGCTCGATCTAGGAAAAATAGAAAGAGGCATGATTCAAAGATTTAAATTCAAACTCATTTGAATTTAATTCAAATGGGTTTGAACTAGGACTTGGTTTTTGAAGTGTCCAAAAATGTTGAGGATTTAGGTGGGGCTCCGGAAAATGACGAAATGATTTATTGGACAAAGTTTGAGGTCAAGACGTGAGATAACAAAGGCATGGGGAATTATTTGCAAGTGGGTTATGGTTAATTCCAAATAAATGGAATAATTTTATTATAGCTCCCTAAATATCGAGAGGATATGTTTTAAAGAGAATCACCATGTGAATTCCCTCGATTTAAATGGATCGAAAAAATCCCTACGATTTATTTAGTTGAGGTTTTAAAATTAATGAAATGATGGCATGATGACATGATGCAATGCAAGAGATGCAACAAACAAAACAAATCACACGACGAAACTCTGAGTAGCTGGAAGTCTTCTGGAGCGTCGGTCTCGGGCGTCACAAGGGAGGCCTGCGTTGCCTTGAGGGTGGTCCTCATGAGGCTGATCCCTCCAACCTCCCTCGCGAGGCTGGTCCTGCCAGCGGTCCTCGCGAGGTTGGTCACGCCACCCTTTGCGAGGGCCACGGTCTTCCCATCATCCTCCACCTCTTCCTCCACCTCGGCCATAGCCCTGATCGTTGCGGTCCGGGCGTCGGCCTATACGCCCATCTCAAATGGCCTGAGCTCTTGGCATTAGTTGGTGTTGTGGGTGTGGAGGTCGTGGTACACGCAGTACCGACTACCCTTGGATGACTCAGGCTGATCCCTGCCTCGCTTTTTGTCTGGCTCTGCTGCGAGCACAACAGCTCCCTTACGCTTCACATCCTTGACCTTGGGCTTCTTCTCTTCTGGATCGGCAGCCGGCAGCTCGAGGAGGGAGAGGCGCTTTTCGTCAACCCTGGCGCACTTGGTCGCCAAGTTGAACAGCTCCAGGGATGTGCATAGGTCTTCATGGATTGCTAGCTCCTCTTTCATCTTGATGTCGTGCACGCAGTCGGAGAAGGCTGAGATGATGGCTTCCTCAGTCACCCTGGGGATCTTGAGGCGAGCGTTGTTGAAGCGCTGGATGTACTTCTGCAGGGTCTCTCCTGGTTGTTGCTTGATGCGACGCAAGTCACTCATGGCCGGGGGACGGTCGCGAGTGCCTTGGAAGTTGGCAATGAAGCGAGTGCGCATCTCGTCCCAGGAGGAGATCGTGCCAGGAGCCAGGTTCAGGAGCCAGGTGCGGGCACCGTCCTTGAGCGCCATGGGAAACCAGTTCGTCATGACCTTTTCGTCCTCGTTGGCGGCTTCGATGCCCAGCTCATAGAGCTATAGGAACTCCGCGGGGTCGGCAGTGCCGTCGTAGCGAGGAGGCAGGTCCGGCTTGAACTTGCCAGGCCATGCGACACCACGTAGCTCGGCAGTGAAGGCGCAACAGCCTGCGGTGGCCACCGGAGCTCTCTGCTGATGTGGGCCTTGCTCCTAGGATTCCCGCGCTCCGCTGCCGGGAGCAGCGCGGGGTCTTGACGTGGTGGTGCAGGGATGCGTTCATGCCACACCGGTGCTGGGAGCACGCGAGCACCTTCTTGGGGACGAGGGATTTCTTGGCAGCTCCTTTCTTGTCGCGTGGGCGCTGGACGCGGAGGGTCTCGTCCTAGGGCCGCACGCCTTAGAGCCAGGGCGCCTTCTTGGAGAGGAGGTGGCGGAGGCACGTCCTTATCCTCGCCTCCTGCGTAGGATGGAGGGCGAGGCAGCGAGAGAGATGGCAAGGGAGAGCCCCCTGCGGCGCTGACGAGCTCGGTGATGCGGGCGAGCCAGTCCTCGTAGAGGTCGTCGACGGGACGGTAGTGCAGAAGCTCACACGCCAGGAGCAGCGGAGCGTGCGCGTCCGTGGGTGCGCGACGGGCGTGGGATGACGAACCGGCTGGAGTCGGCGACGGGGTGGCAGTGCGGCCTTCTCGCCGCACCGAAGGATGCAGGGACGAGGCCTGCTGCTCGTTCCCCGCCGGGCCGATGGTGGCGTTGGCAGCAGGCGACGGGGAACAACGGGGGCGACCACCGATGGGTGCCGTCTGGGCGACGCGGGTGGCGAGAGCAGCCCGACGGTCGGCGCGAGCCTGGCGAGCGTCAGCCATGGATACGACGGAAGATCACACGCGACCAGCGGAAGAAAGATTTTGGCGCACCCCTACCAGCTCATGTCTCGGCTGGATTTCAGGTTCCGGCTGACCCTTGAGGTTCGAACTCTGGGGTGCGCACGAAGATCTTTCCCCTACCAGCTCATGTCTCGAAGCCTCGCAAGGAATCTGAGCTAGAAAGAAGAACACACAAGGGACACGAGATTTATAATGGTTCACGCCACCATTGTGGTGTAGTACCCTACTCCAGTGTGTGGTGTGGTGGATTGCCTCAGGGGCTGATGACGAACAATACAAAGTGAGAACAGCCTCGCGAGGGGCTGTTCTTGAGCTGGTGCGGTGAACTTCTTGGGTGAGTTCGATCGCTTCTCTCTCTCTCTCCCTGGTCGATCCGTCCCTCTGCCCTGTGGTGGCTAGCTCTATTTATAGAGGGAGGCACTGTGCCTATTCCCAAATAATGAGCTGGAAGGGCGCCAACAATTGGCCATTTTGAAGGGGAACATCTAGTACACTCACCTGACTAAAGTTGGTCTTCGGCTGCCAAAGGCTCTGACGGTGACGCCGTCCTGGGCTCCACGATGACCTCCATCCTGCCGTTCTGCTGGTCTTGGTCTTGTTGCACCGAAATGGTAACTTTTGCCAGATGCCTTGGCCTGTGCTTGCCCCCTTTGCACCGAAGGGGAAACAAGGACATTGCGCAGGCCGGCGCCCGCCTAGCGCCCGCCTGGTCTCGACCACCATGGCTCGCGTCATGGGCTCCTTGCGAGGTGCCCCTACATTGATCTCTCAGCCTCCTCGCGAGCCTGCCTGATGAGGCTGCTCCTGAGGAAGCTTCCTGTCATCCGCCCCGCGAGGCATGGCCCCTCACGAGGGTCTTGAGCTTGAGCTGATGAAGCTGGGCTGCACTGGGCCCCCACTTGAGCCACGCCGGAGGCCGCAGGCAGGCAAGTCTGGGGACCCCCATTCCCAGAACACCGACACCCATGCACTAGTAAGGGGTATAGAAGTACCCATACTTTTGTACACCGACAGGATCCCCCGGGCCTGGGCCACACATAAGCGCAAAGCGTAGTTGGGCCAGGCCCAAGGCAGTGCGCGGGCGGGCGTGGCAGAGATGGATCGCCATGATCTTTCTGTCAGTTGCACTTCCCCACGACCCGCATTGAGCGCGTGATGTGGGGGACGTGCGTGGGATAGCCCCAGCATGCTTGCATCATCTCGCAGTCGATAGTAAAGAGGCGGCCCGTGCTTTCCTTACTAAAAAAGAAGGAATCTGCAGGGGCGCTACTCATTTACTAAGTGGACTCGGGTCGCCGCTTGCATGGCGCCGCACCCCACAATCACGGGGTACAAAATGGTCATCCCACTTGTCCTCATGCCCCCTTCCGCTTTGGCACGTATCCTTCATTCCTTGGGAAGGTTAGGCGGTGGATGCGGAGGACGTGGGCATTAATGCCGAGGCAGAAAACCAGGCGTTTGTTGATTGGGGGCTGCATTGGCCGTGCGGGGCGGCCGCCCCTTGGGCTGGGTGGCCAGGCCCTGGCCTTGCTTCTTCTATAAAAATGGGGAGGGATAGTGCTTCTCCACACTCGCCCCCTTCCCCTCTTTCTGCTAATCATCTTCCTCTCATTCGCCATGGTGAAAGGGCGTGCTGGCGCTTCAACAATGGCGACGTGGGCTTCTGCTCGACAACGCGTTCCTCCTCCTTCGGAGCCTCCGGCGGCGAAGCCCGCCGCGAGGGGAAGAGGAAGGGGGTGAGGCCGAGGTCGTCGCGGTGCTCGGGGAGGAGGTGGACGGGGCGGTGCTCTAGCTGTGCTTCCGCCAGCGGCCCCTCCTTTGATGGGTGGCCATGTCGGAGACCAGCCCTACGAGTTCTTCATTATGCTGTATAAGCTGTGTGCAGTCGTCTCCGGCTTCTGACCCCATTCGTCCGGGTGATGGAGCAAGATCGACCGCAGGCCTTGAGGTTTCACATGAGGAGCTGCGGTAACGACAACATGTGGGCTGATGTTGACTTTTCCTGCCCTCACGTCATGTACCTTCGCCAGGGGTGGAAGAATTTTGCACGTGCCCATAGCTTGTCGGAGGGGCACGTTCTCCATTTGAAGTTAATGGAGAGCGGCCTGCTCTTCGTCAAGGTCTCCAGGAGCTTAGGAATCTGCTTAGGGTGCTGCGTGGAGAGTTCCACTGATGACGAAAGCTCCTCCTCGAGCGACAGCGGCGAGGAGGACAGCGCCAGCGACGATGAGACAGTGATAACCCACAAGTATAGGGGATCAATTGTAGCCTCTTTCGATAAGTAAGACAGTCGAACCCAATGAGGATCTAAAGGTAGAACAAATATTCCCTCAAGTTCTATCGACCACCAATACAACTCTACGGACGCTTGACGTTCACTTTACCTAGAACAAGTATGAAACTAGAAGTACTTTGTAGGTGTTGTTGGATAGGTTTGTGTCACACCCTACATTTCGTAACATGTCATTTGCATTAATAAAGCATGAAAATTTGGACCAACAAAAACTTTTGCATTATTTGGCTTTTTATTTGGAGTTGGTTTTCTCTTTGTGATTTTCAAGTGCTCCTTAAAGTCAACACAACTCCACCTTATATACTTCATCTCCTTCCCCCAAACTTCTGCCCAATGATCATGCCATGTGTATAGTGCAATATAGTATTTTCTTACAAAAATAATTTGGCCAAATAGTATTTTTCAAAAATTAATTTTCCAAAACCCCCTGAATTGAGGTTTGCACTACAAGTACTTGATTTGGGGTATGAAAAATATTTCAAAGAGTATATTTGAAAACTATTAGATATAGGACTCCCATAAACCACAAAAATATTATTTTAAAAGTAATTTTCCTATTTTATTTCAAGGCTTTTTCTTTACTCCAGAAATGGTCTTTAATAGGTTAAAATTATTTTAATGCTTTAAAAATATGTGTGAAAATTCAGGGAAACTCAGTGGACATATATTGTCCATATGTAAGAGTTTCAGCACATGGTCATGTTCAAAATATTGGTCAAACCCCTCCAAAACCCTTTTTGGATATTTCAAGCTTTTGAAATATTTACAATGGAAACATTCTCTAAAAATTCCAAGAAAATTCTAGAATGTCACATATGACATATTGGATGATCTTGCCAAGCCTCATGTCTTGGGGAACAAGATAACATTAGCAAATCCCCCCAAAGCCCTCTCTGACCAGAATCAAATTTGAACAACTTTGAACTACCAACTTTCTCTCCTTGACCCCAACATTTGTGAGCATGTTCACATGACCAAATGAGGCCACTTCACCAAGTGGCACATCAAGGGGAAGTGATTTGCACAACTCGATGTACACAAGTTCATTTCTGCTAATTTCTTGGGGTTGCCAAAGTTTCATTAGCAAACTCTTCCAAATGAGCTCATCTTCCTTCTACCATGTCATTGTGTCATGACAAACACCCCTTCCAAGTGGCCCAAGAAGGAAATTAGTGCAAGTACCCCAAAACCATATCAAACCCTGCATGTTAACTAAAACCCCTGTTTGGGCCTCTTCCACTAATCTCCATGAGTTCCTCTTTTTACCACAGCCCCTCCTAGTCCCCTTGCACCTCCAGTAACAATGGCAAATCCACAACTCAATTATTGGAGGGGTAAAACCCCACTTTCTCTCACTTGACAGCCCATATCCCCCTCTCTCTCGACCCCACTCCTCTCCTACTGGCCATCAATGCCATCCAAGGCCCCTCCCCCTTTCTTTACACCTCCCTAGAGCTACCAGACATGCTTGCCCGTGCCCACTTTGCCAAAACAAATGGCATGTCGGCCATTTGCACGCTCTAGAGCGCGCTACAGTGTGCTCCCGCACTGTAGCCGCCCCCTGCCAACCACCCCCGGCCACCTCGGCGCGCCTGACGATGCTCCTTGGCGGCTGCAACACGCCACAGCCTGGTCCCCCTCCTCCTTCTCCCTCCTCTCGCCCCAGCTCGCACGCGCGACGACCTCCCGAGCGCACCAGTGAGCGTGCTCACACACGCGGCGCCTCTGGCACCTCCTGCTCCCTCTCTCTTCTTTCCCTTGCTCCGGACCGAACCCACAAGCACCCCAGACATGCCCACGTGTGCCCCCATGACCCACAACAACGACCTCGCTGGCGCACGGGTCTACGGTGAGCCGTGGCTCGCCTACTTAAAGGCCTCCCCGAGCCTCTCCCTCACCACCATTCGCTCCTACACACTCCAAATCGGCCCCCTGTGCCCTCAGCTCTCCTCCGGGGGCACCCGAGCTCGAGCTCAAGCTCCGCCGCTTTGGCTCGCCGGAGTTCACGAGGTACAGGCCTCCCCCGCTCCTCCTCTGCCTCGATCTAGAACCCCCAAACCCCACTGACCATTTCCCCCCTATTTCCCCTCTCTTTAGCTGTCGGAAACGGCCGGAACCGCCGCCACCCGAAGCTCCTCCACCGTGCCTCCTCGTCGCTAGCAAACCAGGCTGCTCCGGCGACCACCTCCACCTCCCCCCAAACGGCGACTCGACAAGGAGACCAACGGTGCCATAACTCACACAGCCGTGCCCGGAAACGTCGCCCGTGAGCTCCCCGGCCCTCTGTCATAGGGTTAGGGATGACAGGCAGGCCCCGCCTTCAGCCTCTCCTCTCCCTCGCCTCCCTCTCTCTCACTGGCGCCTGGGACCCACCCGTCAGGTTCAAACCTGGCGCGCGTGCGCCGCTCAGCTCGCTTGGGCCGAATCGCCTCTGGGCCTGTGCATCGCGGCTGTTCTGGCCCAGTTGCAAAGTGGCCTTTTTCCTTTTCCTTTTTTTGTCACTTTTCCAAAAACTCCACATGATGAAATATTTATCCAAATGCAATAATTCCAACTCCTAAAATCTTAGAATAATCCCGCTTATTTATTGATGTAACTTTCATACACATCCATTACACTATTCTGCACTATTCAAATTTAAATTCAAATTTGAACAATAAAATCTCAATTTGAAAATCCACTACTCTGTCCTCCTAACTCCAAATCCAAAACTAAGAATTTTCCCCTTCTTAGTTTTCCTCCTAGTATTTTACAAAAATAAGTTCACATTTTTCGAAGCACTTTGACTTTTCTATTTTTATTATTGTCTTATTTTTTCCGTTATTTTCTTGCGACGATTAGATCCCGTATTTGACGAAGTTGCTGAAGAAGGAGGAGGAGAAGGATTTGAAGACCTTGAAGAACAAGCCAATCAAGGCAAGCAGCCCTTTGAACATGACACCCCTCTTGTTCATCGGTACCCTTTTTCCGGTTGCATGATGATGAAATATGACGGTGGTAAACTTGTTGTGAACAACCACATGATGCATACGCCTACTCATGAGTTTACCTTGTTCATGATTGCATTGTCAAGAGACTAGTTGATGCATAATGATGCATGTGTACCATGAACTCTTCATGGATACATTCTTTCGAAAACCCCATCGGTGCCCCTAATGCCCTTGGGAGATGTTGAACTAAGGTCACCACTTGAGGAAGAAGTGGTGTACCGAAGAGAGATTTTGGTGTGTGTGTAAAATGATGGATTAGATTTATGTGTGATTACCGTCCCAACCAAACATGTGCAACCACTCTACCCCTTTATGGGATGGGGCATTATTGATTACTTAGGCTGATACTAGCATGGTGCCCACATTACTAGTGACGGGGCTGACCTGAGGTCACTCTCGGGACGGGGTCGTGCTTGGATAGGCGACCATGACTGTTTTCATAGGGCACCGGACACACCGTTGGTCCCTTCATGTATGTGTGATAATTTGAAAAGGGCAGAGTCCCACAATCTTTTTCTTATACACGAGGGCCGTGTATCAACGAGTGGACCCTATGTTAGTGTCGTCTAGGGAAAGGTAATGATCAGGTGCTTCCCCCGTGTACTTGAGGTACTGCGGGATCGTGGATGACACGAAAGCTTCCCGGATCTTGTGGGTTGTCGTGGAATTGTCACGACAGATGTCCTCGTGAAAGGACTTAGTTGTGGAGCCATCGCAACTAGGAAGCTTGAAGGGGTTAAACGGGACAAAGGACACGAGAGTTTTATACTAGTTCGGCCCCAAGGTAAGGCCTACGTCTAGTTGGGTTGGTATTGATGTTTCGATGACTAGGGAGCGAGATACGCTATGCCTGGCTCTCGATGAGTTGTTTCTTGCCCTTAGCCGCCGGCGGATCGTCCCCTTATATACACGGGTTGACACCCTGTGGCTTACAGAGTCCCGGCTGGCTTTTAAACAGTGTCCGGCTCGGTGACTAGTTAAATCTACCTTATGATACAAGTCATGCCATTATGGCGGTTTACTACGACGGGCCTTAAGTCGCCTGTGGGATTTAGACCCTTTACTGAACCGCCATCGTCATGCTTGGTCTTGGGCTTCTTTCTGGCGAGTCCTCTTTGCGTAACCCGGCCCCTCGTGGGCGGCTTACACAAATAGTTATATCCCCAACATTAGGCCCTAGATTGACATGAACCGGTTCATGTCAATCTTAAAATACCATAAGAAATAAATCTTCAACCTTCTGCCTGGGCAGAAGGTTTTCTTTAACCCGCCATGACGTCATCTTTTGAATCTGCGTTAACCCGCCGTGATGTCATCTTTAATTAAATTCCTTCTTTATTCCACCGTATCTTCCAACTGATCTTTGCCTTTACTGACCTTTCCGAAAACTGAGGCATCGGGGCCACTGGATAATAATGCTTATCTCCTTGTTTCTCGCGCCATCTCAGTCAATCCTTCCTTATAAATAGGCATGACCTAGGTCTTCTCCATTCTCCCCCCTCGGTCATCTTCTTCCGCTCACTGTCCCTCTGCCGCTCGAGCTCTGCCGCCGCCGCTGTCGCAGATCTCCTCGTCCTCACCAACTCAGGCCGCTGCATCAACCTGATTTGACCAGAGACACGCATCGAGCCTCCTCTGCAAACTGCATCTGTAAGTTTCCTCTTGTTCCTCAGATCTGCATTAGGATCTTCAAGCTTTTTGGCGTCTCTTCGCTGTTCGCCGGGGCCCTTCATAGATTTCATTACCACCGCTGTTTTTTTATCTTGAAGATGATATAAACCTGATGCAGTAGTTATTTCGCACCCATTTTGAACACAAATAGATCCCTTTCTGTCAAGTACTTAGCCATTGCCGCGTCACTGACCTCCAACAACTCCATGGACATCTCATAACTTTCGATCCAAGCTCCGGGCTGTAAGTCGGCCGTGTAATTCGGCACCTTTCGAGGTCCCTTGAAGTCCTTGGGTAGGCGCACATTACGCAGAGCCGGTACCAGACAAGGAACACCGCCGGTTCTAGTGGCTACTCCCGTCTCAACGGAAGTTGTTGGATACTCTAGAAAATCTTTATGAGCCGTCTGTTGAGCCGCTAGCTGAGCCGCTAGCTGAGCCGCCCGCTCGTTCTCCTGACATAATCGGTCCTGCACCGGATTATAGCCACCGGGCTGGTAATGGCGCTGGGCGTTGCTTGACAAAGCTTTAGATTCCATGTACCTGCTGTAACTCAGGCTTTGGTTTTGACGAGGCAGTGCTAAACAAGGTGGAGGAGTTGAATAAATCCTGTGCCGGCTGTAAGAATAGGTCTCTTGCTGAGCCAAGGCCGTCTGGAGATGTTCTGTGAGCCTCCGGGTCTCCACCGCTGTCGGGTCATCACCGTCCACGGGAAGAGCCGCCAAACGCGCCGATGCCGCGATTAAGTTCTCCATGGGGTTGGAAAAGTGACCCGGTGGTATCGGCACATAACGAGGTTGCCATCAGCGTACCCATATCATTGCAATCACGCTTAAGGCGCCCCAGTTTCTGCCTCAGCAGCTCAAAACGGAAATTCTTCTCCAACATGAGGACTGCTGAGCCGGCATCCATCTTGTCAGATAAATGTACTATCTCCTTGACCCGGCGTACCCAATGAGTCGTAGATTCACCCTCCTCCTGCTTATAATTTGTCAAGTCCACAATCGACATAGACTGCTTACAAGTGTCTTTGAAGTTCTGGATAAAACAGGTTTTTAAATCCGCCCATGAACCAATGGAATTGGATGGCAAACCCTTTAACCAGGACCGGGCCATTCCATCTAACATCATGGTCAAGTACTTAGCCATTGCCGCGTCGCTAACCTCCAAAAACTCCATGGACATCTCATAACTTTCGATCCAAGCTCCGGGCTGTATGTCGGCCGTGTAATTCGGCACCGTTCGAGGTCCCTTGAAGTCCTTGGGTAGGCGCACATTACGCAGAGCCGGTACCAGACAAGGAACACCGCCGGTTCTAGTGGCTACTCCCGTCTCAACGGAAGTTGTTGGATACTCTGGAAAATCTTGATGAGCCGTCTGTTGAGCCGCTAGCTAAGCCGCTAGCAGAGCCACCCGCTCGTTCTCCTGACATAATCGGTCCTGCACCGTATTATAGCCACCAGGCTGGTTACGGCGCTAGGCGTTGCTTGACAAAGCTTCAGATTCCATATACCTGCTGTAACTCAGGCTTCGGTTTTGACGAGGAGGTGCTAAACAAGGTGGAGGAGTTGAATAAATCATGTGTCGGCTGTAAGAATAGGTCTCTTGCTGAGCCAAGGCCGTCTGGAGATGTTCTATGAGCCTCCGGGTCTCCACCGCTGTCGGGTCATCACCGTCCACGGGAAGAGCCGCCAAACGCGCCGATGCCGCGATTAAGTTCTCCATGGGGTTGGAAAAGTGACCCGGTGGTATCGGCACATAACAAGGTGGTGCCATGCTCCCATGGAGAACTTAATCGGGTTCTCATAAACTGATTAGTCTCTGGCGGGTTACTTGGGCCAGCTCCGGGTGTAGCAAAAAGAACCTGAGGGTCGTAATTCGGAGGTAAACGGGACAGGGTTTTCTGATGTCTCCTCCTCATAACCTCATTAGACGCGTTTAGGCTCATCATGAGCTGGTAAGCTTCTCACTGTAGCCGCTGCACCCGTGCATCTAGAGCCACCCGCTCTATAGCTAATCTAGTGTCCTCAGCTGCCAAGGCCTCCTTGGCCCGAGCTATCTCCTCATGCACCCGTGCCACCTCCGTTTCATGCTCATCTTTGTTTGCAGGAATAACTATGGTGGTTAACAGGGCCGTAAGCTTGTCCATGAGATCTATCCGTACCTGAGCCGGCGGGCGCACAGGGCCTCCTGCCCCGGCTGCCCCCATTCCGGATGTTATCGCTGCAGCGGCCATAGAATTTTGGCCGGGTTGAGTCCCAGCCATGAAGACTCCTGCCCATCTTGGCGGCTCACAGGGGTCCGGAATACTAATGCCATCGGAACAGCCCCCAAGCACGCCGTCTTGCAACTGGTATAGTGAATCTGTTGAACCGGCAGACGAATCATCATCCGAGAGGACGGTCATCTCACCACCATCTTCAGATCCTTCAGACAGTTTCTCTCCGTGGACGCAGCCCATGAAGACACGCCTCATGACAGGTTGTACTTGGGCCTTCCTCGCACGCTGAGCCGTCTCGACGAGGTCGGTGCAGTTGTCCGGTACCCATACTCAATCGAGCCGGCGTCGGGGCCCCAGCCTTCGTCGTCGATGTAGATCTTGCCGCGACGACTCTTGGTCAT
The DNA here is from genome assembly GCA_963921465.1 of Triticum timopheevii. Taxonomy (NCBI): domain Eukaryota; kingdom Viridiplantae; phylum Streptophyta; class Magnoliopsida; order Poales; family Poaceae; genus Triticum; species Triticum timopheevii. The sequence continues at coordinate 232,721,579 of OY997266.1, read as the reverse complement.
TCGGCCAACTACGTATCCCTTGAGCCCTTCGAAGTTGCCCTTTAAGAACTCAAATCCACCGTGCGCTGCAGCGATAACAAGTAAAATTCTACGTCCGCTGCAGCGATAACATCCGGAATGGGGCGCCAACTGTCGTGGAATTGTCACGTCAGATGTCCTCGTGAAAGGACTTAGTTGTGGAGCCATCGCAACTAGGAAGCTTGAAGGGATTAAACGGGACAAAGGACACGAGAGTTTTATACTAGTTCGGCCCTTTACGGTGAAGGTAAGGCCTACATCTAGTTGGGTTGGTATTGATGTTTCGATGACCAGGGAGAGAGATACGCTATGCCTGGCTCTCGATGAGTTGTTTCTTTCCCTAAGCCGCCGGCGGGTCGTCCCCTTATATACACGTGTTGACACCCTGCAGCTTACAGTGTCCCGGCTGGCTTATAAACAGTGTCCGGCTCGGTGACTAGTTAAATCTACCTTACGTTACAAGTCATGCCATTATGGCGGTTTACTACGACGTGCCTTAAGTCGCCTGTGGGCTTTAGACCCTTTACTGATCCGCCATCTTCATGCTTGGTCTTGGGCTTCTTTCTGGTGAATCCTCTTTGCGTAACCCGGCCCCTCCTGGGCGGCTTACACAAATAGTTATATACCCAACATAGGTAAAGTGTGCAACCTCTACAGAGTGTGAAACTTTTCGAATAGTCATGTCCACGATCATGGATAGTTGGGAGGTGCTACTTAAACTATGTCCAGAAATTTTTCAATCTCAATGCATGTTTGTGTGGAAAGGGACTATTTGTGTCAAGGTGGTGACTTCACATGCTAAATGACATGGCATTGATTCAAACTCTATTTATGTATGTAACCTGTTCTCAAGGTTACCCATGTTCATTGGTGCATATCTCGCAAGTTGATAGGACATCTCAACTAGCTTGAAGCTAGGTTGCTTACTTGTTGTACAATTGCATTGTTACTTTGAATCAAATCATGGGTTGCTTGCGAGTACATTCAAAGTACTCATTGGCTTGCCACTGGTTATTTAATTGACCAGGCATGGAAGAGCAGGAGTTCAAGGAAGAGTTCTTTGGTGACAAACACGCGAACTAGGACGCTTCCCAGTTAGAATGCCTGTAGGGTTAAGGCAGATGGCATGCTTCTACTTAATCGATGAAGATTTCCGCTGCTTATGTTTCCTTTGATGTTCAGCCCCTGTGGCTTTATCTATGTAAGACATGACCATAATGGTCATAATTTGTGTATGACGGTATGTATGGATGTAAGACTCTTGTTATTCAGCTTCTGTGTGTTGAGTGAGCATTGATCTCTGGGATCACTGTACACGTGCATTCGGTGATCACGACTTATGAGTCGGGTTCCCCATAGAGTTAGTATCAGAGCCATCCTGACTGTAGGAAGCCTTAGTTAGCATGGGCGTTAGTTAGGATAAAACCCGTTTTGCAAAACCCTCTATACTCCTCTTCTTTTCTAAGCTTACCAAACCCAAGATATATTTCCATATTGACCTCTCCCATTCAACCTTTGTAGATGTCTGCCGTACCCGAAGACTTCCCGACCACCGGATTTCCCGTGCCTCTCGAGGATAGCCTCAAGAAGTGCCAGTTTTACCGAGCCCCCATTTTCACCTACCATGAGCATTGGATTAATGACACCAAGACGGAGTATCATGTGGAAGTTATCGTGAAGGCTAATGACTCTCCAACAAGCTGGTTCTTCGAGGAACCGTAGATGGCAACACTCATTCTTGCCGTCGAGATGGCAACCCTCAAGCCACTCACCCGCCTCCGAGAACTTCTTCCCAAGATGGCAGACGAGTTGGCAACCCGCTTCTTGCCTTATCAGAAGGAGGGTGAGGATGAGAGCAGTGCACCAGCTCCACCATTGGAGGAAGGACTTCCACTCCGATTCCATACCTACTTCAGCCTCTGTGCCGATAGCTTGGCACAATACTTGGCCTCGGAATCAATGGAGCTCCGAAAGGAACTTCATGAGACCAAGGCACTTCTTCGCCAAGCACAAGCGAAGACAGATAGGATCAAGAAAGAAGGTGCTCCCCTTGGACAGCCCGCAATCGCATACCGAGGCGGAAGACCCCCAAAGGACGGGGAATCACCACATCAGCACCGCATGAGCGCAAGGGATTACCGCACGCTCTTCACGCCACCGGCAAAGCAACATTGTATTGAGCTCCTCCAATCCCCCACTCCTTCCAGCAATGAATAAAGTCAACCTACTGATGTCGAGGAGGAAGATCCAAAGAGCCAGACTACGCGACCGAGCATTCCACCACTTAGACATCATTCACAACTTGGATATGCCAGTGCATAACCCCTATGGTAGGATAGGTCGTGTGCCCCCCTACGCGAAGTCGAGTCCTTGTAATGGTTCATATGAAACCATGTAGTGTTGCGTTTGCTTTTGATGTGTTTGATGGATGTCGTATATTGCTTCGGGATCCTGTAAATGACTACATCACCCATTTGGATTTTTAATGAATGTGTTTGGCCTTTTTGGCCCTTGCATGAAAAAAATTAGTGTCATACCGACTCCCTTACTAGGCTTCCCATCTATATTGCTTTCCCTCATCTTTCCCAATCATGAGACCTTGACCGCTCCAACAGGATGCCTGTTGTAACACGTACTGGTACCTCTACCCAGCAGCAAGAAGCCGTAGGTTCTGCTGAAGCAGGAGCCAGCCAGGACCAAGCCCGAGGACAGACTCCACCACCGCCACAACCTCCAAACATGGACATGGCTCAGCTTCTCCAAGCCTTCCAAGAGGAACGCCAAGCCAACACTGCAGCCCTCTAGATGATTGCTTAGGCTGTCAACCGCTAGCCGGCAGGGAACGGCAATGGACGTTCCACGTTGGCGGAGTTCAAGAATCATGCACCACCCACCTTCATCGAGACTGCTGAACCCCTGGATGCAGACGACTGGATCCGCACCATTGAGGACCTGTTGGAACTAGTCGGCTGCCCTGAAGACCGTGAGAGGGTGGCATATGCTGCCAACTGTCTCGGGGGAACTGCTAGAGCTTGGTGGGATGGATTCAAGGTCATTCATGCTGGGCAAAACATCACTTGGAATGACTTCAAGGCAGAATTCCGCAAGGCCCACATTCCTTCCGGAATCATGGCCATCAAGAAGCGTGAATTCCAAACCCTGAAGCAAGGAAGCAGCACTGTCAAGGAGTACATGCAGAAGTTCAGTGTTCTCTCAAGGTATGCTCCTGAGGATGTTATCACTGATGCTGCCAAAAGAGAGCGCTTCATGGAAGGCCTTAACCAGACTATGCAGTACTCGCTTGTTGTGTGTGACTGCCCAACCATTCCTGATCTAGTGAACAAGGCACTCATGCTTGAAGACAAGTGACATGCTTTGGATGATACCCGTAAGCGCAAGATGATCAGCAAGGGTAGCTCCAGCAACCAGAAGCCTCGCAAGTGGCAGCCATCCCCAGTCAAGCCAACCTATCAGCAGCCAAGAGTTCCTGCGCCCCGCACCAACTATCTACCTCAGCAGTACTCCAACCCCAGGCCAGCTTACAACAACCCCAAAAACATTGGTGGCAACAAGACCAACAACCCAAACCAAGTCACTTGCTTTGGATGTGGTCAGTCAGGACACGTCTCAAGTGTGTGCCCCAACAAGAAGCCCGATGCTCCGCATCCCAATACGCAGAACCCAGGACAAGGTCGTGGAATGCCCCCAAGCAACCAAGCTCCCCGCAACCCGCCCAACAATGGCAAGGGGCGTGTGAACCATGTCACTATAGAAGAAGCTCAGGAAGACCCGGACGTCATGTTGGGTACGTTCCTTGTCAACTCAGCACCTGCAACTGTCTTGTTTGATTCTGGAGCCACGCATTCATTTTTCACCCAAAATTTTGCATTAAAGAGTGGCATGACCCCTACACCCCTGAATAACCCTATGGTGGTACAAACCCCCGGAGCAGAGATGAGAGCCAAGATAGGATGTAAAGGAGTCAGGATTGTCATTAATGGGGTAGATTTCCTAGCAGACCTTATCATCCTAAGATCACAAGGCTTGGACGTGATCTTCAGAATGGATTGGCTCAGCAAGCACCAAGGCTTGTTAGATTGTGCGAACTGAACTGTCACTATGACCAATGACCAAGGAGTCGAAGTTAAATTTGCCTCCAACCCCTCCTCTGCTCAAGCCACCCAAGTCAACTGTCTGACTGAAGTTGGATTGGAGCAAGTACCGGTAGTATGCGAATACCCTGATGTCTTTCCTGATGAGCTACCAGGAATACCTCCTGACCGAGACATTGAGTTCATCATCGAGCTCATGCCCGGAGCAGGACCCATCTATAAGAAGCCTTATAGAATGGGATCAGAAGAGTTAGAAGAGTTGAAGAAGAAACTGGAAGAGCAGTTGAGGAAGGGATTTATCCTCCCTAGTGCCTCCCCTTGGGGATCACCTATTCTGTTTGTGGCAAACAAGGATGGTACCATCCGCTTGTGCATTGACTATCGCTCCCTCAATGAAGTTACAATCAAGAACAAGTATCCACTTCCCAAGATTGAAGATCTGTTTGATCAACTCAATGGGGCCAAGGTGTTCTCCAAGATCGACCTCAGATCTGGGTACTACCAACTGAAAATCAGACCCCAGGATATTCCGAAGACGGCATTTGTAACCAGATACGGCCTGTATGAGTGCATAGTCATGTCCTTTGGATTGACCAATGCCCCAGCTTACTTCATGTACCTCATGAATAAGGTCTTCATGGAATATTTGGACAAGTTTGTTATCGTCTTCATTGATGACATTCTTGTCTTCTCAAGGACAGAAGAAGAGCACGAGCAACACTTGAGGATGGTTCTAGACAAGTTTCGAGAGCACCAACTGTACGCCAAGTTCAGCAAGTCCGAATTTTGGCTGCATGAGGTTGGATTCTTGGGTCATGTATTGAATGTGGAAGGGTTATCAGTGGATCCCACCAAGATTCAAGCCGTGACTGAATGGCAAACCCCGAGCAATGTGAAGGAAGTTAGAAGCTTCCTCGAACTCGCGGGATATTAACGCAAGTTTGTTGAAAGATTCTCAAGCATTGCCCGACCTATGACCCAGCTCTTGAAGAAGGACAAGAAGTTTGAGTGGACACCAAAGTGTGAAGAGAGCTTCCAGGAGCTGAAGAAGAGATTAACCGCCACCCCAGTTCTAGCCACACCTAATATTCACAAGGAATTTCTGATCTATTGTGATGCATCAAGAACCGGACTGGGTGGTGTCCTGATGCAAGAAGGCAGAGTCGTAGCATATCTATCCAGGCAGCTATGTCCTCATGAAGAGAACTATGCCACTCATGATCTTGAGTTGGCAGCTGTAGGTTCACGCCTTAAAGACCTGGCGACATTACCTTCTAGGGAAGCGGTGTGAGATATACACCGACCACAAGAGTTTAAAGTATATCTTCACTCAAATGGAATTGAACATGAGGCAAAGGAGGTGGCTAGAGTTGATCAAGGACAATGACCTCAATGTCCAATACCACCCTGGAAAGGCTAATGTGGTAGCAGATTCCTTAAGCAGAAAGGCTTGTTCCTTGAATTCTATGCTTAAGGGAAGGCTACCCACCTTGTATGAAGAACTTGAAGGTTTCGGATTGGAACTGGTCGCACCAGGATTCTTGGCCAACCTTGAAGTCAAGCCTACCCTGATGGATGATGTTAAGGAAGCTTAGAAGGGACACGAGAGTACGCTACAAAAAAATACACTTCCGTCATGATACGTGTTTGTCACAGTAGGTGGCGTTTTCTGTCATGCATGTACATCCATGATGATTTTATGACAGAATCAAGCTAGTCATACATGTGCTGTCGTAGAAGTGTTCCATGACATTACCAAAATTATCATCATGGAAGTGTCACTTCCATGATGATAAATCGCACGTCATAGAAGTGCTTTCGTCAAGGGTGACCGACACGTGGCATCCACCATAACGGGACTCCATTAACCGCCTTTAAGCTATCGGGTCCGGTTTTGGATCTGATAACCCTCTAACAGCCACGACCAATGGCGATTTTCCACATGTAAAATTCTCATTGGATGACGGATCCACACGCTAGCTCCGTGTTGGCACAGGTGTCACTCATCCAACAGTCGAGATGGGCCTATGATATGTTGACACATGGATGGGCCGTAAAGTGGCCCATAAAGTTTAAATGGGCCGGCCCAACTGAAGGCCCATAAGATTTAGCGGACCATAATGGGCTGGCCCAGCTAAAGGCCCACAAGATTTTGCAGACCATAATGGGCCGGCCAAGCTAAAGGCCCACAAGATTTAGCGGACCGTAATGGGCCGGCCCAGCTAAAGGCCCACAAGATTTTGCAGACCATAATGGGTCGGACTAGCTAAAGGCCCAACATTCTCTGTCAAATTGGCCCATTAATGGCCTGTCCTAAACTTGTCATCATCATGGCCCATGGTCACTTTTGGCCCATTAATAGTCTCCTAAGTAATTGGGCCGAATTACGGCCCGGTGTATTTCCAGCCTATTAAAGGCCCTGCTTCATTTGGGCCCATTTACAGGCCATCAAAACTTTCGGCCCATAAACGACCGTGAAGGATTTGGGTCATATTCGGCCATGTCTGACATTCGGCCTGTTAGAGGCCCACTATAGATTTGGGCCACTTTCGGCCTGTTGTCATTTTCGGTCTGTTAACGCCGGACAAAAACCATGGGCCATATGTGGCCCAACATCATATTGGGCCCATTAACGGCCGATATAAAAATGACGATAATCTAGCCCGACCGAAGTTCCGGCCTGTTAAAGGCCCGTGTATTAGGTTGGCACATTTATGTCCCATCCGAATTTTGGCCTGTCAAAGATCCGCGTCGTAAATGGGCCACCATTTCGGTCTGCTAAGAACAGTGGGTTGTTTGGCACAATCAGGGCCCAATCTCACTTTTGGTCTATTAAAGGCCCATGTTTTTTATGGGCTCGAGATATTTACACCTGTAAACAGCCTATTTTTACTGAGGGCCCAAATTATGTTTAGGCCTGTTAAAGGCCCACTATGGGCACAGGCCTACCAAAAAAATGAAAGCTTATGCTGATTTAGGCCCAGATATTATTAGTGGGCTGCATGCCAATTTCGGCCCGTAATCGTTTTTAGCCCAATTGGAATGGGCTCGACGAATGTTGGCATGTTGGGCTCCTACGAAGCTTTCGGCCGAATACATTACTAAGATAAACCTACACTATACAAAAATGGCGTCATAATTACTGCAGCCTATGGTAGCATCATAAATGTTGTATCACAACAAAATTAATTCCAACGATACAACAAAAGGCGTGTTGGCATAAAGTTTACAGTCCTTTCGGATAAAAGCACCATCAGATGTATAGAAGCACATATCATTTGACCTGAGTGCTAATCTTTCAGGTTGTAGAATCTCATGAAGCAGCACGATCTTCTCCTTTTTTCCGCCATTGCTCTTGAACAACGAAGCGAATGTCTGATAGTCTGGTTTCAAAACCATTCATATCTTGACAACATTTGTCAACCACTATTCTTGTTCCCTAAACGACGTCCATTAGGGATTGGACTTGTGTCTGGAGCATAGATATATCACTCTATCTAGCAGGAAGATTTTGTTCAGTAGCCGATTTGGACAAGGTTACCTTGACAACCAACCCAGAATTACGCAGGAAGGTGCTTTTTGCACTATTAGTGAGAGATACTGATGCACTGCAGCAAGAGGTGACATTGTGCCTGTGGTAGCCTCGTCACCTTCAGGTGGTTGTGGCTGTTCAATCATTTGTTCCATAGCTTCCTGAAAGTTTGAACTTATAGATTAGTGTACCAGATAAGTTACTAATGGGACAAAAACAAACAAAGTAGGTTAAATGTTTATACATAACTTATTTTGGTGAACTACTGTAATACATTAGCATGTATTGTAGTGCCAACTACATAATAAAATTACTTTCGGAACATATGTCCATGTAGCATGCCTACTGTATTGTGTATTTCCTCACATTCGTTGACATCTAAGGATAAAGAGACATGGTTGAAAGTAGGATGAACATAGTATGACATCATTCATATCATGGGAAAACATATATAAAACAAACATGCTATTTTATCATTGTGTGTGCACGTGAACATAACAACTAGATTATGGATCAAGACCAAAAGAATATCCTTCATCTTTTTTAAACCATGTAAGGTGAAATGATACGTTAAGACAACTGTGTATAAAAGTCAATAGAGTAACTGACACTGGATGCAAACCAAGTAGTTAAATGAACACATCACAGAACCAATCAGTTCAAAGACAGGAGGAGTAAGGACTTACAACAGCGGCTTGAACTGGTGTGCTCATGCCCTTGATCTTGCTGGTGTGGCAATCCTTGAAGATTTGCAATTCATTCGGTTCAGGTTATTTTTGGTCCGTACAGGCTTTCCTCTGTATTTGGAACAAGTCAATATAGATACGATAATATGGCACAAAAAAAGAAGGAAGTAGCAGCTATTTACAAGAGCCTCGCAGTGTGTAGTATAGCTATGAGATCCTGTTGTCTGTTGGAATTTCACTATAGAACAGTTGGTTTTGTTCTTCAAACAGTTAGCCTAGAAGAAGATACACTTGTACGACACATACATAAATACAAGTTCAATATGTGGTCTGATCAAATATATATAGCCTACCTGATACTTTGGATCAGACCAGTGTTTAACGAGGGCTGTCTAGTCTTCTTCTGTAATATATTCCACTGGAGATGTTTGGGCGATTTCATTGTTAGCCTTGCCTTCAGAGTGAGATTTTCTAAGGTGGTACCAATACTGTCGCAGAGCAAACTGACAAACATGAGTGCATGCTTGTTCAGTTGCATCATCTTTCGGATCCAACTTGAACCTCATCTGTTGAAAAAAGAATGTGAGTCTTGTTAGGAGGAAGCTAGAAAGTATGGGACAGAGCAAGACAATATTACTAATTGCGATGAATAACATTACTTACGGATAAATGGTCAAGGAAGGTGTTAAACTGGGTATTGTCTTTCTCATTCCTGTACTGGATCCACGTTAGGAGGATACGTGCATGACACGTAACGGCAACGGCTGCCTCTGATACTAACTTGGCTGACTCTGTAGCATCACGTGGCCTTTTTAAACCTGCCTCAAAATGGATCTCCATTCTTCATCCTTTAGATTTTGTTAATCTGTCAAGCACTATCCCTGATGTCTGTTTCCGCTTGCGTCGAGGTGCTAGTTCAACAACGAATATGGAAAGTGTTAGTTTACATCAAACTGTGAGAGTACATATAAAGGAGCATGCAACTGCAACTTGACTCGGTCTGGTACCGTCTTGGTGTTGATGCTCATGAGGTTTATCTGATCTTGCCAAGTACTGTTGTGTCAGTAGTGCTTCGGAAGTATTGTTAGGTGTGAAGGTAGCTTGGGAACTGGCCAGTTCCGGAGCAAACGAACAAGTAACTCGTTGAGATGCTAGTACAGTTGAAGCGGATGCTGCAGCTGGTGGAGCAGGTGATACTATGTTTGTTGATTTAGCCGGTGGACTTGGACCTTCTACTAGACTATAAGTACCAGCGGAATCTCGACGGTAGATCCTTTTCCGTTTCACCCGACGAGTAACACCACTCCCTACTATATTATTTTCCTTGCTCTTTTTTGACTTTGCCATGTCAAGTCGTACCCACAATACAAAAGAATAAAATCGCTCTTCAGAACTCATTGATGCATGATAAGAACAAGCAATACTTTGATGTAAGACAACCGTATGAGGATGGAATATGTAAGAAAAACAGGAGGCATGACATATTCACAGCTACGATGTGCAAACTAAGCAGAATGATTTTCAAGAAAATAGAAGTAATGCAAGCTAGACACCATATGAAAGATGCAACCAATATTACTCTGCCAAGTTAAAAGTGTCTTGTCATAAGTGGCAATTAGAAAAATTAGAAGGAGTACAACGTAGAGATCAATGCAAGATGCAAGCACTATCAAACTACCATGTTAAAAGCGTGAAATCATGAGTGACTGATGCGGGATGCACAACAGCAGTACTTTGATGTAAGAACATGGTATGATAGATAGATGCAGTGTATTCTAGACACAGAAAGCCATGTCATATGCACATGTATAACGTATAAACTCAGCAGGTGCAATTTAATCAAAATAGAAAAAATATAGGCTAGACAACATATACAACATGAAACCAATTATGACACTGTCAACTTAGAGCAAGCACCTGCGATGGTGGAGTACAGGAGATGAACTCATCATGCAGACTTGGGACTTCAACTTCATTAGCAGTAGCAGTAGCAAATCTAGAGAGTCTCTGTTTGCGTCAGTGCGGAGGACCACCAACATCCACTAACTTACTCTTTTCCTTCCTATTTTCTGATATTGCCTTATGAAGTCAAAACCACAAGAAGATGAATAAAATTAGCTCTGCATAACTGGTTGATGCATGATACAGACAAACACTACTTTGATGTAAGGCAAGCGCAGGATAGGAGGTGGAATTTATACAAAAAAAGATAGCGTTTCATATTCACATGTACGATAGGAGGATGGAATATGTATGAAAAACTAGTAAGCGGAAGTCATTTCACCAAAATTAGAAGAAATGAAAGCTAGGCACCATATGAACATGCAACCAATATCACTCTATCAGGTAAAAAGTGTCTCGCCGTAAGTGCCATTTCAAGAAATTAGAAGCAGTACAAGCTAAAAGACAATGCAAGATGCAACCTACATCACAGTCCCAAGTTAAATGTGTCTTATGGGTAAGTGATCGTTGCAGGTATAAGTTGTAAGCTACGCAGATGCAATTCAACATAATCAGAAGCAATTAGACATCATACGGAAAACGCAACCACATATAAGAGTTCCAAGTAAGAGCAAGCACCTGTGATGGTGGAGTAGGGGAGATGTGCTCATCATGTACACGTATGTTCTAGAAACAGGAACACGTGTCATATTCACAGGCATTATGTGTAAAGTAAGCAGATGCAATTCAAGTTAGAAGAAATACAAGCTAGACATCATACGCAACATGCAACCACATATAATAGTGCCAAGTTAGAGCAAGCACCTGTGATGGTGGAGTAGGGGAGATGTGCTCATCATCTACACAGCTACATTGATTGTCCAGCTTGTGTTGTCTTGCAAATCTTGTTGGGAGGATGGCGGAGTAGAATATGTAGAGACCCCCTGTTTAAGTTGCTCCGAAGGACCACCATCATCCACTGCCAGACTAATTTCCTTCAGCTGTAATAATTTTGCATTGTGAAGTCAAACTGATAAGAAAAAGGAATAAAATTCGCTCTTCAGAACTCATTCATGCATGATACTGATGAACACTACTCGGATGAAAGGCAAACACATGATGCGAGGATGGAATATGTATGAAAAACAGGATGGCGTGACATATTCACACCTATGATGTGGTAACTAAGCAGAAAGCATTTCAACAAATTAGAAGCACTGCAAGCTAGACACCATATGAAAGTTGCAACCAATATCACTATGCCAAGTTCAACGTGTATGGCGTTTCAACAAATTAGAAGCAGTACATGCTAGAAATCATATGCAAGACACAACCAATATCACAGTGCCGACTTAAAGGTGCCTTATCATAAGTGACTGAAGTGGGATATGCAAGAACAGTAGTCTGATGTAGAAACAGGAACACATGTCATATTCACAGGCATTATGTGTAAAGTAAGAAGATGAAATTCAACAAAGTTAGAAGCAATACAAGCTAGACATCATACGCAACATGCAACCACATATAATAGTGCCAAGTTAGAGCAAGCACCTGTGATGGTGGAGTAGGGGAGATCTGCTCATCATCTACACATCTACGTTGACTGTCTAGCCTTGCGTTGTCTTGCGAATCTTGTTGGGAGGATGGTGGAGTAGAATCTGTAGAGAACCTCCGTTTCAGTTGACCGGAAGGACCACCATCATCCAATGCCTTGCCAATTTCCTTCAGCTTTATTGATTTTGCATTGTGAGGTCATACCGACAAGAAAAAGGAATATAATTCGCTCTTCAGAACTCATTCATGGATGATACTGACGAACACTACTCTGATGAAAGGCAAAGTCATGATACGAGGATGGAATATGTACGAAAAAATGGATGGCTTGACATATTCACACCTATGATGTGGTAACTAATCAGAAGGCACTTCAACAAATTAGAAGCACTGCAAACTAGACACCATATGGAAGGTGAAATCAATATCACTCTGCCAAGTTAAAACTGTCTCGTCATAGGTGGCGTTCATCAAACTAGAAGCAATACATGCTAGAAATCATATTCAAGATGCAAACTAATATCACACTACCAACTTAAAGGTGTCCCATCATAAGTGACTGATGCAGGATACACAAGAAGAGTAGTTTCATGTAAGAACATGGTGTGATAGACAGATATAGTATGTACCAAAAACAAGAAAGCGTGTCATATTCACATGTATCATGTGTAAGCTAAGAAGATGCAGTTTACACTAACTAGGAGCAATAAAAGCTAGACACCATATGCAACATGCAACCAGATATCACACTGCCAAGTTAGAGCAATCACCGTGGATGGTGGAGTAGGGGAGCGGAGACTTGGACCTTGTAATGCACTATCAGTACAAGGAGAATCGGTACAGATGCTCCATTTATGTTGCTGCAGAGGACCACCAACATCGCCTTCCTTACTCTTTTCTTTCCTCTTTCTTGATTTCGCCTTGTCAAGTCAAACCCACAAGAAAAAGGAATAAAATTTGCTCTTGAGAACTCATTGATGCATGATACTGACGATCACTACTTTCATGTAAGGCAACTGCATGATAGGAGGATGGAATATGTATGAAAAATAGGACGATGTGAAATATTGACATGTATGATGTTTAAAGTGTAAACTAAGCACAAGGTGCTTGAACTTGTTAGATTCAATGCAAGCTAGAAACCATATGAAAGATGAAACCAATATCACTCTGCCAAATTAAAAGGGTGCCCTAACAAATGTATTTGACCAAATTAGAAGCAATACATGGCAACAGGCTAGAAATAATATGCAATATGCAACGAATAAAGGCGACTCGTCACTACTAGGAAAACGCTTATAGATAGAAGTTTACCAGTAGCGTTTGTTTGTGACCCAACGCTACTAGTACTTAGTAGTAGCACTGGCTAGAAAGAGCACTACTGGTATATGTTAGCAGTAGCGCTTGTTACCAAAACCCACGCTACTGCTAAGTGTAACACACCACAATATCTGATCACAAAATATTAGCAGCGCTTGTCGCCCGACCAGCGCTACTGTTAGTTTTGGATCTATAGCGCTTGTTGATATAAACACGCTACTGCTATTTTTTCTTTCTATAAAATTTTACCAGTAGCGTGTTATTTTGGCCTGCGCTATAGGTAGTGCACCACCAGTCGTAGATATTTTGCAAGCTGCCATAGCAGTAGCGTGCATAGGAGACCCACGCTACTGCTATGCCCGCTAGCCACCTACCACCTTTCCCCTCCTTCCTCCCCTTTCTTCTTCCTCCCCCTTCCCTTTCTCCCCCTTTCCTTGCACCTTGCTTGTTCCAATGCTCCCCCTCCACCACCCCTCCATTAGAGCCCTCCCTTCCCCTCTTCTTTGCCCTTCCATCACCCCCCTCTTCTTTGCCCCTCCACCACACCACTCTTCTTTGCCCTCCACCAAAAACCCCTCCATTAGTGCCCTTCCTCCCCCTCTTCTTTGCCCTCCACCACCCCTTCCATTAATGCCTTCCCTCTTCTCCTCTCCCTCTCCTCCCACTCTCTCCCTCTCCTCCTCTCCCTCCATTAATGCCCTCCCTCCCCCTCTTCTTTGCACTCCACCACCCCCTTCCATTAATGCCTTCCCTCTTCTCCTCTCCCTCTCCTCCCCTCTTCTCTTCTGCTCTCCCTCTCCTCCCACTCTCTACCTATCTAGCTAGCCAGTTAGAGCTATATATCTGTAGAGCTACTAGGTAATTAAGAAGAAAGGTGCTCGATATCCCTCTCGACACATAGGTGAGCAAAAAAATTATTTGTGTGTATAGTACCGAAACTATATATATATGGGCGATATGAGAATATACCGAATTGTGTGTGGCATAATTTGAGTTGCCTACATTGTGTATTTGATGAAATAATGTGGGTGACATTAGTTGCCTATGTTTTTCCGAAATGTCAATTCAATTCTGTTTCAGCGAATTTCAGGAATGCAAACTCAATATGTCCTATGTTTAGGGAAGGTCATGCCGAATTTTTGTATGAATTTGATCCATGCATGCATATATATGTGGTTATAATATTTGCTCCGCCCGCAGGTGATCATGAAGGTCAATGGAAGGATGGTGGAAAGATACTGGCAATCTGTTGTGGATGACATGTATGAAAAAAGACTGAGGGATGTTTTATGTCCGTGTCAAAAATGCAAAGGAAGAGTCTGGCTCGACCCCTTTGAGGGTGGTAAATTCAAGGCGCACCTGCTCATGCATGGTTTCATGCATGGCCATACTCGGTGGATAAGTGAGGAAGAAGAATATGATGATGATGATGATGATGAGGACGTCGACGGGGCAGGAAATAATGACATGGGGCCACCAGATGAAGAGATGACCGATTATGTGCCCGAAGAGGAAGACGACCCCGGAAATGTCGATGGCGAAGAGGCAGTTCAAGGCGGAGAAGACGCGGACACGCAACCGTATTCATCACTACTAAGTTCAGCCATGCGGGACCCGCATGTTCGAGACCTGCTTCGCAAGAAGATGACTAGCGACAGAGCTGCTTCTAGAGAGGAGGCCAAACTAGCGCAACTGGAGGTAGACTCGATGACTCCTTTCTATGATGGTTGCAATAATCCCGAGGTGACCCGCTTGAGTTTCAAACTAGAACTTCTAAAGATGAAGGCAAAAAACAAATGGACAGATACAAGCCTCGATGAGCTTCTAAAGTACCTAAAGAAGGTTCTTCCCGCGGGAATCCTGTGTTCTACTAGTGTCGAGGAGGCAAAGAAAATTGTGTGCCCTCTTGATCTGCCACATATTAGATATCACGCATGCATCAACGATTGCATCATATATCAGAACGAGCACGCGGAAAAAACCATCTGTACAAAGTGCAATGCTTCACGATATAAAAAGGCCGGAAAGAAAGCTCCACAGAAAGTTGTATGGTACTTTTCGATCACTCCGCGTCTACAGCGGTATTTCGTAGATCCTAAGGAAGCAAAGCTTATGCGCTGGCACGCGGAGAGGGTGAATCCAGATGACGGAGATGAACCGAAGCTGAGACACCCCGCAGATGCTAGCCAGTGGAGAGCATTAAATGCTGAATTTGAATTTTTCGCAAATGATCCAAGGAACATCGTGCTTGGCGCTAGTAGTGATGGCATGAATCCATTTGGCAACCAGAACACCAATCATAGCACATGGTCCGTGTTTGTATGGATGTACAACCTCCCCCCTCTTTGTGCATGAAGGAAAAATACATACACATGGCTATGCTTATTCAAGGGCCGAGACAACCGGGAAATGATATGAATTTGTATCTCGGGTTACTGAAAGAGGAGTTACAGACCTTATGGACAATGTTGGCCAAGACATGGGATCCAAGCAAAGCAGAGTATTTCTACATGAGAGTCGCGATGATCACGACGGTGCAGGACTATCTCGGTTACGGCTATCTCTCCGTCCAGGTGTGCCACGGATATTGTGGATGCACGAGGTACATGGATGATACAACTTCTCTGCAGCTATCAAAAGATGGCGGGTCTTCAAAAATTGTGTACATGGGGCATCGAAGATGGCTCGAGAAGGATGACCCATGGAGAAAGCATGGAGATCTATTCAATGGTAAGTGTCGTGGAATTAACACGTCAGATGTCCTTAGTGTCAGGACTTAGTCGCGAGGCCAACGCATCTATGTGGTAGCTTGAGAGGGGTTGAGCGGAATCGAGAGACGCAACACAAGACAAAGGTTTAGACAGCTTCGGGCCCCGGGAAACATCATCCGGTAAAAACCCTACATGTTGTTTGAGGCTAGATCTCATTATCATCGCAAGGGAGTCGCCGTAAACCGGCTCTCCTCTAGTTGTGTCTATCCCTAGAGATTGTTTCTTGCTCGTCCCTCTTTGGGGAGCCCTGCCCCTCCTTATATAAGTTGAAGGGGCGGGTTACATGTGGAGTCCAACTTGGACTTTAACTTAAACTATTTTGACTTCCTTTCCTGGGCTTCTTAACGTCTTCTAGTTTAACATTGTCTGTCGGTTTATCAATGTCTGCCGGTTTAACAATGTCTGTCGGTTTAACAATGTCTGCCGGTTTAAAAATGTCTGCCGGTTTAACAATGTCTGTCGGGTTATGATTGACTTAACACCTGTCGGTGCTACCATCTATCTTAACTCTGCCAGTTTAACACTTGCCGGTTTACCGTCTATCTTAGCCATCTGTCTTAACTGTCTGCCGGTTTACCATCCACCGGTTTACCAAGTCCCGGCCGATTTACGACTGAAAGGATCGATATGGTTGACTAGAGGGGGGGTGAATAGGCAACTAACAATTTTTAACCTTTTATTTACCAAATTTAACTTTGAAACAAAATAGGTTGTCTAGATGTGCAACTAGGTGAGCAACCTATATGATGCAATAACAACTAGTACACAAGCAAGCAAGGGATGTAACAACAAGTAAGCTTGCAAGAGTAAAGGCACGAAATAACCAAGAGTGGAGCCGGTGGAGACGAGGAAGTGTTATCGGAGTTCCTTCCTTTTAAAGGGAAGTACGTCTCCGTTAGAGCGGTGTGGAGGCACAATGCTCCCCAAGAAGCCACTAGGGAAACCGTATTCTACTCACGCCCTCACACAATGCGAGATGCCGTGATTCCACTATTGGTGCCCTTGAGGGCGGCGACCGAACCTTTACAAGCAAGGTTGGGGCTATCTCCACAACAATCGGAGGCTCCCAACAACAACAACAACACCACGAAGCTTCACCACAATGGAGTATGGCTTCGAGGTGACCTCAACCGTCTAGGGTGCTCAACACCCAAGAGTAACAAGATCCGCAAGGAATAAGTGGGGGGAATCAAATTTCTCTTGGTGGAAGTGCAAATCAACAAGTTTGATTGGCTAGGGAGAGAGATCGGGCGAAAATGGAGCTTTGAGCAACAATGGAGCTTTGGGGGAATGAGGTGAGTCAACTAGGAGGAAGAAGACACCTTTATATAGTGTGGGAGCACATCCAACCGTTACCTCACTGAGCAGCCCCGCACAGGGCGGTACTACCGCTGGGGCAGGGCGGTACTACCGCTAAGAGCGGTACTACCACTCCCTGCCCAGCGTACTACCACGCGGGAGAGGAAGCCTGGCCATTGGCCCCAGAGCGGTACTACCGCGGGAGTAGGAGCAGTACTACCGCTCGGAGCGGTACTACCGCTTCTACTACCGCTTGTAGTGCCGCAAAACCCGACACGAGAAAACATCATCTCGAATCGAGGTGGTAGTAGCATGGTACAACTGCGGTACTACGACCGAAGCTCGCGAGCGATACTACCGCTCTACGGAGCGGTACTACCGCAGGGAGCGGTACTACCGCTCCAGGGAGCGGTATTACCGCTGGAGGGCTTCGGCGGTACTACCGTTGGAGATCGCGGTACTACCGCTGGCAAAGGGTGAAGCAGGTACGGAAGAGAAGTGCAGCTCCAAAGATGCGAAAGGAAGACGACGGGTGTGGTAAGGATGTGTACGTGTTGATTCCACCCTAATCTTACCAAAGCGGATCCCCTCTTAATAGTACGGTGACTCCTACGAAACTAGTCCACCAACAACGAAACGCAGGAGCTACACCGTCTTGAATAAAACAACGAGGGGAGGCAATCGTCTCATGCCAATGGATGATTCTCTGAAAGAACTTAACGCACATGATTAGTCCGCAAAAGCATTGTCATCAATCACCAAAACCACTAGGGGATAAATATGCCCTTACAACGACTCCGGCCGGGTCATATCGCGGGGTATATCCCTGACATTAGCCCCCAGTTTAATTTGGATTTATCCATGTTAAACTGATTCTGATCATCCTTAAGTCTTTGTCACTTCCTTCTTCTAGAAAATCCGGGTCAATAGGCCAGCTTCATAATCAATTTGCTGACATTGGTTTGGCACAGAGAAATATTGTGAAGAATAACTTCTTTGACTCGGCTCCCAATGACTTAACAACAATATTGGTCCTTAAAATCCTCATCTGATCTTCAACCGGTTTAAGAATGTAGAACTTGCCGGTTTATAAATATTGATAGCACTGGGTCATACTTGTAGTTAACATCCAGCTTGAAAATATACCTCTTATATGACTATCACTTGTAGCCCTCATGTCTTAAGAAGGCAGCATACCAACAGCTTAAGACTTGCTTCAATATAAATATCACAATCTTGAAGAAATCCAGTTTGTTCATCTCAATCACTAGTCAGAATTGAGTATTCCACATATGTAGCCCCCAAGTGCCGGGTTGTCATGCTTGCAGGAACCTAGGACTTGTAATCTCCTGATGCTCATAAAAAACTTCAACCAATGTAGCCCCCAAGGGCAGTGTCATTATGCAATAATGAGCAGGGACTTTGTAAGTATAATCATGTAAACTTTAACAGCAACGGTGTAGCCCCCAAGGGTCGGCTCAGTAAGATAATATTGACCTGGGACTTGATATATACTTCAAAAAAATAACATCATACGATGTAACCCCCATCATGGGGCTTGAATCCATGTCCACATGTTAAGAGCCTTGTGCTTTACCAACCGAGCAGTGGACAATGTAATGGATAAAAAAAATTGTACCTTGAATTCTTGACAGAAGCAATTGGTAGCCCCCAAGGGCCGGCTCATTACGATGTGATGAGTCGGGTCTCCAATAATGTGAGCAAATAATGACTTTGCATTAGCCCCCAAGTGTCATGGTGCATGCTTGCAGCGACATGAGACTTGCATATTTGATGTAATCTCAACTTTAAATAATGTAGCCCGCAAGTGCCGGGTTGTAAGCCTGCAGCAACTTGGGACTATTCCTTCAATTGTAGAATAAATCTTATATATATTGATAATATTATAGCCATTGCGCTAAAGTGACTTTGAAAACCTTAATCATAATACTGGTTATTGATAACCATAATTAAAATCCAGCCATGTTGGCTATTTGAATAATATACCCAATGATTTATAAGCGCATAATTCCAATGGCGCAATCCAAATATATACTGGCGACTTATAGTCCAAACCAGACCGGGTTAATAAACACCGGATTATATGCACTGACAACTTGTAGTTGAAAGTCGAGCCGGGTTAATGAACACCGGGTTAATTTGATGACTGATAGTCATACCGGGTCGAGAGACGGCAGTTCAACATAAAATTTATCAGAAGAGAAAAATCTTGACAAAGGCAAATAAAACCGTGTAGTCGAGGCTTTTTGAGGGCTGCCAGGCCCAAATTCGAGGCTTTTTGTGGGCTGCCAGGCCGCTGAGTTGAACCATTTAACAAAGCCTTTTAAGATGGACCTCCAACTAACCAATCACCGTTTTAACTTTGACAAGTGCAGGGTCTCAATGAGAGTAACTGTCAAATGTTCGGAGGGCCGTGCCAGGATGACCTGGATAGGAGTGTCTTACTTGATGAAGGCAGGTTAACCCGGGGTTTTAGGTAAATATACCAGGCTTCCAAGCCGTGGGTCGATACCCAGCTACAAGGGTCCATTCAAACTCCTTGGTATTTGACACAAGGAGCCCCCAAGTAAGTTGATGAACTGTGCTCATTGGGTGCCTATGTTTGAGCTATGCGTAGCAACAAGACTCTCTTTGGACCCTTGGGTGTGAAGCTCCCAAGCTTTGTTATGGCGTGATAGCCGGTTTAATGGACAGAACTCCTCTTTGTCAGCTGAAGCCCCCATGTAACCAATAATATGATAAGCCAATAAGGCGGGATACCCATGTTTGAACCGCGTGTCATGTCAACAAGTCCTCTTTGGTAACCTTTAACTTTCCTGAGAACTCGAACTTGCGAGAGATGAATTCTTTTTGCACCAGAATTTTGAACCGAAATCCTTTCTGATGACCCGGAACTTCTTCATTGAGCCGGGATTTTGTCATATACTTTTTGAGCCGGAAATTCTCTGACGGCCTTTAAATTTTCATGAATATAACAGTAGCCTCCGGGACCGGGTTATCCTTCCCTCCATCATCCTGGGGTTCTTAAATTTGCTAAAACTGGCAACATTTGCTGAGTCATGTCATCGTAGCCACCGAGTTTCAAAGGTGACTCGAGGAGTTGGCTTGACATTCTCCATATTTGACCGTGATATAAATCAGTATAAGTTGTATATCATTGGTGTTGATAGCACGATGTGAATCCACAGAGGGCTGAGGTGACTGCGGCGGGTGATAAATGATCCCGTATGAGCCGTGTCAGCAACTCGGCCAATGGTTCCTTCCAACTGGCTGTTTGAAGTTGACCAAACTGTAGTGGCAGTGATTTGTGCACATGTCCATTCATCCATCCAGTGCAGATGGCGGCTGAATGATAACTTGCCTCCAATGTATTGGAAGAAAAACCGGGCTACCCAAGAAGTGACTTGCCATACTCAATAAACAGCTCATGCAGCCAGGTGCGGCCCGGTATGTTGTTGTAGACCAGACCGCGAGAGAAGGACATCAAAGATGACCGCATTATCAGAAGCAGCTCGGACAGATGAATCGGCCACATATCACGGCATTGCAAGCCGGTGCGGACGGGAAAAATTGGCACCGGTGTTGTAAACCGGCACGGACGGGCGAGTCAATGTAGACGAGGTCCGCAGAGACGGTGGATTTGTGCACGTCCATTGAACAGCGATCAAACGCGATTCCGGCAAGTGGATGTAGACCGGGCCGCAAGGGCGGCGACTTGTACGCGTCCATTCAACGGGTAATATGTCACGGACTATCGCCGGGCGGAACATTATCAGCCCGTATTCCATACCCATGGTATAAACCATATTTGTAGTGAATAATTGTCCTGCACATCAAAAACATCGCAGGCAAGAGTAATTTTTTCTTTGATGAAAACAATATTGTGCTAATAAGATAGACGAATATCACCTGATTCTTTTTGACGACAGATCATCTGTCCGTAGATAATTTTTCAGTACTGTTACTGAATTCCTTGTGACCCATATATTTATCCAAAATATATTTGAGTTGATGCTGCCGATCTTGTTTTTCATTTGATCGCCACGTGGGTCGTAGTAGTACTAACTGATTTTGCTTCCATGCATGTGCATGGGAGTCAAACATATATCCGGTTTAACCCTCCTCTCCTTTTAGCGTGAGCTTCCTGTAGTAAATCGCCCGCCGCTCTTTCCGGGTCGCGGGATGTTTCCCTCTTCTTCTTCTTTTTTTAGCCCACCGGATCAACTTCTCTTGTTGTTGCCAACAGGGGCGTGGAAACAGCAAGGCGAGGGGGGCCGGCTCGCAGGGCTCGGGCGAACAAGGCAGGTGAGGCCGATTTTCCTCTGAGCGACGGCTCACGGCACGATCCAGGCGGTTTAAAAGCAGGGGCATGACTCGGGATAGACGGCTGCTCGACGCATGCTGAAGTGACTTAGGCCAGCTTGACCCGGTGGCGAGTTGTGGTGATGGGGCCGGTTCAACCCAGAGGCTAAGTAGAACCGTGGCCGGAGCAGAAGCTGGTGGTTTGAATGACTTATGGCGACGGCGGCCACTGCAGCGGTGAAGCCCGGCGACTCAAGGCGAGGCCGGGTCGGCGAGGCACAGCCATGACGACTCAGCAGCAGAGGCAAGCAGCTCGCAGTCGGGTTTGAGAGGTAGAGCAAGGTGCGGTGCTGGTCCGGTTTGAGACTGCAGATGGCCGTTTAGCAGGGTCGCGTGAGTCCGCAGCTTTCGCGAGGCGGCCACTGTTTGAGTCAAGGCCGCGGGCGACCAGGTGATGACTCAGAGATGGCGTCACGTTGCGGCGGCTCATGAAGCGTAGAAGCAGTGGTTATTTGAGGCCTGAGATGTGGCGGATTGAAGAAGGGCGCCGGGTGGAACGGCGCGCGGCCATGGCCAGTTCAATGCGGGATGCGGCTCGTGGCTCGGAACAGCGCGCTGCTATGGCGACTTGGAGGAGGCAGCCCGGGGGCGCCGGTTTAAAGCAGCAAGGCCGAGCTTGGCTGTGGTGAACAGTACGTGGCTCGGAGGCGTGTTTTGGGCGCAGAGATGACCTGACCTCCTCGAGGCGCATCTTGGGCGGGTCGACGAGGCGCAGCCACTGCCGCGGTGGGTTGGAGTGGCAGCCTGCACTGACGGTGACTCGGGGCCGGCTTGTAGTCGGAGTGGCGTGCGCGGGAGATCGCGGCGGCGAGTCGCCGGCAATGGCTACAGCCGGGTCGGGCGTACGCACGGGTATACTCTGTGCGTCAGTTCTTCAGTGGAAACCGGAAAGTGGAACCATCACGCCACAATAGGAGAGCACATCGCGTGAACTGGCGGCAGGCCTCGGACGATGACGGCTGACGAGGCGAGGCGGACCCGCCGACAGTTTTGGACCGGCCATTGGGACGGCGGCTCATAAGTGCAGGGGTAAAAACCCGGGCGAGGTCATAGCTGCTCAGCAAGGCCGATTCGAGATGGCTTGGCATGATAGGCGATTCAATCAGTGGTGAAATTCAGCAGCAGTGATGGGTCGACTTGGAGGCGGCCGGCGGACAGAGGCCGCGTGCGCGACCACAGCGGCAGAGCTGCTGCTTGGCCGGGTTAAAGCGACCACAGTCATCGTAGAATAGGAGCTGCGGCAACTTGCATCGAGGTCAGCAGACTGATGTGACACCAAGGCTTGGGAGGAGCAAAACAAAAGCGTGGCTTTGGCGGCGACTTGGCATAGTGGTGGCCGGGTCGGGGTCACGGCGACAGAAACAGCAACCGTGAGATGCCAGGACCGCGCTTGATGCAGAGGCGTGAGGCACAGCAGAGGTGGCTGGATGCCGGCCACTGGGGCAGAAGAAACAGCGCCGTGGGCCGGAGAGGCTTCGACACGTAGCGCTGCTGTACAAATCCCCGGCGAGGCGGAGACGTAGGCCGGGCGACTTGAAGACGAGGCGGACTCAGCAGGGGTTGTGGCGGTTCGTCCGGTGACTCGCAGGAGAGCCGCGCGGGAGGGCCGGCTCTGCGCACGGCGGGATAAGCCATGACGATGCGGGGGCCTTGACAGTAGAAGAGCGGGTCGGCGAGGAGGAACCGGACTCCCCGGTGGATTCGGCACACACGCGGCCGCCGGAGTTGGAGAGGCGCACGGCCCGCAGAGGGCACATAGGAGGGCGAAGCCGAGCCGGCGGGCGCGACCACAGAGGGGTGTGAGGAGAAGAGACTCGGGCGCGGCCCGGCGGAGAGTGGAGCGAGCACCGCGGGAAGGGGGCGCAACCAGCGCCCGTACGAGGGGAGGCGATGCTGCGTAGGAGGGGCAGGGCTGCTCCAGGGACAGCGGCGGCGAAGACCACGGCGACAGTGGAGGCGAACTGCTGGCCTAATACGAGGCTCGGGGTCCGGATCAATGACAGAGTCGGAGTCTGTGGACGACCCGTTCCTGGGTCATGGGCTCGTGGCTCTCTTCTCTATGTTTTTTTTCTTTAAAAATTACCCTGATGATGATCCGGCTGCCGTTCTTAGGTACTAGTAATCTTATCTTCACAATGGGGAGGAACTTAGGAGTAACATCACACACTCCAATACAACTTTGCTTATGTGGCACATATTTAATGAAGAGAGAGGTGTTTGTGGTAACTAGCTAAGTTACCGGAACATCACACATTCCAAGAAACAATGAGTCTATAACCTAATAAATACATCGTTGCATGACACTACATAGATGTTCTTACCCACTATGGAGGTAGTAACATAGTCTAGGAAAGTGTGTAAGTTACTAGCAACGTGGAGTTCTAGTCTTGGACTTTGTGGACGTGAATGTTGTACTAGTCTTGGACTTCTGACTCGGCTGCCGCTCTTGTAACACGTACTAGTACAAGTACTCGTTGATTTTTCAGATTTGACTATTCTTCACATCGGGAAAAAAGGTAACAACAACCGGTTGATTTCCATGGCCTGGAACTTGTGGACGTGGAGTAGTAGTGGAAACTCGGCGGATTAAACGGTAGTCTCGGATCAATCTCCAGCGCTGCATATAGGACGCGAAGGCAGCGTCCAACCGATCGATCGGCTCCAAACTATTACTTGCAACGCCGTAGGTAAATCACCTGTGCTGCAGTCTTTGTCTTGGACTCAGCGGAAAGCACGATCCGGCGGCAGCGACTCGTCAAATCAGACCAAAACAACCATAATTTGATGATTTTGATACGTACTGACAGAATCCCTTTTGCCCTTGGCTTCTTACGAGGTGCAGCGGAAAGTGATCCGGCCATGACGGATCGCCTGGTGGCATGTCACGATGCACATAGACGCTATCTGGCTCTACTTCATCTGAAAACCACGAACTTCTCGAAACCCTGGGAAGAATCCCTCCAAGAACTAAACACCACCATGCGCGAGCCCCACGGTTGGTGCCAACTATCATGGAATTAACACGTCAGATGTCCTTAGTGTCAGGACTTAGTCGCGAGGCCAACGCATCTATGTGCTAGCTTGAGAGGGGTTGAGCGGAATCGAGAGACGCAACACAAGACAAGGGTTTAGACAGCTTCGGGCCCCGGGAAACATCATCCGGTAAAAACCCTACATGCTGTTTGAGGCTAGATCTCATTATCATCGCGAGGGAGTCGCCGTAAACCGGCTCTCCTCTAGTTGTGTCTAGCCCTAGAGATTGTTTCTTGCTCGTCCCTCTTTGGGGAGCCCTGCCCTTACTTATATAAGTTGAAGGGGCGGGTTACATGTGGAGTCCAACTCGGACTTTAACTTAAACTATTTTGACTTCCTTTCCTGGGCTTCTTAACGTCTGCCGGTTTAACATTGTCTGCCGGTTTAAAATTGCCTGCCGGTTTAACAACGTCTGCCGGTTTAACAATGTCTGCTGGTTTAACAATGTCTGCTGGTTTAACAATGTCTGTCGGGTTATGATTGACTTAACACTTGCCGGTGCTACCATCTGTCTTAACTCTGCCGGTTTAACACTTGCCGGTTTACCGTCTGTCTTAGCCATCTCTCTTAACTGTCTGCCGGTTTACCATCCGCCGGTTTACCAAGTCCCGGCCGGTTTATGACTCCGACCGGGTCATATCGCGGGGTATATCCCCGACAGTAAGCCTGAGCATCGAGGTCCTCCACGTAAGCGTAGCAGTGCAGAAATATATGAGTTATTGAAGAACTGGGAAGAGTGCCCCTCGCCCGGAAAGACAAAGAAAAAGGCGTCGGAGCCCCTACTGAAGATATGGAAGACGAGATCTGTTTTCTGGGACTTGGAATACTGGCCCATACTCGACACGCCTCATAGCCTTGATCAAATGCATATCACAAAAAATATCCTTGAGAGTTTTCTTGGAACATTGATGAACATGCCGGAGAGGACCAAGGATGGGCCGAAGGCAATAAAAGACTTGGAATTTTTGAAAACCAGGAAAGATCTTCAAATGCCCGGTAAAAGGTCGTTAGAGGAGACCGAGACAGAGACGGAGACGGAAGATAGGGGCAAAAAAGTAAACAAGAAGGAAGAACAATATCGCTTCCCGCTCTTGCTTCACCTTAGATCCGAAGGAGGTCGATCAATTGTTCAAGTGCCTTGTCGGGATCAAAGTTAGTTCCAGATACTGTGGGAAGATAAGCAGATATCTAGACACTAAGAAAAAAAGGTTCAGTGGGATGAAGTCTCACGGTTGTCTTGTGATGATGACGCAGTTACTCCCGGTTGCACTTAGAGGGATTATGGACACACATGTGCGTGAGAGCTTACTAACCTATGCCCCTTTTTTGATGCTATCTCTCGAAAGTCGATCAGTGTGAAGTAACTCCATAGGCTACTGGAAGAGATCGTTGTCATACTGAATGAGCTAGAGATGTACTTCCCGCCCACGTTCTTTGATGTCATGGTGCATCTATGTGTCCACATCGTGGACGACATCATCGACCTAGGGCCGACATTCCTGCATAGCATGATGTCGTTCGAGAGGATGAATGGGGTAATCAAAGGATTCGCTCGTAACATGTCCCGTCTAGATGGAAGCATAGCCCAGGGATGTCTGACCAAAGAGTGCATCTCTTTCTGTGAGAGTTATCTGACCAAAGACCCTGTTGTTGGTTTGCCCGTCAACAAGCACTGTGGAAGGCTCGAAGGTGAAGGTCACACCAACGGTCATAGGGATGTGAATGTGTTATGCTCAGGACGACAAAACGACCTTGACAGGGCAAACTTAGTAGTGCTATAACACCTGGATGTGCTAGAATATTTCGTGACACTGCACAAAGAGACCATCGCAAAGAAGTACCGTGACCGTGGGGTGCACAGGATGGACGCTGAAGTTATTAGAGAGCACAACTCCACTTTCTTGCGTTGGTTCAAAGAGCGAGTTCTGGTTAATCCCCCGGAAAAGGGTTGTCCGAACGAAACACTCATATATGCCTTAGCACATGGCCCCGCGACCAACCTCGCGACTTATCAAGCATACGATATCAACGGATACAGGTTCTACACGGAGGAGAAAGATAAAAACAATGATGACCAAAACTCAGGGGTGACGATGGAAGCCATGACTGGGAATGTAATTGAAAGATATTACGGAAGGGTCGAAGAGATATGGGAGCTTAACTACTCTGGATTGCATAACACAACGATGTTCCGTGTCAGATGGGCTAAAAATGTACACAGAGAAAACCGACATTTCACTACCATGTGTATACCCGACTCCGATGATAGCGGTACCGTCAACGCCATCGACAAAAATGAGCCATGGGTACACGCTAGACACGTGACACAATGTTTCTTCATAACTGATCCGATCAATCCCATCCGTGTTGTCGTGAGGAGAAGCAAAAGGAGCATCGCCGGAGTGGATGGAGTCGCCAACAAGGAAGACTATGACCAGTACGGTGATCCGATGAGGGAAGATGATGCTGATGACGACAAAACATATGTCAAAAGAAGAATGAAGACTACATTACCTACAAAAGATCGTAATCCCTGGAGAAGGAAAAGTCATGACCATGGGCTCAATTATTCGACAACGAACAAAAGAGGGAAGAAGATCAGTCTGAAGCGTCGCCGTAGACCAAGCTGACAAACTAATCCCAAAGTTTGTGTGTGTCTAGCTATTTTGTATACCGCCGATAGCGGTCAAATGATGTAAGATATATATTATACTAATTATTATCCGGAGGGTAACAATGGTATATTGCAAAATGAAAGAAAAAGAAAAAGAAAAGTGCAAATGAAAGAAAAAGAAAAAGAAAAAGAAAGGAAGTTTTGCAAAATGAAATGAAAAGAAGAAGAAAAAGGAACTAATAAGTTGTGGAAAATGAAATGCAAGAAAAATAAAAAAATAAAAATGAAAATAAAAAAAGAGAAAGAAAAAAAGAGTTAACAGTAGCTTGTTTTATCCAGGGAAGCGCTATAGCTAAGAAAAAGGAAAATAAAAAATAAATAAAGAAAAGAAGTAGCAGTAGCGCGTTTTTGCTAGACCAGCGCTATAGCTAAGTTAGCTATAGCGCGTTTTGCCAACACGTGCTATAGCTGAACGGTCTGCTCGATCCCCTCTGACTCTCTCTCAGTCGCTCCGCTCGATCCCCTCTGACTCCACCGCCGACGCCGCCCCGCCTACTCCGCCGCCGACGCCAACCAGCCCCACCGCCGACGCCAGCCCCGCCCCGCCACGCCCGCCCCGCCACCGACGCCAGCCTCACCCCGCCCCGCCCACGCTGCCGACGCTAGCCCTGCCCCGCCCACGCCGCCGATGCCAGCCCTGCCCTGCCCCGCCCCAACCCCCACCCGCTCTGGTATGGCTCCCTCCCGCCCCCTCTTCCTTCCTCTCCGACCCCTCAGCCCCGGCTCTCTCTCTCTCTCTCTGACCCCCTCCCGCTCTCTGCAGATCGGCGACCCTGGCGACCCTGACGCGGGCCATCGACCCTGACCCCTTCAACGCCTCCCTCCGTGAAGCAGCCAGCAACGCCAGCTAGCACTAGACAGGTGCCTTTCTCTCCCCTCCCAAGTGTTAGTTAGCTTAACTTAATTGCTGTTAGTGTTAGTTAGTGTTGGTTAGCTTAATTTGCTATTAGTGCTAGTTAGTTAATTGCTGTTAGTGTTAGTGTTAGCCCAGTGATAGTTAGTGTTAATATTGATGCATGTGTGCTCCTGCTGTTTTTGAAATTCAGTTAGAGCACACTATTCAGTTAAATATTTTGTGTGATGCTGCTTAGTTAATTTTTGAAATTCAGTTAGTGTTAATATTGATGCATGTGTGCTGCTGCTATTGATGCATGTGTGTTGGTGCTATTGACAGTAAATTCAGTTAACTGAATCATGCATGATTCAGTTAATTCAGTGTGTGTATGTGTGTGTGATCATTTGGCTGCTACTGAGATCTTCTATGTAGTGAGATCAGTTTTGCAGCTTATATTGATGATTTGGCAAAATATTGACCTAAGTGACCTATGTTTTGCCGGAAATGTTGATTCATTTCCATTTCGGTAAATTTTAGGCGCTCTATATGTGCACTTTCTAGCAAAGGTCGTGCCGAAATTTTCCGTGACTTTCGGCATGACTTGTGCTAGAAAGTTGGACATATCGAGTGCTTGAGATTTGTCGCGACGGGAATGAACGACATTTCTGGCAAAACAAAGGTCATCACTTTTTTTTGTCATTATTCACTTTATTATATGAAGCTCGATAATTGAACGACTACGGCATTGAACCCTAGGAAACATGACAAACACTGATGAGGCCGGAGGTTGTCACTCCCAATTAGTTCGAGCACACGCCTACCTCGACTTTCTGGCGGATCAGGAGAGACAGGAAGCAGGGTGTTCGAACCACCTTGTCATGACGGATGACGACGGTGGTGGCGCCGGCACCGACACTGATGCCACCAACGACACCGACATTGAGACTGGCGCTGATGATGTTCCTAACTATAGCACGGAAGGTGGGACCTCCCAAGCCAGTGAGGGAAAGAAGGAAAAGAGGACGCGACGCTGAAATGAGCTCGGCACCGGAAGACTGGTGGTCATGGCGGTGCACCCTGGCGAGTTCGAGCCAATAGAGCCGCGAGAAGTGGCAGCGTGTTACGGCAACCAACTAGCATGCATCCTACGGGATACCGCTAACATCAACACCACAAAAATACGGAATAATGATCAGTTGAAGAAGCTGCTTCTAACTAGGTTGCACGCAAGATTCCTGTTCCCCGGTCGTAATGACGAAGTCGACCCATGGGATGATGATGCCATGAAAAAAATCAACAACAAAGCCCTAGGGAAGTTCAATAACGCATTGAGCGCTTGGAAATCTAGGGTGAAAAGGCAATTCAAGTAGACCGTGAAACCTACGCTAAGAGTCGCAGACAATCCGAAAATTACGATAGAGGACTTTGAAAAGTTCAGGGAGACTTGCAATGAAGAAGTTGCTAAGGCCAGGTCGGAGAGAGGCAAGCAGCTGCAGGCAAAGAACATGGGGAACCACCGCCTTGGAAGTCATGGTTACATGGGAAAGAGGCCCGTGTGGGCTAAGGAGGATGTAAAACATGAACGTCTGGGGATCCCAGACCCATTGGCTGAGTTCACCGACCAGCAGGAGCACGAATTCATCAGGGCCCGATTCTATTGGGACCCCAAGAAAAAGATATTTTTCACTGACGGGCCAACTAGGAAATTCATGAGATTGCTGGTAATTATCATTTTACCACCTTACATATTAGGTTCTGATCAACGAAGTCTACTACATTCTAGTCGCATTCGTTAAATGATTCACTGTCCATTTCGCAGAGAGAGCAAGACAAGCTTGCGGCCAAGAGCGACTCGTCGACTCAGTCGACTCAGTCATCGGCGAAATACAAGTCGGACACTCCTTTCAACCGGGCCATGAACATAATGATGGGACACCCGCCCGGCCAGCGGCCGCAATATGGACGTGTGCATGGCGCCGGGGATGGGGCCAGTTGGAAGTACTATTATAGCGAGGACCCCGAGGCCAAAAGATAGAGAAAGAAGTTCAGTCAAGTGGCTATCGACGAGAAGGTGCTGCGGGCGATGGAGAAAGCAAAAGCTGAGACCAAAGCTGAGATAATCGCTGCCTGTAGATCTGATTTCGTGGATGCCTTTACAACCTTGATTCCAAAAGTGGTCACATGGGTGCAACAAAATCCAAATGCGCCACCAAGTGAATTTCCCATGCCCAGCTTCACCGAGAGCAACTCAATGAACATCGCACCCATACCCGTACCTAGTATGGCAACCGCACCCGCACCTCCTCCAACGACTGCTCCTGCACCCAGCTCTCACAGCAGCCCTAGCTCCGTCTCTGGCTTGAATGTCGGGCCGTCGACATTGGCTGAGCTCGACGCCCTCACGGTAAATACGCGTCGTTGCACCTTCATCAACTCAACTAATTAATTAATTTTCAATTGCCATTCTTTTTGGATCTCTAACGCCGCATGTATATGTCTTTGTAGGCCGACTCCACTCTGTGCACCCTCCTTTACAACATGAAGGGCAGGTTAGTGGATGTGGGGAAGGGTACTATAGTGAAGCCAAAGGATCGATTGTTTCACCGCCGACAGATGCCTTATAACGCCTTAAGGGTCTCCGTGGCGAGTGTGAAAGCGGGCTACGAGGGTCTCCCTCATCCGATACAAACAAATGGAGAGGATGACGTGTCACGCCCAATATGCGACCCTATCCAAAAGGAACTCGAAGGTCCCACCAAGGATAGACCCGCATATTGGAACGCTTTTGCAAGGTGGATATCATTACATCAACATTACATAATAGATGGGGATACATACAAAAGGCACACATTGCCACACGAATACAATATCACATCATACAAGAGAGCAACATCCGACTATGGATGAAACACAAACAGAAACTCAAACGACATCCACCCTGCTAGCCCAGGCTGCCGACCTGGAACCTATCCCCTGATCGAAGAAGAAGCAGAAGAAGGACTCCAAACAAGAAAACATCGCGCTCGCGTCAAGATCATCGCATAACCTGTACCTGCAACTGTTGTTGTAGTAATCTGTGAGCCACGAGGACTCAGCAATCCCATTACCATGGGTATCAAGACTAGCAAAGCTTAATAGGAAAGGAAGGGGTAAAGTGGTGAGGTTGCAGCAGCGACTAAGCATATATGGTGGCTAACATACGCAAATAATAGCGAGAAGAGAGCAAGCGGAACGGTCGTGAAAATAGCAATGATCAAGAGGTGATCCTGAACACCTACTTACGTCAAACATAACACAGAAACCATGTTCACTTCCCGGACTCCGCCAAGAAGAGACCATCACGGCTACACACGCGGTTGATGCATTTTAATTCGGATCTGGTGTCAAGTTATCTACAACCGGACATTAACAAATTCCCATCTGCCACATAACCGCGGGCACGACTCTCGAAAGTTTATACCCTGCAGGGGTGTCCCAACTTAGCCCATGACAAGCTCTCGCGATCAACGAAGGAATAGACCTTCTCCCAGGAAGACCCGATCAGTCTCGGAATCCTGGTTTACAAGACATTTCGACAATGGTAAAACAAGACCAGCAAAGCCGCCCGATGTGCCGACAATCCCGATAGGAGCTGTACATATCTCGTTCTCAGGGCAACACCGGATGAGCACTCCGTACAACTAAAACCAGACCTCAAGTTTCCTTGAGGGGGCGCTGTAAAGGACTCTAGTTTGGACCAACACTTAGTCAAGCATTGGCCCGAGGGGGCTAAAATAAAGATGACCCTTGGGTTAATTACTCCCAAGGGAAAGGTACGTGGTGGTGAGGCAAATGGTAAAACCAAGGTTGGGCCTTGCTGGACAAGTTTTATTCAAAGCGAACTGTCAGGGGGGTCCCATAAATCACCCGACCGCGTTAGGAACGCAAAATCCGGGAACATAACACCGGTATGACGGAAAACTAGGGCGGCAAGAGTGGAACAAAACACCAGGCATAAGGCCGAGCCTTCCACCCTTTACCAAATATATAGATGCATTAATAATAAAAGAGATATTGTGATATCCCAACATAAACCCTGTCCACCATGGAGAAATCTTCAACTTCACCTGCAGCTAGCATCGCTATAAGATGGGCTGAGCAAAGCGGTAACATAGCCAAGCAATGGTTTGCTAGGAAGGGTGTCAAAGGTTAGAGGTTCATGGCAATTTGGGAGGCTTGATGAGCAAAATATAGGTAGCGCAGCAAAGCGATAGAACGAAGCAACTAGCATAGCAATGATAGTAGTGAGATCCAGGGTAGCGGTCATCTTGCCTGAAATCCCACTAGGAAGAAGAATGAGTCCATGAAGAAGACGAATGGATGAAGCCGAACCAACCGTAGACGAACGAATCCTCACGATCGCAACGAAATAGGAACTAACAAGAAGAAGCACACAACATAGGTAAACACTGTTGGGGAACGTTGCAGAAAATTAAAAAATTTCCTACGGTTTCACCAAGATCTATCTATGAGTTCATCTAAGCAACGAGTCAAGGGATTGAGTTTGCATCTACATACCGCTTGTAGATCACGTGCGGAAGCTTGCAAGGTGATGATGGAGTCGTACTCGACGTGATTCAGATCACCGATGTCCAAGTGCTAAACGGATAGCACCTCCACGTTCAACACACGTACGGGAAGGGAGACGTCTCCTCCTTCTTGATCCAGCAAGGGGGAAGGAGAGGTTGAGGAAGCTCGCTCCAACGGCAGCACGACGGCGTGGTGGTGTTGGTGCAGCAGTACTCCGACAGGGCTTCGCCAAGCGCTTAACGGAGGAGGAGATGTGTTGGGGAGGGGAGGGGCTGCGCCTTGGAGATGTGTACAGCAGCCCTCCCCCCACCCCTCTATTTATAGGGGAAGGGGCAAGGGGGGCCGACCCCTCTAGATGGGATCTAGAGGGGGGGCGGCGGCCAGGGAGGGGAGGCTTGCCCCCAAGCAAGGGGGGCGCCCCCCTTAGGGTTTCCCCCCAACCCTAGGCGCATGGGCCCAAGGTGGGGGGAAATCCCAGCCCTCTAGGGGCTGGCTCCCTCCCCTTCGCAGCCCATGTGGCCCTCCGGGAGGGGTGGCCCCTCCCGGTGGACCCCGGAACCCCTCCGGTGGTCCCGGTACATTACCGATAGACCCCCAAAACTTTCCGGTGTCCGTACGACAACTTCCCATATATAAAACTTCACCTCCGGACCATTCCGGAACTTCTCGTGACGTCCGGGATCTCATCCGGGACTCCGAACAACATTCGGTAGTCACATACTAGTCTTCCTAATAACCCTAGCGTCACCGAACCTTAAGTGTGTAGACCCTACGGGTTCGGGAGACATGCAGACATGATCGAGACCACTCTCGGGCAATAATCAATAGCGGGATCTGGATACCCCTGTTGGCTCCCACATGCTCCTCGATGATTTCATAGGTTGAACCACGATGTCGAGGATTCGATCAAACCCTGTATACAATTCCCTTTGTCAATCGGTACGTTACTTGCCCGAGACTCGATCGTCGGTATCCCAATACCTTGTTCAGTCTCGTTACCGGCAAGTCACTTTACTCGTACCGTAATGCATGATCCCGTGGCCAACACCTTGGTCACCTTGAGCTCATTATGATGATGCATTACCGAGTGGGCCCAGAGATACCTCTCTGTCATACGGAGTGACAAATCCCAGTCTCGATCCGCGTCAACCCAATAGATACTTTCGGAGATACCTGTAGTGCACCTTTATAGTCACCCAGTTACGTTGTGACGTTTGATACACCCAAAGCACTCCTACGGTATCCAGGAGTTACACGATCTCATGGTCGAAGGAAGAGATACTTGACATTGGCAAAGATCTAGCAAACGAACTACACGATCTTTGTGCTATGCTTATGATTGGGTCTTGTCCATCACATCATTCTCCTAATGATGTGATCCCGTTATCAACGACATCCAATGTCCATAGCCAGGAAACCATGACTATCTGTTGATCACAACGAGCTAGTCAACTAGAGGCTCACTAGGGACCTATCGTGGTCTATGTATTCACACGTGTATTACGATTTCCGGATAATACAGTTACAGCATGAATAAAAGACAATTATCATGAACAATGAAACATAATAATACTTTTATTATTGCCTCTAGGGAATATTTCCAACAGTCTCCCACTTGCACTAGAGTCACCAATCTAGTTACATTGTGATGAATCGAACACCCATAGAGTTCTGGTGTTGATCATGTTTTGCTCGCGAGAGAGGTTTAGTCAACGGATCTGCGACATTCAGATCCGTATGTACTTTGCAAATTTCTATGTCTCCATCTTGAACATTTTCATGGATGGAGTTGAAACGACGCTTGATGTGCCTGGTCTTCTTGTGAAATCTGGGCTCCTTGGCAAGGGAAATAGCTCCAGTGTTGTCACAGAAGACTTTGATTGGCCCCGACGCATTGGGTATGACTCCTAGGTCGGTGATGAACTCCTTCACCCAAATCGCTTCATGCGCTGCCTCCGAGGCTGCCATGTACTCCGCTTCACACGTAGATCCCGCCACGACGCTCTGCTTGCAGCTGCACCAGCTTACTGCTCCACCATTCAACATATGCACGTATCCAGTTTGTGACTTAGAGTCATCCAGATCTGAGTCGAAGCTACCGTCGACGTAACCCTTAACAACGAGCTCTTCGTCTCCTCCATAGACGAGAAACATGTCCTTTGTCCTTTTCAGGTACTTCAGGATATTCTTCACCGCTGTCCAGTGTTCCTTGCCGGGATTACTTTGGTATCTTGCTACCAAACTTATGGCAAGGTTTACATCAGGTCTGGTACACAGCATGGCATACATAATAGATCCTATGGCTGAAGCATAGGGGATGACACTCATATCTTCTTTATCTTTTGCCGTGGTCGGTGACTGAGCCGAGCTCAATCTCACACCTTGTAACATAGGCAAGAACCCTTTCTTGGACTGATCCATTTTGAACCTTTTCAAAATCTTATCGAGGTATGTGCTTTGTGAAAGACCTATGAGGCGTCTCGATCTATCTCTATAGATCTTGATGCCTAATATATAAGAAGCTTCTCCAAGGTCCTTCATTGAAAAACACTTATTCAAGTAGGCCTTAATGCTGTCCAGAAGTTTTGTATCATTTCCCATCAAGAGTATGTCGTCTACATATAATATGAGAAATGCTACAGAGCTCCCACTCAGTTTCTTGTAAACGCAGGCTTCTCCATAAGTCTGCATAAACCCAAACGCTTTGATCATCTCATCAAAGCGAATGTTCCAACTCCGAGATGCTTGCACCAGCCCATAAATGGATCGCTGGAGCTTGCATACTTTGTTAGCGTTCTTAGAATCGACAAAACCTTCCGGCTGCATCATATATAGCTCTTCCTTAAGATGTCCGTTAAGGAATGCCGTTTTGACGTCCATCTGCCATATCTCATAATCATAGTATGCGGCAATTGCTAACATGATTCGGACGGACTTCAGCTTCGCTACGGGAGAGAAAGTCTCGTCGTAGTCAATCCCTTGAACTTGTCGATAACCCTTAGCGACAAGTCGAGCTTTATAGATGGTAACATTTCCATCCGCGTCCGTCTTCTTCTTAAAAATCCATTTGTTTTCTATCGCTCGCCGATCATCGGGCAAGTCTGTCAAAGTCCATACTTTGTTTTCATACATGGATTCTATCTCGGATTTCATGGCTTCAAGCCATTTGTTGGAATCCGGGCCCGCCATCGCTTCTTCATAGTTTGAAGGTTCACTGTTGTCTAACAACATGATTTCCAGGACGGGGTTGCCGTACCACTCTGGTGCGGAACGTGTCCTTGTGGACCTACGAAGTTCAGTAGCAACTTGATACGAAGTACGTTGATAATCATCATTGTTTTCCTCTTCAGTTGGTGTGGGCATCACGGGAACAGTTTCCTGCGATGCACCATTTTCCCGTTCGAGAGGTAGTACTTCATCAAGTTCTACTTTCCTCCCACTTACTTCTTTCGAGAGAAACTCTTTTTCCAGAAAGCATCCATTCTTGGCAACAAAGAGATTGCCTTCGGATCTTAAGTAGAAGGTATACCCGACAGTTTCCTTAGGGTATCCTATGAATACGCATTTTTCCGACTTGGGTTCGAGCTTTTCAGGTTGAAGTTTCTTGACATAAGCATCGCATCCCCAAACTTTTAGAAACGACAGCTTAGGTTTCTTCCCAAACCATAATTCATACGGTGTCGTCTCAACGGATTTAGACGGTGCCCTATTTAAAGTGAATGTAGCTGTCTCTAGAGCGTATCCCCAAAATGATAGCGGTAAATTGGTAAGAGACATCATAGACCGCACCATATCCAATAGAGTGCGATTACGACGTTCGGACACACCGTTACGCTGAGGTGTTCCAGGCGGCGTGAGTTTTGAAATGATTCCACATTTCCTTAAGTGTGTACCAAATTCATGACTTAAATATTCTCCTCCACGATCTGATCGTAGGAACTTTATCTTTCAGTCACGTTGATTCTCCACCTCACGCTGAAATTCCTTGAACTTTTCAAAGGTCTCAGACTTGTGTTTCATTAAGTAGACATACCCATATCTACTCAAGTCATCAGTGAGAGTGAGAACATAACGATATCCTCCGCGAGCCTCAACGCTCATTGGACCACACACATCGGTATGTATGATTTCCAACAAGTTGGTTGCTCGCTCCATTGTTCCGGAGAACGGAGTCTTGGTCATTTTGCCCATGAGGCATGGTTCGCATGTGTCAAACGATTCATAATCAAGAGACTCTAAAAGTCCATCAGCATGGAGCTTCTTCATGCGCTTGACACCAATGTGACCAAGGCAGTAGTGCCACAAGTATGTGGGACTATCATTATCAACTTTACATCTTTTGGCATCCACACTATGAACATGTGTAATATTACAATCGAGATTCATTAAGAATAAACCATTAACCATCGGAGCATGACCATAAAACATATCTCTCATATAAATCGAACAACCATTATTCTCAGACTTAAATGAGTAGCCATCTCGTATTAAACGAGATCCAGATACAATGTTCATGCTCAAACTTGGCACTAAATAACAATTATTAAGGTTCAAAACTAATCCCGTAGGTAAATGTAGAGGCAGCGTGCCGACGGCGATCACATCGACTCTGGAACCATTCCCGACGCGCATCGTCACCTCGTCCTTCGCCAGTCTCCGTTTATTCCGCAGCTCCTGCTGTGATTTACAAATATGAGCAATGGCACCGGTATCAAATACCCAGGAGTTACTACGAGTACTGGTAAGGTACACATCAATTATATGTATATCAAATATACCTTTGGTGTTGCCGGCCTTCTTATCCGCTAAGTATTTGGGGCAGTTCCGCTTCCAGTGACCCTTCCCCTTGCAATAAAAGCACTCAGTCTCAGGCTTGGGTCCATTCTTTGACTTCTTCCCGGTAACTGGCTTACCGGGCGCGGCAACATCCTTGCCGTCCTTCTTGAAGTTCTTCTTGCCCTTTCCTTTCTTGAACTTAGTGGTCTTATTGACCATCAACACTTGATGTTCTTTCTTGATTTCAGCCTCTGCTGACTTCAGCATCGAGAACACTTCAGGAATGGTCTTCACCATCCCCTGCATGTTGTAGTTCATCACAAAGCTCTTGTGGCTTGGTGGGAGCGACTAGAGGATTCCGTCAATGACTGCCTCATCTGGGAGGTTAATGTTCAGCTGGGTCATACGGTTCTGCAACCCAGACATCTTCAGGATGTGCTCACTGACCGAACTGTTTTCCTCCATCTTACAACTGTAGAACTTGTCGGAGACATCATATCTCTCGACCCGGGCATGAGCTTGGAAAACTAGTTTCAGCTCTTCGAACATCTCATATGCTCCGTGATGCTCAAAACGCTTTTGGAGCCCCGGTTCTAAGCTGTAAAGCATGCCGCACTGAACGAGGGAGTAATCATCATCACGAGTTTGCCAAGCATTCATAATGTCTTGGTTCTCTAGGACGGGAGCGTCACCTAGCGGTCCTTCTAGGACATATTGCTTCCTGGGAGCTATGAGGATGATCCTCAGGTTCCGGACCCAGTCCGTATAGTTGCTGCCATCATCTTTCAGCTTGGTTTTCTCTAGGAACGCGTTGAAGTTCATGTTGACATTAGCGTTGGCCATTTGATCTACAAGACATATTTGCAAAGGTTTTAGACTAAGTTCATGATAATAAAGTTCTAATCAAATTATGAACTCCCACTCAGATTAGACATCCCTCCAGTCATCTAAGTGTTACACGATCCGAGTCGACTAGCCCGTGTCCGATCATCACGTGAGATGGACTAGTCATCGTCGGTGAACATCTTCATGTTGATCGTATCTTCCATACGACTCGTGTTCGACCTTTCGGTCTTCGTGTTCCGAGGCCATGTATGTACATGCTAGGCTCGTCAAGTTAACACTAAGTGTTTTCGCTGTGTAAAACTGTCTTACACCCGTGGTATGTGAACGTAAGAATCCATCACACCCGATCATCACGTGGTGCTTAGAAGCGACGAACTGTAGCAACGGTGCACAGTTAGGGGAGAACACTTCTTGAAATTTTGTAAGGGATCATCTTTATTTACTACCGTCGTCCTAAGTAAACAAGATGCATAAACATAATAAACATCACATGCAATTATATAGTTGTGACATGATATGGCCAATATCATATAACTCCATTGATCTCCATCTTCGGGGCTCCATGATCATCTTGTCACTGGCTTGACACCATGATCTCCATCATCATGATCTCCATCATCGTGCCTTCATGAAGTTGTCACGCCAATGACTACTTCTACTTCTAAAGCTAACGCGTTTAGCAATAAAGTGAAGTAGTTTACATGGCGTTCTTCAATGACACGCAGGTCATACAAAAAATAAAGACAACTCCTATGGCTCCTGCCGGTTGTCATACTCATCGACATGCAAGTCGTGAATCCTATTACAATAACATGATCTCATACATCACAATTCATCATTCATCACAACTTCTGGCCATATCACATCACATGATCAATCGCTGCAAAAACAAGTTAGACGTCCTCTAATTGTTGTTGCATCTTTTACGTGGCTGCGATTGGGTTCTAGCAAGAACATTTTCTTACCTACGAATAACCACAACGTGATTTTGTCAACTTCTATTTACCCTTCATAAGGGCCCTTTTCATCGAATCCGCTCCAACTAAAATGGGAGAGACAGACACCCGCCAGCCACCTTATGCAACTAGTGCATGTCAATCGGTGGAACCGGTCTCACGTAAGCGTACGTGTAAGGTTGGTCCGGGCCGCTTCATCCCACAATACCGCTGAAGCAAGAAAAGACTAGTAGAGGCAAGCAAGTTGACAAGATCCATGCCCACAACAAAATTGTGTTCTACTCGTGCATTAGAGAACTACGCATAGACCTAGCTCATGATGCCACTGTTGAGGAACGTTGCAGAAAATTAAAATTTTTCCTACGGTTTCACCAAGATCCATCTATGAGTTCATCTAAGCAACGAGTCAAGGGAGTGAGTTTGCATCTACATACCGCTTGTAGATCACGTGCGGAAGCTTGCAAGGTGATGATGGAGTCGTACTCGACGTGATTCAGATCACCGATGTCCAAGTGCTGAACAGACAGCACCTCCGCGTTTAACGCACGTACGGGACGGGAGACGTCTCCTCCTTCTTGATCTAGCAAGGGCGAAGGAGAGGTTGAGGAAGCTCGCTCCAACCGCAGCACGACGGCGTGGTGGTGTTGGTGCAGCAGTACTCCGACAGGGCTTCGCCAAGCGCTTAACGGAGGAGGAGAGGTGTTGGGGAGGGGAGGGGCTGCGCCTTGGAGATGTGTACAGCAGCCCTCCCCCCACCCCTCTATTTATAGGGGAAGGGGCAAGGGGGGCCGACCCCTCTAGATGGGATCTAGAGGGGGGCTGCGGCCAGGGAGGGGAGGCTTGCCCCCCAAGCAAGGGGGGCGCCCCCCTTAGGGTTTCCCCCCAACCCTAGGCTCATGGGCCCAAGGTGGGGGGCGCGCCCAGCCCTCCAGGGGCTGGCTCCCTCCCCTTTGCGGCCCATGTGGCCCTACGGGAGGGGTGGCCCCTCCCGGTGGACCCCCGGAACCCCTCCGGTGGTCCCGGTACATTACCGATAGACCCCTGAAACTTTTCGGTGTCCGTACGACAACTTCCCATATATAAAACTTCACCTCCGGACCATTCCAGAACTCCTCGTGACGTCCGGGATCTCATCCGGGACTCCGAACAACATTCGGTAGTCACATACTAGTCTTCCTAATAACCCTAGCATCACCGAACCTTAAGTGTGTAGACCCTACGGGTTCGGGAGACATGCAGACATGATCGAGACCACTCTCGGGCAATAACCAACAGCGGGATCTGGATACCCATGTTGGCTCCCACATGCTCCTCAATGATTTCATCGGTTGAACCACGATGTCGAGGATTCGATCAAACCCTGTATACAATTCCCTTTGTCAATCGGTACGTTACTTGCCCGAGACTCGATCATCGGTATCCCAATACCTTGTTCAGTCTCGTTACCGGCAAGTCACTTTACTCGTACCGTAATGCATGATCCCGTAGCCAACACCTTGGTCACCTTGAGCTCATTATGATGATGCATTACCGAGTGGGCCCAGAGATACCTCTCCGTCATACGGAGTGACAAATCCCAGTCTCGATCCGCGTCAACCCAATAGATACTTTCGGAGATACCTGTAGTGCACCTTTATAGTCACCCAGTTACGTTGTGACGTTTGATACACCCAAAGCACTCCTACGGTATCCTGGAGTTACATGATCTCATGGTCGAAGGAAGAGATACTTGACATTGGCAAAGCTCTAGCAAATGAACTACACGATCTTTGTGCTATGCTTATGATTGGGTCTTGTCCATCACATCATTCTCCTAATGATGTGATCCCGTTATCAACGACATCCAATGTTCATAGCCAGGAAACCATGACTATCTGTTGATCACAACGAGCTAGTCAACTAGAGGATCACTAGGGACCTATCGTGGTCTATGTATTCACACGTGTATTACGATTTCCGGATAATACAATTATAGGATGAATAAAAGACAATTATCATGAACAATGAAATATAATAATACT
Source organism: Triticum timopheevii (assembly GCA_963921465.1). Taxonomy (NCBI): domain Eukaryota; kingdom Viridiplantae; phylum Streptophyta; class Magnoliopsida; order Poales; family Poaceae; genus Triticum; species Triticum timopheevii. The sequence goes on along the minus strand of OY997266.1, from coordinate 232,680,253 downwards.
TTTATTATTGCCTCTAGGGCATATTTCCAACAAACACACCACACATGAACAAGGCATGTTGCACAACAATCATGATGCATGACCAAGCTACATGAAGCTACTCATGGCAAGAGATGATGCAAACAAGAACAACACATCAAGGCAAGTTTAAATGAGGCCGGGAACAACATATAACAATTCCGGTAAGTCCTCATATGAAAATTTCGAAATTGGTCCAGAACTGAATAAACCTTATGTTCAAGTTGTTAAACAGCAAGTTAAAGATCACCAAGATGATCTACACGAAATTTTAGTCAAGTTACATATAAAGTTCATTAGATTTGGAGCTACGGCCTAGAAGATATGAGCAAAACAAGTTGAACATGGCATTGATGCAAAATGCATAAAAACATCAAGCAAACACACCAAAACAAGGATGCAACATGATAATATGAAACTACATGCAAAATCAAGCAAGTTTCATATAGAGCACACTCAAAACGGAGCAACGGTTCAATACACACACACACTATACAAGTCATAACAACAATTTGTCCATAACAGCAACTAGGCATCTTGCAAGCATCAAAACAACATGCTACAGCACCCCAACATAAGAACAAAAGGCATGGGCATGAAGTACAGGTAAAGCACAACAAAACATGAACACTGAGGTGCGCCGGGCGGCGGGGTCGCCGGCGGGCAGAGGCGGCGGGGGCGGCGACGGATCGGGGCTGGCGCGGGCTGGCGGCGCAGACGGACGGGCCTGCGCGGGCCCGCTGCGGGCTCGGCGGGCCCCGGCGGCGGGGAGGCCCGGGAGGCGACGTGGCGGTGTCCGGTTGGGCGAGGAGCGGCGGCGGACATGTCTGGGCGAGGGGCGGACACGTCCGGCGGCGGGAGGTAGAAGAAGACTAGGGTTAGATCCGAAATTTCGGGGAGGGGCACATATATATAGGTAGAGCGAGCTAGGAGACTCCAAATGGGGAGCGGTTTTCGGCCACGCGATCGTGATCGAACGACCGAGAGCATGGAGGGGAGTTTGCTGGGTTTTGGGCCACTTTGGAAGGGGTGTTGGGCTGCAACAAAAGAGGCCTTTGCGGTTACCCGGTTAACCGTTGGAGTATCAAACGACCTCCAAATGGCACGAAACTTGACAGGCGGTCTACCGATGCTATACCAAGGCCGCTTGACAAACCTCGTTCCATTCCGAGACCGTTTAACACCCGCACATGAAAAGAGGCAAAAGGGGGACGCCGAGGAACATAGGAGTGCCGGATTGCAAAACGGACAACGGGGAAAATGCTCGGATGCAAGAGACGAACACGTATGCAAAATGAAATGCACATGATGACATGATAAAATGCAACACGCAAGCAAATGACATGGCAACGACGACAAATAACTGGCAGACACCTGGCGCATCGAATCCGGGGCGTTACAACACTCCTCCACTAACAAGAGATCTCGTCCCGAGATCTTAGGACCGGACGGAAGGGAAAAAGGATGAGGTGAAACAAGAATTCAAGAGAAGAAGCAAAGAGTCGAGAGCACTCGAGAAGAAGAGAGGAACGACGAGAATGACGAGAATCAAAAGCTCACGGAATCAGATAGACTATGAAAGCACTCGGTTAGAACGAGATAAGAAACGAATAAGACTGAAAGAATTTAGGCAGCACTCTGGCTGAAACATGGAGGAATAGAACACGAGCTTGATAGGATGGCACAATACTTGATGAACTCTTGAAGAAAGAATTAAATCATGAAGAACCACCATGAAGAACTCCGGTGACAAAAGGATGATGAGATAGAATGAAGGATGAAAGAATAAGATGAGCCTTGCGGTGATTTAGATGGGGTTCCGACGAGATGGCCGAGGAAATTTGAACTCTGGAAAAGAAAAGATGAAAACACTTGGAACTAGAATTTATTCATCAAGAACAAACTCCGAAGGAAAGGGGTTAATCACTTGGATGAAATAAGAATAAGATTTATTGTATGCTTATCCTTCATCAAATTAAATTGATGACTAGCAATGGATTTTGCATACTACTTATTCTTCTTGAAAAAGAATTGAGAAGTGACATGGCGCAAAACTTGAGAAGGTCTTCATGAACCACCGGTAGGATTGAAAAGAACGAATGGATTAATATGATAAACAAGGAAAAAGAATCTTGAACGAATCACCGTTAGAATTTGTAAATGACTGACGAAAGAGAATGAATCACCGGGAAGAATTAGAAGAACCCAATAAGCTAGAGGGGATTTAGATGCAAAAGAACAAAGAGATCATGAGCTGATTAAAGAACACTTAAGCGAAGCACCGGAAGAATATTGAGACGAACGAAGGGGCACGGATATAGAATAATTGGAGAACAAATCTGAAAACTTAGAACAAAGAAATCTTCCGAAAAGATGGCCTCCAGATGATCGAGAGAGAAAGCAACTCCTGAAATGCTCCGGATGGATGAAAGAATTTGCACGACTGGAAAACAATTTGATAGGATAACATCGAGCTAGCACCGCGAATCTCCGGTAGAACGGACAAGATTAAAGAGAAATCTTCTTCTTTGGTCTTCAAATAATGACGAGAAACACCACCAAAATTACTGAGATACTCCGGAAGAATGAAAAGCGACGAGGTTCAGCCAACAATGAAAAGAATTTGAAAGTGATCTTGGAGAAGGCATGTGACTGATGGAATTCATACTTACGTCACACTTGAAAAGAATTTGGAATAACTCTGGGGGAATTAGAAGAGTCAGGTAAGATCCTGGGAAAAGACCTATGGGTTAGGGCCCACTAAAAAGAAACACCGTTGGAAAGGGATGTTGAAGATGTAGATGATCCACCGGAACAATTGAAATATTAGAATGAGGTGACAACATCGAATCAATTCAAACACAGACAAATCTCTTGAGATGTCATGAGCACTCCGGAAAGATACGCTGGCGAGAGGCGAATGAGCAAGGAAAACACTTGAGCCGAGAGAAAGAATATGATCAACCCGAAAAACTTGAATTGAATCCACCAGAAAAGAAAAAGATATGAAGAATGACGAACGAGATGAGAATTCACCGGTTGAAATAATTGAGGGAAGACTGAAGAGGCTCCGTACGAATGAAATTGATGGTCGAAACAGACTTAGACTCCGGGAAGAAAAAGGGTGGGAGGGCGGGAAAAACAAAGGCAACTTGGAAGGGGAACCGACGAATATCTTGAAGAGAAAACACCGGTTAAAATCATTGAGGAAAGAAATCAAAGACTTCGCACGAGTAGGATGGATACTCGAATATGGACTCCGGTTCCAAGGAGAAAAAGGGTGGGCTGGTGGGAAAGAAAACAACTGAGGATTGTACTCAAAGATGAAGAGGCTCGAGTCAACTTGACGAGAAATGCACCGGATGAAAGGAGCTGAGGAACAACAATCAAAAAACCAACTGCGTGATCCTAAAGAAAAATTTGAAGGGGAAGAGGAGTAATTCAAAACACCTACGTCAAGGTTCCTCACCAGAGCGATGAAGGGGCTGAGGAGTAAAAAGAATTCCTACTCTCCGATATAACTAGACTCAGAAAATAGTTTTCTTCTAGACTCAACAACGGCCAAACTACACGAGCAATCAAGGGGGGCTCCCAAGGTCGGTCGAGGCTCTGATACCAACTTGTCACGCCCAATATGCGACCCTATCCAAAAGGAACTCGAAGGTCCCACCAAGGATAGACCCGCATATTGGAACGCTTTTGCAGGGTGGATATCATTACATCAACATTACATAATAGATGGGGATACATACAAAAGGCACACATTGCCACACGAATACAATATCACATCATACAAGAGAGAAACATCCGACTACGGAAGAAACACAAACAGAAACTCAAATGACATCCACCCTGCTAGCCCAGGCTGCCGACCTGGAACCTATCCCCTGATCAAAGAAGAAGCAGAAGAAGGACTCCAAACAAGCAAACATCGCGCTCGCGTCAAGATCATCGCATAACCTGTACCTGCAACTGTTGTTGTAGTAATCTGTGAGCCACGAGGACTCAGCAATCCCATTACCATGGGTATCAAGACTAGCAAAGCTTAATAGGAAAGGAAGGGGTAAAGTGGTGAGGTTGCAGAAGCGACTAAGCATATATGGTGGCTAACATACGCAAATAAGAGCGAGAAGAGAGCAAGCGGAATGGTCGTGAAACTAGCAATGATCAAGAGGTGATCCTGAACACCTACTTACGTCAAACATAACACAGAAACCATGTTCACTTCCCGGACTCCGCCAAGAAGAGACCATCATGGCTACACACGCGGTTGATGCGTTTTAATTTGGATCTGGTGTCAAGTTATCTACAACCGTCATTAACAAATTCCCATCTGCCACATAACCGCGGGCACGGCTCTCGAAAGTTTATACCCTGCAGGGGTGTCCCAACTTAGCCCATGACAAGCTCTCGCGATCAACGAAGGAATAGACCTTCTCCCAGGAAGACCCGATCAGTCTCGGAATCCTGGTTTACAAGACATTTCGACAATGGTAAAACAAGACCAGCAAAGCCGCGCGATGCGCCGACAATCCCGATAGGAGCTGTACATATCTCGTTCTCAGGGCAACACCGAATGAGCACTCCGTACAACTAAAACCAGACCTCAAGTTTCCTTGAGGGGGCGCTGCAAAGGACTCTAGTTTGGACCAACACTTAGACAAGCATTGGCCCCGGGGGGTTAAAATAAAGATGACCCTTGGGTTAATTACTCCCAAGGGAAAGGTAGGTGGTGGTGAGGCAAATGGTAAAACCAAGGTTGGTCCTTGCTGGACAAGTTTTATTCAAAGCGAACTGTCAGGGGGGTCCCATAAATCACCCGACCGCGTTAGGAACGCAAAATCCGGGAACATAACACCGGTATGACGGAAAACTAGGGCGGCAAGAGTGGAACAAAACACCAGGCATAAGGCCGAGCCTTCCACCCTTTACCAAATATATAGATGCATTAATAATAGAAGAGATATTGTGATATCCCAACATAAACCCTGTCCACCATGGAGAAATCTTCAACTTCACCTGCAGCTAGCAACGCTATAAGAGGGGCTGAGCAAAGCGGTAACATAGCCAAGCAATGGTTTGCTAGGAAGGGTGTCAAACGTTAGAGGTTCATGGCAATTTGGGAGGCTTGATGAGCAAAAGATAGGTAGCGCAGCAAAGCGATAGAACGAAGCAACTAGCATAGCAATGATAGTAGTGAGATCCAGGGTAGCAGTCATCTTGCCTGAAATCCCGCTAGGAAGAAGAATGAGTCCATGAAGAAGACGAACGGATGAAGCCAAACCAACCGTAGACGAACGAATCCTCACGATCGCAACGAAACAGGAACTAACAAGAAGAAGCACACAACATAGGTAAACACACCACACATGAACAAGGCATGTTGCACAAAAAGCATGATGCATGACCAAGCTACATGAAGCTACTCATGGCAAGAGATGATGCAAACAAGAACAACACATCAAGGCAAGTTTAAATGAGGCCGGGAACAACATATAACAATTCCGGTAAGTCCTCATATGCAAATTTCGAAATTGGTCCAGAACTGAATAAACCTTATGTTCAAGTTGTTAAACAGCAAGTTAAAGATCACCAAGATGATCTACACGAAATTTTAGTCAAGTTACATATAAAGTTCATTAGATTTGGAGCTACATGCAAAATCAAGCAAGTTTCATATAGAGCACACTCAAAACGGAGCAACGGTTCAATACACACACACTATACAAGTCATAACAACAATCTGTCCATAACAGCAACTAGGCATCTTTCAAGCATCAAAACAACATGCTACAGCACCCCAACATAAGAACAAAAGGCATGGGCATGAAGTACAGGTAAAGCACAACAAAACATGAACACTTAGCTACCTCCAGAAAAGACTAGAACATGCTCCAAAGGACATGGTAAGATTGCAAATAATAACAGTTTCAGACTTATCAGGAAATAACATCAGGTTGCAATGTTTAGAGCTATCAAAAAACATGTTACAGGAACATATAATGGCAAACAAAGGCATGGCATGATACTACTAAATGCATAGAACAATAGTCCCTTACTGACCATGAGCCAAAAAGGCATAGAAAATATAATGGCACCCATGTAAACATGGCAAGTTATATTACAGATTCATACATGGCAGAAACAACAATAAGTAGGCATGTTGGTGAGCTTGAACCACTCACCACAGAGCAATACATGGCATGGCAAGGCAACCAACAGTAAGAAGGCATGTTTTAGAAGCTAAGCATGGCAAGAACAAGTTCATAGGGTGCACGGATCACTAGCAAACAATCATGGAAACATTGAACTTAATGTAAACAGGCAGACAGCAACATTATCAAGCAAATTTGGAGCAAGATTACAGCATGTTCCAGCAGGCCATAATTGCAACCAAGGGCATTAATGGATAGAGCATGACATGTAGATCAAAACATGTTTATAGAACATCTCCAGATTATGCACGAAATGACTTGTAGAAGCATGTTAACATAGCAACAAAATATAACAGAATCTGTCAGGAAAACAGCAACAGCAACTACCCCACTTAACAAGCTTTATGCACTCACTACACAAGTCAAAAAAAATACATGGTTAACACCCCTGGAGAGATGGCATGGCATAGATCAACATACATGTAGACATCAACCTCATAGGATGCACACATCAATCATGGCAAAAATGACAAAAGAGCAAGTTATAATAGTTTCAGCAGATTAACATCAACATGCACTCTTCCAACAGCATTTCGGGCATCAAGATGAGCTCAAATGGAAATGATGCAATGTAATTAAATGAATTACTCGTCGAGACGAACAATTTGACATATTATATGCACGAAACGGAGCTACGGATGCAGAGATACAACACGATGAACATGGCATGATAATGTGAATATTTCGGGGACTTAGAAAAATATACCCCTCCGAAAGCAGATCTAGGGTTTGCACGCTCTTCGAGGCAGGGGCGTGAGATCGCCGGAGAGCTCCCCGGAGAGCGCGAGGGAGGGCGGATCTGGCCGGGAGGAGCTCGCCGGGGCTCGGGGAGGAGGCCTCCCGGCGAGGGGGCGCCGGAGAGGGAGAGCCGCCGGACGGAGGCGCTGCGGCGGCCGGTGGCCGGCGCTTGGGCGGCGCGACGGAGGGACGCCGGCACAGGGGCGCGGGGTCCAGAGGCGGGGGCACTCGGGGAGAGGCCCGGTCGGCAGCGCGCGGGCCCTGGACGCCGGCAGGAGGCGCGCGGGCGACGGGGCCGGAAGGCGCGGCGGCGGCCCAGGCCGACGCCGGCGGCGAGGCGCGCCGGGCGGCGGGGTCGTCGGCGGGCAGAGGTGGCGGCGGCGGCGATGGATCGGGGCTGGCGCGGGCTGGCGGCACGGACGGACGGGCCTGCGCGGGCCCGCTACGGGCTGGGCGGGCCCCGGCGGCGGGGAGGCCCGGGAGGCGACGTGGCAGCGTCCGGTTGGGCGAGGAGCGGCGGCGGACATGTCCGGGCGAGGGGCGGACACGTCCGGCGGTGGGAGGTAGAAGAAGACTAGGGATAGATCCGAAATTTCGGGGAGGGGCACATATATATAGGTAGAGGGAGGTAGGATACTCCAAATGGGGAGAGGTTTTCGGCCACGCGATCGTGATCGAATGACCGAGAGAATGGAGGGGAGTTTGCTGGGTTTTGGGCCACTTTGGAAGGGGTGTTGGGCTGCAACAAAGAGGCCTTTGCGGTTACCCGGTTAACTGTTGGAGTATCAAACGACCTCCAAATGGCACGAAACTTGACAGGCGGTCTACCGGTGCTATACCAAGGCCGCTTGACAAACCTCGTTCCATTCCGAGACCGTTTAACACCCGCACACGAAAAGAGGCAAAAGGGGGACGCTTGGGAACATAGGAGTGCCGGATTGCAAAACGGACAACGGGGAAAATGCTCGGATGCAAGAGACGAACACGTATGCAAAATGAAATGCACATGATGACATGATAAAATGCAACATGCAAGAAAATGACATGGCAACGACGGCAAATAACTGGCAGACACCTGGCGCATCGAATCCGGGGTGTTACATGACGGGACCCCCACGCAGCTTGGCCAATGCAAAAATTGGCCGATCCTATGGCCGAAAAATCTTCTTCGTGTCAAGGTGGCCGGGAGCACACCAACAGGACCTCATGAAGGTATGACCGCAACACCACCTACACAAGTACAACCATCGTCTGTGCTGCTTGCTGAGATCGAGAGACATGAGGAAGGAGGGCCAACCGTTCCGCCGGCAGATGATGCCATCTGCCCCATGGAAGAGGATAGGGATCATGACATGGAGGATGCCAACGATAACCCTAACCAGTATTTCAATACTGCCTTTGACAAAAAAGTAATAACGAGTCAACCATATGAATATGAGATGCATGTACCAGAGCCGGAATGTCCTCGGGAGTGCAAGAAGTCTTTGTTCATGCAATCCTCGCAGGACATGCCTCCAGATGCCGGCTCCACCCAAGCTCAACTACGTAGCCAGAGTCGTCCAGTGCTGAGCCCGGAAACACTAGGGGTGGTGCTCAGGGAGGGTCTGACAGACCCACCGGCACCTCAGCCCACCAAGAATAAGCATAGGAAGAGGCCGGCAACAAGAAAATCCAATAAAGCTGGCAATGCTGGTTCTAGCAGCCAGCAGCCTTCGACCAAGGTTCACCATGTACCGATGAAACATGCGCCATTAATCCATGTCGCGGGAGAGCCAATGGTACCGGCGAATGCACTAGCTGCCATAGAAGGGGAACTCAAGAGACTCCATGACCATGTGCTTTCGACAGAGAGAAGCCTCCTTGCCTCGGATGATCCATGATACCCACTTTATATGATTCATGTGCCGAGCAGTTGCAAGATGTATGTCCACACATGCCTCGCGGACCTCTTGTTCCTGAGGTTTGATTACATCTTCCAGATGTTTCAAATGAGGACACTCGATTTTACGTTCGTCCGCCTGTATGCGCTGCACATGAACTACATCGTCAGGAGAGAGCAAGTCACCGGTCTTGCGGCCGTGGACCCGTACTAAATGCATGAGGGCTTCTTGTCAGTCAATGACGCCAACCGTCAATATGCGAGTCAGTACATTGAAGAATTCTTGGTTAGAAATAATGACAAAGAAACGATTCTCCTACCTTATCATCCCAAGTAAGTCATCTGCGGATAGCACTATAACACATACATCCTTTCAAGCATTTCAATAGTTACTTTGCACGCATGGAGGCTAAACTTGATCGTGCATTTTGCACAGCGGGGGGTGTCATGCCATTCTCATTGTTCTTTACCCGCGTTACTCCCGCGCTCTATATTTGGACCCGTCGAAGAACATACAGAAGAAAGATTACACACACATAAAGTATGTTCTGGACAGACCTATGCTGGGCTTCAACATGCGGGGTGGCTACATCCAACACAAAAAACAAATAAGGCCGGGCTTTGTTTCACTCACAAGACTGACTTCTGTTGCATCCAGCAACCGGCAAGAAGTGAGAATGATGGATTCTACGTCATCCATCTAATGATGGAGTACAGAAGGGATGTGCAATCACTTTGCATGAAATCTTCATCCGATACCCATATCCAGAGATGGGCCGAAGCCTTTGGAGCCGTGCCAGATAATCGACTTCAAAATGATTTCTATCGGATCCAAGAGGAAATTGCGTCCATCATCATCAAAGATTTCCTCGAAGAGAATGGGATGTTCTACGCCGGCCCAATATCGCGAGCTGACGTCCGAACCCGCATTGCCCTACAGCGTCAGGACATGACGCCTTTCACTAAGCTTGGGTCTGTCCTCCCGGATATGGACAGATGGGAAGAGTGCACTGCTTAAAAACAATGTGTCTGTTTAGTTACTTGTTACTTTCTGTACGACGAAACTTCGAATCTCTCAGTACGACAAAACTATTAGATGTATGGTGCCGCGCTCTAGTTAATTACTTTCGGTACGATAAAATTTGTTAACTATGTTCACTATATATGTTGCTTTTATTTCATATCTTTTTGTTGAATTTGCTTCATGGTATATATATGTGCATCTCTGACAGGTATATAGATCAACGATGGCGAGGAAGTGGTATGCTGTGTATGCAGGGCATGTTCCGGGTGTGTATGATGAGTGGCCCGAGTGTCAGGCCCAAGTCTCTGGCTTCTCCGGCGGAAGCCAGAAGGGGTTTGATAGCAGAGCGAAAGCCGAAGCTAGTTACTTGAGATTCATGGCAAAACAGGGGATTCAGAACCAGCGTCGCTAGAAAAACTACCACATAATACCGCTTTTAATCATCGTGATCGCCCTTATCTTCTATGCGGTCATATCATGGTCTAACATGAGTATGTGACCATGTAGTTGCATGTATTGAGATCTTGTAATGACTTGTAACGCTATTTCAAGACATGTATTCGACCATGATTGATGATGATGAGATATTTGAGACATGTCGAGACTTCTAATAACTTTGGCTCATCGATGACTCACTTGCTTTTCAATGAATATGCATGTTATTGTATAAACGGTGGATCTGTTTACTTGTGTACAGAGCCAAAACACAAAAAAAAACAAAAGTTAGCAGTGGCGTGGGGGTATAGATTACCAGTAGCACTCAAGTAACAGTAGCGCTGGCTAGTTCCACGCGCTGTAGATAATTATCAGTAGCGCTGGGTGAAAGCGCGCTACAGCTAGCTTTAGATACCAGTAGCGCTGGGCCAAACAAGCGCTACTGCTAAAAAATAGCTGTAGCGTCGTAGCAGTAGTGCACCTGCCCGCCCTACTAATAGCAAGAAACACAACGCTACTGGTAAGGGTTTTCCTAGTAGTGCATCGTAAGTGATTGATGCAGGATACAGAAGAGAGGTAGTTTCATGTAAGAACAAGGTTAACACATAGATGTAGTGTGTACTAAAAATAGGAAGGCATGTCATATTCACATGTATAGTGTGTAAACTAAGCAGATGCAATTTACCCTAATTAGAAGCATTACAAGCTAGACACTGTATGCAACATGCAACCACATATCACACTGCAAAGTTAGAGCAAGCACCTGTGATGGTAGTGTAGGGGAAGTGCGGTCTTCAAGTACAGAGGTACGTTCAATATCTTCATTTAGGCTTGCTGTTTCTTGAGAATCATGTGGAGAGGATGAAATTACAATCTTTATATGAGTAGTGTGTCTCATATTAACCCACGCGTGTGACTGTCTCATCATAAGCGATAGATGCAGAATACACAAGTACAGTAGTTTGATGTAAGAACTTGGTGTGATAGGCAGATGTAGTATGTACCAAAAACAGGAAGGTGTGTCATATTCACATGTATAATGTGTAAGCTAAGGATATGCAATTTAACAAATTAGGATCAATACAAGCTAGGCACCATATGCAACATGCAACCAGATATCACACTGCCATGTTAGAGCAAGCACCTTGGGTTGTGGAGTAGGGGAGATGAGATTTGGAACTAGCACTGCAGTATGAGTAGTAGGAGAATCTGCAGAGATCATCTGTTTTGGTTGCTCCAGAGGACCACCATCATTCCGTGCCTTCGTCCTTTCAGATTTTGCCTTTCAAGTAAACACACAAGAAAAAGGAATGAAATTCACACTTCCAAATTCGTTGATGCATGATACTGACGAACACAGCTTTTATGGATGGCAACCACATTGTAGGAGGATGGAATATGTATGAAAAACGCTAAGTAGAAGGCATTTCAACAAATTGGAAGCAATGCAATCTAGACACCATATGAAAGATCCAAACAAAATCACAATACCAAGTTAGATGTGTCTCATTATAAGTGGCACTTCAACAAATTAGAGGCAATACATGTTTGAAATGATATGCAAGATGCAACCAATATTACACTGTCAACTTGAAGGTGTATCGTCAGAAGTGATTGATGACAGATACACAAGAAAAGTAGTTTGATGTAAGAACATGGTTAATAGAAAGACGTAGTATGTACCAAAAACAGGAAGGCATGTCATATTCACAGGTATAATGTGTTAACTAAGCAGACGCAATTTACCCTAATTAGAAGCATTACAAGGTAAACACCATATGCAACATGCAACCACATATCACACTGCCAAGTAAGAGCAAGCACCTACAATGGTGGTGTGGGGGAATTGCGGTGATCAACTAGAGAGCTACGTTGACTATCTTCATTTAGCCTTTCTATTTCTTGAGAATCATGTGGGGAGGATTGTCGGATGTTGGGTTCCGGCAGACCCTTAAGGTTCGAACTCTGGGGTGCGCACGAAGATCTTCCCCCTACCACTCCACGTCCGATCGCCTCGCGAGAATCTAAGCTAAAGCGATGAACAACACGAGGGACACAAGATTTATACTGGTTCGGGCCACCGTTGTGGTGTAATACCCTACTCAAGTGTGTGTTGTGGTGGATTGCCTCAGGGGCTGATGATGAACAGTACAAAGGATGAACAGCCTCGCGAGAGGTGTTCTTGAGCTGGTGCGATGAACTGCTTGGATGAGTTCGGTCGCCTCTCGATCTAATGAGCACTTGATCCGTCCCCTTCCCTTTGTGGTGGCTAGTCCTATTTATAGAAGCCCTGGTCCTCTTCCCAAATATTGAGCGGGAAGGGCGCCAACAACGGCCATTTCGAAGGGGAACATCTAGTACAAGTTATCCTGACTAAAGTTGGTCTTCGGCTGCCAAAGGCACTGGCAATGACGCCATCTTGGGCTCGACGGTGACCTCCATCCTGCCGCTCTGCTGATCTTGGTCTCGTTGCACCGGAATGGCAACCTTTGCCTGATGCCTCGGTACTCCACGCCTGTGCTGGCCCCCTTTGCACCAAAGAGGAAACAAGGACACTGCACAGGCCGGTGCCCTCCTGGTCTTCGTCGTCATGGCTTGCATCACGAGCACCTCGCGAGGTACCCTGCCTTGATCTCTCCGCCTCCTCGTGAGCCTGCCTGGCGAGGCCGTTCCCGAGGAAGTCGTGTGTCGTCCGCCCCGCGAGGGTCTTGACTCTTGCGCTGATGAAGATGGGCCATACTTGGCAACCACTCGAGCCATGCCGTAGGCCGCAGGCAGGCAAGTCTGGGGACCCCCATTCCCAAAACACTGACAGTACTCCTCGGGACCTAGGCACGCTCGGACTTGGCTTAGCGGAGAAGCGAAGGGGCAAAGTGCAGAGCGCCACGAGACCCATCAGCCTGCGGTGTTGGGCGCCGCATGGCGGTTGATTGGACTTGGGCGTCTCTGCTTCCCCATGCTGCCTCGGCAACTGCTCGACTTGACAAGTCCCTGCATGCAGAAATGGGTCATGATTACCTGTGATCGTGGAGGCTGATGGTTGGCCTCCTCCGTACTATAAGTACGGACGGGCGAGAGCCCCCGTAGTCTATCTCTTCCTGCTTCTCTCCTTCTTCTTCTTCCTCGCCCTTTGAGGGAGTCCTGGACTAGGGGGTGTTCGGATAGCCGAACTATCATCATCGGCCGGACTCCAAGACTATGAAGATACAAGATTGAAACTTCGTCTCGTGTCCGGATGGGACTTTCCTTGACGTGGAAGGCAAGCTTGGCAATACGGATATGTAGATCTCCTACCATTGTAACCGACTCTGTGTAACCCTAGCCCTCTCTGGTGTCTATATAAACCGGAGGGTTTTAGTCCGTAGGACACAACAATAACAACCATCATACCATAGGCTAGCTTCTAGGGTTTAGCCTCCTTGATCTCGTGGTAGATCCACTCTTGTACTACCCATATCATCAATATCAATCAAGCAGGAGTAGGGTTTTACCACCACCCAGAGGGCCCGAACTTGGGTAAAAACATCGTGTTCCTTGTCTCCTGTTACCATCTGCCTAGACGCACAGTTCGGGACCCCCTACCCGAGATCCGCCAGTTTTGACACCGGCATTGGTGCTTTCATTGAGAGTTCCTCTGTGTCGTCACCGATAGGTTCGATGGCTCCTTCGATCGTCAACAACAACGACGCGGTCTAGGGTGAGACTTTTCTCCCCGGACAGATCTTCGTATTCGGCGGCTTTGCACTGCGGGCCAATTCGCTTGGCCTGGAGTATATCGAAAGCTACGCCCCTGGCCGTCAGGTCAGATTTGGAAGTCTAAACTTCATGGCTGACATCCGCGGAGACTTGATCTTTGATGGATTCGAGCCACAGCCGAGCGCGCCGCACTATCACGATGGGCATGATTTAGCTCTACTGCCGGATAGTGTCCTGGAGGCCGCACATGAGTCCGCTTCGATCCCTAATTTGGAGCCGACTGCGCAGATCGAGGATGGGTGGCTAGACACCGCCTCGGGGGCTGCAACCTCTACGGCGATGGAGCCGAATATTGACCTTGTCCCTTGTGAAGCTCGTGACTCCAAGGTGCCGGACTCCTCGCCGGACTGCGAACCTCCCGTGCCCCCTCCAATCAAATCCGATTGGGCTTCGATCATGGAGTTCACCGCTGTGGACATCTTTCAACACTCACCTTTCGGCGACATCTGAATTCACTAAAATATCTCTCGTTATCAGGAGAGCCCTGGCTGGACTGCGGTCAGGACGGTTGGGATGTGGACGACCAAGAAATTCAAACCCCACCCACCACCCACTTAGTAGCCACTGTCGACGATCTAACCAACATGCTAGACTTCGACTCCGAAGACATCGACGGTATGGACGACGATGCCGGAGACGACCAAGAACCAGCGCCTACTAGGCACTGGAAAGCCACCTCGTCATATGACATATACATGGTGGATATCCCAAAGGATGGGAATGGCTAAGGAACGGCGGAGGAAGACCCCTCCAAGAAACATCCCAAGCGCCGGCGTCAGCGGCTCCGCTCTAAATCCCGCCACAGCAAGAATGGAGATTCCGGCACCGGAGATAATAACACCCCAGAGAGTGCCGAAGACAACCCCCTCTAGCAAGATTCAGCACAGGAGGACGGAGAATCCAGCCCTCATGAGAGAGCGGCAGACGAAGAGGTAGAGGATGATAATTACATGCCTCCCTCCGGAGACGAGGCAAGCCTCGACGATGACGAATTCGTCGTGCCTGAGGATCCCGTCGAACAAGAGCGTTTTAAACGCAGGCTTATGGCCATGGCGAACAGCCTCAAGAAAAAGCAGCAACAGCTTAGAGCTGATCAAGATCTGCTAGCCGACAGGTGGACTGAAGTCCTTGCGGCTGAAGAGAATGAACTCGAACACCCCTCCAAAATCTACCCCAAACGCAAGCTGCTCCCCCGATTAGTGGAGGAGGCATATAAACCTGCATCACCAGCACACAATACGGCTGACCGACCACCTCGTGGCCGGGACAGAGAGGCCTCTAGGCCCTCCACTAGAACCGTACCCCGGCACCGCTCTTGCGCCGGACTTGCGAGACATATTGGAGGATAAGACAAGACAATCAAGATCGATCTACGGATCGCGTGGGCGCCCCACGATGCGCGACGAAGACCGTCGCGCCGGATACAACAACTCCGTCCGGGCCGAACACAGTAGACAAAGCTCGCTTGAGCTACGTCGTGATATAGCCCAATATAGAGGCGCCGCACACCCACTATGCTTCACAGATGAAGTAATGGATCATCAAATCCTCGAAGGGCTTAAATCCATGAATATTGAATCCTATGATGGCACAACAGACCCTGCGGTTTGGATCGAAGACTATCTCCTTCATATCCACATGGCCCGCGGCGATGATCTTCACGCCATCAAATACCTCCCACTCAAGCTTAAAGGACCAGCTCGGCATTGGCTTAATAGCTTGCCAGCAGAATCAATTGGGTGTTGGGAGGACCTGAAAGACGCATTCCGTGATAACTTCCAGGGCACGTAGGTGCGACCACCAGACGCCGATGACCTAAGCCACATAATTCAGCAGCCAGAAAAATCGGCCAGACAATTCTGGACACGGTTCTTGACAAAGAAAAATCAAATCGTCGACTGTCCGGATGCAGAGGCCCTTGCAACCTTCAAACATAACATCCGCGACGAGTGGCTTGCCCAGCACCTAGGACAGGAAAAGCCGAAATCCATGGCAGCCCTCACATCACTCATGACCCGCTTCTGCGTGGGAGAGGACAGCTGGCTAGCCCGCAGTAACAACCTCAGCAAAAATTCTGGCAGTCCGGATACCAAGGACCACAATGGTAGGTCGTGTCGCAACAAGAACAAACGCCGTGTTAACGGCGATAACACTAAGGATACGGCAGTCAATGCCGGATTCAGAGGCTCTAAACCCGGTCAGCGGAAAAAGTCATTCAAAAGAACTACTCCGGGTCCGTCCAATTTGGACCGAATACTCGACCGCTCGTGCCAAATACACGGCACCCCCGAAAAGCCAGCTAATCACACCAACAGGGACTGTTGGGTATTCAAGCAGGCAGGCAAGCTAATTGCCGAAAACAATGACAAGGGGCTGCATAGCGATAACGAGGAAGAGACCCGACCGCCGAACAATAGAGGACAGAAGGGTTTCCCCCCACAAGTGCGGACGGTAAACATGATATACGCAACCCACATACCCAAGAGGGAGCGGAAGCGTGCACTCAGGGATGTATACGCGATGGAGCCAGTCGCCCCGAAGTTCAACCCATGGTCCTCCTGCCCGATCACTTTTGATCGAAGGGACCACCCCACCAGTATCCGCCACGGCGGATTCGCTGCATTGGTTTTAGACCCAATCGTCGATGGATTTCACCTCACCAGAGTCCTGATGGACGGCGGCAGCAGCCTAAACCTGCTTTATCAGGATACAGTGCGAAAGATGGGCATAGATGTAACGCCCCGGATTCGATGCGCCAGGTGTCCGCCAGTTATTCGTCGTCTTTGCCAGGTCATTTGCTTGCGTGTTGCATTTTATCATGTCATCATGTGCATTGCATTGCATACGTGTTCGTCTCATGCATCCGAGCATTTTCCCCGTTGTCCGTTTTGCAATCCGGCACTCCTATGTCCTCCAGCGTCCCCTTTTTGCCTCTTCTCTTGTGCGGGTGTTAAACATTCTCAGAATGGCCCGAGGTTTGCCAAGCGGCCTTGGTATACCACCGGTAGACCGCCTGTCAAGTTTCGTGCCATTTGGAGGTCGTTTGATACTCCAACTGTTAACAAAACAACAAGTTCAAAACGGAGCAACGGTTCAACACACACAATAGACAAGTTATAGCAACAATTTGTCCAAAACAGCAACTAGGCATATTGCAAGCATCAAAACAACAAGCTACAACATCTCAACGAGAAAACAAAAGGCATGGGCATGAAGTACAGGTAAAGCATAACAAAACATGAACACTGAGCTATCTCCAGAGACAACTAGAACATGTTCAAAAGGACATGGTAAGATTGCAAATAATAACAGTTTCGGACTTTGCAGAAATAACATCAGGTTGCAATGTTTAGAGCTATCAAACAACATGTTACAGGAACTTAACATGGCACAAAAAGGCATGGCATGAATCTACTAATTGCATAGAACAAAAGTCCCTTACTGACCATGAGCGAAAAAGGCACAGAAAATATGATGGCACCCATGTAAACATGGCAAGTTATATGACAGATTCAAACATGGCAGGAACAATAAGTAAGCATGTTGGTGAGCTTGAACCACCCATCACAGAGCAATACATGGCATGGAAAGGCAACCAACAGTAAAAAGACATGTTTATGATGCTAAGAATGGCAAGAACAAGTTCATAGGATGCATGGATCACTAGAAAAGCACATGGCCAAAACTGAACTTCATGTTAACAGGTTGACAGCAACATTATTTAGCAAATTTTGGAGCAAGATAAAAACATGATACAGCAGGCTATAAATGCTACAGGGGCATGAATGGATAGAGCAAGTCATGTATAACAAAACATCCTTAGTGAACATCTCCAGAATAATGCACGAAATGACTTGTAGCAGCAGGTTTACATAGCAACAAAATATAACAGAATCAGTCAGGAAAACAGCAACAGCAAGTACCCTACTTAACAAGCTCGATGCACTCAGTACAAGATTCACAAAAATACATGGATGGCACCTCTGGAAAGATGGCATGGCATAGATCAAAACACATGTAGAGCTCATGCTCATAGGATTCACACATCAAACATGGGAAAAATGACAAAAGAGCATGTTATAACAGTTTCAGCAGATTAACATCACATAGCACTCTTCCAACAGCATTTCGGGCATCAAGATGAACTCAAATGAACATGATGCAATGGAACTAAATGAAGTACTCGTCGAGGCGAACAATTTGACATATTGCACGCACGAAATGGAGCAGTATGCATGGAGTTAAGATGCGATGAACATGGCAACAGAATGTAGAGATCTCAGGGACTTGGCAGATGTTTACCCTCGCGAAAAGTCAACCCGGGACGAGGAGATCCCGGGACGGAGCGGATCCGGGAACGGGGAAGCGTTTGGTTGGTGGAGTGGGTGGATCTGGTCCCACTCCCAAATCTGGCCGGAGGAGGACTCTGTCGAGCTCTCCGGCGAGGCACGAGCGGATTCCAGCAATGAACGGGGCCGGGGACGGGCGCGGTCGGGGCCGTGGAGGCCGGATCTGGCGAAGGAGCGGCCGGACCGGGCGCTCCGGCGAAGGGGCGTCGTGCGGAGGCGGTGACGGGGTCACCGGCGGGCGGGATGACGGCGGCCGAGCGGGGCAGCCACAGCGCGCGGGCGGCGCAGGAGGATGGCGGCGGGGCTGCGCCTGCGGGCGAGCGGCGGCGGAGACGAGCCCCGGCGGCGGAAGGAGGGGCGCGACCGGGCGGCGGCCGGCGCTGATGGGTGGCGGCGAGGCACGCCCTGGCGCAGGAGGCGCGGGGCGCGGCCGGGCGGCGCATGGCGGCGGGACGGCGCGGGGCGCCGTGGCGGCGGGGACGGGACCCGGCGGCGGCGGCGCGGGGTTGGGCCCCGATGGGCTCGGCGGGCTTGCCCCGGGCCCAGGCGGGCCGCGGCAGCGGGGGTGGACGCGCGGTGACGTGGCGGGTCCCAGTTGGCCGGCAGGCGGCGGCTGGACATGTCCGGGGGGGTCCGGACGTGTCCGGCTGCGGGAGGAGGACGAAGCGGGTTGGACTGCGGGAATTTCGGGGGAGGTCACATATATATAGGTAGAGGGAGCTAGGAGAGTCCAAATAAGGAGCGGTTTTCGGCCACGCGATCGTTATCAAACGACCGTGAGCATGGAGGGGAGTTAGATGGGTTTTGGGCCACTTTGGAGGGTGTTGGGCTGCAAAGAGAAAGGGGCTTTGCGGTTACCCGGTTAACCGTTGGAGTATCAAACGACCTCCAAATGGCACGAAACTTGACAGGCGGTCTACCATTGGTATACCATGGCCGCTTGGCAAACCTCAGGCCATTCTGAGAATGTTTAACACACGCACAAGAGAACAAGCAAAAAGGGGACGCTGGAGGACCTAGGAGTGCCGGATTGCAAAATGGACAACGGGGAAAATGCTCGGATGCATGAGACAAACACGTATGCAATGCAATGCACATGATGACATGATAAAATGCAACACGCAAGAAAATGACATGGCAAAGACGGCGAATAACTGGCGGACACCTGGCGCATCGAATCCGGGGCATTACAATAGACCCCTCAAGGATTAAACCCACAAAGACGACCTTCAAAGGCGTCATACCAGGTGTAGAGGCCAATTGCACAGGCTCAGTCACACTTGAAGTGGTCTTCGGATCTTCGGATAACATCCGAAGCGAGGAGTTAATCTTTGACATAGTTCCGTTCCGCAGCGGCTATCATTCTCTGCTCGGACGGACCACGTTTGCAAAATTCAATGCGGTGCCGCACTACGCATACCTCAAGCTCAAGATGCCAGGCCCTCGAGGACTCATCACGTTCAACGGAAACACTGAGCGCTCTCTCCGAACGGAGGAACACATAGCGGCTCTCGCGGCAGAAGTACAGAGCAGCCTCTTAAGGCAATTCTCGAGTCCGGCCATTAAGCGATCGGACACGGCTAAACGCGTCCGGAGTAACCTACAACAAGACCACCTGGCACGTTCCGAGCACGCGTAGCAATGCAGCCCCAACCCCAGCCCTTGCAAAATGTTAAGACTGATCCTTCGCATACATCATTACGCTCTGGAGATACCATGGGCATAGGGGGAGGGGCCACGACCATGACAGGCCCAGAATGCGGCTTAACCACACCAGGGGCTCCCAAGTGTGTCACTCTTTTTCCTTTTTCTTTTTTCTTACCCACAGGACTCCGTTCACCAGAGGCCCTGTCCGGCAGTAGACCTGCCGAACTCACGATGCAACAGCCAGGGAAGGAGAAAGGCTACGACGAGTATCCAGGTGGTCTCCATTACGAGCATTAAATCTATTTTATACACCATTCCGCAGCCTACCCCTGGAGGGGGACATGTTTAATAGTCCCATCCCTTGCTTACCGCACTATTTGTATCGTTCTGCATTCATGGCAGTATTTCTTAAATAAACAATGCATCGCCTTTTGCTTATAATTGCATTTCTTTCTTATACATATGTTCATTTATGACATGTTGCATCCGTACACTTTGGTACGGCTAAATACACTAGGGGCTTAAGTTCCCCACATTATGGTGTGATAAATCCGAACACTTTCATAGGTGCGGCACCCCGAACTTATAGCATTATATGCATCGGCTCCGAATCATGTCTTGGGTCAGTAGTTGGGTTTGCCCGGCTCCCATGTTTTGGTACCTTACGTTCCGTTGTATCGGCTAAGGTAGCACTGGGAGAACCACTGCGATTGCGCCCCAGTTGAGCTGCGCGAGTGCCTCAGTGGAGAAAGCTAAAACTGACCGTCATGATAAGGCGAGAGCTGGTCGCTGTTCAAGAGGTTTTTTCGAGTCCCTAAAGACTTATGCCGCTTAGAGCGAGGAACCGGCTTTGTCCGGCCCAGGCGTGGATAGCGCCCCGAACTCAGTCTTCGCCGAAATTTAAAATTATAGAATTCTATGGCTAACTGAGAGTGTTCAAGCATTATAAGTCCGGTTGCCTCATTCGTTGTGTTGAGCGCCTCCCTAGATGGACCCAAAAATGGGAACAAGAGTGCTCAAGTTTATCCCGAACACCCCAGCACTCGTGGCATGGGGGCTGAAGCCGACGACTTGCCATCTTTCAGATTTGATAAACAGCCGCACAGAAGGTAATATTTTAAATTAACAAGCGTTGCTTAGCGCATACGAACAAAGTTTTCAGCGCATAGGATAACAAAATGCGAGTCTACTCAAATATTACATCTTTGGAGCACTCACCCGCAATCATGCGGGCACCCTTTAGGACACTCTTATAATACATCTCGGGCGTGCGATACTCCTTGCCCGTCGGTGGCGCGTCTGTCACAAGCTTCTCAGCGTCCATCCTGCCCCAATGCACCTTTGCACGGGCAAGGGCCCGACGGGCACCTTCAATGCAGGCAGAGTGCTTGACGACTTCAACCCAGGGACACGCATCCACCAGCCGCCGCACCAGGCCAAAGTAGCTCCCAGGCATGGCCTCCTTGGGCCACAGCTGAACTATGAGGCCCTTCATGGCCTGTTCGGCCACCTTGTGGAGCTTGACCAGCTGCTTCAGCTGGTCGCTAAGGGGCATCGGATGTCAGGCCTCAGCATACTAAGACCAGAAGACCTTCTCCGTCGAGCTCCCCTCCTCGGCCCGGTAGAAAGCGGCAGCATCAGACACGCTGCGAGGCAGATCTGCGAACGCTCCTCGAGAGCTCCAAATTCAGGTAAGTAATAGGCAATTCACATTCACATGCTTGCTTTGCATGAAAAATGCCTTACCCGCCGCTATTTTCTTCAACGCCTCGATTTCCTGGAGGGCCTTGTGGGCTTCGGCCTTAGCGGTTTTGGCACTCTCAAGAGCGGACGCAAGCTCGGACTCTCGAGTCTTCGAGTCACGCTCCAAACTCTCGTGCTTTTCCATGAGAGCCTGGAGCTCTTGCTGTACCTCCGCCACCCGCGCCTCCTGCTTCTCTCGCTCGGCTCGTTCCGCGGCTGCACTGCATTCGGCCGCGGACACCGCCTCCTTCAGGGTTGCCACCTCGTTCATAGCCCCTGAAGTACCCACGTTATCCTTGTTATTTCTCTTGCAACCAAATCCTTTTCTGTAAGGTACAACTTTAATACGGTGTTACTCATGTTCCTTGTCCTCGAGCTACTTCTTGGCACGGACGAGCTCGCTCTCGGACTGCTCGAGGCTTTGTTTCAAGGTATTGACCTCCGCAGTCAGTGCGGCAGAGGTCAGCAGCGCAGCCTGCAATCCGATATTGACATATTTTTTAAGACTCCTGCGTATATCTTTTTAGATCCTCAGTCCGGCTTTTCTTTCCGAACACCGAACCGAGCATCAGGGGCTACTGTCTATGCGGTACTATTTTACATATATTGAAATCCTTACCTCAAAGCCTGTTAGAAGGCTGCTGCAGGCTTCGATCAGCCCGCTCTTGGCGAGCTGAACCTTCTGAATCACCGCACTCATGACACTGCGGTGTTCTTCTTCGATGGAAGCGCTGTTGAGCGCCTCCAGCAAGTTATCTGGCGCCTCCGGTTGGACGGAGGCCGCCGGTGTCACAGTCTTGCCCTTCTTACGAAGGGGCCGCTCGCCGGACTCCGGAACCACTTCAGGTTCCGGTGTGGAGTCCGGTGCAAAGTCCGGGAGGTTGCCCTGCGGCACCTCCGGGGCCTCCTCCTCATGGCGGGTCCCTTCCTGGGATCCCACCTCGACGTCGTTAGCGTCACGGGGGGTGGAGGCGGTCGGAAGAGAATCCATGTCCGACGTGCCCAAGGACCCGCTCGACGAAGCGGGAAGATCGTCCTTGGGCGGACTACAGGTTGTATGCGGCATTAGAAAGACACCATGTGACAAAAAGAAAAATTATAAAATCATCTAGGAGTCCGGATACTTATGACCTCGCCAGGGGCTTGGCCCTTGAGGGCCACTCCACGTCGCCGTCGCCGATGTTGGCAGAACAGTCCGGGGTCCTTCCCTTCTTGGACCCTTCGGCCTCCCTCGTTAGGGAGGCCTTCCTTTTCTTCTCTCCCCCCGCTGGGGGAGGGGCCTCTTTCTTCTCCTCCTCGTCCTCGTGGGAGGATTCCGCCTCGGAGTCATCGGACGATGAGTCCAATACCACCTGACGCCAGGAACTCCTTCGGGTTCCCGTGGCCTTCTTCTTGGCCTTCTTCTCCGGCACTACGTAAAGTGCCGGGACCATCAGCCCTGTCAAACGGGCGTCCGCTGGGTCTTCTGGAAGGGGAGCCGGACAGTTAACCTATCCGGACGTCTTCTGCCAGGCATGTTAAAGGTATTGGGAGTTTAGATCCCGCATAAAGTCAAACTATGAAAAGCAAGTGTCCCATAAAGGATGACATAGCTTACCTCGCCAGTAGGACGCTGCGTGCTGAATCCGCGATCTTCGGTAGCGGATGCGGGAGCTTCGGCGCCCTTGAACAGCACCCTCTAGGCAGCTTCGTACGTAGTGTCGAAGAGCCCGCTTAAGGTCCGGTGCTGTGCCGGATAAAACTCCCACAAATTGAAGTCCCGTTGCTGGCAGGGGAGAATCCGGCGGACGAGCATGACCTGGATCACGTTAACAAGCTTGAGCTTCTTGTTCACCTGGGTCTGGAGACAGGACTGGAGTCCGGTCAGCTCTTCTGAACTACCCCATAGCAAGCCCTTCTCTTTCCAGGAGGTAAGCTGCATGGAGATGCCAGATCTGAATTCGGGGGCCGCTGCCCATTTAGGGTCACGCGGCTCGGTGATGTAGAACCAACCCGATTGCCACCCTTTGATGGATTCCACGAAGGCACCCTCGAGCCAAGTGACGTTGGGCATTTTGCCCACCATGGCGCCTCCGCACTCCGCTTGGCTGCCCTTCACAACCTTCGGCTTGACATTGAAGGTCTTTAGCCACAAGCCAAAGTGGGGCTGGATGCAGAGGAAGGCCTCGCACACGACGATAAACGCTGAGATATTGAGGATGAAATTCGGGGCCAGATCGTGGAAATCCAGGCCGTATTAGAACATGAGCCCCCGGACAAAGGGGTGGACTGGGAAGCCCAGTCCGCGGAGGAAATGGGGAAGGAATACCTCCCTCTCATGGGGCCTGGGGGTGGCGATGAGCAGCCCCTCGTCGGGGAGCCGATGCGCGATGTCGCTGGACAGATATCCGGCGCTGCGCAGCTTCTCTATGTGCCCCTCCGTAACGGAGGAGGCCATCCACTTGCCTCCCACTCCGGACATGGCTGGAGAAGGTCGAGGTGAGATATGCGGACTTGGGCGCTGGAGCTCGAGTGCGCGGAGATGGATAAGCAAAGGAGGAAGAAGGCGTAGGTAAAAAGGTGGATCCTTATCCCCTTATATATGGGCGGATGAAACTATGCGTCCCTACTGGCCTGGTAAAACTCGCTTATCTCCCAAGCGCCGCAATCAATGGCGCGTGTCGGTGTACTAAAGTAGGGGTACCTTAGTACCCCGAACTTGTGCACGGGCAGTTGCAGCGTCCCGCGGCAAGGCTTGCCGGGCGTCCGCCAAGATCCTCCGCTATTCCTACTTACTGCCATTCAAGAACAAAGTGTTAGCTGAGAAGACAGAACCCTGGCAAGAGGAGCTTGCCGGGAAGGACAAGGCCCCGGCAAGAGGAGCTTGCCGGGAAGGCCAACCAAGGCACTTCAGAAAACTTGCCGCGACGCTCCGCGCGTCCTGGCAAGACCCAGCGAGCGGCAAGCTTGCGGGTGCGACAAGACAGCAACCGCGGCAAGGCGCTTGCCGCGGTGAAGCCACCACTCTGCGCCCACGCTCCAGCACATCCGACGACGTGTCGCCACAGGATCGCTCCTGGTGCACGTGGCGGGTAGCTGTGCAGCCTCGCAGTGCGAGGTGGCAAACGAAGATGACAAGGAGGCCATCATGGCGATCGGTGGCGCCCCTAACGGTCGTTTCCTACACTATTTGAGCGACCAGACGGGCATTAAATGCCCTTGTCCCCTGCCTCGGAGTTAGGTAGGGGGCACTGTTGGTAGCAGTTGTACCAACCTGCATTTTTTCTCTTTTACCCCTCTTTCTACGCTGCCACCTGTCGGTGACCCCTTTAACCTATAAAAAGGAGGCCCATGCGCACGTAGAAGGGGTTCGGTCGGTTCGGTTCGGCTCAGTTCGACTCATTCGACACCACAACACACCCATGCTTTCAAGCAAGAACAGAATAGAAACACAAAGCAGCAGTAGGAGTTTTATCTCTCCGGAGAGCTCCGAAGCTGGGTAAAATCCCCCGCGTGCTCTTGCCTCGATCTGCTCTGCGTGCGCCCTCCGCTCCCTTGCCGGACCAAGAAGGGGCCCTGCCCCATAGGTGCTCGTTCCCCACGACATCTCTGGCGCGCCAGGTAGGGGGGCGTTGAGGTCGTGCGTATCTGATCCGGCGTCCGCGCGCGCTACATCAACATCTACATCAACGTCTACATCGACATGCCACCGAAGAAGAAGACTTCGGAGGTGGCCGCTCCGTCTGCGACTATCCTGCCGCCACCGGAGCAAACGGGCGGTGGGGTGGACGCCGGCGGAGGAGCGGGTGCCGACGGCGGGACTCGCGTCGTCACCAGGTCCAAGGACAAGGCCCCGCAAGCTTCAACGTCTGTACATCCACCACAACCCTCCCAGGGGGTGCAGGATCGACAACGCCACAGTGCTCCTAGCACCGTACTCGCGTTGGAACAAGGCCAAGTTGGTGGGTCGCGGGACGCTCAAGGCCAACGTGCGCGTCAGCACGCCGGCACGAGCGCAGTGCGGTCGCCTGGACGAGACGTCGCTGCTTCTAACACTGTTAGAAGTTTGAGCGTATCTCGCACCTCCCATCACTCGCCACCGCCACCCAACACTCCAGAGGAAGCGCTGGCCCGAGCCCAGCTGCTTCTAGATTACCCTCCAGCGCCAGACAAGATCGACGACTGGAGGGCCACCATTCAGAGCCTTATCGGCTTTGCCAACGGCGAAAAGCCCCGGCAACCGAGCACCTCGAAACCCCAGCAAGACGCCCAGGTGCAAGCCGACGCCGACAAGACCGCTGGGGGTGCCACCACCGTGCACTCCCCGCCCCAAAGGCCAAGATCGCCGACTCGCCGGGCCAACCTCGACACCGACTCCACCGCGTCGTCGGACCCGCGAGCTCGCCGCGATCAACGCCAAGTTCTCCAAGAACGATGACGCGAAGACGCTCGCACTCGCATCGAGCGTCGAAGAGAAGCGCGGCGTCAATCTGACCAGCGCGCTGGGCCCACTGTCGATATGCATGCGCCAGGGGAACCAGGCGACTTGCCGTACGCGGTAGGTTGCCCTGCGTTCACCCATGAGCTGCGGCAGGTCCAGTGGCCCAGTACCAAGAACTTCAAGCCAGACGTGCCCGAGAAGTACGATGGCAGGATACATCCGTCAGAGTTCCTCAGCGTCTACACCATCGCGGTGCAGGCTGCCGGAGGGCACGACGAGAAGATCCTCGCCAACTACTTCCCGCTGGTGCTCAAGCCCAACGTCAGATCTTGGCTCATGCACTTGCCGGACAACTCCATCTCTTCGTGAGTGGACCTGTGTCATCAGTTTGTCGGCGCCTTCACAGGCGGCCACAAACCCCATGGCCAGGAGAGCGATCTTCATCTGCTCGCCCAGAAGGAAGGAGAACCCCTGCGCAAGTATATACAGAGATTCAGTCAGGTGCAGCGCAACATCCCAGACGTCCACCCTGCCGCGGTTATCAGCGCATTCCATCAGAACGTGCGTAACCGTAGGATGAGGGAGGAGATGGCGATGTGCAAAATCAGAGATGTCAGCGAGCTATATGCTCTAGCCCACAAGTGTGCACGGGCTGAAGAGGGGAGGAGACTCCCCGGAGAGAACGCAGGAGCAGAAGGATCTGACAGTGAGGACGCCCCTCCGGCAAAGAAGAACCGGAGGCGGAATAACAGAAAGAGGAAGGCTAAGGATGTGCTAGTTGTTGAGCAGTCCGGCAGCAGAGGCGGTTCCGAGAAGGCCAGAGCTGGTGACTCCGGCGAGGCTGTGGTAGCCACCGACAAGCAGGATGGCTCCGGCAAGCAGTACTGCAAGATCCACCGCACCAAGGGCCACGACCTCCAAGCCTGCAAGAAGGTTGAGCAGATGGCAGAGCTACAGAAAGACGAATATGAGCGTCGCGATAAGGAGAAGGCCCAGGAAGGTGGCGGAGGATCCGGCAAGAAGCGTCCCGCCCGGGGAGGGCGCCGCGGCAAGGTCAAGCAGCACCAAGGAGATAGGCCTCCCCGTGGCCGCGACAAAGACGAAGACGAAGATGAAGATGATGAGGTGGAGGAGGATGAGACTGACGAGCGGGAGTTCCAGAAGGCAACAGAGGTGTTGTGCGTCGATGGCGGTGCTTCTCTGCACACCTCGCACCGCCAACTCAAACAGTGGGTGCAGGAAGTAAACTCAGCAGAACCATCCGTTGAGTCACGCAAGCCCCTGAAGTGGTCCAGCACGCCCATCATCTTCGACGTTGAGGATCACCCTGATCGCATCACTGCGGTCGGGTGCTTGCCGATGTTGGTTTCACCAACGATCTGCAACCTCAAGGTCACGAACATGCTGGTTGACGGCGGGGCCGGCTTGAATCTGATCTCTTCCGCGGTGCTCAAGAAGCTCCAGATCCCCGACAGCGAGCTCGAAGAGACTGGTACCTTTCAAGGAATAAACCCGGGAAGGATCAAGCCGAAGGGGAAGATCACACTGCCAGTAACTTTTGGCAGCGAGCTGAATTTCAGGACAGAGAGAGTCACATTCGACGTTGCTGATTTCCCATTACCCTACAATGGGATACTTGGCCGTCCAGCACTTGCCAAGTTCATGGCAGCCTCTCACTACGCCTACAATGTGCTCAAGATGCCCGGTCCGATAAGTGTTATTTCCGTCCATGGCGACAAGAAAGATGCACTTATCTGTACCGACAAGATCTACCGGGAAGCAGCAGCCGCAGCAGAACGCAAACCACTTGCCGCTGAAGCTCCCAGGGGGAAGAAGAAGACCATGTCCGGCAAGAGTAGCTCTGATGCCCACTCCGGCAAGCGCACCTCTTCGGAGTGCTGCACTACCGTCGAGGACGCACCATCGAGCTCCACCGGCAAGCGCAAGAAGGCAAAGACAGCTTCACCAGAGACCAAGAAAGTGGCCGCCAAGGAGGACGGCACTGGTGGTACCTTCACCATCAGTGCCACGCTTGACCCTAAATAGGAAAGCGCGCTCGTTGCTTTCCTGCGGGCGAATGTCGATGTGTTTGCATGGCAACCATCTGACATCCCCGATGTTCCCAGGAAAGTAATCGAGCACCACCTTGCCGTCTGCCCTCACGCACGGCCCGTCAAGCAGAGAGTTAGGAAGCAAGCAGTGGAGCGTCAAGAGTTCATTGCAGAGGAGATCAAGAAGTTGGAAGCAGCAGGCCTGGTCCGAGGAGTACTCCATCCAACGTGGTTAGCCAATCCAGTAGTCGTGCGCAAAGCAAACGGGAAGTGGAGGATTTGTATTGACTTCACTGATGTTAATAAAGCTTGTCCCAAGGATCCATTTCCCTTGCCGCGCATTGACCAGATTGTCGACTCCACGGCAGGATGTGATCTGCTTTCATTCCTTGATGCATACTCAGGATATCATCAGATCTTCATGGCTGAAGAGGATGAAGAGAAAACCGCATTCATTACTCCATGTGGCACATACTGCTTTGTACGGATGCCTTTCGGACTAAAGAATGCTGGTTCAACATTTGCAAGGGTAGTCAGTCATGCTTTTGAGCCACAGCTGCACAGAAATGTAGAAGCTTACATGGATGACATAGTGGTCAAGAGCAAGGACAAAGAAACTCTGGTCCAAGATTTGGACGAAACTTTTGCAAATCTGCGCAAGATCAATCTCAAGTTGAACCCCGAGAAGTGCGTGTTTGGAGTTCCTTCCGGCAAGCTTCTCGGGTTCTTTGTGTCCCAGAGGGGGATTGAAGCCAATCCCGACAAGATCAAGGCCATTGAGCAAATCGAAGCACCAAAGCGTGTCAAGGATGTGCGAAGGCTTGCCGGCTGTGTTGCTGCTCTCAGCAGGTTCATTTCCAAGTCTGCTGAACGCGCCCTGCCGTTTTTCAAAATTTTGAAAAAGGCGGGTCCAATGAAATGGACTCCGGAAGCGGAGGCTGCGCTGCAAGACTTGAAGAAATATTTGTCCTCCACTCCAACACTTGTCGCACCTAAGCCACAAGAGAAGTTGCTGCTATATCTGGCGGCAACCAATCAAGTGGTTAGTGCTGCGTTAGTGGCGGAGAGGGAGGCGGAGGATGAGACAGCGACCGCGGCAAGCGAATCCGGCGACAAGCAGGGGGCTTCCCCGACAAGCTCTGGCCCGACAAGCCCTGATCCGACAAGTCCCAGTCCCGACAAGGATGGATCTGCGCGGCTGCAAGAGAAGAAGTAGAGGAAGATGGTGCAGCGCCTAGTTTACTTTGTCAGTTCCCTTCTGCAGGGGGCTAGATCAACACAAAAGAGCGCTGAGGAGCAGTCTGCTCCGACAAGCCCTAGGGCTTGCTTCGTTGAAGCAGACGCTCCCGACAAGCTGTGTCCCGACACACTTGCCGGGGAGCATCATGCTCCGGCAGGATCCCAGATTCTTGCCGTGGAAGCAGATGTTCCCGCAGCAGCATTTGCGCCTTTAGTCCTTGTCGTCGAGCCACAAGCTCCGGCATGGGCACAGCAGATCGTCCTTTTCCTTCAGACAGGAGAACTTCCCGAAGAGCAAGAAGAAGCGGAGAACGGCCTTGCCGGGACACGGACGATAGAAAAGCTAAGTTGCCAAAGTTTGAGCATGATCAAGTTTTTAAATTTGTTTAAGTTATACTCCTTGAACGACCGTGCCTTGTATGGAAAACCTGTGCGCGGAGGAATCGACTCGTGGCTAGTGCCCTTAATTTGTTTCGAGTCCGCTCAACAATGAAAGTGTGCTGCAACTAGCCCCGACAAGGTTTCTTGCCGGAAGCAACAACCGCCGGCAGGCTGCTGATGTTCTGCACTCAGCGCTCGCGGCAAGCGTGCTTGCGCCGGCAAGTTCCCTAAAAGCGTAGGGTAAAAACATACAAGGGATCGAATCGAAGAAAGGATATAACATAGCAAGCATTCCCTCTTTCATTAAAAAAAACATCCCACTCAGGTACAGTCCATAGAGGATGAAAAACATGAAAGAGAGGGTTACAAGTTTTAGATGCGGCTAAGGCCCGGAGGCTTACAAATTAAAAAGATAAGATGCCCGTAATCCCTTTCCTGTCCCTCTTTTTAGGAGGTAGGTCAAGGAGGCAAAAAGGGCAAAAGGGGCGCCTAGGCGAGCTACAGGTGCCAGAAGACACCAAGAGAAAATCCCGGGGGCCGTCCGAAGGCTGGATGGTGATGGCGGCGCCGGAAGCGGGGCTCGAAGACGGGGTGGCAGGACGCCAGCACGCTGTTGAGGGCACTACGCCCTCGTACTCCGTCTTGACGGCCTTGTCGCCAGCCCTCTTCCCCTTCTGCAGCCTCCCTGCGCCAGCCGCCCAAGGAGACGACCCCGGGGAGTTCAAGGAGCCGGCGACACGGATGATGGGGTCGCCGGTGACGCACGAAGCGGCGCCCGACACCTAGTCGGGCCCGCCATCCCGCCACCCGCTACCCTCGTCGTCGCTGTCACTCTCCTCCTCATCACTCTCGCTCGAGGAGGAGCCTTCGCTATCAGAGGAGCTGTCCACGCAGCACTTCGCCCGAGTGCCGGAGTCCCCGAAGGCTTTGACGGAGAGGAGATCGCCCTCCATTAACTTAAAATGGAGGGTAAACCCCGCCATCAGGCTGTGGATGCGGGCGAACGTCTTCCACCCACGATCAAGATACATCACATTGGGGGCTGGGAATACAACGCGGACTCGCGTACCGTTGATCCCACAGCCCCTCATGTGGAGTCTCAATGTCTCGGGCGGGTCCAGCTCCATCGCGCTCACAAACGGAGCTGGAAGCCGGAGGCGACGACGAGGCGCCCGGCGCAGCCTGACGAAGAACTTGCAAGGGGCGTCCTCTGTATGGAACGCCGTGGGGGGAGGAACCGCCGGCGGAGACGGAGATGGCGCGCTGCCCCGTCCGCCTCTTCCCCGAGCGCCTCGACCTCGTCCTCGACCTCGTCCATGACCTCGCCCCCTCCCTCTTCCTCTTATGGCTGGCTCTGCCACCACGGGCGCAGGATAGGGAGGGGCGCGCTGTCTGGTGGCGACCCTCGCCGCCACCGATGAAGGGCCAGGGTTCCCTTCCTCCATGGCGAATGAGAGAAAGAGGAGCAGAAGCTGAAGAAAGGAGAAGATGGGAGAGTGCGGGCTTCTGCGCTCCCCTCCCGCTCTTCTTAAAGGAGCGAGGTGGGGGCTCGGCCGCCCCGCTCAGCGAATCAGGGCACGGGAAGAGCAGGGAGTCAGGGACGACCCGCTGCCTCCGCTCGCAACGGCCCAGTTTCCCACTTGCACCGTCCGCGACCCCAAGTGCATGGGAGCCGCGTGGCGGGGATGCAGAACCAAGGCGAACGTTACGCATTTTTCTGGATTTAAGTATCGCCCACGATCTCTCCCACGACGCCGCGATTGACGCATGCCGTTACGGGAGGCCACGGCGGGTACGGAGTAAGATTTAGCGTGGACCCAGGCCGCGCGTGCCCGTGCCCCGTTTTGGACCTGGCCCAACAGCGCTCGGCACCGTGTATGTCCCAGGCCCGGGGGCTCCTGTCGGTGTACTAAAGTAGGGGTACCTTAGTACCCCGAACTTGTGCACGGGCAGTCGCAGCGTCCCGCGGCAAGGCTTGCCGGGCGTCCGCCAAGATCCTCCGCTATTCCTACTTACTGCCATTCAAGAACAAAGTGTTAGCTGAGAAGACAGAACCCCGGCAAGAGGAGCTTGCCGGGAAGGACAAGGCCCTGGCAAGAGGAGCTTGCAGGGAAGGCCAACCAAGGCACTTCAGAAAACTTGCCGCGACGCTCCGCGCGTCCCGGCAAGACCCAGCGAGCGGCAAGCTTGCGGGTGCGACAAGACAGCAACCGCGGCAAGGCGCTTGCCGCGGCAAAGCCACCACTCTGCGCCCACGCTCTAGCACATCCGACGACGTGTCACCACAGGATCGCTCCTGGTGCATGTGGCGGGTAGCTGTGCAGCCTAGCGGTGGGAGGTGGCAAACGAAGATGACAAGGAGGCCATCGTGGCGATCGGTGGAGCTCCTAACGGTCGTTTCCTACACTATTTGAGCGACCAGACGGGCATTAAATGCCCTTGTCCCCTACCGTCAGAGTTAGGTAGGGGGCACTGTTGGTAGCAGTTGTACCAACCCGCGTTTTTACTTTTTTACCCCTCTTTCTACGCTGCCACCTATCGGTGACCCCTTTAACCTATAAAAAGGAGGCCCATGCGCATGTAGAAGGGGTTCGTTCGGCTCAGTTCGACTCATTCGACACCACAACACACCCACGCTTTCAAGCAAGAACAGAATAGAAACACAAAGCAGCAGTAGGAGTTTTATCTCTCCGGAGAGCTCCGAAGCTGGGTAAAATCCCCCGCGTGCTCTCGCCTCGATCTGCTCTGCGTGCGCCCTCCGCTCCCTTGCTGGACCAAGAAGGGGCCCTGCCCCATAGGTGCTCGTTCCCCACGACAGCGCGGTTGGGTTACCCACGTCCGTATTGATGGGAATCCCGGAATAAGGGGAACACGATCTCTGCTTCGACAAGACGTGCCTAGGAAACCGCTTCGCTAAACGCGCTGAGGTGGTATAATAAAAACGATTCAAGTAAAGGCTTGGTTGTGGTATGACGTCACGCCACAAAATACGTCAGTAGATTGAACTTGTGTAAATATTATTCTCTCTACGATGGTATGTGGAATTTATTTTTACAAAGCCGGACACTATCCTGGTGTTCACAATCTTCTATGAATTATTCGGAGGAGGAACCCGCCTTGCAATGCCGAAGACAATATGTGCGCCGGACTCGTCGTCATTGAAGCCTGGTTCAGGGGCTACTGAGGGAGTCCTGGACTAGGGGGTGTCCGGATAGCCGATCTATCATCATCGGCCAGACTCCAAGACTATGAAGATACAAGATTGAAGACTTTGTCCCATGTCCAGATGGGACTTTCCTTGGTGTGGAAGGCAAGCTTGGCAATACGGATATGTAGATCTCCTACCATTGTAACCGACTCTGTGTAACCCTAGCCCTCTCCGGTGTCTATATAAACCGGAGGGTTTTAGTCTGTAGGACACAACAATAACAACCATCATACCATAGGCTAGTTTCTAGGGTTTAGCCTCCTTGATCTCGTGGTAGATCCACTATTGTACTACCCATATCATCAATATCAATCAAGCAGGATTAGGGTTTTACCTCCATCGAGAGGGCCCGAACCTGGGTAAAAACATCGTGTTCCTTGTCTCCTGTTACCATCCGCCTAGACGCATAGTTCGGGACCCCCTACCCGAGATCTGCCGGTTTTGACACCGACACCCTTGCTCCACTCTACGCAAATGGCGCCGATCCGCCAGTTTTTAGTGGAAGAGAAGGGGAAGGCCCCCCGAGAGGGTCCCGACCCGCTTCCGCCGAAGAAGCGGCCTCTCCCCGGCCGCTGCGACGTGGTCGCATGGTGTCGGCATTCTGGGAACGGGGGTCCCCAGACTTGCCTGCTTGCGGCCTGCAGCGTGGCTCAAGTGCGGGCCCAATGCAACCCAGCTTCATCATCTCAAGCTCAAGACCCTTTCGAGGGGCCAAGCCTCGCGGGGCGGACGACAGGAAGCTTCGTCAGGAGCAGCCTCCTCAGGCAGGCTCGCGAGGAGGCGGAGAGATCAAGGCAGGGTACCTCCCGAGGGGCCCGTGACGCAAGCCATGACGATCGAAGGCCAGGCGGGCGCCGGCTTGCGCAGTGTCCTTGTTTCCCTTTCGGTGCAAAGGGGGTAAGCACAGGACAATGCATCATGCAAAGGTTACCGTTTCGATGCAACAAGACCAAGACCAGTAGAATGGCAGGATGGAGGTCATCGTGGAGCCCAGGGCGGCGTCATCATCAGAGCCTTTGGCAGCCGAAGACCAACTTTAGTCAGGATAAGTGTACTAGATGTTCCCCTTCAAAATGGCCAATTATTGGCGCACTTCCCGCTCATTATTTGGAAAGAGGCCCAGGGCCTCCCCCTATAAATAGGACTAGCTACCACAGGGTAGAGGCATCGAGAAACAGATCGATTAGAGAGAGAGAGAGAAGCGACTGAACTCACCCAAGTAGTTCATCGCACCAGCTCAAGAATAGCCCCTAGTGAGGCTGTTCTCCCTTTATACTGTTCACCATCAGCCCCTGAGGCAATCCACCACACCACACACTGGAGTAGGGTATTACACCACAATGGTGGCCTGAACTAGTATAAATCTCGTGTCCCTTGTGTGTTCATCTTTCTTGCTTAGATCCTTGCGAGACCTCGATACGTGAGCTGGTAGGGGAAAGATCTTCGTGCGCACCCCAGTGTTCGAACCTCAAGGATCTGCCGGAACCCAAAATCCGACATTTGGAGCGCCAGGTGGGGGTGCACCGGAATCCTTCTTCCGCCGCCTCGCGTTTCGTCGCCTCGCCACCCTGATGTCAAGCGACCCGACTGCCAACGCCGACCGCTGGGCGGCGTGGCCCGTCCACGCCGTGTCGCCGGCTCAGGGCGACCTCAACCTTGCGCCTCAGGCAGCTCGCGCTCCGCGGGGCGCTGCAGGGCGCGGGCAATGCGTCCAAACGCCACCTGCCCTCCCACCGCGGCAGGTGCGGTCAGCAGCAAGAGCTTCGAACCATGCCGCGGCCACAGCGCTGCACACCCGACGGGAGCAGGCAAACTCTAGGGCCGCGCTCATGGTGGCCCAAGAGCTGCTATGGTGCCGGCTGCTGGAGGGCGGCCCTGACGTGTTGCTGGAGCGAGTAGCCGAACTCCTAGACGCTGCCGCCTCAGTAGAGCCTCCTTTCTGCATCCATCTACCACCCTAGGGATAGGGCGGGCCATATGGAGGCCCCATACGTGCCCACGCAGCCATCGGCCCCTGGCGCCAAGTTGCGCCGGCCCCATCTCTGGCCGGCGAAGGAGCAAACGCCGCGACCTTCGGCCTCGGCGGGCGACCGCGCCATCACCCTCAAGACAACGCTCCAGGCTGAACTGCGTGGCATGTGGGGCACTATGGCGAGAACCGTGGGGTTGCGGTGCTAGAAGCTTATGTGCCCCACATGGTGGATCGAGAGTGCGCATTAGAAGAAGACCATGGCTCGTTCCTTGGGCTAGGCTGGGGCAAGGAGCCACCAGAAGCAGAGCTCTTTCAAGAGCCCCAAGAGGGCCTCGACGGCCGCGCCGGAGGCAGCAACTATCTGGTACCACTACTTCCTCAGGAGCAAGCTTATGCTAACCATGGGTCGCAGGAGGTACAGGTCGCCGCAGCAGATGGCTGCCCCAATGCTGCAGCCTCCTACCCCTCGGGAGGAGGGCACCGGGGGCTGCAGGAGAGGGGCCGAGATCCAGGTTCATCCCTACGGCGCTCGGCACCAGGCGCACTCCGGAGGTAGGTCCTCTGCCGGTGAGGTGCCACAGGGCCTGCCCCCCGCAGAGGACCCGTGGTCATCGGGGGAACGGCTGGCGACCGCTCTACCCCATTGGCGTCGTCCTTGGTTTCCGGTCGCTGTCAATGGAGGTAGAGTGCGTCGCAAGGCGGGGCCCTCGTCTGGCGATATGAAGCAAGGACGGTACCTGTGAAGAAGGCCCAGTGCCTGTGAAGCTCGCCGCCCCGTGACACTCTCACGTAATAATGAGTGGGGCTGTACATGCCCCAGAGTCTCCGGAGAGCCTCCCTCGGGCCTTGGGGGCTCCCGCCCACGCCCAGTGGCAGCACTTAGCTCCGCGCTGGTGAGAAGATGTCGAAGACTAGACTAGGTGCCGGACGCAGCTTTTTGCCTTTTGCCTTTTCCTCTGTTGACAAGTTTCTTCGATTTGAATTTAAGTTGGATTTGAGCTGGAGACTTGCGTGTGTCTAGGGAAGGGGTGCTTAGTCTCGTTCGAGCAATCTCTCGTGTTCTGGTTTCAGCTTTACGTCCAAGTTAGCGTCAGCTGCCTCCCCTCGCGAGCCCCTCATGAGCCGGGCCAGGCCAGGCACGTCTACAATCTGGACCACTGTCACCGCACCCTCTCCGGAGGTTCTCACCGTAGGATCAATGGGACCACCCAGAAGACATTCGAGGCGTTGCAGCCCCCATAGGCCCGCTCGGGATTCGTTGGGGTCAAGATGTAAACAGGTCAGCTGACCCATCGCTGGGCAGTAGCTAAGCTCGCATGCAGCGTTACGCTTACAAGGATATTTATCGCAAACCTTTACATGAGGGGCTTCCCCTCCCAAAATGCTCTTACAGTCTTCAGGGCCAAGCCCAAACTTCCTTCACGCAGGGTAAACAACGGTGACGTACGATCAGTCGGACATATCACTCGCCGCGTCATCTGGGGCACCTCCAAAGGCGTCGTTGGCATCATCACCATCACCACCAACACCTCCCCCAGTGCCAGGCGCGTCCACCACGCCGCCTTCATCGGCGGCCACGATCACGAGATCATCATCAGACGTGAAGGCCCTAACGAGGGCGTCCACGTTGTCCTCCACCCATTGCGCCAGGTCGCCCCGGATGGCTATGGTCACAGGAGCAATGGCGGCATCGAAATCGAAGTGGGGATCCCTGTTCTGCAGATGGCTGAAGACACGGGAGAAGGCACGCCCAAGCAAGGCTTGGCTCCTCTCCTCGACGAGCTAACGAGACCTCTCGAGCGGTTCTCCAGAAGTGTCACCACGTCAGTGAAATATTGGAGGTTGCCTGCATAGTTGGTCTCATGCGGCACCTCGGCAGCGGCGTCGCAAATGTTGCCCAGGGCCGTGTTAGCCCGTTCCTTGAGCATTCGGAGCATGGGGTGTGCTCATGCTCCAGAACCCGCCTCTGACGGATCTCGTCCTCGTTCTACAGCGCGACGGCCTCGGCTCCATCAAACCTCTGTCGGAGAAGAAGCAGCTCCGCGCGGGAAGAGGCCAGCTCCGCCTGCGCTGCGCCAAGGGTGGCCGCGGAGAGGTCCGCACCCCGTGTCACTTCGGCTAGTTTGGCCCTGAGGGCCGCGGTCCTACCCTCAGCTTCGGCCCTGATCAGCTCCAACCTCGCTTCGTATTGGTGCTCGAGACCCGAACGAGCTTTCGCCACACCGCGGTCGACCTCTTCCTGGGCTCGGGCTTCACGCGCGGCGACGTCATCCTCCGCCTGAGCCACCAGGCGCTCCCTCGTCTCCAACCGCTCAAGGTCAAGGTTGCGC
Source organism: Triticum timopheevii (assembly GCA_963921465.1). Taxonomy (NCBI): domain Eukaryota; kingdom Viridiplantae; phylum Streptophyta; class Magnoliopsida; order Poales; family Poaceae; genus Triticum; species Triticum timopheevii. The sequence goes on along the minus strand of OY997266.1, from coordinate 232,642,848 downwards.
TTGGCGGCCTCCAGCGTTAGCGTTTCCTCGCGCTTCTGGACCTCCGCCTGGTCGATGGAGGCCTCCTTCAGCGACACAAGGGCCGCTGGTGACGTGCAAAGGCAATGGCTACCTTCAGCTTGCGCCTGTCTTCAGCGAGGCGCAAGCCTTCGGCCTCGAGGCGCGCATCCTCGCCAGCAAGCTCCACTCTGATCCGGCTTACTGCGTCCATCACCCCTGGGAGGAAATCTTGGCAAAGGGCGTGGCGCTTGCGAGCATGCCTGAGTACATCTCCCGTGTCATCCTCTGCCATTGGCGAACCCGGGGGGCACTGGGGCGGCATGCCCCCTCCCGTCGAAGGGCTGGGGGCTGGTGCCCCAGCAATCGCCGGACGGGCCGCGCTAGGAGCCCGGCCTGGCACCGGTCCATCCCCAGAAGAGAAGCTTAAGACTGACTTCAACCAATCGCCGTTCATGATCAAGGAAGGAGCACGGGGCAAGCTGGTTGTGCCCCAGGAGAACCTGTGAAGGGAGGACAGCTGGCGTGCAGGCTCGAGATGCTCAGCAGGACGGGCCACTTCTCCGACTGGCCGAGTGGCAGGGGCGCCGCTCGAGCTCGGCACGCCCAGGGTTAGCAGCGAGGGCAAAGCTTGGGGGGATGGCTCCTTGGCCGTCTCCGCGAATTTAGCAGGAAGGACCCTGAAAAGGCCGCGATCAGCTGTGAGAACAGAGAAATAAAGGAGCAAAGAAAGAAGAGGACTTACTCATCCATGGCAAAGTACTTCCTACGCTTCAACAGGCGGCAAGGGCAATCTTCACCACCCAAGGCCTCCTTCCTCTTGCGGAGGGCCTCGAAATCTACTCGAAACCGACCTAAGCGCTTGGCGTAGGGGTCGGTCTGTGGCATGGGGGAGGCGTCAAGGCGATCAGCGCTAAGGGGACCGGCCTGAGGAGCGCCACCGGGCACCGCCTCATGAGGGACGACCGGGGCCTCTAAGCCGTGGGCCGCACCTCCGCGCCTGCCACTGCTCCAGGACGGGCTTCATGAGATGCTGCCTCTAGAGCTCCACGTGGCATCAGCACCTCCTCAACATAATCCCCTTCGGCTCCCGGCGGTTCTCGTCTCCCCACTCCATCGCCTGAGACAGGGCCGCTTTGGGCAACCGGAAGAGCAACCACGGCGATAGGATTCTCGCGGGCCCCCCTGAGGCCAGTCGGGCACAGCCCCCACTCGTCGATGCTAGGCATCTGCTTCATGAAATCGGCCCTGCCCGAACAAAGATACAGGAGGGCACCATCATGTCGAAGGCTGCCTGGGGAAGGGTTGCCAGTCAGGACCTTGAGCATCGTCCTCGGTGCTTCGGGCGCCAGGTCCTCCTCCTGGAGCCGCATGCGGTCTGTATGCCTGCATAGTCCCACATCTGGCGAGAGTGGCGCTAGAGAGGAGCGATGCGACACTGGAGGAACTCCTTCACCACCTTGGGCACCGTCACATTGAGCCCTCAAGGTCTCGAAATGGCACCACACGAAGATGAGTCGAGGGCTCACGAGCGCCTCATGACCCCAGTCTGAGCTGGGAACAGCAGGCGCGGTTGGGTGCGAGAGAAGGGGGCTGGGTACCCCAACGTCCACATACAGCCACCGCTCTTTGAACTTGGCATCAGAGGGAGGAAGGCCGAAGTCGATCCCTAAAGCAGCCATCTCTGGCACGGCAAGGAAGCTCACACACCCCGAGCATTGAGAGGGGTCGCTCAGGCGCAAAGAGAAGTGGTGCAGTAGGGCAACGGAAGGAGGAATGCCCACCATTTCCTCGCAAACAAAAGCAAAGACAGCTAGGAGGGAAATGGACTCAGGCCCGAGGTGCATCATGTGGATCTGATAATGGGAGAGCACCGCATTGAAGAAAGCAGAGAAAGGGGGAACAAGACCCGCCCACAAGGCATCGGTAAAGAACTTGACCTCTGTGACGACCCTATGTATAGAAGCATGGGACGCAGGCCAGGCCGTGGTCCGGCCACACTCGTCGAAGATGGTGGCAAGAGCCAAATGGACCTTGCGCAGGGCCTCGGGATTGAGTATGATCGACCGATCGATGGCGGGGGCCACCGTCGGAGGCGAGCGGGACGAAGGAGAGGGCTTCTTCCCCTTTTCCTTCTTCGTTGGCACCATGGCGGTCGAAAGAGGGGAGAGCTCGAGTTGGATTGGAGGCGGAGGTTGAAGCTCGAGGAAGGAGGAAGGGCAGGAAGCGCGCGGGCGGCGAAAGGGGAATAGGTGTGTGCAACCACGGATCCGCCTAGCCGGGCGCATAATGAGGCATCGTGGGGAAGCGGAGGCGCCCATGTCCAATCAACCGCCACGCGGCGCCCGAGACCACAGGCTGTTGGGGCCCGCGGTGCTTCGCACTTGCCCCTTTGCTTCCTGCTAAGCCAAGCTTGGGCGCGCCTTGGGCCCGTGGGCTACTGTCGGCGTTCTGGGAATGGGGGTCCCCAGACTTGCCTGCCTGCGGCCTGCAGCGTGGCTCAAGTGGGGGCCCAATGCAGCCCAGCTTCATCAACTAAAGCTTAAGACCCTCGCGAGGGGCCAAGCCTCGTGGGGCGGACGACAAGAAGCTTCGTCAGGAGCAGCCTCCTCAGGCAGGCTCGCGAGGAGGCGGAGAGGTCAAGGCAGGGTACCTCCCGAGGGGCCCATGACGCAAGCCATGACGATCGAAGGCCAGGCGGGCGCCAGGCGGGCGCCGGCCTGCGGAGTGTCCTTGTTTCCCTTTTGGTGCAAAGGGGGCAAGCACATGCCAAGGCATCAGGTAAATGTTACCGTTTTGGTGCAACAAGACCAAGACCAGCAGAACGGCAGGATGGAGGTCATCGTGGAGCCCAGGGCGGCGTCATCGTCAGAGCCTTTGGCAGCCGAAGACCAACTTTAGTCAAGATAACTGTACCAGATGTTCCCCTTCAAAATGGCCAATTGTTGGCGCCCTTCCCGTTCATTATTTGGGAAGAGGCCCAGGGCCTCCCCCTATAAATAGGACTAGCTACCATAGGGTAGAGGACATGGGAAACAGATCGATCAGAGAGAGAGAGAGAAGCGACTGAACTCACCCAAGTAGTTCATCGCACCAGCTCAAGAATAGCCCCTCACGAGGCTCTTATCCCTTTGTACTGTTGACCATCAGCCCCTAAGGCAATCCACCACACCACACACTGGAGTAGGTTATTACACCACAATGGTGGCCTGAACCAGTATAAATCTTGTGTCCCTTGTGTGTTCATCTTTCTTGCTTAGATCCTTGCGAGACCTCAAGACGTGAGCTGGTAGGGGAAAGATCTTCATGTGCACCCCAGTGTTTGAACCTCAAGGGTCTGCCGGAACCCGAAATCCGACACATGGTAGGAGATGTCGAGGCCCTGGTACAGGCGGCCGCCGCCTGGGTTCCCGCTGCCCTTGTACGCCCGAATCGAGGGCCCTGGAGAAGAAGACGCCAAGCGACACCGACGGTGCCGCCGGCGATGACAGCGAGTCACGGCGGTGCGCGTCATCACCCCTAGAGTCCATGCCGAGGACTCTTCTCGCGAGCTTGTGCTTCACACCGCCATGCCTCCACGCTCTTGGATTACCTTCCTCCCTCCTTTGCCTTCGAGATCCCGCCGAGGGGGTCTCTGGAGCTCTGGCTGCAGCACCCTTGTGACCAGAGCAGAGGTCGCGGTCGTCGCTCCGGGCAAGGTCTACATGACCCGGGGTTGTGGCGAGATCGCCCGGGTCTGCTGGACAGGGGGTGCCCTCGTAATTCATCTTGAATACAATGGCGCCTCCTTGATGTTCTTCAAGGTCTTCGACGCGGAAGGACGTCGACTGGAGTGCTGCCCCAAGGAAGGCGGCCGGGGCATCAAAGTGGCGAGGACCAGGCCTGCCAACCGCTTCCCCAGCAGCTCCTCAGGCAGTAGCGGAGGAGCCGGAGAATCCAGTGACTCCCCCGAGCTTCACGTGACTCCGGAGACGAGCGACAACCGCTATGAGCCCCCAAGCTTGCGTCGCGCTTGGAGCAGGGCAGCTTTATCTGGCCACCGACGCCACTGATCTGGATGGGGTTGGCGCTGGTGCGGGGCAGCCCACTATTGATAATGGCGTCTCCTATGGGGCGCGCATAGTTCATGTTCCTTAGGATTAGCACCTTTTGTTCCCTGTGAGGAATTGAAGAAACACCCCGTGGGGGTACGTAAGCGCCTGCCATGTCTTTTGTGAGTATTATCCTTATTATGGAGCGATGCGAGATGCTTCTCCTGTCCCGGCTCGGTTCCCCCTTCCTATCCTCACGAGGGCTTGGTGCTCTACGCTGACAGGTCCCGGTCCCCAGGCAGGCTTCAGCCGTCGCTGGTATGCCAGGTCGCGATGCCGTGGTCAAGGCCAGGAGGTGAGCGGCCCAAGGTCCAGTAGGAGCCCCCGAGGCGCAATGCTCAGGAGGTCCCCTTTAGCGCTCAAGTAGCCTCTGCTGGGCGAGAAAGGAAGGCAACGTCGCCATGACAGAGCCGCACTTGGCGAGGGTCTGGTGTTGTGTTGATCTAGCTCCTGTAGAGGTGTGACTTATCTCATGAGCTTGGAGTCGTTATGTGTCGAGGTGCCTGGCCCGCACGCCGGCAGCTGGGGTGTCACTTCTCCACTCTTCCCCGCACTCTCCTTCATGCTCTACGTCCTCAGGTCCCGGCCCTCAAGCGAGCTCAGCCGCCGCTGGTATGACAGGTCGCGATGCCGTGGGTCAAGGCCAGTTGGTGAGGGCTGGAGAGCCAGTAAGAACCCCCGAGTCGTGATGCTCAGGCGCCCCCTTTTGACGCGCGAGCAGATTGCAAGGGAGAGAGAGAGGGAGCTCACGACGCCCACCGTGCTATTCCTTAGGAGGATCCTGTACACCAACACGAGGAAAACAAGGACTGCCATTATGGTTGCCAGCCAGCCATTGGTTGCTCCGAAGGAGTGATTGAGGCACCGAGGGCCTGGTGAGGTAGCGCATTTGCGGGGCTGCCGCGGCCAGAGCTCGACCACTCCAGATTTGTCGACATTGCAGGGATGGACCCATGCGCAAGCGTCATGCCAAAGCGAGCGGCTCCAAAGGTAGGTGTCAATCGAGTAGTCGATTATCTCAAGCAGGTTAAGCGTGAAGAAGCAAATCAACTTAGATAGATGCAGAGAAAGGCAAACGCCGCTGGGTCAGGCTCAAGCGACTTGGGGATGATGCAGCCCGAGGGGCGCCCCCAACAAGGTAAGCTGAAGACAAAAGCAAAACGGATACATGCCGCGGGGATAGACCCACGTGACCTGGGAATGATGCAGCCCTGAGGGCGCTCCCAGCTGAAACGAAACTTGAAAGAAGTCACCTGATACCATTGCAGAGCGAGTGTCGGAGTAGCTGACGGTGCGTAGTGGAGAAGCCAATCCTCATGAGCCCTAGGAGCTCCGAGCCTCGGGAGGCTCAGGAGGTTCGGGTGGCTCGGCGAGGTCCATCTCCATTTCCTCCAGGAGCGCGCGATGCTTGGCCACCTGAGCTTCCAGGATGCTCCTCATCAGGCGATGGTGGGCAGCAGCCGCGTTCAGCAGGCCGAAGGGCATGCGAACGGAGCTATGCGGTGGACCCTCGCAACACCCTACGCGCGAAGGCCAGAAGCACTCCTGAGACGCGACTCGATTGAGCCCTGGGTAGTCGATGCAGATGCACAGCCCGCCATCCTCGCCTGGATGGGGAGCTACGCTGGGCAGGCAGTGGTTGCCGCGCATGACTCTTGATTCCTTCAACTCCTGAGCAACCTTGGTGATGAACTCTTGTGGGTTGGGCCCTCCTTTCCTCATGCTTTCCTGAGGGAACGTGCCGCGAAGCACGCCTCCAAATGGTGCCCGAGCGCCTCCCTCATGATCTTGGCAAAGTCAGTGGCTCCCAAAGAGAGAGCCCCCGAGCCTTGCCCGAGGAGGGCGTCGGGTGCGCCTCCCTATGCGATGGAGGGTGGCTCCCCTTGGATGGGTGCATGTCTGGATGTGGCGCCTCCGGAGGTGCCTGCCTCATGAGGCCTTGAACCAGGTGACGTCTTCTTCTTCTTGGGAGCTGCTTCAGGAAGGTTCCCACTCTTGCTGTCTGGGTCCTTGATTGACGCGGCTTGGAAGGCGTGCTCGAGGGAGCACACCACATCCTTCTCTTCATAGGGGACCGTGATGACTCCGCCACTTCCTAGCATCTTGAGGACATTGTAACCATGCTGAAACACTGTCATGAACTTGGCTAGGGCTGGATACCCGAGGATGGCATTGTATGGCAGGTGAATGTGGGCGACGTCGAAGTCAATGAGCTCGGTACGGTAGTTCTTGCGCTATCCAAAGGTGACACGGAGGCGGACCTGCCCTATCGGGACAGTGGAACCATCAGTGACTCCTGAGAAGGGCTTGGTTGGTTGAAGCTGATCGTATGCCACTTGAAGGTTGTTGAATGTCTCGAAGGACAGGACGTTGAGCCCTGCTCCGCCGTTAATGAGGGTCCTGGTAACTTGCACATTGCTGATGACTAGGGAACAGAGCATCGGGAGGACGCCGGCTGTTGCCGCCCACTGGAGCTGATCCGCTGAGCTGAACATGATAGCGCACGTAGACCACCTGAGGGGGCACGTGGCCTCAATCTTGGGAAGGACTGCATTCACTTCGCGAGCAAACTGCTTGAAGATGCACTGAGGGGCTGGGGCCCGAGCGCCTCCCAAGATGCAAGCGATCGCACGCGGCTCCTGGAAGCCCCCAACCCCCTCGTCCTGATGATGGTCGTCATTCCTTCTTGGTGGTGGTGGCAGAGGAGGAAGCCCTGCATTGCCTTGTGGGCGATGCTCACGAGGCTGGTCCCTCTAAGCCCCCTCGCGAGGCTGGTCCTGCCAGCGGTCCTCGCGAGGCCGGTCACGCCACCTTGGCGAGGACCACAGTCGTCCCATCATCCTGCACCTCTTGCTCCACCTCGGCCGTAGCCCCGATCATTGTGCTCGGGGCGTCGACTGACGTGGCCTTTTCGCACGGCCTTGAGCTCTTGGCATTCGTTGGTGTTGTGGGTATGGAGATCGTGGTACACACAGTACCGGCTGCCCTTGGACGACTCCGGCTGGTCCCTGCCGCGCTTCATGTCCGACTCTGCTGCCAGCACAACTGCTCCCTTGCGCTTCAAATCCTTGGCCTTGGCTTTCTTCTCCTCCGGGTCTGCTGCTGGGAGCTCGAGAAGGGAGAGGCATCCCTCGTCAGCACTTGCGCACTTGGTCGCCAGGTTGAACAACTCCAGAGACGTACACAGATCTTCACGGATCGCCAGCTCCTCCTTCATCTTGACGTCGCAGACGCCATCAGAGAACGCCGAGATGATGGCCTCCTTGGTCACCTTGGGAATCTTGAGGCGAGCACTATTGAAGCACTGGATGTACTTCTGCAAGGTCTCTCCGGGCTGCTGCTTCATGCAGTGCAGGTCACCCACGGCGGCAGACGGTCGTGAGTGCCCTGGAAGTTGGCGATGAAGCGAGTGCGCATCTCGGCCCAGGAGGAGACCGTGCCAGGAGGCAGGTTCAGGAGCCAGGTGCGAGCATCGTCCTTGAGTGCCATGGGAAAACAGTTCGCCATGACCTTTTCGTCCCCGTTGGCGGCTTCGATGCCTAGCTCGTAAAGCTGTAGGAACTCCGCGGGGTCGGCTGTGCCGTCGTAGCGAGGAGGCAGGTCAGGTTTGAACTTGCCTGGCCAGGCGACACTGCGTAGCTCGGTGGTGAAGGCACGGCAGCCTGCGGTGGTCACCGGAGCTCTCTACTGATGCGGGGCTTGCTCCTGGGGACTCCCGTGCGCCGCTGCCTGGGGCAGCGCGGGGTCTTGACGTGGTGGCGCAGGGATGCGGTCATGGCGCACCGGTGCCAGGAGCACACGAGCACCTTTTTGTGGACGAGGGATTTCTTGGCAGCTCCTTTCTTATCGCATGGGCACCGGACACGGTGGATCTCGTCCAGGGGCCGCGTGCCTTGGAGCCAGGGCGCCTTCTTGGGGAGGAGGTGGCGGAGGCACCTCCTGATCTGCGCGTCCTGCACAGGACGGAGGGCGAGGCAGCGGCGGGGACGGCGTAGGGGAGCCCCCTGCGGCGCTGACGAGCTCGGTGATGCGAGCGAGCCACTGCTCGTAGAGGTCGTCGACGGGACGGTAGTGCAGGAGCTCATGCGCTAGGAGCAACGCGGCGTGCACGTCTGTGGGTGCGCGACGGGCGTGGGACGACGAACCAGCTAGAGTCAGCGATAGGGTGGTGGTGCGGCCTTCTCGCCGCAGCAAAGGATGCAGCAACGAGGCCTGCTGCTCGTTCCCCACCGGGCTGGTGGCGGCGTTGGCGGCAGGCGATGGGGAACGACGGGGACACCCACCGATAGGAGACGTCTGGGCGACGCGGGCAGTGAGAGCAGCCCGACGCTCGGCGCGAGCCCGGCAAGCGTCAGCCATGGACACGACGGAAGATCGAACGCGCAATAGCGGAAGAAAGATTCTGGCGCACCCCTACCTGGTGCGCCAAATGTCGGATGTTGGGTTCCGGCAGACCCTTAAGGTTCGAACTTTGGGGTGTGCATGAAGATCATCCCCCTACCACTCAACGTCCGGTCGCCTCGCGAGAATCTAAGCTAAAGCGATGAACAACACGAGGGACACAAGATTTATACTGGTTCGGGCCACCGTTGTGGTGTAATACCCTACTCCAGTGTGTTGTTTGGTGGATTGCCTCATGGGATGATGATGAACAGTACAAAGGATGAACAACCTTGCAAGAGGTGTTCTTGAGCTTGTGCGATGAACTGCTTGGATGAGTTCGGTCGCCTCTTGATCTAATGAGCACTTGATCCGTCCCCTTCCCTTTGTGGTGGCTAGTCCTATTTATAGAGGCCCTGGTCCTCTTCCCAAATATTAAGCGGTAAGGGAGCCAGCAATGGCCATTTCAAAGGGGGAACATCTAGTGCAAGTTATCCTGACTAAAGTTGGTCTTTGGCTGCCAAAGGAACTAGCGATGACACCATCTTTGGCTCCACGGTGACCTCCATCCTGCCGCTCTGCTGGTCTTGGTCTCATTGCACCGGAATGGCAACCTTTGCATGATGCCTCAGTACTCCACGCCTGTGCTTGCCCCCTTTGCACCAAAGAGGAAACAAGGACACTGCACAGGCTGGCGCCCGCCTGGTCTTGATCGTCATGGCTTGCGTCACGAGCACCTGGCGAGGTACCCTGCGTTGATCTGTCCGCCTCCTAGTGAGCCTGCCTGGCGAGGCCGTTCCTGAGGAAGTCGTGTGTCGTCCGCCCCGCGAGGCTTGGCCCCTCGCGAGGATCTTGAGTCTTGCACTGATGAAGAAGGGCCGTACTAGGCCACTACTCGAGCCACACCGCAGGCCGCAGGCAGGCAAGTCTGGGGACCCCCGTTCCCAGAATGCCGACAAGGATGACACTACAGTCTTTAAACGAGTAGGGCATCTCACAGTAACCCACTGGGGTGACTGTCTCATCACAAGTGATTGACGAGGGATACAAAAGAGCATTAGTTTGATGTACGAACATGGTTAATAGACATATGTAGTATGTATCAAAAACAGGAAGGCATGTCATTATCAAAGGTATAATGTGTAAAGTAAGCAGATGCAATTTAACCAAATTGGAAGCAATACAAGCTAGGCACCATATACAACATGCAACCACATTTGACAGCGCGAAGTTAAAGCAAGCACCTAGGATGGTTATGTGTGGCAATTGAGATCATCAACTACAGAGCTATGTTTTGTGTCTCCAACTGCTGATAGTGCACCCTTTAGAGCGCTAAAACGCTTAGTGCTTATCTTCGAATTACACTGGAGTGACTTCTGTCTTTTCTTTTCTGCATTCATCAACACTGTGTCAGAGTCTGAAATACCCATGCATAAAAAACAATAGTGTGAGTATGGGTGAAGTGTGTGCACAATTAGTACAGTGTAAAGGTAGCAGATAGAAGATCAGTGAGAAATAAATGACGGGAGACATATGATAGCTCTACAACATGCATGGCACACTAAATAACTACAGGATTTTATGAAAATAACATTCGACTGAAAACAAATAGGTCTGTCCATTTTTCTGCACCGTCTGATGTACAAAGAACGGGCAGATCGCCTTCATCTACCTCCAGCCAGTCAGTGTTGACGATCTTCCTCGAAACGCCAGCGACAACCGGCCTAGTATTCCTCCCCTGCCTGTGCCATCCCCTCGACCTTACCGCACCGCCGTGCTTGGCACCGCCCCCCGGCCATCCATTCAAGCCCCGCCGACCTCCAGATCGGGCGCAAGCAGCTCCTGCACCCCACACCCCTATGATAGACACTGATGTGCCGCTTCCCCGGGGAACAGGCGGACTAGGTGCTTTGTACGCCTAAGCGAGTGCTGCTTCTTTTAGTTGCGGTTCGACTAACCCTGAATTGAAATCATGGCGGGCTACTGACCTCTAGCAAAGGTGAAATAGTAAAGGGAGGAAACCTTGTGCATTTAGTATCACGCAGAAGATGCAATAAGAAGCGCTCAACTAGTTTCTTTCGTGGGATGAATACGGTGTGAGCAGAGATGTAAGATTTGCACGAATAAGGGAAGAGGAGTACCTCTTTCTGCTGGCAGTGTTGTGTCCTCCTTCTGTTTTTCCAACGATCTTCTTGTGGTTCGCTGGAAATGATAAGTTGTGGAGGATGGTGGAGCCTTGGACAAACCCATGGCCAAGTTGTTGAGTGTGGTGCGGTGGCCATATGTCGGCGGCGGGGAACCAGATCCGAGGCGACGAACGACGGTGTAGCGGGAACAGCTCCGGTGCGGTTGATGATTGTGACAGTGGAGCGGCAGTAGTGAGGCGCAGGACGACATTGTCGGAGTGGTTCTGGTACGGCGCACGTCAGCGTCTGCGTCATGGAGGCAGCTTTGCCTCAGCTTCAGCTGCTAAGTCCTTGAGGGCGTTGCGGTTGTAGTTGCATTGGACGACGACGTCGGGGTACCGGCTCCGGCGTGATGGAGGAGGGCGGCGGTGGATTGGCCGCTATGGGGTGGAGGATGGAGGAGGCTGGGGTTTCGTGGCTGGTGGAGAAGGCGTTTTGGAGCCCATGGAGTATGAATGGGAAATAGAGGGAGGTGGGGAACTAAGGGGGAACAGTGTTTCGGTTGAGACACGCTTGTTTGAAATTTGGGGAAAGTTACAAACTTTGCTCCCATCTAAAATTTCGGACATATTGTGGGTTGGGGGTAGGACAGTAATCTCAGGTGTCCCAAATGTGGGCGGGATAGATTTCGGCCGAGCGCATGGGTGTTTAGGTGCCCATGGCGTATGAATGCTTCTCAGAGGCGGTTGAGACTGGCGTCTTGGTGAAGTCACAAATCTACCCCCATTTAGACCTTTGGACATCGGGCCGATAGGCTACACGGGCCAGAGTTAGGAAAGTAATTTCCTACCACCAAACATTAGTTTCGCGCGGTTTCGGGTGACCACATGCCTATTTGGCGCTTTGTTCAATATTTGGGAGCAGAAGCATTAACGTTTTCAGTTCTCTTGAATTGAAATTTCAGGATTTCTCAAACTTCACAAATCTTTACAAATGAAAATCCTAAAGCTACGATTATTTTGGAATGGAGGGGGTACATTTGAATATACATTGTACACGAGTATATATTAAGAAATATGCAACTTACCTTAGTTCATGCATGGTTCCAGATATAATCTCCTTGGTTGCAAAAAAAAAGTTAGATATGCGTATGAATATATATATAGCATGTTCAAACTCACAACAAAGATTGATGCCCCCTTTTACATCTGATTTAGAAATGCCATTATCTCGGGTTCAAATTGATGAATGCACTTCCTATGAATTCGAATCTTCAAAAACCCCTTTATGTTGAATTCGACATGTATTCTATTTTGTAGCTAGCAATTTGGAATGTATCCATGCAAGTGACAAATGTATAAAGTGCTTCACACTAACAACATGGAGTGCACTAATTAATGTTTATATATGAATTGCAAAAGCATCCATTGCCTGTATTTCAAACCGCTCTCACTCTATGGATCGATAATATGAAATAAACACATGCACATGCTAGAATTCAATAGAGTATGGGTGTCTGGTAGACCGATTTTCGTCCATACGCAATTTGCAAAATTCATGATCTCATCCAAAAATAATAATGCCATTTATATTTTAATTTAATGCGTAGAACCGCCTTTTACACGTAGATGCACTATGCCTCGACCCGTTCTCACAAACGCGTTATATATATCTCTATCTCACGCATAAGTGCACACACTTTATATGCATCGGCATTTCTCTTTCACACATGCTCACAATCTCTAAGGGTGTTGGGGTGTCTCACGCACATGCTCTCTCTATTTCTCTCTCTCTCTCTCTCTTTCTAACTACTATGTACCACTCCTTTCACTAATCTCAGTTGGAAAACACTATTTCTCTCACATGCATATATACACACGCACGGTCTCTACTAGCCCTCTATATGCACATATATGTGCCTACGTGTCTCCCACATGCACATTCTCTTTAGGCCTCTCTCGCACACATTGCCCACCCCCCAGACACACCTCTCTCTTAGTAGTTGGCAGATATGATTTCATCATATCATTCGGTAGGATATCCCTGACTGTTAGGTTGGATGGTAATACGAGGCAAAGTTTTACCTAGTTCGGACCCTTGCAGTTGAAGAAAGAGCCTACTCCTGGTACTGTATATTAGAGATAGGGGTGTGTACAAAGTACACGTGAATATCAGGCATTGTGCATGTGTGTATACTATCGACGAACTAGCCCCCAAGCTTCTATAACATACTGGGGGCCTAGGGTTACAAATCATATATAGTCGGCTTATCACCAGTGGGGTTAGAGTCCTCCGCGACTCTGGTAGCTTCGTGTTGTACGCCGAGTCCTCCACGTGGGTCTTCGCATAACGCGTCTCGATCCAACCTATATGTCGCGCAGGATGGAACCGACCCATGAGTCTTCATGTTGACCCACCACAACTAGAAATGACGTGACCACCACACCACACATGCAATCAGCCACTAAGAAAATAAGCATATACAATAGTACAATGTTATACATGAAAGCTAATTGCATGGTGCATCCAAAAATATTTGTTCTGCATTCTGAATGTTTATATATTCTCCTAAAATATTAGTCACGGGAAAGAGAAACGAAGGGCATATCTCTCCTTGTCTCCACCGGACACCCCCTCTTTCTACACCACTTTCACTACGCACACAAACTATCTCTCGGCCCTCTAAAAGTATGCATTCCCACGACATATTCACGTGTGACGGTCAATGTATTTCAAGCTAAAGCACTATACGATCAGTGGCTTCAGAATATGCTCATTACGGTCATTGTATACATTCTCGTGGTGATCATACGGTATCTAGCTCACGATACGTCTCCATATTTTGTTGATGACACTGACGGACTTTGCATTTGATGCGTGCTCCGTATTTGATTGACGACACTTATAGTCATTGTATTTGAAGCGAAAGCACAATATGGTCACTGGACTTCAGAATAAGCTCATCACGGTCACCACATACATTTTGTCGTGCTAACCAACATGTGGTTGGATGGTTAGGAGGACAGTGGTTTCTCGAGCCCACCCAGGTTAAAGTCCAGGTGCTCGCATTTATCTTGTGTTAATTTTAGTACTTTTCGGCGATGTTCGTTCAGTGGGAGGAGATGTTCCACTCTACTACGAGGCACCTATGGTGACTTCATAAAATCTCATGATCACATGCTGGCCCACTCTCTCGAAGGTGCTCATAGGATTAGGGTCCGCGTGTGTGCGCTTATAGCGGTGAGTGCTTCCGCGTATATATGAGCCCTTGCGTCTGTACCGTGTTAAACAAATACATGTCATGATTATACGGTCACTGGCTCACCCGTACAACTCCGTATTTTGTTGATGACACAATCAATTGATGAGTCAAACATTCCACGCGGCGCAACTAGTGTTGCACCATCGGGGCGCATAACCGTGGGGCCCACCTGTCAGCCCGTATAAGAAAGAAAGAAATGGTAGTTTGAGTCTGTGCTGTGTTAATAAAATAGGAATACATTTTAGGGTGATCATACGGTCACTGGCTCACCATACAGCTCCGTAATTTTTTGATAACACGATCAATTGACCAGTCAAACGGTCTACATTCAGCAGTGCACACTACCATAGGGCCCACCCGTCAGTGCATATATGAAGGACAGAAATGGTAATAAATTAGTGGTCGGTGGGTATTCTAAGTCGTGAGATCTCTGGTTGGCAGTCGCTGGCGGTAGGGGGGGCGTTGATTGGGCGGTGGGGTGGGGATCACCAGAGAAAAAGCTTGGCGCGGGGGGGGGGGGGGGGGGGGCGTGGCGGCTCGGGCCGGCCGCAGGCGGCGGTGGCCGGCGGGTCGGCCGGTGGTGGCTAGCGGCTCAGGGGGGTGGAGTTTGATGATAGACTGGAGGCCCTTGATTTTGTATCCAACGGCTGGAAAATCTAATGACCAGAGATGAAAAAGTCAGTCGACTGACATGTAGCCTCACCCCGCACGTACAAATGCACGCACGCAAGACACGCACGCATGCAGGCGTGTAACACGTACACATAACGTACACACGCACGCATGCAGGCGTGCAGCACTGTCACATACACATGCACTCATGAAGACACACACGAACGCACCCATGCATGCAACACTGAAATATACCCTTGCACGCACGCAACACTCGCACGCTTGCATGCACACAGCACATGACGCAAGACATGTGCTTAACCTATATGTGCATGCACCCTTTGTTAAGGACATGGATTATTACGGGTATTAATCTATCTTATCTGTGATACGCAGAACATTGATGTTTGCAGCGGTCTTTATGAATTACAATGTATCGAATTGGCTATCAACATAGTAGGCTTATCTACATGAAAAATATGATGTCACACTCAATGAACAATCATCGGTTCATGAAATGCCCACTTCTGACCGCCCTGGCCCACCAAAGGTTCCTTTGCTGTGCGCTGCTTGGGTTGGGTCACTGACATTCAGGCCATGTACCCAAAGAGCCCACACGTCAGTGGAAGAATGGCGCGGTGTCCTAGGTCAAAGTCGAGGGTGCCACTCGCTGCACTCCCGAGTGAACACGCCTCCTTGCCGCATTCAAATGCCTCCATGAAACCCGCCCGTGTGGAAGCCGAGAAACCTACTCTGGACACACGTCCGTTCATGACCGGGCCGGCATTAAACACAACGCCGGCTGAGCTCCTCCCGTCCGCCTTCTATTTAATCTCCTATTTAAACGAGGCCAAACGTTAGCCAAGAATCGCAGACCTCCGCTGCTCCCCTATCTCCTCCTTCACCATTTTTTCCAGTTTTACAATGGCTTACGAAGAGTAGTTATTCCGCATCCAAGCCAGCTGGGTAGCCCACCGGATACGAGCTATGCAGCTCGCTGATCCACCTCCCTCCCCTCGCCCAATAGAGCCAGTTGCCGCCCCAAGAGGGTGCGCGGTTTAGCAACTCGCCGCTCCATGCCAGCTCGACGAGGAGCAGCGCACGGGCGTCCTTGCTGCCGTCCACGCCGCCGCCTCGTACCGCATCTCCCGTTTCTGCGGCCGAGACTCCCATGCCGGCAGCCGCGCCATGCAAGCAGCGACAGAAGCCGGATGCGCGGAGAGCGACGAGTCGGTGGCCAGCGCCTCCGCGTCCGCCACCTTCATCGAGGAGAAGTAAAACACGGGAGGCCGCCACCGCTTGGGTCCCATGAAGGCCACCGCGGAGGCGACGCCGACGTACACAGCAGGTGTCTTGCCTGATCCTTTCGTTGGGAGGACCTTCATCGACCCTGCATGGGCTCCACGGAAGAGGGGAATGTTAGGATGAACTCTAGCCTGTGCCGGCCATGGCGAAGTAGTGGCCGGTGATGAACTCGAACCGGTGCCGGCCACCATCATCTTCGGCATCAGCCAATGATATCTGTTGGGCAGTGGGTAAGCGAGCCGTCCTTTGCGCTGAAGCATATACCTACAGGGCTCCCGGCAGTCCAGTGATCGTGCTACCGGACATGAGGAACACAAATCGATCGGCGGGCGACCATTTAGGCCAGGTATTATATACTTGTGCTGTCTAGAACTAGCAGCACGTAGTTCATTTGAATGTAATGAAATCCGTCATGTTTGTATGAAAATCTGGTATTTTATATGATTTTCATTGTTGTTTATATGAAATATCAGTTTGTCTACGTGTTTGCGTGAATTTCGCCCGTTTGGTTGAGTTGCTGTCATAATGTGTGCGGCTACGGTTGGATGGCGTAATTTGCGGGTCACCGGTCGGTCTGCGGGCGGCTCGGGCGGCGTGGTGGGACAAAAAAAACACAGCTCGTGCGAGCTCGTCTCCAACGTGCGCGCTGGAGGATGCATGGGCACCCGAGCCATTCCTCGTTCATCGGTGGCAAAGGCACTAGTGGACAAAAGGGCCGCCAATATTTTGGCTACCCCGTGCAAGATCCAAACAGCCCCTCCCAAAAGATTCAAATCCCTCTTTCGCCGTGGAATTTTGCCATGTGTTGTTTTCATGGACTAGCAAGATGCCCGTGCATTGCACAGAACATCAAGATGCATTTTTTACAAACTCCCGCATGCATGCAAGGGATAATTAATGTCCTTCTTTGCCAGTACTACAAGGCAAACACCATTAATATTGCATCGATTAGTGTTAGTGGCCTTGTATATCTGCAAATGTAATTTTGATAGTGGTGCCTTGTATATAAAAATGGAGGGAGAAAGATGAGAGATAAGGTGAGGAGGAGTAGGGCGTGGTGGTGACTGGTGGTCGGACTGGGAGGAGGCATGGGGATGGACGGTGCATTATGTCTAGGTTTGTATCTCTCTCACACACACCCACGTAGGTGGGGGACGTGCACGAAGAGAAGAGGTGCACGCACGGCGCATGTACTCCCGTCTCTTTCCCAACCACACCCACGCGGGTACACGGTGGAGCTTATTTCTATACGAAAAGGCAGCCCACGTGGTAATTTGACATGTGTACTGGTTGTCCACTTGGTGGAGGGAGGATCGTCTACCACGGTTGATCAAACAAATTGTGACTTGACGTGTTATGTTAAAAAAGAGGCAAACCATGTGGGTCCTACCTTAGAGGCAAGGCTCTATACACTGGAGTACTTTGGATGTGTCCCGTCAACTCGCAGAACGAGGAGAAGCTTTCTTAGTATGCCGTCTCCCCCGCCCACGGGCGTGGTGGCTCGCAGGATGAGGTGAAGCTTGCTTCTTCTACTACTACTACTACTACTACTACTACTACTACTACTACTACTACTACTGTACGCCTTGCGCCCGCTCCCTCACCCACCCGCGCGGTGGCTTGCAGGACGAGGAGAAAATTTTACTACTCCCTCCGTTTACACCTCGTCCCTAGTACCTTAGTTAGAGATATTATCATATTGTTTGGAATATATATGTCCTTTAGTACTACCTCCATTTACTTATACAAGGCCACTAACAAAAATATACATTTGGTATCTATAGAGGGCCACAAATAGTAATCGAGACAAAAGTTACTACACCCTCCTTTCCAGTTTATGGCTCAATTTCAAAATCTCTCCAACCAAGGTAGACGGTGAGTGGTTGAATTAATTTCATAGTTTGCACAAGTAATTAGTACGCACGTTTTTCTCAAGAAGTTATGTTTACCGAGGCATTAATTAGAACGAATGCATGAATGACCACTAAATTTCCATGAACTTCTACATGCATTGGTTAGTTTCCTCTTGACACTGCTTGCATCGGGTGACCTAACACACCTCGAAATCCAACATGAAATGGTACTACTATTAGTAGTAGAATTGGACTTATCAAACGGAAAAATGAATGTTGTTTAGATGAGACCTATAAACCCTAGTGGGTACGTACTCCGTAAAATCAGATTTTTCCAGAACTAAGTCGCTCCCTTTCATGAATACTGTAGTATATTCCTCCGTCAACGCTCCCTTTCATGAATTCTGTACTTCCTGTCGCCGACATGTGGGACATATAGCAACCAGGCCGACATGTCAAGCACCAAATAACAGTGCAAAACAACAGGGGGGACGCACCCCACTCGTACCGTCCCAGTAGTAGTAATGAGCAATGAGACGTCAAATCACAATGCCACACCTTCCCAGATGGACGAAGCAACCATTATTTCACACTTCGGTTCGCCATCATCTCAAACCACGTAGTATTGCTTCTGCCTCAAGAGGGACACGTGCATTGCCTTGGTACATCATGACACGTGGGACCGCATGACAGGCCATGCTCCCCCGCCGATCGCTCGGTAAAATCACCTCATTTTTACTATACTTCCTCCGTATCGGTTTACATGGCATGCACGTCATTCTAGGTTGAGAATTTAACTGGCTATATATGTGATGAACAGTACTCTAGCCTTTTAAAAATGTATACTTTTGTATAGTAGTAGTATCGATGGATTGCGCCATGGAGCAAAAATTGAAATTAAAAAAAAGGTGGTACCTATAGAGAGCGCTCATCGCCAAATTATGCATATAGTACTATTAAAAAAGCTAGTACATGCTTAAATGGGGTGCAAAATTCAATTAAAGAAATACTAGTAGTATGTACATACTGAAGAGTTAAAGTAACAAGAAGAAACATAACATAGTTCTACTGGGGCCTCAGCATAACACACCCCTCAAATTAAACTAAGCACACCTGAAATTAAACTATGCAACTAATTCGGTAGACACTGCATTAGAACCACCATGAGTAACGACACTTACACCTTACTCACTCGGAGTACTCCTCCACATCCTCGACTTCGTCCTTGTCCCTCTTCCTCTTGGCCGATACTTCTTTGCTTGAACCGCACACTTGGCTCTTGCTCTTCATCCAACCCTTATAGATATTGAAATAATGGTAGCCATCCATTGCAGCGTAGTGGATGTGGTCTATATCTAGTACATTCCGCTGCCATGCATGATGATGAAACGTGTATTGAGGTTTCTCCAGTTTACCGTACGAAGGATGAACCATGGCTCCTGCCAGGGTCAGCACTGAAGGCTGGACACTGGAGGGCAGCAGTCGATTCTTCTAGAGGTCGAAGGGGTTGCCTACAATGAGGCCTATCCAACCCAGGACATCCTTGTCATTCCTAAAGTCTACAATAACGAATTTGACTAGGTTGCTCTTGAGGAAGTTCTTAAAATCCAAGCATTCAACATCGGCATGGCATATGTGGTATAGCAAGCATAAGTCATGTACGAAAACCTAGATCATGGTGGGCTTCTTACTCTCTTCCTCCTTTAGATCCTTCTCTCGTCCCAGGACTGTGGTGTACTCAACATCTAGGCCAGCGACCCACTCATCATCTGAGTTTTCGAACATGCGTCTGAAGCAAGAAAGGCATCCTTTCACCGTCGCGGAGGAACGGGTGTAGATGACGTCGAACTCATCACTGGTGATGGTTCTAACCTTGTACTCACCGCTGATCATGGAGATTTGCCGATTTGGGACGCCATGGATTTGGGAGGAGGGTTCGGATTACTGGAACTGTCGTAATGTGAAAGGACGGGACGACTAGGAGCGAACCGTCGTAATATTAAAGGACGTGCGGGGACGAGTAAGAGCGAACTGCCAGCGTGCAAACGGAAGGGTAGTGGCTTTCCATTCTCCCATGATACAGGCTTCCGAGAGCCCTTGGATCTGAGATCTAACGGTTGCATGGCGTGATTCTAGACCTATGGGTGAATATCCTATCCTGGAGGGTCATTCATCAAATTTTTAGCAACATAGCATGCGACCGTCGATCTCAGATCCAAGGGCTGCTAGCAGCCCGTATCATGGTCGCGCCTATCACGATCGTCGCGCCGCTCACGCGGTCGCGCCCTTGGAGATTTAACACGGTGCATTAGGCTATCTGAGGTTGGCATGTCATCACTTAGTCACTCATACTACCACAAGGTTATCTATAAGGTTGGCTATAAGTGTATTATTATTTTTTACTTCTCTCTATCTCTTTGTTCGTACTCCCTCCGTCCCATAATATAAGAACATTTTAACACTAGTGTAGTGCCAAAAACGTTCTCATATTATGGGACAAAGGGAGTAGTATTTATTGCATTTGCCAAGGAGTGACCTCTTCCAATCAAATGGTGCTTAGATGAGGTGCTAAGGGCATTAAATGGCGGTGCTTATTACTACCTCCGTCCGGGTTTTTATGTCCCCCAGACCTTATCACGTGTACCAAGGAAGAAATTGAATACCTGACTCCTTTCGCATCTTTGCATGCAACTGTACTTACAGCAGAACCATAGTGGACCCATTAAGCCAACGAGCGAGCTCCCTCCTTCGCATGCATAGGTTGGCTAGTGCTGCAGTTAATTACGCGCAGGAAGACGTACTAATGTGGGGTCGAGCATTTCACTTTTCACAATGGTATCGAGATAGCGGCCTTCTAAATGTGTACACGCATGCGATGCTTAAGGGACCTGTAAACCCGGACGGAGGTAGTAGTTTTTTGTTGCTAAGTTTGCTTCATTTAATTAGCTATACACCCAAAATTGTCTTTTCACCTAGGTACACGCGCTTAGCACCGTTTCTTCCTTGGGACACCAAACTTGCCACATCAGACTTTATGCCTATGTGGCAAGCTTAGCACCTGTAGGAGCAAGTAAGTACTACAATAGTGGTCTATAAGCCGCTTTACATGGCATTTTTGCATATGTGGAGGAAAGAGGCAAGGAAAAAGTGGAGAAGTGGGATCTCATGCAAGAGACAGCCTCAACTACATGGTGGAGCATTGGGAGAGGCACTAGTATGGAGGTGGTCAGGAATCGGGAGACTCACGCCGGTCGTAGCACCGCAGTTAAAATGATAATGGCATGTCAAATCGCAGGGCCTCACCTGTCCAGCAGTAACCCGTTGTCAAATCACACAACACTACGTTTGCAGCAACCTACTCCCTCATCTTCTCGCGTCTCTGTTGAACCGACTAGGCGGAACTGCCCCGCCTACCGCGCAGGAAAAGCCCCGCCCTCGACTTTTAAATACAACTACATCTGCTTAAGAATCCAATGATATACTTTTTGTGACATAGTAACTCATATTTAGTTAGTCAAATGGATGACCTAGAACTACGTGCACGCCCTATAAACCGAGACGCCTAAAATAAAAACCAAGATGGAGAGGGTAGTTCAGCATGCAATTTTTTAGATCAATATAGTCGGGATTCACCAAGGAGCAAAACCAAGTGGTAGGCTGCTCCTATCGTGTTAGCGTAGCAACTCAAGCAGGGTCAGTTCACACACGAAATGGCGACACACTTAATAGGACCCCTTTGGCCGACAGGTGGCTCATCCATAGTCTTGTTCCACGTGCGATGCACCAAATTACAGTTCGGAGCAGCGGTTGGAATTGGAGGCACCCAGATCGTAGCGCCGCAGTAGTAGAAAATGAGCAATGAGGGGTCAAATCACAAAGCCCCACCTTTCCCGCATTAAGCTGAACAGACGAAGCAACCATCATTTCACTCTAGGGCGCAAGAGCATAATGAAAAGAGAAAACAATGATGCGTGTGGTAGCTACCTAGGGCACCCTAGGGTAGGGGTCTCCACTACAAATTCTATTTTTTGAAAGCGCCTCCACTACAAATTGGCTTCCCCCTCGTCCTCTTGAAGAAAACCGATGATGAGCGCGGCGGTAGGGTTTGTAGGAGTACTACGGCGTGCAGGGCCACCTCGTAGTAAACGGGTTCGAGTCGACGCCTCAAATATGTGTGGGCCGCTTGGTTTTACGGGAATGAGGCAGCATTTTAGGTTCGGGGACCAATGGAGATATAGTACGTACAAAAAATTGTGGATGTAGGTTCGACTGAAAGGCAATGATGCATGGGCCCTGCATTTTGATATACCCGGGGCAGCGTGAAATTTGCTACTCTACTCAAAACTAGTAAGGTACGCATGCATTGAACGCATGAGATTTTGAAACCAAATTATGAAAAAATACACACTATAGCATGTAAAGCTTTGAGTCATATATGCATGATGTAGATGTTCGTTTTGTTCTTATAGTTCATCTCATTCAAAATCTACTAGTTTTATAAAAATGTTAAGATTCATGGGGTTGTGCATTGTAAAGCATAATGTAAAAAACAAATAATGGCAATTCAATTAGAAAAAAATTAATTATGATACAGAAGATTCTAGAACAAAGGAGAAGTGCCTGTGTTTTGAGGTTTGTGTATTATGCTTAAGTTCAACCATGGAGTCTTCTAAATTGTACACGTGGCAGATCTTGTGGAATGTTCATGATATCCAACGGCTAGTAGTGCTCGGATTTGCCATCTCTGCACTGTCGGATTAGCTTCATCCAGCGACCATCTTTCAAAGTTATTGGCACACTATATAGTTCTTGTGCCATAGTTGCATGTCTTGGAAAAAAGCTACTAGTGGGTTGTACTATCTATTTAGGAATAGAAGATGTATACATGGAAGTTGTAGGGAAAGAGATGACATGGAGTATCTCAATTCCTATGAGTAGGGATTGGAAAAGAGATGTCATTTGGTTCACATCACAGGAACTTTTCTATTGAATCTAGAGATGACATGTATCTCAATTCCTATGAGGAGGGATTAGAAAAGAGATGTAATTTGGTTCATATCATAGGAACTTTTCTATTGAATATACACTAATGTTTATTTTCCTTTAAAATTAAGGGAGTATAGGAATCCATTCATATGAACCAAGTGGCTCTAAGGCTATAGAAATGATATCATGTTTATTTCCTTTGAAATGTGGAGTATATGAATCTATTCCTATGAACCAATTGGCTCTAAAGGAAAAATCCTATAAAAATCATATCATATAGAGTTCCTATGATATTCCTCGACACCAAAGGATGGTTGAAATTGCTGCGGGTGATACGATGGTCTTTCTTTGTAGACTCATCCCCCATCTTTGTTACCTCTCGAAGATGAATGAAATGATATATACAGGGTATTCTACATGAGCAATTTGGTACACGAAAACTCGGTAAAAGTTTGCGAGGTTCGAATTTTCAATAAAGCTATATGCACTGCATTTTGGAACGGAGGGAGCATACAACAGTTATTAAAACTCACGTGGAAGATTTGTGTGTAGGAGGAGTGGCTGTTCTGTTAAATGACATGGCAAAACTGACACTGTCGGATGCTGATCAAACGGTTCTTATGGCGTTCGTCAGGAAAAGGCTTGTGGCAAACGTTTGTCGAATAATGATTTACGGACACATGCATTACATTGATACATGCCCCCCGATCTCTCACGCACACGCACACTCATGAGTCACGACTCCGCGACTCCTCTTGCAGACTCGCACGTCGTGCCCACCGTCTATCTGCAGGTAGACGTCACACACATATGTGCTCTCCACACCATACCCTCAGAACTTCTAAAAAACAAAAGACGTCGCGCGCATTTTATTTTAGCTCACACGTCACACACTTATACTATTACTCTTGCGGCGAACATTCTTTGGGAATAGTATATTGTTCTCTCATGAAGAGAAGCGGTGCACGCACGCACTAGTTCTCTCACACCCACTCGCGGGTACACGTAGGAGCACATTTTTTTGAAGCCGGTACAACAAAATCACTCCACTATATATATAAGCAGGAGCCTTAGCGCTTGCTTTACTAGGGTTCCTCTCGTTCACTCTCTCATGCTCTCTAGATCTAAGCAAGACATAGGTGGCCGCACTCTCTCTCACCTCATGGTTGGTCACAAATCCGGCCTGACAACCTCGACCAGGGTAGGGGTGTAGCTGCATCGTTCACGCTGTCGTCAGCGGCGAGGGAGGAGGCCAACGGCTTCCCGCGCGTCCCGATCGGCGGCCGTGTCTTTCTCTCCGAGAGAGCAATGGATTGGGAGGGCATCTGACCCCTTCTTCCTCCCTGTGGTATTGTGGCCAAGATGCGGCCTCCCGACGCCGTCTTTGCCACATGCCGACGACCCTCAGGTATATATTCCTTCGAAACTTGCCTTGCTCTACTGCCCCAGCTCCCTTCGTGTGGATCTTTTTCTACTTCCGCCCACTGTTCCAAAGCCACCTAGACTTTTACTAATATTAGAGGTAAAGCTAGTTCATACAGTCGACTCTAGGAGTTGGTTCAAACAGGGAAGAAAGTGGGAAAGCTGTAGCATGAATCTAGGACTTTGTTCTAAGAGGAAACAAGGGAAAGTAGTAGATACTGGCTACCCAACCGGTCTCTTGGTTGAAAAGACGAAGAAAGCATGGTGGGTGGCGAAGGGTGGGGGAAGTGGACCTATCTCTTGGTTGAAAAAGGATGTTGGGGGGATAATGCAAATTAGAAGGAGCAGGTCTAGATTTCTTGTGCTCACATAGGAAAATGTCGCCGAGGAGATAAAAAAGGGGACAAATGCAGACATTCTGCCTGAGTGTTTGCCGCTCTCGGCAGCCACATCTGCCTCACCACTTTATGCCCCTGCTGTCCCTACGCCCATATCACTACCGTTAATGTAAAATCACATGAAGCATTAAGCAATGCCACCTAATGTCACTATAAATTGAAGCAATGCCACCACCATTTTATGAAGTGCTTCCGTCTTGCTTTATTTCCCATGAATTGTGTTTTTGCAGTTACACGTAAATCTCACACCACTAACATTGCTTCATCCCAGTGGAACTGCACAAATTTGATTGCACATTTACTGACCATGTGCTACTCTCAGGACAGTAATACTAATGCTATTGTTCTGCATGTTAATCTAGTGGTAGTGTTGATGTGATGTGATGGTACTTACTTAAGGACTCTTCATACTGTCAATCTAGTGCCAATTATAATAGAATAGATGTTGTTGTTAATCATAGGCCACTGCAAATATCTGTCACTATTTAAATAACTGTATTTCATATTTGCGCAAACAGGGATGTCTGTCTCCATATCGTTTCGGGATGTCTGTATCCGTATCATTTCTATCCGCGCAATCAAAAGCACACACCTCAGTTTTAGTAGAAGTGCGCAAAATGAGATGGCTATCCCTCGTTGCCGTCCTCTAACCTCCAGTGTTCAAGGTATTCCTACATTGGTAGTAACTAAGGTAGAATGAGCAACGCAATCTAAAACAAGCTGATTCGAGCGTTTTACTTCCTGATTGCAGTGCAGGGACGAGCGAAAATAACGGCATCCTAGTCCGGAATGCACTTTCTACCAGTTCATCCATGGACCGAGGACTAGCTAGCACGGCTGCACGACTATTTTTTGGACAGGTGCGCGGACAAGAGGCATTGTGGTCTGCTTATTTCTACAAATAGTGGTGCTTAAATTTAGTGGAATGCACAAGAATTTCACCTAGTCAGTACACTGCATGGTTCAGCATTCCAGCTAAGACCACAATTATAATTGGTTATTATGGAATGAGAGAACCTAACCCTGGATGGTGGCAACAAGAAAAAACCAGAGTGAACTCCAGGAAATTTGAGCCTGCCGGGAGGCCCTTTGCTCAGAGAAGCCTTGCTTGTTTTTTCCTGATTTGTAAACCTTCTCACAACTTTGTCTTTTGCTGTCAACTAGTGTATGTTTGTTATCTTCTATGAATCATTGAGATGTATAAAATTGCTTAACTTATGCTTTTCAAGTTTTTTATGAAGTCGAGTTTAATGTGAGTGTTCCACATGAGCGCTGGACTAGCGTGTGAATGTTTGGAATTTACATTGTGGCCTCAGTTAACTGCATGAACCACTGTAACAGGATACATAGTTGCTTATATGTCAGACAGCAGATTGTTGATTGCTAGCTGGTCGATAGCCTAGTGTTGATGCGAGCTGAGCCAATGTGCCGTGTTTTGCACAACTGCTTACAAGTGGGGTTGCACCAACAGTGTTTACAAGTACTTATATATACGTTGGTGCACAGTTCTCGAACGAGTGCTCTATTTCATCAAAACACACACTGCTCGTATGATAAACCATGACAACTTATGTCTTACCATGCCATATTCATGAAAAAACTAGTGAGGACGCATTTGTTTCGGCAACAATTATGATGGTTCTCACATGATTCACGGGCACACAAAAGTAGCAGCAGTTCCCATAGACGGATTCAAACAGAGTACTAGCCCTAGAGGGGTCGATAACAGGAAAGGTTCGAATAATTAGACACAATCCAAACTACTATTAAACACTAGCTGGGGCAGCTATTGCATGCCTCGATCTAATTTGGGCTGGACACAAGATGGACCTTGCCATGAATATCATTGAGGATGTCCCGCAACAGCTCAATCCTGTGAACCTTCATGAAGACAACCTTGTGGCCTTGCCACTGATAAACTTGTTTGTGGAGGCATGCCACGTCATCTTCCTGCGTAAGCTTGACAGAACAGTATGCCTCACAAGCGAAGGAGTAGCTTTGAACTTCTTGTGCTTCAGTACACCTTGGACAACACGCCTGACAATAGTGAGGCTAGAATACAACTATTCATTGGTATAACCACAAATGGCTTCCAGGATCCAACAGCCTAAGAACTCAGTTTTCCCATTGCGTATATTCAGGTCATCCGCCTCATAGCGATTGACATGTACAACCACACAATCCTTGTCTGCATCAGGGCTCTAATTGAAACAGAAACAAATTCCGAATTACTTTTCAATATAAGAAACACAGGTTATTTAAACCACTATGTATAGCATGGCATCGAAGCTAATAAAATTTTGCATTATTCATCACCACATACTTAGATGAAAAACCAAAATCGAGATCGGCAAAGAAGAAAATCACCTTGGGCAGCTCAGCGGGGGGGGGGGGGGGGGGGAGGACACATCCTCGAAGGGGGAAAACTGCTCCTGCAGTGCCATGGGGGTTGTAACCTCAAACGGGGCATTGACCATCTCAGTAGTGACCGTGAGCGTATCTGGGGCCGACTCGGTGGCTGCCTCCATCTTCTTGGAGCTCTTTGTCTCGTGGGGATCAGCCTCCCACGTCTGCTCCAATATCGGCAGATCTTTGCCTGGTTCTCCTTGGTCCATCATGAAAATGACGAATACTAGGAGAGCACTAAAAGGAGAACACAATCACAATGACAATGAAACAAAAAAGAGAGTGAGGATAGGTTACTGCTTTGCAAAAGTTCTTTTTTTCTCTGAACGAAAATATACCAACATCACGGATCCGCTTACCTTCCCTTCATTGGGAGAGAAGAACAGTGGCAGATGCAAGTGTTGCCTTTCCTGAAGACGGTGAGGGAGAAGGGGATTCATCGAAGAGTGAAATGAGGGTTGCTTCGTCCATCAAACTTAGACTGCGGGGAGGTGGGGTTTTGTGATACGACGGCTCGTTACTGCCATGCTACGACCGGGGTGACTCTCTGCCTGCATACTGCCTTCTAATTTGGTGGATGGCATTTTGACCCGCGCGCTGCATGGCCCGCATGTCGGTGAACAAAAGTATAATGGCATTCCATAGAGGGAGACGTTTCAATGACCTAGGAGGAGCCAGAAGCGGTATTGTATCCATTGTACTAGTAGTAATTGTTTTTCTGGGTAGCTGTAAAGTGTCTCCACTGTAGTAATTGTTTCTCTGGGCCCAAGACAAAACAGCCCATCCATACTAGTAAATAGTAAAATCAATTCAAAAGCCCATATATTTACTGAATGAGAGGCGCTACCCACACCCAGCACACCGCCTCCCAAAAAAACCTGGGTGCTCTTCTTCCTCCTTGCTCCCACCCACCTCACGTCAGCTCACTCCACTCGTACCCCAAAATTCCTCACCTCACTCCTACAAAAACCCCCAGCTCCCCTTCTTCCTCACTACTATAGAAAAACCCTAGCTCCCCTTCTTCTTCACTCGCACTACAACTAGGCTCGTCATTCGTTATTCTGCTCAAATTCATGAGCGCGACACGAATCCCTCAAGGAAAATGGAGTCGGCTGACCCCAGCGGCAAGAAGATGAGGCTCCTGCCAGTGATGAGGTTCCCGCCAGCGGCGACACCTGTTGTAGATCCTGCACCCGGCAGCATGGGGAGAAGCGGCGACCCCGCCCCCACCGGATCATAGGAACCCGTAGAATCTTGGGTGGACCGCATCCGCGATCTCCCGGACGCCGTCCTTGGGGAGATCATCTCGCTTCTCCCCACCAAGGATTGCCGCCGCACCCAAGTCCTCTCAATTCAGTGGCGCCCTCTATGGCGCGCCGTGCCCCTTAATCTCGACTGTTGTCAGCTATCTCTCTTCAATGATTTTGAAATCCCCAGAGCCATCATCTCCTCCAACCAGGGCTCCGTTCAAAGCCTTTGCATCCTGGCATGCTATCTGAGCAAGCATACCATGCCCCGCACGGTGGACGCCTGGCTGAAATCCCCTGAATTCACAGAACTACAGTTGCTTGAGTTCTACTATTCCCCTGGAAATCACATACCACATACCGAACGCCATGAACTTGTGCCCTCAGCACAGATGTCCATCTTGCGGTTTTCCTCCTCTCTCCACACCGCCACCTTTGCGTTGTGCTACCTACCAGACAATATGGTAATAAACCTTCAACTCCCATTTCTCAAGAACCTTTCACTTGTGCGGGTTCGTATATCGGAGGCCTCATTGCACAGCATCATCCACTCCAGTTGCCCTGCCCTGGAGTGCTTGGTGCTTGTTTTCACAGTTAGAATCGGTTGTCTCCAAATAAAGTCGCCTAACCTTGTAAGAATTGGAATTTCTTTTAATGGAAGGCAACTCACCATCCAAGATGCCCCTTCACTTCAAATGTTGATCCTTGATTCTAGTTATTCACCGTTGCAAATAACCGTCCTCTCCGCGCCTAAACTGGTGACCTTGGGTGTAATACATGATCTCTGTGCTCATTTCAATATGGTGTTTGGCTCCATACTTCTTCAGGTACTTCATATTATCAACTACACTCGTAACCATAAGCTGCATTTTAAATTTCTACGCATAAGTTATATATCATCTTGGAGTACACATTTTATACTAATATTATGTTCTATGCTCAATGAAGAGTTTCTCCAAGGATGGCCTATCAATGGTGCTGGATTCTGTTAAGATCTTATATATCCAAATGAATGGTTTTGATCTGAACAATATTATTGGCTTGCTGCAATGCTTTACATGTCTGGAGAAGTTGTATATAAAGGTGATAATTTCACGCACATTGGAAGCCCGCATATAGTGTACTAGAATTAACCGTTCAGCTATTGCTCTTTTGACACTCTTTTCTCAGACCTTAACTATTTTCAATCTTCATGTCTATTTAGGCAATAGGACGGGGTAAGAAAGTTATAAGGAAACGGTGGATTCGTAAGCATCGGGATTTTCTCACTTCTCATGAGATTCGATTAAAGACAATAACGCTAGAACGATATGTAGCCAACCGTGCAAACACTAGATTTGTCACATTCTTCCTGCTGAATGCGAGGTTACTATTGTCCATCAGCCTTAAGTTTATCAGTAGCATGGTTTTGACGAATGGGCATGTCGAAGCGCAAAAAAAGGAGTTTCAGGTGGGCAAAAGAGCTTCTGAACGTGCCGGGCTTCTATTTACAACATATTGTGGTCATAATCCAGTAAATTTACGACCCACACTACAAAAAAATACACTTCCATGATGATATGTGTTTGCCACAGTAGGTCGCATTTTTTGTTATGCAAGTACATCCATGACGATTTTATGACAGAATCAAGATAGTCATACATGTGCTGTCGTAGAAGTGTTCCATGACATTACCAAAATTATCATCATGGAAGTGTCCACTTCCATGATGATAAATCGCTCGTCACAGAAGTTCTTTCGTCAAGGGTGACCGACACGTGGCATCCACCATAACGGAACGCCGTTAAGCTATCGGGTCAGTTTTTGGATCTGATAACCTGTTAACAGCCCTGACCAATGGGGATTTTTCCACGTGTAAAATCATCATTGGCTGGAAGAAACATGTGTCTGCTCATCGTTGGGACAGATGTCATCCACTCATTGTACAGAAGGCGCCTATGATACATCGACACGTGGCACGGCCCAATAGAGGCCCATTCCTGTGAAAAGGCCGGTCCGTTTGACTTGGTCAAAAGGTGGCGGGCCGGCCCATGGAAAGCCTGTTAACAGCCTGTTCGCATATAGCCCTTTTATAGCCCGCTAACCCAAGGTCCGTTATGCCCTATCCAAATTAGGCCCAGTAGCGTCATTTGGGCCATCCAATATGATTCCAGCCCGTTTTCACTTCTGGCCCATGTATGGCCCATGACGTCTTTCGGCCCATATGAGGCCCTTTGTAACTCTTGGCCCATTAATGACCCATGGTGAAACTGGCCCACAGTGAACAGTGTATCACTTTATACCCATTAACGACCTGTGGTGAAACTAGCCCGTAATGAACAGTGTATCACTTTATACCCATTAACGGCTCGTTATTCCGTTGGGCCGTTTCCAGCCCATGTTATCTTTCGGCCTTCTCGAAGCCCATTTACTCTTGGGCTCATTTCCAGCATTCGTTTACTTACGGCCCGTTACTGTCATTTTCTGCTTGTGGGGGCTAAATTCAGCCCGAGGTTACAGTCGGCCCCTTTTGTGGCTCGTTAATACATTGGACCGTTTTCATAGAGTCATCAAATACGGCCGATTAACGACGGCCCGTTATGGCCGGCCCATGAACAGACGATTCCAACTCTAGCCCATTTATGGCCATAATGCGGTCTATTATTGGCTCATGTTTGGCCAACCGATCATACGATCCGTACAAGGCCCATTGATGATACGGCCCTTAGAAGGCACATTGTGTCTACGACATGTAGAAGGCCCATTATTTCTACGGCCCATAGGAGGGAAATGGTAACTACAGTAAATATGTAGCCCATGGTTATTGTGGCCTGGTTTTAAAAAATAGGTTATTGCAGCCACTAGGAAACCGCGAAAAAAGAACTGCACTGACTACAAGCAAAGAAATAAACAAGACAATAAGGAAATAAGTAAGCAAGCAACTTACGCTAGGCTATCACGGCTATTACACATATTACATCCACTGGGCATCAAAGTTCGCCACCAGTGCAAATATAGGGAACACAACAGCATATAAACGCTGCAGCAAAACAAGTCTAGAACTGAAACCACTTCAGAAGAGCTCAAGAAACAATATCCTGGGTACCCATAATGCTGGCAAGATGCTTAGCAAGCTTATTAACTTTCTCTTGTTTGGCACTTAAGTCCTCCAGCACTTGCTGTTGCACCAGAAGGTATGCATCTGAATTCTACAGGGACTTCCTCAATGCTTCGGCTTCCTGTCGCATAACATCTGATCGATGTCTTTCAACTTGAAGTTGAGACTCAAGAAGCCGAACTGATTTAGGCAACGAGTTCGAAGAGCTGGACTCAAACACTACATCAAGATAGGACTTTGGGGTTGTATCAGTGTCTTCAATATAGTTTTTATCAGCTTTCTTGGAGACCAACAAGTATGTCTCACTAGCTTGAACCTTATCTGCATTACTTCCTTTACCATTGCATAACGGGGTACTCTTCTCCAATATTTTATCCGCATTCTAAAAGAGAAACAAACAAACACATCAAAGGTTTACAATGTAGTATATGAAACTCATTTTGGTAAACCAGTTTAGTAGTAAGGTGGACAGGATAACAGCAGGAAACAAACATATATCTATGTAGTATGGTCACTGTATGGTCTATATCATTCTAGTTTATGCTGCCAAATCAAGATAGATACAGTTTGAATCATATCTATCTAAGACAAAGCAACATAGACAGAATATAAGTGTGGGAAACTACACAACAATGACAACACTTGTAATGTGCATGGCATGAGAACCTAACTGTTTATTCAATTGAAACTAAAATCAACATAGAGCAAGTTACAACAGCAAACAGCCAAACACGTTGAAGAAACATGTTTAAAACATACCTGTTGCGCCATTGGAGTTTCAATTGCATCCTTCAAATTTGAAATTAGTTGGTATGAGTAAATACACTGATGCAAGAGCAACGTAGTATGAAGCTTAGCTACGGAACCTGACCTGAGAACAATTCTTCTTCTGCTTTAAGAGTTGACTGGGGGTTTGGAGTGGTGGTCCTCGTGCTTTGGGCACTGCAGTTGCCTTACTAACTGCTCGTGTTTGGGTGCTCTGTGGTGGAGACAGTGCTGTGTCAACGGGAACTGGGTGTCTATCTGCTGGGGTTGGGGTTAGAAGGGGTGTAGCTAGTTCTCTGTCCAACTAAGTAGGGGTACAATCTGCATGAGTGTGGGTTATGTGTGGTGGGGCTAGTTCTTGGGAAAGCACAACCGTGGTTCTATCTGCATCGACAGGTAGCATGATCTTTTCTGGAGACCATGTTTTTACTCCCACAGATACTGCCATCACTCCCTCCAATTGAAATGATTGATAAACAAGAAAAGTAATTGAATGTAATGACATTGTAAGATAGACAGGTGCAACGGATAGTAGGGAAGAAAACAGGGCATGAAATAATTCACATTTATGTTGTCTAACCAAACAGAATAGAAGGACATAATTTCACATATATGATGGCTAATTAAACAGGATAGCATGACACAATTTCACATGTATGATGGCTAACTAAACAAGATGGAATGACATACTTGAAAATATGATGACTATGTAAACAGGATGACATGATATAACTATACGATGTGTCTATTAAAGTGGTTGGCATGCCATAAATCACAAACATGCCGTCGATGGAAACATGATGGCTTGATATAATTCACGGATAGAATGACATAATTTAAAATATGATGACTATGTAAATAGGATGAGATGATATAACTATATCATGTCTTTAGAAAATGGGTTGGCATGCCATAATTCAGATACATGCTGTCTATGTAAACATCATGGCATGACATAATTCAAATATATGATTTATATACTAAGGAAGTGAGCAGAGGGCAGTCGCATATATGATGTGTCAACTAAGGAGATGGCATTCAATATTGTGTATGTGATGTAAAAACTAAGCATTGCAATACAACATATGCATGATATGAGTAATGTAACCCTGCCAAGTTTGAGCATACACCTCAAGGGGATAATAGGAATGGTCATCTGCCTCTGAATCCTCCTCTGAAGAGCTATCTGTAACCAGCAAGATATCTGCTTCAGCAGGTAGCATTGTCTGCTCTGAAGACCTTGTTTTCACTAAATATTTCTCCATCACCAATTCAAATGGATGATGCACAGGAAGAGCAGTTGAATATACAAACATTGTTGACAAAAGCAATGAGAAATACAAAAAAAGGACGACATGATATAATTCACATATATGACGCTAGCCTAAACAGCATGGCATTGCTTAATTCACATACATAATGCCTTGCAACAAGATAGCATTGCATAATTCACATATATACTGTCTTGCAACAAGATGGCATTGCATAATCCACATATATGGTAATTAGACACTAAATAGGTGGCATTCACACAAAGCATGTCTAAACTAAGCAAATGACATAGCAATGCAAGATACCATACGCACGATATGAGCAACATAACCCTGCCAAGTTAGAGCATGCACCTCGGGGGGGGGGGGGGGAATATGACTGGTCATCTATCTCTGAATCCTCCTCTGAGGAGCTCGGTAACCAGCAAGACATGCGCTTCGTCAAATAGCATTGTCTGCTCTGAAGACCTTGTTTCCCCTCCAAATTTTTCCATGACCGTGCCAAATGGGTGATGCACAGGAAGAGTAATTGAATGTACTAAAATTGTTGACAAGTTGAACACGTAATAAAAAAATGATGGCATGATATAATTCACATATAAGATGACTGGCTAACCAGGGTGGCATTGCAAAATTCACATATATGATGCCTGGCTAAACAAGATGGCATTGCATGATTCACATATACGATAAAAAGAAACTAAATAGATGGCATTGACACAAAGCATGTCTAAACTAAGCAGATGACATCTTTAATGTATGTAGTAAGCAATGTAAGGAACCATATGCATGATATTACCAACTTCAGCATGCCAAGTTGGAGTGAAGACCTCATGGGGTAAATAGGAGTGGTCTTCTCCTTCTGAAACCCCCAGAACAGCTATCTTCCTCTTGATTACGATCCAAAATGGGTGGAGGGGGCTGCCTTTGATCCCACCATGGAACAACGTCTGCATGAAATTTTATTGCCACGCAAGGCTTGTCTCTTTTGCTCTACATGATCAGTTTCATTGTGGACAATAACTGGCATGCATAGGAATAAAACATAGTGAGATTATGTAAGGAGTGCATGCACAAATCCAGAGTAATGGTAGCAAACTGTGGATAGACCCAAAACCAATGATAGCAGGCAGATAATAGCTTTAGTTAAAAAATACAGATAATGGCTCCTTTAATGTTTGTTTGCACCCAACATGAAACTCATAGTAGACACCGGAGATTAACCAGATAGTACTGGTTTTTGCCCCAATATGTACCCCACAACCATTTAAAAACTCAAGTTTCATAATTAGTTTGGACCTGACTCAGAGTCTAATAGGTGAACATGACGATAATATAGCATGTCATCATATTAAGCGATGCATAACGTAAGTAGACACGAAAGAGTGTGACCTCTCTTGCGGATCCGTGTAGTCCTCAAGGTCATCTGCTTAGTTGATGATGGTAATGCAGTTGTTGTGGATGCCGGTGGCGGGGAAGAAGATCTGAGGCGGCGAAAGACAGTCTGGAGAGCGGATCCTTGCTGTGGTGAACCCTTCCATCGTTAGAGCAGCTAAGCTGGGGTGGAACACAGCACCGCAGGAGCAGGACAAACCACACAAGATTTTCTTTGACACATATCTGTAACAGAAGTAATTGAGTAAGGGCTTGTTTGAATTTGAGGATTCTAACAAAGTAGGAATAGGAAATAGATAGGAATAGGATAGGAATGCATGTGCAAAACAGAGAATTTAAAAACACAGGATTTCTGCCAATCTGGATGTGTGATTCACAAGAAATGGAAGATCACAGGATGCAAAAAAGCATGATGAGATTAAGTCAAACCACAATAAAATGTATGGTTATAATGCTATTATGCTACTGTCTCTTAGTCTTCTATTTGATGAATAGAATATGAAAAGGAGGACAAGTGGAAATTAGAATTCCTACGGTTTTTCTTTCAAGGAGACACTAAAGGAACAAATCCTACCGTTTTCCTTGGCTCCATTCCTTTGCACCAAATTCATGAAAAGTAGTACCATAGGAAAGTTTCCAATTCCTATGTTTTTCATTCACTTTTCCTTTCAAGGACTGGCGATTCTAGTAGGCAGGCTTGAGCAAGGAAAATCCTACACTAAAAAAATGTTTTTGTTCTACTTCTATTACTTTGGACCCATGCCACTGCCATACTAACTCAACTCCCAGGCCCATCGACAAATGCACAGCTCAAATGCGCAGAGATAAATAATGATGGAGTTCAAGAGAGTCCATCACGGATAGCTAACTTGCCTGGTACCTCACTACTTGTCATATAGTAGGATAAAATAATTGTATTTCCTGTTACTACGAGTGCTCAGTGGACAATATATATAACATGTAGAGTAAAAAAGAGATGCAACAAGTGTACTACCTCTTTGGCGTAGCCATGTCGATCTTAGCGTGATTGGGTTGGCCGGTGAGGATGCTCCGGCTGACTTGGCTGTCGAAGGAGGGGAAGAAGATCTTAGGCATGTGGAGATGGAGCCCGAGGTACTGCTCCACTGTGATGGAAGGTTTCATCGTTGGAGCAGCTCCGGTGAGTTGTACGACGCCGAGGCTGAAGCAGGACAAGAGAGACAACGTTAACCTGAGTGGAATTCTAATAGCATCTCCAATACATGGCGTAAAATACATAACCACAAAGTGCTAGATGTAAAATACACCAGCCGCTCATCTATGAACTTAACTGTCGAAACTGAATTTAACTGTCAAAACTGAACTTAACTGTCGAAACTGAACTTAACTTTCGAAACTGAATTTTGCTGTCGAAACTGAATGCACTAGCAAGGTGAGGCTACATTTCGGTCGACTGACTTTTTCATCTTTGGTCAGTAGATTTTGCAGTCGTTGGATACGAAATCAAGGGCCTGCGGTTCATCTTAAACCTCCACCCCCCTGAGCCGCCAGCCACCACCGGCCAAACAGCAGCCCCCCACCGCCCGCGGCCGGCAGTGCCCCGCCCCGCCCGCCCCGAAAACACTCTCCACCGCTGGTCCGCCGCCGCCCCGACCATCCCTCTAGGCCCCCCCGTGCCAAGATTTTTCTCAGACGATCCCCATGCCACCGCCCCGCCAACGCCCCGCCACTGCTGGTGACCACCGCCCCCACCCTGAACCTTAAGATAGATAGTGGGGTACCTCTCCAACGAGCCTTCCTCCCCGCTGTGGCTGGTTCTTCCTTCACCCCAGCGAGCCCCCCCACCCCCTGAAAATCGACTGACCCAAAAGTCGATTCAGTCGACTGAAGTGTAGCTAAATTAGAGCAGCATGGCAAGCAAGAGCAAGAGTGAGAGCAGCAACGCGAGCAAGAGCAATAGCAAGAGCAGACCAGGCAAAGGACCGAGAGCAAGAGCAGAGCAGCAGCGCGAGCGAGAGCTAAAGCAGCAGCAGCTCCTAGTGTTGTGGACGTCGCCACCGAGGGAGCGACGCCGTGGAAGAAGTGGCCGGCGACGCTGCCGTGGATGGAGCCACGCCGTGTCGGCTCGGGACCGAGCGCCGGCAGCACCGTGAGATCGAATCAAGAAGAAAATGCGGCGATTAGTGTACAACCTCTTTGGTGGCACCGATTAGGCCGCAGCTTCATCCGAGGAAACGGTGATGCTCTTCTGGTTGTGCAGGTGAAGACAGCGGAGTGGGAATGGAGGTGGTGCGAAAGATGAGGGGAACATCGGGGCAGCTCCTTGGAGATGGAGGACGGGGTGGCTGAACCGGCGAGATGAAGAGATCCACGACGGATCCACATCTGGTACGATGGATGAGGGACGTCGAGGTGTTGCTGTGGATGACGTCCTCGGGGAAGAGGCTCCGGCTGGGTGGCGGACGCAGCAGGGTGTGGGGTTTCGTCACGGGTTTTCGCGGCCTCGGTGTACGAATGGGTGGGCAGATGGGATGGCAGTGGGGAACCATGTCTTAGGGAAGCGCTTGTTCGAAATGTGGGGTAAGTTACGAAAGTACCCCCACTGATTTGAGGCAGTTCTTTCGGTTCAGGGGTACTAAGGGCATTTCACAAGTCGGGATTTCATAGGAGGTGGGAGTTTTCGCGTGTGTTGTAATTTCGGAATAGCAAGGCGCGGGTTGAGATGGAGGGTTTGTCAGAGCACAACGAGACAAATATATATCTTAAATATTTCGGGCTAACAAGGTGCGGGTTGAAGAGGCGAGAGTTTCGCAGCATGATAGATAGAGAAGCTTGCTTGAATTTTCGGCATAACAAGGCGCGGCTTGAAATTTCGGAAGAACAAGCTTAACGTGTACCCAAAAAAAGACAATTTGCACCTCAACACGCACAACACACACACAAACACCATTTGGGCAATTCTGATACGGAAGATTCTAGAACAAAGAAGAAGTGCTTGTGTTTTGATGTTTGTGCATTATGCTTCAGTTCAA
This sequence comes from Triticum timopheevii, assembly GCA_963921465.1. Lineage (NCBI taxonomy): Eukaryota > Viridiplantae > Streptophyta > Magnoliopsida > Poales > Poaceae > Triticum > Triticum timopheevii. The sequence goes on along the minus strand of OY997266.1, from coordinate 232,605,224 downwards.
CCATGGAGTCTTCTAGATTATACATGTGGCGAAATATGGTGGAATCTAGATGATATCCAACGGCCAATAGTGCTCAATTTTTCCATCTTTGGACCATCGGATTTGCCTCATCCAACGACCAACTTCAAAGTTAAAGTTACTCGCACACAATATAAAAAAATATAAAATATAATATGTATATATAGGGGTATAGATATAGATATGTGATGCGAAAGCCACCCATCATCTCCAATTAGAATAGTGTGTCCATGCACGGATGCGACGTGGCTAAATGATGTCTGCCATCGGTATCTCAAATTCAAATCAGTCTAACCTTGTTCAATGTGTATACATTACAACATGCTTGTTTCCAAACCACACTGCGCAGATCTCCGTTATATTCATGCATGCATGGGTTTCAAACATCAGGATCTCTTATTCAAATATTTGAATTCAACTTTACATTGATTATGACCTCACCTAGTCATTTACACCCACACAGTCATCTTCCCTTTATAATTGCACTACTAAAATTCTCTCATGCATGCATGCACACACACTACCAGTCGGCATTATCCATTGCACACATGCAATCTTTTTCTTCAGGTCGGTCTCCCATGAAGGCACACACCCACACACATCCCCCTCTCCATCATATCAGGCATTCTTTATCTCTCACGTGTGCATGCACAACGATTGACATTCCTCCATGTATGTGTGTATATAGCTAGGTCTTTCATAGTTTTCCACACAAACCGATCAATCGATATATCTAGTGAGGTCTCACCCTCTTTCCCACGTCCACATCGATCAATCTATACCTCTCTATATAGGATTAACATATATAGCTAATACACCCACATTAATTATATATCCAACGTCCCCTCTCATCATCCATGCCTTCCGCTTCATCTCTCAGACGCGTGCACAATGGCGAAGACAGGGGGCAGTAAGGGCCCTGCCCCCCCTAACATCACTATATATTGAGGCTAATATGAATGTGATCATTAGACAATTGCTACTAAAAATGGTTTAAGTTCATTAATAGACCCTCCTCGTAAAGGATTAGCAATGCTTGGCCCCCTAGCTCATTTATTTTCCATGGCTCCGCCACTCTGCGGAACAGCGCACGTTCTTGCCCCCTCTCTCTAAATATCGATCTCGCACTTGTGCATTCCTTCATAGTCTCCCTCCACTCGGCCCCTTGCACCATCTTCTAGCCCCCACCGGATTTTGCCACATGTACAATCTAGCAGACTCCATGGTTGAACTTAAGCATAATGCACAAACCTCAAAACAACAGTGGTTCTCTTTTATTCTAGAATCTTTCGTATCATAACTGCCCAAACTTTTTTTCTAGTTCAATTGCCATTATTTATTTTTTGCTTTATGCTTTACAACACACAATTCCATGAATCATAAAATAGATTAAGGGCTTCTTTGATTCAAAGGATTCTCAAAGGAATTTTGGAGGATTCTAATCATTAGGAATTTTTCCTATCTTAGTTGTTTGATATGTAGGATTGTAAACCATAGGAATTTTTCCATATGATTCATTTGCACTAGATTTCATAGGAAACATCCCAGCCACTCAAACCTCTTTGAAAGAATTCTGAGTTTTTTCTATGCATAATCAAACACTCATACAATCCTGTAGGATTCAAGACGACATTCCACTATAATCCCATGTTTTTCCTATCCCCACGTTTTGGAAATCCTACGAATCCAAGAGGCCCTAGCTTTTTTATAAAAACTAATTGATTTTGAATGAGATGACCTATAAGAATTAAATGAAGGTCTACATCAGGCATATATGACTCAGAGCTTACATGCTATAGTGTGGTATTTATTCATAATTTTGTTGCCAAATCTGATGCGTGCAATGCACGTGTACCTTACTAGTACTTCGAGTATGTGCAAAACACGTAAATTAGAATTCCAATGGCACTCTCCACAGTGTCTCTCTTATAGTTCATGAAGCCACGTGGCACATGTGGAGGCGTTGTCGCGACCTCCTTGCGTGGATTGATCACAGTGACATGCTGCTGGTTCCAGAAGAATGTACTCGTCCTCCCTGAGCCATATTGGCGGTACATGCATGAAGCGAAGATGTGCATGCATGCCACGCACGCACTCATTCCCTTGCACGCACACGCGGGTACACAGGCGGAGGCAATTTTGTACCAAGATCCACCCCATGTGATAATTTGACGCATGTAAAGTCGTTCACTTCATTGATGGTCAATTAATACAGCGCATGCAAATTGAGTGGACGTGAGGGCGGAAGAAAGACATTATTACTCCACTGCACGCATGCGAGTAGTTAAATCATGGGTTGCTAGTAGTACTTCCATTGATCTCCTTCGTATTTTGTGCCAATTTTTGACAGTAACATAATATTTACGCATTTGAGCAGTGTAGTCTACTTGAAATTTATGTTTCGCTAAACTCATCGGGAGCCGTTTCAGGCCTCGAAACCAAAACCATCAATTAATCTTTACCTTGTTCCCATCACATTTGAAAGCCTGCTCACACCTACTAGTACGTACCAAACCTGAACGTGTTCCCACTATGCAGGTATTAGTACTAGTGCTAGTACTTAGGTTATAAAAAGGGGAACTACCTAACCAAAAATTACTCTACCTTTCCTCCTCATAAGTGCTTCTTCTTCGTCCTTCCTTTTCATGGCCGGTGAGCAGAGCTCTAGGTCGAGATCTACTCATATCAAGGGAGCGGAAACCAAGGCTGCAGAAAAAAAGAGAGGGCTCGCCGCCACGCAGAGACCTCGAAAGATCTCTCACGGGCAGGCGATGGCTCCCAGGAGCGCCCTAGCCGCGAAGGCGAACATGCCGAGCCAGCGGCGCTGGAGTAGTTATCCCTCGACGGCATGCCCGATCAGCTCAATAAGCACCTCAATAAGCAGAAGGAGTTTGAGGGAGTCCTGGACTAGGAGGTGTTCGGACAGCCGGACAATCAATGTCCTCCGGACTCCAAGACTACGAAGATACAAGATTGAAGACTCCGGCTCGTGTCCGGAAGGTACTTTACTTGGCGTGGAAGGCAAGCTTGGCGATACGGATACGTAGATCTCCTACTATTGTAACCGACTCTGTGTAACCCTAGCCCTCTCCGGTATCTATATAAACCGGAGGGCTTTAGTCCGTAGGACAACATACACAACATACAATCATACCATAGGCTAGCTTCTAGGGTTTAGCCTCCTTGATCTCGTGGTAGATCTACTCTTGTACTACCCATATCATCAATATCAATCAAGCAGGAGTAGGGTTTTACCTCCATCGAGAGGGCCCGAACCTGGGTAAAAAAACATCGTGTCCCTTGTCTCCTGTTACCATCCGCCTAGACGCACAGTTCGGGACCCCCTACCCGAGATCCGCCGGTTTTGACACCGACATTGGTGCTTTCATTGAGAGTTCCTCTGTGTCGTCACCGATAGGCTTGATGGCATCTTCAACCTGCAACGCTGTCCAGGGTGAGACTTTTCTCCCCGGACAGATCTTTGTATTCGGCGGCTTCGCCCTGCGGGCCAATTCACTTGGCCATCTGGAGCAGATCGAAAGCTACGCCCCTGGCCGTCAGGTCAGATTTGGAAGCTTAAACTTCACAGCCGATGTCCGAGAAGACTTGATCCTCGACAAACACGAGCCACAGCCAAGCGCGCCGCACTGTGATGATGGGCATGATCTAGCTCTGCCGCCGAACAGTGCCTTGGTGGCCGCACACGGATCCGCTTCGGCTATTAGCCCGGAGCCGGTCGCCCAGATCGAGGGCCGGTGGATAGACGCCGCCCTGGGGGCTTCAACATCCATGGCGATGGAGCCGAACACTAATCCTGTCCCCTGCGAAACTCATGATTCCGAGGCGCCGGACTCCTCGCCGGACTCCGAACCTCCCGCGCCCCTACCAATCGATCCGGATTGGGCGCCGGTTTTGGAATTCACCACCGCGGACATCTTCCAATGCTCGCCTTTCGGCGATATCTTAAATTCATTAAAGCATCTCTCGTTATCAGGAGAGTCCTGGCCGGATTATGGCCAGGATGGTTGGGATGCGGACGACGAAGAAATTCAGAGCCCACCCACCACCCACTTTGTAGCCACTGTCGACGATCTAACCGACATGCTAGACTACGACTCCGAAGACATCGACGCTATGGACGACGATGCCGGAGACGAACCAGCGCCCACGGGGCACTGGAAGGCCACCTCGTCATATGACGTATACATGGTGGACACCCCAAAAGATGGGGACGGCGAAGGAACAGCGGAGGCAGATCCCTTAAAGAAACAGCCCAAGCGCCGGCGTCAGCGGCACCGCTCTAAATCTCGCCACAGCAAAAACGGAGATTCCGGCACAGGAGATAATAATACTCCAGAGAGTGCCGAAGACAATCCCCTCCCGCAAGACTCAGCGTAGGAGGACGCAGAAGCAAGCCCTCATGAGGGGGCGGCAGACGAAGAGGTTAAGGATCATAATTATATGCCTCCCTCCGAGGACGAAGCAAGCCTCAACAATGACGAATTTGTCGTACCCGAGGATCCCGTCGAACAAGAGCGCTTCAAGCGCAGGCTCATCGCCATAGCAAACAACCTAAAGAAAAAGCAGAAGCAGCTTCAAGCTGATCAGGACCTGCTGGCCGATCGATGGACCGAAGTCCTCGCGGCCGAAGAGTATAAACTCGAACGTCCCTCCAAAAGTTACCCAAAACGCAAGCTGCTCCCCCGATTAGAGGAGGAAGCATACATACATCCATCACCAGCGCACGATATGGCTGACCGACCACCCCGTGGTCGTGACAGAGAGGCATCCAGGCCCCCAGCCAAGACCATACCCCGGCATCGCTTCAAAAGTACGAAGCCAAGAGGGAACGCGCCGGACTTGCGAGACATATTGGAGGACAAAGCAAGACAATCCAGATCCATCTATGGATCACGGGGGCGCCCTACGACCCACGACGAATACCATCGTGCCGGACACAATAACCCCGGCCGGGCCGAACACAGCAGACAGCGCTCTCTCGAGCTGCGCTGCGATATTGCTCAATACAGGGGCGCCGCACACCCGTTATGCTTCACTGATGAAGTAATGGATCATCAGATCCCCGAAGGGTTTAAACCCGTAAACATTGAATCTTACGACGGCACAACAGACCCCGCGGTGTGGATCGAAGATTATCTTCTCCACATCCATATGGCCCGCGGCGACGATCTCCATGCCATAAAGTACCTCCCACTCAAGCTTAGAACCAGCTCGGCATTGGCTTAACAGCTTGCCCGCAGAGTCAATTGGGTGTTGGAAGGACCTGGAGGCCGCATTCCTTGATAACTTCCAAGGCACATATGTGCGACCACCAGACGCCGATGACCTAAGCCACATCATTCAGCAGCCAGACGAATCAGCCAGACAATTCTGGACACGGTTCTTGACAAAGAAAAATCAAATCGTTGATTGTCCGGACGCAGAGGCCCTTGCAGCCTTCAAACATAACATCCGGGACGAATGGCTAGCCCGGCACCTGGGGCAGGAAAAGCCGAAATCCATGGCAGCCCTCACATCGTTAATGACCCGCTTTTGTGCGGGAGAGGACAGCTGGCTAGCCCGCAGCAACAATCTCCGTAAAAATTCTGGCAGTCCGGATACTAAGGACAACAACGGAAGGTCACGTCGAAACAAAAACAAGCGCCGAATTAACGGCGATGATAAGGAGGATACGGCGATCAATGCCGGATTCCGAGGCTCTAAACCCGGTCAACGGAAGAAGCCATTTAAAAGAACCATTCCGGGTCCGTCCAACTTGGACCGAATACTCGACCGCTCATGCCAGATACATGGCACCCCTGAAAAGCCAGCTAACCACACCAATAGAGATTGCTGGGTGTTCAAGCAGGCCGGCAAGTTAATTGCCGAAAACAATGACAAGGGGCTAAATAGCGATGACGAGGAAGAGACCCGGCCGCCGAACAACAAAGGACAAAAGGGTTTTCCCCCACAAGTACGGACGGTGAATATGATATACGCGACCCACATACCCAAAAGGGAGAGGAAACACGCTTTAAGGGACGTCTATGCGATGGAGCCACTCGCCCCAAAGTTCAACCCATGGTCCTCTTGTCCGATCACTTTCGATCGAAGAGACCATCCGACCAGCATACGCCATGGCGGATTCGCCGCATTGGTCTTAGACCCAATCGTCGATGGGTTTCACCTCACGAGAGTCCTGATGGACGGCGGCAGTAGCCTGAACCTGCTTTATCAGGATACAGTGCGCAAAATGGGCATAGACCCATCAAGGATTAAACCTACAAAAACAACCTTTAAAGGTGTCATACCAGGAGTGGAAGCCAACTGTACAGGCTCAGTCACACTGGAAGTGGTCTTCGGATCCCCGGATAATTTCCGGAGCGAAGAGTTAGTCTTCAACATAGTCCCGTTTCGCAGCGGCTATCACGCCCTGCTCGGATGAACCGCGTTTGCCAAATTCAACGCGGTGCCGCATTATACATACCTAAAGCTCAAGATGCCAGGCCCTTGTGGAGTCATCACGGTCAATGGGAATATGGAACGCTCCCTCCGAACGGAGGAACATACAGCGGCTCTCCCGGCAGAAGTACAGAGCAGCCTTCTAAGGCAATTCTCGAGTCCGGCCGTTAAACGGCCGGATACAGCAAAGCGCGCCCGGAGCAATATCAACCAAGACCACCTGGCGCAATCAGAGCACGCGTAGCAATGCGGCCCCAACCCTCGCTCGCGTATGATCGCAAGAATAACACTCCGCGTACATCATTACGCTCTGGAGATACCATGGGCACAGGGGAGGGGGCACGATCACAATGGACCCAGAGTGCGGTTCGACCACACCAGGGGCTCGCTAATGTGCCTCTCTTTTTTTATTATTATTATTTTTCTTCTTCTTTTTTGTACACAGGACTCTATTAACCAGAAGCCCTGTCCGACGGTGAACTTGCCGAACTCATGATGCAACAGTCAGGGACTTAAGAAGGCCACGTCGAACACTCAGGTGGTCTCAATTACGAGCATTAAATTCAATTATATACACCAAATCCGCAGCCCATCCCTGGGGGGGGGGGACATGTTTATTTAGTCCAAATCCCTTGCTTACCGCACTATTTGTATCAGTCCGCTCTACTAGCAGAGTTTTCTTTCATTAATAATGCAGCACCTTTATGATTGCAATTGCATTACATTTTATATATATATGCTCATTATATGACATTTGGCACCCGTATATTTTGGTACGGCATAATACACCAGGGGCTTACGTTCCCCGCTCTATGGTGTTATAAAGTCCAAACACTTTCACAAGTGCGGCACCCCGAACTTATAGCATTATATGAATCGGCTCCGAATCATGTCTTGGGTCAATAGTTGGGTTTGCCTGGCTCCCATGTTTGGCACCTTACGTTTCCGTTCCGTCGGCTAAGGTAGCACTGGGAGAACCACTATGATTGCGCCCCGGTTGAGCCGGGTTAACGCCTCAGTGGAGAAAGCTAAAACTGACTGGCATGATAAGGCGAGAGACTGGTCGCTGTTCGAGAGGTTTTTTCGGGTCCTTAAAGACTCACGCCGCTTCGAGCGAAGTTCCGGATTATGTCCGATGAAGGCGTGGATAGCGCCCCGGATTCGGTCTTCCGAATACCAGGGGCTTCGCCGAAATTTAAAATTATAGAATTCTATGGCTAAGTGAGAGTGTTCAAGCATTATAAGTCCGGTCGCCTTGTTCGTCGTGTTGAGTGCCTCCCTAGATGGACCCAAATATGGGAACAAGAGTGCTCAAGTTTATCACCGAACACCCCAGCACTTGTGGCTTGGGGGCTGAAGCCAATGACTTGCCATCTCTCAGATTTTATAAACGGCCGCACAGAAGGTAATATTTTAAATTAAACAAGCGTTGCTCATGGCGCATATGAACGAAGTTTTCAGCGCACAGGATAAATAAACAGCAAGTTCACTCAAAGATTACATTTCGGGAGCACTCATCTGCAATATTGCAGGCTCCCTTGAGGACAATATTATAATACTTCTCCGGCGTGCGATACTCCTTGCCCGGCGGCGGTGGATCCGTGAGAAGCTTCTCCGCATCCAATTTGCCCCATTGCACCTTTATGCGGGCAAGGGCCCGACGAGCACCTTCGATACAAGCGGAGCACTTGACTACATCCAGCCTAGGGCATGCATCCACCAGCCGCCGCACGAGGCCAAAGTAGCTACCAGGCATGGCCTGTCTAGGCCACAGCCGGACTATGCGGCCCTTCATGGCCTCCTCAGCTACTTTGTGGAGTTCGACCAGCTGCTTCAGCTGGTCGCTTGGGGGCACCGGATGGCCGGCCTCAGTATACTGAGACCAGAAGACCTTCTCCGTCGAGCTCCCCTCCTTGCCACAATAGAATGCGGCGGCATCAGCCGCACTACGCGGCAAATCTGCAAACGCCCTTGGAGAGCTCCGAATTCGGGTAAGTATCAGGTAGTTCACATTAACATGCCTGCTTTGCATGAAAAACGCCTTACCCGCCGCTATCTTCTTTATGTCCTCAACCTCCTGAAGGGCCTTATGGGCCTCAGCCTTGGCGGACTTGGCACTTTCGAGAGCCGAGGCAAGCTCGAACTCTCGAGTCTTAGAGTCACGCTCCAAACTCTCATGTTTTTCCATGAGAACCTGGAGCTCTTGCCGAACTTCCACCACACGTGCCTCTTGCTTTTCTCGCTCAGCACGTTCCGCGGCCGCATTGCGTTCGGCCACGGACACAGCATCCTTCAGGGCTGCCACCTCGTTAGTGGCCCCTGCAATGCACATATTATCCTTGTTAATTTTATTTGCAACCAAAATCCTTTTCTGTAAGGTACTTACTCAAAGAGGTATTACTCACCTTCTTTTTCCTCGAGCTGCTTCTTTGCGTGGCCGAGCTCTTGCTCGGACCGCTCGAGTTCTTTCTTCAGCACGTCAACCTCCGCCGTTAATGCGGCAGAGGTTAGCAGTGCAGCCTGCAAACCCATATTGACATATTTTAGGCAACCCTGCGTATATCTTGTTATAGATCCTTAGTCCGGCTTTTCTTTCCGAACACCGAACTAAGCATCAGGGGCTACTGTCTATGCGGTATTATATTACATCATTTTAACTTTTTTACCTCAAAGCCTGTTAAAAGGCTGCTGCAGGCTTCTGTCAGCCCGCTTTTAGCGAGCTGAACCTTCTCAATCACCACACTCATGAGAGTGCGGTGTTCTTCCTCGATGGAAGCGCCTTTAAGCGCCTCCAGCAGGTTATCCGGCGCCTCCGGTTGGACGGAGGCCGCCGGCATCACGGTCCTGCCCTTCTTTCGAAGGGGCCGCTTGCCGGACTCTGGAACCACTGCGGGTTCCGATGTAGAGTCCGGCACGAAGTCCGGGCGGCTGCCTGACGGCGCCTCCGGAGCCTCCTCCTGATGGGTCCCTCTTTGGGATCCCACTTCGGCGTCCTCGTCGGCGCGTGGGGTGGAGGCAGTCGGGATGGAATTTACATCCGACGAGGCCAATGACCCGCTCGATGAGTTGGGGAGATCATCATTGGCCGGACTACGGGCAGAATGCGGCGTTAGAAGGATACTACGCGACATAAAAGAAATTACACATCAAGGATCCGGATACTTACGATCTTGCCGGACGCCTGGCCCTTGGAGGCCGCTCATCCTCACCAACGCTGATGTTGGCGGAACTGTCCGGGGGGATAGCTCTCCCCCTCTTGGACCCTTCGGCCCCCCCGATGGGGGAAGCCTTCCTTTTCTTCTCTCCCTCCTCCGGGATAGAGTACTCCTCCTCCTCGTCTTCGGGAGAGGAGTCCTCGTCGTCGTCAGACGCCTGATTGCGGGAACTCTTTCGAGTCCCCGCGGCCACCTTCTTAGCCTTCTTCTCCGGCACCACGTGCGGTGCCAGAACCAGCAACCTTGTTAAGCGGGCGTTCGCTGGGTCTTCTGGCATGGGAGCCGGGCTGATAAGCAGCTTGGCCTTCTCCATCCATTCCTGTCAAAGGAAGAGGCAGAATGAAGCCTCATTAGAGTCAATCTAATTATCACAAGTGTCCCGTAATGGGGTTGAATCACTTACCTCGACAGTTGGATTCTGCGACCTGAATCCGTGGTCTTTGGTCGCGGACATAGGGGCTTCGGCGCCATTGAACAGCACCCTCCAGGCGCCTTCGTATGTTGTATCGAAGAGCCCGTTTAGCGCCTGGTGCTGTTCCGGATTGAACTCCCATAAATTAAATGCCCGTTCTTGGCATGGGAGGATCCGCCGGATGAGCATGACTTGGACCACGTCGACGAGCCTGAGCTTATTGCTCACCATCTTCTTGATACATGCTCGTAGTCCCGTCACCTCCACCGGATTCCCCCACTGCAAGCCCTTCTGTTTCCAGGAGGTGAGCTGCATGGGGATGCCAGATCTAAACTCGGGGGCCGCCGCCCATGTGGATTTGCGCGGCTCGGTGATGTAGAACCACCCCGATTGCCACCCCTTGACGGAGTCCACGAAGGTCCCTTCTAGCCAAGGGACGTTGGGCAATTTGCCCACCATAGCGCCTCCGTATTCCGCTTGCGTACCCTTCACAACCTTCGGCTTGACGTTAAAGGTCTTGAGCCACAGGCCGAAGTGGGGCCGGATGCAGAGAAAGGCCTCGCACACGACGATAAACGCCGAGATGTTGAGGATAAAGTTCAGCGCCAGATCGTGGAAATCCAGGCCGTAGTAAAACATGAGCCCCCGGACAAATGGATGGAGCGGAAAGCCCAGTCCATGGAGGAAGCGGGGAAGGAAGACGACCCTCTCATGAGGCCCGAGGCTAGGGATGAGCTGCCCCTCGTCGGGCAGCCGATGCGCGATATCGCCGGAAAGGTATCCGGCGCTGCGCAGCTTGGTGATGTCCTCCTCCTTGACGGTGGAGGCTAACCATTTACCTCCCGCTCCAGACATATTCGGAGAAGGTCGAGGTGAGATGCGCGAGTTCGGGCGTTGGAGCTTGAATTCGCGGGGATGGATAAGCAAAGGAGGAAGAAGGCATAGGTGAGAAGGTGAATCCTTATCCCTTATATATAGGCGGACAAAACTATACGTCCCCCACCAGCCTGGTAAAACTCGCTTATCTCCCAAGCACCACAATCAATGGCGCGATTGGGTTACCCACGCACGTATTGATGAGAATCCCGGAATAAGGGGAACACGATCTCTGCTTCAACAAGACGTGCCAAGGATACACTATTGTAACCGACTCTGTCTAACCCTAGCCCTCTCCGGTATCTATATAAACCGGAGGGCTTTAGTCCGTAGGACAACATACACAACATACAATCATACCATAGGCTAGCTTCTAGGGTTTAGCCTCCTTGATCTCGTGGTAGATCTACTCTTGTACTATCCATATCATCAATATCAATCAAGCAGGAGTAGGGTTTTACCTCCATCGAGAGGGCCCGATCCTGGGTAAAAAACATCGTGTCCCTTGTCTCCTGTTACCATCCGCCTAGACGCACAGTTCGGGACCCCCTACCCGAGATCCGCCGGTTTTGACACCGACAGAGTTCATCCAAGGCTTGGTGGAGCTGCTGAAGGAGAGCCTCGACGACATGCTCGCTGAGCTCAATAAGCAGGGGGAGTTGACCGCTGGCTTGGTGATGCTGCTGAAGAAGAGCATTGCCTCGGACAAGAAGGCGACCGGCGAAATCCTGCGACTTCAGGAGGACAAGGCAAAGCTCTGCCACGAGATCGACCTGTTGAAGGAGAAGAATGGCGGCTGGAAGAAGCTGCATGAGAATAGTAGTTCCTCGAAGAAGATGCTGCAGGCCCTCATCATGTAACAGAAGGAGGAGTTGGCGAAGCTCCGCATTGAGCACCCGGCTGCTGTCAAGGTACGTAATGCGGCCGTGGAATAGATGATGAAGGCTCGCATCGAGAAATCCGGCGTCATGGACAGAATGAAGAGGATGGCGGAGGAGACGCGCATGGAGATGGAGGTCGTGGAGGCGATGAAGAGCAGTTATGACTCTGCGGCGAATTAGATCATTTGGGGTGATAATCTTCCTTCTTATTTTGCTCCCGTGTTTCATCTTTTGCTTCGGGTGTTTCGCCGCACGTCTCACGTTCTCTACGAGGCATGAATAGAACAATGCTTTTTTTTTGAGGGAATGAATAGAACAATGCTAACAATGAGATGACTAGCAAATTAGATTATTTTTTATCGCCATGTGGCACTGGGCTGCCGTGTTTCGTGCTCCTCCGTCGTAGTACTACTCCAGTGGAAAACTTGAGTGTACCGCATGGTTCTTTGCTCCTCCTCAGGTTGTCGGCGCATTTATACGAGCAGTCAAATCACAAGGCCCCGCCTTCCAGCAGTAATGAGCCGTCAAATCACAAAGGCTCTCGCCTCTAGTGAAACCGGCCAAGCTAGACTGCCCCGCCCTCTAGCCATTTAAAAAATGTATACTTTTGTAGAGTAGTAGTATCGATGGATTGCGCCATGGAGCAAAACTTGAAATTAAAAAAGGTGGTACATATAGAGAGTGCTCGTCGCCAAATTATGCATATAGTACTATTAAAAAGGATAGTCACAATAATGGTGTCCACCACAACCCACCCCTCAAATAAAACTAAGCATCCTGGAATTCTTTGACAAAACTAAGCACCCTGGAATTCTTTGACAACTAAACTGCTGGCTATATGATGTTGGCCATATATATTGTACGTATATAATGTGAAGAAACGAGTGGTAGTACTATACCAACTAAAAGATGAAATGTAAGAAATACTAGTATGTATGTACTGAAGAGTTAAAGTAACGAGAAGAAACATAGCATAGTTTTGCTGGGGGCTCAGCACAACACACCCCTCAAATTAAATTAAGCACACCTGAAATTAAACTTTGCAACTATTCCGGTAGACATTGCATTAGAACTACCATGAGCAACAACACTACCACCTTACTCGGAGTCCTCGTCCACGTCCTCGACTTCGTCCTTGTCCCTCTTCCTCTTGGCCGATACTTCTTTGCTTGAACCGCACACTTGGCTCTTGCTCTTCATCCAACCCTTGTAGATATCGAAACAAAGGTAGCCATCCATTGCAGCATAGTGGATGGGGTCTATATCTAGTACATTCCGCTGCCATGCATAATGATGAAACGTGTATGGAGGTTTCTCTAGTTTACCGTATGAAGGACGAACCATGGCTCCTGCCAGGGTCAGCATTGAAGGCTGACGAGAGGACACTAGCCGATTCTTCTGGAGGTCGAAGGGGTTGCCTACAACGAGGCCTATCCGACCCATGACTTTTTATTGTTCGTAAAGTCTACAGTTACGAATTTGACTAGGTTGCTCTCGAGGAAGTCCTTAAAATCCAGGCATTCAACATCGGCATGGCATATGTGGTAGACCAAACATAAGTCATGCACGCAAACCTGGATCACGGCGGGCTTCTTCCTCTCTTCATCCTTTAGATCCTTCTCTCGTCCCAGGACTGTGGTGTACTCAACATCTAACCCAGCGACCCACTCATCATCTGAGTTTTAGAACATGCGACTAAAGCAAGAAAGGCATCCTTTCACCGTCACGGAAGAACGGGTGTAGATGACATCGAACTCATCGCCGGTGATGGTTCTAACCTTGTACTCACCGCTGATCCTGGAGATTTGCGACGCCATGGATTTGGAGCAAACCGCCATAGTATTAAAGGACGTGCGGTGCGAACGGCAGGGTAGTGGCTTTCCATTCTCCCATGATACGGGCTTTCGAGAGCCCTTGGATCTGAGATCGAACGGTTGCATTGCGTGATTCTAGACCTATGGATGAATATCCTATCCCGGAGGGTTATTCTGCAAATTCAGCAACTTAGCATGCGACCGTTTGATCTCAGATCCAAGGGCTGCCAGCAGCCCGTATCATGGTCGCGCCTACCACGACCGTCGCGTCGCTCGCGCGGTCGCGCCCTTGGGGATTTAACATGGTGCGTTAGGATATCTGATGTTGGCATGCCATACATAGTCATCACTTAGTCACTCATACTACAACAAGGTTAGCTATAAGGTTGGTTATAAGTGTATTTTTTTACTTCTCTCTATCTCTTTCTTCGTACTCCCTCCATCCCATAATATAAGAACGTTTTTGACACTAGTGTAGTGCCAAAAGTGTTCTTATATTATGGGACACAGGGAGTACTAGTGTTTATTGCATTTGCCAAGGAGTGACCTCTTCTAATGAAATGGTGTGCTTATTAGTTTTTTGTTGCTAAGTTTGCTTCATTTAATTAGCTATAGACTCAAAATTGTCTTTTCACCTAGGTACACGCGCTTAGCACCATTTCTTCCTTGGGTCACCAAACTAGTCTCTCTCTTCTTGATTAACTTTCCACATCAGACTTTATGCCGATGTGGCAAGCTTAGCACCTGTAGGAGCAAGTAAGGCTGCTTGTAATGGGAGTATCATAGGTAGTATCATGCATGCCAACTATGCAATCTTCATGAGGTGACGTCGAATTAAATGAAGAAAAGAGAGAGTTGGGTATCATAATATGATAATGTATCATATTAAATGATGTGCTACTATGTGTCATGCATGACAATAAATAAACTATCCTATGATACCAACACATGATACTATGCATTACGGATGTACTCCCTTCGTCCAGAAATACTTATCATTGAAATGAATGTATCTAGATGTATTTTAATTCTAGATACATCCATTTTCATCCATTTATGCGACAAGTAGTTCCGGATGGAGGGAGTAGTATCATACAGAAGTATCATATGCATGATACTAGTATATGATACTGAGCCGCGCCGTGTCGGCTCAGGGCCGAGCGCCGGCAGCACCGTGAGATCGAATCAAGAAGAAAATGCGGCGATTAGTGTACAACCTCTTTGGTGGCACCGATTAGGCCGCAGCTTCATCTGAGGAAACGTTGATGATGATGCTCTTCTGGTTGTGCAGGTGAAGACAGCGGAGTGGGAATGGAGGTGGTGCGAAAGACGAGGGGAGCATCGGGGCAGATCCTTAGAGATGGAGGACAGGGTGGCTGAACCGGCGAGACAACGAGATCCACGACAGATCCTCATCTGGTACGGTGGATGAGGGACGTCGAGGTGTTGCTGTGGATGACATCATCGGGGAAGAGGCTCCGGCTGGGTGGCGGACGCAGCAGGGTGTGGGGTTTCGTCGCGGGTTTTCGCGGCCTCGGTGTACGAATGGGTGGGCGGATGGGATGGCAGTGGGGAACCATGTCTTAGGGACGCGCTTGTCCGAAATGTGGGGTAAGTTACGAAAGTACCCCCACCGATTTGAGGCGATTCTTTCGGTTCAGGGGTACCAAGGGCATTTCACGTGTCGGGACTTCATAGGAGGTGGGAGTTTTCGCGCGTGTTGTAATTTCGGAATAGCAAGGCGCGGGTTGAGATGGAGGGTTTGTCAGAGCACAACGAGACAAAGATATATCTTAAATATTTCGGGATAACAAGGCACGGGTTGAAGAGGCGGGAGTTTCGCAGCATGATAGACAAAGAAGCTAGCTTGAATTTTCGGCATAACAAGGCGTGGCTTGAAATTTTGGAAGAACAAGCTTAACGTGTACCCAAAAAAGACAATTTGCACCTCAATACGCACAACACACACACAAACACCATTTAGACTAGATTAAGGTACACGTGCATTGCACGCATGAGATTTGGCAACCAAATTATGAATAAATACCACATTATAGCATGTAAGCTTTGAGTCATATATGCATGATGTAGATGTTCGTTTAATTCTTATAGTTCATGTCATTCAAAACATCTAGTTTTTATAAGAAAGATAATCTATTTTAAGATTCATGGAATTGTGCGTTGTAATACATAAAGTAAAAAACAAATAATGGAAAATCATGTAGAAAAAACATTTGGGCAATTCTGATACGGAAGATTCTAGAACAAAGAAGAAGTGCTTGTGTTCAACCATGTTTGTGCATTATGCTTCAGTTCAACCATGGAGTCTTCTAGATTATGCATGTGGCGAAATATGGTGGAATCTAGATGATATCCAACGGCCAGTAGTGCTCAAATTTTCCATCTTTGGACCATCGGATTCGCCTCATCCAACGACCATCTTTCAAAGTTAAAGTTACCCGCACACAATATAAAAAAATATAAAATATAATATATATAGGGGTATAGATATAGATATGTGATGCGAAAGCCACCCATCATCTCCAATTAGAATAGTGTGTCCATGCACGGATGCGACATGGCCAAATGATGTCTGCCATCAGTATCTCAAATTCAAATCAGTGTGGGACCGCAATTGAGAACCGACCATAGGCACACTCACCGGCCCCGCAAGTCGGGTGACTTAATAGAAGAGGGAGACGAGCGATAGTACTAGAGAAGTGTTGTACTACGTTGGTGCCTGGACGATCCCTGCAAGACACGAAAGATTAGTTCGTCCATGCATGTGATCAGACTCCAGCAGTCACGCCTGGATTGGCTATTGTCTACATATAGTGCAGGTTGTGTTGTACAGTACATGGTTGTAGTTGTGGTGAGAAATCTAAAAAAAGGTTTCTTGTATCCTCGCAAAATTAGGTGTCATGTGCTTCGGATCATTGTGAGGGTTAAACAGTGACAACTGAGTTGGGCTAGTCATTGGGGGCACATGCACGGAGACTACTCGGCTGCCATCTAGGTCAAGCCAGCTATGTTAATTAGGACATCTATCAACGGACCCCTTTTCTACGAGTTTATCTTTAATTTGAGATTTGCTCCTACTCTAGTTTGTCTGTCGGGATTCATGTTGTCTCCTTTGGGTAGTGAGGTTATGATTTCTTGTCATGTGGCATTTTTTCGTGTTATATGCTATAATCCGGCGCTTCAGATCAAAATGACGACAACTGCGCCTCCGGGCCACGTGCATGAAGACTTCTCGACAGTCATTGACGAGGTCGAGCCGGCTCCGGTAGACAAAAGAAAACTAGTACTACTCCACTATATAGGCAGGAGCCTCCACGCTTGCTTGCTAGTGTTGCTCTCTTCACACTGTCTCGTCCTCTCCACATCTAAACATGATAGCGGTGGCCACTCTCTCTCTCTCTCTCTCTCTCTCTCTCTCTCTCTCTCTCTCTCTCTCTCTCTCTCTCTCTCTCTCTCTGCTCACCGCTGGTCACAGATCCAGCCAGATCCTCTCCGCTGGGGAAGGTGAGAAGGTGCAATGTTCACGCGGTCGTCCTCGGCGACGGCTCTTACCCACTGCTGGCGCATCCCGATCAGCCTGCCTTGCCATTCTCTCCAAAGCACCGCTGGCGAGGGAGGGCCTCTGACCTCTTCTTCCTCGCTGCCATAGTGTGGGCAGATCCGGCCTCCCGCCGCCCACATGGCGACATCCTGGCAACCATAAGGTATAACTTCCTTCGAAACAGGCCTTGCTCTACTTCCCGAGCTCCCAACGTCGCTGCATTTGTATCTTTTACTATTTCTCAAGCCCCCTCGTAGATAGGATCGATCGGCTGTTCAAAACTCACCTAATTTTTTTACGTTTAAGAGGTAAAACTAGTTCATGCACTCGAATCTATTACTACTTGGTTCAAACAAGGAAGAGAGGGGGTGGGGTGGGGGAGGATTTGTTACCTGAATCTAGGACTTGGTCGAAAGAGGAAATAATGGGGCGAAAAGTAGCAGAGACTGGCTATCCAACTGGTCTCTAGGTCTAATAGGGAAATAAAGGGAAACACAGTACAAACTCAATATAAACCCGACCTATTGGTTGAAAAAAGGAAAGAAAGTGGGGACTGGGGGACAAGTCAACAGAGTAAGTCCAGCACTAGATTTGCTAGCCTCACACAGTATAAGGTGGCTATACCAAACAAAAATGGGACCAACCCAGATATCCTGTTATGATGTTTGTTGCCCCGAGCCACTCTTATGTAATGCCACTGGTAAAATGTAGCAGTCACACTGTTAAAAGTAAGGACACGTTAAACCAATGTTGTTTTCAATGTAATGCCTCCAGTAATATGAATCAATGGCACTTTTTTTCATGTCCTGCTAAATTTCCCATTATGATAAGTTGGTTCTTTTCGTTAGAAATGCAACTGTCCTGGTCTGCCTACTCTCCCATGCCCAAAGTAATGTTGTATTTAATGGTTGTCATAGTTAATCCTAATGCCCACACTAATATCTAGCAATACCACTGCTTTAGAAATTGCTACTGTCCTTGTAGGATTGCCATTCAGATAAGGAACATGCTTCTTTTCACTTGATGCATGTTTCATCACTTGTTAGTCACCCTCCTTTCCACCTTTTTTGTGCAAACAGAGATATACAATTCATGCTCGATCTTAGTTGAACTACACAAATGATATCCAAAATATAGTTGAGCATTCCAGGAGCTTCACAACAAACCTTGATGTTGCTCAATTTTATTGCAACTAATGAAGAAGAAGCTCTTTGGGTTTCGTTTTCTGATGGAAATGGAACCGGGCTGGAGCCCTTTTCTTAAAAAAAAATTGAAGAAGAAGCTGCTAGCTCACGGGACATTGCTTGATTTTAGGTGAACTGCACCAAAAGGTCCCGTGAATTGAATCATCCATGTTGGTGACTGAAAGAGCCAGCTTCAGCATCCCAGTCTAAGCACCCCCGGCCTCCATCCTTGCGACGCACGGTACACCTTGTTTGCCACCTGCTCGACCCTAGTGTCACTGATAAAATGAAGTAATAATACAGTTAAAATAGAGCGAGTGTCCTCTCTATCATTTCATTTCCAATGTAGATAAAGAAAGTGCTTCTCTTTGTTAATGTATGTTTCATCAACTAGTCCCATTGTTAATGTTTAAGCGTTTCTGCAAACTGGGGTGCTTAATTTTAGTTGATCTGTACAAAAATAGAGATTTGAATCTCTCAAGGCGCCTCCTTGTACTACCGCTGTACACTGATGCTCATCACTGGCAGAAGGTGTATCTAGGAGACTTGGGACGATGTCCAGTATGAGGCGTACCGTATGAGGCGTCGCATGGCCCATCTCGCCCTCGCAGCATGGCATACTATCATACTATCGAATATTTTCTTCTATTTATTTTGTGTGTTTCATCAACTAGTGCCACTATAATGTAATCACGCTTTTTCATTATCTGTGCAAACAGGGTTATTCAGCTGCATTTTGGTGGAACTGCACAAATGTACGTATGGAACCGGCATGCTGCATGCACGCATTGGCATCCACCACCACCGGTGAGATGTGTGGCGCTCTCTATGGACGGATCTTTCTCGGCAGCAAATCCTCTAACCAAATACTAGTAGCTTATATTGGCAGTTTTCTAGGGAGTACTCTTTTCTGAAAGAAGCACCAATCTATTTTTCTTTATTTGTAAACTATGTCACAACTTTGACCCAAAGGTCCAGAGCTATTTTAGGGTGACTGGCATAGTACTCAGAGACTGGTTGTAAGCATGATTTTCATTAGCAGTCACACTGGTTTTAAGCATGAGCAGGTGGAAGATTAGGTTAGTGCGAAGCTTACCTTAAACCCTACCACCGACTTTGAAACAAGGCGAGCGTCGAGGGAACCGTGGAGAACGCGGGGAAGCGACATTGCGCCATCCGGCCTCCTCTTGTGGTGGGAGAATGAATACTCTTGTGGCTCCGGCTGGCTCTGCATCCTCCCGAGTGGCACACCATACTTGATCGATTCGTTATCCTCTGGGTGCCCGACCTTCGACCTGTACGCCCACCACCTCCGCCTGACTGTCACCTCGGGCGAATCTGTCTACTCCATCGCCCAGAGGAGATACTCGATGAACTTGGAGGACTGCGGCATGACTGCCGGTGAGGAGTACATGTACATCGCCGCCCTCATCGCCGCCATCTCGCTCTTTCGCATACATTGCCACATGGCCCGCACCATCCTCAAAATCTCCCACTCATTGTCAAACCAAGTAAGGATCTCCTTCAACCTGGCTAACTTTGCCTGGTCGCCGCCGGTGATCTGCCTGATTCGCTACTGCATCCTCTCCATAGATGTCCTTCTGAGTGGTCCGGTGCTAGCTTTGGAAGATGGGAGGAGAGACGGTGGTCTTGCAAAAGAGAAGAGGGAGAGGCGAGACGGTGGTTTTGGAATGGAGATGATGGAGAGGAGAGGAGGTGGTTTTGCAATGGAGAAGATCAGAAGAGGGAGAGGCGTGATAGTGGTTTTGGAATGGAGATGATGGAGAGGAGAGGAGGTGGTTTTGCAATGGAGAAGAGGGAGAGGAGCGTGCGATAGCGATTTAGGATTGGAAGAGGGTGCCGTTTGTGAGGGTGTCCTGCCAGAGCGAGCTGATGGAGTCTTCGTCAACCGAACCCAAGTGCAACAGGAGAAAAGCAGTTGGCCCGACGATGCTTCCCCGCCATCCTCTCCCTCACCGTTCACATCATCTCACGGGGCGGCTGTCTGCCGCCGAGGAATAGGAGGGGACTACCCTCCAGCCCAATAGTCGAGCAGGTTGTGACTTGTCAGCAGAAGCTTAGGGTTGTCAGTATTTGCAGGTTGTGAATTGTGTTTTGTGTTGTGTATCTTGAGAGTACTTTCAGATATGAATGTCTTTTGAATTTCAAATTTGCAGTATTGAGCATATGAAGTGTTTTATGAATTCTAGGGATCTATTTTTAGCACTTAAAAAAATGTAGATTCATAGGAGTATAAAAGTGCAGACAATGTGATTCTCAGAGAAGAAACTGCAAGTTTCAGTTTCAGATAAGAAACTGCAAGTTTAGTTTCAGATAAAAAACTACAACTTTCAGAGGCAGAGCATTTATATTAACACGGCCTTTTCAAACAGGGTTAACATCATGTTGGAAGTTTTATTCATGGTCGAAAATGGAACTACCATCCAGTTAACATCATGCTGATCAACATTCATGCATAGCACATCTTCATATGATGCACATTCAAAATGCCCACACAATGTCAAGTGTGCGAAACATAGAGAAAACAAGGGACGAAGTTTTGGCAAGTGTTGGACGTGGTGTGCGTAGATGACAATGGGGACCCACATGTCAATAAAGGCAGAGGCAAAAAATTTGGAGATATTTTCCCTGCACAGGTGGAATCGAACCTGGGCGGAACAACTGTCAGTTAGTGTCACTTGGCCACTAGGCTACTTCAGTAGTTTCATTAATAATAAGGCACTTCCTCAGGTGCTTGGATTCCCTCCTGCGCCTTTGTGCACTCACCGCGACACCGCTGTCTGCCGTTGTGAACATGCTGAACAAACGAGAGGAATCTGGAGAGGACTGTACGTGGAGAGGCGGACAGTCAGGACCCACTAGGTCTATGGCCATACGCAAGCAAGTGCCTCATCGAAAAAATACTTCCTCCTAATGCTATACTGACATTGGGGCCCACGGGTTTGTCAACATAGTTACATTTTTTTAGGTGCTTCAACGTAGTTACTATAGGAGATAAATTCACGACGAAGCCGGGGAGCTGGCAGGTATCATTTATTATCACTGGGGCAGCAAGTACCAGCTGGGTTTTGGGCTACTCCGTCTAGACTTTCATTTTTAACATTTGTAGCCCACGACCTCGGATGGGAGGTCCATAGGCCTGTTTGTATTTTCTTGAGGCCGTCATGTATCGACCGGCCTATGGACCTCCCATCCGAGGTTTTATTTTTCCTGAATATCGGCAGCCAATTATGTATTTATTTTTGAAGAAAACGCAGAGGTCTGTTCTATTTTTCTATATAAGAATAGGAACGCCGGGTCCAACTTATATTTCCCTTCTAACTGTTTTATATATATTTAAATTATTTTATATGTTATTATATATTATTTTTATTGTCATCGTATATTTAACAGATACTTACATATGTAAGAAAACAATATCCCACATCTTATTAACTTATAAAAATAATTTCATAACAATAAAATCCTGGATTGTTTTGGCACGAAAATCCTAGTGATTGTGTACAAAAGCTAGATAAGATTTAAGGACGAATGTAATAATATCACTTATTATTTAAATATATTTATAACAAAATGCTCAGCCCCTTTTTATTTTTTGATAACATTGCTGGCCCAACCCAACATTATAATTAGAATCAGCCCAGCAAAATCATGTATTTGGAGAAAGTGCAAATGGCCTGTAATTTTTTTAGCAAATAAAATAAATGGGCCGCATGGACGCTACATTATTTTTTCACCTAGCCCAGCTAATGGTTGTAATTCAAAAAAAAGATCAAATTGACTGTAAATTCTATCGCGTAAAAAAATACTGTAAATTCTGAAAAAAAAATGGGTTGAATACGTGCCACATTTTTGGAGGCTGAAATGTGGGCCAATAGGTCGAAGCCAACGCAAGTCATTATCAATTTAGTCAACAAATGATTCTGACATGTTAGCCTTTGGATTTACATCCAACGACTGGCATCCATCTTCAATCTCTCATCTTCTTCCTCCAGTGCCGCCGGGACCACCTCCTGCCTCCTGCCTCCTGCTGCTAGCAGCTCTGCTTAGCACGCTTCGTTATGAAGCGCTACTCCACTGTTGGCCAGGCCATCCCTCCACCCCTCCACACCTCCTATTCTTCTCCACCGACTGCCGAACCACACTGCACTAGAACCAGTTAACCCTCGTACACCTCTCTGTCTGCGACTCTACTCCCGCATCTTCCCATCTCTGGCTCGTTGCTGTCCGGGGCCTCGCCGTCGTCCACCACCTTGGATGCGCTCGGCGCGACGTGGTCAACGTGGTCAATGAACGACACCATCAGAAGTAGACTGTGCCTGGAGAGGCTGACAGCTGGGTCCACGGCCGCACACAAGGAAATACCTCATTATTACGTGCAAAATAATGATTCCTCCACCTGACATCTGGGACCCACCGGAAGGGCCTCTGTATTTCGCGAAAAAAATGTGCCCCCCGCTGATAGGTCGGACCCACCAGCAATCTTCGCACGCAAGGAAGTGCCTCCTTATTACACAAAAAAATGAATACTCCCCCTGCCATCTGGAACCCAGCATAGTGGGAGGCTGACTTATGGGCCTACCAAGTTGACGGGGACGGAGGGCTTTGTCAACTTAGTCAATATGAACGACTCTAGCTCCTGTTACCGTAGGATGTTCATCCAACGGCCGTACTGCTCCTTCAACCTCTGGTCTTCTTGCTCCAGCCGCCCAAACCAGCGCCGGTCGTGCCGCGTGCTCCTGCCTCCCGTGGCCGGCTGTGATGCCGCGGAGGCCTCACCGCCCCTACTACTCCCACCACTGGCCAGGCCATCCCTCTACTCACCCACACCCCCTATTATTCTGCGGCGAAGACAGCCACACACTGCAGCCGAACAGGTGAACCCTTGTACTCCTCTTCGCGTGTGCATCCACTGCTGCATCTTCCCCGGCTCCGCGTCATCCCTTCCTAGGCCTCACCGTTGTCCACCGCCGTGGTGCTCTCGGCGTGGCGTGGTCTGTGGTCAACTACCGACTTCCATCGGAAGAGTACTGTACGTGGAGAGGCTGATAGCTGAGTCCACGGCAGCCGCAAGGAAGTGCCTCCTTAGTACGCGCAAAATAATGATTCCTCCACCTGACAGCAGGGACCCATCGGACAGACCATCGTATTTCGTGAAAAAAATGATTCCCCCCTGACTACTAGGACCCACCAGCTACATCTTCGCATGCAAGGAAGTGTGTCTGAAAAAAACGATTCGCCCCCCTGACTGTTGGGGCCCACCAGCTACATGTTCGCACGCAAGGAAGTGCTTGATAGTCGGGACCCACCTGGTCGAAGCATACGTAGCATTGTCATTCTGGTCGCGGACGTGTACGTACATACTAGTGGATGTAGAGGCGCGCACGTGTCGTAGTAGAGGCACGCATGTAGCATGTACACGTACGGACAACGGCCAGTGTGCAAGAAAGAAAATACAGCCACATATGTGTACATACGGGCGGGGTCTCGAACGCCTACTCGCGCATACGTACGGCCAGGAATCGTGTACATGGCTGGGTCGGAATGGAGAAACAGCACTATCGTCGTGTTCATGGGGAGGAAACCGGCTGGGTCGGAACGGAATGCATCGTCGTGTTCATCGGGAGGGCTTGGATGGAACAGACGATGGAAACGAGGCCTGGTGTACCGCAGAATGGAGGAAACGGCCTTGTGTTCGACTGGCCATGTTCAAAATGGGATCCTGTTCATCGGGAGGGGTATGGCGTACCGCAAAACGGAGGAAACGGACCTCCTACGGCTGAAACGGGGGTCCTGTTGATCGCGAGGGGTGTGGCGTACCGCAAAACGGACGAAATAGACTTGTGTTGTCGAAACGGGGGTCTTGTTGATCGGGAGGGGTGTGGCGTACCGCAAAACGGACAAAATAGACTTGTGTTGGAGCCCTACGGTCGAAACGGGGGTCCTGTTCATCAAGAGGGGTGTGGCGTACCGCAAAACGGGACTCCACGGGATACTGTTCATCTCCACCGTCGACCTCCTCCAGCCTCCACGGGCTACTGTTCATCCACCGTCGACCTCCTCCAGCTTCCACGGGCTCCTGTTCAACCAGCCTCCACCGCGCGCTACTCCACCGCTACTATTCAACCACCCCTCCACGGGCTACTGTTCATCCACCCCTCCACGGGCTACTGTTCATCCAGCCCTCCATGGGGTCGTCCAGTTCATCCAACCCTCCACGGGGTCCTGTTCATCCAGCCCCAACCGGCTCGATCGATAGGGGTCCTGCTCATCCAAAGGCAACGCCATGGGGTCCTGTTCATCCACCCCCACCACTCACTATTCATCCAACCCCTCCCTCGCAACGCTCACTGTTCATCCAGAGGCAGCATTGATCGGCTTCATTTAGCAGCAGTAGTGAAGGAATCGCTCGATCAGATTTAGTTAACTGCCATCGATCGATCGCTCGGGTTCAGTAACGCGTAGCTTGCGGTGCAATCGCTCGGCTTCAGTTAGAGCCTAACGCCTCGCTCGAGTTCAGTTAGAGCCAACGCCTCGCACACACGCGCGTACGTGTACGAGAGAAACGCGCATCGCTCAGCCCCCGACCACCCACCGTTACCGGGAACTCACCAAAATTTTCCTCGCCCTCGCTTCTACCACGGTTTTCTCCATCATGGACGGCCCAAAGAATGTCATGCAGTTGCGTCTCCGGCCTGCCCAGGACGAAAAGCCAATTTTTTGTCATGATTTTTTGTCATAGAAGTAGGAGCCCACCACATCTATGATGATACCGGGTTTTGTCACAATTATCGTCATGAAGTGCCATAAGTATGACAAAAAAATTCGTTTAGCCCAAAATGTCACGGATGTGTCTTTTTTTTGT
Source organism: Triticum timopheevii (assembly GCA_963921465.1). NCBI lineage: Eukaryota > Viridiplantae > Streptophyta > Magnoliopsida > Poales > Poaceae > Triticum > Triticum timopheevii. The sequence goes on along the minus strand of OY997266.1, from coordinate 232,579,914 downwards.
AGTGCCAGGATGTTCATTCTACGGACCTGAAAGATCCATTTGACTGTGACTGCCGAAAACAGTGCTGGATTTGGATGTTGTTGCCCTTTTCAACCTGGGTTTTTTTGGTAAACCTGATGAACAATTAACCCTCGTGCTTTTGTACAGTTTGTAAGCTGGAGTTAGATGTTCCTGCCCTTTTCAACTCGGCTATGACTGTCATATTTTCTTTGAAACAAGGCAAATGGCTTGCCATTCATTTAATTTAGAGTGAAATATTGTAACAAATCCCATCCAAGGGAAATAACATCACTCTCGCGGGCTGCTTGAGCTCACTGTGCATTACAGAAGCAAGTGGTTAGCCCCCACCAGCACACACAAACTTGTTTCGAACTAGCACATCAAATTGGCTGTAAATTTTTATATGAAAGGCTGCATGACCGTGACAGATTTGGATTCTGACATTTGGGACCCGCGAGGAAATAGCCTATCCAAGGTGGTGTGGACTTACTAGCTAGTCAACAAACGATTCTGCCTACGAGCCATTGGATTGACATCCAACATCTGTCGTGTATCTTCTTCTTCTTCCTCCAGCCACCCAAACCAAACCACCTCGTCGGCTCCGCCTGCTCCTGCCTCCCATGGCTGGCTGCGCCTCCGCTGCCCTACCGTACGTACCCTCCCACGTTGGCTAGTCCCTCCCTCTATTCCCCCACACATCCTGTTATTCTCTGGCGACGTCAGCCCCAGCACGCACCCGCACCCGAACTAGTCAACCCTCGCACTCCCCTCCGCATGCGACTAGACCGGTGCATCCTCCACGGCTCCTGTTTGTTCCGTCCGAGGCCTCGCTGTCGTCCTCCGCCTTGCGGCCTTGGTTCGCTCGCCGTGTGCGGTGCGCCGCCCTCTTGCATTGTCAATGTCATCAACAACCGAGAGGAACAAGGAGATGACTGTACGTGGAGAGGATGACAGTAGGGACCCACCAGCGTCATGGCAGTACGCAAGCAAGTGCCTCTGTATTACAAGCCCAAAAATATGGTTCCTCCTAATGGTTGGACATCTGGGGCTCACTCCATTGTCAACGTAGTCAATATATGAGAGAATTACACTGCGAGCGGCTGACACCAGGGACCCAGCAGGTCGTGCAGTTTTTTTGAGGAACAAGCAGTTGTTATTTATACTTGTTTTAGCGACGGATCAGGGTAACAATGGGGCTGTGCGGGGCCTGTGGCCCGTCTAGCCAGGGTTTTATTTATGTTTACCACATCATGAGCCCAGTGGTGTTTTTTTCTTGCTGAAAATGGCTAGCCCAATTCTATTTTTTTTAAGAAATAACCAAAGTGAGGCCAACTTGCTTTATCGGCCCTGCTAGGCTGCAAATCTTTCAAGACGAGGAGAGTTTCATTCGGTTTGCCAAGAAATGGGCTGTACATTTTTAAAACACATCAAACCGGGAATTAGTTTCAATATTTTTTCATTACAAGATTTTAAATTCCATTGATTTTTATGAATGGACAATTATTTGGATTTTATATTTATATAAATTATTTTTCAAAATAGTTTGAATGTGAATCGATATTTGGAGATTAAAAACAGTTGACCGCACCGAAATATGCAAAATTTCGTATACTTTTTAACTGTGGCCACAATATGGGGTGTAATGCTAACAAAAAGAAGATGGGCTCCAAAAAAATTCTTAAGAACTAGAAAATGGGCTATACATTATTAGAAATAATGGCAGATGGGTTGTATGCCCTTTTCCACAGATTTGAGGCTGACTTGTGCGCCTACTACAGGTTGACGGGTATGCTTTCATAAAAAAAGGTTGATGCACACGCAACGCCCTGTCAGCTTATTCAACACACGAGAGCAGTGACTATTGGATGTCCATCCAATGACTGTCGTGCTTCTTCAACCTCTGCTCTTCATGCTCCAGCCGCTCAAAGAAGCACTGGCGGGACTGCCTGCTCCCTCCTCCCGTGGCCGGCTATGCTGCCGCACAGGCCTCACGGCCCCATCGTACTCCCATCGCTGGCCTAGCCATCCCTCTACTCACCCACATCTACTGTTATTCTCCGGGGATGGCAGACAAATCAGTAAACCCTCGTACTCCTCCGTGCGGGAAACAACTGCTGAGTATTCCCTGGCTCCACGTTGTTCCCTTCCTAGGCCTTGCCGTCGTCCACCACCCTGGTTCTCTCGGCGCGGCCTGATCAACGTGGTCAATGAACGACATACATCGGAAGTGGACTGTACGTGGAGAGGCTAACAACTGGGTCCACGGCCGCACGCAAGGAAATGGCTCCTTATTACATGCAAAATAATGATTCCTCCACCTGACAGCTAGGACCCACAGGAAGGGCCTCTGTATTTCGCAAAAAAAATGTTCCCCCTGCTGACAGGTCGGACCCACCAGCTATATCTTCGCACGCAAGGAAGTGCCTCCTTATTACGCCCCCAAAAAAATGAAACCCCCCTGCTAGCTAGGATCCACCATATTGTGTGGCTGACTTGTGGGCCTACTAAGTTGACGGGGACGGAGGGCTTTGTCAACTTAGTCAATACTCCAGTGACAGTATCATGTCCATCCAACGGACGTAGTGCTTCTTCAACCTCTGGTATTCTTGCTCCAGTCGCTCAAAGCAGCGCCGGTCGTGCCGCCTGCTCTTGCCTCCCGTGGCTGGCTGTGCTGCCGCGGAGGCCTCACCGCCCCCATACTACTCCCACCACTGGCCAGGCCATCCCTCCACTCACCCACACCCCCTAATATTCTGCGGTGATAGCAGCCTCACACCGCAGCCGAACCGGTGAACCCTCGTACTCCTCTCCGTGTGGGAATCCACTGTGCGTCTTCCCCGGCTCCATGTCGTCCCCTTCCTAGGCCTCGCCGTCGTCCACCGCCATGGTGCTCTCGGTGCGGCGTGGTCAATGTGGTCAATGACCGACTTCCATCGGAAGAGTACTGTATGTGGAGAGGCTGACAGCTGGGTCCACGGCAGCCGCAAGGAAGTGCCTCCTTATTATGCGGAAAATAATTATTCCTCCACCTGACAGCAGGGACCCACCGGATGGGCCACCAGTATTTTGTGAAAAAATGTTTCCCCCTGACTGCTGGGACCCACCGGACGAGCCACCGTATTTCGCGGAAAAAACATTCCCCCAGCTATCAGCTCAGACCCACTAGAAGTGCCTCCTTATTACGCACAAAAAATAAATACTCCCCCTGCTAGCTGGGACCCACCTTGGTGGGAGGCTGATTTGTGGGCCTACTAAGTTGATGGGGACGGAGGGCTTTGTCAACTTAGTCAATATGGACGATTCTAGCTCAAGTGACCGTACGATGTCCATCCAACGGCCTTAGTGCTTCTTCAACCTCTAGTCTTCTTGCTCTAGCCGCCCAAAGCAGCGTCGGTCGTGCTGCATGCTCCTGCCTCCCGTGGCCGGTTGTGCTGCCACGGAGGCCTCACCCCCCCTACAATTCCCATTGCTGGCTAGGCCCTGCGGCGACGGCAGCCTCACACCGCAGCCGAACTAGTGAACCCTATTACTCCTCTCCGTGCGGGCTTCCACTACCGCGTCTTTCCCCGGCTCCACATTGTCCCCTTCCTAGGCCTCACCGTCGTTCACCGCCCTGGTGCTCTTCACACGGCGTGGTCAACGTGGTCAAGGAACGACTTCCATCGGAAGAGTATTGTACGTGGAGAGGCAGACAACTGGGTCCATGGCGGCCGCAAGGAAGTGCCTCCTTATTATGCGCAAAATAATTATTCCTCCACCTGACAGCAGGGACCCACCGGACGGGCCATCGTATTTCATCAAAAAACGCTTCCCCCGTAACTGCTAGGACCCACCAGCTACATCTTCGCACGCAAGGAAGTGCGTCCGGGCAAAAAAAAACGATTCGCCCCCCTGACTGCTGGGACCCACCAGCTACATCTACGCACGCAAGGAAGTGTCTGACAGTCGGGACCCACCTGGTCGAAGCGTATGTAGCGTTGTCATTCTGGTCACGAACGTGTACATACATACTGGTCGATGTGGAGGTGCGCACATGTTGTAGTAGAGGCGCGCACGTGTCGTAGTAGAGGCGCACACGTAGCATGTACACATACATACAATGGCCAGGGTGCAAGAAATAAAATACGGCCACATACGTACATATGGGCGGGGTCTTGAACGCCTACTCGCGCATACGTACGTCCAGGGCTCGTGTACATGGCTGGGTCGGAACAAAGAAACTGCGTCGTCATCGTGTTCATGGGGAGGCAACGGAATGCATCATGTTCATCGGGAGGCAACAGAATGCGTCGTGTTCATCGGGAGGCAACGGAACACGTGGGAGCCAACCGGTGTGGACGGAACAAGCGATGGAAACAAGGCCTGGCGTACCACAGAAAGGAGGAAACGCCCTTGTGTTCGACCAGCCACGTTCGAAACGGGATCCTGTTTATCAGGAGGGGTCTGGCATACCGCAAAATGGAGGAAACGGACTTGTGTTGGACATCCTACGGTCGAAACGGGGTCCCGTTGATCGGGAGCGGTGTGGTGTACCGCAAAAAAGAGGAAACGGACTTGTGTTGGAGCGCTACGATCGAAACGGGGGTCCTGTTCATCGGGAGGGGTGTGGCGTACCGCAAAACGGGACTCCACGTGATACTATTCATCTCCACCGTCGACCTCCTCCAGCCTCCACGGGCTACTGTTCATCCACCGTCGACCTCCTCCAGCCTCCACCTGCTCCTCCTCATCCACAGGTTCCCGTTCATCCAGCCTCCACCACGCGCTACTCCACCGGCTACTGTTCAACCACCCTGCTCCATAGGCTCCTGTTCAACCACCCCTCCATGGGCTACTGTTCATCCACCCCTCCACCGTCTACTGTTCATCCAGCCCTCCATGGGGTCGCCCAGTTCAACGGGGTCCTGTTCATCCAGCCCCAACCGGCTCGATCGATCGGGGTCCTGTTCAACCAGAGGCAACACCACGGGGTCCTGTTCATCCACCCCCACTGCTCACTGTTCATCCACCCCCCACCCCCGCAATGCTCACTGTTCATCCAGAGGCGGCATCGATCGACTTCAGTTAGCAGCAGTAGCGAAGGAATCGCCCGATCTGGTTCAGTTAACAGCCATCAATCGATCGCATAGGTTCAGTAACGCGTAGCCTGCAGTGCAATCGCTCAGGTTCAGTTGGAGCCCAACACCTCGCTCGGGTTCAGTTACAGCCCAACGCCTCGCACATGCACGCGTGTACATATACAAGAGAAACGCGCATCGCTCGGCCCCCGACCACCCACCGTAACCGGGAACTCGCCAAAATTTTCCTCGCCCTCGCTTCTACCACGGTTTTTTCCGTCATGGAAGGCCCAAGGAATGTCATGCAGCTGCGTCTCCGGCCCACCCAAGACGAAAAGCCCATTTTCTGTCATGATTTTTTGTCATAGATGTAGGAGCCCACCACATCTATGATGATACCGTGTTTTGTCAGAGTTATCGTCATAAGTATGACAAAAAAAAATTGTTCGGCCCAAAATGTCATGGATGTGTTTTTTTTGTAGTGGTATTGAAGGCATCAAGAGGAAGATCAAGGCTGGCAAAGCCCTAAGTTTCTCAGAGGATCAGCAAGGAGTTGTGTGGTATGGGAATCACATTCGCGTGCCCAACAAGATTGAGCTCAAGAATCTGATCTTGCAAGAAGCTCATGACACCCCGTATTCCATCCATGCTGGAGGAACCAAGATGTATCAAGACCTGAAGGAAAGATTCTGGTGGCACGGGATGAAAAGGGAGATTGCCACCTATGTTGCAAAGTGTGATGTATGCCAAAGGGTCAAGGCTGAACATCAGCGACCTGTTAGATTTCTCCAACCACTCAAGGTTCCCGAGTGGAAATGGGATAAGGTCTGAATGGATTTCATCACTGGTTACCCATGTCAAAAAAGGGTCATGATTCCATCTGGGTTATAGTCGACCATTTGACCAAAGTGGCCCATTTCATTCCTGTCAAGACTACCTATGGTGGCAACCGGCTGGCAACTCTATACATCAAAAGAATCGTAAGTCTTCATGGTGTTCCTAAGGAGATTGTGTCAGATGAAGAACCCAGTTTTCCTCGAGGTTCTGGAAGAAGTTCCAAGAGGCCATGGGAACCAAGTTGTCTTTCAGCACTACTTTCCACCCATAGACCGTAGGCCAGACAGAGCGAGTGAATCAGATTCTCGAAGACATGCTCTAAGACTGTGTCCTAGCATATGGAGCTAAGTGGGAAGATTGTCTTCCTTTCGCTGAATTCTCCTATAACAATAGTTATCAATCAAGTGTCCATGTCACCATTTGAAGTGTTGAATCGACGCAAGTGTTGCACACCCCTCAATTGGTCAGAGACCGAAGAAGGGCTAGTCTTTGGACCAGATGTTCTCCGCGAAATAGAAGAACAAGTGCATCTAGTCAGAGAGCGTCTGAAGACCGCCAAGTCAAGACAGGAGAGCTATGTTGACACTCGTCGGAAACCATGTGTACCTACGGGTAACCTCCCTTAAGGGAACCAAGCGTTTCCACGTTAAGGGGAAGCTCGCACCAAGATTTATTGGCCCCTTTAAGATCACCGAACAACGAGGAGAAGTGGCTTATCAGTTGGAACTACCACCTGAACTATCCGATGTGCACAACGTATTCCACGTGTCACAACTCCGGAAGTGTCTCCAAGTTCCACACAAGCCTGATCTCTACAAGGATGTCGATCACCAAGCAATTGACCTTCAGCCAGATTTGACCTAGCGTGAGAGGCCCATCCAAATTTTGGATGAAGTAGAATGCGTACACGAAGCCACACCATCAAGTACTTCAAGGTCTAGTGGAGCAACCACACTGAAGCAGAAGTCACCTGGGAACGAGAATACTACCTTAGATCCGAGTTTCGCGATCTCTTTTAAAGCCTAGTTTAGGAATCTCGGGGACGAGATTCTTGTAAGGGGGCTAGGTCTGTCACACCCTACATTTTGTAACATGTCATTTGCATTAATAAAGCATGAAAATTTGGACCAACAAAAACTTTTGCATTATTTGGCTTTTTATTTGGAGTTCATTTTCTCTTTGTGATTTTCAAGTGCTCTTTAAAGTCAACAGAACTCCACCTTATATACTTCATCTCCTTGCCCCAAACTTCTGCCCAATGATCATGCCATGTGTATAGTGCAATATAGTATTTTCTTACAAAAATAATTTAGCTAAATAGTATTTTCAAAAATTAGTTTTCCAAAAATTCCTTAATTGTGGTTTGCACTACAAGTACTTGATTTGGGGTATGAAAAATATTTCAAAGAGTATATTTGAAACCTATTAGATATAGGACTCCCATAAACCACAAAAATATAATTTGAAAAGTATTTTTTCTATTTTATTTAAAGGATATTTCTTTAGGCCAGAAATGGTCTTTAATAGGTTAAAATTATTTTAATGCAAATATTTGTGAAAAATCAGGGAAACTCAGTGGGCATATATTGTCCATATATAAGAGATTCAACACATGGTCATGTTCAAAATATTGGTCAAACCCCTCCAAAACCCTTTTTTGAATATTTCTATCTTTTGAAATATTTACAAAGGAAACATTCTCTAAAAATTCCAAGAAAATTCTAGAATGTCACATATGACATATTCGATGATCTTGCCAAGCCTCATGTCTTGGGCAACAAGATAACATCACCAAATCCCCCAAAACCCTCTCTGACCAGAATCAAATTTCAACAACTTTGTACTACCGACTTTCTCTCCTTAACCCCAACTTTTGTGAGCATGTTCACATGACCAAATGAGGCCACTACACCAAGTGGTGCATCAAGGGGAAGTGATTTGCTCAACTAGATCTACACAAGTTTATTTCTGCTAATTTCAAGGGGTTGCCAAGGTTTCATTACCAAACTCTTTCAAATGAGCTCATCTTCCTTCTACCCTGTCATTTTGTCATGACAAACACCCCTTCCAAGTGGCACAACAAGGACATTAGTGCAAGTACCCCAAAACTATATCAAACACCTTCTGTATGTTAACTAAAAACCCTATTTGGGCCTCTTCCACTAACCTCCATGAGTTCCACTTTTTACCACAGCCCCTCCTAGTCCCCTTGCACCTCCAGTAACAATGGCAAATCCACAGCTCAATTATTGGAGGGGTGAAGCCCCACTTTCTCTCTCTGGACAGCCCATTTCCCCCCCCCCCTCTCTCAACCCCACTCCTCTCCTACTGGCGATCCATGGCATCCAAGGCCCCTCCCCCTTTCTTTACTCCTCCCTAGAGCTACCAAACATGCTTGGCCGTGCCCATTTTGCCAAAACAAATGGCATGCCAGCCATTTGCACGCTTTGGAGCGTGCTACAGTGCGCTCCCTCAATGTAGCCGCCCCCTGCCAACCACCTCCGGCCACCCCAGGCCTCCCCAGCACGCCCGACGATGCTCCTCAGTGTCCGCAACACGCCACAGCCTGGTCCCCCTCCTCCTTCTCTCTCCTCTCGCCCCAGCTCGCATGCGCGACGACCGCCCGAGCGCACCAGTGAGCGTGCTCACAAGCGCGGCACCTCTGGCCCCTCCTGCTCCCTCTCTCTTCTTTCCCTCGCTTTGGACCGAACCCACGAGCACCCCAGACATGCCCACGCGTGCCCCCGTGACCCACAGCAATGGCAACGACCTCGCCGGCACACTGGTCTACGATGAGCCGTGGCTCACCTACTTAAAGGCCTCCCCAAGCCTTTCCCTCACCACCACTTGCTCCTACCCACTCCAAATCGGCCCCTTGTGCCCTCAGCTCTCCTCAAGGAGCACCCGAGCTCGAGATCGAGCTCGACCTCTGCCGCTTCGGCTCGCCGGAGTTCGCGAGGTACAGGCCTCCACCGCTCCTCCTCTGCCTCAATCTGGAACCCCGGAACACCACTGACCATTTCCCCCATGTTTCCCTTCTCCTTAGCTGTCTGAAACGGCCGGAACCGCCACCACCCGAAGCTCCTCCGCCGTGCCTCCTCATCGCCGGTGAACCAGGCCGCTCCGGCGACCACCTCCACCTTCCCCCGAACGGCGACTCGACGAGGAGTCCAACGCTGCCATCAGCTCAAACTGCCGTTCCCGGAAACGTCGCCGGTGAGCTCGCCGGCCCTCTGTCGTAGGGTTAGGGATGATAGGCGGGCCCCGCCTGTCAGCCTCTCCTCTCCCTCGCTTTCCTCTCTCTCACTGGAACCTGGGCCCCGCCCGTTAGGTTCAAACCTGGCGCGCGCGCGCCGCTAAGCTCGCCTGGGCCAAATCATCTCTGGGCCTGTGCACTGCGCCTGTTCTGGCCTAGTTGCATAGTGGCCTTTTTCCTTTTCTTTTTTCTGTCACTTTTCCAAAAAATTCCACAGGATGAAATATTTATCCAAATGCAATAATACCAACTCCTAAAATCTTAGAATAATCCCGCCTATTTATTGATGTAACTTTCAGCACGAAGATGGTCCAGCAATTCCACTTTCAGCACAAAGCCCAGTCTTCCTCAGCAAGATACTCTTGATGGTTTTTAGCAAAATCCATCCAATCGTCCTTAGTACGGCATTGGTGCAAAATAGTATATTATGAATCGATAGCATATGTCAGGATCAGATCCGCAACAGTTGGTCAGAAGCAAGAATCAGTCAGAACATAAGTCTGCGTCGGGAATCAGATTCTCAGATATATGTGAAGGAAGCCAGATATACACCTCACTGTGACAAAGGACTATGAGGATTGATGACAACACTGAGCTCTGTACAAGTACCAGTGAACCTGGAAGATGATCCTGATAATCCCTTGTCTCCTTTCTCATGTGATGGCACCACGCCTGTGATCTGAGCTGTTTATAGCTATCCTGGGTGGATGCCGATGTTTATTTCTCTCTTCAACGACTGTCACGAGTTCTGAGCTGCTTTCCGGCTGTCTGGTACAACTGTTGAGTTTCTTTTTGTGATAGTAGCCCTATAGCTGCTTTTGGCTATTTCAGGGAGCTGCCACTTTCTTCTTATCGGCCCGGTCTCATGCGCTGAGCTGCTTTTCGGACGTCCTGAGTCGTGGTTGAGTTCTCTCAGTAATATCATAAAGGTTCGTACTGAAGGTGCCAGACTGAAAATTGTTGCATGACCCACATGGTGCAGATACCCGGACAATCTGAGTCAGTATGGATCACCATGGATATTCACCTAAGAGGGGCCTACTCAATCTTGGTCAAAGGTCAATTCAACAGTATGACTCCAGCAACAATAGTGAAGCCTCACACCGCCTACTATCCCCATGGACTGACCGACAGAATGAGCAATCAGAATGTGAATAACAGTCTCGAAGCATGTGCCATCAATTATGAGAATCACCAAAGGATAGCTTGGCATGGATAAAATCTCGTCTGTCAGAACCACCATCGGTCAACTCTGCGGATAATATCATAAAGGTTACCCCTTTATACTGGCCAAGAGAAATATTTGGTACAAATCTGACACTCAAGACAGTGGAACTAGTTAAGATGATATAGAAGCTTCTGCGCTGAGTCAGAATTTGTCAGGAAACAGTTATGTCTCAACTCACAGTTTGGAACCCGAAGGACCTGCCTTTAGTGGAGAAACCCAATGCAAGGAGTCAGAGCTTGGGTGTTCATCAGGAAAATCTGGTCACCAATTCATGGAAGATTGTCAGTACAGACACAACCATCAGAAATCACCTTCGTATTTGTGAGACACACATATGTTTCGGTCAGGGGAATCTCCGATAAGTCAGCAGATATGAAAAGAAGTGGAGCCAGTATAAACGTGAATATGTGAGGTAAGATCTGTTAGAATGTGGATACAACCTCAGAGACAGTCAGCCAGTCAAATAAAATTCAGTGGGGAACAACCATGAAGGAAAAAGGATACCCGAGTTGGAAATGGTTTCCTTAAGGTTAGATATATCCAGACTTGTTCCCTGAGGAACCAAATCTCGAGGACGAGATTTTTTTAAGGGGGTAAGGTTTGTAGCAGCCTGATTTTTGGCCCTTTTCTTTTTCTTTTGGTTTTCTGAGGTTTTTGCGTGAGTTTTCTTTTTCCGTGGCTTTGTGATCTAGAAACTGAAGAAGATGCCCTCTTCTTTGCTTCCAGAGTGGCTTGTCATCCCCTATCCAACCATAGACCCAGTCATTTTCATCCTAGCCCAAATCCCAATATTCTTTTTATTGGGATTATTCCTTTTCTATTAAAGGAATAACTCAATTTGCCCTAGGTTGTGAAGCAACCTATATTTCCATCACTCCTAAAATTCCCAAATAATTCTCATAATTTTTTTGGGTCATATCTTCCTCAAATATGGCAAAACATTTCATTTGCCATGTTTCCCATCATGCTCAAACAATTCATTCCCTCTTCTGCCCTAAATGGCACCTTGTGAAGCATGTGCTATTTTCCTTTGCCCAATTGACCTCAAACTCCTTGGACATCTTTTCTTGTCGATATCATTACCGCATGGTAAAATGCAACCTCATTTGCCTAGTAGTCATTTAATTATGATTTTCCAAAGTTTCTGTCCAGAAAGAAACTTTGTGAAGGAGGTACAAGCTAGGCATATCTAAATGAGTTGCACTTTTTCATGGTCCTCCATATCATCAAATCATAGCCCTCCACCAAAGTTGAGCTCATGTAATGCCTCCATGTGAGCACAGCTTCAAATCTTTGTTTCTGTCCTAAATTTCAGTTTGTGAAGCAAGTATATTTTATCTTGCTCCATTACGGCTGCAAATTTTTCTAGGCCTTCTCCTACCCATATAACCTATCTCCACCCAATTTTGGCATATTTTATCTAGCCAATTTTCCTCTAGAATTTTTGCAAGTTTCTGGTCAGTGGGGATGTTTGTGAAGGAAGTACCATTTTGGTTTATCCAAATGGTATGAAACCTTTTTCAGGATATTCATATGATCAAAGAACTGTGCCTTGCCCAAGCTGAGCTTAAGTTGATCCTCCTAGTGAGTGCTTCTTCCTCATTTCCAAATCTGGCCAGTATGGCAATTTCTACAACAAGTGCTATCTAATCTCCTCTTCTTGAGCTGAAACCTTGCCATCCTAATCACCTTAGTGAGTGATCAACCCCAGTCAAAGCTCAGTCTTAATCTCCACACGTGTGAGCCACAGTAAAATCCAAACACCTTGTTGTTGTCTGGTGTTCTTGCTTCCTGTGATCACATCAATGAGCACTATGCTTGGCTCACCCTTCCTTGGCATCTATCTCTACATCCCTTGTCTCCTAGACATTATTTGGCCGATCAGAGCATGGGTTAGCATTGTGTCCACGCAGTGACCACCCTTTTGGCATGTCACCCGCGCGCTCTAGCGCCTCTATTTTCTTCCCCCTCGCTGTGCGTTTGTCCCCTCATCACCTAGCCTTGTCTAGCAGCTTCCCCGAGCCGTTGTCGTCCCTCTGGAGCACTTGCCCCCTCCGTATTCTTCCCTGGCGACCCGTCCCCATCGAGAAACAGAGCGAGCTCATGACTGTGTCACCTTTCTCCTCCATTGGCTTCTTTCCCCTTTGTCCTCAAGCTCCGCTCGTCTCCGTGACCACTAGCGCTCGTCCGTTCCCTCCCTGCCGTCTTCCCCGAGCTCACGCGCGAGCACACGCGTCTGCGGCGCCGTCCACGCGTCCGCGGCGACGCCAGCTCGACCATGACCTTGCATGGCTATAAGTAGCCCCTCCCCGCATAGCCCGAACACTCCAAGCTCCTTCCCACCCTCCTCTGGTCCCGCCTAGCCCCTAGCTCGAGCCGGAGAGGCCCTCCTCGCTCTCCATTGCTGCCATGGCTGCCGCTCTGTTCGGCTCAAATTCGAGCACGGCAGCCCTCCTCTCCTCCTCCTGACCCCTCCATTGTGTTCCCCTCCTCCCAAAGAGCATCTCCACCCCACCCACTCGTCGCTGGAGCCACCCTAGGGTCCTGCCCCGAAGAGCACCGCCGCCTCTGTCCCCTCCCAACTCCGGCGAGCTAGGCCTCCCCCTCCTCCTAGCCACCACCAGAGACCTCCTCTGTAACGCCCTCGATGCGGCTATATCTCCCACGTGTCGAAGCACGACTTAGAGGCATAACCGCATTGAAAGCAATGTCGCAAGTGAGGTAATCTTCACACAACCCATGTAATACATAAGGGAAAGAGATACATAGTTGGCTTACAATCGCCACTTCACACAATTACATGAATAAAGCATTACATCATCCAGATACAATCAAGGTCCGACTACGGAACCAAAATAAAAGAAGAACCCCAAATGCGACAAAGGTCCCCGATCGACCCCAACTGGGCTCCACTACTGATCAACTAGAACGAAACAACACAAAGGGCAAGATCTTCATCGAGCTCCTCCTTGAGCTTGGTTGCGTCACCTGCTCGGTAACATAGGCACCTGCAAACTGGTTTTGGAAGTATCTGGTGAGCCACGAGGACTCAGCAATCCCATTACCATGGGTATCAAGACTAGCAAAGCTTAATGGGAAAGGAAGGGGTAAAGTGGTGAGGTTGCAGCAGCTGCTAAGCATGATATGGTGGCTAACATACGCAAATGAGAGCGAGAAGAGAAACAAAGGAACGGTCGTGAAGCTAGCAATGATCAAGAGGTGATCCTGAACACCTACTTACGTCAAACATAACCCAGAAACCGTGTTCACTTCCCGGACTCCGCCGAGAAGAGACCATCACGGCTACACACGCGGTTGGTGCGTTTTAATTCGGATCTGGTGTCAAGTTATCTACAACTGGACATTAACAAATTCCCATCTGCCACATAACCGCGGGCACGGCTCTCGAAAGTTTATACCCTGCAGGGGTGTCCCAACTTAGCCCATGACAAGCTCTCGCGATCAACGAAGGAATAGACCTTCTCCCAGGAAGACCCGATCAGTCTCAGAATCCCGGTTTACAAGACATTTCGACAATGGTAAAACAAGACCAGCAAAGCCGCCCGATGCACCGACAATCCCGATAGGAGCTGCACATATCCCGTTCTCAGGGCAACACCGGATGAGACATCCTACGAGTAAAACCAGACCTCGAGTTGCCCCGAGGGGGCCCCGCAGTCTACTCGGTTCAGACCAGCACTTAGACAAGCACTGGCCCGGGGGGGCTAAAATAAAGATGACCCTCGGGTTGGCCGACCCAAGGGAAAGGGATAGGTGGTGGTGAGGCAAATGGTAAAACCAAGGTTGGGCCTTGCTGGACAAGTTTTATTCAAAGCGAACTGTCAGGGGGGTCCCATAAATCACCCAACCGCGTAAGGAACGCAAAATCCAGGAACATAACACCGGTATGACGGAAACTAGGGCGGCAAGAGTGGAACAAAACACCAGGCATAAGGCCGAGCCTTCCACCCTTTACCAAATATATAGATGCATTAATAATATAAGAGATATTGTGATATCCCAACCAAAATCCTGTCCACCATGGAGAAATCTTCAACTTCACCTGCAACTAGCAACGCTATAAGAGGGGCTGAGCAAAGCGGTAACATAGCCAAGCAATGGTTTGCTAGGAATGGTGTCAAAGGTTAGAGGTTCATGGCAATTTGGGATGGCTTGATAAACAGGTAATAGGTAGCGCAGCATAGAGATAGAACGAAGCAACTAGCATAGCAATGATAGCAGTGAGATCCAGGGTAGCGGTCATCTTGCCTGAAATCCCGCAAGGAAGAAGAACGATTCCATGAAGAAGACAAACGGACGTAGTCGAACGAATCCTCACAACTCCGGAACGAAAACCGAAGCTAACGAGAGAAGCAACCCGGAAAGAAGCAAACAACATGGTAAACACAAGAATAATCATGGCATGATGCACAATCAAGTATGATGCATGTCCGGTTTAATGAGGCATGACATGACGGAACACCACATCAATTATTTAGTTCTCTCTCGGTTAAGGCTAACCAACAATATTAAATGTTGTTAAGCATGGCAAGAGGTGAGGCAAAATTAAACTAACAATTTAGGCAAGTTTAACTGAGGCCGGAAACACAAACAACCATTCCGGAAAATCCCCATATGTTATTTAGAAATTTAATGCAAACACAAGTTTAAGCATTTTAATTATTATTATCATGATGCGGATGACATATGCAAGTTTTATGCAATTTTTATGAAAATGTTGACATGATCATGTTATGAAGCATTTGGTCACCATGGCGGAACGAAAAGGGTGCCACGGCGGCGAAACAAAGAATGGTGCCACGGCAGCATATCCGAAAATGATGCCACGGCAACATATCCGAAAATGATGCCACGACAACATATCCGAAAATGATGCCACGGCAACATATCGGTTCCGGTAGCTCACGAAGATACCGGTGCAAAAGGAGGCGTGACGTGAGCGAGTCATGCAAGATGGTGGGGTGATCCCGGATTTCAGGTTCCCACGGGACGGCGGCATGGCAAACGAGGAACGTGCACGGTGCAAACATATGGTACATCTCATACATGCAAGGGCATCTCATCGCGGTCGTCTCGGGTTATACCTTCGAAGCGTGCATTTCGGGCGGAACGCGTTTCGTAGAGGGAAGTAGTCGTTCACGGGCCGACGGTAGTGGTACATCTCGTAGACGTTCACGGGCCGTAGTGGAGGTAGACGTTCACGGCGTAGTCGTACATGTCGGCGGTAGTGGAAGTAGTGGTACACGGCGACGGAGTACTTGCGGTCTCGGCGATGGTAGTCGTACACGTTCGGAGAGGAACTTGATGTACCCATGTGCTTCACGGGTCGTCGTTGAACTTGACGAAATCCATCCGCAGGTAGCCGTCTGTGGTCGTACTCATGTTGGCGTGCAACACGATGGTCTCGAGGATCGTAGTCGAACTTGGCGGTCCATATGGTCACCGAAACGAAGCAACACGAGGGCCTCAAGTGGGCAGCAGCAAGGACAGGCGGTGCGTGAGCAGCAGCAGGAAGCGGGCACGCTCAAGGGAGAGCAGCAGAGGGCAGCAGCAGCAGCGAGGCGAAGGTCGTGGCCTAGCACGGCGCCGGAGACGGGGAACGGGTGGATCTGAGGTCCCCAGCAGCAGGGAAGGCATCCGGCGAAACGGCAGAGACAGGGCGAGGTCGACGACGAGCTGGAGAAGGCGCTGTGGGGCTTCACCGACGCCTGCACTTGTCGGAGATGGCGAGCGAAGGCGGGGAAGGTGGTCACGGCGGCCGGCAGAGTCGAACAGACTCGGGCACGCGTTCCAGCGAAAAGACGGACGGCGAGGCGTCTGAAGCGGGGAAGGAGCACGGGCGACGTGCTTGGGTGCCGGCACGGTGGTCGATGGGGAGGGGCTTGGCGCGGCGGGGACGAGCTCGTGCTCGAGCGCCTGAAGAAGATGGCGCGGCGGCGCTGGAAGAAGGCAGCGGCGATAGGAGCCGGCGCTGACGAGGCTGCGGCGCAGAGGAGATGGGGGTCGGGCGAGTGATGGGACGGGCGCGATGCGGGCGAAGGGGAGGACGAGGGAGAGATGGATGGGGATCGGGCAGAGGGGTTCGGGCAAGTGGCGGCGCAGGGAGAGAGTGGAGGGAGAGACCGAGAGGAGGGGATCGGTCTCCTGGCGGCTAGGGTTAGAGGGGTCGGCTGGGCCTTCGCGCAGATGGGCCTAACTGGGCTGGTGGAATGGGCCGATTTGACTGCAGGTTGCGGCTGGGCTCTCTCTCACTACTAAAAGAAAAGAAAAACAATGGAGATTAAGAAAGAAAAGAAAGAGAGGTTAGGGGAAGAAATTGGACACACGGATAATTTTCCCGGGCTCACAAAAATGAGCTCGATCTAGGAAAAATAGAAAGAGGCATGATTCAAAGATTTAAATTCAAACTCACTTGAATTTAATTCAAATGGGTTTGAACTAGGACTTGGTTTTTGAAGTGTCCAAAAATGTTGAGGATTTAG
Organism: Triticum timopheevii; assembly: GCA_963921465.1. Lineage (NCBI taxonomy): Eukaryota > Viridiplantae > Streptophyta > Magnoliopsida > Poales > Poaceae > Triticum > Triticum timopheevii. The sequence continues at coordinate 232,563,033 of OY997266.1, read as the reverse complement.
GTGGGGCTCTGGAAAATGACGAAATGATTTATTGGACAAAGTTTGAGGTCAAGACGTGAGATAACAAAGGCATGGGGAATTATTTGCAAGTGGGTTATGGTTAATTCCAAATAAATGGAATAATTTTATAGCTCCCTAAATATCGAGAGGATATGTTTTAAAGAGAATCACCATGTGAATTCCCTCGATTTAAATGGATCGAAAAAATCCCTACGATTTATTTAGTTGAGGTTTTAAAATTAATGAAATGATGGCATGATGACATGATGCAATGCAAGAGATGCAACAAACAAAACAAATCACACGACCAAACTCAGAGTAGCTGGAAGTCTTCTGGAGCGTCGGTCTCGGGCGTCACAACACTCCACCACTACAAGAGGATCTCGTCCCGAGATCTAGGATGGCACCGGAGAGAAACGGAAGAGGAAGAGAGGAGGTAAAACTAAGTTACTTCTTTGACAAACGAGTGAAACCACGAACCTTGAGAGGTTGAGCAATTTAAAAGAAAGAGTACAATAGAGATGAACAAGATTGCGAACAATCCATTAGAAACGAGGAACAAGGAACATTACGAGGACTTGAAGGTTGCAAAGACACGAACCAAGAGTTTAATGGACAAGATAGAATTCGAAACCACTCTGGTTAAAACAAGATGAGAGAGAAAGAATTCGGGCAGCACCCTGGTAGAACATGGAAGGAATAGAACATGAACTTGACAAGATGAGAGGATACTTGATGAAATGAACAAGACACTGCCTCCGGAACTATTGAAAGAATGGCACAATGGGTAAGAAGGATTTCAGACAGCACTCCACTTGAGGAAGGAGGGAAAACTTGATAAAATTAGAGAACTCGAATGAAAACACGACACTCCGGTTAAATGGATAAGTAAGGAAAAGAACATGATCTCCAAAATGATATAATGGGTCAAAGAAAACATCACAATGCCTTCGGGACAAATGAAAGAGTGGAATCGAGAGAACAAAGAAGAGAATAACAACTTCTATCACAATTGAATTTGAAAGAGCCTCCTTAAAAACAAGGATTGAACGGAGTTGTTAGAAAACCAACAACGAAAAGAATAAGCTTGTAGTGGACTTATTGAAACATCTCAACATTATGAGGTGACAACCGGCCACTAACGGAAACAATTGCTTGCTTGAGATTAACGAAGAGATGAAAGCTTGTTCCATCAAGATGGAAAAGAGATAACTTGGGTCATTTATAAGCACCATAAATAGCAACAATCCTTAGGGAAAGCTTTAGGTGAAATATAGCCCAAGATAACTCCAATGAAGAGATTGATGGATTTAAATATCTCATTCTTAACAACATGTGAATCATGGAACATGAACTCAAATTATCAAGAATGACATAATACCACCTCCAAAATATGGTAGAAAGAATTGCACTCCGGATTACCATATGAAGAAAGCTTGAACTCCTTAGGAAAGAATCTCGATGAAAACTTTGAGAAGGGAATTAAATCCTTGATGAACCATCATGTAGAACCTCCATGAGGAACTCCGGTAATAAAAGGGTGATAGAAAGGAAGAGATGTTGAAAACACAAGGTGAAGCCTTGCAATGATTTAGATGGATCTCCATGATAATTATAGCTTGGAACTCCAGGAAAAAGAGAAGATGAAACAAATGAAACCGAGAATTTTAAGGGCCTCCGGAATAAAGAATTAATCACTTGGATGAACAAGAATAAGAATTATGTTATGCTTATCCTTCACCAATTAAATTGATGATAATCAACGGATTTGGCATGCTACTTATTCTCATAGAAAGGATTAAAAGAGATATATCAACACTTGAGAAGGTCTTCAACGAACCACCGGTAGGATTGGAACAACAAATGAATTGATATGATGAACAAGGAAGAGAGATCTTGAAAGAACCACCGTAAGAATTGAAATTGAACGTAGCAAATGCACAAATCACCGGGAAGAATTTGAAAACGATTGAAGATACTTGAAGGGATTTAGATACATGAGAACGAAGAGAACATGAACTGATTAGAGGATATTTGAACGATGCACCGGCAAGATAGGAGAATGATAACTGACAGCTGAGAATGAATAAACCTGAATTGATGGACTCCGGATGACAAACTGAGAAGACTCTTGAATATCTCCTGATGGGTGAAAAAGATTCTCACAATCGAAAACAATTATCAGAGGATGGCAACAAGCTAGCACCATGAATCTTGAAGAGAATAGAGCAAGATTAAAGAGAAACTCTTCTTCGGTCTTCAAATGATGAGAATGACAACGAGAAACACCACCAAGAATTATTGAGGCACACCAGAAGAATCAAAAGCAAAGAGGTTGATCCAACTATGAAAAGAATTTGAAAGATCTTGGAGAAAAGCATTTGACTGATGATAACTCATTCTTACGTCAAACTTGGAGAAGAATTTAGGATAGCTCTGGGAAAATAGAAGAGTCAGGTAAGATCCTGGGAAAAGACCTGTGGGTTAGGGCCCACTCAAAAGAACACCGTTGAAAAGATTTAAAAGAGATGTTGCACCGGTTGAATTAAATGACTTGAATGAGATACCAATCTCGAAAGAGCTTGAACGAATGCAGAGTGGAAACACGAATCTTTGAGATATCTTGAGCACTCCGGAATAACAAATAGCGAAAAGTAGAATGATAATGAGGTGCACTGGTATGAGAAGACATTGAAATGAGGAAAAAGGTATGATCAACAAAACTTGACTTGAATCCACCGGAGAAGAGAAAGGAATGAAGAATGACGAACTAGTAGAACATCTTCTTGAGAACCACCGGGTAAGAACATTGACGGAAAAGAGTGGAGAAACTTCACAAAATAAAAGGATACTAGGTAAAGAAATCTTAGTCCTTGAGGAAAAATGGGTGGGTGGGCGGGAAAAAACAAAGGCAACGTGGAGACGGATGAAACAAACACCGTTGAGAAGAAATGATAATTGGCCTTGCTGATGTTGAAGTGATCGGATCCACTTGAAGAGAAACACGCCGATTGAAAAGGATTGACATGACAATCTCGATTGTCGAGAAGGATTGGTATTCACATCGGAGTATGAGAACACCATTTCGGAAAGGTATGGAATCAACACTTGACATTGAAGCAACTCGAATACCACAACTCAAAACAAAAACAAAGGACTGGCTTGCAGAATAAGCCGGAACAAACATATGATAGAGATTTCGTCCGAAGTTTTCGTGGTGGGGCCTACACGGGCTCGATCGTACAGCACCATCATGTACAAGGCAGTGCACATGACATACGAAGCGTCCCCGAGTCGGCATAGCCAAGGACTCTTTAAGACACAACAAGACCACTGTAAAACTAACCGTGAATAGGCGGACCACTAGACGTCGAACCCCAATTTCATATCATACATCCGTCGGAAAGATATCCTAAGAGCTACTTGAATTCCCACCTATGAAACTCCCGAAATTTTCCGGTTATGCAATCAGGTGTTGGGGATACAGGGGAAGCATAATATCTCACCCAAAACTAGCAAATCCTACATCCAGTTGTATCCATCCTTCAACACATAACCAAGAAACCTTCGAAAATCGTCTACCTCAACCTTCGAAAAGCATCCGTTATACAAGTCATGGCAGTACTCCCGTACTCACCTCAGTACTGGGTTATCGGGGTTATCTCACCAACAACTGCATAAAAGAGATTTTCGATGACGGCGTACTAAACTCAGGTATTCCAGAATTGCAACGATAAAATTATGATGACAACACCTCAGAGCTCAACTCCCCGGGACACTTCCACTAAACCCCTGATAGGAGGCACCAAGACAATGTTCTCATCATAAAACCATCGGAACGATTCCAAGATACCCGCGTGATCCTAAATTTTTTTTTTGTGAAATTTGAGAAGAGAAGAGTCAAAACTCTACGTCAGGAGACCTCACCAGAGCGACGAAGGGACTGAGGAGTAAAAAGAATTCCTAACTCTCCGATATATATAATCCTAAATGACTCAAAACATTTTTCTAGACACAACTCGGCTGCTAAAATGATCAAGCAGTGGGGCTCCTAAGGTCGGGGAAGGAACGGTCGTGAAGCTAGCAATGATCAAGAGGTGATCCTGAACACCTACTTACGTCAAACATAACCCAGAAACCGTGTTCACTTCCCGGACTCCGCCGAGAAGAGACCATCACGGCTACACACGCGGTTGGTGCGTTTTAATTTGGATCTGGTGTCAAGTTATCTACAACCGGACATTAACAAATTCCCATCTGCCACATAACCGCGGGCACGGCTCTCGAAAGTTTATACCCTGCAGGGGTGTCCCAACTTAGCCCATGACAAGCTCTCGCGATCAACGAAGGAATAGACCTTCTTCCAGGAAGACCCGATCAGTCTCGGAATCCCGGTTTACAAGACATTTCGACAATGGTAAAACAAGACCAGCAAAGCCGCCCGATGCGCCGACAATCCCGATAGGAGCTGCACATATCTCGTTCTCAGGGCAACACCGGATGAGACATCCTACGAGTAAAACCAGACCTCGAGTTGCCCCAAGGGGGCCCCGCAGTCTACTCGGTTCAGACCAGCACTTAGACAAGCACTGGCCCGGGGGGGCTAAAATAAAGATGACCCTCGGGTTGGCCGACCCAAGGGAAAGGGATAGGTGGTGGTGAGGCAAATGGTAAAACCAAGGTTGGGCCTTGCTGGACAAGTTTTATTCAAAGCGAACTGTCAGGGGGGTCCCATAAATCACCCGACCGCGTAAGGAACGCAAAATCCGGGAACATAACACCGGTATGACGGAAACTAGGGCAGCAAGAGTGGAACAAAACACCAGGCATAAGGCCGAGCCTTCCACCCTTTACCAAATATATAGATGCATTAATAATATAAGAGATATTGTGATATCCCAACCAAAATCCTGTCCACCATGGAGAAATCTTCAACTTCACTTGCAACTAGCAACGCTATAAGAGGGGCTGAGCAAAGCGGTAACATAGCCAAGCAATGGTTTGCTAGGAATGGTGTCAAAGGTTAGAGGTTCATGGCAATTTGGGATGGCTTGATAAACAGGTAATAGGTAGCGCAGCATAGCGATAGAACGAAGCAACTAGCATAGCAATGATAGTAGTGAGATCCAGGGTAGCGGTCATCTTGCCTAAAATCCCGCAAGGAAGAAGAACGAGTCCATGAAGAAGACAAACGGACGTAGTCGAACGAATCCTCACAACTCCGGAACAAAACCGAAGCTAACGAGAGAAGCAACCCGAAAGAAGCAAACAACATGGTAAACACAAGCATAATCATGGCATGATGCACAATCAAGTATGATGCATGTCCGGTTTAATGAGGCATGACATGACAAGGTGAGACTAACAACACTACCATTTAAGTGGAGCTCAATATGCAACGAGTTGCATATTGACGGAACACCACATCAATTATTTAGTTCTTTCTCGGTTAAGGCTAACCAACAATATTAAATGTTGTTAAGCATGGCAAGAGGTGAGGCATAATTAAACTAACAATTTAGGCAAGTTTAAATGAGGCCGGAAACACAAACAACCATTCCGGAAAATCCCCATATGTTATTTAGCAATTTAATGCAAACACAAGTTTAAGCATTTTAATTGTTATTATCATGATGTGGATGACATATGCAAGTTTTATGCAATTTTTATGAAAATGTTGACATGAGCATGTTATGAAGCATTTGGTCACCATGGCGGAACGAAAAGGGTGCCACGGCGGCGAAACAAAAAATGGTGCCACGGCAGCATATCCGAAAATGATGCCACGGCAACATATCCGAAAATGATGCCACGGCAACATATCCGAAAATGATGCCACGGCAACATATCGGTTCCGGTAGCTCACGAAGATACCGGTGCAAAAGGAGGCGTGACGTGAGCGAGTCATGCAAGATGGTGGGGTGATCCCGGATTTCGGGTTCCCACGGGACGGCGGCATGGCAAACGAGGAACGTGCACGGTGCAAACATATGGTACATCTCATACATGCAAGGGCATCTCATCGCGGTCGTCTCGGGTTATACCTTCGAAGCGTGCATTTCGGGCGGAACGCGTTTCGTAGAGGGAAGTAGTCGTTCACGGGCCGACGGTAGTGGTACATCTCGTAGACGTTCACGGGCCGTAGTGGAGGTAGACGTTCACGGCGTAGTCGTACATGTCGGCGGTAGTGGAAGTAGTGGTACACGGCGACGGAGTACTTGCGGTCTCGGCGATGGTAGTCGTACACGTTCGGAGAGGAACTTGATGTACCCATGTGATTCACGGGTCGTCGTTGAACTTGACGAAATCCATCCGCAGGTAGCCGTCTGTGGTCGTACTCATGTTGGCGTGCAACACGATGGTCTCGAGGATCGTAGTCGAACTTGGCGGTCCATATGGTCACCGAAACGAAGCAACACGAGGGCCTCGAGTGGGCAGCAGCAAGGACAGGCGGTGCGTGAGCAGCGGCAGGAAGCGGGCACGCTCAAGGGAGAGCAGCAGAGGGCAGCCGCAGTAGCGAGGCGAAGGTGGTGGCCTAGCACGGCGCCGGAGACGGGGAACGGGTGGATCTGAGGTCCCCAGCAGCAGGGAAGGCATCCGGCGAAACGGCAGAGACAGGGCGAGGTCGACGACGAGCTGGAGAAGGCGCTGTGGGGCTTCACCGACGCCTGCACTTGTCGGAGATGGCGAGCGAAGGCGGGGAAGGCGGTCACGGTGGCCGGCAGAGTCGAACAGACTCGGGCACGCGTTCCAGCGAAAAGACGGATGACGAGGCGTCTGAAGCGGGGAAGGAGCACGGGCGACGCGCTTGGGTGCCGGCACGGTGGTCGATGGGGAGGGGCTTGGCGTGGCGGGGACGAGCTCGTGCTCGAGCGCCTGAAGAAGATGGCGCGGCGGCGCTGGAAGAAGGCAGCGGCGACGGGAGCCGGCGCTGACGAGGCTGCGGCGCAGAGGAGATGGGGGTCGGGCGAGTGATGGGACGGGCGCGATGCGGGCGAAGGGGAGGACGAGGGAGAGATGGATGGGGATCGGGCAGAGGGGTTCGGGCAAGTGGCGGCGCAGGGAGAGAGTGGAGGGAGAGATCGAGAGGAGGGGATCGGTCTCCTGGCGGCTAGGGTTAGAGGGGTCGGCTGGGCCTTCGCGCAGATGGGCCTAACTGGGCTGGTGGAATGGGCCGATCTGACTGCAGGTTGTGGCTGGGCTCTCTTTCACTACTAAAAGAAAAGAAAAACAACGGAGATTAAGAAAGAAAAGAAAGAGAGGTTAGGGGAATAAATTGGACACACGGATAATTTTCCCGGGCTCACAAAAATGAGCTCGATCTAGGAAAAATAGAAAGAGGCATGATTCAAAGATTTAAATTCAAACTCATTTGAATTTAATTCAAATGGGTTTGAACTAGGACTTGGTTTTTGAAGTGTCCAAAAATGTTGAGGATTTAGGTGGGGCTCCGGAAAATGACGAAATGATTTATTGGACAAAGTTTGAGGTCAAGACGTGAGATAACAAAGGCATGGGGAATTATTTGCAAGTGGGTTATGGTTAATTCCAAATAAATGGAATAATTTTATTATAGCTCCCTAAATATCGAGAGGATATGTTTTAAAGAGAACCACCATGTGAATTCCGTCGATTTAAATGGATCAAAAAAATCCCTACGATTTATTTAGTTGAGGTTTTAAAATTAATGAAATGATGGCATGATGACATGATGCAATGCAAGAGATGCAACAAACAAAACAAATCACACGACGAAACTCAGAGTAGCTGGAAGTCTTCTGGAGCGTCGGTCTCGGGCGTCACATCCTCATCCACCCTAGAGCCACCCCCTCACTCCCTGTCCTCCTCCGGTGGCCCATGGCCGCGTGCACCTTATGCCCGAGATCGCCGTCCACCGCGGCGGGCGTTCCGCTCAGCCGAGCTCTCCTCCGCGGCTGTATCCTACCTAACGGGACCCCCTCGGCCTGCTGATTTGAATGGTAGGTCGGGCGTCGCCGTTGGTGGCCGGAGCTGCGAGCACGGTCGCCGGCATCGGGCCTCGCCTCTGCTCTGCGGGCGCGCGCGAGGAAGAAGAAGGAGGCCAAGAGGAGAGAAGGAGATCCCGCGGGCCCCGCCCGTCAGCCTCAGGAGCCGGCCCCGCGTTGACCCCGTCTACGCTGACGTGGATATGTGGAAGCGCATCTGTGCGAATGCGTTTTCCCTTTTTGAAAGAGTATTTCTAATTTACGCCTCTGCCTTATCCACTCAGGGACCCGTCTGTGAATATTCTTTTTGCTGAAAAGTCCCTAATCTTCTACACCTCATATCTCCGCAACCGTAACTCCGATTGACGTGAAACCAAGGCTCACGTCTTCGTCTCTTCGAGGCCAAAATTTTCGTACGATTTCCACTATGTTTCAATATTCTAAAAATGATCATTTTTCCCTTGCCCCTAATCATCCCCCTTCGAGGGAGTACCCTTTCCGGCGATTCTTTCCGTGGTCGTTCCGCACTTCTCCCCGGAGCCTTCTTCATCCCTTGGCAAGCCACAACCACCATTTGCATGATAACCATGCAAAAGCATTGGTTTTCAACTTAAATATTTAATAACTATCTGTTTGTTTTGCTACTGCTGTCGATATTTTCGGTTATGCTCACGGATCGGTGTTTACCATCATGCTATGTTTTCTTGTGCTCTGTTATTATGCTCTTCATGCTAGTATTACCTTCTTATGGACCATGTTTGGTAGTAGTACATGTTAATGATGGTCTGCGGTGCATGGCTATCATCTGTTCCAAGTACCGCCGTTATGCTTGTTTCTTTGCATCCAGTTGATTAAATACTTGCATGGTCGTTTTATCGTTATGTTATTGCATGGTAGTTATTTTGAGGGTAGTGTCATGTCATGCTATGAGTAGTGTGCTAGTTATGATATTTATGCGCGTTAGTATGCCATGCTCATTTGAATAAATGGTTAAATGTTGTTATTATGCTCGTTGATTATGATGCATCACCATGCTTATGTTGATATCATGTTCATGCATTGTAGTTGCATCATGTTATTTTATCATGGCTCAGCATATTGCATTCAAGTTTAACCGGATTAAATTGAACTTGAACAACTGTTGGCTGAGTCATGGTGCCACCATATCGATCTGACCAGTGCAACCACGCTTACCCTATGGGGGGTCCTAACTGGGTCTATGGTCATGCCTCTCACCGGTGCCTCCCGCGAGGGAAGGTTATGCGCGGGCGCTACCTTGGCCAGGTACGAAGGCATAAGCCTTGTGTGCCCGTTGTTGAGTATGGATCCTTGTCCCCGTTTGGGACCATTTTGCCACAACGGTGGCCATGGGTGCCTTTGGTAAGCACGGGGCCACCCAGGACTTAGCCCAAAGGGGGGTTTGTCGGAGTGGCTGGGAGAGCGTCATGGCAGTAGGACGGTTTTGTCGGAATGCTTTGGTCCACCCAAATGGGAGTGCGAGGCCAGGGTTCCGTGGTGTGGGTACAGTGTGCTAACCTCTGAAGAGTGTGTGTGCTAAATCTATCGATAGCCGTGCCAGCGAATATGGCCTAGTTCGTACTTGGTCACACTGTCGGTCAACAGTAATAATAATGTGCTTAATAACAACCCTGGTTCGATGATGAAGGAAGTTGGTTGATATTTATGTGATCGAGAGAGGAACACTGCGGTATCGTGCATACCAACTTCCTGGATATTTGGGATGTTATGTGAAGGTTAAGGGTAACGATCAAGCCCCTTGTGGTCATGAATGATTACTACGGTATTGTTAATACCAAGCTTGATTGGATCCTGAGATGATCGTGTGAGGTCCGTGATGGTAAGTGTGTGCAGGTGATGGTTATGATGTAACCCGAGCAGAGTAAGTTGGTGCATGATAGTGTCATCATGTTGCATGCTAGTTTCATCATGTTTATATGTTCATGCCATGATTATATTGTGCTAGCTGTATCATGTTATTCATGCCATGTTGTTCTGATGATATTATGTTAATCCTTGTTAACCGGTAATTGCCATGATGTTGTTTGTCTTGATTGCTTTGGTTGTTCTGAGCTTGCAAGTACATTCAATGTACTCACCTGGCGTGTCATGATAGTTTGTAGGTCATGCCGGCTTTGATTGCTTGTTTGCCGTGGATCCCTTGTTTGCGAGCTAGGATAAGCGTTCCAGCTAGAGTCCCTGCGGAGTGGAGTTCATCACCGTCGTCGATGTTCCGCTGCTAGAATTATTCCGCTACGTTGAGTTGTTCTGCTACTTGCATGGAGCAACCATGGCACGCGTAGTTTCGCCGTGGCAATGTCAACCCCTTGTACCCACATAGATTGTAATAAAGAGCTGATTTGTTCTAAGCTAAGCAGTGCCATATTCCAGAAGACTTCTCCTCGATCTCTGGGCTGGAATACGGGGCATTCCGGTTTCTTTGAGCCGGGCTGCCACAGGCTTGGTATCAGAGCAGGTCTGGTTGTAGGACTCCCTAGCCCGTGCGAACGTTAGAAAATGGTAGAATAGACCCTAGTTTGGTTAGTTACACTTGATTGTTGCATTTGTTCGCTGCATAGCATGCATATATATTATTATCTTGTCACTATAGGTTTATCTTGCGTGTGTAGGTGGTATCGGTTTCGATCCACTACCTGCACCCTCTTTCTTTGCATGCCTGCCCTTCGGTGTTCGGCGTCATATCTATCCCAGCAGAGTGATGCCCTGGTACTAAGTGTTCCAGACACCATTTGCAGGACTTATGCTCAGGTATTGCGTCAATATCCTTCTGCCGCCCATCCAAATCATTTTGGTGATAGACGTGTCTCTATCCTGAATCATGCCCTCCATCTCATCCGTTTGGCAACCCTTACTGATTTTTGTTATAAAAAAAGGGCAATGCCATCAAGCCTTGCTTTTCCTTCCCTAGCTTGCCCTGTCATTTCATTCTTTGGACGTGTACGATTCCCTTTCATACACTTGACGATGATATGGTCGTGACCTCCGTGTCTTCCTCGTCCTCTCCACCGAGCTACACGACGCCGTAGGCCCTGCTTCTCCGCCGCCATCGCCGTCTTCAACCTCCCGACGCCCGAGATCCGCCTCGCCGCCCCGCCAACTACAGCCCTTCCCCAAGCTCGCCATCGACACCGTCGAGTCTGAAGTGAGCCTCTGCTCCGTTTCCCTCTCCCCGTTCCTCCGTTCCCGCGCCGTAGCCCCCTTCCCCCACCATGGCCGTAGCTCCTCGCCGCCGGTCATGTCGCTGATGTCATTCTAGAGCGCGTTAGTCGCACCTGAGCACACGGCCGTGCTCCTGGTGCCACGAGGGTGCCGGAGAGCCCCTCGGGTGGCCTCCCCGTGCCCTGCAGCCCGCTCCCACTCGAAGCCGTGCTCCGGCCGCCGCCGTGAGCTCCACTCCGGCGACCTCCTGCACCCCCGCAGCCTCCCACCTGCTTCCCTGGATGCGGACGACGACGGGCTACGCCCCGGTGGTCTCCGCGCGTCCATCCGGCGCTCGTAGCGCATGTCCGGCGAGTCGCCGCCGCGGCTTGAGGTCGTCGCCGGCCAAACACCGGCGAGGCCGACGTGGCTTTCATTAGCGCCTAATCCCGCAGCCTAAACCACCCCACCAGCCGCTGACCGTGGGCCCCAGGGCCAAGTCAAACCCTGGTCAGTGCGGGTTTGACCCGGGCTTAACCACTGTGTCACTGACGTGTGGCCCCCACACGTCAGGTTTGACCCAGGTTGCCTGCTGACGCAGTGCTGACGTCATGCTGACGCAATAATCATTTCTGGAATTATTTTAACTCAGGAAATTCCAGAAAATGCTTTAAACTTCAAAAAATCATAGAAATTCAACCGTAGCTCAGATTAAAATAAGTTATATATGAAAAATTATCAGAAAAATGCAATCTTTCCATCTGTACTAGTTTCATGCATGACAAACCAACTTATACCTACTGTATAAGTGAAACACTAAAAAGGGCATTTATAAAGAGCTTATTTGGAGTTGCATTTGAATCCTTGATTCAAATGGACTTCATCCAAATAGAATGCTAGCTGCATTAGCACAAACCACATCACATCTTCATGCCATGTTCACGCATCATATTGTTGCATATGCTTGTGTTTTGATTGTCGACTCCGTTCCTTCTCGGTAGGTCCTGCTCCGGAGAGTGTTCCAGAGTACCTGTGTGACGAGCAGTGCCTTCCTTGCTGATCTACCAGGCAAGCAAACCCCCTTGTTCATTCCAATACAATCCTGCTCTCTCGCTCCTTCTCTCAGTTATTGCATTACGACAACAACGATTCATCTGCTACTTTGTGCTGCGGTAGTTGAACCCATTCATCTGCATGACCTGTCATTGCCACAGTAAATAGTTGAAACCCACTAGCATGTGTAGGAGTTCATTGAGCCATGTTTTGTTCCCACCATGCTATGCCTGCTATTGCTTAGAGTTGTGTCAGGTCTGATTCATTGGGAATGAATTGGAGTACAGTGCTCTATCTTCTGATGCTGAGAGTGAACGTGTGAACACGATTTGGTAAAGGTAGCGGTGAGAGGCCATGTAGGAGTACATGGTGGGTTGTCTCACTAGAACCGTCCTTAAGCACTGAGTTCTATGTATGTTGTCCAATGACTCGATACTACCACACATTGGGCTCTGGGCGCTCCAAGCCCTCTCGACTTATTAACCAACTTGATCTCTGTCCAAGAGTCACAACTAGTTTCTGGTGTTTGTAGGTAGTGCTATTTTTCTACCAAGTGGCACCCGGCAGGGTGGGCTTGGGATAGACTAGGCACACGTGGCCTGGTGTACCGAGTGGCACCTGGATGGTGGGCTTGGGAACCCTGCACACATCGTTTGGGGCCGTGAGCGACACCCCGGTCGGATCTCCTTGCGGATGGAACCCGAATAGGCGATAAACCTGGGCTAGAGTCTTGTGTGGTTAGTCAGATCGTGGCCGACACCCTCGCCAGGCTTCCGCTTGAAGGTTGCCGAGATACATGACGTGTACATTGTTTGGGAACGTAGCAAAAATTCAAAATTTTCTACGCAACACCAAGATCAATCCATGGAGTAATCTAGCAACGAGGGGAAGGAGAGTGCATCTACATACCCTTGTAGATCGCTAAGCAGAAGCGTTCAAGTGAATGGGGTTGAAGGAGTCGTACTCGTCGTGATCCAAATCACCGGAGATCCTAGTGCCGAATGGACGACACCTCCGCGTTCAACACACGTACAGCCCGGTGATGTCTCCCATGCCTTGATCCAGTAAGGAGAGAGGGAGAGGTTCAGGAAGACTCCGTCCAGCAGCAGCATGACGGCGTGGTGGTGGTGGAGGAGCGTGGCAATCCTGCAGGGCTTAGCCAAGCACCGCGGAAGAGGAGAAAGAGAGGTAGGGCTGCGCCAACAGGAGAATAAACTTCGTGTCTTGGGCTGCTCCTTTGCCTCCACTATATATAGGGGGAGAGGGGGCACTACGCCCCCACCTAGGGTTCCACCCTAGGGGCGGCGGCCAGACCAAGATCCCATCTGAGGGGCGGCCAAGGGGGGAAGAGGGGAAACTTGCCCCCCAAGTTCGGTGGGTGCGCCCCCTCCCCAAACCCTAGGCGCCTTGGGCCCTTGTGGGGGGGGCGCACCAGCCCACCTGGGGCTGGTCCCCTCCCACACATGGCCCATGCTGCCCTCCGGGGATGGTGGCCCCACTTGGTGGACCCCCGGGACCCTCCCGGTGGTCCCGGTACGTTACCGATAAAACCCTAGAATTTTTGCAAGTTTCTGGTCAGGGGGGATGTTTGTGAAGGAAGTACCATTTTGGTTTATCCAAATGGTATGAAACCTTTTTCAGGATATTCATATGATCAAAGAACTGTGCCTTGCCCAAGCTGAGCTTAAGTTGATCCTCCTAGTGAGTGCTTCTTCCTCATTTCCAAATCTGGCCAGTATGGCAATTTCTACAACAAGTGCTATCTAAACTCCTCTTCTTGAGCTGAAACCTTGCCATCCTAATCACCTTAGTGAGTGATCAACCCCAGTCAAAGCTCAGTCTTAATCTCCACACGTGTGAGCCACAGCAAAATCCAAACACCTTGCTGTTGTCTGGTGTTCTTGCTTCCTGTGATCACATCAATGAGCACGATGCTTGGCTCACCCTTCCTTGGCATCTATCTCTGCATCCCTTGTCTCCTAGACATGATTTGGCCGATCAGAGCATGGGTTAGCATTGTGTCCATGCAGTGACCACCATTTTGGCATGTCACCCGCGCGCTCTAGCACCTCTGTTTTCTTCCCCCTCGCTGTGCGTTTGTCCCCTCGTCGTCCCTCTGGAGCACTTGCCCCCTCCGTATTCTTCCCTGGCGACCCGTCCCCATCGAGAAACAGAGCGAGCTCGTGACCGCGTCACCTTTCTCCTCCATTGGCTTCTTTCCCCTTTGTCCTCAAGCTCCGCTCGTCTCCGTGACCCCTAGCGCTCGTTAGTTCCCTCCCTGCCGTCTTCCCCGAGCTCATGCGCGAGCACATGCGTCCGCGGCGTCGTCCACGCGTCCGCGGCGACGCCAGCTCGACCATGACCTCGCATGGCTATAAGTAGCCCCTCCCCGCACAGCCCGAGCACTCCAAGCTCCTTCCCACCCTCCTCTGGTCCCGCCTAGCCCCTAGCTCAAGCCGGAGAAGCCCTCCTCGCTCTCCATTGCTGCCATGGCTGCCGCTCTGTTCGGCTCAAATTCGAGCACGGCAGCCCTCCCCTCCTCCTCCCGACCCCTCCATTGTGTTCCCCTCCTCCCAGAGAGCATCTCCACCCCACCCACTCGTCGCTGGAGCCACCCTAGGGTCCTACCCCGAAGAGCACCGCCGCCTCTGTCCTCTCCCAACTCCGGCGAGCTAGGCCTCCCCCTCCTCCTAGCCACCACCAGAGACCTCCTCATCCACCCTAGAGCCACCCCCTCACTCCCTGTCCTCCTCCGGTGGCCAATGGCCGCGTGCACCTTATGCCCGAGATCGCCGTCCGCCGTGGTGGGTGTTCCGCTCAGCCGAGCTCTCCTCCGCGGTTGTATCCTACCTAACGGGACCCCCTCGGCCTGTTGATTTGAATGGTAGGTCGGGCGTCGCCGTTGGTGGCCGGAGCTGTGAGCACGGTCGCCGGTGTCGGGCCTCGCCTATGCTCTGCGGGCGCGCGCGAGGAAGAAGAAGGAGGCCAAGAGGAGAGAAGGAGATCCCGCGGGCCCCGCCTGTCAGCCTCAGGAGCCGGCCCCGCGTTGACCCCGTCCACGCTGATGTGGATAAGTGGAAGCGCATCCGTGCGAATGCGTTTTCCCTTCTTGAAAGAGTATTTCTAATTTATGCCTCTGCCTTATCCACTCAGGGACCCGTCTGTGAATATTCTTTTTGCTGAAAAGTCCCTTATCTTCTACACCTCATATCTCCACAACCGTAACTCCGATTGACGTGAAACCAAGGCTCACGTCTTCGTCTCTTCAAGGCCAAAATTTTGGTACCATTTTCACTATGTTTCAACATTCTAAAAATGATCATTTTTCCCTTGCCCCTAATCATCCCCTTCGAGGGAGTACCCTTTCCGGCGATTCTTTCCGTGGTCGTTCCGCACTTCTCCTCGGAGCCTTCTTCATCCCTTGGCAAGCCACAACCACCATTTGCATGATAACCATGCAGAAGCATTGGTTTTCAACTTAAATATTTAATAACTGTCTATTTGTTTTGCTACTGCTGTCGGTATTTTCGGTTATGCTCATGGATCGGTGTTAACCATCATGCTATGTTTTCTTGTGCTCTGTTATTATGCTCTTCATGCTAGTATTACCTTATTATGGACCATGTTTGGTAGTAGTACATGTTAGTGAAGGTCTGCGGTGCATGGCTATCATCTGTTCCAAGTACCGCCGTTATGCTTGTTTCTTTGCATCCAGTTGATTAAATACTTGCATGGTCGTTTTATCGTTATGTTATTGCATGGTAGTTATTTTGAGGCTAGTGTCATGTCATGCTATGAGTAGTGTGCTAGTTATGATGTTTATGCGCGTCAGTATGCCATGATCATCTGAATAAATGGTTAAATGTTGTTATTATGCTCGTTGATTATGATGAATCACCATGCTTATGTTGATATCATGTTCATGCATTGTAGTTGCATCATGTTATTTTATCATGGCTCAGCATATTGCATTCAAGTTTAACCGGATTAAGTTGAACTTGAACAATTGTTGGTTGAGTCATGGTGCCACCATATCGATCTGACCAGTGCAACCACGCTTACCCTATGGGGGGTCCTAACTGGGTCTATTGTCATGCCTCTCACCGGTGCCTCCCGCGAGGGAAGGTTATGCGCGGGCGCTACCTTGGCCAGGTAGGAAGGCATAAGCCTTGTGTGCCCGTTGTTGAGTATGGATCCCTGTCCCCGTTTGGGACCATTTTGCCACAACGGTGGCCATGGGTGCCTTTGGTAAGCACGGGGCCACCCAGGACGTAGCCCAAAGGGGGGTTTGTCGGAGTGGCCGGGAGAGCGTCATGGCAGTAGGACGGTTTTGTCGGAATGCTTTGGTCCACCCAAATGGGAGTGCGAGGCCAGGGTTCCGTGGTGTGGGTACAGTGTGCTAACCTCTGCAGAGTGTGTGTGTTAAATCTATCGATAGCCATGCCAGCGAATATGGACTAGTTCGTAGTTGGTCACACTGTGGGTCAACAGTAATAATAATGTGCTTAATAACAACCCTGGTTCGATGATGAAGGAAGTTGGTTGATATTTATGTGATCGAGAGAGGAACACTGCGGTATCGTGCATACCAACTTCCTGGATATTTGGGTTCTTATGCGAAGGTTAAGGGTAACGGTCAAGCTCCTTGTGGTCATGAATGATTACTACGGTATTGTTAATACCAAGCTTGATTGGATCCTGAGATGATCGTGTGAGGTCCGTGATGGTAAGTGTGTGCAGGTGATGGTTACGATGTAACCCGAGCAGAGTAAGTTGGTGCATGATAGTGTCAACATGTTGCATGCTAGTTTCATCATGTTTATATGTTCATGCCATGATTATATTGTGCTAGCTATATCATGTTATTCATGCCATGTTGTTCTGATGATATTATGTTAATCCTTGTTAACCGGTAATTGCCATGATGTTGTTTGTCTTGATTGCTTTGGTTGCTGTGAGCTTGCAAGTACATTCAATGTACTCACCTGGTGTGTCATGCTAGTTTGTAGGTCATGCCGGCTTTGATTGCTTATTTGCCGTGGATCCCTTGTTTGCGAGCTAGGATAAGCGTTCCAGCTAGAGTCCCTGCAGAGTGGAGTTCATCACCGTCGTCGATGTTCCACTGCTAGAATTATTCTGCTGCGTTGAGTTGTTCTGCTGCTTGCATGGAGCAACCGTGGCACGCGTAGTTTCGCCGTGGCGATGTCAACCCCTTGTACGCACATAGATTGTAATAAAGAGCTGATTTGTTCTATGCTAAGTAGTGCCATATTCCAGAAGACTTCTCCTCGATCTCTGGGCTGGAATACGGGGCACTCCGGTTTCTCTGAGCCGGGCTGCCACAGGCTTGGTATCAGAGTAGGTCTGGTTGTAGGACTCCCTAGCCCGTGCGAACGTTCGAAAATGGTAGAATAGACCCCAGTTTGGTTGTTACACTTGATTGTTGCATTTGTTCGCTGCGTAGCATGCATATATATTATTATCTTGTCACTATCGGTTTATCTTGCGTGTGTAGGTGGTATCGGTTTCGATCCATTACCTGCACCCTCTTTCTTTGCATGCCTGCCCTTCGGTGTTCGGCGTCATCTCTGTCCCAGCAGAGTGATGCCCTGGTACCAAGTGTTCTAGACACCATTTGCAGGAGTTATGCTCAGGTATTGCATCAATATCCTTCCGCCACCCACCCAAATCATTTTGGTGATAAACGCGTCTCTATCCTGAATCGTGCCCTCCATCTCATCCCTTTGGCAACCCTTACTGATCTTTGTTATAAAAAAAGGGCAATGCCATCAAGCCTTGCTTTTCCTCCCCTAGCTTGCCCTGTCATTTCATTTTTTGGACGTGTATGATTCCCTTTCATACACTTGACGATGATATGGTCGTGACCTCCGTGTCTTGCTGCATGATCGCCAAGTCCGTCCTCGCCTCCATATCCATCCAGATCCAGCCAGTGTTCAGCCAGCGCTTGGTGTAGCCTTGGTTACGCCAACTCTTTCCACACATGGATTTCACTTTCGTGCACACTGTCATAGCATATTAGACCGTAATACCGGAGTTTCCGCGAGATTTGTGCGCTTAGGTGTGAATGCATATTATTCTGTGAGTAGTAGTAATATGTGTTGATTGCTTTATATTATTAGTATGCTTGTGTGCTTTTGTTTTCATCATTTCTTTCTTTGGGCCTTCGGTGTTACAAAATTTCCCTCTTGTTAAAGTTGCTCGTGAACCGACACCGGACCTGAAGAATCAACAAGGAATTCAGATGTTTGTGTCACACCCCTAGTTCTGGTATGACCTAGATTAGCTAGTCATGCGTGCATCATGTTTAAATTCTATTTAAATATGAAATGAGGATTGTGAAACCCTCAGAATCATCTCTGGAAATGACCCAAATAAAAAGTGCTCCAAAAAGGTCCAAGAAGATGCTCATGTTGCTCTCTGAAAATATTGGACAGAGATAAAAATCAAACCAATATTTCTTGGAGCTCATAAGTATTTATTTTGGGCATTTGGAATTAATGCAGTAATTATTTGCTTTGGATATATATTGTTATATATATAAAATATTGTCCAAAATATATGCTAGTTGTTGAGGAGCTCTAGAATAATGCAACTAGCCCCTACAAAAATTGGCATAAGAAAATAAAATGATTTAGTATTTTATTAAACCAAACAAATGTTAGAAAAATAGAAAAAGAAAACAAAAGGGAGAAGAAACTACCTGGACTTACCTGCGGCCTGGCACTGTGCGGCCTGGCCTGGCCCAGCAGGCCGGCCCAGCCCACCACCGCCGTCGTCCTCCTGGCGCCAGTCAGCCAGGCGTGTAGCTGACGCGCGTGCACGGGCAGAGCGCCACGCCACCAGCTCGTATGCCTGCCTTCCTTGCCAGCGCGACGCCGCGATGCCTCTTCTCGGTGCCGCCCCGATCCCCCTGGCCTCACTCCCTCTCTCCCGTGCCTCTCCCCTCCTCTGGCTCCCTCTCCCTCTCTTCATCGAGCGCACCGGAGAGCGCCGCTGCTCGCCGCCGTGGCCACTGGCCACCCCTCGGCCTGCTGCTGCACCCAGAAGCACCACCGCATCTTCCTCGTCCTCTCCACCGAGCTACACGACGCCGTAGGCCCTGCTTCTCCGCCGCCATCGCCGTCTTCAACCTCCCGACGCCGGAGATCCGCCTCGCCACCCCGCCAACTAGAGCCCTTCCCCAAGCTCGCCGTAGACACCGTCGAGTCTGTAGTGAACCTCTGCTCCGTTTCCCTCTCCCCGTTCCTCCGTTCCCGCGCCGTAGCCCCCTTCCCCCGTCATGGCCGTAGCTCCTCGCCGCCGGTCATGTCGCTGCTGTCGTTCTAGAGCGCGTTAGTCGCACCTGAGCACACGGTCGTGCTCCTGGTGCCACGAGGGTGCTGCAGAGCCCCTCAGGTGGCCTCCCCGTGCCCTGCAGCCCGCTCCCGCTTGAAGCCGTGCTCCGGCCGCCGCCGTGAGCTCCACTCCGGCGACCTCCTACGCCCCCGCAGCCTCCCACCTGCTTCCCTGGATGCTGACGACGACGGGCTACGCCCTGGTGGTCTCCCCGCGTCCATCCGGCGCTTGTAGCGCAAGTCCGACGAGTCGCCGCCGCGGCTCGAGGTCATCGCCAGCCAAACTCCGGCGAGGCCGACGTGGCTGTCATTAGCGCCTAATCCCGCAGCCTAAACCACCCCACTAGCCGCTGACCGTGGGCCCCAGGGCCAAGTCAAACCCTGGTCAGTGCGGGTTTGACCCGGGCTTAACCACTGTGTCACTGACGTCTGGCCCCCACACGTCAGGTTTGACCCAGGTTGACTGCTGACGCAGTGCTGACGTCATGCTGACGCAATAATGATTTCTGGAATTATTTTAACTCAGGAAATTCCAAAAAATGCTTTAAACTTCAAAAAACCATAGAAATTCAACCGTAGCTCAGATTAAAATAAGTTATATATGAAAAATTATCAGAAAAATGCAATCTTTCCATCTGTACTAGTTTCATGCATGACAAACCAACTTATACCTATTGTATAAGTGAAACACTAAAAAGGGCATTTATAAAGAGCTTATTTGGAGTTGCATTTGAATCCTTGATTCAAATGGACTTCATCCAAATAGAATGCTAGCTGCATTAGCACAAACCACATCACATCTTCATGCCATGTTCATGCATCATATTGTTGCATATGCTTGTGTTTTGATTGTCGACTCCGTTCCTTCTCGGTAGGTCCTGCTCCGGAGAGTATTCCAGAGTACCTGTGTGAGGAGCAGTGCCTTCCTTGCTGATCTACCACGCAAGCAAACCCCCTTGTTCATTCCAATACAATCCTACTCTCTCGCTCCTGCTCTTAGTTATTTCATTATGACAACAACGATTCATCTGCTACTTTGTGCTGCGGTAGTTGAACCCATTCCCCTGCATGACCTGTCATTGCCACAGTAAATAGTTGAAACCCACTAGCATGTGTAGGAGTTCATTGAGCCATGTTGTGTTCCTACCATGCTATGCCTGCTATTGCTTAGAGTTGTGTCAGGTCTAATTAATTGGGAATGAATTGGAGTACAGTGCTCTATGTTCTGATGCTGAGATTGAACGTGTGAACACGATTTGGTAAAGGTAGCGGTGAGAGGCCATGTAGGAGTACATGATACTTCCTTCCAACAGGAGAATAAACTTCGTGTCTTGGGCTGCTCCTTTGCCTCCACTATATATAAGGGGAGAGGGGGGGCTGCGCCCCCAGCTAGGGTTCCACCCTAGGGGCGGCGGCCAGCCCAAGATCCCATCTGAGGGGCGGCCAAGGGGGGAAGAGGGGAAACTTGCCCCCCAAGTTCGGTGGGTGCGCCCCCTCCCCAAACCCTAGGCGCCTTGGGCCCTTGTGGGGGGGGTGCACCAGCCCACCTGGGGCTGGTCCCCTCCCACACTTGGCCCATGCTGCCCTCCGGGGATGGTGGCCCCACTTGGTGGACCCCCGGGACCCTCCTGGTGGTCCCGGTACATTACCGATAAAACCCGAAACTTTTCCGGTGACCAAAACAGGACTTCCCATATATAAATCTTTACCTCCGGACCATTCCAGAACTCCTTGTGACGTCCGGGATCTCATTCAGGACTCCGAACAACATTCGGTAACCACATACAAACTTCCTTTATAAACCTAGCATCATCGAACCTTAAGTGTGTAGACCCTACGTGTTCGGGAACCATGCAGACATGACCAAGACGTTCTCCGGTCAATAACCAACAGCGGGATCTGGATACCCATGTTGGCTCCCACGTGTTCCACGATGATCTCATCAGATGAATCACGATGTCGAGGATTCAATCAATCCCGTATTCAATTCCCTTTGTCTACCGGTATATTACTTGCCCGAGGTTCGATCGTCGGTATGCCGATACCTTGTTCAATCTCGTTACCGGCAAGTCTCTTTACTCGTTCCGTAACACATCATCCTGTGAACAACCCCTTGGTCACATTGTGCACATTATGATGATGTCCTACCGAGTGGGCCCAGAGATATCTCTTCGTCACACGGAGTGACAAATCCCAGTCTCGATTCATGCCAACACAACAGACACTTTCAGAGATACCCGTGGTGCACCTTTATAGCCACCCAGTTACGTTGTGACGTTTGGTACACCCAAAGCATTCCTACGGTATCCGGGAGTTGCACAATCTCATGGTCTAAGGAAATGATACTTGACATTAGAAAAGCTTTAGCATACGAACTACACGATCTTTGTGCTAGGCTTAGGATTGGGTCTTGTCCATCACATCTATACCTACTATTAAAAGAAGTTAATATTCTTGGTTTGGTCCGATAATTTTCGTCCGCCACGTGTTGGAAAATTAAGAAACACAATCGGATTGGGGATCAGGCGGGATCACGTGGCCCCGCTATGACTCTCAACGAGAACTCTCTCGAGAGGACTCGTCCTTTGTCCCCGTCCGAGATAAGGTCGATATAAAAGCCAGCCCCTCGCAACCTGGCCTGGCACAACATGCGACGTACGCCGGCGCTCGCACGGCCGCCCAAGTAGCCGCCATGATCTGTCTTATGCATGAGCGAAGGCGCACAATCATTGTGTGTATCCAGATTAGCAACAAGCCAACAACAGGGGATTGTGTTGATGTCAAAACAGCCGCCTGCTACTCAAGCTCGTCCCCTGCCTCGTCGCTCCTCCACCATGGGGAAATCAATCACTCAAAACTCACAGGTATATCTTATACTCTATTCTGATCTGTCCTATGCATGCATGCGTGTGGGTGAGGAGCTGCCCTTTTCTGACTTGCATGACAAGTTCTGCAGCTGCATATGATTTCTTCAGGACCATCAGCATGGATGTTCAGGTATGGACTTCTTTCTGGCCATCCACACTCACGCCAATATATATGCATGCATATAACAATTATATTAAGATGTGTGTGTGTCTTATCATACAATTATACCACCTTGGCACCATATTAATTGCCAGACAAGATAAGTTATCCAGATTACTTCCTGCCTGATCTGCTTGGAATATAGGAAGTATGTGTACTTTCAATCCTATGAACATACGTTTTCTGAATCAAATATGTATCACTGCATTTTCAGCCATGCATGTTGAATGCTTAGGAAGACACAACATAAATACAGTAGTTCAGTTTTGTTGTTGTTCAATTCTATTTAACAGATGCAGACCCACACGTAAATTCAATTTTTTTATTGACACTTTTCTACAGAGAATGCTTTTCATTAAAATTTCTCCTTGATAATTTATTTTCCCCTTGGCATCCATCCACCTGATGGAATCTGATAAATTGATCTTGACTACCAATATGTCTGATGTAATCAATGAAGGACATGGCATAGCAGGAGCCAACATACAGTGTGAACGGTGAGCAAAACCCTATATTTTTTCAAATATTTCTTTTTTTGGCACCACTGCCGCTCAGTGAATCATCAGTTTTGTTTCAACACAGTTACAACCGGCCATCAGAGCAGAAGATAGGTGGATTGTTGAAAAAGATTGGTGGTCTGCGATTCACTTTTGGACATGAGGACATCCGTGTGAGCATCTTCAACCTGCTTTCTTTATAAGCTCACAACACCTGGTTTGTGTCTGCCTGATTACTCAAGTTGCGGCCATGCATTACATTAGGATTAAAAAAATAAAAGAAAGTTAAATACTCAGAGGTCGACTCTACTATGAATTTTTAACCTCTCACTACAAATTTGATAAAATTTGTACTGCATTCAGTATGATGCCCGTGACTCATATGCATATATTTATAATTACATGGATAAAAATAGAGCCACCATGTGAACCATGTAGTTCTTTTCTAAAGACTACTTTTATTGTTTTTCTTCTTTCCACCACTACTCTGGATGTTTTAATGTACTGAATAATACGTGCCTCGATTCCACACTTTCTGTCTCAGTGGTAATAGCTAATCAAAGTTCTGGTAGCTTAAAAATAAATTTATATTAATTTTTAAATTTAACTAAAAATTTGCTAGCATAGAGGCATGACAAATTTGGCTTTCTTTGTATGACAATTTTGTAGGCATCAATTTATATGTGTTCTGTTCTGGTAGGAGCGTGTATGGATAATTTTTCTACTGCGAGGCACATGATGGGATTTCTGAAGGAGTGTGCTAGATTGTGATGATCAAGCTCATCGCCTGAGATTGATCGTGTTCGTCATGAATAGATGGACAACATGACCATGATGGCGAAGAGAGTGGTAAAACAGATGGGTCACTTGGAACGTGCGAGGATTTGTTTTTTCTCCGTTGCAACGCACGGGCATTGTGCTAGTCATTCTCCTAATGATGTGATCCCGTTATCAACGACATCCAATGTCCATGGTCAGGAAACCGTAACCATCTATTGATCAACGAGCTAGTCAACTAGAGGCTTACTAGGGACATAGTGTTGTCTATGTATCCACACATGTATCTGAGTTTCCTATCAATACAATTATAGCATGGATAATAAACGATTATCATGAACAGGGAAATATAATAATAATAACTAACTTATTATTGCCTCTAGAGCATATTTCCAACAGTCTCCCACTTGCACTAGAGTCAATAATCTAGTTCACATAGCCATGTTATTAACACTCACAGGTCACATCGCCATGTGACCAACATCCAGAGAGTTTACTTGTGTCACTAAACTAGTTCACATCATCATGTGATTAAGACTCAATGAGTTCTGGGGTTTGATCATGTTTTGCTTGTGAGAGAGGTTTTCGTCAACAGGTCTGCAACATTCAGAACCGTATGCACTTCGCAAATCTCTTGGTCATATTGTAAATGTTGCTTCCACACTCCACTTGAAGCTATTCCAAACGGTTGCTCCACTACACGTATCCGGTTTGCTACTCGGAGTCATTCGGATAGGTGTTAAAGCTTGCATCGACGTAACCCTTTACGCCGAACTCTTTATCACCTCCATAATCGAGAAACATGTCCTTATTATCCAGGGAATTTTGATCGCTGTCCGGTGATCCACTCCTTGATCACCTTTGTACCCTCTTGCCAGACATGTGGCAAGGCACACATCAGGTGCGGTACTCAGCATGGCATACCGTATAGAGCCTATGTCTAAAGCATAGGGGACGACCTTCGTCCTTTCTCTCTCTTCTACCGTGGTCGAGCTTTAAGTCTTAACTTCATACCTTACAACTCAGGCAAGAACTCCTTCTTTGACTGATCCATCTTGAACACCTTCAAGATCATGTCAAGGTATGTGCTCATTTGAAAGTACTATTAAGCATTTTGAACTATCTTATAGATCTTGATGCTTATTGTTCAAGTAGCCTAATCCAGGTTTTCCATTGCAAAACACTTTTCAAATAACCCTATATCCTTTCTAGAAATTCTACATCATTTCTAATCAACAACATGTTTACAACATATACTTATCAGAAATTCTATAGTGCTCCCACTCACTTCTTTGGAAATACAAGTTTCTCATAAACTTTGTACAAACCAAAATCTTTGATCATTCCATCAAAGCGCATATTCTGACTCCGAGATGCTTGCTCTACTCCATGGAAGGATCGCTGGAGCTAGCATACCTTTTAGCATCCTTAGGATCGACAAAACCTTTCTGATTGTATCACATACAACCTTTCCTTACGAAAACTGGTAAGGAAACTCGTTTTGACATCCATCTGCCAGATTTCATAAATGCAGCTAATGCTAACATGATTCCGACGGACTTAACTATCGCTACGGATGAGAAAATCTCATCGTAGTCAACTCCTTGAACTTGTGAAGAACTCTTCGTCACAAGTCGAGCTTCATAGACGGTGACATTACCGTCCACGTTCGTCTTCTTCTTAAAGATCCATTTATCTCAATGGCTTGCCGATCATCGGGCAAGTCCACCAAAGTCCATGCTTTGTTCTGATATATGGATCCTATCTCGGATTTCATGGCTTCTAACCATTTGTTGGAATATGGGCCCACCATCGCTTCTCCATAGCTCATAGGTTCATTGTTTTCTAGCAACATGACCTTCAAGACAGGATTACTGTACCACTCTGAAGTAGTACGCATCCTTGTCACCCTACGAGGTACGGTAGTGACTTGATCCAAAACTTCATGATCACTATCACAAGCTTCTACTTCAATTGGTGTGGGCGCCACAGGAACAACTTCCTGTGCCCTGCTACACACTAGTTGAAGTGATGGTTCAATAACCTCATCAAGTCTCCACCATGCTCCCACTCAACTTTCCGAGACAAATTTTTCCTCGAGAAAGGACCCGATTCAAGAAACAATCCCAATTGCTTTCAGATGTGAATTAGGAGGTATACCCAACTGTTTTTGGTGTCCTATGAAGATGCATTTTATCCGCTTTGGGTTCGAGCTTATCAACCTGAACCTTTTTCACATAAGCGTCGCAGCCCCAAACTTTTAAGAAACGACAACCCAGGTTTCTTCAAACCATAGTTCATACGATGTTGTCTCAACGGAATTACGTGGTGCCCTATTTAAAGTGAGTGCGGTTGTCTCTAATGCCTAACCCATGAACGATAGTGGTAATTCGATAAGAGACATCATGGTACGCAGCATATCCAATAGGGTGCAACTATGATGTTCGGACACACCATCACACTATGGTGTTCTAGGCGGTATTAATTGTGAAACAATTTCCACAACGTCTTAATTGCGTGCCAAACCTCGTAACTCAGATACTCATCTCTATGATCATATCATAGACATTTTATCCTCTTGTCACGATGATCTTCAACTTCACTCTGAAATTACTTGAACCATTCAATAATTCAGACTTGTGTTTCATCAAGTAAATATTCTCAGTACCTACTCAAATCATCTGTGAAGTAAGAACATAACGATATCCACTGCGTGCCTCAGCACTCATTGGACTGCACACATCAAAATGTATTACTTCCAACAAGTTGCTTTCTTGTTCCATTTTACTGAAAACGAGGCTTTCAGTCATCTTGCCCATGTGGTATGATTTGCATGTCTCAAGTGATTCAAAATCAAGTGAGTCCAAACAGTCCATTTGCATGGAGTTTCTTCATGCATATACACCATTAGACATGGTTCGCATGTCTCAAACTTTTCAAAAACGAGTGAGTCCAAAGATCCATCAACATGGAGCTTCTTCATGCGTTTTACACCAATATGACTTACATGGCAGCGCCACAAGTAGGTGGTACTATCATTACTATCTTATATCTTTTGGCATGAACATGTGTATCACTATGGTCAAGATTCAGTAAACCATTCATTTCAGGTGCAAGACCATTGAAGGTATTATTCAAATAAATAGAGTAACTATTATTCTCCTTAAATGAATAACCGTATTGCGATAGACATAATCCAATCATGTCTATGCTCAACGCAAACACCAAATAACAATTATTTAGGTTTAACACTAATCTCGATGGTAGAGGGAGCGTGCGATGCTTGATCACATCAACCTTGGAAACACTTCCAACACATATCGTCAGCTCACCTTTAGCTAGTCTCCGTTTATTCCGTAGCTTTTATTTCAAGTTACTAACACTTAGCAACCGAACCGGTATCTAATACCCTGGTGCTACTAGGAGTACTAGTAAAGTACACATTAACATAATGTATATCCAATATACTTCTACCGACCTTGCCAGCCTTCTCATCTACCAAGTATCTAGGGTAATACTGCTCTAGTGACTGTTCCCCTTATTACAGAAGCACTTAGTCTCGGGTATGGGTTCAACCTTGGGTTTCTTCACTAGAGCAGCAGCTGATTTGCCGTTTCATGAAGTATCCCTTCTTGCCCTTGCCCTTCTTGAAACTAGTGGTTTCACTAACCATCAACAATTGACGCTCCTTCTTGATTTCTACTTTCTCGGTGTCAAGCATCGCGATTATCTCAAGGACCATCATATCTATCCCTGATATGTTATCGTTCATCACGAAGCTCCAGCAGCTTGGTGGCAATGACTTTGGAGAAACATCACTATCTCATCTGGAAGATCAACTCCCACTCGATTCAAGTGATTGTTGTACTCAGACAATCTGAGCACAAGCTCAATGATTGAGCTTTTCTCCGTTAGTTTGCAGGCTTAGAAAATCGTCGGAGGTCTTATACCTCTTGACATGGGCACGAGCCTGAAATCCCAATTTTAGCCCTCGAAACATCTCATATGTTCCGCGACGTTTCGAAATCGTCTTTGGTGCCTCAACTCTAAACCATTTAACATTACTGAACTATCACGTAGTTATCAAAACGTGTATGTCAGATGTTCGCAACATCCATAGACGATGTTCGAGGTTCAGCAAACCGAGCGATGCATTAAGGACATAAGCCTTCTACGAAGCAATGAGGACAATCCTCAGTTTACGGACCTAGTCCGCACAATCGCTACTATCAACTTTCAACTAAATTTTCTCTAGGAACGTGTCTAAACAGTAGAACTAAAGCGTGAGCTTACGACATAATTTGCAAAGACCTTTTGACTATGTTCAGGATAATTAAGTTCATCTTATGAACTCCCACTGAGATAGACATCCCTCTAGTCATCTAAGTGATTACATGATCCGAGTCAACTAGGCCATGTCCGATCATCACGTGAGACGGACTAGTCAACGTCGGTGAACATTTTCATGTTGATCGTATCTTCTATACGACTCATGCTCGACCATTCGGTCTTCCGTGTTCCGAGGCCATGTCTGTACATGCTAGTCTCATCAAGTCAACCTAAGTGCATTGCGGTGTAAATCTCGCTTACACCCGTTGTATTCAAACGTTAGAATCTATCACACCCGGTCATCATGTGGTGATTCGAAACAACGAACGTTCGCAACGGTGCACAATTAGGGGGAACACTTTTCTTGAAATTATTGCGAGGGATCATCTTATTTAAGCTACCGTCGTTCTAAGCAAATAAGATGCATAAACATGATAAACATCACATGCAATCAAATGGTGACATGATATGGCCAATATCATATTGCTCCTTTGATCTCCATCTTCGGGGTGCCATGATCATCTTCATCACCGGCATGACACCATGATCTCCATCATTGTGTCTCCATGAAGTTGTCTCGCCAACTTATTACTTCTACTACTATGGCTACCGGTTAGCAATAAAGTAAAGTAATTACATGGCATTGTTCAATGACACACAGGTCATACAATAAATAAAGACAACTCCTATGGCTCCTGCCGGTTGTCATACTCATCGACATGCAAGTCGTGATTCCTATTACAAGAACATGATCATCTCATACATCACATATATCATTCATCACATCCTTCTTGGCCATATCACATCACAAAACACTTGCTGCAAAAACAAGTTAGACATCCTCTAATTGTTGTTGAAAGTTTTTACGTGGCTTCTATAGGTGTTCTAGCAAGAACGTTTCGTACCTACGTAAAACCACAACGTGATATGCCAATATCTATTTACCCTTCATAAGGACCCTTTTCATCGAATCCGCTCCAACCAAAGTGGGAGAGACAGACACCCGTGTCAGGACCCCGACTCAATGCCACATCGATCTAGCATGTAACACCTCATATCACTTTGCGGCCTCACGCACGGTATCCCCACGGGTGTCGCCTTACCTTTGCCCGGGACCGTTTGCGCCTTTTGGCACACGTATATGATAGTGTCGCTAGCATCCATATGATAAGGAGCCCGGGCTGACATGGCTAGTCATAAACACAAAGTGGCACAAACTTACAGGGACAGGCATCCATGACCCAGCATCGAACGTGTCGGTCATCAGCGAGTGAATCCAGGATGTAGCACTGGGCTAGCAGGACTCTGATGAACCGGGCTGTAGCGGGCTAACAGGACTCCGGTATTCATCGCATGACATTTCCCCGAAGGGACAGACACAGGAATGAAGAAGGACACATGCCGGCCAGCCTAAGTGTTCCGGAGCAGTAGCAAGCTACCATGGCTCAATGGAAGCACTAGGAGACAATTCCCGGTAAGAGAGGCTACTAGGGATAAACAACTAGATAGTCAGATCCCACACATACCAAGCATTTCAATAACATACACACAATATGCTCGATATGTGCAAATACAACATGGCATCACAACATGACTCTACAACTCAAATATTTTATTCAATAGGCTCCGAGGAGCGAGATATTACAAACATGGGTCTCATGACCCAACATTCAGAGCATACAAGTCAAAGCACACGCGGAAGCTTAACATGTCTGGGTACAGACAACTATAAATGAAAAAGGCTGAGAAGCCTGACTATCTACCAGATCCTGCCGAGGGCACAGGGTCGTAGCTGAGGTAACAAGCTAAACGTCCAATTCCAAGCGGAACTACTAGCAAGACTGAAGTCTCTCTGCAAAAACATAAAATAGGCAAACGTGAGTACAAATGTACCCAGCAAGACTTACATCAGAACTATCTACATATGCATCGTTATCAACAAAGGGGATGGTGGAGTTTGACTGCAGCAAGCCAGCTTTGACTCGGTGGCTATCCTGAACTACGACTGCAGGTAACTCTTTTGAGGTGGCGCACACGAGTCCACATATTCACCATATGAATACACCACTAAGGATCCGCTCCCGTCTCCCTACGAGAACGCCATCCATAGCACTCACGCTTATCTTGCACATTTTAGAGTATCCACTTTCACTTGTCTATGAACTGTACAGGCAACCCAGAAGTCCTTTACCGCGGACACGGCTATTCGAATAGATAATTATAACCCTGCAGGGTTGTACTTCTTCACACACGCTCTCACCACTTATCGCCGTTTACACGTCATGTACTCGGCAACCTTCAAGCGGAAGCCCAGCGAGGGTGTCGGCCACGACCTGACTAACCACACAAGTCTCTCGTCCAGGTTTATCGCCTATTCGGGTTCCATCCGCGAGGAGATCCGGCTGGGGTGTCGCTCACGGCCCCAAACGATGTGAGCAGGGTTCCCAAGCCCACCATCCGGGTGCCACTTGGTACATCGTGCCACTGTGCCTAGTCTGTCCCAAGCCCACTTGTACCGGGTGCCACTTGGTAGACTACTAACACTACCTACAAACACCAGAAACTAGTTGCAACTCCTAGACAGAGATCGAGTTGATTAATAAGTCGAGAGAGCTTGGAGTGCCCGGAGCCCAATGTATGGTAGTAACTGTTCATGGATCACAAACACAGAACTCAGTTCCTGAGGACGGTTTCAATGAGACAACCCACCATGTACTCCTACATGGCTTCTCACCGCTACCTTTACCAAATCGTGTTCACACACTTAGCTCACACACAGTAGGACATGTTCACACATCTCCGATTCATCCCCGATGAATCAGACCTGACTCAACTCTAAGCAGTAGCAGGCATGACAAACAAGCATGAATGAGTAGGAACAACAGGGCTCAAACAACTCCTACTCATGCTAATGGGTTTCATCTATTTACTGTGGAAATGACAGGTCAGGCAGAGGATAAAGGGGTTCAACTACCGCAGCAAATAACAGATATGTCGTTGTTGTCCTAATGCAGTAAAAGAGAGCCGGAGCGAGAGAGTAGGATTGTATCGGAATGAACAAGGGGGTTTTGCTTGCCTGGCACTTCTGAAGATAGCATTGGGTCTTCATCAGTGTCAACGATCACAGCATCGGAACAACGTCTACCGAGGGGGAACAACACCGGCAAACAGAGGATAAACACAATCAATGCAATGCACAATATGATGCATGAACATGGCATGTATATGTGATGTTGTTTGTGCTAATGCAATCAGCAACAAGTTCAATGGAGCTCATTTGAATCAAGGATTCAAATGCAACTCCAAACTTAAGCATTTTAAATGCCCTTTATGTGTTTTCATCTATACAGCAGGTTTAGGTTGGTTTGTCATGCATGAAACTAGTACAGATGGATAGATTCAATTTTTCTGATCATTTTTCATATATAACTTATTTCATTTGGAGTTACGGTTGAATTTCGATGAATTTTAGAAGTTTAGGAAATTTTCTGGAATTTCTAATTATTTTCTGATTTATTTTAAAACCAGAAAATCACTTACTGCGTCAGCACGTCGTAAGGCTGACATCAGCAGGTCAACCGACCACGTCCTAGTCAAACCTGACGTGTGGGGGCCACACGTCAGTGGGACATGGGCTAATCCCGGTCAAACCCAGCGCTGACTGGGGTTTGACCAGGGGTAGGGCCCACAGTGAGTGTCATTTGGGGGCCTAGCTGGGAGAGTTAGCACCTAATAGCGTCCACGTCGACTATCGTCGGAGTTTCGCCAGCGACGACCAAAACAACAGCGGAGGCTTGCCGGACTTGAGCTACCGGCAGCGTCTGGAAGCGCGAAGGACACCAGGAGGTAGCCCGCGCGCCCGCGCATCTAGCGGAGGCAGAAGCAGGTTGCGGGGTGCAGTGTAGTGGCGGCAGCAAGGGGCGGAGCGGCGGCCGGAGTTCGGCTGGGTGCGGGGACGCGGCTGCGGTGCGCTGGGAAAGCAACTGGCGGTGGCGTTGGCTTCTTGCGGAGCTTCTGAGCATGGTGACACGCGCGGATGCGGGCTGTGGTGGCTCAGACCACGGCGGCGCCATGGCCGGACGTGCAGGGCTCTCGGGCTCGATGGGAACGACGACTATGCGGCGCAATCGAGCAAGGGGAGAGAGGGGAAAGGTGTAGGAGCTCACAAGGGGTCGGGAGAGAAGCTTGGTGGGCTCGGGGAAGCTTCTCCGACGGTGAATTGACGACGGCGATCTCCGGGCACCGGAGATGAAGACGACGACGCTCCAGTCGACTGGGGCCTCCTCTGGTCGCGTGCGTCGGGTGTGTAGCGCCACGGGTCGGGGCGGAGCTCAGGGATGCGGAAAGGGAGCGAGGGGGTGGCTGTGGCTGCGGTAAACGGCGTCGAGCGCTTGGGGGTTGCGGCCATGGCAAGGAGAGGGCAAGAGAGAGGGCAGAGGGGGAGAGTGAAACGTCCAGAGGGTCGGGGCGGCGCCGAAGAGAAGCCCCAAGGCGTCGTGGTGGCCTCAGTGACGCAGGCAAGCAAGGAGGTGCGTGGCATCACGGGCGCGCGTGCGCTGTCTCCCTCCTCTGCCTACTGGCAGAGGTAGGTGATGACTGGCACGGGCCAGGTGGGCCGGCCCCGCCAGGTAAGTGGCATGTGGCCTTTATCTCTCTCTTTTCCATTTAATTATGTTTTCTATTTTCTGTAATTGTGTTTGTCTTTAATAAAAATTCCAGGGCATTTCCAAAAATCATGAAACTAATAATGGCTACTGTTTAGGATATATACGTCAGTAAACATTTTAGTTTATGATTATTTGAGCATTTAAAATATTTAATAGCATTTAAATGCCCAAATGCAAAGTACATATGATTTAATTCAGTGACCAAATATGACATGGAAAAATGTGCAACACCTCTGGTTATGGTTTCAAGCATTTTCCAGAAATGATGAACATTTTTGAAAGCCATTTGGATCCACTGAAAATATTTTTAGGTTGAACCTATTTGAATTCCATTTGGTACTAGGGTTTGGACATCCCCATTTCAAGTTCTTTCAAAGTTTAAACATGATGCACACATGAAGTTAGCCTAGTGCAAATCCAGAAGCTAGGGATGTGACAACTCACCACCACTAAACAGGAATCTTGCCCCGAGATTCAAGACGTGAGGTAAGAGGAAAGGGGGTCACAAAACTATCACAATCTTCATGATCCATTTGCCCTTCTTGAAGATGTTGACTCATTGCTTCAAATCGATCTTGAAGTCTTTGCTTTTTAGATCTTCATTCAACATGATGACAGGAAGAAAGGAAAAACTCTAGAAGGATCGATCTCCTCGAAGATCGAACAACTTAGGATCAACTCATGGATTGAGACATGGAAACATCTCTGAAGCTGAGACACGGAGCATAAAACTAGAGTGATGGTGTAAGACAGATGACGAAGGTTCAGTAGGTAGGCAACAATTCCACACTTAAGAAGGTGGTGAATCGTTGTCGATGTAGCGAGGGGTTGGGTTGCCATGATACAATAACAGGGCACCTTAGGGAAGGTGACTCATAGAAATATCCCCTTAAGTGGCAAAAAGAATTACCTTTGATTCAGAGATCATTGAAACTCTTTATGCCAGCCTAAGGCAATTCTTGAGCGATCATTTGGAGGGGTTCGGTAGAAAGGCATACCCAGATTAGAATGGATGATGCGGATTACCTTGTTGAAAACAACACAAGGGATGATTTTAGTAACTGTGGAGAAGCTCAACAGTAGAGAGTGAGTCCACTGTTTGAAAAGTTATAGCTTAACCGAGGAAACTAGGAGCAATCCCAGTTAGTGCCGATGATAACACCTAGTGCTTGTGCGTGCTCTCAAGAACTTGAACATCTCCATATTCATCAAGGTTTTACCAATATCCGTGTCAAGGATCCTAGCAACACAACTTACTACCATGATGGATACTGGTGGAAGATGCAGATGCAAAGGAAGATAACACCTTCTCAGATTTCACTTTGGCGGGGCCAAGGGAGCAAAATCTGGATGATTGACCAAGAGGCATTTAGCACTCCGCTTCTAATGTTCTCCTTGACGTTCTAGGTACCACGATCATACTTAAAAGCATCAACATGGCCATCAAGTAAAGGTCGGACTTCGGAATACAAAAGATCCATAAGGAGCAACTTCTACAATAAGTCACTCGAAATCCTCATGGAGAAGATGGTCGACTTGCTCAATCAAGATACTACAATGATAGATATTCCGGCTAGATGTGTCGGCCAGAACATCAACCTTGTCGGGACCTACATCATAGATCTTGGAAATGTTCCAACCATCATATCTGCCTGTGATTCAGATCTGGTTGGTAACAAGATATTCCAGACTCATCAAGTCTAGAAATAAAAATGAAATTTTGCAACACAAACCGATGAGATGACATTGCGAGATTCTCGGGAAATGAACTACGATAGCAAGATCCAAAACATGAGTTGTTTCTGCTACATACATGTGAACACGCTATCCTAGACAAGCATGACCACATAGTAGTCTTATAATAAAACACTACCGAGTTCAGGTTGGGAACCATCATCGAGGATATCGATGTCCTCACATAAGTCCGGATTAGCTCTTATGAAGGAACTCCTTCTCCTTGAACAAATCAGTCAGTGGCTTGGTGTGCTAGGGACACATATAGAATGGAGGTAGCGAGCCTATCAAACCATAGCATACTTCGCACGTGCATGACTGACTTGGGATGGTACCAGAGGAAACAAAAACAATGTTTCTCAAGCTCACGGCGGCAACTTGCACCAGATGCACGTGAATGAGAGGAAGTCACTTCCTTCATCCAAACATATTCTTCACGAATGGGACATGAAGATAATGCTTATAAAAGTTTCCAACACTAGGTTGATGTTCAACATGAGTCATGGGGGAGACAAAATGCTGCTGATGGGCTCAACAGCAACTCATCGGAATTTCCATGGAGATGGAATTCCATAACTATGTGAACAAGGTGATAGTATTGGTCAAACCCAAAAGATATAATGGTGTATGCTCGAGGAAAATCCACGAGTAAGACAACATTACGAACATCGTTGGTTCTGATTTGATTTGATGATAGCCCATACTCAAATCAAAGGTTTGGGGTAAGACAATAAATCCAACAATTGACCACGAGGATCAATCAATGAAGATATCATCTTTCTTCAACACACACACACACACAAAGATATCCCTTTGGAATGAACTGAGTCGGACAAGCTTTCATCTTCCAACTCTCCAAGTTGTTGTTTAGCTTAACCAACCAGCTCAGGGGTATCCAACACGGATTCTTGGAGAAAGGGTGGCTTCGAAAACCAACTTGATCACGAGCTGAACATAGCGGTCAGGTGACATCCTGGTGATACATCCAAGAAGACATTCGGAGAATCACGAACCACTGATATGTTACTAAGCTTGAGAACAGTCTTGCTTTTCAGGGAAGACGATAAAATCAAATAAGCAAGGATTGGCACTATCCCAACTCATTGATCGAAAATTGCACCGGGAATAAGGGCTAGGTAGCACGATCAACCTTAGGATGATGATTTAATAACCAACACGCTAGGAATGAGAATATTGTCCATTAACTACCAAGCAACTGAGTTGCTAAGAGTATTCATTTCACACATCACGATTCACTTGTCGGCATTCCGGTTACAAGAACACGGAACCGAGGAATGAACAATGATGGCAAGGAGTATCACTAAATCAAGAATTCATAAGAGGTGGTGCAATTCTCCTGACATTCTTGATATAAAAATGGCAATACTTCAAGGTAGAACAGACCAATAGCTGGATTGGCATTTTGATTTGCGGATCACAACTACTTTGACCCAATCCTAGATATGGATGAGGTTCTGGAGTTTGTTTCTCCTATTCATTCTTAAATAGAACGGCTTGACGGACCACAAGAATAGTACGCACCGAAGAACACGATTGCACGACATAAACTTGACTATCAACTGATAGACAAAGATCAGGATACAGCTACGGAGGGACAACTCAAAGGAACATATATCTTTTTGAGTTGTGGATGCATAGGTTAGTATGTCGAACAAGTTCAACATATTTCTTCCGGATAACCCATGCTGAAGAGGAAGGACTGGCAGAGTCACAATATAGAATCGAGAACTCATCAAGAGCACTTCTGTTGTGATCTTTTGGTTCAAAGAACTTCTGCCATAAGCAGTTCATGGTATTTGGAAGAAGGATATAGCACGAACCTCGAGGACTATCACAAGGTTACTAATATCCTGAAGGGACTAGCAAACACTATCAACATGGAGTAGGTGGAATGAACCCCGGGTTCAAAACCCAGGACTAGAATACCTGCTAGCTAAATTGCATCACGGGATGCTTTCGGGAATGTTGGCCAGAATGATCACACTGGGAACACAATACATGGCTAGATTACTAGGTGATACTCTAGACATCTAGGGTCATAACAATAGCTCCAACATATACGTCGAGGCAATAGAGTACCTCAACTCACCGTTTAGTGTGGTTAATCTGGCCCAAAGGGACATCAAAACGGGAGGAAAGGATTTTGCAAATGCTTCAGACTATTTAGAAACCTGGGATGACTCAGACAGCATAACGGCTGTAAATGCTAAAAATAATTCGAGACATGCTACAAAAAATGGTGGCATAACCACTCAGAAGCACAATAGCAAGGTTTTGAGATCAACAATTAACATACGGAAGTAGTAGGAACTTAACTAAGGCTTGAAACCAACAATCCTATAAGTCTACGGATTAGTAACACGTGATCCTGATAGAAAGAAGAGAAAGCCAAGTTCCTTAACCCCGTAGAAAAGATAGGATGACTCAGATTTGAAGGCATAAGGTATAAGGAGTAAAAAGAGCCTTACGTTCCATCCCACAATCAATTCCCTTATATAACTAAAGAATTTCTAGACTCAACTTTGACCAGTTTGGCTTGGTAATCCTACAGGCAGTCAGGCTCTGATACCAAAGCTGTCAGAACCCCGACTCAATGCCACATCGATCTAGCATGTAACACCTCATATCACTTTGCGGCCTCACGCACGGTATCCCCACAGGTGTCGCCTTACCTTTGCCCGGGACCGTTTGCGCCTTTTGGCACACGTATATGATAGGGTCGCTAGCATCCATATGATAAGGAGCCCGGGCTGACATGGCTAGTCGTAAACCCAAAGTGGCACAAACTTATAGGGACAGGCATCCATGACCCAGCATCGAATGTGTCGGTCATCAGCGAGTGAATCCAGGCTGTAGCACTGGGCTAGCAGGACTCCGGTGAACCGGGCTGTAGCGGGCTAACAGGACTCCGGTATTCATCGCGTGACATTTCCCCGAAGGGACAGACACAAGAACGAAGAAGGACACATGCCGGCCAGCCTAAGTGTTCTGGAGCAGTAGCAAGCTACCATGGCTCCGTGGAAGCACTAGGAGACATTTCCCGGTAAGAGAGGCTACTAGGGATAAACAACTAGATAGTCAAATCCCACACATCCCAAGCATTTCAATAACATACACACAGTATGCTCGATATGTGCAAATACAACATGGCATCACAACATGACTCTACAACTCAAATATTTTATTCAATAGGCTCTGAGGAGCGAGATATCACAAACATGGGTCTCATGACCCAACATTCACAGCATCCAAGTCAAAGCACACGCGGAAGCTTAACATGTCTGGGTATAGACAACTATAAATGAAGAAGGCTGAGAAGCCTGACTATCTACCAGATCCTGCCGAGGGCACAGGATCGTAGCTGAGGTAACAAGCTAAATGTCGAATTCCAAGCGGAACTACTAGTGAGACTGAAGTCTCTCTGCAAAAACATAAAATAGGCAAACGTGAGTACAAATGTACCCAGCAAGACTTACATCAGAACTATCTACATATGCATCATTATCAACAAATGGGATGGTGGAGTTTGACTGCAGCAAGCCAGCTTTCACTCGGTGGCTATCCTGAACTACGACTGCTGGTAACTCTTTTGAGGTGGCGCACACGAGTCCACATATTCACCATATGAATACACCACAAAGCATCCGCTCCCGTCTCCCTACGAGAACGCCATCCATAGCACTCACGCTTATCTTGCGCATTTTAGAGTATCCACTTTCACTTGTCTATGAACTGTACAGGCAACCCAGAAGTCCTTTACCGCGGACACGGCTATTCGAATAGATAATGTTAACCCTGCAGGGGTGTACTTCTTCACACACGCTCTCACCACTTATCGCCGTTTACACGTCATGTACTCGGCAACCTTCAAGCGGAAGCCCAGCGAGGGTGTCGGCCACGACCTGACTAACCACACA
Organism: Triticum timopheevii; assembly: GCA_963921465.1. Taxonomy (NCBI): domain Eukaryota; kingdom Viridiplantae; phylum Streptophyta; class Magnoliopsida; order Poales; family Poaceae; genus Triticum; species Triticum timopheevii. The sequence continues at coordinate 232,524,515 of OY997266.1, read as the reverse complement.
AGTCTCTCGTCCAGGTTTATCGCCTATTCGGGTTCCATCCGCGAGGAGATCCGGCCGGGGTGTCGCTCACGGCCACAAACGATGTGAGCAGGGTTCCCAAGCCCACCATCCGGGTGCCACTTGGTACATCGTGCCACTGTGCCTAGTCTGTCCCAAGCCCACTTGTACCGGGTGCCACTTGGTAGACTACTAACACTACCTACAAACACCAGAAACTAGTTGCAACTCCTGGACAGAGATCGAGTTGATTAATAAGTCGAGATAGCTTGGAGTGCCCGGAGCCCAATGTGTGGTAGTAACTGTTCATGGATCACAAACACAGAACTCAGTTCCTGAGGACGGTTTCAATGAGACAACCCACCATGTACTCCTACATGGCTTCTCACCGCTACCTTTACCAAATCGTGTTCACACACTTAGCTCACACACAGTAGGACATGTTCACACATCTCCGATTCATCCCCGATGAATCAGACCTGACTCAACTCTAAGCAGTAGCAGGCATGACAAACAAGCATGAATGAGTAGGCACAATAGGGCTCAAACAACTCCTACTCATGCTAGTGGGTTTCATCTATTTACTGTGGAAATGACAGGTCATGCAGAGGATAAAGGGGTTCAACTACCGCAGCAAATAACAGATATGTCGGTCATAATGCAGTAAAAGAGAGCCGGAGCGCGAGAGTAGGATTGTATCGGAATGAACAAGGGGGTTTTGCTTGCCTGGCACTTCTGAAGATAGCATTGGGTCTTCATCAGTGTCAATGATCACAGCGTCGGAACAACGTCTACCGAGGGGGAACAACACCGGCAAACAGAGGATAAACACAATCAATGCAATGCACAATATGATGCATGAACATGGCATGTATATGTGATGTTGTTTGTGCTAATGCAATCAGCAACAAGTTCAATGGAGCTCATTTGAATCAAGGATTCAAATGCAACTCCAAACTTAAGCATTTTAAATGCCCTTTATGTGTTTTCATCTATACAGCAGGTTTAGGTTGGTTTGTCATGCATGAAACTAGTACAGATGGATAGATTGAATTTTTATGATCATTTTTCATATATAACTTATTTCATTTGGAGTTACGGTTGAATTTCTATGAATTTTAGAAGTTTAGGCAATTTTCTGGAATTTCTAATTATTTTCTGATTTATTTTAAAACCAGAAAATCACTTACTGCATCAGCACGACGTAAGGCTGACGTCAGCAGGTCAACCGACCACGTCCTGGTCAAACCTGACGTGTGGGGGCCACACGTCAGTGGGACATGGGCTAATCCCGGTCAAACCCAACGCTGACTGGGGTTTGACCAGGGGTAGGGCCCACAGTCAGTGTCATTTGGGGGCTTAGCTGGTAGAGTTAGCACCTAATAGCGTCCACGTCGACTGTCGCCGGAGTTTCGCCGGCGACGACCAAAACAACGGCGGAGGCTCGCCGGACTTGAGCTACTGGCAGCGTCTGGACGCGCGAAGGACACCAGGAGGTAGCCCGCGCGCCCGCGCATCTAGCGGAGGCAGAAGCAGGTTGCGGGGTGCAGTGTAGTGGCGGCAGCGACGGGTGGAGCGGCGGCTGGAGTTCGGCTGGGTGTGGGGACGCGGCTGCGGTGCGCTGGGAAAGCAACTGGCGGTGGCGTTGGCTTCTTGCGGAGCTTCTGAGCATGGTGACGCGTGCGGATGCGGGCTGTGGTGGCTCAGACCATGGCGGCGCCATGGCCGGAGGCGGAGGGCTCTCGGGCTCGATGGGAATGACGACTATGCGGCGCAATCGAGCAAGGGAGAGAGGGGAAAGGCATAGGAGCTCACAAGGGGTCGGGAGAGAAGCTCGGTGGGCTCGGGGAAGCTTCTGCGACGGCGAATTGACGACGGCGATCTCCGGGCACTGGAGATGAAGACAACGATGCTCCGGTCGACTGGGGCCTCCTCTGGTCGCGCGCGTCGGGTGTGTAGCGCCACGGGTCGGGGCGGAGCTCAGGGATGCGGAGAGGGAGCGAGGGGGTGGCTGTGGCTGCGGTAAACGGCGTTGAGCGATTGGCGGTTGCGGCCATGGCGAGGAGAGGGCAAGAGAGAGGGCAGAGGGGGAGAGTGAAACGTCCAGAGGGTCGGGGCGGCGCCGAAGAGAAGCCCCGAGGCGTCGTGGTGGCCTCAGTGACGCAGGCAAGCAGGGAGGTGTGTGGCATCGCGGGCGCGCGTGCGCTGTCTCCCTCCTCTGCCTACTGGCAGAGGTAGGTGATGACTGGCACGGGCCAGGTGGGCCAGCCCAGCCAGGTAGGTGGCATGTGGCCTTTCTCTCTCTCTTTTCCATTTAATTCTGTTTTCTATTTACTGTAATTGTGTTTGGCTTTAATAAAAATTCCAGGGCATTTCCAAAAATCATGAAACTAATAATGGCTACTGTTTAGGATATATACCTCAGTAAACATTTTAGTTTATAATTATTTGAGCATTTAAAATATTTAATAGCATTTAAATGCCCAAATGCAAAGTACATATGATTTAATTCAGTGACCAAATATGACATGGAAAAATGTGCAACACCACTGGTTATGGTTTCAAGCATTTTCCAGAAATGATGAACATTTTTGAAAGCCATTTGGATTCACTCAAAATATTTTTAGGTTGAACCTATTTGAATTCCATTTGGTACTAGGGTTTGGACATCCCCATTTCAAGTTCTTTCAAAGTTTAAACATGATGCACACATGAAGTTAGCCTAGTGCAAATCCAGAAGCTAGGGATGTGACAACCCGCTAGCCACCTTATGCAACTAGTGCGTGTCAGTCGGTGGAACTTGTCTCACGTAAGTGTACGTGTAAGGTCGGTCCGGGCCGCTTCATCCCAAAATGCCGCCGAAGCAAGCTAAGACTAGTAGTGGCAAGAAAATTGACAACATCTACGCCCACAACAAGTTTGTGTTCTACTCGTGCATAGTAACTACGCATAGACCTGGCTCTGATACCACTATTGGGGAACGTAGCAGAAATTCAAAATTTTCTACGCAAATCCAAGATCAATCCATGGAGTAATCTAGCAACGAGGGGAAGGAGAGTGCATCTACATACCCTTGTAGATCACTAAGTGGAAGCGTTCAAGTGAACGGGGTTGAAGGAGTCGTACTCATCGTGATCCAAATCACCGGAGATCCTAGTGCTGAACGGACGGCACCTCCGCGTTCAACACACGTGCAGACCGGTGACGTCTCCCATGTCTTGATCCAGCAAGGAGAGAGGGAGAGGTTGAGGAAGACTCCATCCAGCAGCAGCACGACGGCGTGGTGGTGGTGGACGAGCGTGGCAATCCTGCAGGGCTTCGCCAAGCACCGCAGAAGAGGAGAAAGAGAGGTAGGGCTGCGCCAATAGGAGAATAAACTTCGTGTCTTGGGCTGCTCCTTTGCCTCCACTATATATAGGGGGAGAGGGGGGCTGCGCCCCCACCTAGAGTTCCACCCTAGGGGTGGCGGCCAGCCCAAGATCCCATCTGAGGGGCGTCCAAGGGGGGAAGAGGGGAAACTTGCCCCCCAAGTTCGGTGGGTGCGCCCCCTCCCCAAACCCTAAGCGCCTTGGGCCCTTGTGGGGGGGCGCACCAGCCCACCTGGGGCTGGTCCCCTCCCACACTTGGCCCATGCTGCCCTCCGGGGATGGTGGCCCCACTTGGTGGACCCCCGAGACCCTCCCGGTGGTCCCGGTACGTTACCGATAAAACCCGAAACTTTTCCGGTGACCAAAACAGGACTTCCCATATATAAATCTTTACCCCCGGACCATTCTGGAACTCCTCGTGACGTCCGGGATCTCATCCGGGACTCCGAACAACATTCGGTAACCACATACAAACTTCATTTATAAACCTAGCATCATCGAACCTTAAGTGTGTAGACCCTACGGGTTCGGAAACCATGTAGACATGACCGAGACTTTCTCTGGTCATTAACCAACAGCAGGATCTGGATACCCATGTTGGCTCCCACATGTTCCACGATGATCTCATCGGATGAACCACGATGTCGAGGATTCAATCAATCCCGTATTCAATTCCCTTTGTCTATCGGTATATTACTTGCCCGAGATTCGATCGTCGGTATGCCGATACCTTGTTCAATCTCGTTACCGGCAAGTCTCTTTACTCGTTCCGTAACACATCATCCCATGATCAACCCCTTGGTCACATTGTGCACATTACGATGATGTCCTACCGAGTGGGCCCAGAGATACCTTTCCGTTACATGGAGTGACAAATCCCGGTCTCGATTCGTGCCAACACAACAGACACTTTTGGAGATACCCGTAGTGCACCTTTATAGCCACCCAGTTACGTTGTGACGTTTGGTACACCCAAAGCATTCCTACGGTATCCGGGAGTTGCACAATCTCATGGTTTAAGGAAATGATACTTGACATTAGAAAAGCTTTAGCTTACGAACTACACGATCTTTGTGCTAGGCTTAGGATTGGGTCTTGTCCATCACATCATTCTCCTAATGATGCGATCCCGTTATCAACGACATCCAATGTCCATGGTCAGGAAACCGTAACCATCTATTGATTAACGAACTAGTCAACTAGAGGCTTACTAGGGACATAGTGTTGTCTATGTATCCACACATGTATCTGAGTTTCCTATCAATACAATTATAGCATGGATAATAAATGATTATCATGAACAGGGAAATATTATAATAATAACTAATTTATTATTGCCTCTAGGGCATATTTCCAACATACGTGGCGGTAAGTGGCGAGAGCGTGTGTGAAGAAGTACACCCCTGCAGGGTTAACATGATCTATTCGAATAGCCGGGTCCGCGGTTATGGACTTCTTGGATGCTTACATGGTACATAGACAACTTGAAGTGGATACTCTAAAATGCTCAAGACAAGTGTGAGTGCTATGGATGGCCTTCTCGGAGGGAGACGGGGATGAATCCATAGTAGTGTACTGTGTGGTGATTAGTGGACTCGTGTACGTTGTCTCACCTCAAAGAAGTTTCTCGTAGTCGTAGAACAGGATAGCCACTGAGTCAAAGCTGGCTTGCTGCAACTAAACCCCACATTACCCTCTTGATACTAATGCATGTAAGATAGGATCTGATGTAAGTCTTGCTGAGTACCTTTGTACTCATGTTTCTTTATTTATGTTTTTGCAGCGGAGACTTCGGTCTTACTAGTGTTCTTGTGGACTTCGACAAGTAGCTTGTACCTCAGCCTTTGTTGGAAAAGGCAGTGCCTAGGAGGCGCTTAGGCACACTTAGGCACTAGGCAATGGCCAAACGCCTCGCCTAGGTCATAAATGGAGGTCTAGGCAGGGCAAGTAAGGAATTTCCTACGCAAGCAAGAAATCATGCCACATACTGCACTAATATGCCAAACTGGTTATATTCCAATGGAAGTAGACAACAATTAACTTATTTATATGCCCTAAACTAATATCAACACCCATATAATAATCAAAAATACACTACGACTAAAAACTATATTACCGCCTAGGCCGCGCCTAGGGCGCTTAGGCACCTCCTAGGCACTAGGCGAAGGCCAACCGCCTCGCTTACGCCTACTGCTTTTTCCAACCAGCTACGATCTTGATAGGATGTTGTAGATAGTCAGGCTCTTCAGCCTTTTCATTTGTAGATGTCTGTACCCAGACATGTAATGCTTCCGTTTGTTGCTTGTTTGGTCTGAATGTTGGGTCATGTGACCCTTGGTTGTAATAAATGCTTTGATGGCTCTTCTAAGCCTTTATCTATATGAGTTGTTGAGTTATGCTGTGATGCCATGTTGTACAGCACATACTTGCATATTATGCGTACGTGTAATGTGTATTGCTATGTGTGGGATCTGACTATCTAGTTGTTTATCCTTAGTAGCCTCTCTTACCGGGAAATGTCTCCTAGTGCTTCCACTGAGCCCTGGTAGCTTGCTACTGCTCCGGAACACTTAGGCTGGCCGGCATGTGTCCTTCTTTGTTCATGTGTCTGTCCCTTCGGGGAAATGTCACGCGGTGTCTACCGGAGTCCTGTTAGCCTGCTACAGCCCGGATTACCGAAGTCCTGCTAGCCCAGTCGCTACAGCCCGGATTCACTCGCTGATGACTGACACGTTCGTTGAAGGGTCATGTATGCCTGTCCCTGTAAGTTAGTGCCACTTTGGGTTCACGACTAGCCATGTCAGCCCGGGTTCTTTGTCATATGGATGCTAGCGACACTATCATATACGTGTGCCAAAAGGCGCAAACGGTCCCAGGCATGGTAAGGCGACACCGTGGGAATACCGTGCGTGAGGCCGCAAAGTGATATGAGGTGTTACATGCTAGATCGGAGTGGCGTAGAATCGAGGTCCTGACAGTTTTGGTATGAGAGCCTGACTGCCTGTAGGATTACCAAGCCAACTGGTCTAAGTTGAGTCTAGAAATTCTTTAGTTATGTAAGGGAATTGATTGTGGGAAGGAACGTAAGGCTCTTTTTACTCCTTATACCTCATGGCCTTCTGATCTGAGTCATACTACCTTTCCTACGGGGTTAAGGAACTAGGCTTTCTCTTCCATCTATCAGGATCACGTGTTACTACTCCGTAGTCCCATAGGATTGGTTGATGAGAGTCATATCTCAGTGTCACATCCCTAGCTTCTGGTATTGCACTAGGCTAGCTTCATGTGTTCATCATGTTTAAATTTTGCTTAAACTTGAAATGGGGATGTTCAAGCCCTAGCACTAAATCAACTCAACTAGGGTGGATTAAAATCTTTTTTAGTAAACTCAAAAAGTTCCTAAGAAAAGTTCATGATTTCTGGTTAAGGTGGAAACCTCTGCCAAAAATGATGAATATATTCTTAGATCAGTTTTGGATTTTTGAACTAAATCATTGAAAGTGCTAGTATCGACTAGAGGGGGGGTGAATAGGCGATTTTTATGAAAGTCTTCAAAACTTGGACGTTTCGAAGACAAACAATAGAAATGACCTAGTTGATATGCAGCGGAAGATAAACTACAATAAGCAAACCATAGTCATGTATGCAATGATGTGAAAGTACAGGACAAATAGCAACTAAGTAGTAAGGATCGGGATGGAAGATAGTATGAAGCCAATCAACAGTAGTAGTCAAGCAATGAAGTCAAACAGGTACGACAGATAGGCAATGACTTCACGAAGACAAACTTAAGTAAAGGAAGGGAGAGGATAGAACCAGTCACTTGTTGAAGACACAGGATTTGCTGGATCAGTTCCAGTTGCTGTGACAACTGTACGTCTGGTTAGGGAGGCTGAGATTCAACTCAGAAGACCGTGTCTTCACCTTATTCCCCTTGAGCTAAGGACACACAGTCCTCGCCCAATCACTCTGGTAAGTCTTCAAGGTAGACTTCCAAACCTTCACAGACTTCGTTCACCGGCGATCCACAATGACTCTTGGATGCTCAAAACGCGATGCCTAACCGGCTGGAGGATTCACAGTCCTCAAGTGTAATAAGTCTTCAGGTCACACAGACAGAAAGACTTCAGTGATGCCTAACACTCTTTGGCTCTGGATGTTTGGGCTTGGTCCTCGCAAGGATTTCTCTCTCTCAAAGGCTTCGAGGTGGGTTGCTCTCAAACGACAAAAGCCGTGCACTAACTCTGAGCAGCCACCAATTTATGGTGTAGGGGGTGGGCTATTTATAGCCACTGGGCAACCCGACCTGATATGTCCGAAATGACCCTGGGTCACTAAGGAACTGACACGTGTTCCAACGGTCAGATTTCAAACACACACGACAACTTTACTTGGGCTACAAGCAAAGCTGACTCATCCAGCTCTGGATAAGATTTGCTCTCATTGTCTTCGCTCGAAGACATAGGATTTGGGTTGAGCATCACTTCAGTCACTCTGACTTAGTTCACTTGGACCCCACTTAACAGTACGGTGGTTCCTATGACTCAACAAAGAAGAAAAGGAAACAACGAAACCACACAGTCTTCGCGCTCCATAGTCTTCACCGAATGTCTTCTCATGTCACAGTCTTCAATATGAATATCTTCACATACCACCATTGTCTTCAATGTCTTCACACATTTTTAGGGGTCATCTCCGGTAGATAAACCGAATCAATGAGGGACACTACCTGCGTTATCCTGCAATTCTCACAAACGCATTAGTCCCTCAACCAACTTTGTCGTCAATACTCCAAAACCAACTAGGGGTGGCACTAGATGCACTTACAATCTCCCCCTTTTTGGTGATTGATGACAAACTGGTTGAAGTTTTCAACGAGGATAAAGTATGTGAAATTGTAAAGGATAGGGTATTGTCTTCATAAGAGGCAAGGGCTCCCCCTGAAGATGTCCATATAAGTAATTTGCTTTTGGAATGCAAATGCACATGGCAGGTTGTACTTGTGGAGATCCTCTTCAACTTATGAAGATAATTCATCATGCATGAAATGATATAGCAAGTAGAATGACATGCATAATGAAAAATGGACGTCTGCAGAATGATCTAAGTGCGGAAGTTATCATCGCACATGCGGAATTTGTCATCGCATCACAGTAAACCAAATAAGTAGCAGACGACCATCGAGTTTAAGTGTTACAACTCAAAGAACCAAATGTTTCAAAAGCAAGAGTTGTAAGCTCGAGGAAAAATATAAATCAACTGCCCATATGAACCCGCTTGAAGACTATCAACTCATGCGCTTCTCCCCCTTTTGTCAGTAATGACCAAAAATGTTTGAAGACATAGAGCATCTACTCGTTCTCGTGAGTAGGTGAAGCAGCAGAGTTGTCGTTGTTGCTTGGCGGTGCAGACGTACTTGGTGCAGTGTCGATGCGTGCAGAAGTAGGAGGTGGTGAAGTAGCATCATCTTCATCATTGATCACTCTGGCATTCACAGTTGCCGCGGAGGAAGAATAGTCAGAGTCTTCAAGGGATGGAGTTCGACGTAGGACAGCAGTCCGTGGAGGAGTGGAGTCCAACTTGAATCTTTCAGCGAAGCCATCGTCTTGAAGATCTGCTTCAGCACTAAGCAACGTCAAACTCTTCCATGATCGTCGACAAGTCTCGTGAGCAACAAATGCATTCTTGGTGGCAAGATTTCGAATGCGATTGACATCCACCAAGAGGCTTGGCATCTGTCTCTTGAGCCAATAGTGATGCTTATCTTGTTTCTGATGAAGTGCCACAAGAAGTTCTCGGTCAGTGAGAACACGACAGCGCTTCTTAGGCATTTGGGAAATGGTGTTTTCCGTGGCTTCAGTTTGCGCACGATGAGGCAGACGAGTATTTCCAGCCATTGGATAGATACGTGTTACTGCTTGGACGCCTTCGATGGGTTGAGTGAAGCTTTGGTGCTCGACATTCTGAAGACAAAGAGGCTTCTTGGCACGGTCAGTGTATATGGCTTCAACTGACATATCAACCACTGGTAAAAAGATTAGATGATTGCGAGCAGAGGGCTGATAGTTGACAGATGAGTGTCGCTTGATGAGGCGCATGACCCATGGAGCATAGAACTTCAAACCAAAAAGGTCAGATCCAGACACAGCAAGTTGCCTGATGAAGAATTCTTGGCAATTGAAGCTGATGCCATTGAGGATGTAAAAGACCAATGTCTTCATGGCTCCTTCAAGCTTTCCAGCTGATGAATGTCCTTTGATAGGCCATAGAGTTCGCCTGATGATATGATATATGGTGCGAGGCAGATACTCAAGGTCATCAACAAAGAACTCTATTGGATATTCAGCGTCAAGTGGCGAAGGCTTCATCATGCTCAACATCTGGCTCATATTGGGTTCAGGCTTATCAAAGATGCTCTCCAGTGCATTGGATGTAGTTGACAATCAGGTTCATATAGCTCTCCGGGAGTGGGAAGGCCTGTAAGCTCAATGACATCAAGAGCTTTGGCTTCATGATGAACGTTTCCAGTCATCCACTCGAGAACCCATGTCTTGATATCTCTGTTGTAGCCGCGAATGTGGAGGGTAGCATAGAAATGAAGCAAAAGTTCTTCATTCCAGTGTTCTTTGTCTGTCACAAAGCTGAGCAGACCGACATCACGAAAATAGTCAAGTGCTTCTTCTAAGCACGGCAGTCTAGCAATGGCTTCAGTGTCGAGGCGCATATGAGGGAAAATGCGCCCTTGATCATACAGAACGTAGGAGTAATAGCTTTACTGCTGATAACTCCAGAAATGATCAGATGATATCCTTGGCTTTGAGTAGGGGTTCTTGGCTCTGTCAAAGAGGGTATTGTGGCTTTGGAAGCCATTTGCATTGAAGGACCCTGTAGAGTTTGCAGTACCTGGGAACCTTGGCAGTCTTGGCTTTGGTTTCTGGACCTGAGGCCAATGCTTAACATGATAATCAAAGTGAGGTCTAGAGGCAGTAGGCGGAGGTACCAGAATGGGCCATTGGACAGTGGTTAGCTGACCATGATTGTATGCTTGCTCAATTGTATAGGGCCTTGGTGGCGGAACAGGAGCAGTGACAGCAACTGAGGCTTCAGGCTGCACAACAGGTGCTTCGGGAGCAGTTGTCTCATTAGCTTCAGGCACACTGGTTGGTGCAAGCTCCACATTAGCTTCAGCCATGAGTACGTCATTGGCTTCACTTGCGTTGGTAGTGGCAGCTTCAGGATGTTCAACCTCCACTTGACGAGCTGGAGGGTCGGGCACTGGCACGTTCACATCAGGAACAGCTTCTTCAATAATTGGGGGAGTAGGGACACCTACGTCTTCTTGTCTTTCATCGGCTGATGCAGCCGAATTGTCTTCAGCAGCTCGGGCTTCAGACACGGAGACATTCACAGTTGGAGTGGCTTCAGGAAACACTTGACGTGCAACAGGTTGGTGATGCACTTCTCCTTCTAGAACGCTCGAAAGAGGGACTTGAGGCCTTTGTCCTTTGCAAAGCCTACGAAATGCTGGCGACGCCTTTGGAGATGGAGTTGGCTGGGCCTCAAAGTCTTCTTCTTCTTCTTGCGTGGGTGGTGTAACTTGTTGTTGTTGTTGTTGTTGTTGTTGGGGAGTACTTGGGGAGTCTTGTTGCTGTGGGTGATCAGCCCACGATGCATCCTGAGCAATTGGCGTCAGAGGACGACCAATGCTGATGAGTTCGCTGTTCGTAAGAACAGGCGATGATACCACGTTGTGTTCGATCTGAGGAAGAACTTCATCATCTTCAACATTGTCATCTTGACCAATGTCTTCAGCAGCAGTGGGTTCAGCTGCTGGAATGTCTTCAGCTTCATGAGCCTCTGTGGAAGTAGGCTCACGAACTATCATCCGTCGTTCTTGATGTTCAGATGCAGGGCGAACCACTGAGATGGGTTCAACAACCAAGGACTTTGTGGGAGTAGCCCGATTCTTCTTGGTCTTGCGCTTCTTCTTGGAGGGAGCGGCATCAGAGGCTTCAGTATTCTTCCTCTTTCTGGCTTCAGCCTCGGCAGCCCTCGTCTTCTTCTGTTCTGAAGCGGTTGACGTGACCTTTGGCTTCGAGCCAGTCATGCTGCTTGGGAAGACAATGCGAGGTGCTTCTTGACTTGAAGGTGCGGGTTGGGAAGTAGAGAGCTTCTTTTTCTTTGCAGCCATCCTGGGGTCAATGCCAGGACGACCAAGAGACTTGCGCTTCTCAGCCTCATTGTAGGCAAGCACGCATTTGTCAGCCAAACTCTTCATGCGCTCGCGAGAGCCCTGAGCTTCTTGGCGCTTCTTGAGAAAGGCTTCTTTAAGCTCATGCAGCATGACCTTGAAGTTTCTGACATCTTGCACACTGAGCTTCGCCACATGCTTCTTGAACTAAGCCTTCTCATAATTAGTCTTGTTCTTCAGCTCAACGATGCGCTGAGCGAGAGCTAGCTCAGAAGCAATGGCGCCATTGAAAGAGACGCTGAGGCCAATGGGAAGCTGCAGATCTTCAAAGCTGAGATTTGGTGTGTCAAACCACTCATCAATGAAGTTATGGATGATTGCCACATCAAAGAGAAGCAGGTTGTTGAAGATTTCTGCTTCTTCCTTGCTCTTTATCAGTTGCTCAAGGGCATCATCTGCTAGATCTTCATCGCTGGACATATCAATGGGTTCTTCACGCAGAATGGCAGCAGGAGTCAAAGTCTGATCAGTATGCTTGACGATTTGCTTTTTCTTCTCCGTCCTCTTGGAGATACGTGATTGATCTTCAGACTGCACACTATCTTCAGGAGGTGCAGTGGCCAGCGGCTTCGCACGTGAAGCTTTTGGAGCAGCTGATCTTGAAGCCTTAGGCTTCTTTAGCTTCTGTGGCTTGGGAGGAGGAGCAGGGGCTTCATCAGTGTCAGCATCATTATCAGAATGATCCACTTTGGCACCATGGACCAAGATGTAAGTGATGAGGCCATCAAGGTTGGAGAAGGGGCCGATGACATTAGGTTCTGCATCATGTGAGCCGTCAGCACGGGGAGCAGAGGGACCAGGGTTGAAGTCTAATCCCGATGACTTCTTGTTTTCCTTGGCCGAAGCCTTTGCGTGCTGGAAGTTGCGCTTGAAGAGAGTATCATCACGACACCAGAGTAATGATGAGGGATCGGCATTCTCAGGCTGAGGTCCTTGGACCATGCAGGGATAGAAACCCTGTGCAATAGCTTCAGCTCTGTTCTTGGGTTGAAGGCCTCGATAGAGAATATCACCCCAAGGACTCTTGATAGCATTCTTCTCTGCATATTCCTTGGTCACGAACTTGTACTTGAACCATTCGTCAGCCCAATAGCGTCGAATCCATTGTATTCGTGTCTTGCGCTGATGATAATTCTCTTCAGGATCTGTCTTGTAGAGCTCTGCTAGGTCATCAGGCAGATCTTTGGATGTTCCCTCTTGACGCTGTCTGCCACCTTTCATTACTGATTTCTCTGCAGCCATGAACTTCAGACTGAATGGCTTCAATATGTTCAAAGGCTTTAGAGACTTACGGTTGCTGGTCAAGCAGGAACTGGCTTCGGGAGAGTTAATGTGATGTTGTAAGTATTCTGCAAACGAATGCAGACTATGAGAACCAAGGGATTCTCCCACGGACATGTACATGTGACAGCATTAGATATGCGAGGGAAGGGGAAGAGGCCATATGCATTCTCAGAAGATTTTGAAGATAAATCAGTTTGAAGACATTGACCTCATGATGCGAATACATTCACTTATATGTTGTGAGTTGGTTCCAGATTTGTACGAATCCGTGAATAAGTACAAGTGAGGAATCAAACTAGATATGAAATTTAAGTGAATAGACTAGGCAGTATGAGATGCAGACAGAATAGATCTAACACTGTGTAGGCAGAAACCACTTTTGGTAAATAGGATGAATATTGAAGATCAAAAAGGTGGTAAAAATAGAGTTATAATTACCGCACGAAGAACTGCTAGATGGGATGAATAGGAGACCGAGCAGTTCAGTCCACCGTGCCCTAACTTGGCGACGGAGGACACCTACGGCGACGGCGGAGAGGACGATGTCCGCGGTCGGCGTGAGGACGGCGCCGGAGAAGTCGTGGCAGCTAAGCGCTTCGTCGCCGGCGTCGTCGAGAGCTAGCGGTGGTGCTAGGGTTTTGACAAGGTGGAGAGGTGGAAGAAGGATTTCTTTACTGCAGGGGACAAGTATTTATAAGGAGGTGTGCGGCAGAGCGCAATTACGCTGGTGCCCTTGGCGGTTCACATCTGAGGGGCACGTGGCAAGCATGCAACATACTCAGAGTTGTCCCACGTTCCCACGCCCGCCAGGCATGTCGGATGGTTGTTCCGGCTTCTCCGGATTTCAATAATAAAGATAAGTTATTTAAAACAGACTTAATGTTTGTCTCTGTGCCTTCTGCTGACTAGGACGCAGAGAAGACATTCGACAGTTTCAATAGAATGCATATGATTTGGACAGATAGAGTTTGAGATTGAAAGCATAGAGAGGTTAGGGTCCGATCACATTCACTTAGTTCAAAAGATTCAACATGAAGACATAGCTATAAGTGAATGCTGTAGAGGACAGAACACTAGTATATATATATATATATATATATATATATATATATATATATATATATATATCAGAAAGCAATCAAATCATCATAGTGAAGAGAATCATGAAGATAAATTGAAACTGAAGACAAACCAAATGCGAAGTCATTGCAAAATAACGCCATGAGTGAAACACTTCAAATAGAGAAATTTGGTGGTGGCGTTACCCACCGTATAGGAAGTATTAGACCCAGACACGGCGCACAATTATCGTGGCGCTCCGAAGTCAAATTCCATGTTAATGTATTCACACTCAGAATGTAAGTCTTCATTGATTGAAGATATACAGTACTTCGTGTGTTGCACGTCTAAGTCATCAACATGCATAAGTGTTAGGATGTGTGCCTGATCACAGGACATTAGAGGATTCCAAGATATTTAGCTCACACCGTAACTTGCAAAACCTTTTCTCATCCAAGGGCTTTGTGAAGATATCTGCCAGTTGCTCTTCAGTGTTGACATGAATGATGTCGATATCTTTCTTCATGACATGATCTCTGAGAAAGTGATGACGAATTTCAATGTGCTTTGTGTTCGAGTGCTGGACTGGATTGTTGGCTATTTTGATGGCACTTTCGTTGTCGCAGAAGAGAGGTACTTGTTTCAGATTGATGCCATAGTCCTTGAGAGTTTGCTTCATCCATAGAAGCTGAGCACAACAAGATCCAGCAGCAATGTATTCAGATTCAGCAGTTGAGAGTGATACACATTTCTGCTTCTTTGAAGACCAACAGACAAGTGATCGACCCAGAAAGTGACATGTGCCTGATGTAGACTTGCGATCCACCTTGTCACCAGCATAATCAGCATCCGAGAATCCAACCAAATCAAATTTTGAGCCCTTTGGATACCATAATCCGAATGTTGGGGTGTAAGCCAAATATCGAAGAATTCGCTTCACAGCTAAGTGATGCGATTCCTTTGGTGCCGCTTGGAATTGAGCACACATGCAAACACTAAGCATAATATCTGGCCTAGATGCACATAGATAAACTAAAGAACCAATCATGGAGCGGTATACCTTTTGATCGAACTCTTTACCATTGTCGTCGGGACCAAGATGGTGTTTGGCTGGCATTGGCGTCGTGTAACCTTTGCAGTCTTACATTCCAAACTTCTTCAGACAATCTTTGAGGTATTTTTCTTGAGATATGAAGATGCCATTCCTTTGCTGGTGAATTTGAAGACCAAGGAAGAACTTCTGCTCACCCATCATGGACATCTGATATTGCTCTTGCATCATGTACCCAAACTCATCACTATACTTCTGGTTGGTGCAGCCGAAGATTATGTCATCCACATATATTTGGCACACAAACAGATCACCATCGTATGTCTTCATGAAGAGTGTGGGATCGAGGGATCCTGGTTTGAAGCCTTTGCTCTTCAGGAAGTCTTTGATTGTATCATACCATGCGCGAGGAGCTTGTTCGAGGCCATACAGTGCTTTGTTTAGCTTTTGTACACCATATCAGGATGTTTTGGATCTTCAAAGCCAGGTGGTTGAGCTACATATACTTCTTCTTCAATCTTGCCGTCGAGAAATGCACTCTTCACATCCATTTGATATAGCAAGATGTTGTGATGATTAGCGTAGGCTAGCAGTATGCGAATAGCTTCAAGCCTAGCCACAGGAGCAAATGTTTCATCGAAGTCAATTCCTTCTACTGGAGTATATCCTTGAGCCACAAGACGTGCTTTGTTTCTGACGACTTGACCATGCTCATCTTGCTTGTTTCGATATATCCATTTTGTTCCAATAATGTTATGCTTGCGAGGGTCAGGTCGCTTGACAAGTTCCCAAACATTGTTCAGCTTGAACTATTGAAGTTCTTCTTGCATAGCTTGAATCCATTCAGGTTCCATAAAGGCTTCAGCAACTTTCTTGGGTTCTGATATTGACACAAAAGAAAAGTTCCCACAAAAGTTTGCTAACTGTGTTGCTCTTGAGAGAGTAAGTGGACTAGGTGCATTGATGCTGTCAATTATCTTCTCAATTTGTACTTCATTTGCAACACGAGGATGAACAGGATGAAGACTTTGCTCTTGCTGATCATTGTCATCATTGGGAGGATTGTTTTCAGACTGAGCATTGTCTTCAGGTTGGTTAAGTGCAGAAATGATAAGTTCCTCTTCAGGTTGTGCTTCAGAGGGCATGATTTCACCAGTTCCCATCAGTTTGATAGATTCGCTTGGAGGAGCTTCATCTAGTGTACTTGGCAGGAGTTCTCTTTGTGACCCATTGGTTTCATCAAATCTCACATCCACAGTTTAGACGATTTTGTAGAGATAGAGGTTGAAGACTCTGTAGGAGTGCGAGTCCTTTCCATAGCCAAGAATGAAGCCTTCGTGAGCTTTAGGTGCAAATTTTGACTTGTGATGGGGTTCCTTGATCCAGCACCTAGCTCCAAATACTCTGAAGTAACTGACATTTGGCTTATTGCCAGTAAGGAGCTCATAGGATGTTTTTTTCAGAAGCTTATGGATGTAGACACGATTGATGATGTGACATGCTATATCAATAGCTTTAGGCCAGAACTTTCTTGGTGTCTTGTATTCATCGAGCATTGTTCGAGCCATCTCAATGAGGGTTTTGTTCTTGCATTCAACGATGCCATTTTGCTGAGGTGTGTATGGTGTAGAGAACTCATGAGTGATCCCCATTGTATCCAGATAAAGATCAAGTCTGGTGTTCTTGAATTCAGTGCCATTATCACTTCTGATATGCTTGATCTTCACACCACAATTGTTCATTGCTCGATTGGCAAAGCGTCTGAAGACATCTTGCACTTCAGTCTTGTAGAGAATTATATGAACCCATGTGTATCTTGAGTAGTCATCAACAATGACGAAGCCATAGAGACAAGCAGTTGTTGTGAGGGTGGAGTAGTGAGTAGGTCCAAATAAGTCCATGTGTAGCAGCTCGAAAGGTTGAGATGTTGTCATAATTGTCTTCAAGGGGTGCTTTGCCCTATTCATCTTTCCAGCTTCACAGGCACCACACAAATGATCCTTCTTGAACTTGACATCCTCGATGCCTATAACATGCTTCTTCTTGACAAGTGAGTGTAAGTTCCTCATGCCAGCATGCCCCAGTCTTCGATGCCAGAGCCAGCATTCTGAAGCTTTTGTGAGAAGACATACGGCAAGCTGTGGACCTGCTGAGAAATCTACCATGTATAGATCATATTTCCGATACCCTTCAATGACTAGAGACTTGTCATATTCCATTAGTACAAGGCAACGATATTTTCCGAATAGCACAATCATGTTCAAGTCACAAAGCATTGAGAAGACATTAAGTTGAAACCAAGGGATTCAACAAGCATCACTTTATCCATGTGTTGATCCTTTGAGATTGCAACTCTAGCTAGACCCAATACCTTGCTTTTACCAGTGTCAGCAAATGTGATGTGACTCTTGTCGGATGGACGTAAGGTTGAGTCCATGAGAAGACTTCAATCACCAGTCATGTGATTTGTGCATCCGCTGTCCATAATCCATTCTGAAGCTTTTGGTGACATACCCTATAGTGCAGTTAGGAGGATAGGCTTCACAAAGAGTGTTGTGAAGCATAGGCATTTGACACATACAAGGATTGTCACAGCTTAGATCAAAGTTAGGACACATAGTATGACTGGTAAGCGATTCAGATGTGAAGTATATGGTAAGACATTTTATCATGCGTCCTTAATGTGTTTTAGGTCCCCAACAATAGTATCGGACCCCTTTGATTGCTGGCTGGAGACCTTACTCTGCAAAATAAGGTTAATTCTTCTTCGCCACCCACATTTTCAGGGGTGGCTTAGAAGCAATGAGTCTAATTGCAGCATCTGAGAATTTCGGCTTTGGAGCCCTAGCAAATAGCCTTGAAGGAGATGAATGATACTCATATGAATAAGCAGAAAAGTTCTTAGTTCTATGAACATAGCGGTTTGAAGACACACGCTCGCATTCATGAGTATGAGTATGATTTCCCTGCAAAACATTGGTGTTAGGGTGACTCAGGTGAGTCCTGTATCTGTATGAAGCCTTTGGTCCATATGAAGCTATAGGTTTGGGGTTTGTCTTCTTCCTTGGAGGTGTCATGACGACATTCACAGGAAGATTCTCAATATACTGCTTAGGTACCCAGATCTTCTTCATAGGTGGTCCATTCCTGCAGTTAGTACCAATATACCTAGCAAACACTTCACCATTCTGATTCTTAAACAGCTTATAGTTTGCATCAAAGGATTCATCAATGATAATAGGATTAGCATAGGTAAAGCCAGATAAGGTGGATGGATCTACTGAAGGTTCCTTTGCAGCAACCCATGTAGTTTTGGGATACTGCTCAGGCTTCCACTAGGAGCCATCAACATTCATTTTCCTCTCGAACCCAACACCCTCTTTCCTAGGGTTTCGGTTCAGAATCTGCTTTTTGAGGACATCGCAAAGTGTCTGATGCCCTTTCAGACTTTTATACATCCCTATTTCAAGCAATGTCTTCAACATAGCATTTTCATCAGCAATAGTAGTGGTATCCTCCGCAGAGGGGTTAGTAACCACATCAGTAGGTGAAGACAATGAAATAGTAGCAGCAGTGGAACATTCAGCAACAGATGTTGCGTTATCACGCTCAATGCATTTTAGACATGGTGGTTCAAATCCATCCTGAGCGGGACTGATCTGTTGAGCGCGAAGTGACTCATTCTCTTTTTGAAGATCTTCATGAGCCGCTCTCAATTTCTCAATCTCTTGCTTCCTTTGAAGATAATCATAGGAGAGCTTTTCATAAGTGGTTGAGAGCATTTCATGACGACTTTCAAGTTCTTGGTACTTAGCATGAAGATTTTTTATATCTTCAACTAAGGACTGTGAACGTGTCATTTCCGCGTCCAACGGGTCATCGCTTTTGTCTAACAGTTTTTGAGTATGTTCCATAGCCTTTTGTTGTTCAGTTGCAATTTTAGCAAGTGTTTTGTAGCTAGGTTTGGATTCACAATCAGAGTCATCTTCACTTGATGTTTGAAAGTAAGCATCACGTGATTTTACCTTGGCACCACGTGCCATGAAGCAGTATGTGGGAGTAGGATCGTCTTCATCATCAGCTTCAGCGTTGGTGTGGAAGTCATTGTCTTTGGTGTTGAAGATGGACTTGGCAACATAGGCTGTGTCTAGAGCCAGACTTGCAACGCCAGGGTCAGACTCCTCTCCAGACTCCACCTCCACCTCCTCAGAAGCAGACTCCTCTTCTGAATCCATTTCCTTGCCAACAAAAGCACGAGCCTTGCCTGATGAGCTCTTCTTATGAGATGAAGACCTTGATGAGGACTTGGAAGAAGACTTTGAAGATTACTTCTTCTTCTTGTCATCAGAATCAGATTCCTTGCTCTTCTTCTTCTTCTTCACATTGTCCCACTGTGGACACTTAGAGATATAGTGTCCGGGTTTCTTGCACTTGTGACATGTTCTCTTCTTGTGGTCATGAGTGGAAGCTTCATCATTTCTTGAGATGGATCGTGAAGACTTTCTGAAGCCTTTCTTCTTGGTGAACTTCTGGAACTTTTTCACAAGCATAGCAAGTTCCTTTCCAATGTCTTTAGGATCATCAGAACTGCAGTCAGATTCTTCTTCAGATGAGGAAACAACTTTTGCCTTCAAAGCGCGAGTTCGGCCATAGTTTGGACCATAGATATCTCTTTTCTCAGAAAGCTGAAACTCATGTGTGTTGAGCCTCTCAAGTATATCAGACGGATCGAGTGTCTTGAAGTCAGGATGTTCTTGTATCATGAGGGAAAGGGTGTCAAAGGAGCTGTCGAGTGATCTCAGTAGTGTCTTGACGATTTCATGCTTGGTAATCTCAGTTGCGCCAAGAGCTTGAAGTTCATTTGTGATGTCAGTGAGGCGATCGAACGTGAGCTGGACATTTTCATTGTCGTTTCTCTTGAAACGGTTGAAGAGGTTGCGAAGAACACTGATTCTTTGATCTCTCTGGGTTGAGACGCCTTCGTTGACCTTGGATAGCCAGTCCCAGACTAGCTTTGACGTTTCCAGAGCACTCACACGGCCATACTGTCCTTTGGTCAGATGACCACAGATGATGTTCTTTGCAGTAGAGTCCAGTTGAATGAACTTCTTGACATCAGTAGGGGTGAGACCTTCACCAGTTTTGGGAACGCCGTTCTTGACGACATACCAGAGGTCGACATCAATGGCTTCAAGATGCATACGCATCTTATTCTTCCAATAGGGATATTCAGTTCCATCGAACACGGGGCAAGCAGCGGAGACTTTGATTATCCCTGCAGTCGACATAGCTAAAACTCCAGGTGGTTAAACCGAATCACACAGAACAAGGGAGTACCTTGCTCTGATACCAATTGAAAGTGCTAGTATCGACTAGAGGGGGGGAGGGTGAATAGGCGATTTTTATGAAAGTCTTCAAAACTTGGAAGTTTCAAAGACAAACAATAGAAGTGACCTAGTTGATATGCAGCGGAAGATAAACTACAATAAGCAAACCATAGTCATGTATGCAATGATGTGAAAGTACAGGACAAATAGCAACTAAGTAGTAAGGATCAAGGTGGAAGATAGTATGAAGCCAATCAACAATAGTAGTCAAGCAATGAAGTCAAACAGGTACGACAGATAGGCAATGACTTCACGAAGACAAACTTAAGTAAAGGAAGGGAGAGGATAGAAACAGTCACTTGTTGAAGACACGGGATTTGTTGGACCAGTTCCAGTTGCTGTGACAACTGTACGTCTGGTTAGGGAGGCTGAGATTCAACTCAGAAGACCATGTCTTCACCTTATTCCCCTTGAGCAAAGGACACACAGTCCTCGCCCAATCACTCTGGTAAGTCTTCAAGGTAGACTTCCAAACATTCACAGACTTCGTTCACCGGCGATCCACAATGACTCTTGGATGCTCAGAACGTGACGCCTAACCGGCTGGAGGATTCACAATCCTCAAGTGTAATAAGTCTTCAGGTCACACAGACAGAAAGACTTCAGTGATGCCTAACACTCTTTGGCTCTGGGTGTTTGGGCTTGGTCATCGCAAGGATTTCTCTCTCTCAAAGGCTTCGAGGTGGGTTGCTCTCAAACGACAAAAGCCGTGCACTAACTCTGAGCAGCCACCAATTTATGGTGTAGGGGGTGGGCTATTTATAGCCACTGGGCAACCCGACCTGATATGTCCGAAATGACCCTGGGTCACTAAGGAACTGACACGTGTTCCAATGGTCAGATTTCAAACACACACGGCAACTTTACTTGGGCTACAAGCAAAGCTGACTCATCCAGCTCTGGATAAGATTTGCTCTCATTGTCTTCGCTCGAAGACATAGGATTTGGGTTGAGCATCACTTCAGTCACTCTGACTTAGTTCACTTGGACCCCACTTAACAGTACGGTGGCTCCTATGAATCAACAAAGAAGAAAAGGAAACAACGAAACCACACAGTCTTCGCGCTCCATAGTCTTCACCGAATGTCTTCTCATGTCACAGTCTTCAATATGAATATCTTCACATACCACCATTGTCTTCAATGTCTTCACACATTTTTAGGGGTCATCTCCAGTAGGTAAACCGAATCAATGAGGGACACTACCTGCGTTATCCTGCAATTCTCACAAACGCATTAGTCCCTCAACCAACTTTGTCGTCAATACTCCAAAACCAACTAGGGGTGGCACTAGATGCACTTACAATATTGTATTTGACTTTGGGCATTTAAACACTATAAATAATTTAAATGCTCAAGTAATGTTGGAATTATTTGTGGGACACTGAAATATTTCAGAAAGTGCTCATGAATATTTTCAGGATTTATAAAATTTGTTTGGCTTTTAAAACTGGATCAAAAACAAACTACAAAAATAGAAAACAGAAAAAAAAGAGCAGAGACTCACCTGGAGCTTACCTGGCGCCCACCAAAGCCCACCTGGCCGGCCTAGATGGCCTGGCCAGCCCACCAAGGGCAAGGTTGTCTTCAACCCAGCGCCAGTAGGACGCCGAGCGTGTGCTCGCCGCACGCGCGCCCTCCGAGCGCCACCTCCTCCCTCCCTGCCTGCCTGGTTCCTCCTGGACGGCTCTAGACGAGCGCCACGCAGCCCCTCGACCCTCTCTCACTCTCTCTGGACCTCCCTTCCCTCACCGCTTTCTCTCCCACGCGACCACCGAAAGCAACCGGAGCCCGCCACTCGCTGTAGCCATGGCCACTGGCCACCGCACCCCCTGCCGACATGACCATCGACTCCGTCGCAATGCCTCGCGTCTCCAAGCAGAAGAACGCAAGCCCGGACGGCCTTCTTCCCTGCCAACGCTGCCGTCCTCGACCTCGGGTGCCGGTGATCCGCGCCATCGACTCACCGGACCCCGTGCCTCCCCTGCCTTGCCAGCAGCACCAGAAGACCTGCGGTGAGCCGCTGCTTCTTTCCCCCCTACTCCCATGCTCGCCCGCGTCCACTAGGCCGTAGTTGCACGGACGGAGAAGCTCCCCGCTGCCATGCCTCATCGCCGCCCCACCAAAACCAGCCGCAGCTCGCGTCCGAGCACCGTCGAGGGCTCAGCATGCTCCCAGCAGCCGAGTGCGGGCACCTGTTCGCCATACCGTGCACAATAGCACCGAACCCGACCTTGCCTAGCTCCGGCCGCTGCAAAGCTCGACGCCGTCGGCGCTGTAGACCACCCCGGCCACTGCTACTTGCTCCATTGGATGCGGATGAGCACCAGCTCCATGCAGAGCCCCTCCGCCACTCGTTTGGTCGCCGGAGGAGCAAACCCGACGCCTCCGCCGTGGCCTGTGGTCGCCGGCGATTAGCCGCCGACGTGGCCACCTAGTTAGGCCTAATCACCCGCTAATTAACCCCCTGACCCACTAACATATGGGCCCCACACCCTAAATTAACCACAGTCTAATTCCTGTTTAGTTTTAACTAATCACAGTGGCCCCACGCGTCAGCGTTGACCTTGCTGACGTGGCCCTTGACCGACCCCACCCGTCAGTGACCCAAGCCAGCAATGTTACACTGACCAATGGGCCCCACTGGTCAGGTTTGACCCGGACCAGCCCCTTTGACCTGCTGACGTCATGCTTACACATTGCTGACGTAGTAAAGGAATTTCTGGATTAAATCTAATTCAGGAAATTCTAGAAAATGTTTAAAACTTGTAAAAATCATAGAAATTCAACCGTAACTCCAAATGAGATAAATTATATATATAAATGATCAGAAAAAATCCAATCTATCCATCTGTACCATTTGCATGCATGTTAGAACAACTTATAGCTACTGTTTAGGACAAACCATATAAATGGCATTTGAATATCCACATATGGGGTTTGAATTTGAATCCTGGATTCAAGCCAACTCCATTTAACTTGCTGCTACTTGCATTAGCTCAAACCACAGATCTTGCCATGTCATGATCATGCATCATATTGTGCATTGCATTGATTGTGTTCTTCCTTGTTTGCCGGTGTTTGTCCCCTCTCGATAGACGTGATACCGACGATGAGATCGATGACACTGATGAAGAGCTATTCTATCTTAAGAAGTGCCAGGCAAGCAAAACCCCCTTGTTCATTCTGATACAATCCCACTCTCTCGCTCCTGCTCTCTTTTACTGCATTAGGACAACAACGTTTCAACTCTTACATGCTGCGGTAGCTGAACCCCTTTCCTCTGCATGACCTATCATTGCCATAGTAAATAGATGAAACCCACTAGCATGACTAGGAGTTGTTTGAGCCCTGATGTGCCTACTCATTCATGCTTGTTTGTCATGCCTACTATTGCTTAGAGTTGTGTCAGGTCTGATTCATCGGGGATGAATTGGAAAGTTGTGAACATGTCCTACTGTTGAGAGCTAAGTGTGTGAACACGATTTGGTAAAGGTAGCGGTGAGATACCATGTAGGAGTACATGGTGGTTGTCTCATTGCAGCCGTCCTCAGGAACTGAGTTCTGTGTTTGTGATCCATGAACAGTTACTACCACACATTGGGCTCGGGGCGCTCCAAGCTCTCTCGACTTATTAATCAACTCGATCTCTGTCCAGGAGTTGCAACTAGTTTCGGATGTTTGTAGGTAGTGCTAGTAGTCTACCAAGTGGCACTCGGTACAGGTGGGCTTGGGACCGACTAGGTGTAGTGGCACGGTGTACCAAGTGGCACCCGGATGGTGGGCTTGGGAACCCTGCTCACATCGTTTGGGGCCGTGAGCGACACCCCGGCCGGATCTCCTTGCGGATGGAACCCGAATAGGCGATAAACCTGGACGAGAGACTTGTGTGGTTAGTCAGGTCGTGGCCGACTCCCTCGCCAGGCTTCCGCTTGAAGGTTGCCGAGATACACGACGTGTACATGGTGGTAAGTGGCGAGACCGTGTGTGAAGAAGTACACCCCTGCTGGGTTAACATTATCTATTCAAATTGCCGTGTCCGCGGTAAAGGACTTCTGGGTTGCCTCTACAGTTCACAGACAAGTGAAAGTGGATACTCTAAGATACCCAAGATAAGCGTGAGTGCTATGGATTGCGTTCTTGTAGGGAGACGGGAGCGGATCCACAGTGGTGTATTGATATGGTGAATATGTGGACTCGTGTGCGCCACCTCAAAGAGTTACTTGCAGTCGTAGTTCAGGATAGCCACCGAGTCAAAGCTGGCTTGCTGCAGTTAAACCCCACCATCCCTTTGTTGATAATGATGCATATGTAGTTAGTTCTGATGTAAGTCTTGCTGGGTACATTTGTACTCACGTTTGCCTATTTTATGTTTTCAAGAGACTTCCGTCTCACTAGTAGTTTCGCGTGGACTTCAACGTTTAGCTTGTTACCTCAGCTACGATCTTGTGCCCTCGGCAGGATCTGGTAGATAGTCAGGCTTTTCAGCCTTTTTCATTTATAGTTGTCTGTACCCAGACATGTTGAGCTTCCGCTTGTGCTTTGACTTGTATGCTCTAAGTGTTGGGTCATGAGACCCATGTTTGTAATATCTCGCTCCTCAGAGCCTATTGAATAAAATACTTGAGTTGTAGAGTCATGTTGTGATGGCATGTTGTATTTGCACATATCGAGCATATTGTGTGTATGTTATTGCAATGCTTGGTATGTGTGGGATCTGACTATCTAGTTGTTTATCCTTAGTAGCCTCTCTTACCAGGAAATGTCTCCCAGTGCTTCCACTGAGCCTTGGTAGCTTGCTACTTCTCCGGAACACTTAGGCTGGCCGGCATGTGTCCTTCTTCGTTCCTGTGTCTGTCCCTTCGGGGAAATGTCACGCGGTGTCTACCAGAGTCCTGTTAACCTGCTACAGCACGGTTTATCGGAGTCCTGCTAGCCCAGTTGCTACAGCCCGGATTCACTCGCTGATGACCGACATGTTCGTTGCTGGGTCATGTATGCCTGTCCCTGTAAGTTAGTGCCACTTTGGGTTCACGACTAGCGATGTCATCCCGGGCTCCTTGTCATATGGATGCTAGCGACACTATCATATACGTGTGCCAAAAGGCGCAAACGGTCTCGGGCCTGGTAAGGCGACACCCGTGGGAATACCGTGCTTGAGGCCACAAAGTGATATGAGGTGTTACATGCTAGATCAGTGTGCCTTTGAGTCGGGGTCCTGACAGCTTTGGTCAGTCGGGGTCCTTACATGCTAGATCAGAGCTTGACTGCCTATAGGATTACCAAGCCAAACTGGTCGAAGTTGAGTCTAGAAATTCTTTAGTTATATAAGAGAATTGATTGTGGTTGCGAGCGTAAGGCTCTTTTTACTCCTTTACCTTATGCCCTTCTGATCCGAGTCATCTTATCTTCCTACGGGGTTAAGGAACTAGGCTTTCCTTTCTTTCTATTAGGATCACGTGTTACTAATCTGTAGACCTATAGGATTGATGGTTCTAAGCTTCAGTTTGGTTCCTGCTACTTCCGTGTATCCCTAGCTGGCTTCAGAATCTTGATATTATGATGTTAAGTGGCTATGCCACCTTTTTGTAGGATGTCTCAAATCTTTTTGAGCATTTACAACCGTTATGCTGTCCGTGTCTTCCCAGGTTTCTAAAATAGTCTGATGCATTTGCAAAATCCCTTCTTACCACTCCGAAGTTCCTTTTTGCCAGATCAACCACACAAACTAGTGTGTTGAGGTACTGCCTCGGCATTTATGTTGGAACTATTATTATGACCCTAGTTGTCTTAGAGAACCACCAAGTAATCTAGCCATATTTTGTGTTCCCTGTGTGATAATTCTGGCCATCATTCTCGAAAGCATCCCGCGATGCCATTTTAATATTAGGTATTCTATTACTGGGTTTTTTTAATCCGAGATTCACTCCACTTACCTCATGTCGATAGTGTTTGTTAGTCCCTTCGGGATATTAGTAACCTTGCAGTAGTCCTCGAGGTTCGTGGTATTACCTTCTTCCAAGTACCATGAGCTGTTTATGGCAGAAGTTCCTCACCGAACCGAAAGATCACAACTAGAGTGCTCTTGACGAGTTCTCGATTTTATGTTGTTATTCTGCCACTTCTACCTTTCTGCATGGGTTATCCGGAAGAAACCTGTTGAACTTGGTTCGACATGCTAGTCCATGCATCCACAACTCAGAAAATCATATGTTCTGTTGGGTTGTCCCTCTTTAGTTGTCTTCTGACTTCGTCTATCAATTGAGAGTCAAGAGTATGTGTGCATTTGTTCATCGATGCCATTGCTCTTGTGGTCCGTCAAGCCATTCAATCGTGGAATGACTAGGAGAAACAAACTCCAATACCTCTTCCATATCCGGGATTGGGTCAAAGTAGTTGTATTCCGCAGATCAAAATGCCAAACCGGCTTTTGATTCTGTTCTACCTTGGAGTATTACCACCTTTATGTCAGGATTTTCATGAGAATTGCACCAGCTCTTGTGAATTCTTGAAGCAGTGATACTTCTCGCCATTGTTGTTCATTCCTTTGTTCCCATGTTGTTGCAACCGGAATGCCGACAAATGAACCATATGTGTGAAACCAATACTCCTAGCAACCTTGTTGCTTGGTAGTTAAAGGACAATACCTTCATTCTTAGCGTGTTGGTTCTTGAATCATCATTCTAAGATAGATTGTGCTACCTAGTCCTTATTTCTCGTGCACTCTTCAATCAATGAGTTAGGATTTTGTCAAACCCTTGCTCTGTTGATCATATTGTATTGCCCTAAAAGCAAGATTGCTCCCGAGCTTAGTAGCATATGGTGGTTCGTGATTTTTCGGATATCTTCACGGAAGTATCACCAGGTTGTCGCCTGACCGCTATGTTGAGTTTGTGATCAAGTCGGTTTCTTGTAAACCAGCCATTCTCCAAGAATATGTGTGGGATACCCCTGAGCTAGTTGGTTAAGCCAAACAACAACTTGGACAGTTGGAAGATAAAAGCTTGTCTGACTTAGTTCATTTTATGGGATATCTTGTATGCGTGTTGAAGAAACATGGTATCTTCATCGATTGACCCTCGTGATCAGTTAATGGACCTATCATCTTAACAAATCTTTGATTTGAGTATGGGCTATCCTCAAATGAAATTAGAACCAACGATGTTCGTAATGTTGTCTTACTCGTGGTTGTTTCCTCGAGCATACACCATTATATCTTACGGGTCTGGCCAATGCTATCACCTTATTCACATAATTGTGGAATTCCACCTATATGGAAACCTGGATGAATTTTTGTTGAGCCCATCAGCAACATTTTTACCTTCCCCATGATTCATGTTGAACATCCAATTAGTGTTGGAAACTTGTGAGAAATGCTTTCGTGATATGTTCATGAAGCATATGTTCGGATGAAAGAAGTGATTTCCTCTAATACGTGTGCATTTGATGTAAGTTGTCGTCGTGAATTAGAGAAAGTTAGTTTTTCTTCCTCTGGAATCATCCCAAGTCAGTCATGCATGTGAGAAGTATTCTGTGGTCTGTTAGACTGATCATCTCCGTTCCATACGAATTCCCTAGCACACCAAGCCACTGATTGATTTGCTCAAGGATAAGAAGCTCATTGATAAGTGCACAAGGACTTCGATATCCTCGATGATGGTTCCCCACCTGAACTCGGTAGTGTTTTATTATAAGACTACTACATGTTCATGCTTGTCTGCGACAGCGTGTTCGCATGTATGTAGCAGAGATGGCTCATGTTTTGGAGCTTTCAATCGTAGTTCATCCCCCGAGAATCTCGCAACGTCATCTCGTCGATTTGTGTTGCAAACTTTCAGTTTTCCTCTAGACTTGATGAGTCTGGAATATCCTGACACCAACCAGATCTGAATCTTAGGCAGATATGATGGTTGGAACAT
Source organism: Triticum timopheevii (assembly GCA_963921465.1). NCBI lineage: Eukaryota > Viridiplantae > Streptophyta > Magnoliopsida > Poales > Poaceae > Triticum > Triticum timopheevii. The sequence goes on along the minus strand of OY997266.1, from coordinate 232,496,200 downwards.
TTCCCAAGAACTATAATATTGGTCTCTGTGTAACCCGGTAAAGTGGATGTCGTGGCCAACACACCAGCCGGAAGATCTATTATTGTAGCATCTTGATTAAGAAAATTGGCCACCTCCCCCATAAGGAACCCGTAGGATTTACTCCCTAGTTGTCCCTTATGGATTTTTGTGCTCCCGAAGTCCGACCTTTACTTGATGTTCTAGATATCAAACCATATCTATGAATGGGATATGCTAGTACACCAAGGAGAACATTAGAAGCGGAGTGCTAAATGTCCCTCGGTCGATCATCCAGATTTCGTCCGCTTGGCCTCGCTAAGGTGAAATCCGAGAAGGTGTTATCTTCCTTTGCATCTGCATCATCCATCACTATTGATCATGGTAGTATGTTGTGTTGCCAGGATCCTTGACACGGATATTTGTAAAACCCTGATGAATATGGAAATGCTCAAGTTCTTGAGAGCACGCGCAAGCTCTAGGTTTTCTCACTGGCACAAACTGGGATTGCTCCCAGTTTTCCTCGGTTATGCTATAACCTTTTCAAATAGTGGACTCACTCTCTACTGTTGAGCTTCTCCCTAGTTACTAAAACCATCCCTTGTGTTGTTTTCAACAAGGTAATCCACATCGTCTATTCTAGTCCGAGTATGCCATTCTACCGAACCCCCTCCAAACAATCGCTTGAGAATTGCCCTAGGCTGGTTTAGAGAGTATCAATGATCTCTATATCAAAGGTAATTCTTTTTGCCACTTAAGGTAATAATCTATGAATCGCCCTCCTCCAGGATGTCTCGCTGAGGTTTCATGGCAACACAACTCATTGCTACATTGACAACCGTTCACCACCGTCATAAGTGTGGAATTGTTGTCTACCTAGTGAACCCTCGTCATCTATTCCACTCCATTCATCTAGATGTGTGCTTCGTGTCTCAGCTCGACAGATGTTGCTATGTCTCATTCCATGCGTTAATCCTGAGTTGATCGAACTTTGAGAAGATCGATCCTTCTAGAGGTTTCTTTCTCCTCTCGTTGTCATGTCGATTGGAGTTCTCGGAGCAAGACATCAAGATAAAGATGGTGATTGAGTCAATGTCCTTATGAAGTGCAACCTGGATCGTGAAGATCATGTTAGCTTGTGTCCCTCTGTCTTCTTACCTCACCTCTTGAATCTCGGGACGAGATTCTTGTTTAGTGGGGGCGAGTTGTCACGTCTGGTATTGCACTAGGCTAGATTCATGTGTGCATCATGTTTAAATTTTGCTTAAACTTGAAATGAGGATGTTCAAGCCCTAGCATTAAATCAACTCAACTAGGGTGGATTAAAATCTTTTTCAATAAACCCAAAAAGTTCCTAAGAAAAGTTCATGATTTCTGGTTAAGGTGGAAACCTCTGCCAAAAATGATGAATATATTCTTAGATCATTTTAGGATTTTTGAACTAAATCATAAACACTATAAATAATTTAAATGCTCAAATAATGTTGGAATTATTTGTGGGACACTGGAATAATTGAGAAAGTGCTCATGAATATTTTCAGGATTTATAAAATTGGTTTGGTTTTTAAAACTGGATCAAAAACAAACTACAAGAATAGAAAACAGAAACAAAAAAAAAGAAAGAGCAGAGACTCACCTTGAGCTTACCTCGCGCCCACCAAAGCCCACCTGGCCGGTCCAGTTGGCCAGCCCAGCCCACCAGGAGCAAGGTTGTCTTCAACCCAGCGCCAGTAGGACGCTGAGCGTGTGCTCGCCGCACGCGTGCCCTCCGAGCTCCACCTCCTCCCTCCCTGCCTGCCTGGTTCCTCCTAGACGGCTCTAGACGAGCGCCACGCAGCCCCTCGACCCTCTCTCACTCTCTCTGGACCTCCATTCCCTCTCCGCTCTCTCTCCCACGCGACCACCGAAAGCAGCCGGAGCCCGCCGCTCGCAGTAGCCGTGGCCACTGGCCACCGCACCCCCTGCCGACATGACCATCGACTCCGCTGCAACGCCTCGCGTCTCGAAGCAGAAGAACGCAAGCCCGGACGGCCTTCTTCCCCGCTAACGCCGCCGTCCTCGACCTCGGGTGCCAGTGATCTGCGTCGTCGATTCGCCGGACCCCGTGCCTCCCCTGCCTTGCCAGCAGCACCACAAGACCTGCGGTGAGCTGCTGCTTCTTTTCCCCCTACTACCATGCTCGCCCGCATCCACTAGGCCATAGTTGCACGGACGGAGAAGCTCCCCGCTGCCATGCCTCATCGCCGCCGCACCAACACCAGCCACAGCTCGCGTCCGAGCACCGTTGAGGGCTCAGCATGCTCCCAGGAGCCGAGTGCGGGCACCTGTTCGCCCTACCGTGCACAACAGCGCCGAACCCGACCTTGCCGAGCTCTGGCCGCCGCAAAGCTCGACCCCGTCGGCACTGTAGACCACCCCAGCAACTACTACTTGCTCCATTGGATGCGGATGAGCACCAGCTCCACGCAGAGCCCCTCCGCCACTCGTTTGGAAGCCGGAGGAGCAAACCTGACGCCTCCGCCGTGGCCTGTGGTCGCCGGCGATTAGCCGCCGACGTGGCCACCTAGTTAGGCCTAATCACCCGCTAATTAACCCCCTGACCCACTAACATATGGGCCCCACACCCAAAATTAACCATAGTCTAATTCCTGTTTAGTTTTAACTAATCACCGTGGCCCCACGCGTCAGCGTTGACCTTGCTGACGTGGCCCTTGACCGACCCCACCCGTCAGTGACCCAAGCCAGCAATGTTACACTGACCAATGGGCCCCATTGGTCAGGTTTGACCCGGACCAGCCCCTTTGACCTGCTGACGTCATGCTTACACATTGCTGATGCAGTAAAGGAATTTTTGGATTAAATTTAATTCCGGAAATTCCAGAAAATGTTTAATACTTGTAAAAATCATAGAAATTCAACCGTAACTCCAAATGAGATAAATTATATATGTAAAATGATCAGAAAAAATCCAATCTATCCATCTGTACCATTTGCATGCATGTTAGAACAACTTATAGCTACTGTTTAGGACAAACCATATAAATGGCATTTGAATATCCACATATGGGGTTTGAATTTGAATCCTGGATTCAAGCCAACTCCATTTAACTTGCTGCTACTTGCATTAGCTCAAACCACAGATCTTGCCATGTCATGATCATGCATCATATTGTGCATTGCATTGATTGTGTTCTTCCTTGTTTGCCGGTGTTTGTCCCCTCTCGATAGACGTGATACCGACGATGAGATCGATGACACTGATGAAGAGCTATTCTATCTTAAGAAGTGCCAGGCAAGCAAAACCCCCTTGTTCATTCTGATACAATCCCACTCTCTCGCTCCTGCTCTCTTTTACTGCATTAGGACAACAACGTTTCAACTCTTACATGCTGCGGTAGCTGAACCCCTTTCCTCTGCATGACCTATCATTGCCATAGTAAATAGATGAAACCCACTAGCATGAGTAGGAGTTGTTTGAGCCCTGATGTGCCTACTCATTCATGCTTGTTTGTCATGCCTGCTATTGCTTAGAGTTGTGTCAGGTCTGATTCATCGGGGATGAATTGGAAAGTTGTGAACATGTCCTACTGTTGAGAGCTAAGTGTGTGAACACGATTTGGTAAAGGTAGCGGTGAGATACCATGTAGGAGTACATGGTGGTTGTCTCATTGCAGCCGTCCTCAGGAACTGAGTTCTGTGTTTGTGATCCATGAACAGTTACTACCACACATTGGGCTCGGGGCGCTCCAAGCTCTCTCGACTTATTAATCAACTCGATCTCTGTCCAGGAGTTGCAACTAGTTTCTGGTGTTTGTAGGTAGTGCTAGTAGTCTACCAAGTGGCACTCGGTACAGGTGGGCTTGGGACCGACTAGGTGCAGTGGCACGGTGTACCAAGTGGCACCCGGATGGTGGGCTTGGGAACCCTGCTCACATCGTTTGGGGCCGTGAGCGACACCCCAGCCGGATCTCCTTGCGGATGGAACCCGAATAGGCGATAAACCTGGATGAGAGACTTGTGTGGTTAGTCAGGTCGTGGCCGACTCCCTCGCCAGGCTTCCGCTTGAAGGTTGCCGAGATACACGACGTGTACATGGTGGTAAGTGGCGAGAGCGTGTGTGAAGAAGTACACCCCTGCAGGGTTAACATTATCTATTTGAATAGCCGTGTCCACGGTAAAGGACTTCTGGGTTGCCTGTACAGTTCATAGACAAGTGAAAGTGAATACTCTAAGATACGTAAGATAAGCGTGAGTGCTATGGATCGCGTTCTCGTAGGGAGACGGGAGCGGATCCATAGTGGTGTATTGATATGATGAATATGTGGACTCGTGTGCGCCACCTCAAAGAGTTACTTGCAGTCATAGTTCAGGATAGCCACCGAGTCAAAGCTGGCTTGCTGCAGTTAAACCCGACTGTCGGTGTCAAAACCGGCGGATCTCTGGTAGGGGGTCCCGAACTGTGTGTCTAGGCGGATGGTAACAGGAGACAAGGGACACGATGTTTTTACCCAGGTTCGGGCCCTCTCGATGGAGGTAAAACCCTACTCCTGCTTGATTGATATTGATGATATGGGTAGTACAAGAGTGGATCTACCACGAGATCAAGGAGGCTAAACCCTAGAAGCTAGCCTATGGTATGATGGTTATTATTGTTGTGTCCTACGGACTAAAACCCTCCGGTTTATATAGACACTGGAGAGGGCTAGGGTTACACAGAGTCGGTTACAATGGTAGGAGATCTACATATCTGTATTGCCAAGCTTGCCTTCCACGCCAAGGAAAGTCCCATCCGGACACGGGACGAAGTCTTCAATCTTGTATCTTCATAGTCTTGGAGTCCGGCCGATGATGATAGTTCGGCTATCCGGACACCCCCCAGTCCAGGACTCCCTTAGTAGCCCCTGAACCAGGCTTCAATGACGACGAGTCCGGCGCGCATATTGTCTTCGGCATTGCAAGGCGGGTTCCTCCTCCGAATAATTCATAGAAGATTGTGAACACTAGGATAGTGTCCGGCTCTGTAAAAATAAATTCCACATACCACCATAGAGAGAATAATATTTACACAAGTTCAATCTGCTGACATATTTTGTGGCGTGACGTCACACCACAACCAAGACTTTCCTCGAATCGTTTTTATTATACCACCTCAGCGCGTTTAGCGAAGCGGTTTCCTTGGCACGTCTTGTCGAAGCAGAGATCGTGTTCCCCTTATTCTGGGATCCTCATCAATACGGACGTGGGTAACCCAACCACGCCCGTTGCCACGCCCCCTCCATCGAAGGCGAGTTCCAAATGGTCACGGGGACGGCTCTTGGTATTCTCCCTCTTTATAATGAGACCAAGGCTCGTTCCTTTTCTTCAATCCTCAATCGAATCCGCCCCTCGCCCTGAGTTCCAACACTCAGGGCTCCAGATTCGAGCGCTTCGGACCTTCGACAATGTCTGGCTCCGACCTACAGGGCCGGTGGATGCCCTCCTCCATCACGGAAGATGACGTGCTAAAGCTGAGAGAAGCCAGGTACTTAACCTATGAGATTTTGCATAGGTTGCCTCCCCAAGGGCAAGTCATTCTTACTCCCGAGCCAGGCGAGAGCGTCGTGTTCGTGTCTCACCTCCGTCGGGGTTTAGGCTTCCCGATGGATCCCTTCGTGAGGGGGCTCATGTTTTACTATGGGCTGGAATTCCATGACCTGGCTCCGGAGTCCATCCTCCATATCTCATCATTTATTGTCGTCTGCGAAGCCTTCCTCCGCACTACCCCTCACTTCGGTTTGTGGCTCAAAACCTTCAACGTGGAGCCAAAGATGATTGAGGGGCGTCAGGCAGAGTGCGGCGGGGCGGTTATAAGCAAGAGGGCCGATGCTCCATGGCCCGAGGGCTCTTTTCAGGAGGAGCTCGGTTTGTGGCAACAGGAGTGGTTCTATATAACCGCTCCCAGGGGCAGCAGGCAGAGGCCGCCACCCATCTTTTGCTCGGGCCCTCCACAACGGCTGACATCATGGGTCAACAAAGGGCTTGACTGGGGGCCGTCCAAGGATGTACCCCTATTGCAGGGCCGGATTTGAGACCTCCAAGAGAGGGAGATCAATCTGGTCGTAGTGACGCAGGTTATGCTGATTCGGCATCTTCTGCCCCGCAAAGGTCGCCCCCTCCGCCTGTGGGAATTCAATCCGGAGGGACCACGAGCTCTCCAACACTTCATGGGTACGACACCCGTGGAGATGTACAAACTATTCTTCGGATCACAAGAGATGTGTCCGGACTTGACCGAGGACGCCGGCCTAAGCTGCAATCGCCCGGATACTCAAGTAAGTAACCCTGTGTCCGGACATATCATCCATCTGTTTATCATGGCTTTGGCTTTTAACCAGCTATCCCTTGGACAGGAGTGGATAGCGCAAGCAAAACTGATACGGTGTCCGGCCCCCCTCCCGGAGACCATGCCGGATCCGGTGTTAGTCAAGATGCTGGAGGTTGCGCCTTCGGATGAGGGTGAAGGGGAAAACAGGAAAATTACCGCCTCTACTGAGGAGGCTCTTAAGAAAGGGGGGATCGAGAATCCCTCCTTCCAGGGGGAGAAGAGGACCGCTTCCGAAGATCCGGAGGTCAAGGCCTCAAAGCGGGGGAAGTAATCTTCACCAGGGGGTCCTGCGCCAGGAGAAACCCCGGCCGCACCATCTCCCCAATGGAATCAGCCCTCCAGCGAGCCGTGAGTAGAAAAAGGGGAGTTTTGTAATAAGGGACATCCCTATTTTTATTTCTGAGGATAACCGAAGTTTTTTACCTTGCAGTTCGGATCTCCGCCCTTCTCAGCTGGGCTCATCTTCGGGGGACCTTCGTCCGGAGATGATGGAGAGCGAGACGCCTCCATCTGCCGCGCCGTCAGGCGGGGCGGACGACCCTGAGGTGTCGTCGCCGAGGGTCTCCCCGAGTCCGGCGGGGCCAGAGAGTGCGGCACCCACTGGTGTGTGGCCGGGGGAGCTGAAGGATTTACTCGAGAGGGCGTCTATCTCAGAGGATCACCATACATTAATGAGTATGGTGATTGAGAGGATTTCATCCACTGAGAGCGGGTTGCATGAGGCCATTAGAAGTTTACTGACGGGGTTTGAGGTACGTAAAAATGACATACCTCTTGACAGTTTTGCACATAGAGTGTGCCCTGTATAGATAGTAGCACCTGAGACTCGGTACGTTGTCAGAAGTGACAGCGTGCCGAGGATCATAATCTCAGTTTTAATATGTCGCCATTCCTATTAAGGGGGCGGAGCGTTTGGTGGCCAGCCGGACTGATAGAGTTGTCGAACTGAAGCAGCAGCTAGACGTTGCGGATGCGGACATCGCACTGGTCAATAGGCAACTTGACGAGTCACAAGGTGGGTGGTTTTTCCGCGGTCACCTGGTAAGGGAGCTGATGCCCACGCCTTACGACATGTATGCTTGATGCAGGTGGCGCCGCTGCTGTGGAAAACCTTCGGGCAGAGCTTTCTCGAGCCAAGGAGCAAACCAGAAAAAGTGATGCGGCTGCCTCGAAGGCAGCTGAGGAGCTACAAGCCGAAAAGGCTGCTCACTGCCGAAGCAGGGAGGAGATGGCCGGAATGGCCGTGAAACTAAAAGATGCTACCGACCGCTATGAGGTTCTTGAAAGAGAACTCCAAGTGGAGCAAGAGGGCCTGAAGAAGGCCACCGCCGAAGCCAAGGATGCCTGTTCTGCAAATGAGGGCTATAAAGGAGGAGCTGCGTCAGGCCGGAGATATTGCGGCTGGAAAGCCCTTTCTGCTGTGCAGGAAGTTCACGGATCAGAAGTATGCCCAATTGGGCCAGCTATGGGGTGCGGAGGATCCTTATCTGGATTTGGCGGCGAGTTCGGCGGACGCAGTCGTGCACTTCCGAAGCCAAAAGGATCATGAAATGGAAGAGCTTTTTTGGTCTCAATTCCACAGTCCAGAGCGTCCACTTCCGTTGACCGATCGGTTGGCTGAGTGGGCTGAGCTGAATAGTTTGTCCAGATTTGCCATGACGGATGTGGTGGCTCATCTGTGGCTGGATAGGCCCAAGCCGAAGAGTTATTTTGGCTTATTACAGCAATTCCTTGGGGCGGTGTCGCATATCAAGGCGATGAATTGGTCGGCATGCATAGAGGGTGCACGGATGGCTCTCGCCCGTGTTAAGACATACTGGGCGGAGATGGATGCCCCCGATGTTGCATCCCGGGGTTCGGACAAAAGCCAGTTACCCGCCGAGCACTATTTTGGGGAAGTCCTGCAGGGCGCTCGTTTAATAGAGTCACAGTGCTCGAAAAATGTTATGTTCAAATGATATGTATGATTTGTGAAACCATATTTATAATGTAACGACTTTTTATACTTGTGCGTTCAAGTATTGAAATATCTCCTGTGCGGCCGTTAATGTATATGTGTATATAACCTGAAAGATGGCAGTCTTCGGCTTCATCCCCCACGCACATGGTGCGGGGGTGTTTGCAAAAGGGCGCATTTTCACACTTAATCCAACGTCTTGGTCCTGTGAAGGAGGTGGTAGCGTAGCAAACTAGGCAACCGGACTATAATGCTTTATCACTTTCACTTAGCCATAGGAGTTCGAAGGTGGGGCTACGATATAGCCCCTAGAGGCAACGCGCTCTCCGGATTCGAGGCGCGTATGTGCCTGACCGGGAAACGGTCCTTCGTCAAAGCGGAGGAATTCTAGACATTCCATTAGTCGATCGAGTGGTTGACCAATCTCTCGCTATATCATGACAGTCAGTTTTCGGCTTTCTCTACTGAGGTGCTCGCCAGGCTGAACCGGGGCACAATCGCAGTAGTTCTCCTGGTGCCGCGTTAGCCGATGATACGGAATGTAAGGCAGCAAAACACAGGAGCCGGGCAAACCCAACATTTGACCAAAGACATGATTCGGAGCTGATGCATATAAGGCCTAACTCGAGACGCCGAACACTCCGTGATGTATTCGATCTTTATGAAAACGGGCAGAACGATGCCCTAAGCCCCTAGTGTCCGGGTACGCGCGAAATCTTCTGACGCGGCCGATGCCAAAACGCCAGCCTCCTCCTCGGTTATGATAAGAAACCGGGGGATGTGTATCAACAAGAGACAGTAAAAAAGGTTTACGCAGGGTCTTAATCTGAAAAGAATCCTTGCAACGGGTCCCTGCTGCACGTCTGCGCCTGCGTCTCCGTTGTGCCGTATCCTGGACGGGCGTAGCACGTGGTTCATCTGTAATAGAGAAGAAATTAGTTTGGAAAAAATATCGTGCGAAAAATGTATTTAAAACAGAGTATGATTTTAGAAAATGAATAAAATTGAGCTTTATTGGCTCTCATTCTTCATTCGTGCAGCCCCTTGTAAAGGGGTATGTGGCTGGGAAGCCCCTTGTTGTTTATGCCGGACTCGCCTAGCCATGTCCGGGGTCTAAATGACCTGTTTTAGGGGCTTCGATGAGCCCGGCCGGATTAGTTTGAGGCTGTCAAGGCAGTCTCACGTTTTTCCGTGGTCGAGGAACACTCTAAGTTGCCCTTTAATGAGATGATGCCGCGTGGACCGGGCATTTTAAGTGTAAGAGACGCGTAATGCGGTATTGCGTTAAAGCGGGCGAAAGCTTCGCGTCCCAATAGTGCTTGATGGCTACTTTTAAATGGGGCGATATGGAAGATTAGCTTTTCGCGACGGAAGTTGTCGAATGAACCGAACACAACCTCTAGTAGTACAGAGCCTGTACAATTGGCATAAAGGCCTGGCGTCACTCCTTTGAAGGAAGTGCGGCTATGGCGAATTTTGGTAGGGTCTATCCCCATTCTGCGGATGGTGTCCTGGTATAGCAGGTTTATATCACTGCCGCCGTCCATTAGGACTATTGTAAATTGTAGTCCGTCGATTATGGGATTCAATATCAAAGCAGCTCATCCTGCGTTTCGAATACTTCTGGAGTAATCCTGATGGTCGAAAGTAACTGGTTTTGACATCCAATCTCAGGACTCCGCTGGGGTGGACCATGCGGCGCGTGCTTTAGCAGGTGCCGCACTATTTTTCCTTGTTATCACATGAAGTGAGTTCACTATTTTGATTTCTAGAGGGAAAGTCTTCTGCTTTTCGGCGTGCTGCTTGTGGGGTTCGTCGTCTTCGCTCGGTGTGTCGAGCCCCTTGTGTTCGGCGTTAAGCCGGCCGGACTGCTTGAAGACCCAACAATCTCTGTGGGTATAGTTTGCAGCCTTCCCGGGGGTACTGTGGATTTGACATATCCTATCCAACATTTTGTTTAGGTTGGATAGCTCGTCACTGTTGTCCTTAAGAGGCAGTATTTTGTTATTCGGCTGAGAGCTTTTGAACCCGGCGTTGACCGCCGTGCTATTTGGGCCATTTTCCTTATTCCGGCGCGGATCTTTTCTGCATCGTGATTTCCCATTTCCATCCCTGACTTCGGATGTACTCAGGTCGCTGGTGCTGCATCTTGCCAGCCAGCTATCTTCCCCCGCGCAAAATCAGGTCATGAGGCTTGTTAGCGCGGCCATTGTTCTTGGTTTTTCCTGGCCGAGGTGTCTGGCGAGCCATTCTTCTCGGACGTTATGTTTAAAGGGTGCTAAGGCTTCGGCGTCCGGACAGTCGACTATTTGGTTCTTTTTGGTGAGGTACCTATTCCAGAATTTGCGTGCTGACTCTCCGGGCTATTGAGTTATGTGACTTAAATCGTCTGCATCTGGAGGGCGGACATAAGTCCCCTGAAAATTTGCTCAAAACGCATCCTCGAGCTCTTCCCAACTTCCAATGGTATTTTCTGGGAGGCTTTTGAGCCAATGCCGAGCTGGCCCTTTGAGCTTGAGGGGTAGGTATTTTATGGCATGGAGATCGTCTCCTCTAGCCATATGTATGTGTATGATATAATCCTCAATCCAGACTCCGGGGTCTGTTGTTCTGTCATATGCCTCTATGTTTACTTGTTTGAATCCCGCTGGAAATTCATGATCCAGTACCTCATCAGTGAAACATAGTGGGTGTGCGGCACCCCTGTATTTGGGTGTGCTGTTATCTTTGAATGCTCGGCATGTTGTGTTGCTTCCTAGAGCCTTTTTTGGCCCATTTATGGACCTGACCGGGCCATCCTTTCTGCGAGGATCCTTATGTCGATCGTGTGCCGGCTTTTGTGCGGCGCCGCTTTCCGCTTGTCGGTGTCAAAACCGGCGGATCTCGGGTAGGGGGTCCTGGACTGTGCGTCTAGGCGGATGGTAACAGGAGACAAGGGACACGATGTTTTTACCCAGGTTCGGGCCCTCTCGATGGAGGTAAAACCCTACTCCTGCTTGATTGATATTGATGATATGGGTAGTACAAGAGTAGATCTACCACGAGATCAAGGAGGCTAAACCCTAGAAGCTAGCCTATGGTATGATTGTTGTAATGGTTGTTCGTCCTACGGACTAAAACCCTCCGGTTTATATAGACACGGAGAGGGCTAGGGTTACATAGAGTCGGTTACAATGGTAGGAGATCTACATATCCGTATTGCCAAGCTTGCCTTTCACGCCAAGGAAAGTCCCATCCGGACACGGGACGAAGTCTTCAATCTTGTATCTTCATAGTCTTGGAGTCCAGCTGACGATGATAGTCCGGCTGTCCGGACACCCCCTAGTCCAGGACTCCCTCAGTAGCCCCCGAACCAGGCTTCAATGACGATAAGTCCAGCGTGTTTATAGTCTTCGGCGTTGCAAGGCGGGTTCTCCTTTAAGTTCCATGTACCTGCCGAACAGTGTCCGGCTTTCTTATCAATGTTGCGCTTCTTGGCTTTCACGCCCAATAATGGCCATCTTCCACGCGTCGCACGAATGCGAAAAGCCAGGGTATCTTTTATGTTTTACCCCCTAGCTGTGCAAATAATCTGCCTATAAGAGAGGCAAGAATCCAGATCCAAATCACACCATCTTCCTTCCGCGAGTACTCATCGGAGCGCTTCTGACCAAAAATCCATTCCATCATGGACCGTCGACGCGGCTCCTCCTCTCGCGCTCCCAGCCCTCTGCCAGGAGATTGGAGGAGATGTTCTGCCCCGCACAACGAGTTGGTGACGCTCCAAGCGAAGGGATATCTCCCTTCGGCCTTCATGGTTCCGGTTCGAGCCGGGCTGGCCACCTACCAAGGTGGGAAGCAAGAGGAGGCTACCCCAAATCCCAACAAAGGGGAGCGGGTATGCTTCGTCCCCTATCTGATAAGGGGGCTCGGATTTCCTATACATCCATTCCTCCGCGGGCTCCTGGAGTTCTACGGACTCCTGCTCCATCACCTCACGCCCGCCTCTATCTTGCATATCGCGGGTTACGTAGCTCTTTGCGAGCTATTTTTGGGCGTCGAGCCCCATTTTGCATTGTGGAAGAGATTGTTCTGCCTTGTACCCCGCTCTCACGAGGGGTCCATATATCAAGTGGGCGGTGCCGAAATATGGCGCATCGCCGGGACCGGATATCTATCCGGAACCCCTAAGAAGGCGTCCGAAGACTGGCCTTCAGAATGGTTTTACGTAGAAGACGCTCCGCTGCCGGACCCTGTTCGGATCGGCCTCCCGGAGTTCAATAATGCTCCTCTGAAGAAACGCCTTAGCTGGCGCCCGCGGAGCCCCCAGCTGGAGGAAGACAAGAGCGTCCATTATTTGATGGGCCGGATAAGGTTACTGGCCCATTCCGGGTTGACCATGATTGGAGTCATGGCAACATGCATTATGCGGGGGGTGCAGCCGCTGCAATACAGGGGCCACCCTATGTGGGATTTCAACGGGGAGGACGATGCCACCCGTCATGGCCGCAAAGGGCCGGGTTCGGCCGAGGACCTGGCGAACATCCTGTCCGGCATGTACAAGGGGGAGAAGGAGGATTTCCTCCAGACGAACCCGTTGAATGGGTTCTCCATGAATAATCCCCGGCGTTGGGTAAGCGAACACTCTGTGTGCCCGACCCATGCTTTCGAAGTTTAAGTTTCTTATATTATGTTTTCGATGTAGGAGCTGCGTCGGGTTGTGGAGGGCATGCTTAGTCCAGCTCCGCAACCCAAGGATCCAGAGAGATCCCAGGATCCGGCCTCCGAAGAGGATCCGGACATAAAGGTGGAGCTAATCGACGGGGTGTTCCACCAGCTCAGCATGGATAATGCTTTAGTCGCCATCACGGCTGACTACCCCGGACTATATCCGGCTTCCCGGGTGATTGCGACCGAAGTCCTGACACCATTATTTCCTCCTTGCTCATTTCTGACCACCGTATACGATGGCGCTTTGCAGGAGGCGCCTTCAAGGAGGGAAGCCGAACCCGCGGCGGCTGACCAACAGGGATCAGTCCGGCCCAGTAGGCGGAAGAGGAGTGTGGCGCGGATTGAAACGTCGCCGCAAAGGTATAGCTCATAGCTCGTTTATTTAGAGCAACGTTCCTAGGAAGCGTTTGAATGCTCATGACTTTTGTAGGAGAAAAAGCGTCCGCCAGACTGCGGGCGTAGAGGTTGCCAATCCAACCTCTACCAGCCAGGCACCAGCACCTGGCCTGGAGGGGGAGGCGAGCGCAAGGCGTGAGCCGGATACTCCTCCAACGGAGGATGCTGACAAACTGTCCGCCACCAAGTCTGAGGTGGAGAGCGCCATGAACCACAGGCGCCGCCGGACAGTTTTTCGTGACGCGTGCTTCTCCCCTGAGGCGTTGAATGCCTTTAATGCGGGGGACGCGCACCTCTATGCTGCTCGAGATGGTTTGACCAGAGCCATGGAGCAGTATGTAAAATACATACGGGTAAGAGAATTTAATAGTTGTATATGCCAGTAGCCCCCGAGACTTAAAGTAGTTATATTAACTGATTTAAGGATCATTTGAAATGCAGGATCTTATGGAGAAGAATACCCAACTGTCTCAGGAGCTCCAAGAGTGTAGGGCCCAACTTGAGGCCGCCCTTGCTGCCGCAGGAGGAAACACAGAGACCCCTCCTGGTAACACATTATTTTTTAAAAAGATAAGTGGTGTGCGGCATGCGCGCAAGTCTAATAATGACATTGCAGGTGCTGCCGGACAAGATCCGGACAGGTAAGAACTACTGCGCCAGCTGAAGGCCGGCGAGAGGGTGCTGAATAAGGTGCAGCAGGAAAGGAACAAGCTCCAGGATGCCCACGCCCAGCTTGGAGCAGAGCTGAAAGGCGTTCGGGCCGAGCTGTCTGGCTCCGTTAAGGAGAATCAGCGGCTTTGTCGCGGCATCTATAGTAAGTGCTTGAGCGAACTCCTTTGAAAAGAAGAGTTCGACGAGGAAGTCGATTGACAAAATATGTCTGTAGGTATACTCACAAGTCGCCCTGCGGAGGAGATGCCCGTATCGACGGGTGATCAACTTCCCGAGCTGTTGCAGCTACTCGAACAAGTTCGACAGGCAATGAGCAGTGTCGTCCAGGCTTTATGGCCAGCCCTCTCCCTACCCGAGGGCCTTGGGGAGCTTGCGGAGAAGCTTCAGGGAGTGCGGCAGCGCTTCCGTTTATGGAAGATTTCGGCCTGCCGCCAAGGTGCCAGGGAGGCCTGGGCCATGGTGAAGACGCGGTACAAGAAGGCGGATCCCAACCACATGGCCGAGGTCGGACCTGTGGGGCCCGATGGGAAGGAGATCCCTGTGATTTTAGTATACGGCCAAGTAGAGTTGGCCGCTAAATTTTCCCAACGGGACTGTAAATTAGACAGCCTGTTAGACAGGATTGAGGAGGAATACAGTCAGTAAATTTGACAATGTATTTTAAAATGACATGTGAAATACCTTCTAGCCGGATTGTAGATCGTTTGTCTTTGCCGACCTTTTCGCTTCAACCTCGGGACCCTAGAGTCCGGAGTGTGTCCAAATACCTTTGCGGTTAAGAAACAACCGGGGCATGCATGGAGACCAGGCGTAGGGGTCATTAGTGCTTTATCAGACAAGTGCCCAACTAGTTATGTTATATTAGCTGGTTAGTAAGAAACATCTTCCAGGGAGAATAGTTCCGTTAAGGGTTCCTTTCCCTGGGAGGCATGCCCTAAAGTGCATGTCCGGTCTGCGAAAAGAGCAGAAAAAAATCTGGGGGCAGAAAAATAAGTAGGTAAAAAATCATTTTCAAGTCACGGACCGAATATTCCCTTAAGAACACTAGCTTTCGGCTTCACCCAGTCTGAGGTACACATCCGGCTGACCCGGCAGTAACAATCGCAGAGGTGCTCCCTTTACCTCCTAGCCGAACAATCGGGAACGTAGGGGTAAGCACAGGAGCCAGGCAACCCAGCTTGGCCAAAACTTAAGTCATATCGATGCATATAATGGTGAATAAAAGGTACATGTGGAAGTTTGACACATGTGTTGGGCATGAAGCCCTTATAATTAAGCTTCTGGTAAAGAAGCCCCCAGGTATAATGAGTGCGGATGGCACGTTAAGTGTGTGCGAACAATGTGCAAGTAGGCCTTCAAGGGCTTTTTAGGAAAAGGGGTGAGAGAAGAAAGAGAAACAAAAGACAGATGAAGTGTAAAAATTTGGATGGGGGAAGGGGACGAACTCTTAGTCCGGCGCTAGGCATAGAATCTTCGGAGGCGGGCTGCGTTCCATGGGTTTGGCTCAAGTCGGTTGTCCGACGCATTTTGTAGACGGTACGCTCCGCCGGTCAGGACTTGATCGATAATGAAGGGCCCCTCCCATTTGGGCTTGAGTTTGTCCCTTTTCTTGTCCGGCAGGCATAGAACTAGTTCGGCAACGTTGTAAGTCTTGGCCCGTACTTCTCTGCTTTGGTATCTTCGAGCCTGCTGCTGATAGAATGCGGAACGAGCCTTGGCGACGTCGCGTTCTTCCTCCAATGTGTCCAAGCTGTCCTGCCGATCCAGCTCGGCTTCTCTTTCTTCGTACATGCGCACTCGAGGTGAGTCATGAATGATGTCGCAGGGAAAAACTGCCTCTGCGCCGTATACCATAAAAAATGGTGTGAATCCGGTAGTACGGTTGGGCGTTGTCCGCAGCCCCCAGAGTACGGAGTCGAGCTCCTCTACCCAGTGCGTGTCAGATTTCGTAAGGGACCGCACTAGTCTGGGTTTGATGCCGCTCATTATTAGACCATTTGCTCATTCCACTTGACCGTTGGTTTGAGGATGATAGACTAAAGCGTAATCGAGCTTAATGCCCATATTTTTGCACCATGATTTAACCTCGTCGGCCATGAAGTTCGTGCCGTTATCGGTGATGATGCTATGGGGGACACCATAATGGTGTACTACCCCAGATACGAAGTCTATCACTGGTCCGGACTCTGCCGTTTTAACTGGCTTGGCCTCTATCCATTTGGTGAATTTATCCACCATGACCAATAGGTACCTTTGCTTCTGGGTTCCCCCTTTAAGGGGTCCAACCATGTCAAGCCCCCAGACCGCGAACGGCCAGGTAATGGGTATAGTTTTGAGGGCGGTGGGTGGCATATGGCTCTGATTTAGCAAAGAGCTGACAACCAATGCATCTTTGGACTAAGTCCTGAGCATCTGCCCGGGCCGTCGGCCAATAAAATCCTGTACGGAATGCCTTTCCTACAAGGGCCCGAGCTGCGGCGTGGTGTCCGCCTAGTCCGGCATGAATTTCAGCCAGAAGGTTTCGCCCTTCCTCTTCGGAGATACACCTTTGAAGGACTCCGGTTGTGCTTTTCTTATAGAGTTCTCCCTCATGGACCTTGTAGGCTTTAGATCGCCGGACTATGCAGCGGGCCTCATTTTGGTCTTCGGGAAGTTCCTGCCTAAGCAAGTAGGCTAGGAATGGCTCTGTCCACGGGGCGATTACTGCCATTATGTCGTGGGCTGAGGGTGTTATTTCATCGGCTAAATTGCCGATTATGTCAGATTGCTTTGTGTCGGTTGGGGCGGCTGCTTCTGGTTTGTTACTTCCGGACTCCTCTTCCCATAGTACGGATGGCTTAAAGAGCCGTTCGAGGAAGATATTTGGAGGGACAACGTCATGTTTTGCGCCGATGCGTGCCAGTACATCGGCTGCTTGGTTATTATCCTGGGCTACATGGTGGAATTCAAGTCCTTCGAACCGAGCTGACATTTTGAGGACAGCGTTACGATAGGCTGCCATTTTCGGATCCTTGGCATCAAAGTCTCCATTTACTTGGGATATTGCGAGGTTTGAGTCCCCACGCACCTCTAGGCGTTGAATGCCCATGGAGATTGCCATCCGGAGGCCATGTAAAAGGGCCTCGTATTCGGCTGCGTTGTTGGAGTCCGTGTACATTATCTGAAGTACGTATTGGACTATGTCCCCGGTTGGGGACGTCAGTACAACGCCAGCCCCCAATCCGGCCAACATTTTGGAACCATTGAAGTGCATAATCCAATTGGAGTATGCGCCGTACTCTTTAGGGAGTTCGGCTTCCGTCCACTCAGCGACAAAGTCAGCCAAAACTTGCAACTTTATAGCTCGCCGAGGTTTGTAAGTTATATCGAATGGTAAGAGCTCAATGGCCCATTTTGCAATCCTTCCCGTCGCGTTGTGGTTGTTTATAATGTCGTTAAGGGGTACTTCAGAAGCCACTGTTATCGAACACTCTTGAAAGTAGTGTCGGAGCTTCCGGGATGCCATGAACACCGCATACGCTATCTTTTGATAGTGCGGGTAACGGGACTTGCAGGGAGTTAAAACAGTGGATACGTAGTACACTGGTTTTTGAAGTGGGAATTTATGCCCTTCTGTCTCTCGTTCTACGACGAGTACCGCGCTTACAACTTGATGTGTTGTCGTGATGTATAACAACATTGGTTCGCCTAGGTTAGGCGCAGCCAGAACCGGATTTGTTGCCAATATGGCCTTTATTTCTTCGAGTCTGGCAGTGGCAGCATCCGTCCACTCAAAGTGTTCGGTGCGTCTGAGGAGGCGATAGAGGGGCAGTGCCTTTTCTCCCAAACGGGAGATAAAGTGGCTTAGAGCTACCACGCATCCAGTCAATTTTTGTATTTGTTTGAGGTCCTTTGGGATATCCAGCTGTGACAGAGCTCGGATCTTGGCTGGGTTCGCTTCGATTCCTCTACCGGATATAATGAAGCCCAGGAGCTTTCCGGCTGGTACGCCGAAAACGCATTTTTCCGGATTCAGTTTGATGTCATATGCTCTGAGGTTTTCGAATGTGAGCCTCAAGTCGTCTACTAGAGTTTCGACGTGTTTGGTTTTGACAACTACGTCATCTACGTATGCCTCTACTGTTTTGCCGATCTGGGTGGCCAGACATGATTGAATCATGCGCTGATATGTTGCGCCGGCATTTTTAAGTCCGAAGGGCATCGTGTTGAAGCAGAATGGTCCGTATGGAGTGATGAATGCCGTTGCGGCTTGGTCCGCTTCTGCCATCTTGATTTGATGGTGGCCGGAGTATGCGTCAAGGAAGCACAATGAATCGTGTCCTGCGGTAGCATCGATTATCTGGTCGATGCGGGGGAGGGGGAAGGGATCCTTTGGGCAAGCCTTGTTGAGGTCTTTAAAATCGACACATAGGCGCCAGGATTTGTCCTTCTTTGGTACCATTACCAGGTTTGCTAGCCAATCCGGATGTTTAATGTCTTTGATGAATCCGGCTTCCAATAGTTTGGCTAGCTCTTCTCCCATTGCCTGTCTTTTGGGTTCGGAAAATCGTCGAAGAGCCTGTTTGACTGGCTTGAATCCTTTTAGGATGTTTAGGCTGTGCTCTGCCAATCTACGTGGGATTCCCGGCATATCTGAAGGGTGCCAGGAGAAGATGTCCCAATTTTCCCGAAGGAATTCTCGCAGTGCGGCGTCTACATCAGGGTTCAACTGTGCCCCGATGGAGGCTGTCTTTGTCGGGTCCGTTGGATGGACCTGGAATTTTACTATTTCGTCTGCTGGTTTAAAGGAGGTGGACTTGGATCTCTTATCGAGTATCACATCGTCCCTATTCACCGTAGAGCGTAGCGCGGTGAGTTCTTCTGCTGCTAGGGCTTCGGATAGTGCCTCCAGGGCTAATGCGGCTGTCTTGTTTTCGACGCGGAGTGCTATGTCCGGATCACTAACGAGAGTGATTATTCCGCCGGGCCCAGGCATTTTGAGCTTCATGTACCCATAGTGGGGTACGGCTTGAAAAATTGTGAATGCCTCTCGTCCTAATATAGCGTGATATCCGCTGTTGAACGGGGCCACTTGGAACGTGACTTCTTCGGATCTGTAATTGTCTGGCGAGCCGAACACCACATCGAGTGTGATTTTTCCGGTGCAGCGCGCTTCCCGGCTAGGGATTATTCCTCTGAAGGTTGTGCTGCTTCGCTCAATGCGGCTCCAGTCTATTTCCATTTTTTGAAGAGTTTCCTCGTAGATGAGGTTTAATCCGTTGCCGCCATCCATGAGTAGCTTGGTGAGTCGAAAGCCGTCCACTATTGGACTAAGTACCAGTGCGGCTGGTGCTCAGGCTGTTTGGAATTTAGGTTCGTCGCTGGCGTTGAAGGTGATGGCTGTGTCGCTCCATGGATTTGTTGTTGCTACTTGGTAGATTTCGGCGAGGCTGCGGATTGTTCGTTTCCGCATGTTATTTGATGCGAAAGTCTCGAAGACTGTTGATACCGTACCGGTATTGTTAGAGTGGTTTCCCGGGGCTAGAAGCTCCTCGCCACTTTTGGCCACCTGCCGTAATATCCAACATGCTCGAAGGCTATGTGTTGGGGTGGCGCCCTCTGTACTATGAATTTTACAGGGTCCGCTAAGCCACCCCTCCAGTATGGTTCCGTGCCCTTTATGGGGTTTTTGCTTTTTGGTTTTTGTACCCGGTGCCTGAGTGTAATGCACCCTTTTGTTGCGGACTGGGGTTGTCTTTGGGGCCGGATTGTCCCAAAACTTAATTTCGGTTTTCCGGAAACTCTCCGTCGCACAGTACTTTCGTACTATGGACGCCAGGTCGGCGAAGCGTGTAACTTCACGACGGCTGATGGCGTTCAAGATTCCCTCGTCCGTGCAATTATTGCAAAAGATTGAGATTGCGTTTCCCTCTCGGCAGTCCTTTATCCTGTCCATAACCAGGAAGAATCTGGCCCAGTAATGATGTACTGTTTCAGCAGGCTCTTGCCGGATTAGAGATAGATTGCATATGTCTGGGTGGGTGGGTGGAATTGAGTCCGGAACCCTACCCATCTCAAGGCTCAAGGGCCGAGAAGTTTCCGAATTTGGAAGCTTGGAAAGTGGAATGTTATCCAACAAGTCCGGTCCGATGCCTGACTTTAGGTTCAGTGCTTGATCGAAGTTCGTCCCTCCACGGGAATCCGGCATGGAGGGTTCGGCCGCCCGGACATGACTAGTTTTCAATATAGGAGAAGAGTCGCCGCGTTGTTCCTCTACCACTGCAACGTGGTGGGTGACCTGGGGAGAGTTAATCTCTCTTAGATCGGTTTTAAGCCCAATCTGATTGTAGTCTGTAGCGACTCCTAGGGCGACGATGCGATCCAAGAGCTCGTTTACGGACGAGAGCTCTATTGGATCCAGCCGCTCGGCGAATTCCGAGCTGACGTGAAGATTGCTTTTGACGACCTGAGAGGTCATTGTCGAAGCGGTGGCCGGACAGGCGGTCATAAGAAAACCACCTAGCCGAATAGTTTGGCCAGCGGCCAGGGCTCCTTTGGCGAAAATACCATCCTTGAAGACGGGAGGAGGCATCCTTCCTATCGGTGACGGCACAGAGGAACTCTCAATGAAAGCACCAATGTCGGTGTCAAAACCGGCGGATCTCGGGTAGGGGGTCCCGGACTGTGCGTCTAGGCGGATGGTAACAGGAGACAAGGGACACGATGTTTTTACCTAGGTTCGGGCCCTCTCGATGGAGGTAAAATCCTACTCCTGCTTGATTGATATTGATATGGGTAGTACAAGAGTAGATCTACCACGAGATCAAGGAGGCTAAACCCTAGAAGCTAGCCTATGGTATGATTGTTGTAATGGTTGTTCGTCTTACGGACTAAAACCCTCCGGTTTATATAGACACCGGAGAGGGCTAGGGTTACACAGAGTCGGTTACAATGGTAGGAGATCTACATATCTGTATTGCCAAGCTTGCCTTCCACGCCAAGGAAAGTCCCATCCGGACACGGGACGAAGTCTTCAATCTTGTATCTTCATAGTCTTGGAGTCCGACTGACGATGATAGTCCGGCTGTCCGGACACCCCCTAGTCCAGGACTCCCTCACCGCTCTTAGCCTGTCATCTGGTCGTCTATCCGGCCAGGCGGCCCCTTTGTTTTTTGACTGTGGGGGCTCTACGGCCTCCTCATCAAATTCGGGCAACAATTTGCGCTTCGGGTAGCTCTTTGCTTGGTGACTATCACCGTATTTATCTGCGGTCTTGAGTACTTTGCTCCATCTCATTCTGAGTACGTCTTCCGCTGTTTTGAGCTTTCGCTTCTGCTTCTTCAAACTTCTTGCAGTGGCGATGAGCCTTTTGTGAAGGTTCTTATGCTCCGGTGATGTGTCCGGCGTGAGGCCGTCTGGACTGTTGTTTTCGCCGGGGATGGGTTGCTCGTCCAATTCATACTGTTCGGATGGTTGCTTGGTGGCATGTTCGTCGTCCACTGGTTCGTCCTGCTCTACGGCTGGGTCAGTATGGGTGATGTTGTTATCGAGGCGGGACTTTGGGCGGCGCTTGCGTCGCTATTTTGATTGTTTTTGGGGGAATTATCCTTCGCCATGTCCCGTTGTTCCTCATTATCGCTTCCTTTTGGTGTATCCACCATGTATACATCGTGAGTTGAGGTGGCTTTCCAGTGCCCAGTAGGCGCTGGTTCTTGGTCGTCTCCAGCATCGTCATCCATACCGTCGATGTATTCGGAGTCAAAGTCTAGCCTGTCGGTTAGATCGTCGACAGTGGCTACTAAGTGGGTGGTGGGTGGGCTTTGAATTTCTTCGTCGTCCGCATCCCAACCGTCCTGACCGCAGTCCGGCCAGGGCTCTCCTGATAACGAGAGATATTTTAGCGAATTCAGGATGTCGCCAAAAGGTGAGTGTTGAAAAATGTCCGCAGCGGTGAACTCCATGATCGGCGCCCAATCGGATTCGATTGGAGGGGGGCGGGAGGTTCGGAGTCCGGCGAGGAGTCCGCCACCTCGGAGTCACGAGCCTCACAAGGGACAAGGTCAGTATTCGGCTCCATCTCCGTAGAGGTTGCAGCCCCCGAGGCGGTGTCTAGCCACCCATCCTTGATCTGCGCAGTCGGCTCCGAATTGGGGATCGGAGCGGACTCATGTGCGGCCTCCAGGACACTATCCGGCAGCAGAGCTAAATCATGCCCATCGTGACAGTGCGGCGCACTCGGCTGTGGCTCGAATCCATCGAAGATCAAGTCTCCGCGGATGTCAGCTGTGAAGTTTAGACTTCCAAATTTGACCTGACGGCCAGGGGCGTAGCTTTCGATCTGCTCCAGATGGCCAAGCGAATTGGCCCGCAGTGCAAAGCCGCCGAATACAAAGATCTGTCCGGGGAGAAAAGTCTCACCCTGGACTGCATCGTTGTTGTTGATGATCGAAGGAGCCATCGAGCCTATTGGTGACGACACAGAGGAACTCTCAATGAAAGCACCAATGTCGGTGTCAAAACCGGCGGATCTCGGGTAGGGGGTCCCGAACTGTGCGTCTAGGCGGATGGTAACAGGAGACAAGGGACACGATGTTTTTACCCAGGTTCGGGCCCTCTCAATGGAGGTAAAACCCTACTCCTGCTTGATTGATATTGATGATATGGGTAGTACAAGAGTGGATCTACCACAAGATCAAGGAAGCTAAACCCTAGAAGCTACCCTATGGTATGATGGTTGTTATTGTTGTGTCCTACGGACTAAAACCCTCCGGTTTATATAGACACCGGAGAGGGCTAGGGTTACACAGAGTCGGTTACAATGGAAGGAGATCTACATATCCATATTGCCAAGCTTGCCTTCCACGCCAAGGAAAGTCCCATCCGGACACGGGACGAAGTCTTCAATCTTGTATCTTCATAGTCTTGGAGTCCGGCCGATGATGATAGTTCGGCTATCCAGACACCCCCCAGTCCAGGACTCCCTCACCCACCGTCTCTTTGTTGATAATGATGCATATGTAGTTAGTTCTGATGTAAGTCTTGTTGGGTACATTTGTACTCACGTTTGCCTATTTTACGTTTTGCAGAGACTTCCGTCTCACTAGTAGTTTCGCGTGGACTTCGACGTTTAGCTTGTTACCTTAGCTACGATCTTGTGCCCTCGGCAGGATCTGGTAGATAGTCAGGCTTTTCAGCCTTTTTCATTTATAGTTGTCTGTACCCAGAAATGTTGAGCTTCCGCTTGTGCTTTGACTTGTATGCTCTGAGTGTTGGGTCATGAGTCCCATGTTTGTAATATCTCGCTCCTCGGAGCCTATTGAATAAAATACTTGAGTTGTAGAGTCATGTTGTGATGCCATGTTGTATTTGCACATATCGAGCATATTGTGTGTATGTTATTGCAATGCTTGGTATGTGTGGGATCTGACTATCTAGTTGTTTATCCCTGGTAGCCTCTCTTACCGGGAAATGTCTCCTAGTGCTTCCACTGAGCCTTGGTAGCTTTCTACTGCTCCGGAACACTTAGGCTGGCCGGCATGTGTCCTTCTTCGTTCCTGTATCTGTCCCTTCGGGGAAATGTCACGCGGTGTCTACCAGAGTCCTGTTAGCCTGCTACAGCCCGGTTTACGGAAGTCCTACTAGCCCAGTTACTACAGCCCGGATTCACTCGCTGATGACCGACACGTTCGTTGCTGGGTCATGTATGCCTGTCCCTGTAAGTTAGTGCCACTTTGGGTTCACGACTAGCCATGTCAGCCCGGGCTCCTTGTCATATGGATGCTAGTGACACTATCATATACGTGTGCCAAAAGGCGCAGACGGTCCTGGGCCTGGTAAAGCGACACCCGTGGGAATACCGTGTGTGAGGCCACAAAGTGATATGAGGTGTTACATGCTAGATCAGTGTGCCTTTGAGTCGGGGTCCTGACACTCAGTTTCGAGTACTTCCCATGTAGTCTGTTTAGTATGATCTCAGAACCTTGAGTGATTATGTTGAGTATGTTGCTACCCCATTTTAGCAGGATGTGTCATTCTGAGCATTCTACTGTCGTTATGCTGCCGGAATTGCCCTAGGAGTTCGAGAGATACTAATTTCCTTGTCCTAAATTCTATAGCCGATGGTTGATGCTGATTCCGTCCTTCATTTCGTTTCTCAGGATGTCATCAGTTAAGCGAAGTTCTGTTGCTCGTAGCCAGAACCAGGGAGATGGTAGGGATGAGGATCCTCCCGACCAGCCTTCGTTGACGGAGTTCATGTTAGAGATGGAGAGAAGAAAGCGTGAGTCTAACCGCTTGTTGGCACATATCGAGGAGAACACTGCACATCGGTTCAAAGGGTCTGCAACCATTCATGACTTCATTCGCTTGCACCCACCTACCTTTCATCACTCCATCGAGCCACTCGATGCAGATGATTGGCTCCGTAGCATCACTCGTAAGCTGCGTTCCGCGAACGTAGCTGAAGATGACAAGGTCACCTATGCCACATACCACCTGGAAGGTCCTGCTAGTCCTTGGTGGGAGAACTATGAGTCTATGCTTCCAGCTGGCCAAACTCCTACCTGGAGGGATTTCATTGAAACTTTTCGCGAGCATCACATTCCCCAGGCCCTCATTGTTCGCAAGAGAGAAGAGTTCTATAGTTTCACCCAGAGTAAGATGGCTGTTGATGCTTATAGTAGAGAGTTTGAGAACCTTGCCCGCTATGCTTCAGAATAGGTGTCCGCGGACGCCAAGAAGCAGGCTAGGTTCTGGAAGGGTCTCAAACCCAAGTTGCGTCGTGATCTTCACTTGCACCATTGCAATACATTCCAAGCTCTTGTGAACAAGGCCATCAATGCAGAGACAGCTCAGCTCACTTACGAGGAGTCTCGTAAGCACACCCGTGATTCGGGTTCATCCTCCGGTTCTAGTTCTTAGAAGCGCCGGATTTGGGTTCCGAACTCCGCTCTTCCACCCGGATATGTACCGAGGCCATATTATGTGGCACCTCATCCAGTTCAGTAGTATGCTCCACCCAGGCCTATTAGTGGACCGCCTGCCAATGCGGGTCCACATCCTACCTCCAAGATTTGTTACAAGTGCGGAGAGCCAGGCCACATTGCCTGTATTTGCACCCAGACCAGTGTTGCTCCATCCCAGCCTGAGAAGTCTGTTGGCCATGGTAAGCCACCATGCAAGATGATCAGTGTCAAGTCAGCTCCCACTGAACGTGGATGCGTGCATCATGTCTCAGCCAGAAATGCTCATGATGATCCGGATGTCGTTCTTGGTACACTCCTTGTCAACTGTCATCCAGCATCAGTTTTGTTCGATACTGGAGCGTCTCACTCCTTCATTTCGGAAAGCTATGCTAACTTGCACAACATGTCATTTTTTGATATGCCCTCTCCACTAGTCATTCAAACTCCTGGATCGAAATGGCAAACTTCTAGTGTAAGCCATGGTAACGAAATCCTTGTAGACAAACTTGTATTCCTCGCATCACTTATAGCCCTCAAGTCTACAGATATTAACATCATCTTGGGTATGGACTGGATGACAGCTCATTATGCCAAGATTGATTGTTACACCAGGTCCGTTCAGCTTACACACCCATCTGGCAAGATAGTCACTGTCTCCACTAGAGTTGCAAGGCGTCAGCTCTATTCTCTTAATGCCAGCCTTCTTCCAGACCTTGAAGATATCCCGGTAGTCCGTGACTTTCCGGATGTCTTTCCAGAGGAACTGCCAAGTGTTCCACCCGACAGAGATGTAGAGTTCGTCATAGATCTTATCCCAGGAACCGCTCCAATCTCTAGGAGACCTTACAAGATGGCACCCTTAGAACTAGTCGAGCTTAAGAAACAACTTGATGAGTCCTTGCAAAAGGGTTTCATCCGTCCTAGTTCTTCTCCCTGGGCTTGCCCCGTCCTCTTCGTCAAGAAGAAGGATGGTACGGACCGGATGGTTGTAGATTATCGTCCCGTTAATTTGGTCATGATAAAGAACAAATATCCGCTCCCCAGGACCAACGACCTGTATGCAGCTCGCTGGATCCTCAGTCTTCTCCAAGATGGATTTGAGGTTAGGTTACCACCAAATCAAGATCAGGAATGGGGACATTCTTAAGACGGCTTTTGTCACTCTTATGGCCAGTACGAGTACACCGTCATGTCCTTTGGTCTAACCAATCCTCCAGCCACATTCTCCCGCTTGATGAACTCGATCTTCATGGAGAACTTAGATAAATTCGTCGTGGTTTACCTCGATGATATTCTTGTTTACTCGAAGAATGAGGAAGAGCATGCCGAACATCTTAGACTTGTGTTAGAAAAACTCAGAGAGCACCTCTTTATGCCAAGTTCTCCAAGTGTGAATTTTGGTTGCCAAAAGTGAGCTATCTAGGCCACGTGATATCTGGTAAGGGTATTTCTGTCAATCCCGAGAGAGTTAAGGCCGTTCTTGATTGGACTCCACCTAAAACCATTAAACAAGTTAGGAGTTTCCTTGGTCTAGCCAGCTATTATCGCCGCTTTGTTGAAAACTTCTCCAAAGTAGCTAAACCCCTCACGAAACTTCTCAAGAAAGATAAAAAGTTTGAGTGGTCCCCACAGTGTGAGTACAGTTTTGAGGAACTGAAAAGACGCCTGACTTCTGCTCCCATACTTGTGCCACCGGATTTCACTAAAGACTTTGTTATCTACTGCGACGCCTCACGACAGGGACTAGGTTGCATCCTTATGCAGGATCGTCATGTGATTTCCTATGCATCTCGACAGTTGCATCCACATGAGGAGAATTATCCTACACCTGATCTAGAGCTTGCAGCCGTAGTCTATGCACTCAAGACCTGGCGACATTACCTTCTTGGTAAATGTTGCGAGATCTACACCGATCACCAGAGTCTCAAGTATATCTTCACACAATCAGATTTGAACCTTAGGCAAAGACGTTGGTTGGAAGTGATCTCAGATTATGATCTAGGGATTACTTACACTCCAGGCAAAGCCAATGTCATGGCTGATGTGCTAAGTCGTAAATCCTATTGCAACAATCTCATGTTGCAGTAGGGCCAACCACTTCTCCATGAGGAATTCTGTAAGCTTAACCTTCACATTGCTCCTCACGGATTCCTTTCTACCTTGGTGGCAAAACCTGACCTTGAGGATCGGATTATCGCTGCTCAAAAGCAGGACACGGGAATTTCCCGGATCAAGAGAAACATTAAGAAGGGAGTTGGTGGATGTTTCTCTATGGATGATCGAGGTGTTGTTTTCTTTGAAAACCGCTTGGTGGTTCCCAAGAATCAACATCTACGAAAACTGATTCTTAAGGAGGCGCATGAATCTCCTCTCACGATTCATCCCGGTAGTACTAAGATGTATCAGGACCTACGCGAGAGGTTCTGGTGGACTAGGATGAAGAGAGAAATTGCTCAGTTTATTGCTAACTGTGACGTTTGTCATCGCGTTAAGGCAGAGCATCAAAGACCTGCTGGCACCCTTTAGCCTTTAGCCATTCCTGAATGGAAATGGGATAAAGTTGGTATGGATTTCATCACCTGCTTTCCAAAGTGGCGCACTTCCTACCTGTTCGAGATAATATCACCGCTAGTCAGCTCGCTGACTTATATATTTCTCGAATATTGTAACTTCATGGTGTTCCACTAGAGATCAATTCAGACCGTGGTAGTCTTTTCACTTATCATTTCTGGGAGAGTTTCCAAACTTCCATGGGAACCCATCTTTCTTTCAGTACCGCTTTCCACCCTCAGTCGAGTGGTCAGGTGGAAAGTGTCAACCAAATTCTCGAAGACATGCTTAGAGCTTGTGTTATCTCATTCAGTATGGAATGGGGGAAATGTCTTCCTTTTGCCAAGTTTGCTTATGACAATAGCTATCAATCCAGTCTCAAGAAAGCTCCATTTGAGATTCTCTATGGACGAAGATGTCGAACACCTTTGAACTGGTCAAAAACCGGTGAAAGACAATTCTTTGGACCGGACATGATCCAGGAGGCAGAAGAGCAAGTTTGCATCATTCGTGAGAACTTGAAAACAGCCCAGTCTTGTCAAAAGAGCCAGTATGATCGTCATCATAAGGATATGACTTATGAAGTTGGCGACAAAGCTTACCTTCGGATTACTCCTCTAAAGGGTACCCATCGTTTCGGTATCAAAGGCAAGTTGGCTCCTCGTTACATTGGTCCCTTTCACATTCTCGCTAAACAAGGAGAGGTTGCCTACCAGTTGGAACAACCCCCACATCTTTCTAGAGTGCATGATGTCTTCCACGTCTCTCAACTCAGGCGTTGCTTCTCGGATCCCATCCGCGGAGTGGACCACGAAATGCTTGATCTCCAAGATAACCTCACATACCGAGAGTACCCGGTTCGCATTCTTGATCAAGCAGAGCGTGTCACTCGACGTCGTAACATCAAGTTTCTCAAGGTTCAGTGGTCTCATCATTCTGAGAGAGAAGCTACTTGGGAGTGAGAAGATCGTCTTCGACTGGAGTACCCCGCATTCTTTCTGTCGACCCCTGAATCTCGGGACGAGATTCTTTCAAGTGGGGGCGAGTTGTCACACCCCTAGTTCTGGTATGACCTAGACTAGCTAGTCGTGTGTGCATCATGTTTAAATCCCATTTAAATTTGAAATGAGGATTGTGAAACCCTCAGAATCATCTCTGGAAATGACCCAAATGAAAAATGCTCTAAAAAGGTCCAAGCAAATGCTCATGTTGCTCTCTGAAAATATTGGACAGAGATAAAAATAAAACCAATATTTCTAGGAGCTCATAAGTATTTATTTTGGGCATTTGGAATTAATGCAGTAATTATTTGCTTTGGATATATATTGTTATATATATAAAATATTGTCCAAAAATTATGCCAATTGTTGAGGAGCTCTGGAATAATGCCACCAGCCCCTACAAAAATTGGCATAAGAAAATAAAATGATTTAGTAATTTATTAAACCAAACAAATGTCAGAGAAATAGAAAAAGAAAACAAAAGGGAGAAGAAACTACCTGGACTTACCTGCGGCCTGGCACTGTGCGGCCTGGCCTGGCCCAGCAGGCCGGCCCAGCCCACCACCGCCGTCATCCTCCGGGCGCCAGTCGGCCAGGCGTGTGGCCGACGCGCGCGCACGGGCAGAGCGCCACGCCACCAGCTCGTCTGCCTGCCTCCCCTGCCAGCGTGACGCCGCGATGCCTCTTCTCGGTGCCGCCCCGATCCCCCTAGCCTCACTCCCTCTCTCCCGTGCCTCTCCCCTCCTCTGGCTCCCTCTCCCTCTCTTCACCGAGCGCACCGGACAGCGCCGCTGCTCGCCGCCGTGGCCACCGGCCACACCTCGGCCTGCCGCTGCGCCCAGAAGCACCACCGCATCTCCCTCGTCCTCTCCACCGAGCTACATGACGCCGGAGGCCCTGCTTCTCCGCCACCATCGTCGTCTTCAACCTCCCGACGCCGGAGATCCGCCTCGCCGCCGCGCCGACTCCAGCCCTTCCCCGAGCTCGCCGTCGACACCGTCGAGTCCGAAGTGAGCCTCTGCTCCGTTTCCCTCTCCCCGTTCCTTTGTTCCCGTGCTGTAGCCCCCTTCCCCCGCCATGGCCGTAGCTCCTCGTCGCCGGTCACGTCGCTGCTGTTGTTATAGCGCGCGTTAGTCGCACCTGAGCACACGGCCGTGCTCCTGGTGCCACGAGAGTGCCGCAGAGCCCCTCGGGTGGCCTCCCCGTGCCCCGCAGCCCACTCCCGCTCGAAGCCGTGCTCCGTCTGCCGCCGCGAGCTCCGCTCCAGCGAGCTCTGGCGCACCCGCAGCCTCCCACCTGCTCCCCTGGATGCGGACGATGACGGGCTATGCCTCGGTGGTCTCCGCGCGTCCATCCGCTGCTCGTAGCGCAAGTCCGGCGAGTCGCTGCCGCGGCTCGAGGTCGTCGCCGGCCGAACACCGGCGAGGCCGATGTGGCTGTCATTAGCGCCTAATCCCGCAGCCTAAACCACCCCACCAGCTGCTGACCATGGGCCCCAGGGCCAAGTCAAACCTTGGTCAGTGCGGGTTTGACCCGGGCTTAACCACTGTGTCACTGACGTGTGGCCCCCACACGTCAGGTTTGACCCAGGTTGACTGCTGACGCAGTGTTGACGTCATGCTGACGCAATAATGATTTCTGGAATTATTTTAACTCGGGAAATTCCAGAAAATGCTTTAAACTTCAAAAAATCATAGAAATTCAACCATAGCTCATATTAAAATAAGTTATATATGAAAAATTATCAGAAAAATGCAATCTTTCCATCTGTACTTGTTTCATGCATGACAAACCAACTTATACCTACTGTATAAGTGAAACACTAAAAAGGGCATTTATAAAGAGCTTATTTGGAGTCGCATTTGAATCCTTGATTCAAATGGACTTCATCCAAATAGAATGCTAGCTGCATTAGCACAAACCACATCACATCTTCATGCCATGTTCATGCATCATATTGTTGCATATGCTTGTGTTTTGATTGTCGACACCGTTCCTTCTCGATAGGTCCTGCTCCGGAGAGTGTTCCAGAGTACCTGTGTGAGGAGCAGTGCCTTCCTTGCTGATCTACCAGGAAAGTAAACCCCCTTGTTCATTCCGATACAATCCTACTCTCTCGCTCCTGCTCTCAGTTATTGCATTATGACAACAACGATTCATCTGCTACTTTGTGCTGCGGTAGTTGAACCCATTCATCTGCATGACCTGTCATTGCCACAGTAAATAGTTGAAACCCACTAGCATGTGTAGGAGTTGATTGAGTCATGTTGTGTTCCTACCATGCTATGCCTGCTATTGCTTAGAGTTGTGTCAGGTCTGATTCATTGGGAATGAATTGGAGTACAATGCTCTATGTTCTGATCCTGAGAGTGAACATGTGAACATGATTTGGTAAAGGTAGCGATGAGAGGCCATGTAGGAGTACATGGTGGGTTGTCCCACTAGAACCGTCCTTAAGCACTGAGTTCTATGTATGTTCCAATGACTCGATACTACCACACATTGGGCTCCGGGCGCTCCAAGCCCTCTCGACTTATTAACCAACTTGATCTTTATCCAGGAGTCGCAACTAGTTTCTGGTGTTTGTAGGTAGTGCTATTTTTCTACCAAGTGGCACCCGGCAGGGTGGGCTTGGGACAGACTAGGCACACGTGACCTGGTGTACCGAGTGGCACCCGGATGGTGGGCTCGGGAACCCTGCACACATCGTTTGGGCCCGTGAGCGACACCCCGGCCGGATCTCCTTGCGGATGGAACCCGAATAGGCGATAAACCTAGGCTAGAGTCTTGTGTGGTCAGTCAGGTCATGGCCGACACCCTCGCCAGGCTTCCGCTTGAAGGTTGCCGTTATACATGATGTGTACATGGCAGTAAGTGGCGAGAGCGTGTGTGAAGAAGTACACCCCTGTAGGGTTAACATGATCTATTCGAATAGCCGGGTCCGCGGTTATGGACTTCTTGGATGCTTACATGGTACATAGACAACTTGAAGTGGATACTCTAAAATGCTCAAGACAAGTGTGAGTGCTATGGATGGCCTTCTCGTAGGGAGACGGGGATCAATCCATAGTAGTGTATTGTGTGGTGATTAGTGGACTCGTGTATGTTGTCTCACCTCAAAGAAGTTTCTCGTAGTCGTAGAACATGATAGCCACTGAGTCAAAGCTGGCTTGCTGCAACTAAACCCCACATTACCCTCTTGATACTAATGCATGTAAGATAGGATCTGATGTAAGTCTTGCTGAGTAACTTTGTACTTATGTTGCTTTATTTATGTTTTTGCAGCGGAGACTTCGGTCTTACTAGTCTTCTTGTGGACTTCGACAAGTAGCTTGTACCTCAGCTACGATCTTGTTAGGATGTTGTAGATAGTCAGGCTCTTCAGCCTTTTCATTTGTAGATGTCTGTACCCAGACATGTAATGCTTCCGCTTGTTGCTTGTTTGCTCTGAATGTTGGGTCATGTGACCCATGCTTGTAATAAATGCTATGATGGCTCTTCTAAGCCTTTATCAATATGAGTTGTTGAGTTATGCTGTGATGCCATGTTGTACAGCACATACTTGCATGTTATGCGTACGTGTAATGTGCTATGTGTGGGATCTGACTATCTAGTTGTTTATCCTTAGTAGCCTCTCTTACCGGGAAATGTCTCCTAGTGCTTCCACTGAGCCCTGGTAGCTTGCTACTGCTCCGGAACACTTAGGCTTGCCGGCATGTTTCCTTCTTCGTTCTTGTGTCTGTCCCTTCGGGGAAATGTCACGCGGTGTCTACCGGAGTCCTGTTAGCCTGCTATAGCCCGGTTTACCGGAGTCCTGCTAGCCCAGTCGCTACAGCCCGGATTCACTCGCTGATGACCGACACATTCGTTGCTGGGTCATGTATGCATGTCCCTGTAAGTTAGTGCCACTTTGGGTTCACGACTAGCCATGTCAGCCCGGGCTCTTTGTCATATGGATGCTAGCGACACTATCATATATGTGTGCCAAAAGGCGCAAACGGTCCCGGGCATGGTAAGGCGACACCGTGGGAATACCGTGTGTGAGGCCGCAAAGTGATATGAGGTGTTACATGCTAGATCGGTGTGGCAAAGAATCGAGGTCCTGACAGTTTGGAAGCTCAGCTAAACAGAATGGAATTATCAGCAGACTGCAGTGAAATTGGAATACCTTGGCTGAATGCGAAAGAAATCATGGATGGACTGCCAGTATCAAGTTTGCATCAGTATGGAATTCTCAGCCGACTGCATTGAGATCTTGGGATATCTGATCGTGATACGGATAATCAAGTTTGCCTCAGAGTGCACTCTTCATGACAAAAATGATCAGATCAGCAAGAAGATAAGCTATGTGCGAGACCAACAGTGCAATTTCAGTGTAAAGGTATGGTTCAAATGCAAGGTTTGATTCTTCGTGGAGGATGATTTTGAAACATGATATGCCTGGAAGAAAGCAAGGATGTGCCACATACTTAGAAAGGAGGATGGTCCAGCAATTCCTGTTTCAGCACGAAGCCCAGTCTTCCTCAGCAAGATACTCTTGATGGTTTTTAGCAAAAGCCATCCAATCATCCTCAGTACGACTGTCGGTGTCAAAACCGGCAGATCTCGGGTAGGGGGTCCCGAACTGTGCGTCTAGGCGGATGGTTACAGGAGACAAGGGACACGATGTTTTTACCCAGGTTCGGGCCCTCTCGATGGAGGTAAAACCCTACTCCTGCTTGATTGATACTGATGATATGGGTAGTACAAGAGTGGATCTACCACGAGATCAAGGAGGCTAAACCCTAGAAGGTAGCCTATGGTATGATTGTTGTAATGGTTGTGTCCTACGGACTAAAACCCTCCGGTTTATACAGACACTGGAGAGGGCTAGGGTTACACAGAGTCGGTTACAATGGTAGGAGATCTACATATCCGCATCGCCAAGCTTGCCTTCCACACCAAGGAAAGTCCCATCCGAACACGGGACGAAGTCTTCAATCTTGTATCTTCATAGTCTTGGAGTCCGGCTGACGATGATAGTCCGGCTGTTCGGACACCCCCTAGTCCAGGACTCCCTCAGTAGCCCCTGAACCAGGCTTCAATGACGATGAGTCCGGCGCGCATATTGTTCGGCATTGCAAGGCGGGTTCCTCCTCCGAATAATTCATAGAAGATTGTGAACACCAGGATAGTGTCCGGCTCCGCAAAATAAATTCCACATTCCACCGTAGAGAGAATAATATGTACACAAGTTCAATCTGCTGATGTATTTTGTGGCATGATGTCATACCACCACCAAGCCTTTACTCGAATCGTTTTTTATTATACCACCTCAGCACGTTTAGCGAAGCGGTTTCCTTGGCACGTCTTGTCGAAGCAGAGATCGTGTTCCCCTTATTCCGGGATTCCCATCAATACGGACGTGGGTAACCCAACCGCGCCCGTTGCCACGCCCCCTCTATCGGAGGCGAGTTCCGAACGGTCACGGGGACGGCTCTTGGTATTCTCCTTCTTTATAATGGAACGAGGGCTCGTTTCTTTTCTTCAATCCTCCATCGAATCTTCTCCTTGCCCTGAGTTCCAACACCCAGAGCCCCAGATTCGAGCGCTTCGAACCTTCAACAATGTCCGGCTCCGACTTACAGGGCCGGTGGATGCCCTCCTCCATCACGGAAGAGGACGTGCTAAAGCTGCGAGAGGCCAAGTACCTGACTTACGAGATTTCGCACAGGTTGCCCGCCGAAGGGCAAGTCATCCCCACCCCCGAGCCCGGCGAGTATGTCGTGTTCGTATCCCACCTCCGTAGGGGTTTAGGCTTCCCGATGGATCCTTTTGTGAGAGGGATCATGTTTTACTATGGGTTGGAATTCCACGACTTGGCTCCGGAGTCCATCCTCCATATCTCTTCATTCATTGTCGTCTGCGAAGCCTTCCTCCGCCTTAACACTCACTTCGGCTTGTGGCTTAAGACCTTCGATGTGGAGCCGAAGATGATCGAGGGGCGTCAAGCAGAGTGTGGTGGGGCAGTTGTAAGCCGAAGGGCCGACACTCCATGGCCCAAGGGATCTTTCTAGGAGGAGCTCGGTTTGTGGCAGCGGGAGTGGTTCTACATAACCGCTCCCAGGGGCAGCAGGCAGAAGCCGCCACCCATCTTCCGCTCGGGCCCTCCACAACGGCTGATGTCATGGGTCAGCCAAGGGCTCAACTGGGGGTCGTCAAAGGACGTGCCCCTACTGCAGGGCCGGATTCAAGACCTCCAAGCGAGGGAGATCGATCTGGTCGTGGTGATGCAGGTCATGTTGATTAGGCGTCTCCTTCCCTGCAAACGCCGCCCTCTCCGGCTGTGGGAGTTTAATCCGGAGGGACCACGGATTCTCCAACACTTCATGGGTACGACACCCGCGGAGATGTACAAATTGTTCTTCGGATCACGAGAAGCGTGTCTGGAATTGGCCGAGGACGCCAGCCTAAGCTGCAATCGCCCGGATACACAAGTAAGTAGCTTCGTGCCCAAACACACCGTTTGTTTGCCTTTCTATGATTCGCCTTTTGACCAATCGCCCTCTAAACAGGAGTGGATAGCACAAGCAAAACTAATACGGTGTCCGGCCCCCCTCCCAGAGACCGCGCCGGATCCCGTGCTGGTCAGGATGCCAGAGGTTGCGCCTTCAGAGGAAGGCGAAGGGGAGAACAGAAGAACTACCGCCTCAACCAAGGAGGCTTGTGAGGAAGGGGGGATCGAGAATCCCTCCTTCCAAGGGGAGAAAAGGACCGCTTCCGAAAACCCGGAGGCCAAAGCCCCGAAATGGGGGAAGAAATCTTCACCAGAGGGTCCTGCATCCGGAGAGACTCCGGCCGCAGTGTCTCCCCCAAAGAATCAGCCCTCCAGCGAGCCGTAAGTAGAAAAAAGGGAGTTTTGTAATAAGGGACATCCCTATTTGTGCTTCTGAGGGTAACTTAAGTTTTTACCTTGTAGTTCGGATCTCCGTCCTTCTCAGATGAGCTCGCCTTCGGGGGAACTCCGTCCGGAGATGATGGAGAGCGATACGCCTCCTTCTGCCGCACCATCGGATAGGGCGGACGAGCCTGAAGTGTCATCACGGAGGGTATCCCCGAGTCCGGCAGGGCCGAATAGTTCGGCACCAACTAGTGTGCGGCCAGGGGAGCTGAAGGATCTGCTTGAGAGGGCGTCCATCTCAGAAGGTCACCGTACACTGATGAGTACGGTGATTGAAAGGATTTCATCCGCCAAAGGCGGATTGCATGATGCCGTCAGGAGTTTGCTGGCGGGGTTTGAGGTACGTAAAAATGACATACCCTTTGACAGTTTTACACATGAAGTGCCTCCTGTATAGATAGTAGCCCCTAAGACTCGGTAGGGTGTCGAGAACGACAGCGTGCCGAGGATCAAATTCCCAGGTATTGATTTTCGCCTTTCCTATGCAGCTGGCGGATGGTTCGGTGGCTAGCCGGACTATTGGAGTTGCCGAACTAAAGCGGCAACTCGATGATGCAGATGCGGACATCGCGCTAGTCAACAGGCGACTTGACGAGTCACAAGGTAGGTTTCTTCTCCGTGATCACCTAGTAAGGGAGCCGAAGCTCACCCCTTACAATATGTGTGCTTGACGCAGATGGTGCCACTGTTGTGGAGAGCCTTCGGGCAGAACTTGCTCAAGCCAAGGAGCAAGCCAGAAGGAGTGATGCGGCTGCCTTGAGGGCGGCCGAAGAGCTAGAAGCCAAAAGGGCTGCACACTGCCGAAGCAGGGAGGAGATGGCCGAAATGGCCGTGAAGTTAAAAGATGCTACCGACCGCAATGAGGTTCTTGAAAAGGAGCACCTAGCGGAGCGAGAAGACCTGGGGAAGGACACCGCCGAAGCCAAGGATGCCCGTTCTGCAATGCGGGCTATAAAGGAGGAGCTGCGCCAGGCCAGAGACATTGTGGCTGGCAAGCCCTTTCTGCTGCGCCGAAGGTTTACGGATCCAAAGTATGCTCAGCTTGGCCAGTTGTGGGGTCCGGAGGATCCTTATATGGACTTAGCGGCGAGTGCGGCGGATGCCGTTGTGCACTTCCGAAGTCAGAAGGATCACAAGACGGAAGAGCTGTTTTGGTCTCAATTCCATAGTCCGGAGCGTTCACTTCCGCTGACCGATCGGTTGGACGAGTGGGCTGAGCTGAACAGATTGTCCGGACTTGCCATGACGGATATCGTGACTCATGTCTGGCCGGATAGGCCCAAGCCGAAGAGTTATTTTGGCTTATTGCAGCAATTTCTTGGGGCGGTGCCGCATATCAAGGCGATGAAGCGGTCGGCCTGTATAGAGGGTGCACAGATGGCCCTCGCCCGTGTGAAGACATACTGGACGAAGATGGATGCCACCGCTGTTGCGACCCAGGGTTCGGACGAGAGTCGGTTACCCGCCGAGCACTATTTTGGAGAAGTTCTGCGTGGTGCTCGTGTGATAGAGTCGCAGTGCTCAAAAAATGTCGTGTTCAAATGAACTTTATGATTTGTAAAACAATGTTTAAAATATAAATGCTTGTTGTACTTGTGCTTGCAAGTATTGAAATATCTCTTGTGCGGCCGTTTAATGTATACTTGTGTATAACCTGAAAGATGGCAGTCTTCGGCTTCAGCCCCCACGCACATAGTGCGGGGGTGTTTGCAAAATAGCACATTTTCACACTTAATCCAACGTCTTGGTCCTATAAAGGAGGTGGTAGCGTAGCAAACGAGGCAACCGGACTATAATGCTTTATCACTTTCACTTAGCCATAGGAGTTCGAAGGTGGGGCTACGACATAGCCCCTAGGGGCACCGCGCTCTTCGAATTCGGGGCGCGTATGTGCCTGACCGGGAAGTGGTCCTTCGTCAAAGCGGCAGAATTCTAAACATTCCGATAGTCGATCGAGTGGTTGACCAGTCTCTCGCTATATCATGACAGTCAGTTTTCGGCTTTCTCTACTGAGGTGCTCGCCCAGCCGAACCGGGGCACAATCGCAATAGTTCTCCTGGTGCCGCGTTAGTCGATGATACGGAACGTAAGGCAGCAAAACACAGGAGCCGGGCAAACCCAACATTTGACCAAAGACATGATTCGGAGTTGATGCATATAAGGCCTAACTCGAGACGCCGAACACTCCCTAAGGTGTTCGGTCTTTATAATAACGGGCAGAACAATGCCCTAAGCCCATAGTGTCCAGGTATAGGCGAGAATTTCTGGCGCGGACGATGCCAAAACGCCAGCCTCCTCGTTGGTTATGGTGAAAAACTGTGGGATGTGATCAACGAAAGACAGTAAGAAAGGTTTACGCAGGGACTTAATCTGAAAAGAATCCTTGCGACGGGTCCCTGCAGCACGTCTGCGCTTGTGTCTCCGTTGTGCCATATCCTGGACGGGTGTACACGTTGTTCATCTGAAAAAAGAGAGGAACTTAGCTTGAGAGGAAATCGTGCAAAAAATGTATAAAAAATCGAGTTATGAATGAATGAATAAGGCTGAGCTTATATTAGCTCATTATTGCTTATACGCATAGCCCCTTGTAAAGGGGTGTGCGGCTAGGGAGCCCCTAGCCTGTTTATGCCGGACTCGTCTAGTCGTGCCCAGGGTCATGAACGACCTTTTAATGAGATGATGCCGCATGGACCGGGCATTTTAAGTGTAAGAGACGCGTAATGTGGTATTGCGTTAAAGCGGACAAAAGCTTCACGTCCCAATAGTGCTTGATGGCTACTTTTGAATGGGGCGACATGAAAGATTAGCTTCTCACGTCAGAAGTTGTCGGGTGACCCGAACACAACTTCTAGTAGTAAGGAGCCCGTGCACTTGGAGTAAGAGCCTGGCGTCACTCCTTTGAAGGAACTGCGGCTGTGTCGAATTTTAGTAAGGTCTATCCCCAACTTGCGGATTGTGTCCGGATATAGAAGGTTTAAATCGCTGCCACCGTCCATCAGAACTTGTGTAAATTGTAGTCCGTCGATTATAGGATCCAATATCAGAGCAGTCCATCCTGCGTTTCGAATGCTTCTGGAATAGTCCAGGTGGTCAAAAGTGATTGGTTTTGACATCCAAGCTCGAGGTTCCGCTGGGGTGGACCATGCGATACCTGCTTTGGCGGGTGCCGCACTGTTGTTCCGTATCATCACATGAAGTGAGTTTACTGTTTTGACTTCTTGTGGGAAAGTCTTTTGTTTTCCGGCGCTCTGCTGGTGGGGTTCGTTGTCATCCTCGCTTGACGCATCGAGCCCCTTGTGTTCGGCGTTGAGTCAGCCGGACTGTTTGAAGACCCAACAATCTCGGTGGGTGTGGTTCGCAGGCCTTCCGGAAGTACTGTGGATTTGACATATCCGATCCAGAATTTTTTTCAAGTTGGATAGCTCGTCACTGTTGTCCTTAAGAGGCAGTGTTTTGTTGTTCGGCCGCGAGCTTTTGAAT
Source organism: Triticum timopheevii (assembly GCA_963921465.1). NCBI lineage: Eukaryota > Viridiplantae > Streptophyta > Magnoliopsida > Poales > Poaceae > Triticum > Triticum timopheevii. Next base: position 232,457,190 of record OY997266.1, on the reverse strand, counting down.
CCGGCGTTAACCGCCGTGTTCTTTGGGCTTTTTTCTTTATTTTGGCGCTGATCCTTTCTGCGCCGTGATTTCCCGTTTCCATCTCTGGTCTCGGATGTACTCGGGTCGCTGGTGCTGCATCTTGCTAGCCAGCTATCTTCCCCCGCACAAAAGCGGGTCATGAGGCTTGTTAGCACGGCCATTGTTCTTGGCTTCTCTTGGCCGAGGTGTTTGGCGAGCCATTTGTCTCGGACATTATGTTTAAAATCTGCTAAGGCTTCGGCGTCCGGACAGTCGACTATTTGGTTCTTTTTGGTAAGGAACCTATTCCAGAATTTGCGCGCTGACTCTCTGGGCTGTTGAATTATGTGACTTAAATCGTCTGCATCCGGAGGGCGGACATAAGTCTGGAAATTCATGATCCAGCACCTCATCGGTGAAACATAGTGGGTGTCCGGCGCCCCAGTATTTGGGTGTGCCGTTGTCTTCAAACATTCGGCGTGTTGTGTTGCTTCCTGGGGCCCTCTTTTTTGGTCCATAAATGGACCTGACCGGGCCATCTAAGTTATGAGGATCATGTGTCGTCTTGTGTGCGGCGCCGCTTATCGCTTTTGGCCTGTCATCTGGTCGTCTATCCGGCCAGGCGGCCTCTTTGCTTTTTGATTGTGGGGGCTCTATGGCCTCCTCGTCGAATTCTGGCAGCAGCTTGCGCTTCGAGTAGCTCTTTGTTTGGTTGCCATTGCCATATTTGTCTGCGGTCTTGAGTGCTTTGCTCCACCTCATTCTGAGTATGTCTTCCGCTGTTTTGAGCTTCCGTTTTTCCTTCTTCAGACTTCTTGCAGTGGCGAGAAGTCTTTTGTGAAGGTTCTTGTGCTCCGATGGTGTGTCCGGCGTGAGATCGTCTGGAATGTTGTTTTTGTCGGGCATAGATTGATTATCTGATTCATCCTGTTCGGATGGTTGCTTGGTTGCATGTTCGTCGCCCACTGGTTTGCCCTGCTCTATTGCTGGGTCCTTAGGAGTGTTGTTATTGTCGAGGCGGGGCTTAGGGCGGCGCCTTCGTCGCTGTTTTGGTTGTTTTTCAGCGGAATTATCTTTTCCCGCATCCCGTTGTTCCTCGTTATCGCTTCCTTTTGGGGTGTCTACCATATATACATCATGAGTTGGGGTAGCCTCCCAGTGCTTGGTAGGCGCTGGTTCTTGGTAGTCTCCGGCATCGTCGTCCATATCGTCGATGTCTTTGGAGTCGTACTCTAGCATGTCGGTTAGATCGTCGACAGTGGCTATAAAGTGGGTGGTGGGTGGGGTTTGAATTTCTTCGTCGTCCGCATCCCAACCATCCTAACCGCAGTCTGGCCGGGGCTCTCCTGATAACGAGAGATGCTTTAGCGAATTTAGGATGTCGCCAAAGGGTGAGTGCTGAAAGATGTCCGCGGCGGTGAACTCCATGATTGGCGCCCGATCGGATTCGATTGGCAGGGGCGCAGGAGGTTCGGAGTCCGGCAAGGAGTCCGGCGCCTCGAAGTCACGAGCTTTATAAGGGACAAGGTCGGTATTCGGCTCCATCGCCGTAGAAGTTGCGGCTCCCGAGGCGGTGTCCATCCATGTCACACCCTGATCCACAACACCTAAGCTAATAAATCATGATAAAATGTGTTTTGACAAAAACTTTTGAGTGTTTTGGACTTTGCTTGATTCGATTTTTGTTTGCTGTTTGCAAGTGCTCTAAAAATCAAATAAATCGTCCAACTTCTATACTTCATCTCCTTGCTCCAAAAACCTTTCCTAATGATCATGCCATGTGTATAGGACATGATAATAATTTCTTGCAAAAATAATTTGGCCAAATAGTATTTTCAAAAAATTAGTTTTTCAAAAACCCCTGAATTGAGGTTTGCACTGCAAGTACTTAATTAAGGGCAGTAAAAATCTTTCCAAAAATATATTTGACACCTATTAGATATAGGATACCCAGAAACCACAAAAATATAATTTTAAAAGTTATTTTCCTATTTTATTTAAAAGATTTTTCTTAAGGCCAGAAATGGTCTTTAATAGGGAAAAATTATTTTATTGTTTCAAAATATTTGACAAAAATCTAGGGAAACTCAGTGGACATATATTGTCCATATATAAGAGTTTCAACACATGGTCATGTTCAAAATGTTGGTCAAATCCCTCAAAAACCCTTTCTGGATATTTCAAACTTTTGAAATATTTACAAAGGAAATATTCTCCAAAAATTCCAAGAAAATTCTATCATGTCACATATGACATATTAGATGATCTTGCCAAGTCTCTTGACTTGGAGAACAATATAACATCATCAAATACCCTCAAAACCATTTCTGTCCATTTTGAAGTTTGAGCAACTTTACATTGCCAAACATTTCCAAATGTTCTCAAACCTTGTGAACATGCTCAAATGCTCTAATTATTCATCTAGACCAAGTGGCAGAAGTTGGAGAACAAGTTATATTGATCAAAGTGCCCCAAAACCATTTATGTCCATAACCAAATTTGAACAACTCTACATTGGCAACTTTCTCCTTTTGATCTCAACTTTTGTGGGCATGTTCATAACCTCAAATGATGACACTACACCAAGTGGTGCATCAAGGAGAATTGATTTGCATGACTAAATCTTGGTAAAGCCATTTCTGCTAATTTCTAGGGCTTACCAAAGTTGCATTGTCAACTTCCTCCAAATGAGCTCCAAATTGGTGATCAAACCCATTTCTATATGACACTTGATCCTGTTAATCCTCATATCATTTGGAATCCATTTGCTTGCCCAAACCACCATCAAACACCTTCTGGCAGAAATTCAAAATGCATGTTCTGGCCATTTCCACTAATCTCCATGAGCTAATCTTTCTCCCACAGCACCATCTGGTCCTCCTCTAACCCCTGCATCTTTCCCTGCCGGAGGAGCCATGATGATGGGGGTGAAAATCTCTTTTTCCCTCTCTGGTCAGCACCATTTCTCTCTCTCTCAACCTCCCTCCTCACTCCAGTGGATCCCCAGGGCATCCAATGCCATATCCACATTGTTTACTCCCCCCTGCAACCACCAGACACAAGTGGACGCGAGGGTGCACGCAAAAAGCCGCGGGTTCCGGCCATTTGCATGCTCTGGAGCGCCTGGCAGGGCGTTCGACCGTTGATGCCGCGTCCCCCGACCACCTCGAGCCTCCCCCTCGCGCCAGTCGAGGTGCCTCGACGTCCGCAACACGCCACGCCCCTGGAACCCTCCTCCTTCTCCCTCCTGCTGCCTCCTTTCGCACGCGCGCCGGCCGCCCGAGAGCTCCAATGGGCATGCTCACACGCGCGCTACCCTGACGCTCCCCCGCTCCTTCTCTCCCTTCCCCTGGCCGTAGACAACGCCCAGGAAGACCCCTGACTTGAAGCCAAACCCTCCCGTGGCCTCTAGCGACGGTTACGGCCTCGCCGGTGCACAGTCCCGCGGTGCACCTCGCCCCCTTCTATTTAAGGCCACCCCCGAGCCTCCTCTCTAATCCTTTGCCTCTCTCTCTCCCTCCTGTGAACCCCTGAACCAACCCACTCCCCTCCTCGCACTCTCCATCCCCCTCCTAGGCCGGAGCCGAGCCGCCGGCCGCTGCTCAAATCCGCAGGCCTCGGCCCCTCTCTCTTCCCCCTGGATAGCTCCGCACCCTCTTGTCACCACCACAAGCCCTCCCCTTGCCGCCGTTCGTCCCCAGGAGCATCGCATGCTCGAAGCCGAAGATGGCCGATGGCCTCCTCCGCGGTCGCCCAGGCCGTCGCTGCCACGGCACTCCTCGGCAAGCGAGCCATACAGCGATGGGTGCGGCTCATCCTCCTGAGCACGCTGGTGGGCGGAGCATCGCCGAAGACGCCCTGTAGCGCCAGCGGCCGGCGTCGAACGCCTCCTCTGTCTCCCGTCGCGCCCGCATGGGAGGTTGAGGACGAGCCTGCCAGCGGGCCCCGCATGTCGGTCGGCCAACGAGGATGAGCCGCTGACAGGTGGGCCCCATTCCGGTTAAGTGGAGACGGGCTCTGCTCCTGTCGCCTTCGCTCGGGGAAGGCGTATTCGCCCCGAGTACGCCTCCTGCGTCGACAGCCCCGCGCAGCCGAGCCGCTAGGCTGGCCCGGTGCACTGCCCCGCTATGCCTCGCCCAGTGCGCGCCGCCGCCGCCCAGATCCAGCCCGCTTGGGTAAAAATCTTTTCCTTTTTCTTTTCTGTAAAGTTTGTAAAATCCATAAACAAATCAAATTAGCTCCAAATTTGATGATTCAAATTCCTAGTAGTTTCTAAAATCATTCCCTACCACATGGTGCTATTGCCATATTTTTACAGAAGCATTTCCTTCACAAATATTTATCAAAACCCCATTTTTCCATTTCTGTGATGAACTTTAGAAAATCACAAAGAGCTCAAAATTGATCCAAATGCCATGATTCAAATTCCTAGATGCTTCTAAGTTCATAAATTAGTTTATGATCATTTTGCTTAATACTTTCTGTACCCCACAATATAATGAGCCATTTCTTCATATTTGTCAACTTTGCAAATTCATAGGGAATTCATTTGAACTCCAAATCCAGTGAAACCAACTCCTAGATGCTTCTAAAATCATCCTTTGTTAAATGGGTGCCTTTGCTCATTTTTCAAAAATATATTTCTGTACACTTCTTGCAAACCCATTAATCCCTTGATTTCATCATATTGAAATGTTCAGAGATGTCCATTAATCAAATCCTAATGAAACCACTTTGGTCATCCCTCATATGACCAGAGGTATCCCAGAAAAGTCCAACTCATATTTTTAGAGCACTTTTATTTCCTGCCTTGTTGTGTTGCTTATTATGCTTGCTTTCGACAATAGTTGACGAAGTAGGCGGAATGCTCGGAATTGGACCAGAGATATTTGAAGACCTCGAAGACTTTGTTACAACAGGCAAGCAGCCTTTTGACCATGTCTATGAAACCCTTTTTATGCATGTCATATAGCACCATATTGTTGTTGCAATGGAATCATGATGAGGTGGTAACAACCTTGATGGTTTGCCACCATACTTCCTCGTGGATACTTGCATTGTGCATGAACCTACCTTCTTATTAGGGTTATGCCGGTGGGAGTAGGTAGGATGCTAAAGTAGTGCTACGCAGAAAGGGACGGGAATATGCATGGTGAAGGAGACAAAGTATTTTCAAAGGACTTTCCGAAAACCCCGTCGGGTGTCACTTATGCCCGAGGGAGATGATGAGATGGGTAACCACTTGATGACGAAGTGGTGTACCGAGGCAAGTGTGTGTGTTGTTTTCAAAACAGATTGGTTTAAGTTGCGACCGTTATTCCAACCTTACATGCGCAACCACTCTACCCATATATGGGAAAGGGCATTATTGAGTACCTAGACCGATACTAGCTTGGGGCCTGCATTACTAGTGACGGGAGAGTTGTTGGTGCGCTCTCTCGGGACGGGTTCGTGCCAGGTAGGGCGGCCATGACCATTTTTATGGGGCACCGGACACACCGTTGGTACCCCATGCCAGTGGTATGTGATAAATATGGGAGCAAGGCTCCACGAAAATGTTATGTGAAATGTTGGGAACGGGGGTTACTGCCAATCGAGTGGACTCCATGTTAGTGTCGTCTAGGGAAAGGTAGTGATCGGGTGCTTACCCCGGGTACTTGAGGTACCGCGGGTCGTGGATGACACGGAAGTTCCCCGGATCTTGTGGGTAAAGTGTGCAACCTCTGCAGAGTGTAAAACTATTCGAATAGCCGTGTCCATAGTCAAGGACAGTTGGGTAACCGCTCTTGGGCTACGTCCATGTGTTTACGAAACCTGGTGAGTATGTATGGATGAGTGGAAAGAACTACTTGGGTCAAGTCAAGGGACTTGACATGATTGAGTTGGGTTGGTGCCCACTCTATTTATGTTGACATCTATAACCTGTCCTCATGGTTACTTGAATCATCTTGATGCATGCTATGCAAGTTGTTGAACATGTCATTGCACTCAAAACTAGCTTTCTGCAAAAATTTACCTATATCATGCATTGTTGTATCTTGAACCAAAACATGGGTTGCTTGCGAGTACATTCAAAGTACTCATTGGCTTGCCACTGGTTATTTTATTGGCCAGGCATGAAAGAACGGGATGTGATGAAGAACACTTCGGTGACGAACATGCGAGCTAGGACACTTCCCAGTCAGAATGCCTGTAGGGTTAAGGCAGATGGCATGGGTCCAAGATATCGACGAAGATTTCCGCTGCGATGATATACTCAAGACTTGACCATAATGGTCCTACTTGTGTAAAACGGTATGTATGGATGTAAGACTCTTGTTATTCAGCTTCTGTGTGTTCAGTGAGCATTGATCTCTGGGATCACTGTACACGTGCATTCGGTGATCTCGACTTATGAGTCGGGGTCCCCACAAGCCACCTATCCTCGGTCTGCGCGGTCTACTCCGAACTATGGGTCAGAGCGGACTCGTGTGCGGCCTCCAGGGCACTGTCTGGCGGCAGAGCTAAATCATGCCCATCGTGACAGCGCGACAAGCTCGGCTGTGGCTCGAATCCGTCGAAGATCAAGTCTCCGCAGATGTCGGTCGTGAAGTTTAGGCTTCCAAACCTGACCTGATGGCCAGGGGCATAGCTTTCGATCTGCTCCAGATGGCCAAGTGACTTGGCCCGCAGTGCAAAGCCGCCGAACACGAAGATTTGTCCGGGGAGAAAAGTATCACCCTGGACGGCGTTGTTGTTGATTGAATAAGCCATCAAGCCCATCAGTGACGACATAGAGGAACTCTCAATGGAAGCACCAATGTCGGTGTCAAAACCGGCGGATCTCGGGTAGGGGGTCCCGAACTGTGCATCTAGGCAGATGGTTACAGGAGACAAGGGACACGATGTTTTTACCCAGGTTCGGGCCCTCTCGATGGAGGTAAAACCCTACTCCTGCTTGATTGATATTGATGATATGGGTAGTACAAGAGTGGATCTACCACGAGATCAAGGAGGCTAAACCCTAGAAGCTAGCCTATGGTATGATTGTTGTAATGGTTGTGTCCTACGGACTAAAACCCTCCGGTTTATATAGACACCGGAGAGGGCTAGGGTTACACAGAGTCGGTTACAATGGTAGGAGATCTACATATCCGCATCGCCAAGCTTGCCTTCCACGCCAAGGAAAGTCCCATCCGGACACGGGACGAAGTCTTCAATCTTGTATCTTCATAGTCTTGGAGTCTGGCTGACGATGATAGTCCGGCTGTCCGGACACCCCCTAGTCCAGGACTCCCTCAACGACACTGGTGCAAAATAGTACATTGTGAATCGATAGTAGATGTCAGGATCAGATCCGCAATAGTTGGTCAGAAGCAAGAATTAGTCAGAACACAAGTGTGCCTTGGGAATCAGATTCTCAGATATATGTCAAGGAAGTCAGATATACACCTTAGTGTGACAAAGGACTATGAGGATTGACGACAACACTAGGCTCTGTACAAGTACCGGTGAACCTGGAAGATGATCCTGATGAGCCCTTGTCTCCTTTCTCCTGTGACGGCACCACGCTTGTGATCTGAGCTGTTTATAGCTATCCGGGGTGGATACCGATTTTTATTTCTTTCTTCAGCGACTGTCACGAGTTCTCAGCTGCTTTCCGGCCGTCTGGTACAGTTGTTGAGTTTCTTTTTGTGATAGTAGCCCTATAGCTGCTTTTGGCTATTTCAGGGAGCTGCCACTTTCTTCTTATCGACCCGGTCTCATGCGCTGAGATGCTTTTCAGATGTCCTGAGCCGTGGTTGAGTTCTCTCAGTAATGTCCCAGATCAGAGTTGTAAAGACCGTTCTGGTGGATACTTATTTATTTGTCGATTTCTTGCAAGGGTTCGGATGATCATTTTCCTACGGTCAGAACTTGAGAGGTGTTGAACCTGCCATTCAATGGGTTACCATGTCAGAAGATGTGGATAAGAGTATGCCTGTCAGAATATAGCACCCGACAAAAGCTATGGTCACACGGAGAAACACTATGACCCCGCTCCTTCACCCAAGGATCCAAGCAAGAAAGCAGTACTGAAGGAGCAAGACTGAAAATTGTTGCAAGACCCACATGGTGCAGATACCCGGACAATCTGAATCAGTATGGATCACCATGGATATTCACCTGAGGGGCCTACTCAATCTTGGTCAAAGGTCAATTCAACAGTATGACTCCAACAACTATATTGAAGCATCACACCGCCTACTATCCCCATGGACTGACCGACAGAATGAGCAATCAAAATGTGAATAACAATCTCGAAGCATGTGCCATCAATTATGAGAATCACCAAAGGATAGCTTGGCATGGATAAAATCTCGTCTGTTAGAACCACCATCGGTCAAGTCTGCGGATAATATCATAAAGGTTCGTACCCCTTTATACTGGCCAAGAGAAATATTTGGTACAAATATGACACTCAAGACAGTGGAACCAGTTAAGATGATTCAGAAGCTTCTGCGGTGAGTCAGAATCTGTCAGGAAACGGTTATGTCTCAACTCACAGTTTGGAACCCGAAGGACCTGCCTTTAGTGGAGAAACCCAATGCAAGGAGTCAGATCTTGGGTGTTCATCAGGAAAATCTGGTCACCAATTCATGGAAGATTGTCAGTACAGACACAGCCACCAGAAATCACCTTCAGATTTGTGAGAAACACATATGTTTCGGTCACGGGAATCTCCGATAAGTCAGCAGATATGAATAGAAGTGGAGCCAGTATAAACCTGAATATTTGAGGTAAGATCTGTCAGAATGTGGATACAACCTCAGATATAGTCAGCCAGTCAAATAAAATTTAGTGGGGAACAACCATAAAGGAAAAAGGATACCCGAGTTGGAAACAGTTTCCTTAAGGTCAGATATATTCAGACTTGTTCCCTGAGCAACCAGATCTCGAGGACGAGATTTCTCTAAGGGGGTAAGGTTTGTAACAGCCTGATTTTTGGCCCTTTTCTTTTTCTTTTGGTTTTCTGAGGTTTTTGCCTGAGTTTTCTTTTTCCGTGGCTTTGTGGTCTCGAAACTGAAGAAGATGCCCTCTTCTTTGCTTCCAGAGTGGCTTGTCGTCCCCTATCCAACCATAGCCCCTGTCATTTTCATCATAGCCCAAATCCAAATATTATTTTTATTGGGAATATTCATTTTCTATTATAGGAATAACTCAATTTGCCCTAGATTGTGAAGCAACCTATATTTCCATCACTCCGAAAATTCCGAAATAATTCTCTTAAATTGTTTGGGACATATCTTCCTCAAATATGGCAAAACATTTCATTTGCCATATTTTCCATCATGCTCAAATAATTCATCCCGTATTCTTCCCTAAATGGCACCTTGTGAAGCAAGTGATATTTTCCTTTGCCCAATTGACCTCAAACTCCTTGTACATCTTTTCTTGTCCATATCATTGCCACATGCTAAAATGCAACCTCATTTTCCTAGTAGTCATTTAATTATGATTTTCCAAAGTTTCTGTCTAGAACGAAACTTTGTGAAGGAGGTACAAGCTAGGCATATCCAAATGAGTTGCACTTTTGCATAGTCCTTCATATCATAAAATCATATCCCACCACCAAAGTTGAGCTCTTGTAATGCCTCCATGTGAGCACAACTTCAAATCTTTGTTTTTGTCCAAAATTTCAGTTTGTGAAGCAAGTATATTTTATCTTGCTCCATTATGGCTGCAAATTTTCTAGGCCTTCTCCTACCCATATAACCTATCTCCACCCAATTTGGGCATATTTTATCTAGCCAATTTACCTCTAGAATTTTTGCAAGTTTCTGGTCAGTGGGGATGTTAATGAAGGAAGTACCATTTTGGTTTATCCAAATGGTATGAAACCTTTTTCAGCATCTTCATATGATCAAATAACTGTGCCTTTCCCAAGTTGAGCTTAAGTTGATCCTCCTAGTGAGTGCCTCTTCCTCATTTCCAAATCTGGCCAGCATGGCAATTTCTACAGCAAGTGCTATCTAAACTCCTCTTCTTGAGATGAAACCTTGCCATCCTAATCACCTTAGTGAGAGATAAACCCCAGTCAAAGCTCAGTCTTAATATCCACAAGTGTGAGCCACGGCAAACTCCAAACACCTTGTTGTTGTCTGGTGTTCTTGCTTCTTGTGATCACATCAATGAGCACTATGCTTGGCTCTGTCTTCCTTGGCATCTATCTCTGCATCCCTTGTCTCCTAGACATGATTTGGTCGATCAGAGGACGGGTTAGCATCGTGTCCATGCACTGACCACCGTTTTGGCATGTCACCCGCGCGCTCTAGCGCCTCTGTTTTCTGCCCCCTCGCTATGCGTTTGTCCCCTCGTCGCCTAGCCTTGTCTAGCAGCTTCCTCGAGCCGTCACCGTCCCTTTGGAGCGCTTGCCCCCTCTGTTTTCTTCTGTGGTGACCCGTCCCCGTCGAGAAACAGAGCGCGCCCATGACCGCGTCGCCTTTCTCCTCTGTTGGCTTCTTTCCCGCTTGTCCTCGAGCTCCGCTCGTCTCCGTGACCCCTGGCGCTCATCCGTTCCCTCCCCGTCGTCTTCCCCGAGCTCATGCATGAGCACACGCGTCCGCGGCGACGCCAGCTCGGCCATGACCTCGCACGGCTATGAGTAGCCCCTCCCCGCGCAGCCCGAGCACTCCAAGCTCCTTCCCACCCTCCTCTGCTGCCGCCTAGCCCCTAGCTAGAGCCGGAGAAGCCCTCCTCGATCACCATTGCCGCCATAGCCGCCGCTCTATTCGGCTCAAATTCGAGCACGACAGACCTCCCCTCCTCCTCCCGACCCCTCCATTGAGTTCCCCTCCTCCCAGAGAGCATCTCCACCCTACCCACGCGTCGCCGGAGCCACCCTAGGGCCATGCCCCGAAGAGCACCGCCGCCTCTATCCCCTCCCAACTCTGGCGAGCTAGGCCTTCCCCCTCCTCCTAGCCACCACCAGAGACCTCCTCACCCACCCTAGAGCCGCCCCCTCACTCCCCATCCTCCTCCAGTGGCCCATGGCCCAGTGCACCTTCTGCCCGAGATCACCGTCCGCCGCGGCGGGCGTTCCGATCAGCCGAGCTCTCCTCCGCGGTCGTATCCTACCTAAACGGGACCCCCTCGGCCTGCTGATTCAAACGGTAGGTCGGGCGTCGCCATTGGTGGCCAGAGCTGCGAGCACGGTCGCTGGCGTTGGGCCTCGCGTCTACTCTGCGGGCGCGTGCGAGGAAGAAGAAGGAGGCCAGGAGGAGAGAGAGAGAGAGATCCCGCGGGCCCCGCCCGTCAGCCTCAGGAGCCGGCCCTACATTGACACTGTCCACGCTGACGTGGATAAGTGGAAGCGCATTCGTGCAAATGCATTTTCCCTTTCTGAAAGCGTATTTCTAGTTTACGCCTATGCCTTATCCACTTAGGGACCTATTTGTGAATATTCTTTTTGCAGAAAAGTCCCTGATCTTCTACACCTCATATCTCCGCAACTGTAACTCCGATTGAGGTGAAACCAACGCTCACATCTTCGTCTCTTCGAGCCCGAACTTTTGGTGCCATTTTCACTATGTTTCAACATTCCGAAAATGATCATTTTGCCATTGCCCCTAATCATCCCCCTCCGAGGGAGTACCCTTTCCCGCGATTCTTTCCATGGTTGTTCCGCACTTCTCCCCGGAGCTTTCTTCATCCCCAGGCAAGCCACAACCACCATTTGCATGATAGCCATGCAGAAGCATTAGTTTTCAACTTGAATCTTTAATAACCGTCTGTTTGTTTACCGTCATGCTATGTTTTCTTGCGCTCTGTTATTATGCTCTTCATGATAGTATTACCTTCTTATGGACCATGTTTGGTAGTAGTACATGTTGGTGATGGTCTGCGGTGCATGACTATCATCTGTTCTGAGTAGCGCCGTTATGCATGTTTCTTTGCATCCAGTTGATTAAATACTTGCATGGTTATTTTATCGTTATGTTATTGCATGGTAGTTATTTTGAGGCTAGTGTCATGTCATGCTATGAGTAGTGTGCTAGTTATGATATTTATACTCGTCAGTATGCCATGCTCATCTGAATAAATGGTTAAATGTTGTTGTTATGCTTGTTGATTATGATGCATCACCATGCTTATGTTGATATCATGTTCATGCATTGTAGTTGCATCGTGTTATTTTATCATGGCTCGGCATATTGCATTCAAGTTTAACCGGATTAAATTGAACTTGAACAACTGTTGGCTGAGTCATGATGCCACCATATCGATCTGACCAATGCAACCACGCTTACTCTATGGGGGGGTCCTAACTAGGTCTATTTTCATGCCTCTCACCGGTGCCTCCTGCGAGGGAAGGTTATGCACGAGCGCTACCTTGGCCAGGTAGGACGGCATAAGAATTGTGTGCCCGTTGTTGAGTATGGATCCTTGTCCCCATTTGGGACCATTTTTCCACGACGGTGGCCGTTGGTGCCTTTGGTAGGCATGGGGCCATCCAGGACTTAGCCCAAAGTGGAGTTGGTCGGAGTGGCCGGGAGAGCGTCATGGCAGTAGGAAAGTTTTGACGGAATGCTTTGGTCCACCCGAATGCGAGTGCGAGGCCAGGGTTCCGTGGTGTGGGTACAGTGTGCTAACCTCGGTAGAGAGTGTGTGTTAAATCTATCGATAGTCGCGCCCGCGGATATGGGCCCAGTTCATAGTTGGTCACACTGTGGGTCAACAGTAATAATAATGTGCTTAATAACAACCCCGGTTCGATGATGAAAGAAGTTGGTTGATATTTATGTGATCAAGAGAGGATCACTGCGGTATCGTGCATACCAACTTGTTGGATATTTGGGATGTTATGCGAAGGTCAAGGGTAACGGTCAAGCTCCTTGTGGTCATGGATGATTACAACGGTATTGTTAATACCAAGCTTGATTGGATCCTGACATGATCGCGTGAGGTCCATGATGGTAAGTGTCTGCAGGTGATGGTTACGATGTAACCCGAGCAGAGTAAGTTGGTGCATGATAGTGTCATCATGTTGCATGATAGTTTCATCATGTTTATATGTTCATGCCATGATTATATTGTGCTAGCTGTATCATGTTATTCATGCCATGTTGTTCTGATGATATTATGTTAATCCTTGTTAACTGGTAATTGCCATGCTGTTGTTTGTCTTGATTGCTTTGGTTGCTGTGAGCTTGCAAGTACATTCAATGTACTGACCTGGCGTGTCATGCCAGTTTGTAGGTCATGCTGGCTTTGATTGCTTGTTTGTCGTGGATCCCTTGTTTGCGAGCTAGGATAAGTGTTCCAGCCAGAGTCCCTACGGAGTGGAGTTCATCACCGTCGTCGCTGTTCTGCTGCTAGAATTATTCCGCTGGGTCGAGTTGTTCTGCTGCTTACATGGAGAAACCGTGGCATGCGTAGTTTTGCCGTGCCGATGTAAACCCCCTTGTACACACATAGATTTTAATAAAGAGCTAATTTGTTCTATCCTAAGCAATGCCGTAGTCCAGAAGACATCTCCTCGATCTCTGGGCTGGAATACGGGGCGTTCCGGTTTCTCTGAGCCAGGGTGTCACAAACGAGTGGAGCCTATGTTAGTGTCGTCTAGGGAAAGGTAATGATCGGGTGCTTCCCCCGTGTACTTGAGGTACTGCAGGATCGTGGATGACACAAAAGCTTCCCGGATCTTGTGGGTAAAGTGCGCAACCTCTGCAGAGTGTCAAACTATTCGAATAGCCGTGTCCATGGTGATGGACAGTTGGGAGGTGCTACTTAAACTATGTCCAGAAATTTTTCAATCTCGGTGCATGTGTGTGTGGAAAGGAACTATTTGTGTCAAGGTGGTGACTTGACATGCTGAATGACATGGCATTGATTCAAACTCTATTTATATCTGCAACCTGTTCTCAAGGTTACCCATGTTCACTGATGCATATCTCACAAGTTGACAGGACATCTCAACTAGCTTGAAGCTAGGTTGCTTACTTGTTGTACAATTGCATTGTTACTTTGAACCAAATCATGGGTTGCTTGCGAGTACATTCAAAGTACTCATTGGCTTGCCACTGGTTATCTAATTGACCAAGCATGGAAGAGCAGGAGTTCGAGGAAGAGTTCTTTGGTGACGAACACGTGAACTAGGATGCTTCCCAGTCAGAATGCATGTAGGGTTAAGGCAGATGTCATGGGTTCTACTTGATCGACGAAGATTTCCGCTTCTTATGTTTCCTTTGATGTTCAGCCCCTGTGGCTTTATCTATCTAAGACTTGACCCTGATGGTCATAATTTGTCTAAGACGGTATGTATGGATGTAAGACTCTTGTTATTCAGCTTCTGTGTGTTCAGTGAGCATTGATCTCTGGGATCACTGTACACGTGCATTCGGTGATCACGACATATGAGTCGGGGTCCCCACAGTTTGCAAGAATATAAAGAGCATGTAAATATAAACTAGGGACTATTTAGATAAAGAAGCAATAAAGTAAATATAACGAGTGCGGAAAAGTGGTGGTAGGAGTTGTGAATTGTCCCTAAGCAATTGACTACCTTACTAGACCGATAACAAGTTTTATGTGGGAGAGGCATAAGCTAACATACTTTCTCTTCTTGGATCATATGCACTTATGATTGGAATTCTAGCAAGCATCTGCAACTACTAAAGATCATTAAGGTAAAACCCAACCATAGCATTAAAGTATCAAGTCCCCTTTATCCCATACGCCACAACCCCCTTACTCGGGTTTATGCTTCTGTCACTCAAGCAACCTACTATAAGCGAATCATTAACGTATTGCAACACCCTACAGCAGGAATCCCTCATGCTTGCGTGACACGGAGGGCACAATAGGAAAGCAAAATAACCACAATCAAATTAAACCAATCATACAAATTCATCAATCACTGATAGGACAACAAAAATCTACTCAGACATCATAGGATGGCAACACATCATTTGATAATAATATGAAGCATAAAGCACCATGTTCAAGTAGAGGGTACAATGGGTTGCGGGAGAGTGGACCGCTGAATATAGATGGGGGAAGGTGATGGAGATGTTGGTGAAGATGATGGAGGTGTTGGTGTAGATCGCGGTGATGATCATGGCCCCCCAGCGGCGTTCCGGCGACACCGGAAGCAAGGGGGAGAGAGCCCCCCTTCTTCTTCTTCTTCCCTGACCTTCTCCCTAGATGGGAGAATGGTTTCCCCTCTGGTCCTTGGATCCCATGGCATGGGATGGGCGAGATCCCCTCCGAGATTGGATCTGTCTCTCTGTCTCTCTTTGTTTCTCCGTTCCAAGATTTTGCCCTTTCACTATATATCCGTAGATCTGTAACTCCGATTGGATTGAAACCTTCACCCAGATTTTTCTGAGAAAATTAGCTTTCTTGTGGCCAAAGAAGAGCAGTAACCGCCTTAAGGGGTGCCCATGAGGGTCAGGGGCGCGCCTGCTCCCCTTCGGTGCGACCCCTGCCTCGTGCCCCCCTCGGGCATCGTCTCGCGTTGATTTTTCTTCCTAAAAATCATAAATATTCCAAAAATATTCTCCATCCTTTTTTATCCCATTTGGACTCCGTTTGATATGGGATTTTTGTGAAACATAAAACATGCAATAAACTGGAACTAGCACTAGGCACTGGATCAATATGTTAGTCCCAAAAATAATATAAAAGTTGCCAAAAGTATATGAAAGTTGTAGAATATTGGCATGGAACAATCAAAAATTGTAGATACGACGGGTACGTATCAGCATCCCCAAGCTTAGTTCCTGCTCGTCCTTGAGTAGGTAAATGATAAAAAAGATATTTTTTTATGTGGAAGGCTACCTAGCATAATCTTGATCATGTAATCTAATCATAGCATGAATATTAAGACACAAGTGATTCAAGGCAATAGTCTATCATTTGACATAAAAACAATAATACTTCGGGCATCCCAACAAGCAATCATGTCTTTCAAAATATCAATGCTAAAGAACGTTATCCCTACAAAATCATATAGTCTTGTATGCTCCCTTTTCTTAACACAAGGTACCCCTCATGCCCATCCCGGTGTCAGCCGAGCAATTGGTTCATACCTTTTAACTCGCTTCAGTCTTTTCAACCTTCAGGCAATACGTGAGCGCAAGCCATGGATATAGCACTATAGGTGGAATAGAGTATGATGGTGGAGGTTGTGTGGAGAAGACAAAAAGGGAGAAAGTCTCACATCGACACGGCTAGTCAACGGGCTATGGAGATGCCCATCAATTGATGTCAATGCGAGGAGTAGGGATTGCCATGCAATGTATGCACTAGCGCTATAAGTGTATGAAAGCTCAAACTGAAACTAAGTGGGTGTGCATCCAACTTGCTTGCTCATGAAGACCTCGTGCATATGAGGAAGCCCATCATCGGAATATACAAGACAAGTTCTATAATGAAAATTCACACTAGTATATGAAAGTGATAGCATAGGAGACTCTCTCTATGAAGAACATGGTGCTACTTTGAAGCACAAATGTGGTAAAAGGATAGTAGCATTGCCCCTTCTCTCTTTTTCTCTCATTTTTTTCTCTTTTTTTATTTTTTTGGTGGGCTTCTTTGGCCTCTTTTTTTATTTGGGCTTCTTTGGCCTCTTTTATTTTTCATAAAGTCCGGAGACTCATCCCGACTTGTGGGGGAATCATCGTCTCCATCATCCTTTCCTCATTCGGGCAATGATCTAATAATGGTGATCATCACACTTTTATTTACTTACAACTCAATATTACAACTCGATACTAGAACAAAAATATGACTCGATATGAATGCCTCCAGTGGTGTACCGGGATGTGCAATGATCTAGCATAGCAATGACATCAAAACAATAGACAAGCCATGAAAACATCATGCTAGCTATCTTACGATCATGCAAAGCATTATGACAATGAATGCTCAAGTCATGTATATGATGATGATGGAAGTTGCATGGCATTATATCTCGGAATGGCTATGGAAATGCCATGATAGGTAGGTATGGTGGTTGTTTTGGGGAAGATATAAGGTGGCTTATGTGTGATAGAGCGTATCATATCACGGGGTTTGGATGCACCGGCGAAGTTTGCACCAACTCTCGAGGTGAGAAAGGGCAATGCATGATACCGAAGAGGCTAGGAATGATGGAAGGGTGAGAGTGCGTATAATCCACAGAGTCACATTAGTCATAAAGAACTCATATACTTATTGCAAAAGTTTATTAGCCCTCGAAGCAAAGTACTACTATGCATGCTCCTAGGGGGGAGGTTGGTAGGAGTTAACCATCACACGCTCCCGACCTTCACGCAAAGATAAACAATCAAAATACAATGCGCGCCAATTTGGTTACATAGTTAGGAGACCATACGTGCATGCTTCGGGAATCGCAAACCTTAACACCAATATCCTTACTAAACACAACCTTCTACTAGAACCTCCCTCATATTATCATCTCTATATCGCAAAACTATTGCAAGGAATTAAACATATCATATTCAGTGATCTACAAGTTTTATGTAGGATTTTATGACTAACCATGTGAATGACAAATTCATGTCATCTCTCTAAATAGATATAAGTGAAGCATGAGAGTTTAATTATTTCTACAAAAGATATGACCACTCTCTAACAAATATAAGTGAATCAAAAGAGCATTCTACAAATGGCGGTTTTCTATGTGAAGAGAAACAGGCAATCCGAACTTCAAATGATATAAGTGAAGCACATGAAGCATTCTATAAAGCCATACTCAAAAGATTTAAGTGAAGTGCAATGAGAATTCAATAAATCAACCATGTACCATCTCATACCAGCATGGTGCATAAAAGAAAAGTGAAAACTAATCTCAAAAGATGCTTCAAGACTTGCACATATCGCATGAACGAAACGAATCCGAAAACATAACGATACTTGTTGAAGAAAGAGGGGATGCCTTCTGGGGCATCCCCAAGCTTCGACGCTTGAGTATCCTTCAATATTTACTGGGGGTGCCTTGGGCATACCCAAGCTTGAGCTCTTGCCTCTCTTCCTTTTCCTCATATCGAGACCTCCTCGATCAAACACTTCATCCACACAAAACTTCAACAGAAAACTCGGTAAGATCCATTAGTATAATAAAGCAAATCACTACTCTAAGTACTGTTTCAAACCAATTCATATTTTGTTTTTTCATTGTGTCTAATTTAATATAACTTTTCAATGGCTTAATCCACTGATAGAAATTGATAGTTTCATCAAAACAAGCAAACTATGCATCAAAAACAGAATCTGTCAAAAACAGAACAGTCTGTAGCAATCTGAATATTCACCATACTTATGGTACACAAAAAATTCTACAAAAATTAGGAAAAATAAAAAATTTGGACATAAATATAGTGCAAAAAGTTTCAGAACCGTTTGACGCTCCAGTAAAAAATGTAGAATCGCGCACTACAGCCAAAGTTTCTGTACTGCACCGCACAAACCAACAAGCATTGTAAACATCCTAAAGGCAAACCTTGGCACGTTATTTTTATAATACAATGGAATTGTACAAGGGGATAATTATTTTTGATGAAAATTTTCTGTAATTAAGATTCACAAAGTTTCCGTGAGCATGAACAAAGTTCAAGGAGCTCTCCCACTTCAACAATGCTTGTCTTTCTTACTTTCAGTTTCCTTTTTGAAAAGTTTTGGATTCCCCTCTTTATTTATTTTTGTTTTTAAACTTTATGAAAGCACTCAACAGAAATAAATGACTCTCTAAAACTTCCGGGTTGTCTCCCTGGAAGCACTCTCTTTAAAGCCATTAAGCTAGGCATATAGTGCCCAAGTAATGGATCCACCCGGATCCCAAGGTATATCAAAGCCAATTTTAATTAACAATGATTTGTATTTTAGTAGTGAGCACAAAGTAACATATATCATGCAACAATGAAGTCTAACTCTCTTCGTATGCATCGGCATGTCATAAAAGAATAATTCATGGACACAAAGTAAAGGCCAATGCATAGTATAAACAGTTTCTTGCAATTCTATCATATTGGAAACATAGAGAGGTGGAGATATAGTTCCTCTCTCATAATAATTGCAAGTAGGAGAAGCAAGCACATGCATATTATATCTATCAAAATCATCATGTGTAGTAGTAAAATGCAACCCATCAATATAATCCTAAAAAAGCGCAAACTTCTCTGATATAGTGTGGTTTGGAGAATTCAAAAAGGTAATAGGACTATCATGCGTGGGTGCAATAGCAACAATTTCATGTTTAACATAAGGAACTATAGCAAGTTCATCTCCATAAGCATCATTCATATTGGCATCTTGGCCACAAGCATAGCAAGCATCCTCAAAAAGGGATATTTCAAACGAATCAACGGGATCATCACAATCATCATAGCAATCATCTTTCGGTAAGCATGAAGGGAAATTAAAAAATGTATGAGTTGAAGATTTACTCTCATTAGAAGGTGGGCACAGGTAGCTAATCCGCCCATCCTCCTTTTGTTCTTCTCTCTCCTCATCATATTTTTCATCCAATGAGCTCACAGTTTCACAAGTTTCTTCTTCCATAGACACCTGCAAAATATTAGTCTCTTCTTGGACAGCAGAGACTTCCTCAATAAATGCATCAATATCAGAATTGAATTCATAATTCTCATAACAATATTTAAGTACAACAAAATTTTCAGATCTGTAAATAGCATCATCAAGATTTTCACATGTTTTAGACAAAGATTCAATTTCATAAGCGCCCATAAAACCAATGAATTCTTCTATTTGTTCCACATCATAGTAATCATATATACCATTAGCATTTATTATCATTATATTTCCATGAAAAGGAAAGGTGTGGAGCCTTCATCCTAGAGCAACAGGTATAATCATATCTCAAGCATAGTGCCAAGCATACTGCTATGTCTTGAGCTTGCATTGGTTTCCTTGAAGAGGAAAAGATGATGCAGAAAGTAGCGTAAGTATTTCCCTCAGTTTTTGAGAACCAAGGTATCAATCCAGTAGGAGGCTCCTCAAAATTCCCACGCGCCTACACAAACAAACAAAGAACTCGCAACCAACGCAATAAAGGGGTTGTCAATCGCTTCACGGCCACTTGCGAAAGTGACATCTGATAGAGATAGTATGATAAGATAAATATATTTTTGGTATTTATAATATAGATGCAAAAAGTAAAGATGCAAATAAAAGTAGATTGAAAGCAAATATGATAAAAGATAGACCCGGGGGCCATAGGTTTCACTAGAGGCTTCTCTCAAGATAGCATAAGTATTACGGTGGGTGAACAAATTACTGTCAAGCAATTGATAGAAAAGCGAATAATTATGAGATTATCTAGGCATGATCATGTATATAGGCATCACGTCCGCAACAAGTAGACCGACTCATGCCTGCATCTACTACTATTACTCCACACATCGACCGACTCCTGCCTGCATCTAGAGTATTAAGTTCATAAGAATAGAGTAATGCCTTAATCAAGATGATATGATGTAGAGGGATAAACTCATGCAATATGATATAAACCCCATCTTTTTATCCTCGATGGCAACAATACAATACGTGCCTTGCAACCCTTTCTGTCACTGGGTAAGGACACCGCAAGATTGAACCCAAAGCTAAGCACTTCTCCCATGGCAAGAAAGATCAATCTAGTAGGCCAAACCAAATTGATAATTCGAAGAGACTTGCAAAGATAAATCAATCATACATAAAAGAATTCAGAGAAGATTCAAATATTATTCACAGATAAACTTGAAAACCCACAATTCATCGGATCTCGACAAACACACCGCAAAAAGAGTTTACATCGAATATATCTCCACAAGAGAGGGGGAGAACATTGTATTGAGATCCAAAAAGAGAGAAGAAGCCATCTAGCTAATAACTATGGACCCGTAGGTTTGTGGTAAACTACTCACAACTCATTGGGGGGGGCTATGGTGTTGATGTAGAAGCCCTCTGTGGTCGATTCCCCCTCCTGCAGAGTGCCGGCGAAGGCTCCAAGATGGGATCTCGCGGATACAGAAGGTTACTGCGGTGGAAATTGTATTTCGTTGGCTCCCTGGATGTTTTCGGGGTACGTAGGCTTATATAGGAAGAAGAAGTACGTCGGTGGATGGCCGAGGGGCCCATGAGACAGGGGGCGCGCCCTAGGGGGGCGCCCTACCCTCTCGTGGCTACCTCGGCTGCTTCTTGACTTGCAATCCAAGTCCTATGGATCACGTTCGTTCCAAAAATCACGCTCCCGAAGGTTTCATTCCGTTTGGACTCGGTTTGATATTCCTTTTCTTCGAAATACTGAAATAGGCAAAAAAAACAGCAATACGGGCTGGGCCTCCGGTTAGTAGGTTAGTCCCAAAAATGATATAAATGTGTAAAATAAAGCCCATAAACATCCAAAAGGGGTAATATAATAGCATGGAACAATCAAAAATTATAGATACATTGGAGACGTATCAAGCATCCCCAAGCTTAATTCCTGCTCGTCCTCGAGTAGGTAAATGATAAAAAGAGAATTTTTGATGTGGAATGCTACCTAGCATAATTCTCAACGTAATTTTCTTTATTGTGGCATGAATGTTCAGATCCAAATGATTCAAAATAAAAGTTCATATCGATAAAAGAAATAGTAACACTTCAAGCATACTAATCAAAGTAATCATGTCTTCTCAAAATAACATGGCAAAAGAAAGTTCATCCCTACAAAATCATATAGTTAGGCTATGCTTCATTTTCGTCACACAAAGATGTTCCCAACTTCTATACCCCCGATGACAAGACAAGCAATTGTTTCATACTTAAATAATCTCAAACTTTTTCAACCTTCACGCGATACATGAGCGTGAGCCATGGATATAGCACTATGGGTGGAATAGAATATAATGATGGGGATTGTGTGGAGAAGACAAAAAAGGAAAAAGTCTCACATTGACGAGGATAATCAACGGGCTATCGAGATGCCCATCAATTGATGTCAACATGAGGAGTAGGGATTGCCATGCAACGGATGCACTAGAGCTATAAATGAATGCTCAACAAAAGAAAACTAGTGGGTGTGCATCCAACTTGCTTACTCACGGAGACCTAGGGAATTAGGAAGCCCATCGTAGGAATATACAAGCTAAGTTCTATAATGAAAAATTCCCACTAGTATGAAAAAGACAACTTATGAGACTCACTATATGAAAAACATGGTGCTACTTTGAAGCACAATATATGAGACTCACTACATAAAGAACAAGGTGCTACTTTGAGGCACAAGTGTGGAAAAAGAGATAGTAACATTGCCCTTTTTATTTATTCTATTTTTTTCTTTTCTTTTTTTTCTTCTTCTTTTTTTTTCTTTTTTGGGCCTTTCTTTTTTTCTTTTGGCATTTCTTTTTTTTTCTTTTTCTTCTTTGGGCAATGCTCTAATAATGATGATCGTCACACTTCCATTGATTACAACATAGGAATTACAAGTCAAAACTATAACAAGGTATGACTCTATATGAATGCCTCCGACGGTGTACCGGGATGGTGCAATGAATCAAGAGTGACATGTATGAAAATTAATGCATGGTGGCTTTGCCACAAATACGATGTCAACTACATGATCATGCGATGACAATATGACAAAAGTAAAGTATGTCATGATGATGATGAACGGAACGGTGGAAAGTTGCATGGTAATATATCTCGGAATGGCTATGGAAATGCCATAATAGGAAGGTATGGTGGCTGTTTTGAGGAAGATATAAGGAGGTTTATGTGTGATAGAGCGTATCATATCACGGGGTTTGGATGCACCGGCGACGTTTGCACCAACTCTCAAGGTGAGAAAGGGCAATGCACGGTACCGAAGAGGCTAGCAATGGCGGAAAGGTAAAATTGCGTATAATCCATGGACTCAACATTAGTCAAAAGAACTCATATACTTATTGCAAAAATTTAGAAGTCATCAAAAATCAAGTACTACGTGCATGTTCCTAGGGGGATAAATTGGTTGGAAAAGACCATCACTCGTCCCCTACCACCACTCATAAGGATGCACAAGCCAGGTACACTTCATGTTTCAAATTTGTTACACAACTTTAACCATACGTGCATACTACGGGACTTGCTAACTTCAACACAAGCATTATTTAAATTCATAATAACCCAACTAGCATGACTTTAATATCACTACCTCCCTATCTCAAAACAATTATCAAGTATCAAATTGATCATAGCATCCAATTCACTTCCTATGATAGTTTTTATTATACCCAACTTGGATGCCTACCATTCTAGGACCAATTTTATAACCATAGAAAATACCATGCTGTTCTAAAAGACTCTCAAAATAATATAAGTGAAGCATGAGAGACTAGCAATTTCTACAAAAATAAGCCACCGCCATGCTCTAAAAGATATACGTGAAGCACTAGAGCAAAAACTATCAAGCTCAAAAGATATAAGTGAAGCACATAGAGTATTTTAGCAAATTCTAATCAAATAGGCTTCTCCCAAAAAGGTGTGTACCGCAAGGATGATTGTGGTAAACTAAAAAGAAAAGACTAATATAATACACGACGCTCTAGGCAAAACACATATCATGTGGCCAATAAAAATATAGCTCCAAGTAAAGTTACCAATGAACGAAGACGAAAGTGGGGATGCCTTCCCGGGGCATCCCCAAGCTTAGGATTTCGGCTATCCTTGAATATCTTGGGGTGCCATGGGCATCCCCAAGCTTAGGCTCTTGCCACTCCTTATTCCATAGTCCATAAAAGCTTTACCCAAAACTTGAAAACTTCACAACACAAAACTCAACAGGAAATCTTATAAGCTCCGTTAGTGAAAGAAAACAAAACCACCACATAAGGTACTGTAATGAACTCATTCTTTATTTATTTTTGTGTTAAATCTACTGTATTAAAAGTTCTCTATGGTTCATAGAACTTAATACTAGCCATAGATGCATCGAAATAAGCAAACAACATACGAAAAACGGAATCTGCCAAAAACAGAATAGTCTGTAGCAATCTATAACTAACGCAAACTTCTGGAACTCTAAAAATCCTACCAAAATAGGAATTCCTGGACAATTTGTTTATTGATCATAAGCAAAAATAATCAACACAAAAGCACATTTCTGTGATTTAACAAAACTAAATTCGTGCGCGTAAAGTTTCTGTTTTTCAGCAGAATCAAGGTTATCCTATAGGTTCTACTTGGCACAAACATTAATTAAAATATAAAAACACATCCAAACATAAGGTAGATGCAAGATTCATTACTAAACAGGAACAAAAACAAAAAACACAAAGAAAATTGGGTTGCCTCCCAACTAGCGCTATCGTTTAACACCCCTAGCTAGGCATAAAAGCGAAGATAGATCTAAGTAGTGCCATCTTTGGCACTAAATTCATAAGTAGCCCGCATGATAGATTCATAAGGTAATTTGACTTTCTTTCTTGGAAAGTGCTCCATGCCTTTCTTTAATGGAAATTGGAATCTAATATTCCCTTCCTTCATATCAATAATCGCGCCAATCATTCTAAGGAAAGGTCTACCAAGAATAATAGGGCATGAAAGATTGCAATCTATATCAAGAACGATAAAATCTACGGGCACCAAATTTCTATTTGTAACCATGAGAACATCATTGATCCTTCCAATTGGCTTTTTAATGGTGGAATCCACAAGGTGCAAATTTAAATAGCAATCATCAAGATCATGGAAACCTAGAATATCACATAAAGTTTTCGGAATCGTGGAAACACTAGCACCCAAATCACACAAAGCAAAACACTGATGATCTTTAATTCTAATCTTTATAGTGGGTTCCCACTCATCATTAAGTTTTCTAGGTATAGAAACTTCCAAATTAAGTTTTTCATCATAAGATTGCATCAAGGCATCAACGATATGTTTGGTAAAAGCTTTATTTTGACTATAAGCATGAGGAGAATTAACAACGGACTGCAATAAGGAAATACAACCTTCTAAAGAACAATTATCACAATCAAATTCCTTGAAATCCGAGATAGTGGGTTCAATACTATTTAAAGTCGTGACCTCTCCAATCCCACTTTTACCAAAATTAGCATCAAGATCTAAAAACTCCGAATTCTTGGGACGCCTTCTAGGTAAAGTTGACTCATCATCAGTCCCATAATTATCAAGATTCATATTGCAAAACATAGATCTAATAGGAGACGCATCAATAACTTTAAGATCTTCATCATTATTTTCATGGAGACTAGAAGAACACGCCTTTATAAAGCAATCTTTCTTAGCATGCAATCTAGCGGTTCTTTCCTTGCACTCATCAATGGAAATTCTCATTGCCTTGAGAGTCTCGTTGATATCATGCTTAGGAGGAGAAGATCTAAGTTTAAGAGAATCAACATCAAGCAAAAGTCTATCAACATTCCTATCCAAATCATCAACTTTGAGCAATTTTTCTTCAAGCAAAGCATTAAAATTCTTTTGAGAAATCATAAATTCTTTCACACTATTCTCAAAACCAGAGGGAATCTTATTAAAATTACCATAAGAATTATTGTAGGAATTTCCATAATTATTAGAGGAATTACTAGGGAAGCATTAAAGCTTCCTCTATAAGCATTGTTTCCAAAACTATTCCTACGAACAAAATTCACATCCATAGATTCATTATTATTCTCAATCAAAGTAGACAAAGGCATATCATTGGGATAAAAAGGAGTATTTTTAGTAGCAAACAATTTCATAAGTTTATCCATCTTTCCACTCAAAACATTGATTTCTTCTATAGCATGCACTTTTTTACTAGAAGATCTTTCGGTGTGCCATTGAGAATAATTAGCCATAATATTATCAAGAAGTTTTGTAGCATCTCCTAACGTGATTTCCATAAACGTGCCTCCCGCGGCCGAATCTAAGAGATTTCTAGAAGCAAAGTTCAAACCGACATAAAAATTTTGTATGATCATCCATAAATTCAAACCATGAGTAGGGCAATTGCGAATCATCAGTTTCATTCTTTCCCAAGATTGGGCAACATGCTCATGATCAAGTTGTTTAAAATTCATAATATCATTCCAAAGAGTGATAATCTTAGCGGGAGGAAAATACTTAGAGATAAAAGCATCTTTGCACTTGTTCCAAGAATCAATACTATTTTTAGGCAAAGACGAAAACCAAACTTTAGCACGATCTCTAAGTGAAAACGGAAATAACTTCAATTTAACAATATTGTTATTCGTACCTTTCTTCTTTTGCATATCACACAAATCAACAAAATTGTTTAGATGAGTAGCGGCATCTTAACTATGAAGGTCGGGGAATTAATCTTTCATAACAAGATTCAGCAAAGCAGTATTGATTTCACAAGACTCAACATCATTAAGAGGAGCAATCGGAGTACTAAGGAAATCATTATTATTGGTATTTGAGAAATCACACAATTTGGTATTATCTTGCGGCATGGCAACAAGTAATCCAACACACAAGCAAACAGAAAAAGGCAAGCGAAAGAGAGAGGAGGAGATTGGGAAAGAGAGGGCGAATAAAACGGCAAGGGTGAAGTGGGGGAGAGGAAAACGAGAGGCAAATGGCAAATAATTTAAATGCGAGGGAGATGAGTTTGTGATGGATACTTGGTATGTCTTGACTTGAGCGAAGAACTCCCCAGCAACGGCGCCAGAAATCCTTCTTGCTACGTCTTGAGCTTTCCTTGGTTTTCCTTGAAGAGGAAAGGGTGATGCAGCAAAGTAGCGTAAGTATTTCCATCAGTTTTTGAGAACCAAAGTATCAATCCAATAGGAGGCTCCTCAAAAGTCCCACGCACCTACACAAACAAACAAAGAACTCACAACCAACGCAATAAAGGGGTTGTCAATCCCTTCACGGCCACTTGCGAAAGTGAGATCTGATAGAGATAGTATGATAAGATAAATATATTTTTGGTATTTTATAATATAGATGCAAAAAGTAAAGATGCAAATAAAAGTAGATTGAAAGCAAATATGATAAAAGATAGGCCCGGGGGCCATAGGTTTCACTAGAGGCTTCCCTCAAGATAGCATAAGTATTACGGTGGGTGAACAAATTACTGTCGAGCAATTGATAGAAAAACGAATAATTATGAGATTATCTAGGCATGATCATGTATATAGGCATCACGTCCACAACAAGTAGACCGACTCCTGCCTGCATCTACTACTATTACTCCACGCATCGACCGACTCCTCCCTGCATCTACAGTATTAAGTTCATAAGAACAGAGAAACGCCTTAAGCAAGATGACATGATGTAGAGGGATAAACTCATGCAATATGATGTAAACCCCATCTTTTTATCCTCGATGGCAACAATACAATACGTGCCTTGCAACCCTTTCTGTCACTGGGTAAGGACACCGCAAGATTGAACCCAAAGCTAAGCACTTCTCCCATGGCAAGAAAGATCAATCTAGTAGGCCTAACCAAACTGATAATTCGAAGAGACTTGCAAAGATAACTCAATCATACAAAAAAGAATTCAGAGAAGATTCAAATATTCCTCATAGATAAACTTGATCATAAACCCACAATTCATTGGATCTCGACAAACACACAGCAAAAAGAGTTTACATCGAATAGATCTCCACAAGAGAGGGGAGAACATTGTATTAAGTTCCAAAAAGAGAGAAGAAGCCATCTAGCTAATAACTATGGACCCGTAGGTCTATGGTAAACTACTCACAACTCATCGGAGGGGCTATGGTGTTGATGTAGAAAGCCTTCATGGTCGACTCCCCCTCCGGCAGAGCGCCGGCGAAGGCTCCAAGATGGGATCTCATGGATACAGAAGGTTACGATGGTGGAAATTGTGTTTCCTTGGCTCCCTGGATGTTTTCGGGGTACGTAGGCTTATAGGAGGAAGAAGTACGTCGGTGGACGCCCGCGGGCCCACGAGACTGGGGGCGCGCCCTGTCGGGGGGGCGCGCCCTACCCTCTGGTGGCCGCCTCGACTGCTTCTTGACTTGCACTCCAAGTCCTCTGGATCACGTTCATTCCAAAAATCACGCTCCCGAAGGTTTCATTCCGCTCGGACTCCATTTGATATTCCTTTTCTTCAAAATACTGAAATAGGCAAAAAAAACAGCAATACGGGTTGGGCCTCCGATTAGTAGGTTAGTCCCAAAAATGATATAAATGTGTAAAATAAAGCCCATTAACATCCAAAAGGGGTAATATAATAGCATGGAACAATAAAAAATTATAGATACGTTGGAGACGTATCACATACCAATGCAACATATAAATTTGATCCCATAATAGTTTCCCTTTTTGAGTAAAGCAATAATCCCCAAAGTATTCACATTGATCCAACGTGTCTCCCATAACATAATTGAATGGGGTTTTCTCAGGATTATCAAAGTAGTACATAATATCGTTCACATAATGAGCATCGAGGGTAGGAGGTTACCCATCTCCATGAGTAGCAAGTACACCTAATTTTTTTGGTATTTCGTGTTCCATCTCCATAACTAAAGATAGAGAACAACTTAGAATATAAAATAAAAATTACTTAGTGATAAAGTAAAAAAGCACACACGAGAATGTTCACCCCACGCTATGACTCCCCAGCAACGGCGCCAGAAAAAGGTCTTGATAACCCACAAGTATAGGGGATCAATTGTAGCCTCTTTCGATAAGTAAGAGTGTTGAACCCAACGAGGATCTAAAGGTAGAACAAATATTCCCTCAAGTTCTATCGACCACCGATACAACTCTACGCATGCTTGACGTTCGCTTTACCTAGAACACGTATGAAACTAGGAGTACTTTGTAGGTGTTGTTGGATAGGTTTGCGAGAATATAAAGTGCACGTAAATATAAACTAGGGGCTGTTTAGATAAAGAAGCAATAAAGTAAATATAACGAGTGTGGAAAAGTGGTGTTAGGAGTTGTGAAATTGTCCCTAAGCAATTGACTACCTTACTAGACCGATAGCAAGTTTTATGTGGGAGAGGCATACGCTAAGACACTTTCTCTTCTTGGATCATTTGCACTTATGATTGTAACTCTAGCAAGCATCCGCAACTACTAAAGATCATTGCTACATCTTGAGCTTGCGTTGGTTTTGCTTGAAGAGGAAAGGGGGTGATGCAGGAATAGTAGCGTAAGTATTTCCCTTAGTTTTTGAGAACCAAGGTATCAATCCAGTAGGAGGCTCCTCAAAAGTCCCACGCACCTACACAAACAAAACAAGAACTCGCAACCAACGCAATAAAGGGGTTGTCAATCCCTTCACGGCCATTTGCGAAAGTGAGATCTGATAGAGATAATATGATAAGATAAATATATTTTTGGTATTTTATAATATAGATTGGAAAAGTAAAATGCAAATGAAAGTAGATTAAAACCTTATATGATAAAAGATAGACCCGGGGGCCATAGGTTTCACTAGTGGCTTCTCTCAAGATAGCATAAGTATTACGGTGGGTGAACAAATTACTGTCGAGCAATTGATAGAAAAGCGAATAATTATGAGATTATCTAGGCATGATCATGTATATAGGCATCACGTCCGTGACAAGTAGACCGACTCCTGCCTGCATCTACTACTATTACTCCACACATCGACCGCTGCCCAGCATGCATCTAGAGTATTTAGTGCATAAAGAACAGAGTAACGCATTAAGAAAGATGACATGATGTAGAGGGATAAAATCATGCAATATGATATAAACCCCATATTTTTATCCTCGATGGCAACAATACAATACGTGCCTTGCTGCCCCTGCTGTCACTGGGAAAGGACACCGCAAGATTGAACCCAAAGCTAAGCACTTCTCCCATTCCAAGAAAGATAAAACCAGTAGGCCAAACCAAACTGATAATTCGAAGAGACTTGCAAAGATAACTTAATCACACATAAAAGAATTCAGAGGAGATTCAAATAATTCTCATAGATAAACTTGATCATAAACCCACAATTCATGGGATCTCGACAAACACACCGCAAAAAGAGTTACATCAAATAGATCTCCAAGAAGATCGAGGAGAACATGGTATTGAGATCCAAAAAGAGAGAAGAAGCCATCTAGATAATAACTATGGACCCAAAGGTCTGTGGTAAACTACTCACAACTCATCGAAGAGGCTATGGTGTTGATGTAGAAGCCCTCCGTGGTTGATTCCCCCTCCAGTGGAGTGCCGGCACAGGCTCCAAGATGGTATCTCGCGGATATAGAAGTTTATGGTGGTGGAAATAGTTTTTCGTGGTCGCCTTTGATGTTCTCGGGGTACGTGGGTATATATATGAGGAAAAAGTAGGTCGGTGGATGCCCGAGGGGCCCATGAGATAGGGGGGCGCGCCTAGTGGGGGGGCGCCCTCCACCCTCGTGGCCGCCTCGATTGCTTCTTGACTTGCACTCCAAGTCCTTTGGATCACGTTCGTTCCAAAAATCACGCTCCCGAAGGTTTCATTCTATTTGGACTCTGTTTGATATTCCTTTTCTTCGAAATACTGAAATAGGCAAAAAAACAGCAATACGGGCTGGGCCTCTGGTTAGTAGGTTAGTCCCAAAAATGATATAAATGTGTAAAGTAAAGCCCATAAACATCCAAAACGGGTAATATAATAGCATGGAACAATCAAAAATTATAGATACGTTGGAGACGTATTAAGCATCCCCAAGCTTAATTCCTGCTCGTCCTCGAGTAGGTAAATGATAAAAACAAAATTTTTTGATGTGGAATGCTACCTAGCATAATTCTCAATGTAATTTTCTTTTTTGTGGCATGAATGTTCATATCCAAATGATTCAAAATAAAAGTTCATATTGACATAAGAAATAGTAATACTTCAAGCATACTAACCAAAGCAATCATGTCTTCTCAAAATAACATAGCTAAAGAAAGTTCATCTCTACAAAATCATATAGTTAGGCTATGCTTCATTTTAATCACACAAAAATGCTCCCATCTTATACACCCCCGATGACAAGCCAAGCAATTGTTTCATACTTAAATAATCTCAAACTTTTTCAACTTTCACGCAATACATGAGCGTGAGGCATAGATATAGCACTATGGGTGGAATAGAATATAATGATGGGGATTGTGTGGAGAAGACAAAAAAGGAGAAAGTCTCACATTGACGAGGATAATCAACGGGCTATGGAGATGCCCATCAGTTGATGTCAACATGAGGAGTAGGGATTGCCATGCAACGGATGCAGTAGAGCTATAAATGTATGAAATCTCAACAAAAGAAACTAGTGGGTGTGCATCCAACACGCAATACAAAAGCTCAACAGGCGGTAAATTAAGACCATGTATTTCTTCAATAGGAGGTAAATTCTTAACATCTTCAGCTTTAATACCTTTTTCTTTCATAGATTTCTTTGCCTCTTGCATATCTTCGGGACTGAGAAATAGAACACCTCTCTTTTCGGAGTGGGTTTAGGAATAGGCTCAGTAATTGGCTCAGGAACTGGCTCAGGAGGTAGCTCGGGAGGTGCCCAATTATTTTCATTAGCCAACATATTATTCAATAGAATTTCAGCGTCATCCGGTGTTCTTTCCCTGAAAAGAGAACCAGTGTAACTATCCAGGTAATCTCTGGAAGCATCAATTAGTCCATTATAAAAGATATCAAATATTTCAGGTTTCTTAAGAGGATGATCAGGCAAAGCATTAAGTAACTTGAGAAGCCTC
Organism: Triticum timopheevii; assembly: GCA_963921465.1. Taxonomy (NCBI): domain Eukaryota; kingdom Viridiplantae; phylum Streptophyta; class Magnoliopsida; order Poales; family Poaceae; genus Triticum; species Triticum timopheevii. The sequence goes on along the minus strand of OY997266.1, from coordinate 232,425,562 downwards.
CCCCAAGTTTGTGGGAGACTCTCTTCTTCAATTTGCACAAAATTGTATATTTCCCTCAAAGCAGCTTGTTTCTTACGAGCAGGGAAATATTTAACAGAGAAGTAATAAATCATATCCTGGGGACTTTGCACAAAACCAGGATCAAGAGAATTAAACCATTTCTTAGCATCACCCTTTAATGAGAACGGAAATATCTTGAGTAAATAAAGGTAACGCAATCTCTGATTATTAGTAAACAGGGCAGCTATATCATCTAACTTACAAAGATGTGCCACAACAGTTTCAGATTCATAGCCATAAAAAGGATCAAATTCAACCAAAGTAATTATATCTGGATCAACAGAAAAATCATAATAATCCTGATCAGGCACACAGATAGGCGAAGTAGCGAAAGCAGGGTCGGGTCTCATTCTACCTCTAAAAGATTCTTTACTCCATTTAATTAGCAACATCTTACGTTCATGTTTATCCTGGCAAGCAAGAACAGCTTCAAAAGATTCAGCACTAAAAAGATAACCCTCAGGAATAGCAGGCATAGGTTCATCATCATTAACATCATCGTGTTCAGGCTCAATAATTTCTCTTTCTCTAGACCTAGCAATTTGCTCATCAAGGAATTCACCAAGCGGCACGGTAGTATCAAGCATAGAAGTAGTTTCATCAAAAGTATCATTCATAGCAGAGGTGGCATCATCAATAACATGCGACATATCAGAATCAATAGCAGTAGTAGGTTTAGGTGTCGCAAACTTACTCATAACAGAAGGAGAATCTAATGCAAGGCTAGATGGCAGTCCCTTACCTCCCCTCGTAGTTGAGGGCAAAATAGTAGTTATATCATCTTTCAAGTTCTTCATAGTGTCCAGCAGATATAAATCCCAAGTGACTCAAAGAATAGAGCTATGCTCCCGGGGAACGGCGCTAGAAAAAGGTCTTGATAACCCACAAGTATAGGGGATCGCAACAGTTTTCGAGGGTAGAGTATTCAACCCAAATTTATTGATTCGACACAAGGGGAGCCAAAGAATATTCTCAAGTATTAGTAGCTGAGTTGTCAATTCAACCACACCTGGAAACTTAGTATCTGCAGCAAGGTGTTTAGTAGCAAAGTAATATGATAGTGGTGGTAACGGTAACAAAAGTAAAGACAACAAAAGTAATGTTTTTGGTATTTTGTAGTGATTGTAACAGTAGCAACGGAAAAGTAAATAAGCGTAAACCAGTATATAGAAAACTCGTAGGCACCGGATCAGCGATGGATAATTATGTCGGATGCGGTTCGTCATGTAACAGTCATAACATAGGGTGACACAGAACTAGCTCCAGTTCATCAATGTAATGTAGGCATGTATTCCGTATATAGTCATACGTGCTTATGGAAAAGAACTTGCATGACATCTTTTGTCCTACCGTCCCGTGGCAGCGGGGTCCTGTTGGAAACTAAGGGATATTAAGGCCTCCTTTTAATAGAGAACCGGAACAAAGCATTAGCACATAGTAAATACATGAACTCCTCAAACTATGGTCATCACCGGGAGTGGTCCCGATTATTGTCACTTCGGGGTTGCCGGATCATAACACATAGTAGGTGACTATAGACTTGCAAGATAGGATCAAGAACACACATATATTCATGAAAACATAATTGGTTCAGATCTGAAATCATGGCACTCGAGCCCTAGTGACAAGCATTAAGCATAGCAAAGTCATAGCAACATCAATCTCAGAACATAATGGATACTAGGGATCAAACCCTAACAAAACTATCTCGATTACATGATAAATCTCATCCAACCCATCACCGTCCAGCAAGCCTACGATGCAATTACTCACGCACGGCGGTGAGCATCATGAAATTAGTGATGGAGGATGGTTGATGATGACGACGGCGACGAATCCCCTTCTCCGGAGTCCCGAACGGACTCCAAATCAGCCCTCCCGAGAGAGATTAGGGCTTGGCGGCGGCTCCGTATCGTAAAACGCAATGATTTATTTTCCCCGATTTTTTTCTCCCCGAAAGCCAATATATGGAGATGGAGTTGGCGTCGGAGGGCCACCAGGGGGGCCACGAGGTAGGAGGGCGCACCCAGGGGGGAAAGGCGCGCCGCCCACCCTCGTGAACAGGGTGTGGGCCTCCTGGCCTTCATCTTTGGCGAGGATTTTTTATTATTTATTCTAAGATATTCCGTGGAGTTTCAGGTCATTCCGAGAACTTCTATTTTCTGCACATAAAACAACACCATGGCAATTCTGCTGAAAACAGCGTCAGTCCGGGTTAGTTCCATTCAAATCATACAAGTTAGAGTCCAAAACAAGGGCAAACGTGTTTGGAAAAGTAGATACGACGGAGACATATCAAGGCCAAACTCGCATGGCCGAACACTCCCGAAGGTATTCGTACTTTACAACATATACTGGGCTGAGTACCGCCCTCGAGAATGAACCCAGAATGTAAGGTACGTGCATTAATTTGGCGTGATGAAAGAGCGCCTGTGGTGAGAGCTTAGGTCTCAAAAACACACTGGTTGTTGTCTTTGTAACGTCTATTTTTGAACGGCGGATCATAAGGTCGCCGGTAACGCCGGTATCCCTCTTGGTCATTTTAAGTGCCAGGAGGGTGTAAGACAACAAGAGAAAATAAAAAGGTTTACACAGGGTCTTAATCTAAAAAGAAACCTTTGGACGGGGCCCTGCTGCATGTCCGCGCCTTTGTCTCCGTTGTGCCATATCTTTGAAGGGTATAGCACGATGGTCATCTGTAAAAAAAAGAAAAAACCCAGGTGAAAGAATCTGGTGTGACCATGCGTAAAGTCGGTTAATCTTAATGAATCGTGAAAATTCAATTTCTTGGGTGTAAATAGGGTCAAGCCGAACTATGGACCTTTTACATGCGGGTAACCCCCTGCACCACATATGGGGGCAAAGCTGTTAATCAAGCTCAGGTTTATCTGGGCTGGTACAACTAGGTGTGCGCCGAACACGTCTATCCATGTCCGTGGTCTCGAAGACCGATGGGTTACACGGGTTGGAGAGGCCCTTCAGTGGTTTGTCTGCTAGAGCCGCCACGTATTCTTCCGCACGAAGAGAACGCTCTGTATTTCCGCTGATTGTGATGACGCCACGTGGACCGGGCTGAAGGAAATATGATCTAGAGGCAATAATAAAGTTATTATTTATTTCCTTATATCATGATAAATGTTTATTATTCATGCTAGAATTGTATTAACCGGAAACATAAGACATGTGTGAATACATACACAAACATAATGTCACTAGTATGCCTCTACTTGACTACCTCATTAATCAAAGATGGTTCTATTTCCTAACCATAGACATGAGGTGTCATTTGATTAACGGGATCACATCATTAGGAGAATGATGTGATTGACTTGACCCATTCTGTTAGCTTAGCACTTGATCGTTTAGGATGTTGCTATTTCTTTCTTCATGACTTATACATGTTCCTACAACTATGAGATTATGCAACTCCCGTTTGTCGGAGGAACACTTTGTGTGCTACCAAACATCACAACATAACTGGGTGATCATAAAGGAGCTCTACAGGTGTCTCCAAAGGTACATGTTGAGTTGGCATATTTCAAGATTAGGTTTTGTCACTCCGATGGTCGGAGAGGTATCTCTGGGCCCTCTCGATAATGCACATCACTATAAGCCTTGCAAGCAATGTAGCTAATGAGTTAGTTACGGAATGATGCATTACATAACGAGTAAAGAGACTTGCCGGTAACGAGATTGAACTAGGTATTGGGATACCGATGATTGAATCTCGGGCAAGTAACATACCGATGACAAAGGGAACAATGTATGTTGTTATGCGGTTTGACCGATAAAGATCTTCGTAGAATATGTGGGAGCCAATATGATCATCCAGGTTCCGCTATTGGTTATTGACCGGAGACGTGTCTCGGTCATGTCTACATAGTTCTCGAACCCGTAGGGTCTGCACGCTTAAAGTTTTAATGACGATTATATTATGAGTTTATGAGTTTTGATGTACCGAAGGTTGTTCGGAGTCCCGGATGTGATCACGGACATGGCGAGGAGTCTCAAAATGGTCGAGACATGAAGATTGATATATTGGAAGCCTATATTTGGATGTCGGAAGTGTTCCGGGTGAAATCGGGATTTTACCGGAGTACCGAGGGGTTACCGGAACCCCCCCAGGGGCTTAATGGGCCATAGTGGGCCTAAGTGGAGAAGAAGAGAGTAGACCAGGGCAGGGCCGCACGCCCCTCCCCCCTAGTCATAGGACAAGGAGAGGGGGCGGCGCCCCCCTTTCCTTCCTCTCTCTCCCTCCTCTTTCCCCCCTTCTCCTAATCCAACAAGGAACGAAGGGAGTCCTACTCCCGGTGGGAGTAGGACTCCCCTTGGCGCGCCTCCTCCCTGGCCGGCCGCCCCCTCCCCCCTTGCTCCTTTATATATGGGGGCAGGGGGCACCTCTAGACACAACAACAGATCATTGATCTCTTAGCCGTGTGCGGTGCCCCCCTCCACCATAGTCCTCCTCGATAATATTGTAGCGGTGCTTAGGCGAAGCCATGCGACGGTAGAACATCATCATCGTCACCACGCCGTCGTGGTGACGGAACTCTCCCTCGACACTCGGCTGGATCAGAGTTCGACGGACGTCATCGAGTTGAACGTGTGCTAGAACTCGGAGGTGCCGTGTTTTCGGTGCTTGATCCGTCGGGCCGTGAAGACATACGATTACATCAACCGCGTTGTTCTAACGCTTCCGCTTTCGGTCTACAAGGGTACGTGGACAACACTCTCCCCTCTCGTTGCTATGCATCACCATGATCTTGCGTGTGCGTAGGAATTTTTTTGAAATTACTACGTTCCCCAACATTGGCATCCGAGCCTGGTTTTATACTTAGATGTTATATGCACGAGTAGAACACAAGTGAGTTGTGGGCGATACAAGTCATACTGCTTACCAGCATGTCATACTTTGGTTTGGCGGTATTGTTCGATGAAGCGGCCCGGACCGACATTATGTGTACGCTTACGCAAGACTGGTTCTACCGACGTGCTTTGCACACAGGTGGCTGGCGGGTGTCAGTTTCTTCAACTTTAGTTGAACCGAGTGTGGCTACGCCCGGTCCTTGAGAAGGTTAAAACAACACTAACTTGAAGAACTATCGTGTGGTTTTGATGCGTAGGTAAGAACGGTTCTTGCTTAGCCCGTAGTAGCCACGTAAAACTTACAACAACAAAGTAGAGGACGTCTAACTTGTTTTTGCAGGGCATGTTGTGATGTGATATGGTCAAGACGTGATGCTATATTTTATTGTATGAGATGATCATGTTTTATAACTGAGTTATCGGCAACTGGTAGGAGCCATATGGTTGTCGCTTTATTGTATGCAATGCAATCGCCCTGTAATTGCTTTACTTTATCTCTAAGCGGTAGTGATAGTCGTAGAAGCAATAGGTGGCGAAACGACAACGATGCTACGATGAAGATCAAGGTGTCGCGCCGGTGACGATGGTAATCATGACGGTGCTTCAGAGATGGAGATCACAAGCACAAGATGATGATGGCCATATCATATCACTTATATTGATTGCATGTGATGTTTATCCTTTAAAAAGGTGAAACGTGGTATCGATAAGGGCATTTCCAAATACAAGTGCTTCCACATTGATGACAAAGATACTCTTTTCTTCGAGGATCGTATTGTGGTTCCTAAAGGCGATCTGAGAAAAGTCATTATGAACGAGGCACACAATTCCCTTTTATCCGTTCATCCTGGAAGTACGAAGATGTACCATGACCTCAAACAGTCGTATTGGTGGACTCGAATGAAGCGAGAAATTGCTCAATTCGTGAATGAATGTGACGTCTGCAGAAGGGTGAAAGCAGAACACCAACGACCAGCTGGTCTCCTCCAACCTCTTGCTATTACGAAATGGAAGTTTGATCATATCGAGATGGACTTCGTGACTGGATTTCCTAAGTCCAAGCGTGGGAATGATGCTATTTTCGTCGTCATTGACAAGCTTACTAAAGTGGCTCATTTCCTTCCTATCAAAGAATCTATCACAGCAGCTCAGTTGGCAGAGTTATACACCTCCAGGATTGTCTCCTTGCACGGCATTCCACAATTGATTTCTTCAGACCGTGGAAGCATTTTCACCTCCAAGTTCTGGGACTCCTTTCAGAAGGCCATGGGCACCAACATTCGCTTCAGCACAGCTTTCCATCCTCAAACTAGTGGCCAAGTTGAGCGAGTCAATCAAATCCTTGAAGATATGCTCAGGGCTTGTGTCATTTCCTTTGGCATGAAGTGGGAAGATTGTCTTCCATATGCCGAGTTCTCCTACAACAACAGCTTCCAAGCGAGTTCGGGCAAGGCCCCATTCGAAATTCTCTATGGCAGAAAGTGTCGTACTCCTCTCAATTGGTCCGAGACAGGTGAACACCAACTTCTTGGCAACAACTTGATCACAGAAGCCGAAGAAATGTGCAAAGTCATTCATGAGAATCTCAAGGCCACGCAATCGCGCCAAAAGAGCTATTATGATGACAAGCATCGTGATGTGGCTTTTGAAATCGGAGACCATGTCTATCTCCGTGTCTCTCCAATGAAAGGCACTCATCGCTTCGATATCAAAGGGAAGCTTGCCCCTAGATACGTGGGTCCTTTCAAGATCATTGGCAAAAGAGGCGATCTCGCCTATCAACTTGAGCTTCTGTCCAACTTTGCAAATGTGCACGATGTGTTTCACATGTCATAGCTTCGCAAGTGCTTCAAGACTCCTGAGCGCACTATCAACTTCGAAGAAATTGACCTCCAAGAAGATCTCTCTTATCATGAGCACCCCGTTGCTATTCTTGAAGAAACCGAGCGCAAGACTCGCAACAAGTCAATCAAATTCTTGAAAGTGAAGTGGTCACACCATTCCGACCGAGAAGCCACCTGGGAGCGCGAGGATCACCTCCATTCCGAATATCCGGAGTTCTTTCAGTCCTAGATCTCGGGACGAGATTCTCTTGTAGTGGTACAGTGTTGTAACACCCCGGATGTAACTTTCCATATTTGTAACTCCAACTCTTGCCATTTTCGGCTATGTGTTATGATATTCCCTCCGTGGTTGGGTTTTGTCTTCCATTTTGCATTTTGTTCATGTCATGCATCTCATATCATGTCATCATGTGCATCTTATTCGCATACGTATTCGTCTCATGAATCCGAGCATTTTCCCCGTTGTCTGTTTTGCAATCTGACAATCCCACATGCACCGGCGCACCCCTCTTGTCTCTTTTCGTGAGCGGGTGTTAAACATTCTCGGAATGGACCGAGGTTTGCCAAGTGGCCTTGGTACACCACCAGTAGACCACCTGTCAAGTTTCATTCCATTTGGAGGTCGTTTGATACTCCAACGGTTAACCGGATAACTGCGAAGGACTCTTGTGAGTTGCAGCCCAACACCCCTCCAAAACAGCCCAATAACCCATCTAAGTCACTTCCATACTCTCCGTCGTCGGATCACGATCGTGTGGGCGAAAACTACACCTCATTTGGACACTCCAAACTCCTCCTACCTATAAATATGTCCTCCCTGTCCAAATCCGAGTCCAAACCCTAGATCAAATAGCCCCGCCGCCACCGGACACGTCCGGCCTCGCGGGACAGGAGCCCGCCGCCGCCCGCGGCCAATCGGAGGCCGCCACATGGCACCGCCGCCGCCCGCAACCACCGGCCCGCCCAACCCCGGGTCGGGCCCCCCGAGCCAATCGTCGCGCGCCCTCCGCCCGGTCTGCCGCGGCCCCGCCGCCGGCCGCCGCCGCGGATCTCCGCCCACCGCCGCCGGTCGCCGCCCCGGCCACACCTCGTCGCCTCCCTTCACTGCCCTCCGTTGCGGATCCGCGCCGGTCGCCGCCCCGGCCGCCAGCCGCCGCCGGTCGCCGCCCCGGCCGCGCCTCGTCGCCTCCCTTCGCCGCCCTCCGTCGCGGATCCGCTCCGGTTGCCGCTCCCCTGTCAGATCCGGCGCCCCTCGTTGGCGCCGCCCCGTCTCCGGCCTTCTCTCCTCCCTCCGGCCGCTCACCGGCGAGCTTGCGCTCCACCTCGGTTCGCGTGCGCGGAACCCTCCAGATCTGAGGTTCGCGTCCTTTTCTGTCACATTATGTTGCCTCCTTTGACATGCCATATCTCTGTGCTCGTTAGTCCGATTCATGCATAATATATAAAAATGTTCATCAGGATGTGGTCTTCATTTTGTTCCATTGGGTCATGTTTATTTGAGGTCATATCGATGCCCAAGTCTCTGATGCAAGCGTGCTATAAAATGTTAGTTTCTAATTCTTAACAGATTATGGGCATTTGTCATTTTTGCTACATTTATTGTGTGCATCTTATGGGCATGAGCTCTACATGTGTTTTGGGCTATGCCATGCCATATTTACAGTGGTGTATACCATGTATTTTAGTGATCTATGTGGTGACTAGAACAAGCATGCAAACTAGGCTTCGTGATGTTGCTGCTTTCAGTCCCTGTTCTGCTGTTATTTTGATGCCATGTAAACTTGATGCTACAGTGAGATCCATGCTTATTTTGAGATACTTCAGTAAGGATGTTTTGAACATATGTCTATGCTCTACCCATCCATGCCCCTGTTTGCAATTATGGAGTAGTCTAGCATGTCATTGTCTTGCTCTACTTTTGCTATAAAATGATTCCTGGAAGATTGTTTACATGTTATTCAATTTTGCCAAGGTTGTTGTAGTTGATCCTTGCATGCTATAAACTTTTTCTCTCCATGTTTAGTTTCATAAACATGTCTTCTTGCTGTTGCTATGCTTATCGTGTCATGCAATGAATTGTGATGAGTGAATCGAGCTCGCAAAGATGCCTTCAAAATGCCGTTAATGCCATGCTCTGTTTCCTGAATCTGTTAACGAAACTTGCTATGTTTACATGGGTGCCACCATATCTTCTGATCCTTTTTGGCTCATGGCCAGCAAGGGACTTTTGTTCTATGCATTTAGTAGTATCACACCATGCCTTAATTTTCTATTATATGTTCCTGTGGCATGACGTTTTCTTACCCTAAACATTGCTTCTTGATGCTGTTTCTGCCATGTTCAGTATTTTCACCAAGTCCGTGAAGCTGATATCTTTTGCACTTTTGCCATGCTTGTTTGAACTTGTTAATTTGTGAATTAGCCGTAGCTCAGTGTTCATCTTTTGTCAAGCATCTCTTGTACTTCACTTACATATGCTTTGTTGCTATGTTGGAGTAAAGTAGCTTAGTTTTCTTGTTGCATGCTAAGTGGCATCATGCTGTTAATCGCATAATTGTGCCATCCTTGTTTTGCTTGCCATTTGCAAACCATGCATCCGATTCTGGTGATCTTTATATCGATTTCAACCGAGATCATCTCATCTTTCCAGTGGCATACTTGGTTTGCCAAGTTGATGCCTTGTTCATCATTTTCCTTCCGGAGCACGCATATGCATTGCATATCACATCTCGCATATCATGCCATGTATTGCATCATGTTGCTTGTGCATTGCACCGTGGTTGATTGTGATTCCATTGCTTGTGTTCTTGATTTGGGTAGAGCCGGGAGACGAGTACGTGCACAAGGAACCTGTTGAGTACGCTAACGAGGATCAAGCTTTTGACAACTCTGCGAACCTTGCAGGCAAGATGACCATACCCTCGATATCACTTCTATCTTTGCTTTGCTAGTTGTTCGCTCTATCGCTATGTTTGTGCTACCTACCACTTGTTTTATCATGCCTCCCATATTTCCATGTCAAGCCTCTGACCATCCTTTCCTACCAAACCGTTGTTTGGCTATGTCACCGCTTTTGCTCAGCCCCTCTTATAGCGTTGTTAGTTCCAGGTGAAGATGAAGTTTGTTCCTGGTTGGAACATGGATATTTTAGGATATCACAATATCTCTTGTTTAATTAATGCACCTATATACTTGGTAAAGGGTGGAAGGCTCGGCCTTATGCCTAGTGTCTTGTTCCACTCTTGTCGCCCTAGTTTCCGTCATACCGGTGTTATGTTCCTTGATTTTGCGTTCCTTACGCGGTTGGGTGATTTATGGGACCCCCTTGACAGTTTGCTTTGAATAAAACTCCTCCAGCAAGACCCAACCTTGGTTTTACCATTTGCCACCTAAGCCTTTTTCCTTTGGGTTTTCGCGAGCCCGAGGGTCATCTTTATTTAAACCCCCGGGCCAGTGCTCCTCTGAGTGTTGGTCCAACCTGTCAGCCGCCGGTGGTCACCAGGGGCAACTCTGGGCTGGCCTATCGGAAGTTTGGACAATCCGGTGTGCCCTGAGAACGAGATATGTGCAGCTCCTATTGGGATTTGTCGGCACATTCGGGCCGCTTTGCTGGTCTTGTTTTACCATTGTCGAAATGTCTTGTAAACTAGGATTCCGAGACTGAACGGGTCTTCCTGGGAGAAGAAATATCCTTCGTTGACCGTGAGAGCTTGTGATGGGCTAAGTTGGGACACCCCTACAGGGTATTATCTTTCGAAAGTCGTGCCCACGGTTATGTGGCAGACGGGAATTTGTTAATGTCCGGTTGTAGAGAACTTGACACTTGACTTCATTAAAATGCATCAACCGCGTGTGTAGCCGTGATGGTCTCTTTTCGGCGGAGTCTGGGAAGTGAACACGGTTTGGGTTATGTATGAACGTAAGTAGTTTCAGGATCACTTCTTGATCATTTCTAGATTCTCGACCGATGCGTTGCTTCTCTTCTCGCTCTCAGTTGCGTATGTTAGCCAACATATTGAAGGAAATATGCCCTAGAGGCAATAATAAAGTTATTATTTATTTCCTTATTTCATGATAAATGTTTATTATTCATGCAAGAATTGTATTAACCGGAAACATAATACATGTGTGAATACATAGACAAACAGAGTGTCACTAGTATGCCTCTACTTGACTAGCTCGTGAATCAAAGATGGTTAAGTTTCCTAACCATAGACATGAGTTGTCATTTGATTAACGGGATCACATCATTAGGAGAATGATGTGATTGACTTGACCCATTCTGTTAGCCTAGCACTTGATCGTTTAGTATGTTGCTATTGCTTTCTTCATGACTTATACAAAGTTCCTACAACTATGAGATTATGCAACTCCCGTTTACCGGAGGAACACTTTGTGTGCTACCAAACGTCACAGCGTAACTGGGTGATTACAAAGGAGCTCTACAGGTGTCTCCAATGGTACATGTTGAGTTGGCGTATTTCGAGACTAGGTTTTGTCACTCCGATTGTCGGAGAGGTATCTCTGGGCCCTCTCGGTAATGCACATCACTATAAGCCTTGCAAGCAATGTGGCCAATGAATTGGTTACGGAATGATGCATTACGTAACGAGTAAAGAGACTTGCCGGTAACGAGATTGAACTAGGTATTGGATACTGACGATCGAATCTCGGGCAAGTAACATATCAATGACAAAGGGAACAACGTATGTTGTTATGCGGTTTGACCGATAAAGATCTTCGTAGAATATGTAGGAGCCAATATGAGCATCCAGGTTCCGCTATTGGTTATTGACTGGGAACAGTTCTAGGTCATGTCTACATAGTTCTCGAACCCGTAGGGTCCGCACGCTTAACGTTACGATGATAGTTTTATTATGAGTTTATTAGTTTTGATGTACCGAAGGAGTTCGGAGTCCCGGATGAGATTGGGGACATGACGAGGAGTCTCGAAATGGTCGAGACATAAAGATCGATATATTGGACGACTATATTCGAACATCGGAAAGGTTCCGAGTGATTCGGGTATTTGTCGGAGTACCGGGGAGTTACGGGAATACGGGAAGAGTATTGGGCCTTAATGGGCCTTAGTGGGAAGGAGCCAGGAGGTGGCGCGCGCCCCTCCCAAGCCCAGTCCGAATTGGACAAGGGGTTTGGGGCGCCGCCCCCCTCTCCCTTTCCTTCTCCACTTCCCTCCTTTCCCCCCTTCTCCTAGTTGGACTAGGAAAGGAGTCCTACTCCCGGTGGGAGTAGGACTCCCCTTGGTCCGCCCTCCTCCTAGGGCCGGCCTCCTCCTTCCTTGCTCCTTTATATATGGGAGCAGGGGGGCACCCCATGACACACAAGTTGATCTTCGTGATCGTTCCTTAGCCGTGTGCGGTGCCCCCTCCACCATATTCCACCTCGGTCATATCATTGCAGTGCTTAGGCGAAGCCCTGCATCGGTAGAACATCATCATCGTCACCACACCGTCGTGCTGACGGAACTCATCCCCGACACCCTGCTGGATCGGAGTCGGGGGATCATCATCGAGCTGAACGTGTGCTGAACTCGGAGGTACCGTATGTTCGGTACTTGGATCGGTCGGATCGTGAAGACGTACGACTACATCAACCGCGTTGTCATAATACTTCCGCTTACGGTCTACGAGGGTACGTGGACAACACTCTCCTCTATCGTTGCTATGCATCACCATGATCTTGCGTGTGCGTAGGAAATTTTTGAAATTACTACATTCCCCAACAGTGGCATCCGAGCCTGGTTTTATGCGTAGATGTCATATGCACGAGTAGAACACAAGTGAGTTGTGGGCGATACAAGTCATACTACTTACCAGCATGTCATACTTTGGTTCAGCGGTATTGTTGGATGAAGCGGCCCGGACCGACATTACGCGTACGCTTACGCGAGACTGGTTTTACCGCCGTGCTTTGCACACAGGTGACTAGTGGGTGTATGTTTCTCCAACTTAAGTTGAACCGAGTGTGGCTACGCCCAGTCCTTGAGAAGGTTAAAACATCACTAACTTGACAAACTATCGTTGTGGTTTTGATGCATAGGTAAGAACGGTTCTTTCTCAGCCTGTAGCAGCCACGTAAAACTAACAACAAAGTAGAGGACGTCTAACTTGTTTTTGCAGGGCACGTTGTGATGTGATATGGTCAAGACGTGATGAGATATAAGTTGTTGTATGAGATGATCATGTTTTGTTGAAGTTATCGGCAACTGGCAATATCCTTATGGTTGTCTTTTTATTGCATAAGATGCAAGCGCCAAATAATTGTTGTACTTTATCGCTATGCGATAGCAATAGTTGCAAGAGCAATAGTTGGCGAGACGACCATGTGACGACACATTGATATAGATCAAGATGATGGAGATCATGGTGTCGTGCCGGTGACGATAGAGATCATGACATTACTTTGGAGATGGAGATCAAAGGTGCAAGATGATCATGGCCATATCATGTCACATATTTTGATTGCATATGATGTTTATCTTTTATACATCTTTTTTTGCTTAGTTTGATGGTAGCATTTTAGGATGATCTCTCACTAATTATCAAGAAGTGTTCTCCCTGAGTATGCACCATTGCAAAAGTTCTTCGTGCTGAGACACCACGTGATGATCGGGTATGATAGGCTCTACGTTCAAATACAATGGGTGCAAAATAGTTGCACACGCGGAATACTCAGGTTAAACTTGACGAGCCTACCATATACAGATATGGCCTCGGAACACGGAGACCAAAAGGTCGAACATGAATCATATAGTAGATATGATCAACATAGTGATGTTCACCATTGAAAACTACTCCATCCCACGTGATGATCGGACATGGTTTAGTTGATTTGGATCACGTGATCACTTAGATGACTAGAGAGATGTCTGTCTAAGTGGGAGTTCTTAAGTAATATGATTAACTGAACTTAAATTTATCATGAACTTAGTCCTGGTAGTATTTTGCAAATTATGTTATAGATCAATAGCTCGCGTTGTTGCTTTCATATGTTTATTTTGATATGTTCCTAGAGAAAACTGTGTTGAAAGATGTTAGTAGCAATGATGCGGATTGGATCCGTAATCTGAGGTTTATCCTCATTGCTGCACAGAAGAATTATGTCCTTGATGCACCGCTAGGTGACAAACCTATTGCAGGAGCAGATGTAGACGTTATGAAGGTTTGGCTAGCTCAAAATGATGACTACTTGATAGTTTAGTGCACCATGCTTAAAAGGCTTAGAATCGGGACTTCAAAGACGTTTTGAACGTCATGGACCATATGAGATGTTCCGGGAGTTGAAGTTAACATTTCCAGCAAATACCTGAGTTGAGAGATATGAAGTCTCCAACAAGTTCTATAGCTAAAAGATGGAGGAGAATCGCTCAACTAGTGAGCATGTGCTCAGATTGTCTGGGTACTTCAATCGCTTGAATCAAGTGGGAGTTAATCTTCCAGATAAGATAGTGATTGACAGAATTCTCTAGTCACCATCACTAAGTTACTAGAACTTCGTGATGAACTATAGTATGCAAGGGATGACGAAAATGATTCCCGAGCTCTTCGTGATGTTGAAATCGACGAAGGTAGAAATCAAGAAAGAGCATCAAGTGTTGATGATTGACAAGATCACTAGTTTCAAGAAAAGGGCAAAGGGAAAGAAAGGGAAACTTCAGGTAGAATGGCAAACAAGTTGTCACTCCCATGAAGAAGACCAAAGTTGGACCAAAGCCTGAAAATGAGTGCTTACACTGCAAAGGAAATGGTCACTGGAAGCGGAAATGCCCTAAAAATTTGGTGGATAAGAAGGATGGCAAAGTGAACAAGGGTATATTTGATATACAGGTTATTGATGTGTGCCTTACTAGTGTTTATAGTAGCCCCTGAGTATTTGATACTTGTTCGGTTGCTAAGATTAGTAACTCGAAACAGGAGTTACAGAATAAACAGAGGCTAGTTGAGGGTGAAGTGACGATGTATGTTGGAAGTGGTTCCAAGATTGATATGATCATCATCGCACACTCTCTATACTTTTGGGATTAGTGTTAAACCTAAATAAATGTTATTTGGCGTTTGCATTGAGCATGAATATGATTCGATCATGTTTATTGCAATACGGTTATTCATTTAAAGTCAGAGAATAATTGTTGTTCTGTTTAAATGAATAAAACCTTCAATGGTCATACACTCAATGAAAATAGTTTGTTGGATCTCGATCGTAGTGATACACATATTCATAATATTGATGCCAAAAGATGCAAAGTTAATAATGATAGTGCAACTTATTTGTGGCACTGCCGTTTGGGTCATATCGGTGTAAAGCGCATGAAGAAATTCCATAAAAGATGGATTTTTCGGAATCACTTGGTTATGAATCATTTGATGCTTGCGAACCGTGCCTTTTGGGCAAGATGACTAAAACTCCGTTCTCCGGAACAATGGAACGAGCTACTGACTTATTGGAAATAATACATATCAATGTATGTCATCCAATGAGTGTTGATGCTCGTGGGAAGTATCGTTATTTTCTGACCTTCACAAATGATTTGAGCAGATATGGGTATATCTACGTGATGAAACATAAGTCTGGAACATTTGAAAAGTTCAAAGAATTTCAGAGTGAAGTAGAAAATCATCGTAACAAGAAAAATAAAGTTTCTACGATCTGATCGTGGAGACGAATATTTGAGTTACGAGTTTGGTCTCCATTTGAAACAATGTGAAATAGTTTCGCAACTCACGCCACCTGGAACACCACAATGTAATGGTGTGTCCGAACATCGTAATCGTAGTTTACTAGATATGGTGCGATCTATGATGTCTCTTATCGGTTTACCACTATCATTTTGGGGTTATGCATTAGAGACAGCTGCATTCACGTTTAATAGGGCACCATCTAAATCCGTTGAGACAACACCGTATGAACTATGGTTTAGCAGTAAACCTAAGCTGTCGTTTCTTAAAGTTTGGAGTTGCAATGCTTGTATGAAAAAGGTTTTCAACCTGATAAGCTCGAACCCAAATCGGAGAAGTGCGTCTTCATAGAATACCCAAAGGAAACTGTTGGGTACACCTTCTATCACAGATCTGAAGGCAAAACATTCATTGCTACGAATGGATCCTTTCTAGAGAAGGAGTTTCTCTCGAAAGAAGTGAGTGGGAGGAAAGTAGAACTTGATGAGGTAACTGTACCTGCTCCCTTATTGGAGAGTAGTTCATCACAAGAACCGGTTCCTGTGACAGCGACACCAATAAGTGAGGAAGCTAATGATATTGATCATGAAACTTCGGATCAAGTTTCTACTGAACCTCGTAGGTCTACCAGAGTAAGATCCGCACCAGAGTGGTACGGTAATTCTGTTCTGGAAGTCATGTTACTTGACCATGATGAACCTACGAACTATGAGGAAGCGATGATGAGCCCAGATTCCGCAGAATGGCTTGAAGCCATGAAATCCGAGATGGGATCCATGTATGAGAACAAAGTATGGACTTTGGTTGACTTGCCCGATGATCGGCAAGCCATTGAGAATAAATGGATCTTTAAGAAGAAGACTGACACTGATGGTAATGTAACTATCTACAAAGCTCGACTTGTTGCAAAAGGTTTTCGATAAGTTCAAGGGGTTGACTACGATGAGACTTTCTCACCCGTAGCGATGCTTAAGTCTGTCTGAATCATGTTAGCAATTGCTGCATTTTATGATTATGAAATTTGGCAAATGGATGTCAAAACTGCATTCTTGAATGGATTTCTGGAAGAAGAGTTATATATGATGCAACCAGAAGGTTTTGTCGATCCAAAAGGTGCTAATAAAGTATGCAAGCTCCAGCGATCCATCTATGGACTGGTGCAAGCATCTCGGAGTTGGAATAAACAATTTGATAGTGTGATCAAAGCATATAGATTTATACAGACTTACGGTGAAGCCTGTATTTACAATAAAGTGAGTGGGAGCACTACAACCTTTCTGATTAGTATATGTGAGTGACATATTGTCGATCAGAAATGATGTAGAATTTTTCTGGAAAGCATAAAGGAGTGTTTGAAAGGAGTTCTTTAAAAGAAAGACCTCAGTAAAGCTACTTACATATTGAGCATCACGATCTATTGGATAGATCAAGACGCTTGATAAGATTTTCAATGAGTACATACCTTGACAAGATTTTGAAATAGTTCAAAATGGAACAGTCAAAGAAAGAGTTCTTGCCTGTGTTGCAAAGGTGTGAAATTGAGTAAGACTCAAATCCCGACCACAGCAGAAAATAGAAAAGAGAATGAAAGTCATTCCCTATGCCTCAGTCATAGGTTCTATAAAGTATGCTATGCTATGTACTAGACCTATTGTATACCTTGCTCTGTATTTGGCAAGGGAGTACAATAGTGATCTAGGAGTAGATCACTGGACATTGGTCAAGAATATCCTTAGTGAGGACTAAGGAAATATTTCTCGATTATGGAGGAGATAAAAGAGCCCGTCGTAAAGAGTTACATCGGTGCAAGCTTTTACACCAATCCAGATAACTCTAAGTCTCAATCTGGATACATATTGAAAGTGGGAGCAATTAGCTGGAGTAGCTCCATGCAGAGCATTGTAGACATAGAATATTTGCAAAATACATACGGCTCTGAATGTGACAGACCCGTTGACTAAGATTCTCTCACAAGCAAAACATGATCACGCCTTAGTACTATTTGGGTGTTAATCACATAGCAATGTGAACTAGATTACTGACTCTAGTAAACCCTTTGGGTGTTGGTCACATGACGATGTGAACTATGGGTGTTAATCATATACAGATATGAATATTGGTGTTAAATCACATGGCGATGTGAACTAGATTATTGACTCTAGTGCAAGTGGGAGACTGAAGGAAATATGCCCTAGAGGCAATAATAAAGTTATTATTTATTTCCTTATTTCATGATAAATGTTTATTATTCATGCTAGAATTGTATTAATCGAAAACATAATACATCTGTGAATACATAGACAAACAGAGTGTCACTAGTATGCCTCTACTTGACTAGCTCGTGAATCAAAGATGGTTAAGTTTCCTAACCATAGACATGAGTTGTCATTTGATTAACGGGATCACATCATTAGGAGAATGATGTGATTGACTTGACCCATTCCGTTAGCCTAGCACTTGATCGTTTAGTATGTTGCTATTGCTTTCTTCATGACTTATACAAAGTTCCTACAACTATGAGATTATGCAACTCCCGTTTACCGGAGGAACACTTTGTGTGCTACCAAACGTCACAACGTAACTGGGTGATTATAAAGGAGCTCTACAGGTGTCTCCAATGGTACATGTTGAGTTGGCGTATTTCGAGATTAGGTTTTGTCACTCCGATTGTCGGAGAGGTATCTCTGGGCCCTCTCGGTAATGCACATCACTATAAGCCTTGCAAGCAATGTGGCCAATGAGTTGGTTACGGAATGATGCATTACGTAACGAGTAAAGAGACTTTCCGGTAACGAGATTGAACTAGGTATTGGATACCGACGATCGAATCTCGGGCAAGTAACATACCGATGACAAAGGGAACAACGTATGTTGTTATGCGGTTTGACCGATAAAGATCTTCGTAGAATATGTAGGAGCCAATATGAGCATCCAGGTTCCGCTATTGGTTATTGACCGGGAACAGTTCTAGGTCATGTCTACATAGTTCTCGAACCCGTAGGGTCCGCACGCTTAACGTTACGATGATAGTTTTATTATGAGTTTATGAGTTTTGATGTACCAAAGGAGTTCGGAGTCCCGGATGAGATCGGGGACATGACGAGGAGTCTCGAAATGGTCGAGACGTAAAGATCGATATATTGGACGACTATATTCGAACATCGGAAAGGTTCCGAGTGATTCGAGTATTTTTCGGAGTACCGGGGAGTTACGGGAATACGGGGAAGAGTGTTGGGCCTTAATGGGCCTTAGTGGGAAGGAGCCAGGAGGTGGCGCGCGCCCCTCCCAAGCCCAGTCTGAATTGGACAAGGGGTTTGGGGCGCGGCCCCCCTATCCCTTCCTTATCCACTTCCCTCCTTTCCCCCCTTCTCCTAGTTGGACTAGGAAAGGAGTCCTACTCCCAGTGGGAGTAGGACTCCCCTTGGCGTGCCCTCCTCCTAGGGCCGGCCTCCTCCTCCCTTGCTCCTTTATATACGGGAGCAGGGGGCACCCCATGACACACAAGTTGATCTTCGTGATCGTTCCTTAGCCGTGTGCGGTGCCCCCCACCACCATATTCCACCTCGGTCATATCATTGCGGTGCTTAGGCGAAGCCCTGCGTCGGTAGAACATCATCATCGTCACCACGCCGTCGTGCTGACGGAACTCATCCCCGACACCCTGCTGGATCGGAGTCCGGGGATCGTCATCGAGCTGAACGTGTGCTGAACTCGGAGGTACCGTACATTCGGTACTTGGATCGGTCGGATCGTGAAGACGTACAACTACATCAACCGCGTTGTCATAACGCTTCCGCTTACGGTCTACGAGGGTACGTGGACAACACTCTCCTCTCTCGTTGCTATGCATCACCATAATCTTGCGTGTGCGTAGATTTGTTTTTGAAATTACTACGTTCCCCAACACATATATGCTTAGTGCTTGCTGCAGCTCCACCACCTTACCCCTTTCCTACCCATGAGCTTAAATAGTCTTGATCTCGCGGGTGTGAGATTGCTGAGTCCCCGTGACTCATTGATTCTACCAAAACAGATGCAGGTGATGATGATACCAGTGCAAGTGGCGCAATCGAGCTCAAGTGGGAGTTTGACAAGGACCTGGGTCGTTACTATGTTTTGTTTCCTGATGATCAGTAGTGGAGCCCAGTTGGGACGATCGGGGATCTAGCATTTGGGGTTATCTTCTTTTCATTTGGTTTTTGACCGTAGTCGGTCTATGAGTGTATTTTGGATGTGTATGAATCTATTTATGTATTGTGTGAAGTGGCGATTGTAAGCCAACTCTCTTTATCCCATTCTTGTTCATTACATGGGATTGTGTGAAGATGACCCTTCTTGCGACAAAACCTACAATGCGGTTATGCCTCCAAGTCGTGCCTCGACACGTGAGAGATATAGCCGCATCATGGGCGTTACATCCGTCCGATACAAGAACAGACAGGCACGCATAAGCTTTCACATCCATGGGAAGGACCCTTTGTCGTCAGTAAGAACCTCAACAACGGGTCATACTATCACATCGACATACGTGAACACAGCAAGTCACGTACCTCTGAAGAAGAGACCCTCCGGCCTTGGAATATTGCACATCTTCAGCCATACTATACTTAGAGCCACTAGCTCCAGTTCACTGTGCATACCTCATGTATATATCTTTATGATCAATATAATAAAGTCGGCATCCCCACAACTTGGGGCCACTGTCGTTTCGTCTCATATATTGTGCATGAGTCTTTATTCTTTGATCATATGTCACTTGGGGGCTTCCAACTCGTCGAGTTTAGCTATTAACATCCCTCTTAATCTGGCATATGCCATTATGAAACTTGGTTAAACCTGTCTGTTAGTTTGATGCTACTCCGAAAAGGTGACCCGATGTACTTGTGATAGGTCAATCAATATTGACCCTGAACTTGTCAAGGTTATTACACTAGCTTAAGTCATGTGAGAGCCGGCTTATAGAAAGCAAGGTTAAACCATGGGCTATCACGCCAGCTTCATTGAAGCAAGACACGAGCCTCGAAAGCTAGTCTTTATGTCGTGCCTCGAAAGCTGGCTTATTATTATTTACGTTATTTAAATTCTTATTTACATATACATGCTTCTCTTTTGCATAAATTCCCTTTACATATACATCCGGGTTATACATAACACCGACTTATTCATATTGTCGGGTCATCAAGGTTGACCCGGCCATGGAAATATCCCAGTACTCATGGTATAATTTCCACCAAGTTTCCCTGAACAAATCAAGTATTCACATGCAGTTTGCCTCATGAAGATGTTGGTAGCTTGGCTAAAGAAAGGGGTGCAAGTCATCTCAAACATTGATGATTGATCAAAAGCAATACAGTGCACAATGGCACTAAAAATCACAAAGTATTTTCAAAGTTATATTACAAGCCACTACTTGGCCAAAATATTAGTTAAGTTTTTTGGGCAATCACTAGGCACCAGCATTAGAGCTTTCCGAGTTGATGTAGCAATCTTCGGGACAAGTTTGTCGGCTCTTCTTGGCCTTTCTGGGATGCTTCGCCATCCTCGGACAGCCACTGAATTCCATCCAAAGCTTCAAAAACTGACTCTTTGTGCATCATAGTGGAAGAATTGATGCTAGGTGTGAAGACTTGCTTACTTGGAACATTAAGCTCAAACGGTTGTGGCGTTGGAGGACCCACATGCTTGCCGGCTTCCATGTAGGCATCTTGAAATTTTGACAGCTCCGCCTCTTCTGCCAGCTGGTCGGCCGCCACACAATTCTCCTTGATGTAGTCAAGGAAGTCTTTTTGCTCGAAGGGTGTTCCATCTACATTGAACTCAGAAAAGCCTCCTACAATTTGAGCCGGCACCAGCTTTGGGAAATATGCCTTGGCATGCGCCAGTGCAGTCAGCTCTCCCTGGCGGCAAGCAGACTTCTTTAGTTCCTTCATCCATTCAGGCACAATGGACAACTCCCTCATCATATCCATGAGATAGCGGGATGGCACCTTGGTATTCCTCACGGCCATAACACAATATAAGTCGCCCACATATAATTGCTCGAGGAACTTATACAAGGCTTTCAGCTTCACCAGAGGTTGTTCCATGAGATTATGATTACTTTTACCTGTCAAAGCATACATCAATGACTGTCAGTAACTCAGAAACTGTATTCAACCGGCTTAACTATGATGGCTTGAACAAAGTATACTTACCAAAAACGGCCATGCACATCTCATTGATGTGGCCTTTCAATGTCGCCAATTCTTGCTTCATCGGCTCAAGTTTAGCCTCAGCATCATCAGATCTTTTCAGCAATTCAGCCTTCTCCTTCTCGAAGTTGGCCTTGGCATCCTAAAGAGCGTTAGTTGATTGATTCTGGATCTCAAGAGATCAGCAGATAGGTCTTCTGCCTCCTTCCTCATTCTTCTTTGTTTATTTAGCTCCTTCTTCAAGCTGGCCGTAGAAGACTCAACATAATCCAACATTTCTTGTTTACAAGAATATGCCAAGTTAGTACTGTTTCTTCAAATCCAGCCGCCACTGGTCATCAACCCAGCACTTGGGGGCTACAACAGGAGAAATTATCTATGATCTTTTCAAAGTCCCATGCAGTTGCAAGCACTCTACATGGCACTTGGGGGCTAATATGTTCTTAGCTTTTACTAATTATCATACCAATAAGACCCGGACAACACAAACTGATGAGCCGGCCCTAGTGGCTACCAGTCGACAAAATCTTGCTACCAAATACAAGTCCCAGCTCATTATTTCATATTGACATGGCACTTGGGGGCTATACGAGTATGCAACTATCATTGGCGGGTCAAAATTCATGCGAGTTTCAAGTATTGTTATCATTTGCAATTCTTAAAACTTGGGGGCTATATAAAAGGCATATAAGGAAGAAAGAGCAAGGGAACATACCTCATATTTTGTTATAAGAGTACCCACCATGGTGGCTTCAGTTTCCTGACTCTCAGATAGCCGGGTCAAAAACGCTTGATGGAGAGACCCTACATCTAAACTTTCCGAAGATGGAAGTTCGAGTTTGGCCTTTCCTTTCTCCGCCATGGGAGACTCTTTCTTGGAAGCGATTTTAGTCAAGGCGCTTGACGTCTCTGGCATCAGATACACCTCTCATGTAGTGGCAACTTCACCTTGAGCCGCCTTCAGCGATGGCTTGCTGATACGTCTCCAACGTATCTATAATTTTTGATTGCTCCATGCTACTTTATCTACTATTTTGGGCAATATTGGGCTTTATTGTCCACTTTTATATTATTTTTGGGACTAACCTATTAACCGGAGGCCTAGCCCAGACTTGCTGTTTTATGCCTATTTCAGTGTTTCGAGGAAAAGGAATATCAGACGGAGTCAAAATGAAACGAAATCAACTGGAGAAGTTATTTTTGGAAGGAAAGCCACCCGATGGACTTGGAGTGCACGTCAGGAGATACGGGAGGTGCTCACGAGGGTGGGGGGCACGCCCACCCCCCTAGGGCACGCCACCCTGCCTCGTGGGGCCCCCGTAGCTCCTCCGACGTACCCCCTGCACCCATATATACTTTCGTACCCTAAAATTTCCAAAACGGAGATTAGATCAGAAGTTCCACTGCCGCCAGCCTCTGTAGCCATGAAAAACCAATCGGGGCCCTCTTCGGCACCCTGCCGGAGGGGGCCATCATCATCGGTGGCCATGGAGGAGTATCCCGGAGGGGTCTTCGTCATCATGAAGGCCAAGGACCAGAGGGTGGAGGCCATGGAGGAGGAAGCACAAGGGGGAGAACCTCTCCTCCTCTCTTCCGGTGGTGCCGGAGTGCCATCGGGAGGGGAATCATCGCCACAGTGATCATCTTCATCAACATCACCATCATCATCACCATCCTCATCTCTTTTACGCAGTCCACTCTCCCGCACCCCGCTGTAATCCCCTACTTGAACATGGTGCTTTATGCCACATATTATGATCCAATGATGTGTTGCCATCCTATGATGTTTTGAGTAGATATCTTTTGTCCTTGAGTTGATTGATGATATCGATTGGTACGAGTTGTATGTTTTATCTTGGTGTTGTCCTATGGTGCCCTCCGTGTCGCGCAAGCGTGAGGGGTTCCCGCTGTAGGGTGTTGCAATACGTTCATGATTCGCTTATAGTGGGTTGGTGAGTGAACAGAAGCACAAACCCGAGTAAGAGGGATTGTTGCATATGGGAATAAAGAGGACTTGATGCTTTAATGCTATGGTTGGGTTTTACCTTAATGATCTTTAGTAGTTGCGAATGCTTGCTAGAGTTCCAATCATAAGTGCATATGATCCAAGTAGAGAAAGTATGTTAGCTTATGCCTCTCCCTCATATGAAATTGCAATGACGACTATCGATCTTGTTAACAATTGCTTAGGACAATTCCGCACACCGATCCACCATTATTCCATACTCGCTACTTATATTATTTAGTATTATATTATAACTTTATGATAACAGCACCTACTTTTATGTTTTAGCTCTCCGATATCATGCAAAGTTATCCTCTCCATACCCACAATGTAGTTTTATTTCTCGTTGCTAGTTGAAAGCAAACGTTCGGTGCGCGTAGAGTCGTATCAGTGGCAGATAGGGCTTGAGAGAATATTGATCTTACCTTTAGCTCCTTGTGGGTTCGAAACTCCATACTTATCACTTCCATCTTTGGAAAGTGCTACGATGATTCCTTGCACTTGGGGATTATCAAGCTCTTTTCTGGCGCCGTTGCCGGGGAGCAATAGCGTGGGGTCGATATTGTCGTGTGTGCTTGTTTGCTTCCTTCACTAAGTAGATTTTGTTTTTCCTTTTTGTTTATGTTTAGTTGTGGGTGAAACATACAAAAAAATTTAAAAATGAAAATACAAAAAAATTATTACTTCCCTCTCATTCCTAAAAAGGTTTTCAAAAAGAGAAGTGATTGGAAGGTTTTGCATTGAAGAAGTGAGGGTCGACCTTGAGCACTTGTGCTCATGCTCACGGAAACAACGTAGAATTTTTCATGGAAGTTTCTCTGTAAATAATTATCCCCTTGTATATATTCATTGTATTATAAAATTATGTGCCAAGCTTGGTTTTAGGATGATTAGATTGCTTGTTTACTGTGTGCAAAACAAAAACAGAAACTTTGGCAGTAGTGCATGAATTTACATTTTTAACTGGAAAGTCAAATGGTTCTGATTCTTTTTGTACATTACTTCTGTGCAAATTTTTCAAATTTATTTTATAATTTTAGGAGTTACAGAAGTTTGGCAAACTTCCAGATTACTACAGACTGTTCCGTTTTTAACAGATTTGTTTTTTCGTGTGTTGTTTGCCTATTTCAATGAATCTATGGCGAGTATTGTTGGGTATGAACCATAGAGAACTTGGAATACAGTAGGTTTAACACCCATACAAATAAAGAATGAGTTCATTACAGTACCTAAAGGTAGTGATTTGCTTTATTACACTAACGGATCTCACAAGTTTTTGTTAAAGTTTTGTGTGGATGAAGTGTCCGAAGGTCGAGGAGCTATAAATATGAGAAGAATAAAGAGAGGCAAGAGTTGAAGCTTGGGGATGCCCAAGGCACCCCAAGTAAATATTTCAAAGGATACTCAAGCATCTAAGCTTGGGGATGCCCCGGTTGGCATCCCATCTTTCTTCTTCAACAAATATCGGTATACCTCGGTTTTTGTTTTGTTCACATGATTTGTGTCCTTTGTGTTTTTCCTTTTCTTCAAGAA
Organism: Triticum timopheevii; assembly: GCA_963921465.1. NCBI lineage: Eukaryota > Viridiplantae > Streptophyta > Magnoliopsida > Poales > Poaceae > Triticum > Triticum timopheevii. The sequence continues at coordinate 232,400,367 of OY997266.1, read as the reverse complement.
CCATGCTAGCATGAGATATACCTTCATTGATTTATAGAATACTTCATGTGCTTCACTTAAATCTTTTAAGTATGATCTTATAGAATTACTCTTTGTGCTTCACTTAAATCTTTTGAGTATGGTTTTATAGAATGCTTCATGTGCTTCACTTATACATTTTGAGCTTGGATATTGGTCAGTTGTAGAATGCTCCATGAACTTCACTTATACCTTTTGTAGTATGAATAATACTATCATTTAAAGTGGGTTTGGAAGAGTGTCAACTTTAGGAATTAGTGATCCCACTATTTTCGAGGATGTTTAATCTTAGTGTGATATTTATGAAACTGGATTCAGAAGAGTGTCAACTTTAGCTAGTAATGATTCCACTATTTAGGAAGAGGTTCCAATTGAGTATGAGAACAAAGTTGCTATCCATGATACTACTGAAAATATTATGAGGGAGGAATACATGCTTTTAGGAGTTGCAATAATATTAAGTTTCCTCTCTATGTGCTTAAAGTTTTGAAGTTATACTTGTTTTGCCTTCCTATGCTAGTTGATTCTTGTTCCCATAAGTTGTGTGCTCACAAAATCCCTAGGCATAGTAAGTGTGTTAGATTTAAATATGCTAGTCATATTCTTCAAGATGCTCTCTTTGTGTTTCAATTCCTATCTTTAAAGTGAGCATCATTGAAATCATCATGCCTAGCTAAAAGGCATTAAAGAAAAGCGCTTGTTGGGAGACAACCCAATATTTACCCTTACTGTTTTTGTGTATTTACATGATTAAGCTACTGTAGTAATCATGTTTTATATCTTTTGTTTCAATAAAGTGCCAAGTAAGACCTTTGGGAAGACTCGGGTGAAAGTTAATGTGATCTTGCTGTAAACAAAAACGGAAACTTTGAGCTCACGAGAATAGATGTCATTTTTTACAGAAGAGCGATTTTGAGTTGATTCTTTTTGAAAAAGATTTATAGACAAATTCCTCACGTCTATCAATTTATTTCATAATTTTTGGAGTAGCATAAGTATGGTTATTGTTCAGATCATTACAGAATGTTCTGTTTCTGACAGATTTTGTTGTCATTGCATACTTTGCTTGTTTTCTAGTTTCTATGACTTATATTCCTCAATATAAATTGTAGAAATGATATGGTACAGTAGGCATTGTGTGAGAACAATTATGAACCTTGTCTTTGTCAGTACCAAGGTGAATGGTTTGCTCTTTACCATACTAACCTATCTCACGAAGTTTGGCTAAGTTTTGTGTGATTGAAGTTTTCAAGTTTTGGGTGAGATATCGATATGAGGAGAATAAGGAGTGGAAAGACCGTAAGCTTGGGGATGACCAAGGAACCCCAAGGTAATATTCAAGGAAGACTCAAGCGCCTAAGCTTGGGGATGCCCCGGAAGGCATCCCCTCTTTCGTCTTCAAAACTATCGGTACACCTCACTCGGAGCTATATTTTTATTCGTCACATGATATGTGTTTTACTTGGAGCGTCATTTTCTTTTGTTAGTATTAGCTAGATTCTATTTATAATAGTGTTTTGCATCTTTATTTTCAATAAAAATGTCAAGGATAGCCTTTACCATGCTTATTTTGCTAGTATACATGTTGCTGTTTGAAAACAGAAAGTTTACCGCTGTTGCAAAAATTCCCTAGAAAAGTCAGAGCATGATATAATGTTGAAACTTTTTGAATAATGAGCTCTGATGAATATAATACAGTGGGAATTTTCTCTAATAATTTTTTTAGTTAGGTAAGTATTGATACTCTTGCATTCTTTACAAGCTGTACTGTTTTGACAGATTGCTGTTATGTTTGCATTGTTTGCATATGTTTGCTTGTTTAATGATTCTATTTGAGGATAGGAGTTTTAATTATGCAGAGACATTTAGTATGCAATGTTGAATAATAATTTTAGTGTTTTGTTACAGTAGAAAATGATAAGGTTTTGCCTTGGTTTATACTAACCTATCTCACGAGTTCTTGTTGAGTTTGGTGTGGATGAAGCTTTCAATAAAAAAGAGAAACCATGATATGAGAGGAATTAAGGAGATTTAAAAGTTCAAGCTTGGGGATGCCCAAGGCACCCCAAGATAATATTCCAAGAAGTCTCAAGCATCTAAGTTTGGGGATGCCCCGTTAGGCATCCCACCTTTCTTCTTCAACAACTATCGGTTAGTATCGGTTGAGCCTAAGTTTTTGCTTCTTCACATGAGTTGTGCTGTCCTTGCAATGCCATTTTATTTTGTTTTACTTGCTGTTTGAATAAAATCATTGGATCTGAAATTTTGAATAGGAAAGGAACCCTCCCTTGGCTAGTTAATTATTTGACTACTCAGTGTCCTTCACTCATATCTTTTGGAGTAGTTTGTCATTTACTCATGTGCTTCATGTATATCCTATGAGTAAATGGGGGAATGAATTGAATGCCATAAATCTGAATTTTTATATGTTTCATATGCTTATAACATGGTTAGTGACGACTTCACACATAGAAAGTATGAGGCATAAAAGTTATTGAGAGTTGGCAAACGTAGTTTTGGTCATCGTTGCAATTAATAGGAAGTAATAAGGAAAGAGAGGTTCACATACAAATATATTATCTTGGAAATCTTTTATGATTGTGAAGCACTCATTAAGTATGACATGCTAAAAGAGTTGACGTCGGACAAGGAAGACAACATAATGGTTTATGTTTTCCGATATCTCAGTTAAAGTATATTGTCATTGACCTTCCAAACATGTTGAGCTTGCCTTTCTCCCTCATGCTAGCCAAATCCCTTGCACCAAGTAGAGATACTACTTGTGCTTCCAAATACCCGTAAACCTAGTTTTGCCATGAGAGTCCACCATACCTACCTATGGATTGAGTAAGATCCTTCAAGTAAGTTGTCATCGGTGCAAGCAATAAAAATTGCTCTCTAAATATGCATGACTTATTAGTGCAGAGAAAATAAACTTTGTACAAACTTCTTGTGGAAGTAATAAAAGCGACGGACTGCATAATAAAGGTCCACATACAAGGGGCAATATAAAGTGACGTTCGTTTGCATTAAGATTTTGTGCATCAACCCTAAACGCGCATGACAACCTCTGCTTCCCTCTGCGAAGGGCCTATCTTTTACTTTATGTTTTTACTTTATGCTTGAGTCAAGGTGATCCTCACCATTCCCTTTTTCATTTTATCCTTTGGCAAGCTCCTTGTGTTTGAAAGATCATGATATATATATCCAATTGGATGTAAGTTAGCATGGGCTATTATTGTTGACATCACCTAAAGGTGAATACTTTGGGAGGCAACACAATAAGCCCCTATCTTTCTCAGTGTCCGGCTGAAACTCCATAACCACAAGTATTGCGTGAGTGTTAGCAATTGTAGAAGACTATATGATAGTTGAGTATGTGGACTTGCTGAAAACCTCTATTCTTGACTCTTTCTGATGTTATGATAAATTGCAATTGCTTCAATGACTGAGATTATAGTTTGTTAGTTCTCAATGAAGTTTCTGAACCATGCTTGACATTGTGAATAGATTGTTACTTGATCATGAAAAGTTTTATGAGATGAGCTATAGTTATGATATGTAATGATGCTAGAAAAAGTGATTGGAATTATCATTGATCAAACTTAAGCACTTACTAGCATTCCGCATCAAAAATTATCTTTTTATCATTTACCTACTCGAGCACGAGCAGGAATTAAGCATGGGGATGCCTAATACGTCTCCAACGTATCTATAATTTTTGATTGCTCCATGCTACTTTATCTACTGTTTTGGGAAATATTGGGCTTTATTATCCACTTTTATATTATTTTTGGGACTAACCTATTAACCGGAGGCCCAGCCCAGACTTGTTGTTTTATGCCTATTTCAGTGTTTCGAGGAAAAGGAATATCAGACGGAGTCAAAACGGAACGAAATCAACTGGAGAAGTTATTTTTGGAAGGAAAGCCACCCGATGGACTTGGAGTGCATGTCAGGAGATACGGGAGGTGCTCACGAGGGTGGGGGCGCGCCCACCCCCCTAGGGCGCGCCCCCTGCCTCGTGGGGCCCCCGTAGTTCCTCCGACGTACCCCCTGCACCCATATATACTCTCATACCCTAAAACTTCCAAAACGGAGATTATATCAGAAGTTCCGACGCCGCAAGCCTCTGTAGCCACGAAAAACCAATCGAGGCCCTCTCTGGCACCCTGCCGGAGGGGGCCATCATCACCGGTGGCCATGGAGGAGTATCCCGGAGGGGTCTTCATCATCATGAAGGCCAAGGACCCGAGGGTGGAGGCCATGGAGGAGGAAGCACAAGGGGGAGAACCTCTCCTCCTCTCTTCCGGTGGTGCCGGAGTGCCATCGGGAGGGGAATCATCGCCACGGTGATCGTCTTCATCAACATCACCACCATCATCACCATCCTCATTTCTTTTACACGGTCCACTCTCCCGCACCCCGCTGTAATTCCCTACTTGAACATGGTGCTTTATGCCACATATTATGATCCAATGATGTGTTGCCATCCTATGATGTTTTGAGTAGATATCTTTTGTCCTTCAGTTGATTGATGATCTAGATTGGTACGAGTTGTATGTTTTATCTTGGTGTTGTCCTATGGTGCCCTCCGTGTCGCGCAAGTGTGAGGGGTTCCCGCTGTAGGGGGTTGCAATACGTTCATGATTCGCTTATATTGGGCTGGTGAGTGAACAGAAGCACAAACCCGAGTAAGAGGGATTGTTGCGTATGGGAATAAAGAGGACTTGATGCTTTAATGCTATGGTTGGGTTTTACCTTAATGATCTTTAGTACTTGCGGATGCTTGCTAGAGTTCCAATCATAAGTGCATATGATCCAAGTAGAGAAAGTATGTTAGCTTATGCCTCTCCCTCATATGAAATTGCAATGACGACTATCGATCTTGTTAACAATTGCTTAGGACAATTCCGCACACCGATCCACCATTATTCCATACTCGCTACTTATATTATTTAGTATTATATTCTAACTTTATGATAACAGCACCTACTTTTATGTTTTAGCTCTCCGATATCATGCAAAGTTATCCTCTCCATACCCACAACGTAGTTTTATTTCTCGTTGCTAGTTGAAAGCAAATGTTCGGTGTGCGTAGAGTCGTATCAGTGGCAGATAGGGCTTGAGAGAATATTGATCTTACCTTTAGCTCCTTGTGGGTTCGACACTCCATACTTATCACTTCCATCTTTGGAAAGTGCTACGATGATTCCTTGCACTTGGGGATTATCACTCGCTTGTCAAATTCTCCATCACTATAGGAGAGACGGTCCTGGCTGGACTTGGAGGGGCATCATCATGAGCCAGCTCATTTTCACGAGCTAGGTCTGTTTCATCAACTTGTGCTCCATCTGTCGGCTCATCCTGGAGTTGTAGGTTACCCTTTGAAACAGAAGGGTCCTTAGTCTCTAGAGCAGCAACACTTGAGACGTCTCCCCTTACCATGGCTTTGGCTCTGCATATTGGAGAACTGAGTAAGCAGCAGAAGTAAAAGGAATTAATGGAAAAAAATACTATCATGTACTTACCCATGATTGACGGCAAGCTTTGGCAACTGACTGACGCTCGATTCATCGGAAGATGGTGAGGTTAGGTGGTAGTCCGGGTCAGATGGCCGAAGAGGTTCTTTTATTTGACTGGCTCGAGGACGTGACCCAGTCGGGCTATGAGGTACGTCGACACACAGCCTGTGACGGACCAGTGAGTATGACAAGCCATCCCTAAGGTTGCCCGAGTTGTTCTGGGTCTTCCGCTTTAAATGCGAACACACTGAGTTTTCTTCAAAAGAAATTGCAGATCTAGGTGAGCATCTGGAGGTGAAAAAGGTACCTTTTTGATGGCTTGTCCTGTCCTCTTTGGGATAAATGGCTCTAAGTCGAATAAGAGGGGTTTACCTCCGCATCGCCGGCTTGGCTGGTCTCGGCATTCTCCTATGAAGTGCTTGTGCAAGTGAGTTGGTTAAATAGGCGTCTGAGGGAGTCAAGCTCGGTTACCTCATTTTCTTCATCACCATCATCAGTCGGCTCCTCAAGATTTGCATCCTTCGGAGGAATAGGGACCTTCTCGGTGTTCCACCACAGGGAGCTCTCCTGAACAAGTAACAAGCGGGATATGTAATAGGGTGTCAATTAAAACAGTTTAGTAGAAACAAATAAAGGAAGGAGGACTCGCTGGGGGAGCCGGGTTGCCAGTGTAGAAGGGTGCAAGTCCCACAATCATGATGGTATCTCGAGGCTCACCAAGCAGCTTCTTGGTGGCCGTTTGTACTTCGTCGGGTGTTAAGTTGATTCGGTTGAACTGAAGATGGTCATTCATATGTCTAGTATAAGTGTGCATGAGTAGAATCCTCACACTGAGAGCTTGGATCCACCAGGCCATTAAATTCTGGGTTAGATCAACCCCGGTAAGGCCATGAGCTATCAAGGCATTAATCCTTGAGTACAAAGGTTTGAATTGCTCCCTTTCATCAGGGAAAGCAAAGCCATGAAAAGTGTTGAGGCATCATGTCGATCGAGCCTGTAACCCAGCAAGCGATTTTCAGTAGCAGGGAGGTATCCCTGCAATAGAACCATGTCTTGTGCCATGCTTTTGGATGGCTCGCCGGCTTAACCGACGGGAAAGCAGTGTTTTGCCTACTTTGGATGGTGACACACCCAAGTACTAAGCTCGGGCCATCTTTATGTTCAGTCTGATGGTTGAGGTAGATGAACTCTTGAGAAAAACGACATATGGCTCAATTTGCAAGTACACCTCGCAGAAAACTTGAAACTTACTTTTGTTTTAGAATGGAATTAGGAGCCAGATCTTGGGGGCTGATGTTGATATGGTGAAGCACATCCTAGGAAAACTTTGAGCTAGGAGGGCAAAACCCTCGCTCCAGATGATCAGTGAAGACAACGACCTTGCCCTGGTTCGGCCGAGGAGAAATTTCTTCAGGGGCACGCCATTGGATTTCAACCTGAGGCGGCAACAGTCCCAAATTCACCAAAGTTTGCCACTTTAGCTCTAAAGAAGTGGACTTTTCCCAGTTGATCATTTTGTTAGTCCTAGGAGGCATTTTTCTTGTTTTTGGCAAAGATTGAAATTACAGCAAGTAAAAAATGGATATAAGCCGGCAAGTCATAAAGATGTTCTAGGTCATAACAATAAACAATGCAGCTATTGGGATTGAGCCAGCGTATGATAGTCTGCAGCTTCAACTGATGGTTCACATTTGATCTACGAGTCGGCCAAAGGTTGAGCGGCACACGGCCAATTACACTTTTCAACCAGTGGTTTGCAACGAATCTACGAGCCAGCCAAGTTTGAGCCGGCACGAAATACTAACGAGGTTCATAAGTTTGGTGAAGGTGATTGCGAATTTTGCAAGTGAAGCAAGTCATAACAGATATTGTGGGATTTAGTTATCAAAACAGATCTAGAAAATACTGCAAAAAGAAAATAAAAGATCTAGCTACAGCAAAAGCAGTAGGAGCATATCGATGAACACTACATGAGCTAATGCGGTCTACCTGATGTTGGGAAAGGGATCTACATTGATAAATACAATGGTTGGATAGTTTTACAATACGCCATTGGGACAAACATGGATCTGTGGGGATAAAAGAGCATGAACTACGAAGAACTGCAAAGAACATGCCATGAACGCCATGGCAGAATAAGGGCAGTGGGAACTTACAGATAGTGAAGAATTAGAAGTTGAAGAAGGTTGATGGCGCGGCCATGGATCCTTTGATGGAAGCTCTAGTGCTTTCCCCTCGCTGGCGTGGACGACGGTCGAACATGGCAGCAAGCTTCAAGTGGCGTAGAGTATCAACGGCGAAAGGAGGAAGAAGAGGGCGAGAGGAAGGAGTAAAAGAAGAATGGGGAGGCTCGTCGCGTTTTTATAAAGGGTGAGAACCCAAAACAGCAAGCACGAAGCCCCAGGGATGCGCATTGAATGTTGGCACAAAGGGCTCCTTGATTTTAGCGCCTGACAACATGAGATATGTATCCACTCAAAAGATTCGCCATGACATCATCTGTTGAATACGGGGAAATGGTGTCACGTGACATCACGGTGTGGAGCACGCGGAAAATACCAAGTGTGTGAAGTCTTCACAAGCCGCCTAGGATGATTGACCCGATCAGAGTATATGGAGAGAAGAAGTAGAGATGACAAGAGCAGTTTCCCCGGCTTAACAACATAAACCTGGGTTCATCTTTGATAATTCATTTTCTGTCCATTTTCTTATTTTTTAGATGCAATTTAGCATGGATAAATCCAAGCTAAATTGGAGGCTAATGTTGGGGATATTTCCCTGACATCATAACACATCAGGAGAAATGACCTGTCCCAGAGCACATCGACTCGTGGTCACTTCAACCTAGTGGGCCACTATGTAACAGAGGCATAGAAGATTAAAATGAAGGTCGGCTTGTCATATTGTTCGATGGGCCGGCTCAACGGGGACCAGTGAAGAAGACTCTTTACTTGAGGGATAAGTAGAATAGGATACGGGTTGTAGTACGACCTGGACTCTATTGTAACCTCAAGGCCTCAACTTGTATATAAAGGGGAGCCCCTGAGGGGGAAAGGTTAGTTACAATCATCGAGAGCTAGGTTTGCGAATCCGCATCCTTGTAATTGAGATCTCAAGAAATATCAATCAAGCAGGAAGTAGGTCTTTACCTCCACTATGAGGGGTCGAACCTAGGTAAACTGTGTCCTTTGCTTCTCGATCAACCCCTCTCAAGCGACCTCCTAGTTGCGATGGCCTCCAGACTTAGTCCTTTCACAAGGACATCTGTCGTGACAAAACCATGATACGTCTCCAACGTATCTATAATTTTTAATTTTTGCATGCTATTATATTATCAATCTTGGATATTTTATATGCATTATTATGCTATTTTATTTCATTTTTTGGGACTAACCTATTAACCTAGCGCCTAGAGATAGTCGTTGTGTTTTCCCCTTGTTTTTGTCTTCACAAAAAAATTAATACTAAATGGAGTCCAAATGGAATGAAATTTTTTGACGATTTTCTTAGACCACGAGACACCCTGGAAGCTTCGGGAGGAGGCCAGAGGGGCCACGAGGTGGCGACAAGCTCGGGAGGGCCCCAAGCTATTGGGACCCCCTTGGCTCCCCTAACCCTAATTCTTCTAATATAAATTCTCAAATATTCCCTAAAGACCAGAGGGCACCCCAAATATACTTTTTCGCAGCCGCAAGTTTTTGTCTTCGTGACATCCTATCTCGGGACCTTTTCCGGTACTCCACCAAAGGGGGATTCAATCACGGAAGGCTTGAATCAATCTGGTTTGCAGTCTAGAATTATCTCCCACCCAGATCTTCTCCTCATGTTTCATCGGTCCATCCTAGAGTTGAAATCCAGGGCATGCATTTTCATCCATTGTCAGTTTCTGTAGCATGGTCTGTGTAGTGGTGTCCACCGTATAAAAATTTAAGATCTCCTTGATCTAGAGAGGTTTACTGGCAGGCAGAGCTTGCACAGGAAACAAGTGTGCCACTCTGGACAAAGCATCTGCTACAGTATTTTCTACCCCCTTTTTATACTAAATGGAAAACTGGAGCCCCACTAGTTTGGTCATTGCTTTTCTCTGCAAGATGTCAAAATTTGATCGCCAAGGTGACACAAACTTTGGTGGTCAGTTTTGATCACAAAAGGAGCTCTGGACAAATAGGATTTCCACCGGTCGATAACCATCATAATGGCTAGGAACTCCTTTTCATAGATGGAAATCTCCTGGCTATTTATCCCCAAGGCCTTGCTGTAGTATGCTATTGGATGTCCTTGTGTCGGCACTGCTCCAATTCCAGTGTTGCAAGCATTTTTTTCCACTGTGAAAGTCTTGTTAAAATCTGGTAGTGCCAATACAGGAGTAGTAGCCATAGCTTGCTTCAAGTGCTGAAAATGCAGCTTGAGCAGTATCAGTCCATTGAAATGTCTGTTTCTTCAGCAAAATTGTGAGAGGTTTAGCTATCAGGCCATAGTTCTTTAAAAAAATTCCATAGTACCCAGTTAGCCCCAAAAATCCTCTCAATTCAGTGACATTTGTGGGAGTGGGCCAGTCCAGCATAGCAGCTGTCTTGGCAGGCTCAGTGTTCACTCCTGCATTAGTAATAATGTGGCCCAAGTACTCCATGGAATGTTGAGCAAAAGAACATTTGCTTTCCTTGACAAACAAGTTGTGTTCCTTGACTATATCAAATACTTCTTCAAATGTTGTGTATGCTCCTCCAAGGTCTCACTAAATACCAGTATATCATCCATGAATATGAGAACAAATTTCCTATTTGGACCTTTGAAAGTGAAGTTCATAAAGCATTGAAAATTAGTTGGAGCAATACACAACCCAAAGGGCACCACCTTAAACTGATATTGTCCATTATGAGTTGTTTTAAACTCATCTACTTCAGCCATTCTTATTTGGTGGTATCCTGATCTGAGATCCAGTTTGGAGAACCACTTAGAACCTCATCATTCATCCAACAACTCATCAATCAGTGGCATTGGAAATTTTCTTTTGATAGTGAGGGAATAGAGTTTTTTGTAAACTACACAAAACCTCCAGGTACCATATTTTTTCTTGACCAATAACACAGGTGAAGCAAAAGGACTCAAGCTAGGTGTTATCAGCCCAGGCTGTAGCATTTCTGAAACTTGTTTCTCTATTTCGTCTTTCTATAGAGGGAACTATCTATATGGTCTGCAATTGACAGGAACAACATCAGGTAATAAGTGTATCTCATGGTCAAAATCCTTATTAGGAGGTAGGGTTTTTGGGTCCATAAATGCGGGTTTGTTTTCTCGTAATAGCTGCCACACTGCCTCTGGCACTTCAGTCACTGGAGCGACACAAATATGGTGCAAAACAACAGTGGCCCAGATATCATTTCCCTTGTCCCACTTCCTAAGATGTTCCATAGAAACTTCCTTAATCTGCTCTTGTCTAGCATGTAACACTCCTGGTAACTTAATTTCTTTGCCTTGATAGTCAAACTTGATCCATTTGTCTGCCTAGTGACACAGCATGACACCCCATTGCTCTAGCCAGTCCATACCCAATAGAATGTCATGTCCTCCCAATTCTAGGACCTGCATGAAAGTGGGGAAATTATGGCCCTGAATCCACCAGTTCAAGTTGGACACAAACTTAGTGCAAGCCACTCTGTCTCCATTGGCCACTTTAACTTGCAGGGGAGTTGCTAGTTTCTCTACAGTAATTGATATTCTGCTCAGTAGTGCTTGATCTACAAATGTATGGGTGCTACCTGAGTCAATAAGCATCGACACTACTCGATTATGAATGGGAGCTCTAAGTTGGATTGTCTTGGGATGAGCAGCACTAGAGAGAGAGCTGTAATAGAAATATGAGCACATTCTGGTTGGGGATCATCCATGAGGGCATCCAGCACAGCATCAGAGATGATCTCATGAGGGTCCACCATTTCTGTTGCTTTCAATTGAGTTGCGGGAGCAGGTGCCTTGTTACACATGTGTCCAGGTATATATTTCTGTCCACAGCTGTAACACAAACCATTAGCATGCCTATATTATTTGACTTGCTTGGCTTTCCAAAGTTCACCAGGAGCAAATTTGTGTTTTCTGTCATTTCTAGTAACATTGTTCTTTTGGAAATTGGATTTAGAAGACTTTTGCTGAGCTAAGAGCCCTTCCTAGACGGAAGCATACATGGATGATGTTTGCACATTGATTGGAAGTTGGAGTTCCACTACACTTCTCAGTTCCTCTTTCAATCCCATGAAAAACCTGGTTACAAGAAACATGTCACTTATGGAAGGCTCAGTCTGATGTTGTACACCAGTTATTGGAACTGCACCTTGTACTTCTCCATCGTGCCTTGTTGTTTGAGCATCATCAGAGATTTCAGTCTCTCTGTGTGTATGTTAATGTCAAACTCCTGCAAAACAGCCGCACGAAATTGTTCCCAAGTATGAAATGCACTGTGCTGCTTGAATGCTTGATGCCAATGAGCTCCATTATCTGACAGATATAGGGAAGCCGAAGTAACTTTGAAATTGTTAGGAATGTGATACAGCTAAAAAATGTCTCACACTGTCAAGCCAAATCCTCACATCAGTGCCATCAAAGCGCGAAAAATCCATCTTAGGCATCCAAGTGCATTTCCTAGCAGTGTCCTCCCTACCAATCGAAGCAACTTGGCCCGCAGGCGGTATCAAAATGTGCACCTGAGGAAAATGTGGTTGTGCGCGAGCCTGAACCAGAGAATTGGCACCAAGTATTCCATCGAAAACCCTGGAATCAATCGGCGACGAACTCTCCCCACTACCCTGCATATTACTCCCTCCATCCTAAAATTCTTGGTCTTAGATTTATCTACATACGGATGTATCTATTCATGTTTTAGTGTTAGATACATCCGTATCTGGATAAATTTAAGACAAAAATTTGGGACGGAGGGAGTATTTTGCTTGCCCAACTGCATGGCATGCGCCTGCTCTTGCTGAACTTTCCCTAGGGTGTCACAGGACAAATTGACTTTCACTTGTACCTGATCCAGTCGGGTCGCTTGCTCCGACAACTTGGCGTCCATGGCTTCCAATTTCTCGCAGGTGCCGTCGACGATGGTGAACTTGGCCTAGGCCGCGCGGATCTCGGCCAACTCCTGTAGCATTCGCGCCTGGAACGCCTCCATCTTGTCCGCGAGGTAACGGGTTTGCGGGTTGGGCTTGAATGCCATCGTGGTGACGAATTTTCCCAAATCAACCCACCTCAGGTCAGGAATTACGCAGATCAAACCCTGAGGTGATCCGCTATCGCCGCGTCGGATTTGCCGGGTACGAATTGGGAAAAAGATTGGGCGGCGCGAGCAGAAACGGCGGCTTTGATACCAGATTGTCACGTGCTAACCGTGACAGGGTTTCGCTGATGGACGGAGTCGGTCGGGGAAGGGAGGAGACGGGATCTGGAGACGAGGTTCGAAGGTAGAAGAAGCAACAAAGCAGACAAGAACAGAATGAGAGGTTTAGAGCTATTTCATTTCCTTGATGCTGATTACAGGAGCAGACCGTTTCTTATAAAGGTGCACGGTTTGCTTACATGTCTATCCCGGCTCACACACAATCTATGATGGCCGAACCCATCTTTTGAATTACCCGCCAGCGCTTGATGCTTTTTTCCTTGCCTGTTTACGCCTTCCGTCTGGGTGACGCCCATCATCAGCACGCTAGTAGTGACAAGTGAGTGTGAGAACGAGATGAAATGAGTTTTCAAGGGGTTTCATGCTTCACCGGTTACTTGGTGGGTCCATCAGGTTCAGGCGGCAACAATTCAACCGCCACTTTGGCGATTCAATGCAGCTCGAGCGAGTTTAGGACCTATGTTGTTGTAGGCTTAATTAAAGAGCTTTAGGACTCAAATAAGCCACGAGGACTCAGCAATCCCATTACCATGGCTATCAAGACTAGCAAAGCTTAATGGGAAAGGAAGGGGTAAAGTGCTGAGGTTGCAACAGCGACTAAGCATATATGGTGGCTAACATACGCAAATAAGAGCGAGAAGAGAACAAGCGGAACGGTCGTCAACTAGCAATGATCAAGAAGTGATCCTGAACTCCTACTTACGTCAAACATAACCCAAAGACCATGTTCACTTCCCGGACTCCGCCGAAAAGAGACCATCACGGCTACACACTCAGTTGATGCATTTTAATTCGGATCTGGTGTCAAGTTATCTACAACCAGACATTAACAAATTCCCATCTGCCACATAACCGCGGGCACGGCTCTCGAAAGTTTATACCCTGCAGGGGTGTCCCAACTTAGCCCATGATAAGCTCTCGCGATCAACGAAGGATATTCCTTCTCCCAGGAAGACCCGATCAGTCTCGGAATCCCGGTTTACAAGACATTTCGACAATGGTAAAACAAGACCAGCAAAGCCGCCCGATGTGCCGACAAATCCCGATAGGAGCTGCACATATCTCGTTCTCAGGGCACACCGGATGAGCCAGATGTCGGGTTGGCATAGACCCTGGTTGCCCAGGGGGCGCCGCACATCGCTCAGGTTGGACCAACACTCGGAGGAGCACTGGCCCGGGGGGGTAAAATAAAGATGACCCTCGGGCTCCGGAAACCCAAGGGAAAAAGGGCTAGGTGAGGCAAATGGTAAAACCAAGGTTGGGCCTTGCTGGAGGAGTTTTATTCAAAGCGAACTGTCAAGGGGGTCCCATAAATCACCCAACCGCGTAAGGAACGCAAAATCCGGGAACATAACACCGGTATGACGGAAACTAGGGCGGCAAGAGTGGAACAAAACACCAGGCATAAGGCCGAGCCTTCCACCCTTTACCAAGTATATAGATGCATTAATTAAATAATAGATATTGTGATATCCCAACATAATCATGTCCACCATGGAGCAATCTTCAACTTCACCTGCAACTAACAACGCTGTAAGAGGGGCTGAGCAAAAGCGGTAACATAGCCAAACAACGGTTTGCTAGAAAGGGTGACAAGGTTAGAGGCTGACATGGCAAATTGGGAGGCTTGAAGAGCAAGCGAATAGGTAGCGCAGCAAAGCGACAGAACGAAGCAACTAGCATAGCAATGATAGTAATGAGATCCAGGTAGCGGTCATCTTTCCTGAAATCCCTCTAGGAAGAAGAACGAGTCCATGAAGAAGATGAAGCCACGAAGACGAACCAAGCGTAGACGAGCGAATCCTCACGATCGCAACGAAACGGGAACTATCGAGAAGAAGCACACAACATAGTAAACACACCACACATGAACAAGACATGATGCACAACAAGCATGATGCATGACAAAGCTACATGAGGCTACTCATGGCAAGAGATGAAGCAAACAAGAACAACACCTCAAAGCAAGGTTAAATGAGGCCGGAAACAACATATAACAATTCCGGTAAGTCCTCATATGCAAATTTCGAAATTGGTCCAGATCTAAATAAACATTATGTTCAAGTTGTTAAACATCAAGTTAAAATGCACCAAGATGATCTACACGAAATTCTAGTCAAATTACATATAAAGTTCATTTAGTTCGGAGCTACGGCCTAGAAGATATGAGCAAAACAAGTTAAACATGGCATTGATGCTAAATGCATCTAAACATCAAGAAAACACCTCAAAACAAGGATGCAACATGATAATATGAAACTACATGCAAAAACAAGCAAGTTTCATGTAGAGCACACTCAAAATGGAGCAACGGTTCAACACATACACTATACAAGTTTAAAGGACAAGCTGTCCAAAACAGCAACTAGGCATATTGCAAGCATCAAAACAATATGCTAAAGCACTCTAACATGATAACAAAAGACAAGGACATGATGTACAGGTAAAGCATGACAAAACATGAACACTGAGCTATCTCCAGAAACAACTAGAACATGCTCAAAAGGACATGGCAAGATTGCAATTAATAACAGTTTCAGGCTTAACAGAAATAACATCAGGTTGCAATGTTTAGAGGTATCAAACAACATGTTACAAGAACTTAACATGGCAAACAAAGGCATGGAATTAATCTACTAATCTCATATAACAAAAGTCCCTTACTGACCATGAGCCAAAAGGGCACAGAAAATATGATGGTCCCATGTAAACATAGCAAGTTATATGACAGATTCATACATGGCAGGAACAACAATAAGTAGGCATGTTGGTGAGCTTGAACAACTCACCACAGAGCAATACATGGCATGACAAGGTAACCAACAGTAAGAAGACATGTTTGTGAAGCTAAGCATGGCAAGATCAAGTTCATAGGGTGCATGGATCACTACCAAAGCTCATGGCAAAACTAACTTAATGTTAACAGGGTGACAACAACATTATTTAGCAATTTGAGAGCAAGATAACAACAAGCTACAGCAGGCTATAAAGGCAACCAGGGGCATGGATGGATAGAGCATGACATGTATAACAAAACATCCTTAGTGAACATCTCCAGATTATGCATAGAATGACTTGTAGAAGCAGGTTAACATAGCATCATGATATAGCAGATTCAGACTAGCAAAACAGTAACAACAAGTACCCTACTTCACGAGCTCAATGCACTCAGTACAAGACTAAAAAAATTACATGGATGGCACCACTGTAATGATGGCATGGCATAGTTCAAAACACATGTAGAGCTCATGCTCATAGGATGCACACACAAAATACAACGAAAATGACAAAACAGCAAGTTATAACAGTTTCAGCTGGTTAACACATATAGAACTCTTGCAACGATGATTAGGGCATCAAGATGGACTCAAACAAACATGGCACAATGGAATGAAATGTAGAGCATCTCACAATGAACATTTTGATATATTACACGCACAAAACGGAGCAGTATGCTAGGAGATATGGCATGTCAAAGGGGGCACCAGAATGTAAAATTACTGGGACTTGGCAGATTTAAACAGACGAGCGTAATATAGCTAAAAGTCGCACGGGCGCGGGATTGCGGGGCTCACCATGGGCTTCGGCCCAGGTCGCAGGGGAGGCCAGGCGGGCTGAGGGAGATGGGTCGGGGAGGCCGAGGCCCACGCGGGACTGGGTGGCCCCGAGCGGAGGTCGGCTGGATCGGGCTCCTCCCGATCCGCGGCGGCGGCGCGTTGGCGATGCGAGGGAGCTCCAGCGAGGGAGCTCCGGCGGCGGGGACGGCGGATCCGGCCGCTGGCTTGCCGGATCCGGCGACCGGCGGCGGGGCTGGCTCGGCGGCGGGGTGCGCAGGAACCCGGGGAGGCAGCGACGAGGTTCTCTGGCGAGGAGCCGGCCGGTGGCGGAGGAGATCCGACGGCGGGGTCGGCAATGGTAGGGAGGCACCGGCGGGCGGAGCCGCTGGCGGCGTGCGGGCGCGGCGGCGCTCGGGCGTGGGCCGGGGTGTTAGACGGCTGCGGGGGCGCGGGCTCGCGCGGGCCCTCCCTGGGCTCCGCGGGCCGCGGCGGTGGTGGGCGGAGGAGCGCCACATGGCGGCTTCGGATTGGCGCTGGGCGGCGGCTGAGGGCGGCGGACATGTCCGGGCGGCGGGGAAAATTGTCCGGCGACGAAGAGGAGCGATTCTAGGGTTTTCATCCGCGAATTTGGAGGGAAAGTCACCTATTTATAGGTAGAGGGAGTTAGGAGAGTCCAAATGAGGTGCGGTTTTTGCCCACACGGTCGTGATCGAACGACCGAGAGCATAGAGGTGGTTTGGATGGGTTATTGGGCCACTTTGAAGGGGTGTTGGGCTGCAAACAAAAGAGGCCTTTGCGGTTCCCCGGTTAACCGTTGGAGTATCAAACGGACTCCAAATGACACGAAAATTGACAGGCGGTCTACCGGTGGTGTACCAAGGCCACTTGTCAAGCCTTGGTCCATTCCGAGAATGTTTAGCACCCGCTCACGAAAAGAGACAAGAGGGGAACGCCGGAGGACATAGGAGTGTCGGATTGCAAAACGGACAACGGGGAAAATGCTTGGATGCATGAGACGAACACGTATGCAAAATGAGATGCACATGATGACATGACAATATGCAACACGCAAGAAAATGACATGGCAATGACGGCGAATAACTGGCAGACACCTGGCGCATCAAATCTGGGGCGTTACAACACTCCTCCACTAACAAGAGATCTCGTCCCGAGATCTTAGGACCGAGACGGAAAAGAAAAGGTATGAGGTGAACCAAGAATGCAAGAGAAGAAGCAAAGAATCGAGAGTACTCGAGAAGAAGAGAGGAACGACGAGAATGACGAGAATCGAAAGCTCACGGAATCAGATAGACTATGAAACCACTCCGGTTAGAACGAGATAAGAAACGAATAAGACTGAAAAGATTTAGGCAGCACTCCGGCTGAAACATGGAGGAATAGAACACGAGCTTGAGAGGATGGAATGTTACTTGATGAAGACATGACACAAAACCTCCGGAAAGAATTTAAATAGAATGAAAAGAACTTAGAAGGAAGGGTTGAACGGAGTTGTTGAGAAAATCAACAACGAAAGAATAAGCTTGTTGAGTACTTATAGATAACATCTCAAAATTATAAGGTCATAACCGGCCACAAACGGAAATGATTGGATAACTGAGAAGAACGAAGAAATGCAAAACTCCACTTTAGAAGAATATGGAGAATTAATTGCACTTCGAGAAGCAAGAAGGAAAGATACTTGAGCTCCTTCGATAAGAATCTTGATGAACTCTTGAAGAATGAATTAAGTCATGAAGAACCACCGTGAAGAACTCCGGTGACAAAAGGATGAAGAGATAGACTGAAGGAAGAAAGAATAAGATGAGCCTTGCGATGATTTAGATGGAGGTACCGATGAAATGGCCGAGGAAATTTGAACTCCAGAAAAGAAAAGATGAAAACACTTGGAACTAGAATTTATTCCTTGCGAACAAACTCCGAAGGAAGGGATTAATCACTTGGATGAAATAAGAATAAGATTTATTGTATGCTTGTCCTTCATCAAATTAAATTGATGACAAGCAATGGATTTTTGCATACTACTTATTCTTCTTGAAAAGGGTTGAGAAGTGACATATCGCAAACTTGAGAAGGTCTTCATGAATCACCGGTAGCAAACATGCCCGTGCGTTACAACGGGAGTAAAAATCACACTCCTGTCACAATAAGCATGACTCAAAACCCCTTCGCAGGTCCATATTATCTATTTGAACATAGTGTTTCATCCGTATTGCCGCTTATTCTTCTTCCAACCTTCACCGATCATGCCATGGTGTCAAGTGATCACAGTGCGTCCTAACGTGGTCAACCCCAAGGTGATAATCTCGGCCACCGCACTCACACATGTCACTAAACCACGCCATCGCAAGTCAATGTCTAATAGATATAAAACTAATATCGTCGAGCTAGGCATGACAGCTGTCCTTCGCGAGCTATGGCCTATGCCTAGTTCATACAACTCTTACGCTCTCTCGGTTTAAAATGGTATTTTTTTGAAAATGCATCAACATTCTTTTTTAAACACAAACACTTTTTAAATCACATAGTATTTTAAAGAGAGTGAATACTTTTTAAATTGCGAATATATTTTTAAGCACGTGAACACTTTTTAGAGTTACATGTTTTTTCATTTTGAGAAAAGAGTTAGTATTTTTAAAATTACAAAAACATTATTTTGATAAATGAACACTTTTGTTAGCACTGCACAAATATTTTAAGATGCATAAATGACACAAAAACAATTAAAGGTGCGCACTTTTTATGAATAATTGGATTTGGAGTGCAACTGAATTAGGAGGTATGCCCGAGGTTTTCTCCTTAACAGGCATGAGGGACATTTTTTTTATTCCTTTCTTTTCGGAGGCAAGACGAACTAATCTTTTTTCTTGAGGCAAGGCTAAATTTATTCCTCCATTCTTTTAATACCTTTTCCTTGGTCAGGCACAAGGGGAATTTTTCCTCTTTTTATTTCTTTCCTTTCGGAGATAAAGCGACCTTTATTCCTTCATTTAATTATTTTCTTTCTTGAGGCAAGGCTATATTTATTCCCCCTTTTAATTTCTTTCCTTTCCTGAGTGAAGATTGACTTTTCTTCTTTTATTTCCTTCCGTTCTTAGAGGCTTCTGCTATAAGCAAGCTGGATTATTTAACGGAGGAAAGAATCCACTTTTATAGGTACAACTGTGTCCTAGCTTGGTGGATCGTACGAGTTTTGAAGGCAAGCAGGTTCAGGTTCGATCCTCTAGTTTTTTTTTGAGCATCAAACCAAGCTTTTATTCATCGAAAATCATAGTATGTGGGATACATCTCTCGTTGTGGGGTTGCCCGAGCCACACATGGCGACCCCTCCCCAACGAAATAGAATTCTTGGCTAACTTATGAGCTTCTACATTAACGACACGACTTTGAAAAGTAAAAGAGCAACTAAAATGAGCAGCTAAGTTGTTTATCTCCTGGACAATTGCTCCATTGGGTCCGCGACATGCCCCATTGATCGAACCCACAACTTCTTTTGCATCAGACGCCACTATAATCGCGTGGAGGTTGAGATCTTGCGCCAAAGCCAGTGCTTCCCTGCATGCAATAGTCTCCAAAATGACAGGATCATCTACTCCCCCAACGACTAAAGCTGAGCTCCCAAGAAAGACTCCGGCAGCATCTTTGCAAACTGCTGCAGCGGCTCCTCCCGCTCCTATCCGGCATGCTGCGTTAACATGTATCTTCGCGTACCCCTGTGGAGGAGCCTTCGGGCGCTGGTTTCTTGTTCGTGCCTGCCTTACCGTCTGCGTTATCGCTGGTTTCTTGATTAGTTCGAGCTCCGTCAGATATCTTGCGATAAACCCTTGTATGGCATGTGGACTCTGAAAGATCCCCTCGTGGATAGCCTTGCGTCTAGCAGCCCAAATGGCCCATAATGTCACAGAAAGTTTGACAAAAAGCTCTTCAGATACCGCTTCCATTAGGGTGAAAAGCCATTGTTTTGCACTCGGTTCAGACACAAGTGCTATTTGCTGCGCCAACTCCTCATCCACCAATGCCCATGTACACCTCGACATCGTGCATTCGAGTAGGGAGTGTCTGCATGAATCCTGAGCCCCACACATGCCGCACGAGCTGTCGGTCGCCATGTGCCGGTGTACTCGGACATCATTTGTTGGTAATGATTGTTTCGACAGCCTCCACAGAAACATCCGCACCTTCGCTGGGACTTGAACTCTCCATAAATATTTCCATGCCCCTTCTTCTTTAGCGGTGCTCGATGCACCTACTCTTCCTTCGAGCCAATCCTCTCTCCGCTGCCTCGTACTCACCAGCATAAGATATGCACTCCGAACTGTAAAGAGGCCACTCCTTTCATGGCTCCAGTCCCAGAAGTCTTCCACGTTACTTGTGCATAAAGGGATCCCAAGAATGAGGTTCGCATCCATTGGCAGGAAAGTGGCCGATACTTACTGCCTGTTCCATGTCGTTCAGGTGGAGTCTATCATGTCAGAGACAAATTGCAGTGGGTTTATAGCAAGGCATCCATACGGTCTCATCATTTCATTGCGGGGTATCCAATTATCCTCCCATACCCTTGTGGTCTTGCCATTGCCTATCCTCCGAATCAGCCCCTGTTTTAGCGTGTCTTTCCCTTCAATTATGGCTCGCCACACTTGACTTGGATGGTTACCGAGGGTAGCATTCAGAAAAGACCCCTCAGGATAGTATATGCTCTTGAGCAAGCGTGCACTCAAACAGTCAGGATGTTGCAGTATCCTCCAAGCCTGCCTAGCAAGCATTGCCAGGTTGAAAAGCTCAAAGTCCTTGAGTCCAAGGCCCCCCATGCCTTTTGGTTGAGTCATATCTTTCCATGAAACCCAATGTGGCTTTCGTTTTCCTTCCTTGCTACCCCACCAAAACTTCCTGATCAGCTTATTCAAATGTTCACATAAACCCCGCGGAAGCTTAAAACAGGACATGGAGTATACTGGAACTGCTTGCGCTACTGATTTCACCAAAACCTCCTTCCCTGCTGCAGACATAGTGCTCTCTATCCAGCCCTGGACTTTATTCCATAATCTGTCTTTTAAGTATTTGAAGGCTCCACTCTTGCTGTTGCCTATGTCCGAAGGCATGCCAAGGTATTTTTCATTTAACGATTCATTGGGAACATGTAAGATGGTTTTTACCTCATTCCTTGTGCTCTCGGGCACACCCTTGCTGAAATAAATTGAAGATTTGTCGTGATTTATTCGCTGACCTGTAGCTTGACAGTAGATGTCCAAGACCTGAGCAACCTCATTAGCTCCACCACTCGTCGCCTTGAAAAACAGCAGGCTGTCATCAGCGAATAAAAGGTGGTTGACAGGTGGCGCCGTCGGTGCCACTCGTAACCCCTCCAGATTGGATGACTCTCCATTAGATTTTATCAGGCACGACAGGCCCTCTGCTGCTAGCAAGAACAAGTATGGAGATATTGGGTCCCCTTGTCTTATCCCCCGTGAAGGTTTGAAACCCTCAAGCCTCTTTCCATTGAATAACACTAAGAAGTTAACTGTTGTAACCAAGCTCATAACAATGTTCACCCACCTCTCAGTGAACCCCAATCTCAACATGATGGCCCTCAAGTATGACCATTCCACTCTATCATACGCCTTCATCATATCGAGCTTTAGAGCACAAGACTGATGTTTCTTCGCTTTGTTCCTCTTCATGAAGTGCAAGCATTCATAAGCCGTGATAATGTTATTTGTGATCATTCTTCCAGGAACAAAGGGAGACTGTTCTTCAGATATA
Organism: Triticum timopheevii; assembly: GCA_963921465.1. Classification (NCBI taxonomy): domain Eukaryota; kingdom Viridiplantae; phylum Streptophyta; class Magnoliopsida; order Poales; family Poaceae; genus Triticum; species Triticum timopheevii. Next base: position 232,378,099 of record OY997266.1, on the reverse strand, counting down.
ATATCTGGTAGCACCACTTTTAAGCGATTGGAAATCACCTTAGACGCAATTTTGTATAGCACATTACATAAGCTTATTGGACGGAATTGAGATAGAAGGGTGGGATTTTTAACCTTAGGGATCAGTACCAGGATGGTCTCATTAATGCATTCCGCTGATTCTGTCCCATCAATGATCCGAAGAACCACCTTTGTGACATCCTCACCGCAAAGCTCCCAATGGCGCTGAAAAAAATGTGCTGGAAACCCGTCCGGGCCAGGTGCCTTAGATGGAAACATCTGAAAAAGGGCGGTTTTCACCTCCTGTGCACTATATGGTGCATTTAACATTGCATTCATATCGGCCGTTACCTTCACAGGTACTGTGTCCAGAACCTGCTCCATGCCTTGTACCCCTTCCGACGTATACAAATGTTTATAGAAGTCGGTGGTTAAAGCTTCCATCTCACTCGTATCCTCTGTAAGCTGCCCATCATGCCGCTGGAGCGCTTTGATCTGATTTTTCCGTCTGCGTCGGGATGCACGGAGATGGAAAAAATATGTGTTTTTGTCCCCGTGCATTAACCATTCAATTCTGGCTCTCTGCCGCCATAAGATTTCTTCGCGGTGAAATAATTCAACAAGCTGATCAGTAACTTTGCTCTCCAGAGCCGTTGGACCACATCGTCCTCGTGTGTCGCGCAGCTCTTGTAGCTGCCTCTGTAGCTGCCGTATCTGCTGCCGTATGTTGCCAAAGTGAGTGCGATCCCAATGAGTCAAATCGCCTGATAGAACATTCAGTTTGTCCCATACGTCGACAACCGAATCTGACAAACTCCGTGTCCAGGCTGCCTCCACTACCGATGGCAAAGTGGAATCTCTTTCCCAACACAATTCGTATTTAAACCTGCGCGGGCCCCGGTCACATGCATGCATGTCTCTGAAATGTAGGTATATGGGTACGTGATCCGATGAAGCTGAATCTTTGTGTTGCGTAATGAAATCCGGGAACGCCATGCACTAAGCAGGATTGGCCACTGCTCTGTCCAGACGAACTCTAGTGTATGTACCTCCAGTTACTTTCCTTTCAAAAGTCCAATCCCTTCCTGAATAACCAATATCAGTCAAGCCGCACGTGTCCAGCGCGTCACGGAAAGCATCCATTTGAGCTTGGCTCCTGTTTCCCACTCCGTCGTGTTCGTGGGCATGGAGAACCTCGTTGAAGTCACCCATGACTACCCATGGGATGTTATTAGCTCCCACAATACCACGTAAAGTGTCCCAAGTCCTGTAGCGTTCGTTGACTTGTGCTTCTCCATAAACAAAAGTAATTCTTGTTTGGAAATCCACTAGTGCATCAACTACGACATCTATATGGTACTCAGAGTAACCAACAACCTCCAATTTTATTTCATCGTTCCAGAAAATGCCTAGTCCTCCACTTCTACCATTACTGTTTACAGCAAAACTTTTCTTAAAGCCTAATGAGCCTACCATATTCTCTACTCGAGAGCCCTCTATTTGGGTTTCAACAATACACACGATAGAGGGGGCAAGTTGCCTCGTGAGATCACGAAGCTCTCGAACTGTTGCGGGTTTGCCAGCCCCGTGACAGTTCCAGCAAAGTAGACTCATTGCGCTAGGCACGCCCCCCCTTGGAGGCCCGCCAAACGCGCATCAATGTTTTTGTTTGGAGCTAGATTTTTGACTGGAGGTTTATCCTGGGTTGATGGACTCGGTTTGTTCCTTTTCGGCTCCTGTATCGACGAGGTACTAGCCGGTGTCTCAGTTGGTGGCAGTAGCAGCGGCATCGTTGCATGTCTTGACGAAGAGGAGGTCTTTATCGCCCCCTTGGGCTCAAGCACTGGTGCTGCACCTCTTTTCCTATTTCCTCCAGCATCCTCCATTACCACATCATCCCCTCTATCCTGGTGTGGGTGCTGAGGCTGGGAATGGCTTGCTTGGGAGCGACCACGTCCTCTCCCTCCTGACCGGCCCCTCCCACGGCCTCCTCTGTTTTCTTCACCTGGACCCCGGCCGGGGCCTCTAAACCAAGATGCTCGCAGATCCTTGAAAACCAGCGCCTTTGGGGGATGAACCCCATCACCGCACTCCTTGAACATGTGACCCAAGTATCCGCACACCGCGCACCAATCAGGAAGTCTTTCATATTTCAATCTGAAAATTACCCTCTGAACTTCATCCTTCTTCTTCACGACCAGCGACACCGCATTTTTCAGCGGTTTGGTGACATCAATGCTGACTCGCACTCGGGCGAAGTTCCCTTCAAAGTCCTGTGATCTAGGCTCCGCGTAGATGAAATCCCCTACCGTGGCTGAAAGGGCCTTTATCTTAGGAAAGAATCCATCAGTGAAGTCGTGTATTTGTACCCAAATATCAATCTTGTTCAGCTCTATCGATGATGGTTTAGTGAAACCATCATACGGTGCCAAAACCACCGCTTTCCCTTTGAAGTTCCACGGTCCTTCTTCCATAACCCGTTCCCAATCGCCTAAACAACCAAATTGCAAAGTGTATAGGTTGTCCTCAAGCGGCCTTCTCTTGACTTCCTGTGCCAGATCCCACGCCACCTTCATCTGCCTGAAAAACCAATATTGGCTATACGGCTTCTCTGTGTGAACCCTAGCCACTGCCATCCATCGAGTGGCCTCCATTGGCAACTCATTGTCCTCGACTATCACATCCTGCAGATCTTCCTCCTGCAAGCCCAACTCTTCCATCATGGCTTCAAGGTCGGACGTCCCGCCCGAACTCGATGCTGCCTTCGCCATTAGATCTCTAGCCCGAGGTGTTGATGTCCGCGGGCGGTACAGACCCTAGTTATTCCGATCCCCGACCTCTGCCACGGGCCTCCAGCCCGCAGCAGTTGCCGGCTTGGATGAACAAGCAGGGGAGGACCGATCTCAATGGGGTAGACCGGGGTCGCCGCCGAGAGGAGCAAAAACCCTAACGAGAGGGGAAAAGGCTTGCAAAACAGATAGACCCGCGTAAGAGCGAACGTACCTGGTTCGATCCTCAAGTGCAACCTTTCTTTTTCTCTCCTGATTTTCTTGGGCCACACTGCAGCGGGCTTTTTTCTCTCCTGATTTTCTTGGGCCACACTGCAGCGGGCTCAGGTCCAAGGGGGGGAAGGGTGGCGGATGAGCCCAGAAGCGCGAGTGCCTTCCAAAAATTGACGAACGAATTTTGCGACGTGTTCCCTGAATCTGAATTAGTACCACCTCGCATATTATTTTAAATTCAAACTGAAAGCGTAAAATCATAAGAAGAAAGCGTATTGTGACGGTGAACCCACGGAGTCAGTCCGTGCTTTATTATTAGGAAAAGATTTGGGATGAATGTGCCAAAAGAGAAAAGAAACCCGAAGTTCTGCAAAACCGTCAGATGTAGATCTGACGCCCCACTTCTCCCACGTCACCGTCCACCCTTTCCTGCGGCAACGCGCCGACCAAACTACCCGACACAAACCCGTAAAAACACAGGCCGATCTCGGCTCGCCCATCGTGCCGATCTCGGTCTCCCGGCTCTCTCCACTCGCCTCAATCCCCAATGGCCGTCGACACCACCACCGCCGCGCCTTCCCACCCTGAAGGCGACGAAGGCGGTGAAGAGGCAGTGCGGCCGCTTCTCTCCGGCGCGCCTGCTGAGGTGGAGGATGAGGAACTGGACATCAGGTACGCGCCCTATGCGCGCCGTGATGCGTACGGGCCGATGGGCCGCGGGCCGCTCTCTGCGGCGCAGGTGGCACGGTTAGTGCTGGCGGGCGTCGTTCTCCTCCCGCTCCGTCTCGTCGCAGGGGTGCTCCTGGTCGTCGCCTACTACCTCGTGTGCCGTGTGTGCACGCTGTTTGTGGGCGGAGTGGGAGAGGGCCGTCCCCGCCTACAGGGGTTGAGGAGGGAGGCCGTGCTGCGTGCTGGCCGCGTGTTGTCGCGGGCAATGCTGTTCGTGTTCGGGTTCTACTGGATCCCCGTGTCCGATCGAAGCTTCCCCAATGCCGAGGTCAGTACGCGACCTTCCTCTGTCACATTGTAATTTATTTAGCCGATGTGTCCTGGCTGTTTCCCTACGTACAGTACTTGCTAGTGGGTCCCACATTACATGACTATGTCGTGGTTGGCGAACGTGGCACTGGTTTGAAAGAGAGAGAATGTTGTGATACCGAGGTGTGCGTGACAGCGTAGGACTACAGATGTTCTGTGGTGCTGTAAGTTGTGGTAACTATGGTGAATCACATAATGTGTGTGGCTATTTGCTAGGTGAGTACTCGCAACTAATCTGGTAATGTTTGCACTGCAGCATCTCTCATGTTGGCATGAGAACTGTTTTATACCTGCAGTCACGGGCCCATATCAATTGGTTGCCGGTTTTGGTCTCTTTGTGTGTAAGTGCATGCAAAATTTGGAACATGCAGTATGCGGTGATAAGCATTAGAATATGCTGCAAATGGACGACTGAATGTTCCTCCGGTAAACATAGTGCTTGGACAATTGTGGTTAAACTCCTCCATATGGCTTAAAGATGCTTGTTATAACCTCATATGCAAATTACAGTTATATTGTGTTGCTAAGAAAAAGAATGTTCCTGCAGTTTGTTCCTGTGTAGATCCATTGGATCAACACTTCATCAAACTAGAAGTTGAATTGGTGTCATATTCCCTACATGTTAAGATCTATTTATGTATTCTAATTAAGCTTTATCGTAACTTGAAATTAGCAAACATGTTTCAGTGTGAAAGCTAAACTAAATGGTTGCAACATGTCTTGGATTCTTCATGGATGCGGAATGCGGAAGCTTAAATTGGTCATAAGTGTCTCTTTTCTTTAGAACCTCTTGGGTGGTATGTTAGTTTTGTTGGAAAAAAATGTACATACAAAAATGCCAATTGTTTCCTGCGATCTTCTTCATGTACTGTCTTGTACAAGCATTGTATATCACCTCTCTTGTGTTATTGTGACCCATGATTAGGGGCAGGGGCGAGCAGGGGCAAGCCGCCCTGGGTCTCCTGATGCTAATAAGGGTACCACCCCCCTCCCTCTACTAAAATTGGTTTGGTTTTTAACTCGGGAGTAGCCGGGGTCTCCTTACATAGATTGAGACACCCCCGAACTAATCTAATCCATAAGGGATAGAAACTCTACTTTGGAAATTTTAATAGAAACCTAACTTGTGGGGCAAGGCAGGCAGTGTGACCTTAGCTGTGCTGCTGACTGGCCTGGTGCTACGTCCCACAGCTTATACTGCTGCCCCCACATGACATGTGTCCATGCGACCGAACTGTAATTTTGCTTCCTGGTTCCCGTGTCATGTTAGTATAATATTTTGTTCAGGATATACCTAAAGATCACTATGAAGAACCGGAAAGACCAGGGGCGATTGTATCTAATCATGTGTCATATGTGGACATTCTTTATCACATGTCAGCTTCTTCTCCGAGTTTTGTTGCTAAGGTACCAAAGACAATGTTATTCATGTTGATACAGTGACTTCCCTGCAAAATTATTTTTGCACAATTACTTATAATTGTATGAACTTACATCTTCTTCAATCTAAATGCCTTGTTCGTGCTTAATTATTCTTTGTAGAACTCAGTGTCCAAGTTGCCGTTGATTGGTCTCATAAGGTAACTTAATTTTTTCTATTAGTGTTTGTAGAAAGTGCCTTATTAAGTCAATGTGTGAAAAGATAGCCTTAATTGTTATATTCATTTCACTTTAAAAGTTTCTGTGAGCTTAACATTTTCTATTTATGTCAATCTTGCATATAATATATTGAGGGTATTTCTCTCTTGATTGCAGCAAATGTCTTGGGTGCACTTTTGTTCAACGAGAATCCAAATGTTCAGATTCTAAAGGTGTCTCAGGTATGTATTCACATGCATTCATTGATGTCATTTTGCAATCTTACTCGTTATTGTCAGTGTTCAAAAAATGTCCATTACCAAAATGCTTATTTTTGGTACTGATTCAAATATTGCCATTGATTTTTATTACAACAACAGCAACGACTAAGCCTTTAGTCCCAAACAAGTTGAGGTAGGCTAGAGCTGAAACCCATAAGATCTCGAAACCAACTCATGGTTCTGGCACGTGGACACTGGCGGAGCCTCTTGGAGGCCATGGGGGCCATGAGCCCCACTTCCAAAATTGAAAAACTAATTTAGTACTAAGCGTTTCAGCCCAGCCCAGTATACACCCCTCCCTCCTAGGCCCCAGCCCAACGAACCGACAACCTCTCCCACAACTGATGCACGCTCGTCTCTCCTCCTTCTCCTTTCCCCAAATCGACAGAAAATTTTCTCTATCCCCCAAATCGCCATGGATGGCGCCGTCTTGGCTTGACTGCCAACCGCCGCTTACCAGTCACCACTGCTGCCAACCGCCGCCGTCCGCCGACCTGACACTCGGGTTGGCGGTTGCCAACTATCTCCACCCTCCTCCCCTCCAGGCTGCTGCGCCGAGCGCCGGCTGCCTGCTGCCCCTTCTCCTTCTTTGTGTCGGGCTCTGGCTGCTGGCTGGTGTGCTCCATAGTCGCCTTTTGGCCAGTCCACTGTATTCTACTGTTATGGCTATAGAGCACTTCTTTTGGTCAGTCGCTATGGAGCACTCGATAATAGTAGTTGTCCACAATACCAGGTATGTTGCTGATACCATTTATCTGTGTGAACAAGCTATATAGATATATGTATATAAGCTGTATATTTTGTTCCAGTTTATGTTGTGAGGCTGTGAGCCGCATCTATTTTTGTGCGTATTTTGCTTTTAGTTTGAAATTGCCCCCCCCCCCCCCCCCCCCCGGTTGCTCATCAGTTGTCACGCTCCGCCACTACACATCGATAGCTAACTTCCACGCACCCCTGTCCATGGCTAGTTCTTTGATGATATTCCAGTCCTTCAGATCTCTCTTTATGGACTCCTTATTTTCTTTGTTCTGCGGGGAAGATTCTTTTCAACATGGCATTATTTTGTTAATACTTAGGGTTCAATATGTCTTGTAGCTTTCTTCGCTTTTGACTGAACTGTTCATACTATGTGTAGGTGCTGTAACTGAAAGGCTCCATGAGGTTTCACAAGACGAGAATTCCCCTATGATCTTACTCTTTCCTGGTTAGTGTACACTCATTTTTATGTATAGTGGTTGCTCATTTTATATGTGATTACTCATTATTGTTTATCAACATAGTAGTCGGATGCGGATTTTTCAAACATGAATCCACGAGCGCCCATTATGAATAGTAAAATAGGAAAAATACTAGAAAAATAATAATTAATTCTGTTTTTTTTCTTTGTGACATACATGGTCGAATTCCACTCAAGTGTGAAGTTTCGCGAAGAAATGACATCTGTGGTATTTTAGAATCATGTCCACCTTTGTATTTTTGAATCCTTTATTATGTAATCATCCTATTTCTCGTCTTAACTTAGAACTATTTGAGTATATTATGATGAAAATATGCTTGATTATGTTAGCAACCTAACAGTGGGTCACCCGAGACCTCTCTCACGGATTGAATGGCGATTTAGGTACAAATCTGAGGATACATGAATTGGGGGGAAAAGAAGGAAGAAGAACAGTAGCCGCTGCCGCCGGTTCGTTGATCCACTGGATGAGCAGAGCGTTGCCTTCTCCCTAGTACTTGTAGTCTGTAGTGCTTGATGGTCTCCCGATGGGCCAGGCCCATGTACCAGTCCCGGGGCAAGCCCACGTATCAGTCAGGGGAGGGCTCCTGACATCCCTCCCTTCTTGAATTCGGCTTGACCCCAAGCCGACACCACCCAGAACCGCCCGGATCCCATTGCAATTGATGATGCTTGATTGGTTGTAGTCACGACCGGAGCCAGAGTGGACTTCAACGAAGTAGTAACAGTGGTTGTGGCCGATGGGAGCCCCACCGAAGAAAGCGTCGAGGAAGTAGTCATTTTCAGCAAAGTCGTGGTCGAAGCCGAGAAAGTAGTACTCATGGTCGACAGAGCCTTGCGCGAAGACAGCAGCGATGGTGATGACACCCCTCCCTTCTTGAAAATGATCCTGATTGTAGCATGTAGAGGGTGCCATACAGATCATGTCATGTGCTCCCTTGCTGACTACCAACACCATTGGAATCTTTGGCGATGGAAGACCAGAAGCTAGCATGGTGGGATCCAGCGACTTACGTATTTCGTCGGCAGGGTAGTCGACCCAAACAACAACCGGAGCCTTGGTAAGATCAAAGAGCAATCAGAGAATAAAGAGTACCATCTTGGATCTCCCTCACTTGCAGCATGTATGTGCTCATGTCTGCATGCGTCTGCATCAGGAAATGACAAATGTTGCCCCCCCAACCAAAAACCAATGGATGTATGAAGAAACCCATGAGCAGCCGAACTAGTACACCTCAGTACTCGCAGTTTATACAGGTTTAGAGCTGTGAGAAGGGCCATATTGACATTGCAGTGAGACTGCCAACTCCTCTGACCAAGTATATTCTCATTAGTTCCAGCAGCAGAAGGCCATAACTTCACACATTCATCAAAGTAATGCTGATGACTGGAGTTCCCAGAGGCATTGACTGCACTTGAATTCCTAAATGCTGCCATTTTTCCAACAAGGAACTCTGTATATGGAAATAAAGGCCAGTCAAACAGCAACATCAGCAGTATCCTACTAGTGCTCATGTATACATGATGCACTCCGAATTCAGCATCTTCCCGTGAGTGCCTTATGCAGCAAGGATAAAATTATATGCCATTGTAGTTCACTAGCTCCCTGTGAATTGCTTCTGGTCCAAAACAGGTAAGATAGCTTGGTGTAGAAAGTGTTCCGAGACTCGATGTTTCCTGAACCATCATTTGGCTGCAACATTTTTGACTTAAGTGTTTAAATTCAGATGTTGCCTGATCCAGTAGACACCAAGACTGCCACTGTACCATATTGTTCAGAACTGCATTCTAGAGCAAAACAACCACTGCTTTGAAATTTTTCTTGGCTAAAAAATTGCCACTGCATGGATATGTTCATGGTCTGCATTGTGCCCTTCAACTTGTCAGGCCTAGGAAATTTACATGCAGCAGTATGCTCGAAATACGTAAGCGGCCATTGTTCAAAGATGGTAGCTAGAGCAGAAAGTAATGACTCAAACTGTGTTAACTGAAGGCCAATACTGATCGAGAGATCCGTGTTCCAAGCACCCCATTTCTTCACACTCCTAAACAAATGCACAGCCATGGTACCCCGAACGAATTTACGCGGTTCAGGAGCCAGACAAGAATGATACTCTATGAAGTAATCCACTGAGATTGTACCACCGTTGCCATGTATTGTACACAAAATCTCCAACATGAAATAGTTTCTTCAGATTAGAATTGCTAGTCAAGCCAATGCCACGCACTTGGACAGACAAAACGGATGTGCCCTGAACGACCATGTACGAAGGTCATGAACAGTAGTCACCGAGAAGTTCCAATGGGCAACAGTAGAACGACAGACCTCTGCTGGCACACCGATTGCAAATGACGGCCACGGAATGGGTCGAGTTTCCATTTCATCTGCAATAAGAGCTTCCCAAAATGATGGCCATGGCATGGGCTGCAGCAGCAGGCCCCTGGTGCCTTGTGTGCGGCGAGCTGTCCAAATCATGGTTCAGGAATGGCTGCTTTGAATCGACAGCTGAGAATATCAGAGGAGATGGGAGTGGTAAGGAGCTCGTCCTCCATGGCCAGGAGCGCCCACAGGTTAGAATCACCGTTGCTAGTAGCGTGCATGAGGTCGGTGACGGGCACATGCGTGGTTGCTGGGAGTAGAGGTGCCGTCATGACTAGCGACGCGAGCGACAATGTGACAGTGACTTGGTTCAGGCACACCGTCGAACAGGTCACAGGCGTCGTGGCAATGCAGTCAAGGGACGCATGGTGGGTAATCTCTAGGACCTCCTGGACCCTGATGGTTGAGGAGAAGAAGCTGGGGAGGACGGCAAGCTCGGTGGAGACTTCTGGAGAAGACGCCACCAATGGAGGTGCAGGAGTGGTGAACTTGCCGCCGATGGTGATGTTGACGGCCTGGGTTGCCGTTGCCACCACTTGGTTCTCCTCCTGGATTTCCACTCCATTCGTTCGAAGGGTGGCTGTGGTGTTGTTGGTGCCGATCGCGGGATTGGGGTTGAATGCGGTGGTGGTGTCGTGGACCTCCTCGGCGATGGTGGGTGGAGCAGCCGTGGTTGCGCGGTCGGTGTGAGACATGACCAGGGCAGAGGTTGAGGTAGCCGAAGCAGTAGCAGGGGAGGCAGCCGGATCGACACTCGAGGTAGCCTCGGCCGGATCGGCCGCGCGTGCAGCCGCGAACTCGGACATTATACTATCCAACTGCGCCAATAGCAGGGCGAGAAACCACATCATCTGCTCATCTGCGGTCGTGGCATCCCACTCCGGTGGATAGACGAGGGAACGAGGAGCCTGCTCCGGATCGGACATGGTGCTGTCACCGGTGAAAAAATTGGGGAATCGGGGGAGATGGTGGTGGTGAAAAAATTTGAGGGAATGTTTACCGGCTCCGAGTACCAGATGTTAGCAACCTAACAGTGGTTCACCCGAGCTATTACCTCTCTCACGGATTCAATGGTGATTTAGGTACAAATCTGAGGATACATGAATTGGGGGAAAAAGAAGGAAGAAGAACAGCAGCTGCCGCCGCCGGTTCATTGATCCACTGGATGAGCAGAGCGTTGCCTTCTCCCTAGTACTTGTAGTCTGTAGTGCTTGATGGTCTCCCGATGGGCCAGGCCCATGTAGGTCCCGTGGCAAGCCCACATACCAGTCAGGGGGGGGGGGGGGGGGGGGGGGGGCTCCTGAACAGATTACGAGCTATAAGTTCTTGCCCATTGCTTCATTGTGCTCTTTCAGTTTTCAACCTCAACTTTGTCATGTTTGTAGCTCTAAAAATATGTCTTTCCTTTGTTTATAGTCCTGTTTTTTCCTCTTTTCTTAGAGGGTACTACTATGAATGGGGATGTTTTCAGCTTCAAATTTGTTACGTTTGTAGCTTTAAAAACATGTCTTCCGTTTGTTTATAGTGCTGTTTTTCATCTTTTGTCAGAGGGTACTACTACGAATGGGGATTACCTTCTCCCATTTAAGACAGGAGCCTTTCTTGCAAGGGCACCATTGCAACCTGTAATTTTGAGATATCCTTACAGGAGATTTAGTCCAGCCTGGGACTCCATGGATGGGGTAAGCATCAATTACGGATTAGCATTTAATGGTAGTATATGAACTTGCAAGTAGGCGTGTATGCATGAGCAATGTGTGGGAACCTTCTATGTAGATTTTGTACGGCTTATTAATAATCGCAAAAAGAAAGAGTAGCATTTTGTCCCATGTAGGATCTTGCAGTGATTACTTTTTGTCAAACTTCTTACACCTTTATTTTCCATGTTCAGCAAAGTATCATCTTCCATGTTGAAACAAGGCTGCTACTTTGTTACTCTAAAATTTCTCTAATTTGATAAGTTGATAATCGTATGCTGCAAGATGGATACATCGACATGTCTAGAAAGATACTCTTACTTCATATTGTGCATGACATAGCAATGGTTAGTTTTCTTTTTATCTTTGTATGCAAGAGCCCTACAATTATTTATGGTTACTATACTTACCAGAAGTATGTGGCATGTGAACTGGTAAACTCGGTTTCGGGTATATTTTATGTGGTGCGTGCATTTATATCTTCTATACTAACATATAATATAGTCTCTCGTCTTGATTAGTTGAATTTCTGAAACAAAAATGGCATTTTGTCTCATCCCAACTTGCAGGCACGTCATGTGTTTTTGCTCCTCTGTCAATTTGCAAATTACATAGAGGTGGTTCGCTTGCCTGTATACTATCCTTCTGAGCAAGAAAAGCAGGATCCTAGAGTCTATGCCAACAATGTCAGAAAATTGCTTGCGACTGAGGTATTCTTCATATTCCCTTAGCTTGAACATGATTATATGTTCATTTAATAATCTACCATGGTGTATGAACCTTGTTCAGGATTGTCACCATAAAACAAACCTTTTCCTGCAGGGTAATTTAGTTCTGTCTAATCTTGGGCTGGCTGAAAAGCGTGTGTATCATGCGGCACTTAATGGTAATAGTCCTCGTGCTCTGCATCAGAAAGATGATTGAAAGCCCTTGCATCACTCTCTGTACACTATCTGTTGAGGTGATTGTAAGAATGTATGCCAACTTTAGCTGATCATGTGATTCATGGTTTCTCTGTTTGAGGAGTATGTTGATTGATGAATACATTATACCTATTTTGAGATGAATTCCCTCCTTATACTACATTGTATAGAAACCATTAAACATTATAGTTCAATAATGATGTCTGGCATAATTGTTTTGCTTGGTCAATCATTGCGTTTTCGCTTCTTGGTTTCCCTGTTTTTGGCCCTTTCAAGAGCCACCATTTGCTTCACATAACTGAATCATCAATTATACTTTTTCGGGGGAACTGAATCATCTACTTGGTCTTCCCTGCAGGACTGTTGTGTCAAAGCTAATTTGGATACACATGATGATAGTTTTACTTTTTGTCTTTGTACATCGTGAATTAAATTTGTCGTTTTTTCTTTCTCAGTGAGGTCAGACACCATGTACATGTGTGCGCCTTTGAAACAAACCTGAGTTAGGTCATGGGGCCAGAAGAAATAGATATAGACGGGTAAAAGTTGAAAACTAACTTCTGTTTATTTGATTCGGCATGTGATTTGTTTGATATCCACTAATGCGGAGTCCTAATTGAACTTCTGCCAGTGTGTATCAAATATTAGTCCTAAATGGGAACTTCTGCCAGTGTGTATCAGATACTAGGCCTAATCGAACTTCTGCTTAGCTCAGTTGGTTATTCTTTTGATATTATTGTTTTATTTACAATAGAAGAAGTCCCTCGTCAATAGAGAACATTTAGCGAATGCATGTTTGCTTTTTTGCACTAGATCCTCAGTTTTGAACAATATTCCAGGAAAGCAGGAACCTAAACCCTCGACTGGATTATAAGTATTGCGAAATTAACCTTAAAGTTTTCACCATGACAATTTCCCCAGCTATGTTGTGGCGTCTCAAAGATCAACTTTTAGGGTTGGCCCGAGGAACATGCACGAAAAGTGACCCAAAAAAACCCATGTATTATTGAGGTTTGGATGCAAGCGGGGATCAAGATGGTAGCACATAGACAAGCGGTTGACCCATGTTTGGGCCCTCCCTGGAGATGTAACGCCCTATTCCTGCGTAGGGCGGTTGTATTGCTCGAGTGCACATGGGTGATGGTGAGCACACGAGGGATGACGAAGATCGCTAGAGATACTCCCTCCGTTCCGATTTATTCGTCGTGGACGAGTAAATCGGAACGGAGGGAGTACGTTTCATGGCTTACAAGCTTTTGGCTATGGTGGCAGCCTAGAAGGAAGAATAGGGGTAGGTGAAAACCTAGCTAGTTGGCTCTAGAATGTTGTGTTGTGCCCTTGGATCCTGTCCTTAAGCTAGTACGTACACGGCTTGAGCCGGTCTAAGGTGGGCTTGCGTCGTTGAACTAGCTCGAATTAGGTTGTATGCCCCTCCGCAACAGTTGCCGCATCTCCTTGGATATTTGGCGATTGGTGACTATGCCCTGGCTAGGGGGGCTTTTGCCACATCGACTCCCGACCTGGTGGGCCGGGCCAAGGACCCCATGTCGGTTTCGTCCTGAGAAACTTCGAGCGGTCGATGATGATTACGAGGAAGATCAAGAAGACTTCACATACACTCCAAGATGCTAGATCTACTAAGAACTCTGTCTCCTCATGCATAGCCGACTACGATCTTGTAACTATAGGACCCCTGGGCACCTATATAAACCGAGGGGCCGGGCTCGTAGAAACACATTACACTCGAGGTAGATCACCTGCACTTTGTACACCCCAACACGATAATACAATCAGAAGCAAGACGTACAGTATTATCTCCATGGAGAGCATGAACCTGGGTAAAACCTTGTGTCCTTGTTACCATCGCTCCTAGACGCCTCGTGGTGGTGTCCTGGATTATGGGTCACTCACCACGTCGTCTCCTGGCCAGGTGGGCTGGGCCAAGGACCCCATGGCGGTTCACGAGCGTGCCATCTCAGGAAGGCCCATAGTCCGTAGAAGGAACATTCCCAAAGACTTGCACATACTCCAAGACTTAGAGGTCATCTACAACATGTTTTACCTTCTACATAGCCGACCTAATTGTAACCCTAGACACCCCGTGCCTGTATAAATTGAGGGGTCGGGCTTGTAGATGACGCACAACGATCTCGTAGTAGATCAACCCTGTACTTTGTAATCCATCCAAATCAGTACAACACAAGCAGGATGTAGGGTTTTATCTCTTCAAAGAGCTTGAACCCGGGTAAACCTCTTGTCCTTGTTACCATCGCATCTAGGCTACCATCTTGGGACCCCTACTTGAGATCTGCCAGAATCGACTCCATCATTGGTGGCCTATGCAGGGCCCACTATGTAGTTGTTGCAGGGCCCACTATGTAGTTGTTGCGATTCGATGGCGATCAAGATTGGCAATTAGGTTAGTGTCGACATGACCTTTGTGTCAACCTTTGTTTTCGGCAGCGTCGCATTTCTCACTAGTTTGGTTGGCCGTCTAGGCCAGGTCAAAACTTCAAATCCTTGTCGGGCCATTGGATCCGGCAACCTAGAGCTAGACATTTCAAGCTGGGTGTCAAACCAGATTGAGAAGCCCCAGAACAGATCCGTCTTGACACTGATGTTAGTTATGGCTCAAGACGAAGGCTATATCCTCTTGTTGGACCCGGCCATAAACTCGGATTTGACGACCCAACTTGAGAAGCAGGCGATAGATCTGACCGCACACAAAGACCCTGGATCGATGTCAGGTTGGATCCCAGGAAAATCGTCCCTCCCGTTGATGTCCGATCAGCGCCAAAGGGAGCGCGCGGAGAATCGCCCGTGTGAGCTTCTAAATCTGGCCGAGGGATCAGCAACCTTCGACAATCCGGTTTTCATTGGCAACCGAAGTCGGGAGTTATCAGGCGCTGCCAAACTTTCGCTCTCACCCACCACCCATCTCGTTGCAACCATCAAAGATCAACCGACGAAGCTTACAGCTATGAGTATCAGATACATACCGGCATATGGAGAATCACAGACCTCGGGGCTAGTGCCCAGCCTGTGAAAGTGGATCCAGAATATCACCCACGCATGGCATGCCCTGACATGCTTAAAGAACGGCCAGACCAGATCTGAACTCTCCAAAAAAATCCATATCTCACATCGAGTACTGCCCTGAGAACACTGGGCAGACATACATATGGGACCTATCCCCTGTCACTCCAAAACCAAGCAAGACGGTCTACCAATTTTGGTCCCATTTTCTGTCAAAGAAAAATGAGATCTTGGACTGCAGCGATGCGAAAGCTCTGGCGGCATTCCGAGCTAATGTACAGGAGGAATGGCTCTTCATGGACCTCGTTTGTCATTGATCGAGGACCATGTCCAAACTTTCAGACCTAATCAACAAATATTGCGCCATGGAAGACGTCTAGCTTGCCAAGAAGAGGAACCAGGGCTCCAGCCTGGTGTTACCCGAGGTGCCCAGAGAAGGCAAGCGCATCCTCCATAACCAAAAGGAGAAGCACATTTGAAGTGATAACATACAGCACGTTAGGGTAGGTGCAAGACGAGCCTAGTGGGAAGGACTCGCACATCCATAAGAAGTGTCGGATTGCTGGATACAATGGCAGATCGTAGTTGGACACAATCCTCGATCAACCATGCCCATTACACTTGGGCATGTCGAACAAGCCTGCCACCCACAGAAACAGAAACCTTTGGATATTCAAGCAGGTTGCAAAAGCAGGCCTGCGTGCCTCGAGAAGCCTGGCCGACATGACAATAACGACATGCACGCCTAGGGCAGAGCCTACCACACCCAGGGGCCATACCATTCGATGTAAAGGATGTATGCATCAATATGAAACACATTATCATGCCCAATATGCGATCCTATCCGAGAGGAACTCGAAGATCCAACCAAGGCTAGAGCCGCATATTGGAGACGCTTTGCAAGGTGGATATCATTACATCGTACCATTACATAATAGATGGGGATACATACAAAGGCATACAATGCCACAAGAATATATCAACCATCATACATGAGAACAACATCCGACTACGGATGAGACACAAACAGAAATTCTAACGACATCCACTCTGCTAGCCCAGGCTGCCGACCAGGAACCTATCCCATGATCGACGACAAAGAAGAAGAACTCCAAAACAAACAAGCATCGCTCTCACGTCAGATCATCGCATTACTTGTACCTGCAACTGTTGTTGTAGTAATCTGTGAGCCACGAGGACTCGACAATCCCATTACTATGGGTATTAAGACTAGCAAAGCTTAATGGGTATGGAAAGGATAAGTGGTGAGGTTGTAGCAAGCGACTAAGCATTGTATGGTGGCTAACTTACGAATACAAGAATAAGATGAGAAACTACGCAAACGGTCGCAAACTAGTAATGATCAAGAAGTGATCCTGAACTACTTACGTTCAAACATAATCCCACCGTGTTCTCTTCATGACTCACTCAAAAAGAGACCGTCACGGTTGCGCACGCGGTTGGTGTATTTTATTTCGGGTCTGGTGTCAAGTTCTCTACAACCGGATATTAAAAACTCTCATCTGCCACATAACTGTGGGCACGGCTCTCGAAAGTTTAAACCCTACATGGGTGTCCCAACTTAGCCCATGACAAGCTCACGATCCGGGGAGACAATCCTCCATCGCTGGACATCTGATCAAACTCGGTATCCCGATGCACAAGACATTTTGACAATGGTAAAACAAAACCAGCAAGACCTCCCAGCGTGCCGACACCCTGATAGTAGCCGCACATATCTCGTCTCAGGCCACGACCGGATGAACACTACATACGGCAACCGAAAACCCCGGGTGAAGGGGTCGTACCGCAAGTGGCTCTGTTTTGGACCAACACTCATGAGGAGCACTGGCCCGGGGGTTGATTAAGAGACCTCGGGGGCCGGCAGGTCCCTATGAAAGTTTTAGTTGTTATTAGGAAAATGGTAAACCAATGTTGGGCCTTGCTGGAAGAGTTTTATACAAAGCGAACTGTCAAGAGGGGCCCATAAACCCTCACCGTGTTAGGGACGCAAAATCAAGGAACATAACACCGGTATGATGGAAACAAAGGCGACAAGAGTGGAACAAAACACCGAGCAAAAGGCCAAGCCTTCCACCCTTTACCAACTATATAGATGCATTAATTAAATAAGAGGTATTGTGATATCCCAAGATATCCATGTCCCAACATGGAACAACCTGCAACTACACCTGCAACTAGCAACACTATAAGAGAGGCCGAGCAAAGCGGTAACATAGCCAAACAACGCTTTGCTAGGATGGTGGAAAATGTTAGAGGCTATCACGACAATTTAGTAGGCTTGATAAACAAGTGGTAGGTAGCACGACATAGCGATAGCATCGAGACAACTAGCATAGCAATGATAGTAGTAAGATCCAAGGTGACGGTCATCTTGCCTGAAATCCCGCTAGGAAGAAGATCGAGTCCATGAAGAAGATGAAGGGCGTAGATGAACCAAGCGAAGTTGAACGAACCCTCACGATCGCAACGAAACACGAACTATCGGGAAGAAGCACAACCGAAAAGAAGCAAAAAACATAGTAAACACCCAGCACATAAAGTCGACATGATGCCCAACCACGTATGATGCATGACAAGGCTACATGATGCTACTCATGGCAAAAGATGAAGCATACAAGAGCACACATCAAAGCAAGTTTAAATAAGGCCGGAATCAACATACAACAATTCCGGAAACTCCTTATATGCAAATTTCGAAATTGGTACAAATCTGAATAACACATTAAGTTAGAGTTGTTAAAAAGCAAGTTAAAGTACACCATGGTGATCTACACGTCTTTCTAGTCAAGTTACATATAAAGTTTGTTTAATTCGGAGCTACGACCCAGAAGATATGAGCAGAACAAGTTAAGCATGACATTGATGCAAAATGCATGCAAGCATCAAGAAAACACACTCAAAACATGGATGCAACAAGATAATATGAATCTACACACAAAACCAAGCAAGTTTCATATAGATCACGCTCCAAACGGAGCAACGGTTCAACACATACACACGAAACAAGTTTAAAGGAGAAGCTGTCCAAAACAGCAACTAGACATCTTACAAGCACCATAACAACATGCTACAAGAACAAGATAGGCACAAACTTGATATGCACTTGAAGTACAGATTACATGCTTCAATTATCATCAAGGTTTAGGTTCATAGGCATCAAGATTAATCCAACATGATCAAAGCAAAAGACATCTTTATAACACATATTAGGACTTAGTGAAAAACAGAGTATACATGTGAGCAGAAATAACATGTTGACATGTTGGAGGCATGGAACAATGATGCTATAGTGCACTAACATAGCAAGCAAAAGAATGGAATTAAAGTACAGGTTAAACATGGCAAAACATGATTACTAAGCATCTCCATATAACCCCAGATCAATGGCATTCATCAAGACAAGTAAGCAAGTCATAACAGATTCCCAGACAGTGAAAATTAGAGTATGGTAGAAAACAGATTCATGATGCATACTTTGAGATAACAAAAGTATATGCTACAGGAAGATTTCATGGCATCAAAGACAACGACAAGCATGTACTGAACACCCTTAACAAAACATCATTACTAAGCATGATCATTGGAGCAACAGATTTGATGATAGCTTCAAGTGAACATGGCAAGATGATATAAGCAGTTAACGGTGAAATACCAAGGCATGGCAAAAACAGATTTGAGTAGGCATGTTTGCAAGCTTGTATCACTCACTACAAGACAGATCATGGCATGCAATCAACTCTAGCAGCAAGTAGACATGATGAAGAACATGTTCATGTGCAAAACTACCTCATCGCATACATGGCATTAAATGCACAAAAAAGACAAAATGCAACATGCTGCATAAATGACATGATCACAAACTTGCTCAAAAGCAAAAACCAATGCCACCACTGGATTCATTGGATTTTTCTAGCCCAAAAACATATATAATATGTATGGGTTACTATAGCAAAAAATCCACAAATGCATTAAGTTAAAACCTGCCTAAAATGGAATCTGACAAAAATGGCAGTGTGCATAAATGGAATGTCCAGAATTGGATTAGCCCGAAAAGGGAAATGGGCACTTTTCAGATTTGGAAAAGCGCCGGGGCCTTAAAAAAATTAAAAGGAGGGCTGTGTGCGCGTGTGTATGACCAGTGGGTCCTTGGTGTCATAGGCACGTAGAAAATAATAAAAAGCCGAACCAAAAATTGTGTGGAGACGGGGATTCGGGCCCTGGTCTCGTGCATGGGGGAGTATGTCACTAACTAGTCGAGCTAGGCGAGGATTCTTGCACATATAGGGGCCCATATCAATTTGACCAAACCCCATAGCAGAGCGGGCCTGCGGGATAGGGAGTCTGTGGAGCAGCAAGCACTAAGCATTTGTATGTGGCTAACTTCCGAATACAAGAATAAGAAGAGTGTACTACGCATAGTCAGTCGCAAATTAATATGATCAAGAAGTGATCTTGAAGACCTACTTACGAGTCAATCATAAGCCTACCGTGTTCTCTCCCGGACTCCCTTGAAAAGAGACGATCATGGTTACGCAAGAGGTTGGTGTATATTAATTGAATTTAGTGCCAAGTTCTCTATAACCGGATATTATAATTTTCTAAGTTGCGACATAATGCGGTCATGGCTCTCCGAAAGATTTAACGCTGCAGGGGTGTCTCAACTTAGTCCATCACAAACTCTCACGACAAGCGTTGGAAAAACCTCAACCTCGAGATAGCCCAAAGTATCCTCGGAATCCTGGTGCACAAGACATTTCGACACTGGTAAAAAAAACAGCAAGACCTCCTGATGTACCGAGAATCTGATACGTCTCCAAGTATCTATAATTTTTTATTGTTCCATGCTATTATAGTATCAATATCAAAAGGAGTCCAAACGGAGAAAAAACTTTGAATTAATTTTTTCTGGACCAGAAGAGACCCTAGAAGGTTCAGGAGAAGGCCAGAAGAGCCACGAGGGAGCAACAAGCCCTTGGGGCGTGCCTGGGGGGGGGGGGCAGGCTTCTAGGCCCCTTGGGAACCTCCAACCCTAATTCCACCTCTATAAATACTCAATTATTCCCCTTACATCAGACAACCACCCAAAATACTTTTTTCACCGCCACAAGTTCCGGAACCACGAGATCCCATCTGGAGGCCTTCTCCAGTACTCTGTCAGAGGGGGAATTGATCATGGAGGGGCTCTACATCAACCTTGCTGCCCTTTCCATGATGTGTGAGTAGTTTACCATAGACCTACGAGTCCATAGTTAGTAGCTAGATGGCTTCTTCTCTCTCTTTGATCTTCAATACAATGTTCTCCTTGATGTTCTTGGAGATCTATTTGATGTAATGAATCTTTGCGGTGTGTTTGTTGGGACCCGATGAACTGTGAGTTTATGATCAGATCTATCCATGAATATTATTGGAGTTTACTCTGAACTCTTTTATGCATGATTGTTATCTCTTCATATTTCTCTCTGATCTATTGATTTGGTTTGGCCAACTAGATTGAGTTATCTTGCAATGGGAGAGGTGCTTTGTAATGGTTCGATCCTGCGGTGCTTAATCGCAGTGACAGAAGGGGACATGGCACGTATTGTATCATTGCTATTAAGGGTAAAAATATGGGGTTTAATCATACGTGAGTTTACTTTGTCTACATCATGTCATCTTGCTTAAGGCGTTACTCCATTCTTTATGAACTTAATACTCTAGATGCATGCTGGATAGCGGTCGATGTGTGGATTAATAGTAGTAGATGCAGAATCGCTTCGGTCTACTAATCTTGGATGTGATGCCTATATACATGATCATTACCTTGGATATCGTCATGATTATTCGCTTTTTATCAATTGCCCAACAGTATTTCGTTTACCCACCGTATGCTATTTTCAAGAGAGAAGCCTCTAGTGAAAACTATGCCCCCGGGTCTACTTTTATCATATATTAAAACCAGAAATACCTTGCTGCGTTTTTACTTTTTATTTATTTTATTTTGTATTTTTGTTTGATATATCTATCTATTACCATACAATTTAATCTTGTTCGTAACTGTCAAGGGATTGACAATCCCTTGTTCGCGTTGGGTTACAAGAATTTGTTGTTTGTGTACAGGTGCTGCTAACGAGGTGTTGCTTGGTTCTCCGACTTGATTGATGATACGTCTCTAACGTATCTATATTTTTTTGTTCCATGCTATTATATTATCCATCTTGTATGTTTTATATGCATTATTATGCTATTTTATATCATTTTTGGAACTAACCTATTAACCTAGTGCCTAGTGCTAGTTGATGTTTTTTCCTTGTTTTCGTCTCCTGGAGAAAATCAATACCAAATGGAGTCCAACGGAACAAAACTTTTTGACAATTTTTCTTGGACAAGAAGACACCCACGAAGCTTTGGGATGAGGCCAGAGGAGCCGTGAGGTGGCCACAAGCTAGGAGGCCGCACCCTAGGGGGGCGCCTCCAGGGCTTGTGGCCCCCCTAGAGCTCCTCCAACCCTAATCTCAGCTCTATAAATACCCAAATATTCCCCGTATACAATAGGGCACACAATAAACTTTTTCGCCGCCGCACGGTCGACGCTGGAGGTCAACGGCCGGATAACGTGTCTCCTCGCTCGATCCCCTCGAAAAGGAGGTAACAACACTGGACGCGAGATGACGGGGACTACGAGGTAGGGACATGGCAGTGAGGGCGGTGCATGGGGCTAGAGATGCGGCGAGGTCAACGAGGATAGCGGCGGCCGGATCTGGCTGGAGAAGGTCCCGTGTCAGCGACAGAAGCTTGTACGGGCGGCGGTGTCGGCCTCCTCTCCAGGCAGAGGGAGGAGATAGTTTAGATCTGGGAGAGAGAAAAGCATGGGAATGAAGGAGGGAGAGACGTGGCCGACCTGGTGGAGAGGGTCGCCGGCCACAGCGCTCTGACGGCCGGATGAGGAGGCACGAGATCTCGGGAGCTCGGGAGCTCGGGGTCAGGATCTCAGGAGCTCAGGAGCTCCAGCAGGCAGTGGGGTTGGCGAGGCATGTGGGATCTCGGGAACTCGGGCTAGGGCATTGGTGGTGGTGGTGTACAGGCGGCGGCGGCACTCGGGCCTGGGTGGGCCGGATCTGGGCTCCGTGGGCCCTAGCGCGGTGGAGGCTGAGGCAACTCCAACGCACGACCCCAAACGGACGTCCATTTTGTCCGCTTTTCGTTTGTTTGGGGGTGGCAATGGGGTTGTGTCTGCCCGAATTTGTGGATGCGCCAGCCGTGCGCCCAACGCGAGACCACATCTCATCCGTTGTGCATGCAAATATGAAAAGAAAGAAAGGATGTAGCTAAATGGCAACGACCATAGTTTACGCCAGCAGCCGCATTCACGCCAGTTCATGACGATCGACAACAAAGCTAGCAACCTATAGAACGGTCACCCTATAGTTTCATGCCGGCAACAAAGTCAGCGGCTAGCACACTAGCCAACTTTCAAAATGGACATGTTTTTTGACGTCGGCAACAAAGCCATCAGCCGGCACATGAGCCAACCTTGAAAATGAACACGTTTTGGGGCCGGAAACCAAGCCAACGGCCAGCACACCAGCCAACCTTCAAAATGAACGGCCATCACGGCCGAGGTCTCACCTATTTCAGGTCATCGTGGGCGAACATTTCCTTCTGTTAGTTCACGAACCATGACTTCCTCTCCGGTGGCATGTTGTTCTTGTTGACGCTCATGAATGCGAGTGCCACCTCTTTTGCTTTGGTCTCGGCATTGGTGGCCTCGATCTCGAGCTTCTTGAGTTGAGAGACCTTCATCGCTAGGTCAAGCTTCCTCCTCTTCACAGCCTCCTCCATGTCAAGCTTCTTGGTTTGGAGATATAGGTATATGACGCCCACGGGCATGGCTGGAGCGACCACGCTGTAGTTCGGCGACATAGAGAACCGTGTTTGACCATGCCGTGCAGCGGTGGCGCACAATACACTGGCGTCTCGGGTGTGACGGACGAGCTCGGGGAACGGTGCTATGGAGGACTGAAGGAAATATGCCCTAGAGGCAATAATAAAGTTATTATTTATTTCCTCATATCATGATAAATGTTTATTATTCATGCTAGAATTGTATTAACCGGAAACATGATACATGTGTGAATACATAGACAAACATATAGTCACTAGTATGCCTCTACTTGACTAGCTCATTAATCAAAGATGGTTATGTTTCCTAACCATTGACATGTGTTGTCATTTGATTAGTGGGATCACATCATTAGAAGAATGATGTGATTGACATGACCCATTGTGTTAGCCTAGCACTTGATCGTTTAGTATACTGCTATTGCTTTCTTCATGACTTATACGTGTTCCTGTAACTATGAGAATTATGCATCTCCCGTTTACCGGAGGAACACTTTGGGTACTACCAAACGTCACAACGTAACTGGGTGATTATAAAGGAGTACTACAGGTGTCTCCGAAGGTACATGTTGAGTTGGCGTATTTCGAGATTAGGTTTTGTCACTCCGATTGTCGGAGAGGTATCTCTGGGCCCTCTCGGTATGAACATCACTATAAGCCTTGCAACAATGTGACCAATGAGTTGGTTACGGAATGATGCATTACGTAACGAGTAAAGAGACTTGCCGATAACGAGATTGAACTAGGTATTGGATACCGACGATCAAATCTCGGGCAAGTAACATACCGATGACAAAGGGAACAACGTATGTTGTTATGCGGTTTGACTGATAAAGATCTTCTTAGAATATGTAGGAACCAATATGGGCATCCAGGTTCCGCTATTGGTTATTGACCGAGAATAGTTCTAGGTCATGTCTACATAGTTCTCGACCCGTAGGGTCCGCACGCTTAACGTTACGATGACAGTTTTATTATGAGTTTACAAGTTTTGATGTACCGAAGTTTGTTCGGAGTCCCGGATGTGATCACGGACATGACGAGGAGTCTCGAAATGGTCGAGACATAAAGATTGATATATTGGACGACTATATTCGGACACTGGAATTGTTCCGGGTGATTTCGGAGAAAATCGGAGTGCCGAGGGGGGGGGGTGTTACCGGAACCCCCCGGGAGAGTATTGGGCCTTATGGGCCTTAGGGGAAAGGAGAGAGGGGCGGCCAGCATGGGCCACGCGCCCCCTCCCCCCTCTGGTCCGAATTGGACTAGGAGGGGGGGGGGGGGCGCCCCCCCTTTCCTTCCCCCTCTCCCCCTTCCTTCCCCCTCCTAGTAGGAGTAGGAAAGGAGGAGTCCTACTCCTACCAGGAGGAGGATTCCTCCTCCTTGGCGCGCCCCAAGGGGCCGGCCGGCCTCCCCCCTTGCTACTTTATATACGGGGGCAGGGGGCACCCCATAGACACACAAGTTGATCTACGGATCGTTCCTTAGCCGTGTGCGGTGCCCCCTCCACCATATTCCACCTCGGTCATATCGTCGCAGAGTTTAGGCGAAGTCCTGCACCGGTAGAACATCATCATCGTCACCATGCCGTCGTGCTGACGGAACTCATCTCCGGAGCTTTGCTGGATCGGAGCCCGGAGATCGTCATCGAGCTGAACGTGTGCTGTACTCGGAGGTGCCGTACGTTCGGTGCTTGGATCGGTCGGATCGTGAAGACGTACAACTACATCAACCGCGTTGTGCTAATGCTTCCGCTTATGGTCTACGAGGGTACGTAGACAACACTCTCCCCTCTCGTTGCTATGTCATCACCATGATCTTGCGTGTGCATAGGAATTTTTTTGAATTTACTACGTTCCCCAATAAGGACGAACGTCCGACGAGCCTGTGCTGGCCGCGGCCTTGGTAGTGTCTGACAGTGTCCTGGACTAGGGAGTTCTCACCACGTCGTCTCCCAACCAGTGGGTCGGGCCGAGGACCCCCATGGCGGTTCACTATTGGGCCAATTCGGGCAGCCCATGCCGCATACAAGGGATATTCCACAAGACTTGGTGCCCAAGACAAGGATTCTCCTGAACCCTAGGCCTCTGGTGCATTATATAAACCGAGGCCAGGCTAGTCAATAGGGGACTCTAATTCATTAGAACAATCTCGTAGTAGATACATGTACTCTGCACTACACCCCATATGAATACAATCAAAAGCAGCATGTAGGGTATTATCTCTTCAAAAGAGCCCGAAGCTGGGTAAAATCCCGTGTCCATGTTACCATCGCTCCAAGACGCCTAGCTTAGGACCCCTACTATGAGATACGCCGGATATAGAACCAACATTGGTGCTTTCATTGAGAGCCTGCTAGGTGATCTTGCGGATTGATGGGATGATCAGGTGATATTTTTTCAGTCAGATCTGTTCCACGTATATTATATTTTTTGCATATTATCACTGCCGCCTTGCGCTATTTGATCCGCAGATACATACCAGATCAGGACAAGCAGACGATTTAATGGCGACGACCGGATTGGTATTTGGCGATTTATCGGAGCCGAGATGATCGCGACGGTGCCGACCACGTATCTGGATGATGGCAATTGATTGTGCAAAGGCAATATGTGCGCAACACTTTCGGGCATCTCATAATCGTGTTGTTTCCCCTCTCCAATCGTGGTGTATGGCCACAAGTCCCGAGACTGCCATTGCTTTGCTGTGGGAGCATCATAATGACAGGGATCAGTCCAGCCGATGCATTGTACTACTCAAAGGCGGTGTTTGTTTCTCTAGTCCTAGGACTTTTTCTAGTCCCTGGGACTTTTTGAAAAAGACTCTCAAGGAGGTGCTTCTAAGGACTTTTAGCAAAAAGTCCCAAAAAAGTCCCACCCTGTTTGGTTTGCTAGGGACTTTTTCTAGTCCCTACACCAAAAAGTCCCTGGAAACAAACACCCCCAAAAGTGCGCATGCAAGGTACTACTGCTCCTGGCACAATAGTACAAGCGCTATTCACAGGAGAAGGTCAATCACATTCGCCCATGAAATCTTGATTTCCAAAACTATTACTAGCACCCTACGTGTGCATTACTACTACTTCATGTAAACACCCAAGTGCTATTCTTCCTTTATGCGAGTATTCAGTTAAATTGCTTTTGTTTTTCGGGGCTTTCGATGTATCTTTTTTGAAAGAGATTTCCTAGCGGTGACACGGTTGTACGGCGTTTTCCGTACTGCAGCCATCGATTCAAGCTGGCCATCTCGTTGGTGGTTCGGCACACATTGCTCCGCAATCCGCTCTGTTCTGCAGATACGGACCTCGCGGCACTGTCGTCATCAAGCCGAACTTGTAGCCCAGGCCATATTTCATTAACTTTTTTTACTCTACTTAAATTAATTAAGTGGGGATTTTTTTATTACTATTTGTTATTATTCTTGGCTCCACTCTTTTATGTGCACAGGTAATCGACTTTGTCAGGCCACATCGTTACCTCGGCGGGCCCACATCATCGTCACTGGCTTGAACTGATGCCAGATCAGGTGTTATGTTTTCAATTAAATTTGTGCCGCATACATTAGATTCTTCATGAACTACTGCCGCCGCCGGTTTGTCAAATTTATTCGCAGATTTGTGGGTGTTCAATGCATTGTCACGGGAAGCCAACGAGGTAAATTGTTTTGTGCTAATCGTTGCCGACCGCTGCCTGACCGACTGCAACAGATGTTGCTTGGAAGCAGTCGAATCTGCGGCCGCCGACCTATGTCAACATCGCCGCACCACAACGCCGTCATGCCATCGAGCAGACCTTGGTGCTCAGGACAAATTTACATGATTATTCACTTCGCATATATTAATTATGCATTTTATTATTATTATTGTTTCTTGCCTGCACTGTATCATGTGTGCAGGTTATCGATTTCTACTGCGTCATGCGGTCACCTTGGAGTGCCGATGTCGTCGCCTCACCTCTGACATCCACCTCGCCGACTTACTTTGACAATTCGGCTGCGTGGGGGCAACCCACAGGGAGACTTAATCCTTCCTCTCCTTTTTGTTTATTTAACCAAGTCTGGAAGCAGCGTACGCTTTTGTCTTGTCGTCTGTCTTCCATGCACTTTTTCACGTACTAGGTTGATTTGACCCTTACACTAAAAGTAGTGTCATACTAGTATTTGCTAACACTTGTGTGAGATGCTAGACCTCCTCCGCCTTATTTAATTTGGATATGCTGTTGATTACTACATCATCTGCTGATTGCCTCACAAGACAACAGGTGCTATTCTTCCACTAATTACACACAGTATAAATTCTTTGTGCCATCATATCTTCTCCTAGGCTTGTATTGTTGTGAGTATACATATCACAATATGGCCTATGCGATAGTCCAATCAACTTCACGTTTGGGGCCTGATGAACCCCGCATCTGAAACTCGGTCCGCCCTATGAATTTAGACTTCGTCATGCCCTCACCGCGGCGTCAATAACCCGCGTCGACATTGTCCTCGACGCCCAGGCTATATTCCTCGAATTATCAACTTTGCATAAATAAATTATGCATTTTTTAATTGTTATTATTTTTGGTTTGCACTATTTCCATGTGAGCAGAAAACCTACTTCGTCTGCTTCACTTCGGCAAACCGACATCGTTGTCCCAATCGGCTCGTGTGATCACCTTGTTGGTTGAATTTCCATACCAACATGTTCGGTTGCCTCAGGGACTTTGACATCATTGAGAGAGCTCTACCTCCTCGAGTGTTCAGCATGCATGCCATATATTTTTTTACTCACTTTGCATAAATTATTGATTATGCAACAAATTTCTTAATTTATTATTATTATTATCTCCGGATTGCACTATTTTCTGTGCACAGGTAAATGATTCAGGTCGGGCAGCACTATCACTTCGGCGTACCAACATGCTGACGTGCGGTTTCCGTCGTCACCTTACTGGCCTACCGCGTCACCTCGGCTAGACCGGGGCTTTGCCATCTCTTCATCAAACCTACTCCGGGGACTCCGGCATCATCAGTCGACCAACTTCGTCAGCTCGGCTGGACCGGGGGCTGCTCCTCAACACGTCAACCGCGCTATGTCGCCACTTCGTCAAGCCGAGCTCATTTTTTTGGACACTTCGGAACCGGCTTGGGGGCTGGGACGTCGGCCAGGCCGAGGTCTATGTCTTCGTCCCGCCATAAGTCCGGACCTCATCATCAGTACCGAGCACACTAACTAGCTAAGTCGCTTTCATGCTCAATTTGTTTTAATGATTAATTTTTGTTTGGTTTTACCATGCATTACATTTATGTTAAATAAAAACTTTGGTTGTTAAAAACACTTCCTTTCCCGTGTTAACTGGGGGCTCTTAAATTTGTGTGAGCTATTTTATAATAAGTGTTCTTCTTCTAAGTCGTTGTAAAGTCTTTTTCTATCACTCCTTTTTTCGACGCGAGTGTGTGATCAATAGCCGAGGAGCCTAATTTCTCTCTCAAAGCCGCTAGAGTTTAGTTTGCTGAGCTGGCCTAACGAGAAGTACTCCGCCTTCGGGATAGAAGGTTGAAGCCGTAGGCTGACCCGCTTGAAGTGTTGAGATAGGATGTGTCATGCTAAAGCACGACAGAAGCACAATTTTTTTCTTCTAAGACCAATTTTCGGATTGGCACCGAACCCTTGATCTAGTTCGGACGTCAAGTTTTTACTGAAGTTTTTTAGTTTTCCAAGCCTATGGCACTTTTAAACTATTTGTGTGTTTCCATCATAAGTCTCGCAGTGCAACGCCGGACACCTTTAGAGATTAGGCAAAAACGTTCTTGGATATTGCTATATATGCATCAGTTTCGAATTGTGTCTTCAGTCAATAGTTGGGTTGCTCGGCTCCTGTGCTTGCATCCTACGTTCCGCTTTGTTTGGCTAGGTGTGCAAAGGGAGAACCACTGCGATTGTGCTTCCAGCTCACATGGTTAAGCGCCTCAGTGGAGAAAGCCGAAAACTGACTATCACAATAAGCGTAAACTGTGTTAAACTATAAGATCGATGGAGGTCACCCCGTGTTAAGCGACGGGCGTTCATAATATTGGCCGAAGTGTTAACAGCTTGACATTGGTGGTCGCCGAACATTAACTGGGGGCTAATATTTGTCCTCCCAACTTTAAGCTCCTATGACTAAGTGAAAGTTATAAAGCCCGCATATTTGGTTGCCTCGTTTCCACTAACACAACCGCCTTCGGGCACCGAGACATCGACTAAGGGTTGTTTGTTATTGCGGAAACACCCTGCGTAGCATCTACAAGGGGGTGGAAGCGGACGATGGGCCACTTTCAACTGATAAACGGTTGCAACGGAGTCAAAATAAATATATCATCGGCATTTGTGTTTAATATACAAGGGCTTCCTTCCATAATCATCATTATAAAGCCATACATATGCATCAATTTGACTTAAGATTTTGGCCAAGCTAGGTTGCCTGGCTCCTGTGCTTACCCCTGCGTTCCCGATTGCTCGGCTAGGCAGTAAAGGGAGCACCTCTGTGATTGTTACTACTGGGTCATCTGGGTTAGTACCTCAGACTGGGTGAAGCCAAAAGCTAGCCATCTTAAAGGATATAATTGGTCGGCAAAGACGGAGGTGAAAATTTGGGTTCGCTAAAGACCACATAGTTTGGGAACTTTCCCCAAACTAAATCCTCAATATTTTACTCCCACATTGATCGGAGCTGAGATTTCATGATCATGCTTAGCATGACAACCCAAACAAAGGAACCGATAGTGGGACTATTTTCTTTGGAAGACATTTCTTATGTTACACAGTAATATAACATATCTCTCTGCGTACCTTTGTTTATAAAACCGTATGGCCGGATTGCCTTGTTTGTCGTAAATCTTTGCCCTCATAAAGGCTTTATAAAGTAGGACAAACACTCCTCGGCTACTGGCCGAGGAGGTGGAAGCCGATGGTCGGTCAACAAAGTTTTGTACAATGCGGATTCGAGCATTAATGATGTAAAGTACTTGGATACATAGAATCATTACACATAATTTGTGATTTTACTTCGGATATGGATCCTTAATTCGGCCACCCGTGCCCACATTAAGACTCGGGGGCTACTGGGCTTCGGGCTTATCATTTACTAACATTAAAGGGGCACAATGATCCCCTGATCTGGTGTTGCCACCCGACCAGTGTCTCGGGGGCTATTGCATTGCCTATTCAATGCAGAAAATTCAATGGGCTCAGTTTCGGCTTGACCGAACTATGGGAAAACACGTATTCGGACAACAATAGGCTCCATCTGGGACCTATCCGGCATCAAGCTAATATATTACAGCGACTTCTCAAAACCCTCTCTCAATGGCCCGTCCGCCGATCGCTATCTCCTCTAATGTTCATCTCGGATTTTTGGCCGACGCACACGTTGAGGGCTACTGGCTATACATCTCAGCAGAGAATACATTTGCACAAATCGAAATTAAATCCATAGAGGGCATCTTTGGCATTAAGCTCGGTTGAACCCTTTTAACTTTTTTGGGCCGAGGTGATCTATGACAACTCGGATACAGTCCGGCGTTGGAGTTTGGATACATTCCGGCGTTGAAGCTCGGAAGCGGTCCGACGTTGGTGCTCGGCTGTAAAAGATACCTCGAAAGCAGTCTGGCGTTGGAGCTCGGACACAAGAGGACACTGTCACACGGAAACAAGTTCAAACCCAAGGTGTGGCGTGAAAGTAATAAGGCATTGATAAAGGCCGAAGACTTAAAGAGCTCCTCGGATGCCCGACGTGTGAATTCTTCGGATTTAGCTCGGCAATCCAAAAGATCGAAGATGGGAATATTTGTTGAACCAGTTTTCAAGACCGACGACCGAAGTTGAAGAACAGTTTGGAAGAACCGAGGAGCGTCCCCAACTTGAAGACCGGTTCAGGGGGCTACTGACAGTGTCCTGGACTAGGGGGTAGTCACCACGTCGTCTCCCGACTAGTGGGTCGGGCCAAGGACCCCCATGGCGGTTCACTATTGGGCCAGTTCAGGCAGCCCATGCCGCATACAAGGGATATTCCACAAGACTTGGTGCCCAAGACAAGGACTCTGCTGAACCCTAGGCATCTTGTGCATTATATAAACTAAGGCCAGGCTAGTCAATAGGGGACTCATATTCATTAGAACAATCTCATAGTAGATACATGTACTCTGGACTACACCCCATATGAGTACAATCAAAAGCAGCATGTAGGGTATTATCTCTTCGAGAGAGCCCGAAGCTGGGTAAAATCCCGTGTCCATGTTACCATCACTCCAAGACGCCTAGCTTAGGACCCCTACTACGAGATACGTCGCATACAGAACCAACAACGACCAAGAGAATGGCCGGTGGGGGTCGGCACAACCCTAACATGAGGAGGGTGTGCGCCTTGGCAACGATGGACTTCTTGTCGTTGATGTCGGCTGGTATTGCGATGCATGTAGCAAGGCTGCCTCGGCGGTATAATCGACAGCGGGCTTCTTCTCCGTGGCCTTTGTCCCCCTCTTCCTCCTCTTGGCCGATTTGGCGTCGAGCTAGGCGACCTCCGCCGGCATGAGTGCTACCTCTTGAGCTTGCATCGGTTTTCCCTTGAAGAGGAAAGGGTGATGCAACAAAGTAGCGTAAGTATTTCCCTTAGTTTTGAGAACCAAGGTATCAATCCAGTAGGAGACGACAC
Organism: Triticum timopheevii; assembly: GCA_963921465.1. Classification (NCBI taxonomy): domain Eukaryota; kingdom Viridiplantae; phylum Streptophyta; class Magnoliopsida; order Poales; family Poaceae; genus Triticum; species Triticum timopheevii. The sequence goes on along the minus strand of OY997266.1, from coordinate 232,346,351 downwards.
ACAAGTCACCGAATACCTGCACAAACAATCAAGAACTTGCAACCAACGCGATAAAGGGGTTGTCAATCCCTTCACGGTCACTCGCAAAAGTGAGATCTAATAAAGATAATAAAGTAAATATTTTTGGTATTATTGATGTATAGATTGGAGAGTAAAGATTGCAAAATAGTAGATCGGGAACTAGCAAGATGTAAACGAGATTTAATAATATGGAAAAGAGACCCGGGGGCCAGTGGTTTCACTAGTGGCTTCTCTCGAGATAACATATAATACGGTGGGTGAACAAATTACTGCCGAGCAATTGATAGAAAAGCGCATAATTATGATGACATCTAAGTCAATGATCATGAACACAGGCATCACGTCCGTGTCAAGTAGACTGACTCCTGCCTGCATCTACTACTATTACTCCACACATCGACTACTATCCAGCATGCATCTAGAGTATTAAGTTCATAAACAACGGAGCAATGCATTAAGCAAGATGACATGATGTAGAGGAACTAACTCAAGCAATATGATGAAAACCCCATATTGTTATCCTTGATGGCAACAATACAATACGGGCCTTGCTGCCCCTACTGTCACTGGGAAAGGACACCGCAAGATTGATCCCAAAGCTAAGCACTTCTCCCATGGCAAGAAAGATCAATCTAGTAGGCCAAACTAAACCTATAATTCGAAGAGACTTGCAAAGATATCAAATCATGCATATAAGAATTCAGAGAAGAACCAAATAATATTCATAGATAATATTGATCATAAATCCACAATTCATCGGATCTCGGCAAACACACCGCAAAAGAGTATTACATAAAATAGATCTCCAAGAACATCGAGGAGAACTTTTTATTGAGAATCAAAGAGAGAGAAGAAGCCATCTAGCTAATAACTATGGACCCGAAGGTCTGTGGTAAACTACTCACGCTTCATCGGAGAGGTAATGGTGTTGATGTAGAAGCCCTCCGTGATCGAATCCCCCTCCGGCAGATCGCTGGAAAAGGCCCCAAAATGGGATCTCACAGGTACAGAAGGTTGCAATAGTGGAAAAGTGGTTTTCATGGCTCCCCCTGATGTTTTTAGGGTATAAGAGTATATATAGGCGAAAGAACTAGGTCGGTGGAGCTACGAGGGGCCCACGAGGGTGGGGGGCGCGCCTACCCCCTGACGCGCCCTCCTGCCTCGTGGCCTCCTCGTTACGTCTCCGACTTCATCTCCAAGTCTTCTGGTTTACTTTCGGTCCAAGAAAGATCATCACGAAGGTTTCATTCCGTTTGGACTCCGTTCGGTATTCCTTTTCTGCAAAACTCTAAAATAGGCAAAAAAAAAACAGAAACTGGCACTGGGCCCTCGGTTAATAGGTTAGTCCCAAAAATCATATAAAAGAGCATATTAAAGCCCATTAAACATCCAAAACAGATAATATAATAGCATGGAACAAGCAAAAATTATAGATACGTTGGAGACGTATCAAGCATCCCCAAGCTTAGTTCCTACTCGTCCTCGAGTAGGTAAATGATAAAAACAGAATTTTTGATGTGGAATGCTACCTAACATATTTATCAATGTAATTTTCTTTATTGTGGCATGAATGTTCAGATCTGAAATATTCAATACAAAATTTTAATATTGACATAAAAATAATAATACTTCAATCATACTAACAAAGCAATCATGTCTTCTCAAAATAACATGGCCAAAGAAAGTTCATCCCTACAAAATCATATAGTTTGGCTATGCTCCATCTTTGTCACACAAAATATTCAAATCATGGACAACCCCGGTTTCAGCCAAGCAATTGTTTCATACTTTAGTATTCTCAAACTTGTTCAACTTTCACGCAATACATGAGCGTGAGCCACGGACATAGCACTATAGGTGGAATAGAATGGTGGTTGTGGAAAAGACAAAAAATAGGAAGATGGTCTCACATCAACTAGGCATATTAATGGGCTATGGAGATGCCCATCAATACATATCAATGTGAGTGAGTACGGATTGCCATGCAACGGATGCAATAGAGCTATAAATGTATGAATGCTCAAAAAGAAACTAAGTGGGTGTGCATCCAACTTGCTTGCTCGCGAAGACCTAGGGCATTTTGAGGAAGCCCATCATTGGAATATACAAGCCAAGTTCTATAATGAAAATTCCCACTAGTATATGAAAGTGACAAAATAAGAGACACTCTATCATGAAGATCATGGTGCTACTCTGAAGCACAAGTGTGGAAAAAGGACAATAGCATTGCCCCTTCTCTATTTTTCTCTCATTTTTTTGTTTGGCTTCTTTTGCCTCTTTTTTTCATTGGCTTCTTTGCCTCTTTTTTTATTTCCTCACACGGGACAATGCTCTAATAATGATGATCATCACACTTCTATTTATTTACAACTCTAGAATTACAACTCGATACTTAGAACAAAATATGACTCTATATGAATGCCTCCGGTGGTGTACCGGGATGTGCAATGAATCAAGAGTGACATGTATGAAAGAATTATGCATGGTGGCTTTGCCACAAATACAATGTCAACTACATGATCATGCAAAGCAATATCACAGTGATGAAGCGTGTCATAGTAAACGGAACGGTGGAAAGTTGCATGGCAATATATCTCGGAATGGCTATGGCAATGCCATAATAGGTAGGCATGGTGGCTGTTTTGAGGAAAGTAAATGGTGGGTTTATTGTGACGCCCGGATATTTAAGCTACAGTAATTCCCTGTTAATGATGCCACATCACCGCGATTACTGTTGCTAATCTCGTGTTAGTTCAGAACCGATCCAAATTCAACTTTGAATTAAAGTCAAACAGTAAAAGTTTTCAAACATAAAAACTAAAATGTTTGGTTGGTGGAAAATAGTCCATACTAAATGTTGGTGGAGAACCCCATTTTTATAAAGTGTTTAAAACTCTAAAATGAACAAAACAGTAACAAAACCAATTATTTAAAAGCTTTTAAAATATTAAACAATTACAAACTATTCTGTTATTAGGTGCCAAGTTAATTGTGGTGGTGGCATATTTGTTGATACTAATTTAGGTACAACTAGTTTATTTTATAAAACTAAGGTATTTAAAATATATAACTAAATCAGAAAAGAAACAAACAAAGAAAAAACAAAAAAACAGAGAAGGCCCACCCGTTGGGCCAAGTGGCCCAGCTGGCCTCAGCCGCTCGAATGGGCCGGCCCACCCCCACCTACTTATCCCTGCCCTTCCCGCAAACCCTAAAATGCCAATCCCCTCTTCCCCCCGAGCGCCCCCTTCCCCACCCTCTGCCGCATGCCCCCGGGGGCTCCCCAACACCGCTGCCCATCGCGTCCCGCTGCCACCTCGCCCAGAACCGCCCGTCGTGTCAGACCGCCCGTCCTCGCCTCTCCCTCGCGCTACTCCCTCCCTAGCTGGACATTGTCGTCCTGCCATGCCCATCGCCGCCGCACGCCATCGCCCTGCCGCCCTCGTCGCCGGCAGCCCGGATGTCGTTCCTTCCACACCACCGACGCCCTTCCGCCTCCCCGAGCCCATGGCCATGCCCTGCAGCTCCTCTATGAGGACCCCATTTCCCGCTCCCTCTCTCGATGTCGTCACTATCGCGCGACCACGCCAGCCCCTGTGCCGCTGCTCGCCGCGTCGCGACCTCGCCAGCGCCGCTGCCTCTCGTCTCGCTTGCCCTACTCCACCGCCTGGCCCCACAGCTCGCACCCGCGCTTGCTGTGCCTCCCCTCACGCCCACCCGCGGCTGCCACCGCCCGCGCCCACTGCTCCCCCGCGCGCCCGCTCCTCCCTCCCTCTCTCTACTGCCAGACGTGGCCGCCCGCCCGACCTCGCCGTGGCCGAACCCGCTCGGTGACCCGTGCTACTCCCCGGCCGGCGTGAGGTCTAGCCCCCTGCTGGCTGCTGATGCTGTGGCTGGCCATGGCCTTGCATGCGTGCATGCGTAGTGTGTGTGTGTGTGTGTGCTATTAGGATTAGTTTAGGGACTAACAGAAATAATTAAAGATAACCACCCTGCTAATTACCTTATTGTAACAATGATAGATGGGGTCCACTTCTAAGTGTAAATGTTAAATCAGTGTTAAAATTACCGAAGAGAATGACATGCGGGCCCCACATACACTGTTCACCATTTGACCAGTCAACGGTCCAGTCAAACGTTGATTGGACAGTTGACCAGGGCCCCACCAGTCAGCCTCTATTCTGTTCTGTGGGGTACCTTTTTGAGTACACCTAGCAAATTACTTTTAAAATATTTCGAATTAAATAATTTAATCAATTTTCAGAAAACTGATTAAAACATTAAAATATAAAATAAACCATAGCTCGGATGAAAATACTTTGTACATCAAAGTTGCCCAGAACAACGAGACGAATCCGAATATGCTGCCCGTTCGTCAGCCAGACGTCCCTAGCATATCGCCTATTCTACCCTCTACTGCTTGCATTAGAGAAGTATAGTCTGTTACTGTTTTCGATTAATCCTATCCTGTTGCATAGCCTGTCATTGTTGCTACATCTGTTGATACCTTACCTGCAATCCTAAATGCTTAGTATAGGATGCTAGTTTATCATCTGTGGCCCTACATTCTTGTCCGTCTGCCTTGCTATACTATCGGGCCGTGATCACTCGGGAGGTGATCACGGGTATATGCTATACATACATACATCATACTATGCAGATGGTGACTAAAAGTCGGGTTGGCTCATAGAGTATCCGCGAGTGATTCACGGATTGGGGGCTGAAAGGACATTTTTCCCGACGGCACTCTGAGTGGATCTTTATGGCGGAGCGACATGGCAGATTGAGACCATCTAGGTGAGAGGTGGGCCTGGCCCTGGTCGGCGTCCGCGATTACTTCATAATAACACATTTAATGAGATCTTGGTATTTTATCTGAGTCTGGCCACTGGCCTATACACACTAACCAACTACGCGGAACAGTTATGGGCACTTGATGTCGTGGTATCAGCCAAAGCCTTCTAGACGTCAGCGACTGAGCGGCGCACGCTAGATTGGACTAGAACGCCTGCTCTTGTATTAGGGAGGCTAGGTCTGCTTCCGGCCGCCCACGTAACGTGCAGGTGTGCAATGGGCGATGGGCCCAGACCCCTGCGCGCTTAGGATTTAGACCGGCATGCTGACCTCTCTGTTAGGCCTAGGTAGGGCTGCGACGTGTCGATCTTCCCAGGATGGGCATGACCTAGGAAAGTGTATCCGCCAGGCGACGAGGGGAGGATCGCCGGGTAGGATTATGCTATGCGATGCTACTTGGAGAAATTCAATCTACTCTCTTCTACATGCTGCAAGATGGAGGCTGCCAGAAGCATAGTGTAGGACCTTGAGAAGAGGTGTCTAGAAAGGGGGGGGGGTGATTAGACACTAAGTACCAAAGTTGCAATTTTTAAGATCTTTAAGTTTAAGTGGAGTTTAGGCACAAGTTTAACATTCACAATACATATCAAGCAAGCATGCAAGGAGTATATGAGCAGCGGAAAGTAAAGCATGCAACTTGCAAGAATGTAAAGGGAAGGGTTTTGGAGGATTCAATTGCAATTGGAGACATGGATGTTTTTGTCATGGTTCCAATAGGTGGTGCTATTGTACATCCACGTTGATGGAGACTTCAACCCATGAAGGGTAACAGTTGCGCGAGTCCATGGAGGGCTCCACCCACGAAGGGTCCACGAAGAAGCAACCTTGTCTATCCCACCATGGCCGTCGCCCACGAAGGACTTTCCTCACTAGCGGTAGATCTTCATGAAGTAGGCGATCTCCTTGCCCTTACAAACTCCTTGGTTCAACTCCACAATCTTGTCGGAGGCTCCCAAGTGACACCTAGCCAATATAGGAGACACCACTCTCCAAGAAGTAACAAATGGTGCGTTGATGATGAACTCGTTGCTCTTGTGCTTCAAATGATAGTATCCCTCAACTCTCTCTCATAGGATTTGGATCTGGTGGAAAAAAGATTTGAGTGGAAAGCAACTTGGGGAAGGCTAGAGATCAAGATTCATATGGTAGGAATGGAATATCTTGTCCTCAACACATGAGTAGGTAGTTCTCTCTCAGAAAATGTATGCTGGAAGTGTAGGTTCAGTCTGATGGCTCCCTCCACGAACGAAGAGGAGGTGTTGGGGTATATATAGCCTCCACACAAAATCTAACCGTTACACACAATTTACCAAACTCGGTGGGACCGATTCAACAGACTCGGTCAGACCGATTTAGTAAACCTAGTGACCGTTAGGATTTTCGGTGGGACCGACATGCAACTCGGTAGGACCGATATGGTTAGGGTTAGGGCATAACGTAATCTCGGTGAGACCGATTACACAAACTCGGTGGGACCGATTTTGGTAATCAGTTTCCAGAGAGTAGGTCAGACAAACTCGGTTGGACCGATTACACAAACTCGGTAGGACCGATTTTGGTAATAAGTTAACCAGGAAGTTTGCATTGTAATCTCGGTAGTACCGATTACTCAAACTCGGTGAGACCGATTTTGGTAATGGACATACACAAAGAGATTACAATCCCATCTCGGTGAGACCGAGATCCCTATCGGTGATACCGATTTGCCTAGGGTTTGTGGCAGTGGCTATGACATCTGAACTTGGTGGCGCCGGATAGAAAGAATCGGTGGGGCCGAGTTTGACTTTAGGTTTAGGTCATATGTGTGGAAGTGGGAAAGTAGTTGAGGGTTTTGGAGCATATCACTAAGCACTGTGGAGCAAGAAACTCATTAAGCAACACCTCATCCCTTCTTGATAGTATTGGCTTTTCCTATAGACTCAATGTGATCTTGGATCACTAAAATATAAAAAATGAAGAGTCTTGAGCTTGAAGCTTGAGCCAATCCTTTGTCCTTAGCATCTTGAAGGAGTTCCCACATCCTTTAGTCCATGCCACTTCATTGTTGAACTTATCTGAAACATACTAGATAAAAGTGTTAGTCCAACAAGAGATATGTTGACATTAATTACCAAAACCACCTAGGGAGCACTTGTGCTTTCAATCTCCCCCTTTTTGGTAATTGATGACAACATACATCAAAGCTTTAGATAAAGATATAAAGAATAACAAGTAAAGCTTTGGAAAGACATGTAACAAGCATAGGCTCCCCCTACATGTATGCAATCATGTGAATATGGAATATAGAGGCATATGAGAGCATAATCATGATAGAGTAGGCAATGTGTTACATGTATCTTGGCCATATGCATCAGAGCAAAGAATATTAAAGAAAATACCTTCATGCTCATGAGTCCTTCTTGCAAACAGTATGTACATCGGCAAGAATTCCTCATACACATGATTGTGATGCATATACTTACCTTGTAGTCTTGAGTTGGCTTAGGATGGAGTGAACCTGCGAAACAAGGTTAGATAACACAGGTACATCTACTAGCCAGAGCAAACAGAAGAAACCACAAGAATACCAAGACTGGGATGACATGTAGAGATTGAGTACTAAGTACCACATTAGATTAGACATGTCCCCACGAGTAAAGATATGCAATGAATTTAAGTGATTTCTTTCCCTTAGATGCCTTGCTCCCCCTGAATCTAGCATGGGATACTCGGAGAAGATAGGGAACAGAAAATCAGAGCGGAAAGATATAAATGAACAGAGCTAATGCAAGCTAATGCAAATAAGCACATATGAACATGTCTTTTCCCTTCAATAAGACATGTGGCATCTCTCCTCTTGAACACCAAGCATCTGGGATCCTTGAGAAATACTTTCTACTTGGGTATTCTCCCCCTGGAGATCTCTTTCTCCCCCTGAGGAGGTGATATTCTCTTTCTGATGTGATCTCTCTAAGTGATAAGCTTTGATGTGATCTCTCTCTCCCCCTTTGACATCAATTTCCAAGAAGGGTCTTCTGGAATCTGTCGTGAATGGGTTTGGTCCTTGAGTCACAGCACAAAGCAATGATAAAAATGTGATGCGTGTAGAGGACAAGATTCATTGAGTGGAGCTAGATCAGAAGAAACACAAAATAAGTGGCAAACTGTTTTGCCTGTTGTGAAATCGGCGGCACCGAGTGGTATGCTTCGGTTGTACTGAAAGCATTCGGTTGGACCAAAAACAACAAATCGGTGAAACCGAGTTCGTCGCAGAGAAAACACTTGTCACCTCAGCTCACTAGACTAGTAAGATCTCACAAAGATTTGCAAGGAATTTACTGAATAATATGCAATGAATTGGATGCAGAAAATGCAGAGAAAACAAAAGGAAATCTGGATGAAGTTTTTTTTTGAAAGGGGAAACAAATATGCATGAGACAAATGCAAAAACACAGAAAAGAACACAAGAGAACTTCATCTAGGGATGGTCGGCGACAAAGTCACCTATGTTAGAGTATATTGACTTAGGAGTCAAGTGATATCACTTGATCATATGTCATACTCATCGTTTAAGCTCAAAATGGGGTTGCCATTTTTCGTTTAAGAATCTTGATGTATTCACATCTTGTCGAGTTGCTTTAGCTCATGACTTGGAGTAAAGCTTCTCTAAGATGGAATGGCATACCTTGGTTGGTGGAGTTGTCCAGGTAGTTGAACTTATGGGGGTTGCTCAAGGTTGATGTAGCTCATCAAGAGTTGGGAGCACCACTTGGAATTTGAGTCCATCTACCTACATGGGTTAGTTGTTGCAAGGAAGAGCACTTGTGTATCCAATAATGACAATCATGAAGCTCAACATAGAATCTGTCAAAGGATATGTTTGAATGGTTCCGTGCTTCCTTGTCTTCAACCATCATAGTGTAGAAACTTGGTGATGTAGAGATTGCTCAAGATGTGAGTAGATTACAATCTCATGGAATTTGATTCAACCAAGTACCTACATGGGTTAGATAACATGCAAGATGCAAAAATATCCAACATACGATTTTCATCATAAGAGAAATATCAAGGATTAGTCATAAGCTCATGTCTTGCATGTATCCAATGGAGTTTCTACTCCAAGTTTGAAGCATCAATGATGTTAAATTCTCCTCTTAACCTGCAAAACACTTTCTCATCAAGAGGTTTAGTGAATATATCCGCTAATTGCTTTTCGGTGCGAACATGCTTAAGATCAATGTCACCCTTAGCAACATGATCTCGAATGAAATGATGACGAACTTCAATATGCTTAGTTCGAGAATGTTGTACGGGATTGTGACCAATTTTGATAGCACTTTCGTTGTCACAAAGCAATGGAACATGTCTCACATATATCCCATAATCTTTAAGAGTTTGGGTCATCCAAAGTAATTGAGCACAACATGAACCAGCGGCAATGTATTCCGCTTCGGCGGTGGATAGGGATACCGAGTTTTGTTTCTTGGAGGACCAAGACACAAGAGATCTACCAAGAAATTGACAAGTACCCGAAGTGGACTTTCTATCAACCTTGTCTCCGGCATAGTCCGAGTCGGAGTAGCCAACAAGATCGAAAGAGGACCTCTTAGGATACCAAATGCCAAAATTTGGTGTATAGATTAAGTATCTCACTATCCTTTTCACGGCCTTAAGATGACATCCTTTAGGAGAAGCTTGATATCATGCACACATGCACACACTTAGCATGATATCGGGACGTGAAGCACATAGATATAACAATGAACCAATCATAGAGCGATAAACCTTTTGATCAACCGGTTCACCATGTTTCTTCAAGTCAAGATGTCCACTAGTAGGCATGGGTGTAGTCATACCTTTGCATTCTTGCATATTGAACTTCTTGAATAAGTCCTTGGTGTACTTCGTTTGAGAAACAAAGGTACCTTCCTTAGTTTGCTTGATTTGCAACCCAAGAAAGAATTTCAGTTCACTCATCATAGACATCTCAAACTTCTCCGACATTAGCTTCCCAAACTTTTCACTAAAATGAGGGTTAGTTGAACCTAATATAATATCATCAACATAGATTTGGCACACAAATAGTTCTCCATTAACCCTTTTTGTAAAGAGAGTAGAATCAATTTTCCCAATTTCAAAGCCTTTTTCAATAAGGAACTTGGTCAAGCATTTATACCACGCTCTAGGAGCTTGTTTAAGACCATAAAGTGCTTTGTGAAGTTTGTAAACATGATTGGGTTTCTTAGGATTGACAAAGCCGGCAGGTTGCTTAACATAAACTTCCTCCTCTATTTCACCATTTAGAAAAGCACTTTTAATGTCCATTTGGTACAAGGTGATATCATGATGATTAGCATAGGCGAGTAAGATGCGAATGGACTCAAGTCTAGCAACAGGAGCGTAAGTCTCACCATAGTCCATACCTTCGACTTGTGTGTAGCCTTGGGCGACGAGACGTGCTTTGTTGCGAACTACTTGTCCATCTTCATCTTGCTTGTTGCGAAACACCAATTTGGTACCGATGATGTTGTGGTTGTTGTCGGGCTTCTCAACCAATGTCCAAACTTGGTTCCTCTCAAAGTTGTGTAGCTCTTCATGCATAGCATTTATCCAATCCGGATCTTCCAATGCTTCTTCGACCTTCATAGGTTCAATGCTAGAGATGAAAGAATAGTTTTCACAAAAGCTCGCTAAACGAGTTTTAGAGCGAGTGATTCTCCCGCTTTGGATATCATTGTAGATTTGCTCGATGGGATGGTCTTTAGCAATTCTTGCTCGAACTCGTGAAAGCTTTTGCTTGGTTCTTGGTTGAACTTCTTCTTCATCTTCTTCTTCTTCTTAGCCTTCTTCATTATTGGCGTTGTCGTTCTCTTGTCATCGTGGAGAAGGAGGTTGTTGACGTTCATCTTGATGCACTTCCTCGTTTTCTTCATCTTGGTGTGTCCCACTTGTGGATGCTTCCGTGTCAACTCTTGGTTCACCTTGTCGTGAAGTAGAAGCTTCCACTTGGACGGACGAGGTACTCTCCTTCACCTCCGTTGGACGGACCTTGCCAATAGACAAGTCTTGGATTGCTTCCGAAGGATCTTTGTCTCCTACATCAATTGGCAATTGCTCTACTTGCGAGCCGTTAGATTCATCAAACTTCACATCTACCGTCTCTTCAACCTTTCGGGTGAAATTGTTGTAGACACGGTAAGTGTGAGAGTTTGAGCCATAACCTAGTAGGAAATCTTCATGAGACTTAGGAGCAAATTTAGAACGACGATGCTTATCAAGACTGTAGCACTTTGAGCCGAATACTCGAAAGTATCCAACTTGGGGTTTGTTACCGGTGCGGAGCTTGTATGCCGTCTTGCCGAGTAGCTTGTGAAGATACAAGCGATTTGTTGCATGACGAGCTGTCTCAACCGCTTCTGCCCAAAAGTGCTTCGGTGTCTTGTATTCATCAAGCATCGTTCTCGCCATTTCGATGAGCGTCCGGTTCTTCCTCTCAACAACTCCATTTTGTTGAGGTGTGTACGTAGTCGAGAACTCGTGTGAAATCCCTTCTTCGTCAAGAAAGGTATCCACATTTGCATTCTTGAACTCCGTTCTGTTGTCGCTGCGAACCTTCTTGATCTTCACTTCAAATTGATTTTGGGCCTTCCTAGAGAAGTTTTTGAAGATCTTTTGGACCCGCGATTTATCATCGAGAAAGAACACCCACGTAAATCTTGAAAAATCATCAACTATAACTAGACCAAAAGAATTTCCACCGAGACTCTTGTAGGAGTTGGGACCAAAAAGATCCATGTGAAGTAGCTCGAGTGGCCTCCTTGTGGTCATGATGTTCTTCACGGGATGCCTTCCTACAACCTGTTTACCTGCCTGACAAGCACTACGAAGTCTATCCTTATCAATTATGACATCGTTAACACCAAGGATATGATTTCCTTTAATAAGCTTGTCAAGGTTTCGCATACCAACATGACCTAGTCGTCTATGCCATAACCAACCTTTTGAGGATTTAGCAATGAAGCAAGTTTTAGGTTGAGCCTTTTTAGTGAAATCAACAATGTATAGATCACCTCTACGCACACCGGTAAAGACCATTTTATGATTGTCTCGACGAAACACTTGACAATCTACTTCAGTAAATAGGACATTGAAACCGAAATCAGCAAGTCTAGATACTGAAAGTAAGTTGTATCCAAGAGATTCAACGAGCATGACATTTTGTATGGAGCTATCATGTGATATGGCCACCTTACCGAGGCCAACCACCTTACCCTTTGAGTTGTCACCGAAAGTGACATACTTTCGAGGACTATCATTTTCAGCAAGCTCATGAAACATGTCTTTATCTCCGGTCATGTGATCGGTACATCCACTATCAAGAACCCATTCCTTTCCTCCTGACATATATCCCCGAAGATTTGCCATAATACCAAAGTGTCTCATTGCATCATCAAGATCAAGGTCAGCATCATCATCCTCATCATAGTATCCATGTTCAACATCATCATGTGGTGGATCAAATCCTAGATAGGGTGATTCGTTAGAGTGAGTTTGACAATGATCTTGCTTATGAATTTTTATAGCTTCGGAAATAATATCACTAATAATTCCAACATTTCCTTTGGCACGCATAAGGTTTGTAAGCTCAAATAGACGACCACCAAACATAGGATCACTAGTATTCATCTTACTCAAAGCAATAGACTTATGGAGAATTTCATCTAGATTTTTCAAGGAATAATTTGGAAAGCATTCCTCAAGAAATTTCCATATGGAGTAGGCACACTTAAGAGTAGGCAAACATCCAATCAAGTTTCTAGGCAAGCCTCTAATGATAAGTTCGGCAGTTCTAAGATTCCTAATCATGTCAATTGACTCATCAAGGGTAGGATGCATAGGATCAACATGAGGTGCACAAGGGCTAGCAATGTACTTGTTCAAATGATATTGATTGAAAATTACAAGCATCTCATTTTTCCACTCATGAAAATACTCTCCATCAAGTATAGGCACTCTATGTCTAAGACTCCCCAAAGTAGACTCATCCATCTTCCTCCAATGGTGATGAAACCAAGGCAATGGAGACCAATGCTCTGATACCACTTGTAGTACCTTCAGAAGAGGTGTCTAGAGGGGGGGGGGTGATTAGACACTAAGTACCTAGGTTGCAATTTTTAAGATCTTTAAGTTTAAGTGGAGTTTAGGCACAAGTTTAACATTCACAATACATATCAAGAAAGCATGCAAGGAGTATATGAGCAGCGGAAAGTAAAGCATGCAACTTGCAAGAATGTAAAGGGAAGGGTTTTGGAGGATTCAAACGCAATTGGAGACACGGATGTTTTTGTCGTGGTTCCGATAGGTGGTGCTATCGTACATCCACGTTGATGGAGACTTCAACCCACGAAGGGTAACGGTTGCCCGAGTCCACGGAGGGCTCCACCCACGAAGGGTCCACGAAGAAGCAACCTTGTCTATCCCACCATGGCCGTCGCCCACGAAGGACTTGCCTCACTAGCGGTAGATCTTCACGAAGTAGGCGATCTCCTTGCCCTTACAAACTCCTTGGTTCAACTCCACAATCTTGTCGGAGGCTCCCAAGTGACACCTAGCCAATCTAGGAGACACCACTCTCCAAGAAGTAACAAATGGTGCGTTGATGATGAACTCCTTGCTCTTGTGCTTCAAATGATAGTCTCCCCAACACTCAACTCTCTCTCATAGGATTTGGATCTGGTGGAAAGAAGATTTGAGTGGAAAGCAACTTGGGGAAGGCTAGAGATCAAGATTCATATGGTAGGAATGGAATATCTTGGCCTCAACACATGAGTAGGTAGTTCTCTCTCAGAAAATGTATGCTAGAAGTGTAGGTTCAGTCTGATGGCTCTCTCCACGAATGAAGAGGAGGTGGAGGGGTATTTATAGCCTCCACACAAAATCTAACCGTTACACACAATTTACCAAACTCGGTGGGACCGATTCAACAGACTCGGTCAGACCGATTTAGTAAACCTAGTGACCGTTAGGATTTTCGGTGGGACCGACATGCAACTCGGTAGGACCGATATGGTTAGGGTTAGGGCATAACGTAATCTCGGTGAGACCGATTAGAAAAACTCGGTGGGACCGATTTTGGTAATAAGTTTCCAGAGAGTTGGTCAGGCAAACTCGGTTGGACCGATTACACAAACTCGGTAGGACCGATTTTGGTAATAAGTTAACCAGGAAGTTTGCATTGTAATCTCGGTAGTACCGATTGCTCAAACTCGGTGAGACCGATTTTGGTAATGGACATACACAAAGAGATTACAATCCCATCTCGGTGAGACCGAGATCCCTATCAGTGATACCGATTTGCCTAGGGTTTGGGGCAGTGGCTATGACTTCTGAACTCGGTGGCGCCGGATAGAAAGAATCGGTGGGGCCGAGTTTGACTTTAGGTTTAGGTCATATGTGTGGAAGTGGGAAAGTAGTTGAGGGTTTTGGAGCATATCACTAAGCACTGTGGAGCAAGAAACTCATTAAGCAACACCTCATCCCTTCTTGATAGTATTGGCTTTTCCTATAGACTCAATGTGATCTTGGATCACTAAAATATAAAAATGAAGAGTCTTGTGCTTGAAGCTTGAGCCAATCCTTTGTCCTTAGCATCTTGAAGGAGTTCCCACATCCTTTAGTCCATGCCACTCCATTGTTGAACGTATCTGAAACATACTAGATAAAAGTGTTAGTCCAACAAGAGATATGTTGACATTAATTACCAAAACCACCTAGGGAGCACTTGTGCTTTCAATCTCCCCCTTTTTGGTTGATGACAACATACATCAAAGCTTTAGACAAAGATATAAAGAATAACAAGTAAAGCTTTGGAAAGACATGTAACAAGCATAGGCTCCCCCTACATGTATGCAATCATGTGAATATGGAATATAGAGGCATGTGAGAGCATAATCATGATAGAGTAGGCAATGTGTTACATGTATCTTGGCCATATGCATCAGAGCAAAGAATATTAAAGAAAATACCTTCATGCTCATGAGTCCTTCTTGCAAACAGTATGTACATCAGCAAGAATTCCTTATACACATGATTGTGATGCATATACTTACCTTGTAGTCTTGAGTTGGCTTAGGATGGAATGAACCTGCGTAAACAAGGTTAGATAACACAGGTACATCTACTAGCCGGAGCAAACAGAAGAAACCACAAGAATACCAAGACTGGGATGACATGTAGAGATTGAGTACTAAGTACCACATTAGATTAGACATGTCCCCAAGAGTAAAGATATGCAATGAATTTAAGTGATTTCTTTCCCTTAGATGCCTTGCTCCCCCTGAATCTAGCATGGGATACTGGGAGAAGATAGGGAACAGAAAATCAGAGCGGAAAGATATAAATGAACAGAGCTAATGCAAGTGAATGCAAATAAGCACATATGAACATGTCTTTTCCCTTCAATAAGACATGTGGCATCTCTCCTCTTGAACACCAAGAATCTGGGATCCTTGAGAAATACTTTCTACTTGAGTATTCTCCCCCTGGAGATCTCTTTCTCCCCCTGAGGAGGTGATATTCTCTTTCTGATGTGATCTCTCTAAGTGATAAGCTTTGATGTGATCTCTCTCTCCCCCTTTGACATCAATTTCCAAGAAGGGTCTTCTGGAATCTGTCGTGAATGGGTTTGGTCCTTGAGTCACAGCACAAAGCAATGATAAAAATGTGATGCGTGTAGAGGACAAGATTCATTGATTGGAGCTAGATCAGAAGAAACACAGAATAAGTGGCAAACTGTTTTGCTTGTTGTGAAATCGGCGGCACTGAGTGGTATGCTCCGGTTGTACCGAAAGGATTCGGTTGGACCGAAAACAACAAATCGGTGAAACCGAGTTCGTCGTAGAGAAAACACTTGTCGCCTTAGCTCACTAGACTAGTAAGATCTCACAAAGATTTGCAAGGGATTTACTGAATAATATGCAATGAATTGGATGCAGAAAATGCAGAGCAAACAGAAGGAAATCTAGATGAAGTTTTTTTGAAAGTGGAAACAAATATGCATGAGACAAATGCAAAAACACAGAAAAGAACACAAGAGAACTTCATCTAGGGATGGTCGGCGACAAAGTCACGTATGTTAGAGTATATTGACTTAGGAGTCAAGTGAGATCACTTGATCATAGATCATACTCATCGTTTAAGCTCAAAATGGGGTTGCCATTTTTCGTTTAAGAATCTTGATGTATTCATATCTTGTCGAGTTGCTTTAGCTCATGACTTGGAGTAAAGCTTCTCTAAGATGGAATAACATACCTTGGTTGGTGGAGTTGTCCATGTAGTTGAACTTGTGGGGGTTGCTCAAGGTTGATGTAGCTCATCAAGAGTTGGGAGCACCACTTTGAATTTGAGTCCATCTACCTACATGGGTTAGTTCTTGCAAGGAAGAGCAGTTGTGTATCCAATAATGACAATCATGAAGCTCAACATAGAATTTGTCAAAGGATATGTTTGAATGGTTTCGTACTTCCTTGTCTTCAACCATCATAGTGTAGAAACTTGGTGATGTAGAGATTGCTCAAGATGTGAGTAGATTACAATCTCATGGAATTTGATTCAATCAAGTACCTACATGGGTTAGAGAACATGCAAGATGCAAAAATATCCAAGACATAAGATTTTCATCATAAGAGAAATATCAAGGATTAGTCATAAGCTCATGTCTTGCATGTATCCAATGGAGTTTCTACTCCAAGTTTGAAGCATCAATGATGTTAAATTCTCCTCTTAACCTGCAAAACACTTTCTCATCAAGAGGTTTAGTGAATATATCCGCTAATTGCTTTTCGTGCGAACATGCTTAAGATCAATGTCACCCTTAGCAACATGATCTCGAATGAAATGATGACGAACTTCAATATGCTTAGTTCGAGAATGTTGTACGGGATTATGACCAATTTTGATAGCACTTTCGTTGTCACAAAGCAATGGAACATGTCTCACATATATCCCATAATCTTTAAGAGTTTGGGTCATCCAAAGTAATTGAGCACAACATGAACCAGCGGCAATGTATTCAGCTTCGGTGGTGGATAGGGATACCGAGTTTTGTTTCTTGGAGGACCAAGACACAAGAGATCTACCAAGAAATTGACAAGTACCCGAAGTCGACTTTCTATCAACCTTGTCTCCGGCATAGTCCGAGTCGGAGTAGCCAACAAGATCGAAAGAGGCCCTCTTAGGATACCAAATGCCAAAATTTGGTGTATGGATTAAGTATCTCACTATCCTTTTCACGGCCTTAAGATGACATTCTTTAGGAGCAGCTTGATATCGTGCACACATGCACACACTTAGCATGATATCGGGACGTGAAGCACATAGATATAACAATGAACCAATCATAGAGCGATAAACCTTTTGATCAACCGGTTCAACATCTTTCGTCAAGTCAAGATGTCCACTAGTAGGCATGGGTGTAGTCATACCTTTGCTTTCTAGCATATTGAACTTCTTGAATAAGTCCTTGGTGTACTTCGTTTGAGAAACAAAGGTACCTTCCTTAGTTTGCTTGATTTGCAACCCAAGAAAGAATTTGAGTTCACTCATCATAGACATCTCAAACTTCTCCAACATTAGCTTCCCAAACTTTTCACTAAAATGAGGGTTAGTTGAACCAAATATAATAGGACTTCTCCCATGGCAAGAAAGATCAATCTAGTAGGCCAAACTAAATCGATAATTTGAATAGACTTGCAAAGATATCAAATCATGCATATAAGAATTCAGAGAAGAACCAAATTATATTCATAGGTAATCTTGATCATAAATCCACAATTCATCAGATCTCGGCAAACACACCGCAAAAGAGTATTACATCAAATAGATCTCCAAGAACATCGAGGAGAACTTTGTATTGAGAATCAAAGAGAGAGGAGAAGCCATCTAGCTAATAACTATGGACCCAAAGGTCTTTGGTAAACTACTCGCACTTCATCAGAGTGGTAATGTGTTGATGTAGAAGCCCTCCATGATTGAATCCCCCTCCTGCAGATCGCCGGAAAAGGCCCCAAGATGGGATCTCACGGGTAGAGAATGTTGCAGCAGTGGAAAAGTGGTTTCGTGGCTCCCCCTGATGTTTTTGGGGTATAAGAGTATATATAGGCGAAAGAACTAGGTTGGTGGAGCTACGAGGGGCCCACGAGGGTGGGGGGCGCGCCTACCCCCTGGGTGGGCCCTCTTGCCCTGTGGACTCCTCGTTACATCTCTGACTTCATCTCCAAGTCTTCTGGTTTACTTTCGGTCCAAGAAAGATCATCGCGAAGGTTTCATTCCATTTGGACTCCGTTTGGTATTCCTTTTCTGCAAAACTCTAAAATATGCACACAAGAAAACTGGCACTAGGCCCTCGGTTAATAGGTTAGTCCCAAAAATCATATAAAAGAGAATATTAAAGCCCATTAAACATCCAGAACAGATAATATAATAACATGGAACAATCAAAAATTATAGATATATTGGAGATGTATCAATGAGCTCCAACTGCGGCTTCTTTTTAGCCTTCTTCTTTGCCGCAGGGCGTGCGGGAGTGGCCCAGTTGTCGGGATTCATCTGGCCGCCATCCATGGCGAGGGAGGGAGGCACGGGAGGGTTTTGGGAGAAATGGCGGTAAATGTGGGCAAGTTTGTCCCCGACGGGCGGGCGAGGGGAGGACAAGGGCATGCGTCTTGCCCGTCTGTGTCCTGTCCATTCGGCCGCAAACGCGGCCCAAGGTTGGGCTAGGAATGGATCCAAACGTATTGAAAATGAACAACGGTCCATTTGCCCCCTCGCGTTGGTCCTCCTATTCTGTTCGTTTACCCCCAAAGGGACGCGGCCGGACCATTTGGGGTTGTGCTTTGGAGTTGGCGTGATGGCTGGCGGCTCGAGCGGTGACAACCGGTGAGGAGAGGATGGAGCGGCACAAATTTCGGGGAGGATGGCTAGGTTTCCAAAATTAGAAGGGGATGTATGCTTAAATAGGCAGGGGTTAGGGTTTCTGGAGGTTTGGGGATTTTAGACCCTCCGATGGCAATCTGATGGCTCTGGTCGGTGGGGTAGGCTAGGTGGGCTATGTAGGTTGTGAAGATGGGCTAGGGTGAGAGAGGAGAGGTAATACGGGCAGCCCGGTAATAGGAAATGTCTGATGATTTGACCGACTATAGTGCTGCTATAGTTTAAAGGTTAGGGTATCAAACGACCTCCAAGTGCGACAGAATTTGACAGGCGGTCTACCTAAAATGTAACCAAACCACACGCCAACTTTTACCCATTCCGAGAATGTCTTATTCCCACTTGGAAAAATTATTATCTAGCCATGCCCCGGGCGTGTGCAAGTGTAGTTGGTCTTGACCCATTCAACAATGAGAATGGGGAGAACCAACAACTTTGAACGGATGCAAGTTTAATGAAAACATGCGGATGCAATGTGCATGATGCCATGATGAAATGGAAGAAGCCAAATAATTAATGCGGCGATAACGAAATACATGGAAGGGTTCTGGAGCGTCGATCTCGGGCTGTCACAGCTAGATGCCGTGTTGGAAGCTGCCTTGCATGATTTACTCCGTGAGAACTGGGATATCTTTGCCTGGCGCCCGTCGGACATGTCGGGAATTCCAAGGGATCTCATAGAGCATAGCTTGAATATCACTGCCGGATCAAAATCAATTAAGCAGATGTTGTGCAGATTCTCTGAATCTAAGCAATAAGCCATGGGGGGGGGGACTCGCCAAACTACCAGAAGCCAGATTCATCCAATAAGTCAAACAACCGAACTGGCTGGCAAACCTAGTTATGGTGCCTAAAAAGATAAATCTTGGCGCCTGTGTGTCGATCTCAAAGACGTAAATAAGGCAATGCCCCAAGGACCCTTTCCCATTGCAATGAATCGACCAGATAGTTGATGCAACCGACGAGCTTGGCGTCCTATGCTTCCTGGACTCATACTCAGGATACTATTGGAACAAGATGAAGGAATCTAACCAAGAAGCAACGATGTTCATCACCCCTTATGGCCCCTTCTGTTTTAACACCATGCCCTTTGGGCTTAAATACGTCGACACCATGTATGAGAGGATGCTCGAGGGCACCAAAATGGGTTGAAAAATTATATATGTGTCCTTGAGTGCATGCTTAGGTCCCATTCAACAAATCAGAATGAATTTCAAACACCTCAGCTTCGTGGCTCTACCACAAACATTGAGATACTTGCTTTTGAAAATTTAGTAAATCAAAACTCGCCTGAATTTCATGAAACTTGGCATGGTATCATGAATTGGCACCAACATGATGTGGTAAATTTTTTGTCCCATTTGGGGCTAGTTTTGGTATAGTCTTCTCACAAACAAGAGCCCTCGTGGTTCCGGTAGGGAACGTGTCAACTTTGTGGAGAAAACGTCATTCGTTGCCTCTTCTGGCCTTGAATTGTTTTCTAGAGGCATCATAGACCAATAGGAGTGTCAAATTTGAAATTATTTAGGGTTTGTTCGGACATTTTTATACATTAATTGAGTTTTCTAGGCATTTTATGTGCATAATTCAAATTTGAACTACATGCACATGCTTGAAATCATATATGTGTCCTTGTGTGCTTGTTTAAGTCCCATGCAAGAAATTGGCATGCAGGATGTTGCTAACGCGACACTACAATAGAGACCCTTCGACGAAACTGTGTGTGATGTAGTAATCGCAAACGGTGATGTAGAAAACCCATCAAAAAAGATGCAAACCATTTGTGATGCTGGATACATCAAACATGGTTCAGATTTTAGATGCGTGTGCGATGTGGGGCATACAGTTGATCCATACGAACTGTTTATGATGAGACAGAACAACAGAAACGGGCAGCCAGATCAAGGTGTGTGCGATATACGACATATAGTTCACCCCGATAAAATATTTGTGATGAGGCGGAACAATAGAAACGGGCAGCCAGATGAAGGTGTGTGCGATATACGGCATACAGTTCACTCGGATGAACTATTTGTGATTAGGCAACACAAAAGAAATGGTCAGCCCAATGAATGTGTGTGCGATATACGACATATAGTTCACTCGGATGAACTGTTTGCATTGATACAAGAGAATAGAAACGGTTCGACTTAACAAGATGTGCGTGATACGCGGCAAATAGGTCTGTAATCGGAAATGTGTGGGAACACCGATAACAACACAGAAGATTCCTGTTAACAAGCCGTGTGTGTTGTGAGCAAACGATTGTTGGTATACAATTGTGAGTGATTGATGAAAACATCACCGATGGGCTCCATTGATTAGTCCGTGTGCGATATGATTTTCTCTATCCACACAACATCTATGCTCTGTCTATAGAGCATCAACATATATACTTAAAAAGACAACATTGCATAACCAAATTAAGCATACAATTACACAAGTGAGTACACACATAACATTTCCACACACCAAAGTAAGCAATTACATGCATACTAAACTAGGATAAATGAGGATCTAACCATCTACTTCTTGTTGTGACGATGCTTGCCATTGCTCTGCTTCCGACTAGATCCCTGGCCATTTTGGGGAAGGAGGCACTTCCACATGTCAACGATCCGCATGTACATCTCGTAGCTCATGTGCGCCTCCTTGACCGCGTACACGACATGAGCTTTGTCAGGTTTCTCCATCCAGGCCGAGTGCCAGACACGCTTGTCCTTGTTGTAGGAATCCTTCATGTCTCTGTAGTAGGAGTCAATGATGGCCTCGGCCATGTGAACCAGTGAGTCCTTCTCATGCTCGTTGCTGCCCCAGATCTTGTATTGGCCCTGGATATTGATAAGATTTTAGTAGGCGATGCCCGAATTCTTGAGCACCTTTACATCGTTGGTGATGTCCACCGTAGCGAACATGTAGTGGGGGCTGTTGACAAACCTGGCAAAACGCTCGCAAGGCCTTGTGGCCAGGCAGTAGTGGTAGACGAGGACATGATTGCGCACACACATCTGGGCAACGATGACCTTGGGATGAGACCCGACACGAGCGGGGGTGTACTCAAGGTCGAACCTGACCACATTGTACTTCTCCCCAGCAAGCAACAACTCCATGATGTGGATGGAGTCCTCCATGATACGTCCATTTTGCATCATGCTTTTATATAATTATTTATTGTAATTTGGGCTGTTACTACACATTATGTCACAATACTTTTGCCTTTTCTCTCTTATTTTACAAGGTTTACATGAAGAGGGGGAATACCGGCAGGTGGAATTCTGGGCTGGAAAAGGAGCAAATATTAGAAACCTATTCTGCACAACTCCAAAAGTCCTGAAACTCCATGAAAGTCAGTTTTGGAATATATTAAAAATATTGGGTGAAGAAAGCACCAGAGGGGGACCACCCACTGTCCACGAGGGTGGGGGGCGCGCCCTACCCCCTGGGGGCGCCCCCTGCGTCGTGAGCCACCTGGAAGCCCCCCGATGTCCATCTTCTGGTATAAGGTGTCTTTTGCCCTGGAAAAAAAATCATAAGGAAGCTTTCGGGATGAAGCACCACCTTCTCGAGGCGGAACCTTGGCGGAACCAATCTAGGGCTGCGGCGGAGCTGTTCTGCCGGGGAAACATCCCTCCGGGAGGGGGAAATCATCACCATCGTCATCACCATTGATCCTCTCATCGAGAGGGGGTCAATCTCCATCAACATCTTCACCAGCACCATCTCCTCTCAAACCCTAGTTCATCTCTTGTATCCGACCTTTGTCTCAAAACCTCCGATTGGTACATGTGGGTTGCTAGTAGTGTTGATTACTGCTTGTAGTTGATGCTAGTTGGTTTATTCGGTGGAAGATCATATGCTCAGATACTTTATGCATATTAATACCCCTCTTATTATGAATGTGAATATGATTTGTGAGTAGTTACGTGTGTTCCTGAGGACAACGGAGAAGTCTTGTTATAAGTAGTCATGTGAATTTGGTATTCGTTCGACATTTTGATGAGATGTATGTTGTCTTTCCTCTAGTGGTGTTATGTGAACATAGACTACATGACACTTCACCATTATTTGGGCCTAGGGGAAGGCATTGGGAAGTAATAAGTAGATGATGGGTTGCTAGAGTGACAGAAGCTTAAACCCTAGTTTATGCGTTGCTTCGTAAGAGGCTGATTTGGATCCATATGTTTCATGCTATGGTTAGGTTGTAGGAGATATGCCCTAGAGGCAATAATAAATGCTATTATTTATCTCCATGTTCATAATTATGTTTATGTTCCATGCTATAACTATTGTGGTTCCTGAGCCCGTATATCCATAAAGGCTCTAGGGAAAACCCATGTGCATGTGTGGAATAATAAACGGTAAATTGTATTCCTAGTCATGCCTCTGAGACTAGCTCAAGTGTTGCATGATGATTATGTTTTCCCAATCATGGGCATGTCTATGCTAGCAACTTTGAGGGCACAATGTTAAGAGAACATTTGTGTTGAATCGACCCGGATTGATGTTATGCTATGAGATTCATTCGTCACAAGTTAATGGTAAATAACACAGAAATGGTTAATGTTTGCATGATTCCTTAGACCATGAGAGTATCGAGTTTCTTCATGCTTGATTCATGAACTTTGGGGTTTGTTAAACATCATCCGTAAATGGGTGGCTATTACAGCGGCTTACGGGTTCATGGAAAAGTATGTCAAGTAACTTGATAGCTTGAGCTTGGGATTTGCTCCTCTGACGATGGAGAGATATCTCGGGGCCCTCTCGGTGTTACGGTATCCATCATCGTCTGGCCAGACACTTTGTGATTTGATGAAAATTCCGAAACATGGGAATGAGAAAAGAGAACAATACCGATAACGAGGTAACTGGCATAGTTGACAAGTTGTTGATCCACAGGAATGCCAACATGTCTCACCTCAGGTATTTGCAGCATTTCGCAAAGCAACAGGAATAGCACATGGTAACTGGAGGTTCACTCGAATATTCATTCATGTGGGTATAGGGGTCAATATGGGTGTCCGCGACTCTGATGTTGATAATTGATCGGAAGGGGTTCCAGGTCATGTCTATACTTCACCGAACCTATAGGGTCACATGCTTAAGGTTCATCTATCTGCTGAATACTAGACATGGAGTCTGAGAGAAAATAATCGAAAAAGTTTTGGACACCAAAAAGTTTCGGACAATGGAAAAGTTCCGCAGAGAGAGGTCATCGGATGAGTTTCGGTGAAACTGAAAAGTTGTTTCGGAGGATACCTTAAAGTCAAATTGGTTTTGGCACATGCCTGATAATTCTTGGAGGGTGCTAGAATCATTCTGGACACTTTCTGGAACTTTTCGGGATGAAAATCGGAAATGTTCCGGAGCTACCAGAGCCCCTTTAGATGCTTTTCGCAAATGAAAATCACTAAACCGAAATTGTTCCGGAACGCGTTGAAAATTATTTTAGTGGGTACTGGAAATGTTCTAAGCCCACATAAATATTTTCAGTTCGAACGAACGCTGAAAAATGTTGTCATGAATAGTGAAAAACACTGATTGGTTGCTTTTTGGGAAATTATCTAAAGGGGATCTTTCCAAAAGATCTAGGGATGACATGGAAGGGTGGGAACCTCTTTTTGGGGGGCCCCACAAGGGGTGGGACGTTCATGGGTTCAGCTCATCCATGGGCCCCACTTGTCCCTTGGTTTCACTCTTTAGGTCCTTGGGAAGGACTCCATTTCATGTGGGTTTTGGGTTTTCTTGTAAAACCACCCAACCCCTTGGGTTTCCTATAAATAGAGGAGGTGAGGGCTGCCATCTCTTCACTCCTTAATCTCATACAAATGCCATGCATGATCTTGCTCTCTCTCTCTCTCCCTCCCAACGAAATAGTTTCGTAGAGCCGAAAGGTTGTCTGGGTTTCGGCAGGAACTAGTTCTGGACGGCGAAGCCCTGCCGGATAGATGACACCGTATGTGTGCAACTCTATAGAGAGATCATAGTTTCGGTCTTAGTTTGAGAGTGCCTCCCGAAGGGCTGTCCATGTGACCGTCCGAGTTTCAAAGGTCCTCCCAAAGGGCTGTCCGAGTGACTGTCCGACTTTCGAAGGTCCTCCCGAAGGGCTGTCTATGACACCGTCCGGGGGACTGTCTAACCACCTCCAAGAGGGCTGTCCAAGGGGTAGATGAGGGTATTCATCCTCGCAGTTGGGAGCCTGTAAATCCTAGCAGCGGGGATCTGCACCGCCGATCGTCATCGACTCTACTTCCCGCTGCGCCACGGGTCGGTAACGAAAAGATCAAACCTTGTACGCAGTCTCCATAGTGGTCCTGGGCTGGTGCGTAGGTCAGAAATTTTTTGTTTTCGGCTGCGTTACCCTACAGTGGCATCAAGAGTCGTGCTATGCATAGATGAAGGTTGCGATCTAGAATACATAGAGATGTATGGGTGTTGCACAATATACTTAGGTAATAGATGAGTTCTATTACTAAAAATTATTTGTGCGGGTAGCAGATGAAATCTGTTACTCGATGTT
The DNA here is from genome assembly GCA_963921465.1 of Triticum timopheevii. Lineage (NCBI taxonomy): Eukaryota > Viridiplantae > Streptophyta > Magnoliopsida > Poales > Poaceae > Triticum > Triticum timopheevii. The sequence continues at coordinate 232,320,994 of OY997266.1, read as the reverse complement.
CTTGTTGCTTCCCTCGAATTTGCATAATCCCAATCTTTACGGCATGGTGGAATCTCACAAAGTTCTAGCAATCCGCGATCCTTTCATGCTGCTCCTGAGTATGCTGATTGACGGATCAAGGAAGTGCTAACAGTTCTTTGGGTTCCACCATACTTAAAGAAATATGGACGTTTGCAGTTGAAAGGGCAATGCAGATATGATATGCACGGGGGTCATGCGTATGACGAAGATAATATGGGGTTCAAGATTTTATTATCTTGTGCTTCATACACCCCGCAAAGTTAATCTAGCGACTTGAATTATCATACTTAATGATAGACGTTGGTAGCTTCGGTTTGTTTTGAAACCTTAGAAACCACGAAAAACAAGTTTTTGCCTGAACCGATTAGAGGCGTCTAACTTGGTTTTGCAGGAGGGTTTTCATGTGCATGTGATGTGGTATAGCAGTGCTCATAATAATTTGGTTATGTATGAGATGACTATATGATGTAAATCGATTAACATGACCCGCGTGTCATGATTCGGCATGATGGCTGGAGCCATATGATTGTCACTTTAATGACCTGTGTGTCAACCTTAAGTAATTCACTTATTTTATTAGCTATAGAGATAGCAATATTATCTGGTGCATCGACAAGGTGGTGGCAATCTTCGGGAAGGTAAACACCGACACAAATGTCGAAGACGAAGAAATGAAAGACTTCTCCGTCAAAAAGGGATATAACACATCATGCTATTATAAATTGCCTGAGATGTTTATCCCTTATGATGCACCCTTCTTGATTGCGCGGTAGTCACTTTTTATTCGGGTCATCTCTCACAAAAATATAAAGTAGTTAGTGTTCTCCCAAGTGTAGCACCGTCACGACACCAAACTTTTCGGGGTGCGCTATGTCAACATGGGTACGAATGATTAGAGAAGTGTGAGGCGGGTGAGGTCAGACCTTGTAGCAAGATCACTTGGTTGTCTCGACATTCTGGCTTGATCGTCCTGAGCTCGGAACACGCCCATCAAAAGATGAACAGGAGTCACATAGAGATGTGATCGACATGTTTTCCCACCAATTGAAATTCTCGTCATCAGTGATGTCCACGTCAATGGCGTTGAAATTGAAATGTGCATCTTGTATCACTCACAATCAATTGTGAGAGATATTGATTTGAGTGGGAGCGCACTGTTGAATTAACATGTTTAATTCTTAGTGCAATTAATTTTGAACATCGTCTAGGTGTGATTAGCATAATAGTTGTAGAATAATGGCTCACGTTTCCACCTTCCTTGTTAAAATTGAATAGCTGTTAAATATCTGGTTAAAACTTTACGGTTGGCAATGTAATGTGAGGATTGTCCTCAAGAGTGCCGAGAAGGACTTTGTCCTATCGCATGCTTTCGGTATCCTCCCGCAAATGCTATGGATGATGTGACTCTCGTCCTTCAATCCAAAAGATAGAATTCCGTTACGCTCAGGTGCAAAATGTTTGCTTCCATGAGACGCTAACTTCAAAAGTTTGGGATAGTTATGTGATATTCTTGGAAATGAAAATTGTTTTCAGATACAAACAAAGCAATGTTTGTTTGCAAAGGATTAGTAAAGTGTTCATTGGGCATTTGACTGTTATGAGAGGGATCCAGAAGAACGCTGTCGGTGTCAAAACCGGCGGATCTCAGGTAGGGGGTCCCGAGCTATGCGTCTAAGGCTAATGGTAACAGGAGGCGGGGGACACAATGTTTACCTAGGTTCGGGCCCTCTCTATGGAGGTAATTTTCTACTTCCTGCTTGATTGATCTTGATGAATATGAGTATTACCAGAGTTGATCTACCACGAGATCGTAATGGCTAAACCCTAGAAGCCTAGCCTATGAGATTATGATTGTCCTCCTATGGATCAAACCCTTCGGTTTATATAGACACCGGAGGGGACTAGAGTTACACAAAGTCGGTTACAAAGAAAGGGATCTACATATTCGAATCGCCAAGCTTGCCTTCCACGCAAAGGAGAGTCCCATCCGGACACGGGAAGAAGTCTTCTATCTTGTATCTTCATAGCCCAACAGTCCGTCCCAAGTATATAGTCCGCCTGTCCGAGGACCCCTTAGTCGAGGACTCCCTCAGTAGCCCCTGAACCAGGCTTCAATGACGATGAGTCCGGCGCGCAGATTGTTTTCGGCATTGCAAGGTGGGTTCCTTCTCCGAATACTTCAAAGAAGATTTCGAACACAAGAATCGTGTCCGGATCTGCAAAACAAGTTCCACACACAATCGTAGAGAGTATAATATTTCACGAGTCCAATCCGCTGAAAATTTTGGTAGTACGACATTACATCATTACCCAGCCATTATTTTGAATCGTTTTCTAGCCTGCCACTCCATGTTTCGAGAGGCGGTTTTCATTGGCACGTCTTGTCAAAGTAGAGATCGTGTCCCCTTATTGCGGGATTTCCATGAACAGGGATGTGGGTAACCCAACCGTTCCGTTGGCATGGTTCCTTGGGAATAGGCATGTTTTAAGGCCGTGGAGGGGACGTTTGATATTCATCGCCTTTATAGAGGGGCTAAGACCTGTCCTTTTCTTTCCATGCCAATCCTTTCCTCTACCTCCCACCTCAAGTTCCAACACTCGAGGGTTAATCCAGTCGCTTCGAGCTTCCAGCCATGTCCGGACCCAGCCTTCAAGGCCGATGGATGGCCTCTTCTGTCACAGAGGAGGATATCTCAAAGCTCAGGGAGGCAAGATACCTGACTGCGGAAATCCTCCACAGGCTTCCTGCTTAACTGCAGGTTATTCCTACTCCCAGATCCAATGAGAGGGTCGTGTTTATCTCTCACTTCCTCCGAGGGCTTGGGTTTGCTCTCCATCCCTTTGTTCGATGGCTCATGTTTTATTACGGGCTATATTTCCATGATCTAGCTCCAGACTCCTTCCTTCACATCTCAGCGTTCATCATCACGTGCGAGGCCTTCCTCCGCATTTCCCCACACTTTGGCTTATGGCTTAAGACCTTTAACGTGAAACCGAAGGTAATCGACGGGAGACAAGCAGAGTGCGGAGGTGCTTCAATAAACAAACTTACCACTTCTCCTTGGCCCAAGGGCTCCTTCGCAGAATCTTCTGACCTATGGCAACGGGAGTAGTTTTGCATTACCGAAGCCCATGGTAAAAAGTGGGCAGCTACACCTGCGTTTCAATCTGGCCCTCCGCAGCTTGCATCGTGGGTAAACAAAGGGTTGGACTGGGGTTCTATTGATGAAGTGCAGACTTTGCAAAGTCGCCTTCGGAGCCTCATTAAAAAGGGCACCGGTCTCACCAATGTCATCCAAGTAATGCCAGTCCGCCAGATTCTTCCGTGCCAGCGGCGTCCTCTCCGTATGTGGGAGTTCAACCCGGAAGGTCCACAGACCCTTCTGCACTTCTCCGGCACAATGCTCAGAGGGATGTGGAATTTATTCTTCGGTGCATGAAAACAGTGGCCGGATACAACAGAAGACCTCGGTCTTGACTTCAATCATCCGGATACTCTGGTAAGTACTTGACTCCCGAACACGGCTTAGTCAAATTACTCATAACAATGTACTGATAAAACTCTACTCGGCCAGGGCGGCTAAAGAAGGCGGAGAGAATCAGGTGTTCGGCTCCACTTCTCGAAGACTCTTCCGATCCGGTGTTAACTAGTATGCTGGCTCCGGCACCATATCATGTGCTGGCGGAGGAAGATAAGGAGGATAGAGAAGAGGCCCAAGGTGGCCTTCATTCTGGAGGCACACGAGGCAATTTGTCCGGGGAGATCGGAACTTCCACTTCCAAAAGTGGAAGGGAAGGGCAAGCTAATGTCCCTTCTCCTCATGGGAAGAAGAGGACCGCCTCTGAAGACTTGAAGAAAGAAGCTTCTAAGTGGGGGAAGGTATCCCAGTCAGGGGGCGATGCTGGCACATAGTCACTCCGTAAAGATAGGCCCTTAGCCGAATCGTAAGTGAACCAGGGTGTTTTAAACATATCCCGTTCTTTCCTGCTGTAATGGTAACATTTTAAATACATGTTTGTAGCCCGGCACGCAGCCCTCCTCAACAGTCCTCCTCTTCGAGGGATCTTCTTCCGGAGATGATGGAGAGCAAGACGCCTCCACAAATCTCCCTACCTGATAAGGCAGACGACACCGAGGTGTCGTCCCGGAGGATTTTTCCCGATCAACGAGTGGTGCAAGGGGAAGTGAAGACCGGGGCCGAAGGTAATACTTCGGCCGCCCAGAGTCCGGGGTGTGCGGCCCCCACGGGGACAGCCAACAAAAGTCCCGGACTATCGAAGTTCCGAGGGACGACGCCATCTATTCCGGATCTAGAGGCGCCGGATACATTGATGGACATATTGCAACATGCGTCCATCTCGGAGGAACATTGTACCTTGATGGGTACGGTGGTTGAAAGAGTTCGCTCCGCAAAAAGCGGATTGAATGAAGCCTTTACGAGCCTACTAAGAGGCTTCGAGGTACGTAGTGTAATTTCAATTATATCGTAAATTGCACCTGTGTATAGATAGTAGCCCCTGAGACTCTGGTTGACATCCAAAGGGAGGCGAACAGAGGATCAAAAATATATGCCCAGGGAATGATCTGACTAATTGAAACACAGGCTGTTACATCCGTGGCAACTACCCAAGCTACCGAGGTAGCACATCTGAATCAGAAAGGTGATGTAGCGGATGATGACATCACGCTTATTAATAGGAGGCTTGACGAAATTTGTATATGCTAGTATTATGGAATGAGCGTGATACTAAAAATCTGTATATGCATAACTGCAGATAGTGCCGCCGCAGTTGAGACCCTTCAGGCAGAACTTTCCCGGGCCGAGGAGCAAGCCAGGATGAGTAATGCGGCTGCCGAAAAGGTAGCCGCCGAATTAAAGGCTGAGCAGACTGCTCGGTGTCAGTGCGACGAGAGAATATCTTCTATGGCACTTGAGCTGAAGGATGCCACTGGATGATGCCAAGTTCTTGAGAAAGATAACAAAGCCAAAGCGACCAAACTTGACACGGCCTTACAAGAGTCAAAGGAAGCCCGGTCTGAGTCTAGAGCAGCTCGGGAGGCGATCCAACAAGCTGGGGAGATCGCGGCTGGTAAGCCCTTTTTATTGCAAACTAAGTTTGGCGATTCGAAGTATGCTCCGCTTAATCAACTGTGGAGTTCTCCAGACGCCTTTATGGACCTGCCGAAGAATGTTGCCGATGCAAATTAGTATTTTCATGCGCAAGAAGGACATGCGACGGAAAAGCTATTTTGGTCGCAATTTGACATGCCAAAGCATCCACTATTGAATGAACAGATGGCCCAATGGGCCGAACTCCACAAGGTGTGCGGACTTGCCATGAAGGATGTCATTGTCCGGCTATGGCCGGCTGAGCCCCTTCCAAATAGTTATTTCGGTTTGGTGAGGCGGCTTGTGGATGCGGCGCCGCGTATCGATGCTATGAAGCGGTCAACGTGCATAGAAGGCGCACGGATGGCCCTTGCCCGCGTTAAGACATATTGGGCGAAGATGAAGGCCAACGATATTGCAGCGCGCACCCGAGGGCGAGGACCATCATACGCCAGAGCATTATTTTGATGCCATCCTGGAGGGTGCCCACTTGATAGAGGGTCAGTGCTCGAAAAATATTATGTTCGAGTAAAGTGTATCAAAATTGTAATAACAATATTATGATATATTTAAGGCTATGTTTTAATACTTCTGCCCAAAAAGTTTACGTGCCTCCTGTGCGGCCGTCTTTTTTATATATACAATTTGAAAGTATGCAGTCGTCAGCTTCAGCCCCCTCGCGTATAACGCGGGGGTGTTCGGAAAAGCACTTGATCACACTTGACCCAACGTCTTGGTCCATTAAGGAGGTGTTAGTGCGGCGAACTAGGCAATCAGACTATAGAGCTTTTACACTTTCACTTAGCCATAGGAGTTTGACGGTGGGGCTACTATATAGCCCCTGGTATGTCCGCGGTTATCCGAATGTGGTGCGTTTACATACATGACCAGAAGGACGGTCCTTCGTTTAACACGGAGGGAATCGCGAAGATTCCGATGAGTCATCGAGTGGTTCACTGATACGTCTCCAACGTATCTATAATTTAAGAAGCATTCATGCTATTACAATATCTATTTTGGATGTTTATGGGCTTTATTAAGCACTTTTATATTACTTTTGGGACTAACCTATTAACCGGAGGCCCAACCCAAATTGCTGTTTTCTTGCCTATTTCAGTGTTTCGAAGAAAAGGAATATCAAACGGTGTCCAAATGGAATGAAACCTTCGGGAGCGTGATTTTTGGAACGAACGCGATCCAGGAGACGTGGAGATGAAGTCAGGGAAGCTTCAAGGAGGCCACGAGGCAGGGGGCGCGCCCACCGCCTGGGCACGCCCTCCACCCACGTGGGCCCCTCATGGCTCCCCTGGCCGACTTCTTTCGCCTATATATCTCCATATGCCCTAAAAACATCAGGTAGCAGAATATATCAGGAGTTCCGCTGCCGCAAGCCTGTGTAGCCACCAAAAACCTCTCGGGAGCCCATTCGGGCACCCTGCCGGAGGGGGGATGCCTCACCGGTGGCCATCTTCATCATCCCGGCGCTCTCCATGACGAGGAGGGAGTAGTTCACCCTCGGGGCTGAGGGTATGTACCTGTAGCTATGTGTTTGATCTCTCTCTCTCTCTCTCGTGTTCTTGAGGTGATACGATCTTGATGTATCGCGAGCTTTTCTATTATAGTTGGATCTTATGATGTTTCTCCCCCTCTACTCTCTTGTGATTAATTGAGTTTTCCTCTTGAAGTTATCTTGTCGGATTGAGTCTTTAAGGATTTGAGAGCACTTGATGTATGTCTTGCCGTGCTTATCTGTGGTGACAATGTGATATTCACGTGATCTACTTGATGTATGTTTTGGTGATCAACTTCTGGGTTCAATGAACCTATGCATAGGGGTTGGCACACTTTTTCGTCTTGACTCTTCGGTAGAAACTTTGGGGCACTCTTTGAAGTACTTTGTGTTGGTTGAATAGATGAATCTGAGATTGTGTGATGCATATCGTATAATCATGCCCACAGATACTTGAGGTGACAATGGAGTATCTAGGTGACATTACGGTTTTGGTTGATTTGTGTCTTAAGGTGTTATTCTAGTACGAACTCTATGATAGCTTGAATGGAAAGAATAGCTTTGTGTTATTTTACTACGGACTCTTGAATAGATCGAGCAGAAAGAATAACTTTGAGGTGGTTTCATACCCTACAATAATCTCTTTGTTTGTTCTCCGCTATTAGTGACTTTGGAGTGACTCTTTGTTTCATGTTGAGGGATAGTTATATGATCCAGTTATGTTATTATTGTTGAGAGAACTTGCACTAGTGAAAGTATGAACCCTAGGCCTTGTTTCCTACCATTGCAATACCGTTTACGCTCACTTTTATCATGAGTTACCTTGCTGTTTTTATATTTTGAGATTACAAAAACCTATATCTACCATCCATATTGTACTTGTATCACCATCTCTTCGCCGGACTAGTGCACCTATACAATTTACCATTGTATTGTGTGTGTTGGGGACACAAGAGACTCTTTGTTATTTGGTTGCAGGGTTGTTTGAGAGAGACCATCTTCATCCTACGCCTCCCACGGATTGATAAACCTTAGGTCATCCACTTGAGGGATATTTGCTACTGTCCTACAAACCTCTGCACTTGGAGGCCCAACAACGTCTACAAGAAGAAGGTTGAATAGTAGACATTAAGCTCTTTTCTGGCGCCGTTGCCGGGGAGGTGAGTGCTTGAAGGTATATATTTAGATCTTGCAATCGAATCTTTTAGTTTCTTGTTTTATCACTAGTTTAGTTTATAAAAGAAAACTACAAAAAAAGGAATTGAGTTTGTCTCATACGCTTCATCTTTTTAATATCTTTCGTGAGAATGATGGAAAGGAAAATTGTGCTGAATTGCTAGAAGAAGAATGCATTAAAATACTTGGCACTAAATCTTTGAATGATGAGCATGATTGCAATGTTGTTAGTATGAACTCTTTGAATATCCATAGTACTAATTGTGATTGCACTAGTTATGATGAAAATGTCTCCTATAAGCATGTCGATTTTTGTGAAGTACATTGGGTTTGCAGGTACACACCAAATAGGGAAAATAGATATTGCAAGAGGCATAAGCATTTAGAAACTAAATTGTTGCTAGGAAGGCTAAATGTGAGTGCTGAAAATTTAGCATGCCTTTGCCGTACTTGTGAACTTTGCAATGAAAGTGGTCATTTACATCTCCGATGCAAATTGTTTCATATCGAATCGTGTCCAAAAATTGTGATAATTTGATTTCCCTTGCACATTATAATGAACTTAGTTTGCTTTTGGGTTATGAAGAATTGAAATGTTTAACTAAGAATCTTCCAGAATTTGCCCTTAAGAAATTTCTTGATATAGATCTAGAGGAAATTTATATGTATTGTGCGGTGAATTGCATTGAAAATCCTTATATTGCCAATTACATAAAGAAAAGAAAGCAAATAGAAGATGAAGAGAATACTGATGAAAGGGAAGAGACTTCCCAATATCCTCCTATTATTTCTTATGATGAATCAGGTAACGAGGAGGAGCTTTCTATTCAACCAATCTCATCAATAAGGAGCTCAAAGAAGAAGGTTGAACCCACACATAATGTGAAGAATAAAAAGTAAAGAAGGAGCAACAAAGGTAGAAAGGTATCTCTCCCAAATAATGTTGCTCCTACTACTCATTGTGATGATGAAAATTGCTATACAATTGGTGCTATCCATACTATTAATGATGAGAGTGATTATGCTTATGATCTGAAAAGGCCCAAGCTTGGGGATGATATGTTTGATGAAGATGATATTTTTAGCATCCCAAGTTTTGATATGCAAAGTTGTTATGATGATAGCATGCCTCTTACCTATGATGATTATATTGATGAAAGTGGGTTTGGAAGAGTGTGAACTTTAGGAAGTAATGATCCCACTATTTTGGAGGATGTCGAATCTTATAATATTTATGAAAGTGGATTTGGAGAGGTCATGACTTTATTTAGTGATGATTCCACTATCTTGGAAGAGGTTTCAATCGATTATGATGAGAACAAAGTTGCTACTTATGATGATTATTTTGATGAAACTTATGCTATAAAAAGCAGTGATGATTATATTTATAAAACTTATCATGATTATGATTACCCTTTTTCTGAACCATACTCTTTTAATGTGGAAACAATTTATAGTATTCGAGTCTCTTATGATACTCCCACTATTCCGAATGAGAAGAATTTTGCTTATGTGGAGAGTAGTAAATTTTCTATGCAAGTAGATCATGAAAATAATGCTTTAGATGCTGCTTATATTGTTGAATTCATTCATGATGCTACTGAAAATTATTATGAGGGAGGAACATATGCTTATAGGAGTTGCAATAATATCAAGCCTCCTCTCTATGTGCTTAAAATTTTGAAGTTATGCTTGTTTTGCCTTCCTATGCTAGTTGATTATTGTTCCCATAAGTTGTTTGCTCACAAAATCCATATGCATAGGAAGTGGGTTAGACTTAAATGTGCTAGTCATATTCTTCATGATGCTCCCTTTATGTTTCAATTCTTATCTTTTATGCGAGCATCATTGAAATCATCATGCCTAGCTAGAAAGGCATTAAAGAAATGCTCTTGTCGGGAGACAACCCAATATTTACCCTTACTGTTTTTGTGTGCCCACATGATTATGCTACTGTAGTAATCATGTTTCATAGCTTTTCTTTCAATGAAGTTCCAAGTAAGACCTTTAGGATAGCTTACGGTGATAGTTGTGTTGATCCTGCTGAAAATCAGAAACTTTTGCATCCAGTAAATTAGTTTTGATAATTCACATAAACGTGATTTTGATCTGATTCTTTCTTCTATGGATTGGTGCACAAATTGCTTAGGACTTCCTAATTTGGTAGGAGTTTTGGAGTTCCAGAAGTATACGTTTGATACAGATTACTATAGACTATTCTGTTTTTGACAGATTCTGTTTTCTATGTGTTGTTTCCTTATTTTGATGAATCTATGAGTAGTATCGGAGGGTATGAACCATAGAGAAGTTGGAATACATGAGATATTACACCAATATGAATTTAGAATGAGTTCACAACAGTATATAGTGGTGATTTATTTTCTTATACTAACGGATCTTACGAGTTTTCTGTTGAGTTTTGTGTTGTGAAGTTTTCATGTTTTAGGTAAAGACTCGATGGTCTATGGAATAAGGTGTGGAAAGAGCCTAAGCTTGGGGATTCCAAGGCACCCCAAGGTAATATTCAAGGACAACCAAGAGCCTAAGCTTGGGGATGCCCCAGATGGCATCGCCTCTTTCGTCTTCGTCCATCGGTAACTTTACTTGGAGCTATATTTTTATTCACCACATGGTATGTGTTTTGCTTGGATCGCCATTTTCTTTTGTTAGTATTTTCTTGCTGTTATTTTGAATAATGTTTTGCATCTATATTTTCAATAAAAATGTCAAGGATAGCCTTTACCATGCTTAGTTTGGAGGTATACATGTTGCTGTTTCAAAACAGAAAGTTTACTGCTGTTGCAAAAATTCCCTAGAAAATTCAGAGAATGATAAAATGTTGAAACTTTTTTCATATTGAGCTCTGATAAATTTACTACAGTGGAAATTTTCTCTCATAATTTTTGGAGTTAGGGAAGTATGATGAATCTTGCATTCTTTACAGACTGTACTGTTTTGGCAGATTGCTGTTATGTTTGCATTGTTTGCATATGTTTGCTTGTTTAATGATTCTATCTGAGGATAGGAATATTAAATATGCCGAGAAATTTATTATGAAATGTTGAATAATAATTTTAGTGATTTGTTACAGTAGAAAATGATAAGGTTTTGCATTGGTTTGTACTAACTTATCTCACGAGTTCTTGTTGAGTTTTATGTGGATGAAGTTTTTGAGAAATAGAGAAACCATGATATGAGAGGAATTAAGGTGACACAAAAGCTCAAGCTTGGGGATTCCCAAGGCACCCAAAGATAATATCTCAAGAAGTCTCAAGCATCTAAGCTTGGGGATGCCCCGTTAGGCATCCCACCTTTCTTCTTCAACAACTATCGGTTAGTATCGGTTGAACATAAGTTTTTGCTTCCTCACATGAGTTATGCTATCCTTGCAATGTCATTTTATTTTGCTTTGCTTGTTGTTTGAATAAAATACCAAGATCTGAAATTTTTAAATGAGAGAGAGTCTTCACATGAGCTACATAATTATTTAGCTACTCATTGATCTTCACTTATATCTTTTTGGAGTAGTTTGTCATTTACTCGTGTACTTCACTTATATCCTATGAGTAAATGGTTGAATGAGTTGAATGTCATAAATCTGAACTTATTTATGTTTCATATGCTTACCCCATTGGGAGTAATGACTTCACATCTAAAAAGTAGAGGTAGTAAATTTATTGAAGGATAGCAAGCATTGTATTGGTCACTTAAACAATTCATGAAAGAATATTGAAGGAAGAGAGATTTCACATATAAATATACTATCTTAGACATCTTCTATGATTGTGAGCCCCATTAATTATTTTCAAACCTGAGCAAATTAGTTGAAATTGTACAAGGAAGAGAACGTAATGAGTTATGCTTGGGTGTATTTGTATAGAAGTTATATTGTTATAGATCCTCCAACATGTGGTGCTTGCTTTTTAGAATCCTTTGCTAGCCAAAATATCTGTACTAAGCGGGAATACTGCTTGTGCATCCAAATTCCTTGAACCAAGTTTCTTCCATGAGTGTCCACCATACCTACCTATATGCGGTATTTACCTGCCGTTCCAAGTAAATTTGCATGTGCCAAACTCTAAACCTTCAAATAATAATCTGTTTTGTATGCCCGAATCGCTCATGTGGCGACTAGGGGCTGTCAGTATCTTCCATGCTAGGTGGGTTATTCTCAAGATGAGTGGACTCCGCTCATCATTCACGAGAAAAATGGCTGATAACTATGATGCCCAGTCCCATGATCAAAAGACCAAAATCAAATCAAAAATAATTGCAAACAAAACTCCCCCAGGATTGATGTTAGTTGGAGACACCCGTTGTTTCGGGCATGCCATGGATTGATGATTGTTGGTGGAGGGGGAGTAAAAACTTTACCATTCTGTTTGGGAACCGCCTATAATGTATGTAGTATGGAAGATATTGGGAATTCTTGGTTGTTATGTTGACAATGAAAGCATACCTCTCAAAATTATTTTCATCTCTATTTCAAAATCGAGCTCTCGCACCTCTGCGAATCCCTGCTTCCCTCTGCGAAGGGCCTATCATTTATTTTTATGCAAGAGTCAGTAGTATTCCTTATCATTCCTACCTACTCTTTAGTTGGCAAGCATCGTGTGTTGGGGAAAGATCTAAGCATATATGGCCATTCAAATATATTTGATCATGAATTATTATTGTTGACAATTATCTATATGATAAGTGAGTTGGGAGGTGAAACACTAAGCCCCTATCTTTCTCTGTGTTCAATGGATGCTATTTGTTCCAAGAATATGCTTTGAGTGGTAGCAATCATGGAAGACTATATGATAGTTGAGTATGTGGAGTTTGCTAAATCAAAGCTCTGACATAGACCCTTCCTGAAAATAAGATGAATTGTAATTGTTTGATGACTGAGAATGAAGTTTGCTAGTTTTCAAGAAAGTTTATGGTCTATGATTTAATATGTGAATAGCTTGTTACTTGATCTTGAGAAGTTTTATGAGATGAACTACTGTTATGACATATAATAATGCTAGAAAAGGGGATTGAAATTACCATTGATCAAACTTGTGCACCTGCTAGCATTCACACTTCATAAATTCTTTCTTTTATCTTTTACCTACTCGAGGACGAGCAGGAATTAAGCTTGGGGATGCTGATACGTCTGCAACGTATCTATAATTTATGAAGCATTCATGCTATTATATTATCTGTTTTGGATGTTTATGGACTTTATTAAGCACTTTTATATTATTTATTAAGCATAGAAGGTGCACGGATGGCCCTTGCCCGCGTTAAGACGTATTGGGTGAAGATGAAGGCCACTGATATTGCAGCGCGCACCCGAGGGCGAGGACCATCATACGCCAGAGCATTATTTTGATGCCGTCCTGGAGGGTGCCCGCTTGATAGAGGGTCAGTGCTTGAAAAATATTATGTTCGAGTAAAGTGTATCAAAATTGTAATAACAATATTATGATATATTTAAGGCTATGTTTTAATACTTTTGCCCGAATAGTTTACGCGCCTCCTGTGCGGCCGTCTTTTTTATATATACAATTTGAAAGTATGCAGTCGTCAGCTTCAGCCCCCTCGCGTATAAGGCAGGGGTGTTCGGAAAAGCACTTGATCACACTTGACCCAACGTCTTGGTTTGTTAAGGAGGTGTTAGTGCGGCGAACTAGGCAATCAGACTATAGAGCTTTAACACTTTCACTTAGCCATAGGAGTTTGATGGTGGGGCTACTATATAGCCCCTAGTATATCCGCGGTTATCCGAATATGGTGCATTTACATACATGACCAGAAGGGGTCCTTCGTTGAACACGGAGGGAATCACGAAGATTCCGATGAGTCATCGAGTGGTTGACTGATACGTCTCCAACGTATCTATAATTTATGAAGCATTCATGCTATTATATTATCAGTTTTGGATGTTTATGGGCTTTATTAAGCACTTTTATATTATTTTTGGGACTAACCTATTAACCGGAGGCCCAGCCCAAATTGCTGTTTTCTTGCCTATTTCAGTGTTTCAAAGAAAAGGAATATCAAACGGAATGAAACCTTTGGGAGCGTGATTTTTGGAACGAACGTGATCCAGGAGACGTGGAGCTGAAGTCAGGGACGCTTCAAGGAGGCCATGAGGCAGGGGGCGCGCCCTCCACCCTCGTGGGCCCCTCATGGCTCCCCTGACCGACTTCTTTCGCCTATATATCTCCATATACCCTAAAACATCGGGGAGCAGAATAGATCGGGAGTTCCACCGCTGCAAGCCTCTGTAGCCACCAAAAACCTCCCGGGAGCCTGTTCCGGCACCCTGCCAGAGGGGGGATGCCTCACCGGTGGCCATATTCATCATCCCGGCGCTCTCCATGACGAGGAGGGAGTAGTTCACCCTCGGGGCTGAGGGTATGTACCAGTAGCTACGTGTTTGATCTCTCTCTCTCTCTCTCTCGTGTTCTTGAGGTGATACAATCTTGATGTATCACGAGCTTATGATGATAATCTCTAGTTGGATCTTATGATGTTTCTCCCCCTCTACTCTCTTGTGATGAATTGAGTTTTCCTCTTGAAATTATCTTGTCGGATTGAGTCTTTAAGGATTTGAGAACACTTGATGTATGTCTTGCTGTGCTTATCTATGGTGACAATGTGATATTCACATGATCTACTTGATGTATGTTTTGGTGATCAACTTGCGGGTTCAATGAACCTATGCATAGGGGTTGGCACACTTTTTCGTCTTGACTCTTCGGTAGAAACTTTGGGGCACTCTTTGAAGTACTTTGTGTTGGTTGAATAGATGAATCTGAGATTGTGTGATGCATATCGTATAATCATGCCCACGGATACTTGAGGTGACAATGGAGTATCTAGGTGACATTACGGTTTTGGTTGATTTGTGTCTTAAGGTGTTATTCTAGTACGAACTCTATGATAGCTTGAACGGAAAGAATAGCTTTGTGTTATTTTACTACGGACTCTTGAATAGATCGAGCAGAAAGAATAACTTTGAGGTGGTTTCGTACCCTACAATAATCTCTTCGTTTGTTCTCCGCTATTAGTGACTTTGGAGTGACTCTTTGTTGCATGTTGAGGATAGTTATATGATCCATTTATGTTATTATTGTTGAGAGAACTTGCACTAGTGAAAGTATGAACCATAGGCCTTGTTTCCTACCATTGCAATACCATTTACGCTCACTTTTATCATTAGTTACCTTGCTGTTTTTATATTTTCAGATTACAAAACCTATATCTACCATCCATATTGCACTTGTATCACCATCTCTTCGCCGAACTAGTGCACCTATACAATTTACCATTGTATTGGGTGTGTTGGGGACACAAGAGACTCTTTGTTATTTGGTTGCAGGGTTGTTTGAGAGAGACCATCTTGATCCTACGCCTCCCATGGATTGATAAACCTTAGGTCATCCACTTGAGGGAAATTTGCTACTGTCCTACAAACCTCTGTACTTGGAGGCCCAACAACGTGTACAAGAAGAAGGTCGCGTAGTAGACATCATTGACCAGCTCTTGCCGCATCATGACAGTCAGTTTTCAGCTTTCTCTACTGAGGTGCTCATCCGGACGAGCCATGAGACAATCGCAGTAGTTCTCCCTTTACTACCATAGCCAATATAGTGGAACATAAGGTAGTAAGCATAGGAGCCAGGCAACCCAACTATTGACCAAAGACATGACTTGGAGCTGATGCATATAAGGCCAAACTCGTGAGACCGAACACTCCCTACAGGTGTCCAGACTTTGCAATATACACCGGGCAGAATACAACCCCTGGTATCAAGGCACGTATGGCAATCCAACGTGGGGGAAGAGCACAGGTGGTGAGAGCATAAATCTCAAAACACAATACGAACCAAGTTGTTTCTATGACATCCACTTTAGTACGGCGAGCCATACATTTACAGGTAATGCCGATATCTTTCTTGGACATTTTACATGCCAAGAAAGTATAAAACAAAAAGAGATAAAAAAGGTTTACACAGGGTCTTAATCTAAAAAATAAACCCTAATGCGGGGCCCTACAGCACGTCTGCGCCTTTTTCTCTATTGTGAAGTGTCCTTGAAGCGTATAGTGTGATGGCCATCTGTAAAAAGGAAAAACCAGGTAAAAGAATCTGTTGTGGCCGTAAGTAAAGATGGTTCGTTTTAATGAAACGTGAAATATAGCTTCTGGAGTCCGAATAGGGTCGAGCCGAACTATGGACTTTTTGTGTGCAGTGTTCCCCCATTGCCGCCCAAGGAATTTCGAGTGTATATTTGTGTATACGTGGCACATGTGCTATCTCCTTATGGGGCGGTCGGTGGGGCATAGCTGCTAATCTAGCTCAGGTTTATCTGAGCTGCCGCGCTGAGGTGTGTACTAGACCCGTTTAGCTTTGTATGCGGTCTTAACGACCGATGAGTTACTCGACTTGAATAGGATGTTTTGTCTTCCGACTGCTAGAGCCGCCGTGTATTCTTCTGTACGAAGAGAGCGCTCCGTATTTTCGCTGACTGTAATGACGCCACGTGGTCCAGGCATTTTATGTTTTAGATAAGCATAAAGCAAGACTGCATTAAAACGGGCGAAGGCCATTCTTCCGAGTAGTGCATGATAGCCACTTCGGAATGGAGCAATGTCGAAGATTAGTTCTTCGTTTTGAAAGTTGTCTGGGGAGCTGAATACAACATCCAATGGAGAGCCCGTGCAGCGGGCTTCCACGCCCGGTATAACTCCTTTAATGGTAGTGTTGCTTGGCTTGATTCTTGACGTGTCTATCCACATCTTGCAGACAGTGTCCTGATATATCAGATTGAGACTGTTGCCGCCGTCCATGAGGACTCGAGTGAGGTGGTATCTGTCGATTATTGGGTCGAGCACTAGGGCAGCCGAACCCCCATGACGGATACTAGTCGGATGATCCCTGGGATCAAAGGTGATCGGGCAGGCCGACCATGGGTTGAATTTGGGGGTAACGGGCTCGACGGCGTAGACATCTCGGAGTGCTCACTTGTGATCCCTCTTTGGGATATGAGTGACATAGATCATGTTCACTGTTTTGATCTCCGGTGGAAATTTCTTCTGCCCCCGTGTTTGGCTGGCGAGATTCGTCCTCATCTTCGCTCTGAGGTCCCTTCCCTTTGTGTTCGGCCTGCTTGAAGACCCAACATTCTCTATTGGTATGATTGGCTGGTTTATCAGGAGTGCTGTGGATCTGGCATGGCCTGTCTAGGATTTTATCCAGGCTGGATGGACTGTCTTTGTTGCCTTTGAATGGCTTCTTCCGTTGACCGGGTCTGGAGCCCCGGAATCCGGCATTTACCGCTGTATTTTCTGGGCTTTCTTCATTATTCCGACATTGGTTTTTGTTGCATCGTGGTTTTCCATTGCCATCCCTGACTTCGGATGTGCCAGGGTCACTGGTGCTGCTACGGGCTAACCAGCTGTCCTCGCCTGCGCAAAAGCGGGTCATTAGTGTAGTTAAGGCTGCCATTGTCCTTGGCTTTTCCTGGCCAAGGTGCCTGGCTAGCCATTCGTCCTGGACACTGTGTTTGAAGGATGCTAAGGCTTCAGCGTCCGGACAGTCGACGATTTGGTTCTTCTTAGCGAGAAACCGGTTCCAAAGCTTACGGGCTGATTCTCCGGGTTGTTGGATTATGTGACTTAGATCATCTGCATCCGGGGGCCGGACATAGGTCCCTTAGAAATTGGTCCGAAAAGCATCCTCAAGTTCTTCCCAGCTTCCGATGGAATTTTTAGGGAGGCTTTTTAGCCAGTGCCGAGCTGGTCCTTTTAGCTTGAGGGGTAAGTATTTGATGGCGTGGAGATCATCTCCGCGAGCCATGTGGATGTGAAGAATAAAGTCTTCTATCCAAACCACAGGGTCCGATGTTCCATCATATGCCTCGATGTTTACGGGTTTGAACCCTTCTAGAAAATCGTGTTCCAGCACCTCATCGGTGAAGCACAGGGGGTGTGCGGCACCCCTGTATTTGGCTGTGTCGTGGCGTGGGTCCAGCGGTTGTAATGTTTGGTATTGGTTCTGAACTGGTAAGTGACTAGCGTATTTGGTTTGATAATCATGATCCCGTATAGGAGCACGTTCCCTAGATCCACAGATGGACCTGGTTTTGCCATCCTTTTTGTCCAGGTCTTCCCGTAGATCATGTGTCTGGTCCTGAGCTGCAACCTCCCTTCCTTTACGGGGAGGGGGTGCAGGTTTGTGTGCGGCATTGCTAGCCTCTCTATCTCGACCACGAGGTGGTCAGCCGGCATGTCAGCCGTATTGTTTTTCGGCGGTATAGGCGCAATAGCCTCGTCGTCGAATTCGGGTAGCAGCTTACTCTTAGGATAGCTCTTTGTTTGCTGATTTCTGCCGTATTTCTCCTCAGCGTCTAGCACTTCGTTCCATCTGTCATTGAGCATATCCTATGCGGCTTTAAGCCGTTGCTTCTGCTTTTTCAGGCTCCTTGCAGTGATAAGCCTTTGATGGAGGCGTTCTTGTTCTAATGGTTCTTCTAGGACGACGAATTCGGCATCGCCTAGGTGATACGTCTCCAACGTATCTATAATTTATGAAGTATTCATGCTATTATATTATCCATCGTAGATGCTTTATATGCTATTTTATATGATTTTTGGGACTAACCTATTAACCTAGAGCCCAGTGCCAGTTTCTATTTTCTCCTTGTTTTGAGTTTTACAGAAAAGGAATACCAAACGGAATCCAATTGACGTGCCAATTTTTGATGATTTTTTATGGACCAAAAGAAGCCCCTGGAGTGAAAGAGTTGGGCCAGAAGAGTCCCGGGCTGCCCACGAGGGTGGGGGGCACGTCCACTCCCCTGGGGCGCGCTCCCCTACTTCGTGGACAGCCCGGGGACCCCCTGACGTGAAATCAATGCCAACCTCTCCTATAAATACAAAAACCTTCATGAAATAACCTAGATCGGATGTTCCGCCTCCGCAAGCCTCTGTAGCCACGGGAAATCAATCTAGGCCCTCTCTGGCACCCTGCCAGAGGGGGCCATCATTACCGGAGGCCATGGAGGAGGATCCCGGAGGGGCCATCATCGCCATGAAGGCCAAGGACCAGAGGGAGAACCTCTCCCCATCCAGGGGGAGGCCATGGAGGAGGAAGCACAAGGGGGAGGACCTCCCCTCCTCTCTCTCGGTGGTGCCGGAGTGCCATCGGGAGGGGAATCATCGCCGTGGTGATCGTCTTCATCAACGTCACCCTCATCATCACCATCCTCATCTCTTTTACGCGGTCCACTCTCCCACACCCCGCTGTAATCCCTACTTGAACATGGTGCTTTACGCCACATATTATGATCCAATGATGTGTTGCCATCCTATGATGTTTTGAGTAGATATCTTTTGTCTTTGGGTTGATTGATGATCTAGATTGGTATGACTTGTATGTTTTTTTTGTGCTATCCTATGGTGCCCTCCGTTTCGCGCAAGCGTGAAGGATTCCT
The DNA here is from genome assembly GCA_963921465.1 of Triticum timopheevii. Lineage (NCBI taxonomy): Eukaryota > Viridiplantae > Streptophyta > Magnoliopsida > Poales > Poaceae > Triticum > Triticum timopheevii. The sequence goes on along the minus strand of OY997266.1, from coordinate 232,301,704 downwards.
GCTGTAGGGTGTTGCAATATGTCTATAGTTTACTTATTGTCCGCGTTGCTTGAGTGACTGAAACACAAACACGGATAAGTGGGTTATGGCCTATGAGAATAAAGAGGACTTGATGCTTTAATGGTTGGGTTTTACCTTAATGATCTTTAGTAGTTGTGGATGATTGCTAGAGTTCCAAGTGCATATGATCCAGGAAGAGAAAGTATGTTAGCTTATGCCTCTCCCTCATATGAAATTGCAATAGTGATTACCGGTCTTGTTAACAATTGCCTAGGATAACTCCGCACACCGATCCATCATTATTCCGCACTCGCTATTTATAATATTTAGTAATATGTTCTAACTTTATGATAACAACACCTACTTTTATATTTTAGCTCTCTGATATCATGCAAAGTTATCCTCTTCATACCCACAACGTAGTTTTATTTCTCGTTTCTAGTTGGAAGCAAACGTTCGGTGTACGTAGAGTCGTATCAGTGGCAGATAGGGCTTGAGAGAATATCACTTCCACCTTTGGAAATTGCTATGATGATTCCCTACACTTGGGGATTATCACCAGGCTAATCTCCTCTTCAGAGATAGGTTGATAATTGCTATCTTCGGCATCGCTATGATCAGACAACATATCCGGACTATGTTCGCCGTCCTCTCGCACGCCCTGCTCCAACACTGGGTCTCCGGGGTCCTCGGCTTGGTTCAGATTATCATCGTCGTCCGTGACAATGTTGCTGTTTTTCCTTTTGCCGGATCGAGGTCGGCACTTCTGACGCTGGCGCTTGGGAGGTTCGTCGACAGGCATGCTGGTATCACCGTCGGCCTCATTCTCCTTAGATGTGTCCACCATGTATATATCGTATGAGGATGTAGCTGTCCACCATCCTAAGGGTGGTGGTTTTATGCCTGCTCCTCTCCGGCATCGTCGTCCATACCGTCGATGTCCTTGGAGCCGTAATCGAGCGCGCCGGTTAAGTCTTCGACTGTGGCAATGAAGTGGGTGGCGGGTGGGAAACAAAGTTCTTCATCGTCCGCTTCCCATTCAAGCCGGACATAGTTCGGCTGAGAGTCCTCCGACAAAGAGAGGGATTTCAATGAGTTTAACACATCGCCTAGAGGCGAGTGCTAGAAGATGTCCGTGGAGCTGAACTCCAAGATTGGCGCCCCATCAGGTTCGATGCACGCAAATGCACGCAGTCCGGAACCTATGGCCAGAGATGAGTCCAAGGTTCTAGTGACATAAGCCCAGCTCGATGTCGGGTCTGTGTGCGGCTCCAGCGCCGCTGAGTCTACGGCTTCCGTGGAGAGGTTAAGCTTCCCGTCTTCAGATGACGCGATCCGCTCCGGATCTAGTGCCAGAGCGGTTACAGGCGCTATCTTCTGAGCGCGGCCAGATGACAGATTTAGGTCATTGAGGGAGTCCTGGACTAGGGGGTGTCCGGACCGCCGGACTATCATCGTCAGCCGGACTCCAAGACTATGAAGATACAAGATTGAAGACTTCGTCCCGTGTCCGGATGGGACTTTCCTTGGCATGGAAGGCAAGCTTGGCAATACGGATATGTAGATCTCCTACCATTGTAACCGACTCTGTGTAACCCTAGCCCTCCCCGGTGTCTATATAAACCGGAGGGTTTTAGTCCGTAGGACAACAACCATTACAACAATCATACCATAGGCTAGCTTCTAGGGTTTAGCCTCCTTGATCTCGTGGTAGATCCACTCTTGTACTACCCATATCATCAATATCAATCAAGCAGGAGTAGGGTTTTACCTCCATCGAGAGGGCCCGAACCTGGGTAAAAACATCGTGTCCCTTGTCTCCTGTTACCATCCGCCTAGACGCACAGTTCGGGACCCCCTACCCGAGATCCGCCGGTTTTGACACCGACATTGGTGCTTTAATTGAGAGTTCCTCTATGTCGTCACCGATAGGCTTGATGGCTTCTTCGATCAACAACGCAATCCTGGGTGAGACTTTTCTCCCCGGACAGATCTTCGTATTCGGCGGCTTCGCACTGCGGGCTAATTCACTTGGCCATCTGGAGCAGATCGAAAGCTACGCCCCTGGCCGTCAGGTCAGATTTGGAAGCCTAAACTTCACGGCGGATATCTGCGGGGACTTGATCTTCGATGGATCGAAGCCACAAACAAGCGCGCCGCACTGTCACGATGGGCATGATCTAACTCTGCCACCGGACAATGCCCTGGAGGCCGCACACGAATCCGCTCCGACCCATAGTTCGGAGCCGGTCGCGCAAATCGAGGACGGGTGGCTGGACACCGCCTCGGGAGCTGCAACTTCCACGGCGATGGAGCCGAACACTGACCTCGTCCATTATAAAGCTCGTGACTCCGAGGTGCCGGACTCCTTGCCGGACTCCGAACCTCCTGCGCCCCTGCCAATCAAATCCGATTGGGCGCCGATCATGGAGTTCACCGCGGCGGACATCTTTCAGCACTCACCCTTTGGCGACATCCTAAATTCACTAAAGAATCTCTCGCTATCCGGAGAGCCCTGGCCGGACTACGGCCAGGATGGTTGGGATGCGGACGACGAAGAAATTCAAAGCCCACCCACCACCCACTTCGTAGCAACTGTCGACGATCTAACAGATATGCTAGACTACGACTCCGAAGACATCGACGGTATGGACGACGATGCCGGAGACGATCAAGAACCAGCGCTCACCGAGCACTGGAAGGCCACCCCAACCCATGGTGTATATATGGTGGACACCCCAAAAGGAAGTGACAACGAGGAACAATGGGGCGCGGCAAAGGATAATCCCGCCGACAAACAACCAAAACGGCGACGCAGACGCCGCCCTATGTCCCGCCTCGACAAAAACAACGCTCCTAATGACCCAGCAATAGAGCAGGGCAAACCAATGGACGACGAACATGCAACCAAGCAACCGTCCGAACAGGACGAATCGGATAATCAATCCATGCCCGGCAAAACCAATAGTCCAGACAACCTCACGCCGGACACACCACCGAAGCATAAGAACCTTCACAAAGGAATCGTCACCACTGCAAGAAGTCTGAAGAAGGAAAAATGGAAGCTCAAAAGAGCGGAAGACATACTCAGAATGAGGTGGAGCAAAGTACTCAAGACCGCAGACAAATACGGCAAGGGCCATCAATCAAAGAGCTACCCGAAGCGCAAGCTGCTGCCAGAATTTGACGAGGAAGCCATAGAGCCACCACAGTAAAAAAATAAAGAAGCCGCCTGGCCGGATAGACGACCAGATGACAGGCCAAAAACGACAAGCGACGCCACACACAAGCTGACTCAGCATCCTCGGAAAACAAATGGCCCGGTCAGGTCCATTTACGGGCCAAAAAAGAGGGCCCCAGGAAGCAACACAACACGCCAAGTGTTCGAAGACAGCGGCACACCGAAATACAGGGGCGCCGCACGCCCACTATGTTTCACCAACGAGGTGCTGGATCATGAATTTCCAGCAGGGTTTAAACCCATAAACATAGAGGCTTACGACGGAACAACAGACCCTGGAGTCTGGATAGAGGATTACATACTACACATACACATGGCTAGAGGAGATGATCTCCACGCCATAAAATATCTACCCCTCAAGCTCAGAGGGCCAGCTCGGCATTGGCTCAAAAGCCTCCCAGAAAACACTGTTGGAAGTTGGGAAGAGCTCGAGGACGCGTTTAGAGCAAATTTTCAAGGGACTTATGTCTGCCCTCCGGATGCAGACGGTCTAAGTCATATAACTCAACAGCCCGGAGAGTCAGCGCGCAAATTCTGGAACAGGTTCCTTACCAAAAAGAACCAAATAGTCGACTGTCCGGACGCCGAAGCCTTAGCAGCTTTTAAACATAATGTCCGAGATGAATGGCTCGCCAGACACCTCGGCCAAGAGAGACCGAGAACAATGGCCATGCTAACAAACCTCATGACCCGCTTTTGCGCGGGGAAGATAGCTGGCTAGCAAGATGCAGCACCAGCGACCCGAGTACATCCGAGATCAGGGATGGAAACGAAAAATCACGGTGCAGAAAGGATCAGCGTCGGAACAAAGAAAAAAGCCCAAAGAACACGGCGGTCAATGCCGGATTCAAAAGCTCGCGGCCAAACAATAAAACACCGCCTCTTAAGGATAACAGTGACGAGCTCTCCAACTTAAACAAAATTTTGGATCAGATATGCCAAATCCACAGTACCTCCGGAAGGCCTGCAAACCACACCCACCGAGATTGTTGGGTTTTCAAACAGTCCGGCCGACTCAACACCGAACACAAGGCGCTCGATGCACCAAGCGAGGATGATGATGAACCCCACCAGCAGAGCACCGGAAAACAAAAGACTTTCCCACAAGAAGTCAGAATAGTAAACTCACTTCATGTGATATTACGAAAAAACAATGCGGCACCCGCTAAAATAAGTGCCGCACGATCCACCCCAGCGGAACCTCGAAGTTGGATGTCAAAACCAATCACTTTCGACCACCTGGATTACTCCAGAAGCATTCGAAACGCAGGATGGACTGCTCTGATATTGGATCCTATAATCGACGGACTACAAATTACACAAGTCCTGATGGACGGCGGCAGCGATTTAAACCTGCTATATCCGAACACAATCCGCAAGATGGGGATAGACCCTACTAAAATTCAACATAGCCGCACTTCCTTTAAAGGAGTGACGCCAGGCCCTTACGCCAGGTGCACAGGCTCCTTATTACTAGAAGTTGTGTTCGGGACACCTGACAACTTCCGACGCGAAAAGCTAATATTTCATGTCGCCCCATTCAAAAGTAGCTATCAAGCACTATTGGGACGTGAAGCTTTTGTCCGCTTTAATGCAATACCACATTACGCGTCTCTTACGCTTAAAATGCCCGGTCCACGCGGCATCATTTCATTAAAAGGTCGTTTAAGACCCCGGACACGGCTAGACGAGTCCGGAATAAATAAGCTAGGGGCTCCCTAGCCGCACACCCCTTCACAAGGGGCTGTGCATATAGGCAATAATGAGCTAATTTGGCTCAGCTTTACTCATTTATTAATATTTTTATGCACTTTTTTCGCATGATTTCCTTTCAAACTAAGTTCCTCTCTTTTTACAGATGAACAACGTGCACACCCGTCCAAGATAACGGCACAACGGAGACACATGCGTAGACGTGCAGTAGGGACCCGTTGCAAGGATTCTTTTCAGATTAAGACCCTGCGTAAACCTTTTTTTACTGTCTCTTGTTGCTATAATCCCCTGGTTTCTCATTATAACCAGAGAGGAGACTGACGTTTTGGTATTGGCCGCGTCAGAAGACCTTGCTCGTACCTGGACACTAGGGGCTTAGGGCATTGTTCTGCCCATCATTATAAAGACCGAACACCTTAGGGAGTGTTCGGCGTCTCGAGTTAGGCCTTATATGCATTAGCTCTGAATCATGTCTTTGGTCAAATGTTGGGTTTGCCCGGCTCCTGTGTTTTGCTGCCTTACGTTCCGTATCATCGGCTAACGCGGCACCAGGAGAACTACTGCGATTGTGCCCCAGTTCGGCTGGGCGAGCTCCTCAGTAGAGAAAGCCGAAAACTGACTGTCATGATACAGCGAGAGACCGGTCAACCACTCGATCGACTACTGGAATGTTTAGAATTCCTCCGCTTTGACGAAGGACCGTTTCTCGGTTAGGCACATACGCGCCCTGAATTCGGAGAGCGCGGTGCCCCTCGGGGCTATATCGTAGTCCCACCCTCGAACTCCAATGGCTAAGTGAAAGTGATAAAGCATTATAGTCCGGTTGCCTCGTTTGCTACGCTACCACCTCCTTAACAGGACCGAGACGTCGGATTAAGTGTGAAAATGCACTATTTTTGCGAACACCTCCGCACCTTGTGCGTGGGGGCTGAAGCCGACGACTGCCATCTTTCAGGTTATACATACGTATACACAAACGGCCGCACAGGAGATATTTCAATACTTGAACGCACAAGTACAAAAAGCACCTACATCATAAACATTGTTTTACAAAATAAAAACGTTCATTTGAATGTGACATTTTTTAAGCACTGCGACTCTATTACACGAGCACCACGCAGAACTTCCCCAAAATAGTGCTCGGCGGGTAACCGGCTCTCGTCCGAACCCTGGGTCGCAACAGCGGTGGCATCCATCTCCGTCCAATGTGTCTTCACACGGGCGAGTGCCATCCGTGCTCCCTCGATGCAGGCCGACCGCTTCATCGCCTTGATATGCGGCACCGCCCCAAGAAATTGCTGCAATAAGCCAAAATAGCTCTTCGGCTTGGGCCTATCCGGCCAGACATGGGCCATGATATCCGTCATGGCAAGTCCGGACAACCTATTCAGCTCAGCCCACTCGGCCAACCGGTCGGTCGGCGGAAGTGAACGCTCCGGACTATGGAATTGAGACCAAAACAGCTCTTCCATCTCGTGATCCTTCTGACTTCGGAAGTGCACAACGGCATCCGCCGCACTCGCTGCTAAGTCCAGATAAGGATCCTCCGGACCCCACAGCTGGCCAAGCTGAGCATACTTTGGATCCGTAAACCTTCGGCGCAGCAGAAAAGGCTTGCCAGCCACAATGTCTCCGGCCTGGCGCAGCTCTTCCTTTATAGCCCGCTTTGCAGAACGGGCATCCTTGGCTTCGGCGGTGACCTTCCCCAGGTCTTCTTACTCCGATAGGCGCTCCTTTTCAAGAGCCTCATTGCGGTCGGTAGCATCCTTTAATTTAATGGCCATTTCGGCCATCTCTTCCCTGCTTCGGCAGTGTGCAGCCCTTTCGGCTTCTAACTCCTCGGCTGCCCTCAAGGCAGCCGCATCACTCCTTCTGGCTTGCTCCTTGGCTTGAGCAAGTTCGGCCCGAAGGCTCTCCACAGAAGCAGCACCATCTGCGTCAAACACAAATATTGTAAGAGGTGGGCTTCGGCTCCCTTACTAGGTGACTGCGGAGAAAAAATTTACCTTGCGACTCGTCAAGCCGCTTGTTGACTAGTGCGATGTCCGCATCCGCAACGTCGAGTTGCCGCTTTAATTCAGCAACTCTATCAGTCTGGCTGGCCCCCGGACTATCCGCCACCTGCATAGAAAAGGCGAAAGTTCATACCTGCGATTTTGATCCTCGGCATGCTGTCGCTTTCGACAACCTACCGAGTCTCAGGGGCTACTATCTACACAGGGCGCACTTTATGTGCAAAACTGTCAAAAAGGTGTGTCATTTTTACATACCTCAAACCCCGCCAGCAAACTCCTGACGGCATTATGCAATCCGCTTTCAGCAGACGAAATCCTTCCAATCACCATACTCATCAATGCATGGTGATCTTCTGAGATGGACACCCTCTCAAGCAGATCCTTCAGCTCCCCCGGCCGAACACTAGTCGGCGCTAAACTCTTCGGCTCTACCGGGCTCGGGGATACCCTCCGTGATGACACTTCAGGCTCGTCCGCCCTATCCGATGGCACAGCGGACGGAGGCGTCTCTCTCTCCACCATCTTCGGACAAAGGTCCCCCGAAGACGAGCTCATCTGAGAAGGTCGGAGATCCGAACTACAAGGTAAAAATTCGGTTATCCTCAGAAGCACAAATAGGGATGTCTCTTATTACCGAGCTCTCTTTTCTATACTTACGGCTCGCTGGAGGGCTGATGCTTCAGGGGAGACTATGCGGACGGGGCCTCCCCGGACGCAGGACCCTCTGGTGAAGACTTCTTCCCCCGCTTAGGGGCTTTGGCCTCCGGCTCTCCAGAGGCGGTCCTCTTCTCCCCTTGGAGGGAGGGATTCTCGATTCCCCCTCTTTCAAGAGCCTCCTTGGGCGAGGCGGTAGCTCCCTTATTTTCCCCTTCGCCTTCTTCTGAAGGCACAACCTCCAGCATCTTGACCAGCACGGGATCCGGTGCTGTCTCTGGGAGGAGGGCCGGACACCGTATCAGCTTTGCTTGCGCTATCCACTCCTGTTAAAGGACAACGGGTTAAAAGGCAAATTGTAGAAAGGCAAACAAACGGTGTGTCCGAACACTGAGCTACTTACTTGAGTATCCGGGCGATTGCAGCTTAGGCCAGCGTCCTCGGTCAATTCCGGACACACCTCCCGTGATCCGAAGAACAATTTGTACATCTCCACGGGTGTCGTACCCATGAAGTGTTGGAGAATCCGTGGTCCCTCCAGATTAAATTCCCATAGCCGGAGAGGGCGGCGTTTGCAGGGCAGGAGACGCCTAATCAGCATAACCTGCATCACCATGACTAGATAGATCTCCCTCGCTTGGAGGTCTCGAATCCGACCCTGCAATAGGGGCACGTCCTTCAACGGCCCCCAGTTGAGCCCTTGGTTGATCCACGACATCAACCGTCGAGGAGGTCCGGAGCGAAATACGGGCGGCGGCTTCTGCCTGCTGCCCTTCGGAGTGGTAATATAGAACCACTCCTGTTGCCACAAGCCGAGCTCCCCTTGTAAGGAGCCCTCGGTCCACGGGGCATCGGCCCTCCTGCTTACGGCCACCCCGCCGCACTCTGCTTGACGCCCCTCGATCATCTTCGGCTCCACATTGATGGTCTTCAGCCACAGGCCGAAGTGGGGGGTGACGCGGAGGAAAGCTTCGCAGACGACGATAAATGCAGAAATATGGAGGATGGACTCCGGGGCCAAGTCGTGGAATTCCAACCCATAGTAGAACATGAGCCCTCTCACAAAAGGATCCGTTGGGAAGCCTAAACCCCGACGGAGGTGGGATACAAAGATGACGTACTCACCGGGCTCGGGGGTGGGGATGGCCTGCCCTTCGGCGGGCAGCCTGTGCGAAATCTCGTAAGACAGGTACTTGGCCTCTCGCAGCTTTAGCACGTCCTCCTCCGTGACGGAGGAGGGCATCCACCGGCCCTGAAGGTCGGAGCCGAATATCGTTGAAGGTCCAAAGCGCTCGAATCTGGGGCTCTGGGTGTTGGAGCTTGGAGCGAGGAGAAGATTCGATGGAGGATTGAAGAAAAGAAACGGGCCTTGGTCCTATTATAAAGAGGGAGAATACCAAGAGCCGTCTCCGTGACCGTTCGGGACTCGCCTTCGATAGAGGGGGCGTGGCGACGGGCGCGGTTGGGTTACCCACGTCCGTATAGATGAGAATCCCGGAATAAGGGGAACACAATCTCTGCTTCGACAAGACGTGCCAAGGAAACCGCTTCGCTAAACGCGCTGAGGTGGTATAATAAAAAATGATTCAAGTAAAGGCTTGGTAGTGGCGTGACTTCATGCTACATGATACGGCAGCAGATTGAACCTGTGTACATAATATTCTCTCTACGAGGAAATGTGGAAATTATTTTGCAGAGCTGGACACTATCCTGGTGTTCACAATCTTCTATGAATTATTCGGAGGAGGAACCCGCCTTGCAATGCCGAACAATATGCGTGCCGGACTCATCGTCATTGAAGCCTGGTTCAGGGGCTACTGAGGGAGTCCTGGACTAGGGGGTGTCCGGACCGCCGGACTATCATCGTCAGCCGGACTCCAAGACTATGAAGATACAAGATTGAAGACTTCGTCCCGTGTCCGGATGGGACTTTCCTTGGCGTGGAAGGCAAGCTTGGCAATACGGATATGTAGATCTCCTACCATTGTAACCGACTCTGTGTAACCCTAGCCCTCCCCGGTGTCTATATAAACCGGAGGGTTTTAGTCCGTAGGACAACAACCATTACAACAATCATACCATAGGCTAGCTTCTAGGGTTTAGCCTCCTTGATCTCGTGGTAGATCCACTCTTGTACTACCCATATCATCAATATCAATCAAGTAGGAGTAGGGTTTTACCTCCATCGAGAGGGCCCGAACCTGGGTAAAAACATCGTGTCCCTTGTCTCCTGTTACCATCCGCCTAGATGCACAGTTCGGGACCCCCTACCCGAGATCCGCCGGTTTTGACACCGACAGTCATGTTCATCGTGGTGTTAGGGGACAACCGTCATGGGCTCGAGTCCGTTGAAGATCAAGTCTCCACAGATATCGGCCACAAAATTCAGGCTTCCAAATCTGACCTGATGGCCAGGGGCGTAGCTATCGATCTGCTCTAGACGGCCAAGCCAGTTAGCCCATAGTGCGAAGCCGCCGGATACGAAGATCTGTTCGGGGAGGGAGATCTCCCCCTGGACTGCGTTGTTGTAGATGGTTGATGGAGCCATCGAGCCTTCTGGTGACGGCGCAGCGGAACTCTCATTGAAAGCACCAATGTCGGTGTCTAAACCGGCAGATCTCGGGTAGGGGTCCCTGAGCTGTGCATCTAAGGCTAATGGTAACAAGAGGCGGGGGACACAATGTTTACCCAGGTTCGGGCCCTCTCTATGGAGGGAATACCCTACTTCCTGCTTGATTGATCTTGATTCATATGAGTATTACAAGAGTTGATCTACCACGAGATCGTAATGGCTAAAGCCTAGAAGCCTAGCCTATGAGATTATGATTGTCCTCCTATGGGTTAAACCCTCCGGTTTATATAGACACCGGAGGGGACTAGGGTTACACAAAATCGTTTACAGAGAAAGGAATCTACATATCCGAATCGCCAAGCTTGCCTTCCACGCAAAGGAGAGTCCCATTCGAACACAGGAAGAAGTCTCCTATCTTGTATCTTCATAGCCCAACAGTCCGGCCAAGTATATAGTCCGGCTGTCCGAGGACCCCTTAGTCCAGGACTCCCTCAAACGCCTGTCATGTGCTGATGGTGAAAAAAACCACCACTTAAAGAGAAAGGGAATATCAAAAAGGGTGTTAGTGAGACTTTCACCCCTAGGATGTCCAGGGCTAAAAGCCACTCTTAAGTTGGGTGCTTCTTCTGAGAGTAGGAGAAATACTAAAAGTTAAATTATTAGAAGTATAAAGGCAGAAATGAACATGACTGGAATATCCAGCTCATGTATGAATGTCATACAAGTTTTTGATGTATAGAAGGCTGGTCAAAGATATAGTTCTTGGGAATTATGGTTAAACATGTTAATCACTAATTCCTGGGTATTGTGAGATAATCACAAAGATACCCGCTCGATTGCATTCTGTTGCAAATAAATGTAAGAGCTACTATGGCCTAAAACGACTAGCCAGGAATGAGGTTTTAATACGTGTTGGGAACATAGTAAAAGTTACAATACCTTCCATCTGTGTATTTCCAATGTATTTTATTTCATAATTCATTTTAGAGTTTCTCACACTCTAGCCCTTTGATACGTCTCCATCGTATCTATGATTTTTGATTGTTCCATGCCAATATTCTTTTGGCAACTTTTTATACTAATTTTGGGACTAACATATTGATCTAGTGCCCAGTGCCAATTCCTGTTTGTTGCACATTTTTTGTTTCACGAAAAATCCATATCAAACGGAGTCCAAATGGGATAAAAACCGATGGAGATTATTTTTGGAATATTTATGAATTTGGGCAAGTGGAATCAACGCGAGACGATGCTCGAGGGGCCCACGAGGCAGGGGCACGCCCCAGAGCGGTGGGCGCGCCCCTGACCCTCGTGGACACCCCGTAAGGCGGTTGTTGCCCTTCTTTCGCCGCAAGAAAGCTAATATCCGAAAAAAACCGTGTTCAAAGTTTCAATCCAATCGGAGTTACGGATCTCCGGGAATATAAGAAACGGTGTGAGGGCAGAATCTGGGAACGCAGAAATAGAGAGAGACAGAGAGACATATCCAATCTCGGAGGGGCTCTCGCCCCTCCCACGCCATGGAGACCATGGACCAGAGGGGAAACCCTTCTCCCATCTAGGGAGAAGGTCAAGGAAGAAGAAGAAGAAGAAGAAGGGGGGCTCTCTCCCCCTCTCTCCCGGTGGCGCCGGAACGCCGCCGGGGCCATCATCATCACCACAATCTACACCAACACCTCCGTCATCTTCACCAACATCTTCATCACCTTACCCCATGTATCTACAGCGGACCACTCTCCCTAAAATTCTTTGTACCCTCTACTTGAACATGGTGCTTTATGCTTCATATTATTATCAAATGATGTGTTGCCATCCTATGATGTCTGAGTAGATTTTTGTTGTCCTATCGGTAATTGGTGAATTGCTATGATTGGTTTAATTTGCTTGCGGTTATGTTGCTGTCCTTTGGTGCCCATCATATGAGCGCGCGCGTGGATCACACCATAGGGTTAGTTGTATGTTGATAGGACTATGTATTGGAGGGCAAGAGTGACCGAAGCTTCAACCTAGCATAGAAATTGATGCATAAGGGATTGAAGGGGGACCAATATATCTTAATGCTATGGTTGGGTTTTACCTTGATGAACGTTAGTAGTTGCAGATGCTTGCTAATAGTTCCAATCATAAGTGCATAGAATTCCAAGTCAGGGATGACATGCTAGCAGTGGCCTCTCCCACATAAAACTTGCTATCGGTCCAGTAAAGTAGTCAATTGCTTAGGGACAATTCCGCAACTCCTACCACCACTTTTCCACACTCGCTATACTAACTTTATTGCTTCTTTATCTAAACAGCCCCTAGTTTATATTTACGTGCTCTTTATATTCTTGCAAATCTATCCAACAACACCTACAAAGTACTTCTAGTTCCATACTTGTTTTAGGTAAAGCGAATGTTAAGCGTGCGTAGAATTGTATCGGTGGTCGATAGAACTTTAGGGAATATTTGTTCCACCTTTAGCTCCTCGTTGGGTTCGACACTCTTACTTATCGAAACTGGCTACAATTAATCCCCCATACTTGTGGGTTATCAAGACCTTTTCCTGGTGCCGTTGCCAGGGGGTCATAGCGTGGGGTGAATATTCTCGTGTGTGCTTGTTTGCTTTATCACTAAGTAATTTTTGTTTGCTGTTCTTAGTTGTTTTCTATCTTTAGTTATGGGTAGGAAACGCAAAATACCAAAAGAATTAGTTGTACCTATTACACCAATGGTTGAAAAACCACTCAAAATCTATCACACCCTGAAGCTTTTTACTTGGATCATCTTTGATCCCTATGTGCTCGTGCTGAAACTCCAACTAGCTTAGTTGAGGGCAAATCTTTAGATGAGCATGCTTGTTATGTGCGACACCGCATATCTGAAAAAGGGAAACTTTTACTGGATCAACTCTTCGTTTGCAATGCTATGCTTGGAATTTATGTTAAATATATGATTTTACTTGTTGTTCTGAAGATTCTAAGAAACACCTTCCTTACCAATGTGATTTTAGTGATAACGGAATCGTATCTTCGTATGCTAAGGGGGTTTATAATTACTATGATGTTCAACAAATTGAAGAATTTGTTGCTTTTAAGGGTGCTTATGAAATTGCTTCTCTAATTGAAAAGTATGATGCTACTCTTCACAAATCTAATTTTTTTGCCATACTCAAATATTGTTATGATAATTATGCTTCTAATGCCTATGTTAAACCATATATTGAGGACTCCTCTGCTGTCCAAGAAGAGACTAATATTTTGCAAGAGTCTATGGAAGAAGGAATTGATGAAACTGTGAGCTCGTTGGATGAAAAAGATGATGAGGAGAGCGAGGAACAAAAGGAGGAAGAGCGGATTGGCTACCCGTGCCCAACTTCTAATGAGAGTAACTCTCCAACTCATACATTATTTAATGTCCCTTCGTTCTTACCGAAGGATGATTGCTATAATGATTGTTGTGATCCCGTTGATTCTTTTGAAATATCCCTTTTTGATGATGCTTGCTATGCTTGTGGCCAAGATGCCAATATGAATTATGCTTATGGAGATGAACTTGCTATAGTTCCTTATGTTAAACATGAAATTGTTGCTATTGCACCCACGCATGATAGTCCTATTATCTTTTTGAATTTTCCCGACTACACTATATCGAAGAAGTTTGCCCTTATTAAGGATTATATTGATGGGTTGCATTTTACTAGTACACATGATGATTTTAATAGATAGAATATGCATGTGCTTGCTGCTCCTACTTGCAATTACTATGAGGAACTATATCTCCACCTCTCTATGTTTCCCACACGATAAAATTGCAAGAAACTGTTTATACTATGCATTGGCGTTTACTTGGTGTGCATGAATTGTTCTTTTATGACATGCCGATGCATAGGAAGAGAGTTAGACTTTGTTGTTGTGTAATATATGTTACTTTGTGCTCACTACTAAATCACAAATCATTGTTAATTAAAATTGGCTTTGATATAGCTTGGGATCCGGGTGGATCCATTACTTGAGCACTCTATGCCTAGCTTAATGGCTTTAAAGAAAGCGCTGCCAGGGAGACAACCCAGAAGTTTTACAGAGTCATTTATTTCTGTTGAGTGCTTATATAAAGTTTTAAAAAAATAAAAATAAAGAGGGGAACCAAAAAACTTATTCAAAAATAAAAGCGAAAGTGAGAAAGACGAGCATTGTTAAAGTGGGAGCTAGCCTTGAACTTTGTTCAAGCTCACGGAAACTTTGTGAATCTTGATTACAGAAACTTTTCAACAAAAATAATTTTCCCCTTGTACAATTCCATTGTATTATAAAAATAATGTGCCTAGGTTTGCCTTTATGATGTTTAGATTGCTTGTTGGTTTGTGCGGTGCAAGACAGAAACTTTGGCTCTAGTGTGTCATTTTACATTTTTTTACTGGAACATCAAACGGTTCTAAAACTTTTTGCACCGTCTTTCTATAAAAAAATGTTTATTTTTCCTAATTTTGACATAATTTTTGGGGTACCAGAAGTATGGTGAATGTTTAGATTACTACAGACTGCCCTTTTTAAGACAGATTCTGTTTTTGATGCATAGTTTGCTGGTTTTGATGAAACTATCAATTTCTATTAGTGGATTAAGCCATGGAAAAAGTTATATTACAGTAGCTACAATGAAAAAACAAAATATGAATTGGTTTGCAACAGTACTTAGAGTAGTGATTTGCTTTATTATACTAACGGATCTTACCGAGTTTTCTGTTGAAGTTTTGTGTGGATGAAGTGTTCGAAGATCAAGGAGGTCTCGATATGAGGAAAAGGAGGAGAGGCAAGAGCTCAAGCTTGGGGATTCCCAAGGCACCCCAAGTGAATATTCAAGGAGACTCAAGCGTCTAAGCTTGGGGATGCCCTGGAAGGCATCTCTTCTTTCTTCAACAAGTATCAGTATGTTTTCGGATTCGTTTCATTCATGCGATATGTGCAAATCTTGGAGCGTCTTCTGCATTTAGTTTTCACTTTTCTTTTATGCACCATGCTGGTATGAGATAGTTCTTGGTTGATTTATAGAATGGTCATTGCACTTCACTTAAATCTTTTGAGTACGGCTTTATAGAATGCTTCATGTGCTTCACTTATATCATTTGAAGTTTGGATTGCCTATTTCTCTTCACAAAGAAAACCGCCATTTTTAGAATGCTCTTTTGCTTCACTTATATTTGTTAGAGCGTGGGCATATCTTTTGTAGAAAGAATTAAACTCTCTTGCTTCACTTATATCTATTTAGAGAGATGACAGGAATTGGTCATTCACATGGTTAGTCATAAAATCCTACATAAAACTTGTAGATCACTAAATATGATATGTTTGATTCCTTGCAATAGTTTTGCGATATAGAGATGATAATAGGTGGGAAGTTCTAGTAAATGGTTGTGTTTAGTAAGAATATTGGTGTTAAGGGTTGTGATTCCCGAAGCATGCACGTATGGTCTACTAACTATGTAACCAAATTGGCGCGCATTGTATTTTGATTGTTTATCTTTGCGTGAAGGTCAGGGGAGCGCGATGGTTAACTCCTACCAACCTCCCCCCTAGGGGCATGCATAGTAGTACTTTGCTTCGAGGGCTAATAAACTTTTGCAGTAAGTATATGAGTTCTTTATGACTAATGTGAGACCATGGATTATATGCACTCTTACCTTTCCGCAATTTGCTAGCCTCTACGGTACCGTGCATTGCCCTTTCTCACCTCGAGAGTTGGTGCAAAATTCGCCGGTGCATCCAAACCCCGTGATACGATACGCTCTATCACGCATAAGCCTCCTTATATCTTCCTCAAAACAGCCACCATACCTACCTATTATGGCATTTCCATAGCCATTCCGAGATATATTGCCATGAAACTTCCATCATCATCATATACATGACTTGAGCATTCATTGTCATATTGCTTTGCATGATTGTAAGATAGCTAGCATGATGTTTTCATGGCCTGTCCATTTTTTGATATCTTTGCTATGCTAGATCATGGCACATCCTGTTACACCGCCGGAGGCATTCGTATAGAGTCATATTTTGTTCTAGTATCGAGCTGAAATTAAATAGAAGTGTGATGATCATCATTATTAGAGAATTGTCCCATGTGAGGAAAGGATGATGGAAGCTATGGGGTGGACTCCTCGAAGCAGCCGAAGCGAGCGGCCGTGAGGAGGGGCAGGTCAATACTGGTTCCCCCTAGTGGCACTCCACCTTCGTGGTCGACATCCAGTATGGCGCCGACCGCGTGCTCGCCTACTCCCAAGAGCACAGCTCCAGCCGCGCCCAGGTGGGTTGTACCCACCTGATGGCCCAGCAGACGCCCCCCTTATACTATAAAATCACATATTTCCAAAAAAAATCTGGGAGAAAGAATTATCGTGATCCACGAGACGGAGCCGCCACCAACCCCTGTTCTTCCTCGGGAGGGCAGATCTGGAGTCCGTTTGGGGCTTTGGAGAGGGGGATCTTCCTTCTTCATCAACACCAACCCATCTCCATCGCCAATTCCATGATGCTCCCCACCGGGAGTGAGTAATTCCTTCGTAGGCTCGCTGGACGGTGAGGAGTTGGATGAGATTCATCATGTAATTGAGTTAGTTTTGTTAGGGCCTGATCCCTAGTATCCACTATGTTCTTAGATTGATGTTGCTATGACTTTGTTGTGCTTAATGCTTGTCACTTTGGGCCCGTGTGCCATGAACTCAAATATGGACCTTTTATGAATTCATCATTATATCCATGTTCTAGATTCGATCTTGCAAGTTGTAGTCACCTACTACGGTTATGATCCGACAACCCCGGAGTGACAACAACCGGGCCCACTCTCGGTGATGACCGTTGTTTGAGGAGTTCATGTATTTAATATGTGTTAATGATTTGTTCCGGTTCTCTATTAAAAGGAGGCCTTAATATCCCTTAGTTTCCAATATGGACCCCGCTGCCATGGGAGGGTAGGACAAAAGATGTCATGCAAGTTCTTTTAATAAAGCACGTATGACTATTTACGGAATACATGCCTACATTATATCGATGAACTGGAGCTAGTGCCGTATCGCCCTAGGTTATAACTGTCACATGATGAATATCATCTAACAAGTCACCGATCCAATGCCTACGAATTTATCTTATATTGTTTCTGTTAAGTTACTACTGTTGCTGCTACTGTCACACTTGCTACAAAATACTACTATCACTGTTAATGCTACTATTGCTGCTGTCACTACTACCAAAACTATCATATTACTATGCTAGTGATCACTTTGCTGTAGATAATTAATTTCCAGGTGTGGTTGAATTGACAACTCGGTTGCTAATACCTTCAAATATTCTTTGGCTCCCCTTGTGTCGAATCTATAAATTTGGGTTGAATACTCTACCCTCGAAAGCTGTTGCCATCCCCTATACTTGTGGGTTATCAAGACCTTTTTCTAGCGCCGTTGCCTGGGAATATAGCTATATTTGTTGAGTCACTTGGGATTATTATCAATTTATCACTATGAAGAATCTGAAGGATCCAAAGACTAAGATATTTCCCTCAAGTATGAGGGGAGGTAAGAAACTGCCATCCAGTTCTGCTTGAGATTCACCTTATGTTATGAGTAAACTTGCAACACCACAACCACATGCTATCAATTCTAATATGTCGCAACTTATTGATGATGCTACTTCTACTATGAATGATGCTTATGATGATGCTAGTACCATGCTCGATAATGATGATGTGCCACTTGGTGAATTTCTTGATGAACAAATTGCTAGAGTGATCCAACATGATGTTGTGGAATCTGATGATGAGCTTGAAACTGAAACTCCTAAAACACTTGCTAGAGCTAGCCCTCCTAGATATGAATTGCCTAAGGTACCGGAAGGCTATGTGATGAGTGAAGAGGGAACAAGAGATATTCTTGCTCGTAAGGATAGAGATGATCTAGAGAAATTATTACACAAGTATAAAAAGAATCTCTGAATGCTAGAATGAAATGTGATTCTAACTTTGCTACTTCGCCTATATTTATTGTGATAAGGATTATGAATTCTCTATCGACCCAGAGTTAATTAATTTGGTTGAATCTTATCCTTTCCGGGGTTATGAAACTACAACTGTTGTGGCACATCTTACTAAGTTGAATGATATAGCCACCCTTTTTACTCATGACGAGAAAACTCGATACTACTTTATTCTCAAATTATTTCCTTTCTCATTAAAGGGTGATGCTAAAGTTTGGTACAATACTCTTGCTCCTGTTTGTGTGCGTAGTCCCCAGGATATGATTTACTAATTCTCTGAAAAATATTTTCCTGTTCATAAGAAACAAGTTGCCTTACAGGAAATATTTAACTTTGTTCAAACTAAAGAAGAGAGTCTCCCACAAGCTTGGGGGAGGCTTTGCCAGCTAATTAATTCTTTGCCTGATCATCCTCTTAAGAAAAATGTAATACTTGATATCTTCTATAATGGACTAACTGATCCTTCTAGGGACTTCCTAGATTGTTGTGCTGGTTGTGTTTTCAGGGAACAAACTATTGCTCAAGCTGAAGAATTATTGAATAACTTATTGAAAAATGATGATGATTGGACTACTCCTAAACCACCGCCTAAACCCACTTCGGAGACGAGCGGTATATTATATCTCAGTCCTGAAGATATGTGTCGTCATTGTGGATATGGGGGTATCCAAACTTGCCTACCTGCGGCCCACCACGTGGATCCATCACGGCCTGGTATGGCC
This sequence comes from Triticum timopheevii, assembly GCA_963921465.1. Taxonomy (NCBI): domain Eukaryota; kingdom Viridiplantae; phylum Streptophyta; class Magnoliopsida; order Poales; family Poaceae; genus Triticum; species Triticum timopheevii. Next base: position 232,282,787 of record OY997266.1, on the reverse strand, counting down.
CAGCTTCAGCATCGACAACTCAAGACCCTCGCGAGGGGCCAAGCCTCGCGAGGCGAACGACACCAAGACCCCCGAGGGGATTGGCCTCCTCAGGCTGGCTCCTGAGAGGCGGAGAGTTCTATTCAAGGTGCACCTCACGAGGCTCAGCTGACGTGAGCCATGACGACCAAGACTAGGCGGGTGCCAAGCGGGTGCCAGCGGGCGCAGAGTGCCAGTTTCCTCTTCGGTGCAAGGGAGGCAAGCCACAGGCGTGGATTCCCGAGGATTCAGCCAAAGGTTTCCGTTCTGTTGCAACAAGACCAAGACCGCTAGGACGGCAGGACGGAGGTCATCACTGAGCCCACCGTAGCGTCACGACCAAGGGCTTTTCCCAGGCGAAGAGCACTTTAGTCAGGATAAGCTATACTACTTGTCCCCTTTCAAACCCGGTCGTTGTGGGATCCCTTCCCGCCAACATTTGGGAAGACGACCAAGGCCACTATAAATAGGACATAGCCACCACCATAGAGGGGCATCTAGTTCACATCCCACCAGCTCTCTTAAGCTCAAGAACACCTCACCTTCTGAGGCATGTTCGTCCATTGTACAAGTTCGTCCTCAGCCCCTCGTGGCAATCCACCAAAACGCTGGAGTAGGGTATTACACTACAAGGTGGCCTGAACTAGGATAAATTGATGTGTCTCTTTGTCTCTTCGAGCTCGTCGCGCTAGGCTTAGGAGGATCGTGAGTAGGCAGGCTGGGTAGGTTGAGATCTCCGCACGCACCCAAGAGTTCAAACCATTCAAGGGTTTGCGGAACCCGTAATCCGACATTTGGCATGCCAGGTAGGGGTGCATCGGATGTCCTCCTCCGTTGGTCGATCCACTGTCACTCCGACACCTCCATGGCCAACGCACGCCGAGCTCTCGCTGAGCGTTGGGCCACAGTTGCCCCTTGCGTTGCTCAGACGGATCCGGCGGGCGATGGTTGTGCTCGTCGTGCTCCGTCTCCGGTGGCCAACGCCGCCATTGGCCCCTGCCGACCACGAGCAGCAAGCTTCTTTGCTGCGCCCTTTGATGCATCGCGACGGGCGCACCACCACTCCATCAATGACCCCTGCAGCTTCATCCACCGACCCACGTCACAGCCTGGCAAATGCGCAGGCCGCTCTGCTCATAGCGCAGGAGCTCCTTTGCTACCACCCGGTTGACGACTTCTACGAGGAGTGGCTCGAGCGGATCGCTGAGCTCGTCGCGGTCGGGGACTCCGCTGCACCGCCCCGCTTACCGCCTCAGCACCCGCTTGCCGCAGGTGACGTGGCTTATGGGGCTCCTCCACCACCTCTGGCCGAGGGCGTCATCATGGAGCCAAGGCGTGTGGCGCCGTGGCGCGACCCGCCGCGCCAATCACCTACACGGGAAGAGGTGAGCTGCCAGGTGGTGCAGTGGGCTCAAGGAGAAGCATGCGAACTTCCCGCACACCCAAGTCAGGCCCGTGTACCGCCACAGGAGGTGGCGGCACGCGTGCACCAGGACCAAGTTCTACCTCCTCGACGGGCCCCCGTGGCCACAGCAGGATGTCGCGCATTCACCTTGGAGCTTCGTGACGTCATCTGGCCGAGCAAGTTCAAACCCGACCTGCCCCCACGCTATGACGGGACCGCCGACCGTGCCGAGTTCCTACAGCTATACGAGCGGAGCATCGAGGCGGCCAGCGGCAACGAGAAGATCATGGCGAACTGGTTCCCGATGGCCCTCAAGGATTACGCGCGTTATTGGCTCCTGAATCTCCCCGTGGATCGGTCTCTTCTTGGGAGGAGATGCGTGGCCGCTTCATCGCCAACTTCCAGGGCACTCGTGACCGCCCGCCGGCCGCGGTTGACCTGCGTCGCATCAAGCAACAGCCAAGAGAGACCCTGCAGAAGTATATCCAACGCTTCAACAACATTTGCCTCAAGATCGCCAAGGTATCGGACGAGGCCATTATCTCAGCGTTCACTGAAGGCGTCCATGATGTCAAGATGAAGGTGGAGCTCGCCATCCACGAGGACCTGTGCACAGACTTGGAGATGTTCAACATGGCGAACAAGTGTGCAAGGGCTGAGGAGGGGTGCCTCTCCCTCCTCGAGCTCCCTGATGCTGACCCAGAAGACAAGAAGGCCAAGGCCAAGGATGGAAAGCTCAAAGGGCCGACCATGCTCGCGGCTGAGCCAGAGATGAAGCGCAGCTGCGACCACCCCGAGTCGTCCAAGAGCAACCGACCATTCTGCGTCTTCCACAATGTCCACAACCATAACACCAATGACTCCTAGGAGCTCAGGGCTCTCCGTGACGGGCGCCTCGGTCGACGCCCCGAGCACAACGATCGAGGCTACGGCTGTGGAGGTGGCCGAGGTGGAGGACGCTGGGACGGACGCGACCATCGCCTGGAGTGGCGCGACCATCCTCGGGAGGATCATTGGCAGGGCCAGCATCGCAAGGGCACATGGAGGGAGCAACCTCATGAGGATCTCCCTCAGGACAATGCCGGTCTCCCTCCATTGCCTCCACCACCGATAAGGAATGAAGATCATCACCAGGACGAGGGGGCTGGGGGCTTCCAGGAGCCTCGAGCCATTGCCTGCATCCTGGGTGGCTCACAGGCCCGACCCTCTCACCACATCTTCAAGAAGTTCGCACGTGAGGTGAACGCAACGCTCCCCAAGCCCGAAGCAACTCGCCCGCTCGGGTGGTCCAAATGCGTCATCACTTTCAGCTCCTCAGACCAGCTCAAGTGCGCGGCCACTGCTGGCGCGCTCTTCATGCTCTGCTCACCCATCATGAACAACGTGGCCGTCACAAAGACTCTCATCGATAGTGGAACGGGGCTCAATGTCCTATCCGTTCAAACGTTCGACAGGCTCCAAGTGTCGTACTACCAGCTTCAGCCAACCAAGCTATTCTCAAGAGTGACCGACGGTTCCACACAACCGTTAGGGCAGGTCTGCCTCCTTCTCACCTTCGGCGAACGCAACAACTACCACACCGAGCTCATCGACTTTGACGTCGCCGACATTCGCCTGCCATACAATGCCATCCTAGGGTACCCAGCACTGGCCAAGTTCATGGAAGCAATGCACCATGGCTACAACATCCTCAAGATGCCAGGAAGCAGCGGTGTCATCATGGTCGCATGCCAAGAAAAGTATGCGGTGTGCTCCCTCGAGCGCGCCTTCCAAGCTGCAGTATCGACGACCCTGAAGATGAGGGTGGCGTCCTCGCTCCTGAGTTCACCCCCAAGACAAAGAAGCTGCAGCTGGGTCAGGGATCTCGTGAGGAAGCATCGCCCGAGGATGCCGTGCTGAGCCTCATGTCCCCGGACGGGGCGCCTTCACCCATCACATAAGAAGGCGTGCCCGGCGCCCCTCTCAGTCTGGGCTCGGGGGCTCTCCTCGGGAGGGCCTCAGACCTGGCCAGAATCACGAGGGAGGCACTCGGGCACCATGTGGAGGTGCGCTTCAGTGCACACTTCCCAGGAGAAGGCGTCAGGAGGAAGGCACCAGGCGTTCAGGAGTTCATCAGCAAGGCAATCGAGGAGATTCAAGAGGCAAGGCTTCTACAAGGTGATCGCCGCCTACCACGAGGTGCGGCTCACTGCCCTGGCGAGGGTAAGGAGTTCCGCGTCTACATCGACATCCCAGGGCTGAACAGGGCTGCATCTCGGTAGCTTTTTTGGCCATCTCGTGTCGGCCGATGCGAGGGGCCACCCCACAACTATGTCTGCGTGCCTTTCGGCCTGCCAGGCTCAGCTGCGACATTCCAGCACTGCACAAGGGTTTCCCTGGCGGCGCGCGAGGGCGGGCACCAGGCAACCATAGAGGAGATGGAAGCGCATCTTCGAGAGCCTCTCGAGTACCCCGGGCCTCCTGAGGCTCGGGGCCAGGGCGGCTCGTGAAGAGCAACTCCGGCAGCGTGCGTCTTCTGCTACCCCGACATCTCTTAAGCGACGGTACTAGGTGACATCTCTCCAGTTCGTTTAGTTTGGGGGTGCCCCACGGGCTGCATCATCCCCAAGCCGTATGGGTCCTTGCGTGCGACATGTATCGTTTTGCGTTAGCCTAGATTATCTAACCATCTTCTAGGAGTTTATCTATGATCGTCACTCTGCGGCCTCGAGTCTTAACCGCCTCGCGGTCTCCCTACTTTTGCTGGCTTGTCCCTCGCTTGCCTCGCTGCATGGTTACTCGCATTGGCACAACACTTGTGCTTGGGACCGTCCCTGCAACACTGAGAAACCCAAGGATCGAGCTCTGGCTCGTGGCCCGCCTCACGCACACCACCTCACCAGGTCCTCGGTGCCTTCGTCTTTGCCAGAGGCCCTAGGGCGGACAGTCCGCTCTGCCGGGATTTGCAACCTCTCCTGTCATCTAACCTGCAGGTTCACCTGATGATGGCTCACGGCCGGTTGGTACGATCGCCACCTTACCTTGCGAGTCTCTTGCACGTTAAAGGGGGGTCCCGAGCATCGTGTCTCAGGAGCTCCAACTAGCTCTCCAGCCCTCACCCCCTGGCCTTGACCACGGCATCGCGACCTAGCATACCAGCGGCGGCTGAGCTCGCTCGGGGACTAGGACCCGAGGACATAGAGCACCAAGGAGAACAAGGCGAGTGGGTGGTCGTTGCGGGCCGCGCCTGATGACACCACCACAGACGCAAGAGCAGGCACCCACCCCCCGACGGATCACAACAGGACTACTAAAAGATAAGTCACATGCGCTGTGATGCCGGTCTCACACCCCACTCGCCCCAACCTCGCGTTCCCACTCCGGCGGCTTCACTCCCCCTTTCGGTTCCTCGGGCGGCTGCTTGCACGCCAAGGGGGACCTCGTGATCATCGTGTCTCATGAGCTCTCACCGGACCTCAGGCCACTCACCTCCTAGCATTGACCATGGCATCGCGACCTGGCATACTAGCGACGACTGAAGCCTGCCTAGGGACTGGGTCCCGTCGGTGTAGAGCATCACGCTCTCTAGGGGAAATAAAAGGGGGGAGTCGAGCCGAACTGGGACACACGACTTCATCACAAAAACAAGAAAGCAACGTTGGTATTAAACACACTTCGGTCCATACAAACCCCATGAGGGCTGGTTTTCATTCTGTGTAGGGAAAGCAAAAGAAGGAAGGCTGCTACCGAGCCATTGAGCGTCACCAGCGGTGCCGGGCGGCAGCCGCTGCTGTGCTCCAAACGCGGCTGGAGCTTAGTGACACGTAGCTGTCGTTGCTAGACTCCGGAGACTCACTAGGCTCGGGAGAGTCGCTGGATTCCCAGGAGTCATCGCTGCTGATGGAAGGGGCGCCGAAGGGGATAGAAGCGGGTCCAGCGCCCACGACTGCAGCCTGTGGGCTGCTTCCTCCGGGGCAGCACTCCAGCCGTTGGCCCTCCTCATCGAAGACCTTGAAGAACAGGGTGGACACGTCATCGTACACGAAGTGAATAGTCAGGGCTCCCACCATGCGACAGGCTCGGGCGACCTCACCCCATCTGCGGGTCATGAACACGTCTCCGGGGGGCACCACCTCGACCTCAGCTCCGGTGGCCAGGCTGCAGCACCCGTCGTGCTGCAGCCATAGCTTAAACGGCCCCCTTGGAGGCATCTCGCTGGCAAAGAACCTCGAGAGCCAGATCCATGAGTCGGGCGGCATCGCCACGCACACCAGGAACTCTCGCGAGCTGCCCTCGGTGTGAGTCAGTGGAGCGGTCGGCAAGACAATGGCGGTCCGTCCACCATCGCTGTGGGCCACCCGATGGCACACATCTTCATCCTGGGCGCTGGCGTACAGGGGAAGGCGGAAGCCAGGCAGAGGCCTGGATTGCCAAGTCCTGGTCACCTCTCGCCCCGCGCTGGAGTCGTGAGGGAGGCAGAGTTGTTTCTTCGGAGGGAGAGGGTCAGGCCCCTCTCTAGAGGCCTTCCCCTTTTTGGCCGACGAGAACCTCCTGATCGGCGCCATGAGAGCAAGACGGAGGAGAAGAAGCGGGCGGCAAGAAGACGAAGGAGAGATGAGCGAGGGGGCTCTTCCCCTCCCCCATATTTATAGCCAAGGAAGGCCGACCGCCGGCCTCCACGACCTCGTGCCATGATGATCTTCTGCAGGCCGCATCATTCCGTCAAGCCGAACGGTTGCCGAGGTAGCATGGGGAAGTGGAGATGCCCACGTCCCATCAATCGCCTGGCGTCATCAAGGCCGTAGGCGGTTAGGGCTCGTGGGGCTCCGCACTTGCCCTTTGGCTTCGCCTGGAAGCCAAGTCCGAGGTTGCCTTGGGCCCGGGGGCTACTATCGGCGTTCTGGATATGGGGGTATCCATACTTGCCTGCTTGCGGCCCACCACGTGCCTTCATCAATGGCCTGGTACGGCCCAGCTTCAGCATCGACAACTCAAGACCCTCGCGAGGGGCTAAGCCTCGCGAGGCGGACGACACCAAGACCCCCGAGGGGATCGGCCTCCTTAGGCTGGCTCCCGAGGGGCGGGGAGTTCTATGCAAGTTGCACCTCACAAGGCTCATCTGACGTGAGCCATGACGACCAAGACTAGGTGGGCGCCAGGTGGGTGCCAGCGGGCAAAGAGCGCCAGTTTCTTCTTTGTTGCAAGGGAGGCAAGCCACAGGCGCAGAGTCGCGAGGAATCAGCCAAAGGTTTCCATTCTGGTGCAATAAGACCAAGACCGCCATGACGGCAGGACAGAGGTCGTCACCGAGCCCACCGCAGCATCACGACCAGGGGCTTTTCACATGCGAAGACCACTTTAGTCAGGATAAGCTGTACTACTTGTCCCCTTTCAAATCCGGCCGTTGTGGGATCCCTTCCCGCCAACATTTGGGAAGAGGACCAAGGCCACTATATATAGGACTTCGCCACCACCATCGAGGGGCATCTAGTTCACACCCCACCAGCTCTCTTGATCTCAAGAAAACCTCACATCCTGAGGCCTGTTCATTCATTGTACTAGTTCGTCCTCAGCCCCTTGAGGCAATCCACCAAAACGCTGGAGTAGGGTATTACACCGCAAGGTGGCCCGAACTAGGATAAAATGTTGTCTCTTTGTCTCTTTGAGCTCGTCGCGCTAGGCTTAGGAGGATCGCGAGTAGGCAAGCTGGGTAGGTTGAGATCTCCACACGCACCCCAGAGTTCAAACCTTTCATGGGTTTGCGAAACCTGTAATCCGACAATATGCAAGAGGCAAAGAAATCTATGAAGGAAAAAGGTATTAAAGTTGATGATGTTAAAAATTTACCTCCAATTGAAGAAATACATGGGCTTGATACACCACCACTGCCTAAGGTGGTAGAGGTAAATTCTCTTATGAAGTTCAATGAAATGATAATCCTCACAATATGCATCCTAGCCAATGCCTTACGAGTTTGAAAACTACATTAGAAAATAAGACCACTTCAATGCAAAGGTTATGAGACAAATGAATGTAATTCTAATATGATTGCTCGCTTGAGTGACTTGTTATTTAGAATCTCAAATGATGTTAGAGGTGTTGGAAAACATGCTTCTATGGTTCAAACCTAGTTAGAACACGATGCTAAATCACAAAGAGAATTACTTGATGAAATGATTCATAATATACATGACTTTGCTGTTAGAATTGCAACTAGAGGAGGTAAAATGACCCAGGAACCACTTTATCCTGAGGGACACACAAAAAGAATTGAACAAGATTCGCAAAGAAATAACACTAGTGCACCTAGTCCTTCTAAAAGTAAAAATAAAAAGAAAAATGATAGGACTTTGCATGCTTCTAGTGAACCTGAAATAGACAAACCTCCTGATAATGAAAATGAAACTTCTATCTCTGATGCTAAAACTCAATATGGTAATGAAGATGCACCTACTGATAATGAAAAAGACAATGATGAGGTTCATGAAGACACTCAACCAAATAATGATAAAGAGCCAGATAATGATGTTGAGATAGAACCACTTGTTGATCTTGATAACCCACAACCTAAGAACAAAAGATATGATAAAAGATACTTCGTTACTAGAAAACACGGTAAAGAAAGAGAACCGTGGGTTCAAAAACCTATGCCTTTTACACCCAAGTAAACTAAAAAGAATGATTATGAAGAATTTGAACGCTTTGCTGAAATGCTGAGGCCAATCTTTTTGTATACTCGCTTGACTCATATCCTTGAAATGCCTCCTTATGCAAAGTATATGAAAGATATCATCACAAATAAGAGAAAAATAATGGAAGCTGAAATCTCCACTATGCTTGCTCACTATACTTTTAGAGATGGAGTACCTAAAAAACTTGGAGATCCGGGTATACCAACTATACCTTGTTCTATCAAAAGGAATTATGTGAAAACTGCTTTGTGTGATTTAGGAGCTGGTGTTAGTGTTATGCCTTTCTCTTTATATAAAAGACTTGACGTGAATAAACGGACACCTACTAAAATATGTTTGCCAATGGCTGACAAATCAACTGTCATACCTATCAATATCTGAGAGGATGTGCCCCTTGTTGTTGCTAGTGTTACTATTTTGACTGACTTTGTTATACTTGAGATGCCCGAGGACAACAACATGTCGATTATCCTTGGTAGACCCTTCTTGAATACTGCAGGGGCTATTATTGATTGCAATAAAAGCAAGGTCACTTTTCGTATTAATGGTAATGAGCATACGGTGCACTTTCCAAAGAAACAGTTGCAAGTGAATGGTATTAATGTTATTGAAAAATCTCTTACAATCACTATTGGAAGTTTTCAAATACCTCTACCTACTGTCAAAAAGAAATATGAAATGCCTATTGTTGTGGAAATGCATATCCCCATTGAGGTAACTTAGTGATCTATGAAAGTTGTTCGGTTTCATGCTAATTGAAAGTGGTTGTTAATAAGACCTGACCAACCATATTAATGAATCATTTTTGAGCGGTATGAAATTGATGAATTTAGTAAGCACTACCTTCTGTCCTTACTTTTTGTTTCCTGTTTTTACTAGTTAAATAAAATAAAGTGCCATTTTTCTCTGTTTTCTGTAGTTCCCGTGCAATAAAAAAATGACCCAAAAATAAAAGTTCTCAGTATGCCTTGAAAGTTGAACACGATTTTTTTCTGAATATTTCTGAATTTCTGGTGAAAATAATACCAGAGGGAGTTACACCAGGTGGGCACAACCCGCCTGGGCGCTCCAGGACCCCCAGGTGCACCCTGGTGCGTTGTGGTCAACATGTGGCCCCCCTCACGTATTTCTTTAGCCCACATCATCACTTACCTCCAGAAAAAATCTCCGTTGCTCTCTCTCCCGTGTTCTTGAGCTCAAACCCGTGGATCTCAATCTCTTAGCTCGAAGCTCCATTTCCGAAACTGTTTCGGCAGATTGTTGCACCGTTTGTCCAATTAGTTTTTGTTTTAGTGGCTTATACTTTGAATAATTAGCTACTCTCGATGCTGTTGTAGATGAGCTTGCATGTTGAATTCTTAGTGTTCTAAGTAGTTTGAATGCTTGATATGGCCTCTATGTATCCCTATGAGTAGTAGCTATCTATTTTGTGAAGTTTCGTTGGGAAAATTTTGTGAACTAAAAATTCAGATTTTTGTTCATAGGAAAAATTGTACGCGAACATGAATATCTTCACGAATTTTGGCACTAAGAAGAACTCCAAGGGTGTTATTGAGGAGTCTTCTGACGGTGATCTCCACCCTCGGAGGTTGGCGGAAGTACGGTTGTGCGAATGACTACACAACCCGTTCCTAAAATAGGCTGGAGTTCTTGAGGAGTTCATGCAATATATTGCTAATGCCGGCCTCACCGACTTCATCACAGATGAGTGTGACCAGCACCAAATCCTCACAACCATCTTTGTTCAAAGTTTTATATTCCTTCCTAGGAATAATCCTCCTAAAGTGAGCTTTGATTTATATGCAGAAAACCATCAGATACCACTTACTGAATTTTGTAAGATATGCATGATCCCTTCTGATGGTAGATTGGTTGAGCCTAGGCCGACCGAGTTTGAGGCCTTTTATCACACTTTGACGGTAGGTGATGAGAGAGGAGTGCCAGCCATCACTGCCACTGGCTTAAATTTTCCTACTGTTCGTTACTTTGCACTTTTCATTACTAAATGCTTGCTTGCTGGGGAGAAGGTGGGTGCACTTAGTTCACCAGACCTTGCTTTTTTATTTCATGCACTTGAGGGCGACAACACGCATAGCTTGGGAGCTACCGTGGCTCGTCGCCTGCATCTTAATAAATCCCAGGGTAAAATACATGGTGGGATTTTTGCTACTCGTTTGGCGGCTCACTTCGAGGTTGAGATACGCCCTCATGACTACCCTCTGACCAAGGTTTACCTAGACCGAGCAGCCATGGATCACCACCGTTTCACTGATAATAACTCTCATGACATCCCCATTCCTTATAACCTGGTCTTTAGCGTTAAAACTCGTGATATTATCCCCTTGCCTGCACCTGCTTGGTTTGATTCTGCTGCCAGGGGCGGATATAGGATTATGCCTGAGGACATCAGTGCCTAACGGAACGCTCAGGCTGCTACGGAGGCAGCACAGGAGGAGCCTCAACAGTGGGATGACTTGATGCCCACTCCTCAGCACCCCTACTACCCTCCAGTCTACTGACCGATTACCAAGTTAGGCCAAAATCCTAAGCTTGGGGGAGTACGTGTTTCTCACTTAGTTATATTCATGTCTACATATCATTCTATTTTTCGGTGTTCACACTTTTTCATTGTATCATCCATGCTTAGATTTATTTTCTTGCTTTCTTCTTGTGTGTTTGAAAAACATTAGAAAAACCAAAAAAAAAAATTAGTTGTAGTAATTTACTTTCTTTCCATGATTAGTAGTATTAAAAAGAAAACCAAAAAGATTCCCTTGTTCTTCTTTTGTTTGTTGGGAGCTTTCCCATGTAAATAGTTTTTCTCGTTTTTGCTTTTCCCTTTTGTTTGCGTGTTCAAGAGAACCAAAAAGTCCAAAAATATTTCAGTATGTTTCTCTGAATTTCTTTTCCTTTTATTCGAGTTGTACCGAGGAGAAGACCACGATGAAAATGTTGAGTGGCTCTCATATGAATAATTGTTGAACAAATAAAGAGCACATTTTACCCTGTCTTCTCCCGTTGAAGAAAATGTTTGCAGATTCCAGCTTAGTCCACGACATTCTTGCACTATTTATATTTTCATATCGTTCGGTCATGCAAGTGAAAGGCAATAATGACAACATCTGATGAACTGGCCGTGGCAGGGAGAAACTGGTATGGACTCGACTTGTTCTGTTTGTGTAAATATGTTTAACCTAGTATCCATGATTCAGCCCATTATGATTAAACATGTTTGCAATGACAATTAGAGGTTATAGTTTCTCATCACATGCATAAGTAGCTGGGAGTTGATAATGACTTATCTTGGATATCAACATAGCGTTAAAATGATAGTGATGTAATATGATGATATGGTATCCTCCTCTGAATGTTCGAGTGGCTTGACTTGGCACATGTTCATGCATGTAGTTGAATCAAAACCAACATAGCCTCTATGATATTTATGTTCATGGTGTCCATATCCTACTCATGCTAGTGTCCAATGTTACTTACGCATAATGCATGGTTATGATCGTTGTTGCTCTCTAGCTAGCCGCTTCTCAATCTAAATTGCTAGCCTTCGCCTATACTAAGTGGGAATTCAGCTTGTACATCAAAAACCTTGAACCCAAAGTTATTCTAGATTAGTCCACCATACCTACCTTTATGCGGTATTACCCTGCCATCGTATGTAAATTTGCACGTGCTGAAGGATTGGATTTGATTCCTGTGGTCAGTGAATTTCCCGACGTATTCCCTGAGAAATTACCCGAAATGCCTCCAGACAGAGAGCTTGAGTTTGCAATTGATCTTGTACCTGGGACTGCATCATTGTACAAAAAGTATTATCATATGCCTTCCTCCGAACTCATGGAATTAAAGAAGCAGTTGGATGAGATGCTGCAGAAAGGATATATTCACCCAAGCTCGTCACCATGGGGATCACCTGCAATATTTGTAGACAAGAAAGACGGTGGTCTCAGAATGTGCATGGACTACCATCAATTGAACGATGTCACCATCAAGAACAAATACCCGTTACCAAGGATTGATGATTTGTTCGATCAGCTCAGTGGTGCAAAAGTATTTTCCAAGATTGATTTAAGGACCGGATATCATCAACTGAAGATCAAGAAGGAAGATATTCCTAAGACCGTGTTCACTACCCGTTATGGTCTCTATGAATATATGGTGATGTCCTTCGGTCTCACAAATGCCCCCACCTTTTTCATGCATATGATGAATAAGGTGTTCATGGAAGTCTTGGATAAGTTTGTGGTGGTTTTCATTGATGACATTCTCATATACTCTAAATGTGACGAAGAACACAAGGCACACCTCCGAGCAGTCTTACAGAGACTCCGTGACCATCAGCTGTATGCAAAATACAACAAGTGTGAGTTTTGGCTCAAACAAGTCCGATTTCTGGGGCATGTTCTATCAGCAGAGGGTATCGCAGTGGATCCCAGCAAAGTGAAAGATGTGCTTGATTATGCAGCACCCACAACGGTATCTGAAGTCCGGAGTTTTCTTGGATTAGCCGGATACTACCGTCGATTCATCAAAGGATTCTCCAATATTGCCAAGCCAATGATAGAACTCCTCAAGAAAGACAAGAAGTTTGAATGGACTGAGGATTGGGAGTAGAGCTTTAACGAGCTCAAAACCAGATTGACATCAGCACCAGTCCTGACCCTTCCAAACATTTACCGCAGCTTCGATGTGTACTGTGACGCATCCAGAAAGGGTATTGGGTGTGTACTTATGCAAGACGGCAAGGTGGTAGATTACGCATCTCGCCAGCTACGACCTCATGAATGAAATTATCCTACACATGATTTGGAACTGGCCGCTGTTGTGCACTCTCTAAAAATTTGGAGACATTATGTAGGACCTTGAAGTATGTCTAGAGGGGGGGGGGGGGTGATTAGACTACTTGACCAATAAAAACTTAACCTTTTCCCAATTTTAGAGTTTGGCAGATTTTAGCTATTTTAGGACAAGTCAAGCAATCATCACACAATTCAAGCAAGCATGCAAAGAGTATATAGGCAGCGGAAATTAAAGCATGCAACTTGCAAGAAAGTAAAGGGAAGGGTTTGGAGGATTCAAACGCAATTGGAGACAAAGATGTTTTTGGCGTGGTTCCGATAGGTGGTGGTATCGTACATCCACGTTGATGGAGACTTCAACCCACGAAGGGTAACGGCTGCGCGAGTCCACGGAGGGCTCCACCCACGAAGGGTCCATGAAGTAGAAACCCCTTCTATCCCGACATGGCCGCCGCCCACGAAGGACTTGCCTCACTAGCGGTAGATCTTCACGAAGTAGGCGATCTCCTTGCTCTTACAAACTCCTTGGTTCAACTCCACAATCTTGTCGGAGGCTCCCAAGTGACACCTAGCCAATCTAGGAGACACCACTCTCCAAGAAGTAACAAATGGTGCGTTGATGATGAACTCCTTGCTCTTGTGCTTCAAATGATAGTCTCCCCAACACTCAACTCTCTCTCATAGGTTTTGGATCTGGTGGAAAGAAGATTTGAGTGGAAAGCAACTTGGGGAAGGCTAGAGATCAAGATTCATATGGTAGGAACGGAATTTCTTGGTCTCAACACATGAGTAGGTGGTTCTCTCTCAGAAATGGTAAGTTGGAAGTGTAGGTTCTTTATGATGGCTCTCTCCATGAATGAAGAGGAGGTGGAGGGGTATATATAGCCTCCACACAAAATCTAACCGTTACACACAATTTACCAAACTCGGTGGGACCGAATCGTTAAACTCGGTCGGACCGATTTAGTAAACCTAGTGACCGTTAGTGATTCTTGGTGGGACTGACATGCATCTCGGTGAGACCGATTCGGTTATGGTTAGGGCATAACGTAATCTCGGTAAGACCGATTACACAAACTCGGTGAGACCGATTTAGTAATAAGCTTTCAAGAGAGTTGGTCAGGTAAACTCGGTGGGACCGATTTGCTCTTTTCGATGAGACCAAAATGTTACAAAAAGTAAACAGAGAGTTTACATTGCAATCTCGGTGGGACCGATCGCTCACTTCGGTTAGACCGAAACATTACAAAGGGAAACAGAGAGATTACAACCCCATCTTGGTGAGACCGAGATCCCTATCGGTAAGACCGATTTGCTTAGGGTTTGTGGCAGTGGCTATGACTTTTGGAATCGGTGGCGCCCGATAGGAAGAATCGCTGTGACCGATTTTGGCTTTGGGTTTAGGTCATTTGTGGATGTGGGAAAGTAGTTGAGGGTTTTGGAGCATATCACTAAGCACATGAAGCAAGAGGCTCATTAAGCAACACCTCATCCCTCCTTGATAGTATTGGCTTTTCCTATAGACTCAATGTGATCTTGGATCACTAAAATATAAAATGAAGAGTCTTGAGATTTTGAGCTTGAGCCAATCCTTTGTCCTTAGTATTTTGAGGGATCCACTTTCATCATCCATGCCATGCCATTCATTGAGCTTTCCTGAAATAATAGTCTTGGAATAGCATTAGCTCAATGAGCTATATGTTGTTATGAATTACCAAAACCACCTAGGGATAGTTGCACTTTCAATCTCCCCCTTTTTGGTAATTGATGACAACATATAGATCAAAGCTTCGACAAATGATAATAAGATTGAATAACATCGTCGCTTTGAGAAGTATGTGATAAGCAAGAGCTCCCCCTAAATTTGTGCATAGTTTTAGATTTGCTTTGGACTGCAAATGCACAAAGAATTAGGCTCATGGGTTACTCTTCCATGTCACATACATCTTGATGGAGCACTCAAAATAATAAACATTGAATACATGCACTCATCACCAAGCATAGTGAATGATAACATAAGATAGATAGGATAATATCATCAAACATGCATAAGTGTAGCTTATGATCAAACACATGATCATCAATGTCTCACAAGCATAGTATCTCAACCAAAAGCAAACAAAGTTTGAAAAACCACCAAATAAAGCAAGAGAGAATAAAAGCAACACACTCTCTCTCGAAGCCTATGATCTATACATTTTTCTCCCCCTTTGGCAACAAGTTACCAAAAAGTTCATAGAAAATGCATAGTGCTAGATCGACTCTCAGGCTTGATCTTCTGGTGGTGGTGTCCTGATAGCTCCTTGGACGAAGGCTTCAGTTGAAGTAGAGGGTGCTAGAGTGGATGCTGGAGCTGGTTGCACTGGAACTGTAGGTGCTGTGGCTGGTGCTGAAGTTGTTGCTCTAGTGTCTGTCACTCGCACTGCAACTGACCTCTAGGCTCTGGGCACTCTGGCAAACACATTTGTGGTAGTCTTGCCCTGCCTCTCCTGCATATCATCCTGCAGATGCTCTACAACTGACTGAATCTCAGTTACTTTAACATCAAGGTCATGAAATTTGAGTTCCATGATTCTCTCAAGGCTCTCCTGATTCTGAGTGAGGGTGGCCAGTCCCTTCTCAATCCTCAGTATAGATGCTATCAAGTAACCAAGTTGCTCCTGTTTGGTTTTCAAGAAATATTCAGATGCCTCCTCTTGAGTTGGCATCTTGGCAGCCTTCTCCTTCTTTGCCTTCTCCTTCTTCTCCTGAGCTTGAACTGATTGTGGATCATTTTCATTCATGACAACCTCATTGTCCTCAAAGTCTGGATAAAGTGGAAAATGTTCCTTATCCAACTGATATCTCCCTGTGCCCATCTTTGAGTTGATCAATTCCTGAATCTGAGGTGCATATCCACAGCTCCTCTTCTGGTCTGCTGCAGTCCTCTTGATTGTTTCAATCATCAGGCTCATGACTTTGAACTTCTGTGGCACATCAAACACATGCAACATGTTGATGGAATGCCCTCTGATTATGTTATAGTCACCAGACTTGGGAAACAAGGTGTGCCTCAGGATCCAATTGATGGTTGGCAACCCTGACAGCAGAAAGTGAACTGATCCAAATTTGTGAGTCTCTACTGCCTTGTCTGGGATTTCCTTGTACATGTGAGCCATTGAATTGTGATCCATCTTCTTCTTTGCATAAATGTCCAGGTCATCCTCATTTTCCTTGGGGGAATTTATCAGACTTGCCCATTCTTCAACAGTGGATTGGTACCTTGTACCTTCAGACATCCAAACAATTCTACCATCTGGGTAAAAATGTGCTGTGGAGTAGAACTGCATGATAAGCTCATCATTCCAGTGGGTGAACTTCTGTCCAACATAATCAGCAACTCCACAAGCAACAAAGCTTTCTTGCACTCCAGGATAGTGCTGCTCGTTGTCCTTGATGTAGGTCCAGTCGACCCACCTCATGTCACAGACTATAGGCTTCTTGTCCAATAGAATTGTTTCATAGAAGTCATGATGTTCCTTTGTATGGAACCTGTAGTCAATAGCAGTTCTTCTTCTTGAAGCATATGGGTCTTCCATCCTCCACAGTCTCAGCCCTGAATCCTTCCTGATTCTCATGTCCTCAGCCACAGGATGGGCATCATTGTTGTCTGGTATCTTGGGCTTGAGCTTTCTTAAGACCTGTCCTTCTTCATCCTCATCTTTAGCAACATTGGGCATTGGAGCCTTGTTCTTCTCAGCAGGTGGAATACTCCTAGTATTCCTCTTTGGAACTTGCTTGGCCTTGCAGGCAGCTTTGGGTGCTTCCTTAGGCTTGGATGTTGTAGCCCCTGATCTGATTGCATCTCCCATGAGCTTGGGTGCCTTAGGTGCTGGTGCAGCATCCTCTTCCTCTTCTTCAGAATCTTTTCTCATAGAGGGCTTTCTAAGGACCTTGGCAGTTGTGGTTCTTGCTCTCTTCTTTTTCTTGTCTTGAGCCCCATCATCCTCTGACTCAATTGTGAACTTCATAGTTTCACCAGTGGGGACTTTCTGAGGTTTGGAAGAAGTGACTTTCTTTTCAGGTGCTTCTTTGGGTTGAGCCTGAGCTGGCACTTGATTGGACTTTCTGGCCTTTGGCATTGGTGTCCTTTTGGCAGGAACTTTCTTCTTCAGACCTGGTTTAGTGCTCTGTGCAGAGCCATATTCTTTCTTGAGAACTATCTTCTTGGAAGTAGCCTCATCTTCCTCAGCTTTGTAATCTTCATCCTCTGAATCTGAAGTCCTTTTCCTCCTTTGCCTAGTAGCAGCCTTAAGCAAATTGCTAGGAGTACTTCTGGTCCCTTCATTTGTAGTTGAGGGACTAGTGCCCTCACTCAAGTCCATCTGCTCTTCTGACCTGTTCTGGCTGTCACTTTGATCTGACATACTGCAAAAGCTGACTGCTGACCCTGTGAAGAGTTATAGATGAGATAGAATACATGAGCATCACAAAATGCATAGATTTTTGCAAAAGAATGATTCAAAAGTTCAGTTTTAGTTTTTCACAGAAAGCATTTCGGATCAACCGATTTTCAAACTCGGTGATACCGAAGCAGTTTTGGAACCTAAACTGATGATCTCGGTTGGACCGAGTCACAGTTTGGTGGCACCGAGACTACTAGGATTTCACAGAATCCTCAAATCGGTCGCACCGATTAGCAATTCTCTGTCAGACCGAGAGTCACTAGTGCAATGGCATAAGCCAAATCGGTGAGACCGAGTTTTTCAACTCGGTGGGTCCGAGATGGTTTCGGTGGAAACCTAACCCTAAAAATTTGAACCTCATCTAATCTATGGATTACTTTGGCTGGATAGAAGAGTTTCAATCATGGCCAGATTCGATAAAAATATAATGTGCTAGGAATCAGACGTGGATAACACAAAGATCAAGTCCATACCCTAACTTGGTGGTGGACTTGCTACGGCGGCAACGGTGGGGACGAAATCCGTTGACGGCGGCAGAGACCAGCGACAGGTGGCTGCTGGCGATGAGGAGACGATCCAGAGACCTCCGATGGCAGAGCGAGCTATTGCGCGGGCGAAGGGTTTCGGAGAAATTTCCAAAATTTTGCCCGTGGCTATATATAGCCCGACCCTGTCGGTGTGACCGAGTGGACCAACTCAGTGGCACCGAGATGCATAACTGTGTTCAGTTACAGCAAATCGGTGAGACCGAGAAGTTCAAATCGGTTGCACCGAGACTAAAAACTCAGATCAACTTGGTGACCTCGGTAGGACCGAAATGGAGGAATCGGTCAGACCGAGAATCACAAAGAGGTTTTGGAAGTTTAAGTCTATGACGAATCGGGGACTCCGAGTGCTCCTCACACAGAGTAGTTCGAATCTGACTTGATCAAATTTTGTGATGTAGCATGAATAGAGTTTGAGATGAGAAAAGCATAGATAGCTAAAGAAGGTTCTTAGGTATTCTTGTCCATCCACTTGGCAAAAAGAAAAGAAACCAAACAATCAAAACAACAAGTGGATGTCCTTGAATGAGTAAAATATGCACCAACATGCTCACATAATAAGATGGCAAATGAAATATGTGGCAAAGCATGCACAACCAATTCTAGCATCTATCAAACAATTGGCGATGACTAGGTCATCTATATATGAGTATATTGACTTAGGAGTCAAATGAGAACATTTGATCATAGGTCATACTTATCGTTTAAGCTCAAGTGGGGTTACCACTTTTACATAATGCATTGATGTGTTCACACCATTAGGGTTGCTTTGACTCAATTCTTAGAGTTAAGCTCCCCCTAGATGTGAGATCCCCCTTTAGAGGGATGAACTAACCTTGGGTTTTGTCGATGATGACTTCATGTAGGTGTTGAAGATGTAGATGCTCAGTGTTGATGTAGATCATTTGGAGCAATCCTATGGAGTGCGTTGCACTTTCAACTTACCTACATGGGTTAGTCCCACAAGGAACAAACAAGAATATCCATAGACATAGAGTGATGCACACACAAGATGATGTCCATGAAATCATTAGGTTACCTTGTCCCTTGCCTTACCAACATGAGGGTTTGTGACTCCTTGAACTAGTGCAAGATGTGGAAGTTGATTGCACTTGTTCTTGCCATAATGTTATGAGTGAAGAATGTTGGCAGAGTTACCCTCAAGAACTCTCTAGTTCTTCTTCTTCGGGATCTACATCATCTTGATGGGAATCCTTGGAGTTGTAGTTGTACTTGATGAAGTAGAACTTGATGTAGTCTTGGGAACCCACTTGAACGAGGCTTTAGGTGCTTCTTCAAATGCATCAATCTCTTCTTGAAGTTTGTCCCTGCCTTTGTTCTTGGGGTCTTGTGGTGGAAGATCATCTTGAGCTTGTGTTCCCTTGAAGGAAGTAGGATCATACTTCTCTTGTTGAGGAACAAACTTCGTCTTGGGGTATTGATCTTCTTCCCACTCAACTCCATTGGCATTGAACTTTCGTTCAAGACCAACACCTTGATTCTTCCGGTGCCTTCCTTGCTTGCGTACAATTTCCTTGAATTGCTTACTCCCGGCAAGGCTCTTGTAGACACCCTTCTCTATAATTCCCTTCAATAAGCTATTTTCTTGCTCAAGTGTAACTTGGCTAAGAGAATCATTAGTGGAATCAAGAGAACTACTAGAAGCAACAATATTGGATTTGTCATTATTATTGTTACTACTAGAGGAAGTATCTTTCTTGTACTTGTTACTAGACTTAACTTGAGGCATGTAAGTAGATAAGAGTAAATGCTTGACAATATAAGAAGAACTTTTCTTGCAAAGATCATCATTGATTGCTTTTAAGAACTCATGCTCTTGCTCAAGATTGAGCTTTTCAAAGCGTAACTTCTCATGAGCCCTTAAAAGATCTCGATGATCTTCGTAGATAGTTTCATGAGCTAACTTAAGAGAGTTTATTTCCTTAGTTAGAAGCTCAATCTTATCCTTATCATTGTCATTCGTTTTATCTTGATTAGCTTGATTAATTGACATTTCATCATAGTATTCATCACTAGAGTTGTCAACAAGTAAATCATCATCCACAAGCAAGTCATCTTCATCACTATTGAAATCAACATACTCAGGATGTGTTACCTTTGGACCTTTGGCCATGAAGCATCTTCCAACACCTTCATTTGGTGAATCAAATATGTCGTAGGAGTTGGTTGACACAAGTGCTAGACCGGCAACACCTTCATCTTGAGTATATTCGGAGTCGGAGTGATAGCTTCTCTCGGAGTGATTGTCGGAGTCAGAGCCGAAAACCCATTCACCAACATGAGCTTGATGTCTTCGTTTTGTGTAGCTCCTTGATGACTTGTCCTTCCTTTCCAAATCCTTGCTTCTCCGTGAGGGTCTTCGTTCATAATGATCATCTCTACTCCTCCTCTCTCTTGGTGGTGATTCTTCTCCTTTTCTCCTTCTTCTTGGAGAATCTTCTCTTCTTTTGTAGGATGTCGTACACTCATTGGAATAGTTTCCGGGTCTCCCACAACTGTAGCAATTGCGCTCTCGACTAGAAGATCTCTTGTCATTGTAAGACCTTGACTTGGAGCTTCTTTCTTTGCTTCCACTGTTGTAGAATTTGTTGAAGTTCTTCACCATTAAGCTCAATTCTTCATTGAAGGTTTGTTTCTCACTTGATGATGTGGGGGCTTCACTTGAGGCTTTGTAAGCACCACTTGACTTGTTGTGAAGTTCCTCCTTATCCTTGAGTGACATCTCATGAGCAACAATTCTTCCAATGACTTCCGTTGGCTTGAGATCTTTGTAGTTTGGTGAATCAACGTGCACACGGTATCATACTTTCCATCCAATGATCTTAGGATTCTCTTGATGATGAATTTGTCGGTCATCTCTTCACTCCCTAAGCCGGCAATCTAATTTGTGATAAGAGCAAGCCTAGAGTACATTTCAGCGACACCTTCACCATCCTTCATTTTGAACTTGTCAAGCTGACTTTGGAGCACATCCAACTTGGATTCCTTGACGGACTCGGTACCTTCATGCATATCAATCAAGATATCCCAAATTTCCTTTGCATTCTCAAGACGGCTGATTTTGTTGAATTCTTCGGGGCACAATCCGTTGAAGATGATATCGCATGCTTGAGCGTTGTATTGCAGCATCTTCAATTCTTCCGCATTAGCTTCACGGTTCGGTTCTCTCCCATCGAAAAATTCACCTTGCAAGCCAATACAAATAATTGCCCAAACAGCAGGATTATGTCCAAGAATATGCATTTTCATCTTATGCTTCCAACTAGCAAAATTAGTACCATCAAAGTAAGGACCTCTACGGTGATAATTTCCCTTGCTAGACGCCATACTCTCCTAGGTTGTGAATCGAAGGCTATGACCACCAAAAGCTATGGAAATCAAAGCAAATGGAGACCAAAGCTCTGATACCACTTGTAGGACCTTGAAGTATGTCTAGAGGGGGGGGGGTGATTAGACTACTTGACCAATAAAAACTTAACCTTTTACCAATTTTAGAGTTTGGCAGATTTTAGCTATTTTAGGACAAGTCAAGCAATCATCACACAATTCAAGCAAGCATGCAAAGAGTATATAGGCAGCGGAAATTAAAGCATGCAACTTGCAAGAAAGTAAAGGGAAGGGTTTGGAGGATTCAAACGCAATTGGAGACACGGATGTTTTTGGCGTGGTTCCGATAGTTGGTGGTATCGTACATCCACGTTGATGGAGACTTCAACCCACCAAGGGTAACGGCTGCGCGAGTCCACGGAGGGCTCCACCCACGAAGGGTCCATGAAGTAGCAACCTTGTCTATCCCGACATGGCCGTCACCCACGAAGGACTTGCCTCACTAGCGGTAGATCTTCACGAAGTAGGCGATCTCCTTGCTCTTACAAACTCCTTGGTTCAACTCCACAATCTTGTCGGAGGCTCCCAAGTGACACCTAGCCAATCTAGGAGACACCACTCTCCAAGAAGTAACAAATGGTGCGTTGATGATGAACTCCTTGCTCTTGTGCTTCAAATGATAGTCTCCCCAACACTCAACTCTCTCTCATAGGTTTTGGATCTGGTGGAAAGAAGATTTGAGTGGAAAGCAACTTGGGGAAGGCTAGAGATCAACATTCATATGGTAGGAACGGAATTTCTTGGTCTCAACACATGAGTAGGTGGTTCTCTCTCAGAAATGGTAAGTTGGAAGTGTAGGTTCGTTCTGATGGCTCTCTCCACGAATGAAGAGGAGGTGGAGGGGTATATATAGCCTCCACACAAAATCTAACCGTTACACACGGTTTACCAAACTCGGTGGGACCGAATCGTTAAACTCGGGCGGACCGATTTAGTAAACCTAGTGACCGTTAGTGATTCTTGGTGGGACTGACATGCATCTCGGTGAGACCGATTCGGTTATGGTTAGGGCATAACGTAATCTCGGTAAGACCGATTACACAAACTCGGTGAGACCGATTTGGTAATAAGCTTTCAAGAGAGTTGGTCAGGTAAACTCGGTGGGACCGATTTGCTCTTTTCGGTGAGACCGAAATGTTACAAAAAGGAAACAGAGAGTTCACATTGCAATCTTGGTGGGAACGATCGCTCACTTCGGTTAGACGGAAATGTTACGAAGGGAAACAGAGAGATTACAACCCCATCTCGGTGAGACCGAGATCCCTATCGGTAAGACCGATTTGCTTAGGGTCAGTGGCTATGACTTTTGGAATCGGTGGCGCCGGATAGGAAGAATCGGTGTGACCGATTTTGGCTTTGGGTTTAGGTCATTTGTGGATGTGGGAAAGTAGTTGAGGGTTTTGGAGCATATCACTAAGCACATGAAGTAAGAGGCTCATTAAGCAACACCTCATCCCTCCTTGATAGTATTGGCTTTTCCTATAGACTCATTGTGATCTTGGATCACTAAAATATAAAATGAAGAGTCTTGAGCTTTTGTGCTTGAGCCAATCCTTTGTCCTTAGTATTTTGAGGGATCCACTTTCATCATCCATAGTCTTGGAATAGCATTAGCTCAATGAGCTATATGTTGTTATGAATTACCAAAACCACCTAGGGATAGTTGCACTTTCACATTACCTCATTGGAAAGAGATGTCAAATATTTACCGACCACAAGAGTCTCAAATATATCTTTACTCAGCCATGTTGGCGTTCTGGGAATGGGGGTCCCCAGACTTGCCTGCCTGCGGCCTGCGGCATGGCGTAAGGGGTGGCCCAGCACGGCCAATCTACATTAACTCAAGCTCAAGACCCTCGCGAAGGGCCAAGCCTCGCGGGGCGGACGACACAAGGCTTCCTCAGGAGCAACCTCACCAGGCAGGCTCACGAGGAGGCAGAGAGGTCAACGCAGGGGTACCTCACAAGGTGCTCGTGATGCAAGGCATGACGATCGAGACCAGGCGGGTGCCAGGCGGGCGCCGGCCTGCGCAGTGTCCTTGTTTCCTCTTTGGTGCAAAGGGGGCAAGCGCAGGCGCGGAGTACTGAGGCATCAAGCAAAGGTTACCATTTCAGTGCAACAAGACCAAGACCAGCAGAGCGGTAGGACGGAGGTCACCGTGGAGCCCAAGACGGCGTTATCGCCAGTGCCTTTGGCAGCCGAAGACCAACTTTAGTCAGGATAACTTGTACTAGATGTTCCCCTTCAAAATTGCCATTGTTGGCGCCCTTCCCGCTCAATATTTGGGAAGAGGACCAGGGGCCTCTATATAGAGAGATAGCTACCACCGTGGAGAGGGAGGATCATCAAGATCTCACCGAAAGCCAACAGAGACGGAGCAACTCCTCTCCAAGCGCACCACCACAAGAACACCCGTGACGAGGCTGTTCTTCCTCTGTACTGTTCATCATCAGCCCCTGAGGCAATCCACCACACCACACACTGGAGTAGGGTATTACACCACAACGATGGCCCGATTCAGTATAAACCTTGTGCCCCTTGTGCTGTTCATCGTGTAGCTTAGATTCGTAGCGAGGCGTTGGGACGTGGATCGGTAGGAGGAAGATCTTCGCGCGCACCCCAGAGTTCGAACCTTAAGGGTTTTGCCGAAACCCGATATCTAGCATTTGGCGCGCCAGGTAGGGGTGCGCTGGAATCTTTCTTCCGTTGTTTCACGTTCGATCCTTCGTCGCATCCATGGGTGACGCTCGCCGAGCTCGTGCCGAGCGTCGGGCTGCTCTCGCCGCCCGCATCGTCCAGACGGCCCTTGTCGGTGGGCCTCCCCGTCGTTCTCTATCGCCTGCTGCCAACGCCGCCACCGGCCCGGCGGGGAACGAGCAGCAGGTGTCGTTGCTGCATCCCTCGGTGCAGCTGGAAGGCCGCACCACCACTCCATTGCTGACTCCAGCTGGTTCGTCGTCACACGCCCGTCGCGCTCCCACGGACGTGCATGCCGCGTTGCTCCTAGCACACGAGCTCCTGCACTACCGCCCCATCGATGACCTCTACGAGGAGTGGCTCTCTCGCATCACCGAGCTCGTCAGCGCCGCAGGGGGCTCCCTGCGTTGTCCTTCTCCCTGCCTCGCCCTCCGTCCCGCATGGGTGATGCAGCTCAGGAGGTGCCTCCGCCACCTCCTCCCCAAGAAGGTGCCCTGGCTCCAAGGCGCGCAGCCCCTGGATGAGACCCACCGCGTCCAGCGCCCGCGTGATAAGAAAGAAGCTGTCAAGAAATCCCTCGTCCTCAAGAAGGTGCTCGCATGCTCCCCGCTCGAGCACGTCATGACCGCATCCGTGCGCCAGCACGTCATGACCGCATCCCTGCGCCAGCACGTTAAGACCCCGCGCTGCCCCCGGTGGTGGCGCGCGGGAATCCCCAGGAGCAAGCCCCGCGTCTGCAAAGGGCTCCAGTGGCCACCGCAGGCTGCCACACCTTCACCAGTGAGTTGCGCAGTGTCGCCTGGCCAGGCAAGTTCATGCCGGATCTGCCTCCTCGCTACGACGGCACTGCCGACCCCGCAGAGTTCCTGCAGCTCTACGAGCTGGGCATCGAAGTGGCCAATGGAGACGAGAAGGTCATGGCGAATTGGTTCCCATGGCGGTCAAAGATGGTGCCCGCACCTGGCTCCTAAACCTGCCTCCCGGCACGATTTCCTCTTGGGACGAGATGCACACCCGCTTCATTGCCAACTTCCAGGGCAATCGCGACCATCCTTCAGTCGTGGGTGACCTGCACCACATCAAGCAGCAACCAGGAGAGACCATGCAAAAGTACATCCAGTGCTTCAACAACACTCGCCTCAAGATTCCCAAGGTGACCGTGGAGGCCATCATCTCAGCGTTCTCTGATGGCGTCCATGATGTCAAGATGAAGGAGGAGCTAGCTATCCACGAGGATCCGTGCACGTCTCTGGAGCTATTCAACCTAGTGACCAAGTGCATAAGGGCTGAGGAGGGGCGCCTCTCCCTTCTCGAGCTCCCAGCTGTTGACCCAGAAGAGAAGAAAGCCAAGGCCAAGGATGTGAAGCGCAAAGGAGCAGCTGTGCTCACAGTAGAACCAGACACGAAGCGTGGCAGGGACCAGCCGGAGTCGTCCAAGGGCAGCCGGTACTGCGTGTACCACGACCTCCACACCCACAACACCAACGAATGCCAAGAGCTCAGGGTCGTGCGAGAAGGACGTATCGGTCGACGCCCTGAGCGCAACGATCGGGGCTACGACCGAGGAGGAGGAAGAGGTGGAGGACGATGGGACGACCGAGGCCCTCGCCAAGGGTGGCGTGACCGACCTCGCGAGGACCGCTGGCAGGACCAGCCTCACGAGGGGGCTTGGAGGGATCAGCCTCGTGAGGATCACCCACAGGGCAAGGCAGGCCTTCCTCCTCTTCCACCACCGCCAAGAAGGAATGACGACGATCATCAGGACGAGGGGGCTGGGGGCTTCCAGCAGCCACGTGCTATCGCTTGCATCCTGAGCGGTGCCCAGGCCCCGGCCTCTCAGCCCATCTTCAAGCAGTTCGCTCGCGAGGTGAACGCAGTCCTTCCCAAGCTCGAGGCCACGTGCCCTCTCAAGTGGTCCACGTGCGCCATCACGTTCAGCTCAGCGGATCAACTCAAGTGTGCGGCTACAGCCGGCGTCCTTCCCATGCTTTGTTCCCCAGTCATCAGCAATGTGCATGTTACTGATACATCTCCAACGTATCTATAATTTATGAAGTATTCATTCTATTATATTATCCATCTATGATGTTTAATAAGAATTTATATGTCATTTTATATGATTTTTGGGACTAACCTATTAACCTAGAGCCCAGTGCCAGTTTCTGTTTTCTCCTTGTTTTTGTATTTTACAGAAAAGGGATACCAAACGGAGTCCAATTGACATGCCAATTTTGAGGATTTTTTCTGGACCAAAAGAAGACCACGGAGCATTGGAGTTGGGCCAGGGGAGTCCCGGGCTGCCCACGAGATAGGGGGCGCCCCCCTAGGGCGCATCCCCCTCTCTCGTGGACAGCCCGGACGCCCCCTTGACGTGAAACCAACACCAAAAATTCCTATAAATACTGAAACTTTCGGGAATTAACCTAGATCAGAAGTTCCACCGCCGAAAGCCTTTGTAGCCACGAGAAATCAATCTAGGCCCTCTCTGGCATCGTGCCGGAGGGGGCCATCATCACCGGAGGCCATGGAGGAGGATCTTGGAAGGGCCATCATTGCCATGAAGGCCAAGGACCAGAGGAGGAAAGCCATGGAGGAGGAAGCACAAGGGGGAGAACCTCTCCTCCTCTCTCTTGGTGGCACCGGAGTGCCATCGGGAGGGGAATCATCGCCCCGGTGATCGTCTTCATCAACATCACCATCATCATCACCATCCTCATCTCTTTTACGCGGTCCACTCTCCCGCACCCCGCTGTAATCCCTACTTGAACATGGTGCTTTATGCTACATATTATGATCCAATGATGTGTTGCCATCCTATGATGTTTTGAGTAGATATCTTTTGTCTTTGGGTTGATTGATGATCTAGAATTGGATGAGTTGTATGTTTCACTTTGATGCTGTCCTATGGTGCCCTCCGTGTCGCGCAAGAGTGAGGGATTCCCGCTGTAGGGTGTTGCAATACGTTCATGATTCGCTTGTAGTGGGTTGGTGAGTGACGGAAACACAAACCCGAGTAAGAGGGGTTGTTGCGTATGGGAATAAAGAGGACTTGATGCTTTAATGCTATGGTTGGGTTTTACCTTAATGATCTTTAGTATTTGCAGACGCTTGCTAGAGTTCCAATCATAAGTGCATATGATCCAAGTAGAGAAAGTATGTTAGCTTTTGCCTCTCCCTCATATGAAATTGCAATAGTGATTACCAGACTTGTTAACAATTGCCTAGGACAATTCCGCACATCGATCCACCATTATTCCACACTCGCTATTTATATTATTTAGTAATATATTCTAACCTTATGATAACAGCACCTACTTTTATATTTTAGCTCTCCGATATCATACAAAGTTATCCTCTTCTTACCCACAACACAGTTTTATTTCTTGTTTCTAGTTGGAAGCAAACGTTCGGTGCACGTAGTGTCGTATCAGTGGCAGATAGGGCTTGAGAGAATATTGATCTTATCTTTATCTTCTTGTGGGTTCGACACTCCATACTTATCACTTCCACCTTCGTGAATTGCTATGATGATTCCCTGCACTTGGGGATTATCAAGCCCTTTTCTGGCGCCGTTGCCGGGGAGCAATAGCGTGGGGTTGATATTCTCGTGTGTGCTTGTTTGCTTTATTTACTTAGTAGATTTTGTTTTTCCTTTTTGTTTCTGTTTAGTTGTGGGTGAAACATACAATTTTTTTTAAAAGAATGAAAATACCAAAAAATTATTTACTTGCCTCTCATGCCTAAAAAAGTTTTTCGAAAAGAGAAGTGATTGGAAAGTTATGCATTGAAGAAGTGAGGGTCGACCTTGAGCACTTGTGTTCATGCTCACAGAAACAATGTATAATTTCTCATGGAAGTTTCTCTGTAAATAATTATCCCCTTCTATATAACCGTTGTATTATAAAAATATTGTGCCAAGCTTTGGTTGTAGGATGATTAGATTACTTGTTTACTATGTGCAGAACAAAAACAGAAACTTTGGCTGTAGTGCTTGAATTCACAATTTTTACTGGAAAGTCAAATGGGTCTGAAACTTGTTGCACATTACTTCTGTACAAATTTTTAAAATTTTCAAATTTATTTCATAAGTTTTGGAGTTACAGAAGTTTACTAAACTTCCAGATTACTACAGACTGTCCTGTTATTAACAGATTCTGTTTTTCGTGTGTTGTTTGCTTATTTTGATGCATCTATGGCTAGTATGTGGAGGTATGAACCATAGAGAAGTTGGAATACAGTAGGTTTAACACCAATATATACAAATAATGAGTTAATTACAGTACCTTAAAGTGGTAGTTTGCTTTATTACACTAACGGATCTCACAAGTTTTTGTTTAAGTTTTTGTGAATGAAGTATTTGAAGAACGAGGAGTTACCGATGTGAGAAGAATAAAGAGAGACAAGAGTTCAAGCTTGGGGATGCCCAAGGCACCCCAAGTAAAATTTTCAAAGGATACTCAAGCATCTAAGCTTGGGATGCCCCGGTTGGCATCCCATCTTTCTTCTTCAACAAATATCGGTATAACTCGGTTTTTGTTTTGTTCACATTGATTGTGCCCTTTGTGTTTTTGTTTTTCTCTAAGAATCATGCTAGTATGATATAGCTCTTCATTGATTTATATAATACTTCATGTGCTTCACTTATATCTTTTAAGTATGATCTTATGGAATTGCTCTTTGTGCTTCAATTAAATCGTTTGAATGTGGTTTTATAGAATGCTTCGTGTGCATCACTTATATATTTTTAGCTTGGATATTGCGTAGTCTATATTAATTGTATAATGCTCCAGGAACTTCACTTATATTTCTTGGAGTATGAATAATACTATAATTTAAAGTGGGTTTGGAAGAGTGTCAACTTTAGGAATTAGTGATCCCACTATCTTGGAGGGTGTTGAATCTTCGTACGATATTTATGAAAGTGGATTTGGAAGAGTGTCAATTTTAGTTAGTATTCCACTATTTCGGAAGAGGTTCCAATTGAGTATGAGAACAAATTTTCTATTCATGATGCTACTGAAAATTATTATGAGGGAGGAATATGTGCTTGTAGGAGTTGCAATAATTTCAAGTTTCCTCTCTATGTGCTTAAAGTTTTGAAGTTATACTTGTTTTGCCTTCCTATGCTAGTTGACTTTTGTTCCTATAAATTGTGTGCTCACAAAATTCCTAGGCATAGTAAGTGAGTTAGATTTAAATGTGCTAGTCATATTCTTCATGATGCTCTCTTTGTGTTTCAAATCTTTTCTTTTATGCGAGCTTCATTGAAATCATCATGCCTAGCTAAAAGGCATTAAAGAAAAGCGCTTTTTGGGAGACAACCCAATATTTATACTTACTGTTTTTGTGTGACCACATGATTAAGCTACTGTAGTAATCATGTTTTATGCTTTTTGTTTCAATAAAGTGCCAAGTAAGACCTTTGGGAAGACTTGGGTGAAAGTTAATGTGATCTTGCTGTAAAAAACAGAAACTTTGCGCTCACGAGATTAGCTGTCATTATTTACAGAAGAGTGATTTTAAGTTGATTCTTTTTGCACAGATTAATACACAAATTCCTCACGACCACCAATTTATTTCATAACCTTTGGAGTAGAATAAGTATGGTTATTGTTCAGATCATTACAGACTGTTCTGTTTCTGACAGATTCTGTTTTCATCGCATAGTTTGCTTGTTTTCTAGTTTCTATGGCTTATATTTCTCAATATAAATTGTAGAAATGATATGGTACAGTAAGCATTATGTGAAAACAATTATGAACCTTTTATTTTACAGTACCAAATTGCATGGTTTACTCTTTATCATACTAACCTATCTCACGAAGTTCCATTAAGTTTTGTGTGATTGAAGTTTTCAAGTTTTGGGTGAGATATCGATATGAGGAGAATAAGGAGTGAAAAGGCCCTAAGCTTGGGGATTCCCAAGGCACCCAAGGTAATATTCAAGGAAGACTCAAGCTCCTAAGCTTGGGGATGCCCCGGAAGGCATCCCCTCTTTCTTCTTCAAAACTATCGGTACACCTTACTCGGAGCTATATTTTTATTCGTCACATGATATGTGTTTTATTTGGAGCGTCATTTTATTTTGTTAGTATTAGTTTTCTGTTATTTAGAATAGTGTTTTGCGTCTTTATTTTCAATTAAAATGTCAAGGATAGCCTTTACCATGCTTATTTTGCTAGTATACATGTTGCTGTTTGAAAACAGAAAGTTTACCGCTGTTGCAAAAATTCCCTAGAAAAGTAAGAGCATGATATAATGTTGAAACTTTTTGCATAATGAGCTATGATAAATATACTATAGTGGGAATTTTCTGTCATAATTTTTGGAGTTAGGGAAGTATTGATACTCTTGCATTCCTTACAGGCTGTACTGTTTTGACAGATTGCTGTTATGTTTGCATTGTTTGCATATGTTCGCTTGTTTAATGATTCTATTTGAGGATAGGAGTATTAAATATGCAGAGGCATTTAGTATGCAATGTTGAATAATAATTCCAGTGATTTGTTACAGTAGAAAATGATAAGGTTTTGCATTGGTTTATACTAACCTATCTCACGAGTTCTTGTTGAGTTTGGTGTGGATGAAGCTTTTGATAAAAAGAGAAACCATGATATGAGAAGAATTAAGGAGACACAAAAGTACAAGCTTGGGGATGCCCAAGGCACCCCAAGATAATATTCCAAGAAGTCTCAAGCATCTAAGCTTGGGGATGCCCTGTTAGGCATCCCACCTTTCTTCTTCAAGAACTATCGATTAGTATCGGTTGAACCTAAGTTTTTGCTTCTTCACATGAGTTGTGCTACCCTTGCAATGTCATTTTATTTTGTTTTACTCGCTGTTTGAATAAAATCATTGGATCTGAAATTTTGAATAGAAAAGGAACCTTCCCATGGCTAATTAATTATTTGCCTACTCAGTGTCGTTCACTCATATCTTTTGGAGTAGTTTGTCATTTACTCATGTGCTTCATGTATATCCTATGAGTAAATGGGGGAATGGATTGAATGTCATAAATCTGAATTTTTATATGTTTCATATGCTTATAACATGGTTAGTGATGACTTCACACATAGAAAGCATGAGGCATAAAAGTTGTTGAGAGTTGGCAAACGTAGTTTTGGTCATCGTTGCAATTAATAGGAAGTAATAAGGAAAGAGAGGTTCACATACAAATATATTATCTTGGACATCTTTTATGATTGTGAAGCACTCATTAAGTATGACATGCCAAAAGAGTTTACGTTGGACAAGGAAGACAACGTAATGTTTTATGTTTTTCGACATCTTAGTTAAACTATATTGTCATTGACCTTCGAAACATGTTGAACTTGCCTTTCCCCCTCATGCTAGCCAAATTCCTTGCACCAAGTAGAGATATTACTTGTGCTTCCAATTACCCTTAAACCCAGTTTTGCCATGAGAGTCCACCATACCTACCTATGGATTGAGTAAGATCCTTCAAGTAAGTTGTCATCGGTGCAAGCAATAAAAATTGCTCTCTAAATATGTATGACTTATTAGTGCGGAGAAAATAAGCTTTGTATGAACTTGTTGTGGAAGTAATAAAAGCGACGGACTGCATAATAAAGGTCCACATACAAGGGGCAATATAAAGTGACATTCTTTTGCATTAAGATTATGTGAATCAACCCTAAACGCGCATGACAACCTCTGCTTCCCTCTGCGAAGGGCCTATCTTTTACTTTATGTTTTTACTTTATGTTTGAGTCAAGGTGATTCTCACCTTTCCCTTTTTCATTTGATCCTTTGGCAAGCTCCTCGTGTTTGAAAGATCATGATACATATATCCAATTGGATGTAAGTTAGCTTGGGCTGTTATTGTTGACATCACCTAAAGGTGAATGCGTTGGGAGGCAACACAATAAGCCCCTATCTTCCTCAGTGTCCGGCTGAAACTCCATAACCACAAGTATTGCGTGAGTGTTATCAATTGTAGAGGATTATATGACAGTTGAGTATGCGAACTTGCTGAAGAGTTCTATTCTTGACTCTTTCTAATGTTATGATAAATTGCAATTGCTTCAATGACTGAGATTATTGTTTGTTAGTTCTCGACGAAGTTTCTGAACCATGCTTGACATTGTGAATAGATTGTTACTTGATCATGAAAAGTTTTATGAGATAAGCTACTATTATGATACATTCTAATGCTAGAAAAGGTGAATGAATTATCATTGATCAAACTTGTGCACCTACTAGCATTCACACTTTGTAAATTATTTCTTTTATCATTTACCTACTTGAGGACGAGAAGGAATTAAGCTTGGGGATGCTGATACGTCTCCAACGTATCTATAATTTATGAAGTATTCATGCTATTATATTATCCATCTATGATGTTTTATAAGCATTTATATGTCATTTTATATGATTTTTGGGGCTAACCTATTAACCTAGAGCCCAGTGCCAGTTTCTGTTTTCTCCTTGTTTTTGTATTTTACAGAAAAGGGATACCAAACTGAGTCCAATTGACGTGCCAATTTTTGAGGATTTTTTCTGGACCAAAAGAAGACCACGGAGCATCGGAGTTGGGCCAGGGGAGTCCCGGGCTGCCCACAAGACAGGGGGGCGTGCCCCCCCTAGGGCGAGACCCCCTCTCTCGGGGACAGCCCGGAGGCCCCCTTGACGTGAAACCAACGCCAAAAATTCCTATAAATACTGAAACTTTCGGGAATTAACCTAGATCGGAAGTTCCGCCGCCGCAAGCCTCTATAGCCACGAGAAATCAATCTAGGCCCTCTCTGGCACCCTGCCGGAGGGGGCCATCATCACCGGAGGCCATGGAGGAGGATCTTGGAGGGGTCATCATTGCTATGAAGGCCAAGGACCAGAGGAGGAAAGCCATGGAGGAGGAAGCACAAGGGGATGAACCTCTCCTCCTCTCTCTTGGTGGCACCGGAGTGCCATCGGGAGGGGAATCATCGCCGCGGTGATCGTCTTCATCAACATCACCATCATCATCACCATCCTCATCTCTTTTACGAGGTCCACTCTCCCGCACCCCGCTGTAATCCCTACTTGAGCATGGTGCTTTATGCTACATATTATGATCCAATGATGTGTTGCCATCCTATGATGTTTTGAGTAGATATCTTATGTCTTTGGGTTGATTGATGATCTAGATTGGTATGAGTTGTATGTTTCACTTTGATGCTGTCCTATGGTGCCCTCCGTGTCGCGCAAGAGTGAGGGATTCCCGCTGTAGGGTGTTGCAATACGTTCATGATTCGCTTGTAGTAGGTTGGTGAGTGACGGAAACACAAACCCGAGTAAGAGGGGTTGTTGCGTATGGGAATAAAGAGGACTTGATGCTTTAATGCTATGGATGGGTTTTACCTTAATGATCTTTAGTATTTGCAGACGCTTTCTAGAGTTCCAATCATAGTGCATATGATCCAAGTAGAGAAAGTATGTTAGCTTTTGCCTCTCCCTCATATGAAATTGCAATAGTGATTACCGGACTTGTTAACAATTGCTAGGACAATTCCGCACATCGATCCACCATTATTCCACACTCGCTATTTATATTATTTAGTAATATATTCTAACCTTATGATAACAGCACCTACTTTTAGATTTTAGCTCTCCGATATCATACAAAGTTATCCTCTTCTTACCCACAACACAGTTTTATTTCTTGTTTCTAGTTGGAAGCAAACGTTCGGTGCACGTAGAGTCGTATCAGTGGCAGATAGGGCTTGAGAGAATATTGAACTTATCTTTAGCTCCTTGTGGGTTCGACACTCCATACTTATCACTTCCACCTTTGGGAATTGCTATGATGATTCCCTGCACTTGGGGATTATCAGTTACTAGGACCCTCATCGATGGCGTCGCAGGACTCAACGTTCTGTCCGTCGATACATTCAACAATCTCCAAGTGCCATATGATCAGCTTGAGCCAACCAAGCCTTTCTCAAGAGTCACTGATGGCTCCACCACCCCGATAGGGCAGGTCTGCCTCCCTGTCACCTTTGGACAGCGCAAGAACTACCATACCGAGCTCATCGACTTCGACATTGCCCACATTCGCCTGCCATACAATGCCATCCTCGGGTATCTAGCCCTGGCCAAGTTTATGGAACTGACTCACCATGGATACAATGTCCTCAAGATGCCGGGAAGCGGTGGGTGTTGGTGTTAAAACTGGCAGATCTCGGGTAGGGGGTCCCGATCTGTGCGTCAAGGCTGATGGTAAAAAGAAGTATGGGACACAGGTGTTTACCCAGGTTTGGGCCCTCTTGATGGAGGTAAAACCCTACTTCCTGCTTGATTAATATTGATGATATGGGTAGTACAAGAGTAGATCTACCACGATATCGTAGAGGCTAAACCCTAGGAGCTAGCCTATGATGGTATGAATGTAAATGTGATCGGCCTTCTAAGGACCAACTCTCTGGTTTATATAGACACCGGAGAGGGCTAGGGTTTACATGGAGTCGGTTACAAGGAAGGAAATATAATATCCGGATCACCAAGCTTGCCTTCCACGCCAAGGAAAGTCCCATCTGGACACGGGCCAAAGTTTTGAATCTTATATCTTCACGCTTCAATAGTCCGGACGTTGTACACAGTCTGGCTGTCCGGATACCCCCTAATCCAGGACTCCCTCAGTGGGGTCATCACAGTCCCCTGTGAAGAGAAGGATGCGGTGTGCTCTCTCGAGCGTGCCTTCTAAGCTGCATCAGTCGAGGATCCAGACCGCAAGAGTGGGGACCTTCCCGAGGTAGTTCCTAAGAGAAAGAAGACATCACCCAGCTCAAGGCCTTAGGAGACAGGCATCTCTGGAGGCACCACGTCACGATCTGCGCCTGTCCAAGGGGCGCCTCCCTCCGTCGCATAGGAAGGCGTGCCCTGCACCCTCCTCGGGCCAGGCTCGGGGGCTCTCTCCTAGAGGGCCTCTAACTTTGCCAAGATCACGAGGGAGGCACTCGAGCACCACTTGGAGGCGCACTTTGCGGCACGTTTCCCTATGGAAGGCAGGAGGCAAGGAGGGTCCAACCCTCAGGAGTTCATCACCAAGGTCACTCAGGAGCTGCAGGAATCAAGAGTCATGCGAGGTGATCGCCGCCTACCAGGCGTAGCTCCCCATTCAGGCAAGGATGGCAGGCTGCGCGTCTGCATCGACTACCCAGGGCTCAACCGAGTCACGTCTCAGGAGCGTTTCTGGCCTTCGCGCGTGGGACGTTGCGAGCGCCCGCCTCACAGCTACGTTTGCATGCCTTTCGGCCTGCCGAACGCGGCTGCTGCTTACCAGCGCCTAATGAGGAGCATTCTGGAAGCTCAGGAGGTCAGACACCACGCCTTCCTAGCGGAGATGGAGATGGACCTTGAGGAGCCGCCCGGACCCCCAGAGCCTCCCGAGGCTCAGGGCTCTGATGGCTCATGAGGATCGATTTCTTCACTGCGCATCGCAGCTACTTCAACACCCGATCTGCAATGATATCATGTGACATATTTCGAGTTTCATTTCAGCTGGGAGCGCCCTCAGGCCTACATTATTCCCAGGTCGCGTGGGTCCATCCCTGCGGCATGTATCCATCTTGCTTCTGTCTTTAGTTCACTTTGCTGGGGGCGCCCCTCGGGCTGCATCATCCCCAAGCCGCTCGGGCCTGACCCAGTGGCATGTATCTTTCCTGCATCTATCTGAGTTGCTTTGGCTTCATGCCTAACCTGTCTATGATTATCATCTCCTGCCCTTGCGACCCCTTCTTCTCCCTCATGCAAACCGCTTGCACGTTAAAAGGGGGGGCGCCTGAGCATCGCGACTCAGGAGCTCTTATTGGCTCTCCGGCCCTCACCCCCTAGCCTTGTCCACGGTATCGCGACCTGGCATACCAGCGGCGGCTGAGCTTGTTCGAGGGCCGGGACCTGAGGACGTAGAGCATTTGCATCTAACCACCCTGCAGGAAGCCTCAGCTGCCCAAGGCTCAAGATCAGGCGCAATCCGCCTTGAGGTAGGGCCTCGTGAGTCCCGCGCTGGCTCATGAGTGCCTAGATACACCTCGTCTAGCCCTACCATGCCAGCCACATGTCAGGGCGCGATTGTACATGCCCCGGGGGCTCCTCCCGGGGTGGGGCCCTCCCACGTACCAGTGGAAGCACCATGCTCCGCGCTGGCTGACAACACTGCCGAGGAGCGGCTATGCCCGTACACATACGGAAGCGCTATGCGCCGTGCTGGTGATAAACAACTGAGGGCAGCCCATGGCTGTATCAACCTCAGGGAGCCCAGAGCTCAGTGTCTAGCCTAATTGCAACGCCTCCCCTCGGGAGCGCCATGCGAGGGGGATAGACACGAGGGCTACGCTAGGGTCACGCCCGAGCGCACGCCACCCAGCCAGGTCCCTCGGACCTGGTCGTCGCGCGCCGCTCCCCGAGCGGACCCAAGGTATGAAAACTATTTGAGCGTCAAGGGGGACTCCTGAGCATCGCGACTTAGGAGCCTAACTGGTCACGTAGCCCCTCACTCCTTAGTTCCGAAAGGCTAACGGCGGTTGAGGTATGCGTGGGGCCGGGCCCTGCCGACGTAGAACAACAGATCTACTCTTACACCCCTACCCTATTTGTTGTTTGTGCATCAAGGGGGAATCCTGAGCATCGCGGCTCAGGAGCCTAATTTGCCATGTAGCCCCTCACTCCTTGGTCCCGTCCTGGTGATCCGGTCGGGGCTAACGGCGGTTGAGGTATGCGCGGGGCCGGACCCCGCCGACATAGAACACAAAGAAAATAGGAAGGAAACCGCAAAATCTCGCAAATTCAGAAGCAAATACTACAGACCATAAATTGTCCTCACAATACCCAACACAAGTTTAAACGCCTCCACGAGGCACGGTGTATGTTGTAGGAGTTGAAATAGGAAAGAAGCCGCGAGGAGATCACCCTTGGGCAGCGCCGTCGTTCGATGGGAGCCCCGACTCCATGGTGGAATTACGCTTGTCAGCTCCACCTCCCGAGGCCGCGGGACAGGCAGCACCTGCCTTGGGCGCAGTGGCGAAGGCGCAGAACTTCACCAGCAAGGCCTCCGCCCGGCCCTTGATGGCCTTAGCAACAGCGGTGGAGCGCTCGGCGTCCACAGGCTCCAGCAGATCGTCAAGGTTGGCATCGGGGTTGTGAAGGTAGACGTGGCTGAGGATCCGCGTCAGCGCTGCAGAGGAAAGGACGCGAGCTTCAACCTTGGCCACGGGGCCGATGCCGGTCACGACCACTTCAAGGGCCTCGACCAGGAAGGGAAGCAGCTTGGCGGGGCCATCCATGGCTCCGGCCAGCGACTTCTCCAGACCATCAACATAAAGTGACTTCAGCGCCGTGCGAGATCCCACTTCGTTGTCCGTGAAGGCCGCGCGATCCTCGACCAAGACCTTCGCCTTGGCGACCAGCTCATTCCTCTCCGCCTAGAACTTCTACTCCAGTGTCTTCAGCCGGCCTCGATCAGCGGACAGTTTGGTGTCGCGGTCCCTGATGGCGGCCTCCCGAGCCTTCATCGCTTCCTCCTTCGTTTGGCGGTCACGAACCTCCTTGGCGAGCTCACCACGCAAGCCTCGCAACTCGTCCTCCAGCGCCTTGCAGCGGCCCCAGCCAGTTGAAGCATCCTTCAACACCGTGTCGCGAGTGGCTATGGCTTGGGAGGTGACTTGCTTCTCCTCCTCGGAAGCTGTCACAGCCTAGCTCAGTGCCACTCGGACGAAGGCGTCGGAGCGAACCCAGCCAAAGACCAGCTCCAGGCGCCCGGCCACCAGGCGGCGATTGGCGCCCTGGAGATCTTATCGCAGCCGACTCAGCTCATCAGTAGCACGGTCCAAGGCAGCGGAGGAGGCAGAGGAGACAGGAACCGATGGAGTAGGAGGAGAAGACGGCAGTGTAATCATGGCCTGGGAGGCTGGGACCTCCTGAGCCTTGGCAACCTCGGCGACAGCATCAAGCCCCGGTGCCTCCAGAGTTAGCGAGGCCACGAGGGCTAGCCCCCCGCCAGAGCATCCATCCTGGCCTCGCGGCGACGATCGGGCAGGGGAGGTGCAAGCTCCACTGCCTCCCCTTCCCGCAGGAGAAGGCGCGGCCACAATGGATGTGCTCGCCCCGAGCGGGGCTACCATGTCCCCCTTCAGCCTCTTTGCCGCAGGTGGTGGCCTACCCAAACAATGGAGGATGTCAAGCCCTGAAGCAAAAACGAGAGCAAAGCAGAGTTCGAGTACTGACTGGTTAGTCGCGGCAAGCTCCAATGGCCTCCGGCCGAGCTTGAAGCCCGAGAGCCTCTTGCCGGGCAGAGCCTCGGGAGGTCCGGCAGCAGAAGAGGGCGCACCAGAAGGGCTGGAGATGGCTTCGGGCAGCACCGGGGCTGGAGTAGACCCTCGGGAGATCAGCCCCGACCTATCCTTCTTCGGGATCACGGGCGGGTCCTCTCCCCTTCTCCTGGCGTCGGCCTCGTCATCGTCCGGCATGGAGCGGAGGACGTTGGACCTGCGCCAAGGGGAGTTCTCCCCCTTCTCCTCAGTGGTTGCCTCCGAGTCGCGCTCCTCCTCTTCCTCGTCTTCCTCCTCTCCCCCGCCTGAATCGTCAGAGGACAACTCCACTGTCGTCGTTGCTGCCTGGCCCTTAGGAGGCACCGCCGGCACCAGACCATCCCCGTCAAAGGTGGGCATGGTGTCCACCACCTGCTCCCAGTCGTTGCGAAGGAACAAGGGGATAGGAGCGCCCTCCGGGCTTGGCACGTCCTCTCTGACCAAGTATCGGAGAGCTGCGGCCAGATCTTCATCAGCTAGGGCCTCCGAGTTCAGGCGGAGGACGGCGTTCGCATCCTCGAGTCTCCACAACGGGCGCGAGTGCGCCTGAAGTGGAGCCACCCGATGCGCCAGGAACTCCCTTAGGAGAGTAGCCCCGGTCAGCTTCGCCGCCTTCATGTTGCTAGGCCTCAGGTCAGCGTTCATCTTCTCCCGCACCAGCTTTGCCTGTCGGTCGTCAAGCTTCGCACGGGACCATGCCTCGACAGCCTGGGGCAGCCCCACGGGCAGCGCCAGCCGAGAGTTGATGCATCCGGCATCCAGCATGACCCACTTGCTCTGGAAGGCATAGGCCCTCTTCCCGGCCTTCGAGATCGCGTTTGCTTTGGAGTATGCAACAAAGCTTGCGCACACCAAGATATTGGCACCAGTGACTCGGAGGAAGAAGAAGTGGCGCAGCAAGGCCACGGAGGGCATCACCCGGACGTGCGCCTCACAGTAGTAGGTGAAAATCTACAGAAGGAGAACATAGTTGGGATGGAGATGCAGAGCTTGTACCTTATAATGGCGGAGGACAGCATAGAAGAACTCGGAGAAAGGAGGCACCAGGCCAGCAATGACGGCGCTCATGCAGAAGGGATAGAAGGTGCTGCCCTTGTCCTCCAGCTGGGTGGAGCCGGGCCGGAGCGCAATCTCCCCCATATCGCTGCCTTGCGCCACCGTCATCAGGCGCGTGAGGGCGAGATTCTTCTCCGTCATGTTTGGAGGATCTAGTGCTGGCGAGTACCAGGCCGATGGAGCCCCAGCCGCGGTCTTGTGGGGCGCCATTGCTCACTGGAGGAGAAAGGGTGAGGTGGCTCTGGAGATTTCGGAAGCAGGAGGGCAAGAGCAAGAAAGGGGATCTGGAGCAAGACGAATGAGAGCAATGAAGGTAAGCCGAACCAGAGCCAACCTTTTTGTCAGACGGGCAGTTGCAGAGGCAGCATGGGGAAGCGGAGACGCCCACGACCAATCAACCGCCAGGCGGCGACCAAGGCCGCAGGCTGTTGGGGCCCGTGGCGCTCCGTACTTGCCCTTTCGCTTGGTCACTAAGCCAAGTCCGAGCAAGCCTTGGGCCCGGGGGCTACTGTCGGCGTTCTGGGAACGGGGGACCCCAGACTTGCTTGCCTGCGGCCTGCGGCGTGGCTCAAGGGGTGGCCCAGCACGGCCCATCTACATTAACTCAAGCTCAAAACCCTTGCGAAGGCCAAGCCTCGCGGGGCGGACGACGCAAGGCTTCCTCAGGAGCAGCCTCACGAGGTAGGCTCGCGAGGAGGCGGAGAGACCAAGGCAGGGGTACCTCGCAAGGTGCTCGTGATGCAAGCCATGACGATCGAGACCAGGCGGGCGCCAGGCGGGCGCTAGCCTGCGCAGTGTCCTTGTTTCCTCTTTGGTGCAAAGGGGGCAAGCGCAGGCGCGGAGTACCGAGGCATCAAGCAAAGGTTACCATTTCAGTGCAACAATACCAAGACCAGCAGAGCGGCATGACGAAGGTCACCGTGGAGCCCCAGACGGCGTCATCGCCAGTGCCTTTGGCAGCCAGAGACCAACTTTAGTCAGGATAACTTGTACTAGATGTTCCCCTTCAAAATGGCCGTTGTTGGCGCCCTTCCCTCTCAATATTTGGGAAGAGGACCCGGGGCCTCTATATATAGAGATAGCCACCACCGTGGGGAGGGAGGATCATCAAGATCTCACCGAAAGCCAACAGAGACGGAGCAACTCGTCTCCAAGCACACCACCACAAGAACACCCCTCGCGAGGATGTTCTTGCTCTGTACTGTTCATCATCAGCCCCTAAGGCAATCCACCACACCACACACTGGAGTAGGGTATTACACCACAACGATGGCCCGAACCAGTATAAACCTTGTGCCCCTTGTGCTGTTCATTGTGTAGCTTAGATTCGCAGCGAGGCGTTGGGACGTCGATCGGTACGAGGAAGATCTTCACGTGCACCCCAGAGTTTGAGCCTTAAGGGTTTTGCCGGAACCCGTTATCCGACAATCCAGACTTGAACCTTCGACAATGAAGATGGCTTGAGTTGGTCAAGGACTTTGATCTGGGAATAAATTACCACCCGGGAAAAGCCAATGTGGTGGCTAATGCCCTCAGTTGCAAGCCTGCCAGTTTAAACGCTATGCTGGCATCTTTGCCTCCAGAACTCCACCAAGAGATTCCTCAGCTTAACTTGGTAATTGTAAATGCCAGTCTTGCGAATATTTTGGAAGTAACCCCTACTCTGGAAGAAGAGATTCGTGTGGCACAGGCTGACAACAAGAGTCCGCAAGGATATCTCCAATGTCTGTGCAAAGGCAAGACTCGGGATTTCTCAAAGGATGCACTGGGTACACTCTGGTTCCGAGAAGGATATGTGTACATGAGCAAGCAGATTTGAGGAAGAAAATTTTGGCAGAAGCACATGAATCCTCATATTCGATACACCCAGGCAGCACCAAAATGTACGAAGACCTTCAACAGATATTTTGGTGGGATGGAATGAAAAAGGACATCGCATATTTTGTCACTTGTTGTGACATCTGCAACAAAGTAAAGGCGGAACACCAGAAACCCACCGGACTTCTCCAACCTCTACCCGTCTCACAATGCAAATGGGACGATGTCTGCATGGACTTTATGACCGATCTACCCAGGACTCACCAAGGTAATGATGCTATATAGGTCATAGTGGACATGCTGACTAAAGTGGCTCACTTTATTCCCATCCGCACCCACTTTCGCGCTGATCAACTTGCACAATTATATGTATCCTAGATTGTCAGTCTGCATGGAGTGCCAAAAACAATCACTTCGGACCGAGGTTAATTGTTTACCTCCACCTTCTTGTCCCAACTCCATCAAGCTTTGGGGACCGCTCTCAAATATAGTACCGCCTATCATCCATAGACAGATGGTCAGACCGAGCAACTAAATCAAATCCTTGAAGATATGCTTTGAGCATGTGCCTTAGCCCATGGACCTAAATGGGAAGATTGTCTGCCATATGCGGAATTCTCATAAAACAACAATTTTCAAACCAGTCTGAAAATGTCACCATTTGAAGCTTTATACGGCCATAAGTGCCGCACTCCATTAAATTTGTCTCAAACCGGAGACAATCGTATCTTTGGTACTGATCTGATATTGGAGGCAGAGAAGCAAGTCAAGGAAATTCGAGATAGACTACAACTGGCAATGTCACGACAGAAGAGTTATTATGATGCCAAACATCAACAAGTTAGTTTTTAACCTGGTGAACACGTTTATCTCCGAGTCACCCCCATGAAGGGATTCAAGAGATTTCAGACTCAAGGCAAATTGGCACCAAGATATATTGGTCCGTTCCCAGTCATGACACGAGTTGCCACCGTTGCTTATCAGTTGGAATTGCCACCAGAATTATGGGAAGTACAAAACAAGTTCCACGTGTCACAACTGAGAAGGTGTATTTCACCACCTGAGAAGAGGACTGATATGTCAAAAATTGAGCTTGCCCAAGATTTAACTTATGAGGAGAGACCGTTCAGAATATTGGATGAGGTAGAAAGGGTCACACGCAGCAAAGCGATCAAATTTTACAATGTCCGGTGGGAGCATCACACCGAGGAAGAAGCAACCTAGGAAAGATAGGAATTTTTAAGGACAACCTACCCAGAACTATTTTCCAAAGCAACCGAATCTCGAGGACGAGATTCATCTTAAGTGGGGGAGGTTTGTGATAGCCTGGATTTGCCTTCTCCCTTTTTCGGGACTTTCAGTTGCATTTGCTTTGGATTTCGAGTTTTGAATCAATTCAAATGGACTTGAACACTTGGCACTACCCTTGAACACTTGGCCCAAGGAATATTTTTCATAAAATAAAAATATTCATTTTCTTCCGTGTAAATCACTTCAGAGAAGTATGCTCCAAAGCAACCCCTAGATTTCTTACTCAAAAAATCCTGAATAAATTCACAAATATTCTTTGAACCCTAGGGCACCTCCCTGAGCAAAAATATTGCATAACTTTTTTGAATATTTTTGCTACAGAAAATCATTTCTGTTCTGGATTGAATGATCACTTTGCACAACAAGTATATTTTTGCTTGATCTTTTGGGGGTGATCTTTTCTGAGATTGATTACCCTCCTAAGAAATTGCTAAAACCCAAAGCACAACCTTTAGTTCTCACTAAAATTTTCTCAGTGAAGCTCACAAGTTTCTATCCAGAAACTTGCCAGGAAGATAGCCACTCCCACAATGCACCTGTGCGGCCAAGGCAATAGTGCGCCTGTGCCCCTGTGCTCGTCGCTTACCACGCTCCTGTGCTTGTTGCGGCTCGTCTACAAACCTCGCGTGATCTCCGGCGTCTTTTCCCCCTCTCACTGACACCATTCATCGCCGGGCAACACTCCAGAGAGCTCCGGTGAGCTCTCGATCCTCGCCTTGGCCTCGCCTATAAATAGAGCTCCCCGAGCTCATTTCTCTCCGCACACACACTCAACACACCTCCACACCCCCGTAGGAAGCCGCAGCCCCGGCGGGCAGGCCTCTGGCCACCGTCCCCGCCCCCAGCTCGCTGGCGATCCCCATCCTCTGCCCCCTCCCTCTCCAGAGCCGCTCGAGCACCACTGACCACTCCGGCGTGTTCATGGTGATCCACTGGTGCGTGCTGGTGCTGTTGGAGCTGCTGGACTGGCCCTGCTTCACTGGAACCACCATCTCCGATGGGCTTTGCCGCTACTGCCGCTAGAGAGCTCCGTTCCGACCCTGTCTGGCCACCCCTAGCAATGCTACCGGTACGGGCAGGTGCGCCTATCCTCTTAGATCTCGTCGTTGGGCACTCCTCGCTGGAGAAAGCGTCGTCGCCATGCCGCTCGCCTCTACTTCTCCCCCATCCCCCTCCGGCCTGACTGCTGGGGCCCACTGTCAGCCACTCAGTCCGCGGCCGAAGCGGTATGAGTGGTGGCGCCCAAGCGGTTTACGCCATCGACGTCACCCCCTCTGGTTTTTCTATTTATTCAAATTTAGTTCAAATTTGACCAGAACTTTGACTAGCTCTACCTTTTATTCTACAAGTTCACATGCATTGATTCTTTTTACATTATGTTCTTACTGGAAAATCCTAGCAGCACACCCAAGCTGTGATTTTTCTTTGCGCCTAGAATTTCTGGTATTTTTCAGAAGTGTTCTTGATATTTTATTTTTGTCATTTGATTTATTTTCAGAAGGTGAAGCTTGTCCTGAAGGTATACATGAGGAGTGTGAAGCTCCTCTGCACTAAGGCAAGCCACAACAACATTGTCATGGTGTCTTTGCAATATCCATGATTTTATACTTGAATTTATATGATATTCATTGCATATAGTATTAAAATAAATAATGCTTGTGTTAGTTAGTTTGTCATGAT
This sequence comes from Triticum timopheevii, assembly GCA_963921465.1. Classification (NCBI taxonomy): domain Eukaryota; kingdom Viridiplantae; phylum Streptophyta; class Magnoliopsida; order Poales; family Poaceae; genus Triticum; species Triticum timopheevii. Next base: position 232,238,619 of record OY997266.1, on the reverse strand, counting down.
CAAAATGCTTAGTTAAAACAAATGAATGCTTGAACTAGTGAGATTAGCTTGAGTAGTTGATCTAAGTAAATTTGTCATGGTTATGGTATTATGATCATCGGTATTATTTTTCCTATAAGCAAAAATGAGTGTTATTTGATAAATGCCAAGTAAAGTGATGAGTAGAAATAACCAGTAAGGAAGGACTAGAAATATTGAAAGTTGAGTTTGTGCAAGTAGAACTTTAATAAGGTTGATCTATTATTTCTAAGTGAATTGTGATGGATGTATATGGTTGCATAAGCATGGCATATTGTGACTCGTGCATTTTTATTTTCAAGTTAAACTTGATGATAATTGAACTTGAACATAAAGTTTGTCGGGTCATGGTGCCACTGAATCAGGCAGACAAGTGCAACCACATTTGCCTTAGTATGGGGAGGCCGTTAGACGTTCCGTTGTCATGCCTTTTATCAGTGCCTCCAACAAGGGAAGGTTATGGGTGTGCGTTACCCTGGCTCAAAGGAGACATAACGTTGTGGACCTGTTCTTGTTATGGTACCTTGTCCCAGTTTGGGAATGTGTCATGGATTTGTCACGATAGATGTGCTAGTGTCAGGACTTATCGTCAAGCCAACGCATCTATGTGGTAGCTTGAGAGGGGTTGATCGGGATGAGAGATGCGAGACAAATCAACACACAAGACAAGGATTTAGACAGCTTCGGTCCCCGGGAAACATCATCCGGTAATAGCCCTACATGCTATTTGTGGCTAGGTCTTATTATGCTCATGAGGGAGTCGCCACATAAGCCGGCTCCCCTTTAGTTGTGTCTAGCCTTAGCGATTATTTTTCTGTCCCTCTTTGGGTGCCCTGCCCCTCCTTATATATGTTGAAGGGGCGGGTTACATGACTAGTCCTAGTAGGATTAGGATTACTCTATACAAGTGGAGTCCTAGTCTTGCTTCCTTTGTAGGAGAATATTCCTTATTTCTTTCCTCTTAAGCCGACCCACCATAACATGAGCCAGCCTTCTAGTCCTTGGGCCTTGTCGTCCGTCTGACCCGTCTGCAGGGTCTTCAGTGAGTCGTAATGCTCAGGCTGGTTACCCATAAACCGCCAGGTCAGGGTGGGTCGCCAGTGAGTTGCCAAGCTCCAGCTGGGTCATACACCTGATGGGTTACACCGCGGGGTATATCCCCAACATTAGCCCCCAGTTTAGCCTGGATTTATCCATGGTAAACTTATCCAGATCATCCTTAAGCCCTTGTTATTTCTTCCTTCTGGAAAGTCCGGGTCAATAGACCAACTTTATAATCAATTTGGTTGTAGAAGAAATATTGTGAATAAAGAACACATTTGAGTCGACCTTCAATGCTCTGACTTGACAAAAATATTGGTCTTGAAATACTCATCTGATTTGTAGCCGGCTTGAAGATGTAGAAACTTGCCAATTTATGATTACCAAAATTGCTGGGTTATAAATAGATGATGTCGAGTCATAATTGTTGTCGATGCCGGGTCATAAATATTGGTGACGTCGGGTCATGATTGCTGCAGACACCGAGTCAATTTGGTCTGCTCAAACTGAAAATTTTAAGATTTTTCTCTTTTATATGTATATCACCTGTAGCCCCCAAGTGCCGGGTTGTCATGCTTGCAGCAACCTGGGACTTGTAATTGCCTTATGCTCATAAAAACTTCAACCAGTGTAGCCCCCAAGGGCCGGGTCTTTATGCAATATTGAGGAGGGACTTTTGTATCTAATTCATTGCTAATAACATCATATGATGTAATCTCCACCATGGGGCTTGAACCCACGTCCACAAGGTTAAGAGCTTTGTACTCTACCAACTGAGTAGCGGACCTTTTCAAAATAATGGATTAAAGCTTGTGTACCTTGATGTTCTGATAGGAGCAATTGGTAGCCCCCAAGGGTAACCTCTTTATAATGTGATGAGTCGGATCTTCAAAAAAGTGAGCCAAAAAATGAGTTTGCATTAGCCCCCAAGTGCCATGGTACATGCTGGCAGTGACATGGGACTTGCATATTTGATATAATCTCAATCTGAATAGTGTAGCCCCCAAGTGTCGGGTCGTAAGCCTGCAGCGACTCGGGACTATTCCTTACATTGTAGAATAAATCATATCCATTGATAAAATAATAGCCATTGCGCCAAAGCAACTTTGAATACCTTATCTGTTGACATGTACATCTGGAGTTTAAATACCCGAAGGCTCTTGGCCGATGGAGATTTAATACGCCTCCATTGTAATCCGGAATTTTTATAACCCGGCGGCTTATAGCCTGTAGAATTGGCTCATACTGCCGGCTTACATCGCCGCATCCAATAAGGCCAATAATCCAATGATTGATAAGAGCATGATTATAATGGCGCAATCCAAAATATACCGGCGACTTAAAGTCCATAGCCAGGCCTAGTTTAAACATAATCATGTATAAACAATATCAAACCTGTGATCTTGAATCATACTTCCGGCTTATGATACCTGTGCAGTAAGGGTGATAACCCAATCTTTAGAAGCCAAAACTTCCAAATGTTTATTATCGTCATGTGCTGTCGACATATCATCCAAAGTCGAGCCAGGTTAAACAGAAACCACACATATATGCTTCGGTTATGAGCAAAAAAGTCTCAAGACAAACCCAAAAGATTGCTTTCAAAAAACTTAAGCCAAACAGAGAGAAAAAGCAAGGCTTCTGATTCGAATATGATCAGTAAGCCAGACCAAAAGGGGTTAAGCTATGATTCAAATACGATCAGTAAGCCCCCTAGTGGGTTTGGCATTGCGCCGATCAAGAGGGTACTCACAGCTATGTTCTCTTTGGTTCGAATACAACCTATGTTTGAACAGGAAGCCCCCAAATGACCTTGAAACTTTTTTAACGACTCTGATTTGAATATGATCAAAGTCGGACCCAAAAGGGGTTAAGCTATGATTCGAATATGTTCAAGAAGCCCCCTAGTCGGTTTGGCATTCGTTGATCAAGAGGGTACCGAAAGCTATGTTCTCCTTGGTTTGAATACGACCTATGTTTGAACACGAAGCCCCCAAATGACCATAAAGCAGGGTACCTGAGTTGTGCCTTGCAAAAACTCTCTTTGGTCCCTTTAATTTTTCTTAGAACACGAGCTTTGCGAGAGGTAAATTCTTCTTGAGCCAGAATTTTAAGCCGGATATTGAGAGCTTCAAAACTTTGTGAGAGATAAATTTTCCATGAACCGGATTTTAAAACGGAATTCTTCATTTTGAGCCGGAAATTTTCTGACGGCCTTTAAACTGGCAACATTTACTGAGCCATGTCCATGTAGCCCCCAAGTCTTTAAGACTACTTGAGGAGTTGGCTTGAGACTCTCAATGCTTGACCATGATATAAACCGGTATGAGTCATTCATCAGCTTAGTGATATAGTAGTCCCTTTTGCAGTAGACAACTTATCCTGCATTAGAGAACTTGCAAGGCAGAGTAATTGCTCTTTTAAAGAAAGCCATATGCAATATAAAAATATTGTCACATCCCTAGTTCTGATTTGCCTAGTGCTAGCTTTTGGTGATGCATCATGTTTACTTTTTACAGAAAGTTGAAATGGGGATGACAGAAACACCCAGCACCCCTCTTAAACCAACTAGGGTTTACTAAAATTATTTTCAATGAACCTGAAATGCCCTTCTAAAATGTTCATCATCTTTCCCTTGGTCTTAAACATCTGACAAAAATGATGCACAAATTTCTAGGACATCCTAAGGTCACTGGATTAAATCAGATTAAATCATTAGTTAATTGCATTTGGGCATTTAAATGCTAGTAAATATTTTAATTGTCCAAATAATCCCAAACTAAAATGTTTCATGTTGGATATATTCCAAACAGTGGGCATGCATAGTTTGGTGATTTTTGAAAGTGTCTAGATATTCTTAGTAATGCCACAAACTTACAAAACAAAATAAAAATAGAAATAAAAGGAAAAGAGAGAGAGAAGGACCTACCTGGGCCACTTACCTGGCCGGCCCAGCTGGCAACCCAGCTTGTCGGCCCAGCCCACCGGGGCCCCTCCCTGTCGTCTTCCTCCCTACCAGGAGGACGGGCGCGTGCCCGACGCACGCGCACCACCGTGTGGCCACCTCCACCCTGCTTGCCTGCGTCCTCGACGCCCTGGATGTCTCCAACGACGCCGCACACCCCCTGGAACCCCCTCGCTCACTCTCTCGCCCCCATCCTCTTCTCTGGCCCTCTCCCCTGCACCGACCGAACGCAGGCATCACCGCCGCTCGCTGTTGCCGCGCCCTGAGCCACCTCCTCGCCTCCTCGACGCATCCATAGGCTCCGCAACGTTGCCCTGAAGCTCTCCGCGAATGAATACGATGCCGGAAGCCTCGTATCGTCGTCCCCGACCTCGTCTTGAAGCTGCGGCCGCCGGAGATCATCATCGTCCATTCGCCGACTCTGGCACATCCCTGACCTCTCTAACGACGCCATCGGATCCGCTGTGAGCTTCTACGTCGATCTCCCCCTTCCCTGGCTCGTTTTCTTCCTCTAACGCCGATGTCCACCGAAGCCGAGAGTTCACAGCCGCTGCGATTCCTTGCCGCCATGTCTAGGGCCACCGCAGCCCGCGCCTGAGCGCGTCACCATGCTCGGTGAACCCCCAGGAGCATGTAGCACCTGCCAGTTTAACCCCTAGTGCCCCGTAGCGTCGACCCCGTCCACACCCGAACTCCGGCCACTGCCGCGAGCGCCATTCCGGCGAGCTCAGGCCATCTCAGCCTCTTCCGCTCACACAGGAAGACGCGGCGCTTGCCCAGCTATCCGTAGAGCCCTTCCTCCATCCGTTTGGTCGCCAGAGCAAGAAACCCGAAGGCCTCCACCGTCTCGGCCTCGCCGGCGACTCAACGCCGACGGATTGACTCGTTTGACCGGGGGTTTGACCACCGCTGGGTCAATGACAGGTGGGCCGAGGGACCTGCTAATTTTAGCTTAGTGCTAATGAACTTTTAGTTAACCCACTAAGTCACTGACATGCGGGCCCAGGCCGTAATTAACTCAGGTTAGTATTTAACTTATCACTAATTAACTCTGTGAATTAGTTGTGACTCTGACATGTGGGTCCCAGCCGTTAGATTTGACTTGGACCGGGTCAGTTGACCTGCTGACGTCACAGTGACGCAGTGCTGAGGCAATAAGTCATTTTCTGGATTAAACTTAATTCAAGAAATTCCAGAAAATAGCTAAAACTTATAAAATTCATAGAAATTAATCTGTAACTCAAAATGCAAAGATTTATATATGAAAAATGATCAGAAAAATCCAATCTATCCATCTGTACTAGTTTCATGCATGATAAAGCAACTTAACCATGCTGTTTAGTGCAAAAAATGATAAGGCACTATTTAAATTCATAAATTGAGTTTGAGGTTGAACCTTTGGTTCAAAATGACTCACGATGAGTTCGATGACACCGATGAAGAGCAATTACTATCTTCAAAAGTGCCAGGCAAGAAAACCCCCTTGTTCATTCCGATGCAATCCCACTCTCTCGCTCCTGCTCTCTTTTACTGCATTCGGAAAACAACGATTCAACTGTTGCATGCTGTGGTAGTTGAATCCCTTTCCTCTGCATGACCTGTCATTGCCACAGTAAATAGATGAAACCCACTAGCATGAGTAGGAGTTGTTTGAGCCCCGATGTGCCTACTCATTCATGCTTGTTTGTCATGCCTGCTAATGCTTAGAGTTGAGTCAGGTCTGATTCATCGGGGATGAATCGGAATGGTGATGAACATGTCCTACTGTGTGTGAGCTAAGTGTGTGAACATGATTTGATAAAGGTAGCGGTGAGAGGCCATGTAGGAGTACATGGTGGGTTGTCTCATTGAAACCATCCTCAGGAACTGAGTTCTATGTTTGTGATCCATGACTAATTACTACCATGCATTGGAATGCTTAAGTGCCCCTCTCGACTTCTTAACCACCCTTGTCCTCTGTCCAGGAGTTGTAAGTAGTTTCTGGTGTTTGTAGTATGCTGGAGGCCGTGGGCAGCGCTGACACGAGGGGTGGGCTGTGATGCGGTAGGCATGTGGCCGGGTATGCCGCGTGCCTGTTTGGTGTCACGAAACCCTGTACACATCGTTTGGGTCCGTATGTGGAAACCTCGGCCGGACTCCCTGCGGATGGAACCTGAATAGGCGATAACCTGGACTAGAGACTTAAGTGTTTAGGTAAGCCGTGGCCGACACCCTCGCTGGGCTTCCGCTTGAAGGTTGCCGAGTACATGTCGTGTAAATGGCGATAAGTGGTGAGAGCGTGTGTGAAGGAGTACACCCCTGCAGGGTTAACATCATCTATTCGAATAGCCGCGTCCGGGGTAAAGGACCTCTGGGTTGCCTATACAGTTCATAGAAAAGTGAAAGTGGATACTCTAAAATACGCAAGATAAGTGTGAGTGCTATGGATGGCGTTCTCGTAGGGAGACGGGAGCGGATCCACAGTGGTGTATTGATATGGTGAATATGTGGACTCTTGTGCGCCACCTCAAAAGAGTTACTTGCAGTCATAGTTCAGCATTGCCACCGAGTCAAAGCTGGCTTGCTGCAGTTAAAGCCCACCATCCCCTTTGTTGATAATGATGCATATGTAGTTAGTTCTGATGTAAGTCTTGCTGGGTACATTTGTACTCACATTTGCCTATTTTATGTATTTGTAGAGAGACTTTGGTCTCGCTAGTAGTTCCGCTTGGACTTCGACGTTTAGCTTGCTACCTCAGCTACGATCCTGTGCCCTTGGCAGGATCTGGTAGACAGTCAGGCTTCTCAGCCTTTTCCATTTGTAGATGTGTGTACTCAGACGTGTTAAGCTTTCGCATGTGCTTTGACTTGTATGCTTTGAATGTTGGGTGATGAGACCCATGTTTGTAATATCTCTCTCCTCGGAGCCTATTGAATAAAATACTTGAGTTGTAGAGTCATGTTGTGATGCCATGTTGTATTTGCACATATCGAGCATATTGTGTGTATGTTATTGAAATGCTTGGTATGTGTGGGACCTGACTATCTAATTGTTTATCCTTGGTAGCCTCTCTTACCGGGAAATGTCTCCTAGTGCTTCCACTGAGCCTTGGTAGCTTGCTACTACTCCGGAACACTTAGGCTGGCGAGCATGTGTCCTTCTTCGTTCCTATGTCTGTCCCTTCGGGGAAATGTCACGCGGTGTCTATCGGAGTCCTGTTAGCCTGCTACAGCCCTGATTCTCTGGAGTCCTGTTAGCCCAGCTGCTACAGCCCGTATTCACTCGCTGATGACCGACACATTAGTTGTTTGGTCATGTATGCCTGTCCCTATTAGTTAGCGCCACTTTGGGTTCACGACTAGCCATGTCAGCATGGGTTCTTTGTCATATTGATGCTAGCGATACTATCATATACATGAGCCAAAAGGCGCAAATGGTCCCGGGCCTGGTAAGGCGACACCTGTGGGAATACCGTGCATGAGGCCGCAAAGTGATATGAGGTGTTACAAGCTAGATCGGTGTGGCATCGGGGTCCTGATAGCTTTGGTATTAGAGCCTGACTGCCTATAGGATTACCAAGCCAAGCTGGTCAAAGTTGAGTCTAGAAGTTCTTTAGTTATATAAGTGAATTGATTGTGGATGGGAACGTAAGGCTCTTTTTACTCCTTTACCTTATGCCCTTCTGATCTGAGTCATCCTATTTTTCCTACGGGGTTAAGAAACTAGGCTTTCTCTTCTTTCTATCAGGATCACGTGTTACTAATCCATGGACTTACAAGATTGATGAATTCAAGCCTCAGTTTAGTTCCTTCTATATCTGAGTATTCATAGTTGATCTCAGAACCTTGATATTATGATGATCAAGTGGTTATGCCACCATTTTGCAGGTCGTCTCAAATCCTTTTGAACTTTTACAGCCGTTATGCTGTCCGAGTCATCCCAGGTTTCTAAACAATCTAATGCACTTGCAAAATCCTTTCCCTCTGGTTTCGATGTTCTTTTAGGCCAGGTTAATTAATCATGCTAATTGCTGAATTTAAGTACTCTATTACCTCGACATATATGTTGGAGTTATTATTATGACCCTAGGTGTCTTAGGGGATCATCTGGTAATCTAGCTATGTCTTGTGTTCCCAGTGTGATTATTCTAGCCATCATTCTCGAAAGCATCCCGTGATGCCACCTAGTGGTAGGTATTCTACTCCTGGGTTTTTGAACCCGAGATTCCCCTACTTTCTTCATGTTGATAGTGTTTGCTAGTTCCCTTAGGTTATTAGTAACCTTTGTGATAGTCCTTCAGGTCCGTGGTATTTCTTTCTTCCAAACACCATGAACTAATTATGGCAGAAGTTCCTCGCAGAACGGACAGATCACAACCAGAGTGCTCTTGACGAGTTCTCAATTCCATGTTGTGACTCTGGTAGTTCTACCTTCTCTGCATGGGTTATCCAAAAGAAACCTATTGAACTTGGTTCGACATACTAATCTATGCATCCACAACTCAGAAAGTTATATGCTCCTTTGAGTTATCCCTCTTTTGTTTTATTCTGACCCTTGTCTATCAATTGATAGTCAAGAGTATGTGCGCATTCGTTCATCGATGCCTATTACTCTTGTGGTCCGTCAAGCCATTCTATTCCAGAATGATTAGGAGAAACAAACTCTAGTACCTTATCCATTTCTAGGATTTGGTCAAAGAAATTGTATTCCGCAAATCAAAATACCAATCCAGCTTTTGATTCTGTTCTACCCTAGAGCATTACCCCCTTTATGTCAAGATTCATGAGAATTGCACCCGCTCTTATGAATTCTTGATGCAGTGATACTCTCACCATCCTTATCCATTCCTCAATCCCCGTGTTATTGTAACGGAACACCGACAAGTGAATCGTGATGTGTGAATATCAATAACCGTAGCAACCCATTGCTTGGTAGTTAAAGGACAACAATTTCATTCCTAACGCATTGGTTCTTAAATCACCATCTTGGTCGTGCTACCCAGGCCCTATATCCGGGTGCACTCCTCGATCAATGAGTTGGGATCGTATTGATCACTCGCTCTTTTGATCATATCGTCTGGCCCAGAAAAGCAAGGTTGTTCCCGAGCTTAATAACATATCAGTGGTACGTGATTTTTCGAATATCCTCTCGGAATTGTTACCAGGTTATCACCTGATCGCTATGTTGAGTTCGTGATCAAGTTGGTTCTTGTAAACCATCCATTCTCCAAGAATCTGTGTTGGTTACCCCCTGAGCTAGTTGGTTAAGCTAAACAATAACTTGGAGAGTTGGAAGATAAAAGCTTGCCAGCTTAGTCCATTTCAAGGGATATATTTGTGCATGTTGAAGAGAGATGATATCTTCATCGATTGGTCCCTGTGATCAGTTGTTGGATCTATTGTCATATCAAAACTTTGATTTGAGTATTGGCTATCATCAAATCAAATCAGAACCAACGATGTTGATAATGTTGTCTTACTCATGGGTTATCCCTCGAGCATACACCATTATATCTTTTGGGTCTGACCAATGCTATCATTTGTTCACATATTTATGGAATTCCATCTTCATGGAAACCTGGATGAATTGTTGTTGAGCCCATCAGCAACACTGCTACCTTCTCCATGATTTGTGTTGAACATCCATCTAGTATTGATTCAGATGAAAAAAAAGTCACTTCCTCTAGTTCATGTGCATATGGTGCAAGTTGCCGCCGTGAACTCGAGAAAGTCAATGTTGCTTCATCTGGAATCATCCCAAGTCAGTCATGCACATGCGAAGTATACATTGGTTTGTGAGACTAGCTACCTTCATTCCATATGTATCCCTAGCATACCAAGCCACTGATTGATTTGTCCAAGGAGAAGAAGTTCCTTCTTAAGAGCAAGACTTATGCAAGGACTTCGATATCCTTGTTGATGGTTACCCACCTGAACTCGTTAGTGTTTTATTATAAGACTACTACGTGTTCATGCTTGTCTGAGACATCGTGTTCACATGTCTGTAGCAGAACCAGCTCATGTTTTGGAGCTTACTACCCTAGTCCATCTCCCGAGAATCTCGCAATGTCATCTCGTCGAATTGTGTTGCAAACTCTCATTTTCCTTCCTAGACTTGAGTCTGGAATATCCTAACACTAACTAGATCTGAATCTCAGACAGATATGATGGTTGGAACGTTTCCCAAGAACTATAATATTGGTCTCTTTGTAACCCGGTAAAGTGGATGTCGTGGCCAACACACCTAGCCGGAAGACCCAATATTGTAATGTCTTGATTGAGGAAGTTGGCCACCTCCCCATAAGGATCTCGTATAATTTATTTCAGTAGTTGTTCCTTATGGATTTTTGTGTTCCCAAGTCTGACCTTTTACCTGATGTTCTAGATATCAAACCATATCTATGAATGGGATACTCTAGTACATCAAGGAGAACATTAGAAGCGGAGTGCTAAATGTCTCTCAGACGATCATCCAGATTCTATTTCCTTGGCTTCGCTAAAGTGAAATCTGAGAAAGTGTTATCTTCCTTTGCATCTGCATCCTCCACCGGTATTCATCATGGTAGTATGTTGTGTTGCTAGGATCCTTGATACGGATATTGGTAAAACCTTGATGAATATGGAAATGCTCAAGTTCTTGAGAGCACGGGCAAGATCTAGGTTTTATCACCGGCACTAACTAGGATTGCTCTCAGTTCCCTCGGTTATGCTACAACCTTTCAAACAATGGACTCACGCTCTACTATTGAACTTCTTTCCCAGTTACTAGAATCATTCCCAGCATTTGTATTTTGTTCCCAACTTGCACCGCCATTGTGCCACCCTACCGTGGACTACCCTTCTCAGTAATTACTGATCATAATCGTTTCCAAGTGGTCCTACCATGGGTTCCATCCATCTCCGATGATAAGCAAAATCATCCATTGCGTTGTCTTCAATAAGGTAATCGACATCATCCATACAAGTCCGAGTATGCCATTCCTTCGAACTCCGTCAAACGATCATATGGGAATTACCTCAGGCTAGTATAGAGAGCTTCAATAATCTATGTATCAAAAGTAATTCTTTTGTCACTTAAGGTAACAACTCTACGAGTCACCTCCTCTATGGTGTCCCGATATGGTATCATGAAAATTCAACTCCTCGCTACGTTGACAACCGATCACCACCTTTTTAAGTGTGGAATTGTTGTCTACCTAGTAAACCTTCGACATATGTTCCACTCCATCCCTTGGGATGAACGCTTCTTATCTCAGCTCGAGAGATGTTTCAACGTCTCATTCTGTGAGTTGATCTTGTGATCATTAAGATGATCCATCCATGTAGACATGTTTCGCTCTTTTGTCCTCATGTTTGATGAAGATCTCGAAAGCAAAGACGTCAAGATCAACTTGAGTCAACAAGCAACAACCTCGAGAAGACTGTTGGATCAGGAAGTTTGTGATACTTAGTGTCCCATTTGTCCTATAACCTCACGTCTTGAATCAACGGGACGAGATTTTTGTTTAGTGGGGGTGAGTTGTCACATCCCTAGTTCTGATGTACCTAGTGCTAGATTTTGGTGATGCATCATGTTTACTTTTTACAGAAAGTTGAAATGGGGATGACAGAAACCCCAAGCACCCCTCTTAAACCAACTAGGGTATACTAATTTTTTTTTCAGTGAACCTGAAATGCCCTTCTAAAATGTTCATAATCTTTGCCTTGGTCTTAAACCTGTGACAAAAATGATGCACAAATTCCTAGGACATCCTAAGGTCATTGGATTAAATCATTAGTTAATTGCATTTGGGCATTTAAATGCTAGTAAATATTTTAATTGTCAAAATAATCCCAAACTAAAATGTTTCATGTTGGATATATTCCAAACAGTGGGCACGCACAGTTTGGTGATTTTTGAAAGTGTCTAGATATTCTTAGTAATGCCAAAAACTTAAAGAACAAAAGAAAAGTAGAAATAAAAGAAAAAGAGAGAGAGAAGGACCTACTTGGGCCACTTACCAGGCCGGCCCAACTGGCAGCCCAGCTCGCCGGCCCAGCCCACCAGGGCCCTCCTTGTCGTCTTCCTCCCTTCCAGGAGGATAGGCACGTGCCCGACGTGCGCGCACCGTTGTGCGGCCACCTCCACCCTGCTTGCCTGTGTCCTCGACGCCCTGGACGTCTCCAACGATACCACACACCCCTGGAACCCCCTTGCTCACTCTCTTGTCCCCATCCTCTCCTCTGGCCCTCTCCGCTGCACCGCCCGAACGCAGCCGTCGCCGCCGCTCGCCGTTGCCGCGCCCTGAGCCACCTCCTCGCCTCCCCGACGCATCCATAGGCTCCGCTGCGTCGCCTTGATGCTCTCCGCTAATGAATACGATGCCGGAAGCCCCATATCGTCGTCCCCAACCTAATCTTGAAGATGCGGCCGCCAGAGATCGTCGTCGTCAATTCGCCGACTCCAGCGCGTCCCCGAGCTCTCTGACGACGCCATCAGATCCGCTGTGAGCCTCTACGTTGATCTCCCCCTACCCTGGCTCGTTTTCTTCCTCTAACGTTGATGTCCACCGGAGCCGAGAGTTCACCGCCGCCGTGGTTCCTTGCCGCCATGGCTTGGGCCACCGCAACTTGCGCCTGAGCGCGTACCGTGCTCGGTGAACCCCCAGGAGCGCGTAGCACCTGCTAGTTTAACCCCTAGTGCCCCTTAGCGTCGACCCCGTCCACACCCGAACTCCGGTCACCACTCCGAGCTCCATTCCGGCGAGCTTGGGCCGTCTCAGCCTCTTCCGCTCACACAGGAAGACGCGGTGCTCGCCCAGCTATCCGTAGAGCCCTTCCTTCGCCCGTTTGGTCACCGGAGCAAGAAACCCGAAGGCCTCCGCCGTCTCGGCCTCGCCGGTGACTCAACGTCGGCGGGATTGACTCGTTTAACCAGGGGTTTGACTACCCCTGGGTCAATGATAGGTGGGCCCAGGGACTTGCTAATTTTAGCTTAGTGCTAATGAACTTTTAGTTAATCCACTAAGTCACTGACATGCGGGCCCAGGCCGTAATTAACTCCGGTTAGTATTTAACTTACCACTAATTAACTCTGTTAAATTAGTTGTGACGCTGACATGTGGGTGCCAGCCGTCAGATTTGACTTGGACCGGGTCAGTTGACCTGATGACTTCATAGTGACGTAGTGCTGATGCAATAAGTCATTTTCTGGATTAAACTTAATTCAGGAAATTCCAGAAAATAGCTAAAACTTCTAAAATTCATAGAAATTAATCTATAACTCCAAATGCAAAGATTTATATATGAAAAATGATCAAAAAATCCAATCTATCCATTTGTACTAGTTTCATGCATGATAAAGCAACTTAACCATGTTGTTTAGTGCAAAACATGATAAGGCACTATTTAAATTCATAAATTGAGTTTGAGGTTGAACCTTTGGTTCAAAATGACTCAAACCCATCTGTTTTTAGTTGCATTAGCCCAACACACACATTTTTGCAATCTCCTGATCATGCATCATATTCTGTATTGCATTGATTGCATTTTTCCTTGTTTGCCGGTATTTGTCTGTCATGCCCCGAATCCTATGCGCCAGATGTCTTCCAGTTATTCGCTGTCGTTGCCTTGTCATTTTCTTGTGTGTTGCATTTGGCCATGTCATCATCTGCATTTCATCCGCATGTTTTTCAAAACTTGCATCCGTTCGGGTTCCCCCGGTTCTCTCCATTGTCCGTTCCAAGCCCAACCGCGCTCGCACGCGCCTATGGCACCTCCCAGTTCTTGTTTTGTGAGTCGCTGAAAAACGTCCTCGGAATGGGTCGAGATTTGCCGAGTGGCCTTGGTATATCACCGGTAGACCACCCGTCAAATCTCGTTCCATTTGGAGGTCGTTTGATGCCCCAACGGTTAACCGAGTTAACCGAAACCCCCTTTTCACTTGCAGCCTAGCACCCTTTCACATAGCACACCTAGCCCACCAAACTCCCCCCATGCTCTCCGTCGTTGGATCATGATCGCGTGGGCGAAAACCGCACCCCATTTGGATAGTCCTAACTCCCTCTACCTATATAAACTCCCCCTCCCCCGAAATTTGCGGATGAATCCTGCCCTAACCTAAGCCTCTTCCTCCTCCCACTGCTAGACGCGTCCGCCCGCGCCAGACATGTCTAGCCGACCACGTCACCCTGGCCAATCGGCATCCGCCACGTCATCGCGCTGCCACCCTCACCCACTCAGCGCCCGCCACCTGTCCCGGGCACGCTGCCCCCGTGCTCCCCTCCGCCGCCGGCCCACCCAGGCCTGCGGGGAGCCCTCGAAGCCCATCGAGGCCCGATCTCCGCCGCCACTCCGCCCGCTTCACTGGAGTCCCGCGCTAGCTCTGTCCCCGGTCGCCGCCGGCAAGAAGCTCGCCGACCACGCTCCTCCCGCGCCTCGCCTCCTCCTGCCGCCGCCCGAGCGCTGAGCCGCGCCACCCGAGCGCGTTCCGAGCCCTCCGCCATCGCCAACCTCCCGCGTCGCCCGCGCGCCATTGCTGCCCCGCTCGGCCACCGCCGCCCCGCCCGCCGGCAACCCCGTTGCCGCCTCCGCTCATCGCCCCATCGCCGGAGCACCCGATCCGGCCACTCCTCCGCCGGATCCAGCCTCCTCGGCCCCGACCGCGCCCTTCCCCGACCACCTCCTCGAAGGATCCAAGCCATCGCCGGTCATCTCCCTCGTCTCCGGCGAGATCCGGTCGCCACGATCAGATCCACCACGTCGTCCGTCCAAACACGCCCCAGCATCGGGATCCCTCCATCCCGGGACCTCCTCGTCCAGTTTTCCGCGGGGTATATCCCTGAAAAATCATTCCATGTGTGCATGTTCATCACATCATATCTTCGTACATGTTGCTCTGTTTTGCGTGCGTAATATGTCAAAATATTAATCACTTAATGCTCTTCATGATGGAGTAGCTTTCATGCATGTTAGGATTCATCCTGATGCCTTAACCTTCGTTGCAAAACTGCTAATTGATATAAACTGTTGTAATCTGCTGGTTGTTAACTTTATGTATGCATCTTGTGGGTGCCACCTCTTTGTATCTGTTGATCCTATGATGATGATCTTGATATACACATGTTCTACTCTTCATGCTCTACATGTTGGTGTGCTATGCATTCATGTTAGGGTGCATATTGGCATATTAATCCCTGTTGCAAAAGTGCATGTTGCTGAAAAGTGTTGTAACTTGCTAATTTGTCATTTTTGTTGCATTTTGTGTGTGCATCCTATGAGCATGATGTCTACATGTTTTAGGAGCATTTTCATTCCATATTTACAGGGATGCAATCCATGTATTTGTATATGCCCTGTAGTGAGTGTATCAATCTTGTGAAGTAGGTCACTTGCTGTTAACTTTCTGTCAATGGTGAAACTACTATAGAATGTTGCCATGTTAGCTTGATGCTCCAATTAATCCATGCATATTCTGGAGATGCTTAGTTGACATATTTTGATGTATATGTTATGATATATCATTCCATGCCTTTTGATGCCATATATATGTCCTGTAGCATATGATTTCATTGCCATGAACATGCTTATATAATGTTCCAGATTTCTGTTAACTTCATGATGCTATGTTGTGAGCTTGTTATTGAGTGATCCATGCCTCTCCTGGAGATGCTCCACTTACATGTTTTGTAGTATGCTGTGAGTACTCTGCTCACATGCCATGTTTTCTAATATTTGGAAGCCATATGCCTCTGTTACATGCTTGCAAACATGCTATCATAATGTTGCTATTTTACACTTACTGAAACCGTTTTAACATTCAATCTTGTCTTGTTAGTTCCTACTAATACATGAGCCATATGTATATGATTCCATTATTTTATTTGCTCTTTGTTACGTTTACTTTGATGACATGCCCTTGGTTGCTATGTTAACTTGATGTAGCTTGTCTCTTTCTTGCTCTCAAGTTGCCATCATATTAACCCTGCTCATGCATATACTCCTGTGTTATAAAGTTGCATTTTGCATTGATCATTTTGGTTTAATCTTGATACCTATGAACCTGAACCTTAATGATATTTGAAGTATGTTGTCTGTACATGATGTGCATGTAAGGTCTATGCTCATATGTTTCCTGTAGCATGTTGTTTTAATGTTTGCAAAGTGCCTACTTGCTGGTTTGGGCAGATTGTTATATCTTAGTTGGAGTGTATGTGTTGCACCGTTGCTCCGTTGCTCTATATGAAACTTGCTTAGAATTGCATGTAGTTTCATATTATCATGTTGCGTCCATTGTTTGAGAGTGTTTGCTTGATGTTTAAATGTATTTTTTGCATCAATGCCATGTTTGATTCGTTTTGCTCATATCTTCTAGGCCGTAGCTCCAAACTAAATGAACTTTATATGTAAGTTGACTAGAATTTCTTGTAGATCATCATGGTGATCTTTAACTTGCTGTTTAAAAAATTCAACTCAAGGTTCATTCAGATGTGGACCAATTTCAAAATTTGCATATGAGGACTTACCGGAATTGTTATATGTTGTTTTTGGCCTCATTTAAACTTGCTTTGGTGTGTTGTTCTTTTATGCCTCATCTCTTGCCATGAGTAGCATCATATAGCCTTTATCATGCTTCATGCTTGGTTGTGCATCATGTCATGTTTATGTGTTGTGTGTTTACCGTGTTGTTTGCTTGTTTCCGGTTGTGCTTCTTCTCAATAGTTCATGTTTCGTTGCGATCGTGAGGATCCGTTCGTCTACACTTGGTTCATCTACGTGGCTTCGTCTTGTTCATGGACTCATTCTTCTTCCTAGCAGGATTTCAGGCAAGATGACCGTTACTCTGGATCTCACAACTATCATTGCTATGCTAGTTGTTTTCGATGCTATCGCTATGTCGCGCTTCCTACCACTTGTTTATCAAGCCTCCCAAATTGCCATGTCAGCCTCTAACCTTTTTCACCCTTCCTAGCAAACCATTGTTTGGCTATGTTACCGCTTTGCTCAGCCCCTCTTATAGCATTGTTAGTTGCAGGTGAAGTTGAAGATTGCTCCATGTTGGAACATGATTATGTTGGGATATCACAATATCTCTTATTTAATTAATGCATCTATATAGTTGGTAAAGGGTGGAAGGCTCGTCCTTATGCCTGGTGTTTTGTTTCACTCTTGCCACCCTAGTTTCTGTCGTACCGGTGTTACATTCCTTGATTTTGCGTCCCTAACACGGTGTGGGTTTATGGGCCCCTCTTGACAGTTTGCTTTGAATAAAACTCTTCCAGCAAGGCCCAACATTCGTTTTACCATTTTCCCATCATAATAACTAAACTTGATATTAAATTTGACGCATAGGGAGTTAGCGCTACCCGAGGAGTAATTCTACATAAACAGGGGGAGCCAGTGCTGATGGTGTTGGTCCCAAACTAGAGCAGCTTGCGGCGCCGCCCCTTGGCAACTTGGGGTATTTTGGTCACTGTAACCATAGCTCATCCGTCGTGGCCTGAGACGAGATACGCGCGGCTCCTATCAGGGTGTCGGCATGTTGGGAGGTCTTGCTAAACTTGTTTTACCATTACCGAAATGTCTTGTGCACTGGGATCCCGAGTCTGATCGGATGTCCCGCGATGGAGGATTGTCTCCGCGGATCGTGAGCTTGTCATGGGCTAAGTTGGGACACCCCTGCAGGGTTTAAACTGTCAAAAACCGTGCCCGCGGTTATGTGGCAGATGGGAATTTGTTAATATCTGGTTGTAGAGAACTTGACACCAGATTCAAACTAAAATAGCCAACCGCGTGTGTAACCGTGACGGTCTCTTTTTGAGAGGGTCGAGAAGAGAACACGGTGGGGTTATGTTTGAACATAAGTAGTTCAAGATCACTTCTTGATCATTACTAGTTTGCGACCGTTTGCGTAGCTTCTCATCTTATTCTCGTACTCGTAAGTTAGCCACCATATCATGCTTAGTCACTGCTGCAACCTCACCACCTATCCATTCCATTCCCATTAAGCTTTGCTAGTCTTGATACCCATGGTAATGGGATTGATGAGTCCTCGTGGCTCATAGATTACTACAACAACAGTTGCAGGTACAGGTTGCGATGATCATGACGTGAGAGCGATTGTCGGTGTCAAAACCGGCGGATCTCGGGTAGGGGGTCCCGAACTCTGCGTGTAGGCGGATGGTAACAGGAGACGCGGGACACGATGTTTTTACCCAAGTTCGGGCCCTCTCGATGGAGGTAAAACCCTACGTCCTGCTTGATTAATATTGATGATATGGGTAGTACAAGAGTAGATCTACCACGAGATCAAGGAGGCTAAACCCTAGAAGCTAGCCTATGGTATGATTTTTGTAATGTATGTTGTGTACGTTGTCCTACGGACTAAAGCCCTCCGGTTTATATAGATACCGGAGAGGGCTAGGATTACATAGAGTCGGTTACAATAGTAGGAGATCTACGTATCCGTATCGCCAAGCTTGCCTTCCACGCCAAGTAAAGTACCTTCCGGACATGAGCCGGAGTCTTCAATCTTGTATCTTCGTAGTCTTGGAGTCCGGAGGATATTGATAGTCCGGCTATCCGGACACCCCCTAGTCCAGGACTCCCTCAGTAGCCCCTGAACCAGTCTTCAATGACGATAAGTCTGGCGTGCATAATGTTCGGCATTGCAAGGCGGGTTCCTCCCTTGAATAATCCAGAGGAGATCATGAACACCAGGATAGTGTCCGGCTCTGCAAAATAAATTCCACATTCCACCGTAGAGAGAATAAAATGTACACTTAGCTCAATCTGCTGACGTATTATGCGGCGTGACATCACACCGCCACCAGGCCTTTGTTTGAATTATTATACCACCTCAGCATGTTTAGCGAAGCGGTTTCCTTGGCACGTCTTGTCGAAGCAGAGATCGTGTTCCCCTTACTCCGGGATTCTCATCAATACGTGCGTGGGTAACCCAATCGCGCCATCAACGGTTGCGCTTGGGAGATAAGCGAGTTTTACCAGGCCGGTGGGGGACGCGTAGTTTTGTCCGCCTATATATAAGGGATAAGGATTCACCTTCTCACCTACGCCTTCTTCCTCCTTTGCTTATCCATCCCCGCGAATTCAAGCTCCAACGCCCGAACTCGCGCATCTCACCTCGACCTTCTCCGAATATGTCTGGAGCGGGAGGTAAATGGTTAGCCTCCACCATCAAGGAGGAGGACATCACCAAGCTGCGCAGCGCCGGATACCTTTCCGGCGATATCGCGCATCGGCTACCCGACGAGGGGCAGCTCATCCCTACCCCCGGGCCTCATGAGAGGGTCGTCTTCCTTCCCCACTTCCTCCGCGGACTGGGCTTTCCGCTCCATCCATTTGTCCGGGGGCTCATGTTTTACTACGGCCTGGATTTCCACGATCTGGCGCCGAACTTTATCCTCAACATCTCGGCATTTATCGTCGTGTGCGAGGCCTTTCTCTGCATCCGGCCCCACTTCGGCCTGTGGCTCAAGACCTTTAACGTCAAGCCGAAGGTTGTGAAGGGTACGCAAGCGGAATGCGGAGGCGCTATGGTGGGCAAATTGCCCAACGTCCCTTGGCTAGAAGGGACCTTCGTGGACTCCGTCAAGGGGTGGCAATCGGGGTGGTTCTACATCACCGAGCCGCGCAAATCCACATGGGCGGCGGCCCCCGAGTTTAGATCTGGCATCCCCACGCAGCTCACCTCCTGGAAACAGAAGGGCTTGCAGTCGGGGAATCCGGTGGAGGTGACGGGACTACGAGCATGTATCAAGAAGATGGTGAGCAATAAGCTCAGGCTCGTCGACGTGGTCCAAGTCATGCTCATCCGGCGGATCCTCCCATGCCAAGAACGGGCATTTAATTTGTGGGAGTTCAATCCGGAACAGCACCAGGCGCTAAGCGGGCTTGTGACGCCCGGATAATTAGGCTACAGTAATTCCACGCTAATGATGCCACATCACCTCGGTTACTGTTACTAATCTCGTGATGGTTCTAAAACGGTTCGAATTCAAATTTAAAATCGAGTCAAACAATTAAAGTTTTCAAAAGTCAAAACTAAAATGTTCTTAATGTGGCAAATAAATCATGGATATTATTGGTGGAGTAACAACATCTTTATAAAATATTTAAATACCCTAAAGTGATTAAAACAACATCAAAACAATTAGTTATAATCCTAATATATTTTACCAAATACTAAACTATTTTTATTCTGAGGTAAAACTTCTTAGAACAGTGGATTAATTTGACACACTATTTTTGGAGCTATTTTCATATTTTACTAAACCAAAAATATAGTGCAACTAAAATAAAACAGAAAGAAAATGAGAAAACAACAACAAAAGAAAAATAAAAGCCCCACCCCTCGCTGGGCCTCGGCCCAGCTGGCCACGGGGCTAGCCAGGCCGCCCAGCCGGCCCACTTGGCCCGGCCCCCCCCCACTCACTCCCTTATCCCCTCGCAACCGGAAACCCTAGCCCGATCCACCACCACTCCCCCTCGCCTCCTCCCCCGATTCCCCCTGGATCGGGATCGACCCCTCCACTCTCCCCTCATGCCTCGCTCCTCTCGCTCCCTCCCGATCCGGATCGGGGCGCAACGGCGCCCCCTCGCCGCCGCTCCGCTAAGGCCGACGCCCCTCCCGGACTCCTCCGCGCCCCTCCTCTCACCTCCCTCGACTGGATCGGGGCAGCGCCCCGCTGCCCACCTCGGCGGGCGCCTCCCGTCCCCGCCACCAGGCTGGTGCCCCTCGCCGAGTCCACCTCATCGCCGGACCATGCCAGCAGTGTCCCGCCGGCGCGCACCGAACCCGGCCGCAGCCGCTCCCAGCGAGTCGCCCCGCTCCGACGCCCTCCAACGCCGGCAGGCCGCTGGCCACGACCACCACGACCCGTTCCGGCCTCCCCAAGCTCCTCTACTGCTCGATGTGAGCACCTCGCATATCCCCCCCCATGATGCCGCTGCTGCTCTTACTTCCTGTTACTGCTGTACATGCTTAGCTACTGCTGCTCCTGCCGTTGCGTTGCCGTTGTCGTTGCGTCGTCCCCTTGTTGCTGGTGCGCCACCGCGCCCTGGCTCCCCTGCCGCCCGCGGGCCTGCTCGTTGCCGGCCCCGCACTCCGTTTCCCCCCCCCCTGCCTGTCGATCTGGGCGCTCGCTCAGTCGGGCACCGATGCCCAGCGCCCGCACCCGCGGCAACCACACGCCCGTTAGCCCCCAGGGCCCTCTGACAAAGGGGGCCCATGCCCCAGAACGTTAAAAAAAAAGAGAATTAAAAATAAAAATAATAAATAAAAATAAAAATGATTTAATAAAATTAATTATTAATTAATTAATTATCTAATGAATTAATTAAGTTAATTAATCCGGTTTAATTAATTTAATTAACTAGTTAGGTTAATTAAATAGTAATTAAATTATCTAATCTGTAATTAACCTAAACAGTGTATGACAGGTAGGTCCCACTGGACCCACCTGTCAGGTTGACCAAGTCAACTCTGTTGACTGCTCATGTCAGCATGACATCATGCTGATGTCATTAATCTGTTTTACGAATTAATTAAATAATTAATTAAATTCCGGAAATTAATAAAATCTTTAGAAAATCATATCTTTTAATCCGTAACTCGGATTAAAATAATTTCAACATGAAAGTTGCTCAGAACGACGGGACGAATCCGGATACGCAGTCCGTTCGTCCGCCATACCCCCCTAACCTATCGAACTCGCAACTTTCCCCCTCCAGCTCCTTTGCCCGAAAACACGAAACACCGGGGATATTTTCCCGGATGTTTCCCCCCTTAACCGGTACCACCTCATACCACGTTAGGGTACGCCTAGCATCGTTACTTGTCTTGTCATGCATCGATATGCATCTGCTTACCTGGTATTCATTGTTTCTTCCCCCTCTTCTCTCCGGTAGACTACGAGACCAACGCTGCTGCTGCCCAGTTCGATTACGGAGTTGAAGACCCCTCTTTCTTGCCAGAGCAACCAGGCAAGCCCCCCCTTGATCACCAGATATCGCCTATTCTATTCTATACTGCTTGCATTAGAGTAGTGTAGCATGTTACTGCTTTCCGTTATACCTATCCTGATGCATAGCCTGTCCTTGTTACTACTGTTGTTACCTTTACCTGCTATCCTACTGCTTAGTATAGGATGCTAGTGTTCCATCAGTGGCCCTACACTCTTGTCCGTCTGCCATGCTATACTACTGGGCCGTGATCACTTCGGGAGGTGATCACGGGTATATACTATATACTTTACACTGTTACACAACCTGTGATACTGTTCGGAGTTGGGGGCTGAAAGGACAGGTGGCTCCATCCCGGTAGAGGTGGGCCTGGGTTCCCGACGGCCCCCGACTGTTACTTTGTGGCGGAGCGTCAGGGCAGGTTGAGACCGCCTAGGAGAGAGGTGGGCCTGGCCCTGGTCGGCGTTCGCGGATACTTAACACGCTTAACGAGATCTGGGTATTTGATCTGAGTCTGGCCTTTTGGTCTATACGCACTAACCATCTACGTGGGAGTAGTTATGGGTATCCCGACGTCGTGGTATCAGCCGAAGCACTTCGTGACGCCAGCGACTGAGTGGCGCGCGCCGAATTGGAACGTAAGCCTGCTCTTGTATTAAGGGGGCTAGTTCTGCTTTCGGCCGCATACGCAACATGCAGGTGTGCTATGGGCGATGGGCCCAGACCCCTGTGCGCTTAGGTTTAGACCGGCGTGCTAGCCTCTCTGTTGTGCCTAGGTGGGGCTGCGACGTGTTGATCTTCCGCGGCCGGGCATGACCCAGGAAAGTGTGTCCAGCCAAATGGGATCAAGCGTGTTGGGTTATGTGGTGCACCCCTGCAGGGAAGTTAATCTATTCGAATAGCCGTGATCTTCGGTAATAGGACAACTTGGAGTTGTACCTTGACCTTATGACAACTAGAACCGGATACTTAATAAAACACACCCTTCCAAGTGCCAGATACAACCCGGTGATCGCTCTCTAACAGGGTGACGAGGAGAGGATCGCCGGGTAGGATTATGCTATGCGATGCTACTGCAGATGCTACTTGGAGTTGCTACTGGAGATGCTACTTGGAGTTGCTACTTGGAGATGCTACTTGGAGGACTTCAATCTACTCTCTTCTACATGCTGCAAGACGGAGGCTGCCAGAAGCGTAGTCTTCGATAGGACTAGCTATCCCCCTCTTATTCTGGCATTCTGCAGTTCAGTCCACTGATATGGCCTACTTACACATATACCCATGCATATGTAGTGTAGTTCCTTGCTTGCGAGTACTTTGGATGAGTACTCACGGTTGCTTTCTCCCCCCTTTTTCCCCCTTTCCTTTCTTTCTGGTTGTCGCAACCAGATGCTGGAGTCCAGGAGCCAGACGACATCGTCGACAACGACTCCTACTACGCTGGAGGTGCCCACTACTACGTGCAGCCTGCTGACGACGACCAGGAGTAGTTTAGGAGGATCCCAGGCAGGAGGCCTGCGCCTCTTTCGATCTGTATCCCAGTTTGTGCTAGCCTTCTTAAGGCAAACTTGTTTAACTTATGTCTGTACTCAGATATTGCTGGTTCCGCTGACTCGTCTATGATCGAGCACTTGTATTCGAGCCCTCGAGGCCCCTGGCTTGTATTATGATGCTTGTATGACTTATTTATGTTTTAGAGTTGTGTTGTGATATCTCCCCGTGAGTCCCTGATTTCGATCGTACACATTTGCGTGTATGATTAGTGTACGATTGAATCGGGGGTGTCACAAGTTGGTATCAGAGCCGACTGCCTGTAGGAATCCCCCTTTCTAACTCCTTGGCCGAAGTCGAGTCTAGACATTGCAAAACTTTTACTAACATGGCTGTGCGGCCCATGGGCCCACGCCGCCATCGGGTGGTATTAGGATCTTTTACTCCTCGACCTTTACTCTGGGACTCTGACCTCTCTTCTATTCGGGTTAAATGAATTTTGCTAAATCTAACATTAGGATCTCGTTATCACTTTCACCCGGAGAGCCCCTTATTACTAAGGATCGTCTGCTGCACATGAAGACCCTGAAGATACTCACCGCGGTTTACCCGAGAACTTGTCTTCATCGCGTTTGCAATTCCCCTTCCACCGTCAACCCTTATGGATAACTACTTGCAGTTGTTATTCTTACATTCATCCCCAGTTAGTCTTGTTATTACAAGATACCCCGAAATACTCGTCATTGTTTCGATAATCTTTTGAGCTTATTGCCTTGCTGTTCTTTGTCACCTGAATACCCCTACGGATAATTCTCGCACTTATCGAGTATCCGCTTATCCCCAGTTGTTCATATGCTTTTAAATTACTTGGAAATACTACCCGATCTTCCGAGTATCCTCTTCAAACTATTGCTCGGCAAATACTTGTCTGCTTGTAATATGGATGCTTTCCATATGTGTAGCAATATTCATTAGTATCCTTTGACACGATCATTTTGATCCTATCAATTCAACATGTGTGTGAAAGCACGCAATCATCGGTTGATCCTTTTAAATTATCTTTCCGGCTCAGACGTCATTTTAAACATGAGCTGGTTCTTAACCAATCAATGCCTTGATCTGTTGTGCTTCTAAGCCTATTGAACTTATTCATTTTCAATCCGAACGATTGCTTCTGATCCCTTGATTTGGAAATCATAGAATTTCTTTGTATTAAGCTTTGATTAGTTAGTTGTTTCTATAATCCAATGCCGTTGCATTGTTACTTCCTCTGATTGTGTGCTGATGCTCACATCAGCTCTGCTATGGATCGACAGATCCTTTAATGTATTTTATCCGACATTGTCCTTCATATTCAATTACCTTGTGAGCCTTCCCTTGGATACATAATACCTTTGGTAAATTGTATCATCTACCTTCTCAACCTTGCTCTGCTTTCGAGCTTGTGATATTTACTCTTGAAACTTGTGGTATATGTTTCTAAGAAGCCCCATTGGGTTGAACCTATACCTTCCTTAAAAACCGTATGAACCGGAAGGTTTTGACAAGTCAACCCTTCTAGTGTTTAGCAGATAATTTTCTACCATACAACTTCTTTGAGAACGAGAAGTGAATGGAAGGTTATGCATTATGGAAGTGGGAGTCGACCTTGAACTTTGTGTTCATGCCCATGGACACGATGTAGATCTTATTATTAAAGCTTCTCTTAAATTAATTATTCCCTTGGTATAAGTACATCTTATATCTGGGATCTGGCCTTTTGCAATCGTGGTTCCGACCATGATCTCCTTTAAATACCATTTCTCGTGCAAGTTTAAGCACTTGTCTTCTACAGAGTAATACCCCAGTCCAACCTCTACTTTGATTTGTCGTCGCGTATTACCCCTTGGTATCTCAAGAATATCATGGGGCTGCATAACTTATTATGGGTTCTTCATCAACTATTATTTCTCACAGATTCCAATTTTCTCGGGTTCTGGGTTGTCGTCAATCGAGAACAACGATTCCACATTTTGGTTCGATAACCCTAAGTAATTTTCGTTGCTTACAATTTTATTAATCCTTTAAGTCTTTCCTAGCCCGATCGGCTAAATTTTAAACCGTACTACCTGGTCCTCCTTTTCGGAGCACAATTTTCGATGATGAGCTAAACTTACGTCGATCTTCCTCGTCATATCAGTTCGCCTTGAACAACAAGCTTGATTTCAAGTTTGTGTCCTACACATGGTTCCAATAACCTTCCGCTTCATTATTCCTTTGACTTGATGTCGTCACTGATTGATTACATCTTCATGAAATCTCTCGACAAATGTGTCGTGATTATCATCAACCTTATGAGCTCTTCCAGGATATCAATTGAGTTCATGATGAGAAATACCATCCTTGCCCCTGATGATTTGTGTTACCTTTGACCATTTATTTGCCTTCCGTTCAACACAAAATTGTTCGTGTTTTGAGTTATACCTTGAGATCCCTACTATCCAGCATTTGTTCTTCCTTACCTTGGAGTATTACCATCTTTTAATATCAAGGATGTGGTGAGGATTGCTCCACCTCTTAAGAAATTCTTGGTATAGTGATACTTCTCACCATCACCATTCTTTCTTGGTCCTCGGTTGATTCCAACCGGGTACCAACAAGTGAACTATGCTGTTTGGATTCTGTACTTCTAGCAACCCTATTGCTTTGAAGTTAATGGTCAGCCGTTCATTCTTAGACTATTGATTATTGAATCACCATTCTGACATTGGTCGTGCAGCCCGACCCATATTTCGGGCGCACCTTTCAACCAATGTTTAATTGTGTATGTTGTCCTCGAGCATGCTTCATTATATCATTTGATCGGAACAATGCGATCTCCTTATCCACATAATTGAGGAGATGCATCTTTTTGGATACCTCGTTGAATTATCGTTGAGTCCGTCAGCCACTTCCTCATCCTCTCCTTGGTTTAATGATGAACTCTGGTTTCGGAACTTGCTTCCATAGTTCATTTCCTGAGAATCTTGAAATGTCTTTTCGTCTATTTGTCTTGCACCTTTTCTTCTCGGACATCCTGAGTCTGAGGTATCATGACACCAACCGGAACTGAATCTCGGTCAGATATGATGGTTGGGACAACTTTTCAAGAGTTATAACATTGGTCCCTATATGCCCTAGTAAGGTGATGTCATGCCTAGCACACCGGACCAGAGGACCTAGTGTTATAGTTTCCTTTGTAACAAGGTTAATCATTTTTCCATGAGGAAACTGAATGCCTGTTTAATGAGTTTATCCTGATGGATCCTTTGTGTATCCAAAATCCGATTTTTGCTTGAAGACCGTGTCAATGCTATCTCGAAGCATGTCTGTGGTACTCCAATTTTCAACAAGAACATTTAAAGCCCAATGCTAAATGCTTCTTGATCAATTATCCAAACACCGTTGTATGGGTAATGTCATGAAAATTTCTCTTCCCTTTCCTAAAGGGGTTTTCTACGTTATATCCCGTCATGAATATCATGCGTTGCTTGCCCTTGGGAAGGATATACCCCCTGATATATGTGTTTAAACACATTTTCCTTTTCATTGTTCTGTTTAATCTGATAATCTTATTTTCCTTTCCATTGGTTGGTTTAACCTTTCTTGAGGTCTATATAATCTAAGCAGTATTATTCTCCTGCTTATGTAACCACCTCGGTGTACAACTCTGTCAGTAAGACCCTGTTACTATTGTTGATGACATTTCAGTAACCACCGATGGACGAGAACTTTGCCTATTGGTCCGCCTCGTTTCAACGAGCAGGAAAATGGTTCTCCTTGTCCCTCGCCTTGGTACCGATGTAGTTGCTGACATATAACTGACAGGATAACCTCTGACATGCCTTACTTGCATGATCGTGCAAGACATCACCGCCTTCCTACTTTTAACCCACATGGTGGGCCCATAACCCACAGTTCCACAGGATCGAAACCTGACTCTCTTGAACAACCCTGTTTCTAATGGTTATTCCTCGCACTTGGCTTCGAATTTAATTCACGGGCCACCTTCCTAGTGATCTATTCTGGTATCAGACGCAATACTTTCCCATTGCTCTGAACCCCCTTTCACATTTCGTAATCAGGCAACGAACGATTGCCTATGCGCTTGAAACTTCTATTGTGCACCTTCTTACTTTGCTCTCGATAATTTCTTAAGTTTCAAATCGAGGGTTGCTTCCCGCCACCTTCACTAATGTTATCTACCACACAAGCAACATTGTAGCGCTTCCTTCTTCCGAAGTTACCCCTTATCCTTCGTACGTACGACGAAGACTCCGAAGAAAAGATGATGATTTCATCATGACGACCTAAAGCAGAGAAGTGAAGACATCAACGTTATGGATCGACCTCTTCGAGAAGAGCATCCAAGACCGAGAGGGTTCGTTAGAATTTCGTAACCAAATCGCTTCCCCGTCACTTCCCCTCTTAAATCTCAGGATGAGATTTCTTGTAGTGGAGGAGAATTGTGACGCCCGGATAATTATTCTACAGTAATTCCACGCTAATGATGCCACATCACCTCGGTTACTGTTACTAATCTCGTGATGGTTCTAAAACGGTTCGAATTCAAATTTAAATTCGAGTCAAACAATTAAAGTTTTCAAAAGTCAAAACTAAAATGTTCTTAATGTGGCAAATAAATCATGGATATTATTGGTGGAGTAACAACATCTTTATAAAATATTTAAATACCCTAAAGTGATTAAAACAACATCAAAACAATTAGTTATACTCCTAATATATTTTACCAAATACTAAACTATTTTTATTCTGAGGTAAAACTTCTTAGAACAGTGGATTAATTTGACACACTATTTTTGGAGCTATTTTCATATTTTACTAAACCAAAAATATAGTGCAACTAAAATAAAACAGAAAGAAAATGAGAAAACAACAACAAAAGAAAAATAAAAGACCCACCCCTCGCTGGGCCTCGGCCCAGCTGGCCACGGGGCTAGCCAGGCCGCCCAGCCAGCCCACTTGGCCCGTCCCCCCCACCCACTCACTCCCTTATCCCCTCGCAACCGGAAACCCTAGCCCGATCCACCACCACTCCCCCTCGCCTCCTCCCCCGATTCCCCCTGGATCGGGATCGACCCCTCCACTCTCCCCTCACGCCTCACTCCTCTCGCTCCCTCCCGATCCGGATCGGGGCGCAACGGCGCCCCCTCGCCGCCGCTCCGCTAAGGCCGCCGCCCCTCCCGGACTCCTCTGCGCCCCTCCTCTCACCTCCCTCGACTGGATCGAGGCAGCGCCCCGCTGCCCACCTCGGCAGGCGCCTCCCATCCCCGCCACCAGGCTGGCGCCCCTCGCCGAGTCCACCTCATCGCCAGACCATGCCGGCAGTGTCCCGCCGGCGCGCACCGAACCCGGCCGCAGCCGCTCCCAGCGAGTCGCCCCGCTCCGACGCCCTCCAACGCCGGTAGGCCGCTGGCCACGACCACCACGACCCGTTCCGGCCTCCCCAAGCTCCTCTACTTCTTGATGTGAGCACCTCGCATATCCCCCCCCATGATGCCGCTGCTGCTCTTACTTCCTGTTACTTCTGTACATGCTTAGCTACTGCTGCTCCTGCCGTTGCGTTGCCGTTGTCGCTGCTCGTCCCCTTGTTGCTGGTGCGCCACCGCGCCCCGGCTCCCCTGCCGCCCGCGGGCCTGCTCGTTGCCGGCCCCGCACTCCGTTTCCCCCCCCCCTGCCTGTCGATCTGGGCGCTCGCCCAGTTGGGCGCCGATGCCCAGTGCCCGCACCCGCGGCAACCGCACGCCCGTTAGCCCCCAGGGCCCTATGACAAAGGGGGCCCATGCCCCAGAACGTTAAAAAAAAGAGAATTAAAAATAAAAATAACAAATAAAAATAAAAATGATTTACTAAAATTAATTATTAATTAATTAATTATCTAATGAATTAATTAAGTTAATTAATCCGGTTTAATTAATTTAATTAACTAGTTAGGTTAATTAAATAGTAATTAAATTATCTAATCTGTAATTAACCTAAACAGTGTATGACAGGTAGGTCCCACTGGACCCACCTGTCAGGTTGACCAAGTCAACTCTGTTGACTGCTCATGTCAGCATGACATCATGCTGATGTCATTAATCTGTTTTCCGAATTAATTAAATAATTAATTAAATTCCGGAAATTAATAAAATCTTTAGAAAATCATATCTTTTAATCCGTAACTCGGATTAAAATAATTTCAACATGAAAGTTGCTCAGAACGACGGGACGAATCCGGATACGCAGTCCGTTCGTCCGCCATACCCCCCTAACCTATCGAACTCGCAACTTTCCCCCTCCGGCTCCTTTGCCCGAAAACACGAAACACCGGGGATATTTTCCCAGATGTTTCCCCCCTTAACCGGTACCACCTTATACCACGTTAGGGCACGCCTAGCATCGTTACTTGTCTTGTCATGCATCGATATGCATCTGCTTACCTGGTATTCATTCTTTCTTCCCCCTCTTCTCTCTGGTAGACTACAAGACCGACGCTGCTGCTGCCCAGTTCGACTACGGAGTTGAAGACCCCTCTTTCTTGCCAGAGCAACCAGGGAAGCCCCCCCCCCCTTGATCACTAGATATCGCCTATTATGTTCTATACTGCTTGCATTAGAGTAGTGTAGCATGTTACTGCTTTCCGTTATACCTATCCTGATGCATAGCCTGTCCTTGTTACTACTGTTGTTACCTTTACCTGCTATCCTACTGCTTAGTATAGGATGCTAGTGTTCCATCAGTGGCCCTACACTCTTGTCCGTCTGCCATGCTATACTACTGGGCCATGATCACTTCGGGAGGTGATCACGGGTATATACTATATACTTTACACTGTTACACAACCTGTGATACTGTTCGGAGTTGGGGGCTGAAAGGACAGGTGGCTCCATCCCGGTAGAGGTGGGCCTGGGTTCCCGACGGCCCCCGACTGTTACTTTGTGGCGGAGCGTCAGGGCAGGTTGAGACCGCCTAGGAGAGAGGTGGGCCTGGCCCTGGTCGGCGTTCGTGGATACTTAACATGCTTAACAAGATCTGGGTATTTGATCTGAGTCTGGCCATTTGGTCTATATGCACTAACCATCTACGTGGGAGTAGTTATGGGTATCCCGCCGTAGTTTAGGAGGATCCCAGGCAGGAGGCCTGCGCCTCTTTCGATCTGTATCCCAGTTTGTGCTAGCCTTCTTAAGGCAAACTTGTTTAACTTATGTCTGTACTCAGATATTGTTGCTTCCGCTGACTCGTCTATGATCGAGCACTTGTATTCGAGCCGTCGAGGCCCCTGGCTTGTATTATGATGCTTGTATGACTTATTTATGTTTTAGAGTTGTGTTGTGATATCTCCCTGTGAGTCCCTGATTTCGATCGTACACATTTGCGTGTATGATTAGTGTACGATTGAATCGGGGGTGTCACAGGGCTCTTCGATACAACATACGAAGGCGCCTGGAGGGTGCTGTTCAAGGGCGCCGAAGCCCCCATGTCCGCGACCAAAGACCGCAGATTCACCTCGCAGAATCGAACTGACGAGGTAAGTGATTCAACCCCATTACGGGACACTTGTGATAATTAGATTGACTCTAATGAGGCTTCATTCTGCCTCTTCCTTTGACAGGAATGGATGGAGAAGGCCAAGCTGCTTATCAGCCCGGCTCCCATGCCAGAAGACCCAGCGAACGCCCGCTTAACAGGGCTGCTGGTTCCGGCACCGCACGTGGTGCCGGAGAAGAAGGCCAAGAAGGTGGCCGCGGGGACTCGAAAGAGTTCCCGCAATCAGGCGTCTGACGACGACGAGGACTCCTCTCCCGAAGACGAGGAGGAGGAGTACTCTCTCCCGGAGGAGGGAGAGAAGAAAAGGAAGGCTTCCCCCATCGGGGGGGCCGAAGGGTCCAAGAGGGAGAAAACTGTCCCCCCGGACAGTTCCGCCAACATCAACGTTGGTGAGGATGAGCGGCCTCCATGGGCCAGGCGTCCGGCAAGATCGTAAGTATTCGGATCCTTGATGTGTAATTTCTTTTATGTCGCGTAGTATCCTTCTAACGCCGCATTTTTCCCGTAGTCCGGCAAATGATGATCTCCCCGACTCATCGAGCGGGTCATTGGCCTCGTTGGATGTGAATTCCATCCCGACTGCCTCCACCCCACGCGCCAACGAGGATGTCGAGGTGGGATCCCAGAGAGGGACCC
Source organism: Triticum timopheevii (assembly GCA_963921465.1). Classification (NCBI taxonomy): domain Eukaryota; kingdom Viridiplantae; phylum Streptophyta; class Magnoliopsida; order Poales; family Poaceae; genus Triticum; species Triticum timopheevii. Next base: position 232,206,959 of record OY997266.1, on the reverse strand, counting down.
ATCAGGAGGGGGCTCCGGAGGCGCCATTAGGCAGCCCCCCGGACTTCGTGCCAGACTCTACATCGGAGCCCGCAGTGGTTCCAGAGTCCGGCAAGCGGCCCCTTCGAAAGAAGGGCAGGACCGTGACGCCGGCGGCCTCCGTCCAACCAGAGGCGCCGGATAACCTGCTGGAGGCGCTTAAAGGCGCTTCCATCGAGGAAGAACACCGCACTCTCATGAGTGTGGTGATTGAGAAGGTTCAGCTCACTAAAAGCGGGCTGACCGAAGCCTGCATCAGCCTTTTAATAGGCTTTGAGGTAAAAAAGTTAAAATAATATAATATAATACCACATAGACAGTAGCCCCTGATGCTTAGTTCGGTGTTCGGAAAGAAAAGCCGGACTAAGGATCTATAACAAGATATATGCAGGGTTGCCTAAAATATGTCAATATGGGTTTGCAGGCTGCAATGCTGACCTCTGCCACACTAACGGCGGAGGTTGAGGTGCTGAAAAAGGATCTCGATCGGTCCGAGCAAGAGCTCGGCCATGCAAAGAAGCAGCTCGAGGAAAAAGAAGGTGAGTAACACCTCTTTGAATAAGTACCTTACAGAAAAGGATTTTGGTTGCAAATAAAATTAACAAGGATAATATGTGCATTGCAGGGGCCACTAACGAGGTGGCAACCCTGAAGGATGCTGTGTCCGCGGCCGAATGCAATGCGGCTACGGAACGGGCTGAGCGAGAAAAGCAAGAGGCGCGGGTGGCGGAAGTTCGGCAAGAGCTCCAGGTTCTCATGGAAAAACATGAGGGTTTGGAGCGTGACTCCAAGACTCGAGAGTCCGAGCTTGCCTCGGCTCTCGAAAGTGCCAAGTCCGCCAAGGCCGAGGCCCATAAGGCCCTTCAGGAGGTTGAGGACATAAAGAAGATAGCGGTGGGTAAGGCGTTTTTCATGCAAAGTAGGCATATTAATGTGAACTACCTGATACTTACCCGAATTCGGAGCTCTCCAGGGGCGTTTACAGATTTGCCGCGTAGTGCGGCTGATGCCGCCGCATTCTATCGTGGCGAGGAGGGGAGCTCGACGGAGAAGGTCTTCTGGTCTCAGTATACTGAGGCCGGCCATCCGGTGCACCCAAGCGACCAGCTGAAGCAGCTGGTCGAACTCCACAAAGTAGTTGAGGAGGCCATGAAGGGCCTCGTAGTCTGGTTGTGGCCTGGACAGGCCATGCCTGGTAGCTACTTTGGTCTCGTGCGGCGGCTGGTGGATGCATGCCCTAGGCTGGATGTAGTCAAGCGCTCCGCCTGTATCGAAGGTGCTCGTCAGGCCCTTGCCCGCATAACGGTGCAATGGGGCAAATTGGATGCGGAGAAGCTTCTCACGGACCCACCGCCACCGGGCAAGGAGTATCGCACGCCGGAGAAGTATTATAATATTGTCCTGAAGGGAGCCTGCAATATTGCAGATGAGTGCTCCCGAAATGTAATCTTTGAGTGAACTCGCTGTTTATTTATCCTGTGCGCTGAAAACTTCGTTCATATGCGCCATGAGCAACGCTTGTTTAATTTAAAATATTACCTTCTCTTTGGCCGTTTATAAAATCTGAGAGATGGCAAGTCGTTGGCTTCAGCCCCCAAGCCACAAGTGCTGGGGTGTTCGGTGATAAACTTGAGCACTCTTGTTCCCATATTTGGGTCCATCTAGGGAGGCGCTCAACACGATGAACAAGGCGACCGGACTTATAATGCTTGAACACTCTCACTTAGCCATAGAATTCTATAATTTTAAATTTTGGCGAAGCCCCTGGTATTCGGAAGACCGAATCCGGGGCGCTATCCACGCCTTCATCGGACATAATCCGGAACTTCGCTCGAAGCGGCGTGAGTCTTTAAGGACCCGAAAAAACCTCTCGAACAGCGACCAGTCTCTCGCCTTATCATGCCGGTCAGTTTTAGCTTTCTCCACTGAGGCGTTAACCCGGCTCAACCGGGGCGCAATCGCAGTGGTTCTCCCAGTGCTACCTTAGCCGATGGAACGGAAACGTAAGGAGCCAAACATGGGAGCCGGGCAAACCCAATTATTGACCCAAGACATGATTCGGAGCCGATTCATATAATGCTATAAGTTCGGGGTGCCGCACTTGTTAAAGTGTTCGAACTTTATCACACCATCTAGCGGGGAACATAAGCCCTTGGTGTATTATGCCGTACCAAAAATATACGGGTGCCAGAATGTCGTATAATGAACATATATATATAAAATGTAATGCAATTGCGATAATAAAGGTGCTGCATTATTAATGAAAGAAAAAGTCTGCTAGTAGAGCGGACTGATACAAATAGTGCGGTAAGCAAGGGATTTGGACTAAATAAACATGTCCCCCTCCAGGGATGAGCTGCGGATTTGGTGTATATAATCGAATTTAATGCTCGTAATTGAGACCACCTGAGTGTTCGACGCGGCCTTCTTTAGTCCCTGACTATTGCATCATGAGTTCGGCAGGTTCACCGCCGGACAGGGCTTCTGGTTAACAGAGTCCTGTGTACAAAAAAGAAGAATAATAATAAAATAGGAGCACATGTGCGAGCCCCTGGTGTGGTCGAACCGCACTCTGGGTCCGTTGTGATCGTGCCCCCTCCCCTGTGCCCATGGTATCTCCAAAGCGTAATGATGTACGCGGAGTGTTATTCTTGCGATCATACGCAGGCGATGGTTGGGGCCGCATTGCTACGCATGCTCTGATCGCGCCAGGTGGTCTTGGTTGATATTGCTCCGGGCGCGCTTTACTGTATCCGGCCGTTTAACGGCCGGACTCGAGAATTTCCTTAAAAGGCTGCTCTGTACTTCTGCCGCGAGAGCCGCTGTATGTTCCTCCGTTCGGAGGGAGCGTTCCGTATTCCCATTGACCGTGATGACTCCACGAGGGCCTGGCATCTTGAGCTTTAGGTATGCATAGTGCGGCACCGCGTTGAATTTGGCAAACGCGGTTCGTCCGAGCAGAGCGTGATAGCCGCTGCGAAACGGGACTATGTCGAAGACTAACTCTTCGCTCTAGAAATTATCCGGGGATCCGAAGACCACTTCCAGTGTGACTGAGCCTGTACAGTTGGCTTCCACCCCTGGTATGACACCTTTAAAGGTTGTCTTTGTAGGTTTAATCCTTGATGGGTCTATGCCCATTTTGCGCACTGTATCCTGATAAAGCAGGTTCAGGCTATTGCCGCCGTCCATCAGGACTCTCGTGAGGTGAAACCCATCGACGATTGGGTCTAAGACCAATGCGGCGAATCCGCCATGGCGTATGCTGGTCGGGTGGTCTCTTCGATCGAAAGTGATCGGACAAGAGGACCATGGGTTGAACTTTGGGGCGACTGGCTCCATCGCATAGACGTCCCTTAGTGCGCGTTTCCTCTCCCTCTTGGGTATATGGGTCGCGTATATCATATTCACCGTCCGTACTTGTGGGGGAAAACCCTTCTGTCCTTTGTTGTTCGGCGGCCTGGTCTCTTCCTCGTCATCGCTATTTAGCCCCTTGTCATTGTGTTCGGCAATTAACTTGCCGGCTTGCTTGAACACCCAGCAATCTCTATTGGTGTAGTTAGCTGGCTTTTCAGAGGTGCCATGTATCTAGCATGAGCGGTCGAGTATTCGGTCCAAATTGGACGGACCCGGAATGGTTCTTTTAAATGGCTTCTTCCGTTGACCAGGTTTAGAGCCTCGGAATCTGGCATTGACTGCCGTATCCTCATTATCGTCGCCGGTAATTCGGCGCTTGTTTTTGTTTCGACGTGACCTGCCGTTGTTGTCCTTAGTATCCGGACTGCAAGAATATTTACGGAGATTGTTGCTGCGGGCTAGCCAGCTGTCCTCTCCCGCACAAAAGCGGGTCATTAGCGATGTGAGGGCTGCCATTGATTTCGGCTTTTCCTGCCCCAGGTGCCGGGCTAGCCATTCGTCCCGGATGTTATGTTTGAAGGCTGCAAGGGCCTCTGCGTCCGGACAATCGATGATTTGATTTTTCTTTGTCAAGAACCGTGTCCAGAATTGTCTGGCCGATTCATCTGGCTGCTGAATGATGTGGCTTAGGTCATCGGCGTCTGGTGGTCGCACATATGTGCCTTGGAAGTTATCAAGGAATGCGGCCTCCAGGTCCTCCCAACACCCAATTGACTCTGCGGGCAGGCTGTTAAGCCAATGCCGAGCTGGTCCTCTAAGCTTGAGTGGGAGGTACTTTATGGCATGGAGATCGTCGCCGCGGGCCATATGGATGTGGAGAAGATAGTCTTCGATCCACACCGCGGGGTCTGTTGTGCCATCGTAAGATTCAATGTTCACGGGTTTAAACCCTTCGGGGATCTGATGATCCATTACTTCATCAGTGAAGCATAACGGGTGTGCGGCGCCCCTGTATTGAGCAATATCGCGACGCAGCTCGAGAGAGCGCTGTCTGCTGTGTTTGGCCCGGCCGGGGTTATTGTATCCGGCACGACAGTATTCGTCATGGGTCGTAGGGCGCCCACGTGATCCATAGATGGATCCCTCTTGGCTTCATACTTTTGGAGCGATGCCGGGGTATGGTCTTGGCTGGGGGCCTAGATGCCTCTCTGTCACGACCACGCGGTGGTCGGTCAGCCATATCATGCGCTGGTGATGGATGTATGTATGCTTCCTCCTCTAATCGGGGGAGCAGCTTGCGTTTTGGGTAACTTTTGGAGGGACGTTCGAGTTTATACTCTTCGGCCGCGAGGACTTCGGTCCATCGATCGGCCAGCAGGTCCTGATCAGCTTGAAGCTGCTGCTGCTTTTTCTTTAGGCTGTTTGCTGTGGCGATAAGCCTGCACTTGAAGCGCTCTTGTTCGACAGGATCCTCGGGTACGACGAATTCGTCATTGTTGAGGCTTGCTTCGTCTTTGGAGGGAGGCATATAATTATGATCCTCCACCTCTTCGTCTACCGCCCCCTCATGGGGGCTTGCTTCTGCATCCTCCTGCGCTGAGTCTTGCGGGAGGGGATTGTCTTCGGCACTCTCTGGAGTATTATTATCTCCTGTGCCGGAATCTCCGTTTTTGCTATGGCGAGATTTAGAGCGGCGCCGCTGACGCCAGCGCCTGGGCTGTTTCTTTAAGGGATCTGCCTCCGTTGTTCCTTCGCCGTCCCCATCTTTTGGGGTATCCACCATGTATACGTCATATGACGAGGTGGCCCTCCAGTGCCCTGTGGGCGCTGGTTCCTGTTCGTCTCCGGCATCGTCGTCCATAGCGTCGATGTCTTCGGAGTCATAGTCTAGAATGTCAGTTAGATCATCGACAGTGGCTACAAAGTGGGTGGTGGGTGGGCTCTGAATTTCTTCATCGTCCGCATCCCAACCATCCTGGCCATAATCCGGCCAGGACTCTCCTGATAACGAGAGATGCTTTAGTGAATTTAATATATCGCCGAAAGGCGAACATTGGAAGATGTCCGCGGCGGTGAATTCCATAACCGGCGCCCAATCCGGATCGATTGGTAGGGGCGCGGGAGGTTCGGAGTCCGGCGAGGAGTCCGGCGCCTCGGAATCACGAGTTTCGCAGGGGACAAGATTAGTGTTCGGCTCCATCTCCGTGGATATTGAAGCCCCCAGGGTGGCGTCTATCCACCGACCCTCGATCTGGGCGAGCGGCTCCGGGCTAATGGCCGAAGCGGATCTGTGTGCGGCCACCAAGGCACTGTTCGGCGGCAGAGTTAGATCGTGCCCATCGTCACAGTGCGGCACGCTTGGCTGTGGCTCGAGTCCATCGAGGATCAAGTCTCCTCGGACGTCGGCCGTGAAGTTTAAGCTTCCAAATCTGACCTGACGGCCAGGGGCGTAGCTTTCGATCTGCTCCAGATGGCCAAGCGAATTGGCCCGCAGTGCGAAGCCGCCGAATACGAAGATCTGTCCGGGGAGAAAAGTCTCACCCTGGATAGCGTTGCAGGTTGAAGATGCCATCAAGCCTATCGGTGACGACACAGAGGAACTCTCAATGAAAGCACCAATGTCGGTGTCAAAACCAGCGGATCTCGGGTAGGGGGTCCCGAACTGTGCATCTAGGCGAATGGTAACAGGAGACGAGGGACACGATGTTTTTACCCAGGTTCGGGCCCTCTCGATGGAGGTAAAACCCTACGTCCTGCTTGATTAATATTGATGATATGGGTAGTACAAGAGTAGATCTACCACGAGATCAAGGAGGCTAAACCCTAGAAGCTAGCTTATGGTATGATTGTTGTAATGTATGTTGTGTACGTTGTCCTACGGACTAAACCCTAGAAGCTAGCCTATGATATTGATAGTCCGGCTATCCGGACACCCCCTAGTCTAGGACTCCCTCAGCGATGCTTGCTTGTTTTGAGTCCTTCTTCCGCTTCGTCGTTCAGGGGATAGGTTCCAGGTTGGCAGCCTGGGGTAGCAGGGTGGATGTCGTTTGAGTTTCTGTTTTTGTTTCATCCATAGTCGGATGTTTCTCTTGTGTATGATGTTGTTGTATTCATGCGGCATGGTATGCCTGTTGTATGTATCCCAACTATTATGTAATTGTACGATGTAATGATATCCACCTTGCAAAAGCGTCTCCAATATGCGCTTCTATCCTTGGTGGGACCTTCGAGTTCCTCTAGGATAGGGTCGCATATTGGGCGTGACAAGTTGGTATCAGAGCCTCAACCATCCATAGGAGCCCCCTTGAGTGTTCGTAGTTGGCTGTTGTCGAGTCTAGAAGAAAACTGTTTTCGGAGTCTAGTTATATCGAAGAGTAGGAATTATTTTTACTCCTCGGCCCCTTCGTCGCTCTGGTAAGGAATCTTGACGTAGGTGTTTCGAATTACTTCTCTTCTCCTTCAAACTTTCTTTAGGATGACGCGGTTAGTTTTTCATTCGTTGGATCTCAGCTCTTTTTATCCGGTGAATTTCTCGTCAAGTTGATTTGACCCTCTTTGTTTTACGAGATCATTCCTTAGTTCTTTCACGACGAAGTTGTTTCTCTGTCCTCAGTTGTCTTCTTTTTCCCACCCGCCCACCCTTTTTCTTCTCGGAGCTGGAGTCCATAATCGAGTATCCATCCTACTCGTGCGAAGCCTTTGCATTCCTTCCTCAATTATTTCAACTAGTGCTTTTCCCTTCAAGTTATTCGTCGGTTCCCCGTTCCAAGTTGCCTTTGTTTTCCCGCCCTCCCACCCTCTTCTTCCCGGAGTCTGAGTCTCTATTCGAGCATCAATTTCATTCGTGCGGAGCCTCTTCCGTTTTTCCTCAATCATTTCAACTACTGAATTCTCATCATGTTCATCATTGATTTGTCTTGTTTTCTTTCCGGTGGATTCAATTCAAGTTTCTCGGGTTGATCATAGTCTTTTCCTTGGATCAAATGTTTCCTCTTGCTCGTTCGCCTCTCACCAGTTTATTATTCCGGAGTGCAGAAGACATCTCAGGAGATTTGTCTGTGTTCGAATTAATTTGAGGTTATCACCTCATTATAGTATTTCAATTGTTCCGGTGCATCATCTATCTCTTCAACAATCCTTTTCAATGGTGTTTTCTTTTAGTGGGCCCTAACTCACAGGTCTTTTCCCAGGATCTTACCTGACTCTTCTAATTATTCCGGAGCTATTCCCAATTCTTTTCAGGTATGACGCATGCCTTCCCCAAGATTGCTTTCAAATTCTTTTCATTGCTGGTTCAACCTTTACTCTTTTAATTCTCCTAGAGTGTAACATCCCAAATTTTCAGTTTGGAATGTTATACATAGATCATCATTGCATATCATATTTGTTTGCATTGTTGGCTCGATCCTAGAAATTCTACGCAACTCAAGGACCCACGGAGAGAGTTGGAGATTTCGTTATTTTCATATTTGGGTTTTTCTCAAATTTTGAAAATAGGATCGTTTGGTTTTATTTATTTTATCTTCAATTATTTCTACTACCAAAAATTCAGAGAGGGAATAAAATGACTTTCCCAAAATAAGGAAATAATGAAGATTTAATAAAAAAAATCAAATAAGATTTTATTTTGGAGTTTTCGCCTTTTTATTTGAATTTAGGAAAAATGTGCGTTTTTCAAAATTGCATTTAGGCCCCAAATAAATGTTCATCTAGTCCGGCTTGATTTTAGAAGCCGGAGAAAATTTATTTCGGGATTTTCGGAGTCCGTTTAGTATTTCTTTTTATTTTTCTTCTGCGCGGAATTATTTAAAAAAAACGTGCAACCGCCTTACGAGCTGTAGCCGAGCGGGACTCCGCTCGGGGGCGCTGTATATAAAGCGCCGGACCCCGCCGCCAGCCGCCCCAGCCCGCGCCCCGGCCCTAGTCGCCCCACCGCCGAAACCCTAGCCCACGCCGCCGCCCGCCCGATCCGCCGCCGCCGCCCGCCGTCGCCGGACCCCACCGGACTTCGCCGCCGCCGCCGAGAGGTTCACCACTTCCTCGATCCGCGTGCCGCCGTTTTTTTAAAAACCGGGCGGTTTTATTACTGTTTTTTTCGGTTTTTTAGTTTTGTTTTTATTTAGTTTTCCGTTTTCTTTCCGGTTTAGGTTAATTAGCGGACGTTCGTCCGTTAGTTCGTTTTAACGAACGCGTTCGTCAGATTCGTTTAGTTAACGAACGTTCGTTCGTTAACCCGTTCGTCGTTTTTCTTTTTCTCGGATTTAACCCGCGATTTTTTTTTATCGCGATTCCTCATCCGATTTCCCTTTTAGTATAACTTTTCGCTCATTTATCGGAATCACACGATTCAAGCGCCTGGAGTTTCGTCTCGAAACCCTATTTCTGAATAATCAACTAAAACAAGTTTTGGCTTCTGTAAAATTTGACTTAGATCCAGATTAGTACAACAAAGCTGTTTTCTTTCGTCGTTTGACTTTCGTTGCTTTATTTGATTTGTTTCTTTTTCCAAACCGGAGTTCTTTAGTTGAACATTCTGGTTAGATCTTTTATTCGAGTTTTACCTTTGCATTAGATGAGTACTTATTGTATGCTTGTTTGTTTGTTACTTCGAGTCTCTAGGTCTTGCGGATCATCAGCAAGGCAAGTAACACTTGATCATACCTGTCTACTCCCCAGTTTTATGCATTAGATCTATCCTTAAACATTGCATGATTAGGATCTAATTAAATTGTGGGTTGGGAAGTAGATGAGGTAGTACCTATTACCCGTTTTATTATCAAACCTTTGGGAGTTACTTCTACGTTTGCTTATTATGCCATGTTATGCTAGTAGACGTGGATTGGGTGAGTGTATCCATGACAGATGTGAAATTCTTAATTAATGGCTTATTTAAGGTGGCAACTTAAACACACATCTGGGTGGATTGCGGCACCTTTTTTCTAGTAGGACTTGCCTGTATTTCTTCGGACCGCCACCCAAGCTCAAAGGGATCATGAGATTATTCAAACTAGAAACTTACGTGTGCAGCCACAAGCCATTATGGGCTCTGGCATAGTTGATTAAGTTGTGCGAACTCTTACGGGTAGACTAGCAGATGTAGGGGAAAGTAGGTGTACCGGTCTACCCACATGTAAGGTGCTAGTGCTTCCGAAAGACTATGTCTCGGTCATCCGTTTCTCAAACATCATGTAGTGCGAGGAATCAAACGGAGGTGATCGAGTCTTGTGGGGAAAAGTGCGCAAACCTCTGCAGAGTGTACAAACAAATCATGATTAGCCGTGTCCCCGGTTATGGACGTTTTGAGTATCTAGTACTTGATTATCATGTGAATCTCATCATGTTACTTCTAATTAATACTGTTGGGTTTAATGAGTACTTTTAATTGGGATTGAGAATGCTGTCAACCATTCTCAATGTTTAACAACCACCATGATAGTTAAATAAATTTATTCCTTTGCAGTACGGAAAAATTGGCTTTATGCAAAAACTGTAACCATAGAGATTTACCACTAGCCAAATATGCATGTAGTATAGCCTATCTCCATTGTTATTCTCTATGTGTTACATTGCCAGCATATTCCATGTGCTGACCCGTTTTCGGGCTGCAACGTTTCATGTTGCAGACTTTTCAGATGACGAGTAAGGTGCTTTTAGGTCATGGTTCTATACTCAGTGATGCCGTTGGAGTTGATGGACTCGCTTATCTTCCAAGTCTTCCGCTATTATCGTTTTTAGATGGCCTTAAGCCATATTTATTTCAATATGTTCTCTTTTGAGACATTCGATGTAATAAGTGTGTGATTGCTACTCTGTTATAAATCCTCCAAGTACTGTGTGGTGTCATCATTACGGATCCAGGGATGACACTGAGCACAGAGATCAGACTGTTTGAGGTCTGGTCGCTACAAGGTGGTATCAGAGCACACGCTGACTGTAGGACACGGCCACTAAGCTTAAACCATAGATCACTACTCTTTCTTCTCATTTCTGACTCCTCATCTTTTCTATTCTTTAGGATGGCGGATGCAAGGATCAAGTTCGCACAACCAGATGAGAATTCACCTTTTGGATATCACTTGAAGGAAGGCACTAGATACCTGAACATAGGAGTACCAAGCTTCACCGAGACCTTCAACGCCACATTACCCGAAGAGGAGCACTGGAGGATTCAAGTCTACATTCCAGGAAGGACGTTTGCACCAGTCACAGAGCCAATAGAGTTTACCTTTGATGTACCAACATGGAGCCTAGGAAAAAGCATGACAACTCACATCGCCATGGGACGAATTGGAGAAGTTTACCACAACAATCTCAAGAATACTATCTACCAGATTTGTGGGCGCCGAGATGAGCATTGGGAGATGATCACCACCAGGTAGGACAGATCAATCGCAGCTTACATTCAGGAGTTAAACCAAGACATCCGACGCCAGGAGAATCAGATGTGCGCAGATATGGAGGAGCTACAGAAGGCTATGACCAGGATCAAGGAGCTAGAAGAAGAACTCAAAGCTACACGTAAAGACTACATGGAAGAAATTGTCGCTCTAGTACGACAAAACGGCGACCTTAAGGAGAAGATTGGAGTATTCATGGGAGGATCAGCACCCAGAGGAGAAGAGGATGAACCGACTTGTCCAGATAATTATATCATCATCGACGACACCGACTCGGATCCCGACGACAGCGATGATGACTATGTTGATGAAGCTGGAGCAGATATCATGGAATCTGCATCGGAGCAGTTTTTCTAGTTGACCACCACAATAGTAGTAGAATTTTCCACCATTCAATTAGTTTTAGTCCTAGCACTTTTGTAACGATAGTTAGACTGTTGTATGCCCTTGTTTTGATTGATTGGAATGATATTGTGTGTTTTTGTCTCATGTGCATATGGGTAGTGTTATCTCACTAGACCTCATTCTATTCTTAACTCTCCCCTTTAAACCCTTAGATGCCTCTGAGACGCAACCCCGAGTTTGTTTTCCCGCCAGAGATCACCCAGTTGATTCAGCAGCAGAATACCTCGGTTCAAACATTGGTACAGAACCAAGGCAACAACAACAACAACCCACCCCCACCACCACCTATTGACCATCTGGCACGTTTCTTAAGGTTGAATCCGCCGGTGTTTTCCAGTAGCACCGAGCCGATAGTAGCAGATGATTGGCTCCGTAAGATAGGGAGGGAGTTGACGACTGCAGGATGCACAGATGGAGAAAAGGTGAAGTTTGCCGCACATCAGCTTGACGGACCCGCAGCAGCATGGTGGGAGAATTTTACAGCCACTTACCCAATAGACACTTTCACATGGAACCAGTTTCAGCAAGCTTTTCGTACTGCCCATGTTTCTGCAGGAGCTATGGCCATGAAGAAGCGTGAGTTTCGCAACTTATGCCAAGGAGGACGGACAGTTGGCCAGTATGTGGATGATTTTAGTAAGCTAGCACGTTATGCCCCAGATGACGTTGCTATGGATGCAGCTAAGCAGGAGAAGTTTCTAGAAGGACTGAATGATGAGCTGAGCATGCAGTTGATGGTAGCCACTTTCAATAACTACCAGGAGTTAGTAGATTGTGCTCTTATGATCGAAGGAAAGCAGCCGCAGATTGACAATCGTAAGAGGAAGTATGCATAGGGGAAGTACAATTCTGGAGCTCAGCAGAAACCGCGCTTTACCCCAAAGTCAGGAGGACATTTTCAGCATACTCATGGAGGAGGCAGCTCGCACAATCACAATGGCACCAAGAATGGAAACGGGAATGGAGGAAGCAATGGACAAAGCTGCACCAACCCGTCAACACCATCCAAGGTAGACCTGAGCCATATCACTTGTTATAAGTGCCGTAAGACTGGGCATTATGCAAATGATTGTCCTAAAGCCCAAAATGGAAATGGCAATGGAAGCTCAGGAAAGAAGCCGAACCCTTTCAACAGGGGGCAAGTGAACCACGTTACCGTGGAGGAGGTTGAAGCTCAGCCAGACGCAGTAATAGGTAAGTTTTTGGTTAAGGCATTTACTGCAGTTGTTCTTTTTGATACTGGTGCATCGTATTCATACATATCAAGGGGATTCATGAATAAGTTTAGTCTGCCCACTAAGACTCTTAAGACACCCATGCTAGTAAGTTCACCGGGAGCTGAGTTTATGGTCAGTCAAGGATGCTTTCAGGTGCCGTTGAGTATAGGAAGGCATGTTTTCCCCACAGATTTGATTATATTGGAATTACAAGGATTGGATGTAATTCTTGGTATGGATTGGCTGTCGATGTATGGAGGAAACATTGATTGCGCCAGTAAGACAATTTTGCTTATGACACCAGAAGGGATAAGAATCAAGTATGTATCACGGCATGAGCCGAGGAGAGCACATGTAAATTCCTTATCAGGAGTTGTGCAGGAGGAAGTACCAGTGGTAAAGGATTTCCCCGATGTATTTCCAGAAGAGTTGCCAGGCATGCCACCGGAGAGAGAAATTGAGTTCTTAATTGAACTACTGCCAGGCACTGGGCCTATATCCAAGAGACCGTACAGGATGCCAGCCCAAGATTTGGAGGAAATTAAGAAACAGATTAAGGAGTTGTTGGACAAAGGTTTATTTCGCCCAAGTTCTTCGCCTTGGGGATCGCTAGTACTTCTGGTGGAAAAGAAGGATGGATCATTAAGAATGGTTGTTTATTATCGCGGATTGAATGAAGTAACAATCAAGAACAAGTACCCACTACCAATGATCAATGATCTGTTTGATCGGTTGCAAGGAGCTAAGGTGTTTTCCAAGATCGATTTGCGATCAGGGTACCATCAATTGAAGATTCGGGAGCAAGATATACCGAAGACGGCTTTTACCACCAGGTACGGGTTGTATGAGTATACCATTATGTCATTTGGTCTGACTAACGCTCCAGCTTATTTTATGAACATGATGAACTAGGTGTTTATGGAGTTTTTGGATAAGTTCGTCGTAGTGTTCATTGATGATATATTGGTTTACTCGAAGAATGAAGAGGAACACAAGGAGCACTTGCGTTTGGTACTCGAGAAGCTCAGAGAACATCAGCTATACGTCAAGTTCAGCAAGTGTGAGTTTTGGTTGAAGGAAGTTGGATTTCTCGGACATGTTATATCCGGAGAAGGTATTGCAGTAGACCCCACTAAAGTTGTCATTGTGACAAACTGGGAAGCACCAACAACAGTTGGAGAGATCAGGAGTTTCCTTGGACTCACAGGATACTACCGGAGGTTCATTGAAAATTTCTCGAAGATTGCGAAGCCTATGACAGAGTTGTTGAAGAAGGATACTAAGTTCATTTGGACTAAGGAGTGTGAGGCTAGTTTCCAAGAGTTGAAGAAACGTTTGGTTACCTCACCAGTTTTGATTCTGCCAGATCAGACCAAGGATTATGAAGTGTATTGCGACGCTTCACGTCGAGGACTTGGAGCAGTGCTTGTGCAAGAGGGAAGAGTTGTTTCGTATGCTTCACGACAGCTTAAGCCTCATGAGTTGAATTCTGCTACTCAAGATTTGGAGTTAGCAGCCGTAGTGCACGCACTAAAAACATGGAGACATTTTCTCATTGGAAATCATTGTGAGGTGTACACGAATCACAAGAGTTTGAAGTACATCTTCACGCAGAAGGAGTTAAATCTCAGGCAGAGGAGATGGTTGGAGCTTATTAAGGATTATGATATGAGATTGCATTATCACCCCGGAAAGGCTAATGTTGTAGCAGACGCATTGAGCCGTAAGAGCCATGTCAATACCCTAATGACGGGAGAAATACCCAAGGAGTTAGTCGAGGAGCTTCGAGAGCTATGTTTGGAAATAGTTCCGAGGGGCTATGTAGCAGCAATGGAGATTCAATCCACGTTGATGGATAAAATCAGAGAAGCTCAAAAGACAGATAAGGAAGTTGCTTCCATTAAGGAGAAAATGAGCGAAGTGAAGTCTAAGGGATTTCGTGAGGATGAGTATGATACCCTACGATTTGAGGACCGTGTTTATGTGCCCAATGACCCGGAGATCAGGAAGTTGATTTTGCAAGAGGCACATGATTTACCATATTCGATTCACCCCGGAAATACCAAGATGTATTTGGATTTGAAGGAAACTTTCTGGTGGACCGGAATGAAGAAGGATATTGCAGAGTATGTAGTAGTTTGTTATGGATGTCAGAGGGTGAAAGCAGAACATCAGAAGCCCACGGGATTGTTACAACCATTGCCTATACCCGAATGGAAGTGGGACAAACTAGGCATGGATTTCATCACGGGATTGCCCAGGACTCGTTCAGGCTATGACTCGATTTGGGTTGTAGTTGATCGTTTGACAAAGGTAGCACATTTAATCCCTGTAAAGACTACCTATAGCAGTGCCAAATTGGCTAAGATATACATGACAAGGATTGTATGTTTGCATGGAGTTCCGAGGAGTATCGTATCAGATAGAGGAACCCAATTCACCTCAAAGTTCTAGAAACAGTTGCACGAAACATTGGGAACCAGGCTGGAGTTTAGCACAGCTTTCCATCCACAGACAGATGGACAAACCGAGAGAGTCAATCAGATTTTGGAGGATATGCTTAGAGCTTGTGTTTTGGATTATGGGTCAAGTTGGGATGACAACTTGCCATATGCGGAGTTTTCTTACAACAACACTTATCAATCCAGTTTGAAGATGGCCCCTTTCGAAGCCTTGTAGGGAAGGAGATGCAAAACCCCGTTGTTGTGGGATGAGGTTGGAGACCACTAGTTGTTTGGACCAGATTTGATTAAGGAGTCTGAACAAAAAGTAAAGTTGATTCGCGATAGGCTCAAGGTAGCACAGTCAAGACAGAAGGGCTATGCAGATTCAAAACGCAAGGAGACCGAATACGAAGTCGGGGACAGGGTTTATCTTCGAGTATCCCCACTTCGAGGAGTGAAGCGTTTTGGAGTTAAAGGAAAGTTAGCGCCACGATTTGTGGGACCATACAAAGTTTTGGAACGCATGGGAGAAGTAGCGTACAAGTTGGAATTACCTGAGGGATTGTCAGGAGTTCACGATGTGTTCCATGTTTCACAGTTGAAGAAGTGTCACGCAGAGATGGCTGATATACCACCGAGAGATACTGTGCCACTGGAAGCGATTCAGTTGAAAGATGATTTGACCTATGAAGAGAAACCAGTTAAGATTCTGGATTATGCCAGCCGATTTACCCGCAGTAAGGTTATCAAGTTTTGCAAAGTTCAGTGGAACCACCACACCGAGGAGGAAGCCACCTGGGAGCGAGAGGAAGATCTGCTCAAGGACCACCCTCACCTATTTGCTAGCCAACCCGAATCTTGAGGGCGAGATTCATCTTAAGGGGGGTAGGTTTTTAACATCACAAATTTTCAATTTGGAATGTTATACATAGATCATCATTGCATATCATATTTGTCTGCATTGTTGGTTCGATCCTAGAAATTCTACGCAACTCAAGGACCCACGGAGAGAGTTGGGGATTTCGTTATTTTCATATTTGGGTTTTCTCAAATTTTGAAAATAGGATCGTTTGGTTTTATTTATTTTATCTTCAATTATTTCTACTACCAAAAATTCAGAGAGGGAATAAAATGACTTCCCAAAATAAGGAAATAATGAAGATTTAATAAAAAAATCAAATAAGATTTTATTTTGGAGTTTTCGCCTTTTTATTTGAATTTAGGGACTCTGCTCGGGGGCGCTGTATATAAAGCATCGGACCCCGCCGCCAGCCGCCCCAGCCCGCGCCCCGGCCGAAGTCGCCCCCCCGTCGAAACCCTAGCCCGCGCCGCCGCCCGCCCGATCCGCCGCCGACGCCGCCGCCAGCGCCGCCGCCCGCCGTCGCCGGACCCCGCCGGAGCCCCGCCGGACTTCGCCGCCGCTGCCGCCGAGGTTCGCTGGCGCCTCGATCCGCGTGCCGCCGTTTTTTTTAAAACGAGCGGTTTTAGTATGGTTTTTTCTCGGTTTTTTTAGTTTCGTTTTTATTTAGTTTTCGGTTTTCTTTACGGTTTAGGTTAATTAGCGGACGTTCGTCCGTTAGTTCGTTTTGACGAACGCGTTCTGCAGATTCTTTTAGTTAATGAACGTTCGTTCGTTAACCTGTTCGTCGTTTTTCTTTTTCTCGGATTTAATCCGCGATTTTTTCTGATCGCGATTCCTGATCCGATTTTCGTTTTAGTATAACTTTTCGCTCGTTCATCGGAATCAGGCGATTCAAGCGCCTGGAGTTTCGTATCGAAACCCTCTTTCCGAATAATCAACTTAAAAAAGTTTTTGCTTCCGTAAAATTTGACTTAGATCCAGATTAGTAAAACGAAGTTGTTTTCTTTCGTTGTTTGACTTTTGTTGCTTTATTTGATTTGTTTCTTTTTGCAAATCGGAGTTCTTAAGTTGAACATTCTGGTTAGATATTTTATTCAAGTTTTACCTGTGAATTAGATGAGTACTTATTGTATGCTTGTTTGTTTGTCTGCGATAGAATACCTGGAGTGCGCCGCCTGTTACTTCGAGTCTCTAGGTCTCGCGGATCATCAGCAAGGCAAGTAACACTTGATCATACCTTTCTACTACCCAGTTTTATGCATTAGATCTATCCTCAAACATTGCATGATTAGGATCTAATTAAATTGTGGGTTGGGAAGTAGATGAGGTAGTACCTATTACCCGTTTTATTATCAAACCTTTGGGAGTTACTTCTACGTTTGCTTATTATGCCATGCTATGCTAGTAGACGTGGATTGGGTGAGTGTATCCATGACAGATGTGAGATTCTTAATTAATGGCTTATTCAAGGTGGCAACTTAAACACACATCTGGGTGGATTGAGGCACCCGTTTTCTAGCAGGACTTGCCTGTATTTCTTCGGACTGCCACCCAGGCTCAAAGGGATCATGAGATTATTCAAACTAGAAACTTACGTGTGCAGCCACAAGCCATTATGGGCTCTGGCATAGTTGATTAAGTTGTGCGAACTCCTACGGGTAGACTAGCAGATGTAGGGGAAAGTAGGTGTACCGGTCTACCCACATGTAAGGTGCTAGCGCTTCCGAAAGACTATGTCTCGGTCATCCATTTCTCAAACATCATGTAGTGCGAGGAATCAAACGGAGGCCATGTCCCCGGTTATGGACGTTTGAGTATCTAGTACATGATTATCATGTGAATCTCATCATGTTACTTCTAATTAATACTGTTGGGTTTAATGAGTACTTTTAATTGGGATTGAGAATGCTGTCAACCATTCTCAATGTTTAACAACCACCACGATAGTTAAATAAATTTATTCCTTTGTATTAGGGAAAAATTGGATTTATGCAAAAACTGTAACCATAGAGCTTTACCACCAGCCAAATATGCATGTAGTATAGCCTATCTCCATTGTTATTCTCTATGTGTTACATTGCCAGCATATTCCATGTGCTGACCCGTTTTCGGGCTGCAACGTTTCATGTTGCAGACTTTTCAGACGACGAGTAAGGTGCTTTTAGGTCGTGGTTCTATACTCAGTGATGCCGTTGGAGTTGATGGACTCGCTTATCTTCCAAGTCTTCCGCTGTTATCGTTTTTAGATGGCCTTAAGCCATATTTATTTCAGTAAGTTCTCTTTTGAGACATTCAATGTAATAAGTGTGTGATTGCTACTTTGTTATAAATCCTCCAAGTACTGTGTGGTGTAAGCATTAATGATCCAGGGATGACACTGAGCACAGAGATCAGACTGTTTGAGGTCTGGTCGCTACAAGGAGTATCTAAACAATTTTTGTGGTAGTTCTCGTCGTCATTTGAAGACCGAACAAGAGTCTTAAATCTTGCCCGATCTCTCGAAGATTTGTGGTTCTAGCTTCATGTTATCATCTTGAATTATTCCATTTGTCAGATATTCTCTTCTTATCAATCCAGAGTATGCCAGGAGTTGTTTTCCGTTTCTTTTCACCAGAGGCCACCATTCCAGCCATCGTTCTCTTTTATCCCAGCGCTTCGTTCAAGTGTTCTTTAATCATCTCGAGTTCTTCCCATTATTTTCTATCTAAATCCCCTCATGCATATTTGTTCTTCTAATTCTCACCGGTGATTCATTCTCTGTCATAAGTCATTTTCGAATTCTTACGGTGGTTCCTTCAGACTCCTTTTCCTTTGTTATCATATCAATTCATTCGTTCTTTCCAATCCTAACGATGGTTCATGAAGACCTTCTCAAGTTTGCATTATGTCACTTCCCAATCCTTTTTCAAGAGGAATAAGTGGCATGCAAAATCCATTGCTTGTCATCAATTTAATTTGATGAAGGATAAGCATACAATAAATCCTATTCTTATTTCCTCCAAGTGATTAATCCCTTCCTTCAGAGTTTATTCTTGATGAATAAATTCCAGTTCCGAGTGTTTTCATCTTTTCTTTTTCCGGAGTTCAAATTTCCACAGCCATTTCATCGGAACCTCCATCTAAATCACCGCAAGGCTCATCTTATCCTTTCCACCCTTCAATTCTATGTCATCATCCTTTTGTCACTAGAGTTCTTCATGGTGGTTCATAAGGATTTAATTCATTCTTCAAGTGTTCATCAAGATTCTTGTTAGAGGAGCTCAAGCATCTTTTCCTCTTGTGTCCATTTTGTGAAGTTCATGTTCTATTTATTCCATTTTCAGCCGGAGTGCTGCCGGAATTCTTATGTTCTTATTCCTTTCCTATCTTATTTTAACTGGAGAGGTTTTAGAGTCTATATTATTCCTTGAGCTTTTGATTCTCGTCATATTCGTCGTTCCTCTTTTCTCCCGAGTGCTCTCGACTTTGGTCATCTCCTCTCTTGTTTTATCACTTCTCCTCTTTCCCTTTCTCTTCCATCTCGTTCCTAAGATCTCGGGGAGATCTCTTGTTAGTGGGGGAGAGTTGTAACGCCCCGAATCCGATGCGCCAGATGTCTTCTAGTTATTCGCTGTCGTCGCCCTGTCATTTGCTTGCGTGTTGCATTGTGCCATGTCATCATCTGCATTTCATATGCATGTTTTTCAAAACTTGCGTCCATTTGGGTTCCCCCGGTTCTCTCCGTTGTCCGTTCTGAGCCCAACCACACTCGCACGCGCCCGTGGCACCTCCCAGTTCTTGTTTTGTGAGTCGCTGAAAAACGTCCTCGGAATGGGTCGAGATTTGCCGAGTGGCCTTGGTATATCACCGGTAGACCACCCGTCAAATCTCATTCCATTTGGAGGTTGTTTGATGCCCCAACGGTTAACCGAGTTAACCGACACCCCCTTTTCTCTTGCAGCCCAGCACCCTTTCACACAGCCCAGCTAGCCCACCAAACTACCCTCCATGCTCTCCGTCGTTGGATCACGATCGTGTGGGCGAAAAGCGCACCCCATTTGGACTCTCCTAGCTCCCTCTACCTATATAAACTCCCCCTCCCCTAAAATTTGCGGATGAATCCTACCCTAACCATAGCCTCTTCCTCCTCCCGCCGCCGGATGCGTCTGCCCGCGCCGGACATGTCCAGCCGACCACGTCGCCCTGGCAAATCGGCATCTGCCACGTCATCGCGCCGCCACCCTCACCCAATCAGTGCCCGCCACCTGTCCCGGGCACGCCGCCACCGTGCTCCCTTCCGCCGCCAGCCCGCCCAGGCTCGCGGGGAGCCATCGAAGCCCATCGGGCCACAATCTCCGCCGCCGCTCCGCCCGCTTCGCCGGAGTCCCGCGCCGGCTCCATCTCTAGTCGCCACCAGCAAGGAGCTCGCCGGTCACGCTCCTCCCATACCTCCTCCGAGCACCGAGTCGCGCCGCCCGAGCGCGCTCCGTGCCCTCCGCCGCCGCGAACCTCCCATGCCCCCCGCGCACCATTGCTGCCCCGCTCGGCCGCTGTCGCCCCACCAGCCAGCGACCCCGTCGCCACCTCCGCTCGTCGTCCCGTCGCCGGAGCGCATGATCCGGCCGCTCTTCCGCCAGATCCGGCCTCCCCGGCCCCGTCCACGCCCGTCCTCGGCCACCTCGTCGCCGAATCCACGCCGTTGCCGGTCATCTCCCTCGTCTCCGGCAAGATCTTGTCGCCGGGATCTGATCCACCACGTGGTCCATCCAAACACGCCCCCGCACCGGGATTCCTCCGTCCCGGGACCTCCTCGTCCAGTTTTCTGCAGGGTATAATTTCTTCTAAGTCCCTGAAAAATCATTCCATGTGTGTATGTTCATCACATCATATCTTCGTACATGTTGCTCCGTTTTGTGTGCGTAATATGTAAAAATATTCATCACTTGATGCTCTTCACGATGGAGTAGTTTCATGCATGTTAGGATTCATCTTGATGCCTTAATCTTCGTTGCAAAACTGCTAATTGATATAAACTGCTCTAATCTGCTGGTTGTTAACTTTATGTATGCATCTTGTGGGTGCCACAACGTTGTATCCTGTTGATCCTATGATGATGATCTTGATATTCACAGGTTCTGCTCTTCATGCTCTACATGTTGTTATGCTATGCATTCATGTTAGGGTGCATCTTGGCATACTAATCCCTGTTACAAAAGTGCATGTTGCTGTTAACTACTGAAAACTGCTGTAACTTGCTGATTTGCCATTTCTGTTGCATTTTGTGCGTGCATCCTATGAGCATGATGTCTACATATTTTAGGAGCATTTTCGTTCCATCTTTACAGGGGTGCAATCCATGTATTTTTGTATGCCCTGTAGTGAGTGTATCAATCTTGTGAAGTGGGTCACTTGCTGTTAACTTTCTGTCAATGCTGAAAGAGCTATATCATGTTGCCATGTTAGCTTGATGCTAACAATTAATCCATGCATATTCTGAAGATTCTTAGTTGACATGTTTTGATATATATGTTATGATCTATCATTCCATGCCTTTTGATGCCCTATATATGTCCAATAGCAGATGTTTTCATTGCCATGAACATGCCTATATAATGTTCCAGATTTATTTTAACTTCATGATGCTATATTGTAAGCTTGTTATTGAGTGATCCATGCCACTTATGGAGATGCTCGAATTACATGTTTTGTAGTATGCTATGAGTACTCTGTTCAGATGCCATGTTTGCTAATCTTTGGATAACATATGCCTCTATTCCATTCTTGCAAACATACTATCATAATGTTGCTGTTTTACACTTGCTGAAACCGTTTTAACATTCAATCTTGTCTTGTTAGTTCCTACTAATCCATGAGCCATATGTATATGATTCCATGATGTTATTTACTCTTTGTTACATGTACTTTGATGCCATGCCCTTGGTTTCTATGTTAACTTGATGTAGCTTGTCTCTTTCTTGCTCTCAAGTTGCCATCATATTAACCGTGCTCATGCATATACTCCTGTGTTATAAAGTTGCATTTTGCATTGATCATTTTGGTCTAATATTGATGCCTATGAACCTGAACCTTAATGATATTTTAAGTATGTTGTCTGTACATGATGTGCATGTCAAGTCAATGCTGATATGTTTCCTGTAGCATGTTGTTTTGATGTTTGCAAAGTGCCTACTTGCTGTTTTGGGCAGATTGTTGTTATATCTTGGTTGGAGTGTATGTGTTGCACCGTTGCTCCGTTGTGAGCATGCTCTATATGAAACTTGCTTAGAATTGCATGCAGTTTAATATTATCATGTTGCATCCATGTTTTGAGAGTGTTTGCTTGATGTTTGAATGTATTTTTGCATCAATGCCATGTTTGACTCGTTTTGCTAATATCTTCTAGGTCGTAGCTCCAAACTAAATGAACTTTATATGTAACTTGACTAGAATTTCGTGTAGATCATCATGGTGCTCTTGAACTTGCTATTTAGAAACTTCAACTTAAGGTTCATTCAGATCTGGACCAATTTCAAAATTTGCATGAGGACTTATCGGAATTGTTATATGTTGGTTTCGGCCTCATTAAAACTTGCTTTGCTGTGTTGTTCTTGTATACATCATCTCTTGCCATGAGTAGCTTCATATAGCCTTTGTCATGCATATTGCTTGGTTGTGCATCATGTCATGTTTATGTGTTGTGTGTTTACCGTCTTGTTTGCTTCTTTCCGGTTGTGCTTCTTCACAATAGTTCATGTTTCGTTGCGATCGTGAGGATTCATCCGTCTACGCTTGGTTTGTCTACGTGGCTTCGTCTTCTTTATTGGCTCGTTCTTCTTCCTAGCGGGATTTTAGGCAAGATGACTGTTACCCTGGATCTCACAACTATCTTTGCTTTGCTAGTTGTTTTCGATGCTATCGCTATGTCGCGCTTCCTACCACTTGTTTATCAAGCCTCCCAAATTGCCATGTCAGCCTCTAACCTTTTTCACCCTTCCTAGCAAACCGTTGTTTGTCTATGTTACCGCTTTGCTCAGCCCCTCTTATAGTGTTGTTAGTT
This sequence comes from Triticum timopheevii, assembly GCA_963921465.1. Classification (NCBI taxonomy): domain Eukaryota; kingdom Viridiplantae; phylum Streptophyta; class Magnoliopsida; order Poales; family Poaceae; genus Triticum; species Triticum timopheevii. The sequence continues at coordinate 232,184,223 of OY997266.1, read as the reverse complement.
GCAGGTGAAGTTGAAGATTGCTCCATGTTGGAACAGGATTATGTTGGGATATCACAATATCTCTTATTTAATTAATGCATCTATATACTTGGTAAAGGGTGGAAGGCTCGGCCTTATGACTGGTGTTTTGTTCCACTCTTGCCACCCTAGTTTCCGTCATACCGGTGTTATGTTCCTTGATTTTGCGTCCCTAACTTGGTGTGGGTTTATGGACCCCTCTTGACAGTTCGCTTTGAATAAAACTCTTCCAGCAAGGCCCAAGATTGGTTTTACCATTTGCCCATCATAATAACTAAACTTTATATTAAATTTGATGCATAGGGAGTTAGCTCTACCCGAGGAGTAATTCTACATAAATAGGGGGGCCAGTGCTGATGGTGTTGGTCCCAAACTAGAGCAGCTTGCGGCGCCGCCCCTTGGCAACTTGGGGTATTTTGGTCGCTGTAACCATAGCTCATCCGTCGTGGCCTGAGACGAGATACGCGCGGCTACTATCAGGGTGCCGGCACGTCGAGAAGTTTTTCTAGACTTGTTTTACCATTGCCGAAATGTCTTGTGCACCGGGATCCCGAGTCTGATCGGATGTCCCGCGATGGAGGATTGTCTCCGTGGATCGTGAGCTTGTTATGGGCTAAGTTGGGACACCCCTGCAGGGTTTAAACTTTCGAAAGCCATGCCCGCGGTTATGTGACAGATGGGAATTTGTTAAGATTCGGTTGTAGAGAACTTGTCACCAGATTCGAACTATAATACCCAATTGTGTGTGTAACCGTGACGGTCTCTTTTCGAGAGGGTCGAGAAGAGAACATGGTGGGGTTATGTTTGAACGTAAGTAGTTTAGGATCACTTCTTGATCATTACTAGTTTGCGACCATTTACGTAGCTTCTCATCTTATTCTGGTACTCGTAAGTTAGCCACCATATCATGCTTAGTTGCTGTTGCAACCTCACGACTTATCCATTCCATTCCCATAAAGCTTTGCTAGTCTTGATACCCATGGTAATGGGATTGCCGAGTCCTCGTGGCTCACAGATTACTACAACAACAGTTGCAGGTACAGGTTGCGATGATCATGACTTGAGAGCGATGCTTGCTTGTTTTGAGTCCTTCTTCTACTTCGTCGTTCAGGGGATAGGTTCCAGGTCGGCAGCCTGGGCTAGCAGGGTGGATGTCGTTTGAGTTTCTGTTTCTGTTTCATCCGTAGTTGGATGTTGCTCTTGTGTATGATGTTGTTGTATTCATGCGGCATGGTATGCCTATTGTATGTATCCCAACTATTATGTAATGGTACGATGTAATGATATCCACCTTGCAAAATCGTCTCCAATATGCGCTTCTATCCTTGGTGGGACCTTCGAGTTCCTTCAGGATAGGGTCGCATATTTGGCATGACATTGTCCCCCTTCAGTAGATGTGTTCCGACGATGAGTTCGATGACATGGATGAAGAGCTATTACTATCTTCAGAAGTGCCAGGCAAGCAAAACCCCCTTGTTCATTCCGATACAATCCCACTCTCTCGCTCCTACTCTCTTTTACTGCATTAGGACAACAACGATTCAACTGTTACATGCTGCGGTAGTTGAACCCCTTTCCTCCTAGTGCTTCCACTGAGCCTTGGTAGCTTGCTACTGCTCTGGAACACTTAGGCTAGCCGGCATGTTTCCTTCTCCGTTCCAGTGTCTGTCCCTTCGAGGAAATGTCATGCGGTGTCTACTGGAGTCCTGTTAGCCTGCTACAGCCTGGATTCTCCGGAGTCCTATTAGCCCAGCTACTACAGCCCAGATTCACTCACTGATGACTGACACGTTCGTTGCTAGGTCATGTATGCATGTCCCTATAAGTTAGCGCCACTTTGGGTTCACGACTAGCCATGTCAGCCTGGGTTCTTTGTCATATGGATGCCAGTGACACTATCATATACGTGAGCCAAAAGGCTCAAACGGTCCCTGGCTTGGTAAGGCGACACCCGTGGGAATACCGTGCGGGAGGCCGCAAAGTGATATGAGGTGTTACATGCTAGATCAGTGTGGCATAGGATCGGGGTCCTGACAAATATACTGGATGAATTTCACCTGATATGTTAGGCTAAAAATTATCCACCATGGAGTAGATGATCACCATGGTGAAGCCGAAATTAATCGCGGCCAAGTCGGTCGCGAGAGCAGACAGATGAGTTAGTCGTGACATTGTAAGCCGGCGCGAACGGGGAGAGTCGGCACCGGCGTTGTAAGCCGGCACGAACGAAAGAGTCGGCCGCAACATTGGAAACGGCAAGGGCGCGGACGACGAGTCTGTTGCGCGTGTTGATGTAGCGAGGGCGGCGACTTGCGCACGTATCCGTCTAGAACACGGCACGAACGTGCTAGCGCAAAAATAATATTGGAGTACGCTCCTTTGTGACACCTTTGTAATAAATAATGGTCCTGCGAAAAAATACAACAAACCAGTGTAATTGTTCTTAAACAAAATATATGTTGATAAAATACTTAGAAAAAATAGCACTTGATGTTTTGGGACGGCAGACTTTCTTTCCGTGGTCCAGAGTTTAACCGGGACATACGGAGGACTAGCAGCAGGCAGCAGCTTACTGTGCGCCGCTTCTCTCCTGTGTATGCAGCAAGTTGCGTTGTGCAGATGAACCGATGAATACTAGCACTGCCTCTGTAGTACCTGTTTAAACTGGCGGAACCATCACTACTTGACAAAATTTAAGCCTGCTGTGATGTGCTACTCCAGTCTGTAACCATCGATTGCTTGTATTCCTCCATAAATCGTAGCCTCATGCGCCACCTCAGCCCATGACTACTGACTTCTTTAACTGATCTGTAGTTTTGCCAAGGCTTATACCACATAGTTTACTGTAGCACTACTAGGAAAAGGCTAATTAGTGGTGCACCTATTTTGGCCATTAATGGCGCACTACAGGTGCGCCACTATCATCACGCCAGTAGTAACTAGTACTAATGGCGCACCCCTGGTGCGCCATTAGTATACCAGACAATAGTGGCGCACCTGGAAGTGCGCCATTAGTATGTCAAACGGTGCGCCATTACTATGCCTCCCAGGGGGGCATATTTACCTTGTGCTCTGGTTTACTAATGGCACACTTCTAGTTAATGCGCCACTAGTGTGTTTATTGCAGTGCGCCACTAAAGTGCAGTATGATGCGCCACTAGTATGAATATTAGGAATTTGTTTTTCTTTTTTGATATTTGCACATGTTACAAAATATATTACTGCATAGAATATAGACACCACAACATATAAACAGCAGATTTATCGAATACAATAGAAGATTAGTCTCCGAATACAATTCATCATATTAGTCTCCGAATTCAAAATACCGAACAAAGTTAGAACATTACAAGTCTCGAGACCGCGAGTAGCGAGTTTGTCTTCACATTACAAGTCGATATCGATCCTCTAAACTACCATCACATAGAAGAGAACTGCGATCATCACGATGAGCATCATCACGATGAAACTGATCTTCATCCGGTTCCTCCAACGCTCCCTCCTCTCTCCCGCTATATAGCGCGCGTATCTAGCTTCCGCCTCCGCCCTAGTGGTGTACCCTTTGTAACTGTTACCGCTGAAATGGTGAACCTGTCTCCGACACTCCTCCTAGTCGTCGTGGACTCCGGGAACCTTACCCTTGTACACAACATACGACGACATGTCTATGCACTAGACAAACAAAATGTTAGTAGAAATTCACAGACAATACATAAGCAATACATAAGTATGCAACAAAAGGATCGGAAGAGAAAAGCAACACATTAATAGCACGATTCATGGTCCTACTAATAAATAGCATCGATTACATATAAGTTGAACGACTGTCCAAACTAAAGAGACATACAAGTTAATTAAAGTTTAATTACAACATGAGCTAATCGATATTTCAGAACTACATATCATCACTACTTTTGACTCGACTCAGGGACCGGAGCATGGATGAAGCCGCCATCTATCGTGATGGCCATGAAATTGCGGTCGTTATCTGCCGGCATTTGTAGCGTTGTTTCTATCTCACTGTTGGACGGTTGATATCTGAGGTAGAACTGCCCTGAGGTACGAAGGACATCTTGATGGATGATTTCCGCAAACCCGTCTGGATGCGAAAGAATTCTTGTCTGATGTCCGCGTCCTGGATTGCCGACAAGCGTGCGGCCCAATCTTTGAGACTATTTGGTAACAGAAGGTGATTATGGTCCCGTACGATCGCCCGCATGTGATGGAGGGTGTAGTAGGCATCCTTCTGACCGCCAAGCGGCTGCTTGACATAGGGGAACGTCGTATTGTGGGTGAACACGTACTTGCCGTACCTACGAATTGGCCTGCTGAAGGTGCCTCCAGACTAGCGTAGCCGGGGAGAGCTTCATTAGGAACTTTCTTGATATTTGTGAAGTCTTTCTTCGACTGGCGGTCCGAGTCAAAATACGTGGGCATGGATATTTCGGGCTTAAGAGGATGAGTGTGCAATGTGTGTCACTGCACAAAACACGGAATGTTAGAAAAAAAACGAATGAAATCTAAGAAATCGTATGTTACGGGGCGGTGAGGGGATGACTTACTCAGGAAAGTAAGGCACGAGGAAGTTATCCATATCTGGGTTTGCCAGAATGACCCCTTCGAGGTATGAACTCATGACTTGCCAGTCCCCAGCGCTGCCCAAGATCTTAGCACACATGTAGAAGGGGTCGACTATCACGATGTCCGGGGTCTTGTCTCTAATGACCCTGTCACGCCCAATATGCGACCCTATCCTAACAGAACACGAAGGTCCCACCAAGGATAGAAGCGCATATTGGAGACGCTTTTGCAAGGTGGATATCATTACATCATACCATTACATAATAGTTGGGGATACATACAAGAGGAATGGAATGCCACACGAATACAACATCAGCATACAAAAGATCAACTTCTGACTACGGATGAAACACAAACAGAAACTCAAACAACATCCACCCTTCTAGCCCAGGCTGCCGACCTGGAACCTATCCCTTTATCAAAGAAGAAGCAGAAGAAGAACTCCAACACAATCAAACATCGCTCTCGCGTCATGATCATCACATAACCTGTACCTGCAACTGTTGTTGTAGTCATCTGTGAGCCGCAAGGACTCAGCAATCCCATTACCATGGGTATCAAGACTAGCAAAGCTTAATGGGAATGGAAAGGATAAGTGGTGAGGTTGCAGCAGCGACTAAGCATATATGGTGGCTAACGTACGCAAACAAGAGCGAGAAGAGGAGCAACAGAACGGTCGTGAAGCTAGCAATGATCAAGAAGTGATCCTGAACTCCAATTTACGTCAAACATAACCCAAAACCGTGTTCACTTCCCGGACTCTGCCGAAAATAGACCATCACGGCTACACACGTGGTTGATGTGTTTTAATTAAGTCAAGTGTCAAGTTCTCTACAACCGAATATTAACAAATTCCCATCTGCCACATAACCACGGGCACGGCTCTCTAAAGTTTACACCCTGCAGGGGAGTCCCAACTTAGCCCATCACAAGCTCTCACGGTCAACGAAGGACATTCCTTCTCCCAGGAAGACCCGATCTGTCTCGGAATCCCGGTTTACAAGACATTTCGACAATGGTAAAACAAGACCAGCAAGACCAACCGACTGTGCCGACAAATCCCGATAGGAGCTGCACATATCTCGTTCTCAGGGCACAACGGATGAGACAAGCTACGAGTAAAACCAGCCCTCAAGTTTCCCCGAAGTGGCCCCGCAGGCTGCTCGGTTTGGACCAACATTTGAAAGAGCACTGGCCCGGGGGGGATGGTTAAATAAAGATGACCCTCGGGCTCCAGAAACCCAAGGGAAAAAGGCTTAGGTAGGAAAATGGTAAAACCAAGGTTGGGCCTTGCTGGAGGAGTTTTATTCAAAGCGAACTATCAAGGTGGTCCCACAAATCACCCAACCGTGTAAGGAACACAAAATCAAGGAACATAACACCGGTATGACGGAAACTAGGGCGGCAAGAGTGGAACAAAACACCAGGCATAAGGCCAAGCCTTCCACCCTTTACCAAGTATATAGATGCATTAATTAAATAAGAGATATTATGATATCCCAACATAATCCTGTCCCTCATGGAGCAATCTTCAACTTCACCTGCAACTAACAACGCTATAAGAGGGGCTGAGCAAAGTGGTAACATAGCCAAGCAACTGTTTTCTAGGAAGGGCGAAAAGGTTAGAGGCTGACATGGCAATTTGGGAGGCTTGATCAACAAGAGATAGGTAGCGCGGCATAGCGATAGAACGAAGCAACTAGCATAGCAATGATAGTAGTGAGATCCAAGGTGACGGTCATCTTGCCTGAAATCCCGCTAGGAAGAAGAACGATTCCATGAAGAAGATTAAGCCACGAAGACGAACCAAGCGTAGACGAACGAATCCTCACGATCGCAACGAAACAGGAACTAACGAGAAGAAGCACAACCGGAAAGAAGCAAACAACAAGGTAAACACACAACACATAGACAAGACATGATGCACAACCAAGCATGATGCATGACAAAGGCCATACGAAGCTACTCATGGCAAGAGATGATGCATACAAGAACAACACATCAAATCAAATTTAAATGAGGCCGGAAACAACATATGACAAAACCGGAAAGACCCCATATGTAAATTTAGAAATTGGTCCAGATCTGAATAAACCTTGTGTTCAAGTTGTTAAACAGCAAGTTAAAATTCACCAAGATGATATACATGAAATTCTAGTCAAGTTACATATAAAGTTCATTTAGTTCGGAGCTACGGCCTAGAAGATATGAGCAAAACAAGTTAAACATGGCATTGATGCAAAATGCATTCAAACATCAAGAAAACACTCTCAAAATATGGATGCAACATGACAAGATGAAACTACATGCAAATGTAAGCAAGTTTCATATAGAGCACACTCCAAACGGAGCAACGGTGCAACACATACGCTCCAAACAAGATATAACAACAATCTGTCCAAAACAGCAACAAGGCATCTTGCAAGCATCAAAACAATATGCTAGAACACCTCAACATGAAGACAAAAGGGCATGAACGTGATGTACATGTAAAGCATGATAAAACATGAACACTGAGCTATCTCCAGAAAAGACCAGAACATGCTCAAATGGACATGGCAAGATTGCAAATAATAACAGTTTCACAGACTTGACATGGCAAGGTTGCAATGTTTAGAGCTATCAAACAACATGCTACAGGAACTTGTCATGGCAAACAAAGACACGGCATGCTAATAATAAAGACAAAGAACAAAACTCCCTTACTAAACTAATTCCAACGATCAACAGAAAAGATGGTAGGATCCATGCAAACAAGGCAAGTGATATGACAGATTCAGAATAACAGTACATGGCAGGAACAACGATAATTAAGCATGTTGGTGAGTTTGTAACACTTTCCACAGAGCATTACATGGCATGGCAAGGTGACCAGCTGTAGGATGACATAATTATAAACCTAAACATGCATGGCAATAGCATAGTCATAGGGCTCATGGATCACTAACAAAACACATAGCAAAACTGAACTTAATGTTAACAGGCTGACAGCAACATTATTTAGCAATTTGAGAGCAAGATTACAAAAAGCTACAGCAGGTTATAAATGCAACCAAGGGCATGGATAGATATAGCATGACATGTATAACAAAACATCCTTAGTGAACATCTCCAAATTATGCATATAATGGATGGTAGCATCAATCAAACATAGCAACATGATATAGCAGTTTCGGCCTAGCAAAACAGTAACAACAAGTACCCTACTTCAGGAGCTCTCTGCACTCACTACAAGACTCACAAAAATACGCAGATTCCACCAATCTAAAGATGGCATGATTTAGCTCAAAACTCATGTAGACATCCAGCTCATAGGATGCAGACATAAAATGCAACGAAAATGACAAATCAACAAGTTATAACAATTTCAGCAGGTTAATGTCATATAGCACTCTTGCAACAATGATTAGGGAAACAGGATTGAATCAAACAAGCATGGCACAATGGAACAAAATGAAGAGCATCCCACAATGAACATTTTGACATATTACACACACAAAACGGAGCAGTACACATGAAGTTATGGCATGTCAAAGTAGACACCAGAATGCAACAATTTTTGGGACTTAGTGGAAAAATGAAGTCAACCTCGTGGATCTGGATCCAGATCTAGTGCGCGCGCGGATCGAGGTTCCTCGAAGCTCGGAGGAAGAAGATGCTAGAGCTCAGGGAGGAGGCCGGAGAGGGTCGCCGGATGAGGGGGAGGCCGGAGTGCGGCGGGGCGGCGCAGACGGGTGCCGGCGAGCCCGATCCGGCGGCCCCCGGAGTCGTGGTGGGAGATCCGGCCGGGGCGCTGCAGCAGGGCGGAGGCGGGGGCGCTGGCCGGCGGAGGGCGGCGCGGGCGACGGAGGCCGCGGGCTCGGGCGCGGGGGCACCCGCGGCGAGGGGGCGCCGAACGGGTAGGCCCGCGGAGGTGACTGGAAGGTGCGAGCGAACTCTGCAGGCAGCGAGCCTGGGCACGGGCGCTCGCGGGCGGAAGGCGGAGGCGGCGGACGGGCCCCACGGGCCCGCGATGGGCTCGGCGGCCCTCGCGGCTACACGCGGTGGAGGACGGCGGCGGGGACACGTGGCGCTACCGGACTGGCCGGAGCGACGTGGCTGCGGGGCGGTGGACATGTCCGGCGCGAGTGGGCACGTCCGGCGGCGCGCGGAAGAGGAAGGCTAGGGTTTGGACTGCGAGAAATTTCGGGGGAGAGGCACATATTTATAGGTATACGGAGCTAGGAGTGTCCAAACGGGGAGCGGTTTTCACCCACGCGATCATGATTGAACGGCGGAGAGCATGGAGTGGAGTTAGATGGGCTAGGTGGGCTTTGTGAAGAGGTGATGGGCTGCAAAGGGGAGGGGGTTTCAGTTAACTCAGTTAACCGTTGGGGCATCAAACGACCTACAAATGGAACGAAATTTGACGGGCGGTCTACCGGTGATATACCAAGGCCACTCGGCAAATCTCGGTCCATTTCGAGAACATTTTTCTCCCGCTCAAGAAACAAGGTCTGAGAGGTGCGACGGGCGCGTGCGAGTGTGTCTGTGCTCAGAACGGACTACGGAGAGAACCGGCGGAACCCGAATGGATGCATGTTTGAAAAACATGAGGATGCAATGCATATGATGACATGGCAACAACGACGAATAAATGGAAGACACCTGGCGCATCAGATTTGGGGCGTTACAACTGTCCTCCACTAACAAGAGATCTCGTCACGAGATCTTAGGAACAAGACGGAAGAGAAAGAGGAAGATGTGAAGTAAGAACGCAAGAGAGCAGATGAACAAGGTCGAGAGCACTCGGGTAGAAAGAGAAGCGACGAATATGAAGAGAATGAAAACCTCAAGAAAAACATATATTCTGAAACCACTCTGGTTAGAACAAGATAGGAAAGGAATAAGAATGGAAGAATTTAGGCACCACTCCGGCTGAAAATGGAGGGAATATAACATGAAATTCACAAGATGGGATGGCACTTGATGAGATGAACAACACAATGCCTCCGGAAGAATTGAAAGAATGGAATGAAAAGAACTTAGAAGGAAGGGTTGAACGGAGTTGTTGAGAAAATCAACAGCGAAAGAATAATCTTGTTGTGGACTTAAGGAAAACATCACAAAATTGTGAGGTGACAACCGGCCACAAACGGAAAAGATTGAATAGCTGAGAAGAATGAAGAAATGCAAAACTCCACTTCACAAGAATACGGAGAATTTAATTGCACTTTGAGACGTGAGAAGAAAAGATAATTGAACTCCACCAACAAAATCTTGATGAACTCTTGAAGAATGAATTAAATCATGAAGAACCACCATGAAGAACTCCGGTGACAAAAGGATGGTGAGATAGAAATGAAGGATGAAAGAATAAAGATTCAAGCCTCGCGGTGATTTAGTTGGAGGTTCCGACGAGATGGCCAAGGAAAATTTGAACTCCGGAAAAGAAAAGATGAAAACACTTCGAACTAGAATTTATTCATCAAGAACAAACTCTGAAGGAAGGGATTACTTGACGACGAAGAAGTAAGAATAAGAATTACGTTATGCTTATCCTAATCAAATTTAATTGATGACAAGCAGATTTGGCATGCAACTTATACTTGTTGAAAAAGGATTAAGGGGAATGTGGCACAAAACTTGAGATAGTCTCCATGAACCACCGGTAGATTGGAAAGAACGAATGAATTAATATGATAATCAAAGAAAAAAATCTTGAATGAACCACTGTAAGAATTCGAAAATGACTGATGAAAGAGAATGAATCACCGGGAAGAATTAGAGGAACCAATATGCTAGAGGGGATTTAGATGAAAAAGACAAAGAGATCATGAGATGATTAAAGAACACTTGAAAGAAGCACTGGGATAATTGGATAACGGTAGCTGAAATGTGAGGACGAAGAATTCTTCTGGAACGATGGCCTCTGGTGAAAAGAAACGGGAAAACGACTTCTGACATACTCCGGATGGGTAAGAAAAGGAATATCTAACAAATGGAATAATTCGAGAGGATGACATGAAGCTAGAACCGCGAATCTTCGAGAGAACAGACAAGATTTAAGAGGAACTCTTCTTCGATCTTCAAATGACGACGAGAAACACCACCAAAATTGTTAAGGCACTCCGGGGAACGAAAAGCGAAGAGGTTGAGGCGACAATGAAAATGATTTGAAATTGATCTTGGAAAAGATCTGACTGATGAAATTCATACTTACGTCAAACTTCGAGAAGGATTTGAGAATAGCTCCAGGAAATTAGAAGAGTCAGGTAAGATCCTGGGAAAAGAGCTGTGGGTTAGGGCCCACTAAAGAGAAAAACACCGTTGGAAAGGGATGTTGAACAGATAGATGATGCAACGAAACAATTGAAATATTTTAATGAGGTGACAACCTCGAATTAATTCAAACACAGACGAATCTCCTGAGATGTCTTGAGCACTTCGAAAGGATAAATGGGCGAGAGGCAAACGAGCAGGGAAAACACTTGATCCACAAAAAAGAATATGATGGACCCGAAAACCTTGAATTGAATCCACTAGAAAAGAGATGAAGAATTGCAAACAAAAGAGAATTCACCGGTTGAAACAATTGAAAAAAGGCTGAAGAGGCTCCGCACAGATGAAATTGATGCTCGAAACAGACTCAGACTCCGAGAAGAAGAAGGGGTGGGAGGGCGGGAAAACAAAGGCAACTTGGAAGGGGAAAACCGATGAATACCTTCAAGAGGAAACACCGGTTGAAAGAATGCAAATGCTTCGCACGAGTAGGATGGATACTCAATTACGGACTCCGGCTCCGAGAAGAAAAAGGGTGGGCGGGTGGGAAAAGAAAACAACTGAGGATTGAACTTGAAAAAATGGAGAGGGTCGAATCAACTTGACGAGAAATGCACCGGAAGAAAAGAGATGAGAACCAACAACCGGAAAACCAACTTCGTGATCCTAAAGAAAAATTTGAAGGGGAAGAGGAGTAACTCAAAACACCTACGTCAAGATTCCTCACCAAAGCGACGAAGGGACTGAGGAGTAAAAAGAATTCCTACTCTCCGATATAACTAGACCCAAAAAAAACAGTTTTCTTCTAGGCTCAACAACGGCCTACTACGAACAATAAAGGGGGGTCCTATGGTCGGTCGAGGCTCTGATACCAACTTGTCACGCCCAATATGCGACCCTATCCTAACGGAACACGAAGGTCCCACCAAGGATAGAAGCGCATATTGGAGACACTTTTGCAAGGTGGATATCATTACATCGTACTATTACATAATAGTTGGGGATACATACAAGAGGCATGGAATGCCACACGAATACAACATCATCATACACAAGATCAACATCTGACTACGGATGAAACACAAACAGACACTCAAGCGACATCCACCCTGCTAGTCCAGGCTGCCGACCTGGAACCTATCCCCTAATCAAAGAAGAAGCAGAAGAAGAACTCCTAGACAAGCAAGCATCGCTCTCGCGTCATGATCATCGCATAACTTGTACCTGCAACTGTTGTTGCAGTAATCTGCGAGCCACGAGGACTCAACAATCCCATTACCATGGGTATCAAGACTAGCAAAGCTTAATGGGAATGGAAAGGATAAGTGGTGAGGTTGCAGCAGCGACTAAGCATATATGGTGGCTAACGTATGCAAACAAGAGTGAGAAGAGAAGCAACGGAACGGTCGTGAAGCTAGCAATGATCAAGAAGTGATCCTGAACTCCTACTTACGTCAAACATAACGCAAAACCGTGTTCACTTCCTGGACTCTGCCGAAAAGAGACCATCACGGCTACACACGCGGTTGATGCGTTTTAATTAAGTCAAGTGTCAAGTTCTCTACAACCGGATATTAACAAATTCCCATCTCCCACATAACCGCGGGCACGGCTCTCACAAGCTCTCACGGTCAACGAAGGATATTCCTTCTCCCAGGAAGACCCGATCTGTCTCGGAATCCCAGTTTACAAAACATTTCGACAATGGTAAAACAAGACTAGCAAGACCACCCGATTGTGCCGACAAATCCCGATAGGAGCTGCACATGTCTCATTCTCAGGGCACAACGGATGAGACAAGCTACGAGTAAAACCAGCCCTCAAGTTTCCCCGAGGTGGCCCCACAGGCTGCTCGGTTCGGACCAACACTCGAAGGAGCACTGGCCCGGGGGGTTAAATAAAGATGACCCTCGGGCTCCGGAAACCCAAGGGAAAAAGGCTTAGGTAGGCAAATGGTAAAACCAAGGTTGGGCCTTGTTGAAGGAGTTTTATTCAAAGCGAACTGTCAAGGGGGTCCCATAAATCACCCAACCGCATAAGGAAAGCAAAATCAAGGAACATAACACCGGTATGACGGAAACTAGGGCGGCAAGAGTGGAACAAAACACCAAGCATAAGGCCGAACCTTCCACCCTTTACCAAGTATATAGATGCATTAATTATATAAGAGATATTGTGGTATCCCAACATAATCCTGTACCTCATGGAGCAATCTTCAACTTCACCTGCAACTAACAATGCTATAAGAGGGGCTGAGCAAAGCGGTAATATAGCCAAGCAACGGTTTGCTAGGAAGGGCGAAAAGGTTAGAGGCCGACATGGCAATTTGGGAGGCTTGATCAACAAGAGATAGGTAGCGCGGCATTTTGATAGAACGAAGCAACTAGCATAGCAATGATAGTAGTGAGATCCAAGGTGATGGTCATCTTGCCTGAAATCCTGCTAGGAACAAGAACGAGTCCATGAAGAAGATGAAGCCACGAAGATGAAGCAAGCTGTCGGGGCTCTCTATGGCCGCCGAGCACCTATGGGGCACGGAGGGCCCCTTTTCTGGTTCGGCGAGGGGTGCGGAGGCCGCGCGCAGAGCGGATCGAGGTCCCGGGCGCGCGGGGGTGTGATTGAGAGAGACGAGCGATTTTTACCCAGCTTCGGAGCTCTCCGGAGAGATAAAACTCCTACTGCTGCTTTGTGTTGTTATTTGATCTTGCTCGAACACGAGCGCACGGAGGAACCGTGTGTGTGTGTGTATGTTGGTTCCCAGATGAACCCTAACCCTAGTCCTGTGTACCCAGATGAACCGAACGATGAACCGAACAATGAACCGAACGATGAACCGAACCCTTTCTACGTGCGCATGGGCCTCCCTTTTATAGTCTAAAGGGGGCACCAACAGGTGGCAGCGTAAGAAGAGGGGGGTAGAAAGGTAAAAACGCAGGTTGGTGTAACAGTGACCAACAGCGTCCCCTACCTAACTCTGGCGGCAGGGGACAAGGGCATTTAATGCCCGTCCGGTCGCCCCAACAGTGCAAGGAGGTGATCGTCAGGTGAGCCACCGGTTTCCACGATGGCGTTTCTGTTAGCTCCGCTTGCCACCTTGCTCCGCATGGCTGTGTAGTGCCTCGCCACGTGTCTTTGGGGCTGCCTTGTGATGACACGTTGCTGGATGCGCTGGAGTTGGGTTGGCAATCTTGCTGCGGCAAGCGCCTTGCCGCAGTCCTCCTCTTGTCGTGCCGGCAAGCTTGCCGGCCCTCGGGCCTTGCCGGGGCGCGCGGGGCGTCGCGGCAAGTCTTCTGGTGGTGCCTCGGTCGGCCTTCCCGGTAAGCTCCTCTTGCCGGGGCTTGTTTGGCCTTCCCGGCAAGCTCCTCTTGCTGGGGGCTTTAGCTTGAGCATTCTGTTCTTGGATGGCATCAGCGTAGCCGTGGAGGACCTTGGCGGACGCCCGGCAAGCCCTGCTGTGGGTTGCCGCGACTGCCCGTGCACAAGTTCGGGGTACTAAGGTACCCCCCTACTTTAGTACACCGACAGTAGCCCCCGGGCCTGGGCCATACACGGTGCCGAACGTTGTTGGGCCAGGCCCAAAACAGTGCACGGGTACGCGTGGCCTGGGTCCACACAAGATCGGACTCCGTGCCTTCCGCGTCCTCCCGCAACGGCACGCGTCAAATGCGCCATTGTGGGCGACGTGGGTGGCGCATGCGGGGCTGAGCCTCGCTAGCATGCATCAAGCCATGATGAAGGGGACGGCCCATGCCCTCCTACCTAAACGGAGGTAGGCGTGGGGGCGTGATGCATTTACTGGACGGGGCTAGTGCGCGGCTTTTGAGGCGTCTGCTCCCATGCTCACGGGGTGGGACGAGACCGCCTCACCCGTCCACTCAGCGCTGCATCCCTGCCACGCGGCTCCCATGCGCTTGGGGTCACTGATGGTGGGATTGGCGAATCTGGGCCGGCGTGAGCCGAGGCAGCGGGTCGGCCCCGATTCCCTGCTCTCCCGTGCCTTGATTCGCCGAGCGGGGCGGCCGGGCTCCCACCCTGCTCCTTTATAAGGGGCAGGGGGGAGGGCACATAAGCCCACACTCCTTCATCTCCTTCTTTCCTTTTTAACTTCTGCTCCCCTTCTCCACATTTGCTATGGAGAAAGGGAATCCTGGCCCCTCGTCGGTGGCGGCGAGGGTTGCCGCCAGACAGCGCATCCCTCCCTCTGTCGCTCCTGCGGCGGTGGAACCGGTCGAGAGGGGAAGAGGGACGGGGCGAGGCCGAGGGCGAGGTCGAGGGCGTGGCCGAGGCGCTCGGGGGAGAGGCAGCCGGGGTGGTGCGCCACCCCCGTCTCCGCCGACGGCTCCTCTCCTCGAGGCGGTCCACATTGGGGACGACCCCTGGGAGTTCTTCGTCAAGCTGCGCCGGGAACCTCGTCGACGCCTCCGTCTTCCGGCTCCATTTGCGAGTGCGATGGAGCCAGACCCGCCTGAGACGCTGGAGTTGCGCATGAGGGGCTGCGGGATTAGCGGCACTCGAGTTAGTGTCGTATCCCCAGCCCCCGGCGTGATGTACTTCGACCGAGGGTGGAAGACGTTCGCCCGCATCCATAGCTTGACGGCGGGGTTTACCCTCCATTTTAAGTTAATGGAGGGCAACCTTCTCGCCGTCAAGGTCTTCGGGGACTCCGGCATCCGGGCGAGATGCTGCGTGGACAGCACCTCCGATAGCGAAGGTCCCTCCTCGAGCGAGAGTGACGAGGAGGGGAGCGGCAGCGACGACGAGGGCGGCGGGTCCGACTAGGCGTCGGACGCTGCCTCGCGCGCGCCACCGGCGACCCCATCATCCGGGTCGCCGGCCTTCTGGACTCCCCGGGGCCGTCTCCTTGGGCGGCTATCGTAGGGAGGCGGCGGAAGAGGAAGAGGGGGTGGCGGCAAGGCCGTCAAGCCGGAGTACGAGGGTGAGGTGCCCTCGACAGCATGTTGACGTCCTGCCGCCCCGTCTTCGAGCTCTGCCTCCGGCGCCTCCGTCTCCGCCAAGCTCCCGGCCGGGCCCCGGGAAGTTCTCTTGGTGTCTTCTGGCACCCGTAGCTCGCCTAGGCGTTTCTTTTGCCCTCCCCGGCAAGCTTCTCTTGCCGGGGCCTCCTTGACCTACTTCCTGAAGAGAAAACAGGAGAGGGATTACGGGCACCTTATCTTTTAATTTGTAAGCCTTCGGGCCTTTAGCTCTATTTAAAGCTTGTAATCTTCTCTATCATGTTTTTCATCCTCCATGGACTCACACTAAATTGGGATGTTTTTTAATGAAAAGAGGGGAAAGCTTGCCGGATTGAATCTTTTACTTGATTGCGTGCCTTGTATGTTTTCACCCTACGCTTTTAGGGAACTTGCCGGCGCGGGCACCTTGCCGTGAGCGCCGAGTACGGAACGTCGGCAACGGAACTGCAACCGTCAGGAAACCTCATCGCTGAGCTAGTCGCGGCATACCTAAGTCGTTGAGCGGACTCGAAATGACAGTAAGGCAACTAGCTACGAGTTGGTTTCCTGTTGGCGGTGCCGCGGCCGACAAGAAACCTTGTCGTTGGGCTAGCCGCAGTTTACCTAAATTGTCGAGCGGACTCGAAACAACGGTTGGTGCGCGGCTAGCTACGAGTCGGTTCCTCCGCGCACAGGTTCTTTTCATACAAGGCACGATCGTTCAGAGGTGCGGCCTCGCTTTCCCCAGTCCACGAGAGGATGCATGACGAGGGATGGAAAACTTATCTGGTATTGCAGCCCCCGGTGACTCTGGCTTGCCGGGGGTGAATCTTGATGTTTGCAGCCCCCGGCAACTTTGGCTCCGCCGGGACCAAGGTGCTGGTGCGCTTTGCTCTGTCCTTGCCGCCAGCGTTGTAGCTTCCGGGGACTTTGACTTGCCGTGAGGGATCTTGGCGGCCGCAGCCCCCGGCGAAATTGGTCTGCCGGGGCCTCTTCGCCAGTGCGCCCTTCTGGTTTCTCCTTGTCGCTGTTATTACAGTCACAGGAATAACTAAGACAGTGCTGAAATAAGTCATTCTTTGCAACGAAATCTCAAGTTAGGCAATGCGATGTCATGTTTCACCCTTTGCATGTTTACACTCTACGCTTCCAGGGAACTTGCCGGTGCTAACACACTTGCTGAGTGCGGAACGTCAGCAGCCTGCTGGCGGTGCTGTACCCGGCAAGAAACTTCCTCGGGCCAGTTGCAGCGCACTTGCATTGTTGAGCGGACTCGAAAACAAAGCAAGGGCGCAACTTAACCACGAGTTAGCTCCTCTGCGTCCAAGTTTCTCATACAAAGGACGTCTCATGGCAAGGCTTGCTACGTTACATCCTCGATTTCATTATACCCCTTGTACGTTTTTGCCCTACGCTTCTAGGGGACTTGCCGGTGCTAACACACTTGCTGAGTGCGGGACGTCAGCAGCCTGCTGGCGGTGTTGTACCCGGCAAGAAACCTTCTCGGGCCAGTTGCAGCGCGCTTGCATTGTTGAGCGGACTCGGAAACAAAACAAGGGCGCAACTTAACCATGAGTTGGCTCCTCAGCGCACAGGTTTTACGTACAAGGGACGAACGTACGAGGAACATAACACAAGCGCTCAAAACTAAAGAAAAGAGCTATGCGCTCGAGCTCGGGTAACTTAGCTTTTCTGTCTTTCGCGGCCCGGTGAAGCCGCGCTCCTCCCTTGACTCCTTCCCTTGTACGTTCCCCCCCCCCCCCCCCCCCGCGCTTTCAGGGAACCTGCCGGTGTAAACACACTTGCTGAGTGCGGGACATCAGCAGCCCGCTGGCGGTGTTGCTTCCGGCAAGAAGAACTCGTCGGGCTAGTTGCGGCGCGCTTTTGTCGTTGAGCGGACTCGAAATGGACCAGGGGCGCAACTTAGCCACGATTCGACCCTTCTGCGTGCAGGTTCTTCGTACAAGGTACGGATTCTCAAGGAGTACAATCCAAAATCTTAAAGCTGGACATTTTCTTCGCCCTACTGGCTAGTGGAGCTCGATGGCGTATCCTCGACGGCAGCGCGGCGCTCCGGGGAGGCGTGCTCACCGGAGCAGATACCAGAGTTGTCCTTGCCGGGCTTGATCTTTGGCGGATTCGCCTTTGCTTTCTTGCACTTGCCGGTGGAGCTCGATGGTGCGCTCTCGACGGCAGCGCAGCACTCCGAGGAGGTGCACTTGCCGGAGTGGGCATCAGGGCTGCACTTGCCGGACTTGAACTTCTCCTTCCCCCGGGGAGCTTCAGCGGCAAGTGGCTCGCGTTCTGCCGCAGCTGCTGCTTCCCGGTAAATCTTGTCGGCGCAGATGAGTGCATCCCTCTTGTCGCCTTGGACAGAAATGATACTCATCGGGCCAGGCATCTTGAGCACGTTGTACGCGTAGTGAGAGGCTGCCATGAGCTTGGCAAGCGCTGGTCGGCCGAGTATCCCATTGTAGGGTAATGGGATATCTGCAACATCGCATGTGACCCTTTCTGTCCTGAAATTCAGCTCACTGCCAAATGTCACTGGCAGTGTGATCTTCCCCTTGGGCTTGCTCCTTCCCGGATTTATCCCTTGAAAGGTACCAGTCTCTTCGAGCTCGCTGTCGGGGATCTGAAGCTTCTTGAGCACTGTGGAGGAAATCAGGTTCAGGCCGGCCCCGCCGTCAACCAACATCTTCGTGACCTTGAGGTTGCGGATTGTTGGTGAGACCAACATCAGCAAGCACCCGACCGCAGTGATGCGATCAGGGTGGTCTTCTACGTCAAAAATGATGGGCGTGCCGGACCATTTCAGAGGCCTGCGCGCCTCGACGGATGGCTCCGTTGCGTTCACCTCTCGCACCCACTGCTTGAGTTGGCGGTGCGAGGCGTGCAGGGAGGCGCCGCCGTCGATGCACAGCACCTCTGTCGCCTTCTGAAACTCTTGGTCATCGGTCTCATCCTCCTCCATCTCATCTTCATCTTCGTCCTTGTCGCGGCCGCGGGGAGGCCTATCTCCTTGCCGCGGCTTGGGCTTGCCGCGATGTCCTCCCCGGGCGGGAAGCTTCTTGCCGGATCCTCCGCCACCTCCCTGGGCTCTCTCCTTATCGCGGCGCTCGTACTCTGCCTTCTGCAGCTCCGCCATCTCTTCGACTTTCTTGGAGGTTTGGAGATCGTGGCCCTTGGTGCGGTGGATCTTGCAATACCGCTTGCCGGAGCCATCCTGCTTGTCGGCGGCTACCACAGCCTCGCCAGAGTCATCGGCCTTGGCCTTGTCGGGGCTGCCTCCGTTGCCGGAATGCTCAACAGCTAGCACATCCTTAGCCTTTCTCTTCCTGTTGTTCCGTCTCCGGTTCTTCCTTGCCGGGGAGGTATCCTCACTGTCAGATCCTTCTGCTCCCGCAACCTCTCCGGGGATTTTCCTTCCATCCTCAGCCCGTGCACACTTGTCGGCCAGAGCATAGAGCTCGCTGACGTCTCTGATCTTGCACATCGCCATCTCCTCCCTCATCCTGCGGTTACGCACGTTCTGATGAAAGGCGCTGATGACCGCGGCTGGGTGGACGTCTGGGATGTTGCGTTGCACCTGGCTGAATCTCTGTATGTACTTGCGCAGGGGTTCCCCCTCCTTTTGAACGAGCAAGTGGAGGTCACTTTCCTGGCCATGAGGCTTGTGGCCGCCCGTGAAGGCGCCGACAAACTGATGACACAGGTCAGCCCATGAAGAGATGGAACCGTCCGGCAAGTGCATGAGCCAAGATCTGACATTGGGCTTGAGTACCAGTTGGAAGTAGTTGGCGAGGATCTTCTCATCGCGCCCTCCGGCAGCCTACACCGTGATGGTGTAGATGCTGAGGAACTCCGATGGATGTATCCTGCCATCGTACTTCTCGGGCACGTCTGGCTTGAAGTTCTTGGTTTTGGGCCACTGGACTTGCCGCAGCTCGCGGGTGAACGCAGGGCAACCTGCCGCGTACGGTAAGTCGCCTGGCTCCCCTAGCACATGCATGTCGACAGTGGGCCCAACACGCTGGTCAGATTGACGTCGCGTCTCCCTACTGCGCTCGATGCGAGTGCGAGCGTCTTCGTGCCGCCGTTCTTGGAGAACGTGGCGCTGGTCGCGTCGAGTTCGTGGGTCCGACGACGCGGTGGAGTCGCCGTCGGGGTTGGTCTGACGAGCCGGCGATCTTGGCCTTCGGGGCTGGGAGTGCACGGAGGTGGCTCCCCCAGCGGTCTTGTCGGCGTCGGCTCGCGCTTGGATGCCTTGCCGGGGCCTCGATGCGCTCGGTTGCCGGGGCTTGTCGCCGTTGGCGAAGGCGATGAGGCTGTATATGGTCATCCTCCAGTCGTCGATCTTGTGCGGCGCCGGAGGGTAGTCTAGGAGCAGCTGGGCTCGGGCCAGCGCTTCCTCTGTTGTCTTGGGTGGTGGCGGCGACGAGCGGCGCGAGGAGCGGGATGTGCTCGGACCCCCAACTGGATTGGGAGGCGCATCACCCCGCCCTGGCGACCGTACCTCGCTTGCGCCAGCATGCGGGCGTGCATGCTGACCTCGAGCGTCTCGCGACCCGCCAGCTTGGCCTTGCTCCAACGCGAGCACGGTGCTAGGGGCACCGGGGCGTTGTCGACCTTGCACCTCCTGGGAGGGGCGTGGTGTATGCATGGTCGCCGACGCTTGTGGGGCCTTGTTTTTGGATCTGGTGATGACGTGAGTCCCACCGTCGGCGCCCGCTCCTCCGCCGGCGTCCACTCCACCGCCCGTCTGCTCCGGCGGTGGTGGTGGAATCGATGTAGACGGAGCGGCTACCTCCGAAGGCTTCTTCTTCGGTGGCATGTCGATTAAGGTGTTGATGCAGCGCGCGCGGAGACCGGATCGGATGCTCACAACCTCGACGCGCACCCCCTACCTGGCGCGCCAAAGATGTCGGGGCTCTCTATGGCCGCCGAGCACCTATGGGGCACGGAGGGCCCCTTTTCTGGTTCGGCGAGGGGTGCGGAGGCCGCGCGCAGAGCGGATCGAGGTCCCGGGTGCGCGGGGGTGTGATTGAGAGAGACGAGCGAATTTTACCCAGCTTCGGAGCTCTCCGGAGAGATAAAACTCCTACTGCTGCTTTGTGTTGTTATTTGATCTTGCTCGAACACGAGCACACGGAGGAACCGTGTGTGTGTGTGTATGTTGGTTCCCAGATGAACCCTAACCCTAGTCCTGTGTACCAAGATGAACCGAACGATGAACCGAACCCTTTCTACGTGCGCATGGGCCTCCCTTTTATAGTCTAAAGGGGGCACCAACAGGTGGCAGCGTAAGAAGAGGGGGGTAGAAAGGTAAAAACGCAGGTTGGTGTAACAGTGACCAACAGCGTCCCCTACCTAACTCTGGCGGTAGGGGACAAGGGCATTTAATGCCCGTCCGGTCGCCCCAACAGTGCAAGGAGGTGATCGTCAGGTGAGCCACCGGTTGCCACGATGGAGTTTCTGTCAGCTCCGCTTGCCACCTTGCTCCGCATGGCTGTGTAGTGCCTCGCCACGTGCCTTTGGGGTTGCCTTGTGATGACACGTTGCTGGATGCGCTGGAGTTGGGTTGGCAATCTTGCTGCGGCAAGCGCCTTGCCGCAGTCCTCCTCTTGTCGTGCCGGCAAGCTTGCCGGCCCTCGGGCCTTGCCGGGGCGCGCGGGGCGTCGCGGCAAGTCTTTTGGTGGTGCCTCGGTCGGCCTTCCCAGTAAGCTCCTCTTGCCGGGGCTTGTTTGGCCTTCCCGGCAAGCTCCTCTTGGTCGGGGGCTTGGTTGGCCTTCCCAGCAAGCTCCTCTTGCCGGGGGCTTTAGCTTGAGCATTCTGTTCTTGGATGGCATCAGCGTAGCCGTGGAGGACCTTGGCGGATGCCCGGCAAGCCCTGCTGTGGGTTGCCGCGACTGCCCGTGCACAAGTTCGGGGTACTAAGGTACCCCCCTACTTTAGTACACCGACACAAGCGTAGACGAACGAATCCTCACGATCGCAACGAAACAGGAACTAACGAGAAGAAGCACAACCAGAAAGAAGCAAACAACAAGGTAAACACACAACACATAGACAAGACATGATGCACAACCAAGCATGATGCATGACAAAGGCCATACGAAGCTACTCATGGCAAGATATGATGCATACAAGAACAACACATCAAAGAAAATTTAAATGAGGCCGGAAACAACATATGACAAAACCGGAAAGACCTCATATGTAAATTTAGAAATTGGTCCAGATCTGAATAAACCTTGTGTTCATGTTGTTAAACAGCAAGTTAAAGTACACCAAGATGATCTACACGAAATTCTAGTCAAGTTACATATAAAGTTCATTTAGTTCGGAGCTACGACCTAGAAGATATGAGCAAAACAAGTTAAACATGGCATTGATGCAAAATGCATTCAAACATCAAGGAAACACTATCAAAACATGGATACAACATGACAAGATGAAACTACATGCAAATCCAAGCAAGTTTCATATAGAGCACGCTCCAAACGGAGCAACGGTGCAACACATACGCTCCAAACAAGATATAACACTGTCCAAAACAGCAAATAGGCATTTTGCAAGCATCAAAACAATATGCTACAACATCTCACCATGAAGACAAATGGCACGTATGTGATGTAACGGTAAAGCATGACAAAACATGAACACTGAGCTATCTCCAGAAATCAACAGAACATGCTCAAAACGACATGGAAAGATTGCAAATAATAACAGTTTCACAGACTTGGCAGAAATCACTAGACATGGCAGCAATAACATCAGGTTGCAATGTTTAGAGCTATCAAACAACGTGCTACAAGAACTTGTCATGGAAAACAAAGGCATGGCATGCTAACACTAAGGACAAAGAACAAAACACCCTTACTGAACTAATTCCAAAGATCAACAGAAAAGATGGTAGGATTCAGAATAATCGTACATGGCAGGAACAACGATAAGTAGGCATTTTGGTGAGATTGTACCACTTTGGACAGAGCATTACATGGCATGTAAAGGTGACCAACTATAATATGACATAATTATGAATCTAAAAATGGCAATAGCATAGTCATAGGGTGCACGGATCTCTAGAAAAACACATGGCAAAACTGAACTTAATGTTAACAGGCTGACAGCAACATTATTTAGCAAATTGAGAGCAAGATTACAACAAGCTACAGCAGGGAATAAACTCAACTAAGGGCATGGATGGATAGAGCATGACATTTATAACAAAACATCCTTAGTGGACATCTCCAGATTATGCATATAATGGATGGTACTGTCAATCAAACATAGCAACATGATATAGAAGTTTCAGCCTAGTTAAATAGTAACAGCAAGTACCCTACTTCACGAGCTTGATGCACTCAATAAAAGACTCACAAAAATAAATGGATTGCACCACTTTAAAGATGGCATGATGTAGCTCAAAACTCATGTAGACATCAAGCTCATAGGATGCAAACACAAATGCAACGAAAATGACAAATCAGCAAGTTATAACAGTTTGAGCAGGTTAACATCATATAGCACTTTTACAACAATGATTAGGGAATCAGGATGGAATCAAACAAGCATGGAACAATGGAACAAAACGAAGAGCATCTCAAATGAAATTTTAATATATTACATGCACAAAACAGACCAGCACACATGAAGTTATGGCATGTCAAAGTGGGCACCAAAATGTAACAATTTTTGGGACTTCATGGAAAAACGAAGTCAACCTCGTGGATCTGGATCCAGATCTGGCGCGTGCGCGGATCGGGGTTCCCCGAAGCTCAGAGGAAGAAGATGTCGGAGCTCAGGGAGGAGGTCGGAGAGGGTCGCCGGACGAGGGGGGAGGCCGGAGCGGGCGGGGCAGCGCGGACAGGCGCCGGCGGGCCGGATCCGGCGGCCCCCGGAGTCGCGGCGCGAGGGGCGGCACCGGGCGACGGAGGCCGCGGGCTCGGGCGCGGGGGCACCCGCCGCGAGGGGGCGGCGCACGGGCAGGCCAGCGGAGGCGACCGGACGGTGCGGGCGAGCTATGCGAGCAGCGGGCCCGGGCGCGGGCGCTCGCGGGGGGACGGCGGAGGTGGTGAACGGGCCCCACGGGCCCGCGATGGGCTCGGCGGGCCTCGCGGCGACATGTGGTGGAGGACGGCGGCGGGGACACGTGGCGCTACGAGACTGGCCGAAGCGACATGGTTGCGGGGTGGTGGACATGTCTGGCGCGAGTGGACACGTCCGGCGGCGCGAGGAAGAGGAAGGCCGAATTTCTGGGGAGAGGCACATATTTATAGGTAGAGGGAGCTAGGAGTGTCAAAATGGTGAGGGTTTGGACTGCGAGAAATTTCTGGGGAGAGGCACATATTTATAGGTAGAGGGAGTTAGGAGTGTCCAAATGGGGAGAGGTTTTCTCCCACGCGATCGTGATCGAACGGCGGAGAGCATGGAGTGGAGTTAGATGGGCTACGTGGGCTGTGTGAAGAGGTGCTAGGCTGCAAAGACAAGGGGGTTTCGGTTAACCGTTGGGGCATCAAACGACCTCCAAATGGAACGAAATTTGATGGGCGGTCTACCGGTGATATACCAAGGCCACTCGGCAAATCTCGGTCCATTCCGAGAATATTTTTCTCCCGCTCAGGAAACAAGATCTGAGAGGTGCAACGGGCGCGTGCGAGTGTGTCTTTGCTCAGAGCGGACAACGGAGAGAACCGGCGGAACCCGAACGGATGCAAGTTTGAAAAACATGAGGATGCAATGCATATGATGACATGTCAAAATGCAACACGCAAGCAAATGACATGGCAACGGCAGCGAATAACTGGAAGACACCTGGCACATCGGATTCGGGGCGTTACAGATCCGCATCTCCATACTTAGCGAAAATAGCCGAATGAAGTTGTAGTGTAGCGGATGAAGGTTAAACATAGCGAAGATGTAATCAAACCGCAGGACGATCATACCCCCGATGGTGCTATTGACAAAGCCCTTTCCCTCTGGCACCTTGGCCACGAAAACCGGGTATGACACATCATTCTCGGAGAGACGCCAGTTCTCCAAAGAAAGAACACTGTCATGCAGACTCCGCATAGCACCGGTTGCAGCATTGAGCAGATTAGTCGGTAGCATCGGCCTACCCGCCACATGCACCCTCCTCGAGATATCCTTAGGTGAAGGTGGCCCATCCTAAGCACGAATCGTACTCGGTGTCATCTGGCTTGCACCCTTGTTATTCTTTCTTTCCAGTGCCTTCTTCTTCTGCTGTAATGGGATCGAGTTCTGCTCAGAGACCGCCTTCTTGAGTGTGTTGGTGCTGACGCACCTCGACTAACTGAGGCTCGGTGAAGGCGGCAGCTGGAGGCGTCTCCTGAGAACTGAACGCCAGACGACGCCTGTTGCAATTAGGTTTCTCCACGTTACCAGCTAGATCTCGATCGTCTTTTGCAGGGTTGGGTTCCTAAGAAGGAGGCCCCAATAATTCGTCACCGTACCCATGTTCGTTGAAGTACTTATCAACATTGGTAAATGTACCATAGTTGTCGTCGTCGTTGTCGTCTGGATCTTGTGCCATATGCATGTCCGGATCCTGTGCCATGTGCATGTCCGGTAGCGTTGCGGTTGTCTTGCCATGGCTTGGCGCCGACACGACTGGCGGTGTTGTCTGTGGGGTGGTGTCCCCCGCCCCTAAAAGAATCTGGCTCTTCGGCTAAAGCAGGCGCTGAGGGTCATCACATCATCTTTGTCGGCCCCAGCGGGTCGAAACAGAGGTAACAAGTCATCGCAGCCTGGCAGCACCCGAACCAATTGAACCCTATACACGGTGGGTGGCATCGGATTACCGTGGAACAGGGGGTTGCCCGGTTGAACGATTCTGTGCTTGGCAACATCGATCAACTTGCCGCCCATGAAGTGCAGGAGAGTGCATGGAACGTCGGCGGCGCCCTGTGGAAACATGTAGGGCGTCAGGGATGCCCAGTCAAAGGCAAGGAGATGAAGTCATCGGCCGAGAGGCTTAGTTACTGTGATGGCGTCGATCTTGGTTAATGTCGACGCACCGCCAACGGCGGGCATGCAAGTGATGGAGGGGCCGCTTGCTGCCGAGGTGTCGGCCGGCGTATTCTTCCCACACCGGGTGCATTAAGCTCCAATGCCCGTGCCCGCACCGGAGACACCAAAGGCGCCGCCGGCGCGTTGTGCGAGTTGCTGGCTGTGAAGCTGGGAATCCGGGGCTGCCCCTGTTGGCCGCCCGCAATCCATGCCTGTAGCTCCTCAATCAAGGTAGGCACAATGGCAGTGATCGTCGCTCCCAGTTGGTCTCGCACTTGTTCTTGGACCATCTACGGAATCCGCGCCACTTGTGCCTTGAGTTCTTGAACCTCGCGCTCCTGGCTTTCCGAGCTGGTCTTCTCTCCTTTCGCCCAGCATTATAGTATTCTGACCATTTCGTGGACAAGCCTTTGCCGGCCACACGACCAGCTGATGACGACTTATTCAACTTATCCTTGTTTTTCATTATGTTCAACGCCCTATTTAAAGTGTTGTCCCAATGGAAGCTCTGAGATGACCCCGCGCTACTGCTTTCAGTGTCCTGCGGAAGGAACGTGAACCATTTAGAAATTTGGATTCATTAATTAGAATGCAACCATATTGAGCTAATTATGCGGGGGGTGTATTCCTTACCAGAACAAGCTCAAGCGCCTTGGTGTTCGGATCCGTGGTAAGCTCCTTTGTTACCGGGTCCACCTTGTATCCGGCCCTAACATGGTTCCTGGTCCGCTTGTCACTGTATTTGTCGAAGAGGGGCGGCAGGCCTTGCTCGGCACGCTCCGCATCCTCCTTGTCCCTTATAGGTTCCACCACTCTGTAACTGCCGGGACCGAGTTTGTGGACCCCTAAGTTCAAGTCCCGCATATCTTTCCCCCACTAACTTGATTCCGTGGTTGCGTTGCTCTCGCACTAGATCTCGAACTCCTTGTAGTCATCTTCGCTGATCGAAGGATTTGTCTCCTTAATCTTCTCATAACTATCACCTCTTAGAATCCTTCTCCTCACTGCGGCTCTCCAAGTAGCCAGGGCCATGATCATCTTCGTGAGGGCGGCACTGTTCACTTTATTCCCTGAGAGGCGTGTGTTTGCGACGTCACTGGGGAACTTGTATCGTTCGTGCAACTTCGTGAAGAGGAGGTTGGGAAAATTCCCTCTGTCGCGATGCCTTAGGTTCTCGGTGTTGATCGAGACGGTGCTCCGTAGAATGCACCCGAGTTGTGCCGAGTACCCACTGACTAATTATTTCGGCGCCATTGGATGCCTACTAGAGGACACTTCGGTAAATTCCTGCTTGACGGTGCCGAGCATGTTCGGGCGCCGGTCCTTCCGTTGCCTCTTCGCTTGGCTACCATCTGTGTGTGCGCTGCCATCATCAGTGGTGGCATCCTCGGCGGCACCGTCAGTGGTGTCATCCCCGATGCCACTATGGGTTGTGTAGTCGGGATCGGTGTCTTCCGCGGCGTCTTCATAGCGGTGAGGTTCTTCCTCCATCTCTTGGGACAGCTCCCAGAATTGCTTGCCTGAACCGCCGGCCTCATTGTTGCGGGCCATGTTCGCTCTAAATAGGAAAAATGTTTGGTCAAAAAGTTGGTTATTGTTAGGGAATAAGATGTCTAAGTTGACCAAATAACCTAATTCTCGAGGAATGTCGCCAAAAAGTTGGTTATTGTCAAGGAACAATTGAGAGATGTTTGTGATATTGCCTAGGTGTTTTGGGATGGAACCTGCTAGTGTGTTGTTGCTAAGGTCCAAGTCCCTTCCTAACCCCCTTCTTCTTGTCTCCTCTCACTATCTCTCTCACACACATGGCAAGCAAGGGTGTCTGAGTGTGTGAAAAAAAATTCTAAACTAATCCAAAGGCTGAAAATTGATCATCTGTTTCAGATAGCAGTTTTCTTTCTTGGGGCTTTGGTGTGTGGTACAAAACAAAATTTTGGAAATCTACAGAATGAACAAGCTAAGGGCTGCAAATGCCTGCAAGGCTTCAAGGGTGACGGCATAATGGCTCAGTGTTATTTAAGGATTGGTTTGTGAGGAATTATCATGGTCTCATCATTTACGGTTTGTCGACACCGAGGCATCCTAAAAGCTAAGCTTTTATCATATAGGGTTTGTCGACGCCGAGGCACCCTAAAAGCCTAAGCTTTCATCATTTAGGTTTTTATCGACACCGAGGCACCCTACAAGCCAAGGTTTTATCATTTAGGGTTTGTCGACGCTGAGGCACCCTAAATGCTAAGTTAAATTTTCATCATTTAGGGTTTATCGATGACGAGGCAACCTAGGTTGCCTGATATATATGGGTATCTTCTAATAATATCAAATGGAGTCCAAACGGAATGAAACCTTCGGGAGCGTGATTTTTGGAACGAACGTGATCTAGAGGACTTGGAGTGCAAGTCAAGAAGCAATCGAGGTGCCCAGGAGATAGGAGGGCGCGCCCACCCCTCCTGGGCGCGCCCCCTGTCTCCTGGGCCCCTCAGGCGGCCACTGACGTACTTCTTCCTCCTACATATATCCACGTACCCCGAAAACATCCAGGGAGCCAACGAAAAACAATTTCCACTGTCGTAACCTTCTGTATCCGTGAGATCCCATCTTGGAGCCTTCGCTGGTGCTCTGTCGGAGGGGGAATCGACCACAGAAGGCTTCTACATCAACACCATAGCCCCTCCGATGAGTTGTGAGTAGTTTACCACAGACCTTCGGGTCCATAGTTATTAGCTAGATGGCTTCTTCTCTCTTTTTGTATCTCAACACAATGTTCTCCCCCTCTCTTGTGGAGATCTATTCGATGTAACTCTTTTTGCGGTGTGTTTGTCGAGATCCGATGAATTGTGGGTTTATGATCAAGTTTATCTATGAGAAATATTTGAATCTCCTCTGAATTCTTTTATGTATGATTGAGTTATCTTTGCAAGTCTCTTCGAATTATCAGTTTGGTTTGGCCTACTAGATTGATCTTTCTTGCCATGGGAGAAGTGCTTAGCTTTGGGTTCAATCTTGCGGTGTCCTTACTCAGTGATAGAAAGGGTTGCAAGGCACGTATTGTATTGTTGCCATCGAGGATAAAAACATGGGGTTTATCTCATATTGCTTGAGTTTATCCTGCTACATCATGTCATCTTTCTTAATGCGTTCCTCTGTTCTTATGAACTTAATAATCTAGATGCATGCTGGATAGCGGTCGATGTGTGGAGTAATAGTAGTAGATGCAGGCAGCAGTCGGTCTACTTGTTGCGGACGTGATGCCTATATACATGATCATGCCTAGATAATCTCATAACTATTCGCTTTTCTATCAATTGCTCGACAATAATTTGTTCACCCGCAGACTAAGGCATAGCCTAGTGGTGGGAAGGGGCTGATGCCTTCCCACCCACCCAGGTTCAGGGCATGGTAATTGCAATTTGGGTTTGTTGCACCAATTATACTGTAGGGGGTTCCCTTACAGTCTTTCTATCAAAAAAAATTTGTTCACCCACCATAATACTTATGCTATCTTGGGAGAAGCCACTAATGAAACCTATGGCCCCCGGGTCTATCTTTTATCATATAAGATTTCAATCTACTTTTATTTGCATCTTTACTTTTTGCATCTATATTATAAAATACCAAAAATATATTTACCTTATCATACTATCTCTATCAGATCTCACTTTCACAAGTGGCCGTGAAGGGATTGACAACCCCTTTATTGTGTTGGTTGCGAGTTCTTTGTTTGTTTGTGTAGGTGCGTGGGACTTTTGAGGAGCCTCCTACTGGATTGATACCTCGGTTCTCAAAAACTGTGGGAAATACTTATGCTAGTATTGCTGCATCACCCTTTCCTCTTCAGGGAAAACCAACACAAGCTCAAGACGTAGCAAGAAGGATTTCTGGCGCCATTGCCAGGGAGGTCTTCGCTCAAGTCAAGACATACCAAGTACCCATCACAAACTCATCTCTCTCGCATTTACATTATTTGCCATTTGCCTCTCGTTTTCCTCTCCCCCACTTCACCCTTGCCATTTTATTTGCACTCTCTTTCCCAATCTTCTCCTCTCTTTTTCGCTTGCCTTTTTCTGTTTGCTTGTGTGTTGGATTACTTGTCGCCATGGCACAAGAGAATACCAAATTGTCTAATTTCTCCAATACCAATAATAATGATTTCCTTAGTACTCCGATTGCTCCTCTTAATGATGTTGAGTCTTGTGAAATCAATACTGCTTTGCTGAATCTTGTTATGAAAGATCAATTCGCCGGCCTTCCTAGTGAAGATGCCGCTACTCATCTAAACAACTTTGTTGATTTATGTGATATGCAAAAGAAGAAAGATACGGATAACAATATTGTTAAATTGAAGTTATTTCCGTTTTCAATTAGAGATCATGCTAAAGTTTGGTTTTCGTCTTTGCCTAAAAATAGTATTGATTCTTGGAACAAGTGCAAAGATGCTTTTATCTCCAAGTATTTTCCTCCCGCTAAGATTATCACTCTTAGGAATGATATTATGAACTTTAAACAACTTGATCATGAGCATGTTGCCCAATCTTGGGAAAGAATGAAATTGATGATTCGCAATTGCCCTACTCATGGTTTGAATTTATGGATGATCATACAAAAAATTTATGCCGTCTTGAACTTTGCCTCTAGAAATCTTTTAGATTCGGCCGCGGGAGGCACGTTTATGGACATCACTTTAGGAGATGCTACAAAACTTCTTGATAATATTATGGCTAATTATTCTCAATGGCACACCGAAAGATCTTCTAGTAAAAAAGTGCATGCTATAGAAGAAATCGATGTTTTGAGTGGAAAGATGGATGAACTTATGAAAATGTTTGCTACTAAAAATACTCCTCTTGATCCCAATGATATGCCTTTGTCTACTTTGATTGAGAATACTAATGAATATATGGATGTGAATTTTGTTGGTAGGAATAGTTTTGGAAACAATGCTTATAGACGAAACTTTAGTTCTAGACCGTTCCCTAGTAATTCGTCCAATAATTATGGAAATTCCTACAATAATTCTTATGGTAATTTTAATAATATGCCCTCTGATTTTGAGAATAGTGTGAAAGAATTTATGATCTCTCAAAAGAATTTTAATGCCTTGCTTGAAGAAAAATTGCTCAAAGTTGATGATTTGGCTAGGAATGTTGATAGACTTCTGCTTGATGTTGATTCTCTTAAACTTAGATCTACTCCTCCTAAGAATGATATCAATGAGTCTCTCAAAGCCATTAGAATTTCCATTGATGAGTGCAAGGAAAGAACCACTAGATTGCGTGCCAAGAAAGATTGCTTTGTAAAGGCGTGTTCTTCCAGTTTCCATGAAGATAATGATGAAGGTCTTAAAGTTATTGATGTGCCCCCCTATTAGATCTTTGTTTTGAAATATGAATAATAATAATAATGGGACTGGAGATCAGTCAACTTTAGTTAGAAGGCGTCCCAATAATTCGGAGTTTTTAGATGTTGATGCTAAATTTTGTAAAAGTGGGATTGGAGAGGTCATGACTTTAAATAGCATTGAACCCACTATCTCGGATTTCAAGGAAATTGATTATGATAATTGTTCTTTAGAAGATTGTATTTCCTTGTTGCAATCCATTGTTAATTCTCCTCATGCTTATAGTCAAAATAAAGCTTTTACCAAACATATCGTAGATGCCTTGATGGAATCTTATGATGAAAAACTTAATTTGGAAGTTTCGATACCTAGAAAACTTAATGATGAGTGGGAACCTACTATAAAGATTAAAATTAAAGATCATGAGTGTTTTGCTTTGTGTGATTTGGGTGCTAGTTTTTCTACGATTCCGAAAACTTTATGTGATATTCTAGGTTTCCATGATCTTGATGATTGCTCTTTAAATTTGCACCTTGTGGATTCCACCATTAAAAATCCAATAGGAAGGATAAATGATGTTCTCATTGTCGCAAATAGAAATTTGGTGCCCGTAGATTTTATCGTTCTTGATATAGATTGCAATCTTTCTTGCCCTATTATTCTTGGTAGACCTTTCCTTAGAACGATTGGCGCAATTATTGATATGAAGGAACGGAATATTAGATTCCAATTTCCATTAAGGAAAGGCATGGAGAACATTTCAAGCAAGAAAGTCAAATTACCTTATGAATCTATCATGCGAGCTACTTATGAATTAAGTGCCAAAGATGGCACTATTTAGATCTATGTTCGCTTTTATGCCGAGCTAGGGGCGTTAAACGATAGCGCTAGTTGGGAGGCAACCCTATTTTATTTGTGCTTTTTGTTTTTGTTTATGTTTAGTAATAAACTTTGCATCTACTTTATGTTTATATGTGTTTTTATGTTTTAATTAGTGTTTGTGCCAAATAGAACCTATAGGATAACCTATGATGATAGTTAATTTGATTCTGCTGAAAAACAGAAACTTTGCGCACACGAATTTAGTTTTGTTAAATGACAGAAACGTGATTTTGGGGTGATTCTTTTTGCTGCTTATCAATAGACAAATTGTCCAGGACTTACCATTTTGGTAGGATATTTAGAGTTCCCGAAGTTTGCGTTAGTTACCGATTACTACAGACTGTTCTGTTTTTGACAGATTCTGTTTTTCATGTGTTGTTTGCTTATTTTGATGCATCTATGGCTAGTATTAAGTGGTATGAACCATAGAGAACTTGAAATAAATTAGGTTTAACACCAATATAAATAAATAATGAGTTCATTACAGTACCTTATGTGGTGGTTTTGTTTTCTTTCACTAACGGAGCTCATGAGATTTCCTGTTGTGTTTTGTGTTGTGAAGTTTTCAAGTTTTGGGTAAATATTTCATGGACTATGGAACAAGGAGTGGCAAAAGCCTAAGCTTGGGGATGCCCATGGCACCCCAAGATATTCAATAGTAGCCAAAATCCTAAGCTTGGGGATGCCCCGGGAAGGCATCCCCTCTTTTGTCTTCGTTCATTGGTAACTTTACTTGGAGCTATATTTTTATTCGCCACATGATATGTGTTTTGCTTGGAGCGTCTTGTATTATATTAGTATTTGCTTTTTAGTTTACCACAATCATCCTTGCTGTACACACCTTTTGGGAGAAGCCTACTTGATTAGAATTTATTAGAATACTCTATGTGCTTCACTTATATCTTTTGAGTTAGATAGTTTTTGCTCTAGTGCTTCACTTATATCTTTTAGAGCACGGCGGTAGCTTAATTTTGTAGAAATTGCTAATCTATCATGCTTCACTTATAGTATTTTGAGAGTCATTTAGAATAGCATGGTATTTGCTATGGTTATAAAATTGGTCCTAGAATGGTAGGCATCCAAGTTGGGTATAATAAAAACTATCATAGGAAGTGAATTGGATGCTATGATCAATTTGATACTTGATAATTGTTTTGAGATATGGAGGTAGTGATATTAATGTCATGGTAGTTGGGTGATTATGAAATTAAAGAATGCTTGTGTTGAAGTTAGCAAGTCCCATAGCATGCACGTATGGTTAAAGTTGTGTAACAAATTTGAAACATGAAGTGTACTTGGATTGTGCATCCTTATGAGTGGCGGTCGGGGACGAGCGATGGTCTTTTCCTACCAATCTATCCCTCTAGGAGCATGCGCGTAGTGCTTGGTTTTTGATGACTTCTAAATTTTTGCAATAACTATATGAGTTATTTTGACTAATGTTGAGTCCATGGGTTATACGCACTTTTACCTTTCCACCATTGCTAGCCTCTTCGGTACCGTGCATTGCCCTTTCTCACCTTAAGAGTTGGCGCAAACTTCGCCGGTGCATCCAAACCCCGTGATATGATCCGCTCTATCACACATAAACCTCCTTATATCTTCCTCAAAACAGCCACCATACCTACCTATTATGGCATTTCCATAGCCATTCCGAGATATATTGCCATGCAACTTTCCACCGTTCCATTTATCATCACGACATACATTACTTTTGTCATATTGCCATTGTATGATCATGTAGTTGACATCGTATTTGTGGCAAAGCCACCATGCATAATTTTTCATACATGTCACTCTTGATTCATTGCACCATCCCGGTACACCGCCGGAGTCATTCATATAGAGTCATATCTTGTTCTAGTTTCGAGTTGTAATTCATGTGTTGTAATCAATAAAACTGTGATGATCATCATTATTAGAGCATTGTCCCAAAGAAAAAAAAGAAAGGCCAAAAGAAAAAAAAGAAAGGCCAAAGAAAAAAAAAGAAAAAAAAGAAAAAAAAGGAAAAAAAAGGAAAAAAGAAAAAGGAAAAAAAGAAAAAGAAAATGAATAAAAAGGGGCAAAGTTACTATCTCTTTTTGCACACTTGTGCTTCAAAGTAGCACTATGTTCTTCATATAGTGAGTCTCATATATTGTGCTTCAAAGTAGCACCACGTTCTTCATATAGTGAGTCTCATATGTTGTCACTTTCATATACTAGTGGGAATTTTTCATTATAGAACTTGGCTTGTATATTCCTACGATGGGCTTCCTCAAATGCCCTAGGTCTTCGTGAGCAAGCAAGTTGGATGCACACCCACTAGTTTTCTTTTGTTGAGCTTTTCATTCATTTATAGCTCTAGTGCATCCGTTGCATGGCAATCCCTACTCCTCATGTTGACATCAATTGACGGGCATCTCCATAGCCCGTTGATTATCCTCGTCAATGTGAGACTTTCTTCCTTTTTTGTCTTCTCCACACAATCCCCATCATCATATTCTATTCCACCCATAGTGCTATATCCATTGTTCACACTCATGTATTGCGCGAAAGTTGAAAAAGTTTGAGATTATTTAAGTACGAAACAATTGCTTGGCTTGTCATCGGGGGTGTAGAATTTGGGAACATTTTTGTGTGACGAAAATGAAGCATAGCCTAACTATATGATTTTGTAGGGATGAACTTTCTTTTGCCATGCTATTTTGAGAAGACATGATTACTCTGATTAGTATGCTTGAAGTATTATTATTTTTGTGTCAATATGAACTTTTGTCTTGAATCTTTCGGATCTGAATATTCATATCACAATTAAGAAGATTTACATTGAAATTATGCCAAAGTATCACTCCGCATCAAAAATTCTTTTTTTATCATTTACCTACTCGAGGACGAGCAGGAATTAAGCTTGGGGATGCTTGATACGTCTCCAACATATCTATAATTTTTGATTGTTCCATGCTATTATATTACCACTTTTGGATGTTTATGGGCTTTATTTTACAAATTTATATCATTTTTGGGACTAACCTACTCATCGGAGGCCCAGCCCGTACTGCTGTTTTTTTTGCCTATTTCAGTATTTCAAAGAAAAGGAATATCAAACGGAGTCCAAATGGAATGAAACCTTCGGGAGCGTGATTTTTGGAACGAACATGATCCAGAGGACTTGGAGTGCATGTCAAGAAGCAATCGAGGCGGCTAGGAGATAGGATGGCGCGCCCACCCCTCCTGGGCGCGCACCCCTGTATCCTGGGCCCTTCAGGCGGCCACCGACGTACTTCTTCCTCCTATATATACCCACATACCCCAAAAACATCCAGGGAGCCAACGAAAAATAGTTTCCACTGCCGTAACCTTCTGTATCCGCGAGATCCCATCTTGGAGCCTTCGCCGGCGCTCCGCCGGAGGGGGAATCGACCACGGAGGGCTTCTACATCAACACCATAGCCCCTCCGATGAGTTGTGAGTAGTTTACCACAGGCCTTCGGGTCCATAGTTATTAGCTAGATAGCTTCTTCTCTCTTTTTGGATCTCAATACAATGTTCTCCCCCTCTCTTGTGGAGATCTATTCAATGTAACTTTTTTTGCGGTGTGTTTGTCGAGATCCGATGAATTGTGGGTTTATGATCAAGTTTATCTATGAGAAATATTTGAATCTCCTCTGGATTCTTTTATGTATGATTGAGTTATCTTTGCAAGTCTCTTCGAATTATCAGTTTAGTTTGGCCTACTAGATTGATCTTTCTTGCCATGGGAGAAGTGCTTAGCTTTGGGTTCAATCTTGCGGTGTCCTTACCTAGTGACAGAAAGGGTTGCAAGGCACGTATTGTATTGTTGCCATCGAGGATAAAAAGATGGGGTTTATATCATATTGCTTGAGTTTATCCCTCTACATCATGTCATCTTTCTTAATGCGTTACTCTGTTCTTATGAACTTAATACTCTAGATGCATGCTGGATAGCAGTCGATGTGTGGAGTAATAGTAGTAGATGAAGGCAGGAGTCGGTCTACTTGTTGTGGACGTGATGCCTATATACATGATCATGCCTAGATAATCTCATAATTATTCACTTTTCTATCAATTGCTCGACAGTAGTTTGTTCACCCACCGTAGTACTTATGCTATCTTGAGAGAAGCCACTACTGAAACCTATGGCCCCCAGGTCTATCTTTTATCATATAAGATTTCAATCTACTTTTATTTGCATCTTTACTTTTTGCATCTATATTATAAAATACCAAAAATATATTTACCTTATCATACTATCTCTATCAGATCTCACTTTCGCAAGTGGTCGTGAAGGGATTGACAACCCCTTTATTGCGTTGGTTGCGAGTTCTTTGTTTGTTTGTGTAGGTGCGTGGGACTTTTGAGGAGCCTCCTACTGGATTGATACCTTGGTTCTCAAAAACTGAGGGAAATACTTACGCTACTATTGCTGCATCACCCTTTCCTCTTCAAGGAAAACCAACACAAGCTCAAGACATAGCAATTGCCACCTATGGAAGTTGCATATTAGTTGTGCAAACAAATTTAAGAGCGGGCAATAATGAATAATATTTAATGGGATACCTCAAAAAGCTAATCTAGTATCTCCATTTAACAGTTTTGTACTAGAAAGTGCACAAAGTGCAAGAAACAGATTATTTCAACCCCCCAAACAATAATGATAACATTCTTTTCCTGAACTATAAACGACTCATGGTTTCATCTGTCCACACATGAATTCAGCATATGTGTTTAATGCAGCAAGAATAAAGGGTCACCATATGTCAAAAATCTCGCATCCAAAACTTCACAATTGAGCCTAACGTGACAGTGCTTATATAACCAGGCTTATGGTGCATTCTACTTTCTACCTGTCCAAACTGTATTTGTCAGACTTAACTAAGTTAACTATTACCTACACAGCCTAATCTTTTTATCTGATTAACACAAAGTAGACATCTCAACACTTGCATTTGCAAATATAACACCATGAGACACTTCAACTAGGTACTTCTCAAAGGACAAACAACAAGAGATAGTAAACATATCAGCTGTTGATAGAAGATTCAGAACTAGTCCTTAGCTTGAGCTGCTGAACTAGTACTGGCAAACCTAGAATAATGGCTCAAATGCTGAACTGTTTGAGCTTCCGAACTAGTACTGGCAAACCTAGAATAATATCTCAAATGCTGAACCTAGAATAGATTATACCATTAGTAATAACTATGCATTGCTCATGTTGTAAAAAGGCACAGAAAGAGAGCAACTGACATTAGTAATAACTATGAGTTGATATCACACTTCTATATGTATAACACAAGAGGCAGTTGATCCTACTTAATTAAGTACTAAGAAACCCCGACCCATGCATTAGTCGCAAGAACTACATATGTCCTATCTTTAGGAAAGTCATGCTAGAATTCACGGAAAATTTCAGCATGACCTTTGCTGAAAATAGGACATACGGAGTACCCGAATTTGCCGGAACAGAAGTTAATCGACATTCGGCAAACTCAAGGGGCTCTCGGGGTACCTGCAAAATCATTATCCCACCCCGCCCCGCTGCAACCCCACAACACCCCACAATATCATCACAACATGAAGGTATTAGACAAAATCCCCAAATATCATCATGACACGATGGTCGGAGACAAAACCCAGCAATATATCTTCTAGCCATGAAACCCTACGTTGATTCTCCTTTCTTCCTCTTTTTTCACTTAAACTTGCAAACATGTAGGCACAAAAATGGCATGCTATGTAGCCTTAATGCTACAGAACATATGAAATACATGCCAGCAATATATATGATATAAACTCAAATAATTTTTGAATCCACTTGTTGTCTGGCTAAGAGGTTGAAGTTGGCACTGATTAGTGCCGAAGTTGGCACTCTTTAAATTCAGAAAAGAAAAGGCACCACATAATATTGATGGACATGGGAAAGCTTTGCAATTGCACCCACAAGTGTCAAGCACCAACTTAATAGCCACTCCTAATAAATCCTTCCCATAAGATTATGGCGCTCACTCTCGGTTCGACACATAATATTATTCTCCCGCATTAGCTAAAATGGCTAAAACCGAATGCGATAATCCTAGTGTTCTCTTGTGGTGGTGGTGAGATGCCCATATCATGCATTGGTGGGCAACGATGATTAGATTAAATAGTAACTAGGCACATACTTACAGGTGTTTACTAATATGAAAAAGGAGTGGACCTTTGGGTACAAAGGAGTGGACCTGAACGGAGCAAACAAAAAGAAACTGATAAAAAAGATGAGTGTTGTGTTCCCGGGGGTGGAAGAACATGACAGGGCCAGCCGACGATTACTAACTCGATCAAAAAGTGATTATTGCCCATGGAAATGGCACCAAATACCTCCGGATCGTTAACAAGGGAGGATGCAGACAGGGGACTTCAATCAATCGAGCATCAGCAGCACAGCGCCTTAACCAGATTGAATTGAATCGGGTTGGAAGGCCAACTAGCAAGCAACAGGCAGAGCAGTAGTGTGGCGGCAACAGAGAGCAGCATTAGCAGCGGTAAAGAGCAAAGCCAAGGCAGCAGCAAGCAGCAACCAAGCAGCGAACATCAACAGCAGCAGTAGTGCAGTCAGCAGAGCAACAGCAGCAGCTGGGGCTGCACGACAACAGTCAGCACAGGTGCGCGCGAGCGGCAACGGGCGGACGAGCACGGGCGAGGGATGGCCAGGGGCGCTCAGGCGGATGCATGCCCCAGGGCAGGAGCAGCGGGGAGGGCGTGCACCGGGGCGCGGTAGAGGAGCCCAGGGGCACGGGCCGGCTGTGGGGTGAGCGTGAGGTCGACGGCGGCGGCTTACGACGGCCTATGGAGGCGGAACGAAGGGGGGAACGGGTGAGGGAGTCACCACGGAGATCGTGGCAGGCTCGGTGAAGGCCGGGGTGGACCGGAGAGACGATGGTGACCACGAGATGGCGACGGCTGGAGGAAGAAGTAGGACTACTCCTCCTAGTGCTCTGGCGGCGACTCCAGTGGCGGAGCGGGCGCGGGGGTCGTCAGGTGCGGGGGGTCGTCGGCGGCGGTGGAGAGCGAGAGCGGGCGAGGGGGATCTGGCGAGGAAGGGGGATCGACCTGGCGAGGGAGGGTTAGCGAGGGGGGAAGGTTAGCAATGGCGCAGCTCCTAGGGGTGCGCCATAAGTACTTTGATAGCAATGACACACCTTCCCCTGGTGCGCCATTACTAACTTTTTTTTGGATTTTTAGTTGCATCTAATATTTTTTATTTGAAAATATCAACAAATTTGTTATTTGAAAATATTTATGAATGTGAAAAAATATCAACAAATTTGTTATTTGAAAATATTTATGAATATGAAAAAAATATCATCAAATTTTTTATTTGAAAATATCATCAAATTTGTTATTTTAAAAAATATCATAAAAATTTGTATACCAATGGCGCACCTCCTAGGGGTGCGCCATAAGTACTTTGATACCAATGGCGCACCTCCTAGGGGTGCGCCATAAGTACTTTGATACCAATGGCGCACCTCCTAGGGGTGCGCCATAAGTACTTTGATAGCAATGGCGCACCTTCCCCTGGTGCACCATTACTAACTTTTTTTGGATTTTTAGTTGCATCTAATATTTTTTTAGAGAATGACGATCAAAATTGAAAGCATTTATGAATGTGACAAAATATCATCAAATTTGTTATTTGAAAATATTTATGAATATGAAAAAATATCATCAAATTTGTTATTTGAAAATATCATCAATTTTTTTTAGTTGCATTCATTTGTGAATTGGTAGAACATTTATGAATATGAAAAAATATCATCAAATTTGAAAATATATTCATGAAGTCAAAAAGTGCCCATGAAATTTAGAAATATTCATGAGTTCAAAAAATATTAACAAATTCAATACTTTTTGTGAGTTAGAAATTCAATACCAGAATAAAGATAAATAAATATTCATGAGGACTAGAACAGAAGAAATATCATTTCAATATGTCAAAATACAATCGAGAAATGAAGACTACAATTTAAATACAATCGATCTTAGCTAGGTATCTTTTCACAATCTTCTTGCCCTTCTTTTTCGCAAATGGAGTTCTTCTGATGAACGGACATCCTTTAGGTAGGGTGGTCCTGCTTCTTCTTATGGTGTATGGTACTTCATCGTCGTCATCATGTTCCATCTTCGGGTCGCCATACTTGTCGAAGTCTTGCTCATTGGCGACTCCATCCATTCCAATGATCTTCCTTCTGCCTCTCCTCACGACAACACGACTGGGCTTTGACGGGTCGGTAATGAAGAAGCATTGGTCCACATGGGATGCCAGTACCCATTGCACCCGCGGTCTTGGATTTGTCTTCGGGTATAACCATGGTGGTGAAATACCAGTCTTCTTTTAGGACGCTCTTGGCCCATCTGACACGGAACATCAGGACCTTCTCTCCAGCGTAGCTCAGCTCCCAGATCTCCTCGATCCTTCCGTAGTATCTGTCCTTGTTGTTACCGGTGTAGGATTCCATCATTACCCCGGAGTTCTGATAACCATCGATCTTCATGTCCTTGTCCTCGGTGAAGAATGTGTAGCCATTGATATCGTGCGCCTCATAGGTCATCAGGTTGTGCTCGGCGCCCTGTGACAAGGCGAATATGAGTTTTTCTTCCGCGGAAGAATCCTCATGTAAAGGGTACGACAGAAGCTTCTCCTTGAACCAACGCGTGAAACATGAGTTGTGCTCTTTGATTATATCTCCTTCTGCCCTCTGTTGGCCTCAGTCATTTTACGTCTTCTCAATAAAGGTTTTGTGCTCTACCATCCAAGGATCGTCCATGTCTATGTGTTGTAGCGTGACTAGGTTTGCTCTTTCAAAGTCGGCGAGTCGACCCTCGAAGTCGACATGCATTTCGCAGCGAGCATCACGGTGACCCCATCTAGCGAGCCTGTCGAGGTGCCTGTTAACGTGCAGACCAACGGGGTTCTCGATGCCTAGATAATTCGTGCAGTAGGAGATGCACTCTTCGGTCAGAAAGCCCCTGACTATGCTTCCCTCTGGACGTCACATTTTGCAAACATATCCTTTGATGATACCATTCATCCTTTCGAACGGCATCATGCTGTGTAGGAACGTCGGTCCGAGTTGGATGATATCCTCCATAATATGGACAAGCACATGCACCATAACATCGAAGAATGCGGGCGGGAAGTACATCTCAAGCTCGCATAGTATCACCATGAACTCTTCATGTAGCCTTCTGAGTTGCCTCACGCCAATCGACTTCCGAGAGATGACGTCGAAAAAGTTGCATAGGCCAAATAGCGTTTCACGGACGTGCGCGTCCATGATACCACAGATTGCAACTGGAAGTATCTGCGTCATCAGCACGTGACAGTCGTGAGACTTCATCCCGCTGAACTTTTGCTTCGCTGAGTCTAGGTATCTGCTGATCTTCCCCGCGTAACCGTAAGGAAATTTTACTCCTACGAGGCAGGTGAAAAACTGCTCGATCTCCTCCTGACTTTGAGTGAAGCACATGGGAGGGTAGTCATTTCCAATCTTCTTGGCCTTTTTTGCCT
This sequence comes from Triticum timopheevii, assembly GCA_963921465.1. Taxonomy (NCBI): domain Eukaryota; kingdom Viridiplantae; phylum Streptophyta; class Magnoliopsida; order Poales; family Poaceae; genus Triticum; species Triticum timopheevii. The sequence continues at coordinate 232,142,609 of OY997266.1, read as the reverse complement.
TTGTGACGACTTCCTGTGTCCTGCTTCGCCTCATCATCATCATCATTAGCGTGAAGCTCCTCCCTGATGCCCATTGATTTCAAGTCTGCCCTTGCTTTTGGCCCATCTTTGGTCCTCTCTGGCATGTTGAGCAGGGTACCAAGCAGACTCTCGCACACATTCTTCGTGATATGCATGACGTCAAGGCCGTGCGACACATGGAGGATCTTCCAGTACAGCAAGTACCAGAAAACAAACCTCCTTTTCCATACCTTTAGCAGAGGCTCTGGCGCCTTTCGCTTCTTTTCCGGCTCTGCTGCCTTTTGCTTCTTTCCCGACAGTGGGCAAGCTTTCCAATTTTTCAACAACTCGTCTATTTCCTCACCGCTCCTCGTACGCGGGCGTCTTCGGGGTTCGGTTTCACCATCGAACAGATCCTTGCGTTTTCTCCATGAGTCATCGTCGCGAAGCCACCTTCGATGTCCCATGAACACGGTTTTAGAAGACTCGGGATCTCTATCTAGCTGGCGATACATTGTGTCATCCATGCACCTGATGCATTCAGAAAATCCGTGGACCACCTGCCCCGCGACATATCCATAACTGAGATAGTCGTGCACCATCGTGAGCAGTGCGACTCTCATAGGGAAATATTCTTTCTCTGCAGCATCCCACGTATTGGCTGGCGTTTTCCACAGCATGTCTAACTCCTCTTTCAGCAGCCACAGATACAGATTGATGTCGTTCCCTGGTTGTTTTGGTCGTTCAATTAGCATATTCATGTGAATGTACTTCCTCTTCAGGCACAACCAGGGGGGAAGGTTGTGCATCCACACAAACAAAAGCCAGGTGCTATGTGTGCTTCTCTGGCTGCCAAACATATTGACTCCATCGGTGCTCGAGCCCAGCATGATGTTCCTTGGATCATCCAAAATTCTGGGTGTTCGAAGTTCAACGCTTGCCACTGGCTCACATCCTTAGGGTGACTCAACATCTTGTCTTTTTTATTTATCTCCGGATCATTGCCGTCATCTTCTCGCTTATTCTCCTCCCTATCCGCGTGCCAATGTAGGAGCTTTGCTACCTTATCATCCGTGAAATACCGCTACAGACGAGGAGTGATTGGAAAGTACCGCACCACTTCTCGAGGAGATTTCTTCCTCTTCTTGTATCGAGTGATGCCGCACACCGGACATATGGTAGACTCCGCGTGCTTGTCCTGATAAATGATGCAATTGTTCATGCACACATGGTATTTAACGTGCGGTAAATCCAGAGGACACACAATTTTCTTCGCCTCCTCAAAACTGGTCGGGCACTTGTTCCCCTTGGGAAGACGTTTGTGCCAGAATGACATGTTCTCGTCGAAGCATGTGTCGGTCATTTTGTGTTTTACCTTCATCTCCAGAGCCGTGAGCGTTACTTTCAGGCGGCTATCCTCGGGCCTGCATCCTTCATACAATGGAGTAACCGCGTCTATCTCCAGTTGATCCAACTTGGCTTTCTCTCGGGCCGCAACTCTTGCGTTATCCGTCTGCTTGAGAAGCAGCTCTTGAATATGAGGGTCCTGCACCCAGCCCATCGATGGTCCATCGCCTTCTGCTCCGGCATCTTCATCTTCATGATCATTCCCTTCGTCTGCTCCGGCATCTTCCTCATCATCATGTCCGGCATCTTCTACATGATGACTATGTACTGCATCTACTTCGTGATCATGTCCTGGAGATTCTTCGTCTTCTCGCTCGCCCTCGCCGTGGTTGTCTTGCTGCCCTTCCTCATTTCTTGCCCGGCCCCCATGGATGACTTCATAATCATCTTCATCACCTTGCCACCGATAGCCATCCATGAAACCATGCAAGAGCAGGTGGTCCCGCACCTGTACGGAATCCGGGTCCATAAGGCTCTTTTGCTTGCATCTTCGACACCGACATCTTATCTCCGTCTTGTTCTTTTGAAGTATCTCGGCCTTCGCGGAGCTCAAAAACCTATTGACGATGCCTTCGGTCATCGTGTGGACCATGGTCGCCTGCGGGGTAGAGCAAAACGATATTTTAGAACCAAGAAAAAATTTGGCATGACTTTTCCTAAAAATAGGACCAAAAAGAATGCATAGTGCCAAATTCTTGCCGAAATGGAAATGAATCAACATTCCGGCAAAATATTGGCAACTATCGCATTTCAAATACCGGTACCTACAAACACAAACATATGCAACACCACAAACATATGCAACACCACAAACATACGTAGATCTAGGCCATAAAAAGTGCACGTGCATGTTGTTGGTGGGAGAAAAAAGTAGATCTACAACATAAAGAAGCTTTTCCCTTACTTACCTATCAAAAAAAGGAAAATTAACCACTTAATTTGGGTGAATCTATGGTGCAAATGAGGTGAGGAGGAGGAGGCAGCCGAGACAAACTTGGAGGAGGAGCTGGAGAGAATGAAGTGGGGAAAGTGAGTGTGGTAGGTGGCTGTCCAAAATATCTAGCTACTCTCAGGTTACCAATGGCGCACCACCTAATAATGCGCCATTAGTAACCCTGGTTACTAATGGCGCACCTGTTACGTGGTGCGCCATTACTAGTTTTGCAAAAAAAAATTAGTAGTGGCGCACCGTGGGTTGTGGTCCATTACTAGTTTGAACTAGTAATGGCGCACTATACCATGGTGTGCCATTACTAGTTTTGAAAAAAAAGTAAAAAAAATGTTAGTAGTGGCGCACAGAGTGTGTGGTGCGCCATTACTAGTTAAAACTAGTTATGGCACACTATGCCCTAATGCGCCATTACTAGTTTTGGAAAAAAATTGTTATTAGTGGCGCACCGTGGGTGTGGTGCGCCATTACTGATATGGACACTAATGGCATACCTACACATGGTGCGCCACTGCTATATAGCAGTGGTGCACCATCTATGTGGTGCGCCATTAATGTCCATATCAGCTATAGCCCTATTCCTTGTAGTGTAGTGGCGAGAGAAAATTGCAAAGAGTGCACCCGCTCTGCATCGACAGATCATTGTAGCTATGGAGGCGGCCCATCGAACTTGGTGTGCTGCATGCTTGTCTCCAGTAAATATTTCTTCTGCGCACACTCGTACAAGTTTTGTCTGAGCAAGCAGGTTGGGAGCCTTTTGTTTTGTTGGGTAGCTTTAGGTGCGTGCTTGCCTCTTCATTATTTTAATATTGCATGCTCCTCCTTTGTTCTGATGGCACCAAGTCGCTACATGTGGAATCCTTCTCAGTCTTTGAGGCAACCATCACAAATAAATAATACGATAGAATCCACACCAGCAGCCATTTTGACTGTCATCTTGAGTACTCCTTCTCCGCCCCTTTCCCTCCTTCTATCCGCCAGTTGTGCTGCCCTTGTGGTAGTGGTCAGTGTTAGGCCGTCGGGATGGCTTCTGAAGCTCACAAGGGCATCCAACAACTGCAGTCGTTGTAATGGAGATGAGGGTGGCTTGCCGTGACCCGGGCGGGGCCGCGGGCGGCGAGGCCAGCGCATCGGCAGCTCGGAAGCAGAGCGACAAAAATAGGATCGTGGGCAGCAAGGCGAGTGCAGCTGCGGCTTGGTATGGAAACGACATCTTCAGGTGGCACAACCGGTTTGAGGGTGGAGCTGCGGCTGCGAAAAGCGCTCCAGCGAGGAGAAACTGCGGCCATTGGAAGCAATGTTGAGCTCGGACAACGACGGGTATAGCAGGTGAACCATTAGGCGGCTTGGTCTACGCGCGAGGTGAGTCGGACAAGGACAGAACCGGCGAAGTGCTCAAGCAGCAGCTCCTCGGCCGGGGCTACTCACCGGCAGGCGCCTCATGGCCCGGTCGGAGGAGAAGGGACCGCGAGGCAGCCAACGGCTTGACGGGGCGCGGAGCGACTCTCGTGCGGTAGAGGTAGAGAAGCAAGCCCGCAGTGGCCCTCGGACATCGGCGACTTTGACGCCAGGGGGTGAGCCAGCAGAAGGAGAGGCGGACGGCGGGGACTCGTTGACTCAAGACCGCAGCTATGCTCGGCAAAGGCGAAGGGCAAGACCGCAGATATGCCCAGACTCGAGGCCGCACCCGCGGCCGCGGGCTCTCGGCGGCGGCGGAGGGCAGCCACCGGCTGGACACGAGGCAAGGTCGACCACGGGGCGGGTCAACGGAAGAACCCGATTCCGAGGACAATTTGCTCCCGGGTTGTGGCCCTTTTCCTTTGTTTTTTTAATGTCTGAATCGAATCCGAGTTGAGGAGAGTAGCAGTGTCGGTAGTCTCTGGGACCTTTTTGGCGATTTGATCGCTCGACGTAGTGCAGTCAACGATAATTTGATTGATCCATGGTGTCTGGTGTCATGACGGGGGGAACAGTAGCACAATAATTTATGGTGGGTTGCGCTTGCTCTAAAAGTTCTGGACGATCTCGATCCGGCAACCTGTGGGCAGTCTTGACTCGGCAACCCGCGCCACAGTCTTGACCTGGTCGACTTGTAGAACCCTAACCCGCCTAGATCAAATATGAACATGTTGTTTTCGACTACTCGTTGATGTAGATCTTTTTGCTGCAGTCTTTTCTTCAACCCATGAAATTTCTTGCGACGTTGGATAGCCACGGAAAAATGTAAACTTCTCGATCCCTAAAGAAGATCCCTTCAAGAACTCAACACCACCGTGCGCATGCCCCATGGTGTATGCCAATTGTCGTGCATTTGTCATGGCAGATGTCCTAGTGTGAGGACTTAGTCGTGAGGCCAACGCATCTATGTGGTAGCTTGAGAGGGGTTGATCGGGATGAGAGACGCGAGACGGATCAACACATAAGATAAGGATTTAGACAGATTCGGGCCCTAGGAACCACTACTAGGAAATAGCTTATAGATAGACGCTTACTAGTAGGGCGTTATATTGACCCACGCTACTGCCAATTACTAGCAGCTCGCCACATTTACCCCTTGCCACTAGTAAATATTTACTACTAGCGCATGGCCAAAAAATGCGCTATTAGTAAATATCTCCCGCGGACCGGACATAGCAGTAGCGTGGGTGGTAAAACCAGCGCTACTACTAAGCGAATAGCTATAGCAAGGTTAGTAACATCATTGTTCGACTTCTCGAAGAGGTGAAGAGCGAAGCGCAACGCGAACGTGGCAGTTGAGAACACTCGCATGGCAGTATTTTGAGTAGGGGTGGGGCTAGGTGCGGCAGTTTTGTGGCAATTCTTTTCTATTGTTGTTTGTGCCCAATAGGTGCCACCGTCAGATGCAGATCTTACGGTTATTGTGGCGATTGCTAGTTATAGTTATCTTACAAAAATCAAATAATGCCAAAATAACCCGACCATGTTTCTTGTTTGTAGACATGAATAGCAATAAACCAATGAGAGACGTGGGACGTAGTACCTAGCACGACATGCAGCGGTCAGTCCATTGCATGTAATGGTATTACTCACTAGCAAATACCCCCTCCATTCCTAAATGTTTGTCTTTCTAGGGATTTCAACAAGTGACTACACCGTAAATGAGTACATACGGAGCAAAATGAGTGAATCTACACCATAAATATTTAGGAACAGGAGGGAGTATTAAGTTCTCTCGTTTTCCGCCCTGCCTTGGTCGCGGTCCACAATATTGAGTACTACTACTGATTAGTTTCTTTTTGACACACATTTACGTTAATATGGCTTGAATGCCATGAGGGAGAGGGTAGTGGTTCCCGAAACACTGAACGGTTAATGGTGCCTCCTCATTCAATTAGCATGCAGAGGTAGGTAATTGGAGAAACAGAATGGAGCCAGCATGATGTGAATGCAATGCAGTTTGGACTCTCATATAAAGGCGGCCCACCACTCCAATCCATCTACTCCTCCTAGTCTCTATGCAATAGTGCTCACTCCAATCCAAGACCAAGACCAAGTGACCGGAAGCCACAAGCACCCATGGCATTGATGGACACAAGCGGCAGTCGACTGTGCCAGATCGTCCAAGACACCGCCTACAGCCCCGCATCGTGCAACGTTTCTAGATGGTGCTGTTGACCGCCGGCGTCATAGCCCTCGTCAATGCCGGCTTCACCTATTGCATGCACGAGATAATGGTCCGCTCCATCCCCGAGTTCACTGTCGTCAAGAAGAGCGCAGACGACCTTGCCGTACTGCTCCAGCCCGCGCACCCAGGCCCCTTGTTGCCTACCACCCTCATCGGCCTCCAAGGTTACGAACTATTTGACGCACTAGTTGTTGCCATACTGGATACGGGGGTACACAGGTTTGCCTACGTGCGTCCCACTACGTGGCTCCATCGACGGCCTGGTGCGGCCCAGCTTCAGCATCAACAACTCAAGACCCTCGCGAGGGGCAAGCCTCGTGAGGTGGACGACACCAAGACCTCCAAGGGGATCGGTTTCCTCAGGCTGGCTCCCCTAGAGCGGAGATTTCTATGCAAGGTGCACCTCGCAAGGATCAGCTGGCGTGAGCCATGACAACCAAGGCCAGGCAGGCGCCAGCGGGCACAGAGTACTAGTTTCCTCTTTGGTGCAAAGGAGGCAAGCAGCAGGCATAGAGTCCTGAGGGATCAACCAAAGGTTTCCATTCTGGTGCAACAAGACCAAGACCGCCAGGACGGTGGGACAGGGGTCATTGTCGAGCCCACCACTGCGTCACGGCCAGAGGCTTTTGCAGGCAAAGACTACTTTAGTCAGGATAGGGTGTACTTGTTGTCTCCCTTTAAATCTGGCCGTTGTGGGATCCCTTCCCGCCAACATTTGGGAAGAGGACCAAGGCCACTATAAATAGGGCCTAGCCACCAGCATAGAAGGGGATGGACCGATCCGAACCCATAGAATCCATTCCACCCATACTACCTCACCAGCTCACTTGACCTCAAGAACACCTCACCTCCAGAGGTTGTTCAACCACTGTACTAGTTTGTCCCCAGCCCCTCGAGGCAATCCACCACAAAGCTGGAGTAGGGTATTACACCGCAAGGTGGGCCGCACCAGGATAAACTGTTGTCTCTCTCTTTCTTTTCGAGCTCGACACGCTAGGCTGTGAGGTTTTGCGAGTAGCAGGCTGGGTTTTGCGAGTAGCAGGCTGGGTTGGATCTCCACACGCACCCCAGAGTTCGAACCTCTCAAGTGTTAGCGGAACCTGAAATCTGACATTTGGCGCGCCAGGTAGGGGTGCGTTGGATCTTCTCTTCCGACGATCCATCCACCGCTACTCCGACGCTTCCATGGCTGATGCACGTCGGGCTCGTGCTGAGCGTCGGGCCACGGTTGTCGCCCGCGTCGCTCAGACGGCGCCGGCGGGCGGCGGCTATCCTCATCGTCCACCATCACCAGTGGCTAACGCCGCCACTGGCCCTGCTGGCCACAAGCAGCAAGCTTCCTCACTGCACCCCTCCATGCGCCGCGACGGGTGCACTGCCACTCCGTCGCCGACTCCGGCCGCTTTTTCCTACCACGCGCGTCGTAGCCCAGCGAATGCATAGGCTGCTCTGCTCATGGTGTGGGAGCTCCTATGCTACTGCCTAGTCGACGACTTCTATGAGGAGTGGCTCCAACGTATCGCCGAGCTCGTCAGCATGGTTGGAGACTCTGTTGCGCCGACCTACTCACTGCCTCAGCAGTCGCCTGCTGCAGGCGATGTGGCTCACGGGCGCCGCCACCACCTCTAGTCCAGGGCGCCATCATCGAGCCGTGGCGGGCAGCACCACGGCGCGACCCGCGGCGTCAAGCACCCACGCGTGAAGAAGCGAGTTGTCGAGTAGTGCAGCGGCCCCAAGAAGATGCACGTGCACTTCCAGCACCTCCGCGTCAAGACCATGCACCGCCTGTGGTGGTGGTGCGTGAGCACCAAGACTATGTTCCACCGCCCAACTCGTTCCTGTGACCAGAGCAGGATGCCATGCGTTCACCCAGGAGCTGCGCAACGTCTTCTAGGCGGGCAATTTCAAGCCTCACCTGCCTCCACGCTACAACAGCACCACCGACACGCTGAGTTCCTGCAGCTCTACGAACTGAGCATCGAGGCGGCCAGATGAGAAGATCATGTCGAACTGGTTCCCCATGGTCCTCAAGGATGGCGCACACTCCTGGCTCCTGAACCTTCCCGTGGGGTCTGTCTCCTCCTGGGATGAGATGCGCGACCGCTTCATCGCCAACTTCCAGGGCACTTGCGGCCGCCCGCCGGCCGCAGGTGACCTACGACACATCAAGTAGCAGCCGGGAGAGACCCTGCAGAAGTACATCCAGCGTTTCAACAACGTTCGCCTTAAGATCCCCAAGGTGTCGGACGAGGCTACCATCTCAGAGCTCACTGATGGCGTCTGCGACATCAAGATGAAGGAGGAGCTCGCCATACATAAAGACCTCTATACAGCCCTGGAGATGTTCAACATGGCGAACAAGTGCGCGAGGGCCCAGGAGGGACGCCTCTCCCTCCTCGAGCTTCCTGATGCTGATCCAAAAGACAAGAAGGCCAAGGCCAAGGACGTCAAGCACAAGGGGCCGGCTGTGCTTGCTGACGAGCCGGAGAGGAAGCGCGGCTGCGATCACCCTGAGTCATCCAAGGGTAGCCGTCTGTTCTGTGTCTGCCACAATGTGCACAACCACAACACCAACGACTGCCAGGAGCTCAGGGCCATCCGCGACGGGCGCCTCGCACGACGCCCCAAGCGGAACGATCGAGGCTATGGTCGAGGAGGTGGCCGAGGTTGACAATGCTGGGATGGCCGCGACCATCGCCAGGAGTGGCGCGACCAGCCTCGGGAGGACCGCTGGCAGGGCCAGCCTAACGAGGGCGCTTGGAGGGACCAGCCTCGCGAGGATCGGCCTCCAGGCAACGCTGGTCCCCCTCCGCTGCCTCCACCACCAAGAAGGAATGAAGATCACCACCAGGACGAGGGGGCTGGGGGCTTCCAGGTGCCTCGTGCCATTGCCTGCATCTTGGGAGGATCCCAGACCGCGGCCTCTCATCACGTCTTCAAGCATTTCGCGCGTGAGGTGAACGCAGTGCTCCCAAAGCTCGAGGTGACACACCCGCTCAGGTGGTCCAAGTACGCCATCACCTTCAACTCCTCCAACCAACTCAAGTGCGCGGCCATAGCTGGCGCACTCCCAATGCTCTGCTCGCCCATCATCAGCAACATGCTCGTCACCAAGACACTCATTGATGGCAGAGCAGGGCTCAATGTTCTCTCTGTCCAGACGTTCAATAGGCTCCAAGTTCCATACCACCAGCTCCAGCCTACCAAGCCCTTCTCAGGAGTGACCGATGGCTCCATGCATCCAATCGGGAAAGTCCGCCTCCCTGTCACCTTCGGCAAGCGCGATAACTACCATACTGAGCTCATCGACTTCGACGTTGCTGACATCCGCCTGCCGTAGAACACCATCCTTAGGTACTCAGCACTGGCCAAGTTCATGTTGGCGACGCACCACGGTTACAACATCCTCAAGATGCCAGGGAGCGTCGGCATCATCACGGTCGCCTGCGAAGAAAAGGACGCAGTGTGCTCTCTCGAGCGCGCGTACAAAGCTGCATCGGTCGAGAACTCTAAAGACGAGGGCGACGTCCTCCCTCCTGAGGTCGCCCCAAGACAAAGAAGTAGCTGATGGGCCAGGGATCTCAAGCGGAGGCATCGCCCGACACTATCGTGTTGATCCTCGCGTCCGTGAATGGGGCGCCTTCACCTATCGCATAGGAAGGCGCGCCTCTCAGGTTGGGCTCGGCGGCTCTCCTCTGGAGGACCTCAGACCTAGACAACATCACGAGGGAGGCGCTTGGGCACCATATGGAGGCATGCTTCAGCGCACGCTTCCGAGGAGAGAGCACAGGGCGCGAAACACCAGGTTCTCAGGAGTTCATCAGCAAGGCAGTCAAGGAGATTTAGGAGGCGAGGGCTCTGCAGGGCGACCGCCGCCCACCGCCGGGGGCGGCTCCTTGCCCTGGTGAGGGTGTGGAGTTCTGCGTCTGCATCGACATCCCAGGGCTCAACATGGCCACGTCTTAGGAGCTCTTCTGGTTGTCCCATGTTGGCCAATGTGCGGGTCCCCCTAACAGCTACGTTTGCATGCCCTTTGGCCTGCCGAGCGCGGTTGTTGCATTTCAACGCCACATGTGGGACGTCCTAGTAGCTCGGGAGGCTAGGCACCAAGCGATCTTGGCGGAGATGGAGATGGATCCTCACGACCCCACCAGGCCTCAGAGCCTCCTGACGCTCAGGGTCAGGGTGGCTCATGAGGAAGGACTTCAGCAACGCGCCTCTTCTGCTACCCCGACATCTCTTCAACAATGGTGCCAGGTGACATCTTTTAGTTCGTTTAGTTTGGGGGCACCCCTCGGGCTGCACTATCCCCAAGCCACGTGGGTCCGTCCATGCGGCATGTATCCTTCTTCCATTCGTCAAAGTTGCCTAACCATCTCTCGTGAGCTCATTTATGATCATCACCTACTTGCTTCGAATCCTATCCGCCTCGCGGTCTCCCTACATTGCTGACTCGTCCTTTGCTCATCCCGCAACGGGGGCTACTCACGCTGGTACGGCGCTTGTGCTTGGGTCCGTCCCTGCAGCACTGATAAATCCGAGGACTGAGCTCTAGCTCACAACCCGCCTTGCGCACGCCATCTCACCAGGTCCCCGGTGCCTTTGTCTTCCCGCGGAAGGATAAAAGGTAGGCAGATAGCAGCGTAGGGGGTCACATTCTCTCCCATAGGCTAACACGCAGGTACACCTGATGCCTAGCTATGGGCGGGCCCCAGTGGTCACAACCTTGCCCCACGAGTCACTTGCATGTTAAAGGGGGTGCACCTGAGGATCGCGCCTCAGGAGCTCCTACTATCTCTCTAGCCCTCACCCCCTGGCCTTGACAATGACATCACGACCTGGCATACCAGCGGTGGCTGAGCCTGCTTGAGGGCCGGGACCCGAGGACGTAGAGCACCTAGACAAGCGAGGGAAGGGAATGAGCGTCGCGGGCCCTACCTAGCGATGCTATCGCGAAGGCACAAATGGGCATCTCCCAGCGGAATCGCTACGGGTTCACTAAAAGATAAGTCGCTCACATGACGGCATGAGTCTCACAACCCGACCACTCGACTTTTGCAGACCCACTCCGGCAGTTTCACTTCCCTTTCCGTTTCTTTTGCAGCTGGTTGCACGCCAAGGGCGACCTCATGAGCATCGCGCCTCATGAGCTCTCACCGGACCTTGGGCCACTCACTTCCTGGCCTTGACCATGGCATTGCGACCTGGCATACCAGCGACGGTTGCAGCCTGCCTGGGGACTGGGTCCCCAGCGTAGAGCGCTACGCTGCCTATGAGGGGGAAAGGGAGAACTGTGCCCGAGTGGGATACACGATTTCATCATAAAGACAAGAAGAAGAATGCTGGAATTAAAACATTTCGACTCTTACATGGCCCCGTGGGGCTAGTTCTAATTTTGTGTGGGGAAACAAAAGAAGAAAATGCTTCAAGGAACCAGGCCAGCATGCACCACCGACAATGCCGAGTAGCTGCTACTGCCGCGCTCCGGGCACGGCGGGAGCCTAGCGGCACGTAGCTGTCGTCGCTAGACTCGGAGATTCGCTGGGCTCAGGAGAGTCGCTGGATTCCCAGGAGTCGCCGCTGCTGCTGGAGGAAACGCCGGTGGGGCCGGAGACGGGTCCGATGCCCACGGCCGCGTCCTATGGGCTGCTTCCTCTGGGGCAGCACTCCAGCCGCCGGCTCTCCTCGACGAAGACTTTGAAGAACAAACTGGAGGGGCCATCGTACTCAAAGTGATTACCCAGTGTCAGGACCCCGACTCAATGTCACATCGATCTAGCCCGTAACACCTCATATCACTTTGCGGCCTCACGCATGGTATTCCCACGGGTGTCGCCTTACCTTTGCCCGGGACCGTTTGCGCCTTTTGGCACACGTATATGATAGTGTCGCTAGCATCCATATGATAAGGAGCCCGGGCTGACATGGCTAGTCGTAAACCCAAAGTGGCACAGACTTACAAGGACAGGCATCCATGACCCAGTATCGAACGTGTCGGTCATCAGCGAGTGAATCCAGGCTGTAGCACTGGGCTAGCAGGACTCCGGTGAACCGGGCTGTAGCGGGCTAACAGGACTCCGGTATTCATCGCGTGACATTTCCCCGAAGGGACAGACACAGGAACGAAGAAGGACACATGCCGGCCAGCCTAAGTGTTCCGGAGCAGTAGCAAGCTACCATGGCTCGGTGGAAACACTAGGAGACATTTCCCGGTAAGAGAGGCTACTAAGGAAAAACAACTAGATAGTCAGATCCTACACATACCAAGCATTTCAATAACATACACACAATATGCTCGATATGTGTAAATACAACATGGCATCACAACATGACTCTACGACTCAAGTATTTATTCATTAGGCTCCGAGGAGCGAGATATTACAAACATGGGTCACATGACCCAACATTCAGAGCATACAAGTCAAAGCACAAGCAGAAGCTTAACATGTCTGAGTACAGACATCTACAAATGAAAAAGGCTTGAAAGCCTGACTATCTACTAGATCCTGTCGAGGGCACAAGATCGTAGCTTAGGTATCAAGCTAAACGTCGAAGTCCACGTGGAACTACTAGCGAGACTGAAGTCTCACTGCAAAAACATAAAATAGGCAAACGTGAGTACAAATGTACCCAGCAAGACTTACATCAGAACTAACTACATATGCACCATTATCAACAAAGGGGATGGTGGAGTTTAACAGCAGCAAGCCAGCTTTGACTCGGTGGCTATCCTAAACTACGACTGCAAGTAACTCTTTTGAGGTGGCACACACGATTCCACATACTCACCATATCAATACACCACTATGGATCCGCTCCCGCCTCCCTACGAGGACGCCATCCATAGCACTCACGCTTATCTTGCATATTTTAGAGTATCCACTTTCACTTGTCTATGAACTGTTATATGCAACCCAGAAGTCCTTCACCGCGGACACGGCTATCCGAATAGATGATGTTAACCCTGCAGGGGTGTACTTCTTCACACACGCTCTCACCACTTACCGTCGTTTACACGACATGTACTCGGCAACCTTCAAGCGGAAGCCCAACGTGGATGTCGGCCACGACCTACCTAAACACTCAAGTCCCTAGTCCAGGTTTATCGCCTATTCGGGTTCCATCCATGAGGAGATCCGGCCGAAGTTTCGCTCACAGCCCCAAACGATGTGAGCAGGGTTCCGTGACACCAAACTGGCGCCCGGTAACCCGGCCACGTGCCTACCGCATCACAGCCCACCCCTACGGTCAGCGCTGCGCACGGCCTCCAGCATACTACAAACACCAGAAACTACTTGCAACTCCTGGACAGAGGACAAGGGTGATTAAGAAGCCGAGAGGGTCCATTGGTTTCGGGCCCAATGCGTGGTAGTAGCTGAATCATGGATCACAAACACAGAACTCAGTTCCTGAGGACGGCTGCAATGAGACAACCCACCATGTACTCCTACATGGCCTCTCACTGCTACCTTTACCAAATCATGTTCACACACTTAGCTCACACACAGTAGGACATGTTCACACACCTCTGATTCATCCTCGATGAATCAGACCCGATTCAACTCTAAGCAGTAGCAGGCATGACAAACAAGCATGAATGAGTAGGCACAACAGGGCTCAAACAACTCCTACTCATGCTAGTGGGTTTCATCTATTTACTGTGGAATGACAGGTCATGCAAAGGATAAAGGGGTTCAGCTACCGCAGCAAGTAACAGATGAATCGTTGTTGTCCTAATGCAGTAAAATAGAGCAGGAGCGAGAGAGTGGGATTGTATCGGAATGAACAAGGGGGTTTCGCTTGCCTGGCACTTCCGAAGATAATATAGCTCTTCATCAGTGTCATCGAACTCATTGTCGGAACCACGTCTATCGAGAGGGGACAAACATCGGCAACTAAGAAAGAAGACAATCAATGCAATGCTACAATATGATGCATGATCATGACATGGCAATATGCTGTGATTTGAGCTAATGCATCTAGCTATGATTTAAATGAAGTTGGTTTGAATACATGATCCAAATTCAAACTCCATATATGATTATTTAAATGCCATTCATATGATTTGTCCTAAACAACAGCTATAAGTTGTTCTATCATGCATGAAAATGGTACAGATGGATAAATTGGATTTTTCTGATCATTTTTCATATATAATTTATTTCATTTGGAGTTACGGTTGAATTTCTATGAATTTTAGAAGTTTTGGTTATTTTCTGGAATTTCCTATATAAAAATAAATCCAGAAAATAAGTTACTGCGTCAGCCTGACATCATCATGATGTCAGCAGGTCAACTGGGCGCCTCCAGGTCAAACCTGACCAGTGGGGCCCATACGTCAGTGTCTCAGTGCCAGTTAGGGTCACTGACATGTGGACCCAGTCAGTGGCCACGTCAGCATGGTCAACGCTGACGCGTGGGGCCACTAGGATTAGTTAAAAACTAAACAGAAACTAATCTATGATTAATTAGCAGGTGGGGCCCTGCTGTCAGTGTCACTAGGTGTTGACTAAGTGCGTCATTAGCCCTAATTAATCTGCCACGTCACCAGCCACCGGAGTTACGCCGGCGGCGACCAAAATGGTGGCGGCAACGCGCCGGACTTGCGCTAAAGGCGACGGAGGCGGCGGCTGAGGGCACCGGGGCGTAGCCCGGGCTCTCCCGCATCTGATGCGGTAGGTGGGAGGCTGCGGGAACGCCGGGGCTCGCCGGAACAGAGCTCGCGGTGGCGCCGGAGTTCGGGTGGTAACGGGCGCGAGGCCCTGGTGGGGTTTTGGACAAGCTGAGCTGCGCATGGGCTTCCTGTGAGCCCCACGAGCTCAAAGCCGTGCTCGGACGCGACCGAAACAAGCCATGGCCGCGACGACAACATGGCCGGCGGCAGCGAGCTCCAGTTGCGATGAGACGGCGGGTGCAGCATGGGGCGAGCGAATGGAGAGAGGGGAAACACGACGGGGCTCACCGCGATGCCGAAGAGGGGGTCAGTGAGCTCGGGGAGGCACGGGGTCCGGCGAATCGACGGCGGGGATCACCGGCACCCGAGGTCGGAAACGGCGGCGTTGGAGATGCAGCAGAGCTTCTGGCGCCGTGTGACTCGATGGAGAGGATGACGACGTCGTGGCGGAGCTCGGGATCACGTCGGAGAGGCATAGGGAAGGCTGTGGTCGCGGCAACGGCGAACGGTGGCGGCGGCTCCGTTCGGTGGCTGCGCGCAGGAGAGGCAGAGGAGGGGGAGAGAGAGCTACGAGTGAGGGAGAGGAGAGAGGGGCCAGGGGGGTCCAGAGCGGCGCCGAGGAGGGGCTTCGAGGCGCCTCGGTGAGGCAGGCGAGCAGGGAGGTGGCGTGGCGCCGCGGGCGCGCGTGCGCTGTCTCCCTCCTCTGCCTACTGGCAGAGGTAGAGGACGACTGGCACCAAGCCAGTGGGCTGGGCTGTCCACTGGGCCGGCCAGGTAAGGGGCCAGGTAAAACTCTCTCTCTCTCTCTCTCTCTCTCTCTCTCTTTCTTTCTGTTTTAATTCCTGTTTCCTATTTTCCTGCAGCTTTGTGGCTTTATTAAAAATACTAAATCAATCCCAAAAATCATGAAACTGATCAATGCCACTTTTGAAATATAACCAACAGCAAACATTTTAGTTTATGATTATTTGAGCATTTAAACTATTTATTAGCATTTAAATGCCCAAATGCAAATACTTTATGATTTAATCCAAAGCCCAATATGTCCTACAAAAATATAACCCATTTTTGGTAGATGCTTTCACCTCAAACCAGAAATGTTGAACATTTTTAGAGGGCATTTTTAGTTTAATGAAAAATATTTTATTTTGACCCTAGTTAATTCATTTAGTGCTAGGGTTTAAGCATCCCCATTTCAGGTTTCATAAAATTTAAACATGATGCATGGATACTAATGCAAAGACAAGGAAGGCCTGAACTGGGACTGTGACAACTCACCCCCACTAAACAAGAATCTCGCCCCGAGATTCAAGGCGTGAGGTAAAAAGACAAAGGGGACACAAACTAATAACATGAGCTCCAAGATCCAACTATCTTCTCGATGTGTTGATCTGTTGACTCAAAACAATCTTGACGTCTTTGCTTGCAAGGTCTTCATCCAACACGATGACGACAGAAAGAGACTCTACAGAAGACGATCTCCTTGAAGATCGAGTATTCAGAATCAACCCATGGAGTGAGAGGTGAGAGGTAAGAACAGCTCTCGAGCTGAGATATGAAGCATTCATCCAAAGGGATGGAGTGGAACGGATGGCGAAGGTTCGCTAGGTAGACAACAATTCCACACTTAAGAGGGTGGAGAACGGTTGTCAACGTAGCGAGCAGTCGAGTTGCCATGATACCATAACAATGCACTTTAGGGAAATGACTCATAGAAATATCCCCTTAAGTGGCAAAAAGAATTATCTTTGATTCAAATATCATTGAAACTCTTTATACTAGCCTAAGGCAATCACAATCGATCATTTGAAGGAGTCCGAAAGAATAAAATTCTCGGGCCAGAATGGATGATGTGGATTACCTTGTTGAAGACAACACAAGGGATGATTTTGCTTATCATCGGAAATGGATGGGACCCAAGATAGGATGGCACAATGACAGTGCAAGTTGGGAACAAAATACAAGTGCTGGGAATGATTCTAGTAACTGGGGAGAAACTCAATGGCAGAGAGTGATTCCACTATTGGAATGGTTATAGCATAACCGGGGAAACTGAGAACAATCCCGGTTAGTAACTAGGATAGCACCTAATGCTTGTTCGTGCTTTCAAGAACTTGATCATCTCCATAATCATCAAGGTTTTACCAACATACCTGTCAAGGGTCCTGGCAACACAACGTACTACCATGACGAATTGCGATGGACGATGCAGATGCAAAGGAAGATAACCTTCTCAGATTTCACCTTAGCGGGGCCAAGGGAACAAAATCTGGATGATCGACCGAGAGACATTTAGCACTCTGCTTCTAATGTTCTCCTTGATGTACTAGCGTATCCCATTCATAGATATGGTTTGGTATCTAGAACATCAAGTAAAGGTCGGACTTCGGGAGCACAAAAATCCATAAGGGACAACTAGGGAGTAAATCCTACGAAGTCCTTATGGGGAGGTGGCCAACTTCCTCAATCAAGATACTACAATAATAGGTCTTCCAGCTGGGTGTGTTGGCCATGACATCCTCTTTACCGGTTATCGAGAGACCAATATTATAGTTCTTGGGAGATGTTCCATCCATCATATCTGCCTGAGATTCAGATTTGGTTGGTGTCAGAGTATTCCAGACTCATCAAGTCTAGAAAGTAAAATGAAAGTTTGCAACACAAGTCGACAAGAAGACGTTGCGAGATTCTCGGGAAATGGACTACGGTAGTAAGCTCCAAAATATGAGCCGGTTCTGCTACAAACATGTGAACACGCTGTCCCAGACAAGCATGACCACATAGTAGTCTTACAACAAAACACTACCGAGTTCTGGTTGGGAATCATCATTGAGGATAGCGAAGTCCTAACATAAGTCATGATTCTTAAGAAGGAACTTCTTCTCCTTGAACAAATCAATCAGTGGCTTGGTGTGCTAGGAATACATATAGAATGAAGGTTGCAAGTCTTCGAACCACAGAATACTTTGCACGTATGCATGACTGATTTGGGATGATTCCAAAGGAAGCAACATTGACTTTCTCGAATCCACGGCGGCAACTTGCATCAAATGCACATGAACTAGAGGAAGTCACTTCTTACATCCGAACATATGCTTCATGAGCTAGCATGAACAAATGCTTTAAAAAATTTCCAACACTAGCTTAATGTTCAACAAAATTATGGAGAAGACAAGGATGTTGTCGATGGGCTCAACAACAATTCATCAAGATTCCCATGAAGATGGAATTCCATAATTATGTGAACAAGTGATAGCATTGGTTAGACCTAAAAGATATAATGGTGTATGCTCGAGGAAAATCCACGAGTAAGACAACATTACGAACATCGTTGGTTCTGATTTGATTTGAGAATAGCCCACACTCAAATCAAAGTTTTCGCAAGACGATAGCTCCAACAACTGGTTTCGAGGATCAATTGATGAAGATATCATCTTTCTTCATCACACGCACACAAAAAGATATCCCTTAACATGAGCTAAGTCGGACAAGCTTTTATCTTCCAACTCTCCAAGTTGTTGTTTAGCTTAACCAACTAGCTCAGGGGTATGCAACACAGATTCTTGGAGAAGGGGTGGTTTATATGAAACCAACTTGATCACGAACTCAACATAGCGGTCAGGTGACAACTTGGTGATACCTCCGAGAAGATATTCGGAAAATCACGAACCACCGATATGTTACTAAGCTCGAGAACAATCTTGCTTTTCAGGGCAAGACGATATGATCAATAGAGCAAGGGTTTGACAAAATCCTAACTCATTGATCGAAAAGTGCACCAGAAATAGAGACTAGGTAGCACAATCAGTCTTAGGGTGACGATTCAATAATCAACACACTAAGAATGAGGTTATCGTCCATTTAACTACCAAGCAACGGAGTTGCTAGCAGTATTGATTTCACACACCACAATTCACTTGTCGGCATTCCGGTTACAATAACACAGGAACCGAGGAATGAACAATGATGGCAAGAAGTATCACTGTAGCAAGAGTTCATAGGATGGTGTGCAGTTCCCATGACATTGTTGTTATAAAGATGGTAATACTCCAAGGTGGAGCAGAATTCAAAAGCTGGATTGGCATTTGATCTGCGGAGTACAACTATTTGACCCAATCCTAGATATGGTTGAGTACTGGAGTTTGTTTCTCCTAGTCATTCCAGAATAGAATGGCTTGACGGACCACAAGAGCAATACGCATCGATGAACTCGAGTGCACAACTACTCTTGACTATCAATTGATAGACGAGGGTCAGAGAACGACTAGGGGGGGACAACTCAAAGGAACATATGATTTTCTGAGTTGTGGATGCATAGATTAGTATGTCGAACCAAGTTCAACATGTTTCTTCCAGATAACCCATGCAAAAGGTAGAACTGGCAGAGTCACAATATAACATGGAGTACTCTTCGAGAGCACTCTTGTTGTGATCTTTTGGTTCAACAAACTTCTGCCATAAGTGGTTCATAGTATTTGGAAGAAGGAAATACCACGGACCTCGAGGACTAATGCAAAGGTTACTAATTTCCTAAAGGAACTAGCAAACACTATCAACATGAGGTAAGTGGGGTGAATCTCGGGTTCAAAACCCAGAAGTAGATTACCTACTAACTAAATGGCATCACGGGATGCTTTCGAGAATAAAGGCCAGAATCCTCACAATGGGACACAAAACGTGGCTAGATTACTAGATGATACTCTAGACACCTAGGGTCATAATAATAACTCCGACATATATGTTAAGGCAACAGAGTACCTCAACTCACCGATTAGTGTGGTTAATCTGGCCCAAAGGGACATCGGAACGGGAGGAATGGATTTTGCAAATGCATCAGACTATTTAGAGACCTGGGATGACTCGGACAGCATAACGGCTGTAAATGCTCAAAAAGATTTGAGACATCCTGCAAAATAGTGTCATGACCACTCAACATCACAATACCAAAGTTCTGAGGCCAGCTATGAACATACGGAAGTAGTAAAAATAGAACTGATATTTGAAACTATCAATTCTATAAGTCAATGGATTAGTAACACGTCATCCCGATAGATAGATGAGAAGGCCTAGTTCTTAATCCCCGTAGAAGAGAAGAGTGTTGACTCAGATCAGAAGGCCATGAGGTATAAGAAGTAAAAAGAGCCTTACGTTCCCATCCCACAATCAATTCCCTTACATAACTAAAGCATTTCTAGACACAACTTCGACCAGTTTGGCTTGGTAATCCTACAGGGAGTCAGGCTCTGATACCAAAGCTGTCAGGACCCCGACTCAATGTCACATTGATCTAGCCTGTAACACCTCATATCACTTTGCGGCCTCACGCACGGCATTCCCACGGGTGTCGCCTTACCTTTGCCCGGAACCGTTTGCGCCTTTTGGCACACGTATATGATAGTGTCGCTAGCATCCATATGATAAGGAGCCCGGGCTGACATGGCTAGTCGTAAACCCAAAGTGGCACAGACTTACAGGGACAGGCATCCATGACCCAGCATCGAACGTGTCGGTCATCAGCGAGTGAATCCAGGCTGTAGCACTGGGCTAGCAGGACTCCGGTGAACCGGGCTGTAGCGGGCTAACAGGACTCCGGTATTCATCACGTGACATTTCCCCGAAGGGACAGACACAGGAACGAAGAAGGACACATGCCGGCCAGCCTAAGTGTTCCGGAGCAGTAGCAAGCTACCATGGCTCGGTGGAAACACTAGGAGACATTTCCCGGTAAGAGAGGATACTAAGGAAAAACAACTAGATAGTCAGATCCCACACATACCAAGCATTTCAATAACATACACACAATATGCTCGATATGTGCAAATACAACATGGCATCACAACATGACTCTACGACTCAAGTATTTATTCATTAGGCTCCGAGGAGCGAGATATTACAAACATGGGTCACATGACCCAACATTCAGAGCATACAAGTCAAAGCACAAGCGGAAGCTTAACATGTCTGAGTACAGACATCTACAAATGAAAAAGGCTTGAAAGCCTGACTATCTACTAGATCCTGCCGAGGGCACAAGATCGTAGCTGAGGTATCAAGCTAAACGTCGAAGTCCACGTGGAACTACTAGCGAGACTGAAGTCTCACTGCAAAAACATAAAATAGGGAAACGTGAGTACAAATGTACCCAGCAAGACTTACATCAGAACTAACTACATATGCATCATTATCAACAAAGGGGATGGTGGAGTTTAACAGCAGCAAGCCAGCTTTGACTCGGTGGCTATCCTAAACTACGACTGCAAGTAACTCTTTTGAGGTGGCGCACACGATTCCACATTCTCACCATATCAATACACCACTATGGATCCGCTCCCGCCTCCCTACGAGAACGCCATCCATAGCATTCACGCTTATCTTGCGTATTTTAGAGTATCCACTTTCACTTGTCTATGAACTGTTATAGGCAACCCAGAAGTCCTTCACCGCGGACACGGCTATCCGAATAGATGATGTTAACCCTGCAGGGGTGTACTTCTTCACACACGCTCTCACCACTTACCGTCGTTTACACGACATATACTCGGCAACCTTCAAGCAGAAGCCCAACGTGGATGTCGGCCACGACCTACCTAAACACTCAAGTACCTAGTCCAGGTTTATCGCCTATTCGGGTTCCATCTATGAGGAGATCCGGCCGAAGTTTCGCTCACAGCCCCAAACAATGTGAGAAGGGTTCCGTGACACCAAATGGGCGCCCGGTAACCCGGCCACGTGCCTACCGCATCACAGCCCACCCCTACGGTCAGCACTGCGCACGGCCTCCAGCATACTACAAACACCAGAAACTACTCGCAACTCCTGGACAGAGGACAAGGGTGATTAAGAAGCCGAGAGGGTCCATTGGTTTCGGGCCCAATGCGTGGTAGTAGCTGAATCATGGATCACAAACACAGAACTCAGTTCCTGAGGACGGCTGCAATGAGACAACCCACCATGTACTCCTACATGGCCTCTCACCGCTACCTTTACCAAATCATGTTCACACACTAAGCTCACACACAGTAGGACATGTTCACACACCTCTGATTCATCCTCGATGAATCAGACCCGATTCAACTCTAAGCAGTAGCAGGCATGACAAACAAGCATGAATGAGTAGGCACAACAGGGCTCAAACAAGTCCTACTCATGCTAGTGGGTTTCATCTATTTACTGTGGAATGACTTGTCATGCAAAGGATAAAGGGGTTCAGCTACCGTAGCAAGTAACAGATGAATCGTTGTTGTCCTAATGCAGTAAAATAGAGCAGGAGCGAGAGAGTGGGATTGTATCGGAATGAACAAGGGGGTTTTGCTTGCCTGGCACTTTCGAAGATAATATAGCTCTTCATCAGTGTCATCGAACTCATTGTCGGAACCACGTCTATCGAGAGGGGACAAACATCGGCAACTGAGAAAGAACACAATCAATGCAATGCTACAATATGATGCATGATCATGACATGGAAATATGTTGTGATTTGAGCTAATGCATCTAGCTATGATTTAAATGAAGTTGGTTTGAATACATGATCCAAATTCAAACTCCATATATGATTATTTAAATGCCATTCATATGATTTGTCCTAAACAGCAGCTATAAGTTGTTCTATCATGCATGAAAATGGTACAGATGGATAAATTGGATTTTTCTGATCATTTTTCATATATAATTTATTTCATTTGGAGTTACGGTTGAATTTCTATGAATTTAAGAAGTTTTGGTTATTTTCTGGAATTTCCTATATAAAAATAAATCCAGAAAATAAGTTACTGCGTCAGCCTGACATCATCATGACGTCAGCAGGTCAACTGGGCGCCTCCAGGTCAAACCTGACCAGTGGGGCCCATACGTCAGTGTCTCAGTGCCAGTTAGGGTCACTGACATGTGGACCCAGTCAGTGGCCACGTCAGCATGGTCAACGCTGACGCGTGGGGCCACTAGGATTAGTTAAAAACTAAACAGAAACTAATCTATGATTAATTAGCAGGTGGGGCCCTGCTGTCAGTGTCACTAGGTGTTGACTAAGTGCGTCATTAGCCCTAATTAATCTGCCACGTCACCAGCCACCGGAGTTACGCTGGCGGCGACCAAAATGGTGGTGGCAACGCGCCGGACTTGCGCTAAAGGCGACGGAGGCGGTGGCTGAGGGCACCGGGGCGTAGCCCGGGCTCTCCCGCATCTGATGGGGTAGGTGGGAGGCTGCGGGAACGCCGGGGCTCGCCGGAAAGGAGCTCGCGGCGGCGCCGGAGTTCGGGTGGTAACGGGCGCGAGGCCCTGGTGGGGTTTTGGACAAGCTGAGCTGCGCATGGGCTTCCTGTGAGCCCCATGAGCTCAAAGCCGTGCTCGGACGTGACCGAAACAAGCCATGGCCGCGACGACAACATGGCCGGCGGCAGCGAGCTTCGGTTGCGATGAGACGGCGGGTGCAGCATGGGGCGAGCGAATGGAGAGAGGGGAAACACGACGGGGCTCACCGCGATGCCGAAGAGGAGGTCAGTGAGCTCGGGGAGGCACGGGGTCCGGCGAATCGACGGCGGGGATCACCGGCACCCGAGGTCGGAAACGGCGGTGTTGGAGATGCAGCAGAGCTTCTGGCGCCGCGTGACTCGATGGAGAGGATGACGACGTTGTGGCGGAGCTCGGGATCACGTCGGAGAGGCACAGGGAAGGCTGTGGTCGCGGCAACGGCGAACGGTGGCGGCGGCTCCGTTCGGTGGCTACGCGCAGGAGAGGCAGAGGAGGGGGAGAGAGAGCTACGAGTGAGGGAGAGGAGAGAGGGGCCAGGGGGGTCCAGAGCGGCGCCGAGGAGGGGCTTCGAGGCGCCTCGGTGAGGCAGGCGAGCAGGGAGGTGGCGTGGCGCCGCGGGCGCGCGTGCGCTGTCTCCCTACTGGCAGAGGTAGAGGACGACTGGCACCAGGCCAGTGGGCTGGGCTGTCCACTGGGCCGGCCAGGTAAGGGGCCAGGTAAAACTCTCTCTCTCTCTCTCTCTCTCTCTTTCTGTTTTAATTCCTGTTTCCTATTTTCCTGCAGCTTTGTGGCTTTATTAAAAATACTAAATCAATCCCAACAATCATGAAACTGATCAATGCCACTGTTTGAAATATAACCAACAGCAAACATTTTAGTTTATGATTATTTGAGCATTTAAACTATTTATTAGCATTTAAATGCCCAAATGCAAATACTTTATGATTTAATCCAAAGCCCAATATGTCCTGCAAAAATATAACCCATTTTTTGTAGATGCTTTCACCTCAAACCAGAAATGTTGAACATTTTTGGAGGGCATTTTGAGTTCAATGAAAAATATTTTATTTTGACCCTAGTTGAATTCATTTGGTGCTAGGGTTTAAGCGTCCCCATTTCAGGTTTCATAAAAATTAAACATGATGCATGGATACTAATGCAAAGACAAGGAAGGCCTGAACTGGGACTGTGACACCCAGGTTCGGGCCCTCTCTATGGAGGTAATACACTACTTCCCGCTTGATTGATCTTGATGATATGACTATTACAAGAGTTGATCTACCACGAGATCGTAGAGGCCAAATCCTAGGAGCTAGCCTATGATTATGATTGTTGTTCTCTATCGACTAGCCTGGCCCCGGTCTTTATAATGCAACAGAGGCCTAGGATAACAAGAGTCCTAGCCGAATACGCCGGTGGGGGAGGAGTCCTTGTCTTGATCAACAAGTCTTGTGGAATCTTCCTTGTATGCGGCAGCTGTCCGAACTGGCCCATGAGTATACGGCCATGGGGGTCCTCGGCCCAATCTAACTGATCGGGAGATGACGTGGTGAGTACCCCCTAGTCCAGGACACCGTCAGTAGCCCCCTGAACCGGTCTTCATGTTGGAGACACTCCTCAATTCTTCCGAACTGTTCTTCATCTTTGATCGTCGGTCTTGAAAAGTGGTTCAACAAATCTTCTCATCTTCGATCTTGAGGATCGCCGAAGTGCATCCGAAGAGTTTACACATTGGGTATCCGAGGAGCCCCTTTAATTTTCCGGCCTTTATCAATGCCTTGTTATCTTTATGCCACACCTCGGGTTTGAAGTTGTTCCCGAGTGGCAGTGTCCTCTTGCGTCCAAGCTCCAACGCCGGACTATATTCGATGTATCTTTTGAAGCCGAGCACCAACGCCGGGATGTATCCGAGCTCCAACGCTAGACAGTATCCGAAATCCAACACCGGACTATATCTGAGGTGTCATAGATCACCTTGGTTCTAAAAAGTTGAAGGAGTTTACCCGTGCTTAATGCCGGAAATGCCCTCTATGGAGCCAGCCACATGGAGCCCGAGTTTTATGCCGGACTGCTTCCGAGGTGGTGCACCACCTCGACCGCGGGCTGTTTTTTTGTGAATATTTTAAACTGGTGCAATTTATTCTCTGCCGAGATATATAGCAACTATATGTATATCCAGTAGCCCTCAAGGTGTGTGTCAGTCTAAAACCCGAGATGCACCTGAAGGAAAGCATGAAACCACTGTTCCTAGTAGCACCTGAGACTCAGGTTGATGCGCGAAATCGGCCTGAGGATCAACTCCTAGCTCGGCAACATACATAGGAATAAAAACACAGTGTAATATATTAGAGATAATAGTGATCGGCGAACGGGCCTGAGGGAGTCCTGGACTAGGGGGTGTCCGGATAGCCGAACTATCATCTTTGGCCGGACTCCTAGACTATGAAGATACAAGATTGAAGACTCCTTCCCGTGTCCGGATGGGACTTTCCTTGGCGTGGAAGACAAGCTTGGCGATACGGATATGTAGATCTCCTACCATTGTAACTGATTCTGTGTAACGCTAGCCCTCCCCGGTATCTATATAAACCGGAGGGTTTTAGTCCGTAGGACGAACAACAATCATACCATAGGCTA
Source organism: Triticum timopheevii (assembly GCA_963921465.1). Taxonomy (NCBI): domain Eukaryota; kingdom Viridiplantae; phylum Streptophyta; class Magnoliopsida; order Poales; family Poaceae; genus Triticum; species Triticum timopheevii. The sequence continues at coordinate 232,117,049 of OY997266.1, read as the reverse complement.
GCTTCTAGGGTTTAGCCTCTCTGATCTCGTGGTAGATCTACTCTTGTACTACCCATATCATCAACATTAATCAAGTAGGAGTAGGGTTTTACCTCCACCGAGAGGGCCCAAACCTAAGTAAAAACATCGTGTCCCTTGTCTCCTGTTACCATCCGCCTAGAAGCACAGTTTGGGACCCCCTACCCGAGAACCACCAGTTTTGACACTGACATTGGTGCTTTCATTGAGAGTTCCTCTGTGTCGTCGCCTTTAGGCCCGATGGCTCCTTCGATCAACAACAACGACGCTGTCCAGGGTGAGACTTTTCTCCCCAGACAGATCTTCGTATTTGGCGGCTTTGCACTGCGGGCCAACTCACTTGGCCATCTGGAGCAGATTGAAAGCTACGCCCCTGGCCATCAGGTCAGATTTGGAAGTTTGAACTATACGGCAGACGTCCGCGGAGACTTGATCTTCGACGGGTTCGAGCCACAGCCAAGCGCGCCGCACTGTCACGATGGGCACGATCTAGCTCTACTGCTGGACAGTGCCCTGGAGGCCGCACAAGTGTCCGCTCTGACCCTTAGCTCGGAGCCGACTGCGCCGATCGAGGACGGGTGGCTGGACACCGCCTCGGGGACTGCTACCTCTACGGCGATAGAGCCGAATACCAACCCAGTCCTTTGTGAAGCTCGTGTCTCCAAGGTGCCGGAATCCTCTCCGGACTCCGAACCTTCCGCGCCCCTGCCAATCGAATCCGATTAGGCGCCGATCATGGAGTTCACCGCTGCGGACATCTTTCAGCACTCGCCCTTTGGCGACATCCTGAATTCCCTAAAGTGTCTCTTTTTATTAGGAGAGCCCTGGCCGGATTATGGTCAGGACGGTTGGGATACGGACGATGAAGAAATTCAACACCCACCCACCACCCACTTTGTAGCCACTGTCGATGATTTAACCGACATGCTCGACTTTGACTCCGAAGACATCGACGGTACGGACAACGATGCTGGAGACGACCAAGAACCAGCGCCTACAGGGCACTGGAAGGCCACCTCAACTCACGATGTATATATGGTGGATACACCTAAAAGAAGTGATAACGAAGAACAACGGGACGCCGCGACGGATAACTCCCTCGAAAAACAGTCAAAACGGCGACGTAAGCGCCGCTCAAAGTCCCGCCTTGACAAAGACAGCACCCATACAGACCCAGCCATAGAGCAGGGCGAACCGGTGGACGACGAACATGCCCTCGAGCAACCATCCAAACAAGATAACTTGGATAAACAATCCATCCCCGGCAAAGATAACAATCCGGACAATCTCACGCCGGACACATCATTGGAGCAGAAGAACCTCCACAAAAGGCTCGTCGCCGCTGCACGTCATCTGAAGCAGCAGAAGTGGAATCTCACAACAGCGGAAGACGCACTCAGAATGAGATGGAGCAAAGTACTCAACACCGCAGACAAATACGGTGATAGCCGCCAAACAAAGAGCTACCCGAAGCGCAAACTACTGCCCGAATTTGACGAGGAGGCCGTATAGCCCCCACAATCAAAGAACAAAGAGGCCGCCCAGTCGGATAGACGACCACATGGCAAACATAGAGCAGCAAGCGGCGCCGCACACAAGCCGGCACGCGATCCGCATAAGGATCCGCACCAAGAGGATGGCCCAGTCAGGTCTATCTATGGGCCAAGAAAGCAAGCTCTAGAAAGCAATGCAACACGTCGAGTATTCGAACATCACGGCACACCCAGATACAGGGGCGCCGCACACCCCCTATGTTTCACCGACGAGGTGCTGGATCATGAATTCCCAGCAGGATTCAAGCCCGTAAACATAGAGGCATACGACGGAACGACAGACCCTGGAGTCTGGATTGAGGATTACATCCTCCACATACACATGGCCAGAGGAGATGACCTCCACACCATAAAATATTTACCCCTCAAGCTCAAAGGGCCAGCCCGACATTGGCTTAAAAGCCTCCCCGAAAACACTATTGGAGGTTGGGGAGAGCTCGAGGATGCTTTTCGGGCCAATTTTTAAGGGACCTATGTCCGACCTCCGGACGCAGACGATTTAAGTCACATAACCCAACAGCCCGGAGAGTTAGCCCGAAAATTCTGGAATAGGTTTCTCACCAAAAAGAACCAAATAGTTGACTGTCCGGACGTCGAAGCCCTAGCAGCTTTCAAACATAATGTCCGAGACGAATGGCTCGCCAGACACCTTGGCCAAGAAAAGCCGAGAACAATGGCCGCACTAACAAGCCTCATGACCCACTTTTGCGCGGGAGAGGATAGCTGGCTGGCAAGATGCAGCACCAGCGACCCAAGTACATCCGAGGTCAGGGATGGAAATGGGAAACCACGACGCTGCAAGGACCAGCGCCGGACCAAGGGAAACAGTCCGAAGAGCGCGGCAGTCAACGCCGGATTCAAAAGCTCTCGGCAGAACAACAAAAAACTACCCCTTAAGGACAACAGCGACGAGCTATCCAACCTAAACAAAATCTTGGACAAGATATGCCAAATCCACAGTACACCTGGGAAGCCTGCAAACCATACCCACAAAGATTGTTGGGTCTTCAAGCAGTCTGGCCGACTTAACGCCGAACACAAGGGGCTCGACACACCAAGTGAGGACGATGACGAACCCCACAAGCAAAGCACCGGAAAACAAAAGAATTTCCCACAAAAGGTCAAAATAGTAAACTCACTTCAAGTGACAAAAGGTATAAATGGAGCGGTGTCGACTGAAATACGCGCCGCACGGTCCACCCCAGCGGAGTCCCGACACTGGATGTCAAAACCAATCACCTTCGTCCATCAGGATTACTCTGGAACTATCTGGAACGCAGGATGGACTGCTTTGATATTAGATCCTATAATCGACGGACTACAATTTACACAAGTCCTAATGGACGGCGGAAGTGATCCCAACCTGCTATATTAGGACACAATCCGCAGAATGGGGATAGACCCAACCAAAATTCGCCATAACAACACTTCCTTCGCATATGCCAGGCCCGTATGCCCATTGTACGGGCTCTCTACTACTAGAAGTTGTGTTCGGCTCATCCGACAACTTCCGTCGCAAAAAGTTAGCCTTCCACATCACCCCATTTAAAAGTAGCTATCAAGCACTATTGGGACGTGAAGTTTTCGCCCGCTTTAACGCAATACCGCATTACGCATCTCTTACACTTAAAATGCCCGATCCACGCGGCATCATCTCATTAAAAGGAAACTTCGAGTGTTCCTTGAATATGGAAGAATGTGAGACTGCCTTGACAGCCACACACTAGTCCGGCTTTGCTAATCAAAGCAACTAAACAGGTCATTCAGACCCCGGACACGGTTAGGCGAGCCCGGCATAAATAAATAAGGGGCTTACTAGCCGCGTACCCCCTTACAAGGGGCTCCACGCATGTACAACAAGAGACAATAAAGCTCAATTTTATTCATTTTTTGAATCATACTCTGTTTATTTTAAAATACATTTTTCGCACGATCTTTTTATTTTTCTACAACTAAGTTACTCTCTTTTATAGATGAACGCCATGCTATATCCGTCCAGGATACGGCACAACGGAGACACAGGCGCAGACGTGCAGCAGGGACTCGTTGGAAGGATTCTTTTCAGATTAAGACCCTGCGTAAACCTTTTTTACTGTCTCTTGTTGTTACACATCCCCCGGTTTTTTTCTATAACCGAGGAGGAGGCTGGCGTTTTGGCATCGGCCGCATCAGAAATTTTTGCGCGTACCTGGACACTAGGGGCTCAGGGCATTGTTCTGCCCGTTTTCATAAAGACCGAATACCTTAGGGAGTGTTCGGCGTCTCGAGTTAGGCCTTATATGCATCAGCTCCGAATCATGTCTTTGGTCAAATGTTGGGTTTCCTGGCTCCTGTGTTTTGCTGCCTTACATTCCGCTCTATCGGCTAACGCGGCACCAGGAGAACTACTGCGATTGTGCCCCGGTTCGGCCGGGCGAGCACCTCAGTAGAGAAAGCCAAAAACTGACTGTCATGATATAGCGTGAGGCTGGTCAACCATTCGATGACCCACCAGAATGTTTAGAATTCCTTCGCATTAATGAAGGACCGTTTCCAGGTCAGGCACATACGCGCCCCGAATTCGGAGAGCGCGGTGCCCTTAGGGGCTATATAGTAGCCCCACCATCGAACCCCTATGGCTAAGTGAAAGTGATAAAGCATTATAGTCTGGTTGCCAAGTTTGCTACGCTATCACCTCCTTCACAGGACCAAGACGTTGGATTAAGTGTGAAAATGCGCTTTTTTGGCAAACACCCCCGCACTATGTGCGTGGGGGCTGAAGACGAAGACTGCCATCTTTCAGGTTATATACAGATATACATTAACGGCCGCACAGGAGGTAGCTCAATACTTTAACACACAAGTATAAAATGCCCTTATATTATATTGAAACATTGTTTCACAAATCATACATGTCATTTGAGCATAATATCCTTCGAGCACTGCGTCTCTATTAAACGAGCGCCCTGCAGGACTTCCTCAAAATAGTGCTTGGCAGGTACTCGGCTTCTGTCCGAATCCCGGGATGCAACATCGGTGGCCTTCCTCTCTGCCCAGTATGTTTTGACATGGGCAAGAGCCATCCGCGCACCCTCTATGCATGCCGACTGCTTCATTGCATCGATATGCGGCACCGCACCAAGGAACTGCTGCACCAAGCCAAAATAACTCTTCGGCTTGGGCCCTTTCGGCCACAAATGAGCCACGACATCCTTCATGGCAAGTACGGACAACCTATTCAGCTCAGCCCATTCGGCCAAACGATCAGTCAATGGAAGCGGACGCTCTGGACTATGGAACTGCGACCAAAAAAGCTCTTCCATCCCGTGGTCCTTTTGGCCTCGGAAGTGTGCGACCGCGTCTGCGGCACTCGTCGCCAAATCCAGATAGGCATCCTCCGCACCCCACAGCTGGCCCAACTGAGCATACTTCGGATCCGTGAACTTCCTCCGCAGCAGAAAGGGCTTTCCAGCCGCGATATCCCCGACTTGACGTTGTGGCGACCCCGACTGGCAAGGCATATTCCTTCTAGATTATCCACGAGGATTACAAGGAATCCAGTGGTCAGGGGCATAAGGGTTCTAGCGACCAAAGGTTTTGAAGGGGAAGAGATCAATAAGGAAAGTATACCTTAGTTTTCGAAAAACTAAGAAGGGAAGAGAAGTATAGATTGTTTTGAAAACTAGTACTAGTTTGGGAAATATTTTACCCTAACTAACGACCATGCTAACTAAGGCTTCCTACAGTCAGGATGGCTCTGATACCAGCTCTGTGGGGACCCTGACTCTTAAGTCGTGATCACCGAATGCACGTGTAAAGTGATCCCAGAGATCAATGCTCACTGAACAAACAGAAGCTGAATAACAAGAGTCTTACATCCATACATACTGTCTTACACAAATTATGACCATTACGGTCAAGTCTTACATAGATAAAGCCATAGGGGCTGAATACCAAATAAACTTAAGCAGCGGAAATCTTCGTCGATAACTTGGACCCATGCCATCTGCCTTAACCCTACAGGAATTCTGACTGGGAAACGTCCTAGTTCGCATGCTCGTCTCCAAAGAACTCTTCTTCGAACTCCAGTTCTTCCATGCCTAGTCAATTAACTAACCAGTGGCAAGCCAATCAGTACTTTGAATGTACTAGCAAGCAACCCATGTTTTGGTCCAAGATGTAACAATACATGATATAGGTAAATTTTTGCAGAAAGCTAGTTTTGAGTGCAATGACATGTTCAACGACTTGTAAGATATGCATCAGGAGAATTCAAGTAACCATGAGGATAGGTTACAGATATCAACATAAATAGAGTGGCACCAACCCAACTCAATCATGTCAAGTCCCTTGACTTGACCCAAGTAGTTTTATCAACACACACACTCGGTTTGTAAACATGTGGACGTAGGCCAAGAGCGGTTACCCAACTGTCCTTGACCATGGACACGGCTATTTGAATAGTTTTACACTCTGCAGAGGTTGCACACTTTACCCACAAGATCCGGGGAACTTTCATGTCATCCACGACCTGCGATACCTCAAGTACCCTGGGTAAGCACCCGATCACTACCTTTCCCTAGACGACACTAACAAGGAGTCCACTCGTTGTTCCGTATCCTCACGATGTACATCATACGAGACTCACTCGAGATCGTAACATCCGAGAGGGGACACAACGGTGTATCCGATGCCCTGTGAAAACAGTCATGGCCGCCCTACCTGGCACGACCCCGTCCCGACAGAGAGCACCAACTCTCCCCCGTCACTAGTAATGTGGGCTCCAGGCTAGTATCGGCCTAGGTAATCCATAATGCCCTTTCCCATATAAGGGTAGAGTGGTTGCACATGTAAGGTTGGAATAACGGTCGCAACTTAAATCCAAAAGTCTCAAGACAAACCCAAAAGATTGCTTTCAAAAAACTTAAGCCAAACAGAGAGAAAAAGCAAGGCTTCTGATTCGAATATGATTAGTAAGCCAGACCAAAAGGGGTTAAGCTATGATTCAAATACGATCAGTAAGCCCCCTAGTGGGTTTGGCATTGCGCCGATCAAGAGGGTACTGACAGCTATGTTCTCTTTGGTTCGAATACGACCTATGTTTGAACAGGAAGCCCCCAAATGACCTTGAAACTTTTTTAACGACTCTGATTTGAATACGATCAAAGTCGGACCCAAAAGGGGTTAAGCTATGATTCGAATATGTTCAAGAAGCCCCCTAGTGGGTTTGACATTGCGCTGATCAAGAGGGTACCGCAAGCTATGTTCTCCTTGGTTCGAATACGACCTATGTTTGAACAGGAAGCCCCCAAATGACCATAAAGCAGGGTACCTGAGTTGTGCCTTGCAAAACACTCTCTTTGGTCCCTTTAATTTTTCTTAGAACACGAGCTTTGCGAGAGGTAAATTCTTCTTGAGCCAGAATTTTAAGCCGGATATTGAGAGCTTCAAAACTTTGTGACAGATAAATTTTTCTTGAACCGGATTTTAAAACGGAATTCTTCATTTTGAGCCAGAAATTTTCTGACGGCCTTTAAACTGGCAACATTTACTGAGCCATGTCGATGTAGCCCCCGAGTCTTTAAGACTAGCTTTTGGTGATGCATCATGTTTACATTTTACAGAAAGTTGAAATTGGGATGACAGAAACACCCAGCACCCCTCTTAAACCAACTAGGGTTTACTAAAATTATTTTCAATGAACCTGAAATGCTCTTCTAAAATGTACATCATCTTTCCCTTGGTCTTAAACCTCTGACAAAAATGATGCACAAATTTCTAGGACATCCTAAGGTCACTGGATTAAATCAGATTAAATCATTAGTTAATTGCATTTGGGCATTTAAATGCTAGTAAATATTTTAATTGTCCAAATAATCCCAAACTAAAATGTTTCATGTTGGATATATTCCAAACAGTGGGCATGCATAGTTTGGTGATTTTTGAAAGTGTCTAGATATTCTTAGTAATGCCACAAACTTACAAAACAAAATAAAAATAGAAATAAAAGGAAAAGAGAGAGAGAAGGACCTACTTGGGCCACTTACCAGGCCGGCCCAACTGGCAGCCCAGCGTGTCGGCCCAGCCCACCGGGGTCCCTTCCTGTCGTCTTCCTCCCTACCAGGAGGATGGGCGCGTGCCCGATGTGCGCGCACCCCGTGCGGCCACCTCCACCCTGCTTGCATGTGTCCTCGACGCCCTGGACGTCTCCAACGATGCCACACACCCCTAGAACCCCCTTGCTCACTCTCTTGTCCCCATCCTCTCCTCTGGCCCTCTCCGCTGCACCGCCCGAACGCAGCCGTCGCCCCCGCTCGCCGTTGCCGCACCCTGAGCCACCTCCTCGCCTCCCCGACGCATCCATAGGCTCCGCTGCGTCGCCTTGATGCTCTCCACCAATGAATACGACGCCGGAAGCCCCATATCGTCGTCCCCAACCTAATCTTGAAGCTGCGGCCGCTAGAGATTGTCGTCGTCGATTGGCCGACTCTAGTGCGTCCCCGAGCTCTCCGACGACGCCATCAGATCCGCTGTGAGCCTCTACGTTGATCTCCCCCTTCCCTGGCTCGTTTTCTTCCTCTAACGCCGATGTCCACTGGAGCCGAGAGTTCACCGCCGCCGTGGTTCCTTGCCGCCATGGCTAGGGCCACCGCAACTTGCGCCTGAGTGCGTACCGTGCTCGGTGAACCCCCAGGAGCGCATAGCACCTGCCAGTTTAACCCCTAGTGCCCCGTAGCGTCGACCCCGTCCACACCTGAACTCCGGCCACCACTGCGAGCTCCGTTCCGGCGAGCTTGGGCCATCTCAGCCTCTTCCGCTCACACAGGAAGGCACGGTGCTCGCCCAGCTATCCGTAGAGACCTTCCTTCGTCTGTTTGGTCGCCGGAGCAAGAAAACCGAAAGCCTCCGCCGTCTCGGCCTCGCCGGCGACTCAATGTCGGAGGGATTGACTCGTTTAACTAGGGGTTTGACTACCCCTAGGTCAGTGACAGGTGGGCCCAGGGACTTGCTAATTTTAGCTTAGTGCTAATGAACTTTTAGTTAATCCACTAAGTCACTGACATGCGGGCCCAGGCCGTAATTAACTCTGGTTAGTATTTAACTTACCACTAATTAACTGTGTTAATTAGTTGTGACGCTGACATGTGGGTGCCAGCCGTCAGATTTGACTTGGACCGGGTCAGTTGACCTGCTGACGTCACAGTAACGCAGTGCTGACACAATAAGTCATTTTCTGGATTAAACTTAATTCAGGAAATTCCAGAAAATAGCTAAAACTTCTAAAATTCATAGAAATTAATCTGTAACTCCAAATGCAAATATTTATATATGAAAAATGATCAAAAAATCCAATCTATGCATCTGTACTAGTTTCATGCATGATAAAGCAACTTAACCATGTTGTTTAGTGCAAAACATGATAAGGCACTATTTAAATTCATAAACTGAGTTTGAGGTTGAACCTTTGGTTCAAAATGACTCAAACCCATCTGTTTTTAGTTGCATTAGCCCAACACACACATTTTTGCAATGTCCTGATCATGCATCATATTCTGTATTGCATTGATTGCGTTTTTCCTTGTTTGCCGGTATTTGTCTGTCATGCCCCAAATCCTATGCGCCAGGTGTCTTCCAGTTATTCGCTGTCGTTGCCTTGTCATTTGCTTGTGTGTTGCATTTGGCCATGTCATCATCTGCATTTCATCCGCATGTTTTTCAACACTTGCGTCCGTTCGGGTTCCCCTGGTTCTCTCTGTTGTCCGTTCCAAGGCCAACCACACTCGCACGCGCCTGTGGCACCTCCCAGTTCTTGTTTTGTGAGTCGCTGAAAAACGTCCTCGAAATGGGTCGAGATTTGCCAAGTGGCCTTGATATATCAGCGGTAGACCACCCGTCAAATCTCGTTCCATTAGGAGGTCGTTTGATGCCCCAACGGTTAACTGAGTTAACCGAAACCCCCTTTTCACTTGCAGCCTAGCACCCTTTCACATAGCCCACCTAGCCCACCAAACTCCCCTCCATGCTCTCCGTCGTTGGATCACGATCAAGTGGGCGAAAACCGCACCCCATTTGGACTGTCCTAGCTCCCTCTACCTATATAAACTCCCCCTCCCCCAAAATTTTCGGATGAATCCTGTCCTAACCTAAGCCTGTTCCTCCTCCCACTGCCAGACGCGTCCGCCCGCGCCGGACATGTCCAGCCGACCACGTCACCCCGGCCAATCGGCATCTGCCACATCATCGCGCCGCCACCCTCACCCACTCAGCGCCCGCCACCTGTCCCGGGCATGCTGCCCCCGTGCTCCCCTCCGCCACCGGCCCCCCAGGCCTGCGGGGAGCCCTCGAAGCCCATCAAGGCCCGATCTCCGCTGCCGCTCCGCACGCTTCGCCGGAGTCCCGCGCCAGCTCTGTCTCCGGTCACCGCCGGCAAGAAGCTCGCCGACCGCGCTCCTCCCGCACCTCGCCTCCTCCCGCCGCCGCTCGAGTGCCGAGCCGCGCCACCCGAGCGCGTTCCGAGCCCTCGGCCACCGCCAACCTCCCGCGCCGCCCGCGCGCCGTTGCTGCCCCGCTCGGCCACCGTCGCCCCGCCCGCCGGCGACCCCGTCGCCGCCTCCGCTCGTCACCCCATCACCGGAGGACCCGATCCGGCCGCTCCTCCGCTGGATCCAGCCTCCCCGGCCCCGTCCGCGCCCTTCCCTGACCACCTCCTCGCCGGATCCATGCCGTCGCCGGTCATCTCCCTCGTCTCCAGCGAGATCTGGTCGCCACGATCAGATCCACCAGGTCGTCCATCCAAACACGCCCCAGCATCAGGATCCCTCCATCCCGGGACCTCCTCGTCCAGTTTTCCGCAGGGTATATCCCTGAAAAATCATTCCATGTGTGCATGTTCATCACATCATATCTTCGTACATGTTGCTCCATTTTGCGTGCGTAATATGTCAAAATATTAATCACTTAATGCTCTTCATGATGGAGTAGCTTTCATGCATGTTAGGATTCATCCTGATGCCTTAACCTTCGTTGCAAAACTGCTAATTGATATAAACTGCTGTAATCTGCTAGTTGTTAACTTTATGTATGCCTCTTGTGGGTGCCACCTCTTTGTATTTGTTGATCCTATGATGATGATCTTGATATGCACATGTTCTACTCTTCATGCTCTACATGTTGGTGTGCTATGCATTCATGTTAGGGTGCATATTGTCATATTAATCCTTGTTGCAAAAGTGCATGTTGCTGAAAAGTGTTGTAACTTGCTGATTTGTCATTTTTGTTGCATTTTGTGTGTGCATCCTATGAGCATGATGTCTACATGTTTTAGGAGCATTTTCATTCCATATTTACAGGGGTGCAATCCATGTATTTGTATATGCCCTGTAGTGAGTGTATCAATCTTGTGAAGTAGGTCATTTGCTGTTAACTTTCTGTCAATGCTGAAACTACTATAGAATGTTGCCATGTTAGCTTGATGCTACCAATTAATCCATGCATATTCTGGAGATGCTTAGTTGACATATTTTGATGTATATGTCCTGTAGCATATGTTTTCATTGCCATGAACATGCTTATATAATGTTCCAGATTTCTGTTAACTTCATGATGCTATGTTGTGAGCTTGTTATTGAGTGATCCATGCCTCTCCTTGAGATGCTCCACTTACATGTTTTGTAGTATGCTATGAGTACTCTGCTCACATGCCATGTTTTCTAATATTTGGAAGCCATATGCCTCTGTTACATGCTTGCAAACATGCTATCATAATGTTGCTGTTTTACACTTACTGAAACCGTTTTAACATTCAATCTTGTCTTGTTAGTTCCTACTAATACATAAGCCATATGTATATGATTCCATTATTTTATTTGCTATTTGTTATGTTTACTTTTATGCCATGCCCTTGGTGCTATGTTAACTCAATGTAGCTTGTCTCTTTCTTGCTCTCAAGTTGCCATCATATTAACCCTGCTCATGCATATACTCCTGTGTTATAAAGTTGCATTTTGCATTGATTATTTTGGTTTAATCTTGATGCCTATGAACCTGAACTTTAATGATGTTTGAAGTATGTTGTCTGTACATGATGTGCATGTAAGGTCTATGCTCATATGTTTCCTGTACCATGTTGTTTTAATATTTGCAAAGTGCCTACTTGCTGGTTTCGGCAGATTGTTGTTATATCTTGGTTGGAGTGTATGTGTTGCACCGTTGCTCCGTTGCTCTATATGAAACTTGCTTAGAATTGCATGTAGTTTCATATTATCATGTTGCATCCATTGTTTGAGAGTGTTTGCTTGATGTTTAAATGTATTTTTTTGCATCAATGCCATGTTTGACTCGTTTTGCTCATATCTTCAAGGCCGTAGCTCCAAACTAAATGAACTTTATATGTAAGTTGACTAGAATTTTTTGTAGATCATCATGGTGATCTTTAACTTGCTATTTAAAAACTTCAACTCAAGGTTCATTCAGATGTGGACCAATTTTGAAATTTGCATATGAGGACTTACCAGAATTGTTATATGTTGTTTTCGGCCTCATTTAAACTTGCTTTGGTGTGTTGTTCTTTTATGCCTCATCTCTTGCCATGAGTAGCATCATATAGCCTTTGTCATGCTTCATGCTTGGTTGTGCATCATGTCATGTTTATGTGTTGTGTGTTTACCGTGTTGTTTGCTTCTTTCCGGTTGTGCTTCTTCTCAATAGTTCATGTTTCGTTGCGATTGTGAGGATCCGTTCGTCTACACTTGCTTCATCTACGTGGTTTCGTCTTGTTCATGGACTCATTCTTCTTCCTAGCAAGATTTCAGGCAAGATGACCGTCACTCTCGATCTCACTACTATCATTGCTATGCTAGTTGTTTTTGATGCTATCGCTATGTCGCGCTTCCTACCACTTGTTTATCAAGCCTCCCAAATTGCCATGTTAGCCTCTAACCTTTTTCACCCTTCCTAGCAAACGTTGTTTGGCTATGTTACCGCTTTGCTCAGCCCCTCTTATAGCGTTGTTAGTTGCAGGTGAAGTTGAAGATTGCTCCATGTTGGAACAGGATTATGTTGGGATATCACAATATCTCTTATTTAATTAATGCATCTATATACTTGGTAAAGGGTGGAAGGCTCGGCCTTATGCCTTGTGTTTTGTTTCACTCTTGCCACCCTAGTTTCTGTCATACCGGTGTTACATTCCTTGATTTTGCGTCCCTAACACGGTGTGGGTTTATGGGCCCCTCTTGACAGCTTGCTTTGAATAAAACTATTCCAGCAAGGCCCAACATTGGTTTTACCATTTGCCCATCATAATAACTAAACTTGATATTAAATTTGACGCATAGGGAGTTAGCGCTACCCGAGGAGTAATTCTACATAAACAGGGGGAGCCAGTGCTGATGGTGTTGGTCCCAAACTAGAGCAGCATGCGGCGCCGCCCCTTGGCAACTTGGGGTACTTTGGTCACTGTAACCATAGCTCATCCGTCGTGGCCTGAGACGAGATACGCGCGGCTACTATCAGGGTGTCAGCACGTCAAGAGGTCTTGCTAAACTTGTTTTACCATTACTGAAATGTCTTATGCACTGGGATCCCGAGTCTGATCGGATGTCCCGCGATGGAGGATTGTCTCCGCGGATCGTGAGCTTGTCATGGGCTAAGTTGGGACACCCCTGCAGGGTTTAAACTTTCGAAAGCCTTGCCCGCGGTTATGTGGAAGATGGGAATTTATTAATATCTGGTTGTAGAGAACTTGACACCAGATTCGATCTAAAATAGCCAACCGCGTGTGTAACCGTGACAGTCTCTTTTCGAGAGGGTCGAGAAGAGAACACGGTGGGGTTATGTTTGAACGTAAGTAGTTCAAGATCACTTCTTGATCATTACTAGTTTGCGACCGTTTGCGTAGCTTCTCATCTTATTCTGGTACTCGTAAGTTAGCCACCATATCATGCTTAGTCGCTGCTGCAACCTCACCACCTATCCATTCCATTCCTATTAAGCTTTGCTAGTCTTGATACCCATGGTAATGGGATTGATGAGTCCTCGTGGCTCACAGATTACTACAACAACAGTTGCAGGTATAGGTTGCGATGATCATGACGTGAGAGTGATGGTTTCTTGTTTTGAGTCCTTCTTCCGCTTCGTTGTTCAGGGGATAGGTTCCAGGTTGGCAGCCTGGGATAGCAGGGTGGATGTCGTTTGTGTTTCTGTTTTTGTTTCATCCATAGTCGGATGTTTCTCTTGTGTATGATGTTGTTGTATTCATGCGGCATGTTATGCCTGTTGTATGTATCCCAACTATTATGTAATGGTATGATGTAATGATATCCACCTTGCAAAAGCATCTCCAATATGCACTTCTATCCTTGGTGGGACCTTCAAGTTCCTCCAGGATAGGGTCGCATATTGGGCGTGACAAGTTGGTATTAGAGCCTCAACCATCCATAGGAGCCCCCTTGAGTGTTCATAGTTGGCTGTTGTTGAGTCTAGAAGAAAACTGTTTTCGTAGTCTAGTTATATCGGACAGTAGGAATTATTTTTACTCCTCAGCCCCTTCGTCGCTCTGGTGAGGAATCTTGACGTAGGTGTTTTGAATTACTTCTCTTCCCCTTCAAACTTTCTTTAGGATGACGCGGTTAGTTTTTCATTCGTTGGATCTTAGCTCTTTTCATCCGGTGCATTTCTCGTCAAGTTGATTCAACCCTCTTTGTTTTACGAGATCATTCCTCAGTTCTTTCACGACGAAGTTGTTTCTCTGTCCTCAGTTGTCTTCTTTTTCCCACCCGCCCAACCTTTTTCTTCTCGGAGCTGGAGTCCGTAATCGATTATCCATCCTACTCGTGAGAAGCCTTTGCATTCCTTCCTCAATTATTTCAACTAGTGCTTTTCCCTTCAAGTTATTCGTCGGTTCCCCGTTCCAAGTTGCCTTTGTTTTCCCGCCCTCCCACCCTCTTCTTCCCGGAGTCTGAGTCTCTATTCGAGCATCAATTTCATTCGTGCGGAGCCTCTTCCGTTTTTCCTCAATCATTTCAACTGCTGAATTCTCATCAAGTTCATCATTGATTCGTCTTGTTTTGTTTCCGGTGGATTCAATTCAAGTTTCTCGGGTTGATCATAGTCTTTTCCTTGGATCGAATGTTTCCTCTTGCTCGTTCGCCTCTCACCCATTTATTATTCCGGAGTGCAGAAGACATCTCAGGAGATTCGTCTGTGTTCGAATTAATTTGAGGTTATCACCTCATTATAGTATTTCAATTGTTCCAGTGCATCATCTATCTCTTCAACAATCCTTTTCAATGGTGTTTTCTTTTAGTGGGCCCTAACTCACAGGTCTTTTCCTAGGATCTTACCTGACTCTTCTAATTATTCCGGAGCTATTCCCAATTCTTTTCAGGTATGACGTAAGAATGGATTCCATCAGTCACATGCCTTCCCCAAGATCGCTTTCAAATTCTTTTCATTACTGGTTCAACCTTTACTCATTTAATTCTCCTGGAGTGTAACATCCCAAATTTTCAATTTGGAATGTTATACATAGATCATCATTGCATATCATATTTGTTTGCATTGTTGGCTCGATCCTAGAAATTCTACGCAACTCAAGGACCCACGGAGAGAGTTGGGGATTTCGTTATTTTCATATTTGGGTTTTTCTCAAAATTTTAAAATAGGATCGTTTGGTTTTATTTATTTTATCTTCAATTATTTCTACTACCAAAAATTCAGAGAGGGAATAAAATGACTTTCCCAAAATAAGGAAATAGTGAAGATTTAATAAAAAAATCAAATAAGATTTTATTTTGGAGTTTTGGCCTTTTTATTTGAATTTAGGAAAAATGCGCATTTTTCAAAATTGCATTTAGGCCCCAAATAAATGTTCATCTAGTCCGGCTTGATTTTAGAAGCCGGGAAAATTTTATTTCGGGATTTTTGGAGTCCGTTTAGTATTTCTTTTTATTTTTCTTCTGCGCCGAATTATTTAAAAAAACGCGCAACCGCCTTAAGGGTCGTACCCGAGCGGGACTCCGCTCGGGGGCGCTGTATATAAAGCGCCGAACCCCGCCGCCAGCCGCCCGGCCCAAGTCGCCCCGCCGCCGAAACCCTAGCCCGCGCAGCCGCCCGCCCGATCCGCCGCCGCCGACGCCGCCAGCGCCCGCCGCCGCCTCGATCCGCGTGGCGCCGGTTTTTTTTAAAACCGGGCGGTTTTATTACGGGTTTTTTTTCGGTTTTTTTAGTTTCGTTTTTATTTAGTTTTCTGTTTTCTTTCCGGTTTAGGTTAATTAGCGGACGTTCGTCCGTTAGTTCGTTTTAACGAACGCGTTCGTCAGATTCGTTTAGTTAATGAACGTTCGTTCGTTAACCCGTTCGTTGTTTTTCTTTTTCTCGGATTTAATCCGCGATTTTTTCTGATCGCGATTCCTCATCCGATTTTCGTTTTAGTATAACTTTTCGCTAGTTTATCGGAATCAGGCGATTCAAGCGCCTGGAGTTTCATCTCGAAACCCTCTTTCTGAATAATCAACTTAAACAAGTATTTCTGCTTCTGTAAAATTTGACTTAGATCCAGATTAGTAAAACGAAGCTGTTTTCTTTCGTCGTTTGACTTTCATTGCTTTATTTGATTTGTTTCTTTTTGCAAACCGGAGTTCTTAAGTTGAACATTCTGGTTATATCTTTTATTCGAGTTTTACCTGTGCATTAGATGAGTACTTATTGTATGCTTGTTTGTTTTTCAGCGATAGAATACCCGGAGTGCGCCGCCTGTTACTTCGAGTCTCTAGGTCTCGCGGATCATCAGCAAGGCAAGTAACACTTGATCATACCTTTCTACTACCCAGTCTTATGCATTAGATCTATCCTCAAACATTGCATGATTAGGATCTAATTAAATTGTGGGTTGGGAAGTAGATGAGGTAGTACCTATTACCCGTTTTATTATCAAACCTTTGGGAGTTACTTCTACGTTTGCTTATTATGCCATGCTATGCTAGTAGACGTGGATTGGGTGAGTGTATCCATGACAGATGTGAGATTCTTAATTAATGGCTTATTTATGGTGGCAACTTAAACACACATCTGGGTGGATTGAGGCACCTGTTTTCTAGTAGGACTTGCCTGTATTTCTTCGGACCGCCACCCAGGCTCAAAGGGATCATGAGATAATTCAAACTAGAAACTTACGTGTGCAGCCACAAGCCATTATGGGCTCTGGCATAGTTGATTAAGTTGTGCGAACTCTTACGGGTAGACTAGCAGATGTAGGGGAAAGTAGGTGTACCGGTCTACCCACATGTAAGGTGCTAGCGCTTCCGAAAGACTATGTCTCAGTCATCCGTTTCTCAAACATCATGTAGTGCGAGGAATCAAACGGAGACGATCGAGTCTTGTGGGGAAAAGTGCGCAAACCTCTGCAGAGTGTACAAACAAATCATGATTAGCCGTGTCCCCGGTTATGGACGTTTTGAGTATCTAGTACTTGATTATCATGTGAATCTCATCATGTTACTTCTAATTAATACTGTTGGGTTTAATGTGTACTTTTAATTGGGATTGAGAATGCTGTCAACCATTCTCAATGTTTAACTACCACCATGATAGTTAAATAAATTTATTCCTTTGAAGTACGGAAAAATTGGCTTTATGCAAAAACTGTAACCATAGAGCTTTACCACCAGCCAAATATGCATGTAGTATAGCCTATCTCCATTGTTATTCTCTATGTGTTACATTGCCAGCATATTCCATGTGCTGTCCCGTTTTCGGGCTGCAACGTTTCATGTTGCAGACTTTTCAGACGACGAGTAAGGTGCTTTTAGGTCGTGGTTCTATACTCAGTGATGCCATTGGAGTTGATGGACTCGCTTATCTTCCAAGTCTTCCGCCGTTATCGTTTTTAGATGGCCTTAAGCCATATTTATTTCAATATGTTCTCTTTTGAGACATTCGATGTAATAAGTGTGTGATTGCTACTCTTTTATAAATCCTCCAAGTACTGTATGGTGTCAGCATTACTGATCCAGGGATGACACTGAGCACAGAGATCAGACTGTTTGAGGTCTGGTCGTTACAAGGTGGTATCAGAGCACACGCTGACTGTAGAACACGGCCACTAAGCTTAAACCCTAGATCACTACTCTTTCTTCTCATTTCTAACTCCTCATCTTTTCTATTCTTTAGGATGGCGGATGCAAGGATCAAGTTCGCGCAACCAGATGAGAATTCACCTTTTGGATATCACTTGAAGGAAGCCACTAGATACCTGAACATAGGAGTACAAAGCGTCACCGGGACCTTCAACGCCACTTTACCCGAAGAGGAGCGCTGGAGGATTCAAGTCTACATTCCAGGAAGGACGTTTGCACCAGTCACAGAGCCAATAGAGTTTACCTTTGATGTACCAACATGGAGCTTAGGAAAAAGCATGGCAGCTCACATCGCCATGGGACGAATTGGAGAAGTTTACCACAACGATCTCAATAATACTATCTGCCAGATTTGTGGGCGCCGAGATGAGCATTGGGAGATGATCACCACCAGGAAGGACAGATCAATCGCAGCTTACATTCAGGAGTTAAACCAACACATCCGATGCCAGGAGAATCAGATGTGCGCAGATATGGAGGGGCTATAGAAGGCTATGACCAGGATCAAGGAGCTAGAATCAGAAATCAAAGCTACACGTAAAGACTACATGGAAGAAATCGTTGCTCTAGTACGACAGGACGATGACCTTAAGGAGAAGATTGGAGTATTCATGGGAGGATCAGCACCCAGAGGAGAAGAGGATGAACCGACTTGTCCAGATAATTATATCATCATCGGCAACACCGACTCGGATCCCGACGACAGCGATGATGACTATGTTGATGAAGCTGGAGCAGATATCATGGAATCTGCATCGGAGCAGTTTTTCTAGTTGACCACCACAACAGTAGTATAATTTTCCACCATTCAATTAGTTTTAGTCCTAGCACTTTTGTAACGATAGTTAGACCATTGTATGCCCTTGTTTTGATTGACTGGAATGATATTGTGTGTTTTTGTCTCATGTCCACATGGATAGTGTTATCTCACTAGACCTCATTCTATTCTTAACTCTCCCCTTTAAACCCTCAGATGCCTCCGAGACGCGACCCCGAGGTTGTTTTCCCGCCAGAGATCACCCAATTGATTCAGCAGCAGAATACCTCGATTCAAACATCGGTACAGAACCAAGGCAACAACAACAACAACCCACCCCCACCACCACCTATTGACCATCTGGCACGTTTCTTAAGGTTGAATCCGCCGGTGTTTTCCAGTAGCACCGAGCCGATAGTAGCAGATGATTGCTCCGTAAGATAGGGAGGGAGTTGACGACTACAGGATGCACAGATGGAGAAAAGGTGAAGTTTGCCGCACATCAGCTTGACGGACCCGCATCAGCAGGGTGGGAGAATTTTACAGCCACTTACCCTATAGACACTGTCACATGGAACCAGTTTCAGCAAGCTTTTCGTACTGCCCATGTTTCAGCAGGAGCTATGGCCATGAAGAAGCGTGAGTTTCACAACTTACGCCAAGGAGGACGGACAGTTGGCCAGTATGCGGATGATTTTAGTAAGCTATCACGTTATGCCCCAGATGACGTTGCTACGGATGCAGCTAAGGAGGAGAAGTTTCTAGAAGGACTGAATGGTGAGCTGAGCATGCAGTTGATGGTAGCCACTTTCAATAACTACCAGGAGTTAGTAGATCGTGCTCTTATGATCGAAGGAAAGCAGCCGCAGATTGACAATTGTAAGAGGAAGTATGCATAAGGGAAGTACAATTCTGGAGCTCAGCAGAAACCGCGCTTTACCCCAAAGTCAGGAGGACATTTTCAGGATACTCATGGAGGAGGCAGCTCGCACAATCACAATGGCACCAAGAATGGAAACGGGAATGGAGGAAGCAATGGACAAAGCCGCACCAACCCGTCAACACCATCCAAGGTAGACCTGAGCCATATCACTTGTTATAAGTGCCGTAAGACTGGGCATTATGCAAATGATTGTCCTGAAGCCCAAAATGGAAATGGCAATGGAAGCTCAGGAAAGAAGCCGAACCCTTTCAACAGGGGGCAAGTGAACCACGTTACCGTGGAGGAGGTTGAAGCTCAGCCAGACGCAGTAATAGGTAAGTTTTTGGTTAAGGCATTTACTGCAGTTGTTCTTTTTGATACTGGTGCATCGCATTCATACATATCAAGGGGATTCGTGAATAAGTTTAGTCTGCCCACTAAGACTCTTAAGACACCCATGCTAGTAAGTTCACCGGGAGCTGAGTTTATGGTCAGTCAAGGATGCTCTCAGGTGCCGTTGAGTATAGGAAGGCATGTTTTCCCCATGGATTTGATTATATTGGAATTCCAAGGATTGGATGTAATTCTTGGTATGGATTGGCTGTCGATGTATGGAGGAAACATTGATTGCGCCAGTAAGACAATTTTGCTTACGACACCAGAAGGGATAAGAATCAAGTATGTATCACGGCATGAGCCGAGGAGAGCACATGTAAATTCCTTATCAGGAGTTGTGCATGAGGAAGTACCAGTGGTAAAGGATTTCCACGATGTATTTCCAGAAGAGTTGCCAGGCATGCCACCGGATAGAGACAATGAGTTCTTAATTGAACTACTGCTAGGCACTGGGCCTATATCCAAGAGACCGTACAGGATGCCAGCCTAAGATTTGGAGGAAATTAAGAAACAGATTAAGGAGTTGTTGGACAAAGGTTTTATTCGCCCAAGTTCTTCGCCTTGGGGATCGCCAGTACTTCTGGTGGAAAAGAAGGATGGATCATTAAGAATGGTTGTTGATTATCGCGATTGAATGAAGTAACAATCAAGAACAAGTACCCACTACCAATGATCAATGATCTGTTTGATTGGTTGCAAGGAGCTAAGGTGTTTTCCAAGATCGATTTGCGATCAGGGTACCATGAGTTGAAGATTCGGGAGCAAGATATACCGAAGACGGCTTTTACCACCAGGTACGGGCTGTATGAGTATACCGTTATGTCATTTGGTCTGACTAACGCCCCAGCTTATTTTATGAACATGATGAACAAGGTGTTTAGGGAGTTTTTGGATAAGTTCGTCGTAGTGTTCATTGATGATATTTTGGTTTACTCGAAGAATGAAGAGGAACACAAGGAGCACTTCCGTTTGGTACTCAAGAAGCTCAAAGAACATTAGCTATACGTCAAGTTCAGCAAGTGTGAGTTTTGGTTGAAGGAAGTTGGATTTCTCGGACATGTTATATCCCGAGAAGGTATTGCAGTAGACCCCACTAAAGTTGTCACTGTGACAAACTGGGAAGCACCAACAACAGTTGGAGAGATCAAGAGTTTCCTTGGACTCGCAGGATACTACCGGAGGTTCATTGAAAATTTCTCGAAGATTGCGAAGCCTATGACAGAGTTGTTGAAGAAGGATACTAAGTTCATTTGGACTAAGGAGTGTGAGGCTAGTTTCCAAGAGTTGAAGAAACGTTTGGTTACCTCACCAGTTTTGATTCTGCCAGATCAGACCAAGGATTATGAAGTGTATTGCGACGCTTCACGTCGAGGACTTGGAGCAGTGGTTGTGCAAGAGGGAAGAGTTGTTTCGTATGCTTCACGACAGCTTAAGCCTCATGAGTTGAATTATGCTACTCATGATTTGGAGTTAGCAGCCGTAGTGCACGCACTAAAAACGTGGAGACATTTTCTCATTGGAAATCATTGTGAGGTGTACACGGATCACAAGAGTTTGAAGTACATCTTCACGCAGAAGGAGTTAAATCTCAGGCAGAGGAGATGGTTGGAGCTTATTAAGGATTATGATATGAGATTGCATTATCACCCCGGAAAGGCTAACGTTGTAGCAGACGCGTTGAGCCGCAAGAGCCATGTCAATACCCTAATGACGGGAGAAATACCCAAGGAGTTAGCCGAGGATCTTCGAGAGCTATGTTTGGAAATATTTCTGAGGGGCTATGTAGCAGCAATGGAGATTCAGTCCACGTTGATGGATAAAATCAGAGAAGCTCAATAGACAGATAGGGAAGTTGCTTCCATTAAGGAGAAAATGAGCGAAGGGAAGGCTAAGGGATTTCGTGAGGATGAGTACGATACCCTACGATTTGAGGACCGTGTTTATGTGCCCAATGACCCGGAGATCAGGAAGTTGATTTTGCAAGAGGCACATGATTCACCATATTCGATTCACCCCGGAAATACCAAGATGTATTTGGATTTGAAGGAAACTTTCTAGTGGACCAGAATGAAGAAGGATATCACAGAGTATGTAGCAGTTTGTGATGGATGTCAGAGGGTGAAAGCAGAACATCAGAAGTCCGCAGGATTGTTACAGCCATAGCCTATACCCGAATGGAAGTGGGACAAACTAGGCATGGATTTCATCACGGGATTGCCCAGGACTCGTTCAGGCTATGACTCGATTTCGGTTGTAGTTGATCGTTTGACAAAGGTAGCACATTTCATCCCAGTAAAGACTACCTATAGCAGTGCCAAATTGGCTAAGATATACATGACAAGGATTGTATGTTTGCATGGAGTTCTGAGGAGTATCGTATCAGATAGAGGAACCCAATTCACCTTAAAGTTCTGGAAATAGTTGCATGAAACATTGGGAACCAGGCTGGAGTTTAGCACAGCTTTCCATCCACAGACAGATGGACAGACCGAGAGAGTCAATCAGATTTTGGAGAATATGCTTAGAGCTTGTGTTTTGGATTATGGATCAAGTTGGGATGACAACTTGCCATATGCGGAGTTTTCTTACAACAATAGTTATCAATCCAGTTTGAAGATGGCCCCTTTCGAAGCCTTGTACGGAAGGAAGTGCAGAACCCCGTTGTTGTGGGATGAGGTTGGAGACCGCCAGCTGTTTGGACCAGATTTGATTAAGGAGTCTGAACAGAAAGTAAAGTTGATTCACGATAGGCTCAAGGTAGCAAAGTCAAGACAGAAGGGCTATGCAGATTCAAAACGCAAGGTGACTGAATACGAAGTCGGGGATAGGGTTTATCTTCGAGTATCCCCACTTCGAGGAGTTAAGCGTTTTGGAGTTAAAGGAAAGTTAGCACCACGTTTTGTGGGACCATACAAAGTTTTTGAACGCATGGGAGAAGAAGCGTACAAGTTGGAATTACCTAAGGGATTGTCAGGAGTTCACGATGTGTTCCATGTTTCACAGTTGAAGAAGTGTCACGCAGAGATGGCTGATATACCACTGAGAGACACTGCGCCACTAGAAGCGGTTCAGTTGAAAGATGATTTGACCTATGAAGAGAAGCCAGTTAAGATTCTGGATTATGCCAGCCGAGTTACCCGCAGTAAGGTTATCAAGTTTTGCAAAGTTCAGTGGAACCACCACACCGAGGAGGAAGCCACCTGGGAGCGAGAGGAAGATCTGCTCAAGGACCACCCTCACCTATTTGCTAGCCAACCCAAATCTCGAGGGCGAGATTCATCTTAAGGGGGGTAGGTTTGTAACATCACAAATTTTCAATTTGGAATGTTATACATAGATCATCATTGCATATCATATTTGTTTGCATTGTTGGCTCGATCCTAGAAATTCTACGCAACTCAAGGACACACGGAGAGAGTTGGGGATTTCGTTATTTTCATATTTGGGTTTTCTCAAATTTTGAAAATAGGATCGTTTGGTTTTATTTATTTTATCTTCAATTATTTCTACTACCAAAAATTCAGAGAGGACATAAAATGACTTTCCCAAAATAAGGAAATAATGAAGATTTAATAAAAAAATCAAATAAGATTTTATTTTGGAGTTTTCGCCTTTTTATTTGAATTTAGGAAAAATGCGCGTTTTTCAAAATGGCATTTAGGCCCCAAAATAAATGTTCATCTAGTCCGGCTTGATTTTAGAAGCCGGGGAAAATTTATTTCGGGATTTTTGGAGTCTGTTTAATATTTCTTTTTATTTTTCTTCTGCGCGGAATTATTTAAAAAAACGCGCAACCGCCTTACGAGCCCTACCCGAGCGGGACTCCGCTCGGGGGCACTGTATATAAAGCGCCGGACCCCGCCGCCAGCCGCCCCAGCCCACGCCCCGGCCCAAGTCGCCCCGCCGCCGAAACCCTAGCCCGCGCCGCCGCCCGCCCGATCTGCCGCCGCCACCGCCAGCGCCCGCCGCCGCCCGCCGTCGCCGGACCCTGCCGGAGCACCGCCGGACTTCGCCGCCGCCGCCGCCGAGGTTCGCCGCCGCCTCGATCCACGTGCCGCCGGTTTTTTTTTAAACCGGCCGGTTTTTTCGGGTTTTTTTAGTTTCGTTTTTATTTAGTTTTCGGTTTTCTTTCCGGTTTAGGTTAATTAGCGGACGTTCGTCCGTTAGTTCGTTTTAACGAACGCGTTCTTCAAATTCGTTTAGTTAACGAATGAACGTTCGTCGTTTTTCTTTTTCTCGGATTTAATCCGCAATTTTTTCTGATCGCGATTCCTGATCCGATTTTCGTTTTAGTATAACTTTTCGCTCGTTTATCGGAATCAGGCGATTCAAGCGCCTGAAGTTTCGTCTCGAAACCCTCTTTCTGAATAATCAACTTAAACAAGTTTTTGCTTCTGTAAAATTTGACTCAGATCCAGATTAGTAAAACGAAGCTGTTTTCTTTCGTCGTTTGACTTTCGTTGTTTTATTTGATTTGTTTCTTTTTGCAAACCGGAGTTCTTAAGTTGAACATTCTGGTTAGATCTTTTATTCGATTTTTACCTGTGCATTAGATGAGTACTTATTGTATGCTTGTTTGTTTGTCTGCGATAGAATACCCGGAGTGCGCCGCCTGTTACTTCGAGTCTCTAGGTCTCGCGGATCATCAGCAAGGCAAGTAATATTTGATCATACCTTTCTACTACCCAGTTTTATGCATTAGATCTATCCTCAAACATTGCATGATTAGGATCTAATTAAATTGTGGGTTGGGAAGTAGATGAGGTAGTACCTATTACCCGTTTTATTATCAAACCTTTGGGAGTTACTTCTACGTTTGCTTATTATGCCATGCTATGCTAGTAGACGTGGATTGGGTGAGTGCATCCATGACAGATGTGAGATTTTAAATTAATGGCTTATTTAAGGTGGCAACTTAAACACACATCTGGGTGGATTGAGGCACTTGTTTTCTAGCAGGACTTGCCTGTATTTCTTCGGACCGCCACCCAGGCTCAAAGGGATCATGAGATTATTCAAACTAGAAACTTACGTGTGCAGCCACAAGCCATTATGGGCTCTGGCATAGTTGATTAAGTTGTGCGAACTCTTACGGGTGGACTAGCGGATGTAGGGGAAAGTAGGTGTACCGGTCTACCCACATGTAAGGTGCTAGCGTTTTCGAAAGACTATGTCTCGGTCATCCGTTTCTCAAACATCATGTAGTGCGAGGAATCAAACGGAGGCGATCGAGTCTTGTGGGGAAAAGTGCTCAAACCTCTGCAGAGTGTAGAAACTAATCATGATTAGCCGTGTCCCCGGTTATGGACGTTTTGAGTATCTAGTACTTGATTATCATGTGAATCTCATCATGTTACTTCTAATTAATACTGTTGGGTTTAATGAGTACTTTTAATTGGGATTGAGAATGCTGTCAACCATTCTCAATGTTTAACAACCACCATGATAGTTAAATAAATTTATTCCTTTGCAGTAGGGAAAAATTGGCTTTATGCAAAAACTGTAACCATAGAGCTTTACCACCAGCCAAATATGCATGTAGTATAGCCTATCTCCATTGTTATTCTCTATGTGTTACATTGCCAGCATATTCCATGTGCTGACCCGTTTTCGGGCTGCAACATTTCATGTTGCAGACTTTTCAGATGACGAGTAAGGTGCTTTTAGGTCGTGGTTCTATACTCAGTGATGCCGTTGGAGTTGATGGACTCGCTTATCTTCCAAGTCTTCCGCTGTTATCGTTTTTAGATGGCCTTAAGCCATATTTATTTCAATAAGTTCTCTTTTGAGACATTCGGTGTGATTGCTACTCTGTTATAAATCCTCCAAGTATTGTGTGGTGTCAGCATTACTGATCCAGGGATGACACTTAGCACAGAGATCAGACTGTTTGAGGTCTGGTCGCTACAAGGAGTATCTAAACAATTTTTGTGGTAGTTCTCGTCGACATTTGAAGACCGAACAAGAGTCTTAAATCTTGCCCGTTCTCTCGGAGATTTGTGGTTCTAGCTTCATGTTATCATCTTGAATTATTCCATTTGTCAGATATTCTCTTCTTATCAATCCAGAGTATGCCAGGAGTTGTTTTCCGTTTCTTTTCACCAGAGGCCACCATTCCAGCCATCGTTCTCTTTTATCCCAGCGCTTCGTTCAAGTGTTCTTTAATCAGCTCGAGTTCTTCCCATTATTTTCTATCTAAATCCCATCATGCATATTTGTTCTTCTAATTCTCACCGGTGATTCATTCTCTGTCATCAGTCATTTTCGAATTCTTACGGTGGTTCCTTCAGACTCCTTTTCCTTTATTATCATATCAATTCATTCGTTCTTTCCAGTCCTAATGGTGGTTCATGAAGACCTTCTCAAGTTTGCATTATGTCACTTCCCAATCCTTTTTCAAGAGGAATAAGTAGCATGCAAAATCCATTGCTTGTCATCAATTTAATTTGATGAAGGACAAGCATACAATAAATCTTATTCTTATTTCCTCCAAGTGATTAATCCCTTCCTTCAGAGTTTATTCTTGATGAATAAATTCCAGTTCCGAGTGTTTTCATCTTTTCTTTTTCCGGAGTTCAAATTTCCATAGCCATTTCATCGGAACCTCCATCTAAATCACCGCAAGGCTCATCTTATCCTTTCCACCCTTCAATTCTATCTCATCATCCTTTTGTCACTGGAGTTCTTCATGGTGGTTCATAAGGATTTAATTCATTCTTCAAGTGTTCATCAAGATTCTTGTTAAAGGAGCTCAAGCATATTTTCCTCTTGTGTCCATTTTGTGAAGTTCATGTTCTATTCATTCCATTTTCAGCCGGAGTGCTGCCGGAATTCTTATGTTCTTATTCCTTTCCTATCTTATTTTAATTGGAGAGGTTTTAGAGTCTATCTTATTCCTTGATCTTTTGATTCTCGTCATATTCGTCGTTCCTCTTTTCTCCCGAGTGCTCTCGACTTTGGTCATCTCCTCTCTTGTTTTATCACTTCTCCTCTTCCCCCTTCTCTTCCGTCTCGTTCCTAAGATCTCGAGGAGATCTCTTGTTAGTGGGGGAGAGTTGTAACACCCCGAATCCGATGCGCCAGATGTCTTCCAGTTATTCGCTGTCATCGCCTTGTCATTTGCTTGCATGTTGCATTGTGCCATGTCATCATCTGCATTTCATATGCATGTTTTTCAAAACTTGCGTCCGTTCGGGTTCCCCGGGTTCTCTCCATTGTCCGTCTGAGCCCAACCACACTCGCACGCGCCCGTGTCACCTCCCAGTTCTTGTTTTGTGAGTCGCTCAAAAACATCCTCGGAATGGGTCGAGATTTGCCGAGTGGCCTTGGTATATCACCGGTAGACCGCCCGTCAAATCTCTTTCCATTTGGAGGTTGTTTGATGCCCCAACGGTTAACCGAGTTAACCGACACCCCCTTTTCTCTTGCAGCCCAGCACCCTTTCACACATCCCAGCTAGCCCACCAAACTTCCCTCCATGCTCTCCGTCGTTGGATCACGATCGTGTGGGCGAAAACCGCACCCCATTTGGACTCTCCTAGCTCCCTCTACCTATATAACCTCCCCCACCCCCGAAATTTGCGGATGAATCCTACCCTAACCATAGCCTCTTCCTCCTCCCACCGCCGGATGCGTCTGCCCACGCCGGACATGTCCAGCTGACCACGTCGCCCTGGCCAATCGGCATCTGCCACGTCATCGCGCCACCACCCTCACCCAATTAGTGCCCGCCACCTGTCCCGGGCACGCCGCCACCGCGCTCCCTTCCGCCGCCAGCCCGCCCAGGCCCACGGGGAGCCATAGAAGCCCATCGGGCCACGATCTCCGCCGCCGCTCTGCCCGCTTCGTCGGAGTCCCGCGCCGGCTCCGTCTCCGATCGCAACGGCAAGGAGCTCGCCGGTCATGCTCCTCCTGCGCCTCCTCCGAGCACCGAGTCGCGCCGCCCGAGCGCGCTCTGAGCCCTCCGCCGCCGCGAACCTCCCGTGCCCCCCGTGCACCATTGCTGCCCCGCTCGGCCGCTGTCGCCCCGCCCGCCAACGACCCCGTCGCCACCTCCGCTCGTCGCCCCGTTGCCGGAGCGCATGATCCAGCCGCTCTTCCGCCAGATCCGGCCTCCCCGGCCCCGTCCGCGCCCGTCCTCGGCCACCTCGTCACCGGATCCACGCCGGTGCCGGTCATCTCCCTCGTCTCCGCCGAGATCTGGTCGCCGGAATCTGATCCACCATGTCGTCCATCCAAACACGCCCCCGCACCAGGATCCCTCCGTCCCGGGACCTCCTCGTCGAGTTTTCCGCGGGGTATAATTTCTTCCAAGTCCCTGAAAAATCTTTCCATGTGTGTATGTTCATCGCATTATATATTCGTACATGTTGCTCCGTTTTGTGTGTGTAATATGTAAAAATATTCATCACTGGATGCTCTTCACGATGGAGTAGTTTCATGCATGTTAGGATTCATCTTGATGCCTTAATCTTCGTTACAAAACTGCTAATTGATATAAACTGCTCTAATCTGCTGGTTGTTAACTTTATGTATGCATCTTGTGGGTGCCACAACGTTATATCCTGTTGATCCTATGATGATGATCTTGATATTCACAGGTTCTTCTCTTCATGCTCTACATGTTGTTATGCTATGCATTCATGTTAGGGTGCATCTTGGCATACTAATCCCTGTTACAAAAGTGCATGTTGCTGTTAACTGCTGAAAACTGCTGTAACTTGCTGATTTGTCATTTCTGTTGCATTTTGTGCGTGCATCCTATGAGCATGATGTCTACATGTTTTAGGAGCATTTTCATTCCATCTTTACAGGGGTGCAATCCACGTATTTTTATATGCCCTGTAGTGAGTGTATCAATCTTGTGAAGTGGGTCACTTGTTGTTAACTTTCTGTCAATGCTGAAAGAGCTATATCATGTTGCCATGTTAGCTTGATGCTAACAATTAATCCATGCATATTCTGAAGATTCTTAGTTGACATGTTTTGATGTATATGTTATGATGTATCATTCCATGACTTTTGATGCCCTATATATGTCCTATAGCAGATGTTTTCATTTCCATGAACATGCCTATATAATGTTCCAGATTTCTTTTAACTTCATGATGCTATATTGTAAGATTGTTATTGAGTGATCCATGCCACTTATGGAGATGCTCGAATTACATGTTTAGTAGTATGCTATGAGTACTCTGTTCACATGCCATGTTTGCTAATCTTTGGATAACATATGCCTCTATTCCATTCTTGCAAACATACTATCATAATGTTGCTGTTTTACACTTGCTGAAACCGTTTAAACATTCAATCTTGTCTTGTTAGTTCCTACTAATCCATGAGCCATATGTATATGATTCCATGATGTTATTTGCTCTTTGTTACGTGTACTTTTATGCCATGCCCTTGGTTTCTATGTTAACTTGATGTAGCTTGTCTCTTTCTTGCTCTCAAGTTGCCATCATATTAACCGTGCTCATGCATATACTCCTGTGTTATAAAGTTGCATTTTGCATTGATCATTTTGGTCTAATATTGATGCCTATGAACCTGAACCTTAATGATATTTTAAGTATGTTGTCTGTACATGATGTGCATGTCAAGTCAATGCTGATATGTTTCCTGTAGCATGTTGTTTTGATGTTTGCAAAGTGCCTACTTGCTGTTTTGGGCAGATTGTTGTTATATCTTGGTTGGAGTGTATGTGTTGCACCGTTGCTCCGTTGTGAGCATGCTCTATATGAAACTTGCTTAGAATTGCATGCAGTTTCATATTATCATGTTGCATCCATGTTTTGAGAGTGTTTGCTTGATGTTTGAATGTATTTTTGCATCAATGTCATCAAGGTTGTCAGAATCGCGATTTTGAATCGGATCGGAGCTTCGATGGTTGGATCGCAAATCATAGAATCTTCACTACCAGAATCGTAGAAACGCAGATTCTAAGAACTAAAATCGTAGAATCAAAGGGGTTAGTTTAGATCGTAAAGTCGTATAATCGTATAACAGAATCGCGATTCTGACAACCTTGAATGTCATGTTTGACTCGTTTTGCTAATATCTTCTAGGTCGTAGCTCCAAACTAAATGAACTTTATATGTAACTTGACTAGAATTTCGTGTAGATCATCATGGTGCTCTTGAACTTGCTGTTTAAAAACTTCAACTTAAGGTTCATTCAGATCTGGACCAATTTCAAAATTTGCATGAGGACTTACCGGAATTGTTATATGTTGTTTTCAGCCTCATTAAAACTTGCCTTGGTGTGTTGTTCTTGTATACATCATCTCTTGCCATGAGTAGCATCATATAGCCTTTGTCATGCATCATGCTTGGTTGTGCATCATGTCATGTTTATGTGTTGTGTGTTTACCGTGTTGTTTGCTTCTTTCCGGTTGTGCTTCTTCACAATAGTTCATGTTTCGTTGCGATCGTGAGGATTCGTCCGTCTACGCTTGGTTTGTCTACGTGGCTTCGTCTTCTTTATGGGCTCGATCTTCTTCCTAGCGGGATTTTAGGCAAGATGACTGTTACCCTGGATCTCACTACTATCATTGCTTTGCTAGTTGTTTTCGATGCTATCGCTATGTCGCGCTTCCTACCACTGTTTATCAAGCCTCCCAAATTGCCATGTCAGCCTCTAACCTTTTTCACCCTTCCTAGCAAACCGTTCTTTGTCTATGTTACCGCTTTGCTCAGCCCCTCTTATAGCATTGTTAGTTGTAGGTGAAGTTGAAGATTGCTCCATGTTGGAACAGGATTATGTTGGGATATCACAATATCTCTTATTTAATTTATGCATCTATATACTTGGTAAAGGATGGAAGGCTCGGCCTTATGCCTGGTGTTTTGTTCCACTCTTGCCACCCTAGTTTCCGCCATACCCGTGTTATGTTCCTCAATTTTGCGTCCCTAACATGGTGTGGGTTTATGGACCCCTCTTGACAGTTCGCTTTGAATAAAACTCTTCCAGCAAGGCCCAAGATTGGTTTTACCATTTGCTCATCATAATAACTAAACTTTATATTAAATTTGATGCATAGGGAGTTAGCGCTACCCGAGGAGTAATTCTACATAAACAGGGGGGCCAGTGCTGATGGTGTTGGTCCCAAACTAGAGCAGCTTGCGGCGCCGCCCCTTGGCAACTTGGGGTATTTTGGTCGCTGTAACCATAGCTCATCCGTCGTGGCCTGAGACGAGATACGCGCGGCTACTATCAGGGTGTCGGCACGTTGGGAAGTTTTGCTAGACTTGTTTTACCATTGTCGAAATGTCTTGTGCACCGGGATCCCGAGTCTGATCGGATGTCCCGCGATGGAGGATTGTCTCTGTGGATCGTGAGCTTGTCATGGGCTAAGTTGGGACACCCCTGCAGGGTTTAAACTTTTGAAAGCCATGCCCGCGGTTATGTGACAGATGGGAATTTGTTAATATTCGGTTGTAGAGAACTTCTCACCAGATTCGAACTATAATACCCAATTGTGTGTGTAACCATGACGGTCTCTTTTCGAGAGGGTCGAGAAGAGAACACGGTGGGGTTATGTTTGAACGTAAGTAGTTTAGGATCACTTCTTGATCATTGCTAGTTTGCGACCATTTGCGTAGCTTCTCATCTTATTCTGGTACTCGTAAGTTAGCCACCATATCATGCTTAGTCGCTGCTGCAACCTCACGACTTATCCATTCCATTCCCATTAAGCTTTGCTAGTCTTGATACCCATGGTTACGGGATTGCTGAGTCCTCGTGGCTCACAGATTACTACAACAACAGTTGCAGGTACAGGTTGCAATGATATGACGTGAGAGCGATGCTTGCTTGTTTTGAGTCCTTCTTCTGCTTCGTCGTTCAGGGGATAGGTTCCAGGTCGGCAGTCTGAGCTAGCAGGGTGGATGTCGTTTGAGTTTCTATTTCTGTTTCATCCGTAGTCGAATGTTGCTCTTGTGTATGATGTTGTTATATTCATGCGGCATGGTATGCCTATTGTATGTATCCCAACTATTATGTAATGGTACGATGTAATGATATCCACCTGGCAAAATCGTCTCCAATATGCGCTTCTATCCTTGGTGGGACCTTCGAGTTCCTTTAGGATAGGGTCGCATATTGGGCGTGACATTGTCCCCCTTCAGTAGATGTGTTTCGACGATGAGTTCGATGACATGGATGAATTCGTCACCGTACCCATGTTCGTTGAAGTACTTATCAACATTGGTAAATGTACCGTCGTCATCGTCGTCGTCCGGATCTTGTGCCATATGCATGTCCTGATCCTGTGCCATGTGCATGTCCGGTAGCATTGCGGTGGTCTTGCCATGGCTTGGCGCCGGCACGACTAGCGGTGTTGTCTGTGGGGTGGTGTCCCCCGCCCCCAAAAGAATCTGGCTCTTCGGCCAAAGCAGGCGCTCAGGGTCATCACATCATCTTTGTCGGCCCCAGCGGGTCGAAACAGAGGTAACCAGTCGTCGCAGCCTGGCAGCACCCGAACCAGTTGAACCCTATACACAGTGGGTGGCATCAGATTACCGTGGAACAGGGGGTTGCCCGATTGAACGATTCTGTGCTTGGTAACATCGATCAAATCGCCGCCCACGAAGTGCAGGAGAGTGCATGGAACGTCGGCGGCGCCCTGTGAAAACATGTAGGGCGTCAGGGATGCCCAGTCAAAGGCAAGGAGATGAAGTCATCGACCGAGAGGCTTAGTTACCGTGATGGCGTTGATCCTGGTTAATGTTGAGGCACCGCAAACGGCGGGCATGCAAGTGATGGAGGGGCCGCTTGCTGCCGAGGTGTCGGCCGGCGTATTCTTCCCACACCTGGGTGCATTAAGCTCCAATGCCCGTGCCGGCACCGGAGACACCAATAGCGCCTCCACTGGAGACACCAAAGGCGCCGCCGGCGCGTTGTGCGAGTTGCTGGCTGTGAAGCTGGGAATCGGGGGCTGCCCCTGTTGGCCGCCTGCAATCCACGCCTACAGCTCCTCAATTAAGGTAGGCACAATGGCAGTGATCGTCGCTCCCAGTTGGTATCGCACTTGCTCTTGGACCATCTACGGAATTCGCGCCACTTGTGCCTTGAGTTCTTGAACCTCGCGCTCCTGGATTTCCGAGCTGGTCTTTCTCTCCTTTCGCCCAGCATTACAGTATTCTGACCATTTCGTGGACAAGCCTTTGCCGGCCACACGACCAGCTGACGACGGATTATTGAACTTATCCTTGTTTTTCATTATGTTCAACGCCCTATTTAAAGTGTTGTCCCAATGGAAGCTCTGAGACGACCCTGCGCTACTGCTTTCAGTGTCCTGCGGAAGGAACGTGAACCATTTAGAAATTTGGATTCATTAATTAGAATGCAACCATATGGAGCTAATTACGCGGGGGTGTATTCCTTACCAGAACAAGCTCAAGTGCCTTGGTGTTCGGATTCGTGCTAAGCTCCTTTGTTACCGGGTCCACCTTGTATCGGGCCCTAACATGGTTCCTGGTCTGCTTGTCACTGTATTTGTTGAAGAGGGGCAGTAGGCCTTGCTTGGCACGCTCCGCGTCCTCCTTGTCCCTTATAGGTTCCACCCCTCTGTAACCGCCGGGACCGAGTTTGTGGACCCCTAAGTTCAAGTCCCGCATATCTTTCCCCCACTAACTTGATTCCGCGGTTGCGTTGCTCTCGCACTAGATCTTGAACTCCTTGTAGTCATCTTCGCTGATCGAAGGATTTGTCTCCTTGATCTTCTCATAACTATCACCTCTTAGAATCCTTCTCCTCACCGCGGCTCTCCAAGTAGCCAGGGCCATGATCATCTTCGTGAGGGCGGAACTGTTCACTTTATTCCCTAAGAGGCGTGTGTTTGCGATGTCACCGGGGAACTTGTATCGTTCGTGCAGTTTCGTGAAGAGGAGGTTGGGCAAATTCCCTCTGTCGCGATGCCTTAGGTTCTTGGTGTTGATCGAGACGGTGCTCCGGAGAATGCACCCGAGTTGTGCCGAGTACCCACTGACTAATTATTTCGGTGCCGTTGGATGCCTACTAGAGGACACTTCGGTAAATTCCTGCTTGACGGTGCCGAGCATATTCGAGCGCCAGTCCTTCCGTAGCCTCTTCGATTGGCTACCATCTGTGTGTGTCCTGCCATCATCAGTGGTGGCATCCTCGGCGGCACCGTCAGTGGTGTCATCCCCGATGCCACTAGGGGTTGTGTAGTCGGGATCGGTGTCTTCCGCGGCATCCTCATAGCGGTGAGGTTCTTCCTCCATCTCCTGGGACATCTCCCAGAATTGCTTGCCTGAACCGCCGGCCTCATCATTGTGGGACATGTTCGCTCTAAATAGGAAAAATGTTTGGTCAAAAAGTTGGTTATTGTCAGGGAATAAGATCTCTAAGTTGACCAAATAACCTAATTCTCGAGGAATGTCGCCAAAAAGTTGGTTATTGTCAAGGAACAATTGAGAGATGTTTGTGATATTGCCTAGGTGTTTTGGGATGGAACCTGCTAGTGTGTTGTTGCTAAGGTCCAAGTCCCTTCCTAACCCACTTCTTCTTGTCTCCTCTCACTATCTCTCTCACACACATGGCAAGCAAGGGTGTCTGAGTGTGTGAAAAAAATTCTAAACTAATCCAAAGGCTGAAAATTGATCATTTGTTTTAGATAGCAGTTTTCTTTCTTGGGGCTTTGCTGTGTGGTACAAGTACAAAACTGAATTTTGGAAATCTACAGAATGAACAAGCTAAGGGCTGCAAATGCCTGCAAGGCTTCAAGGGTGACGGCATAATAGCTCAGTGTTATTTAAGGGTTGGTTTGTGAGGAATTATCATGGTCTCATCATTTAGGGTTTGTCGACACCGAGGCATCCTAAAAGCTAAGCTTTTATCATTTAGGGTTTGTCGACGCCGAGGCACCCTAAAAGCCTAAGCTTTCATCATTTAGGTTTTTATCGACACCGAGGCACCCTAAAAGCCAAGGTTTTATCATTTAGGGTTTGTCGACGCTAAGGCACCCTAAATGCTAAGTTAAATTTTCATCATTTAGGGTTTATCGATGCCGAGGCACCCTAGGTTGCCTGATATATATGGGTATCTTCTAATTATATCAAACGGAGTCCAAACGGAATGAAACCTTCGGGAGCGTGATTTTTGGAACGAACGTGATCTAGATGACTTGGAGTGCAAGTCAAGAAGAAATTGAGGCGGCCAGGAGATAGGAGGGCGCGCCCACCCCTCCTGGGCGCGCCCCCTATCTCCTGGGCCCCTCAGGCGCCCACCGACGTACTTCTTCCTCCTATATGTACCCACGTACCCCGAAAACATCCAGGGAGCCAACGAAAAACAATTTCCACCGTCGTAACCTTCTGTATCCGTGAGATCCCATCTTGGAGCCTTCGGCGGTGCTCCGTCGGAGGGGGAATCGACCACAGAGGGCTTCTACATCAACACCATAGCCCCTCCGATGAGTTGTGAGTAGTTTACCACAGACCTTCGAGTCCATAGTTATTAGCTAGATGGCTTCTTATCTCTTTTTGTATCTCAATACAATGTTCTTCCCCTCTCTTGTGGAGATCTATTCGATGTAACTCTTTTTGCGGTGTGTTTGTCAAGATCCGATGAATTGTGGGTTTATGATTAAGTTTATCTATGAGAAATATTTGAATCTCCTCTGAATTCTTTTATGTATGACTGAGTTATCTTTGCAAGTCTCTTCGAATTATCAGTTTGGTTTGGCCTACTAGATTGATCTTTCTTGCCATGGGAGAAGTGCTTAGCTTTGGGTTCAATCTTGCGGTGTCCTTACCCAGTGACAGAAAGGGTTGCAAGGCACATATTGTATTGTTCCCATCGAGGATAAAAACATGGGGTTTATATCATATTGCTTGAGTTTATCCTGCTACATCATGTCATCTTTCTTAATGCATTCCTCTATTCTTATGAACTTAATAATCTAGATGCATGCTAGATAGCGGTCGATGTGTGGAGTAATAGTAGTAGATGTAGGCAGCAGTCGGTCTACTTGTTGCGGACGTGATGCCTATATACATGATCATGCCTAGATAATCTCATAACTATTCGCTTTTCTATCAATTGCTCGACAATAATTTGTTCACCCACCGTAATACTTATGCTATCTTGAGAGAAGCCACTAGTGAAACCTATGGCCCCCGGGTCTATGTTTTATCATATAAGATTTCAATCTACTTTTAGTTGCATCTTTACTTTTTGCATCTATATTATAAAATACCAAAAATATATTTACCTTATCATACTATCTCTATCAGATCTCACTTTCGCAAGTGGCCGTGAAGGGATTGACAACCCCTTTATTGTGTTGGTTGCGAGTTCTTTGTTTGTTTGTGTAGGTGCGTGGGACTTTTGAGGAGCCTCCTACTGGATTGATACCTCGGTTCCCAAAAACTGTGGGAAATACTTATGATACTATTGCTGCATCACCCTTTCCTCTTCAGGGAAAACCAACACAAGCTCAAGACGTAGCAAGAAGGATTTCTGGCGCCATTGCCGAGGAGGTCTTCGCTCAAGTCAAGACATACAAAGTACCCATCACAAACTCATCTCTCTCGCATTTACATTATTTGCCATTTGCCTCTCGTTTTCCTCTCCCCCACTTCACCCTTGCCGTTTTATTTGCACTCTCTTTCCCAAACTTCTCCTCTCTTTTTCGCTTGCCTTTTTCTATTTGCTTGTGTGTCGGATTACTTGTCTCCATGGTGCAAGAGAATACCAAATTGTATGATTTATCCAATACCAATAATAATGATTTCCTTAGTACTCAGATTGCTCCTCTTAATGATGTTGAGTCTTGTGAAATCAATAGTGCTTTGCTGAATCTTGTTATGAAAGATCAATTCGCCGGCGTTCCTAGTGAAGATGCCGCTACTCATCTAAACAACTTTGTTCATTTGTGTGATATGCAAAAGAAGAAAGATACGGATAACAATACTGTTAAATTGAAGTTATTTCCATTTTCACTTAGAGATCATGCTAAAGTTTGGTTTTCGTCTTTGCCTAAAAATAGTATTGATTCTTGGAACAAGTGCAAAGATGCTTTTATCTCCAAGTATTTTCCTACCGCTAAGATTATCACTCTTAGGAATGATATTATGAACTTTAAACAACTTGATCATGAGCATGTTGCCCAATCTTGGGAAAGAATGAAATTGATGATTTGCAATTGCCCTACTCATGGTTTGAATTTATGGATGATCATACAAAAAATTTATGCCGGCTTGAACTTTGCCTCTAGAAATCTATTAGATTCGGCCGCGGGAGGCACGTTTATGGACATCACCTTAGGATATGCTACAAAACTTCTTGATAATATTATGTCTAATTATTCTCAAAGGCACACCGAAAGATCTTCTAGTAAAAAAGTGCATGCTATAGAAGAAATCAATGTTTTGAGTGGAAAGATGGATGAACTTATGAAAATGTTTGCTACTAAAAATACTCCTCTTGATCCCAATGATATGCCTTTGTGTACTTTGATTGAGAATACTAATGAATATATGGATGTGAATTTTGTTGGTAGGAATAGTTTTGGAAACAATGCTTATAGACGAAACTTTAGTTCTAGACCGTTCCCTAGTAAGTCATCCAATAATTATGGAAATTCCTACAATAATTCTTATGGTAATTTTAATAATATGCCCTCTGATTTTGAGAATAGTGTGAAAGAATTTATGATCTCTCAAAAGAATTTTAATGCCTTGCTTGAAGAAAAATTGCTCAAAGTTGATGATTTGGCTAGGAATGTTGATAGACTTTTGCTTGATGTTGATTCTCTTAAAATTAGATCTAATCCTCCTAAGAATGATATCAATGAGTCTCTCAAAGCCATTAGAATTTCCATTGATGAGTGCAAGGAAAGAACCGCTAGATTGCATGCCAAGAAAGATTGCTTTGTAAAGGCGTGTTCTTCTAGTTTCCATGAAAATAATGATGAAGGTCTTAAAATTATTGATGTGCCCCCCTATTATATCTTTGTTTTGCAATATGAATAATAATAATGGGACTGGAGATGAGTCAACTTTAGTTAGAAGGCGTCCCAATAATTCGGAGTTTTTAGATGTTGATGCTAAATTTTGTAAAAGTGGGATTGGAGAGGTCATGACTTTAAATAGCATTGAACCCACTATCTCGGATTTCAAGGAAATTGATTATGATAACTGTTCTTTAGGAGGTTGTATTTCCTTGTTGCAATCCATTGTTAATTCTCCTCATGCTTATAGTCAAAATAAAGCTTTTACCAAACATATCGTTGATGCCTTGATGCAATCTTATGATGAAAAACTTAATTTGGAAGTTTCGATACCTAGAAAACTTAATGATGAGTGGGAACCTACTATAAAGATTAAAATTAAAGATCATGAGTGTTTTTCTTTGTGTGATTTGGGTGCTAGTTTTTCCATGATTCCAAAAACTTTATGTGATATTCTAGGTTTCCATGATCTTGATGATTGCTCTTTAAATTTGCACCTTGTGGATTCCACCATTAAAAAGCCAATAGGAAGGATAAATGATGTTCTCATTGTCGCAAATAGAAATTTGGTGCCCATAGATTTTATCGTTCTTGATATAGATTGCAATCTTTCTTGCCCTATTATTCTTGGTAGACCTTTCCTTAGAACGATTGGCGCAATTATTGATATGAAGGAACGGAATATTAGATTCCAATTTTCATTAAGGAAAGGCATGGAGCACATTGCAAGAAAGAAAGTCAAATTACCTTATGAATCTATCATGCGAGCTACTTATGAATTGAGTGCCAAAGATGGCACTATTTAGATCTATCTTCGCTTTTATGCCGAGCTAGGGGCGTTAAACGATAGCGCTAGTTGGGAGGCAACCCTATTTTATTTGTGCTTTTTGTTTTTGTTTACGTTTAGTAATAAACTTTGTATCTACTTTCTGTTTATATGTGTTTTTATGTTTTAATTAGTGTTTGTGCCAAATAGAACCTATAGGATAACCTATGATGATAGTTAATTTGATTCTGCTGAAAAACAGAAACTTCGCGCGGACGAATTTAGTTTTGTTAAATGACAGAAATGTGATTTTGGGTTGATTCTTTTTGATGCTGATCAATAGACAAATTGTCCAGGACTTACCATTTTGGTAGGATATTTAGAGTTCCCGAAGTTTGCGTTAGTTACAGATTACTACAGACTGTTCTGTTTTTGACAGATTCTGTTTTTCATGTGTTGTTTGCTTATTTTGATGCATCTATGGCTAGTATTAAGTGGTATGAACCATAGAGAACTTGAAATAAATTAGGTTTAACACCAATATAAATAAAAAATGAGTTCATTACAGTACCTTATGTGGTGGTTTTGTTTTCTTTCACTAACTGAGCTTATGAGATTTCCTGTTGTGTTTTGTGTTGTGAAGTTTTCAAGTTTTGGGTAAAGATTTGATGGACTATGGAACAAGGAGTGGCAAAAGCCTAAGCTTGGGGATGCCCATGGCACCTGAAGATATTCAAGAGTAGCCAAAATCCTAAGCTTGGGGATGCCCCGGGAAGGCATCCCCTCTTTTGTCTTCGTTCATTGGTAACTTTACTTGGAGCTATATTTTTATTCGCCACATGATATGTGTTTTGCTTGGAGCGCCTTGTATTATATTAGTATTTTCTTTTTAGTTTACCACAATCATCCTTGTTGTACACACCTTTTGGGAGAAGCCTACTTGATTAGAATTTATTAGAATACTCTATGTGCTTCACTTATATCTTTTGAGTTAGATAGTTTTTGCTCTAGTGCTTCACTTATATATTTTAGAGCACGACGGTAGCTTAATTTTGTAGAAATTGCTAATCTATCATGCTTCACTTATATTATTTTGAGAGTCTTTTAGAACAGCATGGTATTTGCTATGGTTATAAAATTGGTCCTAGAATGGTAGGCATCCAAGTTGGGTATAATAAAAACTATCATAGGAAGTGAATTGGATGCTATGATCAATTTGATACTTGATAATCGTTTTGAGATATGGAGGTAGTGATATTAATGTCATGGTAGTTGGGTGATTATGAAATTAAAGAATGCTTGTGTTGAAGTTAGCAAGTCCCATAGCATGCACGTATGGTTAAAGTTGTGTAACAAATTTGAAACATGAAGTGTACTTGGATTGTGCATCCTTATGAGTGGCGGTCGGGGACGAGCGATGGTCTTTTCCTACCAATCTATCCCTCTAGGAGCATGCGCGTAGTGCTTGGTTTTTGATGACTTCTAAATTTTTGCAATAACTATATGAGTTATTTTGACTAATGTTGAGTTCATGGGTTATACACACTTTTACCTTTCCACCATTGCTAGCCTCTCCGGTACCGTGCATTGCCCTTTCTCTCCT
Source organism: Triticum timopheevii (assembly GCA_963921465.1). NCBI lineage: Eukaryota > Viridiplantae > Streptophyta > Magnoliopsida > Poales > Poaceae > Triticum > Triticum timopheevii. The sequence continues at coordinate 232,076,942 of OY997266.1, read as the reverse complement.
TAAGAGTTGGCGCAAACTTCACCGGTGCATCCAAACCCCGTGATATGATCCGCTCTATCACACATAAAACTCCTTATATCTTCCTCAAAACAGCCACCATACCTACCTATTATGGCATTTCCATAGCCATTCCGAGATATATTGCCATGCAACTTTCCACCGTTCCATTTATCATCACGACATACATTACTTTTTTCATATTGCCATTGCATGATCATGTAGTTGACATCGTATTTGTGGCAAAGCCACCATGCATAATTTTTCATACATGTCACTCTTGATTCATTGCACCATCCCGGTACACCGCCGGAGTCATTCATATAGAGTCATATCTTGTTCTAGTTTCGAGTTGTAATTCATGTGTTGTAATCAACAAAAGTGTGATGATCATCATTATTAGAGCATTGTCCCAAAGAAAAAAAAGAAAGTCCAAAAGAAAAAAAAGAAAGGCAAAAGAAAAAAAAGAAAAAAAAGAAAAAAAGGAAAAAAGGAAAAAGGAAAAATAGAAAAAGAAAATAAATAAAAAGGGGCAATGTTACTATCTCTTTTTGCACACTTGTGCTTCAAAGTAGCATCATGTTCTTTATATAGTGAGTCTCATATATTGTGCTTCAAAGTAGCACCACGTTCTTCATATAGTGAGTCTCATATGTTGTCACTTTCATATACTAGTGGGAATTTTTCATTATAGAACTTGGCTTGTATATTCCTACGATGGGCTTCCTCAAATGCCCTAGGTCTTCGTGAGCAAGCAAGTTGGATGCACACCCACTAGTTTTCTTTTGTTGAGCTTTTCATTCATTTATAGCTCTAGTGCATCCGTTGCATGGCAATCCCTACTCCTCATGTTGACATCAATTGATAGGCATCTCCATAGCCCATTGATTATCCTCGTCAATGTGAGACTTTCTCCCTTTTTTTGTCTTCTCCACACAATCCCCATCATCATATTCTATTCCACCCATAGTGCTATATCCATTATTCACACTCTTGTATTGCGCGAAAGTTGAAAAAGTTTGAGATTATTTAAGTAAGAAACAATTGCTTGGCTTGTCATCGGGGGTGTAGAATTTGGGAACATTTTTGTGTGACGAAAATGAAGCATAGCCTAACTATATGATTTTGCAGGGATGAACTTACTTTTGCCATGCTATTTTGAGAAGATATGATTGCTTTGATTAGTATGCTTGAAGTATTATTATTTTTGTGTCAATATGAACTTTTGTCTTGAATCTTTCGGATCTGAATATTCATATCACAATTAAGAAGATTTACATTGAAATTATGCCAAAGTATCAATCCACATCAAAAATTCTTTTTTTATCATTTACCTACTCGAGGACGAGCAGGAATTAAGCTTGGGGATGCTTGATACGTCTCCAACATATCTATAATTTTTGATTGTTCCATGCTATTATGTTACCACTTTTGGCTATTTATGGGCTTTATTTTACAAATTTATATCATTTTTGGGACTAACCTACTCATCGGAGGCCCAGCCCGTACTGCTATTTTTTTTGCCTATTTTAGTATTTCAAAGAAAAGGAATATCAAACGGAGTCCAAACGGAATGAAACCTTCGGGAGCGTGATTTTTGGAATGAACGTGATCCAGAGGACTTGGAGTGCAAGTCAAGAAGCAATCGAGGCAGCTAGGAGATAGGAGGGCGCGCCCACCCCTCCTGGGCGCGCTCCCCTGTATCCTGGGCCCCTCAGGCGGCCACCGACGTACTTCTTCCTCCTATATATACACACATACCCCGAAAACATCCAGGGAGCCAACGAAAAACAGTTTCCACCGCCGTAACCTTCTGTATCCGCGAGATGCCATCTTGGAGCCTTCGTCGGCGCTCCGCCGGAGGGGGAATCAACTACGGATGGCTTCTACATCAACACCATAGCCCCTCCGATGAGTTGTGAGTAGTTTACCACAGACCTTCGGGTCCATAGTTATTAGCTAGATAGCTTCTTCTCTCTTTTTGGATCTCAATACAATGTTCTCCCCCTCTCTTGTGGAGATCTATTCGATGTAAGTCTTTTTGCGGTGTGTTTGTCGAGATCCGATGAATTGTGGGTTTATGATCAAGTTTATCTATGAGAAATATTTGAATCTCCTCTGAATTCTTTTATGTATGATTGAGTTATCTTTGCAAGTCTCTTTGAATTATCAGTTCAGTTTGGCCTACTAGATTGATCTTTCTTGCCATGGGAGAAGTGCTTAGCTTTGGGTTCAATCTTGTGGTGTCCTTACCCAGTGACAGAAAGGGTTGCAAGGCACGTATTGTATTGTTGCCATCAAGGATAAAAAGAAGGGGTTTATATCATATTGCTTGAGTTTACCCCTCTACGTCATGTCATCTTTCTTAATGCGTTACTCTGTTCTTATGAAATTAATACTCTAGATGCATGCTGGATAGCAGTCGATGTGTGGAGTAATAGTAGTAGATGAAGGCAGGAGTCGGTCTACTTGTTGCGGACGTGATGCCTATATACATGATCATGCCTAGATAATCTCATAATTATTCACTTTTCTATCAATTGCTCGACAGTAATTTGTTCACCCACCATAGTACTTATGCTATCTTGAGAGAAGCCACTAGTGAAACCTATGGCCCCCGGGTCTATCTTTTATCATATAAGATTTCAATCTACTTTTATTTGCATCTTTACTTTTTGCATCTATATTATAAAATACCAAAAATATATTTACCTTATCATACTATCTCTATCAGATCTCACTTTCGGAAGTGGCCGTGAAGGGATTGACAACCCCTTTATTGCGTTGGTTGCGAGTTCTTTGTTTGTTTGTGTAGGTGCGTGGGACTTTTGAGGAGCCTCCTACTGGATTGATACCTTGGTTCTCAAAAACTGTGGGAAATACTTACGCTACTATTGCTGCATCACCCTTTCCTCTTCAAGGAAAACCAACACAAGCTCAAGACGTAGCAATTGCCACCTATGGCAATTGCATATTAGTTGTGCAAACAAATTTAAGAGTGGGCAATAATGAATAATATTTAATGGGATACCTCAAAAAGCTAATCTAGTATCTCCATTTAATATTTTTGTACTAGAAAGTGCACAAAGTGCAAGAAACAGATTATTTCAACCCCCCAAACAATAATGATAACATTCTTTTCCTGAACTATAAACGACTCATGGTTTCGTCTGTCCACACATGAATTCAGCATATGTGTTTAATGCAGCAAGAATAAATGGTCACCACATGTCAAAAATCTCGCATCCAAAATTTCACAATTGAGCCTAACGTGACAGTGCTTATATAACCAGGCTTATGGTGCATTCTACTTTCTACCTGTCCAAACTGTATTTGTCAGACTTAACTAAGTTAACTATTACCTGCACACCCTAATCTTTTTATCTGATTAACACAAAATAGACATCTCAACACTTGCATTTGCAAATATAACACCATGAGACACTTCAACTAGGTACTTCTCAAAGGACAAACAACAAGAGACAGTAAACATATCAGCTGTTGATAGAAGATTCAGAACTAGTCCTTAGCTTGAGCTGCAGAACTAGTACTGGCAAACCTAGAATAATGGCTCAAATGCTGAACTGTTTGAGCTTCTGAACTAGTACTGGCAAACCTAGAATAATGTCTCAAATGTTGAACCTAGAATAGATTATACCATTAGTAATAACTATGCATTGCTCATGTTGTAAAAAGGCATAGAAAGAGAGCAACTGACATTAGTAATAACTATGAGTTGATATCACACTTCTATATGTATAACACAAGAGGCAGTTGATCCTTCTTAATTAAGTACTAAGATACCCCGGCCCATGCATTAGTCGCAAGAACTCCATATGTCCTATTTTTAGGAAAGTCATGCTAAAATTCACGGAAAATTTCTGCATGACCTTCGCTGAAAATAGGACATATGGAGTACCCGAATTTGCCGGAACAGAAGTGAATCGACATTCGGCAAACTCAAGGGCCTCTCGGGGTACCTGCAAAATCATTATCCCACCCCGCCCCGCTGCAACCCCACAACACCCCACAATATCATCACGACATGAAGGTATTAGACAAAACCCCCCAATATCATCATGACACGATGGTCGGAGACAAAACCCAGCAATATATCTTCTAGCCATGAAACCCTACATTGATTCTCCTTTCTTCCTCTTTTTTCACTTAAACTTGCAAACATGTAGGAACAAAAATGGCATGCTATGTAGCCTTAATGCTATAGAACATATGAAATACATGCCAGCAATATATATGATATAAACTCAAATAATTTTTGAATCCACTTGTTGTCTGGCTAAGAGGTTGAAGTGGGCACTGATTAGTGCCGAAGTTGGCACTCTTTAAATTCATAAAAGAAAAGGCACCACATAATATTGATGGACAGGGGAAAGCTTTGCAATTGCACCCACAAGTGTCAAGCACCAACTTAATAGCCACTCCTAATAAATCCTTCCCATGAGAGTACGGCGCTCACTCACGGTTCGACACATAATATTATTCTCCCGCATTAGCTAAAATGGCTAAAACCGAATGCGATAATCCTAGTGTTCTCTTGTGGTGGTGGTGAGATGCCCATATCATGCATTGGTGGGCAACGATGATTAGATTAAATTGTAACCAGGCACATACTTATAGGTGTTTACTAATATGAAAAAGGAGTGGACCTTTGGGTGCAAAGGAGTGGACCTGAACGGTGCAAACAAAAAGAAACTGATAAAAAAGATGAGTGTTGTGTTCCCGGGGGTGGAAGAACATGACAGGGCCAGCCGACGATTTCTAACTCGATCTAAAAGTGATTATTGCCCATGGAAATGGCACCAAATCCCTCTGGATCGTTAACAAGGGAGGATGCAGATAGGGGACTTCAATCAATCGAGCATCAGCAGCACAACGCCTTAACCAGATGGAATTGAATCGGGTTGGAAGGGCAACTAGCAAGCAACAGGCAGAGTAGTAGTGTGGCGGCAGCACAGAGCAGCATTAGCAGCGGTAAAGAGCAACGCCAAGGCAGCAGCAAGCAGCGGCCAAGCAGCGAACATCAACAGCAGCAGTAGTGCAGTCAGCAGAGCAACAGCAGCAGCTGGGGCTGCGCGACAACAGTCAGCACGGGCGCGCGCGAGCGGCAATGGGCGGACGAGCACGGGCGAGGGATGGCCAGGGGCGCGCAGGCGGATGCATGCCCCAGGGCAGGATCAGCGGGGAGGGCGTGCACCGAGGCGCGGCAGAGGAGCCCGGGGGCACGGGCCGGCTGTGGGGTGAGCGCGAGGTTGACGGCGGCGGCTTACGACGGCCTATGGAGGCGGAACGAAGGGGGGAACAAGTGAGGGACTCACCACGGAGATCGTGGCAGGCTCGGTGAAGGCCGGGGTTGACCGGAGAGATGATGGCGACCACGAGATGGCGACGGCTGGAGGAAGAAGTAGGACTACTCCTCCTAGTGCTCCGGCGGCGACTCCGGTGGCGGAGCGGGCGCGGGGGTCGTCGGGTGCGGGGGGTCGTCGGCGGCGGTGGAGAGCGAGAGCGGGCAAGGGGGATCTGGCGAGGAAGGGGGATCGATCTGGCGAGGGAGGGTTAGCGAGGGGGGAAGGTTAGCAATGGCGCACCTCCTAGGGGTGCGCCATAAGTACTTTGATAGCAATCGCGCACCTTCCCCTGGTGCGCCATTACTAACTTTTTTTTTTGGATTTTTAGTTGCATCTAATATTTTTTATTTGAAAATATCAACAAATTTGTTATTTGAAAATATTTATGAATGTGAAAAAATATCAACAAATTTGTTATTTGAAAATATTTGTGAATATGAAAAAATATCATCAAATTTGTTATTTTAAAAAATATCATAAAAATTTGTATACCAATGGCGCACCTCCTAGGGGTGCGCCATAAGTACTTTGATACCAATGGCGCACCTCCTAGGGGTGCGCCCTAAGTACTTTGATAGCAATGGCGCACCTTCCCCTGGTGCACCATTACTAACTATTTTTTGGATTTTTACTTGCATCTAATATTTTTCTTAGAGAATGACGATCAAATTTGAAAACATTTATGAATGTGAAAAAATATCATCAAATTTGTTATTTGAAAAAATTTATGAATATGAAAAAATATCATCAAATTTGTTATTTGAAAATATCATCAATTTTTTTAGTTGCATTCATTTGTGAATTGGTAGAACATTTATGAATATGAAAAAATATCATCAAATTTGAAAAAATATTCATGAATTCAAAAAGTGCCCATGAAATTTAAAAATATTCATGAGTTCAAAAAATATTAACAAATTCAATACTTTTTGTGAGTTAGAAATTCAATACCAGAATAAACTTAAATAAATATTCATGAGGACTAGAACAGAAGAAATATCATTTCAATATGTCGAAATACAATCGAGAAATGAAGACTACAATTTAAATACAATCAATCTTAGCTAGGTATCTTTTCACAATCTTCTTGCCCTTCTTTTTCGCAAATGGAGTTCTTCTGATGAACGGACGTCCTTTAGGTAGGGTGGTCCTGCTTCTTCTTGTGGTGTATGGTACTTCATCGTCGTCATCATGTTCCATCTTCGGGTTGCCGTACTTGTCGAAGTCTTGCTCATTGGCGACTCCATCCATTCCAATGATCTTCCTTTTGCCTCTCCTCACGACAACACAACTGGGCTTTGACGGGTCGGTAATGAAGAAGCATTGGTCCACTTGGGATGCCAGTACCCATTGCACCCGCGGTCTTGGATTTGGCTTCGGGTATAACCATGGTGGTGAAATACCGGTCTTCTTTTAGGACGCTCTTGGCCCATCTGACACGGAACATCAGGACCTTCTCTCTAGCGTAGCTCAGCTCCCAGATCTCCTTGATCCTTCCGTAGTATCTGTCCTTATCGTTACCGGTGTAGGATTCCATCATTACCCCGGAGTTCTGATAACCATCGCTCTTCATGTCCTTGTCCTTGTTGTAGAATGTGTAGCCATTGATATCGTACGCCTCATAGGTCATCAGGTTGTGCTCGGCGCCCTGTGACAAGGCGAATATGAGTTTTTCTTCCGCGGAAGAATCCTCTTGTAAAGGGTACGACAGAAGCTTCTCCTTGAACCAATGCGTGAAACATGAGTTGTGCTCTTTGATTATATCTCCGTCTGCCCTCTGCTGGCCTCAGTCATTTTACGTCTTCTTAATAAAGGTTTTGTGCTCTACCACCCAAGGATCGTCCATGTCTATGTGTTGTAGTGTGACTAGGTTTGCTCTTTCAAAGTCGGCGAGCCGACCCTCGAAGTCGACATTCATTTTGCGGCGAGCATCGCGGTGACCCCATCTAGCGAGCCTATCGAGGTGCCTGTTAACGGGCAGACCAACGGGGTTCTCGATGCCTAGATAATTCGTGCAGTAGGAGATGCACTCTTCGGTCAGAAAGCCCCTGGCTATGCTTCCCTCTGGACGTCACATTTTGCAAACATATCCTTTGATGATACCATTCATCCTTTCGAATTGCATCATGCTGTGCAGGAACGTCGGTCCGAGTTGGATGATATCATCCACAATATGGACCAGCAGATGCACCATAACATCGAAGAATGCGGGCGGGAAGTACATCTCAAGCTCGCATAGTATCACCATGAACTCTTCATGTAGCCTTCTGAGTTGCCTCACGCCAACCGACTTCCGAGAGATGACGTCGAAAAAGTTGCATAGGCCAAATAGCGTTTCACGGACGTGCGCGTCCATGATACCACAGATTGCAACTGGAAGTATCTGCGTCATCAGCACGTGACAGTCTAGGTATCTGCTGAACTTCATCCCACTGAACTTCTGCTTCGCTGAGTCTAGGTATCTGCTTATCATCCCCGCGTAACAGTAAGGAAATTTTACTCCTACGAGGCAGGTGAAAAACTGCTCGATCTCCTCCTGACTTTGAGTGAAGCAGATGGGAGGGTAGTCATTTCCGATCTTCTTGGCCTTTTTTGCCTCTGTGACCACTTCCCGTGTCCTGCTTCGCCTCATCATCATCATCATCATTATCGTGAAGCTCCTCCCTGATGCCCATTGATTTCAAGTCTGCCCTTGCTTTCGGCCCATCTTTGGTCCTCTCTGGCATGTTGAGCAGGGTACCAAGCAAACTCTCGCACACATTCTTCGTGATATGCATGACGTCAAGGCTGTGCGACACACGGAGGATCTTCCAGTACAGCAAGTACCAGAAAACAGACCTCCTTTTCCATACCTTCAGCAGCGGCTCTGGCGCTTTTTGCTTCTTTCCCGGCTCTGCCGCCTTTTGCTTCTTTCCCGACAGTGGGCAAGCTTTCCAATTTTTCAACAACTCGTCTATTTCCTCGCCGCTCATCATACGCGGGCGTCTTCGGGGTTCGGTTTCACCATCGAACAGATCCTTGCGTTTTCTCCATGAGTCATCGTCGTGAAGCCACCTTCGATGTCCCATGAACACGGTTTTCGAAGACTCGGGATCTCTATCTAGCTAGCGATACATTGTGTCATCCATGCACCTGACGCATTCAGAAAATCCATGGACCACCTACCCCGCGACACATCCATAACAGAGATAGTCGTGCACCATCGTGAGCAGTGCAACTCTCATAGGGTAATATTCTTTCTCTGCGGCGTCCCACGTATTGGCTGGCATTTTCCACAGCATGTCTAGCTCCTCTTTCAGCAGCCCCAGATATAGATTGACGTTGTTCCCTGGTTGTTTTGGCCGTTCAATTAGCATATTCATGTGAATGTACTTCCTCTTCAGGCACAAACAGGGGGGAAGGTTGTACATCCACACAAACACAAGCCAGGTGCTATGTGTGCTTCTCTGGCTGCCAAACGTATTGACTCCATCGGTGCTCGACGTTGGGGAACGTAGTAATTTCAAAAAATTTCCTACGCACACGCAAGATCATGGTGATGGCATAGCAACGAGAGGGGAGTGTTCGTCCACGTACCCTCGTAGACCGTAAGCGGAAGCATTAGCACAACGCGGTTGATGTAGTCGTACCTCTTCACAATCCGACCGATCCAAGCACCGAACGTACGGGGCCTCCGAGTTCAGCACACGTTCAGCTCGATGACGATCTCCGGCTTCCGATCCAGCCGAGCTCCGGAGATGAGTTCCGTTAGCACGACGGCGTGGTGATGATGATGATGTTCTACCGGCGCAGGGCTTCGCCTAAACTCCACGACTATATGACCGAGGTGGAATATGGTGGAGGGGGGGCACCACACATGGCTAAGGAACGATCCGTAGATCAACTTGTGTGTCTATGGGGTGCCTCCCGCCCCCTTATATAAACGAGCAAGGGGGGGAGGCCGGCCGGCCCCTTGGGCGCGCCAAGGGAGGAGGAATCCTCCTCCTAGTAGGAGTAGGACTCCTCCTTTCCTTCTCCTACTAGGAGGGGGAAGGAAGGAGGAGAGGGGGGAAGGAAAGGGGGAGCTCCGCCCCCCCTCCTAGTCCAATTCGGACCAGAGGGGGAAGGGGGCACGCGGCCCATGCTGGCCGCCCCTCTCTCCTTTCCCCTAAGGCCCATAAGGCCCAATACTCTCCTGGGGGGTTCCGGTAACCCCCCCGGCACTCCGGTTTTCTCCGAAAACTCCCGGAACACTTCCGGTGTCCGAATATAGTCGTCCAATATATGAATCTTTATGTCTCGACCATTTCGAGACTCCTCGTCATGTCCGTGATCACATCCGGGACTCCGAACAAACTTCGGTACATCAAAACTTATAAACTCATAATAAAACTGTCATCGTAACGTTAAGCATGTGGACCCTACGGGTTCGAGAACTATGTAGACATGACCTAGAACCATTCTTAGTCAAAAACCAATAGCGGGACCTGGATGCCCATATTGGTTCGTACATATTTTACGAAGATCTTTATCGGTCAAACCGCATAACAACATACGTTGTTCCCTTTGTCATCGGTATCTTACTTGCCCGAGATTTGATCGTCGGTATCCAATACCTAGTTCGATCTCGTTAGCGGCAAGTCCCTTTACTCGTCCCGTAATACATCATCTCATAACTAACTCATTAGTTACAATGCTTGCAAGGCTTAGGTGATGAGTATTACCGAGAGGGCCTAGAGATACCTCTGCGACAATCGGAGTAACAAAACCTAATCTCGAATTATGCCAACCCAACATGTACCTTCGGAAACACCTGTAGAGCACCTTTATAATCACCCAGTTACGTTGTGAGGTTTGGTAGCACACAAAGTGTTCTTTCGGTAAACGGGAGTTGCACAATCTCATAGTTGCAGGAACTTGTATAAGTCATGAAGAAAGCAATAGCAGTTTACTAAACAATCAAGTGCTAGGCTAACGGAATGGGTCATGTCAATCACATCATTCTCCTAATGATGTGATCCCGTTAATCAAATAACAACTCTTTTGTCCATGGCTAGGAAACATAACCATCTTTGATAAACGAGCTAGTCAAGTAGAGGCATACTAGTGACAATAGTTTTGTCTATGTATTCACACATGTATCATGTTTCCGGTTAATACAATTCTAGCATGAATAATAAACATTTATCATGATATGAGGAAATAAATAATAACTTTATTATTGCCTCTAGGGCATATTTCCTTCAGTCTCCCACTTGCACTAGAGTCAATAATCTAGTTGACATAGTATTGATTCTAACACCCATGGAGTCTTGGTGCTGATCATGTTTTGCTCGTGAGAGAGGCTTAGTCAACGGGTCTGCAACATTCAGATCCGTATGTATCTTGCAAATCTCTATGTCTCCCACTTGGACTTGGTCCTGAATGGAATTGAAGCGTTTCTTGATGTGCTTGGTCCTCTTGTGAAATCTGGATTCCTTTGCCAGGGCAATTGCACCAGTATTGTCACAGAAGATCTTCATTGGTCCCAATGCACTAGGTATGACACCTAGATCGGAAATGAACTCCTTCATCCAGACTCCTTCATTTGCTGCTCTAGAAGCAGCTATGTACTCCGCTTCACATGTAGATCCCGCCACGACGCTTTGTTTAGAACTGCACCAACTTACAGCTCCACCGTTTAATAAAAACACGTATCCGGTTTGCGATTTAGAATCGTCCGGATCAGTGTCAAAGCTTGCATCGACGTAACCATTTACGACTAGCTCTTTGTCACCTCCATATACGAGAAACATATCCTTAGTCCTTTTTAGGTATTTCAGGATGTTCTTGACCGCTGTCCAGTGATCCACTCCTGGATTACTTTGGTACCTTCCTGCCAAGCTTATTGCTAAGCATACGTCAGGTCTGGTACACAGCATTGCATACATGATAGAGCCTATGGCTGAAGCATAGGGAACATTTTTCATTTTCTCTCTATCTTCTGCTGTGGTCAGTCATTGAGTTTGACTCAACTTCACACCTTGTAGCACAGGCAAGAATCCTTTCTTTGCCTGATCCATTTTGAACTTTTTCAAAATTTTGTCAAGGTATGTGCTTTGTGAAAGTCCTATTAAGCGTCTTGATCTATCTCTATAGATCTTGATGCCCAATATGTAAGCAGCTTCACCGAGGTCTTTCATTGAAAACTTTTATTCAAGTATCCCTTTATGCTATCCAGAAATTCTATATCATTAACTGGAAATGCTATAAACCATATGCTTTGTCCATTTATTCTACATCATTAATAGAAATGCTCTGTCCAGAAATGCTACAGAGCTCCAACTCACTTTCTTGTAAATACAGGCTTCTCCAAAAGTCTGTATAAAACCATATGCTTTGATCACACTATCAAAGCGTTTATTCCAACTCCGAGATGCTTGCACCAGTCCATAAATGGAACGTTGGAGCTTGCACACTTGGTTAGCACCTTTTGGATCAACAAAACCTTCCGGCTGCATCATATACAACTCTTCTTCTAGAAATCCATTCAAGAATGCAGTATTAACATCCATTTGCCAAATTTCATAATCATGAAATGCAGCAATAGCTAACATGATTCGGACAGACTTAAGCATCGCTACGGGTGAGAAAGTCTCATCGTAGTCAACCCTTTGAACTTGTCGAAAACCTTTTGCAACAAGTCGAGCTTTATAGATAGTTACATTACCATCAGTGTCAGTCTTCTTCTTAAAGATCCATTTATTCTCAATGGATTGCCGATCATCGGGCAAGTCAACCAAAGTCCATACTTTGTTTTCATACATGGATCCCATCTCAGATTTCATGGCCTCTAGCCATTTTGCAGAATCTGGGCTCATCATCGCTTCCTCATAGTTCGTAGGTTCATCATGGTCAAGTAACATGACTTCCAGAATAGGATTACCGTACCACTCTGGCGCGGATTTTACTCTGGTAGACCTACGAGGTTCAGCAGAAACTTGATCTGAAGTTTCATGATCAATATCATTAGCTTCCTCACAAATTGGTGTAGTCGTCACAGGAACCGGTTCTCGTGATGAACTACTTTCTAATAAGGGAGTAGATACAGTTATCTCATCAAGTTCTACTTTCCTCCCTCTCACTTCTTTCGAGAGAAACTCCTTCTCTAGAAAGGATCCATTCTTAGCAACGAATGTCTTGCCTTCGGATCTGTGATAGAAGGTGTACCCAACAGTCTCTTTTGGGTATCCTATGAAGACACATTTCTCCGATTTGGGTTCGAGCTTATCTGGTTGAAGTTTCTTCACATAAGCATCGCAGCCCCAAACTTTAAGAAATGACAACTTTGGTTTCTTGCCAAACCACAGTTCATAAGGCATCGTCTCAACGGATTTTGATGGTGCCCTATTTAACGGGAATGCGGTCGTATCTAAAGCATAACCCCAAAACGATAGCGGTAAATCAGTAACAGAGATCATAGATCGCACCATATCAAGTAAAGTACGATTACGACGTTCGGACACACCATTTCTTTGTGGTGTTCTAGGTGGCGTGAGTTGCGAAACTATTCCACATTGTTTCAAGTGTAGGCCAAACTCGTAACTCAAATATTCTCCTCCACGATCAGATCGTAGAAACTTTATTTTCTTGTTACGATGATTTTCCACTTCACTCTGAAATTCTTTGAACTTTTCAAATGTTTCAGACTTGTGTTTCATCAAGTAGATATACCCTTATCTGCTCAAATCATCTGTGAAGGTGAGAAAATAACGATACCCGCCGCGAGCCTCAACATTCATTGGACCACAAACATCAGTATGTATGATTTCCAACAAATCAGTTGCTCGCTCCATAGTTCCGGAGAACGGCGTTTTAGTCATCTTGCCCATAAGGCACGGTTCACAAGTACCAAGTGATTCCAGAAGTCCATCAGTATGGAGTTTCTTCATGCGCTTTACACTGATATGACCTAAACGGCAGTGCCACAAATAAGTTGCACTATCGTTATCAACTCTGCATCTTTTGGTTTCAACACTATGAATATGTGTATCACTACTATCGAGATTTAATAAAAATAGACCACTCTTCAAGGGTGCATGACCATAAAAGATATTACTCATATAAATAGAACAACCATTATTCTCTGATTTAAATGAATAACCGTCTCGCAATAAACAAGATAAAGATATAATGTTCATGCTTAACGCTGGCACCAAATAACAATTATTCAGGTCTAAAACTAATCCCGAAGGTAGATGTAGAGGTAGCGTGCCGACCGCGATCACATCGACTTTGGAACCGTTTCCCACGCGCATCGTCACCTCGTCCTTGGCCACTGCTCGCTTATTCCATAGTCCCTGTTTCGAGTTGCAAATATTAGCAACAGAACCAGTATCAAATACCCAGGTGCTACTACGAGCTCTAGTTAGGTACACATCAATAACATGTATATCACATATACCTTTGTTCACTTTGCCATCCTTCTTATCCGCCAAATACTTGGGGCAGTTCCGCTTCCAGTGACCAGTCTGCTTGTAGTAGAAGCACTCAGTTTCAGGCTTAGGTCCAGATTTGGGTTTCTTCTCTTGAGTAGCAACTTGCTTGCCGTTCTTTTTGAAGTTCCCCTTCTTCTTCCCTTTGCCCTTTTTCTTGAAACTAGTGGTCTTGTTGACCATCAACACTTGATGCTCCTTCTTGATTTCTACCTCCGCAGCTTTTAGCATTGCGAAGAGCTCGGGAATAGTCTTGTTCATCCCTTGCATATTATAGTTCATCACAAAGCTCTTGTAGCTTGGTGGCAGTGATTGAAGAATTCTGTCAATGACACTATCATCAGGAAGATTAACTCCCAGTTGAATCAAGTGATTATTATACCCAGACATTCTGAGTATGTGTTCACTGACAGAACTATTCTCCTCCATCTTGCAGCTATAGAACTTATTGGAGACTTCGTATCTCTCAATCCGGGCATTTGCTTGAAATATTAACTTCAACTCCTGGAACATCTCATATGCACCATGACGTTCAAAACGTCGTTGAAGACCCGGTTCTAAGCCGTAAAGCATGGCACACTGAACTATAGAGTAGTCATCAGCTTTGCTCTGCCAGACGTTCTTAACGTCGTCAGTTGCATCAGCAGCAGGCCTGGCACCCAGCGGTGCTTCCAGGATGTAACTATTCTGTGCAGCAATGAGGATAATCCTCAGGTTACGGTCCCAGTCCGTGTAATTGCTACTATCATCTTTCAACTTTGCTTTCTCAAGGAACGCATTAAAATTCAACGGAACAACAACACGAGCCATCTATCTACAAACAAACATAGACAAGCAAAATACTATCAGGTACTAAGTTCATGATAAATTTAAGTTCAATTAATCATATTACTTAAGAACTCCCACTTAGACAGACATCTCTCTAGTCATCTAAGTGATTACGTGATCCAAATCAACTAAACCATAACCGATCATCATGTGAGATGGAGTAGTTTTCAATGGTGAACATCACTATGTTGATCATATCTACTATATGATTCACGCTCGACCTTTCGGTCTCCGTGTTCCGAGGCCATATCTGCATATGCTTGGCTCGTCAAGTTTAACCTGAGTATTCCGCGTGTGCAAAACTGGCTTGCACCCGTTGTAGATGGACGTAGAGCTTATCACACCCGATCATCACGTGGTGTCTGGGCACGACGAACTTTGGCAACGGTGCATACTCAGGGAGAACACTTCTTGATAATTTTAGTGAGAGATCATCTTAAAATGCTACCGTCAATCAAAGCAAGATAAGATGCATAAAGGATAAACGTCACATGCAATCAATATAAGTGATATGATATGGCCATCATCATCTTGTGCTTGTAATCTGCATCTTCGAAGCACCGTCGTGATCACCATCGTCACCGGCGCGACACCTTGATCTCCATCGTAGCATCGTTGTCGTTTACGCCATCTATTTCTTCTACGACTATCGCTACCGCTTAGTGATAAAGTAAAGCAATTACAGGGCGTTTGCATTTCATACAATAAAGCGACAACCATATGGCTCCTGCCAGTTGCCGATAACTTCGGTTACAAAACATGATCATCTCATACAATAAAATATAGCATCACGTCTTGGCCATATCACATCACAACATGCCCTACAGAAACAAGTTAGACGTCCTTTACTTTGTTGTTGCAAGTTTTACGTGGCTGCTACGGGCTGAGGAAGAACCGTTCTTACCTACGCATCAAAAACCACAACGATAGTTCGTCCAGTTGGTGCTGTTTTAACCTTCGCAAGGACCGGGCGTAGCCACACTCGGTTCAACTAAAGTTGGAGAAACTGACACCCGCCAGCCACCTGTGTGCAAAGCATGTCGGTAGAACCAGTCTCGCGTAAGCGTACGCGTAATGTCGGTCCGGGCCGCTTCATCCAACAATACCGCCGAACCAAATTATGACATGCTGGTATGCAGTATGACTTGTATCGCCCACAACTCACTTGTGTTCTACTCGTGCATATAACATCAACGCATAAAACCTAGGCTCGGATGCCACTGTTGGGGAACGTAGTAATTTCAAAAAATTTCCTACGCACACGCAAGATCATGGTGATGGCATAGCAACGAGAGGGGAGAGTGTTCGTCCACGTACCCTCGTAGACCGTAAGCGGAAGCGTTAGCACAACGCGGTTGATGTAGTCGTACGTCTTCATGATCCGACTGATCCAAGCACCGAACGTACGGGGCCTCCGAGTTCAGCACAGGTTCAGCTCGATGACGATCTCCGGCCTCCGATCCAGCCAAGCTCCGGAGATGAGTTCCGTCAGCACGATGGCGTGGTGAAGATGATGATGTTCTACCGGCGCAGGGCATCGCCTAAACTCCGCGACGGTATGACCGAGGTGGAATATGGTGGAGGGGGGCACCGCACACGGCTAAGGAACGATCCGTAGATCAACTTATGTGTCTATGGGGTGCCCCCCCCCGCCCCCGTATATAAAGGAGCAAGGGGGGGAGGCCGGCCGACCCCTTGGGCGCGCCAAGGGAGGAGGAATCCTCCTCCTAGTAGGAGTAGGACTCCTACTTTCCTACTCCTACTAGGAGGGGGACGGAAGGAGGAGAGGGGGGAAGGAAAGGGGGGGCGCCGCCCCCCCTCCTAGTCCAATTCGGACCAGAGGGGGGAGGGGGCGCGTGGCCCTTGCTGGCCGCCCCTCTCTCCTTTCCCCTAAGGCCCATAAGGCCCAATACTCTCCCGGGGGGTTCCGGTAACCCCCCCGGCACTCCGGTTTTCTCTGAAAACTCCCGGAACACTTCCGGTGTCCGAATATAGTTGTCCAATATATGAATCTTTATGTCTCGACCATTTCGAGACTCCTCGTCATGTCCGTGATCACATCCGGGACTCCGAACAAACTTCGGTACATCAAAACTTATAAACTCATAATAAAATTGTCATGTAACGTTAAGCGTGCGGACCCTACGGGTTCGAGAACTATGTAGACATGACCTAGAACCATTCTTAGTCAATAACCAATAGCGGGACCTGGATGCCCATATTGGTTCCTACATATTCTACAAAGATCTTTATCGGTCAAACCGCATAACAACATACGTTGTTCCCTTTGTCATCGGTATCTTACTTGCCCGAGATTTGATCATCAGTATCCAATACCTAGTTCAATCTCGTTATTGGCAAGTCTCTTTACTTGTTCCGTAATACATCATCTCATAACTAACTCATTAGTTACAATGCTTGCAAGGCTTAGGTGATGAGTATTACCGAGAGGGCCCAGAGATACCTCTCCGACAATCGGAGTAACAAAACCTAATCTCGAATTATGCCAACCTAACATGTACCTTCGGAAACACCTGTAGAGCACCTTCATAATCACCCAGTTACGTTGTGACGTTTGGTAGCACACAAAGTGTTCTTCCGGTAAACGGGAGTTGCACAATCTCATAGTTGTAGGAACTTGTATAAGTCATGAAGAAAGCAATTGCAGTATACTAAACGATCAAGTGCTAGGCTAACGGAATGGGGCATGTCAATCACATCATTCTCCTAATGATGTGATCCTGTTAATAAAATAACAACTCTTTTTTCCATGGCTAGGAAACATAACCATCTTTGATAAACGAGCTAGTCAAGTAGAGGCATACTAGTGACAATATTTTTGTCTATGTATTCACACATGTATCATGTTTCCGGTTAATACAATTCTAGCATGAATAATAAACATTTATCATGATATGAGGAAATAAATAATAACTTTATTATTGCCTCTAGGGCATATTTCCTTCACTCGAGCCCAGCATGATGTTCCTTGGATCATCCCAAAATTCTGGGTGTTCGAAGTTCAACGCTTGCCACTGGCTCGCATCCTTAGGGTGACTCAGCATCTTGTCTTTTTTATTTATCTCCGGATCATTTCCTTCATCTTCTCGCTTCTTCTCCTCCCTATCCGCGTGCCAACGTAGGAGCTTTGCTAACTTATCGTCCGCGAAATACTTCTACAGACGAGGAGTGATCGGAAAGTACCACACCACTTCTCGAGGAGATTTCTTCCTCTTCTTGTATCGAGTGATGCCGCACACCGGACATATGGTAGACTCCGCGTGCTCGTCCCGATAAATGATGCAACTGTTCATGCACACATGGTATTTAACGTGCGGTAAATCGAGAGGACACACAATTTTCTTCGCCACCTCAAAACTGGTCGGGCACTTGTTCCCCTTGGGAAGACGTTCGTGCCAGAATGACATGTTCTTGTCGAAGCATGCGTCGGTCATTTTGTATTTTACCTTCATCTCCAGAGCCGTGAGCATTACTTTCAGGCGGCTATCCTCAGGCATGCATCCTTCATACAATGGAGTAACCGCGTCTATCTCCAGTTGATCCAATTTGGCTTTCTCTCAGGCGGCAACTCTTGCGTTATCCGTCTGCTTGAGAAGCAGCTCTTGAATATGAGGGTCCTGCACCCAGCCCATCGATGGTCCATCGCCTTCTGCTCCGGCATCTTCATCTTCATGATCATGCCCTTTGTCTGCTCCGGCATCTTCCTCATCATCATGTCCGGCATCTTCTACATGATGACTGTGTACTGCATCTACTTCGTGATCACGTCCTAGAGATTCTTCGTCTTCTCGCCCGCCCTCACCGCGGTTGTCTTGCTGTCCTTCCTCATTTCTTGCCCGGCCCCCATGGACGACTTCATAATCATCTTCATCACCTTGCCACCGATAGCCATCCATGAAACAATGCAAGAGTAGGTGGTCCCGCACCTGTACGGAATCCGGGTCCATAAGGCTCTTTTGCTTGCATCTTCGACACTGACATCTTATCTCCGTCTTGTTCTTTTGAAGCATCTCGGCCTTTGCGGAGCTCAAAAACCTATTGACGATGCCTTCGATCATCGTGCGGACCATGGTCTCCTGCGGGGTAGAGCAAAACGATATTTTAGAACCAAGAAAAAATTTGGCATGACTTTTCCTAAAAATAGGACCAAAAAGAATGCATAGTGCCAAATTCTTTCCGAAATGGAAATGAATCAATATTCCGGCAAAATATTGGCAACTATCGTATTTCAAATACCGGTACCTACAAACACAAACATATGCAACACCACAAACATATGCAACACCACAAACATACGTAGATCTAGGCCATAAAAAGTGCACGTGCATGTTGTTGGAGGGAGAAAAAAGTAGATCTACAACATAAAGAAGCTTTTCCCTTACTTACCTATCAAAAAAAGGAAAATTAACCACTTAATTTGGGTGAATCTATGGTGCAAATGAGGTGAGGACGAGGAGGCAGCCGAGACAAACTTGGAGGAGGAGCTGTAGAGAATTGAGTGGGGAAAGTGAGTGTGGTAGGTGGCCGTCCAAAATATCTAGCTACTCTCAGGTTACCAATGGCGCACCACCTAATAATGCGCCATTAGTAACCCTGGTTACTAATGGCGCACCTGTTACATGGTGCGCCATTACTAGTTTTGCAAAAAAAATTAGTAGTGGCGCACCGTGGGTTGTGGTGCGCCATTACTAGTTTGAACTAGTAATGGCGCACTATACCATGGTGCGCCATTACTAGTTTTGAAAAAAAAAGTAAAAAAATGTTAGTAGTGGCGCACAGAGTGTGTGGTGCGCCATTACTAGTTAAAACTAGTTATGGCACACTATGCCCTAGTGCGCCATTACTAGTTTTGAAAAAAAATTGTTACTAGTGGCGCACCGTGGGTGTGGTGCGCCATTAGTGATATGGACACTAATGGCATACCTACACATGGTGCGCCACTGCTATATAGCAGTGGTGCACCATCTATGTGGTGCGCCATTAATGTCCATATTAGCTATAGCCCTATTCCTCGTAGTGTAGTGGTGAGAGAAAATTGCAAAGAGTGCACCCGCTCTGCATCGACAGATCATTGTAGCTATGGAGGCGGCCCATCGAACTTGGTGTGCTGCACGCTTGTCTCCAGTAAATATTTCTTCTGTGCACACTCGTACAAGTTTTGTCTGAGCAAGCAGCTTGAGAGCCTTTTGTTTTGTTGGGTAGCTTTAGGTGCATGCTTGCCTCTTCATTATTTTAATATTGCATGCTCCTCCTTTGTTCTGATTGCACCAAGTCGCTACATGTGGAATCCTTCTCAGTCTTTGAGGCAACCATCACAAATAAATAATACGATAGAATCCACACCAGCAGCCATTTTGACTGTCATCTTGAGTACTCCTTCTCCGCCCCTTTCCCTCCTTCTATCCGCCAGTTGTGCCGCCCTTGTGGTAGTGGTCAGTGTTAGGCCGTTGGGATTGCTTCTCAAGCTCACAAGGGCATCCAACAGCTGCAGTCGTTGTAATGGAGATGAGGGCGGCTTGCCGTGACCCGGGCGGGGCCTCGGGCGGCGAGGCCAGCGCAGCGGCAGCTCGGAAGCAGAGCGACAAAAATAGGATCGTGGCAGCAAGGCGAGTGCAGCTGCGGCTTGGTATGGAAACGGCATCTTGAGGCGGCACAACCGGTTTGAGGGTGGAGCTACGGCTGCAAAAAGCGCTCCAGCGAGGAGAAACTGCGGCCATTGGAAGCAAGGTTGAGCTCGGACAACGACGGGTGTAGCAGGCGAACCATCAGGCGGCTTGGTCTACGCGCGAGGTGAGTCGGACAAGGACAAAACCGGCGAAGTGCTCAAGCAGCAGCTCCTCGGCCGGGGCTACTCACCGGCAAGCGCCTCATCGCCCGGTCGGAGGAGAAGGGACCGCGAGGTAGCCAGCTGCTTGACGGGGCGCGGAGCGACTCTCGTGCGGTGGAGGTAGAGAAGCAAGCCCGCAGTGGCCCTCGGACAGCGACGACTTTGACGCCAGGAGGTGAGCCATCAGAAGGAGAGGCGGACGGCGGGGACTCGTTGACTCAAGACCGCAGCTACGCTCGGCAAAGGCGAAGGGCAAGACCGCAGCTATGCCCAGACTCGAGGCCGCACCCGCGGCCGCGGGCTCTCGGCGGCGGCGGAGGGCAGCCACCGGCTGGACACGAGGCAAGGTCGACCACGGGGCGGGTCAACGGAAGAACCCGAGTCCGAGGACAATTTGCTCCCGGGTTGTGGCCCTTTTCCTTTGTTTTTTTAATGTCTGAATCGAATCCGAGTTGAGGAGAGTAGCAGTGTCGGCAGTCTCTGGGTCCTTTTTGGCGATTTGATCGCTCGACGTAGTGCAGTCAACGATAATTTGATTGATCCCTGGTGTCTGGTGTCATGACGGGGGGAACAGTAGCACAATAATTTATGGTGGGTTGCGCTTGCTCTGAAAGTTCTGGATGATCTCGATCCGGCAACCTGTGGGCAGTCTTGACTCGGCAACCCACGCCACAGTCTTGACCTGGTCGACTTGTAGAACCCTAACCCGCCTAGATCAAATATGAACATGTTGTTTTCGACTACTAGTTGATGTAGATCTTTTTGCTGCAGTCTTTTCTTCAACCCATGAAATTTCTTGCGACGTTGGATAGCCATGGAAAACTATAAAATTCTTGATTCCTAAAGAAGATCCCTTCAAGAACTGAACACCACCGTGCGCATGCCCCATGGTGGGCGCCAACTGTCGTGGATTTGTCATGGCAGATGTCCTAGTGTGAGGACTTAGTCGTGAGGCAAATGCATCTATGTGGTAGCTTGAGAGGGGTTGATCGAGATGAGAGACGCGAGACGGATCAACACATAAGATAAGGATTTAGACAGATTCGGGCCCTAGGAAACACTACTAGGAAATAGCTTATAGATAGACGCTTACTAGTAGCGCGTTATATTGACCCACACTACTGCCAATTACTAGCAGCGCGCCACATTTACCCCTTGCTACTAGTAAATATTTACTACTAGCGCATGGCAAAAAAACGCGCTATTAGTAAATATCTCCCGCGGAGCGGACATAGCAGTAGCATGGGTGGTAAAACCAGCGCTACTACTAAGCGAATAGCTATAGCAAGGTTAGTAACATCATTGTTCGACTTCTCGAAGAGGTGAAGAGCAAAGCGCAACCCGAACGTGGCAGTTGAGAACACTCGCATGGCAGTATTTTGTGTAGGGGTGGGGCTAGGTGTGGCAGTTTTCTGGCAATTCTTTTCTATTGTTGTTTGTGCCCAATAGGTGCCACCGTCGGATACAGATCTTACGGTTATTGTGGCGATTGCTACTTATAGTTATCTTACAAAAATCAAATAATCCCAAAATAACCCGACCATGTTTCTTGTTTGTAGACATGAATAGGAATAAACCAATGAGAGACGTGGGACGTGGTACCTAGCACGACATGCAGTGGTCAGTCCATTGCATGTAATGGTATTAATCACTAGCAAATACCCCCTCCATTCCTAAATGTTTGTCTTTCTAGGGATTTCAACAAGTGACTACACCGTAAATGAGTACATACGAAGCAAAATGAGTGAATCTACACCATAAATATTTAGGAACGGGAGGGAGTATTAAGTTCTCTCGTTTTCCGCCCTGCCTTGGTCGCGGTCCACCATATTGAGTACTACTACTCATTAGTTTCTTTTTGACACACATTTACGTTGATATGGCTTGAATGCCACAAGGGAGAGGGTAGTGGTTCCCGAAACATTGAATGGTTAATGGTGCCTCCTCATTCAATTAGCATGCAGAGGTAGGTAATTGGAGAAACAGAATGGAGCCAGCATGATGTGAATGCAATGCAGTTTGGACTCACATATAAAGGCGGCCCACCACTCCAATCCATCTACTCCTCCTAGTCTCTGTGGAATAGCTCACTCCAATCCAAGACCAAGACCAAGTGACCGGAAGCCACAAGCACCCATGGCGTTGATGGACACAAGCGGCAGTCGGTTGTGCCAGATCATCCAAGACACCGCCTACAGCCCTGCATCGTGCAACGTTTCTAGACGGTGCTGTCGACCGCCGGCGTCATAGCCCTCGTCGACGCCGGCTTCACCTATTGCATGCACGAGATGATGGTCCGCTCCATCACCGAGTTCACTGTCGTCAAGAAGAGCACAGAGGACCTTACCGTACTGCTCCAGCCCGCGCACCCAGGCTCCTTGTGGCCTGCAACCCTCATCGGCCTCCAAGGTTACGAACTATTTGACGCACTAGTTGTCGCCGTACTGGATACGGGGGTACCCAGACTTGCCTACGTGCGTCCCACTACGTGGCTCCATCGACGGCCTGCTGCGGCCCAACTTCAGCATCAACAACTCAAGACCCTCGCGAGGGGCCAAGCCTCGTGAGGTGGACGACACCAAGACCTCCAAGGGGATCGGTTTCCTCAGGCTGGCTCCCCTGGAGCGGAGATTTCTATGCAAGGTGCACCTCGCAAGGCTCAGCTGACGTGAGCCATGACAACCAAGGCCAGGCAGGCGCCAGCGGGCACAGAGTACCAGTTTGCTCTTCGGTGCAAAGGAGGCAAGCAGCAGGCGCAAAGTCCTGAGGGATCAACCAAAGGTTTCCATTTTGGTGCAAGAAGACCAAGACCGCCAGGACGGCGGGACGGAGGTCATCGTCGAGCCCACCACTGCGTCACGGCCAGAGGCTTTTGCAGGCAAAGACTACTTTAGTCACGATAGGGTGTACTTGTTGTCTCCCTTTAAATCTGGCCGTTGTGGGATCCCTTCCCGCCAACATTTGGGAAGAGGACCAAGGCCACTATAAATAGGGCCTAGCCACCAGCATAGAAGGGGATGGACCGATCCGAACCCATAGAATCCATTCCACCCTTACTACCTCACCAGCTCACTTGGCCTCAAGAACACCTCACCTCCAGAGGTTGTTCAACCACTGTACTAGTTTGTCCCCAGCCCCTCGGGGCAATCCACCACAAAGCTGGAGTAGGGTATTACACCGCAAGGTGGGCCGCACCAGGATAAATTGTTGTCTCTCTCTTTCTTTTCGAGCTCGACACGTTAGGCTGTGAGGTTTTGCGAGTAGCAGGCTGGGTTGGTTGAGATCTCCGCACGCACCCCATAGTTCGAACCTCTCAAGTGTTAGCGGAACCTGAAATCTGACATTTGGCGCGCCAGGTAGGGGTGCATCGGATCTTCTCTTTCGATGATCGATCCACCGCTACTCCGACGCTTCCATGGCTGACGCACGTCGGGCTCGTGCTGAGCGTCGGGCCACGGTTGTCGCCCGCGTCGCTCAGACGGCGCCGGCGGGCGGCGGCTATCCTCATCGTCCACCATCACCAGTGTCTAATGCCGCCACCGGCCCTGCTGGCCACGAGCAGCAAGCTTCCTCGCTGCACCCCTCCATGCGCCGCGACGGGTGCACTGCCACTCCGTTGCCAACTCCGGCCGCTTTTTCCTACCACCTGCATCGTAGCCCAGCGAATTCATAGGCTGCTCTACTCATGGTGTGGGAGCTCCTATGCTACCGCCCAGTCGACGACTTCTACGAGGAGTGGCTCCAACGCATCGCCGAGCTCGTCAGCGCGGTCGGAGACTCTGTTGCGCCGGCCCGCTCACTACCTTAGCAGTTGCCTGCTGCAGGTGATGTGGCTCATGGGCGCCGCCACCACCTCTAGTCCAGGGCGCCATCATCGAGCTGTGGCGGGCAGCACCATGGCGCGACCCGCGGCTTCAAGCACCCACGCGTGCAGAAGCGAGTTGTCGAGTAGTGCAGCGGCCCCAAGAAGATGCACGTGCACTTCCAGCACCTCCACGTCAAGACCATGCACCGCCTGTGGTGGTGGTGCGTGAGCACCAAGACTATGTTCCATCGCCCCAACGGGCTCCTGTGACCAGAGCAGGATGCCATGCGTTCACCCAGGAGCTGCGCAACATCTTCTAGGCGGGCAATTTCAAGCCTCACCTGCCTCCACGCTACAACGGCACCACCGACGACGCTGAGTTCCTGCATCTCTACGAACTGAGCATCGAGGCGGCCAGATGAGAAGATCATGTCGAACTGGTTCCCCATGGTCCTCAAGGATGGCACACGCTCCTGGCTCCTGAACCTTCCCATGGGGTCTGTCTCCTCCTGGGATGAGATGCGCGACCGCTTCATCGCCAACTTCCAGGGCACATGTGGCCGCCCGCCGGCCGCAGGTGACCTACGACACATCAAGTAGCAGCCGAGAGAGACCCTGCAGAAGTACATCCAGCGTTTCAACAACGTTCGCCTTAAGATCCCCAAGGTGTCGGATGAGGCCACCATCTCAGCGCTCACTGATGGCGTCTGCGACATCAAGATGAAGGAGGAGCTCGCCATACATAAACACCTCTATACAGCCCTGGAGATGTTCAACATGGCGAACAAGTGCGCGAGGGCCAAGGAGGGATGCCTCTCTCTCCTCGAGCTTCCCGATGCTGATCCAAAAGACAAGAAGGCCAAGGCCAAGGACGTCAAGTGCAAGGGGCCGGCTGTGCTTGCTGATGAGCCGGAGATGAAGCGTGGCTGCGATCACCCTGGGTCATCCAAGGGCAGCCGTCTGTTCTGTGTCTGCCACAATGTGCACAACCACAACACCAACGACTGCCAGGAGCTCAGGGCCATCCGCGACGGGCGCCTCGGACGACGCCCCAAGCGGAACGATCGAGGCTATGGTCGAGGAGGTGGCCGAGGTTGACAACGCTGGGACGGCCGCGACCATCGCTATGAGTGGCGCGACCAGCCTCGGGAGGACCGCTGGCAGGGCCAGCCTAACGAGGGCGCTTGGAGGGACCAGCCTCGCGAGGATCGGCGTCCAGGCAACGCTGGCCCCCCTCCGCTACCTCCACCACCAAGAAGGAATGAAGATCACCACTAGGACGAGGTGCTGGGGGCTTCCAGGAGCCTCGTACCATTGCCTGCATCTTGGGAGGATCCCAGACCGCGGCCTCTCATCACGTCTTCAAGAATTTTGCGCGCGAGGTGAACGCAGTGCTCCCAAAGCTCGAGGCGACACACCCGCTCAGGTGGTCCAAGTACGCCATCACCTTCAACTCCTCCGACCAACTCAAGTGCGCGGCCACAGCTGGCGCGCTCCCAATGCTCTACTCGCCCATCATTAGCAACATGCTCGTCACCAAGACACTCATTGATGGCAGAGCAGGGCTCAATGTTCTCTCTGTCCAGACGTTCAACAGGCTCCAAGTTCCATACCACCAGCTCCAGCCTACCAAGCCCTTCTCAGGAGTGACCGATGGCTCCATGCATCCAATCGGGCAAGTACGCCTCCCTGTCACCTTCGGCAAGCGCGATAACTACCACACTGAACTCATCGACTTCGACGTTGCTGACATCCGCCTGTCGTACAACGCCATCCTTAGGTACTCAGCACTGGCCAAGTTCATGGTGGCGATGCACCATGGTTACAACATCCTCAAGATGCCAGGGAGCGTCGGCATCATCACGGTCGCCTGTGAAGAAAAGGACGCAGTGTGCTCTCTCGAGCGCGCCTACCAAGCTGCAGCGGTCGAGAACTCTAAAGATTAGGGCGACGTCCTCCCTCCTGAGGTCGCCCCCAAGACAAAGAAGTAGCTGATGGGCCAGGGATCTCAAGCGGAGGCATCTCCCGACACTGTCGTGTTGATCCTCGCGTCCGTGAATGGGGCGCCTTCACCTATCGCATAGGTAGGCGCGCCTCTCAGGTTGGGCTCGGGGGCTCTCCTCTGGAGGACCTCAGACCTAGCCAACATCACGAGGTAGGCGCTTGGGCACCATATGGAGGCATGCTTCAGCGCACGCTTCCGAGGAGAGAGCACAGGGCGCGAAACACCAGGTTCTCAGGAGTTCATCAGCAAGGCAGTCAAGGAGATTCAAGAGGCGAGGGCTCTGCAGGGCGATCGCCTCCCACCGCCGGGGGCGGCTCCTTGCCCTGGTGAGGGTGTGGAGTTCTGCGTCTGCATCGACATCCCAGGGCTCAATAGGGCCACGTCTTAGGAGCTCTTCTGGTCGTCCCATGTTGGCCAATGTGCGGGTCCCCCTAACAGCTACGTTTGCATGCCCTTTGGCCAGCCGAGCGCGGTTGTTGCATTTCAACGCCACATGTGGGACGTCCTAGCAGCTCGGGAGGCTAGGCACCAGGCGATCTTGGCGGATATGGAGATAGATCCTCACGACCCAACTAGGCCCCAGAGCCTCCTGAGGCTCAGGGTCAGGGTGGCTCATGAGGAAGGACTTCAGCAACGCGCCTCTTCTGCTACCCCGACATATCTTCAACAATGGTGCCAGGTGACATCTTTTAGTTCGTTTAGTTTGGGGGCGCCCCTCGGGCTGCACTATCCCCAAGCCACGTGGGTCCGTCCCTGCGGCATGTATCCTTCTTCCATTTGTCAAAGTTGCCTAACCATCTCTCGTGAGCTCATTTATGATCATCACCTACTTGCTTGGAACCCTATCCGCCCCGCGGTCTCCCTACATTGCTAACTCGTCCTTTGCTCATCCCGCAACGGGGGCTACTCACGCTGGTACGGCGCTTGTGCTTGGGTCCGTCCCTGCAGCACTGATAAATCCGAGGACCGAGCTCTAGCTCACAACCCGCCTTGCCCACGCCATCTCACCAGGTCCCCGGTGCCTTTGTCTTCCCGCGGAAGGATAAAAGGTAGGCAGATAGCACCGTAGGGGGGCGCATTCTCTCCCATAGGCTAACACGCAGGTACACCTGATGCCTAGCTATGGGCGGGCCCCAGTGGTCACAACCTTGCCCCACGAGTCACTTGCACGTTAAAGGGGGTGCACCTGAGGATTGCGCCTCAGGAGCTCCTACTATCTCTCTAGCCCTCACCCCCTGGCCTTGACAATGACATCGTGACCTGGCATACCAGCGGTGGCTGAGCCTGCTCGAGGGCCGGGACCCGAGGATGTAGAGCACCTAGACAAGCGAGGGAAGGGAATGAGCGTCGCGGGCCCTACCTAGCGACGCTATCGCGAAGGCACAAATGGGCATCTCCCAGTGGAATCGCTACGGGTTCACTAAAAGATAAGTCGCTCATATGACGGCATGAGTCTCACAACCCGACCACTCGACTTTCGCAGCCCCACTCCGGCAGTTTCACTTCCCTTTCCGTTTCTTGTGCAGCTGGTTGCACGCCAAGGGGGACCTCATGAGCATCGCGCCTCATGAGCTCTCACCAGACCTCGGGCCACTCACCTCCTGGCCTTGACCATGGCATTGCGACCTGGCATACCAGCGACGGTTGCAGCCTGCCTGGGGACTGGGTCCCGTCAGCGTAGAGCGCTATGCTGCCTATGAGGGGGAAAGGGAGAACTGTGCCCGAGTGGGATACACGATTTCATCATAAAGACAAGAAGAAGAATGCTGGAATTAAAACATTTTTGACTCTTACATGCCCCCGCGGGGCTAGTCCTAATTTTGTGCGGGGAAACAAAAGAAGAAAATGCTTCAAGGAACCAGGCCGGCATGCACCACCGACAATGCCGAGTAGCTGCTACTGCCGCGCTCCGGGCACGGCGGGAGCCTAGCGGCACGTAGCTGTCATCGCTAGACTCGGAGATTCGTTGGGCTCAGGAGAGTCGCTGGATTCCCAGGAGTCGTCGCTGCTGCTGGAGGAGACGCCGGTGGGGCCGGAGACGTGTCCGATGCCCACGGCCGCATCCTGCGGGCTGCTTCCTCTGGGGCAGCACTCCAGCCGCCGGCTCTCCTTGACAAATACTTTGAAGAACAAACTGGAGGGGCCATTGTACTCAAAGTGGATCGCAAGGGCACCCTCTGCGCGGCATGCTCGGGCGACTGTCAGTGTCAAAACCGGCTGATCTCGGGTAGGGGGTCCCGAACTATGCGTCTAAGGCTAATGGTAATAGGAGGCGGGGGACATGATGATTACCCAGGTTCGGGCCCTCTCTATGGAGGTAATACACTACTTCCTGCTTGATTGATCTTGATGATATGACTATTACAAGAGTTGATCTACCACGAGATCGTAGAGGCCAAATCCTAGGAGCTAGCCTATGATTATGATTGTTGTTATCTATCGACTAGCCTGGCCCCGATTTTTATAATGCACCAGAGGCCTAGGATAACAAGAGTCCTAGCCGAATACGCCGGTGGGGGAGGAGTCCTTGTCTTGATCAACAAGTCTTGTGGAATCTTCCTTGTATGCGGCAGCTGTCCGAACTGGCCCATGAGTATACGGCCATGGGGGTCCTCGGCCCAATCTAACTGATCAGGAGATGACATGGTGAGTACCCCCTAGTCCAGGACACCGTCAGTAGCCCCCTAAACCGGTCTTCATGTTGGGGACGCTCCTCAATTCTTCCGAACTGTTCTTCATCTTCGAGCGTCGGTCTTGAAAACTGGTTCAACAAATCTTCTCATCTTCGATCTTGAGGATCGCCGAAGTGCATCCGAAGAGTTTACACGTTGGGTATCCGAGGAGCCCCCTTAATTTTCCGGCCTTTATTAATGCCTTGTTATCTTTATGCCACACCTCGGGTTTGAAGTTGTTCCCGAGTGGCAGTGTCCTCTTGCGTCCGAGCTCCAACGCCGGACTGTATTCGATGTATCTTTTGAAGCCAAGCACCAACGCCGGGCTGTATCCGAGCTCCAACGCCGAACTGTATTCGATGTATCTTTTGAAGCCAAGCACCAACGCCGGGCTGTATCCGAGCTCCAACGTCGGACAGTATCCGAAATCCAACACCGGACTGTATCTGAGGTGTCATAGATCACCTTGGTTCTAAAAAGTTGAAGGAGTTTAGCCGTGCTTAATGCCGGAAATGCCCTCTATGGAGCTAGCCACATGGAGCCCGAGCTTTATGCCAGACTGCTTCCAAGGTGGTGCACCACCTCGACCGCGGGCTGATTTTTTGTGAATATTTTAAACTGGTGCAATTTATTCTCTGCCGAGATATATAGCCACTATATGTATATCCAGTAGCCCTGAAGGTGTGTGTCAGTCTAAAACCCGAGATGCACCTGAAGGAAAACATGAAACCACTGTTCCTAGTAGCACCTGAGACTTAGGTTGATGCGCGAAATAGGCCTGAGGATCAACTCCTAGCTCGGCAGCATACATAGGAATAAAAACACAGTGTAATATATTAGAGATAATAGTGATCGGCGAACGGGCCTGAGGGAGTCCTGGACTAGGGGGTGTCCGGATAGCCGAACTATCATCTTTGGCCGGACTCCTAGACTATGAAGATACAAGATTGAAGACTCCTTCCCGTGTCCGGATGGGACTTTCCTTGGCGTGGAAGACAAGCTTGGCGATACGGATATGTAGATCTCCTACCATTGTAACCGACACTGTGTAACCCTGGCCCTCTCCGGTGTCTATATAAACCGGAGGGTTTTAGTCCGTAGGACGAACAACAATCATACCATAGGCTAGCTTCCAGGGGTTTAGCCTCTCTTGGTAGATCTACTCTTGTACTACCCATATCATCAATATTAATCAAGCAGGAGTAGGGTTTTACCTCCACCGAGAGGGCCCGAACCTGAGAAAAAAAAACATCGTGTCCCTTGTCTCCTGTTACCATCCGCCTAGACGCACAGATCGGGACCCCCTACCCGAGATTCACCAGTTTTGACACCGACATTGGTGCTTTCATTGAGAGTTCCTTTGTGTCGTCGCCTGTAGGCCCGATGGCTCCTTCGATCATCAACAACGACGCGGTCCAGGGTGAGACCTTTCTCCCCAGACAGATCTTCGTATTCGGCGGCTTTGCACTACGGGCCAACTCACTTGGCCATCTGGAGCAGATTGAAAGCTACGCCCCTGGCCATCAGGTCAGATTTGGAAGTTTGAACTATACGGCAGACGTCCGCGGAGACTTGATCTTCGACGGGTTCGAGCCACATCCAAGCGCGCCGCACTGTCACGATGGGAACGATCTAGCTCTACTGCCGGACAGTGCCCTAGAGGCCGCACAAGTGTCCGCTCCGACCCTTAGGTCGGAGCCGACTGCGCCGATCGAGGACGGGTGGCTGGACACCGCCTCGGGGGCTGCTACCTCTACGGTGATAGAGCCGAATACCAACCCCGTCCTTTGTGAAGCTCGTGACTCCAAGGTGCCGGACTCCTCTCCGGACTCTGAACCTTCCACGCCCCTGCCAATCGAATCCAATTAGGCACCGATCGTGGAGTTCACCGCTACGAACATCTTTCAGCACTCGCCCTTTGGCGACATTCTGAATTTGCTAAAGTGTCTCTCTTTATTAGGAGAGCCTTGGCCGGATTATGGTCAGGACGGTTGGGATGCGGACGATGAAGAAATTCAATGCCCACCCACCACCCACTTTGTAGCCACTATCGATGATTTAACTGACATGCTCGACTTTGACTCCGAAGACATCGACGGTACGGACAACGATGCCGGAGACGACCAAGAACCAGCGCCTACAGGGCACTGGAAGGCCACCTCAACTCACGATGTATATATGGTGGATACACCTAAAGGAAGTGATAACAAAGAACAACGGGACGCCGTGATGGATAACTCCCTCGAAAAACAGTCAAAACAGCGACGTAAGTGCCGCTCAAAGTCCCGCCTCGACAAAGACAGCACCCATACAGACCCATCCATAGAGCAGGGCAAACCGGTGGACGACGAACATGCCCTCGAGCAACCATCCAAATAGGATAACTTGGATAAACAATCCATCCTCGGCAAAGATAACAGTCTGGACGATCTCACGCCGGACACATCGCTGGAGCAGAAGAACCTCCACAAAAGGCTCATCGCCACTGCACATCGTCTGAAGCAGCAGAAGTGGAAGCTCACAACAGCGGAAGATGCACTCAGAATGAGATGGAGCAAAGTACTCAACACCGCAGACAAATACGGCGATAGCCGCCAAACAAAGAGCTACCCGAAGCGCAAACTACTGCCCGAATTTGATGAGGAGGCCGTATAGCCCCCACAATCAAAGAACAAAGAGGCTGCCCGATCGGATAGACGACCACATGGCAAACATAGAGCGGCAAGCGGCACCGCACACAAGCCGGCACGCGATCCGCATAAGGATACGCACCAAAAGGATGGCCTAGTCAGGTCTATCTATGGGCCAAGAAAGCAAGCTCTAGAAAGCAATGCAACACGTCGAGTATTCGAACATCACGACACACCCAAATACAGGGGCGCTGCACACCCCCTTTGTTTCACCGACGAGGTGCTTGATCATGAATTCCCAGCAGGATTCAAGCCCGTAAACATAGAGGCATATGACGGAACGACAGACCCTGGAGTCTGGATTGAGGATTACAGCCTCCACATACACATGGCCAGAGGAGATGACCTCCACGCCATAAAATATTTACCCCTCAAGCTCAATGGGCCATCCCGGCATTGGCTTAAAAGCCTCCCCGAAAACACTATTGGAAGTTGGGGAGAGCTCGAGCATGCTTTTCGGGCCAATTTTCAAGGGAGCTATGTCCGACCTCCGGACGCAGATGATTTAAGTCACATAACCCAACAGCCCGGAGAGTCATCCCGAAAATTCTGGAATAGGTTTCTCACCAAAAAGAACCAAATAGTCGACTGTCCGGACGCCGAAGCCCTAGCAGCTTTCAAACATAACGTCCGAGACGAATGGCTCGCCAGACACCTTGGCCAAGAAAAGCCGAGAACAATGGCCGCACTAACAAGCCTCATGACCCGCTTTTGTGCGGGAGAGGATAGCTGGCTGGCAAGATGCAGCACCAACGACCCAAGTACATCTGAGGTCAGGGATGGAAACGGGAAACCACGACGCGGCAAGGACCAGCGTCGGACCAAGGGAAACAGTCCGAAGAGCGCGGCAGTCAACGCCGGATTCAAAAGCTCTCGACAGAACAACAAAAAACTTCCCCTTAAGGACAACAGCGACGAGCTATCCAACCTAAACAAAATCTTGGACAAGATATGCCAAATCCACAGTACTCCCGGGAAGCCTGCAAACCATACCCACAGAGATTGTTGGATCTTCAAGCAGTCCGGCCGACTTAACGGCGAACGCAAGGGGCTCGACACACCAAGTGAGGACGATGACAAACCCCACAAGCAAAGCACCGGAAAACAAAAGAATTTCCCACAAAAGGTCAAAACAGTAAACTCACTTCAAGTGACAAAAGGGATAAACAGAGCGGCGCCGACTGAAATACGCGCCGCACGGTCCACCCCAGCAGAGTCCCGACACTGGATGTCAAAACCAATCACCTTCGTCCACCAGGATTACTTTGGAACTATCTGGAACGCAGGATGGACTGCTTTGATATTAGATCCAATAATCGACGGACTACAATTTACACAAGTCCTAATGGACGGCGGCAGTGATCTCAACCTGCTATATTAGGACACAATCCGCAGAATGGGGATAGACCCAACCAAAATTCGCCATAACAACACTTCCTTTAAAGGAGCAATGCCAGGCCCATATGCCCATTGTACGGGCTCTCTACTACTAGAAGTTGTGTTCGGCTCATCCGACAACTTCCGTCGCGAAAAGTTAGTCTTCCACATCGCCCCATTTAAAAGTAGCTATCAAGCACTATTGGGACGTGAAGCTTTCGCCCGCTTTAACGCAATACCGCATTACGCATCTCTTACACTTAAAATGCCCGGTCCACACGGCATCATCTCATTGAAAGGAAACTTCGAGTGTTCCTCGAATATGGAAGAACGTGAGACTGCCTTGACAGCCACACACTAGTCCGGCTTTGCTAATCAAAGCAACTAAACAGGTCATCCAGACCCCGGACACGGTTAGGCGAGCCCGGCATAAATAAATAAGGGGCTTACTAGCCGCGTACCCCCTTACAAGGGGCTCCACGCATGTACAACAAGAGACAATAAAGCTCAATTTTATTCATTTTTTGAATCATACTCTGTTTATTTTAAAATACATTTTTCGCACGATCTTTTTATTTTTCTACAACTAAGTTCCTCTCTTTTATAGATGAACACCGTGCTATACCTGTCCAGGATACGGCACAACGGAGACACAGGCGCAGACGTGCAGCAGGGACCCATTGCAAGGATTCTTTTCAGATCAAGACCCTGCGTAACCCTTTTTTACTGTCTCTTGTTGTTACACATCCCCCGGTTTTTTTCTATAACCGAGGAGGAGGCTGGCGTTTTGGCATCGGCCGCGTCAGAAATTTTTGCGCGTACCTGGACACTAGGGGCTCAGGGCATTGTTCTGCCAGTTTTCATAAAGACCGAATACCTTAGGGAGTGTTCGGCGTCTCGAGTTAGGCCTTATATGCATCAGCTCTGAATCATGTCTTTGGTCAAATGTTGGGTTTGCCTGGCTCCTGTGTTTTGCTGCCTTACGTTCCGCTCTATCGGCTAACGCGGCACCAGGAGAACTACTGCGATTGTGCCCCGGTTCGGCCGGGCGAGCACCTCAGTAGAGAAAGCCGAAAACTGACTATCATGATATAGCGTGAGGCTGGTCAACCACTCAATGACCCACCGGAATGTTTAGAATTCCTTCGCATTAACGAAAGACCGTTTCCAGGTCAGGCACATACGCGCCCCGAATTCGGAGAGCGCGGTGCCCTTAGGGGCTATATAGTAGCCCCACCATCGAACCCCTATGGCTAAGTGAAAGTGATAAAGCATTATAGTCCGGTTGCCAAGTTTGCTACGCTATCACCTCCTTCACAGGACCAAGACATTGGATTAAGTGTGAAAATGCGCTTTTTTGGCAAACACCCCCGCACTATGTGCGTGGGGGCTGAAGACGAAGACTGCCATCTTTCAGGTTATATACACATATACATTAACAGCCGCACAGGAGGTAGCTCAATACTTGAACGCACAAGTATAAAATGCCCTTATATTATATTGAAACATCGTTTCACAAATCATACATGTCATTTGAACATAATATCCTTCGAGCACTGCGTCTCTATTAAACGAGCGCCCTGTAGGACTTCCTCAAAATAGTGCTCGGCAGGTACTCGGCTTCTGTCCGAATCCTGGGATGCAACGTCGGTGGCCTTCATCTCTGCCCAGTATGTTTTGACACGGGCAAGAGCCATCCGCGCACCCTCTATGCATGCCGACTGCTTCATTGCATCGATATGCGGCACCGCACCAAGGAACTACTGCAACAAGCCAAAATAACTCTTCGGCTTGGGCCCTTTCGGCCACAAATGGGCCACAACATCCTTCATGGCAAGTCCGGACAACCTATTCAGCTCAGCCCATTCAGCCAAAAGATCAGTCAATGGAAGTGGACGCTCTGGACTATGGAACTGTGACCAAAAAAGCTCTTCCATCCCGTGATCCTTTTGGCCTCGGAAGTGTGCGACCGCGTCTGCGGCACTCGTCGCCAAATCCAGATAGGCATGCTCCGCACCCCACAGCTGGCCCAACTGAGCATACTTCGGATCCGTGAACTTCCTCCGCAGCAGATAGGGCTTTCCAGCCGCGATATCCCCGTCTTGACGTTGTGGGGACCCCGACTGGCAAGGCATCTTCCTTCTAGATTATCCACGAGGATTACAAGGAATCCAGTGGTCAGGGGCATAAGGGTTCTAGTGACCAAAGGTTTTGAAGGGGAAGAGGTCAATAAGGAAAGTATACCTTAGTTTTCGAAAAACTAAGAAGGGAAGAGAAGTATAGATTGTTTTGAAAACTAGTAGTATTTTGGGAAATATTTTACCCTAACTAACGACCATGCTAACTAAGGCTTCCTACAGTCAGGATGGCTCTGATACCAGCTCTGTGGGGACCCCGACTCATAAGTCATGATCACTGAATGCACGTGTACAGTGATCCCGGAGATCAATGCTCCCTGAACACACAGAAGCTAAATAACAAGAGTCTTACATCCATACATACTGTCTTACACAAATTATGACCATTATGGTCAAGTCTTACATAGATAAAGCCATAGGGGCTGAACACCAAATAAACATAAGCAGCGGAAATCTTCGTCGATAACTTGGACCCATGCCATCTGCCTTAACCCTACAGGCATTCTGACTGGGAAACGTCCTAATTCGCATGCTCGTCTCCAAAGAACTCTTCTTCGAACTCCGGTTCTTCCATGCCTGGTCAATTAAATAACCAGTGGCAAGCCAATGAGTACTTTGAATGTACTCGCAAGCAACCCATGTTTTGGTCCAAGATGTAACAATACATGATATAGGTAAATTTTTGCAGAAAGCTAGTTTTGAGTGCAATGACATGTTCAACGACTTGTAAGATATGCATCAGGAGAATTCAAGTAACCATGAGGACAGGTTACAGATATCAACATAAATAGACTGGGCACCAACCCAACTCAATCATGTCAAGTCCCTTGACTTGACCCAAGTAGTTTTATCAACACACACACACTCGGTTTGTAAACATGTGGACGTAGCCCAAGAGCGGTTACCCAACTGTCCTTGACCGTGGACACGGCTATTCGAATAGTTTTACACTCTGCAGAGGTTGCACACTTTACCCACAAGATCCGGGGAACTTCCGTGTCATCCACGACCCGCGATACCTCGAGTACCCGGGGTAAGCACCCGATCACTACCTTTCCCTAGATGACACTAACAAGGAGTCCACTCGTTGTTCCGTATCCTCATGATGTACATCATACGAGACTCACTCGAGATAGACAAATCCAAGAGGGGACACAACAGTGTATCCGGTGCCCTGTGAAAACAATCATGGCCGCCCTACCTAGCACGACCCCGTCCCGAGAGAGAGCACCAACTCTCCTCCGTCACTAGTAATGTGGACTCCAAGCTAGTATCGGCCTAGGTAATCAATAATGCCCTTTCCCATATAAGGGTAGAGTGGTTGCGCATGTAAGGTTGGAATAACGGTCGCAACTTAAACCAATCCATTTTGAAAACAACACACACTTGCCTCGGTACACCACTTCGTCATCAAGTGGCTACCCAACTCATCATCTCCCCCAGGCATAGGTGGCACCCGATGGGGTTTTCGAAAAGTCTTTTGAAAATACTTTGTCTCCATCACCATGCATAATCCCATCCCTTTTTGCGTAGCACTACTTTAGCATCCTATCTACTCCCACCGTCATAACCCTCATAAGAAGGTAGGGTCATGCACAATGCAAGTATCAACGAGGAAGTACGGTGGCAAACCATCAAAGTTGTTACCACCTCATCATGATTCCGTTGCAACAACAATATGGTGCAACAACAACAACAATACGGTTT
This sequence comes from Triticum timopheevii, assembly GCA_963921465.1. Lineage (NCBI taxonomy): Eukaryota > Viridiplantae > Streptophyta > Magnoliopsida > Poales > Poaceae > Triticum > Triticum timopheevii. The sequence goes on along the minus strand of OY997266.1, from coordinate 232,040,056 downwards.
CATAGACATGGTCAAAGGGCTGCTTGCCTGTTTTAACAAAGTCTTCGAGGTCTTCAAATATCTCTGGTCCAACTCCGAGCATTCCGTCTACTTCGTCTACTATCGTCGAAAGCAACCATAATAAGCAACACAACAAGGCAGGAAATAAAAGTGCTCTAAAAATATGAGTTGGACTTTTCAAGGATACCTCTGGTCATATGAGGAATGACCAAGGTGATTTCATTGGAAGTGGATCAATGGATATTTCTAAACATTTCAATATGATGGAATCAATGGATTTGATGGATCCACAAGTTGTCCACAGAATGCCATTTTATAAAAATGAGTAAAAGTACCCATTAATTCAGGCATGATTTCAGAAATATTTAGAAATTGGTTTCACTGGATTTGGAGTTGAAATGAATATAATATGAATTTTTGAAGTGGACTTATGTGGATAAATGACCTTTTTAAAAGGTTCAGCGAAAACCAAGGACAACAAAAATGTCCACTATGGCCTATTAAATAGGACTTGATTTATGGAGTCTCTGGAAATTTGAATCGTCAAATTTGGAGCTCTGTTGAATTATTTATGGATTTTTGAATTTGACTGGCAAAAGAAAAAGGAAATAAGGCTTTAACCTTATCCTGCGCGCGGTGCGACAGATAGACCATGGGCCGGCCCAGCGGCTCGGACACGTGGACGACAGGCGACGTCGAAGGCGTATTTCGCTAAAGGCGTCTCCACTTAAACGGGCGGGGCCAGCCCACCGGGTCGCTGATGAGCGGGGCCCGGTGCGTAGGCCGTCTCCTACCTCCCGCTCGAACAGAGCAGGGGTAGGGGAGGCGAGGCCGAGCGGGCGCCGGCGTTCTCCCCGGCGGTACCGGCCACCCCCGGCGACGCTCGGCCTACAGGTGGGTCCAGCGCGACCAGGCGCGCCCATCCAGGTGCTTCACGCCCGCGGGGGAGCCCGGGAAGAGAAGGAGCTTCGGGTGCGGCGGACCGGGGCGTCGTCGAGGATGGACTTGACGCCACGGCCTCCGGGGAGTGTAAATGGAGAGCGGGAGAGCTCTGTGGTGATTGCGGTGATTCAATGACCCCCATAGGTGCAGAGGAGGGGGCTCGAACGAGGATTTAAGCTATGGTCGGCGGCTCGGCTCCGGCCATGGACGAGGTTGGAGGGCACGGGAGGAGGTGTGGATTGGTCCAGGGGATGCATTGGAGAGAGAGAGAGAGAGCAAAGGGGATCGAGAGGGAGGTCAGGGGCGGCCTTATATGGCGAGGCCGTGGCTCACCGTGGACGTGGCCTACGGGCACCCGTGGAAATGGCCGCAGTGACCACGGGAGGAGGCTCGGGGCTATCTGCATCGTTTGTGGGCGTGGTCCAAGTCGAGGGAGAAGGATAGAGAGAGAGCGGGGAGTGGCAGAGCGCCACACGTGTGGGCTCGGCCATTGGGGCTCTCGGGCGGCTCTGGCGCGCGTGTGAGGGAGCAGCAGGAGGGAGAAGGAGGAGGGGGACCAGGCCGTGGCATGTCACGGACGCCGAGGCACCTCGTCAGGCGCGCTGGAGAGGCCCGAGGTGGTCGGGTGGCTCGGACAGGGAGCAGCTACAGTGCGTGGGAGCACTGTAGCGAGCTCTGGAGCACGCCTTTGGCATGCCATGGCATGAAGAAATGGGAAGTGGGCGCGGCCACTTGTGTCCAGTAGTGCTAGGGGGTAGTAAAGAAAGGGAGAGAGCCTTAGATGCTCTGCAGAGTCTCTGGTGAGAGAACAGAGATGATAGAGAGAGATGCCATGGCTGTCCAGAGAAGAAAAATGGATCCCTGCCCCCCTTCATCATTGCCTCCCGGGCAGGGAAGCACACCAGAGGTAGAGGGGGACTAGGAGGGGCTGTGGTAAAAAGGAGAACTCATGGAGATTAGTGGAACTAGCCAAAAATGGGATATTGGTAAAGTGGCAGAAGGTGTTTGATGATGGTTTGGGCAATTAGATGATTTCCATCTGCCATGAGGCTCCATAGGGTGAAATGACACATATAATTAGGGCCTTCCACCAATTTGGAGCATATTTGGGCAAAGTTGCCAATGCAACTTTTGTGAACCCTAGAAATGAACAGAAATGGATTTTCCAAGATTTAGTCATGCAAATCTATTCTCCTTGATGCACCACTTGGTTTAGTGTCATCATTAGAGGTCCTGAACATGTCCACAAAAGTTTAGATCAAAAGGAGAAACTTGGCAATGTAAAGTTGCTCAAACATGGTTCTGGACAGGAATAGTTTTGGGGCACTTTGATCAAGTTATCTTGTTCTCCAACTTGTGCCACTTGGTCTAGATGAATAATTTGAGCATGTTCACAAGGTTTGAGAGCATTTGGAAATGTTTGCCAATGTAAAGTTTCTCAAACTACAAAATGGACAGAAATGGTTTTGAGGGGATTTGATGATGTTATATTGTTCTCCAAGTCATGAGACTTGCCAAGATCATCTAATATGTCATATGTGACATGCTAGAATTTTCTTGGTATTTTTGGAGAATATTTCCTTTGTAAATATTTCAAAAGCTTTAAATATCCAGAAAGGGTTTTTGAGGGATTTGACCAATATTTTGAACATGACCATGTGTTGAAACTCTTATATATCGACAATATATGTCCACTGAGTTTCCCTACGTTTTTGTCAAATATTTTTGAAACAATAAAAATGATTTTTCCCTAATAAAGACCATTTTTGGCGTTAAGAAAAAGCTTTTAAATAAAATAGGAAAATAACTTTTAAAATTATATTTTTGTGGTTTATGGGAGTCCTACATCTAATAGGATTCAAATATATTTTTGGAAAGATTTTTACTGCCCTTAATTATGTACTTGCAGTGCAAATCTCAATTCAGGGGTTTTTGGAAAACTAGTTTTTGAAAAATACTATTTGGCCAAATTATTTTTGTAAGAAAATATTTTTATGTCCTATACACATGGCATGATCATTGATCAAGGTTTTTGGATCAAGGGGAAGGAGTATAAGGGTTGGAGAATTTATTTGATTTTTAGAGCACTTGCAAACTGCAGTCAAACATTCAATCAAAGCAAAGAGAAAACACTCAAAAGTTTTTGTCAAACCACATTTTAGCATGATTTATTGACTTAAGTGTTGTGGCATGAAAATCAGGGTGTGACAGACGTAGCTCCTCCTTTATAGCTCTCAACGCAGAGCAGGCATCCTTGGCTTCGGCGGTGGCCTTCTGTGATAGCCTGGCTTATTAGGGATGATAGACTACTCATATCAATAAGGAATTCCTTCTTTTCCAGGAGCCCATTCAGACAGAACTCCAAAGTTAAGCGTGCTCAGCTTGGAGTAATTTCAGGATGGGTGACCGACCGGGAAGTTTCTCCCGGGTGCGCACGAGTGAGGACAAAGTGCGCAGAAAAGACTAGTATTGATCTGTGGGGACAGTCTAGATCCTGCCAGGAGTAACGACCACCGGCGGGTGTGTCTGGGGCGTTACAAGTTGGTATCAGAGCCGACCCTCGCGGTTACACGGATGGTTGCGGACAGGTGCGCGGTCATGTTGTGCATGACGTTTGTGACCCGTCGTGGCACACGGCATGGCACATGTGCCGGACTGGATGCACAGACGTATGTACCAAGAGGGAAAGTTCCTGTGGCCCGACGAGGATGTCGGTTCCTCTGAGTGGGGGTGTATGTGATAGCCTGGCTTATTAGGGATGATAGACTACTCATATCAATAAAGAATTCCTTCTTTTCCGGGAGCCCATTCAGACAGAACTCCAAAGTTAAGCGTGCTCAGCTTGGAGTAATTTTAGGACGGGTGACCGACTGGGAAGTTGCTCCCGGGTGCGCACGAGTGAGGACAAAGTGCGTAGAGAAGACTAGTATTGATCTGTGGGGACAGTCTAGATCATGCCAGGAGTAACGACCACCAGCGGGTGTGTGTGGGGCGTTACACCTTCTTCAGGTCCTCTTGCTCCACTCGACGTTCTTTTTCAAGAAACTCGCAGCGGTCGGTAGCATTCTTCAACTTCCCGGCCATCTCGGCCATTTCCTCCCTGCTTTGGCAGTGAGCAGCCTATTCGGCTTTTAGCTCTTCGGCCGCCCTCAAGGCAGCCGCATCACTTTTTCGGGCTTGGTCCTTGACTCGGGCTAGCTCCACCCGAAGGTTCTCCATAGCAGCGGCACCATCTGCATAAAGCATACATGTGGTAAGGCATGGGCGTCAAGCTCCCTTACCAGGTGTCCGCGGAGAAGTTTCATACCTTGTGACTCGTCAAGCCGCTTATTGACAAGCGCGATGTCCGCATCCGCCACATCGAGTTGCCGCTTCAGTTCGTCAAATTGATCAGTCCGGCTAGCCACCGGACGCTCCGCCACCTATATAGGACAGACGATATATTACAACTAAGATTATGATCCTCGGCACGCTGTCACTCTCGACAACGCACCGAGTCTTAGGGGCTACTATCTATACAGGGCGCATTCTATATGCAAAACTGTTAGAAGGTATATCATTTTCACGTACCTCAAACCCCGTCAGTAAACTTCTAATGGCTTCATGCAATCCGCTCTCAGCGGATGAAATCCTCTCAATCACCGTACCCATTAACGCACGGTGATCTTCTGAGATAGACGCTCGCCCGAGCAGATCCTTCAGCTCCTCCGACCGTACACCAGTTGGTGCCGGACCTCCCGGCCCCGCCAGACTCGGGGAAACCCTCCGCGACTACACCTCAGGGTCGTCCGCCCCGCGTGACGGTGCGGCAGATGGAGGCGTTTCGCTCTCCATCATCTCCGGACGAAGATCCCCCGAAGATGACCTCTGCTGAGAAGGGCTGAGATCCGAACTACAAGGTAAAATTTCGGTTATCATCAGAAATAAAAACAAGGATGTTCCTTATTACAAAACTCCCCTTTCTACTTACGGCTCGCTGGAGGGCTGATTCCCTTGGGCAAATAGTGCGGCCAGGGCTTCTCCTAGCGCGGGACCCTCTGGTGAAGATTTCTTCCCCCGCTTTGAGGCCTTGTCCTCCGGATCTTCAGAAAAGCGATCCTCTTCTCCCCCTGGAGGGAGGGATTCTCGATCCCCCCTTCCTTGAAAGCCTCCTTCGCGAAGGCAGTGGCTTCCTTGTTCCCCCCTTTGCCCTCTTTCAAAGGCGCAGCCTTCAGCATCTTGGTTAACACACGATCCGGCGTGGTCTAAGGGAGGGGGGACGGACACCTTATTAGTTTTGCTTTCGCTATCCACTCCTGTTCAAGGGACATAACTTTAAAGGGCAAGTTTATGATAAATGTACGGATAGCGTGTCCGGGCACAGGGCTACTTACTTGAGTATCTGGGCGATTGCAGCTCAGACCTGCGTCCTCGGTCAAGTCTGGACACATCTCTTGTGATCCGAAGAAAAGTTTATACATCTCCACGGGCGTCGCGCCCATGAAGTGTTGAAGAGCTCGTGGTCCCTCCGAATTAAATTCCCACAGGCGGAGGGGGCGACGTTTGTAGAGCAGAAGGCGCTGAATCAGCATGACCTGCGCCACTACGACCAGATTGATCTCTCTCTCTTGGAGGTCTCGAATACGGCCCTTTAGCAGAGGAACGTCCTTGGACGGCCCCCAGTCGAGCCCTTTGTTGACCCATGACGCCAGTCGCTGTGGAGGACCCGGGCGGAAGGCAGGTGGTGCCACCCATTTGGTGCCCCTGGGAGCGGTGATGTAAAACCACTCCTGTTGCCATAAACCGAGCGCCTCTTGAAAAGAGCCCTCGGGCCAGGGAGCGTCAACATTTTTGCTTATAACATCCCCTCCGCACTCTGTCTGCTGCCCCTTGATTATCTTCGGCTCCACTTTGAAGGTCTTGAGCCACAATCCGAAGTGAGGGGTAATGCAGAGGAAGGCTTCGCATACGACAATGAACGATGAGATGTGGAGGATGGACTCCGAATCCAAGTCGTGGAATTCCAGCCCATAATAAAACATGAGCCCCCTCACGAAGGGGTCCGTCGGGAAGCCTAAACCCCGAAGGAAGTATGACACGAACACCACGCTCTCACCAGGCTCAGGAGTAGGAATCACCTGCCCTTGGGCATGCAGCCTATGCGAAATTTCGCCAGTTAGATACCTGGCGTCTCTCAGCTTTAGCACATCTTCTTCCGTGACGGAAGAAAGGTCGGAGCCGGACATTATCGAAGGTCTGAAGCGCCTGAATCTGGAGCTTTGGGTGTTTGAACTCGAGGCGAGGGCCGGATTCGATTGAGATTGAAAGAAAGGAGCAGGCCTTGGTCTCGTTATAAAGAGGTTGAATACGAAGAGCCCTCCCCGTGGCCGTTTAGGGGGCGTGCCAGCGGGCACGGTTGGGTTACCCACGCCCGTATTGATGAGAATCCCGGAATAAGGGGACACGATCTCTGCTTTGACAAGACGTGCCAAGGAAACTGCTTCGCTACACGCACTGAGGTGGAACAATAAAAACGATTCGAATAAAGGCTTGGCCGTGGTGTGATGTCACGGCACGAAACGCGTCAGCAGATTGAACTTATATAAACATTATTCTCTCTACGGCAGTATGTGGAATTTATTTTGTAGAGCCGGACACTATCCTTGTGTTCAAAATCTTCTATGAAGTATTTAGAGGAGGAACTCGCCTTGCAATGCCGAAAACAATATGTGCGCCAGACTCATCGTCATTGAATCCTGGTTCAGGGGCTACTGAGGGAGTCCTAGACTAGGGGGTGTCTGGATAGCCGAACTATCATCTTTGGACGGACTCCTAGACTATGAAGACACAAGATTGAAGACTCCTTCCCGTGTCCGGATGGGACTTTCCTTGGCGTGGAAGACAAGCTTGGCGATATGGATATGTAGATCTCCTACCATTGTAACCGACTCTGTGTAACCCTAGCCCTCTTCGGTGTCTATATAAACCGGAGGGTTTTAGTCCGTAGGACGAACAACAATCATACCATAGGCTAGCTTCTAGGGTTTAGCCTGTCCGATCTCGTGGTAGATCTACTCTTGTACTACCCATATCATCAATTTTAATCAAGCAGGAGTAGGGTTTTACCTCCACCGAGAGGGCCCGAACCTGGGTAAAAACATCGTGTCCCTTGTCTCCTGTTACCATCCGCCTAGACGCACAGTTCGGGAGCCCCTACCCGAGATCCGCCGGTTTGGACACCGACAGGGCCCTTGAGAGAGGGTCTTGAGAAGTTGCCACAATATATTAGCTTAACGCCAGATAGGTCCATATGGTACCTATTGTTATCCGAAGACGCGTTTGCCCACAGTTCGGTCATGCCGAATACTGAGCACTTTGAATTCTCTGCATTGAATAAGCAATGCAGTAGCCCCCGAGACAATTGTCGGGTGGCAAGACCAGATCAGGGGATCGATGTGCCCCTTTAATATTATAAATGATAAGCACGAAGCCCAGTAGCCCCCGAGCCTTAATGTGGGCATGGGTGGCCGAATTAAGGATCGATCTCCGAAGTAAAATCACAAATTATGTGTAATGATTCTATGTATCCAAGTACTCGACATCATTAATGCTCGAATCCGCATTGTACAAAACTTTGTTGACCGACCATCAGCTTCAACCTCTTCGGCCAGCAGCCGAGGAGTGTTTTTCCTACTTTAAAAAGCCTATATCAGGGCAAAGATTTATGGCAAACAAGGCAATCCGGCCATACGGTTTTATAAACAAAGCTACGCGGAGAGATATGTTATATTACTTTTTAACGTAAGAAACATCTTCCAAAGAAAATAGTCCCACTATCGGTTCCTTTCTTTGGGTTTTCATGCTAAGCATGATCATGAAACCTCACCTCCGGTCAATATGGGAGCAAAATATTGAGGATTTAGTTCGGGGAAAGTTCCCGAACTCTATGGTATTAATGAACCAAAATTTTCATTTTTGTCGTTGCCGACCAATGTGATTCTTTAAGATTGCTAGCTTTCGGCTTCACCTAGTCTGAGGTACTAACTCGGATGACCCGGTAGTAACAATCACAGAGGTGCTCCCTTTACCGCCTAGCCGAACAATCGGGAACGTAGGGGTAAGCACAGGAGCCAGGCAACCCAGCTTGGCCAAAATCATAAGTCAAATTGATGCATATTTATGGCTTTATAACGATGATTACGGAAGGCGGCCCATGTATATTAAATAAAAATGCCGATGATATGTTTATTTTGACTCCATTGCGACCGTTTATCAGTTGAAAGTGGCCCATCATCGGCTTCTACCCCTTTGTAGATACTAGGCAGGGTGTTTCCGCAATAACAAGACAACCCTTAGCCGATGTCTCGGTGCCCGAAGGTGGTTATGTTAGCGGAAATGAGGCAATCAGATATCCGGACTTTATAACTTTCACTTAGTCATAGGAGCTTTAAACTGGGGAAGCTAGCTACGAGCCCCCTATTAGAGTTCGGCGACAGCCGAGGTCAAGCCATAAACACTTCGGCCAATGTCATGAACGGCCCGTCATTTAACATAATGATCGGATCGCTGACCGGTTTATGCATATTGTGATAGTCAGTTTTTGGCGTTCTCTAATGAGGTGCTTAACCATGCAAGCTGGAAGCACAATCACAGTGGTTCTCCCTTTGCACACCTAGCTGAACAAAGCGGAACGTAGGAGGCAAGCGCAGGAGCCGGGCAACCCAACTATTGACCGAAGACACAATTTGAAACTGATGCATATATAACAATATCCGAGAATGTTTTTTGCCGAATCTCTAAAGGTGTCCGGAGTTGCACATTTACTATAAAACAACTCATGTAAATTTTAAGAGACCCAAGTGACTTGGGGAAAAGAATTTTATGTTATAATGATTGCGTGTACCGAAGTACTTATATCATATCTGTGTTCACCCGAACTTTAAACGCGTCTTAACCGACCATCGGCTTCTCCCTCTTCGGTCAAGGACCGAAAAGTGTTATGTACTCCACCTGTCGAGAATATAGACGGTGTTTCTGATAACTAGGTAATCAGGCCATAAGGCTGTAACAGACAAAGCACGCTCAAGGAACTTATGCTATATTACTAACGAAGTGTAAGAAGCATCTTCGAAGAAAATAGTACCTCCACCGATACCTTTCTTCGGTTGCTCATTGTTATTATGAGACTTGTGCAATAGATTTTTGTACTCATGAGTTCTGTTGTGTGCCGACCATGATTGAAAACAATAAGAGCACTAGCTTTCGGCTTCACCCAGTCTGAGGTCCGAGCTCGGATGACCCGGTTGTGACAATCACAGAGGTGCTCCCTTTAGTCCCTAGCAGAACAATCGGGAATGTAGGGGTAAGCACAGGATCCAGGCAACCCAGCTTGCAGAACACTTAGGTCAATATGGTGCATATTGTGTCGTAATACATGAATAAGGAACGAAGCCGTACAAGTATAATCATATGCAAGAGGAAAGGCTTCATAAAAGAAGCCCCCAAGTAAACGGGGTATTTGAATTTGTGTCACAAACAAAGTTTTGACAAGGAATTTTGTCCCAAACTACTTTTTGCCAAAAATGTATAATGCTTGGTCGAACCGAACAAAATTCAAAACAGAAAGTCTTTGAGCATGAAAGCGACTTAGCTGGTTAATGTGCTCGGTATTGATGATGCGATTCGGGCTTGTGGTGGGACGAAGATGCCCATTGATATGTGACAGATCCGACAAGGTTCGCAGTCCTCGGCATGACCGAGGTCCCAGCCCCCAAGCCTGAGGTGTCCGAGCAAGGAGTTCGACACTCCTGAGTAGTGACCGTGCAGTCAAGACCGACTACCTGCACACATAAAACAGTGTGGTCCAGGAAATAATAACATATATATGTATATATAATCCTTGCATAAGTGCTTTATGCAAAAATAATTTATTTAAATAGATGTGGCCTCGTGCCGAAGCCAATGTTGATGCAGGGCATCGGGGTGACGCAGTGAAGGCATGATGAAGCCTGAATTTGCAGGGTGGTCCGGGCTCCCGATGTGGCGTTCGCCGAACTACAGACGGGAAATAGACCGAACCATCGCGCAACCATCGTTAATGTGGCCATCATTTGACAGACCTGTATATAGATGATGGAACAAACCAGAGTAATAATTTTTTGAAAAAATAAACCCAAGCAAAAAAATACTAGGATTAATAGCACCTGGTTTATCTGTTGTAGCAATCTGAAAAAAGGTTACTCCCGAAATTGGGACTTGATTCGCACACCCATTGCCTGGTGGGCGATGGAGCGGTGGCATGGCGATGCAAGCAAAGGTTGGCTTGCCGAGGCAAAGCCCCTAGTCCAGCTAACGCGATGAAGTTTTTTTTTACTGGTGACTGTAGGGAAAACCCCCCACAGCATTTCAACTTTATTACCAAGAAAAAGTGTACAATATACAAAGATTACAAGGGGTAATTAGAGAATGAAAACGATAAAGTTGGTCAGTTGACTACGCCGAAGTCTCCGGAGTAGGTCAATGAAGGGATGACGAAGCCCCCGGTCCAGACGAGGAGACGGAGCAGGCCGGTGAGGAGATGTTGCAGCTGCCATGTCAGCCGAGGTGTTGAAGTAGTTCGGCGTGATGGACATCGGCTCGATGAAGCAACGGTTTGGCCATGCCGATGTAGGTCGTAACTTGTGACGTGGTCAATGCTGGCTTGATGAAGTGACCGTGCGGCGATGCCGGTGTGCCCGCTCCGTGTAATCCGTGGGGCCGCGATGTTGGTGACGATTTATCTTTTGTGATGCTGAACTCTTGTTCGGCTTGCCAAGACGATGATCCGAAGAAGTTGAGCTCGGCTCAACAAAGTGACGACGTGTCCAGCGTAGGTCGGCAGCCATAGAGCAACGTTGTCGGGCTAGTTTGACACCAGCGCGATGGTGAAGATCATATTGGAAAAGACTTTAAAATTAGCGGGATGTGTTTGGGAACAAAACACAATACCCCATACAAAACTTCCTTCAAAAAGGATGTCTGAAATCCCGTTCATTAAAAGATGAATTCGGGTCGGATTCGTTCTCGCGTAGAAAATAGATCCGAAAAGTGATTCACTAATCGGAAGGTTCCTGGAGTTTGGACGGTTGGATCGAGCTGAAATTTTGAGAGGTGGTAGATATGGGAATTCCGTAGTAGATGAACGGTTGGATCTTCCAAAGGACCTCCAAGCTGGGCTATGGAGACCGCGCCCTAAACTCGTCTAGATTCCTGTCCAGATTTGACAGGGCTGTGGTATATCGGAGATTGCCAGAGATTCCTCCATCGGAACTCGACGAAATTTTCCAGGGTTGTTGTAGACTCAATTCCGCACAATCCCACTGGAGAAATCATTAAAATGACACTCGAGGAGGCGGTGGCGGCGGATACAAGTTTGCTGTCTAGAAAAACAGTATGTCGCCCGAGGGCAATGTTGACGTTGAGCCCCCGGGCTCCGAGGATAATTCCTCCATGATCATGATAGAGATCGGAATTGATGTTGATGAAGGCCCTCATCCGAACATAACAATCGGAGGTAAGGCACAGTCCATGGTTAAGCCAAGGTGACCAGTCGAGCCGGTGACGAAGAAGTCGACGTCAAAGTTGATCTGCAGTCGAGCCATTGATCCTTTTGCCGATCACACAGCGGAACTCTCAATGAAAGCACCAATGTCGATGTCAAAACCGGGTGATCTCGGGTAGGGGGTCCCGAACTGTGCGTCTAAGGCTAATGGTAACAGGAGGCGGGGGACATGATGTTTACCCAGGTTCGGGCCCTCTCGATGGAGGTAATACCCTACTTCCTGCTTGATTGATCTTGATGATATGAGTATTACAAGAGTTGATCTACCACGAGATCGTAGAGGCTAAACCCTAGGAGCTAGCTATGATTATGATTGTTGTTATCTATCGACTAGCCTAGCCCTGGTTTATATAATGCACCAGAGGCCTAGGATAACAAGAGTCCTAGCCGAATACGCCGGTGGGGGAGGAGTCCTTGTCTTGATCACCAAGTCTTGTGGAATCTTCCTTGTATGCGGCAGGTGTCCGAACTGGCCCATGAGTATACGGCCATGGGGGTCCTCGTCCCAATCTAACTGATTGGAAGACGACGTGGTGAGTACCCCCTAGTCCAGGACACCATCAGCAACCTCGCCCCATCCGCGGGTCATGAAGACGTCGCCAGGGGCACCACCTCAACCTCAGCCCCGGTGGCTAGGCTGCAGCACCCGGCATGTTGCAGCCATAGCTCGAGTGGCTCCCTCAGTGCCATCTCGCCGTTGAAAAACCTCAGGAGCTGGATCTACGAGGCGGGTCGCATTGCTGTCCACACCACGAACTCGGGCGAGCTACCCTCGGTGTGGGACGGTGGCTCAGCAGGCAGAACGGCAACAGCTCGTCCACCGCCACCTGGGATTGCTAGACGATGCGTGTCACTGTCCTGTGCACGGGCATAGATTGGAAGGGGGAAGCTGGGAGGAGGCCTTGCTTGCCCAGGCCTGGTCACCTCCTGCCTCACGCCGACGTCATAGAGACGAGAGAACCGCTTCTTCGGCGGAAGTGGATCATGCCCCTCCGGAGGGGCTTTTCCATTTTCGGCCGCAGAGAACCTCGTAATCGGCGCCATGGAAGCAACGACAAGGTGGAGAAGAAGAAGGGACGAGCAGTGAGAAGACAGAGAAAGAGATGAGCGGGGGGGGGGGGGGGCTGCCCCTCCCCTCTTTTATAGTAAGAGGTAGGCCAACCGCCGGCCTCCATGATCCTGCATAATGGTGATCTTCTGCATGCAGCATCGACCTGTCAAGTTGAACGGTTGCCGAGGTAGCACGGGGAAGTGGAGACACCCACGTCCCATCAATTGCCACACGTTGTCCAAGGACGCAAGCGATTAGGGCCCGCGGTGCACCACACTTGCCCTTTGGCTTCGCCTAGAAGCCAATTACGAGTGCGCCTTGGGCCCGGGGGCTACTGCCGGCATCCTGGATACGGGTGTACCCAGACTTGCCTGCCTGCGGCCCACCGCGTGGCTCCATTGACGGCCTGGTACGGCCCAGCTTCAGCATCAACAACTCAAGACCCTTGTGTGGGGCCAAGCCTCGCGAGGCGGATGACACCAAGACCTTCAAGGGGATCATCTTCCTCAGGCTGGCTCCCGAGGAGCAGAGATTTCTATGCAAGGTGCACCTCGTGAGGCTCAGCTGACGTGAGCCATGACGACCAAGGCCAGACGGGCACTAGCAGGCATAGAGTACTAGCAGGCATAGAGTACTAGCAGGCACGCAGCAGGCGCAGATTCTTGAGGATCAACCAAAGGTTTCCATTCTGGTGCAACAAGACCAAGACCGCCGTGATGGCAGGACGGAGGTCATCGCCGATCCGACCGTGGCATCATGGCCAGAGGCTTTTGTAGGCGAAGACCACTTTAGTCAGGATAGGGTGTACTTATTGTTTCCCTTCAAATCTGGTCATTGTGGGATCCCTTCACGCCAACATTTGGGAAGAGGACCAAGCCCACTATAAATAGGGCCTAGCCACCACCATAGAAGGGGACGGACCGATCCAAACCCATAGAATCCACTTCACCCTCACTACCTCACGAGCTCACTTGAGCACAAGAACACCTCACCTCCTGAGGCTGTTCAACCACTGTACTAGTTCATCTCCAGCCCCTCGAGGCAATCCACCACAAAGCTGGAGTAGGGTATTACACCGTAAGGTGGCCCGAACCAGGATAAATTGTTGTGTCTCTCTTTCTCTCTGAGCTCGACGCGCTAGGCTGTGAGGTTTCACGAGTAGCAGGCTGGGTAGGTGGAGATTTCCGCATGCACCCCAGAGTTCGAATCTCTTAAGGCTTTGTGGAACCCGAAATCCAACAATGGTGGCCCTGCAGATTGTGCACCTCGAGGACGTGCTCGCCATGCAGCGCCTCGCCATGCAAGAAGACGTCGACCTGCACATCCACATCTATGAGGAAATCGACTTCTTAGGCCACTACAAGGCCAGCGAGGACAGAAAGATGTTTGCCTTCTTCTAGTGGCTGGAATCTTTGGACGCAATTGTTCAAAAGCTTGTCGACCTGGCCACGGTAGCCGCTGCTACTTAGCCGCCGTTAGGTGGGCCGGCACCCTGAGTTGAGGAGGAGGACGTTTTCGATGGATGCATCTTTCTTCTTGCCTCCTGTAACCAACACTGCATCGCCTCGTGGCCTTAATGTTTTACTCCCTCCGTTCCTAAATATTTTTTTTAGAGATTTCAAATGAACTACCACATATGGATGTATATAGACATATTTATAGAATATGGATTCACTCATTTTGCTCTGTATGTAGTCACTTATTGAAATCGCTAGAAAGATAAATATTTAGGAACGGAGGGAGTATTAGTGTATGGCATTTTTGTTCTAGTCGTAAATGACATCATTGTTTAACTTCTCTAAGAGGTGAAGAGCCAAGCGCAACCTGAATATGGGAGTTGCGTACGCTCGCGTGCCAGTCTTATGTGTATGAGAGGGGCGTGGTGTCACAGTTTTGTGGCATTTATTCTCTATTGTTGTTTGTGTCCAATAGGTGCCACTATCAGATGCAGATTTTACGGTTATTGTGTCAATCGCTTACGAAAACCTTATAATCCCAAAACACTTTGGTGATGTGGATTCACCTGACCATGTTTCTTGTTTGATGACATGAAGAAAGGAATCAGCCGATAAGAGAAGTGGGTCATGTATGTTTTTAATGCCTTGAGACTACGTAGCATAGCATGCCGTGTTCAGTTCATTTCATGCAATGGTAGTACTACAGTAAATATGAAGTTCTACCATTTTCCCCTCCGCCTTGGTCGCGGTGCACAATGTAGTAATGATTAGTCTCTTCTTGACCCACATTTACATTGATATGGCTTGAATGCCAAGGAGGGAGAGGTAGCGGTTCCCGAGAAGTTGAACGGTTAGTGATGCATACTCAATTAGCATGCAAAGGGAATTAATTGGAGAAGTAGAATGGAGCCAGCACGGTGAATGCAATGCAATTTGACCTCTAATACAAAGGTGCCACACCACTCGAATCCATCTACCAAACCGTATGCACCACTACTCACTCCAATCCAAGACCCAAGACCAAGTGACCAGAAGCCACAAGCACCCATGGAGGCGATCGATGCGAGTGCCAGTCGGCTATGCCAGATCATCAAAGACGCCGGCCTGCATCCTAGCACCGCGCAGCACTTCTAGATGGTGCTAGCGACCGCCGGCATCGTAGCCCTTGCCGACGCTGGCTTCGCCTCTTGCATGGAGAAGATGATGGTCTGCTTCATCCACAAATTACCTTGTTGTGCTGCTCTAGCCAGCGCGCCCAGGCTCCTTGTTTCCTGCCACCCTCATTGGCCTCCAAGGTGACAAACTCTTTCAAGCATTGGTGGCCCTGCAGCTGCTGGATGTCCTGCCAAAGAATGTGCACCTTGAGGCCATGCTCGCCGTGCAGCGCCTCGCCATGAAAGAAACCGTTGACCTGCACATCCACATCTACGAGGAAATCGTCGACATAGGCCACTACAAGGCCAACAAGGACCAAAAGACGTCGGCCTTCTTCCACCGGCTGGAATCTTTGGACGCCATTGTTCAGAAGCACATTCACTTGGACACGAAAGCCAATGCTACTTAGCTGGCGCCCTCAGTCGAGGATAAGGAGAAGGTCGTCGATGGTTGTATCTTTCTTCTTGCCTCCTGTAACCAGCACTGCATCTCCTTGTGGCCTTAATGTTTTTAGTGTATGGCATTTTTTTCTAGTCGTAAATGACATGTGTGATCCCTTGCTCTTATTTGGCGTTAATTATATGTAGTATCATTGTCTTCGTCGTGGTGTACTACATAGGTCCTGTATTATTAGTCCCTTTTGTAATTTGTGCTAAATTTTGACCAAAGGTTTATCTGACAAAATGTTAGTGCATGTCAAAAAAAATTATATTGTTTGATTTCTATTTGAACATAGTTTTCAATGATATAATTTTGGTGACATGCATGAACCTTTTGTTAGGCAAATTTATG
The DNA here is from genome assembly GCA_963921465.1 of Triticum timopheevii. Lineage (NCBI taxonomy): Eukaryota > Viridiplantae > Streptophyta > Magnoliopsida > Poales > Poaceae > Triticum > Triticum timopheevii. Next base: position 232,024,080 of record OY997266.1, on the reverse strand, counting down.
GTGAAAATTTGGCACAGATAACGATGGGGAGGAATAAACAGGACAGAGGTAGACTGGTCCATCACCATCGTCTTTTGTGTCAAATTTTGACTTCAGCGACCCAACCAACATCGAGGGAGTACTGTCTATATTGGCGTGATAACCAAACTTATATAGTATTCAAAACTGAGCGTTACTACATGTCATGAATTCAACACGAGAAAGTGGAACAAGTACAGCATGCCTGTGCCATTCATTTCGCACCCCCACACAGTCTGTCCAGCATGTTGCTCAAGCTAGGGAACGCTTGTTGTCTTAGCATTTTCACTGTCAGGTGGGGCCGCAGTTGAGCAAACCGACTATTGTGTTGGGACCCCGATCCTATGTCACCCCGATCTAGCATGTAACACATCATATCACCTTGCGGCCTCACGCATGGTATTCCCATGGGTCCCACCTTACCTGGCCTGGGCCCGTTTGCGTCTTTTGGCTCACGTATATGATTGTGTCGCTAGCATCTACTCCCTCCTTTCCTTTATAGAAGGTGTATTTTTAAAAAAAAGTCAAACGAGTGCAAGTTTGACCGAGTTTTTAGAAAAATATATCAACATTCAAAATACGAAATTTATATCATTTCATCCATCATGAGAAATAGTTTCATATTTTATCTACTAGGCATTGCAAATATTGATATTTTATTCTACAATCTTGGTCAAACATTCACATGGTTGACTTGCACTGAAATCGATACACCTTATATTCTGGAATGGAGTGAGTATACGATAGAGAACCCGGGCCGACATGACTAGTCGTAAACCCAAGGTGGCACAAACTTATAGGGACCGGGGTACGTAGCCCAGCAATGACGTTTCGGTCATCAACGTATGAACCCAAGTCGTAGCAACCTACAAGGACTTAAAGGAACAACGTGTGACATTTCTTCGAAGGGACAGACACAAGAAAAAAGAAGGATACATGCCGGCCAACCTGAGTGTTCCAGAGCAGTAGCGAACTACCATGGCTCAGTGGAAGCACTTGGAGACATTTCCCGATAAGGAAGGCTACCAAGAATAAACAACTAGGTGTCGGCTGCCACACATGCCAAGCATTTCAATAACATACACACAATATGCTTGATATGTGTAGATACAACATGGCATCACAACATAACTCTACAACTCAGTATTTATTTAAAAGTCTCCGAGGAGCCATACATAACATGGTATTACAAACAGGGGACACATGACCCAACGTATAGAGCATACAAGCAATAGAAGCATAACATGTCTGAGTACAACACTACAAAAAAAGACACATCCGTGACATTTTGGGGCGAACGGAATTTTTTTTCTGTCATGCTTATGACACTTCTATGATGATAATTGTGACAAAACCCGGTATCATCATAGATGTGGTGGGCTCCTACTTCTATGACAAAAAATCATGACAGAAAATGGGCTTTTCGTCCTGGGCGGGCCGGAGACCCAACTGCATGACATTCTTTGGGCCGTCCATGACGGAAAAAACCGTGGTAGAAGCGAGGACGAGGAAAATATCGGGGTGTTCACGGTTATGGTGGGTGGTCGGGGGCCGAGCGATGCACGTTTCTCTCATACACATACGCGCATGGGTACGAGGCATTGGGCTCTAACTGAACCCGAGTGCGGCATTCGCCTAACTGAACCCGAGTGATTGCACTGCAGGCTACGCGTTACTGAACCTGAGCGATCGATCGATGGCTATTAACTGAACCCAATCGAGTGATTCCTTCGTTCGCTACTACTGCTAACTGAAGCCGATCGAAACTGCTGCCTCCTTCCGTTGATGAACAGTGAGCGTTGTTGGGGGGTTGGGATGAATAGTTCTTGGTGGGGGGTTGGATGAACAGGACCCCGTGGTGTTGCCTCTAGATGAACAGGACCCCGATCAAGGGTGTGGATGAACGGGACACCGTGGAGGGCTGGATGAATAGGACCCCATGGAGGGAAGGTTAAACAGTAGCCGGTGGAGGGCTGGTTGAACAGTAGCCGGTGGAGGGCTGGATGAACAGTAGCCCGTGGAGGGGTGGTTGAACAGGACCCAATTAAGAGGGCTGGTTGAACAGTAGCTGGTGGAGAAGCGGTGGAGGCTGGATGAACACGAGCCCGTGGATGAACAGTCGCACGTGGAGGCTGGAGGAGGTCGACGGTGGATGAACAGTAGCCTGTGAAGGCTGGAGGAGGTCGACGGTGGAGATGAACGGTAACCCGTGGATTTTCGTTTTGCGGTACGCCAAACCCATCCTGATGAACATGACCCCTGTTTCGACCTTAGCGCTCCAACACAAGTCCGTTTCCTCCGTTTTGCGGTACGCCACACCCCTCCCGATCAACAGGACCCCGTTTCTACTGTAGGAGGTCCAACATAAGTCTGTTTCCTCCATTATGCAGTATGCCAGACCCCTCCCGATGAGCAGGATCCCGTTTCGTCTGTGGCCAGTTGAACACAAGGCCATTTCCACCATTCTGCGGTATGCCAGGCTTCGTTCCCATCGGCTGTTTCGTCCAAGCCGGTTGGCTCCCGATGAACAGCACAGGTTCTGTTGCCTCCCAATGAAAATGATGCATTCCGTTGCCTCCCCATGAACACAACGACGATGTTGTTTCTCCATTCCAACCCAGCCATGTAAACGAACCATGGCCATACGTATGGGCGAGTAGGCGTTCGAGACCCCACCCGTATGTACATACGTGGCCGTATTTACTTTCTTGCACGTTGGCCGCTGTACGTGCGTGTACATGCTACGTGCGCGCCTCTACTATGACACGTGCCCTTCCTTCCTTGCAAGGCAACGGTTCATCACTGCAGCCTCCACACAGACCGATCAACCAGTATGTATGTACATATTCGCGACCAGAATGACAACGCTACGTACGCTTCGACCAGGTGGGTCCGAACTGTTAGGCACTTCCTTGCATGTGAAGATGTAGCTGGTGGGTCCCAGCAGTCGAGGGGTGAATGATTTTTTCCTGTAATATGGACGCACTTTGTTGCGTGCGAAGATGTAGCTGGTGGGTCCCAACAGTCAGGGGGGAAACATTTTTTCACGAAATACGGTTGCCCGTATCGTGGGTCCCTGCTGTTAGGTGCAGGAATAATTATTTTGCGCGTAATAAGGAGGCACTTCCTTGCTGCGGACGTGAAACCAAATGTCATCCTCTCCACATACAGTACTCTTCTGATGGAAGTCATTCCTTGACCATGTTGACCACGCCGCGCCGAGAGCACCAGGGCGGTGGACGACGGCAAGGCCTAGGAAGGGGACGACGCAGAGCCGGGGAAGACGCGGCAGTGGAAGCCCACACGGAGAGGAGTACGAGGGTTCAGTTGTCCGGCTACGGTGTGAGGCTATCGCCGCAGCAGAATAACAGGGGGTGTGGGTGAGTAGAGGGATGGCCTGGCCAGCGGTGGGAGTAGTAGGGGGCGGTGAGGCCTCCGCGGCATCACAACTGGCCATGGGAGGCAGGAGCACGCGGAACGACCGATGCTACTTTGGGCGGCTGGAGTAACAAGACCAGAGGTTGAAAAAGAACTACGGTTGTTGGATGGACATCGTACGGTCTCACTGCAGCTAGAATCATTTATATTGACTAAGTTGACAAAGCCCTTGGTACGCATGAACTTAGAAGGCCCACTGGTCAGCCTCCGAAACGGTGCGCCCCTAATGTCAAGGGGAGGAATCATTTTTTGGGCAACTGAAGCAAGAATATCCGAGATTGAAGAAGAAGCACGACATCCGTTGGATGGACATCCAATGGCCACTGCTACTAGAACTGTGGGTTGACCATAAGTTGACAAAGCCTGGCATATGCGTCAACTTAGTTTTCTTAGGGGACTCGTCAACTTAGAAGGCCCACAAGTGTGTGGCAGAGAACATATAGCCCATTTGCGATTTGTAAGAATGTACAACCCATTTTTGAATTCTAATGGAATTTACTACAACCCATTTACAGTTTGTTAAAAGTACAACCCATTTTCTAGCCAGGACAACGATTAATAATTTCAACAAACCGCTCAAAAAAAAGTTGTATTACGTAAAAATCCAACAAAATATTGCGCACACAACAAGTAATAAAATTAAAAATTTCAAATTCCAAAAATGATATACTTTTAAACTAATTACGCGTTTGGTGCATTTTTTATACGTAATGCAAAGTTATTATAATTATATCCCATTTATTATTTCTTAAAGTCCATTTTCTTGTTAAGCCTAATGCATCCCTCCAAAGAAAGATGTGCAGCCCAGCGGACCGGAGAATAACAAGTTGACCCGGATATTGTGTACAACTGTCGGCCCAGTTGCATCGCTGATGTTGAAAAAAGGCCTGTGTAGTATAGCACAACCTTACATGGCTACTCAGCCCACATTCAGCAACACCGGAAAGGCCCAAACAAGGCTTCTGTACAACTTTTTGAAGTCACTGAGCTCAATTAGTAACTTAAGAAAAAAGTTAGAGTACGGTGGAACTTAATTAAAAGTTGTCACAAGCAAAGAAATAATTCAACGGGTCCCACTTGTGCGTGTGTGTGTGTGAGAGAGAGAGAGAGAGAGACAGACCTATCAGTCGATTCTCGTAAATACATCTTCCAGCCATATGCATTGCTGATGCTCAGTAAAAACTTATATAGTTGACACAATCATAGAGAACATCATAGCACACTAAACTTGCATACAAAAATTTCACGCGGGAGGCACAATCAGGGTGGAAGTAGTGGATCACTACGGGTAGGCCTATGTTGAAACCAAAGAACTTGTACATAACGGTTCATCGTCTTTATCAATGACTGGGAAATATCTTGAATGTTGTGCAAAGAAAACAGATAAACAACACAATAAGTTCTGCTAGCACATTAAGTTCACGTACAACCCTTTCTAAAAAAAGTTCAGGTACAAAATTAGAACAGGTCACAATCAAATGTACCGGCACATCAGTGCTTCACACCCATAGCTCTGATTTAACTAGTATCTGACAAGATTTAGTTGTTACCTCAAATTAGAGCACATCCAGGCAGCCAGCCCTGCCTCTTCTCCCAAAGAAGTAGTGGCCTCCGCCGCTCGATGGAGTAGGCCCTGTGCCATCCATTGTTCCGAGCAACATGAGTGTTGGCGTTCTGGGAATGGGGGTCCCAGACTTGCCTGCCTGCGGCCCACGGCGTGGCTCCATTAGTGGCCCAATGCGGCCCGTCTTCATCAACCAACACTCAAGAACCTCACGAGGGGCCAAGCCTCGTGGGGCAGACGATGCAAGGCCTCCTCAGGGGCGGCCTCACCAGGCAGGCTCGCGAGGGAGTTGGAAAGATCAAGGCAAGGGTTACCTTGTGAGGTCCTCGTGACGCCAGCCATGACGACCAAGGCCAAGCAGGCGCCAGGAGGGCGCTGGCCCGCGCAGTGTCCTCATTTCCTCTTTGGTGCGAAAGGGGAAAGCGCAAGCGTGGAGTACTGAGGCATCAGGCAATGGTTTCCATATCGGTGCAACGAGACCAAGACCAGCAGGACGGCAGGACGAAGGTCACCATGGAGCCCAAGACGGCGTCACCACCAGCGCCTTTGGCAAGCGAAGACCACCTTTAGTCAGGATAGCTTGTACTAGTTGTCCCCTTACAAAATGGCCGTTGGTGGATCCCTTCCCGCTCATGGGAAGAGGACTAGAGCCTCTATAAATAGGGCTAGCCACCATCGTAGGAGGCATCTCATCCAGACTGACGGATCGATTCCTCCCCAAGAACACCACAAAGCATAAGAACACCTCTCCTCGTGAAGCTGTTCTTCCCTGGTACTGTCCATCATCAGCCCAAGAGCTAATCCACCACCACACAAAGGAGTAGGGTATTACACCCCAACGGTGGCCCGAACCTGAATAAATCTTGTGTTTCTTGTGTTGTTCATCCAACTAGCTTAGAGATCACGGCGAGGCTGAGGCGTGTTTCGGTAGGGAGAAATCTTCGTGCGCACCCTAGTGTTCGAACCTTAAGGGTTTTGCCAGAAACCGATATCCAACATTTGGCACGCCAGGTAGGGGTGCGCCGAAATCTTCTTTCCGCTGATCTGCATCCCATCGCGTCGTCGCATCCATGGCAGACGCTCGCTGGGCGCGCGCTGAGCGCCGGTCTGCTCTCGCCGCTCGCGTCGCCCAAACGGCCCTCGTATGCGGGCCTCCTCGTCATTCTCCGTCGCCTGCCGCCATCTCCGCCACCGGCCCGGTGGGGAACGAGCAGCAAGCATCTTCCCTGCACCCCTCGGCGCAGCTGGAAGGCCGCACCGCCACTCCGTCGCTGACCACAGTTGGTTTGTCATCCCATGCTCGTCACGCCCCCACGGACGCGTAGACCGCGCTGCTTCTGGCACGTGAGCTCCTGCACTACCCCCCCGTCGACGACCTCTACGAAGAATGGCTCACTCGCATCACCGAGCTCGTCAGCGCTGCAGGGGGCTCTCCGCGCCGTCCCTCTCACTGCCTCGCCCTCCCCCAGGTGCGGGCGATGTGGCTCAGGGAGCACCTCCACCACCTCCGCCCCAAGACGGCGCCCTGGCTTCAAGGCGTGCGGCCCCTGGACGTGACCCACCGCATCCAGCGCCCGCGCGACAAGAAAGAAGCTGCCAAGAAATCCCTCAGCCTCAAGAAGGTGCCCCCCGTGCTCCCTGCACCAGCACGACAAGACCACATACTACCTCTGGCGGTGGTGCGCGGGTACCATCAAGAGCAAGCTCCGCGCCAGCAAAGGGCTCCGGTGACCACAGCAGGTTGCCGCAACTTCACCACCGAGCTTCGTAGCGTCGCCTGGCCCAACAAGTTGAAACCGGACCTGCCTCCTCGCTACGATGGCACTGCCGACCCGGCGGAGTTCCTGCAGCTCTACGAGCTAAGCATTGAGGCGGCCAACGGAGATGAGAAGGTTATGGCGAACTGGTTTCCCATGGCGCTCAAGGACGGTGCCCGCACTTCGCTCCTGAACCTGCCTCCTAGCTCGATCTCCTCCTGGGACGAGATGCGCAGCCGCTTGATCGCCAACTTCCAGGGCACTCACGACTGCCCCCCGGCCGCGGGTGACCTGCGCCGCATCAGGCAGCAACCTGGGGAGACCCTGCAGAAATACATCCAGCGCTTCAACAGCGCTTGACTCAAGATCCCCAAGGTGACAGACGAGGCCATCGTCTCGGCGTTCTCTGATGGCGTCCATGACGTCAAGATGAAGGAGGAGCTCGCCATCCACGAGGAGTTGTGCACATCCCTGGAGCTGTTCGACCTGGCGACCAAGTGTGCAAGAGCTGAGGAGGGACGCCTCTCCCTCCTCGAGCTTCCATCTATGGACCCAAAAGAGAAGAAAACCTAGACCAAAGACGTGAAGCACAAGGGAGTAGCCGTGCTTGCGGAGAACCAGACACGAAGCATGGCAGGGACCAGCCGGAGTCGTCCAAGGGCAGCCGACTGTTCTGTGCCTACCACAACCTCCACACCCACAACACTAGCGACTGCCAGGAGCTCAGGGCCGTTCGAGAAGGACGCTTCAGTCGACACGCCGAGCGCAACGACCAGGGCTATGGCCGAGGAGGAGGACGATGGTACGACCGTGGACCTCGCCAGGAGTGGCGTGACCGACCTCGTGAGGATCGCTAGCAGGACCCGCCTCGCGAGGGCGCCTGGAGGGATCAGCCTCACGAGGACCGCCCGCAGGGCAACGCAGGCCTTCCTCCTCTGCCGCCGCCGCTAAGAAGGAATGACGACCATCACCAGGACGAGGGGCTGGGGGCTTCCAGGAGCCATGTGCTATCACTTGCATCTTGGGCAGAGCTCAGGCCCCAGCCTCTCAACGCATCTTTAAGCAGTTCGCTCGCGAGGTGAATGCAGTCATCCCCTGGCTTGAGGTCGCGCGCCCGCTCAGGTGGTCCAAGTGCGCCATCACCTTCAGTTCGGCAGATCAACTCAAGTGTGCGGCTACTGCTGGCGTTCTCCCGATGCTCTGCTCACCAGTCATCAGCAACGTGCAAGTCACCAGGACCCTCATCGATGGCGGCGCAGGGCTTAACGTCCTGTCCGTTGAGATGTTCAACAACCTTCAAGTGCCATATGATCAACTTCAGCCTACCGAGCTTTTCTCAGGAGTTGCTGATGGTTCCACCACCACGATAGGGCAGGTCCGCCTTCCTGTCACCTTCCGCACGCGCGACAACTACTGCACCGAGCTCATCGACTTCGACGTCGCCCACATCCACCTGTCGTACAATGCCATCCTCGGGTATCCAGCCCTAGCCAAGTTCATGGTGGTGACCCACCACGGCTACAACGTCCTCAAGATGCCAGGAAGCGGCGGAATCATCACGGTCCCCTGCGAAGAAAGAGATGCGGTATGCTCCCTCGAGCATGCCTTCCAAGCTTCATCAATCGAGGACCCGGACAGCAAGGGTGAGAACCCTCCGGAGGCCATCCCCAAGAAGAAGAAGCCATTGCTCAGCACAATGCCTCAGGAGGTTGGCATCTCAGGTGGTGCCGCATCAGGATCCGCGCCCGTGCAAGGGGCGCCTCCTTCCATCACATAGGAAGGCGCGCCCGGCGCCCTCCTTGGTCAGGGCTCGAGGGCTCTCTTCTGGAGGGCCTCAGACCTTGCCGATGTCACGAGGGAGGCGCTTGGGCACCACTTGGAGGCGTGCTTCACAGCATGTTTCCCTCAGGAAGGCATAGGGCATGGAAAGCCCAACCGTCAGGAGTTCATCACCAAGACCGCTCAGGAGCTTCAAGAAGCAAGGGCCATGCGCGGCGATCACCGTTTGCCTGCTGTGGCTCCCCATCTAGACAAGGATGGTGCGCTGTGCGTCTGCATCGATGTCCCAGGCCTCAACCGAGCCGCATCTTAGGAGCACCTCTGGCCTTCGTGCGTGGGACGCTGCCATGGTCCGCCGCACAGCTACGTTTGCATGCCTTTCGGCCTGCCGAACGCGGCTGCCAACTACCAGCGTCATGTGCGGAGCATTCTAGCAGCTCAAGAGGCCAGGCACCACGCGGTCCCGGCGGAGATGCAGGCGGTCCTCAAGGAACCACCTGGACCCCCAGAGCCTCCCGAGGCATAGGGCCCTGGTGGCTCATGAGGGCTGGCCTCTTCACCGCGCATAGTCAGCTACTCCAACACCCCCTCTACAATGGTACCAGGTGACATCTTCCAAGTTCATTTCAGCTGGGAGCGCCCTTGGGGCTGCATCATTCCCAGGCCACATGGGTCCGTCCCTGCGGCATGTATCCCTTTTGCTTATGTCTTTAGTTTACCTTGCTGGGGGCGTCCCTCGGGCTGCATCATCCTCAAGCCGCTGGGGCCTGACCCCGTGGAATGTACCCCTCCTGCATTTACCTAAGCTGATTTGCCTTTCATGCCTAACATGCCTATGATTACCACCTGCTCGATTAACATCTACCACTAGATCCGCTCGCGCTGGCACAGTGCTTGCGCATGGGTCCGTCCCTGCAACACCGACATATCTGAGCAGTCGAGCTTGATACGTCTCCAATGTATCTATAGTTTTTGATTGTTCCATGCTATTATATTACCCTTTTTGGATGTTTATGGGCTTTATTTTACACATTCATATCATTTTTGGGACTAACCTACTAACCGGAGGCCCAGCCCATATTGCTGTTTTTTTTGCCTATTTCAGTATTTCGAAGAAAAGGAATGACAAACGGAGTCCAAACGGAATGAAACCTTCCGGAGCGTGATTTTTAGAAAAAACGTGATCTAGAGCACTTGGACTGCAAGCCAAGAAGCAGCCGAGGCGGCCACGAGGGTGGAGGGCGCGCCCACCCTACAGGGCGCGCCCCCTATCTCGTGGGCCCCTCGGGCGGCCACCGACGTAATTCTTCATCGTATATATACCCACGTACCCCGAATACATCCAGGGAGCCAACGAAAAACAATTTCCACCGCTGTAACCTTCTGTATCCGTGAGATCCCATGTTGGAGCCTTCGCCGACGCTCCGCCGGAGGGGGAATCGATCACGGAGGCCTTCTACATCAACACCATTGCCCTTCCGATGAGTTGTGAGTAGTTTACCACAGACCTTCGGGTCCATATTTATTAGCTAGATGGCTTCTTCTCTCTTTTCTGGATCTCAATACCATGTTCTCCGCCTTTCTCGTGGAGATCTATTCGATGTAACTCTTTTTGCGGTGTGTTTGTCGAGATCCGATGAATTCTGGGTTTATGATCAAGTTATCTATGAGAAATGTTTGAATATCCTATGAATTCTTTTATGTATGATTGAGTTATCTTTGCAAGTCTCTTTGAATTATCAGTTTGGTTTGGCCTACTAGATTGATCTTTCTTGCAATGGGAGAAGTGCTTAGCTTTGGGTTCAATGTTGCGGTGTCCTTTCCCAGTGACAGTAGGGGTAGTAAGGCACGTATTGTATTGTTGCCATCGAGGATAAAATGATGGGGTTTATATCATATTGCATGAGTTTATCCCTCTACATCATGTCATATTTCTTAATGCGTTACTCTGTTCTTTATGAACTTAATAATCTAGATGCATGATGGATAGCGGTCGATGTGTGGAGTAATAGTAGTAGATGTAGGCAGGAGTCGGTATACTTTTCACGGACGTGATGCATATATACATGATCATGCCTAGATAATCTCATAATTATTTGCTTTTCTATCAATTGCTCGACAGTAATTTGTTCACCCACTGTAATACTTATGCTATCTTGAGAGAAGCCACTAGTGAAACCTATGGCCCCCGGGTCTATCTTTCATCATATAAGCTTTCAATCTACTTTTATTTGCATCTTTTCTTTTCCAATCTATATTATAAAATACCAAAAATATATTTATCTTATCATACTATCTCTATCAGATCTCACTTTCGTAAGTGGCCGTGAAGGGATTGACAACCCCTTTATTGCGTTGGTTGCGAGTTCTTTGTTTGTTTGTGTAGGTGCATGGGACTTTTGAGGATCCTCCTACTGGATTGATACATTGGTTCTCAAAAACCGAGGGAATAATTACGCCACTATTTCTGCATCACCCTTTCCTCTTCAAGGTAAGCCAACGCAAGCTCAAGACATAGTAGAGCTCTTGCCCACGGAAGCCCCGCGGGCGTCTCCTCACCAGGCCCTTAGTGCCCTCACCACTCTCTCGGAGCAACCAATGGCCAGCCGGCAATCATAATGGCAACCCGTGCTTTTCTCGTGTTAGTGTACAGGAACCTCCCGAGGTCTATAGCAGGTGGCACCACGAGCTCTCTCTCTTTCCCACGCGATCCGCTTGCGCGTTAAAAGGGGGGCTCCTGAGCATCGCGACTCAGGAGCTCTTACTGGCTCTCCAGCCCTCACCCCCTGGCCTTGACCACGACATCGCGACCTGGCATACCAGGGTGGCTAAGCTCGCTCGAGGGCTGGGACCTGAGGACACAAAGCACGAAGGAGAGTACGGGGAGAAGGGAGAAGCTTGCGAGGGCCTAACCCAGCTACATCCGAGATGCCAGTGCACAAGTCTGGTGCAGCACAGAGGAACGACTCCAGATTACCGAGATAAGTTCCACGCCTGGAACAACTAATTGTTACAGCATGAGATCCTCATGTGCTGCGGCTCTGTGACAGCAACGTTGCCTTCCTTTCTCGCCTCTTGGCGGCTTCTTGCGTGCTAAAGGGGACCTCCTGAGCATCGCGCCTCTAGGGCTCTTACTAGACCTCGGGCCGCTCACCTCCTGGCCTTGCCCACGGCATCGCGACCTAGCATACCAGCGATAGCTGAAGCCTGCCTAGGACCGATACCTGTCAGCGTAGAGCACCAAGTCGTTGCGAGGTTAGACAGGGGGAACTGAGCTGGGACAGGACAAGCATTCGCGTGATTTCATGATAAGGATTACGCCAACAAAAGACATTGCAGACCCTTTACACGCCCCTGCGGGGTGTTTCTTGATTCCTCGCAGGGAACAAAAGGAAAAGAATTCCGAGGAGCCCTAACAACATGCACCTCCCTGGCCGACGCCATCATCAATAGTGGGCCACGAGAGGTCGGAACCAACCCCATCCAGATCAGACGCGGCGACGGCCTGATGTTGCCTCCCTGCCTCGAGCACGGCGCGAGCTCGGGGGCACGGAGCTGTCGTCGCTTGTCTCTGGAGTCTCAAATCGTTCAGGAGAGTCGCTTGACTCCCAAGCATCGCTGCTGCTGCTGGGGGAGCCGTTGGGGGAGCAAACGGTAGGGCCGGTCCCCGCCGCGTCGATGTCCTGACTGCCTCCTCTGGGGCAGCACTCCAGGCGGCGACCTTCTGTGTCAAAGACCTTGAAGAACATCGTGGAGGCTCCATCGTATTCAAAATGGATCACAAGGGCACCCCTCGTTCGGCAGACCCGGGCTACCTCGTCCCAGCCTCGAGTCATGAAGATCTTGCCCGGAGGGACGACTTCGACCTCTGCTCCGGTAGCCAGAGCGCCGCAGTCAGTATGCTGCAGTCAAAGCTCGAGAGGACCCCTCGGCAGCATCTCGGTGGCGAAGAACGAATGGAAGCGGATCTAGGTGCTTGGAGGCATCACCGCATGCAGCACGAGCTCGCAAGAGGAGTCCACGGCGTGGACTCCAGGAGAAATGGCGCGCGTCATCGCGGCTCACCGACCCCGTCTGCGGCATGGGCGGCGTCGCTCGTTGTCCCTTCCTCCGAAGCCCTCGGCTTGGGCGTACAGGGGTAGTGGGAACCCGAGAGGAGGTCGCTCGTACCAAGGCCTCGTCATCTCCAACCCCACGACCTCACCACGGTGGTGAGCCAACCTCTTCTTCGGCGGGAGTGGATCAGGCCCGTCCCGGGGAGCCTTCCCCTTCTCTTCGGCCGAGAATATGCGGATCGGCGCCATTAGCGTCAAGACTAAAGTTGGAGCAGGGAAGAAGAAGCAGGTGGCGCAAGAAGAGATGGGCAACGGGGGCTCTGGCCCCTCCTCATTTATAGCCCAAGGGAGGACAACCATCGACCTCCACGATCGCAGGTAATGATGACCCTTTTTTGGATGCAGCAGGGACTCGTCAAGTCGAGCAGTTGCCGAGGCAGCATGGGGAAGCGGAGACGCCCACGTCCAATCAATCGCCACACATCGACCAAGGCTGCAGGCTATTGGGGCTCGCGGCGCTCCGCACTTGCCCTTTTGCTTCACCGCTAAGCCAAGCTCGAGCACGCCTTGGGCCCGGGGGCTACTGTCGGTGTTCTGGGAACGGGGTTCCCCAGACTTGCTTGCCTGCCGCCCACGCCATGGCTCCACCAGTGGCCCAATGCGGCCCGCCTTCGTCAACCAACACTCAAGACCCTCGCGAGGGGCCAAGCCTCGCGGGGCGGACGATGTAAGGCATCCTTAGGGGCGGCCTCACTAGGCAGGCTCACGAGGGAGGCGGAAAGATCAAGGCAAGGGGTACCTCGCGAGGTCCTCGTGACACAAGCAATGACGACCAAGGCCAGGCGGGTGCCGGCCCACGCAGTGTCTTCATTTCCTGTTTGGTGCTAATGGGGGAAGCGCAGGCGCGGAGTACCAAGGCATCAGGCAAAGGTTTCCATATTGGTGCAACGAGACCAAGACCAGTAGGATGGCAGGACGGAGGTCACCATGGAGCCCAAGATGGCATCACCACCAGCACCTTTGGCAGCGCGAAGACCACCTTTAGTCAGGATAGCTTGTACTAGCTGTCCCCTTTCAAAATGGCCGTTGTTGGATCCCTTCCCGCTCAATATTTGGGAAGAGGACCAGGGCCTCAATAAATAGGGCTAGCAACCATCATAGGAGGCATCTCATCCAGAGCCGACAGATCGATTCCTCCCCAAGCACACCACAAAGCATAAGAACACCTCTCCTCGCAAGGCTGTTCTTCCCTTGTACTGTTCATCATCTGCCCAAGAGGCAATCCACCACCACACACAGGAGTAGGGTATTACACCACAACGGTGGCCCGAACCTGTATAAATCTTGTGTTTCTTGTGTTGTTCATCTAGCTAGCTTAGAGATCGCGGCGAGGCTGAGGGCGTGTTTCGGTAGGGAGAAATCTTCATGCGCACCCTAGTGTTCGAACCTTAAGGGTTTTGCCGGAACCCGATATCCGACAACGAGGAAAGTCTGACATTGACTCCTGTAATGTACATCATCGACGAACCCTGGCACCAACGGCGGCGGCAGGACTTCGATTGATCGATTGACCACTTCTTCGACATGCCCGAACACTCGATACAGGTACATCCCTAACATGGTCCGCGCCGACCTTGGTGGCGATGAATAGTACAACACTGGTTCCTGCACCGATATCTCAACACCAATCACCTTCGGTATGGTGGACGGCTTCTTCATCCATGCCATAACCGTCACAACCCAGCTGTCTGGAGAAATAAACATACTTACGAGCTCACCTCCAAGGTCGTTGATAAGCTCATTCATGGACTTGCTGCTCCAAGCACGTCGAGGCATGCCGTGGAAGGTAAGCTTTGTTAAAAACTGAAGCTCAGTGGGCACCGAGCCCCATCTTGGGTGCCACCGATCAAAGCTCACCAACGTGCCATCACAGAACAAACGCCAGGAAGATTTGAACACACGACTGTAGTCGAATGTTGTCCGGAACCTGACAAAGAAACCAACCGGTGGCAGACAGACTTCCACGAGAAAGTCACTTATTTGGATGCCGTGCGCAATGCCAAGAGCTTTGACAAGGTCGTCCAGCGAGACAGGAGGCCGGTCGCCATTGATAGTTATCATGAGCACTTTGCCAGAAAACTGGTCGTTAAGCGCCGCCATGCCATTGTTGAGCGACAACACGCAGCGACCGAAGGCAGGACGGACCTATGGGAGTCCGGCTCGGAGATCCGCATTGACTGGCGACATGATAGTGCGCTTGAGTACAGGGAGTACAGGAGGGGGACTTGGGGGAACTAGAGTAGGAATCGAGATTCCAGAGGTGGGGGAGGGGCGGGAGATTGGGGATGAAAAGGTAGCATGAATTTCGAACCCGCGCTAATATGCTCTTGGCGCGCAAGCGCACGAAAACAATAGTGGTGCCCACATGTCGGCCTAAGAGTCCTTATTCTTTCTTTTTGGCATAGCCTGACCTTTTTTTAGGATCTTTTGAGAGCCCGGCCCGAGAGTCATAATTGACCTGTTTTGCATTGTGTTACTACTCGGCCCATATTCAATGACACCTCACTGGCCCAAACAAGTGTACATCATCGAAAAGACACTTAGCTCAAATTATAACTTGAAAGAAGGAGATATACTCTGAATACTGGAGAACGGTAATGCCTTCATTTAGCCCACCAGCAGTTCGAGACAATAAACAGTTTGAAACAATGATATATACAACATTCAAACACTAACTAGTGACTACTACTGACATAAACAGCAAGACATGATAGTTCATAAGAAGTCTTGCTACACCACCAAAACGCACCCATCTGCAGCACTCAAACTCTCGTGATCCAGAAGAGAATGACATTCTAAATAGAGGCAACTATCACATAGTAAGAGTGATATAGACGAGGATGACCAAATGACAAGGAATATGCATAACAAAAGACAGAACTACCCATCCAGAACAAGCAGCAAAGACAACAAGTCATTCTAAGAGGGATGATCCAACACCATAATTTGCAGCCCCGCTTTAGTGACCAGTTCCAGAGACACCAGTAATCCACCCTTTCGACACAACAGCCCAATAACCTATCAACCTGAAGGCTTGAACCACATCACTTTCTGCCGTACTGGAGATATCCAAGGATCAAAGTTAATCCAGAAGCCTTTGTCATTCTCACCTTCTTTTGGCTGCAGGCTGTATCATTGACAATCAGGGGAGTTTGCTCCCGAACTCCTAGGGCTCTCCGTGTAGACCCAGTTTTCCATAGCAAACAGAGCCTCTCAGCCATCAAGGTCCTTGCCAACGGTGATCTCCTGGTTAATCAGATAATTGAGTCTGAGAAACAAAGAGTGTGAAACAAGGCTGTTTACCCGGCTCCAACTCAAAAATCCTGAAGGCCCCAACAAGCTGGTATCCTGCTCATAGACGTAACAGCCAATGTCTGGATACTCACGTATTCCACGGTGCTTGTATACATTGGGGTTTTTGCAATATAACTTTTCCGGCTCATGTGTCTGAATGATAATTAGTCTTTTGCCGTCATCTGATCGAGCGAGGAACCAGTTGTGCTTCCCTATTTTTGGCAAAGGTGGTGTGATTACAAAGGGCAGTAACTATAGGGACACTGCATCATATCAAAAAGGGCTGGCATTGTTAATGTAAGATCATCATTGTTCAGAGTATGAATAGGATAATGCAAGAAACAACATTGATATGTCCCTGTTGGAACTGGGAGGAAAATACAGGGAATTGTATACTGGGTTCAAAAATATAGAAGTGCCATGCATGGTTATACTCATGTTATCTTGCGATTTATTCTTCACAGGAAACTACCATGTCATGCATGTTATGTAATCATGTTCTGTCCTCACAAACAAATTCTTCAAGGTAACTAACAGACCATGCATTGTTATATAGTCGTGTTCTATGGGAATTTTTTTTGTGAGGATATTATTCTAGCCATTGATTGCTGCAGGGCGAATATAGGTATGTACACATGGCAAGCATTACAAGATTTAACTCCTTCCAAAAATAGAGTTCTCCATATGCACATTTACTTCCCTAATGTATGGTTAGATGAAACCAACAGTGTGGTGCATGTTTGTACATCATGAAAATGAGGAAACTAACATGGCCATTGATACACACTCATATTTAGTAGTAGTATATAGATTACTGTAAAATAAGGATAATATCCATATATTCCTAACTGGTTGATTATTCAGGGGTACAAATTGGTTGTAATGACATGGTCACAATCGCATGAATTAACTCATTCCAAATATAGCTGATTTACGGTGTCTATAATAAATTGCCATAGTTCTACTCAAATTATTCTCAAACAAGGGTATGCCAATCATCACAAAAAGTTCAAACAATGTCATGGCGTCATCATTAACATCAGATGGAAACAACTTACACGCGCCGTCCCAGCAATACGTGGTGCGATCTGCTTTGCTGATCGCGTAGGTGATGCCATTATGTTCAATAGCATCACAGAAGTGTGTATCAACTTTGACGATGATCCACTGCGAGCTGAGTTGTCTCCAGCTAAAGAAGGCACCGGCGTAAAGATAGGCGAGTCCGCAGTCGAACAAGGAAATTAGCTTGAATTCTGTGTAATTGGCATGTCGTGTGGGCACTTGGCAGATTAGAATCTTCTGCAAAACAAGGTCTGTCCAACTGACGTGGTAATCTAGATGACTTGGACCGCGATGGTAAAACTCTATATAATCCAACGGAGGAAGGATAATCTCATGGCAGGTCTGGAAGTTCACGAGCACCTACTTTTTCCCGTCTTCTCTGACGGCAGCCATCCAGTGGGAGTTCATGCCGACCCGGTACATACCTGCCAAGAAGTTTCGGGCGATGGTGATCGGATCATAGTCGAGGGAAATGATGTACGACGACCCACTACATACCTGCAAAGGAGTTTCGGCTAATGGAGATCGGATTGAAGTCGAGGGGCATCATGTACGCCTCCGTATCATGGTGCAAAAATCTTGCAAGACCAGAGAGCAGCAAGCAGGGTGTCTTGAGAAGCTTAGGCCTCACTTCGATGATGGCCGTGTGCATGTCCTACGAGCAAGCAGCCAGCCGCAGGGCGCTCAACATATCCATACACAAGCAATAGTGGTCAAGGATGTCACTGGGGAGATTGCTCCAATCACGGCTCATATGGATGTTGTGCGGTTCGCGTTCGGCCATGATGGAGTTTGGAAGGTGGGATTTTGGGGGGCTTGATTTACGGGGAGAAGGCTCTCGGCGCTGGAGCGGCTAGCGAGGGAATAGTGGTACTGGTGGAGGCGAGCAAGGCGAGGGTACGCGGGGGCACATTGATATGATGAAGAGTGACCTTAGGATCTCCGGCGAGACGGAGATTGAGATGGAGTGGTGCTAGGGGAGAGGGAGACGAGGCAAGGCATGCTATACAGCGACGCTGACAGTGATTGCACCATGCACAAGGTGAGCGGACTTTGGTAACCCGAACACGCCGCCTGGACTGGTGTCACCTGAGGCGCAGGGACTTGTCACTTCACTGTGAGGACCGGATGAATAATATTTTGACCATCAAGTGTACCAAAGTTGTACTACTACTACTAGTAGTAGGAGTAGTAGGAACATGAGTAGTACTTGTCGGATATCGGGTTCCGGCAAAACCCTTAAGGTTCAAACACTGCGGTGCGCACGAAGATCTCTCCCTACCGAAACACACCCTCAGCCTCGCCGCGATCTCTAAACTAGATCGATGAACAACACGAGAGACATAAGATTTATACAGGTTCGGGCCACCGTTGTGGTGTAATACCCTACTCCTTTGTGTGGTGGTGGATTGCCTCATGGGCTAATGAGGAACAGTACAGGGGAAGAACAGCTTCGCGAGGAGAGGTGTTCTTGGGCTAGTGTGGTGTGCGGATGAACTTAACTTCCTCCCTTCTACTATGGTGGCTAGCTCTATTTATAGAGGCCCTGGTCCTCTTCCCAAATATTGAGCGGGAAGGGATTCAACAATGGCCCTTTCGAAAGGGGATAGCAGGTGCAAGCTATCCTGACTAATGGCGGTCTTCGCCTGCCAAAGGTGCTGGTGATGACGCTGTCTTGGGCTCCATGCTGACCTCTGTCCTGCCGTCCTGCTAGTCTTGGTCTTGTTGCACCAATATGGAAACCTTTGTCTGATGCCTCGGTTCTCCGCGCCTGCACTTGCCCCCTTTACACCAAAAAGGAAACGAGGACACTGCGGGGGCTGGCGCCTGCCTGGTCTTGGTTGTCATGGCTTGTGTCATGGGAACCTCGCGCGGTACCCCTTGCCTTGATCTCTCTGCCTTCTCGCGAGCCTACCTTGTGAGGCCGCCCCTGAGGAGGCCTTGCGTCGTCTGCCCCCTGAGGCTTGGCCCCTCGCAAGGGTCTTGAGTGTTTGGTTGATAAAGACGGGACGTACTGGAACACTGGTGGAGCCACGCTTAAGGCCACAGGCAGGTAGGTCTGGGGACCCCCGTTCCCAGAACGCGGACAGTAGCCCCCGGGCCCAAGGCGTGCTCGGACTTGGCGTAGCAGCGAAGCCAAAGGGCAAGTGCGGGGCGCCACGGGCCCCAACAGCCGGTGGCCTTGGTCGACACGTGGCGACTGATCGGACGTAGGCGTCTCCACTTACCCATGCTGCCTTGGCAATTGCCTGACTTGATGAGTCCCTGCTGCATGCAAAAAGAGTTATCATTACCTATGATCGTGGAGGTCGACGGTTGGCCTTCCAGGGACTATAAATAAGGAGGGGCGAGAGCCCTTGTTGTCCATCTCTTCTTGCTCCTCCCGCTTCTTCTCCCTTGCTTCATCTCCATCCTCGACGCCAATGGCACTGATCCGCAGATTCTTGCCCGAAGAGAAGGGGAAGGCTCCCTAGGAGGGACCTTATCCGCTCCCGCCGAAGAAATGGCCGTTCCCATGCCGCCGCGACTAGGTTGCGAGGCCGGAGATGACGAGGCCTTGGTGCGAGCGGCCACCTCCTGGGTTCCCGCTACCCCTGTACGCCCAGGCCAAGGTCTCCAGAGAAAGGGATGGCGAGCGACGCCGCCCGCGCCGCAGGCGAGGTCGGCGAGCCGCAGACTCCTCTCGCGAGATCGTGCTTCATGCGGCGATGACTCCAAGCACCTGGATCCTCTCCCCTTCGTTCTTCGCCACCAAGATGCCGCCAAGGGGGCCTCTCGAGCTTTGGCTGCAGCACGCCGACTGTGGCGCTCTAGCGACCGGAGCGAAGGTTGAAGTTTTCACCCCGGGCAAGGTCTTCATGACCCGAGGCTGGGGCGAGGTCGCCCGGGTCAGCCGAACGGGGGTCACCCTCGTGATTCATTTTGAATATGATGGCGCCTCCTTGTTGTCCTTCAAAGTATTTGAAGCAGAAGTGCGCCGCCTGGAGTGCTGCCCCAGAGGAGGCAGTCGGGACATCGACGTGGCAGGGGCCAGGCCTGTCGTTCGCTCCCCCAACGGCTCCTCCGGAAGCAGCAGCGATGCTTGGTTGTCCAGCGACTCTCCTAAGCTCTTCGTGACTTCAGAGATGAGCGACGACAGCTACGTTCCCCTGTCGGCGTTCTGGGAACGGGGGTCCTCAGACTTGACCGCCTGCGCCTGCAGCGTGGCTCACCACGGGCCCAGTATGACCCGTCTTCATCAACAAACGCTCAAGACCCTCGCGAGGGTCCAAGCCTCACGGGGCGGACGACACAAGGCCTCCTCAGGGGCGGCCTCACTAGGCAAGCTCGCAAGGAGGCGGAGAGATCAAGGCGAGGGGTGCCTCGCGAGGTGCTCATGACGCAAGCCATGACGATCGATACTAGGCGGGCGCCAGCCTGCGCAGTGTCCTCGTTTCCTCTTTGGTGCAAAGTGGGCAAGCGCAGGCGCGGAGTACCGAGGCATCAAGCAAAGGTTTCCATATCAGTGCAACGAGACCAAGACCAGTAGGACAGTAGGACAGAGGTTACCGTGGAGCCCAAGACGGTGTCATCACCAGTGCCTTTGGCAGTCGAAGACCACCTTTAGTCAGGATAGTTTGTACTAGATGTCCCCTTTCAAAATGGTTGTTGTTGGCTCCCTTCCCGCTCAATATTTGGGAAGAGGACCAGGGCCTCTGTATATAGGGCTAGCCACCATAGTAGAAAGAAAAATCAGGTTCATCCGCATTCCACCACAAGAACACCTCCCCTCGTGAGGCTGTTCTTCCTCTGTATTGTTCATCATCAGCCCAAGAGGCAATCCACCACACCACACACTGGATTAGGGTATTAGATCACAACGGTGGCCCGGACCAGTATAAACCTCGTGTCTCTTGTGTTGTTCATCGTGCTAGCCTAGATTCACAGCGAGGTTGTGGGCGTGTTTCGGTAGGGAGAAGATTTTTGTGCGCACCAAAGAGTTCAAACCTTAAGGGTTTTGCCGGAACACCGATATTTGATATTTGGCGTGCTAGGTAGGGGTGCGCCGAAATCTTCTTTCCGCTGATCTGCATCCCATCGCTTCGTTGCATCCATGCCAGACGCTCGCCGAGCGCGCGACGAGCGCCGGGCTGCTCTCGCCGCCCGCGTTGCCCAGACGGCTCTCGTCGGTGGGCCTCCTCGTCGTTCTTCGTCGCCCGCCGCCAACGCCGCCACCGGCCCGGCGGGGAACGAGCAGCAAGCATCTTCGCTGCACCCCTCGGTGCGGCAGGAAGGCCGTAACGCCACTCCATCGCTGACCCCAGTTGGTTCGTCGTCTCACGCTCGTCGCGCCCCTACGGACGCGCAGGCCGTGTTGCTCCTGGCACGTGAGCTCTTGCACTACCGCCCCATCGCCAACATCTACGAAGAATGGCTCGCCCGCATCACCGAGCTCGTCAGCGCCGCAGGGGGCTCACCCACGCCGTCCCTCCTGCTGCCTCGCCCTCCGTCCTGCATGGGCGACGCGGCTCAGGGAGCGCCTCCGCCACCTCATCCCCAAGAAGGCGCCCTGGATCCAAGGCGCGTGGCCCCTGGACGTGACCCACCGTGTCCGGCACCCGCGCGGCAAGAAAGAAGCTGCCAAGAAATTCTTCGGCCTCAAGAAGGCGCTCACGTGCTCCCTGCACCAGCACGGCAAGACCGCATCCCTGCACCTGCACGCCAAGACCCCGTGCTGCCCCTGGCGGCAGCACGCAGGAACCATCAAGAGCAAGCCCCGCCTCAGCAAAAGGCTCCGGTGGCCACAACAGGCTGCCGTGCCTTCACCACCGAGCTGTGCAGCGTCACCTGGCCAGGCAATTTCAAGCTGGATCTGCCTCCTCGCTACGACGGCACTGCCGACCCCGTGGAGTTCTGCAGCTCTACGAGCTGGGCATCGAGGCGGCCAATGAAGACAAAAAGGTCATGGCGAACTGGTTTCCCATGGCGTTCAAGGATGGTGCCCGCACCTGGCTCCTGAACCTGCCTTCCAGCTCGATCTCCTCTTGGAACGAGATGCATTGCCGTTTCATCACCAACTTCCAGGGCACTCTCGACCGCCCTCCGGCCGCGGGTGACCTGCGCTGCATCAAGCAGCAGCCTGGAGAGACCCTGCAGAAGTACATCCAGCGTTTCAACAATTCCCGCCTCAAGATCCCCAAGGTGATAGACGAGGCCATCATCTCAGCATTCTCTGATGGCGTCCACGACGTCAAGATGAAGGAGGAGCTCGCCATCCATGAGGCTCTATGCACATCTATGGAGTTGTTCAACCTGGCGACCAAATGCGCAAGAGCTGAGGAAGGACGCCTCTCCCTCCTCGAGCTCCCAGCTGCAGACGCAGAAGAGAAGAAGGCCAAGGCCAAGGATGTGAGGCGCAAAGGAGCAGCCGTACTCGCAGTAGAACCAGACACGAAGCGCGGCAGGGACCAGCCGGAGTCGTCCAAGGGCAACCAATTCTGCGCCTACCACAACCTCCACACCCACAACACCAGCGACTGCCAGGAGCTCAGGGTCATTCGAGAAGGACGCATCGGTCGATGCTCCAAGCGCAATGACCGGGGCTACAGCCGAGGAGGAGGACGAGGCGGAGGACGATGGGACGACTGAGGCCCTCGCCAGGAGTGGCATGACCAACCTCGTGAGGATCGTTGGCAGGACCAACCTCGCGAGGGAGCCTGGAGGGATTAGCCTCGCGAGGACCGCCCGCAGGGCAACGCGGGCCTTCCTCCTCTGCCACCACCACCAAGAAGGAATGATGACCACCAGCAGGACGAGTGCTGGGGGCTTCCAGGAGCCCTGTGCTATTGCTTTTATCTTGGGCAGTGGCCAGGCCCCAGCCTCTCAGCTCATCTTCAAGCAGTTTGCTTACGAGGTGAACGCAGTCCTCCCCAAGCTCAAGGCCACACGCCCGCTCTGGTGGTCCAAGTGCGCCATCACTTTGAGCTTAGCAGATCAACTCAAGTGTGTGGCTACAACTGGCGTCCTCCCAATGCTTTGTTCCCCTATCATCAACAACGTGCAAGTTACCAGGACCTCATCGATGGCGGAGCAGGGCTCAACATTCTGTCCGTCGAGATGTTCAAGAACCTTCAAGTGCCATATGATCAACTTCAGCCTACCAAGCCTTTCTGAGGAGTTACTGACGGCTCCACTACCCCGATAGGGCAGGTCCGCCTCCTCATCACTTTCGGGCAGCGCAACAACTACCACACCGAGCTCATCGACTTATACATCACCCACATTCGCCTGTCGTGCAATGCCATTCTCGGGTATCCAGCCCTCGCCAAGTTCATCTCGGTGACCCACCATGGCTACAATGTCCTCAAGTTGCCAGGAAGCGGCGGAATCATCACAGTCCCCTGCGAAGAGAAAGATGTGGTCCCCAAGACAGTAAGGGCGAGAACCCTCCTGAGGCAGTTCCCAAGAAGAAGAAGACATCGCCCAGCTCAAGGCCTTTGGAGGTGTCGCATCAGGATCCGCGCCTTTGCAAGGGGTGCCTCCCTCCATCGCATAGGAAGTCTAACTGAAGAAGATGATTATTTAAAGGGGCTTCAGAATTACTCCAGGATTATGTGAAGAGCTTAAAACAATGTGAATGCAGTGGGGTTCCGATGCAAATGAAGCCGAAGGAGAGGTGAAGAAGCCGAGGAAAATTGGTTCCCGATGGAGAAGTAAATGGGAGAAGCGGCCTGAAGGTAGTTGATTGGACGACTAGGTAGACTAAATGAAAAGGCTATGTGGGTAGACTGAGTAGTTGTACCTATCCCTGTACGTGCCCATACTTCTAGTGCTACATGTGCTACTCGTTAGTTGAGGTCATGCTTTCGAATCACCGTGGCGAGACATATTATGATTCCTTTTTATTTCTGCACCCCTCCTGACCGGTGGAACCTATGCAAACGGATAAAAAAAAGTGTCGTAGCTGGTTCGGATGGATATTGGCGCGTGCGTGGAAGACACAACATTCTCTAGTTAAGGAATATGCGGTTATCCTGAAAAAAGAAAAGGCCTTTTCGCACTTTCGCATGCACGAGAATTTCGTTCTGTTCACAATATGGATGATACCTGGAGGATGAAGTGAACCCAGATGCATGCTAGCATGGGAGTACAGTCGACGTTCTAGGAACGGGGGTCCCCAGACCAACGTGCCTTCGGCCTGCAGTGTGGCTCCACCAGTGGCCCAGTACGACCGTCTTCATCAACCAAACACTCAAGACCCTCGTGAGGGGCCAAGCCTCACGGGCTGGATGACGCAAGGCCTCCTCAGGGGTGGCCTCACCAGGCAGGCACTCGCGAGGAGGCGGAGAGATCAAGGCAAGGGGTACCTTGCGAGGTTCCCGTGACGCAAGACATGACGACCAATACTAGCCGGGCGCCAGGCGGGCGCTAGCCCACATAGTGTCCTCGTTTCCTCTTTAATTCAAAGGGGGCAAGCGCGGGCGCGGAGTACCGAAGCATTAGGAAAAGGTTTCCATATCGGTGCAACAATACCAAGACCAACATGTTGGCAGGACGGAGGTCACCATGGAGCCCAAGACAGCGTCATCACCAACACCTTTAGCAGGCAAAGACCACCTTTAGTCAGGATAGCTTGTACCTGATGTCCCCTTTCAAAATGGTTGTTGTTGAATCCCGTCCCGCTCAATATTTTGCAAGAGGACCAGGGCCTCTATACATAGAGCTAGCCACCACAGTAGAAGGGAGGAAGTTAAGTTCATCCGCACACCACACTAGCCCAAGAACATCTCTCCTCGCGAGGCTGTTCTTCCCCTGTACTGTTCCTCATCAGCCCAACAGGCAATACACCACCACACACAGGAGAACGGTATTACACCACAACGGTGGCCCGAACCTATATAAATCTTGTGTCTCTCGTGTTATTCATTGATCTAGTTTAGAGATCACGGCGAGGATGAGGGCGTGTTTCGGCAGGGAGAGATCTTCGTGCGTACCACAGTGTTCGAACCTTAAGGGTTTTGCCGGAACCTGATATCCAACATTTGGCGCGCCAGGTAGGGGTGCGCCGAAATCTTCTTTCCGCTGATCCGCGTCCTATCACTTCGTCGCATCCATGGCAGACGCTCGCCGAGCCCGGGCCGAGCGCCAGGCTGATCTCGCCACCGGCGTTGCCCAGACGGCTCCCGTCGGTGGGCCTCCTCGTCGTTCTCTGTCGCCTGCCGGCAACGCCACCACCGGGCCGGCGGGAAGGCCGCACCACCACTCCGCTCTCACCCCAGCTGGTTCATCGTCCCACGCTCGTCGCGCCCCCACGGACGCGTAGGCCGCACTACTTCTGGCACCTGAGCTCCTGCACTACCGCCCCGTCGACGACCTCTACGAAGAATGGCTCGCTCGCATCACCGAGCTTGTCAGCGCCGCAGGGGGCTCTTCCGCGTCATCCCTCTAGCTGCCTCACCCCCCGCTAGGTGCGGGCAATGCGGCTCAGGGAGCGCCTCCACCACCTCTGCCCCAATACGGCGCCCTGGCTCCAAGGCACGCGGCCCCTGGGCGTGACCCACCGCATCCAGCGCCCGCGCGGAAAGAAAGAAGCTGCCAAGATATCCCTCGACCTCTAGAAGGCGCTCCTGTGCTCCCTGCACTAGCACGATAAGACCGCGTCCTGGTGTGACGAGACCGTGTGCTGCACATGGCAGTAGCGCACGGGTACCATCAAGAGCAAGCTCCGCATCAGCAAAGGGCACCGGTGACCACAGCAGGTTGCCGAACATTCACCACCGAGCTGCGTAGCATCGTTTGGCTGGGCAAGCTCAAGTCGGACCTGCCTCCTCATTACGACGGCACCACTGACCCCGCGGAGTTCTTGCAGCTCTACGAGCTGAGTATCGAGGTGGCCAACGGAGAGGAGAATGTCATGGTGAATTGGTTTCCCATGGCGCTCAAGGATGGTGCCCGCACATGGCTCCTGAACCTGCCTCCCGACATGATCTCCTCCTGGGACGAGATGCGTAGCCGCTTCATGGCCAACTTCCAGGGCACTTGCGACCGCCCCCTAGCCACGGGTGACTTGCGCCACATCAAGCAGCAGCCTGGAGAGACCCTGCAGAAATACATCCAGCTTCAACAGCGCCTGCCTCAAGATCCCCAAGGTGATAGACGAGGCCATCGTCTCAGTGTTCTCTGATGGCTTCCGCGACATCAAGATGAAGGAGGAGCTCGCCATCTACGAGGATCTGTGCACATCTCTTGAGTTGTTCAACCTGGCGACCAAGTGCGCAAGAGCTGAGGAAGGACGCCTCTCCCTCCTTGAGCTCCTAGCTGCAGACCCAGAAGAGAAGAAGGCCAAGGCCAAGGACGTGAAGCGCAAAGGAGCATCCGTACTCGCAGCAGAACCAGACACGAAGCATGGCAGGGACCAGCCGGAGTCGTCCAAGCGCAACCGATTCTGTGCCTACCACAACCTCCACACCCACAACACCAGCGGCTGCCAGGAGCTCAGGGTCGTTCGAGAAGGACGCATCGGTCGATGCCCTGAGTGCAATGACCGGTGCTATTGTCAAGGAGGAGGACAAGGCGGATGACGATGGGACGACCGAGGCCCTCGCCAGGAGTGGCATGACCAACCTCGCAAGGATTGCTGGCAGGACCGGCCTCGCGAGGTAGCCTGGAGAGATCAGCCTCGCGAGGACCACCTGCAGGGCAACGCGGGCCTTCCTCCTCTGCCACCACCGCCAAGAAGGAATGATCACCACCACCAGGACGAGGGGGCTAGGGGCTTCCAGGAGCCGCGTGCTATCGCTTGTATCTTGGGCGCTGGCCAGGCCCCAGCCTATCAACTCATCTTCAAGCAGTTTTCTCACGAGGTGAATGCAGTCCTCCCCAAGCTCAAGGCCACGCACCCGCTCAGGTGGTTTAAGTGCGCCATCACTTTCAGCTCAGCAGATCAACTCAAGTGTGTGGCTACAACTGGTGTCCTCCCAATGCTTTGTTCCCTATCATCAGCAACGTGCAAGTTACCAGGACCCTCATCGATGGCGGAGCAGGGCTCAACATTCTGTCCGTCGAGATGTTCAACAACCTTCAAGTGCCATATGATCAACTTCAGCCTACCAAGCCTTTATCAGGAGTTACTAACGGCTCCACTACCCCGATAGGGCAGGTCCGCCTCCCCGTCACTTTCGGGCAGCACAACAACTACCACACTGAGCTCATCGACTTCGACGTCGCCCACATTCGCCTGTCGTGAAATGCCATTCTCGGGTATCCAGCCCTGGCCAAGTTGATGGCGGGGACCCACCATAGCTACAAGGTCCTCAAGATGCCAGGAAGTGTCGGAATCATCACAGTCCCCTGCGAAGAGAAAGATGTGGTCCCCAAGATAGTAAGGGCAAGAACCCTCCTAAGGCAGTCCCCAAGAAGAAGAAGACATCGCCCAGCTCAAGGCCTTTGGAGGTTGGCATCTCAGGAGGTGTCGCATCAGGATCCGTGCCCGTGCAAGGGGCGCCTCCCTCCATCGCATTGAAGGCGCGCCCGGCGCCCTCCCTGGGAAGGGCTCGGGGGCTCTCTTCTGGAGGGCCTCAGACTTTGGCAAGATCATGAGGGAGGTGCTCGGGCACCACTTGGAGGCGTGCTTCATAGCACATTTCTCTCAGGAAGGCATGGGGCATGGAAGGCCCAACCCTCAGGAGTTCATCACCAAGGCCACTCAGGAACTTCACAAATCAAGAGTCATACGCGGCGAGCGCCGTCTGCCTGGCATAACTCTCAATCCAGGAGAGGATGGCGGGCTGTGCGTCTGCATCGACTTCCCAGAGCTCAACCGAGCCGCGTCTCGGGAGCGCCTCTGGCCTTTGCGCGCGGCATGTTATGAGGGTCCGCCGCATAGCTTCGTTCACATGCCTTTCGGCCTGCCGAACGCGGTCGCTACTCACCAGCGCCATCTGCGGAGCATTCCGGCGGCACAGGAGGCCAGGCATCACGCGGTCCTGGCGGAGATGGAGATGGTCCTCGAGGAACCGCCTGGACCCCCAGAGGCTCCTGAGGCTCTGGGTCCGGTGGCTCGTGAGGATCGGCCTCTTCATCGCGCATTGTTAGCTACTCTGACACCCCTTCTACAATGGTACCAGGTGACATCTTCCAAGTTCATTTTAGCTAGGAGCGCCCTCAGGGCTGCATCATTCCCAGGTTGCGTGGGTCCGTCCCTGCGGCATGTATCCCTTTTGCTTATGTCTTTAGTTTACCTTGCTGGGGGCGCCCGTCGGGCTGCATCATCCGCTCGGGCTTGACCCAGTGGCATGTATCCTTTCCGTATTCATCTAAGCCGATTTGCCTTTCATACTTAACCTGTCTATGATTATCGCCTGCTCGATTGACACCCGCCCTTGGAGCTGCTCACGCTGGCACAACGCTTGCGCATGGGTCCTTCCCTGCAACGTCGACAAATCTGAGTGGTCGAGCTTTGGCCCACGGCAGCCCCGCAAGTGTCTCCTCACCAGGCCCTCAATGCCCTCACCACTCTCTCGGAGCAACCAATGGCCAGCCAGCAATCATAATGGCAACTCGTGCTTCTCTAGTGTTGGTTTATAGGAACTTCCTGAGGTCTAAAGCGGGTGGCAACACGAGCTCTCTCTCTCTCTTTCCCGCGCGATCCGCTTGCGCGTTGAAAGGAGGGCTCCTGTGCATCGCGGCTCAGGATCTCTTACTGGCTCTCCAGCCCTCACCCCCTAGCCTTGTCCACGGCATCGTGACCTGGTATACCAGCAGTGGCTGAGCTTGCTCGAGGGCCGGGACCTGAGGACGTATAGCACTAAGGAGAGTGTGGGGAAGAAAGGGGAAGCTTGGGAGGGCCTTACCCAGCTACATCCCAGCTACCGATGCATAAGTCCGGCGCACCACAAAGGAGCAACTCCATGTTTTTGAGATAAGTTTCGCGCCTGCAATAGCTAATTGATGTGACAAAAATTCTCCACTTAATGCGGCTCTGTGACGGCGATGTTGCCTTCCTTTCTCACCTTTTGGCGGCTGCTTGTGCGCTAAAGGGGACCTTCTGAGCATCGCACCTCAGGGGATCTTACTGGACCTCGGCTACTCACCTCCTGTCCTTGACCACGGCATCGCGACCTGGCATACTTGCGACGGCTGAAGCCTTCCTGGGGACCGGGATGTGTCAGCGTATAGCACCAAGTCGTCGCGAGTTTAGAAACGGGGAACCAAGCCGGGATAGGACAAGCATTCGCACCGCTTCATATTAAGGATAATATCAACAAAAGACATCGCGGACCCTTTACAGGCCCCACTGGGTGTTTTCTTGATTCCTCGCAGGGAACAAAAGACGCGAATCCTAAGGAGCCCTAACTACACGAGCCTCCATGGTCGACGCCATCATCAACAGTGGGCCATAGGGCTGACGCCAACCCCATCTAGATCAGCTGCGACGATGGCCTGATGCAGCCGCCTTGCCCTGGGCACGGCGCGAGCTCGGGGGCACGTAGCTATCGTCGCTCGTCTCCGGAGTCACAAAGAGCTCGGGAGAGTCACTGGACTCCCAAGCATCGCTGTCACTGGCGGATGAGTCGGTGGGGTAGTGGGCGGCAGGCCTAGCCCCTGCCACATCGATGTCCTGACTGCCTTCTCTGGGGCAGCACTCCAGGCGGCGGGATCGAAGACCTCGAAGAGCATCAGGGAGGCGTCATCGTATTCAAAATGAATCACGAGGGCACCCCCTGTTTGGCAGACCCGGGTGACCTCGTGCCAGCCTCGGGTCATGAAGACTTTGCCCGGAGCGACGACTTCAGCCTCCGCTCCGGTCGCCGGAGCGCCGCAATCGGTGTGCTGCAGCCAAAGCTTGAGAGGCCTCCTCTGTGGCATCTCGAAGGCGAAGAATGGAGGGAAGCGGATCCAGGTGCTTGGAGGCATCACAGCATCAAGCACGAGCTCGCGAGAGGAGTCCGTGACGTGGACTCCAGGAGCAACGGCGCGCCCCACCATGGCTCGTCGACCTCGCCTGTGGCGCGGGTGGCGTCGCTTGTCGTCTCCTTCCCGAGGGCCCTCAGCCCGGGCATACAGGGGTAGCGGGAACCCAGGAGGTGGCCGCTCGCACCAAGGACTCATCATCTCCGGCCTCGCAACCTCCTCGCGGCGGCTTGGGATACGTCGTTTCTTTGGCTGGAGCGGGTCAGGCCCCTCCCGGGGAGCCTTTCCTTTCTCTGTGGCTGAGAACCTGTAGATCGGTGCCATTGGCGTCGATAATGGAGGTGGAGCAACGGAGAAGAACTTGGCGGAGCAAGAAGACATGGACAACGAGGGCTCACGCCCCTCCGTACTTATAGTCCAGGGGAGGCCAACCGTCGGCCTCCATGATCACAGGTAATGATGACTCTTTTTGCATGCAGCAGGGACTCGTCAAATTGGGCAGTTGCCGAGGCAGCATGGGGAAGCGGAGGCGCCCACGTCCAATCAACCTCCACGTGGTGACCAAGGCTGCAGGCTGTTGGGGCCCGTGGCGCTCCGCACTTGCCCTTTGGCTTCGCTGCTAAGCCAACTCCGAGCACGCCTTGGGCCCAGGGGCTACTGTCGGTGTTCTGGGAACGGGGGTCCCCAGACATGCCTGCCTGCGGCCTGCAGCATGCCTCACCAGCTGCCCAGTACGGCCCGTATTCATCAACAAACGCTCAAGACCCTCGCGAGGGTCCAAGCCTCGCGGGGCGGACGACTCAAGGCCTCCTTAGGGGCGGCCTCACCAGGCAGGCTCGCGAGGAGGCGGAGAGATCAAGGCGGGGGGTGCCTCATGAGGTGCTCATCACACAAGCCATGACGATCGAGACAATGTGGGCGCCAACCTGCGCAGTGTCCTCATTTCCTCTTTGGTGCAAAGGGGGCAAGTGCAGGCGCGGAGTACCGAGGCATCGAGCAAAGGTTTGCATATCAGTGCAACAAGACCAAGACCAGCTGGACGGCAGGACGGAGGTCACCGTGGAGCCCAAGACGGTGTCATCACGAGTGCCTTTAGTCAGGATAACTTGTACTAGCTGTCCCCTTTCAAAATGGCCGTTGTTGGCTCCCTTACCGCTCAATATTTGGGAAGAGGACCAGGGCCTCTATATATAGGGCTAGCCACCATAGTAGAAAGACAAGTTAGGTTCATCTGCATTCCACCACAAGAACACCTCCCCTTGCGAAGCTGTTCTTCCTCTGCACTGTTCATCATCAGCCCAAGAGGCAATCCACCACACCACACACTGGATTAGGGTATTACACCACAACGGTGGCCCGAAGCAGTATAAACCTCGTGTCTCTTGTGTTGTTCATCATGCTAGCCTAGAATCGCGGCGAGGGTGTGGGCATGTTTTGGTAGGGAGAAAATCTTCATGCGCACCCCAGAGTTCGAACCTTAGGGGTTTTGCCGGAACCCGATATCCGACAGCCCCTGAGCTCGCGCCGTGCTCGGAGCAAGGCGGCTACACCAGGCCGTCGCCGCAGCTGATCTGGATGGGGTTGGCGCCGATCTCCCATGGCCCACTATTGATGATGGCGTCGGCCATGGAGGCACGGGTAGTTAGGGCTCCTTAGGATTCTCGTCTTTTGTTTCCAGCAAGGAATCAAGAAAACACCCAGTGGGGGCATGTAAAGGGTTCACAGTGTCTTTTGTTGAGGTGATCCTTATTATGAAACTGTGCGAATGCTCATCCTGTCCCGGCTTGGTTCCCCCTTTCTAACCTCGCAAAGGCTTGGTGCTCTACACTGACAGGTCCCAGTCCCCAGGCAGGCTTCAGTCGTCGCTCGTATGCCAGGTCGCGATGCCGTGGTGAAGCCCAGGAGGTGAGCGGCTCGAGGTCCAGTAAGAGCCCATGAGGCGCGATGCTCAGGAGGTCCCCTTTAGAGCACAAGCAGCCGCCGAGAGGTGAGAAAGGAGGGAAACGTTTCTGTCATAGAGCCGCATCAAGTGAGTATTCTGCGCTGCATCGATTAGCTGATCCAGGCGTGAAACTTATCTTGGTAATATGGAGTCGTTACCTCGTGTTGCACAGGACTTATACATCGGCAGCTGTGGCGCATCTAGGTTAGGCCCTCGCGTGCTTCCCATTTCTTCCCCACACTCTCCTTCATGCTCTGCGTCCTTAGGTCCTGGCCCTCAAGCGAGCTCAGCCGCCGCTGGTATGCCAGGTCGCGATGCCGTGGTCAAGGCCAGGCGGTAAGGACTGGAGAGCCAGTAAGAGCTCCTGAGTCACGATACTCATGAGCCCCCCTTTTAATGCGCAAGCGGATCTCGTGGGAAAAAGGGAGAGAGCTCGTGGTGCCACCCGCTATAGACTTCAGGAGGTTCCTGTAAACAAGCACGAGAAAATCACAAGTTGCCATTATGATTGCCGGCTGGCCATTGGTTGCTCCGAGAGAGTGGTGAGGGCAGTGAGGGTGTGGTGAGGTGATGTGCACAGGGCTGCCATGGGCCAGAGCTCGACCGCTCAGATATGTCAGTGTTGCATGGACGGACGCGTGCGCAAGCACCGTGCCGGCGCGAGCGGCTCCAGTGGTAGATGTCAATCGAGCAGGCGATAATCACAGGCAGGTTAGGCATGAAAGGCAAATCAGCTTAGGTAAATGCAAGAGGGATACATGCCACTGGGTCAGGACCGAGCGGCTTGGGGATGATGCAGCCCGAGGGGCGCCCCCAGCAAGGTAAACTAAAGGCATAAGGAAAAGGGATACATGCCGCAGGGACGGACCCATGCGGCCTGGGACTGATGCAGCCCTGAGGGCGCTCCCAGCTGAAAGGAACTTGGAATGTCACCTGGTACCATTGTAGAGGGGGTGTTGGAGTAGCTGAAGAAGCGACCTAAAGAGGCCGACCCTCACGAGCCACCGGAGGCCTGAACCTCGGGAGGCTCTGGGGGTCCAGGCGGTTCCTTGAGGACTATCTCCACCTCCGCTAGGACCGCGTGATGCCTGGCCTCCTAAGCCGCAAGAATGCTCCACAGGTGAAGCTGGTAGGTAGAAGCCGCGTTCGGCAGGCCGAAAGGCATGCAAACGTAGCTGTGCGGCGGACCCTCGCAACATCCCACACGCGAAGGCCAGAGGCGCTCCTGAGATGCAGCTCGGTTGAGCCCTGGGACATCGATGCAGATGCGCAGCCCACCATCCTCGCCTAGATGGGGAGCCACGCCAAGCAAGTAACGATCGCCGCGCATGGCTCTTGCTTCCTGAAGCTCCTCAGTGGTCCTAGTGATGAACTCCTGAGAGTTGGGCTTTCCACGCCCGGCGCCTTCCTGAGGGAAACGTGCTATGAAGCACGCCTCCAAGTGGTGCCCGAGCGCCTCCCTCGTGATATTGGCAAAGTCTGAGGCCCTCCAGAAGAGAGCCCCTGAGCCCTGCCCGAGGAGGGCGCCGACGTGCCTTCCTATGCGATGGAAGGAGGCGCCCGTTGCACGGGCGCGGATCCTGATGCGGTCCCACCTGAGATGCCAACCTCCTGAGGCCTTGTGTTGAGCGATTGCTTATTCTTCTTGGGGACGGCCTCCGGAGGGCTCTCGTCCTTGCTATCCGGGTCCTCGATTGATGCAGCTTGGAAGGCACGCTCAAGGGAGCACACCGCATCTCTTTCCTCGCAGGGGACCGTGATGATCCCGCCGCTTCCTGGCATCTTGAGGACGTTGTAGCCGTGGTGGGTCACCGCCTTGAACTTGGCCAGGGCTGGATACCCGAGAAAGGCATTGTATGGCTGGTGGATGTGGGCAATGGCGAAGTCGATGAGCTCGGTGTGGTAGTTGTTGCGCTGTCCGAAGGTGACAGGGAGGCGCACCTGCACTATCGGGGTGGTGGAGCTGTCAGTAACTCCTGAGAAAGGCTTGGTAGGCTGAAGTTGGTCATATGGCACTTGAAGGTTGTCGAACATCTCCACGGACGAGACGTTAAGCCCTGCGCCGTCATTGATGAGGGTCCTGGTGACCTGCACGTTGCTGATGACTGGGGAACAAAGCATTGGGAAGACGCCAGCAGTAGCCGCACACTTGAGTTGATCTGCTGAGCTGAAGGTGATGGTGCACTTGGGCCACCTGAGCGGGCGTGTGGCCTCAAGCCTGGGAAGGACTGCATTCACCTCGGGAGTGAACTGCTTGAAGATTCGCTGAGAGGCTGGGGCCTGATCTCCGCCCAAGATGCAAGCGATAGCACGTGGCTCCTGGAAGCCCCCAGCCCCCTCGTCCTGGTGGTGGTCATCATTCCTTCTTGGCGGCGACGGCAGAGGAGGAAGGCCTGCGTTGCCCTGCGGGCGGTCCTCGCGAGGCTGATCCCACCAGGCGCCCTCGCGAGGCTGATCCTGCCAGCGATCCTCACGAGGTCGGTCACGCCACTCCTAGTGAGGGCCACGGTCGTCACATCGTCCTCCGCCTCGTCCTCCTCCTCGGCCGTAGCCCCGGTCATTGCGGTCAGGGCGTCGACCGAAGCATCCTTCTCGAACGGCCCTGAGCTCCTCGCATTCGTTGGTGTTGCGGGTGTGGAGGTTGTGGTAGGCGCAGAACGGTCGGCTGCCCTTGGACGACTCCAGCTGGTCCCTGCCGCGCTTCGTGTCTGGTTCTGCCATAAGCACGGCTACTCCCTTGTGCTTCACGTCCTTGGCATTGGTCTTCTTCTCTTCCGGGTCAGCAGCTGGAAGCTCGAGGAGGGAGAGGCGTCGCTCCTCAGCTATTGCGCACTTGGTTACTAGGTTGAATAGCTCTAGGGATGTACACAACTCCTCGTGGATGGCGAGCTCCTCCTTCATCTTAATGTCACAGACGCCATCAGATAACGCTGAGATGATGACCTCGTCCGTCACCTTGGGGATCTTGAGGCGGGCGTTGTTGAAGCGCTGGATGTATTTTTGCAGGGTCTCTCGAGGCTGCTGCTTGATGCGGCACAAGTCACCCGCGGCCAGGTGGCGGTCGCAAGTGCCCTGGAAGTTGGCGATGAAGCGGCTACGCATCTCGTCCAAGGAGGAGATCGTGCCGGGAGGCAGGTTCAGGAGCCATGTGCGGGCACCATCCTTGAGCGCCATGGGAAACCAGTTCACCATGACCTTCTCGTCTTCGTTGGCCACCTCGATACTCAGCTCATAGAGCTACAAGAACTCTGCTGGGTCGGTGGTGCCGTCGTAATGAGGAGGCAGGTCTGACTTGAACTTGCCCAGCCAAGCGACGCTACGCAGCTCGATGTTGAAGGTGCGGCAACCTGCTGTGGTCACTGGAGCCCTTTGCTGATGCAGAGCTAGCTCTTGATGGTACTCGCGTGCTACTGCCAGGGGCAGCACACGGTCTCGTCATGCAGGGACGCGGTCTTGTCATGCTAGTGCAGGGATCACGGGAGCGCCTTCTAGAGGTTGAGGGATTTCTTGGCAGCTTCTTTCTTGCCGCGAGGGCGCTGGATGCGGCGGGTCACGCCCAGGGGCAGCGCGCCTTGGAGCCAGGGCGACGTCTTGGGGCGGAGGTGGTGGAGGCGCTCCCTGAGCCGCATCACCCGCACCTGGCGGGGGGCGAGGCAGCGAGAGGGACAATGCAGGAGAGCCCCCTGCGCCGCTGACAAGCTCGGTGATGCGAGCGAGCCATTCTTCGTAGAGTTCGTCGACGGGGCGGTAGTGCAGGAGCTCAGGTGCCAGAAGTAGCATGGCCTACGCGTCCGTGGGGGTGCGACGAGCGTGGGACAATGAACCAGCTGGGGTCAACGACGGAGTGGCGGTGCAGCCTTCCTGCCGCACCGAGGGGTGCAGCGAAGATGCTTGCTACTCGTTCGCCGCCAGACCGATGGTGGCATTGGCGGCAGGCGACGGAGAACAACGAGGAGGCCCGCCGACGGGAGCCGTCTGGGAAACGCGGGCGGCGAGATCAGCCCGGCGCTCAGCGCGGGCTCGGCGAGCGTCTGCCATGGATGCGACGAAGCGATGGGACGCGGATCAGTGGAAATAAGATTTCGGCGCACCCCTACCTGGCGCGCCAAATGTCGGATATCGGGTTCCAGCAAAACCCTTAAGGTTCGAATACTGGGGTGCGCACGAAGATCTCTCCCTACCGAAACACGCCCTCAGCCTCGCCGCTATCTCTAAACTAGATCAATGAACAACACGAGAGATACAAGATTTATACAGGTTCGGGCCACCGTTGTGGTGTAATACCGTACTCCTGTGTGGTGGTGGATTGACTGTTGGGCTGATGAGGAACAGTACAGGGGAAGAACAGCCTCGCGAGGGGAGGTGTTCTTGGGCTAGTGTGGTGTGCGGATGAACTTAACTTCCTCCCTTCTACTGTGGTGGCTAGCTCTATGTATAGAGGCCCTGGTCCTCTTGCAAAATATTGAGTGGGAAGGGATTCAACAACAGCCAATTTGAAAGGGGACAGCAGGTACAAGCTATCCTGACTAAAGGTGGTCTTTGCCTGCTAAAGGTGTTGGTGATGACGCCGTCTTGGGCTCCATGGTGACCTCCGTCCTGCTGTCCTGCTGGTCTTGGTCTCGTTGCACCGATATGGAAACCTATTCCTGATGCCTCGACTCCGCTCCTGCGCTTGCCCCCTTTGCATCAAAGAGGAAATGAGGACACTATGTGGGCTCGCGCCCGCCTGGCGCCCGGCTAGTCTTGGTGGTCATGGCTTGTGTCAGGGAACCTCGCAAGGTATCGCTTGCCTTGATCTCTCGGCCTCCTCGCGAGCCTGCCTGGTGAGACCACCCCTGAGGAGGCCTTGCGTCGTCCACCCCGTGAGGCTTGGCCCCTCGCGAGGGTCTTTAGTGTTTGGTTGATGAAGACGGGACGTACTGGGCCACTGGTGGAGCCACGCTGCAGGCCGCAGGCACGCAGGTCTGGGGACCCCCTTCCCAGAACATCGACTGTACTCCCATGCTAGCATGCCTCTGGGTTCACTTCATCCTCCAGGTATGATCCATATTGCGAGAAGAACAAAATTCCCGTGCATGCGGAAGTGCGAAGAAGGCCTTTTCTTTTTTGAGGATAACCGCATATTCCTTAACTAGAGAATGTTGTGTCTCCCACGCATGCACCAATATCCATCCGAACCAGCTAATACACTTTTTATATCCATTTGCATAGGTCCCACCTGTTAGGAGGGGTGCAGAAATAAAAAGGAATCATAAAATGTCTCGCCACGGTGATTCAAAAGAGTGACCTCAACTAACGAGTAACACATGTAGCGCTAGAAGGATGGGCACGTACACGGACAGGTACAACTACTCAGTCTACCCACATAGCCTTTTCGTTTAGTCTACCTAGCCATCCAATCAACTGCCTTCAGGCCACTTCTCCCATTTACTTCTACATCGGGAACCGATTTTCCTCGGCTTCTTCACCTCTCCTTTGTCTTCATTTGCATCCAAACCCCGCTGCATTCACATTGTTTTAAGCTCTTCACATAATCTTGGAGTAATTCTGAAGCCCCTTTAAATAATCATCTTCTTTAGTTAGACTTGTCATCTAATCCTAATTCTCCAAACCATAGCCCTCCGGTCCATCGGATCCTAATGGCGAAAGAGATCAAGATGAAGGTTTTTAGCGTCCAACATGTCCTCGTCGAAGGCTCGTTGAGCATAGTTGCTAGAGTCACTGACCACCCAAGGGTTGTTCGGAAGTGGATCATCAATGTATCCAACTCCCTCCAAAAGGTGGAGATGAAGGACATTGGTCTCGATGCAGAGTACATGGAGCGTGCCACTGGGAAGATCCAACGCGTCGCCGTCCTTCAGCTGTGCCTCAAAAATGATGTTTTCGTGTACCACACCATACACGCACCCTCCATACCAGGTGAGCTTCACGATTTCTTGTCTCAGGAGGACATATACTTCTGTGGGGCAGCCATCGTAGGGGACAAACAAAAGTTGGAGTTGTACAACCTTGATTTGAAAAGCATCGTTGATGTACAAACCAAAATAAAAATTCCTTTAGAAGATTGTGATAAACCGACACCATCCCTATTCAACGTAGAAAATTTGGTGCTCAGAACAAATCTTCAGAAGGGTGACGAGACGCTATCATTAAAGTCGTCTGGATGGGAGAATTGTCCATTGATGTAAGAGCGAAGAAAATATGTTGCCCTAGATGCCCGTGTGAGTTTCGAGATAGCTGCATGGTCCAGAGAGCTTGTTGCGAAGCCGTCTCCCACAGAAAATGAGAAGAAGAAGAAGAAGAAGAAGAAGAAGAAGAAGAAGAAGAAGAAGAAGAAGAAGAAAAGGCTGCAACAGCAGCAGGGCATTATGGATGGATGAACTATTTCCTCTCTTGTAAAAAAATTATTCCCTCTCGGTGTATATTGATATAGATGGACTATTTCGATGGTGTGCATGTCTTTGGAACAAGTAGTAGCGTGGGTCCGCTTGACTACAAGGAACTATTTATCCGCCTAGCTTTCTCTACTACTCCTTCAAGTGATCGGTATGCAATGCATGTGTCAGTAGACATGACAGCTTGTCCATGGAAGTTCAACTACGGCGACCATCACGTTTAATCCACTGCCACTCGCGATTCCCATAATGCCGCTCCAACCCACGGCACGACATCCCCCGACGTGCGCCTCACCCCTCTCGGCCGCACCTCCCCTCTGCCTTTGTGTGCAGGACATGTGGGCCACCTGAAATGCGGTGAGCATCAAGTTTATACCACAGCCACACACTATTCCCACGACGCTGCTCGAACCCATGACACCACACGTCCCCAGACACTACAAGAAAAAGACACATCCATGACATTTCGGGCCAAACAAAAAAAATTCTATCATACTTATGACACTTCTATAACGATAATTGTGACAAACCCCGGTATCATCATAGATGGGATCCTACTTCTATGACAAAAAATCATGACAGAAAATGGCCTTTTTGTCCTGGGCGGGTTAGAGACGCAACTGCATGAAATTCTTTGCGCCGTCCATGAGGGAAAGAACCGTGGTAGATGTGAGGGTGAGGAAAATTTTGGCGAGTTCCCGGTTACAGTGGGTGGTCGAGGGACGAGCAATGCGCATTTCTCTTGTACACGTACGCGCATGTGTGCGAGGCATTGGGATGTAACTAAACCCGAGCGAGGAGTTGGGCTCTTATTGAACCCAAGCGATTGCACTGCAGGCTACATGTTACTGAACCTGAGCGATCGATCGATGGCTGTTAAATGAACCAGATCGAGCGATTCCTTCGCTACTCCTGCTAACTAAAGCCGATCGATGCTGCCTCTGGATGAACAGTGAGCATTGCGTGGGGGGGGAGGTTAGATGAACAGTGAGCGGTGGGGGTGGATGAACAGGACCCCGTGGTTTTGCCTCTAGATGAACAAGACCCCGATCGATCGACCCGGTTGGGGCTGGATGAACAGGACCCCGTGGAGGGCTAGATGAACAGGACGACCCCGCGGAGGGCTGGATGAACAGTAGACGATGGAGGGGTGGATGAACAGTAGCCCGTGGAGGGGTGGTTAAACAGGAGCCCGTGGAGATGGGTGGTTGAACAGTAGCCGGTGCAGTAGCGCGCGGTGGAGGCTGGAAGAACAGGAGCCCGTGGATGAACAGGAGCAGGTGGAGGCTGGAGGAGGTCGACGGTGGATGAACAGTGGACCGTGGAGGCTGGAGGAGGCCGGCGGTGGAGATGAACAGTATCCCGTGGAGTCCCGTTTTGCGGTACACCACACTGCTCCCGATGAACAGGACCCCGTTTCGACCGTAGCGCTTCAACACAAGTCCGTTTCCTCCATTTTGCGGTATGCCACACCCCTCCCAATCAATAGGACCCTGTTTCAACCGTAGGAGGTCCTACACAAGTCCGTTTCCTCTGTTTTGTAGTACGCCAGACCCCTCCCAATGAACAGGATCCCGTTTCGAACGTGTTCGGTCGAACACAAGGCCGTTTCATCCGTTCTGCGGTACGCCAGGCCTCATTTCCATCGCCTATTCCATCCAAGCCGGTTGGCTCCCACGCGTTCTGTTGCCTCCCGATGAACACGACGCATTTCGTTGCCTCCCGATTAACACGACGCATTTTGTTACCTCAACATGAACACGACGACGACACAGTTTCTCCATTCCGACCCAGCCATGTACACGGGCCCTGGCCGTACATATGCGGGAGTAGGCGTTCGAGACCCCGCCCGTATGTAAGTACATGGCCGTATTTACTTTCTTGCACCCTGGCCGTTGTACGTACGTGTACATGCTACGCGCGCGCCTCTACTACGACACGTGCGCGCCTCTACTACGACACGTGCGCCTCTACATCGACCAGTATGCACGTACACGTTCGTGTCCAGAATGACAATGCTATGTACGCTTCGACCAGGTGGGTGCCGACTATCAGGCACTTCCTTGCGTGTGAAGATCTAGCTTGTGGGTCCCAGCAGTCAGGGGGGCGAATCATTCTTTTTTACCCTGACGCACTTCCTTGCGTGCGAAGATGTAGCTGGTGGGTCCCAGCAATCAGGGGGGAACCGTTTTTTCACGAAATATGGTGGCCCATCCAGTGGGTCCCTGCTGTCAGGTGGAGGAATAATTATTTTGCGCGTAATAAGGAGGCACTTACTTACGGCCGCCGTGGACCCAGCTGTCAGTCTCTCCACATACAGTACTCTTCCGATGGAAGTCGTTCCTTGACCACGTTGACAACGCCGCGCTGAGAGCACCAGGGCGGTGGATGACGGCAAGGCCTAGGAAGGGGATGACGCGGAGCCGGGGAGGACGCGGCAGTGGAAGCCCGCACGGAGAGGAGTATGAGGGTTCACTGGTTCGGCTGCGGTGTGAGGCTGCCATCGCTGCAGAATAACAGGGGGTGTGGGTGAGTAGAGGGATGGCCTGGCCAGCGGTGGGAGTAGTAAGGGGCGGTGAGGCCTCCGCGGCATCACAGCCTGGCCATGGGAGGCAGGAGCACGCGGCACGACCGGCGCTGGTTTGGGCGGCTGGACCAAGAAGACCAGAGGTTGAAGAAGCACTACGGCCGTTGGATGGACATCATACGGTCACTTGAGCTAGAATCATTCATATTGACTAAGTTGACAAAGCCCTCCGTCCATGTCAACTTAGTTGGCCAACAAGTTAGCCTCCCACTATGGTGGGTCCCAGCTAGCATGGGGTATTCATTTTTTTGTGCGTAATAAGGAGGCACTTCCTTGCGTGCGAAGATATAGCTGGTAGGTCCGACCTGTCAGCGGGGGGAATGTTTTTTTCGTGAAATACAGAGGCCCTTCCGGTGGGTCCCAGCTGTCAGGTGGAGGAATCATTATTTTGCACTTAATACGGAGGCATTTTCTTGTGTGCGGCCGTGGACCCAGCTGTCAGC
Organism: Triticum timopheevii; assembly: GCA_963921465.1. NCBI lineage: Eukaryota > Viridiplantae > Streptophyta > Magnoliopsida > Poales > Poaceae > Triticum > Triticum timopheevii. Next base: position 231,982,795 of record OY997266.1, on the reverse strand, counting down.
CTCTCCACGTACAGTCCACGTCCGATGGATGTCGTTCGTTGACCACGTTGACCAGGCCGCGCCGAGAGCACCATGGCGGTGGAAGACGGCGAGGCCTAGGAAGGGAACAACATGGAGCCGGGGAAGACTCGACAATGGTTACCCATGCGGTGGGGAGTACGAGGGTTTACTGGTCCTGCTGCCGTCGCTAGAAAATAACAGGACGTGTGGATGAGTAGAGGAATGGCCTGGCCAGCAATGAAGTAGGGTGGGGAGGTGCGGCCTGTGCGGCAGCACAGCCGGCCACGGGAGGCAGGAGCAGGCAGTCCCACCGGCGCTGGTTTGGGCGGCTGGAGCAAGAAGATCAGATATTGAAGAAGCATCATGGCCGTTGGATTACCATCTAGCGGTCACTGCTGCTAGAATCATTTGTGGACTAAGTTGACAATTCCTTTCGTACACGTCAACCTAGTAGACCCACAAGTCAGCCTCGAAATCTGTCCCAAACAGCATACAACCCCAAATTTCTAGCTAGGTTCTAATTAATTTTAAATCTAAATATACCTTAATTTAAATTAAATGAAATGTTACCTGCACAAAAACAATGAAATTTAAAATATCAAAACCTGAAAGAAAAAAGTATTTTGGAACTAATTGCCTGTTTGCTGTATTTTTTTTATTTTACAGCCCATTTATTATTACTTATAGCCCATTTCTTATTACTTATAGCCCATTTTCTAGGCAAAATGCATCCCTCCTCGTCTTGAAAGATTTCCGGCCCAGCAGGGTGTAGAAAAGCAAGTACGCCTATGTTGGTTATTCTGCAGAAAACAAAATAGCTGGCTAGCCATTTTCAGAAAGGAAAAAAACAAACTGGGCTGGTCATGTGCTAAACATATGAAATAAAAGCCTGGGCTAGATGGCCATAGGTCCCACACAACCCAGTTGATACCCTTCTCCGTCCCGAAAAAACAAAATTACTGCGCGCGCTGCTGGGTCCCTACTGTCATCCTCACCATGTACAATCATCTCCTTATTCCTCTTGGTTGTTGACCATGTTGACAATACCGGAGGGCGGCGCCGCGACGAGTGAACCAAGGCGGAGGACGATGGTGAGGCCTCGGACGGGAATGAACAGGAGCTGTGGAAGATGTGCAGAGTTTTAGGGTGCGATGTCGTCACGATGTGTGCGCGACAGCACAGCCAGCCATGGGAGGCGGCAGTAGGAGGTCCCGCCGGCGCTGGTTTGGCTTTGGCGGCTCGAGGAAGAAGAGACTGAAGAAACACGACAGACGTTGAATGTCAATCCAACGGTCAAGGTTGGCACAATCATTTGTTGACTAAGCGACACCAAGTAGCATACTTTTTTATATATAGGAAGAAAAGAAAAGGTGGGCTCATTCGCCTGATAACATTCCCAAAACTGCGACTGTTCGATCTTGTGTCGCAACTAAAACTGCGAGGAAAATGTGTTCGTCTGCCGTCCTCCTCCCAGGAAACGTTCACCACATAAGTGACTAGCACCCTTGGTTTTCAACCGAGAGGTCTTGGGTTCAAGTCCCAGGAACTCTCAATTCTGTCCTCCTTCCTTCCTCGCAAAAAAGGGAAAGAAAATCAAAGACCTGAGAAGGCGTACAGAAGAAGCTAGTGTACCAGCAAAGAGACGTTGCTGAGTTTTTGAAAAAAGAGAGACGTGCTCCTGTAGCTAGTTCGAATCCAAACCTAGACTATGACTATATATGGTACCATGCTACTCTACAAGTAATGAAACTGACATATCCAACGTTCGCTTCTCCTCTTCTCTACATACTCTACCTAGCATCAGGAGCTCTGGCCACAGCAACCATGTCCGCTGACTGCTCATCTACCAGCTCTTCAGCAGGCAACAACCAGATATGCACCAAGTCGCCACCTGTACCATCGCCCGTGGGTCTCATCACACCTGCGCCGGCACACGCACCACAGCCGATTGCTCATCGCAACCAGCTGCCATTGGTGTGGTCCCACTGCTACAAATCACGCAGAGTCATCTGTCGCATCTCAACCACAATCCTCAACCTTGGCCGAGTCTTCTACAAATGATAGAATCATGGGGTAATAATATGTTTAAGTGTTGTTCTGCTGCTTTCAGTTGCTAATTTTTTAAATAGTTTGGTTGGTGATCTTCCAATTTGATTCGTGCAGAAAAGGGAAGATTCATGTGATTTGTATTTCTGGGAAGTTGCTGATGTGGGGGAATGCAACTATGCTGATTATTTGGTTAGCCAAGGAATCCCAATACCAGCAGGTTGGGCTGTTGGACAAGTAACTGAAGGAACAGAAGAAGAGGAAGATGCAGAGCAGAAGGTTAAAGATGCAGTTCCTATGATCATGGCCGAGCAACAGCTGCTGAACGGCCTTGACGACAATGAGGAGATGAAAGAGCTTGTGAAGATAATGGGCAAAATCGATGTGCTCTGTATGATGATTGCCTCTTTATTTGCAGTGTATGTAGCACTCGTGATGTATTCAGTGGCTATGACATGAGCACTTTGCTGAAACTAGTAATGAATGAAACCTGTGTAGCAGGCTGGGCATAGTGTTGTGAACATCTAATGATTTCTATTAACGGAAATCAGGGGGTATCCCCTTTTTCTCATAAATAAATAAATAGCAGAGGCCCTTTTGGTAATAAATAAATAAATTAGCAGAGGCCCAGGTCAGCTTTGTTCTCATTCGAAGATGTCGAGCAAATTGCAGTCCAACAGCAAACTATGTCATAAAATTCAAGTTTCACAGCCAAATATGAGTACAACTATACAACAATGTTATCATGATTTAGTCGTCATACAATCGCCAAACGCAAATCAGCATACATAACAAGTGATGTTCTCATAGCAAAATATTAAACAACATGTTCATCAGGTTTCAGTTGTCATAGCAAACACAATTTCACATAGTAGATAAAAACGTCTTCTTACAGGCAAATACGACAAAAGCAATGTAATCATCATCCGTAGCAGGAGCATCGACATCTTCGGCATGTGTATCAGTCTGAATCGTAATTCCCTATGGTGTCATCTTCTTCTTCGTCCTCAACGTCCTCGAACGCTGGCTTCTTCTTGCTCAACTCTTGTATGTCCACAGCACGACAGGCAACCTTTTTGCCGGCGTCATTGACATGATGGTTCTCCAAGATATTAGGAACATCTAGGTTATCTTGTATATCAGGAGCAGTGTAAGCATCATCTTGTTGTGCAACTTCATTAAACGAATTCCTCTGCTCAAACCTTTGCAATACTCTCCAGCCATCGCTATGTGCAAATGTGTCTTCCAAGAAAAATATCTGTGTTGCTTGATTTGCCAAAATAGAAGGCTCATTGGTCTGGTATGCCGCCTTGACATTGATGGATTTGAAATAATCGTCGGCTTTGGGTTTTTCAATCCTGGAAAACAGGTTATACCAACGACAGCACAACAGAACCACACACCGATGATCCTCGAAACTGGAGATATGCTGCAACTGAACAATGTCTGTTATGTTAGCTTACATTTCAGTTGTCTCTTTGTCATATGTATCCGTGCTCATGATGGCATTGTTTTATATCTTCCTGCCTTCGTCTCGTGCAAGGGTGTTGTAGCGCACATCTCCAACAACGCAAGATTCATAATGTCTTACCCGAGTATCAGGACCAATTGCTAGTGAGTAAAGGGCACCATCAACTGCCTGCCCATCCTCCCGCATATTCTTAACCTATGGTTAGAAAATAGACAAGTTGATCACCTCATGTACTCAATATATTAAAAAAACTGACAGTGCAATTCAAAAGCTTACATGGATCTTGAACCATTTCGCAAATCCTGCCATAACCAGTTTGTCAATATTTCATGGATTTTGCGGTAGTAACTCCTTTTTGTAGATGTTGCACAACATAGTGATCGCGTCAAACATCTAAATATATAAGAATGTGCTACAAGTTTAGTAGATTACGATGTATAAGCTGTAGTACTTAGCACTTCCTTGATATAAGGTAGTATCTCAGGACAGTTATTCAACACATACCAAACCACTTTGTCCAAATATTTAGGTTTGTCCTCTTGTCGACTCTTCCCTGTAACTCGAATAGAATAATAGAAAACATTGAGCCCGGGATTGTCTTCACCCACCTCTTTGCTAACCTGATCAGCTATTTCAATGTATTTTGAGCAGAATGTCAATGCTTTTGTAGCAATGTAGGCCTCTGCAATGGAACCCTCGGGTGTAGCTCTGCTCCTAACATAGCCCTTGAAAGTGCATAGCCACCTTTCAATAGGGTACATCCAACCAGACTATATTGGGCCTCTAAGTAGTGCCTCATCAGGTAGATGAACAGCCAAATGCACCATCACATCAAAGAAGGCTGGAGGATATATTTTCTCAAGGTTGCATAGGATAGTTGGTTTCTTGTCTCTAAGACGCTCCAAAGCATCTATCCTGATATTTCTACTGCAAAGTTCCCTGAAGAATTGTCCCAACTCTGCAACTGCTCTGTATAAGTCAAGGTGGCCCAATCCTCTAAGGATAACATGTAAAACCCTTTGAAGTAGGACGTGGCAGTCATGAGTTTTCAACCCTTGTACCTTGTTTCCATCTGCATTGACTCTCCTTTCAGGGTTGGAAGCAAATCCATGTGGGAATTTCACACGTGACAGGACCTCGTAGAATTCTTTTCTTTTTACCTTGTCCAAGATGTACACAGCTGGTGCCATATCCCGTGGTTTACCTTCATCTTGCACCTGCAAATCCTGTCTGATACCCAGGTGTGTCAAATCAATCCTAGATTTTAAGGTATCTTTCGTCTCGCCTTCAATATTACGAAGTGTGCCGATAATGTTTTCACATATATTTTTCTCGATGTGCATCACATCAAGATTATGCCGCATATCCAAATCTTGCCAATACTCCAAGTCCCACAAAGTGGACCTGCGGGTAAACAATAATCCCTCTTCTGCCCTGCCACGCTTCCTTTTCCCGCTACCATTACAAGGATGGTTTCCTGGTGTAATATGCCTAACCTTCTCTAATTCCACTTGCAACTCATCGGTGGTGAGCCTCTTTGGGGCATCACGATTTTCATGCTTTGCATTGAACACATCTCTTCGGTATTTTCTAGGATGTGGCTTGTCCTTGGCAAGCAAACAGCGGTGTCCAATGTAACAGATCTTGATAAGTACTGCGTATGACAGCGGATTCCTGTCACAGCGAACACGTGCATCGTAACCATCTGTCGTTCACCGTGACATAGTGCCCAAGGCCCGATAATCATGGATGCACCAAATTATAACAGCATGTAGAAAGAAATCAGCTGGTGGGCTGCTATATAGGTCTCGAGTGAGAACACCCCTCCATAGCTGTTAAAGTTCCTCCACAAGAGGATTCATGAACAAATCAAAATCCTTTCCAGGACTTTTGGACCTGGGATGAGCAAGGCCATCATGTAGTTTGATTCTTTGGTGCAGACATTTGGAGGCATGTTGTAAGGGATAACAAGCACTGGCCATATGCTATATGTGGCGCTCTGGCGGCCAAATGGGTTAGATCCATCTGAAGCTAAGCCAAGTCTAATGTTTCTCGGGTCAGCAGCAAACTTTTTGTGTTTATGATTGAAGATTTTCCCCTCACTACCATGAGATGGATGGATCATTACATTCTAATCTCTTTACTCCTGGTTCCTAGAATGCCACAGTATATCCTCTCTTGTTTCAGCATCATGAAACAACCTCTGCAATCTTGGTATAATTGGAAAATGTCTCAGAACATTATGAGGAATCCTCTTCACAGCATCGCCATTTTTCCATCTTGATGATTTGCATTTCGGGCATTCAATTAAGTTGGCATAATCCTTCCAAAACAGATCACAATTATTCTTACAAACATGGATCATATCATATCCAATTCCAACTTCACGAAGGAAATTCTTCATTTTACTGTAGGTGTGCGGCAGCTCAGACGCATCTGGGAAAGATTTGCGGAAAGCGTCCAACATCACATCGAATGATTTGTTTGTCATCCGCTCAGATGTCTTCACCTGAAGAAAGGTGACCATAGCTGAGAATACTGACAGCTTATTTCCTGGGGTGATAGCCACGTTGCATTGTTCCAACATGCGGGCCCACCATTTTTCTTCTGCGGGTGAAAGTTCACGGAATGCATGAGCATTTCGTAGCATTGTTTCAATGTTGGTCAAACTCACTGGCTCCACCACCACCACCTCCTCCTCTTCCACATGAGCATCAGGCAGATCAAGATTGTGATCTGCTGCTTCCACGTAGACAATAACATTGACGTTCACAGTTTCACCATGATGAACCCACCTAGTATATGTGACCGACATCCCATACAAGTGTAGATGATTTTGCACAGTTGACTTGGGTCTTGTAACTAAATTCATACAACTGCTACATGGGCAGAGCACATCTGATTTCAGACCACCATACTCAGCTCTGATAAAGTTCATGAAGTTTTCAACCCCCTCGACATATGCAGCGGAGAATCTTCGAGCAGAAGTTATCCAAGTCATGTCCATCTGTTAGACATACAAATTAGTTCTTCTACTAGATATTACAGGAAAAACATATATGCTTTTTATGAAGTCCAGAAAAAATACCTAGCTCGATGTCTAAAGCTATGGCAAGATATTTCAGCAGTAAATGAGGCTGAGCACACAGCCATCGCAGCAACAAAGATCGAGTATAAAATGGTGTAGAGCTATTTCACCTAACAGATTGGCTACTAGACCATGGCAATCCACGTCGTAATAAATATATGGCAGGGTATTTTAGCAACTAATCGTCCTTGGCATGCCATCTTAGCTAAGCAGATTGAGTGCAGAAAAGGGCAAGGAAGCTTTTTAAGAAGAGCGTATTGACTATAACTACTTCGGCAAACAGGGAGATTAAGAGCGTCTATCAGCTAACACTCAGCGCTACACCGACATGCACGGGGCCTCAGTCTAGAATGCGCGTATCGTGGGAGAAGCTGACCGCCATGCATCTCCACACGAACGTTGCCAACGGTGGCGGCGCTGACCGCCTTGCGCCTCCACAAGAACGTAGCCAGCAGTGGCGCGCGGCTAGAGGACGGCAGTCTACGAGAGCGTACTATAGGAGCGAGAGGGTCTCCGTGCGTCCCCTTGACGAACTGCGGCGCCGACGTATCGGTGCAACGGGGAGGGCGGCTTTGGTGGAGCGAATGGAGTTGAGGGGGGCGGGGGGAGGGGGGTTTGGGGAATATTATTGGCTAGTTGGCCGAAGGGCGGTGAATCGGATTTGGGGGGAATTTTTGGGTGGGGGGGAGGATTTTCGCGTGGTGGGCGGGGGGAGTTTGGCGCATGCTCGGTTTCTCCAAGTGCAGTCCCACGTGTCAGTGAAGAGGCAAGCCGAAGCGCGTTCCGTTTGCGTGAGCCGTGTGCAGGACCGAACGTGTGTGGGGTGCAAAGCGACCGCGACAGGAGTGCTGTGAGTGTACCGCCTTTTTTCCTTTTAAACTAGGTGCTTCGCCCCCTAAAAAAACTTGTTGCTTCACGCGGTCCATCGATACTACTACTAGTAATCCGGTAATCCCGAATAAACGATGCGGCCGGGTCTTTTCCCGCGTGATATGCTGGGAGGTTAGCTTAGTTTGGTTTTTTAGGACGAGTAATGCTACACCTACATAATCCCAGTGACGTAATTAACGTAATGTGAAACATGTGAGCTGTTGATTGTAGATTGGGGGGAGGTAGGGGCCCACCACCATGAAAATCAGGGGAGGAGTGAGAGATGCAATTTACGTTAACCCTTTCGTAGGTTCCCGTAGATGTAGAAAGATGTGAAATGCATGAATGTGTAGCGGACGTACTATTGGAGTGCCTAAGATAAATTGTGTATGTATATACCCAATGTGTTTATTTTACTTCGCATGTTAGCTTTGTCTCGGTTCAATAAAAAGCAGAGTTGGTGATGATGATGTGCCTGTTATCCTACAATATAGGTCGTCCGATCTATATCTAATGCATAGGAAGGAAACTATGACAATTTACCCGCACTCCTCTCCACATTTGCAGATAAGGCTTTCCCTCATTCATCCTTTTCTCCCACAAGATCTTGATCTTCCGTGGAACGCACGGGCATCTTGCTAGTACTCCTACAATATACTATATTATCGTGAACGTTCATAAACACCGGCCGAGATTAATGCAAACACGGCAGATTTTCATTACATTTCGAACTTTTATAGGACAGAAAAATAAAAAAACCTGACCCTAAACCTATGCTGTGGCGGAAACCGACGTCCTCTGAGGGAGTCCTGGACTAGGGGGTGTTCGGACAGCCGGTCTATCATCGTCCGCCAGACTCCAAGACTACGAAGATACAAGATTGAAGACTCCGTCCCGTGTCCGGATGGGACTTTCCTTGGCGTGGAAGACAAGCTTGGCGATACGGATATATAGATCTCCTACCATTGTAACCGACTCTGTGTAACCCTAGCCCTCTCCGGTGTCTATATAAACCGGAGGGTTTTAGTCCGTAGGACACAACAACCATTACAACAATCATACCATAGGCTAGCTTCTAGGGTTTAGCCTCCTTGATCTCGTGGTAGATCCACTCTTGTACTACCCATATCATCAATATCAATCAAGCAGGAGTAGGGTTTTACCTCCATCGAGAGGGCCCGAACCTGGGTAAAAACATCGTGTCCCTTGTCTCCTGTTACCATCCGCCTAGACGCACAGTTCGGGACCCCCTACCCGAGATCCACCGGTTTTGACACCGACATTGGTGCTTTCATTGAGAGTTCCTCTGTGCCGTCGCCGATAGGAAGGATGCCTCCTCCCATCTTCAAGGACGGTATTTTCGCCAAAGGAGCCTTGGCCGCCGGCCAAACTGTCCGGCTAGGTGCTTTTCTTATGACCACCTGTCCGGCCACTGCTTCGACAATGACCTCTCAAGTCGTCAAAAGCAATCTGCATGTCAGCTCAGAATGCACTGAGCGGCTGGATCCAATAGAGCTCTCGTCCGTAAATGAGCTCTTGGATCGCATCGCCGCCCTGGGAGTCGCTACAGACTACAATCGGATCGGGCTTAAAACCGATCTGAGAGAGATTAACATTCCCTAGGTCACCCACCATGTTGCAGTGGTAGAGCAACAATGCGGCGACTCCTCTTCTGTATTAAAAACTAGTCATGTCTGGGCTGCCGAACCCTCCATGCCGGATTCCCGTGGAGGGACGGACTTCGATCAAGCACTGAACGTAAAGTCAGGTATCGGATCGGACTCGTTGGACAACGTTCCACTTTCCAAGCTTCCAAATTCGGAAACTTCTCGGCCCTTGAGCCTTGAGATGGGTAGGGTTCCGGACTCAGTTCCACCCACCTGCCCAGACATATGCGATCTATCTCTAATCCGGCAAGAGCCCGCTGAAACAGTACATCATTACTGGGCCAGATTCCTCCTGGTTATGGACAGGATAAAGGACTGCCGAGAGGAAAACGCAATTTCAATATTTTGCAATAATTGCACGGATGAAGGAATCTTGAACGCCATCAGCCATCGTGAAGTTACACGCTTCGCCGACCTGGCGTCCATAGTACGAAAGTACTGTGCGATGGAGAGTTTCCGGAAAACTGAAATTATGTTTTGGGACAATCCGGCCCCGAATACAACCCCAGTCCGCAACAAAAGGGTGCAGTACACTCAGGCACCGGGTACAAAAACCAAAAAGCAAAAACCCCATAAAGGGCATGGAACCGTACTGGAGGGGTGGCTTAGCGGACCCTATAAAATTCACAGTACAGAGGGTGCCACCCCAACACATAGCCTTCGAGCATGTTGGATATTACGGCAGGTGGCCAAAAGTGGCGAGAAGCTTCTAGCCCCGGAAAACCACTCCAACAATACCGGTACGGTATCAAATAATATGCGGAAACGAACAATCCGCAGCCTCGCCGAAGTCTACCAAGTAGCAACAACAAATCCATCGAGCGACACAGCCATCACCTTCAACGACAACGACGAACCTAAATTCCGAACATCCCGAGCACCAGCCGCACTGGTACTTAGTCCAATAGTGGACGGCTTTCGACTCACAAAGGTCCTCATGGATGGTGGCAGCGGATTAAACCTCATCTATGAGGAAACTCTTCAAAAACTGGAAATAGACTGGAGCCGCATTGAGCGAAGCAGCACAACCTTCAGAGGAATAATCCCTAGCCGAGAAGCGCGCTGCACCGGAAAAATCACACTCGATGTGGTGTTCGGCTCGCCGGACAATTACATATCTGAAGAAGTCACGTTCCAGGTGGCCCCGTTCAACAGCGGATATCACGCTATATTAGGACGAGAGGCATTCACAATTTTCAAGCCGTACCCCACTACGGGTACATGAAGCTCAAAATGCCTGGGCCCGACGGAATAATCACTCTCGTTAGTGATCCAGACATAGCACTCCGCGCCGAAAACAAGACAGCCGCATTAGCCATGGAGGCACTATCCGAAGCCCTAGCGGCAGAAGAACTCACCGCGCTATGCTCTACGGTGAATAGGGACGATGTGATACTCGATAAGAGATCCAAGTCCACCTCCTTTAAACCAGCGGATGAAATAGTAAAATTCCAGGTCCATCCAACGGACCCGACAAAGACGGCCTCCATCGGGGCACAGTTGAACCCTGATGTAGACGTTGCACTGCGAGAATTTCTTCGGGAAAATTGGGACATCTTCGCCTGGCACCCTTCAGATATGCCGGGAATCCCACGCAGATTGGCAGAGCACAGCCTAAACATCCTAAAAGGATTCAAGCTAGTCAAACAGGCTATTCGACGATTTTCCGAACCCAAAAGACAGGCAATGGGAGAAGAGCTAGCCAAACTATTGGAAGCCAGATTCATCAGAGACATCAAACATCCGGATTGGCTAGCAAACTTGGTAATGGTACCAAAGAAGGACAAATCTTGGCGCCTATGTGTCGATTTTAAAGACCTCAACAAGGCTTGCCCAAAGGATCCCTTCCCCCTCCCTCGCATCGACCAGATAATCGATGCTACCGCAGGACACGATTCATTGTGCTTCCTTGAAGCATACTCCGGCTACCATCAAATCAAGATGGCAGAAGAGGACCAAGCCGCAACAGCATTCATCACTCCATACGGACCATTCTGCTTCAACACAATGCCCTTCGGACTCAAAAACGCCGGCGCAACATATCAGCACATGATTCAGACATGTCTGGCCACCCAGATCGGTAAAACAGTAGAGGCATACGTAGACGACGTAGTTGTCAAAACTAAACACGTCGAAACTCTAGTAGACGACTTGAGGCTCACATTCGACAACCTCAGAGCATATGACATCAAGCTGAATCCGGATAAATGCGTTTTTGGAGTACCGGCCGGAAAGCTCCTGGGCTTCATTGTATCCGGTAGAGGAATTGAAGTAAACCCACCTAAGATCCGAGCTCTATCACAACTAGATATTCCAAAAACCTCAAACAAATACAAAAATTGACAGGATGCATGGCGGCTCTAAGCCGCTTTATCTCTCGTTTAGGAGAAAAGGCATTCCCCCTCTATCGCCTCCTTAGGCGCACCGAACACTTCAAGTGGACGGATGCTGCCACTACTGGACTCGAAGAAATAAAAGCTATATTGGCAAGAAATCCGGTCCTGGCTGCGCCCAACCTGGGCGAACCAATGTTGTTATACATTGCGACAACAAATCAAGTTGTAAGCGCAGTACTCGTCGTCGAACGAGAGACAGAAGGGCATAAATTCCCTCTTCAAAAACCAGTGTACTACGTATCCACTGTGTTAACCCCCTGCAAGTCCCGTTACCCGCACTATCAAAAGATAGCATATGCGGTGTTCATGGCATCCCGGAAGCTCCGACACTACTTTCAAGAGTGTTTGATAACAGTGGCCTCCGAAGTGCCCCTCAACGACATCATAAACAACCGCAACGCGACGGGCAGGATTGCAAAATGGGCCATTGAGCTCTTACCATTCGATATAACTTAAAAACCTCGGCGAGCTATAAAGTCACAAGTTTTGGCTGACTTTGTCGCTGAATGGACCGAAGACGAACTCCCTAAAGAGTACGGCGCATAGTCCAATTGGATTATGCACTTCGATGGCTCTAAAATGTTGGCCGGATTGGGGGCTGGTGTCGTATTGACGTCCCCAACCAGGGACACAGTCCAATACGTACTTCAGATAATGTACACGGACTCCAACAATGCAGCCGAATACGAGGCCCTTTTACATGGCCTCCGGATGGCAATCTCCATGGGCATTCAACGCCTAGAGGTGCGCGGGGATTCAAACCTTGCAATATCCCAAGTAAATGGAGACTTTGATGCCAAGGATCCAAAAATGGCAGCATATCATAATGCTGTCCTAAAAATGTCAGCTCCATTCGACGGACTTGAATTCCACCACGTAGCCAGGGATAATAACCAAGCGGCCGACATATTGGCACGCATCGGTGCAAAACGTGACGCTGTCCCTCAAAACATCTTCTTGGAACGGCTGTTTAAACCATCCGTACTATGGGAAGAGGAGCCCGGAAATAACAAACCGGAAGCAGCCACACCAACCGACACAGAGCAATCTGACATAACCGGCGATTCAGCCGATGAAATAACACCTTCAGCCCACGACATAATGGCAGTAATCGCCACGTGGACAGAGCCATTCCTAGCCTACTTGCTTAGGCAGGAACTTCCCGAAGACCAAAATGAGGCCCGCTACATAGTCCGGCGATCTAAAGCCTACAAGGTCCACGAGGCAGAACTCTATAAGAAAAGCACAACCAGAGTCCTTCAAAGGTGTATCTCCGAAGAGGAAGGGCGAAACCTTCTGGCTGAAATTCATGCCGGACTAGGCGGACACCACGCGGCAGCTCGGGCCCTTGTAGGAAAGGCATTCCGTACAGGATTTTATTGGCCGACGGCCCGGGCAGATGCTCAGGATTTAGTCCGAAGATGCGTCGGTTGTCAGCTCTTTGCTAATCAGAGCCATATGCCACCCAATGGGCATTAAGCTCGATTACGCTTCAGTCTGTCATCCTCAAACCAATGGTCAAGTGGAACGAGCGAACGGTCTAATAATGAGCGGCATCCTCCATCTGCCCGAGATCCCCTACCCGAGATCCGCCGGTTTTGACACCGACATCCTCCATCTGCGATCTCTACGTATGGGGGCGGGTTTCAAGACACGTGAAGTGAAGGTGCGGTCTCCAGCGAGGAAGATTAGAACACGGGATATAGACCGGCTAGTTGGCACATGCATGCCCTGCCGCCTCCCATGCCCTTCTCATCTTCGGAGGAGTCCCCGACCTCGGCGGTGCCGGACGTTGCACGACGACAAGTAGAATGCATGGCTGATATTGCTTCCGTCGTTGGCCGCCAGCGTGGCCACCGCTTGTGCGGTCGCGTCCGCGTCCGGCTACGCCGCTATTGCGTCGCGAGAGGCGACTTCAGTGAGGGTGGCGACCTCAAGTTTCATCGCCGAAGACAAGCTCTCCCGCAGAGTGTTCGTGCTTGCGGTCATGGCGGATGTGGTGCCAAGTAGGAGGATGATGCGCTATGGTGTGGAGGTTAGCTGGGTGTTGCCGCATTAAGTAGCGCATTCCGGTGAGGCCAAGCGTCCGGGTGCATCATTAAGTCGCCGGAGTTGGTTCCTCGGGCACCAAGCCTCTTAATGACGGCATAAGAAAGGACGACATGAATACGGGCAGCTGGCACCGGTTGGGAATGCACTGTGCGACGGCGCGAGGGATGAGGGTTTTTGGTGTGCCAGGGTAGTCAGCTGCGGTCGTGGCAACATTGGAGATGCCTTTGCTCACATGCGATCCCCGCATGTCATTGAAAAAGCAAGACGACCCGGCATGGTCTCAGGTCCTGAGGATGCAGTTGGCCGCGCTACACCACTCCGCTGATGCATCGTGGCGCCCCGTGCATCTTCGACGAGCCGGGTGTTGGGGTGTGTTTGGATTGTGGCCAAAGTGCACCTTACCAAAATTTTGGTCATGACCCAAAGATTTTTGGCATGCCAATGAACTCTAGCCAACTCTAGTTCATTTTTCTTGCCAATGTCGGCGAAATCATGGGAAACCAATACCTCAACCAAAAATTTGGCTACCCTTCGGCACAAACCAAACATACTGTTGGTCATTCCACAACACTAACGCCACCCTCGGCACACTGAAATCGACCACTTCTAGCAACGACGAGCATGTCGCTCACCGCGGTCACCGTGTCTAGAGGCGGTGCTGGAGCTGCGCCACGTTGTTGGCCCCCACGACCCACATGAACGGTTGTCGGTGGCAAGGTGGTCATGGGCCAGCTCCTCCATTGGACTAGTCTACTCTACATCGTCCTGACGGGTCTGCCCCACATGTCGGTTTCCCTGTTTTGCTGGCCATATTCGAGCGTTAGTGCTCCGCGTTGCGCATTAGGACTTTCACTATGTAGGCCAAGCGAGGCAACTTATTGTTTATTTGAGCCATTCAAGTATAATCATGTGGCGTTTGCTTATTTCTCATTCCTCTCCAACCCTCTTCTCCATCGATCATGTCGACCTCTGGTCGAGTCCATCCTCCCGCATGCCTGATTTGAACATTCCGCCGAGTATCATTCGCATGTACCCACCCTAGTCCTCTTTCAATCGATCCCCGGACCCCGAGATGAAATCGAGAGAGAACGAGTGGGGGCACGTGATACCTAAGGCAGATTCAAAACTTTGAACCGGTGATCATAGCATCCGCAAATCATATATAAAGGGTATTCAATGTTCGTTTCATTTTTAAACGTACAATATACCCCCTCCTATCCTTTCTAGTTTACATATAAGTTTTATGTGTAGTCAAAGTATCTCTACTTTGATCAAAAAAGTATCAACATTCAACAACGCCCAATCAACATTGTTAGATTCGTATGTACTCCTAGATTTGTACTCGAGATGGTTTCCAATTTGTTTTCAACCACGTGAATGTGCTTGTTCTCGCGCATGCTCTTCCTACTAGGATTTCTCGACATATAGCCAGTCCAATAGTAACTTTTTTAAGCTCCCTGTCCAAATAGTACTGGTGGAGTACTGACAACATCTGTACTAGAGTATGCAGTGATCATAGTAGTACTCCCTCCTTCCATTTATATAGGGCCTATGTGGAGGAGAGAGATGTGAAAAAGTAAGGGGAGTGATGATGCGCTATGGTGTGGAGGTTAGCTGGGTGTTGCCGCATTAAGTAGCGCATTCCGGTGAGGCCAAGCGTCCGGGTGCATCATTAAGTCGCCGGAGTTGGTTCCTCGGGCACCAAGCCTCTTAATGACGGCATAAGAAAGGACGACATGAATACGGGCAGCTGGCACCGGTTGGGAATGCACTGTGCGACGGCGCGAGGGATGAGGGTTTTTGGTGTGCCAGGGTAGTCAGCTGCGGTCGTGGCAACATTGGAGATGCCTTTGCTCACATGCGATCCCCGCATGTCATTGAAAAAGCAAGACGACCCGGCATGGTCTCAGGTCCTGAGGATGCAGTTGGCCGCGCTACACCACTCCGCTGATGCATCGTGGCGCCCCGTGCATCTTCGACGAGCCGGGTGTTGGGGTGTGTTTGGATTGTGGCCAAAGTGCACCTTACCAAAATTTTGGTCATGACCCAAAGATTTTTGGCATGCCAATGAACTCTAGCCAACTCTAGTTCATTTTTCTTGCCAATGTCGGCGAAATCATGGGAAACCAATACCTCAACCAAAAATTTGGCTACCCTTCGGCACAAACCAAACATACTGTTGGTCATTCCACAACACTAACGCCACCCTCGGCACACTGAAATCGACCACTTCTAGCAACGACGAGCATGTCGCTCACCGCGGTCACCGTGTCTAGAGGCGGTGCTGGAGCTGCGCCACGTTGTTGGCCCCCACGACCCACATGAACGGTTGTCGGTGGCAAGGTGGTCATGGGCCAGCTCCTCCATTGGACTAGTCTACTCTACATCGTCCTGACGGGTCTGCCCCACATGTCGGTTTCCCTGTTTTGCTGGCCATATTCGAGCGTTAGTGCTCCGCGTTGCGCATTAGGACTTTCACTATGTAGGCCAAGCGAGGCAACTTATTGTTTATTTGAGCCATTCAAGTATAATCATGTGGCGTTTGCTTATTTCTCATTCCTCTCCAACCCTCTTCTCCATCGATCATGTCGACCTCTGGTCGAGTCCATCCTCCCGCATGCCTGATTTGAACATTCCGCCGAGTATCATTCGCATGTACCCACCCTAGTCCTCTTTCAATCGATCCCCGGACCCCGAGATGAAATCGAGAGAGAACGAGTGGGGGCACGTGATACCTAAGGCAGATTCAAAACTTTGAACCGGTGATCATAGCATCCGCAAATCATATATAAAGGGTATTCAATGTTCGTTTCATTTTTAAACGTACAATATACCCCCTCCTATCCTTTCTAGTTTACATATAAGTTTTATGTGTAGTCAAAGTATCTCTACTTTGATCAAAAAAGTATCAACATTCAACAACGCCCAATCAACATTGTTAGATTCGTATGTACTCCTAGATTTGTACTCGAGATGGTTTCCAATTTGTTTTCAACCACGTGAATGTGCTTGTTCTCGCGCATGCTCTTCCTACTAGGATTTCTCGACATATAGCCAGTCCAATAGTAACTTTTTTAAGCTCCCTGTCCAAATAGTACTGGTGGAGTACTGACAACATCTGTACTAGAGTATGCAGTGATCATAGTAGTACTCCCTCCTTCCATTTATATAGGGCCTATGTGGAGGAGAGAGATGTGAAAAAGTAAGGGGAGTGATCTCTCATGCAAGAGCCTAGATATATATACATTCCTAGATAAATACAATAAATATGAAGAAAGAGATAGAGAGGAGATGGAAAAAAGTACTAATACAATAGCCAACCTTATAAAATTTTTTTGCCCGAAATAGCCAACCTTATAGCCCACACTACTGTATGAGTGCATATAATAGACGATGGCTATAGATGACATGGCAGTCCCTCATAGCCATCGACTGGCTATATTATTAACCATGCTCTAATGCGTTTTTAAAACCGCATTTGACTATTGACAAGATTAATAGTACATGAGATGTATAATGTGAAAATTATATCATTGGAAACTCCTTTCACATACGAATTTGACCATATGCTTTGTGTAAGTTGCATATCATATATTATTACTCTAACATTTCGTCAAAGTTAGCCTTGAAAAATCCATTAGGCCCTGTATAGTAAATGGAAGGAGGGAGTAGTAGTGGAAGTGGATCCTCTGACGTAGGTATCCCTGCCTTACCCTCCCTTTCGGTCATTTACTGGCGGACCCCATGCTTGCTAGGCCCCGCGTGTCAGTTACTCAATGGTTTCAGCCATGTCAGGGGATCCTGATCCGTAGTATACTCCCTCTATTTTTATTTACTCCGCATAAAACGGAGGGAGTGGTAGTATAAATGACGCGGGAGGGGGAGGGGGAGGGACGTCGGTTTGCTCTCAACTGCGGCCCCACAAGTGAGCGAAAACGCAAGACGAAGCGTATTCCATTCGTTGAGCGACATGGAGGGTCCAGCATGCCGGGCTACAACGCGAACGTGCAAGAGCGATGTATAGTCAAAACTGATTGACCGGTCGTCACCGGAACCACTATTCACACCAGAACCTTCGCTGCTCGGCCTATGTCAGCCACTGCCCTAAAACCACACCTAATCCCCAGCCCATTCCCCCACCTTTCGATCCCCTAGCCCGCATCAAGCGTCCCCTAGTTCGCCGGAAAGCCATGGTGCGCCGCAAGATCACTTACTACAAGATGCTGACGCCGGAGTGCCGCGCAGAAATCACGGCAGCGGTCGGCACCACAGACCTCCGTTCCCAAGCTCGCTTTGCAGCAGGCAAATCCCCGAGTTCTTTGGAGCCAAACTACAAGGAGGAGGAAGCCAATCTAATGTTCATGGCGGAGGTCGCGGCGTAGAAGGCCCCCGATGGGTATGAGACGATGGATGTCGACTTCGTGCCGGCGTCCGAGTCCCCCATAGTTCAGGCGGACCAGCGGTTCAACATGGCGATACTAAAGGAGGACCGGCAGGCAGAGGCTCAACTCGACACGGAGCGCGGCAAGCCGCTGCCATCGAGGCTCTCCTGCTGGCAGAACCGGATGTCGTGGATGTGAACCGGGCAGCGAAGGCTCAACTTGAGGCGGAGCGCGCAGATGCCGCTGCCATCAAGGCCCTCCTGCAGGCGGAACCAGACGTCCTGGACTTGAACCGGGTGGCAGAGGCTCAACTCAACGCAGAGCGCGCGAATGCCGCTCTCATCGACGCCCTCCTGCAGGCGGAACCAGACGTCCTGGACTTGAACTAGGTGGTGGTGGCTCCACTCGACACGGAGTGCACAGATGCCGCTGCCATCGAGACCCTCCTGCAGGCGGAACCGGACAAACTTGACTTGAACCGAGCTGTGCTCTTGTCCATGCAGAGCGCCCGCACACTCCGCATGAACGAGTAGCAGGAGGTTGAGGACAACCACGATGGAGAGACACATGTCGGCAGCTACGGCTGGTTCGCGCCGGCAACCAAAGACGACGAGGATGTCTCGTTCCGCGAGCAGTGATAGTTTTTCTTTATGTTGTTGTTTTTATGGATCTTTTGCTGTGTAAACACATATATTGATATGCAAGTCGCCTGACTTGGGTCAGTCTACCATTTCAGGCAGTTGGATGAATATCCTACGTCTCTTAAACCTTCTTCCTCACCTCTTCTTCTTCCCCAACAGACCACAAGGGCCGTATGGATACTCCCCAACATGAGGTTGGATAAACATACTCTCTAACAAAAATTATTTGTCTGCGGTAGGATGGTTGAGTTTGGTTTGTTCACATGCGACAGCACATGTCAGGGAGGGTGTGTTCCCTTGGTTGGGTTTGTGGCATCCAGGAGCGACTGTGTGAGGGTGTTGTGCGACCGCGGCGTGCAGGAGTGAAAGTGCAACTATCCCTAGGTGGTTTTGGTAATTCATAACAACATATAGCTCATTGAGCTAATGCAATTCCAAGACAAATATTTCAGGAAAGCTCAATGAATGGCATGGCATGGATGATGAAAGTGGATCCCTCAAAATACTATGGACAAAGGATTAGCTCAAGCTCAAAAGCTCAAGACTCTTCATTTTACATTTTAGTGATCCAAGATCACATTGAGTCTATAGGAAAAGCCAGTACTATCAAGGAGGGATGAGGTGTTGCTTAATGAGCCTCTTGCTTCAAGTGCTTAGTGATATGCTCCAAAAAACCTCAACTACTTTCTCACATCCACATATGACCTAAACCCAAAGTCAAAATCGGCCCACCGATTATTTCTATCCAGCGCCACCGAGTTCAAATGTCATAGCCACTGCCACAAACCCTAGGCAAATCGGTCTCACCGATAGGGATCTTGGTCTCACCGAGATGGGATTTTAATCTCTCTGTTTCCCTTCATAACGTTTCGGTCTAACCGAAGTGAGCGATCGGTCCCACCGAGATTGCAATGTAAACTCCCTGTTTCCATTTCGTAACATTTCGGTCTCACTGAAATGAGAGAATCAGTCCCACCGAGTTTACCTGACCAACTCTCTGGTTAGCTTATTACCAAAATCGGTCTCACTGAGTTTGTGTAATCGGTCTCACCGAGATTACGTTATGCCCTAACCCTAACCATATAGGTCCTACCGAGTTGCATGTTGGTCCCACCGAAAATCCTAACGGTCACTAGGTTTACTAAATCGGTCCCACCAAGTTTGGTAACTTGTGTGTAACGGTTAGATTTTGTATGGAGGCTATATATACCCCTCCACCTCCTCTTCATTCATGGAGAGCACCATCAGAACAAACCTACACTTCCAACTTCCAAGTTCTGAGAGAGAACTACCTACTCATGTGTTGAGGCCAAGATATTCCATCCCTACCATATGAATCTTGATCTCTAGCCTTCCCCATGTTGCTTTCCACTGAAATCTTCTTTCCACCAGATCCAAATCCCATGAGAGAGAGTTGAGTGTTGGGGAGACTATCATTTGAAGCACAAGAGCAAGGAGTTCATCATCAACACACCATTTGTTACTTCTTAGAGAGTGGTGTCTCCTAGATTGGCTAGGTGTCACTTGGGAGCCTTCGACAAGATTGTGGAGTTGAACCAAGGAGTTTGTAAGGGCAAGGAGATCGCCTACTTCGTGAAGATCTACCGCTAGTGAGGCAAGTCCTTCGTGGGCGACGGCCATGGTGGGATAGACAAGGTTGCTTCTTCGTGCACCCTTCACGGGTGGAGCCCTCCGTGGACTAGCGCAACCATTACCCTTCGTGGGTTGAAGTCTCCATCAATGTGGATGTACGATAGCACCACCTATCGGAACCACAACAAAAACATCCATGTCTCCAATTGCGTTTGAATCCTCCAAACCCTTCCCTTTACATTCTTGCAAGTTGCATGCTTTAATTTCCGCTGCTCATATACTCTTTGCGTGCTTGCTTGTTTTGTGTGAAGATTGCTTGACTTGTCCAAACATAGCTAAAATCTGCCAAAGTCTAAAATTGGGAAAAGGTTAAGTTTTTAATTGGTCAAGTAGTTAATCACCCCCTCTCTAGACATACTTCAAGGTCCTACAAGTGGTATCAGAGCTTTGGTCTCCATTTGCTTTGATTTCCGTAGCTTTTGGTGGTCATAGCCTCGGTTTCACAACCTAGGAGAGTATGGCGTCTAGCGAGGGAAATTATCACCCTAGAGGTCCTTACTTTGACGGTGCTAATTTTGCTAGTTGGAAGCATAAGATGAAAATGCATATTCTCGGACATAACCCCGCCGTTTGGGCCATTGTGTGTATTGGCTTGCAAGATGAATTCTTTGATGGGAGAGAGCCGAACCGTGAAGCTAGCGCGGAAGAGTTGAAGATGCTGCAATACAATGCTCAAGCTTGCGATATCCTCTTCAATGGCTTGTGCCCCGAAGAATTCAACAAAATCAGCCATCTTGAGAATGCAAAGGAAATTTGGGACACTTTGATTGATATGCATGAAGGTACCGACTCCGTCAAGGAATCCAAGTTGGATGTGCTCCAAAGTCAGCTTGACAAGTTCAAAATGAAGGATGGTGAAGGTGTCGCTGAAATGTACTCTAGGCTTGCTCTTATCACAAATGAGATTGCCGGCTTAGGGAGTGAAGAGATGACTGACAGATTCATCATCAAGAAAATCCTAAGAGCATTGGATGGAAAGTATGATACCATGTGCACATTGATCCAAATGATGCCAAATTACAAAGATCTCAAGCCAACGGAAGTCATTGGAAAAATTGTTGCTCATGAGATGTCACTCAAGGATAAGGAGGAACTTCACAACAAGTCAAGTGGTGCTTACAAAGCCTCATGTGAAGCCCCCACATCATCAAGTGAGAAACAAACCTTCAATGAAGAATTGAGCCTAATGGTGAAGAACTTCAACAAATTCTACAAGAATAGAAGCAAAGAAAGAAGCTCTAATTCAAGGTCCTATAATGACAAAAGATCTTCTAGTCGAGAGAGCAATTGTTATAATTGTGGGATACCCGGAGACTATTCCAATGAGTGTACGGCACCCTACAAAAGAAGAGAAGATTCTCCAAAAGGAAGAAGTAAAAGAGAAGAATCACCGCCAAGAGAGAGGAGGAGTAGAGATGATCGTTATGAACGAAGACCCTCACGGAGAAGCAAGGATTCGGAAAGGAAGGACAAGTCATCAAGGAGCTACACAAAACGAAGACATCAAGCTCATGTTGGTGAATGGGTATCCGGCTCCGACTCCGACAATCACTCCGAGAGAAGCTATCACTCCAACTCTGAATATATTCAAGATGAAGTTGTTGCCGGTCTAGCACTTGTGTCAACCAACTCCTACGACATATTTGACTCACCAAATGAAGGAATTGGAAGATGCTTCATGGCCAAAGGTCCTAAGGTAACACATCCCGAGTATGTTGATTTCAATAGTGATGGAGATGACTTGCTAGGTGATGATGATTTACTTGTTGACAACTCTAGTGATGAATACTATGATGAAATGTCAATTAATCATGCTAATCAAGATAAAACGAATGACAATGATAAGGAGAAGATTGAGCTTCTAACTAAAGAACTAAACACTCTTAAGTTAGCTCATGAAACTATCTTCAAAGATCATCGAGAACTTTTAAGGCTCATGAGAAGTTATGCTTTGAAAAGCTCAATCTTGAGCAAGAGCATGAGTTCTTAAAGGCAATCAATGATGATCTCCGTAAGAAAATTTCTTCTTACATTGCCAAGCGTTTACTCTTATCTACTTACATGCCTCAAGTCAAGTCTAGTAACAAGAACAAGAAAGATCCTTCCTCTAGTAGTAACAATAATAATGCTAAATCCAATATTGTTGCTTCTAGTAGTTCTATTGATTCCACTAATGATTCCCTTAGCCAAGTTACACTTGAGCAAGAAAATAGCTTATTGAAGGGAATTATAGAGAAAGGTGTATACAAGAGCCTTGCCGGGAGTAAGCAATTCGAGCAAATTGTACGCAAGCAAGGAAGGCACCGGAAGAATCAAGGTGTTAGTTTTGAACGAAAGTTCAATGCCAATGGAGTTGAGTGGGAAGAAGATCAATACCCCAAGACGAAATTTGTTCCTCAACAAGAGAAGTATGATCCTACTTCCTTCAAGGGAACACAAGCACAAGATGATCTTCCACCACAAGACCACAAGAACAAAGGCAAGGACAAGCTTCAATAGGAGATTGATGCATTTGAAGAAGCACCTAAGGCCTTGGTCAAGTGGGTTCCCAAGACTACGTCAAGTTCTACTTCAGCAAGTACAACAACAACTCCAAGGATTCCCATCAAGATGATGTGGATCCCGAAGAAGAAGAACTAGAGAGTTCTTGAGGGTGACTCCGCCAACATTCTTCACTCATATCATTATGGCAAGAACAAGTGCAATCAACTTCCACATCTTGCACTAGTTCAAGGAGTCACAAACCCTCATGTTGGTAAGGTAAGGGACAAGGTAACCTAATGATTTCATGGACATCATCTTGTGTGTCCATCACTCTATGTCTATGGATATTCTTGTTTGTTCCTTGTGGGACAAACCCATGTAGGTATTGAAAGTGCAACTCACTTCAAAGGATTGCTCCAAATGATCTACATCAACATTGAGCATCCACATCTTCAACACCTACATGAAGTCATCATCGACAAAACCCAAGGTTATTTCATCCCTCTAAGGGGGGATCTCACATCTAGGGGGAGCTTAACTCTAAGAATTGAGTCAAAGCAACTCTAATGATGTGAACACATCAATGCATTATGTAAAAGTGATAATCCCACTTGAGCTTGAACTATGGGTATGACCTATGATCAAATGTTCTCATTTGACTCCTAAGTGAATATACTCATATATAGATGACCTAGTCATCGCCAATTGTTTGATAGATGCTAGAATTGGTTGTGCATGCTTTGCCACATATTTCATTTGCCATTTTATTGTGTGAGCATGTTGGATGCATATTTTACTCATTCGAGGACATCCACTTGTTGCTTTGATTGATTGGGTTCTTTTTCTTTGGCCAAGTGGATGGACAAGAATGCCTAAGAACCTTCTCTAGCTATCTCTGCTTTTCTCATCTCAAACTCTATTCATGCTACATCACAAAATTTGATCAAGTTAGATTCGAACCACTCTGTGTGAGGAGCACTCGGAGTCCCCGATTCGTCATAGACTTGAACTTCCAAAACTTCTTTGTGATTCTCGGTCTGACCGATTCTTCCGTTTCGGTCATACCGAGATCACTAAGTCGATCTAGGTTTTCAATCTTGGTGCAACCAATTTGAACTTTTCGGTCACACCGAGTTGCTGTAACTGTATACAGCTATGCATCTCGGTGCCACTCGGTCACATCGACAGGGTCGGGCTATATATATTTAGGGGCAAAAATTTGGAAACTTTCTCCAAACCCCTTCGCCCGCGCATAGCTCGCTCTGCCTCCAGGGTCTCCGGATCGTCTCCTCATCGCCAGCCGCCTCCTGTCGCTGGTCTCCGCCGCCGTCAACGGAATTCACCCCCGCCATTGCCGCCGTAGCGAGTTCATCGCCAAGCTAGGGTATGGACTCGATCACAGTGCTATCCCTGTCCGATTCCTAGCACATTATGTTCATTATGATTCTTGCCACGATTGAAACACTCCTATCCAGTCAATACAATCCTTAGAATAGAAGCGATTTGAAAATTTAGGGTTAGGTTTCCGCCGAAACCATCTCGGACCCACCGGGCTGAAAAACTCGGTCCCACCGATTTGGCTAACGCCATTGCACTAGTAACTCTCGGTCTGACCGAGAATTGATAATCGGTGTGACCAATTTTAGAACTTTGTGAAACCCTAGCAGTCTGAGTGCCACCGAACTATGACTCGGTTTGACCGAGTTCACTAGTTTAGGTTCCAAAACTGCTTCGGTATCACCGAGTTTGAAAATCGGTTGATCTGAAATGCTTTTTGTGGAAAACTAAAACTAAGTTTTTGAATAATTCTTTTGCAAAAATCTCTGCATTTTGTGATGCTCATCCATTCTATCTCATCTATAACTCTTCACAGGGTCAGCAGTCAGAGTTTGCAGCATGTCAGACCAAAGTGATAGTCAGAACAAGTCACAAGAGCACAATCACATGAGTGAGGGCACTAGTCCCTCTAGCACGTCGGCTGATGGCAGCAAGAGCACCCCAAGCAATTTGCCTAAAGCTGCCACCAGGACAAGGAAGAAGAGAACCTCAGAATCTGAGGATGAGGATTATATGGCAGAAGAAGATGAGGCTACTTCCAAGAAGGTAGTGCTCAAAAAGGAGTATGGCTCAGCAAAGAACACAAAGCCTGGACTCAATAGGAAGGTCCCTGCCAAGAGGACACTTATGCTGAAGGTCAGAGGATCAACTCAAGTACCTGAAAAGCCTGATCCCAAAGAGGCACCTGCAAGAAGAATTACCACTTCCAAACCCAAGAAAGTTCCCACTGGAGAAACCATGAAGTTTACCATTGAGTCAGAATATGAAGCTGCTGGTCAAGATAAGAAGAAGAAGAGAGCCAGAACCACTACTGCCAAGGTTCTTGGCAACCCCTCTATGAGGAGAGACTCTGAGGAGGAGGAAGAAGAGGTTGCTGCACCAGCACCCAAGGCACAAAAGCTGATGGGTGATGCCATAAAGTCAGGGGCTGCAACATCAAAACCCAAAGAAGCACCCAAAGCTGCCCCAAGCCCAAGATTGCAACAAAGAGGAATACCAGGAGTATTCCAGCTGCTGAGATGAACAAGGCCCCAGTGCGTGAAGCTGCTGAAGAGGAAGAAGATGAAGGACAAGTCCTAAGGAAGCTAAAGCCCAAGATTCTAGACCATAATGATGCTCATCCTGTGGCTGAGAACATGAAGTTAAGAAAGGATGCAGGACTCAGACTATCGTGGCTGACAGATCCATATGCTATCAGGAGAAGGACTGCAGTTGATTACAGGTTCCACACTAAGGAACAACAGGATTTCTATGAGACAGTGCTGTTGGACAAGAAGCCTATAGTGTGTGATATGAGGTGGGTCGACTGGACCTACATGAAGGAGAATGAAGAACACTATCCTGGAGTGCAAGACAGTTTCATTGCTTGTGGAGTTGCAGACTTTGTTGGGCAGAAGCTCACAAAGTGGAATGATGAGCTCATTATGCAATTCTACTCCACGGCACACTTCTATCCAGATGGCAGGATAGTTTGGATGTCTGAAGGTACAAGGTACCAATCAACCATTGAGGAATGGGCAAATCTGATCAGTGCACCAAAGGAGAGTGAAGATGACTTGGATTTCTATGCCAAGAAGAAGATGGATTACAATACCATGGCTCATATGTACAAGGAGATCCCAGATGCTGTAGTTGAGACACATAAGTTTGGGTCAGTTCATTATCTTCTGTCAGGACTCCCAACAATCAACTGGATCCTAAGGCACACTCTTTTGCCCAAGTCAGGTGACCACAACATGATTAGAGGGCATGCCATAAACTTGCTACACTTGTTTGATGTGCCACAAAAATTCAAGGTCATGAGCCTCATTGTTGAGACTATCAAGAGGACAGCAGCAGACCAAAAGAGAAGTTGTGGATATGCCCCACAGATTCAGGAGTTGATTAACTCAAAGATGGGCACAGGCACATACTTGCTGGACAAGGAACATTTTGCTATCTATCCAGAATTTGAGGACAATCAAGTTGTGATGAATGAGAATGAACCATCATCAGTGCAAGATCAAGAGAAGAAGGAGAAAGCAAACAAAGAGAAGGCTGCCAACATGCCAACTCAAGAGGAGGCATCTGAGTACTTTTTGAAGAACAAGCAGGAGCAACTTGGTTACTTGATAGCATCAACTCTGAGGATTGAGAAGGGGTTGGCCACCCTAACTCAAAACCAGGAGAGCCTGGAAAGAATCATGGAACAAAAATTCTATGATCTAGATGTGAAGGTAACTGAGATTCAGTCAGTCGTGGAGCAGCTACAGGATGACATGCAGGAGAGGAAGGGCAAGACAACCACTGATGCATTTGCCAGAGTGCCTAGAGCTCAGAGATCAATGCAGTGCCTGTGACAGACACCAGAGCCACATCATCTGCACCAGCTACAGCTCCTACAGCTCTAGTGCAAGCAGCTCCAGCACCAACTCCTCCAGCTCCATCCACATCAACTGAAGCCTTCGTCCAAGGAGCCATCTCTACACGACCACCTCAAGATCAAGCCTGAGAGTCGATCTAGCACTATGCATTTTCTATGAACTTTTTGGTAACTTTTTGCCAAAGGCGGAGAAAAATGTATAGATCATAGGCTTCGAGAGAGAGAGAGAGTGTGTGTGTGTGTTGCTTTTTGTTCTCTCTTGCTTTGGTGGTCAAACTTTGTTTGCTTTTGATTGCTTGAGATACTATGCTATTATCTGTGAGACATTGATGATCATGTGTTTGATCATAAGCTTTATGCTTGTTAGATGATATTATCCTACCTATCCTTATATGATCATTCACTTTGCTTGGTGATGAGAGCATGTATTTAATCTTTATTATTTTGAGCACTCCACCAAGATGTATGTGACATGGAAGAGTAACCCATGAGCCTAATTCCTTGTGCATTTGCAGTCCAAAGCAAATCTCAAACTATGCACAAATTTAGGGGAGGTCTTACTTATCACATACTTCTCAAAGCGACGATGTTTTTCAATCTTATTATCATTTGTTGAAGCTTTGATCTATATGTTGTCATCAATTACCAAAAAGGGGGAGATTGAAAGTGCAACTATCCCTAGGTGGTTTTGGTAATTCATAACAACATATAGCTCATTGAGCTAATGCTATTCCAAGACAAATATTTCAGGAAAGCTCAATGAATGGCATGGCATGGATGATGAAAGTGGATCCCTCAAAATACTAAGGACAAAGGATTGGCTCAAGCTCAAAAGCTCAAGACTCTTCATTTTACATTTTAGTGATCCAAGATCACATTGAGTCTATAGGAAAAGCCAATACTATCAAGGAGGGATGAGGTGTTGCTTAATGAGCCTCTTGCTTCTTGTGCTTAGTGATATGCTCCAAAAACCCTCAACTACTTTCTCACATCCACATACGACCTAAACCCAAAGTCAAAATCGGTCCCACCGATTCTTTCTATCTGGCGCCACTAAGTTCAAATGTCATAGCCACTGCCACAAACCCTAGGCAAATCGGTCTCACCGGTAGGGATCTCGGTCTCACCGAGATGGGATTGTAATCTCTCTGTTTCCCTTCGTAACATTTCGGTCTAACCGAAGTGAGCGATCGATCCCACCAAGATTGCAATGTGAACTCCCTGTTTCCCTTTCGTAACATTTCGGTCTCACCAAAATGAGCGAATCGGTCCCACCGAGTTTACTTGACCAACTTTCTGGTTAGCTTATTACCAAAATCGGTCTCACCGAGTTTGTGTAATCGGTCTCACCGAGATTACGTTATGCCCTAACACTAACCATATCGGTCCTACCGAGTTGCATGTCGGTCCCACCGAAAATCCTAACGGTCACTAGGTTTACTAAATCGGTCCGACTGAGTTTGTTGATTCGGTCCCACCGAGTTTGGTAAATTGTGTGTAACGGTTAGATTTTGTGTGGAGGCTATATATACCCCTCCACCTCCTCTTCATTCATGGAGAGAGCCATCAGAACAAATGTACACTTCCAACTTTCTAGTTCTGAGAGCGAACTACCTACTCATGTGTTGAGGCCAAGATATTCCAGTCCTACCATATGAATCTTGATCTCTAGCCTTCCCCAAGTTGCTTTCCACTCAAATCTTCTTTCCACCAGATCCAAATCCCATGATAGAGAGTTGAGTGTTGGGGAGACTATCATTTGAAGCACAAGAGCAAGGAGTTCATCATCAACGCACCATTTGTTACTTCTTGGAGAGTGGTGTCTCCTAGATTGGCTAGGTGTCACTTGGGAGCCTCCGACAAGATTGTGGAGTTGAACCAAGGAGTTTGTAAGGGCAGGGAGATCGCCTACTTCATGAAGATCTACCGCTAGTGAGGCAAGTCCTTCGTGGGCGACGGCCATGGTGGGATAGACAAGGTTGCTTCTTCGTGGACCCTTCGTGGGTGGAGCCCTCTGTGGACTCGCGCAACTGTTACCCTTCGTGGGTTGAAGTCTCCATCAACGTGGATGTACGATAGCACCACCTATCGGAACCACGACAAAAACATCCATGTCTCCAATTGCGTTTGAATCCTCCAAACCCTTCGCTTTACATTCTTGCAAGTTGCATGCTTTAATTTTCGCTGCTCATATACTTTTTGCATGCTTGCTTGATTTGTGTGAAGATTGCTTGACTTGTCCAAAGATAGCTAAAATCTGCCAAAGTCTAAAATTGGTAAAAGGTTAAGTTTTTAATTGTTCAAGTAGTCTAATCACCCCTCCTCTAGACATACTTCAAGGTCCTACAAGGAGAAACCGTGTGAGGGTGCGGTGCGACCGCGACAGCCATGCGCAAGTGTACCTCATTTTCATTTTGAAAACTTTAGGCAAGCTTGGCAAAAATGTGTGGCAAAGTATGGCAATGCAAGGCCTAGACCCAAACAGGATAAGTACATACGTACTAGGAGTACTAGTTTTAAAAAAGAAAGGCGGGCTTTTTCTTCACAGGAT
This sequence comes from Triticum timopheevii, assembly GCA_963921465.1. Lineage (NCBI taxonomy): Eukaryota > Viridiplantae > Streptophyta > Magnoliopsida > Poales > Poaceae > Triticum > Triticum timopheevii. Next base: position 231,953,575 of record OY997266.1, on the reverse strand, counting down.
TTAATCGATACAAATCCTCGTTTCACATGTCAATTAATGCGTAATTTTTTCTCCAAAGACCAAAGAGCTAACCATCTCACTCCTCATCGCTTGATTAATGCAGCGCCATGCAAACCAACCTTCTCACTTCCGCATGCATGCAGGGGATATTAATGTCCTTGGTTGCTAGTAGGAGGCAAACCCCATCAATTTTTCCTCGATTAGTGTTAGTGACCTTTTGCAAATTGTAATTTTGATATACTGGCCTTGTGTACCAAAAAATGGAGGTAGTAACTATATTTGGCTTCCTTCCCCATTGCAGTGACATCGACGATATCTCAAACGTTGTGGTTTGGCGAAGTGCGTTCGACGGAGAACATTATTGAGGGAGACCACAGTAAGTCGTTCGCAAGTGCCGCCTACAAGCCGAGAGAACCGCCTTATTTGCATCCAGGAAGTCCGTTGAACCAAAGGAAGCGTAAATGTACTAGTACTACTAGTACACAATAGCGTCGTCCGTCCAACTTAGTGTGGTGAGATGGTTTCTCGAAGAAGACGATGGAGAAGTGGAGTCAGTGAAGCGTGAAATGATGGCTGCTTCGTCTGTGCTTTTGTGATTTGACGCCTCACTGCTTTGTGATTTGTGATAGAAGGGACAGGGGAGTAGACTCTATGCTCTATACTGTACTACATGCATCCAAGCATGGGAGAAAGAGGAGAGACGTTGCATTTTTCTATTCCTTCAATCAATCAATCAATCAAGGAGCTTTGGTTTCATCTTTTGGCCTTTGGCAACACCGTCTACAATGGTTCCCACGATGCCAAAAGCTATTTTCACATTTGGCTACACATGGTGGATGCCCTTAAACGTACCACTTGGTTTTGCTCCTGTGTGCTATCTATACAAATCTCAATTATATTGATCCAAAAAATTATAGAATCAAGATTAGTAAAAAGGAGGTGATTTTGCCGCGTGGATGGCGGGGGACGTTTCTTATTTTTAGAGGACTTTGTCCTGGCGGTTTGCTAACATGTGCTCCCACGTGTCAGTGCTTTACCAATCCGATCCGCATCCCACATGAGGCAGAACAAAGGCAGAAGCAACATGTGGTTAAGTTTAAGAAGATGATGGAGAAGCAGATTCAGCAACGAGTGAAATGATGGTTGCTTCGTCCCTCCAACTTATTTTTTAGCATTATTACTTCGTCCCTCCAAATTAACTGCGGGAAAGGTGCAGCTTTGTGATTTGACACCTCATTGCTCATTACTATGCCCACGCCATGACTGGGGTGCTTCACCCCTGCTGCTCTGCACTATTATTTCAGTATGGCACGTGGACCCGGTTGCTTGATGACCCACATTTCAGCAAATGGGACTAGAAGTTTTATGAAACAGAGTGCTCCACTCTTACGATGGAGGTGTACACGACACGACGGCCCAGTGAACTATCACTTGTATTGTATAGTACTATAGTTTTCTTGTTTCGCATGATCCATCGATACAAACCCAATTAAACAGAAAAGGGCGGGATTTTTCCCGCGCGGTAGATGATACTGGCCATACATTTCAAAGGCAATTTTGATATACGCAAACTGAATAATTAAGTAACAATATGATATCTAGTAAAACTAAAAACACATATGATTTATTGTGTTAGATGTTGGAAATATGCCCTAGAGCCAATAATAAATTGATTATTATTATATTTCCTTGTTCATGATAATCATTTATTATCCATGCTATAATTGTATTGATAGGAAACTCAGATACATGTGTGGATACATAGACAACACCATGTCCCTAGTAAGCCTCTAGTTGACTAGCTCGTTGATCAATAGATGGTTACGGTTTCCTGACCATGGACATTGGATGTCATTGATAACAGGATCACATCATTAGGAGAATGATGTGATGGACAAGACCCAATCCTAAGCCTAGCACAAAGATCGTGTAGTTCGTTCGCTAAAGCTTTTTTAATGTCAAGTATCTTTTCGTTAGACCATGAGATTGTGCAACTCCCGGATACCGTAGGAATGCTTTGGGTGTACCAAACGTCACAACGTAACTGGGTGGCTATAAAGGTGCACTACAGGTATCTCCGACAGTGTCTGTTGGGTTGGCACGAATCGAGACTGGGATTTGTCACTCCGTGTAAACGGAGAGGTATCTCTGGGCCCACTCGGTAGGACATCATCATAATGTGCACAATGTGATCAAGGAGTTGATCACGGGATGATGTGTTACGGAACGAGTAAAGAGACTTGCCGGTAACGAGATTGAACAAGGTATCGGGATACCGACGATCGAATCTCGGGCAAGTATCGTACCGCTAGACAAAGGGAATTGTATACGGGATTGATTAAGTCCTTGACATCGTGGTTCATCCGATGAGATCATTGTGGAACATGTAGGAGCCAACATGGGTATCCAGATCCCGCTGTTGGTTATTGACCGGAGAACGTCTCGGTCATGTCTGCATGTCTCCCGAACCCGTAGGGTCTACACACTTAAGGTTCGGTGACGCTAGGGTTATAGAGATATTAGTATGCGGTAACCCGAAAGTTGTTCTGAGTCCCGGATGAGATCCCGGACGTCACGAGGAGTTCCGGAATGGTCCGGAGGTAAAGAATTATATATAGGAAGTGCTATTTCGGCCATCGGAACAAGTTTCGGGGTCATCGGTATTGTACCGGGACCACCGGAAGGGTCCCGGGGGTCCACCGGGTGGGGCCACCTGCCCCGGGGGGACACATGGGCTGTAGGGGGTGCGCCTTGGCCTACATGTTCCAAGGGCACCAGCCCCAAGAGGCCCATGCGCCAAGAGAAGAGAAAAAGGGGAGAGTCCTAAAGGGGGAAGGCACCTCCGAGGTGCCTTGGGGAGGATGGACTCCTCCCCCCCTTGGCCGCACCCTTTCCTTGGAGGAAGGGGCAAGGGCTGCGCCTCCCCCTCTCCCTTGGCCCTATATATAGTGGGGAAAAGGAGGAGCAACCATACCTAAGGCCTGGCGCCTCCCTCTCCCTCCCGTGACACATCTCCCTCCTCCCGCAGCGCTTAGCGAAGCCCTGTTGGAATCCCGCTACTTCCACCACGCCATCGTGCTGCTGGATCTCCATCAACCTCTCCCTCCTCCTTGCTGGATCAAGGCATGGGAGACGTCTCCGTTCCGTACGTGTGTTGAACGCGGAGGTGCCGTCCGTTCGGCGCTAGGATCATCGGTGATTTGAATCACGACGAGTACGACTCCATCAACCCCGTTCACTTGAACGCTTCCGCTTAGCGACCTACAAGGGTATGTAGATGCACTCTCCTTCCCCTCATTGCTGGTCTTTCCAGAGATAGATCTTGGTGACACGTAGGAAAATTTTGAATTTCTGCTACGTTCCCCAAAGTGGCATCATGAGCTAGGTTTATGCGTAGTTACTATGCACGAGTAGAACACAAAGTAGTTGTGGGCATCGATATTGTTCAATATGCTTGCCGTTACTAGTCTTATCTTGATTCGGCAGCATTGTGGGATGAAGCGGCCCGGACCAACCTTACACGTACGCTTACGTGAGACCGGTTCCACCGACAAACATGCACTAGTTGCATAAGGTGGCTGGCGGGTGTCTGTCTCTCCCACTTTAGTCGGATCGAATTCGATGAAAAGGGTCCTTATGAAGGGTAAATAGCAATTGGCATATCACGTTGTGGTTCTTGCGTAGGTAAGGAACGTTCTTGCTAGAAACCCATAGCAGCCACGTAAAACATGCAAACAACAATTAGAGGACGTCTAACTTGTTTTTGCAGGGTATGCTATGTGATGTGATATGGCCAAAAGGATGTGATGAATGATATATGTGATGTATGAGATTGATCATGTGCTTGTAATAGGAATCACGACTTGCATGTCGATGAGTATGACAACCGGCAGGATCCATAGGGGTTGTCTTTATTTATTTATGACCTGCGTGTCAACTTAAACGTCATGTAATTACTTTACTTTATTGCTAACGGTAGCCATAGAAGTAGAAGTAATAGTTGGCGAGACAACTTCATGAAGACACGATGATGGAGATCATGATGATGGAGATCATGATGATGGAGATCATGGTGTCGGCCGATGACGATGATGATCATGGAGCCCCGAAGATGGAGATCAAAAGGAGCAAAATGATACTGGCCATATCATGTCACTATATGATTGCATGTGATGTTTATCATGTTTATGCATCTTGTTTACTTAGAACGACGGTAGTAAATAAGATGATCCCTTACAACAATTTCAAGAAGTGTTCTCCCCTAACTGTGCACCGTTGCTACAGTTCGTCGTTTCGAAGCACCACGTGATGATCGGGTGTGATAGATCCTTACATTCACATACAACGGGTGTAAGATAGATTTACACATGCAATACACTTAGGGTTAACTTGACGAGCCTAGCATGTACAGACATGGCCTCGGAACACGGAGACCGAAAGGTCGAGCATGAGTCGTATAGTAGATACGATCAACATGAAGATGTTCACCGATGATGACTAGTCCGTCTCACGTGATGATCGGACACGGCCTAGTTTGACTCGGATCATGTGATCACTTAGATGACCAGAGGGATGTCTATCTGATTGGGAGTTCATAAGATGAACTTAATTATCTTGAACATAGTCAAAAGGTCTTCGCAAATTATGTCGTAGCTCGCGCTTCAGTTCTACTGTTTAGATATGTTCCTAGAGAAAAATTAGTTGAAAGTTGATAGTAGCAATTATGCGGACTAGGTCCGTAAACTGAGGATTGTCCTCATTGCTTCATAGAAGGCTTATGTCCTTAATGCACCGCTCAGTGTGCTGAACCCCAAACGTTTTTTGTGGATGTTGCGAACATCGGACATATACGTTTTGATAACTACGTGATAGTTCAGTTAAACGGTTTAAGTAGAGGCACCAAAGATGTTTTCGAAACGTCGCAGAACATATGAGATGTTTCGAGGGTTGAAATTGGGATTTCAGGCTCGTGCCCACGTCAAGAGGTATGAGACCTCCGACGATTTTCTTAGCCTGTAAACTAAGGGAGAAAAGCTCAATTGTTGAGCTTGTGCTCAGATTGTCTGAGTACAACAATCATTTGAATCGAGTGGGAGTTAATCTTCCAGATGAGATAATGATGTTTCTCCGAAGTCATTACCACCAAGCTGCTAGAACTTCGTGATGAACTATAACATATCAGGGATAGATATGATGATCCTTGAGGTATTCACGATGTTTGCAACCGCGAAAGTAGAAATCAAGAAGGAGCATCAATTGTTGATGGTTGGAAAAACCACTAGTTTCAAGAAGGGCAAGGGCAAGAAGGGATACTTCATAAAACGGCAATTCAGCTGCTGCTCTAGTGAAGAAACCCAAGGTTAAACCCAAACCCGAGACTAAGTGCTTCTATAATAAGGGGAACAACCACTGGAGCAGAATTACCCTAGATACTTGGTAGATGAGAAGGCTGGCAAGGTCGATAGAAGTATATTGGATATACATTATGTTAATGTGTACTTTACTAGTACTCCTAGTAGCACCAGGGTATTAGATACCGGTTCGGTTGCTAAGTTTTAGTAACTCGAAATAAAAGAGCTACGGAATAAACGGAGACTAGCTAAAGGTGAGCTGACGATATGTGTTGGAAGTTTTTCCAAGCTTGATATGATCAAGCATCGCACGCTCCCTCTACCATCGAGATTGGTGTTTGCGTTGAGCATAGACATGATTCAATTATGTCTATCGCAATACGGTTATTCATTTAAGGAGAATAATGGTTACTCTGTTTATTTGAATAATATCTTCAATGGTCTTGCACCTAAAATGAATGGTTTATTGAATCTCGATCGTAGTGATACACATGTTCATGCCAAAAGATAGTAATGATAGTACCACCTACTTGTGGCACTGCCACGTAAGTCATATCGGTGTAAAATGCATGAAGAAGCTCCATGTTGATGGATCTTTGGGCTCACTCGTTTTTGAAAAGTTTGAGACATGCGAACCATGTCTATTGGTGTATTTGCATGAAGAAACTCCATGCAAATGGACCATTTGGACTCACTTGATTTTGAATCACTTGAGATATGCAAATCATGCCACATGGGCAAGATGACTGAAAGCTTCGTTTTCAGTAAAATGGAACTAGAAAGCAACTTGTTGGAAGTAATACATTTTGATGTGTGCAGTCCAATTAGTGTTGAGGTGTGTAGTGGATATCGTTATGTTCTTACTTCACAGATGATTTGAGTAGATGTTGAGTATATTTACTTGATGAATCACGAGTCTGAATTATTGAAAGGTTCAAGTAATTTCAGGGTGAAGTTGAAAGATCGTCGTGAGAAGAGGATAAAATATCTATGATATGATCATAGAGATGAATATCTGAATTACGAGTTTGGCACATAATTAAGACATTGTGGAAATTGTTTCACAACTAATACAGCCTGGAACACCATAGTGTGATGGTGTGTCCGAACATCATAACTGCACCCTATTGGATATGATGCATACCATGATGTCTCTTATCGAATTATCACGATAGTTTATGGGTTAGGCATTAGATCCAACCACATTCACTTTAAATAGGGCACCACGTAATTCCGTTGAGATGACACCGTATGAATTATGGTTTAGAGAAACCTAAGCCGTCATTTCTTAAAAGTTTGGGGCTGCGACGCTTATGTGAAAAAAAAAAATTTAAGGCTGTTAAGCTCAAACCCAAAGCGGATAAATGCATCTTCATAGGACACCCAAAACAGTTGGGTATACCTCCTATCTCAGATCCAAAAGCAATAAGGGATTGTTTCTAGAATCAGGTCCTTTCTCGAGGAAAAGTTTCTCTCGAAAGAATTGAGTGGGAGGATGGTGGAGACTTGATGAGGTTATTGAACCGTCTCTTCAACTAGTATGTGGCAGGGCACAGGAAGTTGTTCCTGTGGCACCTACACCAATTGAAGTGGAAGCTTATGATAGTGATCATGAAGTTTCGGATCAAGTCACTACCGAACCTCGTAGGGTGACAAGGATACGTACTACTTCAGAGTGGTACAGTAATCCTGTCTTGGAAGTCATGTTGATAGACAACAATAAACCTACGAGCTATGGAGAAGCGATGGTGGGCCCGGATTCCGATGAATGGCTCGAGGCCATAAAATCCGAGAGAGGATCCATGTATGAAAACAAAGTGTAGATTTTGGAAGAACTACTTGATGGTCATAAGGCTGTTAGGTACATATGGATTTTAAAAGGAAGACAGACAATGATGGTAAGTGTCACCATTAAGAAAGCTCGACTTGTCGTTAAGATGTTTTCCGACAAGTTCAAGGAGTTGACTACGATGAGACTTTCTCACTCGTAGTGATGCTAAGAGTCTGTTGGAATTATATTAGCGATTACTGCATTATTTATGAAATCTTGCAGATAGGATGTCAAAACATTGTTTCCTCGACGATTTTCTTGAGGAAAGGTTGTATGTGATACAACCAGAAGGTTTTGTCAATCCTGAAAGATGCTAATAAGTATGCAAAGCTCCAATTGTCCTTCTGAGGACTGGAGTAAGCATCTTGGAGTTGGAATGTATGCTTTGATGAGATGATCAAAGATTTTGGGTGTATACAAAGTTTATGAGAAACTTGTATTTCCAAAGAAGTGAGTGGGAGCACTATAGAATTTCTGATAAGTATATGTTGACATATTGTTGATCAGAAATGATGTAGAATTTCTAGAAAGCATATAGGGTTATTTGGAAAGTATTTTTCAATGGAAAAGCCTGGATTAAGCTGCTTGAGCATTGAGCATCAAGATATATAAGGATAGATTAAAATGCTTAATGGAACTTCCAAATGAGCACATACCTTGACATGATCTTGAAGGTGTACAAGATGGATCAGTCAAAGAAGGAGTTCTTGCCTGAGTTGTAAGGTATGAAGTTAAGACTTAAAGCTCGACCATGGCAGAAGAAAGAGGAAGGACGAAGGTCGTCCCCTATGCTTTTATCATAGGCTCTCTACAGTATGCTATGCTGTGTACCGCACCTAAAATGTGCCTTGCCATGAGTCAGTTAAGGGGTACAAGAGTGATCTAAGAATGGATCACAGGACAGCGGTCAAAGTTATCCTTAGTAACTAGTGGACTATGGAATTTTCTCGATTATGGAGGTGGTAAAAGAGTTCGTCGTAAAGGGTTACGCCAATGCAAACTTTGACACTAATCCAGATTATTCTGAGTAGTAAACTGGATTCGTATAGTAGAACAGTTATTTGGAATAGCTCCAATTGTAGAATGTGGTAGCTACATCTAGGAGATGACATAGAGATTTGTAAAGCACACATGGATCTGAAAGGTTCAAACCCGTTGACTATAACATCTCTCACAAGCAACATGATCAAACCCAGAACTCATTGAGTGTTAATCACATGGTAAATGTGAAATAGATTATTGACTCTAGTAAACTCTTTGGGTGTTAGTCGCATGGGGATGTGACCTTGAGTGTTAATCACATATCGATGTGAACTAGATTATTGACTCTAGTGCAAGTGGGAGACTATTGGAAATATGCCCTAGAGGCAATAATAAATTGATTATTATTATATTTCCTTGTTCATGATAATCATTTATTATCCATGCTATAATTGTATTGATAGGAAACTCAGATACATGTGTGGATACATAGACAACACCATGTCCCTAGTAAGCCTCTAGTAGACTAGCTCGTTGATCAATAGATGGTTACGGTTTCCTGACCATGGACATTGGATGTCATTGATAACAGGATCACATCAGTAGGAGAATGATGTGATGGACAAGACCCAATCCTAAGCCTAGCACAAAGATCGTGTAGTTCGTTCGCTAAAGCTTTTCTAATGTCAAGTATCTTTTCCTTAGACCATGAGATTGTGCAACTCCCGGATACCGTAGGAATGCTTTGGGTGTACCAAACGTCACAACGTAACTGGGTGGCTATAAAGGTGCACTACAGGTATCTCCGAAAGTGTCTGTTGGGTTGGCACGAATCGAGACTAGGATTTGTCACTCCGTGTAAACGGAGAGGTATCTCTGGGCCCACTCGGTAGGACATCATCATTATGTGCACAATGTGATCAAGGAGTTGATCACGGTATGATGTGTTACGGAATGAGTAAAGAGACTTGCCGGTAACGAGATTGAACAAGGTATCGGGATACCGACGATCGAATCTCGGGCAAGTATCGTACCGCTAGACAAAGGGAATTGTATACGGGATTGATTAAGTCCTTGACATCGTGGTTCATCCGATGAGATCATCGTGTAACATGTGGGAGCCAACATGGGTATCCAGATCCCGCTGTTGGTTATTGACCGGAGAACGTCTCGGTCATGTCTGCATGTCTCCCGAACCCGTAGGGTCTACACACTTAAGGTTCGGTGACGCTGGGGTTATAGACATATTAGTATGCGGTAACCCGAAAGTTGTTCGGAGTCCCGGATGAGATCCCGGATGTCACGAGGAGTTCCGGAATGGTCCGAAGGTAAAGAATTATATATAGGAAGTGCTATTTCGGCCATCGGGACAAGTTTCGGGGTCATCGGTATTGTACCGGGACCACCGGAAGGGTCCCGGGGGTCCACCGGGTGGGGCCACCTGCCCCGGGGGGCCACATGGGCTGTAGGGCGTGCTCCTTGGCCTATATGGGCCAAGGGCACCAGCCCCAAGAGGCCCATGCGCCAAGAGAAGAGAAAAAGGGGAGAGTCCTAGAGGGGGAAGGCACCTCCGAGGTGCCTTGGGGAGGATGGACTCCTCCCCCCCTTGGCCGCACCCTTTCCTTGGAGGAAGGGGCAAGGGCTGCGCCTCCCCCTCTCCCTTGGCCCTATATATAGTGGCGAAAAGGAGGAGCAACCATACCTAAGGCCTGGCGCCTCCCTCTCTCTCCCGTGACACATCTCCCTCCTCCCGCAGCGCTTAGCGAAGCCCTGTTGGAATCCCGCTACTTCCACCACGCCATCGTGCTGCTGGATCTCCATCAACCTCTCCCTCCTCCTTGCTGGATCAAGGCATGGGAGACGTCTCCGTTCCGTACGTGTGTTGAATGCGGAGGTGCCGTCCGTTCGGCGCTAGGATCATCGGTGATTTGAATCACGACGAGTACGACTCCATCAACCCCGTTCACTTGAACGCTTCCGCTTAGCGATCTACAAGGGTATGTAGATGCACTCTCCTTCCCCTCGTTGCTGGTCTCTCCATAGATAGATCTTGGTGACACGTAGGAAAATTTTGAATTTCTGTTACGTTCCCCAACATTAGAGTGTAGTAGTAGTGTTGTATTGCATAGTTGTTAGATGTAACATGTGAGAACGTGTAGAGATGTAGTTTTGGAGGGCCTACAGAGAGAAAAGCGTAATACGGTCACCGAACTTTAGGATAAGCTGATTAAGGTCACTATATACATTTTGCGGTGATTATACGGTCACTTGCTCACGGTTCAGCATCGGATTGCACTCTGGTGACCGGCCAAATAGTCTGCGTGGCGCCATGTTGACTAGTTAAATTCACCATGTTCCTTCTGGGTCCCACCTGTTAGTGCGCATAGGGAAAACGTTAGATAAACACAAATTTAAGCAGGCACGACAAGTGGGCATGCACGTGTAGGTGGAGCACTTGGTTGTGTATGTGTCTGTCAGGGCCTGATGTGTGCGCATGCACGTGTAGGTTGAGCACTTGAGCGTGAGAGTGTGTGTTGGTCGTGTGGTGTACTGGTGTGTGTATGCATGTGTGCATGTGTGCATGTGAGTGTTGCGTGTGTGCGTGGCTGCGTGGGTACGTGTGAGTGTTGTGTGCGTGCGTGAGTGCATGTGTTCGTGTGAGTGTTGCGTGCATGCAGTTCGTGTGCATCCGTGCGTGTGTGTGTGTATAATCACCACACCAGCTCCTGTGTGTTAAAACAGATGGCTCAGCATACCAATACAAGGCCACCTTGTCCGCTGTGCCCGCGGTCATGACTTCGAACCACCGTCCAATATTTTTTTGTCATTTGTTTTCATTCTTACTAGCAAGACGCCTGTGCATTGCACGTAACATCAAGATGCATTTGTATGACTAGTTTATCTTGTGAGAGACAAGGATAAACGAGGGAAGGCCTTATTTGCAAATGTGGAGAGGTGTGTGGGTACCTTTTTGCAAAATTGCCATAGTTTCTTTCCTATCCGCCTGATATAAATCGGACGGCCTATATTGCAGGATGGCAGGCACACCATCATCACTAACTCTGTTTTTTATAAGAGTGTATTTTATAAGTGTAGATGTAGAGTAGATACAAGCCGACAGGTGGGCATGATGGTAGTGAGATAATGTGGTGCAACACTAGAGGTGCCACGTGGAGCGTTTAACTGGTCAACTAGTCATGTCTTGAGCAAATACAGAGTTGTACCGTGAGCCCGTGACTGTATAATAACCACTAAACGTAAATGGTGACCGTAATGAGTGGATTCTAAAGATCAATGTACGTATCATGCTTTCGGTTCAAATACAATGATCGTCATTGTATATATCGCGAGAGAAAGATGAAACGTGCGTGAATGTGCTGGGAGCTTACTTTTAGAGGACCTGGAGATAGTTTGTGTGCATACGTGAAAGGGGCATAGAGGGGGGTATGTGATGGAGAGAGATGATCTTTGTTTCTCTTTATTATGACTAACTTTGTATATAGTATAAAAATATACAAATTCACAGTGCGGAATAAATATCATTGTGGGAACCATGCAATGCAAATTAGCGTTCGTGCTCCTCCATATAACATTGTAATGTTGTATATATGTAGAAATTCTAAAATAATTTTTTGTCCCACACTTTATTCAAAAGGAATGTTGTATGTGAAATAAACGTGAAGAGAGGGCTTTTTAGATCAATGGGGTACGTGATGTAACATGTGTGAATGTGTAGTTGATGCATTTGGCAGGTCCTAGAGAGGTGTGTGTGTATTACGTATTCGAGAGAGGCATGGATAGTGGGGCCGGCAGGGGGTGGCGTGGGAGAGATAGCACGAGAAATGAGAGTGGTCTAGAGAGAGAGACGAATATGACGTCACAGCGAGAGATTCCCTTGAGTGTGTATATGCAAGGGGGGATGGGATAGAGGCACCAGGAGAATTGTTTTGTGTGTGTGGTGTTTGTGTTGGTATGTGTGGGTGTGAGAAGATAACGAGACGTGGGGGCAGAGGGTGCGTCACCGCGTGAGGTCCGATGGGTCGAGGTGAGGCCCTTCTTCGGTTCTGTCCTGCGCCAGATTAGTCGGCCCGTGACGCATTTAGGGAGACCCGTGGATGACCAGTCGTACAAGATAAAGATAGTAGAATTGTGAAGGACTCTGTGTCCACTGACAAAGCCGGCTAGGATTTGTAAACCTAGGTTCTCGGACTAAGGTAACCCCTTTATCTCTGATATTACTATTCATCGAACCTAACTTTAAGGGGCATCCTACATAATGCTCTGCTAGAATCATACTCATTGATTAGGAAGAGAGGTGTGAGACAATGCGTGAGAGACAGGCCTAAAGATAATGTGCGTATAGGAGACATGTAGGCAGGTCTATGTATATAGAAAGGGTCGATGGGGATTGTGTGTGTGTTTATGTTTGCGAGAGGAAGAGTGCTTGTGATAAAGGTTAGTGAAAACAGTTGTAAATGGTTACGAGAGGGAGGGATGGTTATATCTAGAGCATGTGTGCGAGAAAGACACCTCGGGAGAGAGTGTGTGAGCATGTGTGAGAGACCACCGATGGAGAGTGAAACTACACGTAAAAGACTACTGCACACATTGATTAAAGATATAAATTGTATCCAAATATTAGGATGGGATCATGATATTTGCAATTCGCGTAAGGATCGGTCATTGATCCATCAGACATCTAGATTCTATCGAATTTGAGCATGTCTATGTTATTATTCGAGACAATTGATCCACGTAGTTAGTATTTTGAACTCCAGACAATACATCGCTTTAGCAATCGAATATAAACGTGAGTATAGTTCATGTTGTGTGTAAAGCACATTATACATACGAAAGTTACACAATGAACATTATAAATAGCTACCTATGAACTAGCATGCATTTGAATTCAACTTAAGGTGGTTTAAAAAATCAAATTCAACATGAAGTCCATTCAATTATTTGGATTTGATATCATGGCATTTGTAAATCATACCTAAATTATGGGCGCACCAATCTTTGCTCTGATTTTGTACATAATAGCATATGTAGTCGTGTACAAAATAGATTCAAATTTAGCTCCACAATTCCAAAATAATCGTGGTTATAGGATTTTCAAGTGTCAAAATTTCAAAAAGAAGCGGATAATTTAATGAGGTTTTCAAACATACGAGGTCAAATATAATGTTGCCTATTTAGGTCAATCCTCATAGTTCAAGAGTACTCTAAACGTGAATGCATGTGTTTCAAAATTTCGAACGAAGCGCCAAAAGAGCATCTACTCGCCCGAAACCGCGTGAGACGAATGTTTGGAAGTAAAGGAAATTACTTTTCTAATAACTCCGACCCGTGAAACCTACCGGCCCGACGTCCAAAGGTCTAAACCTTGGTAGGTTTGTAGCTTCATCTAGACTCCACGCAACCGCCTCCGAAAAACATTCATACACAATGGCCGCCTAAGCACACATGCGCGCGGCCGAAATCGCTCCCGCCCACTATTTGGGACACCTGGGATTACCATCCTACCCCCGACCCACAGTAGGTCCGAAATTTAAGAGGGGGCAAAGTTTGTACTTTCCCCAAATTTCAAACAAACGCGTCCCATCTTCTGTTCAAAAAAGCCAAAAATAAGCACGTCCCAGACCGAAACATGGTTCTCCCCCCTCCCCCCGCCCACCCGTTCGATTCCCCATTCCTACTCCGTGGGTGCAAAAACTACCTCTCCACCAGCCGCGAAACCCCGGCGTCCTCCGTCCACCAACCCATCCCACCCATCAACCGCCACCCTCCTCCATCACGCCGGAGCCGATACCCTGACGTCGTCGTCCACCGCAACCTCAACCGCAATGCCCTCCATGGCTAGTAGTTGAAGCCGAGGCCGAGCCGTCCGTACCCGAGCCAGCTCAACCATGTCGTCCTGCGCCTCACCGCCGCCGCTCCAACTTCACCACCGTCCACCGCACCGGAGCTGTTCCTACTACGCCGTCCTTCCCTGCCTCAGATCTGCTTCCCCTCCGCCGATATACGGCCATGGCAACATAGTCAACAATTTGGCCATGGGTTTGTCCAAGGATCCATGGCTCTCCAAAACATCGGTTCCCCCGAAAAAAAAGATCGCCGCGACATATGGAGACCACACTGGCAACCCATAAGGATACTCCTCTTCCCTTATTCATGCAAATCTTACATGTTTACTTGCATGGTATTCATCCCACAGAAGAAACTAGTTGACCGCTTCTTCTTGATACTAGATGTTCCTTATAACTTGCGATGCACAAGGTTTCTCCTCATATACTATTTCACCTTAGCTATAGGTTCATCGCCCCCCTGAATTTCAATTTCTGGCCAGTTGATTCCCAATTAACGGAAGCATTCCCAGGCATAACAGGCGCTAGTACGCCTATTACGCCAGGGAAGCAGCGCCTCAGTGTTTGTCTTAGGGGCGTGCGGGGCCTAGAGCTACTGGCGCCCGATCTGGAGGTCGGCCAGGATTAAAGGGATGGCCTGGGGGCGCTGCCAAGCACGGCACTGGTGTGAGGTCCAGGGGAGGGTGGGGCGGCGGAGGCAGGTGTCTGGGCCGGTGGTCACTGGCGGTTCGAGAAAGATTGTCAACAGTGACTGGCGGGAGGTAGATGAAGGCCATCTGCCCCTTCCTTATAGATCGGACGGTTCATTAAAAAAATTGACTGACCTATTTATTTTCAGTTGACTGTTATTGTAGATATGACCACATGTGGTGGTGTGCTGGAGGAGTACCTACATTTTCTGTGCTCAAATATTACAAAATCACACGGAGTAGAATCTAATTTTGTTTGCCATGTAATGTTGTAGAGCTATCATATGTCTCCTGTCATTTATTTTTCAGCCACCTACTATCTGCTACTTTTACATTGCACTAGTTCTGCACACACTTCACCCATACTCTCACTATTGTGTTTTTATGCAAGGGTGTTTCAGAGTCTGCCTCAAGAGACGCAACAAAGAAAATAGAGAAGTCGTGCCAGCTTTCTTCGCAGGTAGGCACGACACTTTACAGCGCTATAAAGGGTGCAGTGTCAGCAGATGGAGGCGGTAAACATAGCTCTGGAGTTGATGACCTCGCTCGCAATGAACCACCATCCTAGGTGCTTGCTTTAACTTCGCAGTGTCATATGTGGTTGCATGTTCCATATGGTGTCTAGCTTGCATTTGAAAGGCCAAAGTAGGTCTTTATTAAGGTAAGGGAAGATATTTTTTACATGAACCACCATCCCATGAGCACCAGAAGACAAATTGCTAGTCAGGGCACTGGCCGAGCTAGTGACAAGCCCAGCAAATATAGGCATCACCTGGAAGCCAACTAAAAAGCCGCGATGGTGGCGAAGCAGCCCACCTCCCACCAGGATCTCAGGTCCTAGATGATAATGCTCTCCACTCCAGCCAGATGTCTAGCTTGTATTGCTTCCAATTTGGTTAATTGCATCTGCTTAGCTTACACATTATACCTTTGAATATGACATGCCTTTCTGTTCTTGGTACATACTAGTACATCTGTGTATTAACCATGTTCTTACATCAAACTAATGTTCTTGTGTATCCCTCATCAATCACTTATGATGAGGCAGGCAGGCAAGTGGACTACTCCTCATTTAAATAATGCAGCGTCAGCCTCCCGACTTGATTCTCAAGAAACAGCAAGGCTAGATGAAGATAGTGAACGTAGATATGTAGTTGATTACCGCATTTCCCCTACACTAGCATCGCAGGTGCTTGCTCTAACTTGGCAGCGTGATATGTGGTTGCATGTTGCATATGGTGTCTAGATTGTAATTCTTCCAATCTGGTTAAACTGCATGTGCTAGTCTGCTTAGCATATACATTATACGTGTTAATGTGACATGCCTTCCTGTATTTAGTACATTGTACATCTGTCTATTAAGCATGCCCTTTCATAAAACTATTTTTTTATCCCACATCAATCAATATGACGAGACACCTTTAGTATATGAAGTGTGATATTAGTTGCATCTTTCATATGATTTATAGCATGCGCTGCTTCTAATTTGTTGAAATTCTATTTATAATGGAACGCTTTTAACTTGGCAGAGTCATATTGGTTGCATCTTTCATGTGGTGTCTAGCTTGCATTGCTTCTTATTTGTTGGAATGGTTTCTGCTTAGTTTACACAAACAATTGTGAACATGCCATGCCGTCCTATTTTTCGTACATATTCCATCCTGGTATCATGTGTTTCCCTTACATCAAAGTAGTGATTGTCAGTATCATGCATGAATGAGTTCTGAAGAGAGAATTTTATTGCTTCTTCTTGTCGGTATTACTTGACAATTCAAAATCAATAAATCGGAAGTAAGTTAGCAAGGCAACGGAAAAGGTGCTCCTTCCAAACGGGGGGCCTCTATAGTTTCTACTTCTCCACTCCCCCCAAGATGATTTCCAAGACAACACATGCATAGACACTCAACGAAGCTGTGTTTATGATGAGCACGTCTCCCCTAGTGCACCATCACCGATGCTCCCTCTAACTTTGCACTGTTATATGTGGTTGCATGTTATGTGTGATGTCTAGCTTGTATTGCTTCTAATTTTGTTGAATTCCATCTGATTACTTTACACATTATACTTGAATAAGACACATGTTCCTGTTTCTAGAACATACAATATCTATCTATCACACCATGTTCTTACATCAAATTACTACTGTTGTGTAACCTGCAACAATCACTTATCATAAGATACGTTTGACTTCGGAGTGTGATATAGGTTACATCTCGCATTCTTTTCTAGCTTGTACTACTAATTTGTTGAAATGGCACTTATGAGAAGACAATTTTAACTTGGTGGAGTGATATTCGTTGCATCTTTCATATGGTGTCTAGCTTTCATTGCTTCTAATTTGTTTAAATGCCTTCTCCTTAGTTTACACATAATAAGCTGTGAATATGCAATGGCACTAATGATGAGTGACCTCTAACTTGGTAGTGTAATGTTGTTTGCATCTTGCATACGATTTATTTCTTGTACTGCTTCACATTTGTTCAAAAGCCATTTATGATGAGACACTGTTAACTTGCCAGAGCGATATTTGTAGCATCTTTCATATGGTGTCTACCTTCCATTAAATAGCTTTTAATTTGGTGAAATGTCTTTTGCTTAGTTTACACATCATAGTTCTGGTTATCTCTTCTGTCCTGTTTTTTGTACATATTACATCCTCCTATCATGTGGTTGTCTAACTTCAAAGTTCAGTTCGTCTGCATCACGCATCAATTTGTTCTGAAGAACTAAATTTTTATTCGTTTTTCTTGTCGGCTTGACTTAAAATGGCATAGAGAAAGAGGAAAAAACACAGAATGGCAGGGAATGAGAAGCAGATGAATCCTCCAGATTCTGCTGGTACTGATGGTGCAATAGAAGGTCAAAGTCCAGCGGAAAATTCTACAAACAGGGTATCCCTGTGCTACACAATCTACAAAAAAAGCCAAACAGAAACAAATAGCTGCCACCAAACAAGAAGAGACAGCCCTAGTTCTTGCAACACCTACCACAGTACTACCAGCTGCACGAGTTACTCGTGCGTCAACTGAGCTAGCGGCACGTTCCCAAGCTCCCTTGCCACCTGACACTACTTCCCAAGAACTCTTGACACAAGACGAGTTGGCAAGATCAGATGAACCTTGTGAGCTTCAACAACAAGAAGGTAGTTGCTGGAGTCAAGTTACAGTTGCATGATTCTTTATATGTAGTCTCACAGTTTGATGAACACTAACACTTCCTATGTTCGTTGTTGGACTAGCACCTAGGCGCAAGAGCAAACAAACATCAGGGATAATGCTCAATAGGTTAACTAAATCTAGAGGAGTTAGAATGGAGATCCATTTTGAGGCAGGTTTAAAAAGGCTGCGTGATGGTACAGACTCAGCCAAGTTAGTATCAGAGGCAGCGGTTGCTGTTAGGTGTCATGTATGTATCCTACCAACATGGATTCAGTACAGGAATGACAAATACGAAACCCAGTTCAACACCTTCCTCAACCATTTATCTGTAAGTATGGTTATGTATGGACACAAGTAATATCGTCTTGCTCTGTCCCATACTTTCTAGGTTGCCGATAATGAGACTCCCATAATTTTCAATAGATGAGGTTCAAGTTGGACAGCCAAGATGATGCAACTAGACAAGCTTGCACCCATGTTTTCAAGTCTGCTCTGCGACAGTATCGGTATAACTTGAGGAAAAGTCACTTTGAAGGCAAGGCTAATAGTGAACTTTCCCAAACATCTCCAGTGGAAAATATATCTGATGAAGACTAGAGGGGCCTCGTTAAACACTGGTCTGATCCGAAGTATCAGGTGCATTATATATATGTGATCAGATCACATGTTGAAGTCCTATTTACGCATGTGCCACATAAATCTATTCTTGTGGGTGAACTGTTCAAAGGACAAGGCCAACCGTACGAAAGTGAAATTCCAACAGACGACAGGATTTCATAGCTATATTGCACACTGCGAGGCTCTTGTAATTAGCTATTGTTTCACTCTTTTCGTTGTACCATATTATCACATCTATATTGACTTGTTCCAAATGAAGAGGAAAGCCCGCAAGGACCAAAAAGTACCTGAACCAAATTCTATGGAAATCTTCAAGGACTATCACACTAGCAAGAAGAAGGGCATGACTACACCAATCAAAGCCGCTGTTGTAAGTCCTTAATCCTCATGCCTTTTAACTACTACTTACTCTGACTTGTGCCTTGAACTACATGGTTTGCAGCCAATGTCTATTTCTCTTTTCAATTTTATATACAATTGTCTTAGCGTATCATTGCACCTTACAAGGTTTAAAAGAGAGGAGTGATGTTCCTTTGATGTTGACCCGTAATCTAGTTCCTGCTGGAATTTCCCACACAACGTTACAATTGCCTGTTTGTCTGTTCTCAATTGTTTTGTGGTATGGATGATGTCATACTATGCTTATCGTATTATAAACTTTGTCTCTTTATCCTTAGCCCTCAATACAATGTGAAGAAATAGACAATACATTAGCGATGGTACATGGTCATATGTTTGGAACCTGGTTTTATTATGTACTTTGCAATAAAATACATCTAATATTTTACATGGGTTCACCAGAATAAGTTCTGTATATAGACCAAAGCTATTTTGTTTCATTTTGCTGCCTCCTTAATATCTTCCGTTTTGGTACTACTAATGTAAAAACTCAACTTTTCAATGCTAGACTGTTCCCTAGTAATCCCTCTAATAATTATGGAAATTCCTACAATAATTCTTATGGTAATTTTAATAAGATGCCCTCTGATTTTGTGAATAGTGTGAAAGAATTTATGATTTCTCAAAAGAATTTTAATGCCTTGCTTGAAGAAAAATTGCTCAAAGTTGATGATTTCGCTAGGAACGTTGATAGACTTTCGCTTGATGTTAAATCTCTTAAACTTGGATCTTCTTCTCCTAAGCATGATATCAATGAGTCTCTCAAAGTAATGAGAATTTCCATTGACGAGTGCAAGGAAAGAACCGCTAGATTGCGTGCTAAAAAAGAAAGCTTTATAAAGGCGTGTTCTTCTAGTCTTCATGAAAATAATGATGAGGATCTTAAAGTTATTGATACGTCTCCGATTAGATCTATGTTTTGCAATATGAATTTTGATGATTATGGGAGTGATGATGAATTAACCTTGCCTAGAAGGCGTCCCGGAAATTCGGAGTCTTTAGATCTTGATGTTAAATTTGGTAAAAGTGAGATTGGAGAATCCTCAACTTCTAATAATATTGTACTTACTATCTCGGATTTCAAGGAATTTGATTATGATAATTGCTCTTTAAAAGGATGTATTTCCTTGTTGCAATACATTGTTAATTCTCCTCATGCTTATAGTCAAAATAAAGCTTTTACCAAACATATTGTTGATGCCTTGATGCAATCTTGTGATGAAAAACTTAATTTGGAAGTTTCTATTCCTAGAAAACTTAATGATGAGTGGGAACCTACTATAAAGATTAGAATTAAAGATTATGAGTGTTTTGCTTTGTGTGATTTGGGTGCTAGTGGTTCCACGATTACGAAAACTTTATGTGATATTCTAGCTTTCCATGATCTTGATGATTGCTCTTTAAATTTGCACCTTGTGGATTCCACCATTAAAAAGCCTATGGGAAGGACCAATGATGTTCTCATTCTTGCAAATAGAAATTTGGTGCCCGTAGATTTTATCGTTCTTGATATAGATTGCAATCTTTCTTGCCCTATTATTCTTGGTAGACCTTTCCTTAGAACGATTGGTGCGATTATTGATATTAAGGAAGGGAATATTAGATTCTAATTTCCATTAAAGAAAGACATGGAGCACTTTCCAAGAAAGAAAGTTAAATTACCTTATGAATCTATCATGCGTGCTACTTATGAATTTAGTGCCAAAGATGGCACTCGTTAGATCTATCTTTGTTTTTATGCCTAGCTAGCGCTAGTTGGGAGGCAACCCAATTTTCTTTATGTTTTTTGTTTTTGCTCCTGTTTAGTAATAAATCTCGCATCTACCTTCTGGTTAGATGTTTTTTTATCTTTTAGTTAGTGTTTGTGCGAGGTAGAACCTATAGGATAACCTACGATGATAGTTAATTTGATTCTGCTGAAAAACAGAAACTTTGCGCGCATGAATATAATTTTGTTAAATCACAGGGACGTGATTTTGCGTTGATTCTTTTTGCTGCTGTTCAATAGACAAATTGTACATGACTTCCTATTTTGGTAGAATTTTTAGAGTTCCAGAAGTTTGCGTTAGTTACAGATTGCTACAGACTGTTCTGTTTTTGACAGAATCTGTTTTTCGTGTGTTATTTGCTTATTTCAATGCATCTATGGCTAGTAAATCAGTCTATGAACCATAAATAAGTTGTAATACAGTAGGTTTAACACCAAATTAAATAAATAATGAGTTCATGGCAGTACCTTATGTGGTGGTTTTGTTTTCTTTCACTAACGGAGCTTATAAGATTTCCTGTTGAGTTTTGTGTTGTGAAGTTTTCAAGTTTTGGGTAAAGCTTTTATGGACTATGCAATAAGGATTGGCAAGAGCCTAAGCTTGGGGATGCCCATGGCACCCCAAGATATTCAAGAATAGCCAACAGCCTAAGCTTGGGGATGCCTCGGGAAGGCATCCCCTCTTTCGTCTTTGTTCATTGGTAACTTTACTTGGAGCTATATTTTTATTCGCCACATGATTTGTGTTTTGCTTGGAGCGTCGTGTATTATATTTGTCTTTTCTTTTTAGTTTACCAAAATCATCCTTGCTGTACACACCTTTTTGGAGAAGCCTATTTGATTAGAATTTGCTAGAATACTCTATGTGCTTCACTTATATCTTTTGAGCTTGATAGTTTTGGCTCTAGTGCTTCACTTATATCTTTTAGAGCACGGTGGTGTCTTAATTTTGAAGAAATTGCTAGTCTCTCATGCTTCACTTATATTATTTTGAGAGTCTTTTAGAACAGCATGGTATTTGCTATGATCATAAAGTTGGTCCTAGAATGATGAGCATCCAAGTTGGGTATAATAAAAACTATCATAGAAAGTGAATTGGATGCTATGATCAATTTGATGCTTGATAATTGTTTTGAGATATGGAGGTAGTGATATTAAAGTCATGCTAGTTGGGTGATTATGAATTTAAATAATTCTTGTGTTGAAGCTTGTGATTCCCGTAGCATGCACGTATGGTGAGCCGCTTTGTGATGCAGTTGGAGCACAATTTTATTTATTGATTGTCTTCCTTATGAGTGGCGGTCGGGGACGAGCGATGGTCTTTTCCTGCCAATCTATCCCCCTAGGAGCATGCGTGTACACTACTAGGGAAAAGCCTAGTAGCAGGGCGGGTTTTGGGCCTATCAGTAGCGCGGGCAGGAGTGCTACTAATAAGGCGCTACAGCTAATGCTTAGCAATAGCGCGTCTTGACCCACGCTACTGCTAAATTGACTTAGTAGCATCGTTTCTTAAGAACATCGCTACTGGTAATTAGTAGTAGCGCTTCTCCTTACCCGCGCTACTACTATTATTTAGTATTTTATTTCTTTTCTTTTTCATGTTGTATTCATTCACCTTTACACAAGTTTTCATACAATAGGAATTTAGAGATTGTTTTTACATCGTAATGAGTTATTACATCCTGGGGTGAAAGAACCGTGGACTAGTTTCAAGTGGATGTCCATCCACTTGAAACTAATCCACGGTTCTTTCACCCAATGATATAATAATATCATCATCATCATATCATTAACAACTTAGCATCATAATACATCATTGTCATATAACACCTCCTCAATATCATTGTTTTCATCATTGACATCACATAACACCTCCTCAAGATCATCATTATCAACTCTAACACATTACCACATAATAAACATATTGTACCTCATAGGACCTGAGGGAGTCCTGGACTAGGGGGTGTTCGGACAGCCGGACTATCAATGTCCGCCGGACTCCAAGACTACGAAGATACAAGATTGAAGACTCCGGCTCGTGTCCGGAAGGTACTTTACTTGGCGTGGAAGGCAAGCTTGGCGATACGGATACATAGATCTCCTACCATTGTAACCGACTCTGTGTAACCCTAGCCCTCTCCGGTATCTATATAAACCGGAGGGCTTTAGTCCGTAGGACAACATACACAACATACAATCATACCATAGGCTAGCTTCTAGGGTTTAGCCTCCTTGATCTCGTGGTAGATCTACTCTTGTACTACCCATATCATCAATATTAATCAAGCAGGAGTAGGGTTTTACCTCCATCGAGAGGGCCCGAACCTGGGTAAAAAACATCGTGTCCCTTGTCTCCTGTTACCATCCGCCTAGACGCATAGTTCGGGACCCCCTACCCGAGATCCGCCGGTTTTGACACCGACATTGGTGCTTTCATTGAGAGTTCCTCTGTGTCGTCACCGATAGGCTTGATGGCATCTTCAACCTGCAACGCTGTCCTGGGTGAGACTTTCCTCCCCGGACAGATCTTCGTATTCGGCGGCTTCGCACTGCGGGCCAATTCACTTGGCCATCTGGAGCAGATCGAAAGCTACACCCCTGGCCGTCAGGTCAGATTTGGAAGCTTAAACTTCACGGCCGATGTCCGAGGAGATTTGATCCTCGATGGACTCGAGCCACAGCCAAGCGCGCCGCACTGTGACGATGGGCATGATCTAGCTCTGCCGCCGAACAGTGCTTTGGTGGCCGCACACGAATCCGCTCCGGCCATTAGCCCGGAGCCGATCGCCCAGATCGAGGGCTGGTGGATAGACGCCGCCCCGGGGGCTTCAACATCCACGGCGATGGAGCCGAACACCAATCTTGTCCCCTGCGAAACTCATGATTCCGAGGCGCCAGACTCCTCGCCGGACTCTGAACCTCCTGCGCCCCTACCAATCGATTCAGATAGGGCGCCGGTTATGGAATTCACCGCCGCGGACATCTTTCAATGCTCGCCTTTCGGCGATATCTTAAACTCACTAAAGCATCTCTCGTTATCGGGAGAGTCCTGGCCAGATTATGGCCAGGACGGTTGGGATGCGGACAACGAAGAAATTCAGAGCCCACCCACCACCCACTTTGTAGCCACTGTCGACGATTTAACCGACGTGCTAGACTACGACTCCGAAGACATCGACGCTATGGAAGACGATGCCGGAGACGAATAGGAACCAGCGCCCACAGGGCACTGGAAGGCCACCTCGTCATATGACGTATACATGGTGGATACCCCAAAAGATGGGGACGGCGAAGGAACAGTGGAGGCAGATTCCTTAAAGAAACAGCCCAAGCGCCGGCGTCAGCGGCGCCGCTCTAAATCTCGCCACAACAAAAACGGAGATTCCGGCACAGGAGATAATAACACTCCAGAGAGTGCCGAAGACAATCCCCTCCCGCAAGACTCGGCGCAGGAGGATGCAGAAGCAAGCCCTCATGAGGGGGCGACAGATGAAGAGGTTGAGGATCATGATTATATGCCTCCCTCCGAAGACGAAGCGAGCCTCAACAATGACGAATTCGTCGTACCCGAGGATCCCGTTGAACAAGAGCGCTTCAAGCACAGGCTTATCGCCACAGCAAACAGCCTAAAGAAAAAGCAGCAGCAGCTTCAAGCTGATTAGGACCTGCTGGCCGATCGATGGACCGAGGTCCTCGCGGCCGAAGAGTATAAACTCGAATGTCCTTCCAAAAGTTACCCAAAACGCAAGCTGCTCCCCCGATTAG
Source organism: Triticum timopheevii (assembly GCA_963921465.1). Lineage (NCBI taxonomy): Eukaryota > Viridiplantae > Streptophyta > Magnoliopsida > Poales > Poaceae > Triticum > Triticum timopheevii. Next base: position 231,929,148 of record OY997266.1, on the reverse strand, counting down.
AGGAGGAAGCATACATACATCCATCACCAGCGCACGATATGGCTGACCGACCACCCCGTGGTTGTGACAGAGAGGCATCCAGGCCCCCAGCCAAGACCATACCCCGACATCGCTCCAAAAGTACGAAGCCAAGAGGGAACGCGCCGGACTTGCGGGACATATTGGAGGACAAAGCAAGGCAATCCCGATCCATCTATGGATCACGTGGGCGCCCTACGACCCATGACGAATACCGTCGTGCCGGATACAATTACCCCGGCCGGGCCGAACACAGCAGACAGCGCTCTCTCGAGCTGCGTCGCGATATTGCTCAATACAGGGGCGCCGCACACCCGTTAGGCTTCACCGATGAAGTAATGGATCATCAGATCCCCGAAGGGTTTAAACCCGTAAACATCGAATCTTACGATGGCACAACAGGCCCCGCGGTGTGGATTGAAGACTATCTTCTCCACATCCATATGGCCCGTGGCGACGATCTCCACGCCATAAAGTACCTCCCACTCAAGCTTAGAGGACCAGCTCGGCATTGGCTTAATAGCTTGCCAGCAGAGTCAGTTGGGTGTTGGAAGGACCTGGAGGCCGCATTCCTTGATAACTTCCAAGGCACATATGTGCGACCACCAGACGCCGATGACCTCAGCCACATTATTCAGCAGCCAGACGAATCGGCCAGGCAATTCTGGACACGGTTCTTGACAAAGAAAAATCAAATCGTCAATTGTCCGGACGCAGAGGCCCTTCAGCCTTCAAACATAATATCCGGGAAGAATGGCTAGCCCGGCACCTCGGGCAGGAAAAGCCGAAATCCATGGCAGCCCTCACATCGTTAATGACCCGCTTTTGTGCGGGAGAGGACAGCTGGCTAGCCCGCAGCAACAATCTCCATAAAAATTCTGGCAGTCCGGATACTAAGGACAACAACGGCGGGTCACATCGAAATAAAAACAAGCGCCGAATTAACGGCGATGATAAGGATGATACGGCAGTCAATGCCGGATTCCGAGGCTCTAAACCCGGTCAACGGAAGAAGCCATTCAAAAGAACCATTCCGGGTCCGTCCAATTTGGACCGAATACTCGACCGCTCATGCCAGATACATGGCACCCCTGAAAAGCCAGCTAACCACACCAATAGAGATTGCTGGGTATTCAAGCAGGCCGGCAAGTTAATTGCTGAAAACAATGACAAGGGGCTAAATAGCGACGACGAGGAAGAGACCCGGCCGCCGAACAACAGAGGACAGAAGGGTTTTCCCCCACAAGTACGGACGGTGAATATGATATACGCGACCCATATACCCAAGAGGGAGAGGAAACGCGCACTAAGGGACGTCTATGCAATGGAGCCAGTCGCCCCAAAGTTCAACCCATGGTCCTCTTGTCCGATCACTTTCGATCGAAGAGACCATCCGACCAGCATACGCCATGGCGGATTCGCCGCATTGGTCTTAGACCCAATCGTCGATGGGTTTCACCTCACGAGAGTCCTGATGGATGGCGGCAGCAGCATGAACCTGCTTTATCAGGATACAGTGCGCAAAATGGGCATAGACCCATCAAGGATTAAACCTACAAAGACAACCTTTAAAGGTGTCATACCAGGAGTGGAAGCCAACTGTACAGGCTCAGTCACACTGGAAGTGGTCTTCGGATCCCCAGATAATTTGCGGAGCGAAGAGTTAGTCTTCGACATAGTCTCGTTTCACAGCGGCTATCATGCTCTGCTCGGACGAACCGCGTTTGCCAAATTCAACGCGGTGCCGCACTATGCATACCTAAAGCTCAAGATGCCAGGCCCTCGTGGAGTCATCACGGTCAATGGAAATATGGAACGCTCCCTCCAAACGGAGGAACACACAGCGGCTCTCGCGGCAGAAGTACAGAGCAGCCTCTTAAGGCAATTCTCGAGCCCGGCCGTTAAACGGCCGGATACAGCAAAGCGCACCCGGAGCAATATCAACCAAGACCACCTGGCGCGATCAGAGCACGCGTAGCAATGCGGCCCCAACCCTTGCCCGCGTATGATCGCAAGAATAACACTCCGTGTACATCATTACGCCTTGGAGATACCATGGGCACAGGGGAGGGGGCACGATCACAATGGACCCAGAGTGCGGTTCGACCACACCAGGGGCTCGCAAATGTGCCCCCCTTTTTTTTATTTATTATTACCTTTCTTCTTTTTCTTGTACACAGGACTCTGTTAACCAGAAGCCCTGTCCGGCGGTGAACCTGCCGAACTCATGATGCAATAGTCAGGGACTAAAGAAGGCCGCGTCGAACACTCAGGTGGTCTCAATTACGAGCATTAAATTCGATTATATACACCATATCCGCAGCTCATCCCTGGAGGGGGACATGTTTACTTAGTCCAAATCCCTTGCTTACCGCACTATTTGTATCAGTCCGCTCTACTAGCAGACTTTTTTCTTTCATCAATAATGCAGCACCTTTATGATCGTAATTGCATTACATTTTTTATATACGTTCATTATATGACATTCCGGCACCCGTATATTTTTGGTACGGCATAATACACCAGGGGCTTATGTTCCCCGCTTTACGGTGTGATAAAGTCCGAACACTTTAACAAGTGCGGCACCCCGAACTTATAGCATTATATGAATCGGCTCCGAATCATGTCTTGGGTCAATAGTTGGGTTTGCCCGGCTCCCATGTTTGGCTCCTTACGTTTCCGTTCCGTCGGCTAAGGTAGCACTGGGAGAACCACTGCGATTGCGCCCCGGTTGAGCTGGGTTAACGCCTTAGTGGAGAAAGCTAAAACTGACCGGCATGATAAGGCGAGAGACTGGTCGCTGTTCGAGAGGTTTTTTCGGGTCCTTAAAGACTCACGCCGCTTCGAGCGAAGTTCCAGATTATGTCCGATGAAGGCGTGGATATCGCCCCGGATTCGGCCTTCCGAATACCAGGGGCTTCGCCGAAATTTAAAATTATAGAATTCTATGGCTAAGTGAGAGTGTTCAAGCATTATAAGTCCGGTCGCCTTGTTCGTCGTGTTGAGCGCCTCCCTAGATGGACCCAAATATGGGAACAAGAGTGCTCAAGTTTATCACCGAACACCCCAGCACTTGTGGCTTGGGGGCTGAAGCCAACGACTTGCCATCTCTCAGATTTTATAAACGGCCAAACAGAAAGGTAATATTTTAAATTAAACAAGCGTTGCTCATGGCGCATATGAACGAAGTTTTCAGCGCACAGGATAAATAAACAGCGAGTTCACTCAAAGATTACATTTCGGGAGCACTCATCTGCAATATTGCAGGCTCCCTTCAGGACAATATTATAATAATTCTCCGGCGTGCGATACTCCTTGCCCGGTGGCGGTGGGTCCATGAGAAGCTTCTCCGCATCCAATTTGCCCCATTGCACCTTTATGCAGGCAAGGGCCCGACGAGCACCTTCGGTACAGGCGGAGCACTTGACTATATCCAGCCTAGGGCATGCATCCACCAGCCGCCGCACAAGGCTAAAGTAGCTACCAGGCATGGCCTGTCCAGGCCACAGCCGGACTATGAGGCCCTTCATGGCCTCCTCAGCTACTTTGTGGAGTTCGATCAGCTGCTTCAGCTGGTCGCTAGGGGGCACCGGATGGCCGGCCTCAGTATACTGAGACCAGAAGACCTTCTCCGTCGAGCTCCCCTCCTCGCCACGATAGAATGTGGTGGCATCGGCCACACTACGCGGCAGATCTGCAAATGCCCCTGGAGAGCGCCGAATTTGGGTAAGTGTCCGGTAGTTCACATTAACATGCCTGCTTTGCATGAAAAACGCCTTACCCGCCGCTATCTTCTTTGTGTCGTCAACCTCCTGAAGGGCCTTCTGGGCCTCGGCCTTGGCGGACTTGGCACTTTCGAGAGCCGAGGCAAGCTCGGACTCTCGAGTCTTGTAGTCACGCTCCAAACTCTCATGTTTTTCCATGAGAACCTGGAGCTCTTGCCGAACTTCCGCCACCCGCACTTCTTGCTTTTCTCGCTCAGCCCGTTCCGCGGCCGCATTGCGTTCGGCTGCGGACACAGCATCCTTCAGGGTTGCCACCTCGTTAGTGGCCCCTGCAATGCACATATTATCCTTGTCAATTTTATTCGCAACCAAAATCCTTTTCTGTAAGGTACTTATTCAAAGAGGTGTTACTCACTTTCTTTTTTCCTCGAGCTGCTTCTTTGCCTGGCCGAGCTCTTGCTCGGACCGCTCGAGATTCTTTTTCAGCACGTCAACCTCTGCTGTTACTGCGGCAGAGGTCAGCAGTGCAGCCTGCAAACCCATATTGACATATTTTAGGCAACCCTGCGTATATCTTGTTATAGATCCTTAGTCCGGCTTTTCTTTCCGAACACCGAACCAAGCATCAGGGGCTACTGTCTATGCGGTATTATATTACATAATTTTAACTTCTTACCTCAAAGCCTGTTAGAAGGATACTACAGGCTTCGGTCAGCCCGCTTTTCGCGAGCTGAACCTTCTCAATCACCGCACTCATGACGGTGCGGTGTTCTTCCTCGATGGAAGCGCCTTTAAGCGCTTCCAGCAGGTTATCCGGCGCCTCCGGTTGGACGGAGGCCGCCGGCGTCACGGTCCTGCCCTTCTTTCGAAGGGGCCGCTTGCCGGACTCTGGAACCACTACGGGTTCCGATGTGGAGTCCGACACGAAGTCCGGGGGGCTGCCTGACGGCGCCTCCGGAGCCTCCTCCTGATGGGTCCCTCTTTGGGATCCCACCTCGGCGTCCTCGTTGGCGCGTGGGGTGGAGGCAGTCGGGATGGTATTCACATCCGACGAGGCCAATGACCCGCTCGATGAGTCGGGGAGATCATCATTGGCCGGACTATGGACAGAATGCAGCGTCAGAAGGATACTTCGCGACATAAAAGAAATTATACATCAAGGATCCGGATACTTACGATCTTGCCGGACACCTGGCCCTTGGAGGCCGCTCATCGTCACCAACGTTGATGTTGGCGGAACTGTCCGGGGGGATAGTTCTCCCCCTCTTGGACCCTTCGGCCCCCCCGATGGGGGAAGCCTTCCTTTTCTTCTCTCCCTCCTCCGGGAGAGAGTACTCCTCCTCGTCTTCGGGAGAGGAGTCCTCGTCGTCGTCAGACGTCAGATTGCGGGAACTCTTTCGAGTCCCCGCGGCCACCTCCTTGGCCTTCTTCTCCGGCATCACGTGCGGTGCCAGAACCAGCAGCCCTGTTAAGCGGGCGTTCGCTGGGTCTTCTGGCATGGGAGCCGGGCTGATAAGCAGCTTGGCCTTCTCCATCCATTCCTGTCAAAGGAAGAGGCAGATTGAAGCCTCACTAGAGTCAATCTAATTATCACAAGTGTCCCGTAATGGGGTCGAATCACTTACCTCGTCAGTTGGATTCTGCGAGCTGAATCCGCGGTCTTTGGTCGCGGACATAGGGGCTTCGGCGCCCTTGAACAGCACCGTCCAGGCGCCTTCGTATGTTGTATCGAAGAGCCCGTTCAGCGCCTGGTGCTGTTCCGGATTGAACTCCCACAAATTAAATGCCCGTTCTTGGCATGGGAGGATCCGCCGGATGAGCATGACTTGGACCACGTCGACGAGCCTGAGCCTTTCGCTCACCATCTTCTTGATACATGCTCGGAGTCCCGTCACCTCCACCGGATTCCCCCATTGCAAGCCCTTCTCTTTCCAGGAGGTGAGCTGCGTGGGGATGCCTGATCTAAACTCGGGGGCCGCTGCCCATGTGGATTTGCGCGGCTCGGTGATATAGAACCACCCCGATTGCCACCCCTTGACGGAGTCCACGAAGGTCCCTTCTAGCCAAGGGACGTTGGGCAATTTGCCCAACATAGCGCCTCCGCATTCCGCTTGCATACCCTTCACAACCTTCGGCTTGACGTTAAAGGTCTTGAGCCACAGGTCGAAGTGGGGCCGAATGCAGAGAAAGGCCTCGCACACGACGATAAACGCCGAGATGTTGAGGATAAAGTTCGGCACCAGATCGTGGAAATCCAGGCCGTAGTAAAACATGAGCCCCCGGACAAATGGATGGAGCGGAAAGCCCAGTCCGCGGAGGAAGTGGGGAAGGAAGACGACCCTCTCATGAGGCCCGGGGGTAGGGATGAGCTGCCCCACGTCGGGCAGCCGATGCGCGATATCGCCGGAAAGGTATCTGGTGCTGCGCAGTTTGGTGATGTCCTCCTCCTTGACGGTGGAGGCTAACCATTTGCCTCCCGCTCCAGTCATATTCGGAGAAGGTCGAGGTGAGATGCGCGAGTTCGGGCGTTGGAGCTTGAATTCGCGGGGATTGATAAGGAAAGGAGGAAGAAGGCGTAGGTGAGAAGGTGAATCCTTATCCCTTATATATAGGCGGACAAAACTATGTGTCCCCCGCCGGCCTGGTAAAACTCGCTTATCTCCCAAGCGCCACCGTTGATGGTGCGGTTGGGTTACCCACGCACGTATTGATGAGAATCCTGGAATAAGGGGAACGCGATCTCTGCTTCGACAAGACGTGCCAAGGAAACCGCTTCGCTAAACATGCTGAGGTGGTATAATGATTCAAACAGAGGCCTAGTGGCGGTGTGATGTCACGCCGCATAATACGTCAGCAGATTGAACTAAGTGTACATTTTATTCTCTCTACGGTGGAATGTGGAATTTATTTTGCAGAGCCGGACACTATCCTGGTGTTCATTATCTTCTCTTGATTATTCAAGGGAGGAACCCGCCTTGCAATGCCGAACATTATGCACGCCGGACTTATCGTCATTGAAGACTGGTTCAGGGGCTACTGAGGGAGTCCTGGACTAGGGGGTGTTCGGACAGCCGGACTATCAATGTCCGCCGGACTCCAAGACTACGAAGATACAAGATTGAAGACTCCGGCTCGTGTCCGGAAGGTACTTTACTTGGCGTGGAAGGCAAGCTTGGCGATACGGATACGTAGATCTCCTACCAATGTAACCGACTCTGTGTAACCCTAGCCCTCTCCGGTATCTATATAAACCGGAGGGCTTTAGTCCGTAGGACAACATACACAACATACAATCATACCATAGGCTAGCTTCTAGGGTTTAGCCTCCTTGATCTCGTGGTAGATCTACTCTTGTACTACCCATATCATCAATATTAATCAAGCAGGAGTAGGGTTTTACCTCCATCGAGAGGGCCCGAACCTGGGTAAAAAACATCGTGTCCCTTGTCTCCTGTTACCATCCGCCTAGACGCACAGTTCGGGACCCCCTACCCGAGATTCGCCGGTTTTGACACCGATAGGACCTATTACATTCGATTAAGACCTACTACATTTTCTAAGGTAAAATAACAAAAAACAAGATAGCCCCTGACTCTCCATTATGGAGAATGGAGATTAGCCTGTCTCCCATTCTTGCCTTTCGCTGAATGTTACTTCCAAGAACCTCCTTGCGAATGACCATACATTTCTTCCATTCTCTGATGATCATGTGTTCACGGGTTTTAGAAATCCGATATGCACAGGTGAGCTCCGTAGATTTACATGGCAGTATGTTCAGAACTGAGAGGCGACCATGCAGAGACATCAGATGAGGCACACAATCCATCGGGAGTTTCTTTTGAAAAACATAATAATAACTTCGTAGTTAGTAATGATATACTAGTTTTAGAAGTATGCAAAAAATGCACGGATGTCGTAATAGTAAAAAATCTTACCAGGGTATCTCCAGAGAAGTTATCGTTGTTCAGCACATGCACTAGTGGCACGTATTCACCATAATTTGGAGGAGTTTGATAATAGTCATTGTAATTCCCAAGAAGAGTACAAAATGCGATCAGATGATTTTTCTCCTTATACGTTAATTGGGTGCCTTCGGTGTAGTGGGTTTTATCTACCATCTTCCACACAGTCTTTGAAGAATCAAAATAAGCTGTCAATGGAAATAAGCTATCAACTATTTGAAATAAACAATATAAATTAGTTAATAACTATGTTTGAGAAACTCACATAGCGGTACAATCGGAAGCGTATCAACAAGGACCCAAATGTCCATATTGTCTTCCTCGCTATCAGGATCACCAAGATCCATGGTGACAATCATACCCTCATAAAAACCATACATTTTGCAAAGTGCTTCCAAATTTTGTCAACCAAAATGGGTTACGCTCTGAGCATTGCACAGATTTACTTGAAAATCCATATCATGATGGGTCCTTAGGTGTATTTTCTTTGTTTCAAAATTTTCATGGTCTTCAAAACCCATCCTCTCCAAGACATAGCGTCTTGCATGGCATGGGATAAGCTAGTAGAATTGTAAAATATGAAAGTTAGACGTTGAAATAGTTGAAGTCATGCTTAATGGAGAAAAAAACACTTGTCGTTGTTGCGTACCATTTCACAATCGAAGGTCTCCTCGAGCTTAATGCTGAAGCGCCGATCTTCGTCCAGCCGAACGAACCTGTCGCACATACCACGATCGTCGTGGCACCAGCTACACTCCCCCTGGAGACCGTCGTCGTCCGAGTACGACATTTCGTACAATCATAATTCAAAGATTAAACTTGTACATATTCTAGCACAAGTGATGCCAGAATTCACGACAAAATCCGGCATGACCTTTGCTAAAATAGGACATATCGAGCGCCTGAAATTTGCCGAAACGGAAAATAATCAACACTCCGGCAAAACATAGGCCACTCGGAGATGTAAACTGAACATGAACGGCCACTTGGGCAACCACATATCCAATTTGAGCAACAACACAAGATATACAAGGATATTTGGCTGGTCTCACCTCGATGTCGGAGGGGGTCGGTGACTGGGACGACGGCGAGGATGTCGGAGGGGGTCGGTGACGGGGACGACGGAGGTCACCTGAAACCATACAAGTTATCACTAACAACAAACATGACATGTTCAACTAGTTTTATTAATTCAACTAGTTCTTACTAAATATAAACTTACTATAAATAGAAAAAAAACTAGTTCTTTCTAAAAATAAAGTAGTTCAACTAGTTATATTAATTATCTTACTAAAAATAGATTAGTTCTGTTAATTCAACTAGTTCAACTAGTTTATTAATTTACTTACTAAACTAGTTCAACTACAACTAAAGTAGTTCAACTACCACTACTACTACTAAAAATCTAGTACTAACTAAGCAACATCTAGTACTAGCTAACCCTAAATTAACATCTACTACTACTAAATCTAGTACTAACTAGTGGCAGGGGGTGGGGGGCGACAGAGAGGTAGCTAGGGGCGGCAAGGTCGAGGGCGGTGGGAGGAGGGCTGCCGGCGGAGGAGGGAGGAGGGGCGGCCGCAGGCGGAGGGAGGAGGGCGGCGGCGGAGGAGGGAGGGGCGGCCACAGGCGGAGGGAGGATGTGCGAGGAGGATGGAGGAGGGACGGAAGGAGGGGAGTACCTCGGCGGCGGACGGACGAAGGCGGTGGCGGCGGCGACGCACGACGATGGTTGACGCGGGCGAGAGTGATAGTGTGAGTGAGAGGGCCGGTCGTGCGCGTGGGGATAACGTAGGGATAGTTGTAGCGCGTTTGCCAAAACGCGCTACAGCTAACTTGAGTAGCAGTAGCGCTCTAAAGTAAAGTGCGCTACTGCTATAGCTAGTGGGGGGGCCAAGGTCATGGCAACTATAGCAGTAGCGTTGTATGCGACACACGCGCTACTGCTATTTCCAAGTCAGCAGCGCGTTTCGTAGACACGCGCTGCTGCTAAGTAGCAGTAGCGTGGTATTTTGAAGAGTGCTGCTGGCAAGATTCTGTGTATAGGCTTTTCCCTAGTAGTGGTAGTACTTTGTTTTTTGATGACTTCTAAATTTTTGCAACAAGTATATGAGTACTTTTGATTAATGTTGAGTCCATGCATTATACGCACTCTTTCACCCTTCCACCATTGCTAGCCTCTATTGTACCGTGCAATTTTCGCCGGTACCATACACCCACCATACCTACCTATTATGGCATTTCCATAGCCATTCCGAGATATATTGCCATGCAACTTTCCACCGTTCCATTCATATGACACGCATTACTTTTGTAATATTGCTTTTTGCATGATCATGTAGTTGACATTGTATTTGTGGCAAGGCCACTTTCATAATTTTCATACATGTCACTCTTGATTCATTGCATATCCCGGTACACCACCGGAGGCATTCATATAGAGTCATATCTTGTTCTAGCTTTGAGTTGTAAATCCATAAAGTGTGATGATCTTCATTATTAGAGCATTGTCCTAGTGAGGAAAGGATGATGAAGACTATGATTCCCCCACAAGTCGGGATGAGACTTCAGACTTTACAAAAAGAAAAAAAGGAGAAAGTCCAAAAAGAAAAAAAAAGAAAAAAGGGATAGGCCAAAGAAAAAAAAAGAAGAAATAAAAAAGAATAAAAGAAAAAAATAAAAATGAGAGAAAAAGAGAGAAGGGACAATGCTACTATCTCTTTTTCCACACTTGTGCTTCAAAATAGCACCATGATCTTCATGATAGAGAGTCTCATATGTTGTCACTTTCATATACTAGTGGGAACTTCTCATTATAGAACCTGGATTGCATATTCCAATGATGGACTTCATCAAAAGTGCCCTAGGTCTTCGTGAGCAAGCAAGTTGGATGCACCCCACTTAGTTTCTTTTGTTGAGCTTTCATATATTTATAGCTCTAGTGCATCCGTTGCATGGCAATCCCTACTCACTCACATTGATATCTATTAATGGGCATCTCCATAGCCCATTGATATGCCTAGTTGATGTGAGACTATCTTCTCCTTTTTGTCTTCTCCACAACCACCCATCTATTCCACATATAGTGCTATGTCCATGGCTCACGCTCATGTATTGCGGGAAAGTTGAAAAAGTTTGAGATTATTAAAGTATGAAACAATTGCTTGGCTTGTCATCGAGGTTGTGCATGATTAAATACTTTGTGTGATGAAGATAGAGCATAGCCAGACTATATGATTTTGTAGGGATAACTTTCTTTAGCCATGTTATTTTGAGAAGACATGATTACTTTGATTAGTATGCTTGAAGTATTACTATTTCTTATGTCAATATGAACTTTTATTTTGTATTCATTTGGATCTGAACATTCATGCCACAATAAAGAAAAATACATTATGAATTATGCTAGGTAGCATTCCACATCAAAAATTCTCTTTTTATCATTTGCCTACTCGAGGACGAGCAGGAATTAAGCTTGGGGATGCTTGATACGTCTCCAATGTATCTATAATTTTTGATTGTTCCATGCTATTATATTACCCCTTTTGGATGTTTATGGTCTTTATTTTACACATTTATATCAATTTTGGGACTAACCTACTAACCGAAGGCCCAGCCCATATTGCTGTTTTTTTGCCTATTTCAGTATTTCGAAGAAAAGGAATATCAAACAGAGTCCAAACGGAATGAAACCTTCGAGAGCGTTTTTGGAACAAATCTGATCCGGAGAGCTTGGAGTGCAAGTCAAGAAGCCTCCGAGGGCCCCACGAGATAGAAGGGCGCCCCCACCCCCCCTGTAGGGCGCGCCCCCTGTCTCGTGGGCCCCTCGGGCGGCCACCGACGTACTTCTTCCTCCTATATATACCTACGTACCCTGAAAACACCCAGGAGCACCACGAAACACAATTTCCACCGCCGTAACCTTCTGTATCCGCGAGATCCCATCTTGGGGCCCTTGCCGGCACTCTGCCAGAGGGGGAAGCAACCATGGAGGGCCTCTACATCAACATCCTTGCCCCTCAGATGAGTTGTGAGTAGTTTACCACATACCTACGGGTCCATAGTTATTAGCTAGATGGCTTCTTCTCTCTTTTTGGATCTCAATACAATGTTCTCCCCCTCTCTTGTGGAGATCTATTCGATGTAAACTCTTTTTGCGGTGTGTTTGTCGAGATCCGATGAATTGTGGGTTTATGATCAAGTTTATCTATGAATAATATTTGAATCTTCTCTGAATTCTTTTATGTATGATTGAGTTATCTTTGCAACTCTCTTCGAATTATCAGTTTGGTTTGGCCTACTAGATTGGTCTTTCTTGCCATGGGAGAAGTGCTTAGCTTTGGGTTCAATCTTGCGGTGTTCTTACCCAGTGACAGAACAGGTTGCAAGGCACGTATTGTATTGTTGCCATGGAGGATAACAAGATGGGGTTTATATCATATTGCATGTGTTTATCCCTCTATATCATGTCATCTTGCTTAATGCATTACTCTTTTATTATCAACTTAATACTCTAGATGCAGGCAGGAGTCGGTCGATGTGTGGAGTAATAGTAGTAGATGCAGGCAGGAGTCGGTCTACTTGTTATGGACGTGATGCCTATATACATGATCATGCCTAGATAATCTCATAACTATGCGCTTTTCTATCAATTGCTTGACAATAATTTGTTCACCCACCGTAATACTTATGCTATCTCGAGAGAAGCCTCTAGTGAAACCTATGGCCCCCGGGTCTATCTGTTATCATATTTGCTTTCAATCTACTTTATTTGCATCTTTACTTTTTGCATCTATATTACAAAATACCAAAAATATATTTATTTTATCATACTATCTTTATTAGATCTCACTTTCGCAAGTGGCCGTGAAGGGATTGACAACCCCTTTATTGCGTTGGTTACGAGTTCTCAGTTTGTTTGTGTTGGTGCGTGGGACTTTTGAGGAGCCTCCTACTGGATTCATACCTCGGTTCTCAAAACCGAGGAAAATACTTACGCTACACTTTGCTGCATCACCCTCTCCTCTTCGAGGAAAACCAACGCAAGCTCAAGACGTAGCAGGGACACTTCGTATGTCATGTGCACTGCCTTGTACATGATGGTGTTGTACGATCGAGCCCGTGTGGGCCCCACCACAAAAACTTCGGATGAATTCTCTATCATATGTTTGTTCCGGCTTATTCTGCAAGCCAAATCCTTTGTTTTGTGTTATATGTGGTACTCGAGTTGCTTTGAAGTCAAATGTCGAATCCATACCTTCCCTAAACATTGTTCTCATATTGCTATGTGAATACTAATCCTTCGTGATCATCGAGGTCGTCATGTTAATTCTTTTCCAACAGGCGTGCTTCTCTTCAAGTGGATCCGATCATTTTCAACATCCGCAAGATCAACTCTAAGTTTTCTCACCGTTGTTTGTTTCATCCATCCCAAGTTGTCTTTGTTTTTCCCGCCCTCCAACCCTTTTCTTCAAGGACTCAGATATCTTAATCAAGTATCCATCTTATGGATGTGAAGTTTCTCCATTCTTTTCCCGTCAATGTTCTTATCCGGTGATTCTCAGAAAGATACTAACGGAGCTTTGAGTTCATCATTCTTCGTTATTTTTTCTTCTCCGGTGGATTTAATTCAAGCTTTCGGTGTTGATCATATCCCTTTCCTCGTTTCAAATGTTTTTCCATGTCGGTGCACCTCTTAATTGTTCACCTCTCTCTATTCTTATCCGGAGTGCTAAAGATATCTCAGAAGAATCATGTTTCCATTCTTAATCCGTTCGAGTTACTTCGAGGTTTTTCTCTCATTCAAGCTACTTAATTCTACGGGTGCAATCTCTATTGCAAGCAATCATTCAACGATTTTCTTTTGAGTGGGCCCTAACCCACAGGTTTTTCCTGGATCTTAACTGACTCTTCTAATTCTTCCCGGAGCTATTCCCAAATTCATTTCAAAGTTTGACGTAAGAATGAGTTATCATCAGTCAAATGTCTTTTTCTAGGACCTTCATTGTTGGTTCAATCTTTCTAACTGTCATTCCTGAGTATCTCAACAATTCATGGTGGTGTTTATTGTCATCATTCTCAACATTTGAAGACCGTGGAAGAGATTTCTCCTAAAGTCTTGGTATGTTCTCTTGAAGATTCATGGTTCTAGCTTCATGCCATCCTCTCAAATCATTTTGAATTGTGAGAATTATTTTCATACCCATCCGAAGCATTTCATGAGCTCTTTCCATTTTATTCCTACGAAGGCCATCATTTCGGTTTTATTCGTTCTCAACGTTCAACTCTCATCCCCCAAGTTGTTCCGGTGCATCATTCAAGTTTCCTCTAATCAGTTCATGATCTCTTCGGTCTCATGTATCTAAATCTCCTCAAGTATCTTCATTCGTTTTCCAATTCTTCCCGGTGAATTGTTCCTTTGCTACTTTCATTTTCAATTCTTATGGTGGTTCGTTCAAGATTTCACTTCCTTTGTTATCATATCAATTCATTCGTTGTTTACAACTCCCCCCGGTCGTTCCATCAATACCTTCTCAAGTTTGTGCTATCTCTGTCCTTAATCCCTCAAGAAGAATAAGTAGTATGCCAAATCCGTTGCTTGTCATCAATTTAAATTGGTGAAGGATACGCATAACATAATTCTTATTATTTTTTCATCCAAGTGATCTAGTTTGTTCTTTCCAGAGTTATTCATCATGTCACATTTTTGGGGTCGAGATGCTTCATCTTTTCTTTTCCGGAGTTCCAAGTTTTCTCGGTTATATCATCGCAAAGCTCCATCTAAATCATTGCAAGTGTTCACCTTGTTCTTTCAAACTCTCTTTATTTCTATCAACCTTTTATTACCGGAGTTCTTCATTGAGGCTCTACATGGTGGTTCATCAAGGATTCTCTTCATTCTTCAATTGTTCTTCAGGATTTCTCTTGAAGTTATGACCCGCCAAGATATACTCTAAAATAAACATGGTGCCCAACACATGTTTTGTTTTGAGGAGTTCAACTATTCTTCATCTTGCATTCCAAGGTGCAATTCATTCTACCTTATCATTTGAGGTGGTGTTATGTCATTCTTGACAATTTGAGTTCGTGTTTCATCATTCACATGTTGTAAGAATGAGATATTTTAAATCCACCAATCTCTTCGTTGGAGTTATCTTGTGTTTTTTCCTATCCTCTTGGTGAAAGAAGTTTTTCATCGCCTTCGTGCTCTCACTCAAATCAATGGATTCCTTTAGTGGCCGTTTGTCACCTCATGATGTTGAGATGTTTCCATAATCCCACTACAAGCTTATTCTTTTCGTTGTTGGTTTTCCAACAACTCCATTCAATCCTTCTTTGCAAGGATGCTTTCCAAGTTCATTTGTGGCAGAAATTGTCATTTTCTTCTCCGTCCCTTTATCCCAACAATCTAGCTTCTATTCTTTCATTCTGGTGGCATTGTGATGTTGCTCTCTTCACTAATCATCTTGTTTTGTCAAGATCATGTTCTTTTTCTTGCTTATCCATTTAACCGGAGTGTTGTGTCTATCATTCCTCTTTTAACTGGAGTCTCATCCAAGTGCTTTCATTTTTCCAATTTCATGTTCTATTCCTTCCATGTTCAACCAGAGTGCTGCCCGAATTCTTCCTCTCTCATCTTGTTTTAATCGGAGTGGTTTCAAATTCTATCTTCTCCATTAAACTGTTGATTCATGTCTTTGCAACCTTCAAGTTCATGTTCTTTTCTAACGGATTGTTTGCCATCTCATTCTTCTCTATTGTACTCTTTCTTAAATTGCTCAACCTCTCAAGGTTCGTGGTTTCTCTCATTCATCAAAGAAGCAACTTAGTTTTAC
The DNA here is from genome assembly GCA_963921465.1 of Triticum timopheevii. Taxonomy (NCBI): domain Eukaryota; kingdom Viridiplantae; phylum Streptophyta; class Magnoliopsida; order Poales; family Poaceae; genus Triticum; species Triticum timopheevii. Next base: position 231,913,608 of record OY997266.1, on the reverse strand, counting down.
CTCTTCTCTTCCTCTTCCGTTTCTCTCTCGTGCCATCCTAGATCTCGGGACGAGATCCTCTTGTAGTGGTGGAGTGTTGTAACACCCCGGATGTAACTTTCCATAATTGTAACTCCAACTCTTGCCATTTCCGGCTATGTGATATGTTATTTTCTCCGTGATTGGGTTTTTGTCTTTTGTTTTGCATTTTGCTCATGTCATACATCTCATCTCATAGCATCATGTGCATTGCATCTGCATGTTTTCATAAAGCTTGCATCCATTCGTAGTTGCCGCATTTCCCCCTTGCCTTTGTTATCCCTTTCGAGACCAACCGTTCATTTGTTGTTCGACCGTTTGAGCCTCTCTGCACAGCCACCGACCACCTCCGCAACCTAGTCCGGAAACTTCTCCCGGACCCGATCCGGGCTGTCATGACCGATGGGTCCGGATCATCCCCCAACATCTATAAAACATCTCTGTTTTCTTATTTGGATTCCCTAGCCTAATTTTCCAGCCGTCCGATTACGATCCGAGAGATGTGATATCCCCTAAGCTAATCTCTTCTGATATAAATATCAGTCTAAACCTAGCCCCTACCATGTCCCATCCACCAAATCCCCTCACCCGCCGCCGCCAGCCAACCACCTCTCTCCCGTCTCCCTCGGGATCCCTCCCGATCCATTCCACCCAACCATGTCGCACCGACCGCCTCACTCGTTTTCAGCATCGAACCAATCCCCAGGCCCCCCTCGATCTACTCCTCGCCCGAGCTCCTCCTCGTCCCCGTGCTCGCCCTGGAGCCCGGCACGACCTCCTCCGTTCCGTCCCGAGCCGCAGCTACAGCTCTCCACCTCGAGCAGCGCATCGCCGAGTGAGCAGCGCTCGATCTGCTCGTGCTAGGGCACCTCCATGGAGCTGAGGAGCTCCTGCACCTCACCTCCTGCCAAAGCTCCCGCCAACCAGATCTGGCGCTGCCCCGCTGTCTCCGACCCTGCCGCTGCCGCGCCCCTGCTTCGCCCCGAAAAGCTGCAGCTTCGTCCCCCTCCTCTGCTTCGATAGCCAGGCGCCCGAGGCCACGCACTCCTCCCCTAGCGCAACACCTCCTTGCTATCCAGAGCCTCCTCAAGCAGGAGATGGCCAACCGCTTCGATCTGCCGTGGGCAGCAACATCAGCAGATGAGCTCCGCTCCCGTTCTCTCCTTCCTCCGTCTCCCTTTTCTTCTCCCTTTTCTCTGCTCACACTTCAATCTCTGTCTCCCTTCTAAGCAGGAGCGGACATGGACGTTTTTCCTCAAGAAGCAACCGCGTCGTTCACCTCCTGCCGCCGCCCGCATCTGGCCATCTCCGCGTTGTCCACGCCCCTGCCTCGCCATGGACGCGCCTCCTTGCTGCCGGAGCCCCACGATGCGCGAACCAGCGCCATGACGCCCTGTCCGCGCTGCCGTGTCACCCGCGTCTCGCCAAGGCCCTCTTCGCCCGGATCCCGTCGCCGGCAGCCGTTCCCGTTGTTCGTCGCCATATTGAGCACCAAATCCAGCCCCGTCCTTATGTAGTTCATCTAAGTCTGAATCCCTCTTCGAACACCAGAATTGCAGCAGCGCAGTGGTTAGCGCACCTCGGGCATGAACAGGGGATCTGGGGTTCAAATCCCAGGTGGTACCCTTTTTCTTTGTTTTGTTTTTTTGAACTGCTGTTCTTTCCCCGTCCACACAAGAGATGCTGATCCCCTCTGTAGCACAACCACACAGCTAGCCCAGTGGCTAGCGCGGCCACTATTCATTCGAGGGGTTTGGGGTTCGATTCCCAGGCGCCCCAATTTTTGGCCTGTTTTTCTTCACTGTTGCACACCCACACCCACATCCGCTTTGGGCCCTGTCTACTCCTGGGCCGCTGCACAGTGCTGCTTCGGGCCCGTGCATATTTTTTTCCAGTCTGGGTATTTTAGCATTTTCCAATGCATTCTTATTTACTGAAATGCCATCATCTTGCATTGCTCATATATAAATAACCATGCTTTGGATTTAAACAAACTATATATGTAAAATGCTTAGAATTTCATCTAGTTTCACATTATGCCACTTCCATCCATGTTTAAAATGTTTAACTTGCAGTTTCCTTTAATTTGCATAAATGCCATGCTAAAATGTTTTATTTCCTAACTAAATAACCGTAGCTCCAATTTTAATAAACTTTATATGTAAATGGGGTGGAAAAATGCATAGATTAACTTGGTGCACTTTATTCTGCTGTTTAACAACATTAAAATTGTGTTTAGGGCAGAACAGTAGCTATTTCAAAATATGCATATGGATTTTCCGGAATTGTTGTTTGTTGTTCCAGCCTCATTTAAACTTGCCTAAATAGTTAGTTTACTTATGCTTCACCTCTTTCCATGTTTAACAACATTTAATATTGTTGGGTACAAAACCGAGAGAGAACTAAATAATTGATGTGGTGTTTCGTCAATATGTAACTCGTTGCATATTGAGCTCCACTCAATTTGTAGTGTTGTTTGTTGCACTTTGCCATGCCATGCTCTTTAAACCGGACATGCTTCATACTTGGTTGTGCAAATTGCCATGTTTATGCTTGTGTGTTTACCATGTTGTTTGTTTCTTTCCGGTGTTGCTTCTTAGTTCCGGTAATGTTGCGATTGTGAGGATTCGTTCGACTACTCCCATTCGTCTTCTTCATGGACTCGTTCTTCTTCCCAGCGGAATTTCAGGCAAGATGACCATCACTTTGGATCTCATTACTATCATTGCTATGCTAGTTGCTTCGTTCTATTGCTATGTTGTGCTACCTATCACTTGTTCTTCAAGCCTCCCAATTTTCCATGTCAGCCTCTAACCTTTTCACACTTCCTAGCAAACCGTTGCTTGGCTATGTTACCGCTTTGCTCAGCCCCTCTTATAGCATTGTTAGTTGCAGGTGAAGTTGAAGATTGCTCCATGATGGACAGGATTATGTTGGGATATCACAATATCTCTTATTTAATTAATGCATCTATATACTTGGTAAAGGGTGCAAGGCTCGACCTTATGCCTGGTGTTTTGTTCCACTCTTGCCGCCCTAGTTTCCGTCATACCGGTGTTATGTTCCTTGATTTTGCGTTCCTTACGCGGTTGGGTGATTTATGGGACCCCTTGATAGTTTGCTTTGAATAAAACTCCTCCAGAAAGGCCCAACCTTGGTTTTACCATTTGCCTACCTAAGCCTTTTTCCCTTGGGTTTCCGGAGCCCGAGGATCATCTTTATTTAACCCCCCCCCCCCCCCGGGCCAGTGCTCCTTCAAATGTTGGTCCAAACCGAGCAGCCTGCGGGGCCACCTCGGGGAAACTTGAGGGCTGGTTTTACTCGTAGCTTGACTTATCCGGTGTGCCATGAGAACGAGGTACATGCGACTCCTATCAAGATTTGTCGGCACATCGGGCAGCTTTGCTGGTCTTGTTTTACCATTGTCGAAATGTCTTGTAAACCGGGATTCCGAGACTGATCGGGTCTTCCTGGGAGAAGGAATATCCTTCGTTGCACCCCTGCAGGGTATAAACTTTCGCGAGCCATGCCCACGGTTATGTGGCAGATGGGAATTTGTTAATATCCGGTTGTAGAGAACTTGACACCAGATTCGAATTAAAACGCATCAACCGCGTGTGTAGCCGTGATGGTCTCTTTTCGGCGGAGTCCGGGAAGTGAACACGGTTTTGGGTTATCTTTGACGTATGTAGGAGTTCAGGATCACTTCTTGATCATTGCTAGCTTCACGACCGTTCCGTTTGTTCTCTTCTCGCTCTTATTTGCGTATGTTAGCCACCATATCATGCTTAGTCGCTGTTGCAACCTCACCACTTGTCCATTCCATACCTATTAAGCTTTGCTAGTCTTGATACCCATGGTTATGGGATTGCTGAGTCCTCGTGGCTCACAGATTACTACAACAACAATTGCAGGTACAGGTTATGTGATGATCTTGATGTGAGAGTGATGCTTGCTTGCTTTGAGTTCTTCTTCTTCTTTGTCGTTCAGGGGATAGGTTCTAGGTCGGCAGCCTGGGCTAGCAGGGTGGATGTCTTTTGAGCTTCTGTTTGTGTTTCATCCGTAGTCGGATGTTGATCTTTGTATGATGTATTGTTGTACTCTTGCAGCATCTGTATGCCTTTTTTATGTATCCCCAACTATTATGTAATGTTGATGTAATGATATCCACCTTGCAAAAGTGTCTCCTATATGCCACTACTAGGAAAATGGCTATAGATAGGATTGATACTAATGGCGCACCGTGGAAGCAGTGCGCCACTACTATATACTAATGGCGTACCAGTTGGTGATGCGCCGAAGACACTAATGGCGCACCGAAAGCATGGTGCGCCACTAGTATTAATTTTTCTTTCATTTTTCCATACATACTAATGGCGCATCAGGTCGAAGTGCGCCATTACTAGTTCTAACTAGTAATGGCGCACCAGGCAGACCGGGCGCCATTACTGTATTTTTTTATTCTTTTTTTGCAAAACTACTAATGGCGCACCATTTCACAGTGTGCCATTACTAGTTTAAACTACTAATGGCACACTATGGCCCGGTGCGCCATTAGTATATATTTTTTTATACTTTTCTGCAAAACTACTAATGGCGCACCACCTGCAGGTGCGCCATTAGTAACCAGGGTTACTAATGGCGCATTTGCTGCTGGTGTGCCATTAGTAACCTAGGACCCCAACGAGATATTTTGGACAGCCCCACACCTACCCACTCACTTTCCCCACTTCATTCCCTCCACCTCCTTCTCCAAGCTTTCGGCTGCCTCCTCCTCCTCACCTCATTTCCACCATAGATTCATCAAAATTAAGTGGTGAAATTACCTTTTTTTGATAGGTAAGTAAGGGGAAAGCTATCTTCATGATGTAGATCTACTTTTTTTCTCCCTAGCTCGCTCCAACAACGTGCACATGCACTTTTTGTGGCCTAGCTAGATCTATGTATGTTTGTGGTGTTGCATGTGTTTGTGGTGTTGCATATATGTTTGTGTTTGCGGGTACCGGTATTTGAAATGCGATAGTTGCCAATATTTTGCCGGAATGTTGATTCATTTCCGTTTCGGCGAGAATTTTGGCACTATGCATTCTTTTTGGTCCTATTTTTAGGGAAGGTCATGCCAAATTTTTTCTTGGTTCTAAAATATCGTTTTGCTCTACCCCGCAGGCAACCATGGTCCGCACGATGACCGAAGGCATCGTGAATAGGTTTTTGAGCTCCGCGAAGGCCGAGATGCTTCAAAAGAACGAGATGGAGATAAGATGTCTGTGTCGAAGATGCAAGCTGAAGTGCCTTATTGCGGACCCGGATTCTGGGCAGGTGCGGGACCACCTGCTCTTACGTGGTTTGATGGATGGCTATCGGTGGCAAGGTGATGAAGATGACTATGAAGTAATCCATGAGGGTCGGGGAAGAAATGAGGAAGGGCAACAAGACAAGTACCACCGCGACGAGGGCGGGCGAGAAGACGAAGAATCTCCATGACATGATCACGGCGGTGATGTTGTACACAGTCATCATGTAGAAGATGTCATACTTGATGATGAGGAAGATCAAGACGAAGGGCATGATCATGAAGATGAAGATGCCGGAGCAGACGACGATGGAGGCTGGGTGCAGGACCCTCATATTCAAGAGCTACTTCTCAAGCAGATGGATAACGCAAGAGCTGCCACCCGAGAGAAAGCCAAGCTGGATCAGTTGGAGATAGACGCGGTTACTCCATTGTATGAGGGATGCAGGCCCGAGGAGACCCGCCTGAAAGTAATGCTCATGGCTCTGGAGATGAAGGTAAAACACAAAATGACCGATGCATGTTTCGACGAGAACATGTCATTCTAGCATGAACGTCTTCCCAAGGGGAACAAGTGCCCGACCAGTTTCGAGGAGGCGAAGAAAATCATGTGTCCTCTGGATTTACCGCACGTGAAATACCATGTGTGCATGAACAATTGTATCATTTATTGGGACGAGCACGCGGAGTCTACCATATGTCCGGTGTGCAGCATCACTCGATACAAGAAGAGGAAGAAAGCTCCTCAAAAATCGGTGTGGTACTTTCCGATCACTCCTCGTCCGCAGCGGTATTTCGCGGACCCGAAGGTAGCAAAGCTCCTGCGTTGGCACGCAGATAGGGAGGAGAAGAAGCGGGAAGATGACAGAAATGATCCGGAGATAAATAAAAAAGACAAGATGCTAAGTCACCCTAAGGATGCGAGCAAGTGGCAAGTGTTGAACTTCGAATACCCAGAATTTGGGAAGGATCCAAGGAACATCGTGCTGGGCACGAGCACCGATGGAGTCAATCCGTTTGGCAGCCAGAGAAGCACACATAGCACCTGGCCTGTGTTTGTGTGGATGTACAACCTTCCCCCCTGGTTGTGCATGAAGAGGAAGTACATTCACATGAGTATGCTAATTGAAGGGCCGAAACAACCAGGGAACGACATCAATCTGTATCTGGGGCTGCTGAAGGAGGAGCTAGACACGCTGTGGAAAACTCCGGCCAATACGTGGGACGCCACAGAGAAAGTATATTTCCCTATGAGAGCCGCACTGCTCACGATGGTGCACGACTATCTCGGTTACGGATATCTCACGGGCCATGTAGTCCACGGATTTTCTGGATGCGTAAGGTGCATGGATGACACAACGTATCGCCAGCTAGATAGAGATCCTGGGTCTTCGAAAACCATGTTCATGGGACATCGAAGGTGGCTTCATGATGATGACCCGTGGAGGAAACGCAAGGATCTGTTCGATGGTGAAACCGAACCCCGAAAACGCCCCTGTACGAGGAGCGGCGAGGAAATAGACGAGCTATTGAAAAATTGGAAAGACTGCCCACTGCCGGGAAAGAAGCAAAAGGCGCCAGAGCCGGGAAAGAAGCGAAAGGCGCCAGAGCCGCTGCTGAAGGTATGGAAAACGAGGTCTGTTTTCTGGGACTTGCCGTACTGGAAGATCCAGCGTGTGCCTCACAGCCTTGATGTCATGCATATCACGAAGAACGTGTGCGAGAGTCTGCTTGGTACCCTACTCAACATGCCAGAGAGGACAAAAGATGGGCCGAAAGCAAGGGCAGACATGAAATCAATGGGCATCAGGCAGGAGCTTCACGCTAATGATGATGATGATGATGATGAGGCGAAGCAGGACACAGAAAGTTGTCACAAAGGCAAAAAGGCCAAGAAGACCAGAAATGACTACCCTCCCACGTGCTTCACTCTAAGTCAGGAGGAGATCGAGCAGTTTTTCACCTGCCTCCTAGGAGTAAAACTTCCTTACGGTTACGCAGGGAACATAAGCAGATACCTAGACCCAGCGAAGCAGAAGTTCAATGGGATGAAGTCTCACGACTGTCACGTGCTGATGACGCAGATAATTCCAGTTGCAATCCGTGGGATCATGGACGCGCACGTCCGTGAAATTCTATTTGGCCTATGCAACTTTTTCGACGTCATCTCTCGGAAGTCGATTGGCGTGAGGCAACTCAGAAGGCTACAGGAAGAGATCGTGGTGATACTATGCGAGCTTGAGATGTATGGTGTCATCAAATGATACGTTCGCAACATGTCACGTCTAGAGGGAAGTATAGCCAGGGGCTTTCTGACCGAAGAGTGCATCTCATACTGCATGAATTATCTAGGCATCGAGAACCCCGTTGGTCTGCCCGTCAACAGGCACCTTGGTAGGCTCGCTGGATGGGGTCACCGTGAGGGTCGCCGCGAAATGCATGTCGACTTCGAGGGTCGACTCGCCGACTTTGAAAGAGCAAACCTAGTCGCGCTACAACACATAGGTGTGGTCGATCCTTGGGTGGTAGAGCACAAAACCTTTATTGAGAAGACATACAATGACCGAGGCCAACAGAGGACGGACGGAGATATAATCAAAGAGCACAACTCATGTTTCACGCATTGGTTCAAGCAGAAGCTTCTGTCATACCCTTTACATGAGGATTCTTCCACGGAAGAACAACTCATATTCGCCTTGTCACAGGGCGCCGAGCACAACCTGATGACCTATGAGGCGTACGATATCAACGGCTACACATTCTACACAGAGAACAAGGACATGAAGAGCGATGGTTATCAGAACTTCGGGGTAACAATGGAATCCTACACCGGCAACGACAAGGAACTATGTCAGGGCCCGGTACAAGGAGGAGCCGATAACAAAGGAGCTTACCACGGATGCGAAGACCAGGGCGCTTGAGCTTGTTCTGGTAAGGAATACACCCCCGCGTAATTAGCTCCATATGGTTGCACTCTAATTAATCCCCAATATTTCTAAATGGTTCACGTTACTTTCGCAGGACACTGAAAGCAGTAGTGCGGGGTCGTCTCAGAGCTCCCCTTTCGACACCCCATTAAATAGGGCGTTGAACATAATGAAAAGCAAGGATAAGCTCACTAAGCCGACGTCAGCTGGTCGTGTGGCCAGCAAAGGCTTGTCCACAAAATGGGGGTCATACTATACCGCTGGTGTGCGGAAGGAGAAAAAGGCCAGCTCGGAAAGCCAGACGCGCGAGGTTGAAGCACTCAAGGCACAAGTGGCGCGGATTCCAGAGCTTGTCCAAGAGCAAGTGGAAAAACAACTAGGAACGAAGCTCAACGCCATGGTGCCTACGTTGATTCATGGGCTGACGACGTGGATTGCGGGCGGCCAACAGGGGCCTCCCCCGGTTCCCAGCTTCACGGCCAGCAACTTGCACAGCGCGCAGGTGGCGCCATTGGTGTCTCCGGCAGCGTCATTGGTGTCTCCGGCGGCGGCGCCATTGGTGTCTCCGGCGGAGGCGGTATTCGTGTCTCTGGCGCCGGCACGGGAATTGGAGCTTAATGCACCCGGGTGTACGCCGGCCGGCACCTCGCCAGCAAGCGCCCCCTCCGTCAGTTGCACGCCCGCCGTTGGCAGTGCCTCGACATTAGCCGAGCTCGACGGCATCACGGTAACTAAGCCTCTCGGTCGATGACTTCATCTCCTTGCCTTTGACTGGGCATCCCTGACGCCCTGTACATGTTTTCGCAGGGCACCGCTGACGTTCCTTGCACTCTTCTGCACTTCGTGGGCGCCGAGTTGGTCGATGTCGCCAAGGGAAGAATCGTTCAACCGGGCAACCCCATGTTCCACGGTAATTCGATGCCACCCACAGTGTATAGGGTTGAAGTGGTTTGGGTGCTGCCAGGCTGCGATGAGTTGTTACCTCCGGTTCGACCCGCTGGGGCCGACGAAGAAGATGAGATGACCCTCAGTGCCTGCATAAACTGGCCGCTGTTTTGGCCGAAGAGCCAGATTCGTTTGGGGGCAGGGGACACAACCCCACAGACAAGACCGCCAGTCGTGCCGGCGCCGAGCCATGGCAAGAACGCCGCAACGCTACCGGACCTGTAGGACATCCCTATGGCACAGGATCCGGACAGCCCTATGGCACAGGATCCGGCCGATGACAACAACGATGATGGTACATTTACCAAAGTCGATAAGTACTTTGCCGAACATGGGTATGCTGACGAGTCCTGCGAGCCTCTTTTTCAAGAACCCAACCAAGACGACCGCAATCTAGCTGGTACGGCGGAGAAATCCAATTGCAACAGGCGTCATCTGGCGTTCAGTTCTCAGGAGACGCCTGCAGCTCCCGCCTTCACCGAGCCTCAGATAGCTGAGGTGCGAAATATTATCAGCCCCAACACACTCAAGAAGGCGGTCTGTGAGCAGAACTCGGTCCCATTACAGGAGATCAAGAAGAAGGGATGGAAACGAAAGACTAACAAGGGCGCCGGTGTGAGCCAGCTGGCACCGAGTTCGATCCGTGCTCAGGACGGGCCACCTTCACCTAAGGATATCTCGAGGAGGGTGCATGTGGCGGGTAGGGCGATGCTACCGCCAAATATGCTGAATGCTGCAACCGGTGCTATATGGAGTCTGCACGACAGTGTTCTTTCTTTGGAGAAGCGGCGTCTCAGAGAGAAGGATGTGGCATACCCAGTTTTTGTGGCCAAGGTGCCAGAGGGCAAGGGCTTTGTGGATGGCGACATCGGGAGTACGATCGTCATGCGGTTTGATGACATCTTTGCTATGTTTAACCTTCATCCGCTGTACTACACCTTCGTTCGGCTGTTTTCGCTGAGTATGGAGATGCTGATCATTAGAGACAAGACCCCGGACATCGTAATAGTCGACCCCTTCTACATGCGTGCCAAGCACTTGAGCAGCACTGGGGACCGCCAAGTTGCGAGTTCACACCTCGAAGGTGTCATTCTAGCAAACCCAGATAAGGATAACTTCCTTGTGGCTTACTTTCCCAAGTAAGTCATCCCTTAACCGCCCCGTAACATATGATTTCTTAGATTTCGATCGTTCTTTTTTTTTAACATTCTGTGTTCTGTGTAGTGACACACATTGCACACCCATCCTCTTAAGCCCAAAATATTCCATGGCCACGTATTTCGACCCGAACCGTAACTCCAAGATAGACTACACAAATGTCAAGAAAGTTCTGGATGATGTTCTCCCCGGCTACGCCCAATCTGGAGGCACCTTCACCAGGGCATTTCGTAAGTACGGCAAGCACATGTTCTCACACAATACGAAGTTCTGCTGCGTCAAGCAGCCGCCTGGCGGTCAGAAGGATGCCTACTACGCCCTCCATCACATGCGGGCGATCGTAAAGGACCATCATCAACTTCTGCTACCAGATAATCTCAAAGGTTGAGCCACGAACTTGTCGGCAATCCAGGACACGGACCTCAGACAAGAATTCTTTCGCATCCAGTCAGAGTTTTCGGACATCATCCATCAAGATGTCCTTCATACCTCGGGGCAGTTCTTCCTCAGATATCAACCTTTCAACAATGAGATAGATGGAATGCTACAAAATGCAGGGTGACAACGACCGCGATTTCATGACCATCATGACAGACGGCGGCTTCATCCACGCTCCTGTCCGATGAGTCGAGTCGAAAGTAGTGTTGTGTAGTTCTGAAACATTGATTGGCTCATCTTGTAATTAAACTTTAATGAATTTGTATGTCTCTTTGGTTTGGACAGTCATTCAACTTAGATGTAATCGATGCTATTTATTAGTAGGACCATGAATCATGCTATTAATGTCTTTCTTTTCTCTTCCGATCCTTTTGTTGCATACTTATGTAAGTGCATCTAGTGCCCCTTAGTGATTTTGGTGTATTGAAGACTTATAGGTTAAGTGACTGATGCGTTTGTGAGTGTACACAGGTCTATAAGTCTATGAGGAGTTTGATATTTACAGAGAAAGTCGACCCCTAAAAATGAAGCTCTTCGACTGAAGACTTTGATGTTCTGAAGACTTTCTGAAGACTTTGAAAGTGAAGAAATTGGTGTGACCTTGAAGACTTGGTATTCACTTGAGGAACATGAAGCGTGAAGACTTTTGTTTTTGTAGTATCATTTTCTCTTTCTTGAGTCATAGGAAACACCGTACTGTTAAAGGGGGTCGAGGAAATTCTAAGGAAAAATTTCCATGTGATGCTCAACTCAAAATCCTACACCTACCAATCCCTTCGAGTAAAGCCATTGGAAATCTCATACAGTTCAGTCAATTTCTTCAGTGACAGAGACGCAGTTCTTCTGGTCACTGAGGACTTTGCTCTGACTGAGGAGTTAGGGATTCGCCAGTGCGAATTGCCTACACAGTGAGGAACATGATAGCCCTGAGGAATTTGAGAGTCAAATTTCCGACCGTTGCTGTGCTGCGCGCCGGCTGTCCAAAATATCTTATCCACCTAACGGTCATATCATTGAAGGGCATTTATGTCTTATCATGTCGGGCTGCTCCCTAGGATATAAATAGCTGCCCCCTACGACGACTAGTTGGTTGGCTGCTCCGAGAGAACTTGACACTTGTCATCTGAGAGCAACCCATCCTCCGAGGACTTTGAGCAAAAATCATCAAGTGAGGAAAATCCCAAAACCAAACCCCCACAAACCCAAAGTGATTGAGCATCACTGAAGAAATTGATCCTGCGTGGATCCGACGCTTGTTACCTTTGAAGACTATGCTTCTTCCAGACGGTTAGGCGTCAAGGTCTAGAGCATCCAAGAGGAATTGTGGATCGCCAAGTGACCAAGTCTGTGAAGGTTTGGAAGTCACCTGAAGACTTACCACGAGTGATTGGACGAGGCCTGTGTGGTCTTAGTTCAAGGAGAATATGGTGAGGACTGGGTGTCCTGAGTTGCGGCTCAGAGATTGGGTGTTCGGGACTGCGTGTCCTCGAGTTTAAATACTCAGCCGCTCCAACCAGACGTACAACTGAGACAGCAGTTGGAACTGGTTTACCAAATCATTGTCTTCACCAACTAACTGGTTCTATTTCCTCAACTCTTTCATTTCCTCACTACTGTGTTGTATGTTGTTCATATCTGTGCTTGAAGACTTTGACTGAAGACTTTCACAAATTCCTCAGTTCAATTTCTTCAGTCTGTTTGTCTTCATCTTGTTATCCTGTGTTTACACTTTCTGTACTCTGTGCTAGTCTTCATTTCATCATGATGACTATGTTTGTATCCTGTTATGTTTACCTCTGAGTACTTATTCCGCTGCAAGTAGTTCTTTGCTAAGGAATTTCCTCACCAGCAAATTCCTCAGTGAAGAATTCATAAAAATCGCCTATTCACCCCCCCTCTAGTCGATATAACGCACTTTCAATTGGTATCAGAGCAAGGTACTCCCTTGTTCTGTGTGATTTTGGTTTAACCGCCTGGAGTTTTAGTTATGTCGACCGCAGGTTTGATCAAGGTCTCGGCTGGGTGTCCTACCTTTGATGGAACGGACTACCCCTACTGGAAGAACAAGATGTGAATGCATCTTGAGGCAATTGATAACGATCTCTGGTATGTTTTGGAAAATGGTGTCCCCTCTGTCACTCCCTCACTGAACGCTACCGATGTGAAGAGATTCAAACAACTCGATTCTCAAGCGAAGAATATCATATGTGGCCATCTGAGCAAAGGACAGTATGGAAGAGTGAGTGCTTTGGAAACTTCTAAGCTTATCTGGGATAGGCTGTCCAAAGTAAATGAAGGAGTTTCAACTCAGCGTGACTCTCGAGTCGATGTTCTTCGGAATCTCTTCAACCGCTTCAAAAGACTCGACAATGAGAATGTCCAACAAACCTTTGATCGCCTCACTGACATATCAAATGAGCTTCAATCCCTTGGTGCCACTGACATCACTGATCATGAAGTTGTGAAGAAACTGTTGAGATCGCTTGATTCCTCATTTGATACTCTGGGACTGATGATACAAGAACGAGCTGACTACAAGTCGCTTGATCCTGCTGATATCCTCGAAAGGCTAAACACTCACGAGTTCCGGCTTGCTAAAAAGAGAGATCTCTATGGTTCAAACTATGGCAAACCACGTGCCCTGAAGGCCAAGGCTGTGTCTGACTCTGAATATGAGGATTTTGGTAGTAGCCTTGGTGATCCTGAAGAACTGAGCCAGGATCTAGCACTGCTTGTGAAGAAATTCCAGAATTTCACAAGACGTGGTCGCTTTGGAAAATCCTCAAAAGGCAATGATTCCTCATCCAGTGACTATAAGAGAAGGCTTTGCCACAAATGCAAGAAGCCTGGTCACTATATTCAAGATTGCCCTCAGTGGGAAAAGGAAATGAAGAAGAAGAAATACAAGGATTACAGTTCTGATGATGCGAAGAAGAAGAAGAAATCGTCAAAATCTTCGTCATCAAAATCCTCGAAGTCCTCTTCTCACAAGAAGAGCAGCTCCAAGAAGGCTCGGGCATTCATTGGCAAGGAGATGGACTCTGAAGCTGAATCTGAGGAAAATGATGAAGAGGAGGTGTCTGAAGAATCTGAGTCTGGTGTGGCGATTCTGGCCGTTGCTACTGCCTTCGTCAGCAAGTCCATCTTCAACACTGAAGAAACTGACTCCACCGACAAGCCTGATGAAGATAATGATGGCTACGCTCCCACCTATTTCTTCATGGCGAAAGGTGCTAAGGTACTCAAATACAACTCCTCTGAATCTAGTGAAAATGAATCTGATGAGGATCTCAAGCCCAGCTACTCTAAACTTGCTAAGATTGCTGTGAAACAACAACGGGCTCTTGAAAAGGTTCAAAACATGCTAGATAAAAGTGACGATATGTTGGGTGAAGAAATGGATCGCACTAAAGCCTTGACTGAAAATCTTCAGAGACTTCAGTCTAGATTTGATAACCTTCAAGGTCATCATAACGCTCTCTTGTCTGATCATGAGAAACTTTCTTATGAATTTCTTCAAGAAAAGCAAGATCACGAGAAGCTTTCTCTTGAATCTCTTCAAAGAAAGGAAGATCTTGAGAAGCTAAGAGTGTGTTATGAAGATCTTCAGAAGGAGCGCGATTCATTACTAGCTCAACAAATCAGCGCTTCTCAGGAAGAATTTGTTCCCCCATGCTTAAAGTGCATTGAACGTGAATCTGCTAATTCTTCACCTGAATGTTCAAATGCTTCAACTGTTACAAATTCTTCATCTGCCTCTGCCGTCACTAATTCCTCATCTGAGGACATTGCTAGCATCATTGACAATGCAGGGCTGAAGGAACTATACATGACAGGCATGTACAAAAGCCTCAAAGGGCATCAGACACTTTGTGATGTGCTCAAAAAGCAGATCCTCAACAGAAACCCTAGGAAAGAGGGTATTTCATTTGAGAGGAAACTCAATGCTGATGGAACATATTGGAAGCCTGAGCAGTACCCCAAAACCTCATGGGTTGCTGCAAAGGGACCTCCAGTTGATCCATCTAACTTATCTGGCTTTACATGTGAATCTCCTCATTCTTTTGATGAGTCATTTGACTCCAACTATAAACTGTTCAAAAATCAGAATGGTGAAGTATTTGCTAGATATGTTGGCACTAACTGCAGGAACGGTTCCCCTATGAAGAAAATCTGGGTTCCCAAAAGTTGTGTCGAAAGTCTTCAGGTGAATGTCCTCATGACACCACCTGTGAAGAACAGGAACCCCAGATCAAATTCTTCATATGGACCAAATTCTTCATATGGATCCAAATCCTCATATGGACCAAATTCCTCACATGGATCAAAGTCCTCATATGATTATAATCGTGCTAACAACTCTATCTCGCAGGGTAGAGCTAAGGGTTATGAATATGTGCATTATTCTTCAAACCATTATGTTCATAAGTCCTCAAGGAATTACTCTGCTTATTCATATGCTTACCCTAACCCCTCTTATGTGAAGCGAAATGGTTTGGCATCTTTGCCACCTTTCTCATATGGTGCTCGCAGAATGATGAACTCTTTGCCACCCCTCCAGATGTGGGTGGTGAAGAAAAAGAACTAATCTCTTCTGCAGGGTCAGGTCTCCAGACGTGCTTTAACGTCTGAAGAATTTGCTGCGGACCTGACGAAAGTGCCTGAAAGGACGCAGACAAATCATGATGAAATGAACTTTCATTTCACACGTCCTCATACTGCTATATCTGTTTACTGCTTGATGAAATTCATCTGATGAACTTGATATCATATTCTTCACTGATGAAGCATATGAGATTGTAAGTTACACTAATTCATCTGCAGGATGATCAACCCAAAACCACTGAATGGGTCCTCGATAGTGGATGTACAAATCACATGACCGGTGACAAGAATCTATTGATGGATGCTCCCTTATCACCGTCACCTCTGAAGCATATCATCTTTGCTGACAAAGGCAAAAGTCAGGTATTGGGTCTTGGTAAGGTTGCTATCTCTAAGGATAAGCACATGGACAAAGTCATGCTTGTTGAGTCCTTAGGATACAATCTCATGTCAGTCTCAATGCTTTGTGATCTTGATATGGTTGTTGTCTTCGGCAAATATCGCTGTGTTGTGATTATGGAAGCTGACAATTCCAAAGACTTCGAAGGCTTTAGGAGAGGAGATCTGTATATTGTTGATTTCTCTACAGGACCACAACCAGCCGTATGTCTACTTGCAAAAGCTTCAGAAGGCTGGCTATGGCATCAACGACTTGGTCATGCAGGCATGAGGAATTTGAACACGCTTGCAAAGAAGAAGCATGTCATTGGCATTGAGAATGTCAAATTCCTCAAGGATCACTTATGCGGAGCATGTGAAGCTGGAAAAATGACCAAGGCCAAGCATCCAGTGAAGACTATCATGACCACTACCCATCCATTCGAATTGCTTCACATGGACCTCTTCAGACCTAATCATTACTCAACAGTCAGTAATGATGCATCTGTATATGGTTTTGTCATTGTTGATGATGATTCTCGATATACATGGGTACACATTGTTACTTACAAACATGAAGTGCAGGAAGTCTTCAAACGATTTTCCTCGAGGGCTTCAACCAACTTTGGTGTGAAGATCAAGCATATTAGAAGTGACAATGGAACTGAGTTCAAGAATTCCGGTCTTGATGCCTATCTTGATGAACTTGGTATTACTCATGAGTTATCTGCTCCCTATACTCCTCAGCAAAATGGCGTCGTGGAGCGCAAGAATAGAACTCTTGTTGAGATGGCTTGCACTATGCTTGATGAATACAAAACGCCTTAGTGTTTTTGGATTGATGCAATTGATACTGCTTGCCACATCATCAACAGAGTATATCTTCACAAATTCTTCAAGAAGACTACCTATGAACTCCTCACTGACAAGAAACCCAATGTGAGTTATTTCAAAGTCTTCGGTGCTAAATGTTGGATTAGAGATCCTCACCACAACTCTAAATTTGCACCGAAAGCACATGAAGGTTTTATGCTTGGTTACGGAAAGGACTTGCACACCTACAGAGTCTTCAACATTGTTCTTCACAAGATTGTTGACACTGTAGATGTGCGGTTCGATGAAACTAATGGCTCGCGAAGAGAGCACCTACCTTCTGTGTTAGATGAACCAGCACCTGAAGATGCTATCAAACTCAAGGCAACTGAGGATGTCATTCCGACTGAAGAATCTGCTGAAGAATTCATTCCTGTTCATGAAGAACGTCGAGCTGATGCACCTAAAGAACAAGATGAGGAAAATGGTGCTGAAGAAAAATGCTGATCAAAATCCTCAGCGACAACCAACTCATCCACGCGTTGCAAAAGAAGTGCAAGTGGAGAAGATCATCGATGACATTAGCGCACCAGGTCCTCTCACACGCTCAAAAGCATCACATTTATCTAACTTTTGTGGGCACTATGCTTTTGTCTCTATCACAGAGCCCACTAAGGTAGATAAAGCATTTCTGGAGCCAGAGTGGATTCAGGCTATGCAAGAAGAATTACATCAGTTCGAGCTGAACAATGTCTGCGAATTGGTCAATCGCCCAGATCCTCGCAAGCATAATATCATTGGCACAAAGTGGATCTACCGCAACAAGCAAGATGAAAATGGCCTTGTGGTGAGGCATAAGGCACGACTAGTAGCTCAAGGCTACACGCAGGTTGAAGGAATTGATTTCGATGAAACTTTTGCACCTGTTGCTAGACTTGAGGCTATTCGCATATTACTTGCTTACGCTAACCATCATGATATCATCTTATATCAAATGGATGTGAAAAGTGCATTCCTCAATGGTAAGCTTGAGGAAGAAGTATATGTTGCTCAACCCCCAGGTTTTGAAGATCCCAAGAATCCTGACAAAGTCTTCAGACTCAATAAGGCTCTCTATGGCCTCAAGCAAGCCCCTCGGGCGTGGTATGATACATTGAAGGAATTCTTCGTGAAGAATGGCTTCACACCCGGTTCACTTGACCCTACTCTTTTTACTAAATCATATGATGGTGAACTGTTTGTGTGCCAAATTTATGTTGATGATATTATCTTTGGCTGTACTGACCAACATTATAGTGATGAATTTGCCTATATGATGAGTGAAGAATATCAAATGTCTATGATGGGAGAGTTGAAATTCTTCTTAGGTCTTCAAATTCATCAGCAGCGCAATGGCATATTCATATCTCAGGAGAAATACCTCAAAGATGTACTGAGGAAATTCGGCATGCAACATTGCAAAGCCGTCAAAATTCCTATGCCCACAAATGGCCATCTATGCACCGATGAAAATGGTATTGACTTTGATCACAAGGTATACCGCTCCATGATTGGTTCCTTATTGTACTTATGTGCATCTAGGCCAGATATAATGCTTAGTGTTTGCATGTGTGCCCGATTTCAAGCTGCACCGAAGGAATCACACCATAAGGCTGTGAAACATATTCTTCGATATCTAGCTCACACACCAACACTAGGATTATGGTACCCCAAGGGCTCTGCTTTTGATCTCATTGGATATTCTAACTCTGACTATGCTGGTGATCGTGTGGACCGCAAGTCAACATCTGGCACTTGTCATTTCCTCGGACGGTCTTTGGTCTGTTGGTCCTCGAAGAAACAGTACTGCATATCACTGTCTACTACTGAAGCTGAATACATTGTTGCTGGCTCATGCTGTGCTCAACTGCTTTGGATGAAGCAAACCCTCAAGGACTATGGCGTCAACATGAAGAATGTGCCTCTCCTCTGTGAAAATGAGAGTGCCATCAAGATTGCTCACAACCCAGTTCAGCACTCGAAGACAAAGCACATCCAGATTCGTCATCATTTTCTTCGTGATCATGTGTTGAAGGGCGACATCTCCATCGAGCATGTGAAGACTGAAGAATAGCTAGCTGATATCTTCACTAAGGCCTTGGACGAGAAGAGATTTAGCAAGTTGCGGTGTGAGCTAAATATCTTAGAATCTTCGAATGTTCTTTGAAAAGGACACACATCCTAACCCTTATGCAGAATTGATGACTTAGATGTGCAACACATGAAGAAACGTTTTTCTTCAATCAATGAAGAATAACACTCTAAGTGTGAAGAAATTAATGAAGAATTTGATTCTCAGAACCCTACAACAATTGTATGCGGTGTCTGAAATCATCATTCTTATACGATGGGTCACGCCACCACAAAAAGTTGAAAATCTTCAATTTGAGTTTTTCCTCATTTTTGAAATTCTTCAGTCTTTCAAATTCTTCATTGCAAAATCTTCACTGTTTCCATCGTTTTTCTTCATTGGCTATATATATATATATATATATATATGATTTTATGTCCTCTATAGCATTCACTTATTGCTATTTCTTCAAGTTGTGATTTCTGCTAAGTGAATGTGATCGGACCCTTCCCCCTCTATGCTACACTCAACCCAATCTATTCACAAATTCTTCATGTGCGTTCTGATTGAAACTCGTTCAAAGTCTTCACTGTGTCCTTGTCAGCTGAAGAAATTGTGAACGAAACTTTAAAACAAATCTTATCCAGATTTTCGGTTTTACCGCTCAAACCGTTCCGCATCCCACGATGCATTATTTTATTCACCCACGAGCTTACACGATCTCATCTGCAAAGTACGTGGGTGACACATGTCGCGTGAAGAAGAAAGGGCAAGGGCATGTTCGTCCCAAAATCTTCGGGCGAACAGTTTTTACCGTGGCTATAAATACCCCTCTCCCCTTCCTTACTTCATTTACTCCGCTCGGTCGCTGTCTCTCGCTCAAGCTCTCCTCAAACCCTAGCGCCGCCGCTACTCCATCCCCACCGGTGAGGAAGAGCTTCACTGCCTCGACCACGTCACCGTTGTACTCGCGCCGGCTGCGGAAATCTTCACTCCGCTGCCGCCGTAGCCGTCTCCCTCTGCAAAGTTAGGGCGTGGGAGATCTAACTTGACGAACCTCATCGTTGTTCGTCTCTGTTCGTCGTGTTCTTTAGTTCGGGTAATTAAAAGTCACTTTTATTACTCGCTTTGATTCTCAAACTTTTCTGAAAATCTTCAAAGGTGTTTTATTCTTCAAATCTTCACATATGAACACCTCACACACTGTATGCTCTTGATCCATCTCTCTAAGCACTCATTTCTTCAAGATTCCTCAATTGTGCGGATTTTCGATCTGTACAACTCTGGAACCTAAGACAAGAACGCTTAGTGAAATTCCTCAAGGCTCAACTCGTAAAATTCCTCAATACTTGTCTTTTCGAAAAATCTTCTGAGAACGCATATGACCTCTCCAAATTTCTCGCACCTACACTCTGTTCACAGGTACTCATGTCCACTGCTGAATCACTAGGTTCTCATCAACTTAACTCATTTGCAGCATTCCTCGAAGAAAAACTGCATACTTCTTCAGAGTGTTCAATTGTTCAAATTCCTCACCTGAAGAAAATGGCTGAAGGAAAGAGACCGCAGAAAGGAGGAAAGAAACTGGAGGTCATGACTACTTTCGAGATCCCTGATGAAATATACAAGGATTATTGCACACCTGATGAAGCCAAGTTTGGCAAAGAAAACAAGAATCAGCGCAAGGTGCGCATTCAGAGGATTGAATGAAGATGGGCACGAGAATGGAGGGAATATCGATATGTTACTCCAAAGTACATGAAGAAATTCTCCTTAAATCCTCCATGCCCAAGAGCTCCATTGGCACCTGGCCAAGTCGCTGATCCCACTAGCATCAAAAGTGGTGAAGACTTTCCTAAAGAATGGGCTAGGCGCCAAGCAAAATTGGCAAGACAAGCCAAGGAGGCAGTGAGGAAATTTAATGAGGACTCTGCTGCTGCTGCTGCCGCTGAGACCTCGGTCAAGCCGAGGAAATCAATGCCGAAGAAGCCTGCTCGCAAGCCAAGTGCTTCACCATCAGCACCCTCACGGCCAAGTTCCTCATCCGCGCCCTCACGGCAAATTCCTCAGACTACCGCTGCTCCACCAAAGTCCTCAGCAGCTCCCTACAAGTCCTCAACTCCTGTGCATCTGGCTACATGTCAAAGGACTCAGGGTTTCTCAATTGCTTCTGGTGTCTCAGCAAGTTCCTCAACTGCACCAATGTCCTCATCAGGCCCCACTCTGCTGAAGACAAAAGCAACAGCTGGACGCGGTCCTCGGCAAAGTCCAAGAAAGAAACAGGTTGCTTTCCAAGTGCCCTCTGATGACGAGGCTTCTGATGAAGAACTTGCAGAAATCATCAGAGACAGACAAGCAAAGGCCGCCAGAGCGAAAGGAACACCTGTGCCCCTACTTCTGGATTCGAAGAAGATCCTCGACAATATTGACTTATGGCATAAGGATCCAAACACGCCAATGCCTGACCTGCCTCTGACTCCTGGTCAAAGTCATATGCTGACCCATTTCATCTCTCAAGAGAAATGGAAGTTTGAAAAGGCTCGTGAGATAAAGAGAGCACAAGCTAGAAAGGAGAAGCTTCTGAAGAAGAACGTTGTCAGACTGACACCTGAAGAACTTCTCAAGGCTCAATCTCAGATCCAAGCCCTCAGCAAAGATTTCGATGCATACAATGCGGATTGGCAAGGATCCAAAGTGAGATTCGTCAATTTGACGAAGAAAATGACAACTGATGCAGCCCCATCGCAACAAGAAAATCCTCAGGCTGCAGACTCTGCTCAGCCTGCTGAAGAACATGCCAGCACTGCTGATGACTTTCAGCCTGCTGATGAGAATACAAGTTCCAGGGCTGATGACTCCATCCCAGCCACTGAAGAAATTCCCAGGGCATCCACTAGTGGTGCGCCTAAAGAAACTGAAGAGATCAGGGCAGCTGCAGCTGTTGCGCCTGAAGAAAATGAACCACAGTCCTCAGATCCTCCCGCGCCAACACCAACTCCAATTCTTCCTTCTGCTTATGAAGTGAAGAAGACCAAGGCTACAGAGTGAGCTGCAGTGAAGAAAAGGAAGGCATCAGCTGCGTCAAATTCTTCGGCCGCGAAGAAAATGAAGCCAATGACCAGCTCGCTTGAAAATCCTATTGATGCCATTCCGCTTTCCTCCATGTCATCCAAGGAAATTGTTCCTTATGGAGAAGACTACAAGATCCCAAGCGGATCTGATGAAGAAAATCATTCTGTAGCTACCTCACAGCAGTTTGATGAAGAAATTGAAGTGGAAACATTCCCTTCAACGCCAGTCGCTTCCTCACCTATGCCTCAGTTCACAGCTGAAGAGGCTGGTGTTGAGGAAATTGAAAAGGAAGATGAAGATGTGGATATTGGATGCACTACACCAGTGATGAACGATGACTTTTGGGAAAGTCGGCATCCCAATACTCCTCTCTTCACTCCTATTCAACAAATTCCTCAGTCCCCGGCTACAACTGTTCAAATGGGATCTGAAGAAACTCATCCCACATCGTCTGTTCATGAAGAAATTCCAGCCGCTAGTGCTGAAGAACCTGCTGCTGCTGATCCCCCAACTACACAAGAAGAGGAACCAGAAATTCCTCAGCCTGAAGCACCTGAGATCGTCATTCCTGAGGTTGTGCTGCAAATCACTGACACTCCTCTGCCCAAACCGAAGAATCCGTTCTCTAGCAAGCAAAAATTCAAGGCTGAAGACTTCTTTTCTGAGCATGTGTTCTTCACTGATTACAATCCATATGACTCTGCTCGCATAAGGAAGACACGTTTCTGGACTGCTACTCAAGCCAACTTCTATTCCTCAGTGCTCTTTGACAAGGACAAAATCTTTGATCATGAACATATTCCTCACGTGGATATGGAATCTCTGCCGTGCTTCGAGCCGGTCCTCCGAGTTATTCACGATGCAGGACTACTGAACTTCTGCACTGATATCTGTGATAGGAATGAAGAACTCATTCTTCAGTTCTATGCCACCTTGCATATCACCGGAGATACTGAAGATGTCAATTCATGGGTGCTGGATTGGATGACCGAAAACACTCACTATAAGGCACCAACAACTAAATTGCTTCGTGTCTTTCCTCTTGATCCTCCCCATGCCAGTGCATGTTGCATCTACAATGACCGCGAACTGACAGATCATTATATGCAAGTGCTCATGAAGCCTTTGAAGCCAGGGCAGGCCCCACGAACCAAATTCCTTGTCAAGGAATTGCTATATGTGCCTCGGACTATCTATCGCATCCTGACAAAGACAATGAGTCCTATCAAAGGCCACGACTCAAATGATGAAGATGTCATTGGCATCATGAAGAACATGCTTTTCAACATCATTCATGGCGTTCCCGTCAACTTCCACGATTTCTTCATGAGGACTCTGGCTAATGTTGCTATGTCACCTTTTGAACTGAAGCCCTATGCACCTTGGATTATGAAATTCATAAGGGCAAGATCTTCACTGAATTACAAGGCTGACACTCTGAACCATGGTAGCTACTTGCCGCCCATTGAAGTCCTCAAGTGACCAGTTTCATCATCTGATGATAAGGGCAAGGCAGCTGCTGTGATCGATGAAGGCACTCGTCCATTGGATGGTCAATTCCGTATAGCTACATCTTACTCCACCAATGACGATTCTGCAACACATGACACTGCCGCAAATACATCAGCCAAGCAAAAGCCTCAAGCAACAGCACCCAGGGTGATGACTGACCGTGAGTTACTCCTCAGTCTTCATCAGAAGGTTGATCGCAATCACAAATGGGTGAAGTGTCAGTTTGCTGCAATTCTTCACAACATGACCTCAACCCATAATGCAGTAAAGAAAAATCAGTATCACCTTCATGAAACCCTCAACCGCACCTGGGCTGTTCTCACTCATGTATATTCCGCAGAAGAACTGAAGACTATGGGTCTCCAGGAAGCATTTGACTGGTCTGCACCACCTCCGAAGAAATTCAAGAGAGTCAAAGTTCCTGATTTGGTGGCCAGTTCTTATTCTTCATCGCGTGAAACTGATGAGCATGAAGATTTGGACGACACTGCGGCACGCCCTACTTCAACGAACAACCCCGACAACACTGGCGCTCCTCCATCGACTTGAAATTCTTCAGGGGCGTTAGTCCTCAGTTTCGATCCTTTTGGTCATTTGATGACAAAGGGGGAGAAATCCGAGTTAGTCTTCAAGCGGGTTTATATTATGGGCGTTTTGTTAAGTTACAACTCTCATTCTTCTGAAACCTTTTATTGGATCGAGTTGTAATCTTAAATCCGATGGTGCCCTGATACTTTTGAACGGTGCATTGTGCTCTGACTTTGATGCACTGTGCTCTGATATTTTGATGTGTTATTCTGCATGCTTATTCCTCGTTAATATTATTGCACGCATGCTGAATCTCATCAGGCACCATATTTCATCATGCATTTCAAATTCTTCATATTATATATCAAATGCGTGTATGAATTACAAGATATAGGGGGAGATCTCCATGATTCAATTCTTCAAATGTGCATTGCCTCAAAAGCAAATTCCTCACTATGCACATATTCAGGGGGAGTTCTTCTATATCTTGCAATCAAATTCCTCAATATCAGTATTTACACTTCATATGTTTATCCCCGTTGAAAACTTAACCTATGGTGTCATCAATCACCAAAAAGGGGGAGATTGTAAGTGCATCTAGTGCCCCTTAGTGATTTTGGTGTATTGAAGACTTATAGGTTAAGTGACTGATGCATTTGTGAGTGTACACAGGTCTATAAGTCTACGAGGAGTTTGATATTTACAGAGAAAGCCGACCCCTAAAAATGAAGCTCTTCGACTGAAGACTTTGATATTCTGAAGACTTTCTGAAGACTTTGAAAGTGAAGAAATTGGTGTGACCTTGAAGACTTGGTATTCAATTGAGGAACATGAAGCGTGAAGACTTTTGTTTTCGTAGTTTCATTTTCTCTTTCTTGAGTCATAGGAAACACCGTACTGTTAAAGGGGGTCAAGGAAATACTAAGGAAAAATTTCCATGTGATGCTCAACTCAAAATACTTCACCTACCAATCCCTTCGAGTAAAGCCATTGGAAATCTCATACAGTTCAGTCAATTTCTTCAGTGACAGAGACGCAGTTCTTCTAGTCACTGAGGACTTTGCTCTGACTGAGGAGTTAGGGATTCGCCAGTGCGAATTGCCTACACAGTGAGGAACATGATAGCCCTGAGGAATTTGAGAGTCAAATTTCCGACCGTTGCTGTGCTGCGCGCCGGCTGTCCAAAATATCTTATCCACCTAACGGTCATATCATTCAAGGGCATTTATGTCTTATCATGTCGGGCTGCTCCCTAGGCTATAAATAGCCGCCCCCTACAACCACTAGTTGGTTGGCTGCTCCGAGAGAACTTGACACTTGTCATCTGAGAGCAACCCATCCTCCGAGGACTTTGAGCGAAAATCATCAAGTGAGGAAAATCCCAAAACCAAACCCCCACAAACCCAAAGTGATTGAGCATCACTGAAGAAATTGATCCTGCGTGGATCCGACGCTTGTTACCTTTGAAGACTATGCTTCTTCCAGACGGTTAGGCGTCAAGGTCTAGAGCATCCAAGAGGAATTGTGGATCGCCGAGTGACCAAGTCTGTGAAGGTTTGGAAGTCACCTGAAGACTTACCACGAGTGATTGGACGAGGCCTGTGTGGTCTTAGTTTAAGGAGAATACGGTGAGGACTGGGTGTCCTGAGTTGCGGCTCAGAGATTGGGTGTTCGGGACTGCGTGTCCTCGTGTTTAAATACTCAGCCGCTCCAACCAGACGTACAACTGAGACAACAGTTGGAACTGGTTTACCAAATCATTGTCTTCACCAACTAACTGGTTCTATTTCCTCAACTCTTTCATTTCCTCACTACTGTGTTGTATGTTGTTCATATTTGTGCTTGAAGACTTTAACTGAAGACTTCCACAAATTCCTCAGTTCAATTTCTTCAGTCTGTTTGTCTTCATCTTGTTATCCCGTGTTTATGCTTTCTGTACTCTGTGCTAGTCTTCATTTCATCATGATGACTATGTTTGTATCCTATTATGTTTACCTCTGAGTACTTATTCCGCTGCAAGTAGTTCTTCGCTAAGGAATTTCCTCACCAGCAAATTCCTCAGTGAAGAATTCATAAAAATCGCCTATTCACCCCCCTCTAGTCGATATAACGCTCTTTCAACTTACATATTGCTTATGTATTGTCTGTTGTTTGGCTTGTGCATAGAGATGCCGTCGTATGTCGTGTACAAGGGTAATGTTCCCGGAGTCTACGACGACTGGGAGGAGTGTTGGAGACAGGTTCACCATTTCAGCTGTAACAGTTACAAAGGGTACACCACTAGGGCGGAGGCTGAATCTAGATACGCCCGCTATCTAGCGGGAGAGAGGAGGGAGCGATGGAGGAACCGGATGAAGACCTGTTTGATCACGATGATGCTCATTGTGATGACCACAACTCTCTTCTATGTGATGGTAGTTTAGATGATCGATATCGACATGTAATGTGAAGACAAACTGGATACTCGTGGTCTTGAGACTTGTAATGTTTTATCTTTGTTCGATCTTTTGAATTCGGAGACTAATATGATGAATTGTATTCGGAGACTAATCTTTTATTGTATTCGATGAATCTGATGTTGTTGTGTGCTGTTGTCTATATTCTATCCAATAATATATTTTGTAACCTGTGCAAAAATCAGAAAAGTAAAAAAAACCAAATATTCATACTAATGGCGCATCACCACCAGGTACGCCATTAGTATGCCAAAGGAAACTAATGGCGCATCCACACAACATGCGCCATTAGTATGACAAAGCACATGCTTACGTATGGCCCCCTGGGAGGCATACGAATGGCGCATGGTGTTACATACTAATGGCGCACTGCCTAGTGCGCCATTAGTATACCATATACTAATGGCACACCAGTGGTGCGCCATTAGTAAAAATACTAGTGGCGTGCTACTAATGGCGCACTGGTAATGCGCCATTAGTAGGCAAAACTAGTGCGCCATTAGTAGGCCTTTTCCTAGTAGTGTGCGCTTCTATCCTTAGTGCGACCTTCGAGTTCCTTTAGTATAGGGTGGCATATTGGCGTGACACTACCCTACCCAGTCATTCTATTCTTTGCACGTGCAGGAATCTTTTTCGTACGCTTGATGATGATGTGGTTGTGACTTTTGTGTCTCGCTACTTGCTCGTCAAGCCTGTGCTCACCTGTGTATCCATCCAGATGTAACCTGTATTCACCCAGTGCTTGGCGTAGCTTCGGTTATGCCAACTCCTTCCACACATGGATATAAATGTTCGTGCACACCGCCACAGCATATTAGACCGTAATAGCGGAGTTTCTGCGCGATTTGTGTGCTTAGGTGTGCATGCATATTATGGTGTGAGTAGCAATAATATGTGATGATTACTTGATTAATTATATTAGTATTATGCTTGCGTGCTTTTGTTTTAGTCGTTTGTTTTGTTTCTTTCTTTGGGCCTTTGGTGTTACAAATTTTCCCCCTATTAAAGTTGCTCGTCAGCCGACACCGGACCCGAAGAGTCAGCAAGAAATACATATATTTGGAAAGTCAGCTAAACAGAATGGAATTTTCAGCAGACTGTAGTGAAAGTGGAAATAGCTCCTCTGAATACAAAAGAGATCCTGGATGTAATGTCAGTATAATGTTTTCATTAACATGCACTCCTCACAATAGTATGGAACTCTCAGCCGACTGCACTCAGATTGGGCGATATCTGATCATGTTACTGAGTGTCAAGTCTCCCTCGACGTGCACTCCTCATAGAAGAAAATGATCAAATCAGGAAGAAGGTAAATATTGTGCAAGCTTTACAGAATATTATCGAAGGTATGGCTCCGATACAAGTTTCATTATTCGTTGAAGATGATTTTGGAACCCGATGTACCTGGAAGCAAGCAAAAATATGGCATATAATCAGAAAGGAGGACAGTCAACCCCGTTCCATACAAGAAATCAACATCAGAAATATTAAGATGGTATGGACATGTGGTAATCGGTCCGCATATCACAATGAGAAGCTTCTGATGTAAGAAACCCAATCTTCCCGCGCAAGATACCAAAGAAACTTCCAAGGCAAGATTCATCTATCTTCGTCAGTATGATGTATGGATGATTTCCCGTGCAAGGTACCCTGTCTTCTTCAGTAAGCAACCGCAAAAGCTTCCGGCATAAGGTATTGAGTCTTTCCCCAGCAAAGTCTTTAAGGGGGTAAGCTTCTGAAGCACGATACCCAATCTTCTTCAGCAAGCTGTTGGATGAAAGTTTTGAGCTCAGGCCAGCAAATCTTCCTTAGTAAGACATTGGTACAAGGTACTATGCTGCAAATTGGCATCATATGGTAGTGAATCCCAAGAATTAGATCCGCAACATTTTGGTCAAAAGCAAGAATCAGTCATAATACACATCTGTCTCAGGAATCAGAATCTCGTATATGCGGTGAGCATACCATCAGGATCTTACAAGTCACTCGGATGAGGATCTGACAACCACGTGAGGATGGTTCAGAGAAGAAAGACAGTATACACTGTAGTGTGACAAAGGATTATGAAGATTGACGACATCAATGAGCTCCTTACAAGTACTTGTGAACTGGAAAATGATCCTGATGATCCCTTGTCCCCTTTTCTCCAATGACGGCACCACGCCTGTGATCTGAGCTATTTCTCGGTATCCGGGGTGGATGCCGATTTTTGTTCTCTCTTCAACGACTGTCACTGACAGTAGCCCTATAGCTACTTTTTGGCTATTTTAGGGAGTTGCCACCTTCTTCTTATCGACCCGGTCTCATGCTCTGAGCTGCTTTTCGGCCGTCCTGAGCCGTGGTTGAGTTATTTCAGTAATGTGCCAGATTTGAGTTGTAAAGACCGTTCTGGTGGCTACTGATTTATTTGCCGATTTCTTGCCAGGGTTCGGCTTATCATTTCCCAACGATCAGAACTTGAGAGGTGTTGAACCTGCCATTTAATGGGGTACCCTGTTGTGACGCCCCCGATTCAATCGTACACTAATCATACACGCAAACGTGTACGATCAAGATCAGGGACTCACGGGAAGATATCACAACACAACTCTACAAATAAAATAAGTCATACAAGCATCATATTACAAGCCAGGGGCCTCGAGGGCTCGAATACAAGAGCTCGATCATACATAGACGAGTCAGCGGAAGCAACAATATCTGAGTACAGACATAAGTTAAACAAGTTGCCTTAAGAAGGCTAGCACAAACTGGGATACAGATCGAAAGAGGCGCAGGCCTCCTGCCTGGGATCCTCCTAACTACTCCTGGTCGTCGTCAGCGGGCATCACGTAGTAGTAGGCACCTCCGGTGTAGTAGGGATCGTCGTCGATGGTGGCGTCTGGCTCCTGGGCTCCAGCATCTGGTTGCGACAACCAGAAAGAAAGGAAAGGGGGGAAAGGGGGGAGAAAGCAACCGTGAGTACTCATCCAAAGTACTCGCAAGCAAGGAGCTACACTACATATGCATGGATATATGTGTAAAGGGCCATATCAGTGGGCTGAACTGCAGAATGCCAGAATAAGAGGGGGATAGCTAGTCTTATCGAAGACTACGCTTCTGGTCACCGTCGTCTTGCAACAGGTAGAAGAGGGTAGTCTGAAGTCCTCCAACTAGCATCTCCATGTAGCAACTCCAAGTAGCATCGCATAGCATAATCCTACCCGACGATCCTCTCCTCGTCGCCCTGTTAGAGAGCGATCACCGGGTTGCATCTGGCACTTGGAAGGGTGTGTTTTATTAAGTATCCGGTTCTAGTTGTCATAAGGTCAAGGTACAACTCCAAGTCGTCCTGTTACCGAAGATCACGGCTATTCAAATAGATTAACTTCCCTGCAGGGGTGCACCAACTTACCCAACACGCTCGATCCCATTTGGCCGGACACACTTTCCTGGGTCATGCCCGGCCTCGGAAGATCAACACGTCGCAGCCCCACCTAGGCACAACAGAGAGGTCAGCACGCCGGTCTAAATCCTATGGCGCAGGGGTATGGGCCCATCGCCCTTTGCACACCTGCACGTTGCGAACGCGGCCGGAAGCAGACCTAGCCTAGTGGCGTTCCAGTCCAATCCGGCGCGCGCCACTCAGTCGCTGACGTCACGAAGGCTTCGGCTGATACCACGACGCCGGGATACCCATAACTACTCCCGCGTAGATGGTTAGTGCGTATAGGCTCGTAGCCAACTCAGATCAAATACCAAGATCTCGTTAAGCGTGTTAAGTATCCGCGAACGCCGACGAGGGCCAGGCCCACCTGTCTCCTAGGTGGTCTCAACCTGCCCTGTCGCTCCGCCACAAAGTAACAGTCGGGGGGCCGTCGGGAACCCAGGCCCACCTCTACCGGGATGGAGCCACCTGTCCTTTCAGCCCCCATCTCCGAACAGTATCACAGGTAATGTAACTGTGTAAAATATATCGTATATGCCCGTGATCACCCCCCGAAGTGATCACGGCCCAGTAGTATAGCATGGCAGACGGACAAGAGTGTAGGGCCACTGATGGAACACTAGCATCCTATACTAAGCAGTAGGATAGCAGGTAATGGTAACAACAGTAGTAACAAGGACAGGCTATGCATCAGGATAGGAATAACGGAAAGCAGTAACATGCTACACTACTCTAATGCAAGCAGTATAGAGAAGAATAGGCGATATCTGGTGATCAAGGGGGGGGGGGGCTTGCCTGGTTGCTCAGACAAGAAGGAGGGGTCGTCGGTGACGTAGTCGTCCACAGGGGCATCAACATCGTCACGGGGGCTACCGGAGAGAAGAGGGGGGAGAAACAGTAAATACATAGCAAGCAAGTGCATAACAGGTCAACAAGCAGAGCTAGACGTGTTCTAACGCGGTATGAGGTGATACCGGTGAAGGGGGGAAACATCCGGGGAAAGTATCCCCGGTGTTTCGCGTTTTCGAACCGGTGAACCGGAGGGGGAATGTTGCGTGTTCGGTATGCTAGGGATGTGTGGCGGACGAACGGGCTGCGTATCCGGATTCGTCTCGTCGTTCTGAGCAACTTTCATGTAGAAAACATTTTCATCCGAGTTACAGATTAATTTATATGAATTATTAAAGTTTAAACAATATTCTGAAATTATTATTAATTCGAATTAAAAGGTGAAATTGCTATGTGCACCCAGCAGAGTGCACATAGCAGGGCCACCAGAGGCTGACAGTGGACCCCGTTGACCAGGTCAAACGTTGACCAGTTGACTGGTCAACTAGGCAGGGGAGCCACATGTCAGTTTCTGTTAGTGCTGACTAATTGACTAATTTGGTAATTAGCAGGTTAATTAAGTTAATTCATTTAATTAACAAAATAATTATTTTAATTATTATTTATTTAATTCTTTTATTAATTTTGATTAATTGATTTTTTTAAAACCAACGTTCTGGGCTGGGGCCCACTTGCCATTGGCCCCAGGGGGCCTGGCGGATCAGGCGTGCGGCCGAATCGGGCGAGCGGAACCGCCCGAACGAGGGGGAGGGGTGCTCCAGAGCACCGGCGCCGGATGTGGTTGCGGGGACGGGCGAGGCCAAGGCGCGAGCAGGGCGTGGTGAGCGCGAACGAGCAGTGGCTCGCGGTGCGTGCGGGCGTGCGCGCAGTTACAGCAGTAGAGGCGGGACGGCACGAGGTGCGGCCTTGCAGGGCGCACGAGATGGTCGCCGGCACACGCGAGGTAGAGGGAGGAACGGTGGCGCGGGGAACCGGGGAGCTGCGGACGACGGCGGTTGCCGAAGCAACAGCGGGTGGAGGCGGGGACTCCGGCGGGCGCGACAATGGCGACTAATGGACGTGCGAGCGGCGACGGTGAGGGCCGCACTGAGCGGGGTAGAGAGGAGAGGTCGGGGCTCACTGCGGGCGTAGGGACTTGGCAGTGGGGGTCGAGGGGGAGGTCGAAGACGTGCGCCGGAGGAGAGGCAGGCCGGTGGGGAAGGGCGCCGGCGAGGTCCAGGCGGCGTGGTCCCTGCGGCGGCGGCGTTGGGTGCGCGGGGTCAAGGGCGAGGGGGCGTTCCGGGGCGGCGATGGAGTGACGTCTCCGGGCGGCGGCGATGGGTTCGGGCCCGATCCCGATTGGATCGGGGGGAGAGGGAGTGGGGGCGAGAGGAGTGGGGGAGGAAGATCGGGGGAGAGTGGGGGTCGGGCTAGAGTTTGACCAGGGGTGGGGGTTATGGGGGGGAGCGGGGGGCCGTCTGGGCCCTTGCCCAGTTGGGCCGGTGGTCGAATGGGCCAGCCTGTTGGGTCGGCTGGCCCGGGGGGGGGGGTTCCTTTTCCTTTTCTTCTTTTTTTTGTTTGTTTTCTCTTTTGTATTATCTTTCTTTTATTTATTTTCTTTTCTGTTTTAAATCATATTGAAATACTTAGGCATTTTATAAAATTGTGTTTATTACACCATATTGACTTATGGAAAATATGGCATCTCCCGAACATTTTTGTTTTAAATTTTGAAAAACTTTTATTGTTTGACTTTATTTCAATTTTGAATTTTGAACGGGATTTGAATCATCACAAGACCATCAACAGTAATCGTGGTGACGTGGCATCATTAGCGGAGGGTTACTGTAGCATAACTACCCGGGCGTCACAATTCTCCTCCACTACAAGAAATCTCGTCCCGAGATTTAGGAGCGGTTACAAGGGGGAAGAGATCTGATCCCGAAATTCTAACGATTCTTCTCGGTCATAGTTGCTCTTCTCGAAGAGGTAGATCCATTACATTGATGTCTTCAGTCCTCTGCTTCAGGTCATCATGACGAAGTTTGTCGTCCTTCCTTCAGGATCTTCACCGTACTTATGAAAGGATAAGGGGCATCTCACTATGACATAATGCTTTTGAGGGAAACAATCTGGGATTAACCCATGAATGAGCATATGAGTACCTCTCGAGTTGAACCAATAGGACACATCGAGAGTAAAGTTGGAAGGTCCAACAAGAAGTTTCAAGCAGCCAGGCAATCGTTCAATGCCTAGACATAAGGTGAAAGGGGTTCCAAGCAACGGAATAATTATTGTTTCCGATGCCAGAATTGGTGATCTCATCGGAAGGTGGCTCATGAATTACATATGAGTCCACGCGAGAGGAATAACTTTGGGACCAACATCATAACTCTTGGAAAGTTGTCCCAACCATCATATCTGACCGAGATTCAGATCCGATTGGTGCCATGACACCTCAGACTCAGGATGTCCGAGAAGAAAAGGTGCAACACAAATAGATGAAATGACATTTCAAGATTCTCAGGAAATGAACTATGGGAGCGGGTTCTTGAAGCAATAGTTCATCTTTAAACCAAGGAGGGGATGAGAAGGTGGCTGATGGGCTCAGCGACAATTCATCAAGAATTCCAAACGGATGGGTTTCCACAATAATTTGAACAAGAGGATGACACTTGTCAATTCAAATGATATAATGTCATATGCTCTAGGAAAATATACACCATCAATCATTAGTTGAAAGGTGTGCCTGAAGTATGACCTTAGGCAGCAAGATCAATGTTAGAGTGATGATTCAATAACCAATAGTTTAAGAATGAACGGCCGACCATTAACTTCAAAGCAAGAGGGTTGCTAGAAGGGCATAATCCGAACAGCACCGCTCACTTGTTGGTACCCCGGTTGGAATCAACACGAGGACCCAAGAAAGAATGGTGATGGTGAGAAGTATCACCATACCACGAATTCTTAAGAGGTGGTGAAATTCCCACGGCATTCTTGACATAAAAGGTGGTAATACTCCAAGGTAAAGAAGAACAATGCTGGGTAGCAAGGAACTCAAGGTATAACACGAAACATGAACAAGTTTGTGTTGGGGGAAGGCAAGAATGTCGTCGATGATAACACAATCATCGAGGGGCAAGGATGGTATTTCTCATCATGAATTCGATTGATATCCTGTAAGAGCTCAAAATGTACATGATGATTATGACACATTTGTCGAGAGGTTTCATGATGATGTAATCGAACAACGATGACATCAAGTCAGAGGACTGATGAAGCGAAAGTTACGGGAACCAAGGGTACGACACAAACTCGAAACCAAGCTTGCTGTTCAAGGACAAATGGTATGATGAGGAAGATCGATTGTAAGATTAGCTCACCGTCGAAATTTGTGCTCCGAGAAGAAGGACCCGGTAGCACAGTTAAAATTTAGCATGATAATTATATAGCCGATCAGGCTAGGAATGATGTGATCGGGTACAAACTCGTACCTATAGAAGCTTACCGAAGAGTTGTTGAACCGTAGTGCGGACTCAGTTCAGTTATTGGTGTCTTTGAGTGTTTAATAACTCAGAGCCCGTGAAAAATTGGAATCAGTGGGAATGTAGCACTTGATGAAGAACTCATAAGAAGTTATGCAATTCCATGATAATCTCGAGATACCAGGGGGGTACTACTCGATAACAAATCAAAGTAGAGGTTGGACCGGGGTATTGCTCTACAGAAGACAAGTGCTAAAACTTGCACGAGAAATGGTATTTAAAAGAGAACATGGTCGGAACCACGATTGCAACAGGCCAGATCCCAGATATAAGATGAACTTATACCAAAGGAATAATTAATTTAAGAGAAGCTTTAATGATAATTTCTACATCGTGTCCATGGGCATGAACACAAAGTTCAAGGTCGACTCCCACTTCTCCAATGCATAACCTTTCATTCACTTCTCGCTTTTGATGAAGCATGTAGTGTAGAAATTTTACCTAGCAAAATACCAGAAGAGTATGACTCGTGAAAACTTTTGAGTTCACACATATTAAGGAAGGCATAGGTTCAAGCCATCGGGGCTCCTTAGAACATATACCACGAACTTCACGAGTAAATAACACAAACTCGATGGTAGAGCATGTTCAAAAGCAGATGATACAATTTACCAAAGGCATTATGTATCGGGGAAAGAATTTCCGAAGTGATTGAATATGAGGGACGTTGTTGGATAACATCCAACAAAGGAACCGATGGTCCACAAGGGATCTGATGTGAGCATCGGTACTCAACCAGAGGAAGAAGAATACAAGGAGATCTGATTATAGAAACATCTGACTAATTCAAAGTTCAAATGCAAAAGAATTATGATTTCCAAATCAGGGGATCAGAAGCAACGCTCTGATCAAGGATGGATAAGTTGAATAGACTTAGGGGTACATTCGACGACAACTTGATTGATCGAGGACCAGCTCATGTTCAAAATGACGTCTGAGCCGGAAGGACGAATTCTAGGATCTGATCGAGGAGTGCGAGGATTCGCAACATATCGAATCAATGGACTCAAAATGATAGCGACAAAGGATGTCAACGGAGGTTACTAGAAATATGGAATTAACCATAATGCAGGAATTCAAGGAATTCAAGAGCAATAGGCTGCTGAGGATTTTCGGAAAACCGAATAGTATTCCAAAGAATTTTATGATCCAGATGAATAACTGAGGATGAACAAATCCTCGATAAGTGGGAGGAATTATACTTAGGGGTATTCAGGTGGCAAAGAGACTGCAAGGCAGTAAGCACAAAGGATTCTCGGAATAGCGCAAAGCACTTTCGAATATCTTGTACTAACAAGAGTAATCGAGAATGAAGGTATGGGTGGCAAGTATAAGTAGTTATCCATAAGGATTTATTAATGGTCGGAAATAGCAAAAGCGGTGGCACAAAGTATCGAGAGAATATGGAAGAGTATCTTCGAAATCTTCTGATGAAGCCGGCCATCAGCTGGAATGAAGATGCTCTCCGGGAGAGAGTATTTACGAGAACCTAGAGTTAGAGTTAGCAAAACCATTTAACCCGAATAGAAGAGAGATCAGAATCCCAGAGTATAGGTCGAGGAATAAAAGATCCTAATACCACCCAATGGCGACGTGGGGCCGTAAGCCGCACAGCCATGTTAGTAAAAGTTTTATAAAGTCTAGACTCGACTTCGGCCAAGGAGTTGGAAGGGGGATTCCTACAGGCAGTCGGCTCTGATACCAACTTGTGATGCCCCCGATTCAATCGTACACTAATCATACACGCAAACGTGTACGATCAAGATCAGGGACTCACGGGAAGATATCACAACACAACTCTACAAATAAAATAAGTCATACAAGCATCATATTACAAGCCAGGGGCCTCGAGGGCTCGAATACAAGAGCTCGATCATAGACGAGTCAGCGGAAGCAACAATATCTGAGTACAGACATAAGTTAAACAAGTTGCCTTAAGAAGGCTAGCACAAACTGGGATACAGATCGAAAGAGGCGCAGGCCTCCTGCCTGGGATCCTCCTAACTACTCCTGGTCGTCGTCAGCGGGCATCACGTAGTAGTAGGCACCTCCGGTGTAGTAGGGATCGTCGTCGACGGTGGCGTCTGGCTCCTGGGCTCCAGCATCTGGTTGCGACAACCAGAAAGAAAGGAAAGGGGGGAAAGGGGGGAGAAAGCAACCGTGAGTACTCATCCAAAGTACTCGCAAGCAAGGAGCTACACTACATATGCATGGATATATGTGTAAAGGGCCATATTAGTGGGCTGAACTGCAGAATGCCAGAATAAGAGGGGGATAGCTAGTCTTATCGAAGACTACGCTTCTGGTCACCGTCGTCTTGCAACAGGTAGAATAGGGTAGTCTGAAGTCCTCCAACTAGCATCTCCAAGTAGCAACTCCAAGTAGCATCGCATAGCATAATCCTACCCGACGATCCTCTCCTCGTTGCCCTGTTAGAGAGCGATCACCGGGTTGTATCTGGCACTTGGAAGGGTGTGTTTTATTAAGTATCCGGTTCTAGTTGTCATAAGGTCAAGGTACAACTCCAAGTCGTCCTGTTACCGAAGATCACGGCTATTCGAATAGATTAACTTCCCTGCAGGGGTGCACCAACTTACCCAACACGCTCGATCCCATTTGGCCGGACACACTTTCCTGGGTCATGCCCGGCCTCGGAAGATCAACACGTCGCAGCCCCACCTAGGCACAACAGAGAGGTCAGCACGCCGGTCTAACTCCTATGGCGCAGGGGTCTGGGCCCATCGCCCTTTGCACACCTGCACGTTGCGAACGCGGCCGGAAGCAGACCTAGCCTAGTGGCGTTCCAGTCCAATCCGGCGCACGCCACTCAGTCGCTGACGTCACGAAGGCTTCGGCTAATACCACGACGCCGGGATACCCATAACTACTCCCGCGTAGATGGTTAGTGCGTATAGGCTCGTAGCCAACTCAGATCAAATACCAAGATCGAACGCCGACGAGGGCCAGGCCCACCTGTCTCCTAGGTGGTCTCAACCTGCCCTGTCGCTCCGTCACAAAGTAACAGTCGGGGGCCGTCGGGAACCCAGGCCCACCTCTACCAGGATGGAGCCACCTGTCCTTTCAGCCCCCATCTCCGAACAGTATCACAGGTAATGTAACTGTGTAAAATATATCGTATATGCCCGTGATCACCCCCCGAAGTGATCACGGCCCAGTAGTATAGCATGGCAGACGGACAAGAGTGTAGGGCCACTGATGGAACACTAGCATCCTATACTAAGCAGTAGGATAGCAGGTAATGGTAACAACAGTAGTAACAAGGACAGGCTATGCATCAGGATAGGAATAACGGAAAGCAGTAACATGCTACACTACTCTAATGCAAGCAGTATAGAGAAGAATAGGAGATATCTGGTGATCAAGGGGGGGGGCTTGCCTAGTTGCTCAGACAAGAAGGAGGGGTCGTCGGTGACGTAGTCGTCCACAGGGGCATCAACATCGTCACGGGGGCTACCGGAGAGAAGAGGGGGGAGAAACAGTAAATACATAGCAAGCAAGTGCATAACAGGTCAACAAGCAGAGCTAGACGTGTTCTAACGCGGTATGAGGTGATACCGGTGAAGGGGGGAAACATCCGGGGAAAGTATCCCCGGTGTTTCGCGTTTTCGAACCGGTGAACCGGAGGGGGAAAGTTGCGTGTTCGGTATGCTAGGGATGTGTGGCGGACGAACGGGCTGCGTATCCGGATTCGTCTCGTCGTTCTGAGCAACTTTCATGTAGAAAACATTTTCATCCGAGTTACAGATTAATTTATATGAATTATTAAAGTTTAAACAATATTCTGAAATTATTATTAATTCGAATTAAAAGGTGAAATTGCTATGTGCACCCAGCAGAGTGCACACAGAAGGGCCACCAGAGGCTGACAGTGGACCCCGTTGACCAGGTCAAACGTGGACCAATTGACTGGTCAACTAGGCAGGGGACCCACATGTCAGTTTCTGTTAGTGCTGACTAATTGACTAATTTGGTAATTAGCAGGTTAATTAAGTTAATTCATTTAATTAACA
The DNA here is from genome assembly GCA_963921465.1 of Triticum timopheevii. Classification (NCBI taxonomy): domain Eukaryota; kingdom Viridiplantae; phylum Streptophyta; class Magnoliopsida; order Poales; family Poaceae; genus Triticum; species Triticum timopheevii. The sequence continues at coordinate 231,875,527 of OY997266.1, read as the reverse complement.
AAATAATTATTTTAATTATTATTTATTTAATTCTTTTATTAATTTTGATTAATTGATTTTTTTAAAACCAACGTTCTGGGCTGGGGCCCACTTGCCATTGGCCCCAGGGGGCCTGGCGGATCAGGCGTGCGGCCGAATCGGGCGGGCGGAACCGCCCGAACGAGGGGGAGGGGCACTCCAGAGCACCGGCGCCGGACGTGGTTGCGGGGACGGGCGAGGCCAAGGCGCGAGCAGGGCGTGGTGAGCGCGAACGAGCAGTGGCTCGCGGTGCGTGCGGGCGTGCGCGCAGTTACAGTAGTAGAGGCGGGACGGCACGGGGTGCGGCCTTGCGGGGCGCACGAGATGGTCGCCGGCACACGCGAGGTAGAGGGAGGAATGGTGGCGCGGGGAACCGGGGAGCTGCGGACAACGGCGGTTGCCGAAGCAACAGCGGGTGGAGGCGGGGACTCCGGCGGGCGCGACAATGGCGACTAATGGACGTGCGAGCGGCGACGGTGAGGGCCGCACTGAGCGGGGTAGAGAGGAGAGGTCGGGGCTCGCTGCGGGCGTAGGGACTTGGAAGTGGGGGTCGAGGGGGAGGTCGAAGACGTGCGCCGGAGGAGAGGCAGGCCGGTGGGGAGGGCGCCGGCGAGGTCCAGGCGGCGTGGTCCCTGCAGCGGCGGCGTTGGGTGCGCGGGGTCAAGGGCGAGGGGGCGTTCCGGGGCAGCGATGGAGTGACGTCTCCGGGCGGCAGCGATGGGTTCGGGCCCGATCCCGATTGGATCGGGGGGATAGGGAGTGGGGGCGAGAGGAGTGGGGGAGGAAGATCGGGGGAGAGTGGGGGTCGGGCTAGGGTTTGACCAGGGGTGGGGGTTATGGGGGGGAGCGGGGGGCCATCTGGGCCCTTGCCCAGTTGGGCCGGTGGTCGAATGGGCCAGCCTGTTGGGTCGGCTGGCCCGGGGGGGGTTCCTTTTCCTTTTCTTCTTTTTTTTGTTTGTTTTCTCTTTTGTATTATCTTTCTTTTATTTATTTTCTTTTCTGTTTTAAATCATATTGAAATACTTAGGCATTTTATAAAATTGTGTTTATTACACCATATTGACTTATGTAAAACATGGCATCTCCCGAACATTTTTGTTTTAAATTTTGAAAAACTTTTATTGTTTGACTTTATTTCAATTTTGAATTTTGAACGGGATTTGAATCATCACAAGACCATCAACAGTAATCGTGGTGACGTGGCATCATTAGCGGAGGGTTACTGTAGCGTAACTACCCGGGCGTCACACCTGTCAGTAAAATGAGGATAAGCTATGATTGCCAAAAAATTGCACCGATAGTAGCTATGGTCATACAAAGAAGCAATATGACCCAGCTCTTTCAGCCAAGAATCCAGACCAAGAAAACAATAATGAATGAGCAAGACCGGTGATGCAGGTATGAAAATTGTTGCAAGACCCGCGTGGTACAGAACCACCCATAGACAAGTCTGCAGATATTATCATACAGTTCAAACTCTTATGCTAGCCACGACTGGAGACAATCAAATATTTGGTATGGATCCGATACTCAAGACAGTGGAACCAGTTAAGATGATTCAGAAACTTCCACGATAAGCCATAACCTGTCAGGAAAGCGGTTATAACCCAACTCACTGTTTGGAACCCGAAGGACCTGAATTGAGTGGAGAAACCAAATGCAAGAAATTAGAGCCTTTGTGTCCACTAGAAAAATCTGATCACCACTTTATGAAAGATTGTCAGTGCCGGATGACACACGCAGCGGAAATCACTCTCGGATTGTGAGACGGGCATATATTTTAGCATGATAACAAATCACACTTAGCTAAGTCAGCAGATCTTAAAAGAAATGGGAGCCTGTATAAACATGAACCAGCCAGGTAGGATCTGTGAGAATATGGATACGGTGAATCGGACCACCTAGAGGTACTCAGGTAAAAATTTAGTGGGAACAACAATAAAGGAAAAAAGGAGACCCGAGATGGAAACGGTTTCCTTAAGTCAGTATATTCATACTTATTATCTGAGCAACCAAATCTCGAGGACGAGATTTCTTTAAGGGGGTATGGTTTGTGACAGCCTGATTTTTCTCCCTTTCTTTTTCTTTTGTTTTTCTGAGGTTTTTGCTTGAGTTTTCTTTTTTTGTGGCTTTGTGGTCTGGAAACTGAAGAAGATGCCCTCTTCTTTGTTTCCAGAGTGGCTCCAAATCCTTCCCTAGAGCCTGTCATTTTCATCCTAGCCCAAATCCCAATATTCTTCTTATTGGGAATATTCCTTTTCTATTAAAGGAATAACTTAAATTGCCCTAGGTTGTGAAGCAACCTCTATTTCCATCACTCCTAAAATTCCCAAATAATTCTAATAAATTGTTTTGATCATATCTTTCTCAAATATGGCAAAATATTTCATTTGTCATGTTTATCATCATGCTCAAATAATTCAGTTCCTATTCTGCCCTGAATGGCACATTGTGAAGCAAGTGCTATTTTCATTTGCCCAATTAACCTCAAACTCCTTGGACATATTTTCATGTCCATATCATTGCCACATGCCAAAATGCAACCTCATTTACCTAGTAATTATTTAATTATGATTTTGCAAAGTTTCTGTCCAGAAAGAAACTTTGTGAAGGAGGTACAAGCTAGGCATATCCAAATGAGTTGAAATTTTGCATGGCCCTTCATATCATCATATCATAGCCCTCCACCAAAGTTTAGCTCATGTCATGCCTCCATGTGAGCACAACTTCAAATCTTAGATTCTATCCAAAATTTTAGTCTGTGAAGCAAGTATATTTTTTTCTTCCTCCATTGTGGCTGCAAATGTTTCTAGGCCTTATATTATCAATATAACCTACCTCCACCCATTTTGGGCATAGTTCATCAAGCCATTATTCCTCTAGAATTTTTGCAAGTTTGTGGTCAGTGGAAATGTTTGTGAAGTAAGTACCATTTTGGTTTATCCAAATGGTATGAGACCTTGTGCAACATCTTCATATGATCAAATAACTATGCCTTGCCCAAATTGAGCTTAAGTTGATACTCCATGTGAGTGCATCATCCAAATCACCATTTCTGGCCATTATGGCACTTTCTACAGCAACCACCCTCTAAACTCCTCCTATTAAGCTGATTTCTGGTGATCGTAGTCACTTTAGTGTTTGATCGTCAATAGACAAAGTTTTTACTGAGTTACGTAGCTGGTGTCCCCACTGCACAGCACAAACACTTGGCTGCTGGTTTGCTTTCGGGTCTTTTGCAAATCACTTCTTTGCCCCTAGAATGATTTATTTCCTCAGTGATACTAAGGGCACTAGGGTCAATCTAGTAAACATGGTCATCCTGGCCAAAACGAGCTATTTGCACCAATGCACTCTGGCTTCTTCCCACCCCTGTTCTCGTCGGCTCCCTCCTCGTCTCCACCTCAAACAATGTCCTAGAGCTCCCCCATGATGCCCTGCATTGCCCTGCATTGATGGCTCGTCGTGGTCCACCATAAATGCATCGCTAGGTCCATGCCTGTGCCGTTCCCCGCCATTAGAGCTTGTCGTGAGCTTGCCCGTGAAGCTCTAGAGCTCTCCCCCGCGGCTATTTAAGGACCACCGAACTCCTCCGCAGCTCATCCATCCCTCCCCCGCCTCATTTGCCCTCAGGAATCGCCGCATCTCGCCGTTGTTCGCTGTCACCCTCCGTGGCCGTATCAGCCTCGGCTTGGGTCCAGCTACCACAGGCCTCCCCTGCCTCCCCTCCACGTCCACCGCGCCCCCTCGTTCCACTCAGCCGCCCCATCGCCTTGCCCCCTCGCCGGAGTGCCCGCTCCATTGGAGAGCATCACCACCGCCAGCCTCCTGCCCTCTTCATGGTGCCACCCTTCCCCTCCTCCCGGCACCTTCCCAGCGGCCGTGCTCCCTTTGAATGGGTGCAGTTGGCCGCTATGGTCCCACTGGTGCCCTCGTCCGGGTTGAAGACGGCCAGAGCACGCCGGCCCCCTCGCCGTCCCTCCCCTACTCTGCCTCTGTTTCACGTGAGGAACAAGGCAAGCTGGAGGAAGGGGACGAGCGCCCATGCCCCCTCCCCCTGCGCCTGGGACCCACGCGCCAGTGGCCCAAGGACCAGGTCCACGTGGATAAGTGGAGGCATATTTATCAGTTTACGCCTCTGCCTTATGCACTCAGGGACCTGTTTGCTAAAGAAATTTTCACAGATTGGTCCCTGATCTTCTACACCTCACAACATTTTGCTCGTAGCTCCAAATGAGGTGAATCCAAAGCCCACTTCTTCGTTTCGTCGAGCCCGTTCTGTTGGCTTCATTATCACTATGGTTTGACACTGTAAAAATGACCTTTTTGTCCTTGCACGTATACAGCCCCCTTCGGGAGAGAACTATTTCCGGCAAATCTTTCTGCGGCTTCACCACACTTCTCCCCGGTGCCTTCTTCACCACTAGGCAAGTCACAATACCCACTTGCATGTCAGTCATGTAGTAGCCATGGTTTTCAACTTGAATCTTTATTGAATGTTTGCTTGTTGAAAAGATGGTTATCGTTGTTCCGGTGATTTGCATGTTCACTTTTGTGCTATGTTGTCTTGTACTCTGTTATCATGTTCTACCTACTAGTATTTCCTTTCATATGTTTATGCTTGCTAGTATTACATGTTGATGTTGGTGATGGTCTTCGGTGCATGACTGCCATCTGTCCCGAGTACCGTTGTTATGCATGTTCCATTGCATCCACTTGGTTAAATGCTTGCATGATGGCATTGTTGATATGTTCTTGCATGACATTTATTATTGATGCTAGTGGTCATGCTATGTTTCGGAGAAGTATGTACTTGTGATGTTCATGCTAGTCAGTATGCCATGCTCAGTGGATATGATTCATTGTTGATATGGTGGATACTTATGTGATACCCTCATGATTATGTTGATATCATGTTCATGCATTGTAATTTGCATCATGTTATTTTATCATGGCTCAACATATTTGCTTTCAAGTTTAAGTGGATTAAATTGAACTTGAACAACTGTTGGCTGAGTCATGGTGCCGCTGAATCGAGCTGACCTTTGCAACCACGCTTGCCGGTATGGGACGGCCCTAACTGGGACTATTGTCATGCCTCTCGCCAGTGCCTCCAAAGAGGGAAGGTTATGGGCGCGCGCTACCCTGATCAGGTAGGCGGACATAACCTTGTGTGCCCGTTGCTGAGTTTATGGTACCGGGTCCCCGAATGGGATCATTTATGTTTTGGCCACGACGGTGGTCGTTGTGTCTTTGGTAGACATGGGGCCACCCAGGACTAGCCCAGTGGGGACTGAGTCGGAGTGGCCGAGAGAGTGTCATGGCAGTAGGATGGTTTTGTCGTAATGCCATTGGTCCACCCCAATGGGAGTGCGAGGACATGGGTTCCGTCGTGTGGGTATAGTGTACTAACCTCTGCAGAGTGTATATTAAATCTATCGATAGCTGCGCCCGTGGGTAAGGGCCCAGTCCGTGACGGTCACACTGTGAGTCAACAGTATTAATAATAATGTGCTTAATAACAACCCCGGTTCAATGATGAGATAAGTTGGTTGTGATTGCTGGAAAGATCACCGTTTGAGACCAAGTGTTGGTCATGGTTGTGATCGTCGGAAGGATTACCGTTTGAGACCAAGTGTTGGTCATGGTTGGGATCGCCGAAAAGATCACCGTTTGGTTATGAGGTAGCCGTTGAACCCAAAGTGGTTTCGTTTATGATCCATGAATGATCACCGTGGTATCGAGGATACCGATTTTTTTGTATATTCGTGATGTTGTGCGAGAATCATGGGTAAAAATCAAGCTCCTTGTGGTCATTTAGTGATTACTATGGTATTGTTTATACCAAGCTTGATTTGATCCTGAGATAATCGTGTGATGTCCGAGGTTGGTTAGTGATGCATGTGATGGTTAGAAGTAACCCGAGCAGAATAAATAGTGCATATAGTGTCATCATGTAGTATCGTTAGATTTAGTTGTACATGCCATGCCCATATTGTTCTAGCCGTATTATGTTCATGTTGTTCATGCCATGTTATCCTGATGACTTCATGATAATTCCTGCTTGATCTGTAATTGCCATGTTGTTCTTTGTATTGAATGCTTCTGGTTATTGTGAGCTTGCAAGTACATTCAATGTACTGACCTGGCGTGTCATGCCAGTTTGCAGGTCTTTCCGGGCTTGATTGCTTATTTGCCGTGGAGTCCTTGTTTGCGAGCTAGGATAAGCATTCCAGCCAGAGTCCTTGCGGAGTGGAGTTCACCACCGTCGTCGTTGTTCCGCTGCGGAGTTGTTCTGCTGCTTCCATAGAGCAACTGAGGATGGCATAGTGTCGTTGTGTCGATGTTATTCATTGCAATATTGGAGACCTTGTATTCATATTCGTGTAATAATAGAAAGCTGGTTTGTTCTATGCTAAGCAGTGTTGTATTCCAGAAGACTTCTCCTCGATCTCTAGGCTGGAATACGGGGCGTTCTAGTTTCTCTGAGCCGGGGTGCCACAATATGTGGGTCGACGAATTCTTGCAGGACAAGGCGCCTCATGGCGAGCGCGACCTCCAGGTGGACATTCTTCATGGCGTCGGCGGCCAGTCGCAGGGCCACCAGTGCTTGAAAGAGGTTCCGGCCATGGAGGCCGATTAGGGTGGCAGGCAATGAGGAGCCCGGGCGCGTGGGCTGGAGGAGCCCGGGCACGTGAGCTTCTTTAGGACGGTGAACTTGTTGGTGGTGGCAACGATCATCTAGTCCAACTGACAGTCGTAGTTGGCATTGACGGCGGCTGTCGGTGTCAAAACCGGCGGATCTCGGGTAGGGGGTCCGGATCTGTGCGTCAAGGCTGATGGTAACAAGAACTATGGGACACAGATGTTTACCCAGGTTCGGGACCTCTCGATGGAGGTAAAACCATACTTCCTGCTTGATTAATATTGATGATATGGGTAGTACAAGAGTAGATCTACCACGAGATCGTAGAGGGTAAACCATAGGAGCTAGCCTATGATGGTATGAATGTAATTGTGATCGGCCTTCTAAGGACCAACCTCTCTGGTTTATATAGAAACCAAAGAGGGCTAGGGTTTACATGGAGTCGGTTAAAAGGAAGGAAATATAATATCCGGATCGCCAAGCTTGCTTTCCACGCCAAGGAAAGTCCCATCCGGACACGGGCCGAAGTCTTGAGTCTTGTATCTTCACGCTTCAATAGTCCGGACGTTGTACACAGTCTGGTTGTCCGGATACCCCCTAATCCAGGACTCCCTCAGTAGCCCCTGAACCAGGCTTCAATGATGATGAGTCCGGCGCACAGTATTGTCTTCGGCATTGCAAGGCGGGTTCCTCCTCCGAATACTCCAAAGTGGTTATCGAACACATAGACCGTGTCCGGATCTGCAGGACAGTCTTTGTATGGTATAGATCTAATTTGCTGGCAATCTTCGGGCGTCGTGCCCTTGTATCATGGCTCGATCCAATGTGAACCATCGTCTCCTAACCCACAACGACTCGTGTTACGAGGCAGTTTTATTGGCACGTCCCGTCGAGGCAGAGATCGTGTCCCTCTTATTACGGGATTTTGCATCAATATAAGCGTGTGTGACACCATGACGGCCGTTGGCATTACCCCTTGTGTTTCTAGATAAGCCTCAAATAGTCACACCAGGGACTCTTGATATTCACCCTCATTGTAAAGGGGTCGAGACTTACGCCTCTTTCTTCACCTTCATCGCGCCTTCCCGCACCTCGAGTTCTAACACCCAAAACCTAAGCTCCACCCCTCCGAAATCCGCAAGTATGTCCGGATCTAATCCTCAAGGCCGGTGGGTCGCCTCCTAGATCGAGGAGAAGGATATTGCGAAGATCAGGGAGGTCGTATACCTAACTGCAGATATCCAGCACAGGCTTCCCGCTCCGGGGCAAGTTATCCCCATGTCGTAGCCCAATGATTTTGTTGTTTTTGTCCCACACTTCCTTCGTGTTTTGGGTTTCACCCTCCATCCTTTCGTGAGGGGGCTCATGTTCTATTATGGGCTGGATTTTCATGATCTGGCTCCAGATGCCATCCTCCATATCTCGTCATTCATTATTATGTGCGAGGCTTTTCTCCATGTCACGCCACACTTCGTCTTATGGCTCAAGAACTTCAATGTGAAGCCGACGATGATCGAGGGGCGACATGTGGAGTGTGGAGGTGCCGTAATAAGCAGAAACGCCGATGCCCCATGGCCGGAGGGTTCTTTCCCAGAAGTATCTGACGTATGGCAGCAGAGGTGGTTTTCTGCCAAGGCCCCAAGGGGCACAAACTGGGTAGCCGCCCCTGAGTTCCGCTCAGGCCCTCCGTCGCAGTTGGCATCCTGTACAGATGTAGGATGTAATTGGGGGCCCGCAGGCGATGTACCAATACTGCAGAATCGCATCCGGGAGCTTCTCGAGAGGGATATCAACCTTGTTAGCGTAATGCAAGTGATGCTAATCTGGCGGACGTTGCCGTGCCAACGCCGGCCTCTTCAGATGTGGGAGTTCAATCCGGAGGGTCTGCGGACTGTGAAGCACTTCTTCGGCTTAAAGCTCGAAGAGATGTGCAAACTTCGGAAGGAAGGTAATGTGTCCGGATACCACCGAGGATGCGGGCCTAAGATGCAACCGCCTAGATACTCAAGTAAGTGGCCTTGATACCGGACACCCTATTTTGTATTTGTCATACTCGTTTATTCTGAACATCATCCGCATCCAGGAGTGGCTCAGCAAGGCGGAGAGAATCAGGTGTCTAGCACCACTTCCTGAAGGCTCGCCCGCCCCTACCGTGGCCAAGATGCTCGATCGGGTACTCAGCCGGATGCCCTTGGGGAAAGACAATGGGAAGGATGAGAAATCAGAACCCCACACACTACACATCCGAACCGGGGATAGTCGGGGAGGAGAGGTCGAGGCCGTCTCCCCATGCGGGAAGAAGAGGGCCGCCTCTGAAGATTTTGGAGGCAGAGATGCCCAAATTGGGGGAAAAGGGATCCCCAGGGGTCATTGCCCCGATAGGCACCCTCACCGCATCATGCCCTCGAACGGGCCAACCCTCCAACGAGTCGTAAGTCAATCACTAACTTAAAGGTATTGTATTTTTCCTGGATCAATGACCGGGACTCATCTTTTTGCAGTCCGGCTGGCAGCTCTTCTCAATAGGGATCGTCTTCGGGCGACCTTCCTCCGGAGATGATGGAGAGCGAGGCCCCACCCGCCTCTCCGGTTCTTGACACGGGCGACACCGAGGTGTCTTCACGGAGGAGCCCGGATCCACCAAGGCCGGAAGCCAATGCGTCAGCCACCCTAAGTCCGGACATACTGACGGGCTTACTGGAGCGGGCTGCGCTCTCAGAGGAGCACTGCTCATTAATGAGCGCGGTGCTCAAGAAGATTTCATCCGCTACAAGCGGTTTGAATGAAGCATTCGCAAGCCTGCTCAGAGGCTTTGAGGTATATAATGGAAAACTCCCTATTTCTTTGGTTGTAAGGCACGCGCTAGGTGTGCTCCATATAGATAGCAGCCCCTGAGACTCTGGTTGCCCGCCCTAGGCGGCAAACGAGGGATCATAAACCAATGATAGTTCTGTAAACGTGTGCAGGTACCTGTGGGTCCGGCCGCCGGCCCGTCCGTTGAAGTTGCCAAACTATCAAGGCAAATTGGGTCGATTGATGCCGATATTACTCTGATGAATGAGCAGCTGGATACATCACAAGGTTGTGCCCTGTCTCCCATTGCATAGGAAAATATTAGAGTGGCATGTATTAATATAATTTGTTCAGACTGCAGATGGCGCTCCTACCGTGGAGGTCCTGAGGGCTGAACTTGCTCTAGCCAAGGAACAAGCTCGGGTGAGTGATGCGGCTGCCCTAAAGGCGGTCGAGGAATTGAGAGCTGAACAGGCTGCTCATCGCCGAAGTGAGGAAAAGATAGCTGAAATGGCTGTGGAGTTAAAACGTGCCGCTGACCGGTATGAGATCCTGAAGAAGGAGCATCAAGATAAATCGGCTGACCTGAGCAAGGCGCTGAATACCACCAAGGAAATATGGACCGAGCTCAGGGGTGCACGGGAGGAGCTTTAACAGGCCGGAAAAATCACAGCTGGAGGCTCCTACTTGCTGCGGATGAAGTTCTTCGATCCGAAGTACGCTCCCCTTGATGGACGCTGGAGCTCGCTGGACGCATATGCGGACCTGGCGATGAGTACTGCTAATGCTATGGAGTTCTTAAAAAGTCAGGGTGAAAAGGAGGTGGAGAAGCTTTTTTGGTCGCAGTTCCATGCTCCCACTCGCCCACTGCCATTAAGTGATAAGATGGCTGCTGTGGCGGAGCTTCACAGGCTGTCCGGGCTTGTGATGCGGTCCGTAATAGATCATCTTTGGCCGAAGGAGCCTAAGACGGACAACTAGTTTGGTTTAGTGCAACAGTTCCTTTGGGGCCGTGCCCCGGATCGATGCCATGAGGAGGTCAGCATGCATAGAGGGTGCGCGGATGGCCCTTGCACGCGTTAAAGCATATTGGACGGATATGGATGCCACTATGGTAGCCTCACAGGATCTGGTAGGGGTCAATATCCAGCCGAGCACTACTTGGCACAGGTCACGGAGGGTGCCCGCCTGATAGAGGCGTAGTGCCCTAAGAATCTCCTCTTCGAGTGATGATTTGAATCATTGTAAAAACATTTTGATTAGAAGGTTATATTTATAATTTGTGTTTTGAAAATATGATTGTGTCCCTTGTGCGGCCGTTCATATATATATATATATATGTGTGTGTGTGTGTGTGTGTGTGTGTGTGTGTGTGTGTGTGTGTGTGTGTGTGTGTGTGTGTGTGTGTGTGTGTTTGTGTGTGTGTTTGTGTGTATGTGTGTGGGTAATCCGAAAGATAGCAGTCGTTGGCTTCAGCCCCCATGCATACAATGCGGGGGTGTTCGCGAAAAAAATGTGCTTGATCACTCTTTATCCAACGTGTTGGTCCAGCAAGGAGGCGATCACACGTCGAAGTAGGCAACCAGACTATATAGCTGTAACACTTTCGCTTAGCCGCGGGATTTTAACATTAGGGATACTATGTAGCCCCTGGTACCTTCGCATGCTTCCGAGTACGGGCGCGTATGTACCTAGCTGGGAAATGGCCCTTCGTTAATGCGGAGGAATCCTAGAGATTCCGGTGAGTTGTCGAGTGGTTGATCAGTCTCTCGCTGTATCATGACGGTCGGTTTTCGGCTTTCTCTACTGAGGTGCTCGTCTGGAATAACCAGGGCACAATCGCAGTAGTTCTCCTTTGGCCACCTTAGCCGATTATAACGGAATGTAAGGCGGCAAACCCAGGAGCCGGGCAATCCCAACATTTGACCAAAGACATGATTCGGAGGTGATGTATATAAGGCCAAACTCGTGATGCCGAACACTCCCGAAGGTATTCAGACTTTCTAACAGAAGATGGGCTCAAGAATGCCCATTCATTATAAACCCTGTATGTCCAGGTGCGTGCGTTAATCTGTCGTGGCGTAATGCCAAAAACGGCAGTATCCTCTGTGGGTATGGAACCCGTGGGATGATGAAGCAGTAAGAGGCAATAGAAAAGGTTTACACAGGGGTTTAATCTAAAAAGAAACCTATTGGACGGGGCCAGGCTGCACGTCTGTGCCTTTTTCTCCATTGTGCCGCATCCTAGAAGGGTATCGCGCGAACGTTGTCTCCGGAAAAAGGGGATCTCATAGAAGAGTGCAACGTAAGTGTGCAATGGATAGTAGAAAATGTAAAATGCTGGCCTGCCAATAAGGTTGAGCCAAGAGTGTGGGGCTTTATTATTAGCCCCTGGTGTCTGCTAAAGGACTACATATACAATTGCCTTGGTTTAATGTGGGCTGCAGGACTCGTCTAACCGTGTCCGTGGTCTTAACGACCTGGTATAATTTTGTTTTAGAGGCCGCTTATAGCCCGGCCGCTAGGGCCGTCGCGTATTCCTCTACGCGTGAAAGGCGCTCCATTGTTCCGCTAACGGTGATGACGCCGCGTGGACCGGGCATCGTGAGTGTAAGGTAGCTATAATGCGGCAATGCGTTGAAGCGGGCGAAGGCCGTTCTTCCAAGCAATGCTTGATAGCTGCTTTGGAAGGGTGCGATGATGAAGACTAGGTCTTCACTTCTGGAGTTGCCTGGAGAGCCGAATGTCACCTCCAGTATGACGGAGCCCTTGCTATAGGCTTCAACGCCTGGTATCACCCCTTCAAAGGTGGTGTGAATCTTGCTGATTCTGGATGAGTCTATCCCCATCCTGCGGACAGTGTCCTCATATATCAAATTGAGACTGCTGCCACCGTCCATGAGGACATGAGCGAGATGGTATCCGTTGATTAATGGGTCAAGCACCAAGACATTTGATCCAACGCGCCGAATGCTAGTTCGGCCGTCCAGGTGATCGAAAGTGATCAAACAAGACATCCAACAGTTAGGTGTGGGTACGACGTGCTCTATATCACCTGCGTCTTTATGGGCGCGTTCGTGCCTTCCCAAGGATGTATGAGTCGTGTGGATCATGTTCACTGTTTTAACCTCTGGCGGGAATGTTTTCTGTCCCCCAGTGTTCGGTTGGCGAGGTTCATCCTCGTCTTCACTTGGTGTTTCCTTTCCCTTGTGTTCGGCGTTTAGTTTGCCGGCCTGCTTGAAGACCCAGCACTCTCTGTGCGTGTGGTTCGCAGGGTTGTCTGGGGTGCCATGAATTTGGCATAGTCTGTCTAGAACTCTGTTCAGACCGGACGGTCCCTCTTTACTGCCTTTAGGTTGCTTATTTTCCTGGTTAGGTCGAGAGCCTCGGAATCCGGCATTAACCGTTATGTTGTCCGGGATCTCTTCCTTGTTTTGGCGTTTGGTTTTATTACGCCGTTGTTTCCCATTGCCATCCCTAATTTCGGATATGCTGGGGTCGCTGGTGCCTTTACGGGCGAACCAGCTATCTTCTCCCGCACAAAAGCGGGTCATAAGACTTGTTAGGGCTGCCATTGTCCTTGGCTTTTCTTGGCCGAGGTGTCTAGCGAGCCAGTCGTCCCGGATGCTGTGCTTGAATGCCGCTAAGGCTTCGGCATCCGAACAGTCAATGATTTGATTCTTCTTAGTGAGGAATCTGTTCCAAAGCTTGCGGGCAGACTCCCCGGGTTGTTGGATTATGTGACTTAAATCGTCAGCATCTGGAGGCTGGACATAAGTCCCTTGAAAATTGGCCCTGAAAGCGTCCTCTAGTTCTTCCCAGCTCCCGATTGAATTTTTGGGGAGGCTTTTAAACCAGTGCCGGGCTGGTCCTTTTAATTTGAGGGGAAGGTATTTGATGGCATGGAGGTCATCTCCACGAGCCATGTGTATGTGGAGGATAAAGTCCTCGATCCAGACTCCTGGGTCTGTCATTCCGTCGTATGCCTCTATGTTTACAGGTTTAAAGCCCTGTGGGAATTCATGGTCCAGTACTTCATCAGTAAAACACAGGGGGTGAGCAGCCCCTCTGTATCTGGACACGCTGTGGCATGCCATCGGCTGTTGTTGTGTTCGGTGTTTATTCCGAACTGGTGTTTGGTTGTCAAAATTGTGTTGACAGCCATAGTCCCTCGCCGGGGTGTCTCTTTTTGATCCGTAGATGGACCTAGCTACGCCGGCTTTCCTCTCCAGGTGTTCACGTAGATTGCTACCTCTTGAGCTCTGCGTTGGATTTCCCCGAAGAGGAGAGGATGATGCAGCAAAGTAGCGGAAGTATTTCCCTTAGTTTTTGAGAACCAAGGTATCAATCCAGTAGGAGACCACGCACAAGTCCCTCGTACCTACACAAAACGATAGCTACTCGCAACCAACGTGATTAGGGGTTGTCAATCCCTTCACGGTCACTTACGAGGGTGAGATCTGATAGAGATGATAAATAATATTTTTGGTATTTTTGATATATAGATGCAAAGTAAAAAGTAAAAGGCAAAGTAAAGGCAAAGCAAGTAAATAAAGTGATAGAGATTGATATGATGAGAATAGACCCGGGGGCCATAGGTTTCACTAGTGGCTTCTCTCAAGAGCATAAGTATTCTACGGTGGGTGAACAAATTACTGTTGAGCAATTGACAGAATTGAGCATAGTTATGAGTATATCTAGGCAATGATCATGTATATAGGCATCACGTCCAAGACAAGTAGATTGAAACGATTCTGCATCTACTACTATTACTCCACTCATCGACTGCCATCCAGCATGCATCTAGAGTATTAAGTTAAAAACAGAGTAACGCCTTAAGCAAGATGACATGATGTAGAGGGATAAATTCACGCAATATGATAAAAACCCCATCTTGTTATCCTCGATGGCAACAATACAATACGTGCCTTGCAACCCTTTCTGTCACTGGGTAAGGACACCGCAAGATTGAACCTAAAGCTAAGCACTTCTCCCATTGCAAGAACTACAAATCTAGTTGGCCAAACCAAAAAGGATAATTCGAAGAGACTTGCAAAGATAACTCAATCATACATAAAAGAATTCAGAGAAGAATCAATATTTTCCATAGATAATACTGGATCATAAACCCACAATTCATCGGTCTCAACAAACACACCGCAAAAAGAAGAAGATTACATCGAATAGATCTCCACGAGAGAGGGGAGAACATTGTATTGAGATCCAAAAATAGAGAAGAAGCCATCTAGCTACTACCTATGGACCCGAAGGTCTGAAGTAAACTACTCACAGTTCATCGGAGGGGCTATGGTGTTGATGTAGAAGCCCTCCATTGTGGATGCCCCTCCGGCGGAGCTCCGGAACAGGCCCCAAGATGGGATCTCGTGGATACAGAAGGTTGTGGCAGTGGAATTAGGTTTTTGGTTCCTCGTCTGATCGTTTGGGGATACGTAGGTATATATAGGAGGAAGGAGTACATCGGTGGAGCAACAGGGGGCCCACGAGGTAGGGGGCGCGCCCAGAGTGGCGCCCTCCACCCTCGTGACCGCCTCTGGCACTTCTTGGAGTAGGGCCAAGTCTCCTGGATCACATTCGGTGAGAAAATCACTTTCCCGAAGGTTTCATTCCGTTTGGACTCCATTTGATATTCCGTTTCTTGGAAACACTGAAATAGGAAAAAAACAGCAATTCTGGGCTGGGCCTCTGGTTAATAGGTTAGTCCCAAAAATAATATAAAAGTGGAAAACAAAGCCCAATATAGTCCAAAACAATAGATAAAGTAGCATGGAGCAATCAAAAATTATAGATACGTATCAGGAATCGCCAAGCTTAATTCCTGCTCGTCCTCGAGTAGGTAAATGATAAAAAAGAATTTTTGATGCGGGGTGATACTTTGGCATAATTTCAATGTAAATCTTCTTAATTGTGATATGAATATTCAGATTCGAAAGATTCAAGACAAAAGTTCATATTGACACAAAAATAATAATACTTCAAGCATACTAATCAAAGCAATCATGTTTTCTCAAAATAGCATGGCAAAAGAAAGTTCATCCCTACAAAATCATATAGTTAGGCTATGCTTCATTTTCGTCACACAAAGATGTTCCCAACTTCTATACCCCCGATGACAAGCCAAGCAATTGTTTCATACTTAAATAAGCTCAAACTTTTTCAACCTTCACACAATACATGAGCGTGAGCCATGGATATAGCACTATGGGTGGAATAGAATATGATGATGGGGATTGTGTGGAGAAGACATAAAAAGGAGAAAGTCTCACATTGACGAGGATAATCAACGGGCTATGGAGATGCCCATCAATTGATGTCAACATGAGGAGTAGGGATTGCCATGCAACGGATGCACTAGAGCTATGAATGCTCAACAAAAGAAAACTAGTGGGTGTGCATCCAACTTGCTTGCTCACGAAGACCTAGGGCATTTGAGGAAGCCCATCGTAGGAATATACAAGCCAAGTTCTATAATGAAAGATTCCCACTAGTATAAAAAGACAACTTAATGAGACTCACTACATGAAGAACAAGGTGCTATTTTGAAGCACAATATGTGAGACTCACTACATGAGGAACAAGGTGCTACTTTGAAGCACAAGTGTGGAAAAAGAGATAGTAGCATTGCCCTTTTTATTTATTCTCTTTTTTTGGGCCTTTCTTTTTTTTCTTTTGGCCTTTCTCTCTCTTTTTTGGGGGGCAATGCTCTAAAAATGATGATCATCACACATCTATTGATTACAACATAAGGATTACAATTCAAAACTTAGAACAAGATATGACTCTATATGAATGCCTCCAGCGGTGTACCGGGATGGTGCAATGAATCAAGAGTGACATGTATGAAAAATAATGCATGGTGGCTTTGCCACAAATACGATGTCAACTACATGATCATGCGATGGCAATATGACAAAAGTAATGTATATCATGATGATGATGATGGAAGTTGCATGGCAATATATCTCGGAATGGCTATGGAAATGCCATGATAGGTAGGTATGGTGGATGTTTTGAGGAAGATATAAGGAGTTTTATGTGTGATAGAGCGTATCGTATCACGGGGTTTGGATGCATCGGCAAAGTTTGCACCAACTCTCAAGGTGAGAAAGGGCAATGCACGGTACCGAAGAGGCTAGCAAAGGCGGAAAGGTGAGAGTGTGTATAATCCATGGACTCAACATTAGTCAAAAGAACTCATATACTTATTGCAAAAATTTAGAAGCCATCAAAAATTCAAGTACTACGCGCATGCTCCTAGGGGGACAGATTGGTATGAAAAGACCATCGCTCGTCCCCGACCGCCACTCATAAGGATGCACAAGCCAGGTACACTTCATGTTTCAAATTTGTTGCACAACTTTAACCATACGTGCATGCTACGGGACTTGCAAACTTCAACACAAGCATTTCTCAAATTCATAATCACCCAACTAGCATGACTTTGATATTATCACCTCCATATCTTAGAACAATTATCAAGCATCAAACTTATCTTAGTATTCAATTGACTCAAAAGAAAGTTTCACATATCTTGAACACCAAGTATATTAACATTAAGCAAATTACCATGCTATTAATGACTCTCAAAATAATCTAAGTGAAGCATTAGAGATCAATAGTTTCTTTAAAACAAATCCACCATCGTGCTCTAAAAGATCTAAGTGAAGCACTAGAGCAAAAATTATCACGCTCAAAAGATATAAGTGAAGCACTATGAGCAAAACTATCAAGCTCAAAAGATATAAGTGAAGCACATAGAGTATTCTAGCAAATTCCAAATCATGTATGGGTCTCCCAAAAGGTGTGTACATCAAGGATTATTGTGGTAGACTAACAAGCAAAGACGCAAATAATACAAGACGCTCCAAGCAAAACACATATCATGTGGTGAATAAAAATATAGCTCCAAGTAAATTGCCAATGGAAGTGGACGAAAGAGGGGATGCCTTCCGGGGCATCCCCAAGCTTTGACTTTTTGGTGTCCTTGGATTATCTTGGGGGTGCCATGGGCATCCCCAAGCTTAGGCGCTTGCCACTCCTTGTTCCATAATCCATCAAAAGAATTCACCCAAAACTTGAAAACTTCACAACACAAAACTCAACAGAAATCTCGTGAGCTCCGTTAGAGAAAGAAAACAAAAGACTACTTCAAGGTACTGTAATGAACTCATTATTTATTTATATTGGTTTTAAACCTACTGTATTCCAACTTCTCTATGTTTTATAAACTATTTTACTAGCCATAGATTCATTAAAATAAGCAAACAACACACGTAAAACAGAATCTGTCAAAAACAGAACAGTCTGTAGCAATCTGTAACTAACGCAAACTTCTGGAACTCTAAAAATTCTACCAAAATAGGAAGTCCTGGAAAATTTGTTTGTTGAACATCATCAAAAAGAATCAATGCAAAACCACGTTTGTGTGATTTAACAAAATTATATTCGTGCACGCAAAGTTTCTGTTTTTCAGCAGAATCAAATCAACTATCATCGTAGGTTATCCTACAGGCTCTACTTGGCACAAAGACTAATTAAAAGGTAAAACCACATCCAAACAGAGGCTATACGGATTATTTATTCCTAGACAGAAACAAAAACAAAAAACACAAAATAAAATTGGGCTGCCTCCCAACAAGCGCTATCGTTTAACGCCCCTAGCTAGGCATAAAAGCAAGGATAGATCTAGGTATTGCCATCTTTGGTAGGCAATCCATAAGTGGCTCTCATGATAGATTCATATGGTAATTTTCTTTTCTTTCAAGGGAAGTGTTCCATGCCCTTCTTTAAGGGAAATTGGAATCGAATATTCCCTTCCTTCATATCAATAATTGCACCAATCGTTCTAAGGAAAGGTCTACCAAGAATAATAGGACATGAAGGATTGCAATCTATATCAAGAACGATAAAATCTACGGGCACATAATTCCTATTTGCAAAAATGAGAACATCATTAATTCTTCCCATAGGCTTTTTAATAGTGGAATCCGCAAGATGCAAGTTTAGAGAGCAAACATCAAAATCACGGAAATCTAGCAAATCACACAAAGCTTTGGGAATAGTAGAGACACTAGCACCCAAATCACACAAAGCATGAAACTCATAATCTTTAATTTTAATTTTAATAGTAGGTTCCCACTCATCATATAGTTTTCTAGGGATAGAAACTTGGAACTCAAGTTTTTCTTCATAAGATTGCATCAAGGCATCAACAATGTGTTCGATAAAGGCCTTATTTTGACTATAAGCATGAGGAGAATCTAGCACGGATTGCAACAAGGAAATACAACCAATCAACGAGCAATTTTCATAATTAAATTCCTTGAGATCCAAAATAGTGGGTTTAGCAACATCTAGGTTTTTATTTCTTTCAATCCCACTTTCATCAATTTCATCAACAAGATCTAGAAACTCCGAATTCTTAAAATGCCTTCTAGGTAAGGGAAGATCATATTCAGTTTCATCAAGATTCATATTGCAAAACAATGATTTAATGGGGGACACATCAATAACTTTTAGGTCTTCATCTTGATTTTCATAGGAATTGGAAGAACACGCTTTAATAAAGGCATCTTTTGAAGCACGCATCCTAACCGTTCTTTCCTTGCACTCATCAATGGATTCTCATGGCTTTGAGAGACTCATTGATATCATGCTTATGAGGAATAAATCTAAGCTTTAAAGAATCAATTTCAAGAGAAATTCTATCAACGTTCCTAGCCAAATCATCAACTTTAAGCAATTTCTCTTCAAGCAAAGCATTAAAATTCTTTTGTGAATTCATAAACTCTTTAAAACTACTCTCAAATTCAGAGGGCATCTTATTAAAATTTCCATAAGAGTTGTTGTAGGAATTTCCTTGATTATTAGAAGGATTACTAGGATAAGGCCTAGGATTAAATTCCCTCTATACGCGTTGTTTCCAAAACTATTCCTTCCAACAAAATTCACATCCATAGATTCATTATTATTCTCAAGCAAGGTAGACAAAGGCATATCATTGGGATCAAGAGGAGTATTTTTAGGAGCAAACATCTTCATAAGTTCATCCATCTTTTCACTCAAAACATGGATTTCTTCTATAGCATGCACTTTTTTACTAGAAGATCTTTCGGTGTGCCATTGAGAATAATTAGCCATAATATTATCTAGCAATTTTGTAGCATCTCCTAACGTAATTTCCATAAACGTGCCTCCCGTGGCCGAACCTAAAAGATTTCTAGAAGCAAAATTCAATCCGGCAAAAAATTTTTGTATGATCATCCATAAATTCAACCCATGAGTAGGGCAATTGCGAAGCATCAATTTCATTCTTTCCCAAGATTGGGCACCATGCTCATGATCAAGTTGTTTAAAATTCATGATATCATTCCTAAGAGTGATAATCTTAGCGGGAGGAAAATACTTAGAGATAAAAGCATCTTTGCACTTGTTCCAAGAATCAATACTATTTTTAGGCAAAGATGAAAACCAGACTTTTGCACGATCTCTAAGTGAAAACGGAAATAACTTCAATCTAACAATATTGTTATCCGTATCTTTCTTCTTTTGCATATCACACAAATCAACAAAATTGTTTAGATGAGTAGTGGCATCTTCACTAGGAAGGTCGGCGAATTGATCTTTCATAACAAGATTCAGCAAATCGGTATTGATTTCACAAGACTCATCATTATTAAGAGGAGAAATCAGAGTTCTAAGGAAATCATTATTATTGGTATTCGAGAAATCACACAACTTGGTATTATCTTGCGCCATGGCAACAAGTAATCCAACACACAAGCAAACAGAAAGGCAACAGGAAAAAGGCAAAAGGGAAAGAGAGGAGGAGATTGGGAAACAGAGGGCGAATAAAACGGCAAGGGTGAAGTGGGGGAGAGGAAAACGAGAGGAAAATGGCCAATAATGTAATGCGAGAGATAGGGATCGCGATGGGTACTTGGTTTAGTTGACTTGCTTGCATGAGCCTCACCGGCAATGGTGCCAGAAATTCTTCTTGCTACCTCTTGAGCATTGCGTTGGATTTCCCCGAAGAGGAGAGGATGATGCAGCAAAGTAGCGTAAGTATTTCCCTCAGTTTTTGAGAACCAAGGTATCAATCCAGTAGGAGACCATGCACAAGTCCCACGTACCTACACAAAACGATAGCTACTCGAAACCAATGCTATTAGGGGTTGTCAATCCCTTCACGGTCACTTACGAGGGTGAGATCTGATAGAGATGATAAAAAATATTTTTGGTATTTTTGATAGATAGATGCAAAGTAAAAAGTAAAAGGCAAAGTAAAAGCAAAGCAAGTAAATAAAGTGATAGAGATTGATATGATGAGAATAGACCCGGGGGCCATAGTTTCACTAGTGGATTCTTTCAAGAGCATAAGTATTCTATAGTGGGTGAACAAATTACTGTTGAGCAATTGACAGAATTGAGCATAGTTATGAGTATATCGAGGAAATGATCATGTATATAGGCATCACGTCCAAGACAAGTAGATCGAAACGATTCTGCATCTACTACTATTACTCCACACATCGACCGCTATCCAGCATGCATCTAGAGTATTAAGTTAAAAACAGAGTAACGCCTTAAGCAAGATGACATGATGTAGAGGGACAAATTCATGCAATATGATAAAAACCCCATCTTGTTATCCTTGATGGCAACAATACAATACGTGCCTTGCAACCCTTTTGTCACTGGGTAAGGACACCACAAGATTGAACCCAAAGCTAAGCACTTCGCCCATTGCAAGAACTACCAATCTAGTTTGCCAAACCAAAAAGGATAATTCGAAGAGACTTGCAAAGATAACTCAATCATAGATAAATGAATTCAGAGAAGAATCAAATATTTTCCATAGATAATACTGGATCATAAACCCATAATTCATCGGTCTCAACAAACACACCGCAAAAATAAGAAGATTACATCGAATAGATCTCCACGAGAGAGGGGGAGAACATTGTATAGATATCCAAAAAGAGAGAAGAAGCCATCTAGCTACTAGCTATGGACCCGAAGGTCTAAAGTAAACTACTCACACTTCATCGGAGGGGCTATGGTGTTGATGTAGAATCCGTCCGTGGTGGATGCCCCCTCCGGCGGAGCTCCGGAACAGGCCCCAAGATGGGATCTCGTGGATACAGGAGGTTGCGGCGGTGGAATTAGGTTTTTGGCTCCTCGTCTGGTCGTTTGGGGATACGTAGGTATATATAGGAGGAAGGAGTACGTCGGTGGAGCAACAGGGGGCCCATGAGGTACGCGGGCGCACCTAGGGGGCGCGCCCTCCACCCTCGTGACCGCCTGTGGCACTTCTTGGAGTAGAGTCCAAGTCTCCTGGATCACGTTCGGTGAGAAAATCACGTTCCCGAAGGTTTCATTCCGTTTGGACTCCTTTTGATATTCCGTTTCTTCGAAACACTGAAATAGGCAAAAAAACAACAATTCTGGGTTGGGCCTCTAGTTAATAGGTTAGTCCCAAAAATAATATAAAAGCGGAAAATAAAGCCCAATATAGTCCAAAACAGTAGATAAAGTAGCATGGAGCAATCAAAAATTATAGATACGTTGGAGACGTATCATAGATCGTGGGCGTCTCCGGCAGCTGATTTATTGTGGCTATGAGGTGGTGCTCCTGGTCTCTTGTTCATGTTGTTCTTCGGTGGAACGGCCTCATCGTCGAATTCTGGCAGTACCTTGCGTTTTGGGTAGCTCTTTGTATGGCGATCGTCGCCATATCTTTCTTTAGTGTCTAGCACTTTATTCCGTCTGCGATTGAGCGTTTCCTGTGTGGCTTTAAGCAGTTGCTTCTGCTTCTTCAGACTTCTTGCTGTGGCCATAAGATTTCTATGGCGGTTCTCTCGTTCCACGCGTTCTTCCAGAACGATGAATGTGTCATCGTCCAGACTGTCTTCTTGTCCTGGGCCGGATTGGTGAACTCGTCCCTCTGGATCGTTTCTTCGGGCGTATGACCTGGACTTTGTACGGCGTGACCTGGTTCGTCTTGCTCCATCGCTGGTTCTGTTTGGTCGTTATTGCCATCGGGGTTGACCGGAGTATCCATTCTTCTGGCGCTCTTGCTGATATTGTTACTGTTGCCGGATTTGGAACGATGTCTGCGCCGTCGCTTTGGTTTTTGCCCAGGGGTGTTATCTTCCGGATCCTCACCGTCGCCTTCCTTCGGCGTATCCACCATGTATATGTCGTCTGGCGAGGCATGAATCCGGCACCTCATAGATTCTGGGTCTTCTCCTGCATCGTCGTACATACCGTCGATGACTTCGGAGTCGAAGTCCAGCACGTCGGTTAAATCATCAACCGTGGCTATGAAGTGGTTGGTGGGTGGGCAATGAATGGCTTCGTCGCCTGCTTCCCACTCGAGACGGACATAATTCGACCCGAGATTCTTTGTCAAAGAGAGAGTTTTGAATGAGTTTAGTATGTCACCGAAGAGTGAGTGCTAAAAGATGTCCGCCGCAGTGAACTCCATCATCGGAGCCCAACCGAGATCGGCGGGCCCGGGGACGCACGAACTGGAGCCTACAACCGGACACGAGTCCAGGGGCCTGGGGTCACCGGTTTCCTCAAAAGTGAAGCCTGTGTTCGGCTCCATCGCCGATGAGGGTACGGCCTGTAGAGCGGGGTCCGACCCTCCGTCTTTAGGTAACGCAATCTGTCCCGGATTTAGGTCCGGGGCTTCTGCCGGGATGATATCCCGAGAAACGTCTGATAGCAGGTCTAAGCCGTGCTCATCGTGACTGTTCGGCGCTTCTGGCACTGGCCCGAATCCGCCGAAGATCAAGTATCCTCGGGCATCCGCTATGTGGTTCAAGTTCCCGAACCCGATTTGAGGGCTAGGGGCATAGCTATTGATCTGCTCCAAGTGGCTAAGCGAATTGGCCCGCAGTGCGAAGCCGCCGAACACGAAGATTTGTCCGGGGAGGAAAGCCTCACCCTGGACAGCGTCGTCAATGACGATCGAAGGAGCCATCGAGCCTGACGGCGATGTCACAGAAGAACTCTCAATGAAAGCACCAATGTCGGTGTCAAAACCTGCGGATCTCGGGTAGGGGGTCCCGATCTGTGCGTCAAGGCTGATGGTAACAAGAAGTAAGGGACACATATGTTTACCCAGGTTCGGGCCCTCTCAATGGATGTAAAACCCTACTTCCTACTTGATTAATATTGATGATATGGGTAGTACAAGAGTAGATCTACCACGAGATCGTAGAGGCTAAACCCTAGGAGCTAGCCTATGATGGTATGAATGTAATTGTGATCGGCCTTCTAAGGACCAACCTCTTAGGTTTATATAGACACCGGAGAGGGCTAGGGTTTACATGGAGTCGGTTACAAGGAAGGAAATATAATATCCAGATTTCCAAGCTTGCCTTCCACGCCAAGGAAAGTCCCATCCGGACACGGGCTGAAGTCTTGAGTCTTGTATCTTCACGCTTCAATTGTCCGGATGTTGTACATAGTCCGGCTATCCGGATACCCCCTAATCCAGGACTCCCTCAGCGGCCATCCACCAGCCGGTTGCAACACCGTCCGGAGACGATCCTCGCTGCCATGCCGCAGACCAGCGTCGTGGACCATCTAGCACAGCCGATGGCCGCTCGCGCACATCGCTCCATGGGTGTGGAGTGAGCACTATTGCGCTTAGTGTAGGTGCTTAGGCAAATGCTTGGGTGCATACAATGTGGTAGATGCATTGGAATGGAGGTGCGCCTTTATATGAATGCAAACTGCATTGCATTCACATCGTGCAGCCTCTTTTCCCGGTCCTCCTCCCATTACTCCCCTGATGCATTCACGATGCTAACTGAAGGAGGATGCATTGGCCGTTCAACATTTCGGGTACCCCCCCTCGTCTGCATTAAAGCCGTATCGGGAAGTGCGCTGCCCACTGTCAAATCAAATAGTACTGTGATGCCCGCTGCACGCCCGGCTCAACACGCCTCCTCACCTCCATCAAACCCCTCTGTTAAACCCGCATGCAAACTGAGAAACCTACTCCGGCCACACGTCCGTTCATGAGTGGGCCGGAATTAAATGCAACACTGGCCGAGATCCTCCCATTCGCCCTCAGTTTGAATGAGGCCACACGCCGGTCAAGCTCCTACCGTCCGCCCTCTATTTGAACGAGGCCAGACAGACAGCGGGCAAGAATCGCACCCCTCCGCCACTCCCGCATCTCCTCCTTCACCATTTTATCCACTCTTCCGATGGCTTCCGAGGAGCCGTTCTCCGACATACTACCCGAATGGGTGGCCCTCCGAGCCCTCCGGATACCAGCGAGGCCGCTCGGTGCTTCACCAACCTCGCTTGGCCCGACGAAGCTAACTGCCACCCCAAGCAGGCACGTGGTTTAGCAACTCGCCGCTCCAGTTCAGCTCGATGAAGAGTGGCAAGTTACAACACGCTGACACGGCAGCGAGCACGCCGGTACCGGCGTCATCGCTACCGCATCGTACCGTGCCACCAGTGTCTGCGGTGGCTGCACCTCCCGTGTTTGTGGGTGCGCCTCCCGTGCCTGTGGCCGCGCCTCCCATGCCTGCGGCAGTGCCATGCAGGCAGTGACAGAAGCAGGGTGCATGGAGAGCGATGAGTCGGTGGCCATCTTCTCCGTGTTCGCCGCCATCATCGAGGAGAAGTAGAACACGCGAGGCTGTCGCCACTTGGGTCCCATGAAGGCCACCGCCAATGCGACGACTACGCATTCAGGTGATTTCTTTGTTGCTTCATCTCTTCCGAGGACCTTCGTCGACCCCGCAAGTGTCTGCCGGACATGAGGAAGACAAAGTGATCCACGGGCGGCCATTTAGATTAGGTACTCCCTCTCTAGCTGGCGGGAAATATTTGTTCTAAGAATGGATAAATTGTATGTGTCTATAACTAAAATAAGTCTAGATACATTCATTTCTAGGACAAGTATTTCCGGACGGAGGGAGTATTAATTATACCAAGAGAGCCAGATTAGCACTGTTTAGTTCATGTAAATGTAATGAAATCCATCATGTTTATATGAAGATCTAGCTTTTTTATACGAAATCCTCCATGCTTATATGAAATCAGTCCGTGTTTGCACAAATTTCATCTAGTTGGTTATAGTTGTCAAAATATATGCCGCTGGCGTTTGATGTCGTCCTCCGTGGAAGTAAGCAGGAGGAAATTTATCGGGTTCTATTGGAGATGCTCTTATGCTGGAAATAGTAGAGTGACATCCAATCCATTTGAGTTAATTGCTTGTATGATTTTAACTCTATAAAAAGTTAATTGCGTGTACAGTGTACACGTGACTAGCACGGTGGCTACAGCTTTGTACAAAATGTTTAAAAGGAACAAGTCCATCCTTAATATTGTATTCTAAGTACTCTATGGGTTTCACTGTCAGTATAGTAGCGAAAGAAGTATATATTAAATAAGTAATATATAATATAAAAATCTAAAGTTAAAGACAGAATTCGAACTGAGGTCATCGCGTTGCGAGCATCCGGCGCTAACCAGTCCAACACATTCTTGTTGTAGACCATGATGGAGATTTTATCTCCATGTCTACTATTATACTCCATCTGTTCCTAAATATTTTTCATTTTCAAATTTCAAATGGACTACCACATATGGGTGTGTATGTAGACATATTTTAGTGTGTAGATTCACTCATTCTGCTCCGTATGTAGTCACTTGTTGAAATCTCTAAAAAGAAAAATATTTAGGAATGGAGGGAGTAGAAAACAGAGTTGGTGATGATGGTGTGCGTGCCATCCCGCAATATAGGCCGTTGGATTTATATCTAACGGATAGGAAGGAAGCTATGCCAATTTTGCAAAAATATACCCACACCCCTCTCCACGTTCGCAAATAAGGCCTTCCCTCGTTCATCCTTTTCTCTCACAAGATAAACTACTCATACAAATGCATCGTGATGTTCCTTGCAACGCACGGGCATCTAGCTAGTTTCTTTTAAAATAGTTACAACGATAATTGGGTTGAATTGATATATTTTATGTCTGCCTCGAACAATTTTAGATTCACTAGTAGTAACAAAGAAAAGGTTGCCTTGTTAATTGACAGAAAACAGGGTGAAAACTATCACATGAGGCCAGTAAAAACAAGGCACACTGGGTTCAGCGTCGTCGTCACTACAGCTGTGCACGCGCGAGAAGTCTACATATTGAGGGGGCTATGGAGAAAAAGACATATCGAGTGTGTTTGAGCGAGGCACAGAGACACAATGGTTGAGAGAGAAACTGTCGTGGAATTGTCACGGCAGATGTCCTAGTGTGAGGACTTAGTCGTGGAGCCATCGCAACTAGGTTAGCTTAAAGGAGTTCAACGGGACAAAGGACACAGAGTTTATACTGGTTTGGCCCCTTGCGGTGAAGGTAAAAGGCTAATCCAGTTTGCGGTGGTATTGCTTATGTCTCGATTACTAGGGAGAGAATACGCTTGATCTAGCTTTCAATCTCTTGTTTCTTGCCCTGAACCGCCGCCGGGTCGTCCCTTTATATACACAGGTTGACGCCCAGTGGCTCACAGAGTCCCGGCCGACTCATTAACAACGTGTCCGGCTTAGTGACTAAATATACCTGCCTTACAATACAAGTCATACACATATGGCGGTTTACTCGTACAGGCCTTAAGTCGTTCTTGGGCCTTCGCTTCATGAACCGCCATCTTCAACATCCTCATAGGCCTTGTAATGATGAACCGCCATAGGTATAACCCGGCACCCTCCCGGGCGGGTCATACCTAATAGCTATATCCCCAACATTAGGCCCCAGATTGATTTGACTTGTTCATGTCAATCTTCAACACTTAGAAAGAATCCTTCCTTCTTTATTTGTGAGAGATCTCATAACCCGCCATGACATCATCTCCTACGATTGTGGCAACCCGCTATGACGTCATCTGCCATTAATTTTACACAATATCCAATATATCTTAACAGATCCTTATCCTTAATAACCATTCCGAAAATTGAGGAGTCCAAACGGTTGGATAATTATTCTTTGGCCTGCTCGTTTTTCGCACCTACATGTTTACCCTTCTCCTTATAAATAAGGTCAAACAACCCTCCTTTCATTTCCCCCCTTGCCTTCTCATCTTGCTCTTCCTCTCGCGACTCTTCTGCTGCCTCGAGCTTCATCACGGCCGTCCTCCGACCGTTGCACCAACTCAGGCCGCTGCATCAACCTGACTAGTCCAGAAAACGCCGGCGCTCCACCGCAGTCCAACTGCATCTGTAAGATTTCATCTCCCTATGCGTCAGATCTGCATTAGGGTTAGCCCTGTTCTTAGGTGTTCTTCGCTGTTCTTTGCTTTCTTCTTCAACCACAGTTCCTTCTGATCTAATATAGTATAAAACTCGTGCAGTAGCAATTTAGCCTTTGTTTTTTAATATCAGAATACTTTTTATTCATAGAAGGTCTCATCGGAGCACACGAACTCCTCTGCTGCTGTTTTAGGTTTATAATTTACTGCATTTTTTGAACTGCCACTGATCCAAAAATTATAGCTTCAGTCTGTGAAATCTGTTTGTCCATCACTTAGCAAGATTTTCATTCTTGATAGATCTTTACTATTAGTATTGTCATGGCGGCTTACATCACTAGTTATAGCTAGTCATATATCATTGGGCCCCTTTTAAGCCGCCACTCTGAATATGTACTGTAGTGTTTTTCCTCCGACTTAATGAATCAACTTAAACCGGAAAATTTGTTATTTCTTTTAGGTTTCTTTCTTCACAATGCCGCCGAAGACAGCCACTTCATGTAACTGGGTTCCCTGCATTGTCACTGAGGACACGCTCAAAGACTTTGTCAAAACCGGCTATTTACTAGAAGAAATTGTCATGCATTATCGAGTCCCCAATCCAGAAGAAGAAAGACTCAGCCAAAGGATGATGAGGTCATTGTTTTTACTGACCACATGAATCGGGGCTTCTCACCACCCGATTCTAAATTGTCCCGAGATGTTCTGCACTTCTTTCAGCTTCATCCTCAAGACATCGGACCCAATTCCGTGTCAAACATCTGCAACTTTCAAGTTTTCTGTGAAGTACACCTTCAAGAGGAGCCCAGTGTTGAACTGTTTAGGGAACAGTTTTATTTGAACCGCCAAAACGAGTTTACGAACGGACCCTGCTTCAAACTTGGCAGAATCTCAATTGAACAAAGAAGAGATGCTATCTTCCCCTATGCTCGCTTGCCGAGTCACCCCAAAGATTGGAATCAGACATGATTTTATTGCAAAGATACCTCTCCGGCTGACGAGAACCCACTGCCAGGCTATCGTGTCCATCGTCTTGACTCAAAATATCATCTTCATGAGAAGCTTACCGCTGCTGAACGTGCAAAGCTCGCCCCCACCATTGCAAAGGTCAAGGCTCTGCTGGGAAATGGTTTAACTAGCATTGACTTGGTTCGATGCTGGGTTGCTTGGAGGATCATACCCTTGAGTCACTGATCCATCTTAATGTGTACTTACATGGGTGTTAAAAACAATCCACCATGCCATAGCTTCGCGCATTTAACTAATGAGGCAATCAATGAAATGACAAAGAGCCTTCTGAATGAAGATCCGAAAGACTGCAGCAAAGTGGGTCTGAACCCTTTCTGCAAACTTAACCCGCCACCAGATGTGAGTCTTTGAATTACTTACTTTTACCTTCATCATTCAAATATGCTATTAACCCAATTTTGATGACTTTCACAGGCTGACTCTGATTTTTGGAAAAATAAATATAACCATGAAGCTGCCAAAAAGGCCAGGGCTGCCAAGAAAGCCACCAAGAAAACTGCCAAGAAGAACAAGCAGAAATCCAGTACTTCCGAGCTGTTTGAACTGGATGAAAACTCTAAGTCGGAGGTAGCTCTTGATTCTCTTGGCTCCTTTTTCAACTATCTTATTGACATTTATTATCATCAGGATGACACGGGGGCCAGTCAAGCTGGCGAGGAAGAGGTAACTATCGTTTCGTCCGACTCCGAGCCTTTGCCAAGACAGAAAATTAAAAGAGTAACCCTGAAAGTAAGCTTTTCACACCCCTTAGCTCATCTGGATCCTGACTTTCTTTTGAAGCAACAGCAGCACGAGAGCCGGCGACAGACTCAGACCAGAGGAGGTGAAGAATTATATTCCAGCTTACCGAACACTCCAAGGAAACGTTGAAACGAGGTCATCCCAAATTTAAACTCTTTTTATCCTTTGGCGGGTCTCATTCGCCAGCCACTTGATTCTTCCGATTCAAATTATCAGGAGACTTCTCGCTCCTCTTCCGGCGACTCATCACAGTCAAAGATGCCGGCTTTCAAAACTGCTCTTGGGTAATAACAATTACTTATTATTTGCTCCTTGTGCTCTTTTATATTTACACTAACCTCTCATGGCCCATGTAGTGGAAAGGCCAAGCCTAGCAAAAAGGAAAAGGTGAATAAACTGGCTAAAGACCCCAAAGTCCCTGAACCGGAGCTACAGATTCCAGCGTCTGACACCTCCGTCCCACAAACAGAAGAACCTATTCCTGACGTCCCACCAGAAATTCCTGACCCTTCCATTGACCAGACAAACAATGATCCTTTGAATGATTAATCATCAAGCCCAATTATACCAGCTGAAACACATGCCGATGATGTGATGATTACCAGCACCGGCTTTGGAGAGCCGAGAAGACCCACTGTCGTGGCCAAACACTCCGCCAAAGAAGAATATGTTGAGAAACGAAAAGTGAGATTTGACGTTGCGAACTACTCTCAACTGAGCGTTAGTGAAGTATTCTCTGGTTATCTCAATCAAGTGCACAACAACCAAGACCTTGAAGTTGACATGGTGAAGCAGATGCATCAAAAATATGAGGTATGAACTCCTTCTTTACTGAGTTATGAATATCCTATTAGCCCTCAAGTCTATTGTGTATGATGGAATTTAATATGCTGCAGATTTAGAATAACCATGACTATAAATAATACCATTTGATAAAATCTTTCAAAATCGGGCTTACCCATCCGATTTATAGCAGATACTTAATGATTAACACTGCATCTGTAACCCCCAAGGCCGGTTTAATCCGCATGAATGAGTCGGTCCTGTTCCTCATGACTTATAAATCAAAGCTTACTTGTGTAGCCCCCATGAGCCGGCTGTGATTGTTTGTAGCACGTACGGGTCATCATAAAGTAGTAAGAAGATACAAGCGATATGCATTAGCCCCCAAGTGCCAAGTACTCTTGCTTGCAAAGTGCTTGGGACTTATTCACATAAGCTGTTGCATGAGTAATTTTTTCGGAAGGCATTAGCCCCCAAGTGCCTAGTGTTGTTGCTTGCAAAAAGGCTTGGGACTTTCTTTCTGTAACCCAAATATGAACATGATTTTGAACCGGTGTATGTACAGGACACCACTGCTCAACTTCAATCACAATTGACTGATGTGAAAGCCCGCCTGGAGCACCAAGAATCTGAGACCCGGAAAGCAGACTCAAAATTCCAGTTTAGCTTGGCTGAAACTGAAAAACTGAAGACCAATTTTGAGGCTGAAAGAAACGCCTGGGCTAAAGAGAAAACTGCCTTGACACAGCGGGCTGAAAAGCGGAGGTGGCTCTTCAGGAGGTGACTACTGAGCTTACTGGTTTAAAACACCGTGTAACCCAGATGCTTTCTGCTATCTTTGGTGAGTCGCCTTGCTAGTAGCAAATTTGAATCTCTTCCTTGATAGTATAAACCGCCTCTAACTGATCCATAATTATTATTCAGGTCCCAGGTGCAACAATCTTAGTCAAGAGATGCTTGTGAAGATCAAGGTTGTTTATACACTTGTTGAATAGTTATATACTAGAACTCAACGCGCACCTGCCACAATTTCTCCGACTAATCAGGCACCTACTCTTTTGAGTGATGTCTTGAAAAAGCTTTCTTTTCTGCCTGAGAGGATTAACGAGATGAAGCGATCATCTGCAAGAGCCGACACTGTAACATCTTTAAGCTGGGCCAAGGCATGGCTAGGAGACCTAGATCTGGCCGATTTAGCTACCGAGTATCCAAGCTTAAAGGAAGATGGCACTCCTTTTGAGAGGAAAGACTTTGCTACCTGCGGGAAGGAGATACCTCCCCTGGCCAGCCTATTTGCAAATGAAACGGATCTTTCAAGATACCAACCAGCATATGACATGGAGAATCAGAAGATGCCCACGCCGGCTTATAAAGTGATGGATCTAATTCCCCCAAACCGTAAGCACACTTTCGCTCCTGAAGTTGAACCGTGCGAGCTTATAGATGATGAAGCTAAATTCCAAGCCTTGTGTGGCATTGATTGGTCATCAC
Organism: Triticum timopheevii; assembly: GCA_963921465.1. Classification (NCBI taxonomy): domain Eukaryota; kingdom Viridiplantae; phylum Streptophyta; class Magnoliopsida; order Poales; family Poaceae; genus Triticum; species Triticum timopheevii. Next base: position 231,843,732 of record OY997266.1, on the reverse strand, counting down.
CAAACTTCCAGGAAGCAAAGGAGGACGAAGAACCAGAGAGGGATGATCCAGAAGCTTCAAGCCGTCAAGGCCAAGACAATTGATCCGCTGGGCTGTTCATATGTTTGACCTTCTGAAAACACTTAATCATTTTCGCTCTTGGAGTCATGTAATGGGCTAGTAAAAACTTTGATTTGTCGTGCTATCATGCACGTTTGTGTTTTGCCCAACGATGTTTGATCCGCCACTTGAAAAAATCCTTTTACACTTATGACGACGTTGATTTGTGCAGATGAGATTTAGAATTATCCTACACCCAAGTAGATCACAAGAGCCCTGGCGGTTTACCGCCGGGCGGGTCATAATACCCCATATAAAACCACTAGTGACTAAAATAGTACATCACCAGGGCCGGTTTTAAACATAATCATGTATAATTATAACAAAAATTGCATACCTGTGATATTGAATCGTACTACCGGCTTGTAATATCAATGTAGTAAGGGTGATAACCCAAAACTTAGAAGATAATACTTCGAGGTATTTAATATCATCATATACTGGCGATTTACCATCCAAAGCCAGGCCGGGTTATCAGAAACCACAGATACACTCAAATATGAGCTGTAAGAATTGAGGCTACATGGCCTGAATCACCTTAAACCATATGTCAATATGATACCAAGATGAACCCAAAAAAATGTTCAAAAAACAAATCAAAAGCGAGAAAGCAAGGCTTTCATAGGCTGCGAAGCCTAAAGCTCCGAGGCTTTCATGGGCCGCCAAGCCACTGAGTTAACCTTTTACACTTTGTGAAACTGGCCTCACATGACCGCCGTTTTAACCTTGAAAAGTTCAGGGTCTATGTAAGATTGACTGTCAAGAGTACGACTTGTCATTCCGGGATTACCCGAGCGGAGTGGCAGTTTCTACAAAGCAGGAGAAGCCGGAAGGCTTTGGTGAATACACCTGGTGTTCCAAACCAGCTCACAAGGGTAGTAAAGTTATGTTCTCTTTGGTGAATACACCTATGTTTGAACAGGAAGCCCCCAAGTGCTTGTGGTGTTGTGCCGATCAAGAGGGATATTCACAGCTTTGTTCTCTTTGGTGAATACACCTATGTTTGAATGGGAAGCCCACAAGTGACCTTTGAAATTGTGGCATTGCGCCAATCAAGAGGGATATTCATGACTATGTTCTCTTTGGTGAATACACCTATGTTTGAACAGGAAGCCCCCAAGTGACCTTTGAAATTGTGGCATTGCGTCGATCAAGAGGGATCTTCACAGCTGTGTTCTCTTTGGTGAATACGCCTATGTTTGAATTGGAAGCCCCAAGTGACCTTTGAAATTGTGGCCTTGAGCCGATCAAGAGGGATACTCTATGCTCAGTGAGCAGGAAGCCCGCAAATGACCATCAGAATTGTAACGAAAAAGACTCATTATTCTTGGAGATGAAATGATAGAGGCCCTGCTTTAACAGGGATGCTGGCTTTATTATAATCATCATAATATATACATTTTCAAAATATGTACATTGTAAGAGATGGGTGCTCACGTGTAGTAAGGCCGAAGATGAGCAATATTCCATGGCTGGTGGGTCTCCTGCTCCGACTTACGTGAGTCCTTATGGTGTCGAATATGATAAGGTAGTATGACCCATTGTTCAAATTCTTGCTGACCACAAAGGGTCCTTCCCAAGGTGGGCATAGCTTGTGCATATCAGTTTGATCCTGGATAAGCCGGAGCACCAAGTCACCTTCCTGAAAGGTTCTAGTCTTAACACGGCGGCTGTGATAACGGCGTAGATCTTTTGGTAAATCGCCGAGCGGGCCGCCGCAAGATCACGCTCCTCATCTAAGAGGTCAAGTGCATCCTGACATGCTTTTTCATTATCAGCTTAAACATAAGCCGCCACGTGGGGCGAGTCGTGATGGATGTCACTAGGGAGAACCACCTCTGCTTCGTAAAGCATGAAGAAAGGCGTGTAACCCGTAGATCTGTTGGGGGTAGTATTAATACTCCATAGCACTAAAGGTAACTCCTCCACCCAACAACCCGACGTCCTCTACAAAGGAACCATAAGCCAGGGCTTGATGCCTCTCAAAATTTCTTTATTGGCTCTTTCAGCTTGACCATTGGATTGGGGGTGAGCTACTGACGATACGTCAAGTCGAATATGCTCACGTTGACAAAACTCTTTCATAGCACCCTTGCACAAATTAGTGCCATTATCAGTTCTAATGTTGTGGGGAAAACCAAAGGAAAAAATCACCTTCCTGACGAATTGAACCGCTGTCGCCGCGTCACACTTACTGACTGGTTCTGCTTCGACCCACTTTGTAAATTTGTCAACCGCCACCAAAAGGTGGGTCTTTTTATCCTTGGACATTTTAAAAGGCCCAACCATATCAAGCCCCCAAACTACAAACGGCCAAGTAATTGGAATCATCCTCAATTCTTGAGCCGGCACGTCATCTCGCCGTGAAAATTTCTGACAACCATCACACTTACTGACCGAATCCTCTGCATCAGCGTGAGCTATCAGCCAGTAATACCCATGATGAAAAGCTTTAGCCACAAGAGACTTCGAACCGGCATGATGACCACAATCTCCTTCATGAATCTTGCGAAGAATCTCACGGCCCTCTTCTGGAGAGACGCAATGTTGAAACGCCCCAGTAACACTGCAATAGTGCAGCTCTCCGTTAACAATTATCATTGACTTAGACTGTCGGGTTATCTATCTGGCCAAAGTTTCATCCTCAGGTAACTCACCCCGGGTCATATAAGCCAAATATGGAATTGTCCAATCAGGAATTGCGTGAAGAGCCTCCACCAATTGTGCTTCCGAGTTAGGAATAGCCAGATCTTCCTCTATAGGCAACTTGACATAAGGGTTATGCAGAATATCCAAGAAAGTGTTAGGTGCCACCGGCTTATGCTGGGACCCCAACCAGCTTATGGCATCAGTCACCTCATTTTTCCTCCGATCAATGTATTCCACTTGATAACCCTTGAAGTGCCCAACAATAGCGTCAACCTCGCGGCGATAAGCCGCCATGAGTGGATCCTTAGAATCCCATTTACCTAAAACTTGCCGAGCCACCAAGTCTGAGTCACTGAAACATCGTACCCGGCTTAAACTCATCTCCTTAGCCATCCGAAGGCCATGGTGCCGGGCTTCATACTCAGTTGCATTGTTTGTACAAGGAAACATCAATCTTAAAACATAACAAAACTTGTCACCTCGAGAGGAAGCTAAGACCACTCCAGCCCCTGATCCCTCCAATTGCATGGACCCATCAAAGTGAATAGTCCAATATGTGTTACCTGGCTTCTCTTTAGGCATCTGCAGCTCTGTCGAGTCATTGATGAAATCCAAAAGTGCTGGAGACTTGATGGCCGTGCGGGTCATATACTTCAAACCATGAGGTCCAAGCTCAATGGCCCACTTGGCTACCCGACCTGTGGCTTCTCTGTTTTGAATAATATCCCCTAAGCGAGCAGAACTAACCACAGTGATGGGATGACCCAAAAAATATTGTTTAAGCTTCCGACTGGCCATGAACACCCCATAAACGAGCTTCTGCCAGTGCGGATATCTCTGCTTGGACTCAATGATCACTTCACTGATATAGTAACCGGCCGTTGAACCGGATATTCCTTGCCTGCTTCCTCCCGTTCCACCACAATAGCTACACTGATGGCCCGGGCGTTAGCAGCCATATATAAAAACAACGACTCCTTATCAATAGGAGCAGCAAGGATTGGCGGCTCAGCTAGCTGTTTCTTCAAAACTTAAACGCGTCATTAGCAGCATCACTCCATACAAAGTGATATGTTTTCTTCATCATCTGGTACAGAGGTATAGCCTTCTCACCCAGGCGGCTTATGAACTGGCTTAAGGCAGCAATAGGCACTACTAGGGGAAACCTTATACACAAAGGTATAGAAGTAGCTTTGGTCAAAACTCGGCGCTAGCGCTACTTAGTAGTAGCGCTTGTTGCAAAAGCATGCTACAAACATTGTTTTAGCAGTAGCGCGTCTGCACAGAAAAGCGCTACTACTATAATTCCCTCACTAGTGCCGGTAGGCTAGGAATAGTAGTAGCGGTTCCTCCAGAAGCACGCTACTGCTAAAAACTTTGTAGCAGCGCGTTTATGCTGTAGAGCGCTACTCCTATGAAAAAATGAAAAATAAGTAGAAAAGTAAATGAAAATGAAAGAAATAGAAAAAAGAGAAATGAAAAAAAAGAAAATGTAAAGAAAACAAAACAAAAAGAAAAATAAAACAGAAAGGAATAGTTGTAGCGCGTTTCGCTGGAAAACGCTATAGCTAGCTTAGCTATAGCGCGTTTTGGCAAAACGTGCTACTGCTAGTTTGACTTAAATCCCGGCAGCATGGGCTCAAAATTTCGCTATGTCCTTTCCCCCCCTGCTCCCCCAGTCCCCCAACTGCTCCATCGCCGCCGTCGCCCTGCCGCCTTCGACCACACCGCCATCGCCCGAGGCCGCCTTCGACCACACTGCCGCCGCCCAAGGCCGCCTTCGAGCACACCGCCGCCGCCCGAGGCCGCCCTCGACCTCACAGTCGCCGCCCAAGGCCGTCGTCGACCTCACCGTCGCCTCCCTCGAGCTCACCGCCACCGACCACGACCTCATCGCCGCCGCTCGAGCCCTCTCAGGACCTCCACAGCCCGAGCCAGAGCCTGCCCTCGCCGCCAACCGTAAGGCTCTGCCTCTCATGTCCCCTACCCTCCTCTCTCTCTCTCTCTACTAGGGCAATTCATATATATGTTGATACTGTGTTGATGTTCATATGAACCCTAGGTGTTCATATGAACCCTAGATTTTTTTAGGGAAGTAGGCATTTTATAGCATTTAGGAAAAATGATTAGCAATTTTTTTAGGAAATTAGCTAGGGAAATTTTTATGAAAATGCCTAAATAGTAATTCCATTTAGCTTTAAACTAATAGAGGGTATATAAATAATAGTAGCATTTAGATTTAAATTAACAGAGGCTATAAACAAAAAACACTTAGCTATAAAAAATATTTGGACTACGGACCTGAATTTGTTCCAAATTTCATTCAAATGAAATTTGAATTATTTGGACTATGGACCTGAATACTTTTGAAGAAATTGGGTGTAGGTACTAAGGTCTTGCTATGGAAATTTTGGTGAGGTCAGAAGGGTTAGAGAAAATGGAGTTCCTAGACTTTTAGCTTTAGACAAAAAACAAAAGTATTTAGTTATAAATAAAAAACAGTAGCTATGGCATTTAGCTATAAACTAAAAACAGAATTGTTTTTCTTTTCAAAAACTTGGTCAAACTAATTGTTGCTATGTAAACAAAACACAATATTGTTCTTATATGATATATGTCATTGATGTTCATTTGCATATTCCATTATTGTTGATTATATCTTTTCATTGAAGTGGCCATGTTATATGCAAATTCCTCAATAGTGTTTGCTCATGTTATATCTTTTCATTGAAGTGGTTCGATTGTGCCCAAGTGGCTTTGTTGTTTCCAGGGAATGAAGCTGAGTGGCCTATGTTTTGCCGTAATGTTGATTCATTTCTGTTTCGGCAAATTTTAGGTTCTCGATTTGTCCACTTTTTAACAAAGGTCATGCCGAAATTTTCCGTGAATTTCGGCATGACTTGTGCTACAAACTAGGACATATCGAGTGCCCGGGATTTGCCGCAGCAGCAAGCAGTCAATGTTCCTACAAAACAATAGGCCTTTTTATGTCATTATTCATTTTATTAGGTCTAGAATTAATTCACTAGCTTTAATCATAGGAAACATGGATAGCAACGATGAAGGACAGGGTTCTGGTGATTGCGACGACGTCTACCGGGCGGTAGACGAATTTTTGAGCCCTGCCGATGATCAACCGATATTGTTGCTGGGCCCACCAGTGGCATCAGGGACTGAGATGGACACGCAGACCGGTGCTGAGACTGATACCAGCGCTGAGACTCAGACCGGCATCGAGACCGGCGTTGAGACTGAGACCGGCGCTGCCTCGGGGAGCGGAGCCAGTGTAGAACCGAAAGCAAAGAGGCAACAACTTCCTAACAACTCAGGACTACTAGACTGGTGGTCACGGAGGTGGACGATGGCAATTTTGAGCCAAAGGCGGCCGAGGAAGCACGCAAGTGCTACGACAATCAAATTGGTTGCATCGTACAGACAACCGCCACCATTAACGATGAGAAACTACAGAAGATAGATAATATGAGGCCCTCCCTCCTAAAGAAGTTTCACCAGATATTCTTGTTCCCGGGCTAAAATGAAAAGTATTATGAAGATCCAGATAAGGACCTGGCAATGAAGAAGATAAACAAACATGCCATGACCAAGTTTAGTGATGCCTTGGCCGCCTGGAAAACAAGGGTGAAATCAAGGATCATCGACAAGGAACCCTACTCCGAGATTGTAAAGGATACTCCGACAAGGATCATGGTAGAGCAGTTTCAAATATTCAAGGAGGCTTGCGAGGTCGAAGCTGCCCAAAAAAAGTCTAAGTACATGACGGGGCTTCAAGAGAGGAACATTGGGAGCCACCACCTCGGAAGCCGTGGTTACGGCGGAAAGAGGTCCAAATGGGCCAAGGAGGACGCGGAAGCCGCGAGTCTGGGCATCCCAGACCCCTTGGCGGAGTTCACCATCCTGCAGGAGCGTGATGTCCTCAGGGACCGACACCGTTGGGACCCAGTGAAGAAGGTTTACGAGACAAACCTAGTCACGACGGAATTCATGAGACTGCTGGTAATTTTAGTTTCTGATCAATTCAACTGCACACGTTAGTCATATTTGTAAACGATCATTGTGCCTTTTGCAGATAGAGAAGCACAGGATTGCAGCCGAAGCGACTCGCTGTCTAAGGCATTGGCGAGGCCCAAGTGGGACACTCCATTCAACCGGGCGTTGAACATATTGAAACGACAACCGGTGGATACTCGACCGTCGTATGGACGCGTGCACGGTGTCGGAGGGGGCGCCACGTGGAAGGAGTACTACCGTGAGACCACGGAGGAGAGAAAGGAAAGACGGAGGTTAACTGAAGAAAACATCGACAAGAAGGTTGAGATTGCGGTTGAGAAGAAATCATCTCAGACAGTCGCAACAACAGTAGCTGCCGCAAAATAGGTGGTTGCAGATATATCTACTTCCTTGGTTCCGGCCGTTATCACTTGGACCAAGCAAAATCTAGAAAAAAATGCACCGGACTTTCCCCTTGCTGACTTCTTGGGGAGCAGCTCGACTAGCGTTGCACCAGCACCTGCTCCCACACCGGCTCTGGCACCGAACTTGCTCGGCGATGCTTCGTCTTTGGCTTAGCTCGACGCCCTCACCGTATCTGTTACACCGGCCCCCTTCAATAAATGTATAATCTCCCGTTTTCATTGCCTTTCGGATGTCTCACGTTGCAGACTTTTCTTTACAGGCCGACAAAACCCTGTGCACCATATTGTACACCATCGGCAACCAGAAGGTGGACGTCGGGAAGACGACGATAATGGAGCCAAAGGAACCATTGTTCCACAGCCGGTCGATCCCACCGAACGTATTCAAGGTTTCCGTGGCCAGTGTCAAACTAGGCCACAATAATTTGCCTCCTATGATAGTAGTGGGGGATGACGACGAGACACCATGGTGGTTGGTGATTGTTGCAGTGGGTGGGTCCTGGTGTGGCCAAAGAGTCTGCTTTTTCTGGAGGTGGCCGGGAGCACACCCACGAGCACGCAGAATCAGCAAGGTATGAACATCAACACCCCACCTACCCAATTAGCGTCGGGTGTCGAGTTGGGTGATAGAGGACGGGGTAAGAAGGAGGTTCCATTAGTCGCTGATGACGTCGCCATGGATGAGGATGAGGATGACGATGGCACTCAACAGTATGTCTATACTGGTGCCTTCTCAGGGTTTGAGCGTCATGAGTCGGTGCCTGAATTGCCATCTCGGGACGACCTTCCGGTAGTAAAGAAGTCTAGGAAGAGAGCGAGGAAAGGCAAAAAATTTGATTCTATGATCTAGCCGCCTCAGCAGCCTCGGGTTCAGGACCGTATAGATATCCCCGATGTGGATAAATGGCATATCCCCGGTCAACCAATCCTACCAGCAACAGCGCTACGGGCCAGATTCGGCGATCTAAGGAGACTTCATGATGATGTGCTGCGGATAGAGAAAGGCCTCATCACCTCAAAAGATCCAGGATACCCACTCTACGTGGTTAACGTTCCGCGGCAAATGTCGTATGCCGACTGCTTCCTCGCGGATAAGTTCTTCCTTCGATTCGATTACATATTCGACATGTTTCACGTGAAGAAGCTGGATTTTACGTTTGTCCACCTTTATGCCTTGTACATGAACTACATCATCGGGGTTGAGCAGATACCTCATATCTGTGTCGCTGACCCGTACTACATGCATGAGAGCTTCTTGGGAGTCTGCGCAAAGCACAGTGAATACGCGAGGGATTACATCGTCAGTTTCATGCTCGCCAATAAGGACTAGGAGGCGATTCTCGTGCCTTATCATCCCGTATAAGTCATCCGTGCTGCCATCCTTCCTTTGATTTCAATCATTCATTTGCACGGTGGAGGCTAATTAATTTGAGGTGTACTTATTTTGTGCAGCGGCGGGTGCACCGTCCTCATCATCCTCTATCCCGATTCTCCCACGCTCTTTACTTGGACTCGTCGAAGAACATTCACAAAAAGGATGGCGCCCACATCAAGGTTGTTCTCGACAGTGCTATGTTTTACTACCAAGCACGGGGTGGAGAGGTCAAGGACAAGAAGAGAAGGGGCGGCAGGGTCGTCTTCAGCCATAAGACCGACTTCTGCTGCATCTAGCAACCGAACGATTCTCTTAATGATGGATTCCATGTCCTACACCACATGCTGGAGTACAGACGGGATCACCAGAACCTTTGCATGTCACCTAGATCCGGCGATGCCCATATTCTACAATGGGGAAAGGACATAGGAGATATCGAGGATCATCGACTTCGAGCTGAGTTTTATAACATTCAGCGCGAACTTGCCCAAATCATCATGAAGGAGGTCGTCATAAAAACAGGGATGTTCTACGGAGAAGGACAAATGTCGCGAGAAGATGTCCGAACATGGATAGCCTATCAGCGTCTCGACATGAAGCCTTTCACTAAGCTCGAGGACTATCTCCCTGACATGGATGGATGGCATGACATGGTGGAGTTATTGTCGATATAAGACAATGTGTCCGTTTAGTCCATACTTTCTGTATGACAAAACTTTGAGTTATGCATGGTGAAACTTTATTTGTGATGTAATTAAACCGTCCTCCTCCTCGACTGGCGAAGATCACTCTAGTTAGGGCATTTTGGGTATGATGAACTTTGTTATTTATGCTTATGATATGTTGTTTCTATTTTTGTCAAGTCTGTCTCTTTCTGTTGCTCAAATATATATATTGCATATCATCGACTCATGTGACGATGCAGGTGCATAGATCATAGATGGCGAAGAAGTGCTATGCTAGGAGTATATATACGACGATTGGCCGGAGTGTCAGGCCCAGGTGTACCGGTTTCCGATTTGCGAGCGACAGAGAGTAGTTAGTTTAGGTTCACGCTAATGCGAGAGAGGGATACGAACTCATGTACTCAAAGTGATAGCTCTTCTCGCGTATATCATTGTTTAGATGGATGGCGATGTATTTGCAAGTAATCGAGACTTGTATCGCTATTTTCAAGATGATGACGAGAGACCACTTTGTGTTGGATGATGATTATGATGATGACATGATTTTATGAGACTAATTGTATGTATATGCTATGATTACATTTGTATGTGTATGATATGCTAAATATTATTGTATAAAGCCTATTCAGATACAAAACAAATATGGAGGGAAAAAACTAATAAAACTAGTAGTAGCGAGGGGGGAAATTTAGTAGTAGCACCGCCTTATGAGTAGCATTTCATTGTAAACAGCGCTGCAGATAATATCAGCAGCGCTCTTCTCTAAAGCGCGCTACAGCTATCCATGTATAGCAGTAGCATGGGACGACTGGCGCTACTACTATACGTTAGCTATAGCGCCTTATTAGTAGCGCCGGTCCCTGTGCTACTGATAGGCCTAAAACCCGCGCTGCTGCTAGGCTTTTCCCTAGTAGTGAGGACCTGCCAGATGTTGAACAGCATTGATACACGCCGGCTTTGCTAGGGAGGTAATGGCCTTGATGTTCTCTGGGTTAGCTTCAATGCCTCTATTAGAAACCAGAAAACCCAAGAGCTTGCTTGCTGGCACACCAAAAACGCACTTGGCCGGGTTAAAGATCATCTTGTAGACCCGGAGATTGTTGAAGGCCCCCTTCAAATCATCTGTCAAAGTTTCCTTCTCTCTGGATTTCACCACAATATTCATCCACATAAGCATGAACATTGCGCCCAATCTGACTGTGAAGGCAATTCTGCACATATCGCTGGTAAGTCACCATGGCACTCTTAAGCCCAAAAGGTATAGACAAATAGCAGAAGGCTCCAAATGGAGTGATAAAAGTTTTCTTCTCTTGGTCTTTAGCTGCCATCTTGATATGATGATAACCAGAGTAAACATCCAAAAAACTCAGACGCTCACAACTGTCGTAGCATCAATGATTTGATCAATACGAGGGAGAGCGAAAGGATCAGCCAGACAGGCCTTGTTTAAGTCCATGTAGTCCACACATATATGCCAAGTGCCATTCTTCTTAAGTACCAGCACCGGATTAGCCAACCACTTAGGATGAAAGACTTCAATAATGAACCCAGCCGCCAAGAGCCAAACCACTTCTTCACCAATGGCCTTATGCCTCTCCTCATTGAAGCGACAAAGGAATTGCTTGACTGGCTTAAACTTTGGATCAATATTAAGATTGTGCTCAGCGACTTCTCTCGGTACACTTGGCATATCAGAAGGTTTCCATGCAAATATGTCTCGGTTCTCACGGATGAACTCGATGATCGCGCTTTCCTAATTTGGATCCAGGTTAGCACTGATACTGAACTGCTTGGATGAATCGCCAGGAACAAAGTCAAATAGCTTAGTGCGATCAGCTGACTTAAACTTCAATACTGGATCATGCTCTATAGTTGGCTTTTTCAAAGACATCATATCCACCGGGTCAACATTGTCTTTGTAGAACTTCAATTCCTCTGTTGCATAGACAGATTCAGCATAAGCAGCGTCACCTTCTTCACACTCCAAAGCGATTTTATGGCTTCCATGCACTATGATGGTCCCCTTGTAACCCGACATCTTGAGCTGCAGATAAACATAACAAGGTCGTGCCATGAACTTGGCATAAGCCGACCGTCCAAACAGAGTGTGATACGGGCGTGTAATCTTGACCACTTCAAAGGTTAGCCTCTCGGCCCTGGGATCATGTTCATCCCCAAATGCTACTTCCAGATCAATTTTGCCTACAAGGTACGCCGACTTACCAGGCACCACCCCATGCGACGGAAAGTATCATAGTAAAGGATATTAATACTGCTACCCCAATCCATGAGTACCTTAGTGAATTTGTATCCACCAACTTGGGGCGCCACCACCAAGGCCAAGTGAGTTTATACTGGTTCGTCCCCTCGCGATGAAGGTAAAGGCCTAATCTAGTTTGAGCTGGTATTGCTTATGTCCCGATTACCATGGAGCAAATACGCTTGACCTAGCTTTCGATCTCTTGTTTCTTTCCCTGAACCGCCGCCGGGGCAACCCTTTATATACACAGGTTGACGCCTAGTGGCTCACGGAGTCCCGGCCGGATCATAAACAACATGTCTGGCTCGATGACTAAATATACCTGCCTTACAATATAAGTCATACCCATATGGTGGTTTACTCCTACGGGCCTTAAGTCGCTCTTGGGCCTTTGCTTCATGAACCTCCATCTTCAACATCCTCATAGGCTTTGTATTGATGAACTGCCATAGGAATAACCCGGCACCCTCCTGGGCGGGTCATACCTAATAGTTATATCCCCAACAGAATCCAATTGATAGATTAAGATCAGATCGAGTTGTCACCCTTCTGCTATCATTGTTGGGGGGAGGGGGAGGGAGAGAAAGACATATCGAGAGTGTGCCCGGTAGGCACAGAGGCACAACTAGCGAGTGTGTGTGTATCTGTGTGTGTTTGAAAGAGGAGTAAATAGATTACTATCAAGATCGAGGTGCCACCCTACACCTTCGGTGTCGGGTAGTGTGTGTGTGTGTTTGAGAGAGAAGCCAGTCTATAGATTAGTATCAAGATCGAGGTGTCACTCTACACCTACGGTGTCGGGAAGTGTGTGTGTGTGTGGGTGTGTGTGCGGGGGGGGGGGGGGCAGTGACACTTACATATCTCTACTCTTATAGAAAACAGAGTTGGTGATGATGGTGTTCCTCCAATATAGGCCATCTGATTTATATCCGACGGATAGGAAGGTGTCGGGGTTGGTCCGACGAGCCGGCGATCCTGGCCTTCGGGGCTGGGAGTGCACGGAGGTGGCACCCCCAGCGGTCTTGTCGGCGTAGGCTTGCGCCTGGGCGCCTTGCCGGGGCCTCGATACGCTCGGTTGCCGGGGCTTGTCGCCGTTGGCGAAGCTGATGAGGCTGTATATGGTCATCCTCCAGTCGTCGATCTTGTGCGGCGCCGGAGGGTAGTCTAGAAGCAGTTGGGCTCGGGCCAGCGCTTCCTCTGTTGTCTTGGGTGGTGGTGGCGACGGGCGGCGCGAGGAGCAGGATGTGCCCGGACTCCCAACTGGATTGCGAGGGGCAACACCCCGCCCGGGCGACCATACCTCGCTCGCGCCAGTGTGCGGGTGTGCATGCTGACCTCGAACGTCCCGCGACCCACCAACTTGGCCTTGCTCCAATGCGAGCACGGTGCTAGGTGCACCGGGGCGTTGTTGACCTTGCACCTCCTGGGAAGGGTGCGGTGTCTGCACGGTTGCCGACGCTTGCGGGGCCTTGTTTTTGGATCTGGTGACGACGTGAGTCCCACCATCGGCGCCCGCTCCTCCGCCGGTGTCCACTCCACCGCCCGTTTGCTCCGGCGGTGGTGGCGGAATCGATGTAGACGGAGCGGCCACCTCCGAAGGCTTCTTCCTCGGTGGCATGTTGATGAAGGCGTTGATGCAGGGCGCGCAGAGACCGGATCAGATGCTCACGACCTCGACGCACCCCCTACCTGGCGCGCCAAAGATGTCGGGGCGTATCTCTCTGTGGCCACGAGCACCTATGGGGCACGGGGGCCCCTTCTAGTCCGGCAAGGGGGGCGGAGGCCGCGCGCAGAGCAGATCAAGGTCGGGCGTGTGCTGGGGAGACGGGACGATTTTTACCCAGCTTCGGAGCTCTCCGGAGAGATAAAACTCCTACTGCTGCTTTGAGTTCGTATTCGATCTTGCTCGAGGGTCCTGAGCGTATGGTGGTGTTGCCTGTGTCCAAAGATGGACCGAACCCTGTGTCCAATGAACCGAACCCTGTGTCCAATGAACTGAACCCCTTCTACGTGCGCCTGGGCCTCCCTTTTATAGTCTGAAGGGGGCACCAACAGGTGGCAGCGTAGGAAGAGGGGGTACAAAGGTAAAAGCGCAGGTTGGTACAACAGTGACCAACGGTGTCCCCTACCTAACTCTGACGGCAGGGGACAAGGGCATTTAATGCCCGTCCGGTCGCCCCAACAGTGCAGAGAAGCGACCGTCGAGTGAGCCACCGGTTGCCACGATGGCGTCTTTGTCAGCTCCGCTTGCCACCTCGCCCCGCATGGCTGCGTAGTGCCTCGCCACGTGCCCTTGGGATGGCCCTGTGATGACACGTCGCCGGATGCGCTGGAGTTTGGGTGGCAGTCTTGCCGCGGCAAGTGCCTTGCCGCGGCCCTTCTCTTGTTGTGCCGGCAAGCTTGCCGGCCGTCGGGCCTTGCCGGGACGTGCGTGGCGCCACGGCGAGTCTTCTGGAGATGCCTTGGTCGGCCTTCCCGGCAAGCTACTCTTGCCGGGGCCTTGGTTTTCTTCCCGGCCAGCTTCTCTTGCCGGGACTTTGGTTGCCTTCCCGGCAAGCTCCTCTTGCCGGGGCCTTGGTTTGAGTACTTTGATCTTGAATGGCATCAAAGTAGCGGTGGAGGATCTTGGCGGGCGTCCGGCAAGCCTTGCCGCGGGGTGCTACGACCGCCCGTGCACAAGTTCGGGGTACTAAGGTACCCCCTACTTTAGTACACCGACAGGAGCCCCCGGGCCTGGGCCATACACGGTGCCGAGCGCTGTTGGGCCAGGCCCAAAACAGTGCACGGGCACGCGCGGCCTAGGTCACACCGCATCGGACTCCGCTTCCACCGTGCACGCTCGGAGTGGCACGCGTCGATTGCGGCGTCGTGGGAGAGAACGTGGTCAATACTTAACCCTAGGAAATGCGTAACGTTCGCATCTCCTGTTTATAAGCAGAGGAAACGGGGCCGTTCCCCCACTTCCGCCACTTGCAGTTCCTTCCTCCAAAAGCTCCGCCGCTCTCCTCCGTCCCTTGAATCGAGAGAAAAACAGCACTCCGCTACCCGTCGCTGCCGTCGCCGTCGTTGCCATCGTCGCCTTCGCCTCCCCCTACTGCCCTCGCGATGGCTCCGAAGGCCGGGAAGGCCACGAAGGCTGCGAAGGCCGCGAAGGACGCGAAGTCGGCCGAGGCACTGGAGCTCGAGGCGCTGCGCAAGAAGCAGGTGCTCTTCTCCCCCGAGCTCACCCCGGAGGCGTTGCGGGCGGGGTTCTACCTCTTTTGGTCGACGGAAACGCGGGCGCACCCGCGCACGCCGGTGCTTTCCGCGGAAGCCTCCAAATCGAAGAAGTGCCCCAGAGGGTACTACTTCTTCCCTGTGTTCTTCTATTGCGGGCTCTGCCCGCCTTTTTCCGATTTCTTTTGCGACATCATGAACACCTAGGGGTTCCACCTGCTTGATTTCACCCCCAATGCCGTCCTGACAATGGCGGTTTTTGCGCATCTCTGTGAGAACTTCGTTGGTATCCTCCCCAACGTCGCTCTTTTCCGCCACTATTTCTCCCCTCGGGCCGAGAAAGGGGAGCCACTGGCTGGCGGAATCGCCTGGATCTCCCGGATGGGCATGAAGGAGGTGTACTTGATGGGCGAGCTCTGCGGCAAGTGGGACGAGTGGAGGGCGGAGTGGTGTTGGATCTGCGATGCCGATCCGCCGTCGTTCACCAAGCTGCGCAAGACTCGGGTGGTGCGTGGCGGCGACTGGAGCGCTCTGTCGCCGGACGACGCCAAACTGACGATCGCCACCACTCGAATCCTCCGGCTCAGGCATGCCGGACTCACAACAGGGGCGGTCGGCGCGGATTTCCTTTGCCGTCGCATCGCCCCTTTGCAGGCAAGGGGGAGGCCCGCCTGGCTGTTCAGCGGCCCGGCGGATTTCATGAGGCTGCGCCCAGGCCTCAACTTCAACTTCACGGTCATGGAGCTTGACGCGATGCTGAGGGAGACGTTCAAGCACGACGCCAATCATCCAGAGTGGTTCCGGCTGCCGCAGGGCGTCATCCCTTTGTGCAACAACTCCCAGCGCGATCGCATCTGCGCAATGATGCCAGAGTGCGATTCGCACGGGGTAAGTGCCAACTGGATAGAGCCCGCCGCCGAGGTCGTGCAGCAATTCTTCGACGACTTGTCGGAGGTGGCAGTCAATTCTGACGAGCAGAAGCTTCTCACCCGCGCCACCACTGCCAATGAGCTGGCGTATATCGCTAGCAGGGCCGAGGAGGTGGCGGCGGCCGCGGCCGCGGGCGAGTTTGGCTTCACGCCGTCAGAAGCGGAAACAGCTGAGGCGGCAAGCCTTGCCGCCTGGGAAGATCTTTCCGGAGAGGGCGACAGCGAAGGGGAGGCCGCGGCCGAAGCGGGCCAGCCCGCCGAGGGCGCGAGCGGCCGGCCGTATCCGAGCAACTTGCCGTCGATGGAGCCCTCAACGCAGCCCCAGTTCCGACCGAGAAGGCGTCTCCGTCGAGTTGGAGAGTTGGCGGTTGCGCAGGCCGATCAGCAGCCACGGCGCCGCGGGACGCGCTCTGCCGCGGCAAGTTTCGTCGCCGCGGGAGGGTCCCAAGCCGCGCCGGAAACTGAGGCGGGGTCTTCCCGGGCCGCCACGCCTGACCCTGCCGCAGCTCTTGGCAAGCGCCAGAGGGAGCCTACCCCTCCGCCACGCCGCGCAGGGAGGGCACCAGAGTTTGACCTCTCTGCGCTGGGCTCTGATGACGACGAGGAGGAGGAGGATGAAGAGGAGTAAGGCTTCCTCCGTAATGCACTCGCCTTCCGCTTGATCCTTGTTGTTGTTTGTCTTGTATCTAATATCTTTTTCTCTCCAAACTCCTGCTCTGTCTCAGGAGTTTGGCGGAGAGAGCGGCGAAGAGGGCCAAGGTCCCTGTGTCTAACATCGAGGACGACCCTGTTTTGGCGGCAGAAGATGCGTCCGAGACCACTTTGACGGACCCGGTCCCTTCCCCTCGCAGCAGCTCCCAGCACAGCCCCCAGCGTAAGTGCCTTGATTCACTTCCTGCCGTGGGGCGCGCATGGTCGCCTCTCCTTCTGCCAATATCTTGGTTATTGACTCCTTTGTGTACAGGAGAAGAACAGGCCCACCAGGAGCAGTCGGGGGTCGACCCAGAGGTGTCGTCGGCCTCGACTACGCCCCCAAGGGCCGATTCCCCGATATGGGAGTCATCTCCGGCAAGGAAGGGGCCTCCGGCAAGGGGTGGGACCGGCGAGCCCCCGGTGGCGGAGCCCATGATCACAGAGCCCAGCACAGGTGACCCTCCTTGTCGGGGACTCTCCCTCGGGTTCTGCTGATCTCCCTTTTCCTTCTTTTGGGCATTTGTTTGACCGTCCCTTCCTTTCCCTGCCTTCAGATCCTCCCCTTGGGGATCCGATGGAGGCTGAGGCCACCGGCGAGGGGGGTGGGCGCGGCAACACTGGGGATGCCGCTGCCACTGAGGAAGGGGCCGGCGCGGAGGAGTCCGCCGGTGAAGAGGCCGCCAAGGCCGCTGGCACAGGGGCCGGCGAGGGGTCCGGCGACCGCACTGACGACCCAGAGGACGCAGGAGCGCGAGGCGCTGCACCGACTGCCGACCCCTCCGCCACTGACGCGGCGCTGGACTCCGAGGAGCCTCGGCCCGGCGCAAACTTGAAAGCCGGCAAGGGCGTATACATCAAGCTCCCCTGGGTGTCGAGCTCCAGGGCACTGGTTGAAGGAGAGGAGTTTGACGGGGAGGTACTTGCCTCTGCTGGGCTGGCAGT
Source organism: Triticum timopheevii (assembly GCA_963921465.1). Classification (NCBI taxonomy): domain Eukaryota; kingdom Viridiplantae; phylum Streptophyta; class Magnoliopsida; order Poales; family Poaceae; genus Triticum; species Triticum timopheevii. The sequence continues at coordinate 231,826,450 of OY997266.1, read as the reverse complement.
GGTCGACAGGCCAAGCAGCAGTAGTGGCGAGTCCGAGGAGGAGCAGCTGCTCCAAAAGCTGGTGTCACTCTACCGCGTCCGGCAAGCGAAGCTCGAGACCCGGGAAGCGCTTGTCGCCCATGCGGGAGTTGACATAGAAAAACATGCGCAAGAACTCAAGAGCCGCAACCAGGAGGCCCTCCAGTCCATTGCTGAGGAGAGGGCGCAGCTTGATGAAGCGAAGAAGGCGTTCATCCTGGAGAAGGCTGAAGCCGAGGAGCAGCAGAGGCTCGTCACTGAGGAGCTGTCCAAGCGGGACGGCGAGCTGATACAGAGGAAGGTGTACTTGGATAGCCATGACGAGGAGCTCGCCGTCCGGGAGCAATCACTTGGCGGGGCACTCAAGGAGGCGAAGGATGCCGCCGCGGCTGCCGAAGCCGCCAAGAAGAAGTTGGAGGAGAAGGTGACGCAGCTGGAGGCGGATGCGACAAGGAAAAACGAAGAGCTTGCCGCGCTCCAGCGCGATCGCGAGAAGTATGCGCACGCCCATGATGATCTGCAAGTCCAGCTCTCCGAGAAGATCAAGGAGCTGAATGCCGCCAAGGACTCGAGCGCCGATCTAGAGCTGAAATTGGCCACCCTGACGGAAACGCTGGACGCCGCCAAGAAGCGAGACGACATCCTGAGGAAAGACCTCAAGGGCAATGAGGAGCTGCTGACGAGGGCCGCCGAGACCCAGAACACCTTCAAGACCACGGTGGAGCTCTGGACAGAAGGTCTCGTCAGCATCGCCGCGCTCATCGACGAGGAGTTGGCGGAGCTGAACTTGACGGGCTTCGGGTACTCCACTGAGGAGAATCTCCAGCCCAGCGCCAAGCTCACGCTCTTCTTCAAGGATGTGGTGACACCTCTCCGGAAGCTCCGGGAAAGGATCCCGAAGCAACTGGCCGACGAGTGTCGCGCGATCTGCACCGGGGTCTTGGAGAAGGTGTTGGTGAAGGTCCTCTTCCGCAACCCGGGCATCGACCTCTCCCGCGTCACCAAGAGGTTGCCGGAGGGCGCTGATCTTGAAGAACTCAAGGCCATCGTCGCACCCATCGTGGACAAGGTGAACGAGGTCAGGAGGGTCGATGGCGGGCGCGCGGATTAGGCCTCCCTTCTTCTCCTGTTTTCTTGCTGCTGTTGTTTTGGTCACGAGAACAACTTAATCAGTGCCACAATAAGTCATTCTTGTAATATAACTTTATTACGGATACTGCTCGCTATGTTATTTCCTTTACTCCGTTGCATCCTTTGTACGTTTTTACCCTACGCTTCGAGGGATCTTGCCGGCGCGAACACACTTGCTGAGTGCGGAACATCAGCAGCCTGCCGGCGGTGCTGCCTCCGGCAAGAAATCTTGACGGGACAAGTTGCAGCTCGCTTGTATTGTCGAGCGGGCTCGGAGACAATGCAGGGCCGCAACTTATCCGCGAGTCGATTCCTCCGCACACAGGTTTTCCATACAAGGCACGAACGTTCAAGGGATATAACTCGAAATTTTTTAAAATTAACTGGGCTTAAACTTTAGCCACTTAGCTTTTTTCTTTGTCTTCTTCGTCCCGGCAAGGCTAGATTCCTTTGAACCGGTTGTCTTCTTCGTCCCGGCAAGGCTAGATTCCTTTGAACGGCGCACGAACATTCAAGGGATATAACTCAAAAAATTTTAAAATTAACTGGGCTTAAACTTTAGCCACTTAGCTTTTTTCTTTGTCTTCTTCGTCCCGGCAAGGCTAGATTCCTTTGAACCGGTTGTCTTCTTCGTCCCGGCAAGGCTAGATTCCTTTGAACGGCGCCCGGTCCAGACCTGATCTTTATCCCTCCCTCCCCCCTGGTGAACTTGTGGGCGGAGGGGTCTTCTTTTTTGGGAAGAAAGAAGAGAAATTAATGAAATAGAACCCTGAGGTTCTTTATTGCTTACCGGGGGAAAGTGCTGCACGAAGTGTCAGATATTCATGCAAGAAAAATAAATATGCACTGAATTTTGACAAGGTGTGCAGGGCACGTAGGATTTTATTTACGCATGGGAGCTGCGCCCGGCTTTGTACAAAGTGTTACATGCGACAGCGACAAGGCTTGTACAAAAGGTGGTTGCCGGAACGGGCCCGACAACCGCGCCTTATGGATAAAACTTGCGAAGATGTTCTATGTTCCAGGAGTTGCTCACCGGAATGCCATCTTCTGTCTCAAGGCGGACAGCGCCGGGCCTAGCGACTCGTTTCACCCGATAAGGGCCCTCCCACTTCGGCGTCAACTTGTTTGGATTCTTGGCGGATTGAACGCGCCGAAGAACAAGGTCGCCTTCCTCGAAGCTTCTGGCGTTAACCTTGCGGCTATGATAGCGGCGCAAAGCTTGCTGGTAGCGAGCAGCTCGCACAGCAGCCTGAAGACGATTCTCCTCGAGGAGCAGCACGTCATCTTGTCGCAGCTGCTCTTGCTCAAGCTCATCATAAGCGAGCACTCGTGGCGATCCGTATACGAGTTCCGTGGGGAGAACTGCCTCTGCTCCATAGACAAGAGCAAAAGGTGTCTGGCCAGTGGCTCAATTTGGTGTCGTCCTGATCGACCAGAGAACCACCGGCAACAGCTCGATCCAATTCTTTCCGCACCTATGCAGCCTATCGAAAGTTCTGGTCTTGAGTCTGCGCAGCACTTCAGCGTTTGCCCTCTCCGCTTGACCATTGCTTCTTGGGTGAGCAACAGAAGCAAAGCAGATCTTGGTGCCAAGATCTTGGACGTACTGCATGAAGGTGTGGCTCGTAAACTGCGTGCCATTGTCGGTGATGATCCTGTTAGGGATCCCGAAACGGCAAACAATCGACCTAAAGAACTTGACTGCTGATTGTGCTGTCACCTTCCTCACTGGTTCCACTTCAGGCCACTTTGTGAACTTGTCGATTGCAACGTACAAGTACTCAAAGCCCCCGACAGCTCGGGGGAAGGGGCCGAGGATGTCGATCCCCTAGACCGAAAATGGCCAGGACAAGGGGATTGTTTGGAGAGCTTGAGCTGGTTGATGAATCTGTTTGGAATGGAACTGGCACGCTTCACACTTGGTTACTTGTGCAGTTGCATCCTGGAGGGTTGTCGGCCAGAAGAAGCCTTGCCGGAAAGCTTTGCCGGCAAGCGCTCTTGCGCCAATGTGGTGACCACATATGCCTCCATGTATCTCTGCCAACAGCTCTTGTCCATCTTCCCGGGAAATGCACTTCAATTTCACTCCGTTGAATCTTCTTCTGTACAGTACGTCATCGACAAACTGGTACATACTTGATTGCCGGGCTACTCTTTCCGCTGCTTCTTGCTCCTCGGGAAGTTCTCCTGTTTGAAGGAAATGGACGATCTGCTGTGCCCATGCCGGGGCCTGTGGCTCGACGACAAGGACTAAAGGCGCAAATGCGGCTGCGGGAACATCCGCTTCCACGGAAAGAATCTGGGATCCTGCCGGAGCGTGATGTTCCCCGGCAAGCGTGTCGGGACACAGCTTGTCGGGAGCGTCTGCTTCAATGAAACAAACCCTAGGGCTTGTCAGAGCGGACTGCTCCTCAGTGCTCTCTGCGTTGATCCTGGGGACCTTCTTGGCGGCGGCTCCGGGAAGCTCTGCCGGAAAGTAGTCGCCAGCGACCAACTTTCTCTTCCTGCTCTGTCCAGTTGATGGTGTGACAGATGGTTGAGTCATCTTGAGCACAAAAATTCCTGGTTCCACAGGTAACTTGAGTGCGGCACACTTTGACAGGCCATCTGCAATGTCATTCTGAGCTCTTGGAACATGTTCCATCTGCAGGCCGTCAAAATGTTCTTCTAGCTTCCTCACTTCATCGATGTATGCTTCCATCAATGGACTCTGATAATCTTTGTTAACTTGGCGGACGACAAGCTGTGAGTCACCCCTGACAATGAGCTTCTTGATCCCAAGTTCTGTTGCTATTCTGAGTCTGGCAAGCAAGCCTTCATATTCTGCAGTATTGTTTGTTGCTTGTTCCTTGGGAAAGTGCATTTGGACCACGTACTTGAGGTACTCTCCGGTGGGGGCGACAAGTAGTACGCCCGCACCGGCGCCTTGCAGCGAAAAGGCACCGTCAAAGTACATGATCCACTCTCTGCTCGCTTCCTTGACGGGGATGCTCCTCTCCGGAGTCTCTTCATCAGGCGTTGGCGTCCACTCCGCTATGAATTCTGCCAAGGCTCGGCTCTGAATAGTGGAAGTACTTTCAAACTTGAGGCTAAAGCTTGACAATTCCAGTGCCCACTCGACAATCCTGCCTGTTGCTTCTGGATTTTGCAATATCCTCTTCAGCGGGAAGCGAGTGACAATTGTGATCTCATGTGCTTGAAAGTAATGGTGCAGCTTCCTCGAGGCCATGAGGAGGCCGAAAAGCAACTTCTGCACACCAGAGTACCTTGATCTAGCCCCCTGTAGAAGGGAACTGACAAAGTAAACCGGGTGCTGCACCATCTTCTTCCGTTTCTCCTCTGGCAACTGTACAGATCCACCCTTGGCGGAGCCAGTACTCGTCGGATCAGGATTCGCCGGGCCAGATCTTGTCGAAGAAGCCCCCTGCTTGTCGCTGGGTTTGCTTGCCGCGGTTGTTGGCTCGTCGTCTGCCTCCCTCTACGCCACCAACGCAGCACTAACCACTTGATTGGTTGCCGCCAGGTACAGCAGCAACTTCTCTTGTGGTTTAGGTGCGACAAGTCTTGGAGTGGAGGACAAATATTTCTTCAAGTCCTGCAGCGCAGCCTCCGCTTCCGGAGTCCATTTCATGGGACCTGCCTTTTTCAAGATTCTGAAAAATTGCAAGGCGCGATCAGCAGACTTGGAAATGAATCTACTGAGAGCGGCGATGCAGCCGGCAAGCTTTCGCACGTCCTTGACTCGCTTTGGCGCTTCAATTTGCTCAATGGCCTTAATCTTGTCGGGATTGGCTTCAATCCCCCTCTGAGACACAAAGAACCCGAGAAGCTTGCCGGAAGGGACTCCGAACACACACTTCTCGGGGTTCAACTTGAGATTGACCTTGCGCAGATTTGCAAAAGTCTCATCCAAATCCTGGATCAGAGTCTCTTTGTCTTTGCTCTTGACCACTATGTCATCCATGTAAGCTTCTACATTCCTGTGCAACTGTGGCTCGAAAGCATGGCTGACTACTCTTGCGAATGTTGAACCGGCATTCTTCAGTCCGAAAGGCATCCGTATGAAGCAGTACGTGCCACATGGAGTGATGAATGCGGTTTTCTCTTCATCCTCTTCTGCCATGAAGATCTGATGATATCCTGAGTATGCATCAAGGAACGAAAGCAGATCACATCCTGCTGTGGAGTCAACAATCTGGTCGATGCGCGGCAAGGGGAATGGATCCTTGGGACAGGCTTTATTAACGTCAGTGAAGTCAATGCAAAGCCTCCACTTCCCGTTCGCCTTGCGTACGACTACTGGATTGGCTAGCCACGTCGGATGCAGTACTCCTCAGACCAATCCTGCTGCTTCCAACTTCCTGATCTCCTCTGCTATGAACTCTTGTCGCTCTACCGCTTGCTTCCTGACTCTTTGCTTGACGGGCCGCGCGTGAGGGCATACGGCAAGGTGGTGCTCGATTACTTCCCTGGGAACACCCGGGATGTTAGATGGTTGCCACGCAAACACATCGACATTCGCCCACAGGAAAGCACCGAGCGCGCTTTCCTATTTAGGATCAAGCGTGGCACTGATGGTGAAGGTACCACCAGTGCCATCCTCCTTGGCGACCACCTTCTTGGTCTCTGGAGAAGCTACCTTCGCCTTTTTGAGCTTGCCGGTGGAGCTCGATGGTGCGTCCTCGACGGCAGCGCAGCACTCCGAGGAGGTGCGCTTGCCGGAGTGGGTACCAGAGCTATTCTTGCCGGGCTTAGCCTTTGGTAGTTCTGCCTTTGCCTTCTTACACTTGCTGGTGGAGCTCGATGGTGCGACCTCGACGGCAGCGCAACACTCCGGGGAGGTGCGCTTGCCGGAGTGGGCATCAGAGCTGCACTTGCCGGGCTTGAGTTTCTTCTTCCCCCGGGGAGCTTCAGCGGCAAGTGGCTCGCGCTCTGCTGCGGCTGCTGCTTCCCAGTAGATCTTATCGGCGCAGATGAGTGCATCCCTCTTGTCACCTTGGACAGAAATGACACTCATCGGGCCAGGCATCTTGAGCACGTTGTATGCGTAGTGAGAGGCCGCCATGAACTTGGCGAGTGCGGGTCGGCCGAGTATCCCATTGTAGGGTAATGGGATATCAGCCACGTCAAATGTGACCCTCTCCGTCCTGAAATTCAGCTCGCTGCCAAACGTCACTGGCAATGTGATCTTCCCCTTGGGCTTGCTTCTTCCCGGATTTATCCCTTGAAAGGTACCAGTCTCTTCGAGCTCGCTGTCGGGGATCTGGAGCTTCTTGAGCACTGCGGAGGAAATCAGGTTTAGGCCGGCCCCGTCGTCAACCAACATTTTCGTGACCTTGAGGTTGCGGATTGTTGGTGAGACCAACATCGGCAAGCACCCGACCGCAGTGATGCGATCAGGGTGGTCCTCAACATCGAAGATGATGGGCGTGCCGGACCATTTCAGAGGCTTGCGCTCCTCGACGGACGGCTCCGCTGCGTTCACCTCTCGCACCCACTGCTTGAGTTGGCGGTGCGAGGCGTGCAGAGAGGCGCCGCCGTCGATGCACAACACCTCTATCGCCTTCTGAAACTCTTGGTCATCGGTTTCATCTTCCTCCATCTCATCCTCCTCATCCTCATCTTCGTCCTTGTCGCGGCCGCGGGGAGGCCTATCTCCTTGCCGCGGCTTGGACTTGCCGCGGTGTCCTCCCCGGGCGGGAAGCTCCTTGCCGGATCCTCCGCCACCTCCCCGGGCTCTCTCCTTATCGCGGCGCTCGTACTCGGCTTTCTGTAGCTCCGCCATCTCTTCGACTTTCTTGCAGGTTTGGAGATCGTGGCCCTTGGTGCGGTGGATCTTGCAATACCGCTTGCTGGAGCCATCCTGCTTGTTGGCGGCTACCACAGCCTCGCCGGAGTCATCGGCCTTGGCCTTGTCGGAGCCACCTCCGTTGCCGGAATGCTCAACAGCTAGCACATCCTTAGTCTTTCTCTTCCTGTTGTTCCGTCTCCGGTTCTTCCTTGCCGGGGCGGCATCCTCACTGTCAGATCCTTCTGCTCCTGCAACCTCTCCGGGGATTTTCCTCCCCTCCTCAGCCCGTGCACACTTGTCGGCCAGAGCATAGAGCTCGCTGACGTCTCTGATCTTGCACATCGCCATCTCCTCCCTCATCCTGCGGTTACGCACGTTCTGATGAAACGCGCTGATAACTGCGGCAGGGTGGACGTCTGGGATGTTGCGCTGCACCTGGATGAATCTCTGTATGTACTTGCGCAGGGGCTCCCCCTCCCTCTGGACGAGCAAGTGGAGGTCACTCTCCTGGCCATGAGGCTTGTGGCCACCCATGAAGGCGCCGACAAACTGATGACACAGGTCCGCCCATGAAGAGATGGAACCGTCCGGCAAGTGCATGAGCCAGGATCTGACATTGGGCTTGAGCACCAGCGGGAAGTAGTTGGCGAGGATCTTCTCATCGCGCCCTCCGGCAGCCTGCACCGCGATGGTGTAGATGCTGAGGAACTCCGATGGATGTATCCTGCCATCGTACTTCTCGGGCATGTCTGGCTTGAAGTTCTTGGTTTTGGGCCACTGGACTTGCCGCAGCTCGCGGGTAAACGCAGGGCAACCTGCCGCGTACGGCAAGTTGCCTGGCTCCCCTAGTGCATGCATGTCGACAGTGGGCCCAGCACGCTAGTCAGATTGACATCGCGTTTCCCTTCTGCGCTCGATGCGAGTGCGAGCGTCTTCGTGCTGCCATTCTTGGAGAACGTGGCGTTGATCGCGTCGGGTTCGCGGGTCCGACGACGCGGTGGAGTCGCCGTGGGGGTTGGTCCGACGAGCCGGCGATCTTGGACTTCGGGGCTGGGAGTGCACGGAGGTGGCACCCCCAGCGGTCTTGTCGGCGTCGGCTTGCGCCTGGGCGCCTTGTCGGGGCCTCGATACGCTCGGTTGCCGGGGCTTGTCGCCGTTGGCGAAGCTGATGAGGCTGTATATGGTCATCCTCCAGTCGTCGATCTTGTGCGGCGCCGGAGGTTAGTCTAGAAGCAGCTGGGCTCGGAACAGCGCTTCCTCTGCTGTTTTGGGTGGTGGTGGCGACGGGCGGCGCGAGGAGCGGGATGTGCTCGGACTCCCAACTGGATTGGGAGGGGCAACACCCCGCCCGGGCGACTGTACCTCGCTCGCGCCAGCATGCGGGCGTGCATGCTGACCTCGAACGTCCCGCGACCCACCAGCTTGGCCTTGCTCCAATGCGAGCACGGTGCTAGGTGCACCGGGGCGTTGTTGACCTTGCACCTCCTGGGAAGGGTGCGGTGTCTGCACGGTCGCCGATGCTTGCGGGGCCTTGTTTTTGGATCTGGTGACGACGTTAGTCCCACCGTCGGCGCCCACTCCTCCGCCGGCGTCCACTCCACCGCCCGTTTGCTCCGGCGGTGGTGGCGGAATCGATGTAGACGGAGCGGCCACCTCTGAAGGCTTCTTCTTCGGTGGCATGTTGATGAAGGCGTTGATGCAGCGCGCGCAGAGACCGGATCAGATGCTCACGACCTCGACGCACCCCCTACCTGGCGCGCCAAAGATGTCGGGGCGTATCTCTCTGTGGCCACGAGCACCTATGGGGCACGGGGGGCCCCTTCTAGTCCGGTAAGGGGGGCGGAGGCCGCGCGCAGAGCAGATCGAGGTCGAGCGCGCGCTGGGGAGACGGGACGATTTTTACCCAGCTTCGGAGCTCTCCGGAGAGATAAAACTCCTACTGCTGCTTTGTGTTCGTATTCGATCTTGCTCGAGGGTCCCGAGCGTATGGTGGTGTTGCCTGTGTCCAAAGATGGACCGAACCCTGTGTCCAATGAACCGAACCCTGTGTCCAATGAACCGAACCCCTTCTACGTGCGCCTGGGCCTCCCTTTTATAGTCTGAAGGGGGCACCAACAGGTGGCAGCGTAGGAAGAGGGGGTACAAAGGTAAAAGCGCAGGTTGGTACAACAGTGACCAACGGTGTCCCCTACCTAACTCTGATGGCAGGGGACAAGGGCATTTAATGCCCGTCCGGTCGCCCCAACAGTGCAGAGAAGCGACCGTCGAGTGAGCCACCGGTTGCCACGATGGCGTCTCTGTCAGCTCCGCTTGCCACCTCGCCCCGCATGGCTGCGTAGTGCCTCGCCACGTGCCCTTGGGATGGCCCTGTGATGACACGTCGCCGGATGCGCTGGAGTTTGGGTGGCAGTCTTGCCGCGGCAAGTGCCTTGCCGCGGCCCTTCTCTTGTTGTGCCGGCAAGCTTGCCGGCCATCGGGCCTTGCCGGGACGCGCGGGGCGCCACGGCGAGTCTTCTGGAGATGCCTTGGTCGGCCTTCCCGGCAAGCTCCTCTTGCCGGGGCCTTGGTTTTCTTCCCGGCCAGCTTCTCTTGCCGGGACTTTGGTTGACCTTCCCGGCAAGCTCCTCTTGACGGGGCCTTGGTTTGAGTACTTTGATCTTGAATGGCATCAAAGTAGCCGTGGAGGATCTTGGCGGGCGTCCGGCAAGCCTTGCCGCGGGGTGCTACGACCGCCCGTGCACAAGTTCGGGGTACTAAGGTACCCCCCTACTTTAGTACACCGACAGAAGGAAAGGATGCCAATTTTGCAAAAAGGTACCCACACCCTTGTTGTCAGGACCCCGACTCAATGGCACACCGATCTAGCATGTAACACCTCATATCACTTTGCGGCCTCACACACGATATTCTCACGGGTGTGGCATTACCAGGCCCGGGACCGTTTGCGCCTTTTGGCACATGTATATGATAGTGTCACTAGCATCCATATGACAAGAAGCCCGGACTGACATGGCTAGTCGTGAACCCAAAGTGGCACTAACTTACAGGGACAGGCATACATGACCCAGCAACGAACGTGTCGGTCATCCGCGAGTGAATCCGGGCTGTAGCAACTGGGCTAGCAGGACTCCGGTAAACCGGGCTGTAGCAGGCTAACAGGACTCCGGTAGACACCGCGTGACATTTCCCCGAAGGGACAGACACAGGAACAAAGAAGGACACATGCCCGCCAACCTAAGTGTTTCGGAGCAGTAGCAAGCTACCAAGGCTCAGTGGAAGCACTAGGAGACATTTCCCGGTAAGAGAGGCTACCAAGGATAAACAACTAGATAGTCAGATCCCACACATACCAAGCATTTCAATAACAAACACACAACACGGTCGATATGTGCAAATAGAACATGGCATCACAACATGACTCTATAACTCAAGTATTTTATTCAATAGGCTCCGAGGAGCGAGATATTACAAACATGGGTCTCATGACCCAACATTCAGAGCACACAAGTCAAAGCACAAGCGGAAGCTTAACATGTCTAAGTACAGACATCTACAAATGAAAGAGGGCTCAGAAGCCTGTCTATCTACCAGATCCTGCCGAGGGCACATGATCGTAGCTGAGGTAACAAGCTAAACGTCGAAGTCCTCGTGAAACTACTAGCGAGACTGAAGTCTCTCTGCAAAAACATAAAATAGGCAAACGTGAGTACAAATGTACCCAGCAAGACTTACATCAGAACTAGCTACATATGCATCATTATCAACAAAGGGGATGGTGGGGTTTAACTACAGCAAGCCAGCTTTGACTCGGTGGCTATCCTGAACTACGACTGCAAGTAACTCTTTTGAGGTGGCGCACACGAGTCCACATATTCACCGTATCAATACACCACTATGGATCAGCTCCCGTCTCCCTACGAGAACACCATCCATAGCACTCACGCTTATCTTGCGTGTTTTAGAGTATCCACTTTCACTTGTCTATGAACTGTACACGCAACCCAGAAGTCCTTTACGCGGACACAGCTATTCGAATAGATGATGTTAACCCTGTAGGGGTGTAATTCTTCACACACTCTCACGCCACTTACCGCCATGTATATGTCATGTATCTCGGCAACCTTCAAGCGGAAGCCTGGCGAGGGTGTCGGCCACAACCTGACTAACCACACAAGTCTCTCGTCCAGGTTTGTTGCCTATTCGGGTTCCATCCACAAGGAGATCCGGCCGGGGTGTCGCTCACGGCCCCAAACGATGTGAGCAGGGTTCCCAAGCCCACTGAGGGAGTCCTGGACCAGGGGGTGTCTAGATAGCCGGACAATCATCATCGACCGGACTCCAAGACTATGAAGATACAAGATTGAAGACTTCGTCCCGTGTCCGGATGGGACTTTCCTTGGCGTGGAAGGCAAGCTTGGCAATACGGATATGTAGATCTCCTACCATTGTAACCGACTCTGTGTAACCCTAGCCCTCTCCGGTGTCTATATAAACCGGAGGGTTTTAGTCCATAGGACGAACAACCATTACAACAATCATACCACAGGCTAGCTTCTAGGGTTTAGCCTCCTTGATCTCGTGGTAGATCCACTCTTGTACTACCCATATCATCAATATTAATCGAGCAGGAGTTGGGTTTTACCTCCATCGAGAGGGCCCGAACCTGGATAAAAACATCGTGTCCCTTGTCTCCTGTTACCATCCGCTTAGAAGCACAGTTCGGGACCCCCTACCCGAGATCCGCCGGTTTTGACACCAACATTGGTGCTTTCATTGAGAGTTCCTCTGTGTCGTCACCGATAGGCTTGATGGCTCCTTCAATCATCAACAACCACGCAGTCCGTGGCGAGATTTTTCTCCCCGGACAGATCTTCGTGTTCGGCGGCTTTGCACTGCGGGCCAATTCGCTTGGCCATCTGGAGCAGATCGAAAGCTACGCCACTACGCCACTGGCCTAAACTTCACGGCCGACATCCGTGGAGACTTGATCTTCGATGGGTTCGAGCCACAGCCGAGCGCGCCGCACTGTCACGATGGGCATGATTTAGCTCTGCTGCCGGATAGTGCCCTGGAAGCCGCACATAAGTCCGCCCCAACCCCTAGTTCGGAGCCGACCGCGCAGATCAAGGACAGGTGGCTGGACACTGCCTCGGGAGCTGCAATCTCTACGGCGATGAAGCCGAATACTGACCTTGTCCCTCGTAAAGCTCGTGAATCTGAGGTGCCGGACTCCTCACCGGACTCCGAACCTCCTGTGCCCCTACCAATCGAATCCGATTGGGCGCCGATCATGGAGTTCACCGCCGCGGACATCTTTCAGCACTCACCCTTTGGCGACATTCTGAATTCGCTAAAACATCTCTCATTATCAGGAGATCCCTGGCCGGATTGCGGTCAGAACGGTTGGGATGCGGACGACGAAGAAATTCAAAACCCACCCACCACCCACTTTGTAGCCACTGTCGACGATCTAACCGACATGCTAGACTACGACTCCGAAGACATCGACGGTATGGACGACGATGCCGGAGACGACCAAGAACCAGCGCCTACGGGGCACTGGAAGACCACCTCGTCATACGACATATACATGGTGGACATCCCAAAGGATGGGAACGGCGAATAAGCAGCGGAGGCAGATTCCCCTAAGAAACAGCGCAAGCACCGACGTCAGCGGCGCCGCTCTAAATCCCGCCATAGCAAGAATGGAGATTCTGGCACCGGAGATAATAACACTCCAGAAAGTGCCGAAGACAACCCCCTCTAGTAAGATTCTGCGCAGGAGGACGCAGAAGCCAGCCCTCACGAGAGAGCGGCAGATGAATAGGTTGAGGATGACAGTTACATGCCTCCCTCCGGAGACGAGGCAAGCCTCAACGAAGACGAATTTGTCGTGCCCGAGGATCCCGTCGAACAAGAGCGTTTTAAACGCAGGCTTATGGCCACGACAAACAGCCTTAAGAAAAAGCAGCAACAGCTCAGAGCTGATCAAGACCTGCTGGCCGACAGATGGACCGAAGTCCTCGCGGCCGAAGAGCATGAACTCTAACGCCCCTCCAAAAGCTACCCAAAACGCAAGTTGCTCCCCCGATTAGAGGAGGAGGCATATAAACCTTCATCACCAGCGCACAATACGGCAGACCAACCACCTCGTGGCCGCGACAGAGAGCCATCTAGGCCCTCCATCAGGACCGTACCCCGACATCGCTCGAAAAGTACGAAGCCACGGGGGAATGCGCCGGACTTGTGAGACATATTGGAGGACAAGGCAAGACAATCAAGATCGATCTACGGATCACGTGGGCGCCCCATGATGCGAGACGACTACCGTCGCGCCAGATACAGCAACTCCGGCCGGGCCAAACACGGTAGACAAAGCTCTCTTGAGCTACGTCGTGATATTGCCCAGTATAGAGGCGCCGCACACCCACTATGCTTCACAGATGAAGTAATGGATCATCAAATCCCTGAAGGGTTTAAACTCGTGAATATTGAATCCTACGATGGCACAACAGACCCCGCAGTTTGGATCGAAGACTATCTCCTTCATATCCATATGGCCCGCGGTGACGATCTCCACGACATCAAATATCTCCCACTCAAGCTTAAAGGACCAGCTCGGCATCGGCTTAACAGCTTGCCAGCAGAGTCAATTGGCTGTTGGGAGGACCTGGAAGCTGCATTCCTTGACAACTTCCAGGGCACATATGTGCGACCACCAGAGGCCGATGACCTAAGCCACATAATTCAGTAGCCAGACGAATCGGCCAGACAATTCTGGACACGGTTCCTAACGAAGAAAAATCAAATCGTTGACTGTCTGGATGCAGAGGCCCTCGCAGCCTTCAAACACAACATCCGCGACGAGTGGCTGGCCCGGCACCTAGGACAGGAAAAGCCGAAATCCATGGCAGCCCTCACATCACTCATGACCCGCTTCTGTGTGGGGGAGGACAGCTGGCTAGCCCGCAGTAACAACCTCAGCAAAATTCTGGCAGTCCAGATACCAAGGACCACAATGGCAGGTCGCATCGAAACAAAAACAAACGCCACGTTAACGGCGATAACACTGAGGATATGACAGTCAACGCAGGATTCAGAGGCTCTAAACCCGGTCAGCGGAAGAAGCCATTCAAAAGAACCACTCCGGGTCTATCCAATTTGGACCGAATACTCGACCGCTCTTGCCAGATACATGGCACCCCTGAAAAGCCAGCTAATCACACTAACAGGGATTGTTGGGTATTCAAGCAGGCAGGCAAGTTAATTGCCGAAAACAACGATAAGGGGTTGCATAGCGATGACGAGGAAGAGACCCGGCCGCCGAATAGTAGAGGACAGAAGGGTTTCCCCCCACAAGTGCGGATGGTAAACATGATATACGCAACCCATATACCCAAGAGGGAGCTGAAGTGTGCACTTAGGGATGTATATGCGATGGAGCCAGTCACCACGAAGTTCAATCCATGGTCCTCTTGCCCGATCACTTTCGATCGAAGGGACCACCCCACCAGTATCCGCCATGGCGGATTCGCCGCATTGGTTTTAGACCCAATCGTCGATGGATTTCACCTCACCAGAGTCCTGATGGACGGCGGCAGCAGCCTGAACCTGCTTTATCAGGACACAGTGCGCAAGATGGGCATAGACCCCTCAAGGATTAAACCTACAAAGACGACCTTCAAAGGTGTCATACCAGGTGTAGAGGCCAATTGTACAGGCTCAGTTACACTAGAAGTGGTCTTCGGATCCCCCGATAACTTCCGAAGCGAGGAGTTAATCTTCGACATAGTCCCGTTCCGCACCAGCTATCATGCTCTGCTCGAACGGACCGCGTTTGCAAAGTTCAACGCGGTGCCGCATTATGCATACCTCAAGCTCAAGATGCCAGGCCCTCGAGGAGTCATCACGGTCAACGGAAACACGGAACGCTCCCTCCGAACGGAGGAACATACAGCGGCTCTCGCGGCAGAAGTACAGAGCAGCCTCTTAAGGCAATTCTCAAGTCCGGCCGTTAAGCGACCGGACATGACCAAGTGCGCCCGGAGCAACATACATCAAGACCACCTGGCACATTCCGAGCACGTGTAGCAATGCGGACCCAACCCCAGCCCTTGCATGATTGCAAGACTAGTCCTTCGCGTACATCATTACGCTCTGGAGATTCCATGGGCATAGGGGGAGGGGCACGACCACGACAGGCCCATAGTGCGGCTCAACCACACCAGGGGCTCCCAAGTGTGTCTCTTTTTTTTCCTTTTTTTCTTTTTCTTACCCACAGGACTCCGTTCACTAGAGGCCCTGTCCGGCAGCAGACCTGCCGAACTAACAATGCAACAGCCAGGGAAGGAGAAAGGCCACGACGAACACTCAGGTGGTCTCCATTACGAGCATTAAATCTGTTTCATACACCATTCCGTAGCCTACACCTGGAGGGGGACATGTTTAAATAGTCCAATCCCTTGCTTACCGCACTATTTGTATCGCTCCGCATTCATGGCAGTATTTCTGAATAAACAATGCGTCGCTTTTTGCTTATAGCTACATTTCTTTTTATATATATATGTTCATTTACGACATCCTGCATCCATACACTTTGGTACGGCCGAATACACCAGGGGCTTATGTTCCCCGCATTATGGTGTGATAAGTCCGAACACTTTCCCAAGTGCGGCACCCTGAACTTATAGCATTATATGCATCGGCTCCGAATCATGTCTTGGGTCAATAGTTGGGTTTTTCCCGGCTCCCATGTTTTGGTACCTTACGTTCTGTTTTATCGGCTAAGGTAGCACTGGGAGAACCACTGCGATTGCGCCCCGGTTGAGCTGGGCGAGCGCCTCAATGGAGAAAGCTAAAACTGACCGTCATGATAAGGCGAGAGCTGGTCGCTGTTCAAGAGGTCTTTTCGAGTCCCTAAAGACTTATGCCGCTTAGAGCAAGGAACCGGATCTGTCCGACCCAGGCGTGGATAGCGCCCCGAACTTGGTCTTCCGAATATTAGGGGCTTCGCCGAAATTTAAAATTATAGAATTCTATGGCTAAGTGAGAGTGTTCAAGCATTATAAGTCCGGTTGCCTTGTTCGTTGTGTTGAGCGCCTCCCTAGATGGACCCAAAAGTGGGAACAAGAGCGCTCAAGTTTATCCCGAACACCCCAGCACTCGTGGCATGGGGGCTGAAGCCGACGACTTGCCATCTCTCAGATTTGATAAACGGCCGCACAGAAGGTAATATTTTAAATCAATAAGTGTTGCTTAGCGCATATGAACAAAGTTTTCAGCGCACAGGATAACACATTGCGAGTGTACTCAAATATTACATCTTTGGAGCACTCATCCGCAATCTTGCGGGCACCCTTCAGGACACTCTTATAATACATTTCGGGCGTGCGATACTCCTTGCCCACCGGCGGCGCGTCCGTGAGAAGCTTCTCAGCATCCAGCCTTCCCCAGTGCACTTTCGCATGGGAAAGGCCCCGACGGGCACCTTCAATGCAGACAGAGCGCTTGACGACCTCCACCCAGGGACATGCATCCACCAGCCGCCGCACCAGGCTGAAGTAGCTCCCAGGCATGGCCTCCTGAGGCCACACCCGAACTATGAGGCCCTTCATGGCCTATTCGGCTACCTTGTGGAGCTCGACCAGCTGCTTCAGCTGGTCGCTAAGGGGCACCGAATGTACGGCCTCAGCATATTGAGACCAGAAGACCTTCTCCGTCGAGCTCCCCTCCTCGGCCCGGTAGAATGCGGAAGCATCGGACACGCTGCGAGGCAGATCTGCAAATGCTCCTGGAGGGCTTCGAATTCGGGTAAGTGACAGGTAATTCACTTTCACATGCTTGCTTTGCATGAAAAAAGCCTTACCCGCCGCTATTTTCTTCAAATCTTCCACCTCCTGGAGGGTCTTGTGGACTTTGGCCTTAGCGGCTTTTCCACCCTTAAGGGCCGATGCAAGCTCGGACTCTCGAGTCCTCGAGTCGCGCTCCAAACCCTCATGTTTTTCCATGAGAGCCTAGAGCTCTTGCTGCACCTCCGCCACCCTCGCTTCCTGCTTCTCCCGCTCGGCTCGCTCTGCGGCCACATTGCGTTCGGCCGCAGACACCGCCTCCTTCAGGGTCGCCACCTCGTACGTGGCTCCTGGAGAACCCACGTTATCCTTGTTATTTTTCTTGCAACCAAAATCCTTTTCTATAAGGTACAAATTTAACGCGGTGTTACTCACCTTTCCTGTCCTCGAGCTGCTTCTTGGCATGGCCGAGCTCCCTCTCGGACCGCTCGAGGCTCTGCTTCAAAGCACCGACCTCCGCAGTCAGTGCGGCGGAGGTCAGCAGCGCAGCCTGCAATCCCATATTGACATAATTTTTAGACCTCCTGCGTATATCTTTTTTAGATCCTCAGTCCGGCTTTTCTTTCTGAACACCGAACCGAGCATCAGGGGCTACTGTCTATGCGGTATTACATTACATATTTTAAATTTCTTACCTCAAAGCCCGTTAGAAGGCTGCTGCAGGCTTCGGTCAGCCCGCTCTTGGCGAGCTGAACCTTCTGAATCACCGCACTCATTATAGTGCGGTGTTCTTCCTCGATGGAAGCGCCGTTGAGCGCCTCCAACAAGTTGTCCGGCGTCTCTGGTTGGATGGAGGCCGCCGGTGTCACGGTCTTGCCCTTCTTACGAAGGGGCCGCCTGCCGGACTCTGGAACCACTGCTGGTTCCGGTGCAGAGTCCGGTGTAAAGTCCGGGAGGCTGCCTTGCGGTACCTCCGGAGCCTCCTCCTGATGGGTCCCCTCCTGGGACCCCACCTTGGCGTCGTCTGCGCCATGGGGAGTTGAGGCGGTCGGGAGGGAATCCACATCCGACGGAGCCAAGGACCCACTCGATGAAGCGGGAAGATCATCCTCGGCCGGACTACAGGTAGTATGCGGCATTAGAAGGACACTACGTGGCACAAAGAGAAATTATAAATCATTCAGGAATCCGGATACTTACGATCTTGCCGGGGGCTTGGCCCTTGAGGGCCACTCCCCGTCGCCGTCGCCGGCGTTGGCGGAGCAGTCCGGAGGAAGGGTCATTCCCTTCTTGGACCCTTCGGCCTCCCCCGTTGGGGAAGCCTTCCTCTTCTTCTCTCCCCCCTCTCGGGGAGAGGCCTCTTTTTCCTCCTCGTCTTCGGGGGAGGAGTCCGCCTCGGAGCCGTCGGACGATGAGTCTGATACCACTTGGCGCCGAGAACTTCTTCGGGTTCCCGTGGCCTTCTTCTTGGCCTTCTTCTCAGGCACCACATATAGTGCCGGGACTAGCAGCCCCGTTAAACGGGTATCCGCTAGGTCTTCGGGGAGGGGAGCCAGACAATTAACCTGTCCGGACGTCCTCTGCCAGTTCTGTTAAAGACATGGGGAATTTTAGATCCCACATATAGTCAAACTATGAAAGAAATGAATGTCCCATAAAGGATAACAAATCTTACCGCGCCGGCCGGGCGCTGCGTGCTGAATCCGCGATCTTCAGTTGCAGATGCGGGGGCTTCTCCCCCCTTGAACAGCACCCTCCAGGCCGCTTCGTACGTTGTGTCGAAGAGCCCGCTAAGGGTCCGGTGCTGTGCCGGATCAAACTCCCTCAAATTGAAAGCCCGTTGTTGGCAGGGGAGAATCCGGCGGACGAGCATGACCTGGATCACGTTGACAAGCTTAAGCTTCTTGTTCACCAGGTTCTGGATGATGGGACTGGAGTCTGGTTAGCTCCTCTGAACTGCCCCATAGCAAGCCCTTCTCAGGAGGTGAGCTGCATGGGGGTACCAGATCTGAACTCGGGGGCCGCTGCCCATTTAGGGTCACGCGGCTCGGTGATGTAGAACCACCCCGATTGCAACCCCTTGATGGATTCCACAAAGGCGCCCTCGAGCCAAGTGACGTTGGGCATTTTGCCCACCATGGCACCTCCGCACTCTACTTGAATGCCCTTCACTACCTTCGGCTTGACATTGAAGGTCTTTAGCCACAAGCCGAAGTGAGGCTGGATGCAGAGGAAGGCCTCGCACACGACGATAAACGCCGAGATGTTGAGGATGAAGTTTGGCGCCAGATCGTGGAAATCCAGGCCGTAGTAGTACATGAGCCCCCGGACGAAGGGATGAAGTGGGAAGCCCAGTCCGTGGAGGAAGTGGGGAAGAAATACGACCCTCTCATGGGGCCTGGGGGTGGGGATGAGCTGCCCCTCGTCGGGCAGCCGGTGCTCGATGTCGCTGGACAAGTATCCGGCGCAGTGTAGTTTTTCGATGTGCCCCTCCGTAACGGAGGAGGCCATCCAGTTGCCTCCCGCTCCGGACATGGCTGGAGACGGTTGAGGCGAGGTGTGCAGACTTGGGCGCTGGAGCTCGAGTGCACGGAGATGGATAGGCAAAGGAGGAAGAAGGCGTAGGTAAAAAGGGTGGATCCTTATCCCCTTATATATGGGTGGACGAAGACTATGCGTCCCCACCGGCCTGGTAAAACTCGCCTATCTCCCAAGAACCACAATCAATGGCGCGGTTGGGTTACCCACGTCCGTATTGATGGTAATCCCGGAATAAGGGGAACACGATCTCTGCTTCGACAAGACGTGCCAAGGAAACCGCTTCGCTAAACGCGCTGAGGTGGTATAATAAAAATGATTCAAGTAAAGGCTTGGTAGTGGTGTGACGTCACGCCACAAAATACGTCAGCAGATTGAGCTTGTGTACATATTATTCTCTCTACGGTGGTATTTGGAATTTATTTTGCAGAGCCGGACACTATCCTGGTGTTCACAATCTTCTATGAGTTAATTGGGAGGAGGAACCCTCCTTGCAATGCCGAACAATATGCGCACCGGACTGATCGTCATTGAAGCCTGGTTCAGGGGCTACTGAGGGAGTCCTGGACTAGGGGGTGTCCGGATAGCCGGACTATCATCATCGGCCGGACTCCAAGACTATGAAGATACAAGATTGAAGACTTCGTCCCGTGTCCGGATGGGACTTTCCTTGGCGTCGAAGGCAAGCTTGGCAATACGGATATGTAGATCTCCTACCATTGTAACCGACTCTATGTAACCCTAGCCCTCTCCGGTGTCTATATAAACTGGAGGGTTTTAGTCCATAGGGCGAACAACCATTACAACAATCATACCATAGGCTAGCTTCTAGGGTTTAGCCTCCTTGATCTCGTGGTAGATCCACTCTTGTACTACCCATATCATCAATATTAATCAAGCAGGAGTAGGGTTTTACCTCCATCGAGAGGGCCCGAACCTGGGTAAAAACATCGTGTCCCTTGTCTCCTGTTACCATCCGCATAGACGCACAGTTTAGGACCCGCTACCCGAGATCCGCCGGTTTTGACACCGACACCCACCATCCGGGTGCCCCTTGGTACACCATGCCACTGTGCCTAGTCCGTCCCAAGCCCACCTGTACTGGGTGCCACTTGGTAGACTACTAACACTACCTACAAACACCAGAAACTAGTTGCTACTCCTGGACAGATATCAAGTCGGTAAATAAGTCGAGAGAGTCAATTCAGGATCCCAATGTGTGGAAGCAGTTGTTCATGGATCACAAACACAGAACTCAGTTCCTGAGGACGGTTTCAATGAGACAACCCACCATGTACTCCTACATGGCCTCTCACCGCTACCTTTACCAAATCGTGTTCACACACTTAGCTCACACACAGTAGGACATGTTCATCACCGTTCCAATTCATCCCTGATGAATCAGACCTGACACAAGTTTAAGCATAGCAGGCATGACAATCAAGCATGAATGAGTAGGCACATCAGGGCTCAAACAACTCCTACTCATGCTAGTGGGTTTCATCTATTTACTGTGGCAATGACAGATCATGCAGAGGATAAAGCGGATCAACTACCACATCAAGTAGCAGATGTCTCATTGTTGTCCTAATGCAGTAAAAGAGAGAACCAGCGAGAGAGTGGGATTGTATCGGAATGAAAAAGGGGTTTTGCTTGCCTGGCACTTCTGAAGATAGTATACTTCTTCGTCGGTGTCATCAAACTCAGTGTCGAAACCACGTCTATCGACAGGGGACAAACACCGGCAACAGAGAAGGAACACAATCAATGCAATGCAACAATATGATGCATGAGTGTGACATGGCAATATGCTGTGGTTTGAGCTAATGCAACTAGCAACCAAATTAAATGAAGTTGGTTTGAATCCAAGATTCAAATTCAAACTCCATATGGGGATATTTAAATGCCATTTATATGATTTGTGCTAAAAACGCAGCTATATGTTGTTCTAACATGCATGAAAAGTTTGGAGTTACGGTTGAATTTCTATATAGATTGGATTTTTCTGATCATTTTTCATATATAATTTATTTCATTTGGAGTTACGGTTGAATTTCTATGATTTTTAGAAGTTTATACTATTTTCTGGAATTTCTTGGATTAATAAAAACGCCAGAAAAGCTTTATGACGTCAGCACTACATCATGATGACATCAGCAGGTCAACACGGTCAGCCACGGTCAAACCTGACGCGTGGGACCCATATGTCAGCTGCACAGTGGCTAAACCAATTAATTAAGCCTAAACTAAAACTGCCCGGGTTTAATTAGCATGCGGGGCCCACTGTCAGTGACACGGGGTTGTGGTTAGTGCTAAACTAACCCGCGCCACGTCGGCGAACGGTGTTCAGCCACCGGTGACCACATCCTGCGGCGGTGGCTCGCCGGCGTTGCTCGGGACGGTGCTACAGAGCATCGTTTCGCTCATGGTTTGCGGCTACGGCAAGCTGGGAGACTCGCGCATCCAGTGGTGGCAACACCTCGCGCCGGGGTTGACTAAATCGACGGCGGCGGCAACTTTTGCGGTGGCCGGAGTTCGGGAACATGCGGGCACGAGGCTATGATGCACTAGGGGGGCGGCTAGCGGCTGCGTTGGCCTCCTGGGGGCACCATGAGCACGTTGGAGTGCACAGGCGCGGGTGGTTCGCGCTCAGCCCACGACGGCGATGAGGCATGGCGGCGGAGAGCTTCGGTCGTCTTTGAATCGGCGTCTACGGAGAGAGATAGACCACGGGGTAAGGGGGAAGGTGACTGGGAGCTCACAGGGAGGTCATCGAGCAGCTAAGTGGCCTCGGGGAGGCGGCGGAGACGGTGAATTGGACGGCGGCATCCGATGGTCGTGGGCAGGGAAGAAAGGTCGGGGAAGCTGCTGCAGGCCACATCTGCTCGCGTGGCTCAACGGAGACGGCATAGAGGTCGACGGCGGAGCTTCTTTGCTCATCGGAGAGACGTGCGGAGGCCGGTGGCCACGCGAATGGTGGACGGCACCGATGGCAGCGGTCGGGCGCGAGAGAGACAGAGATCTAGGGGAGAGGGTGAGGACGGGGGAGAGAGAGAGGGGCCCGGGGGGGTGCATGGTGCTTGTAGGAGCCTCCAGCGGCAGCGGCAGCAGGAGCTGGCCGAGTGCGTGCGCGCGCGCCGCGGACACACGCCCTCCTGCCCGCTGGCAGGAGGTTGAAGACAGTAGGAGAGAGGAAGAAGTGGGCTGGGCCTAGCTGGGCGGTCCTGTTGGGCCACCAGGTAAGTGGACCAGGTGAGTTCTGTTCTTTTTAATTGTTCTGTTTTCCATTTTTGCAATTTGTTTTGATTTGATTTTATACCAAATCATTTTTATAAATTCTAAAAATTATAATGTGGCCTGGTAAAATATATTCAAGTCCACTCACAACTTTTAGAATTATTGGAGTTATATTTAACATATATCAAATATATGTCCAATGCAAATAATTATTGGATTAACTCAAATGCCCAAAATAAATATTTCCGAGACTCCAAAAATATTGGTTCGAATTTTATATCTTGCCAATATTTTTGGAGAACAAGAGGAACATTTTCTTGGACTCATTTGATGAGATTTAAATGTTGATTAATTTTTGAACTGATTTTTTTATGGTTTCAACTAACCTCAATTCAAGTTTCAGAAATTTAAACATGATGCATGGCTACTTATGCAGAGTCAGGCAAGGGCTAAGCTAGGGCTGTGACACCTGTCCACATTTGCAAATAAGGCATTCCCTTGTTCATCCTTTTCTCCCACAAGATAAACTACTCACACAAATGCATCTTGATGTTCCGTGCAACGCATGGGCATCTTGCTAGTAGGGAGAAGGAGTTTGTGTTACACGTATCTAGCTATATTAAGGGATAGATAGATAGCATGTGTGTGAGGCATACTTAAAGCATCATGCAGATAAACGAACGGTGTGCGTGCAAGTGCCGGAAAAAATGAAGCGAGAAACAATGTGTACGCGCACGCGCGCGCGTGTGTGTGTTTGTGTGTGTGTGAGAGAGAGAGAGAGTGTGTGTGTGAGTGAGAGAGAGAGAAAGAGAGAGCAAAATCTCAAAACAAAAGGTGCTCTGCTGAAATTCGATTGTATATATTCATATGGTTCCGAAACTCGAGTTAACCTTAGGCATATGTGTGCGAGACATAAGTATACTTTGGGACATTAGTGACTGTGGGTGGGCGGAATTAAAGGGGTGGGCGTGTTCGACAGAGAGAGCGTGTGTGTTTCTGTGTGAGAGACTTGTAGGACAGGGTAGAAAGACTAACTCTAACCTTGACGGAGGGAGAGAAATACAAGAAGTGTGTGTGTGTGATTCCGATGCCCACAGGGAAATGAGATATGTATGCGTGTGAGAGAGATTGCACAATTCATTCACGTATCACTATCTAGCAATCGTGGACGTGCATCGCTTGAACATAAATCAATATCTACTTCGTATTGTGGCCAAAGGTACAATATCAATTCAATGCTATAAAGATTGGACACTCACATATCACATTTTTTCTATCTAAATAAACCTTTTCAGTTGTGCATGCCAAAGTTACAGTGATGTTTCTTCAAACAACCAATGTAACTATCATGTACATGCACCATTGTTACTCTTGCATTCAAATTCATTAGTCTTTGATGATTTAAGGTTCTATAATGAAGTAATATATGTAATATTCATATACGAATTCAACGGGTATGCAATTTATGAAATGGAGGCTATATAATCATATGAGGTAACACTTTTAAGTAGCGAACAACAATATCCATTTCTTTTACGGGACTACAATATCCATTTATTTTTGTGCGTCTCTACACTAACTTCACAATACATTATGTTTAAAGCAAATAACCAATGGAACCAAATTATCTATTTACACGAGAAATACATAGGCTGAGCATGTGATCCCTTTTATTGTGAACGCGCCTCTACACCCGTACGATTGGTCGCGCCCGTGTGAAAGTCAAAGTTATCGGCACATCATCCTGAGTTATTGTCTTTTTTTATAGGGTGGACTTCACACTAGTTATTAACTGCTGATGCGTGCCCCGTGTACACAGTCTCGCATGACCTTCCCGCGAGATTGGTCCAAAATTAGTTGAAACTGGATACGAACGATCCGCCGGTGGCAAAATCTCCCGCCTCCTTCTCAAATTTCCGCCACCTAGTCTTTAGCATGCAAAATTCCCCTTTTGTGATTGTTGCACAGAGACCAACAGCTACAATACCGCCCTCATCTACATAATAGGTCAGGGCTGCTTTGGTAACTTACGGTTCCCTGCACCACACGGCACCCCTATTTCCTCTCCCCCTCCCGCAAAAACGACTAACTCCACTGCACCAGAGCATCTTACATCACGCCGTCTGTACTTCATCTGCCTTTCCACCCCTCCCCTCTTGAAACCCTAGACTGCTCATCCACCGGCGTACCAGAGCCCATTCACTGCCAGCGGCATCTACCCCTCCCACCTCCCATAGAAACAAGTAGGCTGCTCATCCACCACTATACCATAGCCCATTCAGTGTCGGCCTCGTCCACGGCGCCAGATCTGCTTCGTTGGTACAATCTTGAACCGCAGTGCATCTGCAGCGGCTCATTCGTACTCCCCACTAGAGACGCTACGCCCACACCCCCGGAGCCGCCTCACCGACGCCCCCGTCGACGGCCTCTGATCCTCTTTCCCGAAACCTTCCTCAACCCTACCGGAGCCGCTTCGCCGACACCATCATCAACCCTACCGGAGAAGCTTCTCCTATAACATTCTCAACCCTACCAGGGCCGCTTTGCCAACTCACAAGTCCACAGCCTCAGATTCGCTTCATCGCACCCTCATCTAACTTACCGGAGCAGCTTCTGATGCCCCGTCCACGGCCGCAGATCCGCATTGTCGACACCATCCTTAACCAAACCACCGGAGCAGCTTCACTAACACCCTCGTCCATAGCCACAGATCCGCTTCGCCCACACCGTAGTCCACCCTACCGGAGCCGCTCCACAAACACCCTACTCAACGATTCTAGATCTCCTTACCGGACCCCGACAGCCAGCACAGCGTCATCACCCTTGATGTTTCTAACTTGATTCCCACCGTCTGGCAAGATGCCAAGCACCTGCCATGGCCTAGGTACTTGTCACCTTTAAATCCGTCCAGCATCACCTGCCCGATGTACTTCAAATATACTAACAGGTCGATGTTACCTGTTATGTAGCTGGCAAAAACTACAAGGACGATGTTTCTTCTGGATCTAACAGCTTGGCCAACCAAGATCCTGGACTGAGGCATTGCTATAATCTTGTAAGTGCGTCTCTCTCTCTCTCTCTCTCTCTCTCTCTCTCTCTCTCTTGTATTGTTGTGTGCCTGCCAGCATGCTTTGCTAGGATTTTCGACTAGTAATCCCTTTATGCAGACAATGATTTCTACTACTGGCTTCTAAATTAGATATGTAGAAGTCATACCTGATACTACCTCGTACCTTAGTTCTTAAATATATGTCTTTCTAGATATTCCACTATAGGCTACATACGGAGCAAAATGAGTGAATCTACACTCGAAAATGCATCTATATACATCTGTATGTGGTCCATACTGGAATTTCTACAAAGACATATATTTAGGAATAGAGGCAGTACATTACACAAAATCGTAGCTGGCATGTAGGAAGTCCAGTGCACTACATTAGGCTCCCTTAGAGTGCCTGCTAGTCCAGCACACAGAGTCATAGCTAGATTATGCTACGCACACAATCATTAATTGGTGGTTTAAATATGCGCAAGGGATATGCAATGTATTATCATGTAGAGATGTCTGAAATTAGCCAGGTCAACTTGCAGATAGGGTTACATAATGAAAAAGTACCAGATGTATGTGGCAATTTCATGGAACATCGCAAAAAAAAGGAGAGGCAGCAGTGAGCCTATACAGTGTGCTATGGTAGGTCCCTCCTTCATTGCAATCATCGTGGCATGTTATTTGTATGTCAGCTTTATTGGCCAAGTTTCTTAGGGAGAGTTATTGCGAGTTATCCTAAGAAAATAAGCACCTCTGGATATAAGCTCCAGGTAATAAGCCAACAAGTTCTTTTCATTGCCTTCCTTTTCAGCTTATCTTTGGTATGATCAGTTTAAAGTACAGATTGCATTATATTTTTTCATTTTGCTGCCCATATGAAAATTAATTTGACTTGCAAACATCACAAATTGAACCCAGTGCAGTAATTAATATGGTAGGAAAATAGACCATCACTATTTGTTCAAAATGCAGATACAAAGATACCATCTACTTGGCATAATCTACTTTGGTCAATGTCTTTCATAGAGATCTCATTGCCTAATTTAAATGAATAACGCATGACCCACATTTAAATGAAGAACAATTATTTGTTGAAATTCGATGGTCCAAGTGGCTGGTTATTATCATATAGCAGCAGCTGCAGCTCATAGCAACTCATCATATAGCAGCAGCAGTAGTGTGCAATTCATCATATACTAGCATTAGATCATAGCAATTCATCATATAGCACCAGCAGGAGCATCTCATAGCAATTCATCATATAGCAGCCGCAGGAGCAGCTCATAGCAATTGATCATACGACTGTAGTAGGAGCAGCTTATAGCAACTCATCATATAGCAGCAGCAGCACATAGCAATTCATCATATAGCAGTAGCAGGAGCATCTCATAGCAATGCATCATATAGCAGCAGCAGAAGCAGCTCATAGCAATTCATCGTATAGTGGATCAGAATGAAAATTTGGCAAAAAATCAGAGGAGATCTTCACCTTGTTGGATGAGCTCATCCTTCAGCAGCACCTCAAGGCCATGTCCTAGGAGGAGGGGAGGGGGAATAAGGTGCCTTCTGCCGTAGTGTGGCATCAGCCGTGGTTGTGCAGTGCCCACCGGAGTAGTGTGTTGGACGGACCAAAGTGGAGCAGCTGCTGGAGACCATGAGAATGAGGGGCGGCTCTAGAGGGAGGAGCAACCGGGGAGATTTGCCCCTACCCGCAGGCCATGTAGCCTAGCTGGACAGAGCATCATCAAGGACCAGGCCAGATGGGACCAGTGGCGACGGCTCGCTGGAGGAACCCTAGTGCTGCAGGCAGGGGATCGAGGGAGAGGGAAAGGGGGGAGGATATGCAAGCGGGTCGGGCAATGAACGCTTGCGTGTTTGTTTTTACTAGAGGGTCAGGTGTGACGCGGGCATGACCAGTTGCATTTTGAGTGTAATATAGGCAGAAAATAGATTCATTTCACTATTCCCCTTCCCTTCAATTTTTAGTGAGCTTCTACCTAAAACACCCCCCTCCAAAGCTAAATAAGTTAAGCCCAAGCCCATAACTCAAAAATGACTTCTCTACATATTTTATGGCTTATTCTGACAATATGCCCTAAAAAGGCGGAATCGAACTGGCCCTTAACCTGCAATCAATTGTGCGTGAAATGATGAATCACTCCTGCCTACTATAGTGTACATTTAGGCATCATCATACACGGCATAACCTAATACATGTGCATTTCATAGTAGAATCTGGAATATGCAATGTTTATGTTAGATCATAGTTGCACATGATGTTTAAATGCCCCTTAAATCTGGTCAGTCAAGTGATGGTATTTAAGCCTCCTTCTTTGCTTCTTTTCTTGGTATGTAAGATTTGCTCACACATCTGTTCAATTGCTTGTTTGCATCAGCCAAGCCATCCTAGGACTGTTTGCTTTGATTACTTGTTTTTCTTGACCTAACACTCTAACAGAGCTTGTCAACGATTGAAACACTAAGGGTTGTTGTAGTGGGGCCTTGTCTAACTCATAGGTGACATAAAGGTTTGGCCATACACTAAACTAGGATCTCCCAGAGTACCTGGAGATCCAGTTCAAAGGAATGCCTAGTTTTTACATAGTGCAGACATAGTAAATGCTCATTTAATTGTGTGCAAGTGCAAGAGATGTGGCATGTTTCATTATGTGGTGTTGTTTTGTTACAATCTCATCCTTTTGTGTTGTTCACAGACTGGAAAGTATGCATATTTATCTTCCAAGGAGACGAGTAACTAGTTTGTGTCACCTTGTAGAGGGGGTGCAACAAAGATAAGATCGAGTATTTCCAAGTACAAGATGTTAGGAAGGAGCCTTGCAAGAGAAGTAGTAGCTGCGCTGAGGCTGTTCAACCAGTTAAGGTAAGTCACTGTATCCAACTCAACAGTTCAATTCCTTGTTTGTCTCAGGTAGAGTTAATTTGCTCTTTTCAATTGCTTTATTTGTCCTCAGTTAATGAGATGCCCAAACAATGATGAGTGATGTTGGGTACTTGTATAACTATTAGTTAACATAATTGAAGGCCTTACCATTTAATTACTCTGGCGAAGTGTGCCTAAAGGTTTGAAGTCTATTAACCAACTTTTATTGCACGAAGCTCACAATCTAGTTTATACTAGGCTAATGACTGCATAGTTTTACTTGTTGTAGTAGGTTTGTATGAATCCCTCTGATGTTCATTATGCTCCCTAAGACATTAATTGAGCTACAGAATGGCCAACTGCTTGCTTACTTATACGTAACTTGTCTGTGTTTTGATAGGGCCCCAACATCATGCTCCTCTAGTGAGCTAAGAGAGACTTGTGTATGCAGGCTGCACAGACTACCTTTTTTATATTTTTTTAAACATCACCTGCTTATGCTTCATGATGTGTAACATTATTGTTAGTCCTGTTTCGCCATGTACAAAATAGTCTGTCTTGCTCTCTTCACTGTTGTAACTATATTGTTGCCCTAGTCATGTGTACTTACAAAAACATTTCAGGATGAAGTGACATCAACACAAAGATCTGCGAGCAGTGCGACATGGCCGTTACTGAATGATTATGGATTGGAATTGGAATGTCCTGATGTTCTCGAGCATCAACTAGAGGTGGCAAGACAACGTGTACATGATTCTCAATGTACAATCAACAAGTTGAGACTGAACATGCAGGTATTAGATGCAGGAGTCAAAAAATGAAACAAGACACTGAGGTAACCACGAAGGAATTGAATATTTTGCAGATTGAAATTTGTGCTATCTGAATTCGGCCAATCCTATTTTCTGAAGAGATTATAGTTCAAACGGTAAGTTCTGTTGATGTGTGTCCATGATGTACGAGCTTTATTTATCCAATGTTGTAATTTGTTGTTTGTGTACGCTTTATTATCATTGGTGCTGAACTATAATGCCCAGTGGGTATATTCAGCTGTAATTTCTTTATTGTATACTGTAGGATTATTCTACGTTTCTATGCCTTAGTCTTTTTATTGTATAGTGTATGTTTTTTAGAGGCGATAGTATAGAGTAGGATAATTCTTGAATATGCTATATCGTTGAAACGGGGGCCAACACGCCCAAACATTTCCTAACGCGATAAAAACAAACAAACATGTGTAGTCAAAGTGGGCCTTAATTGGGCTTGTCAAAATACTATTAAGTGGATCCCAAATGATGTGGCCCACCATAACAACGACTCTTAGCAGGCCGTCAACAGGCCTAAAGCTCGATAGGGCCGTATAAATGGAAATGGCCCGCGGGCCTTTAGCAGGCCGAAATAAATGTCAATTTTGTTTCAGCCCTTTTACTTTACGGGCCAGTAAGAGGCCGAATGTTTTATGGGCCAGAGGAGGCCCAATTTGCAAAATAGGCCTTTAACAGGCCAAAAGTCGCGTTGGGCTGAAATGATGTCCTGCGGAACGTGGGCCCCTAATGGACCTAAAGTCAAAGGCCCAACTGTTGTGTGGGCCGTTAACAGGCCAAGAGACAAAATGGGCTAAGAGTTGGCCCATTTACCGAATGAGCCGAGGACAGGCCTAAAGTCACAGTGGGCTAGAATTGGCCCAACTGCAGAATGGGCCGAGAAAAGGCCGAAACACGTTCCAGGCCGTTAACGGGCTGGAACTGACGATGGGCTACTAAAAGGCCGAAAGAAGCTCGATTCGCAATTGGGCCCAAAAATGTAGCGGGCAGTTAACGGGCTTAACCTAACGATGGGCCAGAAATTATCAAATCTAGAATGGGCCTTTGATGGGCAGATTCTATGTAACCTGTATGGGCCGTGCTTGTAAATGGGGTTGACTAAAGTAGGCCGCTAATGGGCCAGCCCGCTTATTTTGACAGGCCCAGCCTTTTCACCGGAATGGGCCTCTGTTGCGCCGTGCCATGTGTTGACATATCATAGGAACCTCTTGTCCAATGAGTGGATGACATCTGTCCCAACGGTGAGCCAACACGTGTTTCCTCCGGCCAATGAGAATTTTACATGTGGAAAATCCATATTTGTCTGGGCTGTTAACAGGTTATTGTATCCAAAACCGTACCCAATAGGTTAACGGCGAGCTGTTACGGTTGATGCCACATGTCGGTCACCCTTTATGAAAGCACTTCTATGACGCGCGATTTACCATCAAGGAAGTGGACACCTCCGTGATGATAATTTTGGTAATGTCATGGAACACTTCTACGATAGCACAGGTATGACTATCTTGATTCTATCATAAAATCGTCATGGATGTACATGCATGACAGAAAACGTGACCTACTGTGAAAAACACGTATCATCACGGAAGTGTATTTTTTTGTAGTGCAGACAACTACGAATGAAAACGGGTGAGGAGCCACACTATCTATAACACCCGTACAATATCGTAGCTGAGGTAACAAGCTACTCGTCGAAGTCCACGTGGAAAACTAGTGAGACCGAAATCTCCTCTACAAAAACATAGATTAAGCAACGTGAGTACAAAGGTACTAACCAAGACTTACATCAGATCCTATCATACATGATTAGCATCAAGAAGGCAATCTGTGGTTTAGTTGCAGCAAGCTAGCTTTGACTTAGTGGCTATCTTGTTCTACGACTACAAGTAACTTCTTTCAGGTAAGAAAGCACGCACGAGTCCACTAATCACCACACAATACACTACTATGGATTCTTTCCCGTCTCCCTACGAGAAGGCCATCCATGGAACCCACACTTGTCTTGAGCATTTTATAGTATCCACTTCAAGTTGTCTATGTACCACCTAAGCATCCAAGAAGTCCATATCCGTGGACCCGGCTATTCGAATAGATCATGTTAAACCTGCAGGAGTGCACTTCTATACACACGCTCTCTCCACTTACCACCATCCACATGTCATGTATCTCAGCAACATTCAAGCAGAAGCCTGGCGAGGGTGTCGGCCATGACCTGACTAACCACGCAAGACCCTAGTCCTGGTTTATTGCCTATTCGGGTTCTATCCACAAGGGAGTCTGGGCGAGGTTTCCATCACGGCCCCAAACAATGTGAGGAGGGCTCCCATGCCCATCATCTGGGTGCCACTTGGTACACCATGCCACTCTGCCTAGTCTATCCCAAGTCCACCCTGCCGGGTGCCACTCGGTAGAAAAATAGCACTACCTACAAACACGAGAAACTAGTTGTGACTCCTGGACAGAGATCAAGTCGGTTAATAAGTCGAGAGAGCTTGGAGCGCCTGGAGCCCAATGTGTGGTAGTAGCTAGTCATTGGACAACATACATAGATCTCAGTTCTTTTGGAAGGTTCCAGAGAGACTACCCATCATGTACACCTACATGGCCTCTCACCGCAACCTTTACCAAATCATGTTCACACACTTAACTCTCAGCATCAGAACATGGCATAACACTCCAATTCATTCCCAATGAATCATACTTGACACAACTCTAAGCAATAGCAGGTATGGCATGGTAGGAACACAACATGGCTCATTCTACTCCTACACATGCTAGTGGGTTTCAACTATTTACTGTGGAATGCCAGGTCATGTAGAGGAATGGGTTCAACTACCACAGCATAAAGTAGAAGTTGAATCATTGTTGTCCTAATGCAATAACAGATAGCAGGAGCAAGAGGGTGGGATTGTATGGGAATGAACAAGGGGGGGGGGGGTTTCTTCCCTGGAAGATCAACAGGGGGCACTGCTCCTTAGACAGGTACTCGTGAGCACTCTTCGGAGCAGGACCTATCCAGAATTAATATGCAAGCATATGCAACAAGACGATGCATCATCATGGCATGAAGATGTGATGTCGTTTGAGCTAATGCAACTACCATTCATTTGCATAAAGTCCATTTGAACCAAGGTTCAAATGCAACTCCAACTTTTCTAAATGCCATTTATGTGTTTTCTTATTTTCGATAGGTATAACTTCATTTTTCATGCATGAAAATGGTACAGATGGATGGATTGAATTTTTCTGATAATTTTCCATATATAAGTTATTTTAAACTCGCCTACTATTAATTCTCTATTATTTTTTGAAGTTTAAAGCAAATTTTGGAATTTCCTGAATTAATTTAAATCCAGAAAGCATTTACTGTGTCAGCACTATGTCATGCTTGCATCAGTAAGTCAACGGTGCTGACTGGAGTCAAACCTGACATGTGGGGTCCACACGTCAGTGTCACAAGGTTAAATAGGGGGGGTTATTTTCAACCTAACTAAAGATTAGGGTACCGGGGCCCACTGTCAGTGTCTTAGGGTGTAGTTTAAGTCTTTATTAGCTTAGGCTAATCATATGACAGGTCGGGCCTGCATGACAGGGCTCAGGCGATGGGGCTTGTAGCCAGCGACCTCTGTTCGCGGCAGTGTCCCTGTTTCCGGCCACGGGAATGACGGCTGAGTGCACCGAGGCATAGCCCGTGATCTCCTGCATCTAGGAGGACAGGTGCGAGGAGGTGGGGTGGCTAGAAATCGCCGGATTAGAACTCGTGGCGGCGGCCGGAGCTCGGTTGCGTCCGAAAGTGCGTTGTCGTTTACAGCAGGGCGAGAGGTGGAGTGATATGTGCTCTTGGGAGCGTGCTGAGCATGATGGAGAGCTTGGACAAAAGCTCAAGTGACTAGTGCGACGGCAGCGACATGGCCGGCGGCAATGAGTTCTCGGCATCGGTGGTTAACCTGGCTATGGCGCGCGAACGATGAAACGGATAGGGGGAATGACAGCGGGGGTCACAGCGGATCCGGCGGCAGCGTCAGCGAGCGGGGGAGGTCCGACACGGGCAGAATGGCGACGGCGATATCGGGCGGCCGACGATGAAGATAATGGCGATGGAGATGCTCCAAGCCCTCCCGCGACGCGTGGCTCGACGGAGAGGACGAAGGACGCGCAACGGTGCTTTTCGACACGTCGGAAAGGCGAGGCCATCGCAGTGGGCGTAGCAACAGCGAGCGGCGGCGATAGCTGCACTTGGCCGCGGCGGATGAGAGAGATCCAGGGGAAGGGAAAGAGTGAGAGTGAGAGTGAGAGAGGTCCAAGGCCGCGTGGCGTCCTCTAGGGCTTCTAGGGCGTCGAGGGGGAGAGGCAGATACGCAGGAGGAGGCCGGACGCGTGGCCGCGCGCATCGGGCGCCTGCATCTCATCCTCCTGGCGCCAGGAGGACGATGACTGGCATTAACTGGTGGGCTGGGCCACCAGCTACAGTGCTGGGCTAGTTGGTGGGCGCCAGGTAAGTATCTATTTCTTTTTTTTCTTCTTTTTTGTATTTTTGTAATTTGTTTTGATTTAGTTTTTGGCACTAAATCATTTTATCTTTTTCTGAAACTTTTTGTAATGACTAGTTGGATTACAACAAAGCCCCTCACAATTTCCCATAATTATTGGACATATATAAAATATATAACATATATAAATCCAATGAAAATATTTATTGGATTAACTCAGATGCCCAAAATAAATATTTCTGAGCTCCTAAAAATATTGGTTTGAATTTTTCCTCTGACCAATATTTTCAGAGAGAACGAACATTTTATTGGACCTATTTGAAGCAATTTTTATCTTGGTCATTTCCAAAATTGATTTCTAAGGCTTTCAAATTTCCTCATTTAAAATTCATTTGAAAATTAAACATGATGCACACATTACTAGCTAGTCTAGAGCATACCAGAACTAGGGGTGTGACAACTCGCCTCCACTCGAAAGAATCTCGTCCCAGGATTGAGGCGTCGGCGGAAACAAAGTGGGGTACTCCAGATGAAGACAACCTTCTAGCTCCCAAGTAGCTTCTCTATCGAAGTGATGAGACCACCGAACCTTGAGAAACTTGATGTTCTGACATCGGGTGACTCGCTTTGCTTGATCAAGAATGCCAACTGGGTACTCTCGGTATGTGAGTTTATCTTGGAGATCAAGCGTTTTGTGGTCCACTACGTGGATGGGATCCATGCCGGATATCGGGTTCCGGCAAAACCCTTAAGGTTCGAACTATGGGATGCGCGTGAAGATCTTCTCCCTACCGAAACACACCCTCAACCTCGCCGTGATTCTAAGCTAGAACGATGAACAACACAACAGACACGAGGTTTATACTGGTTCGGGCCACCGTTGTGGTGTAATACCCTAATCTAGTGTGCGGTGTGGTGGATTGCCTCTTGGGCTGAGGATGAACAGTACAAAGGAAGAACAGCCTCATGAGGAGAGGTGTTCTTGTGGTAGGATGCGTATGATCTAACTTGTTGTTCTACTGTGGTAGCTAGCTCTATATATAGAGGCCCTGGTCCTCTTTCCAAATATTGAGCGGGAAGGGAGCCAACAATGGCCATTTTGAAAGGGGACAGCTATTACAAGCTATCCTGACTAAAGGTGGTCTTCGACTGCCAAAGGCACTGGCGATGACGCCATCTTGGGATCCACAGTGACCTCCATCCTGTCGTACTGCTGGTCTTGGTCTCGTTGCACAGATATAGAAACCTTTGCCTAATGCCTCGGTACTCCGCGCCTGCACTTGCCCCCTTTGCACCAAAGAGGAAATGAGGACACTGCGCAAGTTGGCGCCCGCCTGGCGCCCCCTGGTCTTGATCATCATGGCTTGCATCATGAGCACCTCGCGAGGTACCCCTTGCCTTGATCTCTCCGCCTCCTCGCATGCCTGCCTAGCGAGTCCGCCCCTGAGGCGGCCTTGCATCGTTCGCCCCGCGAGGCTTGGCCCCTCACGAGGGTCTCGATCTTGGGTTGATGAAGACGGGCCATACTGGGCCGCTGGTGAGCCACGCTGCAGGCAGGCAAGTCTGGGGACCCCATTCCCAGAACGCCGACAGTAGCCCCCGGGCCCAAGGCACGCACGGACTTGGCTTGGCAGCGAAGCCAAAGGGCAAGTGCAGAGCGCCGCGGACCCCAACAGCCTGCGGCCTTGGTTGCCGCGTGGTGGTTGATTGGACGTGGTTGTCTCCGCTTCCCAACGCTACCTTGGCAACTGCCCGACTGACAAAAGGCTGGCCTGGGTAAGGCTTGCCTTCATTGCTCTCCTCCGCCTTGCTCCAGATCCCCTTCCTTGCTCTCTTGCTTCCAAAATCTCCAGATCTGCTCCATCCTTCCCCTTTCAGCGAGCAATGGCACCCCGCAAGGCCGTGGCCGAGGCCCTACCGGCTTGGTACTCTCCGGCCCTCGATGCCCCCAACATGTCGGAGAAGAACCTCATCGCTACGCTCCTGATGATGGTGGTGGAGGGCAGCGAGATGGGGGAGACCGGACTCCAGGACGGCTCCGCCGAGCCGGAGGTTAAGGGGAGCACCTTCTACCCCTTCTTCATGAGCACCGTCATCGCCGGCCTGGTTCCTCCCGTCTCCGAGTTTTTCTATGCCGTCCTCCGCCATTACAGGTTGCAGGCCCTTCATCTCCATCCCAACTACGTTCTCCTTTTGTCGATTTTTGCCTACTACTGTGAGGCACACGTTGGGGTGACTCCATCCGTGGCCTTGTTGCACCACTTCTTCTCCCTCCAAATCACCGATGGTCATACCTCGGCGTGTGCTAGCTTCGTCGCGTACTCCAAGGCCAACGAGATCTCGAAGACCGGGAAGAGGGTCGACGGCTTTCGGAGCAAGTGGGTCATGATGGATGCCAGATGCATCCACTCTCGGTTGGTGTTGCCAACGGAGCAGCCCCAGCCCGACGAGGGGGGGGGGGCGCAAAGCTCGATGACAGACGGGCGAAGTTGGTGCCGGAGAAGATGAGCGCCGACCTGAGGCCAGGCAATGTGAAGGCGACGAAGGTGACAAGGTCCACGCTCCTAAGGGAGTCCCTGACACAGCGGGTGGCTCCACTTCAGGCGCACTCACGCCCGTTGTGGACGCTTGGGGCGCGGACGACGATCTTCGCCTGAACCCGGCGGCCTTGGCCGACAAGGATTTGGCCGCAGCTCTCCGCCTCTTGGTTGGAGATGACATGGAAGGTCTGGAGGGCGCTCCTGCCCCCCCTGTTCCTTCGCACAACTGGCAACAGGTGGTGGATGCCATGCCCACCTTTGATGGGCGTGGTCTGGTGTCGGTGGTGCCTTCTGAGGGCCAGGGGCGACGACGCCAGTGGACGTGTCTTCCGGTGATTCCCACGGGGGTGGAGAGGAAGACAAAGAAGAAGAGGAGCACGACTCGGAGGCGACCACTGAGGGGACGGGGGAGACCTGCCCCCGGCACAGGGCCAGCATCCTCCGCACCCTGCCGGATGACGACGAAGCTGATGCCATGCGAGAGGAAGAGTACCCGCCAGTGATCTCGAAGAAGGACAGGTCGGGGCTGATCTCCCGAGGGGCTACTCCGGCCCAGGCACCGTCCAAAGCCGGCTCCAGCCCTTCTAGTACTACCTCTTCCACTCCTAGACCTCTTGTGGCTGCACCCCGGACCCAAGAGGCTTACAGGCTTCAAGCTCCACAAGAGGCCGGCAACCTATGCCGTGATTGACCAGTATGTGCTCGAACTCCGTCTTGTTCTTGTTTTTGCTGCCAGGGCTTGACATTCTCCATCACTTGGTTAGGCCGCCACTTGAGGCAAAGAAGAAGATGGGGGCACGGTGGCCCCGCCTGGGGCAGGCTCATCTTCTGTGCCCGCGCCTTCGCCCGTGGGAAGGGGAGGCTGTGATGTTCACACTTCTCCTAACCGATCGTCCTCGTGAGGCCTGGAGGAGCGCTCTGATGGGGTGCCAGCCCCCATGGCCCCGCTGGCTCCGAAGGTGACGGCGCCTGATGTTGTTGCTGAGGTAGCCAAGACTGAGGAGTCCCCAGTCTCCCAAACCGTGATCACGCTACCGGCTTCTCCTCCTGCACCACTGGTTTCAAACTCCTCAGCCTCCTCCGCTGTCTTGGACCGTGCCCTTACTGAGCTGGGCCAGCTGCGAGAAAATCTCCAGGGCGCCAACTCCCACCTAGTAGATGGGCGCCTGGAGCTGGTCTCTGGCTGGGTTCACTCTGATACCTCCGTCCGAGCGGCGCTAAGCCGGGCTTGCGGCAACTTCTGAGGAGGAGAAGCAAGCCGCCACCTAGGCCGCAGCCGCCCGTGATGCGGCGCTGAACGATGCCACGGTCGCCCAGGACCGTTGCAAGGCGTTGGAGGCCGAGCTGCAAGGTCTGCGTGATGAGCTCGCCAAGGAAGCTCGAGACCGCCAGGCGAAGGAGGAGGAGATGAAGGCTCAGGAGGATGCCATTAGGGACCGCGACGCCGAGCTGGCCGCTGAACGCGGCTGACTGGGGATGCTGGAGCAGACGCAGAATATGGAGAGGGCCGAGCTGGACGCCAAGGCGAAGGTCCTGGCCTAGGACCACGTGGCCTTCACGGATCTTGAGGAGAGATCTCGCAAGGCGCTGAAGACGCTCTACAAGGGTGGCTGGAGAAGCCGCTGGCTGGGGCCAAGGACGGCCCCGCCCAGCTTCTTCCCTTCTTGGTCGAAGCGCTTGAGGAAGTCGTGACCGGCGTCGGCCCCATGGCCGAGGTTGAAGCTTGCATCCTTTCTTCTGCAGCCCTGACGTGCGTCTTCAGCAACAACTACCTTCGCGACCCTGGTGCCAACCTTGACGAGCTGCTGGAGCCTGTGGACGGCGAGCGCTTTGTCGCTGCTTCTGAAGCCGTGAAGGGCCGGGCGGGAGCCCTGCTAGCGAAGTTTCGCGCCTTTGCCACCGTGCCCAGGGCAGAGCGGTGCTGATTCTGCGGCCTCGGGAGGTGGAGCTGATGGAGGTAACACCACCATGGAGGCAGGGGTCCTAGCGAATGACGGCGTTGCCCAAGGGTGATCTTCTCGCGGTTTCTTTCCTGTTTTAACTCTTGCAATATGCAGTGTGCCTCCTGGAGGCGTTTAAACTTGCATTTGGTAAGGTGAAGACAATTATGGTTTGTAATATTTGCTTCTGGATTTGCTTTCAGATTTTGTGGTTTCCTTCCTATTTGCTTTGTGTTCTACGTCGGTAGGGCGCAGCCCCGCGCATACCTCAACCCGCCTTTATCCCCGACTGGATCACCAGGACGGAACAAAGGAGTGAGGGTCTACGTGACAAGTTAAGCTCTTGAGTTGCGATGCTCAGGAGTCCCCATTGACGTGCAAACAGCAAATAGGGAGGGAGTGTAGGGGTGGATCTGGCGTTCTACGTCGGCAAGGGCAGGCTCTGCGCATACCTCAACCGCCATTAGCCTTGCGGAACTAAGGAGTTAGGGGATACGTGACCAGTTAGGCTCCTGAGTCGTGATGCTCAGGAGTCCCCCTTGACGTTCAAACGGTCTTCGTACCTTGGCTCCGCTCAGAGAGGGGCGCGCGACGACCAGGTCTGAGGGACCTGGCTGGGTGCCGTGCGCTCGGGCGTGACCCGGGCGCAGCCCCCGTGTCCAGCCCCCTCGCATGGCGCTCCAGAGGGGAGGCGTCGCGATGAGGCCAGACACTGAGCTCTGGGCTCCCTGAGGTTGATACGGTCGTGGGCCGCCCTCAGTTATTTATCACCAGCGCGGAGCATAGCGCTTCCGTATGTGTACGGGCAGAGCCGCTACTCAGCAGTGTCGTCAACCAGCGCGGAGCATGGTTCTTCCACTGGTACGTGGGGGGGGGGGGCTCTGGGAGGAGCCCTGATAACCCACAAGTATAGGGGATCACAACAGTTTTTGAGGGTAGAGTATTCAACCCAAATTTATTGATTCGACACAAGGGGAACCAAAGAATATTCTCAAGTATTAGCAGCTGAGTTGTCAATTCAACCACACCTGGAAACTTAGTATCTGCAGCAATGTGTTTAGTAGCAAAGTAATATGATAGTGGTGGTAACAGTAACAAAAGTAAAGACAACAGAAATAATATTTTTGGTATTTTGTAGTGATGGTAGCAGTATTAATGGAAAAGTAAATAAGCGAGAACCAGTGGATGGAAAACTCGTAGGCACCGGATTAGTGATGGATAATTATGCCGGATGCGGTTCGTCATGTAACAGTCATAACATAGGGTGACACAGAACTAGCTCCAATTCATCAATGTAATGTAGGCATGTATTCCGAATATAGTCATACGTGCTTATGGAAAAGAACTTGCATGACATCTTTTGTCCTACCCTCCCGTGGCAGCGGGGTCCTAGAGGAAACTAACGGATATTAAGGCCTCCTTTTAATAGAGAACCGGAACAAAGCATTAGCACATAGTGAATACATGAACTCCTCAAACTATGGTCATCACCGGGAGTGGTCCCGATTATTTTCACTTCGGGGTTTTCCGGATCATAACACATAGTAGGTGACTATAGACTTGCAAGATAGGATCAAGAACTCACATATATTCATGAAAACATAATAGGTTCAGATCTAAAATCATGGCACTCGGGCCCTAGTGACAAGCATTAAGCATAGCAAAATCATAGCAACATCAATCTCAGAACATAGTGGATACTAGGGATCAAACCTAACAAAGCTAACTCGATTACATGATAAATCTCATCCAACCCATCACCGTCCAGCAAGCCTACGATGGAATTACTCACGCTCGGGGTGAGCATCATGAAATTGGTGATGGAGGATGGTTGATGATGACCACGGTCATGAATCCCCCTCTCCGGAGCCCCGAACGGACTCCAGATCGGCCCTCCCGAGAGAGATTAGGGCTTGGCGGCGGCTCCGTATCGTAAAACGCGATGATTTCTTCTCTCTGATTTTTTTCTCCCCGAAATCCAATATATAGAGTTGGAGTTGGCATCACAGGGTCTCCAGGGGGCCCACGGGGTAGGGGGCGCGCCCAGGAGTGGGGGGCGCGCCCCCACCCTCGTGGACAGGGTGTGGGCCCCCTTGGTCTTCATCTTTGGCGAGGATTTTTTATTATTTATTCTAAGATATTCCGTGGAGTTTCAGGTCATTCCGAGAACTTTCATTTTCTGCACATAAAACAACATCATGGCAATTCTGCTGAAAACAGCGTCAGTCCGGGTTAGTTCCATTCAGATCATACAAGTTAGAGTCCAAAACAAGGGCAAAAGTGTTAGGAAAAGTAGATACGACGGAGACGTATCAACTCCCCAAGCTTAAAGCC